>CP125979.1:151819925-154319925 GCA_030063025.1 Avena longiglumis
GCATGTGAAATGCATTTATGAACTTAGTAGTTTATTTTTTAAAATCCTTATTATTTAGAAATTTTGTTATATTTAATGGTATTAACCTACTAATAGTTACAAAAGTGCATAATTTCTTGTTTACACTTTTTGTGTAGGAAGAACATGAATATGGAAGGATATCACTCATTATGGTGAAATTCGGAATTTCCTGAAATCTGTCCCTACAGAACAGTTTTTAGAGGCCACGGATGGCCCAGAATATGAGGTCAAACTAAACATGTCTAGAAAGGAAATTTATGGGGAATTTCAATACGAAGATATTTATATAAATAACGTCCAAAATGGAGTCTGTATGCTATAGATATCGCGGTTTACTGAAGGGTAAAAAAGTAGCTTAGGGAAAGTTTGTGACATGATTGACTCGAAATCTTGCCATACTTGATGGATTCGGCCAAGAAACAACATTATGTACTCATGAGTGATAGAGGAAAGCCTAAGAATGTTTTAGAGGTGCTTAATATCCCTTGGATCAAAGGGGCATCCTGAAGGGAATATGCCCGAGAGGAAATAATAAAGTTGTTATTATCGTATTCCAATATATGATAGATGTTTATTTTGCATGATATAATTGTATTAAATGGAAATATTAATACATGTGTGTTTAATAAACAAATAAAATGTTCCTAGTTATGCCTCTCATATAAAATAGCTCGTTGATTAACAAGATGATCAAGGTTTCCTGATCATGGACATTGGATGTTGTTAATAACGAGGTCACAACATTGGTTTAATCATGTGATGAACATTCATCTGAAGTATAGTAATACGATCAAAGTCATTATGTTTAAATTAATATAACATCCTTACAAAGTTACTTTAGTCCTTAGACCATGAGATCATGTCAATCACAAACACCAGAAGAGTAGCTTGATAACATCAAACGTCACACCATAACAGGGTGACTATAAAGGTGGGTTTAGATACTCTGATAGTGTTATGTAGAGGATCATGGATCAAGAGTGGGATTTGTCCATCTTGATGACAGAGAGATATACTCTGGGACCTCTCGGTAATATCACATTGACATAACTTGCAAGCAAGTGATGAGATTACTAGAATGTTATATCACGGGAACGAGAAAAGAGTACATGTCGGTAACAAGATCAAACTAGGTATGGGGATACTGATGATTGAGTCTCGGATATGTAAAATATCGCGAGACGAATGGATTTAGTTAAAATGTTAAAAGTTTCACATGATCACAAGAAGTCATCATTGAATGTGTGGGAGTCAGTACAGATCTCTAGGTCCCGCTGCTGATTATTGATCGGAGAGGGGTCTCGATAATGTATGCATTATTCGCGAATCGTAGGGTGACACACTTAAGTAATACCAACACCATTTTGAGCAAATAAGATGCCATAGAAAGAATATCAAAGCGCTGGAATTATTTTAACGAACACAAGAATTATTTCGGGTGAAATTGCTAAAATTGGTTCTGCATGTGAAATTGAATGTTGCAAGGGGTTTTATGTGAATGTTTGTTAATTAATGTAATTAACAAAATTCTAAATAAAATAAATAAAAAGGTTTTATTAAATGAGAGATTTCATTAAATTTGGTTGATATTTAATGGAGGTGAGTGGAATTTTGAGTGAAGGCATATTTATGTGAGTGGGAGCTCCACTATCACATGAATGATGGAAGAGGTGGGGGAAACTCCATGTCCGCTAGCCATGGGACGGGCCTGCCCCCTCTCCCTATAAAAGGCCCCCTCCCATCCCCTCCTCTCATCTCACACCTCCTCGCGAAGGATCTCTCTCCCCTAGAAATATTCCCCATGGTCTCGATTTAGCGAGATACATGTTCCCGGTGTCTTTTTTTGGAGCAAGGATTTGATGCTTCCGCTGCATCGCTAGAGCGAGGACATGGAGGTTGTCGGAAGACGGGACATGTGTGCGATCACGGATGTGCCGCTAAGTTGTGGTGCTGGACTTCTACACGATCTTGAGATTGGCAAGCGAATGACTACATCATCCACGAGTCTAACCTCGTAACGCATTGTCGCTCTTCAAGGGTATGTTATCTATGGATGTATATCCACCCGTTGATTGTATCTAGGTAGATAGATCTTGGTACTTAATCGTTCACTTCATAGGAAAACATTTGTTTTCTATGTTGCGAATCCAACAGTGGTATCAGAGCCGGATCTATGCGTAGATGCTTTGCATGGGTAGAACACATATGGGTGCTGATGGTCACGTTATTGCTTATTATGTGTATTTTGGATACTTGTGGCATGGTGGGATCAAGCGGCTCGGACAAACTTTACATGTCCTTGCACATGAGACCCGTTCCACGCTTGACATGCAACTAGTTTTGCATAAGTGGCTTGCGGGTGTTTGTCTCTCCTACTATAGTCAATAGCTGATTTACAACAAGTTGCCAATAATTTGATTATCATCGTTGTAGTTTCATGTTCGTAGGTATGAATGGTTCTATCTTCGAAAGCCCACATCCATGTAAAAACATGCAAAAGATAAATTAGAGGTGTGTAGTTTTTTGGTTTTGCTGGGCAAGTACTATGATATGGTAGTATTATAATTTGTAGTATGGAATGGTACCATTGGAAATTATAATATGCCAAAGTGTAAGTTCCATAGACCTTGGCCTTACACATATAGGTATGATAAAGACCATACCATGATGCATAAGATGTTTGTTTGTTTGCATCATATCACTTTTAGCATATGATGTTTGTTTGCATCTTATATTGCTTGTGTGGTACTTTAGTAGCATTATAATATGATTCCTCATTTAAATATCAAGATAAAATGTGTTATTACTTTAGTATGCACCATTAAGCAAGTTCGTCGTTTCGAGACACCACGTGATGATCGGGTGTGATAGACTCAACGTTCGCATACAACGGGTGTAAGACATTTTTACACACACAGATACTAAGGTTCTTACTTGGTGATCCTAGCATGTAAATACATGTCCTCGGAACACAGACCAAAAGGTAAAGCATGAGTCATATGGTTGATATGATGACCATCTAGATGCTCGCCTTTGAAGCTACACCAATTCATGTGATGATCGGTCTTGTTGTAGTGGATATGGTTCATGTAATCACCAAAAAGACACGAGGGGTGTTGTTTTTGAGTGGGAGTTAATTTGTAATTTGGATTAGTTGAACTTAATCTATCATAAACTTAGTATAAATAAACTTTCCAAATTCTGTTGTAGATGGCACCACCTGCTTTTAATTTCAATGTGTTCATGGAGAAAGAGAAACTTGCAACAAATGGTAGCAACTTTACCAACTAGGCCAAGAATTTGAGGATTCTCCCCACTACTACACAAAAGCAATATGTGCTAGAGGCGTTGCTATGACCCCCACCACTTGATGATGCTCCCAACAAAGTAAATAATGTTTACTTAAGTCGTCAAGAGGACCACAACATGGTTCATTGCGGCATATTGTATGGGCTACAACCGAAACTCCAAAAGTGTTTCGAGAATGGCAATGCCTTTGATGCCATGGGTGAACTGAAAATAATTGTCGATACCCATGCTGTTGTGGAGAGTTATGATGCTTCAGAAAAGTTATTTAGCTGTATCATGGAGGAGAACAGCTCTGATAGTGAGCAGGTACTCAAAATGTCTGGGTACACCGATAATCTTATTTTCTTAGGAATGACGATTCCCATTGACTTAGGCATACATCATGTTCTCCAATCTCTGCCACCAAGCTACAAGAGCTTCGTGATGAAATATAACATGCAGGGAATGAAGAAGACTCTCCCCGAGTTTCTGTGCTTAAGACTGCTGAAGTGGAGATCAAGAAAGAACATCAAGTGTTGATGATCAATAAGACCACTGGTTTCAAGAAGCACAAGAAGGGTAAACAGAAGGGTAACTTTAAGAAGGGCGGCAAAGCTATTGCTGCACCCGAGAAGAAGACCCGGGTTGGCCCTAAGCATGATACCGAGTGCTACTATTGTAAGAGACTGTCCACTAGAAGCGCAACTGCCCCAAGTATTTGGCTAACAAGAAGGCCGGCAAGATGAACAAAGGTATTATTGATATACATGTTATTGATGTGTACTTGACTAGTACCCGCAGTAGCACCTGGGTATTTGATACTGGATCGGTTGCTAATATATGTATCTCGAATCAGGGGCTGCGGAACAGGCGACCGCTAGCAAGGTATGGGGTCATGATTCGTGTCGGCAATGGGTCAAGAGTTGATGTGATCGCTGTCAGAACGCTGCCTCTCCATCTACCACCGGGATTTGTTTTAATCCTAAATAATTGTTATTTGGTGCCTGCGTTGAGTATGAACATTATAACTGGATTCGTGTCGTGTTTATTGCAAGATGGTTATTCCTTTAAATCCCAAGACAATGGTTATTTAATTGATATGAATAATATCTTTTATGGTCATGCGCCTATGATGAATGGTTTATTTCTTTTGAATCTCAATAATAGTAATACACATATTCATAATGTAGATGCCAAAAGGATTAAACTTAATGATGATATATCTGCATATTTGTGGCACTGCCGTTTAGGTCATATTGGCGTAAAAATCATGAAGAAACTCCATTCAGATGGATGATACGTGGTAAATGTATCTATAATTTTTAATGTTCCATGCTTGTTTAGTATCCACTTTGCTTTGCTTTGTCTACACTTTAAGGTATTTTTATACGTTTTATGGGACTAACCTATTAACAAGATGACATAGTGACAGTTGCTTGTTTTCTATTGTTTTTGGTTCCAGAAAAGTCAGAAAATAAATATTCTCGGAATTGTACGGGACAAAAGCCAAAGTCAATATTTCACTGAGGGGAACACGGAGCCACGAGACGAGACGGAGAAGGGCCTCGAGGGGGCCACACCCCTAGCCACGTGGCTTGGCCTGTACCGCTCCTGGGAGGGAGGGTGCAGCCGCCTCGGGCACCCCATCGGCCTCCCTCTTCGCCTATAAGAAGCCCTCGATACCTAAACCCTAAGTACCCGATCAATCTTCCATGAAACAGTCTGTAGCCGCCGCCACCATCGTCCCTAGATCGGGGGGATCTGAAGCTCTTCACGGCACCCTGCCGGAGGGGAGAGATCATCCCGGAGGCCTTCTTCATCACCATGCCAGCCTCCAGTATGATGCGTGAGTAGTTCCACCTTGGACCATGGGTCCATGTAGTAGCTAGATGGTTGTTTCTCCTCCTTTGTGCTACCATGTTTAGATCTTGTGAGCTCCGTTCATGATCAATATCATCTATTTGTAATCATGCATGTTGTGTTTGCGGGGATCTGATGGATATTGAGATTACTATGTCTGATTGATTAATGATTCTATCCTGTTGATTCTATCATGTCTGTGGTGTTTGAGATCTTGCATGCTCTCCGTTTCTAGTAGCTATCTTGGCCAAGTACATGCTAGTGACTCCAAGAGGGGGTATTTATGCTCGATAGTGGGTCATGCCTCTATTGAATCTGGGGAAGTCACAGAAATCTCTAAGGTTGTAGATGTGTTGTTGCTACTAGGGAGAAAACAACAATCTCTTGGTCATGGACCAATTGTATTTTCTACTTTACACACCTTGCTTAAAGCAGTTATCCGTTGCTTGCAACCTAATACCGGAGGGGGTTCAGATGATAACCTGAAGGTGTATTACTAGTCATAGATGCAGTTGGATGGCGGTCTATGTATATTGTTGTAATGCCCAATCAAATCTCATAGGATCATGAATGTCTAGTATTGCATTGTTATGCCTTGCTCTGTCTTGTCGATTGCCCCACTGTAATTTGTTTACCTAGCATGTTATCTTTTTGATCTTAAGGAGAATACCTCCAGTGAACTATGGACCCCGGTCCAATCTTTACCATTGATACATCTTCCACTATTACCTGTTTACTTTATGCAAGCCACCATTACTTTCCACACCATACGGTCAATCCTTTGTTTTCAGCAAACCAGTGAGATTGACAGCCTTGTTGATGGCGCCCAGTACTGTCGTGGGACGCTTCGTTGGAAACCCTAAGAGCAAGGTGTGATGATCATAGGAGCAAGTTTTCCCTCAGTAAGAAACCGAGGTTATAGAACCAGTAGGAGGAAGGAAACGTCTCAAAGGTGTTGCAAGCAACGTGGAAACCTGCACAACACAAACTCAAGACTTTGCCCCAACGAATCAGTGAGGTTGTCAAGCTCACCGGTTTGCTGTAACAAAGTATTAAACGTATGGTGTGGAAGGTAATGGTTTGCAGCAAGTAAACAAGTAACAGTGGAGGATGTATCAATGGTAAAGATTGGACCGGGGTCCATAGTTCACTAGAGGTGCTATCCTTAGATAAACAACATGGCATGAAGGGTAAACAAATTACAGCAGGGCAATTGACATGAACTGAGCAAGGCATAACAATGCAATACCAGACAAAAAGATCCTATGAGATTCCATTGGGAAATACAACAATATACATAGACCGCCATCCAACTACATCTATGACTAGAATTCCACCTTCAGGTTATCATCCGAACCCCCTCCAGTATTAAGTTGCAAGCAACAGACAACTGCTTTAAGCAATGTGTGTAAGGTAAACAATCCACTTGTTCCATGAACAAGAGACCGTTGTTTTCTCCCTAGTGGCAAAATCACATCTACAACCGAAGATATTTATGTCACTTCCCTTGTAAAATAGAGGCATGAACCCACTATCGAGCATAAATACCCCCTCTTGGAGTAACTAGCAACTACTTGGCCAAGATAGCTACTAACAACGGAGAGCATGCAAGATCATGAACAACACAGACATGATAGAATCATAAAGACAAAACCATTAATCAATCTGACATAGTAATCTCAATATCCATCGAATCCCCGCAAACACAACATGCATGATTACAAATAGATTAGATCTTTATCATGAACGGATCTCACAAGATCTATACATGAAAGCACAAGGAGGAGATACAATCATCTAGCTACTACATGGACCCATAGTCCAAGGTGGAACTACTCACACAACATACCGGAGAAGAAGGCCTCCGGGATGATATCCCCTCCGGCAGGGTGCCAGGAAGAACTTTAGACCCCCCCCCCCCCTGATCTAGGGACAACGGTGGCGGCGGCTACAGAAGGTTTCGTGGAGTTTTGATCGGGTGCCTAGGGTTTCTGCATCAGGGGCTTCTTATAGGCGAAGAGGCGAGGCTGGGAGGTGGCCAAGAGCCCCACACCCTACCCAGGCGCGGGGTGGGCCCACCCGCACCTAGGGGGTCTGGCCGCCCTGGTTCGCTTCTCCGTATCTCCTTTGTACTTCATGTCCCCCACGGTAAAATATTGACTTTGGCTTTTGTCCCGTCCAGTTCTGAGAATATTGATTTTCTGCCTTTTTGGAACCAAAAACAGAAGAAAACAGGCAACTGGCACTATGGCAACTTATTAATAGGTTAGTTCCAGAAAAAATATAAAAACACCTCAAAGTGTAGACAAAGCAAAGCAAAGTAGATACTAAACAAGCATGGATCATCAAAAATTATAGATACGTTTCCGACGTATCAAACCTCACTATTTGTTGGGGCAAAGTCTTGAGTTTGTGTTGTGCAGGTTTCCAAGTTGCTAGCAACACCTTTGAGTCGTTTCCTTCCTCCTACTGGTTCGATAACCTTGGTTTCTTACTGAGGGAAAACTTGTTGCTGTACTCATCATACCTTCCTCTTGGGGTTTCCCAACGAAGCTCTACAGTGATCTGAGCCGCATCAAGCCTTTTTCTGGCGCCGTTGCCCGGGAGGCTAAGGACAAATTCACAAGGGGAGTCCTTCATAACCTTTATCTTTACTTTGTTTTTGTTTTGCTTAGTTTCTTTTGCCTTGTTTTGTTTGCCTCTTTTTATCAAAAATTCCAAAAAAATAGTTTTGTTTGGTTTGCTTTTTCTTATAAAAAACACAAAAAAAATTAGTTCCTGCTCTAGTTGTTGCTACCGTTGGCTTGCTACACCTTTGCAAAAATGAATTCTGCTGAGAACACCAAGTTGTGTGACTTCACTAGCACAAACAACAATGATTTCCTGAGTATACCTATTGCTCCACCTACTCCTGATGCTACCTTTTATGAAATTAAGCCTGCTTTGTTGAATCTTGTGATGAAAGAGCAATTTTCTGGTGCTAGTTCTGATGATGATGCTGCCCACCTCAATAACTTTGTTGAACTTAGTGAGATGAAAAAAATATAAGGATGTAGATGGAGATATTATTAAGCTCAAGTTGTTTCCTTTCTCCTTGAGAGGAAAATCTAAAGAATGGTTTGCTATCCTTGCCTAGAAATAGTATTGATTCTTGGATTAAGTGCAAAGATGCTTTTATTGGAAACTACTATCCTCCTGCTAAGATTATATCTATGAGAAGTGAAATCATGAAATTTAAACAACTTGATAATGAACATGTTTCTCAAGCTTGGGAAAGAATGAAATCTTTGGTAAAGAATTGTCCCACTCATGGACTTACCGCTTGGATGATTATCCAGACTTTTTATGCAGGGTTAAACTTCTCTTCAAGAAATCTGTTGGATTCTGTTGTTGGAGTCACTTTTATGACCATTACCTTGGGTGCTGCAACAAAGCTCCTTGATAATATGATGGTCAACTATTCTGAATGGCACACTGAGAGAGCTCCACATGGTAAGAATGTAAATTCTTTTGAAGAAATCTCATCTTTGAGTGGTAAAATTGATGTTATCATGGCTATGCTTGTTAATGGAAAAGCTCATATAGATCCAAATAATGTTCCCTTAGCCTCTTTGGTTGCTCAAGAAGAGCAAGTTGATGTGAACTTTATTAGAAACAACAATTTCAGCAACAATGCCTATAGGAATAATTTTGGTAGTAACAATAATTATAGGCCTTATCCTCCTAATAATGGCAATACCTATGGAAATTCCTACAACAATACTAGAAGTACTCCTTCTGAACTTGAAGTCATGCTCAAAGACTTTATTAGTAAACAAACTACTTTCAACAAAACTGTGGAGGAAAAGCTTTTGAGTGTTGAGAAAAGTATTTCCTCTTTGTCTAAAGCACAACCCTCTTTGATTAATAAAATGGCTGCTAAACCTGAAACCTTGAAAAGTACCTCCGCTGCTACTCATGCCATACAAGTTACTATTGATGAAAATGTTAGACTGTTAGCTCAACTACATGCTAAGTGGGAAAGAGAAGCTGAAATAGCTAGAAACAATAGTGTTTGCACTATTACCAACACCAATATGGATGCCACCAAACCACAAGAAGTCCCTATTCCTCTTACCACAATGCCTAAACCCAATGAGTCTACTACCAGTGATTCTAAGTTTGATTTTGATCTTGATGGTTGCAATATTTCTGAAGTAATTATATTCCTACAAAAGCTTTCTAGAAGTCCTAATGCTAGTGATATGAATGTGGCTTTCACCAAACACATTACAGATGCTCTCATTAAAATTAAGGAAGAAAAATTGAAACACAAAACCTCTATTCCTAGGAAAGTGGAAGATAGTTGGGAACCCATCATTAATATGCAAGTGAATGACTTTGATCTCAAAGTTTCATGTGACCTTGGTTCTAGTATCTCTATTATGCCTAAAAAAATTATGAAATGTTTGACTTGCCACCTTTGGAAGACTGTTATTTAGATGTCCCACTTAATGATAGTGCTAGAAAGAAACTCATGGGGAGTGTTAATGATGTTCTCATTATGGTTAACAATGCTTATGTCCCTATTTATTTTTATGTTTGGATGTTGAATATAATGCTTTTTGTCCTATTACTTTGGGAAGACCTTTTCTTAGAATTGTTGGTGCCATCATTGATATGAAAGAAGGCACCATTAAATATCAATTTACATTCATGAAAGGTATTGAACACTTCCCTATGAGTAGAGATAAGTTTCCTTTTGCTCCTCCTTAGAAATCAAGGTTTGATGTTAATGCTTCTTCATTTGAAAATACTTGATTCTTGCTTCTTATGCCTAACTTAAAGGCGTTAAAGAAAAGTACTTCTTGGGAGATAACCCAATAGTTTTATTGAGTCTTGGAAGTTATTATTTCTGTAATAAACTCTCCTTATCCTTTTTATTTGATTTTTGTGCCAATAATATCCTCTAATGAGAGGGAAGTAAGATTTGGGGAGTTGCTGTCCCAAAACAGTTTTTTGTGCTCCACTGTAAAAATTCGTGTAAAATATCTGTAAGTCGAATTGAGTTGTAATTTTCTGAATAAATCCCCCAGGTTGTTATCTAACTTTCATTAGTTCAACACTTTTTTATTTGTGCAACATAAGGTCTTCAAAATAATCGATTTCTACCTGCTGGTCTGTTTTGACAGATTTCTGCCATTATTTGCATTTGCTTCTTATTAATTCATTTTTGGGTTATCTTTGGGAAATTGAGCTTTTTGAGGGGATTAATATAGTAGCTTGTGTTTTTAGTGAAAAAAATTCTATTTTAAAACTAAACCTAAAGGTCTATTATCTTTTGAATGCACTAATGTTGCTAATGAAGATTGTGTGAAGTTTTGTATGAAGGAAAATTTGCAGGTGTAGAGGAAGAATGATATAATAAGATGAAGAATGGATAAAATCTCAAGCTTGGGGATGCCACCCCGTGTCACCCCAATAAATATTCAAGAGGTACAAGCGTCTAAGCTTGGGGATGCCCAAGGCATCCCCTTCTTCATCAATAAAAATCTCAGGTCTTTCTAGACACTTTGTTTTTATTGTCTCATGCATAGTTGTGTTGTTCTTGGAGCATCTTAGTTTTCATTTTTGGTTTTTGTTTGCTTAGTTTGATTGAATAAAGTAGTTGGACCCCCCGCTTTCGTTGTGTTGTTTCAAATAAGTTGATTGGTGTTGGAAAAGAGTAGGAAGTTCTTGCTTTAGCAGTACAAGAGGAGCTTGCTTTGACTGTGACTTAGACTTTATCATGTCATGCTAGGTGTTGTTTTAACCTTATGCTTAGTGATTATTTATGTAGCATGACTTGTTTCAAATAATTAGTATTGCTTAATGTTCCTTGAAAGAATCATGCGTTGTTTTAGCATACAAAAGCATAGTATTGTGGTATTCTCCTTTGATGCTTTGTTTGGGTTGACTTGGCACATGCTCACACCGTATTATGACTATGAACCAGTCACCTTAGCCTCTATGATCATTTAGTTTTTGACTTGTGGTACCACTTTATGCTTTGATTAGTAATGTTTTGTCGCTTTGCATGATTATGTCCATTATTGCTCTCTTAGTTGGTCGCTCCTAGTCTTTTGCTAGCCTACACTTGTATGAGTAAGCTCTACTCATGCATCCAACTCGCAAGAAACTAAGTTATCCCAAAGTTTTCACAATAAATTCCTATGCATGGTGTGTTACTCAATTCCAAGTATATTCTTGTTTTATCTACCTTCCAATTAAAAAGTCACTTTGTTATGTGAAAAAATAGTGATTAAAGCTCTCACAAACTTGATGACACACTTTATTTTTATTGCCCCTAAATAAACTTGAACCATTGTGTCATCTATGTTGTATATGCTTGCACTTATACATTGGAATTAGCAGAACCATGATGTCATGGGGAACGCTTTCAACATTGCACTTGTACATTGTACCTAGTTGATATCATGCTCCTTTGTTTGCGGATGTCGTCGGTGTGAAATAAAAGGGAAGATTGTAAGTCCATGGAGTTATGTATATGTGTTAGAGAAACGCCTGGGCTGCTTGCCTAAGCCATGCCTAATCATGGTGGAAACTTGCAGCATCATCGTAGTGAGCAGTCTATGAAGCATTCTTCTTATAAAAAAGAGATAGAGATTGAGAAAAAGAAAAATAAAAAAAGAGATGAGAAAAGAGGAAAGAGAAAAAAAGCACCATTTTCCCATGGTAAATAAGAATATTTCTGAGATGCCCATTGTCTGCTTGCCTTGTCATTTTGATATGGGACAGCTCCTGTATCATGTGCAAGGGGTACCCCGTTGGCGATTATCTATGATACACATGTACTTACTATGACAAGAACTTACCAGTGACTAAAGTTGAGTAGCATGAGGAGCAGCCCTCCTACTCAAGGGACATGAGATTTCCAACTTATACTTTGTCAAGCATATACTCCATAGTTTGTTCACTTTAACCTTAATCACTTAAAGATGCTTATGATAGGGGAAGTGAGAGCTGAAAGCTAACAAGTACCATAATTTTTGGAACCTCTTTATGAGACTTGAAATCTCTGCTTCCTTTTATGAAGGGCCTTTCTTCCACTATTATATTGAGTCTCCACCTTCTATCCTTAGGCACCAATTAAGAGAGCATAGTTGCCATTCTTAGTTCTATGTGCATTGTCCCAAAACTTATTGATTGATTCATATTGTTGATATTGCTTATTTTTAAACTATTTGTATCTAGTCACTCTTATGAACTTTGAAGGTGTCCTATGAATTTATTGCTACTCTATTAGGGACAAGATGAATGCCACTATGCTATGTTTTCTATATGTGAAACAAACAAACGTCTTTCAATTCATTGTTATTCATGAATATTTGTTTGTATCCTTTCATGTTGCATGCGTAGTTACAATGTCTTACTGTTAGAACTTCTTGTTTCATGCTCATGTTTAGAGTACTTTGATCCCAGCTTTCAATGCTTGTAAATGGTTTTATTTTGATTTTGATGGTGCATGTCACCTAAAAATTATTCTTTTTATCACTTACGTACTCGAGGACGAGCAAGAGTTAAGCTTGGGGATGCTTGATATGTCATAAACATATCTATAAATTTTTATGTTCCATGCTTGTTTAGTATCCACTTTGCTTTGCTTTATGTACACTTTGAGGTACTAACCTATTAACAAGATGCCACGGTGCCAGTTGTCTATTTTCTGTTGTTTTTGGTTCCAGAAAAGTGAGAAAATGAATATTCTCGGAATTGGACGGGACAAAATCCAAAGTCAATATTTCACCGAGGGGAACACAGAGCCAGGAGATGAGACAGAGAAGGGCCTCGAGGGGGCCACACACCCTGGCCGCGCAGCCGGCCTGGACCGCGCCTGGGAGGGTGCAGCCACCTCGGGCACCCCCTCGGCCTCCCTCTTCGCCTATAAGAAGCCCCCGATACCTAAACCCTAAGTACCCGATCAATCTTCCATGAAATAGTCTATAGCCACCGCCACCATCGTCCCTAGATCGGGGGGATCTGAAGCTCTTCCCGGCACCCTGCCGGAGGGGAGAGATCATCCCGGAGGCCTTCTTCATCACCATGCCAGCCTCCGGTATGATGCGTGAGTAGTTCCACCTTGGACTATGGGTCCATGTAGTAGCTAGATGGTTGTTTCTCCTCCTTTGTGCTACCATGTTTAGATCTTGTGAGCTCGGTTCATGATCAAGATCATCTATTTGTAATCATGCATGTTGTGTTTGCGGGGATCCAATGGATATTGAGATTACTATGTCAGATTGATTAATGATTCTATCTTGTTGATTCTATCATGTCTATGTTGTTTGAGATCTTGCATGGTCTCCGTTTCTAGTAGCTATCTTGGCCAAGTAGATGCTAGTGACTCCAAGCGGGGGTATTTATGCTCGATAGTGGGTTCATGCCTCTATTGAATCTTGGGAAGTGACAGAAATCTCTAAGGTTATAGATGTGCTGTTGCTACTAGGGAGAAAACAACAATCTCTTGTTAATGGAACAATTATATTGTTTACTTTACACACCTTTCTTAAAGCAGTTATCCGTTGCTTACAACTTAATACTAGAGGGGGTTAGGATGATAACCTGAAGGTGGATTACTAGTCATAGATGCAGTTGGATGGCGGTCTATGTATATTGTTGTAATGCCCAATCAAATCTCATAGGATCATGAATGTCTAGTATTGCATTGGTATGCCTTGCTCCGTCCTATCGATTGCCCCGCTGTAATTTTTTTACCCAGCATGTTATGTTGTTTATCTTAAGGAGAACACCTCTAGTGAACTCTGGACCCTGGTCCAATCTTTACCATTGATAAATCTTCCACCATTACCTGTTTACTTTCTGCAAGCCACCATTACTTTCCACACCATACGGTTAATCCTTTTGTTTTCAGTAAACCGGTGAGATTGACAACCTCACTGTTTGTTGGGGCAAAGTCTTGAGTTTGTGTTGTGCAGGTTTCCAAGTTGCTAGCAACACCTTTGAGTCGTTTCCTTCCTCCTACTGGTTCGATAACCTTGGTTTCTTATCGAGGGAAAAACTTGTTGTTGTACTCATCATACCTTCCTCTTGGGGTTTCCCAACGAAGCTCTAGAGTGATCTGAGCCGCATTAATGGACTTTTGGAATCGCTTGATTTTTAATCACTTGATACATGTGAGCCATGCCTTATGGGCAAGATGACTAGAACCCCGTTTTCTGGTACAATGGAGCGGGCAACAGATTTATTGAAAACCATACATACTGATCTATGTGGTCCAATGAATGTGTCGGAACAAGGTGGATATCATTATTTTATTACCTTCACGGATTATTTGAGTAGATATGGGTATATCTATATGATGAAACACAAGTCTGAAACCTTTGAAAAGTTCAAGGAATTTTAGAATGAAGTGGAAAATCATCATAATAGAAAGATTAAATTTCTGCGATCTGATCATGGGGGTGAGTATCTAAGTTACGAGTTTGGCACACACATGAGAGAGTGCAACTCACGCCTGCCGGAACACCACAGCGTAATGGTGTATAGGAGCGTCGTAATCGTACCTTATTAGATATGGTCTGAACTATGATATTGTAACACCCTCAGAATCGGACCTATGCAAGTTTAACCGAAATCCGCCAAACCCGCATAGAAACGATTCAAAGGTGCCCACCAGGCACTTTCGTGCGGGTGGAAAACGAAGTAATAACATTACACAACAGTCCTCGATGGGACCCACAGAGCAGATATATATACAACACGACTCCGTGAGTCAAAAATACAGATATAATATACAAAGATCCAACTCACCTTGGAAACGATAGAGCGTCCCGCTACGGACAAGATGCAAATGGGGCTAAGAGCCCTGAAGAAAACCAATGGCGTCCATAACCCTGCCCAGGCCAAGCCGGAAGGGTAACCCTGCTAACGATGTCGATCTCAAAACCTGCTTAAACAAAAGGGGTGCCGACAAAGGGCAAAGGAAAAAGAGGAGCGTCAAGATCGAGGCCAAGACACGAGACTAGAATTCGGCGGTCCTCGCCTACAACGGTATGGTGGACTGAGCGGCAGCGGCAGCATGCACTAAACAACCTATAGAGACTCGATACAACTGGTGGCAATCAGAGAGGGGTAAGGAAGACCTGTTCGGATCCAACCTGATACTATCATCAAACAAACCCATCCTGGCGTTTCCCCCTCGAGACCAACGAGGAAGTCAACCGAGGAACTCACACAGTTGGCAGTTTTACTTATTCAGTTATAGTTGCGGCACTTTACTAGTCAGGTTTAGATAATCGTCCTAATAAAGTAAACAGTGGGCACTTTTAATTAACCATTCCGTTGTAGTTGCGACACTTACTAGTCAGATACAATAGCATGAGATGACCCAAAACCCAGCAGTTGTTGGTACTTTTATTCAGCCATTCCGTTGTAGTTGCAATACTTACTAGTCAGGTACAATGGTCGCAAGCGACACTCCAAACAAGCAATTGTGGGCAGTATTATTTAGCCATTCCATTAGAGTGAAGCTGATTACTAGTCATTATAAAGTCAAATTTATAGCAATAAACTTTAGTTATGCTTGTCTATGATCGAGATACTGTGCTCCAAGTCGTCCATATCCATGACACGGCTTTGAGAAAGTTTTACCGGCCGGGTGCACCAATAGCAACACACGCCGATCAACCTCGGAAAAACCAAATCAAAACCCAACGAGGCTTTCACGTGAACAATCACAGATTCAGAAATATTTCAGGGCCACCCTTGAGTACACCCGCAAGTAAGCAAGCTCGAGACGGACTCAAGGTTTGCGACAATGGTCATGGCGATCGGGAACCCGAAACTCGGGGTGTCGATACCGCGTAATCACTCCGCTTACCTAAATAGTACAGTGTGCTCCTCGCACAAACGTAAATACAGAAGTAGCATGGCATAAGTACAGGATAGTAAATAAAACCTCAAACTAGTTTGTGGCCCCAAGAAATAAGACTGAATCAAGCTCGCTCGGGGTCCCATATACCTCCCGGATGTGGATAGCGCGATAAATCAAGGAACATGTATCAAGTACTCGGGGTCCTACGGGACACAAGTGGGCGTTCGGAAACCAAATATTATCTATCACCCACCGATGCCTCTGCTTACTTCAATTTTAGTGGTTAAACAGGAATTAAAGTGAACGATAAGTAAAGCTATGATCATCTCCAACAGCAACATGCGGCAACACATCAACAACTATGGCACTGGACGACACGCAACAACACTTGAGCAAGCGACTACGACGCGCAAGTCCAACTATCTACCAAACAACAGGCAATAGGATGTGTCCAAGGCAATATAAGGCTACAAGGTATATCACAGGTACGGAAACTAAAGCATCGCAACACAGATAGCAATAGATCAACAGGAGGGAATAAATACTATAAAAGTAAGATAGGTAGAAAGGGGGAAATGCTCGCCTAAAAAACATTGCCGAAGGTTCAACCGAAGATCGGGGCGAAGCTCACATCAACTCAACGGCCTTATCCGCGAAGAAGCAAATCACTAGAAGGAACACCGGATGCAATATTTAATACTAAGGCAGAAGATCGGGCATGATGCATGTATGATGTATGACATGGCAAGCATGCGATGCAATTAGGTCATATTAAGCGGAACCGGGGTCCCGACAATTAATTAAATGGTTCTAGTTGTTTAGATACCCCGCAAATTAAATGTTGTCTTAACAAGGCAAGATTATATCACCGGTTCGCTACACCAATTTAAATGAGGCCAATATGCGACTAGATTTGCCCGCATATGGGCCCCATATTTAATTAATAGGTGAATCGGCATAAGGCCCCCAAACCACATGACAAGTATGCATGCAAGAATGACAATTCAATATGCAACAAGTTTATTTAGTTGACAATTTATAAAATAGGGTTCTCGGATAAGGGTCACACATTGAGGTCTCGACGAACTTGAGGTTCCGGGGTTCGGGGTTCGGTCTCAGGGCTCGACGGATCTGGGGTTCGGGGTTCGACGGAAGCGTTCTCGGATAGCGGGGGTGGATCTTGTCGCATCCGGGAAGCAGGGTTTGGGTCGGTGTCGGGGCGCATCGGATGCTTCCGGGTCGGTGCCGGTCTTGTCGGCGCGAAGGTCTTGTCGGGCCCGTGTATCGGGTCGGTCTTGGCGTCCGGGAAGAAGTACTTGTCGCACCGGGGTCTCGGTGTCCGGGGTGAAGTACTCGACGTCCTCGAGGGGGTACTTGTCGTTCCGGGGATCTGTTTCGGGTTCTCGGACAACAGCCTTCGGCCTCCGTGAAGAAGAGCTTGGCGTGTCAGGGTTCGGACTTCGCCTCCGGGAACGGGGTCTTCAACGTCTCGGCCATCGGGTACGGTACGGTCTACGGAGCACGCGGATGCTTGACGTGGTTCATCGGCCCGGAGATCTTGTCGCATCCTCGGGTTCAATTGTCGATGTCGAACTTGGACTTAGCAGCGCGTGTTCGGGTGGTTATAACGGGGTACTAGTCCGGATTGCAGCTCTTGTTCACCGGAAGGTTTGTGTGCCGATTTACCAACTTGCAGTACCATGTATGCAGCACACGACACCAACTCGAACAACGGAGCAGCAGCGGCACAGGGACGGCCTCACGCGCGACGCGGCCGGCTCGGGACGACGGCGCAGCGGGACCACCGGCGATGGGACGCGGGGGTTCAGCTCGAGGACGGGGCCGGCCAGCAGCGGCGATGTCGATGGCTGGTGGAAGCAGGCGAGGGCGCGGGACAGCGGAGGTCGGCGAGGCTCGCTGCTTGCGGAAGACGCGGGCCGGGTGGCCGCCGGGCGGCTTCGCCGGAGGGACGCCGAGGCGGGGCTGGCGTCGCCGGAGGTGGCGAGCGGAGCCGTCGGGCGGGCGGGCGGAGATGGGCCTGGCGGCGGAGCTCGAAGGGACGGCGGCGGGCGACGGGTTGCCGCAGCGGCGAGGTCGGGCGACGGACGCGGGCAGCGGCGGTGGACAGCGGGCCGCTGGTCGGAGGATGGAGGCGCTGGATGCAGGCTGGGGAAGGGCAGAGCAGGCGGACGCGGAGGGTGCCTGGCGACGTCCGCCGCCACGGACGGGAGAGCTCGGGGAAGGCGGTTGCTGTGGTCGGCAGAGCCGGAGGGACGGGCCGACGGAAGGAATCAGCGAGGCGGAGGCTCGCCGGCGAGAGCGCGCCGGGGCTAGCGGGGCAGCGGTGCTTGGGAGTGGCGAGGCGGCGCCGCGCGCCGAGACGGAGGCGAGGCGGGCGGAGGAGGCGGCCGTCGGCTGGAACGGGCCGGAGGAGGTGCGCGGGGGCGAAAACGGAGGAGGCGGCGGAGGCTCGCCCGGCGGGGAGCGAGGCAGGTCGGTGCGCAGGGGCCAGCTGAGAGAGGTGGAGCGGGAGGAAGAGGACGGGGGGAGGGACGCGGGGTGCGGGGCAGGTGGCGTGGGGATCGGGGCGGGACAGGTGGTGGGTCCCAGGGCGTGGGGTCGGCTGGGTGTGTGCTGGCGCGTAGTGTGTGCGTGTGTGTGGTGCTGAGCGCATGTGAGGGAGGGGACGGTGGTGGTGTGTGGCCAGGTGGGGAGGTGGCTGCTGAGGTGGCTGGGTGGGATTGGGTGGAAGAAGTGAGAGGGTGAGGTGTCAGGAGGGGGTTGGTTGGGGTGAGGTGGAGAGGGGTTGGGTAGGAATAGGTTGGGTAGAAAAAGGGTCTAGGTTGGACCGATTATATTTTTCTGGGGTGGTCGTTCGGGTCATTCGGCCCGTTCGACTGCCCCACTAAAAGAATTAAAGATTTTATTTATTCCAAACAGGCCTTTGGAAAACCGGTAGCAGACAAATAAAATATTCCGGAGACCCGGGTTTGGCGTTTGAAAACAAGACGGGCGTTTTTAGAAAACAAAACATGCTTTGCGAAAATAGTTTTATGCAAACAATGCATGATGATGACGATGCAATGCACAAATTCAACGCGATTTTCTAGTAGTGGTTTTGCGGGATGCCACAATTCGACACCACTAACAATGGATCTCGCCCTCGAGATCCGCCTCATGGTACCGGAAGGGAGGTCGGCGATTTGCATCTTCTCGCATCGTGTAGATCTTCGCGACACCACTAACAAGGGTTGTTGTCCGTGATCGTCGAGAGAACACTCCGGAAACAAAAGGTCGAAGGTAGAGGTATCCACAATAAAGGCACCTCTAGCTTCGGTGGAAAGAGGGAACCGATGCATTCTCATCCACTTCAATGTACAAAAGCGAATAGAAGGGGTATTCGGCATGGGGGCCAATCCATCACGCACCCAAACTATTACTCTGTACAATCAGTAGAAAGAGTGCAACCATTCTCGGAATCAGACTGAAGATCTCGACAAGCGAGGTTCGGAACAACGAAGTGATGCAGACTCTGCATCGGATCTGGCGTAGATGATGTCGTCGCGTCGGAAAACGCCGGAAGGCACGAACAAGGAATAAAGAATGGTAACACCGTAGACGGATTCATCAGGCAGCTTGAACACCGGATGGTAGAACACCGTTATCAAAGAAGGAAGCGAAACCCTGAAGGTACGGCAGAACCCAACCACGAGAAATCCTGGACTCGAAGAAAGAGAAGAGAGCGGATTCAAAACGCGCAGAGGTAAGAGGAGAATAGCAGAGGGGTAAGGAGTAAAATCAGACCTAACCAGAACTATCCAACCGATTTTTCAAAAATAGTTTCGACACTCTACTTCGGCCGTTAGCTAGGTTATCCTACAGGCTGGACTTGTGGGGTATCGCAACTGCTGAGCTCTGATACCACTCTGTAACACCCTCAGAATCGGACCTATGCAAGTTTTAACGAAATCCGCCAAACCCGCATAGAAACGATTCAAAGGTGCCCACCAGGCACTTTCGTGCGGGTGGAAAACGAAGTAATAACATTACACAACAGTCCTCGATGGGACCCACAGAGCAGATATATATACAACACGACTCCGTGAGTCAAAAATACAGATATAATATACAAAGATCCAAATCACCTTGGAAACGATAGAGCGTCCCGCTACGGACAAGATGCAAATGGGGATAAGAGCCCTGAAGAATAACCAATGGCGTCCATAACCCTGCCCAGGCCAAGCCGGAAGGGTAACCCTGCTAACGACGTCGATCTCAAAACCTGCTTAAACAAAAGGGGTGCCGACAAAGGGCAAAGGAAAAAGAGGAGCGTCAGTACTGAGGCCAGTACACGGCGAGACTAGAATTCGGCGGTCCTCGCCTACAACGGTATGGTGGACTGAGCGGCAGCGGCAGCATGCACTAAACAACCTATAGAGACTCGATACAACTGGCGGCAATCAGAGAGGGGTAAGGAAGACCTGTTCGGATCCAACCTGATACTATCATCAAACAAACCCATCCTGGCGTTTCCCCCTCGAGACCAACGAGGAAGTCAACCGAGGAACTCACACAGTTGGCAGTTTTACTTATTCAGTTATAGTTGCGGCACTTTACTAGTGAGGTTTAGATAATTGTCCTGATAAAGTAAACAGTGGGCACTTTTAATTAACCATTCCGTTGTAGTTGCGACACTTACTAGTCAGATACAATAGCATGAGATGACCCAAAACCCAGCATTTGTTGGTACTTTTATTCAGCCATTCCGTTGTAGTTGCAATACTTACTAGTCAGGTACAATGGTCGCAAGCGACACTCCAAACAAGCAATTGTGGGAAGTATTATTTAGCCATTCCATTAGAGTGAAGCTGATTACTAGTCATTATAAAGTCAAATTTATAGCAATAAACTTTAGTTATGCTTGTCTATGATCGAGATACTGTGCTCCAAGTCGTCCATATCCGCGGACACGGCTTTCAGAAAGTTTTACCCGGCCGGGGTGCACCAATAGCAACACACGCTCGATCAACCTCGGAAAAACCAAATCAAAACCCAACGAGGCTTTCACGACTGAACAATCACAGGATTCAGAAATATTTCAGGGGGCCACCCCTTGGAGTACACCCTCAACGAAGTAAGCAAGCTCCGAGACGGAATCAAGGTTTGCGACAATGGCTGTAAGCGACTGGGAACCCGAAAACTCGGGGTGTCGATACCGCGTAATCACTCCGCTTACCTAAACAGTACAGTGTGCTCCTCGCACAAACGTAAATACAGAAGTAGCATGGCATAAGTACAGGATAGTAAATAAAACCTCAAACTAGTTTGTGGCCCCAAGAAATAAGACTGAATCAAGCTCTGGCTCAGGGGGGTCCCATATACCTCCCGGATGTGGATAGCGCGATAAATCAAGGAACAGGTATCAAGTACTCGGGGTCCTACGGGACACAAGTGGGCGTTCGGAAACCAAATATTATCTATCACCCACCGATGCCTCTGCTTACTTCAATTTTAGTGGTTAAACAGGAATTAAAGTGAACGATAAGTAAAGCTATGATCATCTCCAACAGCAACATGCGGCAATACATCAACAACTGTGGCACTGGACGACACGCAATAGCACTTGAGCAAGCGACTACGACGCGCAAGTCCAACTATCTACCAAACAACAGGCAATAGGATGTGTCCAAGGCAATATAAGGCTACAAGGTATATCACAGGTACGGAAACTAAAGCATCGCAACACAGATAGCAATAGATCAACAGGAGGGAATAAATACTATAAAAGTAAGATAGGTAGAAAGGGGGAGATGCTCGCTTGAAAAACATTGCCGAAGGTTCAACCGAAGATCGGGGCGAAGCTCACATCAACTCAACGGCCTTATCCGCGAAGAAGCAAATCACTAGAAGGAACACCGGATGCAATATTTAATACTAAGGCAGAAGATCGGGCATGATGCATGTATGATGTATGACATGGCAAGCATGCGATGCAATTAGGTCATATTAAGCGGAACCGGGGTCCCGAAAATTAATTAAATGGTTCTAGTTGTTTAGATACCCCGCAAATTAAATGTTGTCTTAACAAGGCAAGATTATATCTCCGGTTCGCTACACCAATTTAAATGAGGCCAATATGAGACTAGATTTGCCCGCATATGGGCCCCATATTTAATTAATAGGTGAATCGGCATAAGGCCCCCAAACCACATGACAAGTATGCATGCAAGAATGACAATTCAATATGCAACAAGTTTATTTAGTTGACAATTTATAAAATAGGGTTCTCGGATAAGGGTCACACATTGAGGTCTCGACGAACTTGAGGTTCCGGGGTTCGGGGTTCGGTCTCAGGGCTCGACGGATCTGGGGTTCGGGGTTCGACGGAAGCGTTCTCGGATAGCGGGGGTGGATCTTGTCGCATCCGGGAAGCAGGGTTTGGGTCGGTGTCGGGGCGCATCGGATGCTTCTGGGTCGGTGCCGGTCTTGTCGGCGCGAAGGTCTTGTCGGGCCCGTGTATCGGGTCGGTCTTAGCGTCCGGGAAGAAGTACTTGTCGCACCGGGGTCTCGATGTCCGGGGTGAAGTACTCGACGTCCTCGAGGGGGTACTTGTCGTTCCGGGGATCTGTTTCGGGTTCTCGGACAACAGCCTTCGGCCTCCGTGAAGAAGAGCTTGGCGTGTCAGGGTTCGGACTTCGCCTCCGGGAACGGGGTCTTCAACGTCTCGGCCATCGGGTACGGTCTACGGAGCACGCGGATGCTTGACGTGGTTCATCGGCCCGGAGATCTTGTCGCATCCTCGGGTTCAATTGTCGATGTCGAACTTGGACTTAGCAGCGCGTGTTCGGGTGGTTATAACGGGGTACTAGTCTGGATTGCAGCTCTTGTTCACCGGAAGGTTTGTGTGCCGATTTACCAACTTGCGTACCATGTATGCAGCACGACACCAACTCTTCGAACAGCGGCATTGTGGACGGCCTCACGCGACGCGGCCGGCTCGGACGACGGCAAGCAGGACCACCGGCGATGGGACGCGGGTTCAGCTCGAGGACGGGCCGCCAGCGGCGGCGATGTCGACGGCTAGAGGAAGCGAGGCGCGGACAGCGGAGGTCGGCGAGGCTCGCTGCTATGGAAGACGCGGGCAGGTGGCGCTGCCGGCTGAATAATGGCTCGCCGGAGAGGGGATCGAGGCGGGCCGCGATCGCTGGAGGTGGCGAGCGCGCGGAGCCGTCGGAGGCGGGCGGGCGAGATGGGCCTGGCGCGGAGCTCGAAGGGACGGCCCGGCGGGCGACGGGTTCTGCAGCGGCGAGGTCGGGCGACGGACGCGGGCCGCAGGAAGCGGTGGACCGCGGGCAGGGTCGGAGGATGGAGGCGCGGATGCAGCTCGGGGAAGGGCTGGCGCAGACGGGCGGCGGACGCGAGGTGCTCGGGCGACGTCCGGCCGCCGGCGGGCGAGCGAGAAACTCGGGAAGAAGCGGTTCTGCGGGGGTCGGGCAGAGCCGGAGGGCCGACGGGAGGAATCCGCGAGGCGGAGGGGCTCGCCAGCGGAGAGCGCCGGGCTAGCGGGGGCAGGCGGTGCCCAGGAGTGGGGAGGCGGCGCTGGCCGCCGAGACGGAGGCGAGGGCCGGAGGAGGAGGCGGCCGTCGGCGGGAACGGGCCGGAGGAGGTGCGGGGCAGCAAAACGGAGGCGGAGGGCGGCTCGCCGGAGGGAGCGGAGGTCGGGGTGGGGACGCGCCTTGAGAGAGAGGTGGAGCGGGAGGAAGAGGCAGGGGAGGGACGGGGTGCAGGCGGTGGCGTGGGGATCGGGGCGGGACAGGTGGTGGGTCCCAGGGCGTGGGGTCGGCTGGGTGTGTGCTGGCGCGTAGTGTGTGCGTGTGTGTGGTGCTGAGCGCATGTGAGGGAGGGGACGGTGGTGGTGTGTGGCCAGGTGGGGAGGTGGCTGGGTGGGATTGGGTGGAAGAAGTGAGAGGGTGAGGTGTCAGGAGGGGGTTGGTTGGGGTGAGGTGGAGAGGGGTTGGGTAGGAATAGGTTGGGTAGAAAAAGGGTCTAGGTTGGACCGATTATATTTTTCTGGGGTGGTCGTTCGGGTCATTCGGCCCGTTCGACTGCCCCACTAAAATAATTAAAGATTTTATTTATTCCAAACAGGCCTTTGGCAAACCGGTAGCAGACAAATAAAATATTCCGGAGACCCGGGTTTGGCGTTTGAAAACAAGACGGGCGTTTTTAGAAAACAAAACATGCTTTGCGAAAATAGTTTTATGCAAACAATGCATGATGATGACGATGCAATGCACAAATTCAACGCGATTTTCTAGTAGTGGTTTTGCGGGATGCCACAGATATCACTGACTGACTTGCCACTTTCATTTTGGGGTTGTGCACTGGAAACTGCTGCATTCACTTTAAATAGGGAACCATATAAATCCGTTGAAACGACACCATATGAATTGTGGTTTGAAAACAAACCTAAGTTGTCATTTCTTAAAGTTTTAGGATGTGATATTTATGTCAAGAAACTTCAGCCGAATAAACTCGAACCTAAAGCGGAAAAATGCCTCTTCATAGGATACCCTAAAGAAACAACTGGGTATTCCTTCTATCATAGATCCGAGGGCAAGGTTTTTGTTGCCAAGAATGGATCCTTTCTAGAGAAGTAGTTTCTTGCGAAAGGTCTGAGTAGTCGGAAGGTAGGACTCGAAGAGGTTATTGAACCTTCTATTCATGAAACGGTGAGTGGCACAACACCGGAAATTGTTCTAGAGTTGACTTCACCGAATGAAGAGGGAACTAATGATAAAGATCATGAAACTCCGAAAGAGGACACTACCGAACCTCGCAGGTCAAGAAGGACACGTGCAACTCCTAAACTGTACGGAAATCCTGTCATGAATTTCATGGTTGATGGAAATGATGACTCTATGACTTATGGAGAAGCAACGATGAGCCCGAATTCCAACAAATGGCTAGAATACATGCAATCCGAGATGGAATCCGTGTACAAAAACCAAGTTTGGAACTTGGTGGACTTACCTCACGACCTAAAATCCATTGATAATAAATGGATTTTCAAGAAAAAAACGTACGCTGATGGTAACATGACCATCTATAAATCTCGACTTGTCACAAAGGGGTTTTGACAAATTCAAGGATTTGACTACAATGAGAATTTATATCCCATAGTGATGCTAAAGTCGTTTAGGATTATGTTAGCAATTGCTGCATTTTTTTATTATGAAATTTGGTAGATGGATGTAAAAAACGTGTTCTTCAATGGTAATATTGAAGAAGAGTTATATATATGGTATAACCAAAGGGTTTTGTCGATCCTAAGGATTCTAGAAAGGTATGCAAGCTTCATCGATCGATTTATGGACCGAAGCAAGCATCCCGGAATTGGAATCTCCGGTTTGATGAGGTGATCAAAGGGTTTGGATTTGTCCAAACTTACGGAGAAGCTTGTATTTACAAGTGAGTGGGATCTCTGTGGCATTTCTAACATTGTTGTGGATGACATATTATTGATTGGAAATGATATAGATCTTTTAAATGATGTTAAAAGTTATCTAAACAGCAAATTTTTGATGAAGGACCTTGGTGAAGCATCATAAATATTAGGAATCAAGATCTATAGAGATAGGTCAAGACGTCTAATTGGGCTATCACAAAGTACATAACTTGATAAGATTTTAAAGAAGTTTAAAATTGACTGAAGTAAGAAAGGGTTCTTACCTATGTTGCAAGGCAAGACATTAAGTAAGACTCAAAGTCCATCTACGGTGGAAGAAAGAGAGATAATGGATAAGATCCCCTATGCCTCAGTCGTAGGCTCTATAATGTATGCCATGATATGTACTAGACCAGATGTGGCACATGCTATTAGTTTGACTAGCAGGTACCAATCTGATCCAGGTTCGAAACATTGGATAGCGGTCAAGAATATCCTTAAGTACTTAAGAAGTACTAAGGACATGTTCCTCGTGTACGGAGGTGAAAAAGATCTCGTCGCTAAGTGTTATGTTGATGCTAGCTTCAACACCGATCTAGATGACTCTAAGTCTCAATCCGGGTACGTGTTTCTCATGAATGGAGCAGCAGTTAGTTGGAGGAGCTCCAAACAACCCGTGGTGGCGGGATCAACAACGGAGGCAAAATATGTTGCTACTTCAGAAGCGGCACATGAAGCAGTTTGGATGAAGGAGTTCATAACGGAACTAGGTGTGGTTCCTAGTGCATTGGACCCAACGGTGATCTAAAGTGACAACAATAGAGCCATAGCCAATGCCAAGGAACCAAGGTCTCACAAGAATTCCAAGCATATCAAGCGTCGGTTTCTCTCCATCCGCGATCATGTCAAGGATAGAGATATAAAGATTTATAAAGTACACACAAATCTTAATGTGGAAGAGTCGTTGACTAAAATTCTACCTAGGGAAAAACATGTTCAACACTAGAATCCATGGGTGTTATATTCATCACTATGTAAACTAGATTATTTTCTTTAGTACAAGTGTGAGACTAAAGGGAATATGCCCGAGAGACAATAATAAAGTTGTTATTATCGTATTCCAAGTATATGATAGATGTTTATTTTGCATGCTATAATTTTATTAAAAGGAAACGTTAATACATGTGTGTTTAATAAAAAATAAAGTGTTCCTAGTTATGCCCCTTGTATAAACTAGCTCGTTGATTAACAAGATCATCAAGCTTTCCTGATCATGGACATTGGATGTTGTTAATAGCGAGGTCACAATATTGGTGGAATGATGTGATGAACATTCATCTGAAGTATAGTAATACGATCAAAGTCATTATGTTTAAATTAATATAACGACATTACAAAGTGACTTTAGTCCTTAGACCATGAGATCATGTCAATCACTAACACCAGAAGAGTAGCTTGATAACATCAAATGTCACACCGTAATAGGGTGACTATAAAGATGGGTTCAGATACTCCGATAGTGTTATGTAGAGGCTCATGGATCAAGAGTGGTATTAGTCCATCTTGATAAAAGAGAGATATACTATGGGCCCTCTCGGTGATATCACATTGACATATCTTGCAAGCAAGTGATGAGATTACTAGAATGTTATATCACGGGAACGAGAAAAGAGTACATGTCGGTACGGAGATCAAACTAGGTATGGGGATACCGATGATCGAGTCTAAAATATCGTGAGACAAAGGGATTTAGTTACATCATTAAAAGGTTCACGCGATCATAAGAAGTCATCGTTAAATGTGTGGGAGTCAGTACGGATCTCCAGGTCCCGCTGCTAATATTGATCGGAGAGGGGTCTTGATCATGTCTGCATTATTCGCAAACCATAGGGTGACACACTTAAGAGATACCGACACCATTTGGAGCAAATAATATGCTAGAGAAATTATTTCAATGGACACCAAAATTGTTTCATGTGAAATTTCTGAAATTTGTTTTGCATGTGAAATTGAAATGTTGCAAGGGGTTTTGTGTGAATGTTTTTTAATTAATGTAATTAGCAAAATCCTGAATAAAATAAATAAAATGGTGGAAAATTGGTGGAAATTTAATAGAGGTGAGTGGAATTTTGAGTGGATGCATGTTTTTGTGAGTGGGAGCTCCACGCACATGAATGATAGAAGAGGTTGGGGCACCTCCATGGCGGCCGGGCATGGGAGGGGTTGCCCCTCTCCCTATAAAAGACCCCCTCCTCTCATTTCACACCTCCTCGTGAAGGATCTCTCTCCCCCATAGAACTATTCTCCATGGTCTCGGCTTAGGGAGATACATTTTATGGAGCAAGCATTTGCTGCTTCCGCTGCATCGCTGGAGCGAGAACACAGAGGTTGTCGGAAGATCGTACATGTGTGCGATCACATATGCGCCGCTAAGTTGCGGTGCTGGACTTCTACACGATCTTGAGATAGGCAAGCGAACGACTACATCATCCGCGAGTCCAACCTCATAACGCTTTGTCGCTCTTCAAGGGTATGTTCTCTATGGATGTAAATCCACCCATTGAGTGTATCTAGGTAGATAAATCTTGGTACTTAGTCTTTCACATCGTAGGAAAACTTTTGTTTTCTATGCTGCGAACCCAACACATCCTATGGCCAAGATGCATTGCAAAAGTCTATATAAAGAGGGGGAAACCTAGTTTTTAGTCAAGCCACTAAAATCCACGAATTTGCCTCCCCCTTGGCCTCCATCTATAAGGGAAGGGATCCTCTACAGCGCCACTAAGTCCAAGGAATCATAAGAGCTAAAGGGATCCACCCCTTAGGGCATCCAACTCCCTAGGAAGGCATCACACTACAACTGTGCCGCTAGGGGCTATGACCTCTTCTTCATCACCGTGGCCGCATCTCCTCCTTGGGGAACAACCTCTCCATCACCATCTACATCACATCTCCATCATCTCCCTACTGTAATTTCTTGACAAACATTATGTGTGATTCAATCTATAGTTTTCCAATAATCTATTGTATCTACGTCTATGTTTGAGTAGTGATCTGTCATGCAATTGTGAAATAACAATAGTTGGTCTACTAGTTAACATAATAAATATCTTCACTAAGAAAACTTATTTTTCAATCCTAAATATCATGTAAATGTCATCTAGCCATTGTTGAGGTTGACCTAGACTTACTAATTGAACAAAAACATATAAATTATTAACAACCTCGACACTACAACAAAAACCTACTGAAAGGGCATGTATGCCCCCATGTGTGGTTTTGGAAACTAATGACAATCTCTATGCACTAATTGTAAATTAAGTCTCACTTGTAGGTTTGTCCATTGGCATCGCTTGGGCCATGTGTTGGTGTCAAGGTTGAAAGATGAAGAATTGTCCAAGGGCTTTATGCTCTTTGGAATCATGAAGAAAGAAGGAGCTTAAAGGTTGATTAAGACAAGTGTAAAGAGTTGCATCAAGATGGATCAACCTCAAGAAGGAATGAAGAAGGGCAAGCTCAAGCCCTGTCTTGAAGATCTCATGCTTGAAGCTTGCCATCCTCGTGATCATGGAGTGATGAAGACAACTTCAAAGAAGAGGTTTCCCCATGGAGTATGGGGTAGGAATTTGCAAGTCTTCATCAAGCAAGAGCGAGCAAGAGCAAACAAGAAAGGTGTTCCCACTTGATAAGAACAAGACGGTCTACATCAAGTTCAAGTGGAATGCTCAAGGAAAAGGTATGGTCTTGATAGGGATTCTCTTTTTCCGGTCTAGTGTTGTTAGCTGGGAGGTCGGGTTTAGGATAGATATTCGTACTATCAAGAGGGGATCTCAAGTCGGTGTCTCGATCGTATCGTTCGGAGAAAGCTCAAACCTTTGCATGCATAGCATCATATTTCTTGGTTGTTAGTTGGTTCTTGTCCATGACAGGATCTAGAGCTTGTGGTTATCATCATAACAAGCTCTAGTTCATCAAATAAGGATTTCTCTTGCATATCTTATTGCGGTTGTTGATCTTGCGAGTTTTCCGTCTCCACACCTTGGGAGATACATCACATATATATTCATGGTATTTTCTCCCTTGGTGATACCCAATATTTCCGGCTCCACACCTTGGGATTCTATTCGTTGTTATATTTCCAACAAAACTGGTTTCATCTCGTTTGGAGCTTGGACATGAAAGTTATTGTAGTTTTGGTTTCTGAAGTTTTACTGATCGGAAGTTCCGGCTACCCACCGGTAGTACCGCTAGGGCATTTTGACGCCGATAGTTCCGGTGGAAGATCCGGTTCTTCTTACGCTCACGTATTGTATCCTCTCTGTCTGGTTTGTTGTATTTGACAGAATTTGGATCGGAAGTTGCAGGGGAAATTCTGCTCGGGCCTAGTTGCCGCCGGAAGTTCCGGTTGAAAATACGGCTCTCATTCCGCTCATGTACTGTAACCTCTTTGTGTTATGTGCTCTATTTGACAAAACTTCATCAGAATTTCCACTGGTAGTTCCGCTCCCACCGAAAGTTCCGGTGGACCGGCGGAAGTTCCAGCCAGGCTCGTGTTTTCCGTATTTCACATCGTTTTTTTCTGACCGTTGGCTGAGTGCCACCTGAAATTCTGGCCTCCCACCGGAAGTTCCGGCCAGGGTCGTAAATGCCCATAACGGGCAGATCTGGGAGCCCTTTAAAAGGGGCTCCTCTTCCCTTCGTGGGTACGATCTCTTTTCTTGGTTCTTGGCTTTCTCTCTCTTCTCCATTGTTGACCTTGAAGAGCTTTCCCTCTCCCCTTTCCCTTCCTATGATTCTTGCATATTTTTGAGCGATCTGAGAGAGGAGATCTAGATCTACAATCCCCCAAGCCAAATCTTTTCTTTGTGAAGGAATCATTGGGATCTAGATCTTGGAGAGTTTTGTGTTCTCCTTTTGTGTTTTTCCTCCCTTATTCCCCCAATAGATTTTGTAGCTCTGTTGGAATTTGGGAGAGAAGGACTTGCCCTTGCATTTAGTGCATAGATTTGAGTTCTTCACAGAGATTCGGCGAGTGCAAGCTTGTGGGCTTGTTACTCTTGGGTTCTTGGAACCCTAGACGATTGTGTGGTTGGGTTGTTGAATTCTTGTGACCTTTTGTGGTCTTGTAGCCTCTTATGGCTTTGTTGGACTTTTGTGGCGTTGTAGCCTTTTGTGGCTTTGTTGTTGGGAGCCTCCAATTGAGTTGTGGAGATAGCCCCAATCTTGTACGGGTTTTGGTGACTGCCCTCAAGTGTCCCTTAGTGGATCGTGAGTAGGCCTTTATGGCGAGCTCACGGAAGAATAGGGTGAGCCTTTTGTGGCGCCGGTGAGTTGCGTGCCTTTGCATCCGGGGTGAGGCATTGCGTGGCGTTGGGTGAGCATCGAGCCACCACACCCCGAGCTAAGCCATTTGTGGCGTTTGGAGAACATTGCGCCATCGCACCTCTCCAATGGAGACGTAGCTTCTTTGGAAGTGAACTTCGGGATAAAAATATTCATCTCCGCGTCCATCGGTTATCTATCAACTGAACCCTTTACTTATGCACTTTACTTTGTGATAGCCATCGTGCTTGAAGTATTTATATCTTGCTATCATCTTGTTGCTTGTATTGCTTTGCATAAGTTGTTGGTGCACTTAGGTGAACCTAGTGGTTAGGTTTTGTGCTCATTAAATTAAACGTTAGTTTTATTTCGCATTTCTTTGTGCCTAACCGTAATAATTATAAAATCCTATTCATCCCCCTCCCCCTCTAGGCGACGTCCATTGCACTTTCACCTACCATAGAGACATTATACTTGAGACACTTTTTATTTGTCTCTTTAAAAATTAGGTAAAGACATTATGCATCCTGTAGAGAACTTTTTTGAGATACTTAAGGACGTGTCTCAAATATAGAGACACCTGTTAAGACATTTTTCTAAAGGAATGGAATTTTCATCCTAGAAATATCTTTTGAGGCATTCTAAATTGTGTCAACAAGTTATAAATAGGAAATCATTGAGGCACATTGCAAAAGGTGTTTACATTTTCTATAAAGACACTATTTGAGGCATTTTTTTTGTTCTCTAGAGACATTTGTGTTAAGTTTAGTTAGGTTGTGCAATACTCAAAATAAATTAAATCTAGGTATAAACAGGATCTTGTGTAAGGTTGAGATGGTTGGACGAATAAGTCTTATCATTAAGGTTAAGAGTTTAAGGATTACTTTTAACATGTTTTTCTTAGTATTTTTTACTCTACGTGTAGAGACATAATATAATATAATGCCTCTTTATTATGTCTTATAAGATGTATATATAGACATTATTACCAGTGTTCTTAACACATAAGAGACATTGGCTATAGCGACACTTTTGAGACAATGTGTACGATGCCTCTATAACTACGTAAAGACAATAAAGTGTCTCTACGGGGCTAAAATAGTAAAGATTCAAGATCAGAATAAAAGTACCAACCAACTCATGGTTTGGACTTCAATTATACAAATTGATTCAACATTGTGTTAAAACAACTTACAGTTCAGTAATATGGTTTATTACTGATTCTCCCCAAATTTAAAATGCATTCCACAAATGTGATATTCCCTCCGTCCTGAAAAGGATATCACCGATATGTCTAAATTTAAATTTATCTAGATATATTCAAATTTAGACAAATTTACGATATCCGGAAGGAGTACTTCATTTAACATAATATTTGGGTGGCTGTAGAATCCTACACATATAATAAAACTATAAAATTATTTCGCAATGACTTTAGTAGTACTTTCTCTGACCCATATTTGTTGACTCAAATTTGTCTAGAGTTTGATAAATCTAGACTATTTAGTATATAGATTTATCTAAATTTTGACAAATTCAAATCAACTAATATCGGTCGGAGGATACTATAAAGAGCTGCCCTCACATAATTTTGAAGTGAAATTGAGAACCCATTCCTTCAGAAAAAGATAGTCATCAAAACAGCTAGAAAATGATTTAGATACGAATACCTCTCAATTTCGAAAAACGAGGAAACAAACAGTCTGTCTCATCGGAAATCAGCTCTGAATGAACGAGTTCCTGTGCAAAATTGACGAGTTCACAGGCCGGGTGAGCGCAGCTCCAGCCATATCCCACTGGATGTTGTAGTCGGGCAGTCCGTCTAGCGTCCAGGTGCTCTGTACCAGGCTAGCACCGCAAAGCGCTAAACCAGCACCGCGGTTCTGCACCGTGAGCAAGCGAGCACGCCACGACAGGCGACCCCCGCGCTGGAGCGCACCGTGCCGACGGCCGGATAAGCACGGGCGCGAGACGTGGCGACCCGCCTCCTCACCTGCAACGCAGGTTCCCTCCACGTAGCCGCGCCACCGTGCCACGTACAGCGGCGCGGGAGCTACAAATACGGTGGCTGGAGCTCCACTCCCAGCACCACAGCTAGCTAACAACGAGTAGCGAGCAAGGAGCAACCATGGCGACCAGAACCAGAGCAGCCCTCCCTCTCCTCTTCCTCCTCGCGTGCGGTCTCCTCTTCGCGGCGGCCGTCGGGACCTCCAGGGAGGAGGAGGAGGAGAGCAGGCGCGGCGAGCACTCGCTGCGCGAGTGCCAGCAGCGTTGTGAGAGGGACAAGCCGCGCTACCAGCGCGGCCAGTGCGTGCAGGAGTGCAGGGAGCAGCAGCAGAAATGGGAGCGGGAGCATGGGAGGCACGAGCAGGAGCAGGGCCGCGGCCGTCGCGGCGACCGTGAGCGTGAGGGGGAGAAAGAGCAGGACAGCCGCCGGCCGTACGTGTTCGGCCCGCGCAGCTTCCGGCACATCGTCCAGAGCGACCAGGGCTTCATCAAGGCCATTCGCCCGTTCAACGAGGAGTCCAGGCTCCTCCGGGGCATCAAGAACTACCGCGTCGCCATCATGGAGGCCAACCCGCGCTCCTTCGTCGTGCCGGGGTACGCCGACGCGGACGGCATCGGCTACGTCGCTCAAGGTACGCATGTCTGCACGGTTCACGCACGCACGCCATCGGCATGCATGATGCGTCTGCGTGTATGATTTATCCTGCACACGTTACTTGCGCAGGCGAGGGGGTCCTGACGGTGATCGAGAACGGCGAGAAGCGGTCGTACACCGTCCGTCAGGGCGATGTCATCGTAGCGCCGGCGGGGTCGATCATGCACCTGGCCAACACCGACGGCCGGAGGAAGCTGGTCATCGCCAAGATTCTCCACACCATCTCCGTGCCCGGCAAGTTCGAGGTAGAACATTCTGACCAGTACTCAAAATATGCAACATGCACGTGTACGTAAGGACTGACACGTGGATATATACACGCTGGCATGCAGTATTTCGTGGGCCAGTCCCTCGTGTCAAGTTTGAGCAAGCGCGTCCAGAGAGCTGCTTTCAAGGTACGTACAGTCTGTCTACATGTACACAAATCGTTTCCCTGTAAACTGATCGATTAGCAAGAACTCATGACTTGTCATCAATGTACAGACTTCGGAGGAGCGCCTGGAGAAGCTGTTCGGGAGGCAAGGGCAGAAGAAGGGGTTCATCGTCCGCGCGTCCGAGGAGCAGGTCCGGGAGCTCCGTCGCCACGCGTCCGAGGGCGGCGAGAGCCGGCATTGGCCTCTCCCCCCGTTCGGCGGCGACTCGCGCAGCACCTACAACCTCCTGGAGCAGAGGCCCACGATCGCCAACCGTCACGGCCGCCTCTACGAGGCTGACGCCCGCAGCTTCCGCGCCCTCGGCGACCAGGACGTCCGCGTCGCCTTCGCCAACATCACCGCGGTGCGCAACGCTTCCATGATATAATGCAAATAACTTAACCCTCGTCGCGTTACTGAAACTGTTTACGTGCGTGCGTGTCTCGATCGGCAGGGCTCCATGACCGCGCCGTACTACAACACGCAGTCCGTCAAGATCGCCGTGGTGCTCGACGGCGAAGGCGAGGTGGAGATCGTGTGCCCGCACCTGTCGCAGGACAGCGAGCGCCGCCGCCGCGAAGAAGGCCAGAGCGAAGAGCGCGGCAAGGACAGGCGCCGCGAGGAAGAAGACGACGACGAGCGCGAGCAGCACCAGGAGCAGGGCCGAGGACGCGGAAGCGAGTCAGAGTCCGAGTCGGAGGGGCAGCACAGGCAGCAGCAGGAGAAGTACGAGACGATCCGCGCCCGGGTGTCCCGCGGCTCGGTGTTCGTGGTGCCCCCCGGCCACCCCGTCGTGGAGATCTCGTCGTCCCGCGGCAGCAGCAACCTCCAGGTGGTTTGCTTCGAGATCCGCGCCGAGAAGAGCGAGAGGGTGTGGCTCGCGGGGAAGAACAACGTGCTGGGGAAGCTGGACAGGCCCGCCAAGGAGCTGGCGCTCGACGCCCCCGAGAGGGTGATTGACGAGGTGCTCCGCGCGCAGCCGGACGAAGGCTTCCTCGCCGGACCGGAGGAGCAGCAGCAGGAGCACGGGGAGGAAGAGAGGCGCCGCCGTGGCGACCGCGGGCGCGGCGACGAGGCCGTGGAGACCTTTCTGAGGATGGCGACCGGTGCTTTCTGAAGCCGCGAGACCGGTGACACTGTGGAGTGAGCGGGAGCCCGAGCAGTTTAAGAGTTGGACTTGTGCATGTACGTAGTACGTTCGCGGCAGTAGCAGAAATAAAGTGTGGCTCGGGCTCGGTACGGTGATGTATAAAGTTACCTAAACCAGGGCATGCATGCCCGTACAGAAATAAACAAGGGCGTTGCGCCTCTTTTCCTGTACTTTCCTCGTGACCCGAAATCACTTTCAAGAACTCATGTTTAACCGTGCAAAGCAATATTGTTTTCTACGAACAGATGTGACCAACCGATAGATAGCTCATGTTAATGATGTAGTCCGATCTACGGTTATCACCTCACTCTCTCTTCAACATAGTCGTCTGAGTTATCATGGACCATAAAGGTAAATTATATTGAGTCTATTTCTTACCCATTTAAATGGTATAGTACTTTTTTTATCCATTTGAATGGTATAGTACTTTATATTCTGTTCTATGATCATTGCTAGGTTCGCATCAACAATCAAGGAAACCGAGCAGGAAGCCCGAGGAACATCATGGAACTATGGAAGAGAAGACGCGAGAAGCAGTAACTCCAGGACCCGAGTCTCCACCCTATCAGACCGGAGTATAGTACTTTATATTATGTTCTATGATCATTGCTAGGTTCGCATCAACAAGCACGGAAGCCAAGGAGGAAGCCCGAGGACTCGGACGACATCATGGAATAATCTATAACTCAAGAACTCCGACCTAGCCTTCAGCCACACTTCCAAGAGCTTCTAGAGCCACCTCGGAGTCCACCCCGGAGTCTTCGGCCTCCCAGCGCCAGAGTCCGGCCTGAGTATGAGCTTGCGCGCCAGTCCATGTACCCCTTTGTTTATGCCTAAACTACTCCTAGCTCGTGCTTGGCAATATATATGCCCTCACCTCCATATGTAAACCCTAGATAAAATATGATGATGATAGAGTTGTCGCTCCGTGACCTCCTCTTGGAGAAGACCCTTGCGGATAACAAAGCCTCTTAGATCTAATCTATGAGATGTCCATAGTCTTCCTTTGTTTGAGCGCACTTTCTATCTTGTGATCTCTATTGCCTTGCAATCTCTTCACAAAAATATTCTAGCTGCTCCTTGATAATCTTTTCTACTTGGATCTCTACCTTTGTGTCTCTTCCAAGTGCATTCTATGGGGTTGGTGGTTCGGACCAATCAAAACACACTGATTTGTCTGTGGTGTGCGTCTGAATCTTTGATTCGCTCGCGTGTTCTCGTGTTCTTCGCTCTCTCACCCAAATCCCCTCGAATATACGAATATCGGGCCACAATACTAGCTTTGTGTTACATCATATGAGCATTGAACATCTCGGTTGGTATTAAGCACTGAACATTTTTGGAAACTAGGTGTAGTTATTTTCTTTCTGCGAAGGGAATAGGGGTGGAAACCGGTCGAATGCAAATTAGATACTTGGTGCAATTATTTCTTTCGCGGAAGGGAATTAGGGGTGGAAGGGGTAGAAACGACAAATATGGGAAGGGAATTAGAGGTGGAAAAGATAGTGCCCTTCACACATCCGTTTTCATATTTTTAAAATAAAAACATGCATGCAAATACATATTGTGTCAAATATAAATACGGGGCATATGTTATTGAATATTATGCGGATCAATGTTTGAGCGAATATTAGAAATATTATGAAATAATATACTCGTGTTTTTATAAAGAGACAGCTACAGAGTTAAATAGAATGATATAGCACTCAATAGTTTCAAGTTCAATGAAATAAAAATTCGTTTGACCACTTCCTTAGTTTTTTATTTAGCTAATTGGCATATTGGGCTTGAATTACTAAAATTACATAACATAATTTTATTTCGGATAGGGATGTATCTATTACCGTATCCACATTTTATTCAAAATTCAACAACATTTATATGTTTATTTGTAAAGCAAATTTAGATATTTACCAAATCAATTTTTATTTTCCAATACGATTTCCCACAATCCCACCCATGAGGGAATGCATATTTATAGTTGTGTTTCTAAAACTAGTTCGGACATTTACCATATCCAATTTTTTCTCATCCGGATTCTGATATTTCCACACCCACTTTCAATTTATGATTATTCGTATCATCCATAACCATTTCCCACCCCTAGAGGGAATACATATGAATGTATTGCTCGTTTCACTATTCCATGTTGTCCATGTTCAGTAGTGGTATTTGTATTTTGATCTTACTTTTGAGAAATTGCATAGGTATGCTAAGTAGTATTTTTTAACAAATCGATTTCGATTGTTGATCTGTTTATTGAGCGCATCTCTAACTGGTGATATATAATAGGACACCCAAATCAGGTGATGTAAAAATTACACATCACCAAAAAAGGGTTTTACATCACCTATGTAGTTTTTGCTTTTTTAGGTGATATGTTTTAGGGCACGGCTATCGCAGCAGGTGATGCAAAATAGGTCACCTATTTAAATGCAATCTCCACTTTTTTAGCTATGAATTGTCTCTCTATGTTTTTTTTTGAAATCACAATATATTAAGCATGCAAGTCGCCTCTCTATGTTAATTGCCTTCAAAATAATCTCAAATATTTGAAAGAAAAATATGTGGAGCTTCCATAAACTTCTACAAAGTGGAAAATTCATGTTTGAGTTATCAAATATGCAAAACAATCCTATTTTTAAGTTCACAGAGAAACCCTAGGAGCCTAGGGGCCTATCTGCAAAAGTGCATGTTGTCTTCTTCCTCAAGCACACAAGCACATGTATGCCCACGAGCCCTCCATCGATCCTTCATGGCGATGACGGCGCCACGGCTGTCATCTAGAGAAGGGATAAGGCCCCGAGCTAATGCCCCGTCCTTATCGTCTCTCTGTCTCTCCCAATCGTTCCTTGGTTCCCCAAACCATAGCCAAGAGACGTCATCCATTGCCACTGTTGCAACACGTTTAGAGCCGCTCAGGAGTACATGTGAGCTCCGTCCCATCACCCTTTTTCTCTTGTTCGGAGATATCAAGCCTAAGATCTCGGAGTTGAGCGAATTCTCACCGCCGCGTTCGTCGATGATTTCGGGGATATCACGCCTCCCCTAGCCTCTCCGACCTCACCATCGTGTTCCTGGTGAGCATGTGATCCTCATGAACCCCTCCTTCATCCCGTCTTCCTTCTATAGAGCCATCACCCGGCCTTGTCGCACTAGACATGAGCGAGAGCACATTTTAGTTTTTGATCTATATCACCGGGGGAGGTGACCCATATTTACATCACCTGCCCCAAAAATATTCATCATCTGGCTAAAATATACATGATTAGAAACATCACCATCATCCGTTAGAGGTACTCTTAAAAGGGTACAGCTAGTAAGAAGCCGGCCTTTTCGAAGACCTCGCATCGCACGTCTCTCTCGGCGTATTCGGTTGTGGCGTGAGTCGGTCTGTAGTGCTTGCCTACAAAAACTGAGCGGGACTGGGTGTCAGCTAGACCCCGCACGGAGTATTCCCGTCGCTATTTTAGTACAAAGTATACTACTACCTCTGTTTTAAAATGTAAGTCTTTTAGCAGTTTAATCTGAACTGCTAGAAAGGTTTGCATTATAGACAGATCTAGTAATAATCAATGGTACAAGTAGTAACCAGACCTACTACAAAGTACAAGTGTAGTGGAAACCAAAAAACACCAAAGTATAAATATTGTGACAACCGAAGTACTCCCACTATTCTCAAATAAGTGTATTTTTTAATTTATCTTAAGTCGGATATTTTTTAAATTTGACCAACTTTGTTCCAAAAGTAGCAACATATATGAAATCAAATCGGTATATATTGAAACTCTAGTTCAAAAGTGATATATTGATACTAATTTAGTGTCATGGATATTACTATGTTTTCTCAAACTTTTAAAACAATGGCATAGGACAATGCAAGAAGTACGCTTGTTTGGGGACAGAGGGAGTACACCGAAGTACAAGTGTAGTGACAATGAAAATACATTGAAATACAAACATAATAACAACCGAAGTACACCGTAGTATGAACATACTAGAACCGAAGTACACAGAACACAAATATATGAAAAGCCAAAGTGCATGAACTACTACCGAGAACCGAAGTACACCGAATTAAAGATGTCATGAAACTCGAAGTACGTACAATGTACATTAAGAAACCAAAGTACAAAATATACTGAAACCGAAGCTACAAAGCACAACCATAATAGTTTTAAAAGTACAAAAAAAAAAGTTTCTCGAAACCTATGGACATGAGATTTAGTTTTTAAGATCTCGATGTGAGGAGAAAATGATTCGTAACTTGGACGAACGACTCTCTAAATATTTTGGTTTGAATTTTTTTTTCTAAAAAAGAAAAAACCGAGAACCCACCCTCCCGTGTCCCTCCTTGTCATCCCTCATTCCCACTTTGATTCCCCTTTCAACAACAAACATCTTACAAAGTCTGGTGGTTCCACGAACCGCACTCTAGCCCAAATTGGCTAACACTAGAGTTTCTGGCAACAAGATGAGCATCAACATTGAAATCCCCTTTCATGCTAGAATTTTACATTAACCAAAATCCTAGAGCGATTATTAATTTCAGATAAGATAGAGCTATATCTACGCAGGTTTTTCGTCTTCAACATGTTGATAACTCGAGGCAGTCACAAGACACAACCAGACTTTCCAAACCCAGATCTTCTGCTAGCGCCAACGCCTCTACACACACCATTGTTTCTAAAGTAGTTGGGTCAGATATCCCGTTGATAGTTCTTGCTGATTGCTGAAGCTCCCAAGAATCTCCCATCCGAGTTTTTCCAGACAGCAGCTACCGCGCCATGATCTTCTCCTCAAGAAAATGCTGCATCCACTTTGCACTTCGCCATACCAGGCACCGGAGGGATCCACTTGGCCTTTCCCTGAACCCTGACTGTGCACTGCATCTTCTGGTTTGCGGGCTGAGCATCACCCGGATCATGAATAAAACGGGTCACAAAATCATATTTGCTCAAAGGTGATCGAAGCAGATCCTCGTGGATCCCTTTGCTTCTCGCCGTCCAGATAGGCCACAGGGTCACAAGCATTTTAATTAACTTTGATGGCCCATGTTCACGGACCAGTATGGGCCTAGCGCACCTCAAACACACCGAGGCACGACCCGTCGCGGCCCACGATACACTCGCAGGTAAATTCGCACACGCCGGTATGCCGTTGTGTCCGACGAGCGGCGGCGGGACGGGACGTCGTCACGTCCGGGCGGTGGCGCTCGTCCGTCTGCCCGCGATTCAGGTACGTGGACCCACTCGCCTTCGTCACGCCAAAAAATTGCGACAGTTACACCCTAATCCTGGGGCCGGCAAGCGGCAATGGGCGATCAAATTCTCCAATCGATCCGTGGAACGATTCCGTCTGCAGCAACGCTGCACGCTCTGCCGATCTTGCGTTGCCAGGACGCTAATCTCCGACACGTTCCATTTACCTGCCTACGGCGCGTCCATTGTTTAGTTTTTTGCCTCATGATGCTGCTGGTTCCGAGGTGGTCAGGTTGGCTTAAGCTAATCCCAATAAAGCTGCTGGTAATATTTACCTGACAACTGCTCCTATCCCTGCAAGCAGCAGTATGGCGACGGTTATACTCCCAAGTCCCAACCTCGCTTTAACAGTTACAGCTACAGAAGGGAGATCAGCCCAGGGTTTACACCCGGTGAGAAAAGCAAACGAGATTAACAGAACACTGACAAGTGGAGCGTGGCGTGGTTGCTCCACGGAGCCCGGTTTTCAAACTACAGAAATTTGAATTCAACGTTTTCTAAATATTTTAAAATAAATATTTGGATGCAGCCAACAATTAAAACTACCACTGTGTAAAATTTGAGACCAAAATGCTTTGTATTTAGGCCCAACAAAAATGACAAACTCAGTTTTTGTCATGGTCAACAGTGTTAAACAATACACTAACGTGGGAATTTTGTCTTTTTGGTGAGCCCAAAAATACATTGTATTTTGAGCCAAAACTGTACACACATGTATATTTCATGATTGGCTACATGCAGGTATTCTTTTTCTTTGAAATCAAATTCTCGGAGTTTGGAAAAAAAAGAACTACATTGAAATCAAACTTTGAACATTCTCTAGAAATAGATGCACCTATCTTCTTTCCGAGGGGAGGCAAATGCATATGACTGTACTGAACTTACAATTGATGCTCACCTCTCTAGTTCATGTCCAGTAGTATTTTTATTTTGAGATTTGAGCAATTTTTAAGTATGCTCAGTAGATCAATTTCGGTTTTTTCTGAAGCAATTTCGGTTTTTATACTTGCAATTGCTTGTTCTTCTTTGAGCATATGCAATTTCGTATGTTTTTTATCTTTTTAGAACGTTGTGTTTTTTTTTTCAAGCATCAGAAGTTGAGAACGTTTGTTTTTTATAACATCCCGAAAACACTGCAATGTCATCTTCGATGGCCCTTGTTCGCGGACCGATATGGGCCTAGCACGCTGCGCCTGGCCGAACCCGTCAAACACACCGAGGACCACCCCGCGCGGCCCACGGAATCCTCGCGCGTCAGTCGCACAGCGCAATGTATCGGTGGAAGGCGAATTTTTCCGTCGTGTTCGGCGAGCGGCGGCGCCGCGGGACGTCGGGGCAGTAGAGGCGCTCGTCCGTATGCCGGCATTGTTGGCGCTAGCACTGGCTAGCTCGCTCTCTCGCTGCTGATCGGAGGTAGAAGAAGAAGACAAGTGAGACAGTAGGATTTTTCCGGCCGCACGTACAGCCCCAGGCGCTTAACGCCTTCTTTTCCTCTTCACTCACGGGATCACCACGTGCAGCACGAGAGATATTTATAGCTGGGTCTACGAGCGCATACTCCACCCTGCCCACTACGCCGCTGATCCGCATGCACCGCGCAAGACAGCGCACGCACACGACGGCCGCCTCAACGGAACCCAACGGCATCCCATCGCACGCAGCTCCTCAACGCCACGACGGCAAGCTGCGACCGACACAACGCACACACACGCACACACCTTCCACGGCCGCATAACCTAGACGCACATACATGCTAGTCGTCGACACCGCAAGGCATGGCTTATTTCTAACATTCTCCTTAAGCCATGACTTACGGAGGTCGGCTCATCGTCGGCGTCGACGAGCAACGCCTTCTCCTTCTCGGCTCGGCAACACGGAGAAGTGGCCGCGAACGCCACAATTCCAGATTTGCGGCGTCCTCGCGCTGAGTCCACGCCGCTCCCGCCGTCGCCGTGGTCGTGGCCGCCCGCGTGCTCGACGCCGCGCCATCCCGCTGCGCCGCCGTGAGCAATGGTCTCACGACGCCGCCGCCAGAGCCACCTTGCGCTGTCTGCCGTTCTCGAACGCCACCGCCCGAGCACCTCGTCGAAACACCGCCTCGACATCGCAGAATCGCCGATGCCACCGCCGTACAGTCGTCGAGCACCGTGTCAGCCGGCTTCTTCACCATCTCGGCGTCGTCGGCGTCGCCGAGGCTCGCGATTTAGCCGCCATGCGTGATCTTCCCTGCGTACGTCACGCCTCGCCGTCGCCATGACGGCCGATCGAAGTCGCGCGGGCGTGGACAGCCGAAACCGTCCTCACGCGATCCGCGGCCGACGAACCGCGCCTTGAGGCTCGCCCACACCGCCGCCGTCTTCTTCGATGACACTGCGGCAGATGTCTTCCGCGAGGCCTCCAGGAGGTATGCCTCGCCGGCTTGTCCTTCTTCGCGATGACCGCCGCAGCCGTCTCCGCCGGGACCATCGCCTCCCGGCCACGTGCGTCGAGGTTCGCCTCGACCTTGATCGCCAGATGGTGAAGTTAGCGCGGTGAGCACCGGACAGAGAGCGGCACCACGCTCCCAGCGCCACCGCGGAACCAACGCCATCGCCTCGCTCGATACCACTTGTTGGCGCTTAGCATCGCTAGCTCGCTCTCGCTGATCGGAGGTAGAAGAAGAAGACAAGTGAGACAGAGGATTTTTCCGCCAGACGACAATTTCAGCGCATTTAACGCCAGTTCCTCTTCGCTCACGGGATCACCACGTGCGACAGAGATATTTATAGCTAGGCCTATGGAGCGCATACTCCACCCTGCCCACTACTGCCGCTGATCTGCATGCGCCGCGCACAGCGTGCACACACGCACACGACGCAGCTGCCTCCAACGGAACCCAACGGCATCCCTACTGCACGCAGCTCCTCCACGCTACGACGCGGCAAGCTGCAGACTGACACAACGCACACACACACGCACACACCTTCCACGGCCACGTACAACCTAGACGCACACATACATGCTAGTCGTCGACACCGCAAGGCATGGCTTATTTCTAACAGGCATGGCCGAGAACCCAGGTACGACGGACCCTCTCGCGTCATGCCAAAAATCGCGACCGGTTGAACAGTTTACATCTACAGCAATGCTGCACGCTCTGCTAATGTTTGCGTTACCACGACACGTCCTAGCACCTGCGTGCGGTTCGTTCCCTTGTTCAGTAGTACTAATTTGCCTCAAGATGCTGCTGAATTCGAGGTTGCCAGCTCTAACTTCTAAGCCTAATCTAATCCCGATAAAGCTGCTGACCAGTTTTAACCTGACAGCTGCTCCTATCCCTGCAAGAAGCAGTATGGCGACGGTTATATTCCACACATACTCTCGTCCTCTCTTTAACAGTTACCGCTACAGAAGCAGCGAGATCAGCCTAGGGTTTATACCCGGCGAGAAAAGCAAACGAGATTAACAAGACACGCGCAGGTGGTCCTAGTGCTACCCTGCCTCCCACCCTCCCTGCTGAGATGCTATACCGCTTTGGACCAGGGGTCTCCCTCCATCCCCTCTTTTTGTTTCTATCCTTTTGATGAGAAAGCAGCGTAGTACACTTCCTACTAGCAGCAATTGACCGCTAGTACATGCTCGAGCCTTCTTGGCCTGCCATGGCACGCATCCTCCCTCCCTCCCTTGATGATGATGACCGCTAGCACCTGCCCACCGCATCCGAGATGATCGAGGAGAGCCTTCCCTCCTTTCCGCGCGGGCCCCGCCGCTTTCGTGTCCCCTGCCCCGCCCACAGAGCCTCTGCCCCCGCTTTCCTTTTCCCATGACCTGTAGGTTTCATCCCATGGCGAAGGCAAAAGAAAACAGACACCACGCTGCAGGTGCAGGGCAGGGCGCAGCAGCAGAGAGAGAGAGAGGACAGAGGCAGGCAGCTTCTGCCTGACGATTTGCTTTTTTTATTTCTCTCCCAGAGCATTGCTTTGCGCACAAGCCTGGCGGGAATCATTCCTCGCCGAGCACGGACCGCAACACTCTAGTAGCATCAGGCGCAACGGCAACGGCAACGGCAGTCAGTACGCTGTACAAACGGTACTAGTAGTGCTTTCTTTTCATCACTAGAAAAATATCTGGCAGAGCCGAGTGGCTTCTTGTTTACATCAGGAGACAAAGCATGAAAGCAAAAGGAGAAAACAAGCATTCCCATCCGAGCAATACAATTGGCTCAGGAAAAAGGGAACAACTAGCTAGGGAATGTGCAGCATGGAAACACAAAGGCACACCACAAGTTGGCATCAGCTGTTAGTGACTACTCCAGTACTACTAGCCTTTCGGAGACTAATAAGAATTAGTAAGAAACTTGTAACTGTCTTTTGGTTTGCAAACGAAGTGCAGACGGTCAGACTCAAAACTGTGCAGAACCGGCGCGAATCAATCCTGTAGAGAAGTGAAACGAGAGGTGTTATTAGTCGGCTGCCTTATTAGTCTGTTCAGGACGACGATACGATCTATCTGGTCCACGAAAATGACAACCATATGCATATGAGTATAGCATCGTACCTAATAAAAATCTACAGTTAGAAGCATCTCCTTCAGTGTCTGCATCACCTGCATGCGCAACAAGCCCCCCGGAATTCAGGTAATTAGTCAATGCAAACTTCCCAAAGTGTGACCAGGCACAGGAACTGAAGTGGGAAAAAGGTTAAGAGCAGCTCAGAATCTCACCTGTAGCCGGAAACATTCCAATTGCTGGAACCTTGAAAGGAATGAACCCCCTCTGGTGAACTCTGGTACTGAAGAAAGAATGTCTGCTGCAGTGGAACACATGGAAGCTAATACGATGAGTACAATGCCATCCACATGGAATTCAGGGAACTTGACAGAGCAACAGGCTTAAACAAATGCGGCGGTGCAGGGGCAATGTAGTAGTATAGTATACAGACCTTGGCTTGGCTCCATGGGGATACCGGTACACGATCAATAAAAATTGATATCTGTGTAGCTGCGTGGATAAGCCGGGTATGCCAATTCATCCACCCCCATCAGGGAGCTGGAGCGAGTGAAGCTGCCGAACTGAGCTTGGCTCGGCAGCTTAACCTCCGCCGTGAAAATGCTGTATACAGGCCTGTGGTCTGAGAACCTAGACTCGCCGCGGACATAGCATAGCTGATTTAGGCCTCTCCCGTACCATAAAATCCGATCACACCTGGAGAAAATAAAATACAATGTTTTTGTCATCAGAGTGTTGTAATAAAAGGGGGAGAAATGCTTGTTTTTCGATAAAGGAAGAAATGCTTGTAAATCAGTAACTTATGTTTTTTTACCATGCAGGTGTTCTTCTCTTCTCATTTGGATGCATATCTTCGCCTGAGTATCTGTCAGAGTTGTATGAGTACTTGTACGTGGGAGGGAAATATATTCTCCCTTCTTTCCAGCCTGTGAATACCCGACCAAACCTTTGCTCTATCCGAAGCTGTTGCAGAAGATTTTCAGGTAAGAAACTAGGCAAATAATGTAATTATTGTCATAGCTGCACAAGTTGCTCCAGGAGCTACATGATATGCTAGCAGCTCTAATCAAAATGGCTTTACCTGATCTTTTTCCAATAACTGTTTCCAGTTGTGCATCTCAACCAAAGCCTTCACCGAGCGATAGGAAAGAGCTATCCGGTAGTTCAGATCCCCTAGCCAGATTATACGGCTGAAAGAAACACATGACACACTAAGATATTGATTTTCCTTTTTTTAATTTTCTTCTACTTGTTTTGCATAACAGAGCTGAAAGTACTACATACTCATGATCTAGAATTGTCTCCGGCGACTTCTCATTGCGTGCACCATGAGCATGTGGGAATCTCGTTTTCTTCAAAATTTCCATCACATCTGCATTTCTTCGAAGTTCATCGCCGTCTTTTTGACCTGACGTTAAGTGTGTGCAAACAAAACAGAAGCTTGTTTGATGCAGAGACATACTGATTGATATCGATCCCTGAATTTTTTAAGAAAAAGACATGTAAAAAACAGGAAGGGATTGAATACTGTACACCTAGAAGAACTGAGTAAATAGCAAATCATACCTTATTTCCAAGATATCCCATCAAGCCTCTACCAACACACGATACCTTCAAGTTCTTCACATACTCCCTTATGTCACTCCGCACCCAAACCATGAGAAAAACTCCGACCATTTGCTTGCTAGCAACTAAGCAGTACCTGCTGTGTCATAGAAAATTTGAGTATCAGTTCAGAGATTTTGTTTTCTTTTTTGAGGAATAGTTCAGAGATTTTGGTCGTTCCAAATGATGAATGAAGGATGTATGCCATTTCAAATGAAATATAAGTAATTTCAAATTATGGCACTGCCAACGGTGTCATCTAGCTACTTTGTCTCGCAACTAAAATTAATTTACATGCAGAAAGATTTATATTCATTATCAAGAATACTTACTTTGAGTTAATCAACCGTCTATTATTGTCATCGGTTGATAGTGGAGCACCATATCCAGATGGCATTGGTGAGAAGAACGTACTGCCGGGTGATTCCTCGTCCATGTTCTCATCATCAGAGGACCCACCACATCTCATACTGGTGTCAACATCACTTGGCCTGCTCCCAAAGCTAATCCGGTCACAAACACTGTAACGTCGGTCCACTAAGGAGTGAGGATCCATCATGTCAATTCTTGAACTTCGACTGAAGGACTGAAATGAACGTCGAGGTAAGAATGAGGAGTTCCTTCTTCTTGATGATCGCTCAAAATCAACATTAAGCTCCGCAATAGGATCTGGAACCGGTGACGGGGTGTGGTAGTTGTACGCAACAGAGCCTTGGAGATCTAGATTATTCAGCGTTTTCCTCACAAGAGAAACCCACTTTTTTGCTGGACCATTGTCTTCAGTCAAGAGGACGTTGCCAGCATTTAAAGGAACAATTTCCTGAAACCTGACACAATAACAACTTTTGTCACATTTCGTTATTTATTTGTATTGTTTTGGTATGTTTTCCATTTTGTACAGCAAACAATGTCCTTATAAGCAAATGCATGAGCTTAGATTTATACCCAATTACGTATATATCAGCAGCAGGAGAAGTATGGAGCCAGTCCTCCAGATTCAGATGACTAGATGGTGACCTTCCTCCCACATTCCATGTACCTGCGAACACCCTACGCGCACGAATATATGGATGGCCATATTGAAGTGAATTTTCTTCAACAATCATCAGCAAATCGTTATCCAGTTCTATATTTACCTGTAGTCCTGTGTGTTTGTGATATAAGCACGATCGATTCCATTTCCCACTCGACAATCTCGTTCGATATTCTTCCTTGGCAACCTCTCTAAGGAAACATAAGAGTTGACTCAGTTATGCATAGGACAAACACAATGTTGACTGGTCAGTTTTGGACAACAGAAAGGGTTGATAGATCTGAAAATGCAAGTGTTATTGTGAGGACGCAAGCAAAATGGTACCTGTTCTGCTCTTCTTGGCTTTGCATACATCTCTCTCTGAGAAACTTGTCCTCCACTGCATCCCCACTGAAATGGACAAAAAAAAATTAGCATAAACACAGTAAAACAAAATCCTTTATTACTGAGGTCTCCTAGCATGTTTTGTTTGTTTGTTTGTACAACAACCAAAAAAAACTCACTAGGCTACACTACACGAGAGCAGGAAGCAAGAGGTCAAACTTGCTTCTCGAGATATATTCAACCAAGATACTTACTAACAAAAAACGAAGTATACACACGGGGACAAAAATCATGTGCAGAACAGAAAACTCATCGGTTTGAGACTGACAGAAACGGTCTGAAGCTAACAGCATGTACCTTCTTGCTCAACATCATAATCTGAATGGAAGTCCTTAGCCTTTGTTTTGATGTTGAACCACTTCCTAACAATGGTCTTGGACCAGGACAGCTTTTTTCCACACCAATCAGAACAAGAAACAAGATCAGAACTGGACACGGAGAAAAAAATACATATGAAGATACAGAACCTGGTGATGTGTGTGGTCACTTACCCTGTTCTTGGTTGGAGTCTCATCTCTCATCGTCTCAATGCTTCCTCATGCAGCTCCGGGGATGCCTCCTCCCTTCTCAAACCTCCAATTTCCTCTTCCCCCTCCTTTCTACCACTCCAGGAACAGCAGAATACCGCTGGAGTAAAAGGGGAGAACAAATTCTTCTTCCCCCTCCCTTTTATTTACCCCCTATATGGAAGGAAGATTCCGCACTATGGGGTAAAGAACCCGGAATTCCTAAGAATTGCGGCCAGGCAGCAGCTCAAAAAGAACAGGAATCCACCGCGGAATACCAAGATGGAAGGGGTCGATGGGAAACGAGAAGAACTGACGGAGAGGGGACTGACGGGAAGCAGAGAACCGTAAGATTCAGGAACCAGGACCAAAAAGGGCACGGGCGACACGAGCCTCCGAGAGAAAAGCTCCGAGGAGGTGCTGCTATTACACACACTCACCAACCTACAGCTCTCCCGGCTTGCCCAGGTCACAACGCTCGCTCGGATCAATGCCGGTAGCGAGCGGCAGTTAATGCCCCCGGCCTCGCAGAAACGCCCAGGGGCAGGACAAGCAGAAATAAATGGGGCTAGCACCTGAAAGTGAATCCAAGGACGGGCGCGGCGGAGGACACGGAGGCGACCAAGAGCCCAGCCGACCCACGTCGCGCAATGCAAGCGCAGGAGCCCGGGAGAGCCCGGGGGTTTGAAGGGCTGTGGAGGGAGGGAGAGGGGTGTGTGCAGTGCGAGGACACGCAGCTCTGCTCTGCTCTGCTCTGCTCAGCTCTGCGCGGTCTCTGCGTTCAAGGGAGACGAGCTGGAGCAGGAGGAGGAGGGACTGAGCGAGTAGACCAGCAGCAGCAGCAGTATAGCAGTGTGGGGTGGGAGCGAGGCACGGAGGCCAATATGAAGGGGAATAAAGCGAAAGCTTTGTTGGGGCCTCCTCTTCGGCTACTACTACTCCTGAGTCCTGACTGCCGCTGTTCCTGCTTGCTTTCCCTCCTCTACGTATATGTAGCCTTTGCTCTTTAGCTCCAAATCCGATGCACAGCAAAGCGAACAAAGCAAAGCTCCAAATCGTGTTTCGTGAGTTCATCATTACTTTTGAGCTTTATCGGTCATAGGTTGCTAAGTTTAGATCAATTCCTGCTAGAAATGAGGGAGTTGGGATGGTTCTGCCGAACACCCTCTCTTTTTCATGGTAGTATATAGGAGGGCCTTCCTTTTCGGTTCTACTACTATGATTTGAGAGGCAACTCCAGCCAGATCTGGCTGCCCTTATTTGGTTATATATTATATAAATTTATGGATGCTGTTATATCTTGGTAGGAAGCTAACGAGAAAAAATCAAATTTGTGATGCCCCAATAAAAGTTGCCATACAAACAAAATTCAGCATACTTAACAACACACCGCCTCCAGTATTATCCAATATAAATTCTTTGTACACCAATAACTGAATGTAAGTACATTTCTTTAGGCGGCCCCTCACTTCCATAAAGACCAACAACAATTTTCTTCACCTATGATGTTGACTAATCATAGATTAGTGCATAGTCTACTGTTATTGTTTATGTCACATTATGTTAAAAGCACTTAGTTCACTAGAGTGTAGGGCGATTTGAAAGTTACTAGGATAGAAAATTTTCTCATATGACATCACAAAGTGCACAAAAATGAGATATGCTACCTAAAAGTTAGATATCATAAAGATGTCATTTCTAGGGAGACGCCGATTCGAGCCATGAAAACATTTATAACATTTTCTTCACTTCTATGTGGACAGTGGAGTAAACCGGAGACTTGCGTCGTATTTTTTTTATTGTGTGTTATATTATGACCTTGATTTTTTTTTTGGATTTTTATGCCTTTTTGGAACACATACTTAAACACGGGAGTGGGCCAAGGATAAGATTATGATGTATTGAGTTCTTAAATCATACCATACACCAAATACATAAATTTGTGAACGTACATGCAAAACCCAAATAATATTTCCCGAGAAACCTCATAAAAATTTGGAAGAGTGCATGCAAAACTCAAACGATAGTTTTACACGGTCAAGAGGCGGTCCATCCAAACCGTCTTGGTAGCAAAAAAAATAGTATGCTTTGAAAATAATGGGTGCTACAAAAATCACATAGCGTGATCAACATGGCAAAAATGATATGAGCCCGGTGAGGATTCAAATGTCAATGGCTTCTATAATTCACATAATGGTGCAAAAATGATAATGCACCAAAGAGATTGTATATAAATGTGTATGCAAGAGTGCTTGACATCACATGAAAAATAAAGGAGTTGCAACAACATATACTCGAGTGGATGGGAAAAAAATACTCAGTGGTAGAGTGCAATAGAATCATTTGGAGGAAAGTCGATAAAACTCTAGTAAGATGAATCAAAGGATTCCGTCAAAAACAAATCAAAGGAGCCCACAATGTAAGCATCTTCTTTACAGCATTCGTGGTGAGCGTAACACTGATTCCTCCAACTGGCAAAAGCGAAAATCCAGTTAAAATATCTGTGCGCCCAATAATAAGGGATAGATAGTAATAGTATCACTAGGACAAAAATTTTGAGAAAAAGGAAGAAAGAAATAAAGACAGTACCCCTAACTATAGTGCCCTACGGTAGACATTTCAGCGTCATATCCAGGAGCCATCCTATTGATGGAGCCGAACTAGATCGTACGCGCCGGTTGGACCGAGGCTAGAAGCAGAAGACACGCAGCCTCGGACAGAAGCAGCACAAGATGCAACTGACACCCGGACGCACGCAGCTATGTCTGAGACTGACCGCATCTCTATCGGGTCAACCCATCCCCTCTGGCAGTGTTCTAATTCGTCTACCGGCGTCCTAACGCCACAACCCATTTGGAGCGGACGCTTCCCGTCCGATCCATTTATGTACCAAATCTAGAAAACGGTTGCGCCGTTCTGGATATGCGCGAACGGCGCGGATGTCCTGCCCGTTCCACTGACTCATCCGTCAGCCACCGCTCATGCTAACATTAATTCAGTCAGCGGCACTAATTCAAACGCAACCGCGGCAACGATTCAGATGCGCTGCATGGAAGGCTGACTGACAGCAACCTGCGCCAACAATGGCGACGAGACGATACGCTGACTCACTAGGTGCCGCCTGAGTTTCCGCGCCAGCATTGATGGCGAAGAAGCGGGAAGTTGCGCACGTTCACGGGCAGGGGGCTATTTTACCCTGCGTCCGTTGGTGCCGCATTCCCCACCTCTCTCCACCGCAACCCTAGCAGCAGTCGTCGCCACCACCAAAGATGAAGACGTTGTCCTGGCTAAAGAGGAGCAAGATCGACCATGAGACGTCTGGCTCTAGCAGCCAGCACTCTCGGTTGTCGGCCTTCCTCCGCGGCATGTCCTCGCCGCCTTCGCCGCGGCCGGAGGATTTCCGCGGAGCCCCATGGAGGACTACACGCCACCGCGGGACCGCAGATACTTCCGCGCCGCGGAGTGCGAGCGCCGGTGGATGGAGGGCCGAGGCATCAGCCACAAGGATATCTTCCTCCCTACCGGCGGTGGGAAAAGGGATGGTGGATCGGAGATCCGCCACCGGATCTCCAACCTCCCGCAGGCTATATGGTGGAAGAGGGTCTACCATAGCAAGGACTACTGGATAGAGTTCCTCGAGTGGGACAAGAAGAGGCGCACGACCAACATCCGCCGCGACCTGCAACCGTGAGAGGTCTACGGCGTCCCCGACATCGACTCAGACGACGAGGGCGCCTTCAACCACTCCGACGCTGAGCTTGACAGCGAGGACGGCAACGACGAGAAGGATGATGACATCATCGTTAAGCAGGAGGCGGTGGATGATGTCTTCGCGAACCTGCCCGGAGTACCGCGAGGTGCTGGCGTGGGCTACGACAAACACGCATTCACCGAGCAGGCCATTGCGGCCACAGCATGAGAGAAGGAAGCCCAGTGGGTCGGCTTCGAGAAAGCCGTCAAGCTCACCGGCCTGGTGGCGCACGCAAACGCCTAGCTGCCTCCACCGCCGTCGCTGCCGGGATGGTTTCCAGAGATCGCTCCGAATGTGGGGATGGAGTTGGCGCACCTCCAGTATGGTTGGGTGTCGTGGCCTATGCAGGTGATCAATCCACCCGCGCATGCACTCGCTCCGACCTCGCCTCCATCCAACCTCTAGACGTTACCGGAGTACATCGACCTCGACCTGTAAATGGACGAGGAGGCGCCAGCGCGCTAAGATCGATAGGTAGGGCTTAGGCTAGTTTAATTTTCGTTTTTTATATTTAAATTAAGTATGAAATGTATGAACTTTGCTCTTCTCAGCGCAAACAGTTTAAATTTAAATATAAAAGAATGACTCGCTCGAACCGGGAGATGCCGTTAGAGCACAAATTTGAAGTTTCTTTTGTGAGCACACGGCGTGGTTGCCACTGTGTGCGTCGAGGTTCTCGCTCGCCTCTCGCCTGTAGCTAGTTGGTGCTGACGCTGGGTACGTAGCCGCGGCCAGGAAAAGGCAGGCGCATCTCGCAGCCAGCAGGCACAGTCGTACAGATAGCGTGTCCGTGTATTGCGTACACCGCGTAGGACAGACGACGTATGGCGGTACGGGAGACCCATGCCACCGCCCCTGTCCGTATTCGTACCTCTCGCCCGGCACTACCAGCTCATCCCTGCTCCTACTCCTGCCCGTTTTCCCAACTGATCTCGGTCCATGTTTAGAGCATCTTCACTCGTAGGCCGAAGTCAGTCCGAAATTCGGAGCAGACGGTTTGGCCCTGACACGCCCAGCTTCTACTCATAAGGCTGAGTTCACGGGTAGCTCGTTTTCGTTCAAATTTGGCTCAAATTCGGCTTAACTTCGTCCAGATTTTGGCATAATTCGTCATGCAATGAATACAAAACATTTGTAAGACCAAAGCGGCGTAAATGTAAACATAGTTCGGCCTGCAATAAAAGTACAACATATTTCGGCCAAGTTCGGTGTAGTCCTTCTTGCAAAGAAAATATGGGTCGAACTCCCGGATGGCATGCACGATCTTGACGAAGAGCTTCCGGCTCATCCTGAAACGGCGGCGAAACACGTCCTCTCCATGGAGTGGCTGGTCGGCGAAGTAGTCGGCGTACAAGATGCAGTAGCCCTCTATCCTTTGTCTCGCCTTGCACTTCCGGCGACCTGGCGCCGAACCACCGCGCTTCGGCTTCGCCATCTGCATGTACAGCTGGGCGAGCGATGCAAGGATCTGCAAGTGCTCTTCATCTTCGGCGACCTCGGCGTTCTCCTCCTCCAGGAGTACGGCGAGCTTCTTCTTGTCATCGGAGTCCATGGTGAGTATCTCGTCCTTGTCGAAGTCAGTGGCGAGTATCTCGTCGCCGTCGGAGTCCATGGCCGAATACAGCCAAATATCGAACACTTGGCGGGCGTGGTGATGGGAGCACACAGCGAAGCAGAGCTACGGCGAGGCTAGGTCGACGGCTGGAAGGCGTGAAGTTGGGCGACAACTACGGCGGCGTAGCTAGAGGCGTGGGCATGTCTCGGCGCGCAGGAGCTCCGCCGGCGAAGTCATGGCGACAGGGGGGCGCTGGGAGCTCTTCGCGGCAATCTGAGCGAGTGCAGTGGGTGGGAATGGGAATGTCTCGCCGACAGAGCTAGCCCACGCCCTTTTTTGCGGCGTCCGGCGTCTTCAGGGCGTACCCGGAAACCTGGGTTCGGCCTGGGTAGGCCGGACCAAAACACGCCGAAATCCGGACAAAAACTGGTCCCTGGATACGCGACTAGGCTGATTTTCGGCGTCCGAACCAAATTTCGGTATCCGGATCGGCGTCCTGTTCTGTGTAGGCGAGTGGAGATGCTCTTATCCTTTTCTTACTCCTCCTAGCTAGCCGGTGCGCAACATCTGTTAACCTGGCTGATTGCAATAACACGTCCCTATTAGCCATCATGATGATCATGATAAACTAGCGATCACAGCATGAAAGTCGTGATTATAATTAATTGCCGGGAAGCTTTCCTCAAACGGTCCATAAACAGACTTTTTCTTCTGGGAGTACAAATCACAAATGGCAGCACGCCCACCGCTCCCCGTTGCTCCTGTAGTCCCATTATTTGGTGCTACATAACATCGACAGGAAATCTCGATAGCGCCTCGATCGCGCGCGTCCCCGTCGTGTTTGCACGAGTGGCTCGCATTAAGAGCTAACGGTTTCGCGTCGAGATCGGACGCTAATCCGATCGTGCTTGCCGTGCGTGCGTGTAATTACTTCGCGCCACTCGTACAACATCATAATTAGCAGTACAGTACACTCTGTCACCCATTCGTTTGTTTTCAGCATCTACAACGATGCCAGGATCCCTGTCTCATGCCAACTCAAAAGCAAGCAACACTCGGACTCGAAACATGGGCATTCTTTCTTTCTTTCTTTCTTCTTCTCCAACCCGCCCGCTGTGTAATGTATAGGTAGCGCGTTGCTCTTTCCAATATTTTCCATTTCTCTGCTGGGCTCTGAATTATGATGAAGCTGTTCTTTTGCCTTGGTGCGTGCGCGCGGGGTCCTCTGCTCTACTGTTGTCCGTCTTTAATTAGGAAGAGCCCAATCAATCAAGCTGACCCATTTTGTGGCAAAATAACGAGTTTTCTATACGTTGTTGGCGCACAAGTACCCTGGCGCCACGCCACTTCCGGTTGTTGCTATCGCTGTCACAGACCTCTCCCTCACTACAGGTGGTGGTAGTAGTAGCATATATCTAGTGAAAAATTGGTGGAAAGAATCGAAAGATCCTGCTTTCTTTCTTTTGCGCGCTTTGCTTTCCGGATCTCCCAAATACTAAGTACCGGCCACCCATCGAAGTTTGACGAAGGTAAATGGATCTCGGCTAGGAGCAGTAGCAGTATGGATAGGCCCTATTATAGTAGCGCAATCTCCGAATCTTCTTTTCCTTTTCTTGAGATTCGAGCGGGCGAGCCAAAGAAGTGGTATCGCATCGCATCGCAGCAGTGCGTTCTTGGGATCGCCACGAACCACTCTCCCGTCAGCGAGCACTGCTCCTAGTCCAATATACCCACTGTGCACAGGCATAGCCGCCAAGAGGCTACGGAATCTGCGAGCGAGGGCTAGCGGTGCTGCGTCGTCTGTGCGTGTGTATCGATCAAGGAACATGTTCAGATGGATCCTAGTAGAATAGTGACTCTGTTTACATGCGCGCGCGCGCGCGGACGGTGCCGATCGATGATGCAACAGCCGGCCATGCTTGGTTGCCAAAACCTTACGAGGGACAGGTAGTGGCACGTACGCTGTCATGTCGCTGCCCCAACCTTACCGATCACCGGCCTGGCCTAGCCTGCAGGCCGTGTTTTTTGTAGCTCGAAACTCGCTCCTTGGAATGGCTGGGCAGGAAGGCTCTGTGATGACCTGGCCGGCCGCAGGTTGTATTGTACCAACGGAACCGGGGCTCGTGACGGTACACGCGTTTTGCAGAGTCCAGTGGCCGCCTCACTTGGCTTGCCACTCTGTCGTATCGGTCGGGATATCTTTTGCTTGGCCGAGAACGTCGACACGGTAGACGTTCCTATGTACGCGCGGACCCCATCCTGCAGACACGGTAGACATGCTGGGCATCCATGTCCCTGCTAACCTGGAGGTGCCATTTAGGGCACTGTTCGCGCCACAACTTCATGTCGTACCACGGCATTGCTATCCATTGCCCAGCTGAGGCCTCTCTGCTTTGCTCTGCTAAATAAACATAAACATATACTACTCCCTCAACTTCATGTCGTTCTGAACTAAACTAATGCGCAACAAGGCCTTAATACCGGCGGTGCACCAAGTACAAGTACACAATATATATGCGCACGGCCGCACGCACAGCCCCTTTAGCACGCGAAAACGGGCGACCACGCCGGCACCCTCGCCGTGCCGGCCGGCCGGTCAAATTAAGACGCACGGAACGCCGCGAACCGCCGTGCAGTCGTCGTCCTCGCGCACCGTGCCAGTCGTCCGTCTGCGTCGCCGTTCGCCGGACACTAGAATATACGCATATATACGGGCAGTTCGGTACGTGCACGGTAACCCATCCACGACCCACGAGCGAGATGATCGCCTCTTTCTCGACGGCGCAACGCGAACGCAAAGCAGGCGCATGATCAGGGCGAGCTAGCGAGCTACTAGCTGCTAAAGCAGCAGCTCAACCCCCAAACAAGGGGACCAAGCTAGGGGTCCCAAACGCGAGCACACACGCGCATACTATATCAGCAGACATACTATATCGCATCAGCATTTTGTTCAGGATGGATAGATTGAGCTGGGGGGTACGTACAACAACATTGCAACAGCATCGGGCATACATACACCCTGTATGTGTTCTAGCTAGTGAAGCTTCCACTCACTCGCCGAGAGGGGGCCCCCACGGTGTACCTAGATGAGGTTGCCTTTCGTGAACATCTTGGACCATGGACACCGCATTCCGGATATGCATTTGCCTCGCGCTTTGGTTTGATCCGTTCGTGCGTTAAACCGGATCGGTCGCACGAGGCTCGTGGGTGACCGATCGGCCGGGGTTTGTGGAATATACTGTTCTTGTTGTTTTTCAAGTGACAAACACCACTCATGCGTGATGCATCATATATGCATGCATACTCACTAATCGGTACAAGGAAAAAGGAATTCACTCGAGTGGCAGGAGCATCACCCAGCCGGTTCATATAATTTTGGAAGTGGGACTTTCTTCAGGTGGCCTCTCAGGTCAAACTATGGGCTCCTTCTGGTTACCACTTGCTTTCTGTTTCTGCTCCAGGGTAGGCCTCAACATTGCTCCTTCCTTTCTTAAATAAATATATCTGTTCGGATCTTTCATCATTGCGCGTTGTCATTTGTTCATTCATTAGTATTTCTCGCTTTTATTAACCGGTGACGGTGCGAGAGATGCACACTATGCACTATCTGCTCTGTTGCTTATTCCATGCGGTATTATGTTTCTCAGCAGTACTCCCTCTGTTAAGATATTATAGGTTCTACGCGCATACCTAGGTTGTTAATTTAACCAATAAAATATAACTTATATATCATAGAAGTTATACCATTAGAAAATTTAACCTCTAAAGTTTCTAATGGTATAATTTTTATGTTATATTATTTATATTTTGTTGTTCAAATTGACAACCTAGTTATCCGCGCGGGACTTGTAATTCCAAACGGAGGGAGTAGTAGCGAAACTGCAGACCTCGTATATGCATGCATGTTCGCACACGGAGGAGAATCATAGATACGGTTGAAAACAACTGAACAACCCTTGACACTGCCACTATGGGTAACTCGTTTGTGCATGCTTCAGCCAACTTGCTTGTGCCATGCTGCAAACAAGATTGATAGGTTTTTGCATTGGATGTCCTGGGAGAAAATGGTAAGACCTAAATCACTTGGAGGGAATGGTTTTCGTGATCTGAGGGTTTTCAACCAAGCGTTGCTGGCCCGCCAAGCGTGGCGACTCATTCAGAGTCCTGATAGTTTGTGTGCGAGACTACCAGGGCCAAGTACTACCCAAACAGTAACTTGTTGGACACAGCTTTTGTGCAAAATCCATCACAGTCCTGGCAGGGGTGATGCACGGCTTGGAACTTCTCAAACAAGGTGCCATTTGGAGAATCGGTTCAGGATCACAAGTGAGAATATGGAGGGATAACTGGATACCACGCAGCGACTCACTAAAGATTTCAGGCATGCGAGAACACTCACGCTTGCGATGGGTATCTGATTTGATTAACCCAGTGACTAGAACCTGGGATGAGGTAACTATTAGGAAGATTTTCTTCCATCATGATGTTGAGTCGGTACTTGCGATGAAGCTCTCAGCCAGGGCCACGACTGACTTTGTCGCCTGGCACCCGGAGGATAATGGCCTGTTTAATGTTTGTTCCGCATATCGACTTGGACTTGCACCGACCTTACAGAGATTGAGTACAGGGCAGTCAAGTTCCAACCCTTCAGGTGATCGTCCAATGTGGGACTTGGTGTGGAAGGCTGTTGTACCACCAAAGATTCGGGTATTTGCATGGAAGGCTGCAACTGACACTTTGGCAGTCATGGAGAATGTTCATCAACGGATAAATTCCGTTCTGCCGACCTGCACTATTTGTGGAGCAACCACTGAAAATGCATACCATGCTTTGGTACAGTGTACCCCTGCAAGGGCCTTACGTGATCAGCTAAGACAAGTATGGAATCTACCACTGGAAAGAGAGTTTGGTCAATCAGGAAAAGAATGGTTTTTGCAACTGATTGCTAACATCCCAGCTGAAACGAGACCGAAACTTCTCTTCCTTTTCTGGCGAGTATGGCATCATAGAAATAACATAGTACATGGTGACGGAAAGGCGTCAATAGCAACATCAGTTCCGTTCTTGCAGAATTATTTGGAGTCCTTCAAGACTGCAACAGCAAAGAAGATTGATCCAAAAGGAAAGGCTACCATTTTTGGTTCACAGTCGCTAGTACCCAATGGCTCTGATACAGCTACACGATGGCGTCCTCCTCATGACGGATAGACAAAGGTCAATATTGATGCAGGTTGGGACTCTTGGAGCAAGAATACAGGGTGGGGGCTGATCATACGGGACAACACAGGAGCTGTGATAGCCTGTCATTGGCAGTACCTCTCAGGGTGTGCCAGTGCAGAACAGGCTGAAGCACTTGTTTGCCTTGAGGGCTTCAAGCATGTTATTGTTCTTCAATGTTGGCCGGCAATTATTAAGTCTGATTGCAATCGGGTGGTACATGCTGCTAATACAAATTCAATGGATAGATTGCCCTACTGGTGTATCTATAGAGAGATCCAAGAGCTTCTGCGACTTCATCCCGACATCTCTATTAGTAAAGTTGACCGTGAGTGTAATGAAGTAGCGCAAAATTTGGCACAACTAGGCAAGTGTAAGTCTTGTGGAGTGTTACACGAATCAGCACTGACCTGCGTGTTGGCTTTGATCGCGAATGATTATAAAAACATTATTGGCTAATTAATAAAGCTCACGGTTCCTCTCAAAAAGATTGATAGGCGTTGGCCCAACAAGTAGAAGAAAGCTCTGTTGTGCCAAAGACCAGAGTGCGTATATCCATATACTTGTGGGGGCTGAGCGGCGCAAATCGGTTCATGCTCATGCTTTATATAAACTTCTCCTAATCTGATCATTAAAAGCGCAAAAGGTCTCAGGTCCATATCCTATTAGTCGTAGTAGCTGTCCAATTAGTTCCGGTTGCTTTCGTAGGCTTCCACTTGATACAAACACTGCTGCTGATACTAATACTCACCGTCACCGATGAACTTGCCAAAATAAAATCCTTGTTCAGAATTCAGAACTGATGTGTCGTACAGTACGTGGTTTGCATAGTGATGATCTGGTGAGCATTACTGCAGTGGGCACGATCAGTTGATTAATAGGAGGTTCCCGTCTCAGTAGTAGCTTCCTTAAAAAAGCATAAATTGTAAAGCAGGTGTGATAGTATAATATTTCACTTCCAGCAATCTGACGTTATCCTAGCAAATAAATAGCTAATGCGAGTTACTCCATCTATCAATAAATAAACGTACTTCTAGCTCAGTTGGAAGTAACAAAATTGAAGGCATGCTCAATAAAAGTCATATTTTTTAAAAAAACAAGTACAATAAGCTTATATAAACAGGCTATAAGACTTTAATAATATATTTGAGATGAGGTGAAAAAGAGAGAATATGAGAGAGAAGAGTAGTGGACTCTCGTGCAAGAGCTAGCTGCAGCACGTGCTGCTAGACACTTTGTGAGTATGTAATATGTGTCTTGGCTAAATAAATTAGTACTTCCTTATAGCTAACTATTCTACATGTTGACTATTACTTGGCCATAGATGACATGGCAACGGCTGATAGCCAACAACGAGCTTTACTACTGAACTTGCTCTAAGAAAGGAAGTCACTTACTACATCATCCAATAGAGTTTAAGAAAGGGGTATTCAATTATGAAATAGAGTTTACACCCCCAAAAAATGCATAGAGTCAAACATCATCCCTAAACAATGAAATATTCACTTTTGGTCCCTCAACTATAATTGCATTTAATCAATCAGAGACTCCAAAACAATACAATTTTGACTCCCGACTCATAGGGTTGGGGAGTTTTGATCCTTGAGTCTAGTCAAAGCGGTATGATCTGGTGATGTTTCATAAAAATGTGTAGAAACTACTAAAAATACAATTACAAATAAATAGTAAAAAAATCATTAGAATATGCAAAAAATTAACTCAAACTTAGACATATTTTTAAAAGTAGAAACATTAAAACCAGGAATGTTCATAGAATGCTTGTGAATTTTCTCAAATTCAACAACTCTTCTAGAATACTATTTTGTTTCAAGTTTAAATGATAATTAAGAAATTGAAAGGAAGGTTTAGCCTCGCGGTCTATGAATCAACAAATGACACAACCATAATAATATTATTAAAGTTGAAGACAACAAGGCCAAATCATAAAAAATTAGGGTACATGGATACATTACTAGATGAACCATGGCAAGATATGAAATAAACCCTACCACTAAATCATATTCATACGCACCAACACTTACATTTTCAAGAAGGAAAATCATGGGCGAGTATTCGAATAGTTGTGCTAGTCTATGATCTCCTGAGAAAAGCGCAAACGTGCCACCACGGGAGTCCTCGGTAACGTTTAGACGATGTCACGACAACATGTAGTCACAACATTGGCTATCAAAATCCCTATTGTGGCGCGCTCGCGGGCGTCGTCGAATGCGCCTGCCATCGACCTCAAACGAAGGTTTCCCCCAGAATGATTTCATTAGAGCGCGTCGGTGTGTGGCCATGGCCACCACCCAACTAGCCAGGAAGACCTCACCACGAGTGCCAACCACACGGGCTTTGCCCATTGATGACCATCAACAACGGCGAGGTGGAAAGCATGGAGCAAAGTACGAGTTTGGTGGCGGCAGAATTGCCACTTGTAATCCGAGGTCGCCCTAGGATGACACTGGGCTTATGATATTTTAGATTGTAGATAAATGTTCATATTTTGTGAAAACTCTATTTTCTCCATAGTTGATATACTCTTTTGAATTCTATTGAGTTTGGTGAAGTGTATACGGGATGAGTGTCGTGCCCGTCTAATTAGGAAAATAAATACAATATTTTTTTTGAAACAAGCCAAAAGCTTTGCCTTTCATTGATATAGTAGAAGAGAGCCGGTCCGTTTATGAGGAAAACTGGCCGAAAAACCGTTACAACATGACACCACACACCAGCCCCGAGGCTGCGCTCCACATGGGTCGATGACCAAACAGGCTGACACCACACCTCAACGCATCAGGCGGAGGCAAAAGACCGGATCCACCGCTCCAACTACCACGCCGGCCCTAGGGTCGCACCCTGCCTGGCCGAAAATGAATGCGCCTCCACCAAAACCACCAGAAAACACCCACAAAACCATCAGTCCGACAGACGTCCTAAGCGAGGCCCCAAGAGGCAAAGCGACACAAAGAGCGCCGCCCAAGCCTGATCCTATGAGGGATCTAGGGTTTCTCCCAGAGAGCCCGGGCGGAGGAGGAAGAAACATCCGCTTCGACGGCGACTTCAAGAAGGAAGTGGCGCCCACGGGAGTCACCGTCGTCGGTCCTGGCCAGCTCCCAGGACAGGCTTTCGCCCAGCAAAGAAACCCAAACCTCACGACCGCCCAACAAGGACCGAAACCAACCACCACACTCCCCCCCCTCCAAACTCCCGACGATCATCGAGCACACCTCCCACCGCCACGCCTAGGCTCCCCGTCGCCGCGACCATAGCCGTCGTACAAAACATCACCGCTGCCCGCGAGATAGGGCAGCCGCCACGGCAAAAAGTGCATAAGATCACCGCCAGGCCGCACCAGCCCGCCGACGACGAAGTACCGCCGAAGATCCCCATGGGCGCCGCCGGAACTCCACATAGAGGGGACGCCGACCAACACTGACGCGGGGATCGAGGACAAACACCGACAACCGCAAACAAGAGAACCTAACCGGTCGTCGCACAGCCCACACCACGGCCGCCTACCGCGCCCACTGTCGGCCCGCGCGGCCCAGAACCAGCCTGGCCGCAGACCGTCACTAAGCTCCCGCCGACGCCACCTCCAACTGAAGACCAGCCGCCGCACGCCATCATCGCGCCAGAACCACGGACGGGCGAGAAACCTCCTAGGCCTGCGCACGACCGCAAAACCGACGCCGAGCGCCAGCACCCGAGCCAGGAGGCTCACCGACGCCACGCCGCAGATCTCCTACGTCACCGCAACATCGCACTTGGCCCACGCCGCACGACACACGGGAGGGGAAAAGAAGGCCCCGCCGCCATCGATGCCACACGAGCTTTGCCCGATGGCGCCCTCCGGCAGCGGCGAGGAAAGGAGGACCGGGAGGGGAAGGGGATTCTGGCGGCGGCTAGGGTTGTAGGGTTTCGTAGCATGGAAAACAAAAATTTTCTATCGCATACAAACAAACAAGCCAAGATCTATCTACTAGATTGAAGCAACGAGTCGATGGAATAACTCACCCTCGAAGATTTCAAAGCGTTTAACGAGAGCGGATTCTCGTGGGTGATGTAGTCGTACTCTTCCCGATCTCAAGATCGCGTAGACGATCCTTCCGGCGCTGCGTTTCGGCAGCGCTCCCGCAGCCGGTCACACGTTCGGTACTCGACAAAGACCTTCCTCTCCCTTGTTCCAGCAGGCAGCGGAGGTTGTAGCACTCTCCTCGCGATTCCGGCAGCACAATGGCGTGGTACCAAAAGTAGAGGGGAGATCTCGCAGGGCTTCGCCTTAAGCCGGAGCGAGTATGGTGGAGTATGAGAGAGTCCCTCGACGATATAGGGTTTAGACACGCCGAGCAGGAAGCTTGGCCGGCGGCTAGGGTTGCTAGGCAACGGCGGCGGCTTGACCTAGGGCGGCGGCGGCGGCAGCAGGTGGCGGCGCCGGCGGCTTAGGGTTTTAGAGGAGTAGGAACTTGTGTGTCTAGGAGGGGAGCCCTGACCCTCCTTATATAGGTGAAGGGGCCGGCCGGCCAAGGGGAGGGGAGTCCCTCCCCAACTCGGCTTGGAGGTGGGCCGGCGGTGGAGGAGGGACTCCTCCCCTACTCGGTTTCCTCCTCTTTCTCCACTTCCCAAAAATAGCCGTTTGACTTTCAAACTTGGCGTTTGACTTTTCAAACTAGGATTTGAATAAACCCTCTATTTTGTTCAGCGATGACACCGAGTACATAATGCAATCATACCAACTTGATATACCACATTCATGTACCCTTCCCCTCCGGAGTGCCGGACATTCCGGAACCCTCTAGAACATTCCCGATGAAAACACCGGAACCATTCTCCAACTCCGAAACGGGACTTTCCTTATATTAATCTTATTCTCCGGACCATTCCGGATCTCCTCGTGATATCCCAAATCCCATTCGAGACTCCGAACAAAATTCGGTCTCTTTCTCATCATTCCATAACTACTCAAACAACGTCGAATCCTTAAGTGTGTCTCCCTACGGTTCGTGAATTATGCGGACATGATCGAGACACTTCTCCGAACAATAACCAATAGAGGAATCCGGAAATTCATATGGCTCCCACATATTTCTACGATTACTTTGCGATCGAATGAACCACTTACATACGATATCAATTTCCTTTTGTCTCATGATAGTTTACTTATCCGAGGTTATGATCGTCGGTATCTCTGCATACCTAGTTCAACCTTGTTACTGATAAGTACTCTTTTCTCGTTCCCGTGATATGTGATCCCTTGTGAGCCAGTCACATGCTTGCAAGCTAATTGGATGACATTTCACCGAGAGGGCCCAGAGTATATCTATCCGTCATATGGATGGACAAATTCCACTCTTGATCCATGTGTCTCAACCAATACTTTCCGAACACTCAATGCCACCTTTATAGCCACCCAGTTACGGTGTGGTGTTTGATGTCATCAAAGCATCCATCCGGTAAAGGTGATATGCATGATCTCATGGTCGAAGGAATTAGATTACTATGTATCAGAAAGCATATAGCAATTGAACTATTAAAATGACTTGATCTTTATGCTACGCTTATCTATAGGAGTATGTCCACCATATCATTCTCCTAACGATATGATATTATTGTTAATAACATCTCAATGTTCATGATAGGGAAACCACAATCATCTATTAACCAACAAGCTAGTATTATATAGAGGCTTTACTAGGGAATTTTATTTTAGTCTACAAATCACACAAGTATTAATGTTTCCTTGTTAATACTATTATAGCATGAATGTAAACATTTATCATAAACACAAAGATATAATAATAACTATATTTATTATTGCCTCTAGGGCATATCTCCAATAGTCTCCCACTTGCACTAGAGTCATCTAATCTAGATTACATGGTAATATACCGAACACCCATGGCATTTTGGTGCTGGTCATGTTTTGCCCTCGGCGGGTTTGATCAACGGATCCGCCACATTCAGATCTGTGTGTACTTTGCAAATCTTTATATCCCCATCTTGGATATGTTCTCGAATAGCGTGAAAACGTAGCTTGATGTGCTTCAGCTTCTTGTGTGACCTTGGTTCTTGCGCATTGGCAATGGCGCCCATGTTATCACAGTAGATAGACATTGGGTCCAGCGCACTAGGAACCACATGTAACACCCTCAGAATCGGCCCTATGCAAGTTTCAGCGCTTCCCGCCAAACCCGCATAGAAACGATTCAAAGGTGCCCACCAGGCACTTGCGTGGGGGTGGAAAACGAAGTAATAACATTACACAACAGTCCTCGATGGGACCCACAGAACAGATATATATACAACACGACTCCATGAGTCAAGAATACAGATATACAGAACAAAGATCCAAATCACCTTGAAAACGTTACAGCGTCCAGCTACGGACAAGATGCAAATGGGGCTAAGAGCCCTGAAGAATAACCAATGGCATCCATAACCCTGCCCAGGCCAAGCCGGAAGGGTAACCCTGCTAACGACGTCGAAACCTGCTAAAACAAAAGGGGTGCCGACAAAGGGCAAAGGAAAAGAGGAGCGTCGATCGAGGCGATGCAGCGGCTAGAATTCGGCGGTCCTCGCCTACATAGGTATGGTGGACTGAAGCGGCAGCGGCAGCATGCACTAAACAACCTATAGAGACTCGATACAACTAGCGGAGATCAGAGAGGGGTAAGAAAGACCTATCCGGATCCAACCTGATACTACCACCAAACAAACCCATCCTGGTATTTCCCCCTCGAGACCAACCGAGGAAGTCAACCGAGGAACTCACACCGTTGGCAGTTTTATTTATTCAGTTATCGTTGCAGCAATTACTAGTCAGGTATAGATAATCATCCTGATATAACAAGCAGTGGGCAGTTTTAGTTAACCATTCCATTGTAGTTGCAAAACTTACTAGTCAAATACAATTAGCATGAGGTATCCCGAAACCCAGCAGTTGTTGGTACTTTTATTTAGCCAAACCGTTGTAGTGGAGCTGATTACTAGTCATATCGGGTACAAGTCAAATTATAACAGTAAACTTTAGTTATAGTTGTCTATGATCGAGACCTGTGCTCCAAGTCGTCCATAACCGCGGACACGGCTTCTCGAAAAGATTAAACCCTGCAGGGGTGCACCAAAGTATCCACACGCACTTCGACCCTTTTTGCCAGATCAATTAACATACACCCATCGGTATGTCGGCGGGGCCTAAGTCATGACGTTTCCCAGACCCAAAGCAAGCACGGGGGGCCACCCCACTAAGTACACCATAGCAAGTCGGCCGGTCTCGACGGACTCGGGGTTTGTGATGTATGTGACGAAACCCCAAAAGCTGGGCTGTCGATACCGCGTAAACACTCCGCTTCAAAACAAAGACAGTGCTCCTCACACAATCGTCAATAAAGCGGAAAAACAGGGCATAAGTACAGGATAGTAATAAAGCCCCAAACTACTTGTGGCCCCAGACAAGATACTTTGAAATCAGGTACTAAATCGATGGGGGGCCCATATCTCCCCACATGTGGTTAGCGCGCTCGATCTCGGAACAGGTGTCAAGAACTCGGGGTCCTACGGGACACAAGTGGACGGTTAACAACCAAATAACATCTATTGCCCACCTGTGCCTCTGCTTACTTACTTCAATTTTAGTTGTTAAACAGTAATTAAAGTGAACAATAATGAAAGCCACGATCATCTCCAACATCAACATGCGGCAATACTACAACATCTGCGGTACTTGACGACACGCAACAGCACTTGAGCAAGCGACTATGACGCGCAAGTCCAACTATCTACCAAACAACGGGTAATAGGATGTGTCCAAGGCGAAATAAGGCTGCAAGGGATATCACGGGTACGAAAGCTAGAGCATCGCAACTCAGATAGCAATAGATCAACAGAAGGGAATAAATACTATAAAAGTAAGATAGGTAGAAAGGGGGAGATGCTCGCCTGAAAACATTGCCGAAGGTTCATTCGAAGATCAGGGCGAAGCTCACATCAACTCAACGGCCTTATCCGCAAAGAAGCAAAACACTAGAATAAACACCGGATGCAATATTTAATACTACGGCAAAAGATCGGCATGATGCATGTATGATGTATGACATGGCAAAGATGCGATGCAATTGGGCAGTATTAAGCGGAACCGGGGGTCCCGACAATTAATTAACGGTTCAAGTTATTTAGAACCCCGCAATTTAAATGTTGTATTAGCAAGGCAAATATAGTATCGGTTTGCTGCGCAAATTTAAATGGGGCCAATATAAGACTAGATTGCCCGCATATGGGCCCCATGTTTAATTAGAGGTGAATCGGCATAAGGCCCCCAACCACACGACAATATGCATGCGAGTATGACAATTTAATATGCAACAAGTTTTATATTTCGCATTTATAAAATAGGGGCTCGGGAAAAGGGGTCACACATTAGGGTTCGGCAGATCTTGGTTCCGGGGGTTCGGGCTCAGGGTCCGGATCTGGGGTTCGGTCTCGGCGGGATCGTTCTCGGATAACGGAGTAGATCTTGGCGTTCCGTGAAGAAGGACTTGGCGTTCTGCGTCGGTGCCCTTACCGTCCGTGTGCTCGAGCATCGCATCCTGGAAGGAGTACTTGTCGCACATGTGAAGAAGATCATGTCGGTCCACGGGGTTCGGTCTTCGGGGTTCGACGGGTGTCTTGGCGTTCGGGATGCAGAACTTGGCGTGCCGCGGCGAAGTACTTGGCGTATCCGAGTCGACGACCTGGGCGCGCCGGGATCGATCTTCGGAGTTTGGTCTTCGGGTACTCGGGGTTCTCTAAGGAGAACTTAGGCGATCTTGTCGATTCCTTGTCGAAGGTTGTGGCGTTGGTGACGAACTCGGGTCCATCACCGATGGTTCATCGGGTTCTCCTAAGTCGGTGTCGATCTTGGGTCCGCGCCCCTTTAGTCTTGTGGACGAGAAAGCCTTGGCGATCATAGATCTTGTCGGGGTCTTGATCCTGAAGGAGCTCTCGGCTTCTGTCTTGAGCAATACCACGACATCGCCAACATCCACACACCACTCTAACTCCTCCATTAACAGATACAACCACGTGACAAGCACCACATATGCGATGAACAAACTCTGACGGCCAAGAACCTGCAGGGGACATACACAACGAAGGGTGGCTGATGGTGGGCTTGGAGGAGGGCTAGCGGCGCTTGGAGGCCGGCGGCTGCGAGGCCACGCCGGGCAGGGAGGAAGGCCGACGGCACAGGAGGCGACGGAGGAACCTCGCGGAGGAAGCAGCGGGCAGTGAAAGCGGAGGCGGCGGCCGAGAATCGCCGGAGGGCGGGGTCGGCGCAGTGGAGGACGGACAGTTCGGGGGCGGCGAGACTCGAGGCGGACGGAGGCAGAGCAGGAGGCGAGACGGGTCGGGCCGAGGAGGAGGGCCAAGGCACGACAGCGGTGGCTCGCGGGCCGGCCGGAGGCAGGGCAGGATGGAGGCGCGGGGCCGGCTCGGGCCCCGGCAACGGCAGGTGTACTTCAGGGAGGGAGGCGTCTTGGGAGGTTGGGGCGTGGCGGTCGCTGATGCATGGCCATGGCGTCAGTGGAGGCGGCGGCTGACGAGGCGGCGGGGAGGCGGGCTCAGAGAGGGAGCGAGGAGGGAGAGGGAGAGGAAGGAGACAGGGCGCGTGGGGAGGACGCGGGGTGGCGTCGTGGGCCAGTTGAGGTGGGTCCCGGTCTGGGAGTGGCAGCGGGTCGGGTGGGATGCAGGGCTGGCTCAGCAGCGTGTGTGGCGTGTGCTGCGGGGTGAGTGGGGAGTAGGTGGGGCTATGGATTGATGAGGTGGCGGTGGTTGTGATGAGGTGGAGGGAAGGTGAGGTGGAGGGCACCGGTTGGTGGGTAGATTAGGTTTGGGTAGGAATAGATTAGGGTAGCCAGGATTTTTAACTGGAGGTGGCCAGCCGGGCTTTCGGGCCTAGCGGCTGCCTCCCAAAAATATTATAAAACTTTATTTAATTTAAAATAACCTTTTGTAAATAATTTTAGACAATTAAAAGATCCGACCCGACCGATGTTTTAATTTGAAATAAAGACGGGGTCATTTAGAAAACATAACTAGGCGTTTCGAAAATAGTTTCAGACAAACAATGCATGATGATGATGATGCAATGCACAAAAACAACGCGATTTTCTAGTAGTGGTTTTGCGGGATGGCACACCACACCCAGCTCTGTAATGAACACTTTCATCCATATCGCTTCTTGTGAAGCCTCCGAAGCAGCCATGTATTCCGATTGAGTTGAAGATCTCGCCACAACGCTTTGCTTTGCACTCCTCCAGCTAACTGCTGCACCATTTAAAATAAATACGTATCCAGATTATGATTTAGAATCATCCGGATCGGTGTTCCAACAGCATCGGTGTAACCATTAACAACGAGCTGTTCATCACCACCATAAGAAAGAATCATATCCTTAGTTCTTCTCAAGTACTTAAGGATGTTTTTGACCGCTGTCCCATGATCCACTCCTAGATCACTTTGATATCTGCTAGTTAAACTAACATCATATGCAATGTCGGGTCTAGTATATAGCATGGCATACATTAGAGATCCTATGGCTGAGGCATAGGGAGTCTTACTCATCCTTTCTCTATCTTCTGCCGATGTCGGACTTTGAGTTTTACTCAAGGTCGTACTGGGCAACATGGACAAGAACCCTTTCTTGCTATCTTCCATTCCAAACCTCTTTAGAACTTTGTCCAAATATGTACTTTGTGACAATGATATTTGGCGTTTCGATCTATCTCTATAAATCTTTATGCCTAATATGTAAGCTGCTTCGCCAAGATCCTTCATTGAAAAACTATTATTCAAATATTCCTTGACACTATTAAGAAGGTCTACATCATTCCCAATCAACAATATGTCATCTACATATAGTATTAAGAATGCTACAGAGCTCCCACTCACTTTCTTGTAAATACAAGCTTCTCCATAAGTTTGTATAAAACCAAAACTTTTGATCACAACTTCGGGATGCTTGCTTCAATCCATAGATGGACCGTTGAAGTTTGCATACCTTGTTAGCATCTTTAGGATCGACAAAACCTTTGGGTTGCATCATATACAACTCTTCATCAATGTCTCCATTGAGGAATGCTGTTTTGACATCCATCTGCCATATCTCATAATCATAATATGCAGCGATTGCTAACATAATCCTTACAGACTTTAGCTTCGCTACTGGTGAGAAAGTCTCATCGTAGTCAACTCCTTGAATTTGTTGAAACCCCTTTGCGACAAGTCGAGCTTTATAGACAGTAACATTACCATCAACATCTGTTTTTTTCTTAAAAATCCATTTTTTCTCGACAGCCTTCCGGCCATCTAGTAAATCCACCAAAGTCCATACTTAGTTTTCGTACATGGATCCAATCTCGAATTTCATGGCTTCTTGCCATTTATTGGAATATGGGCTCATCATCGCTTCCTCATATGTCTCAGGGTCATCGGTGTTGTCCACCAACATGACACTCATAACGGGATCATACCAATCTGGAGTGGTACGAGTTCTCGTTGACCTGCGAGGCTCTGTAGCAACTTCAACCGAAGTTTCATGATCATCATCATTAGCTTCCTCTCTAACTGGTGCAGGCACCACAGGAACTTCTTCCGGTGCTGAGCTACTCGCAATTTCGAGAAAAGGTTCGACAACCTCATCGAGTTCTAATTTCCTTCCAGTCACTTCTTTCGAGAGAAAGTCCTTCTCTAGAAAGGATCCATTCTTGGCAACGAAGATTTTGCCTTCGGATCTATGATAGAAGGTATACCCAATTGTTTCCTTCGGGTATCCAATGAAGACGCATTTTTCCGCTTTGGGTTCAAGCTTGTCCGGCTGTAACTTCTTTACATAGGCTTCGCAACCCCAAACTTTAAGGAACAACAATCTAGGTTTCTTCCCAAACCATAATTCATACGGTGTCGTTTCAACGGATTTAGATGGTGCCCTATTTAAAGTGAATGCGGCTGTTTCTAATGCATAACCCCAAAATGATAGCGGTAAATCTGTAAGTGACATCATAGAACGAACCATATCTAAGAGAGTTCGATTACGACGTTCGGACACACCATTATGTTGTGGTGTTCCCGGCGGTGTCAATTGTGAAAGTATTCCGCATTTCTTCAAATGCTCGCCAAACTCGTAACTTAGATATTCACCTCCACGATCAGAACGTAGAAATTTAATCTTCTTGTTACGTTGATTCTCTACCTCACTTTGAAATTCCTTAAACTTCTCGAAAGTTTCGGACTTATGTTTCATGAAATAGATATACCCATATCTACTCAAATCATCCGTGAAGGTAAGAACATAACGATAACCACCGCGCGATGCTACACTCATTAGACCACACACATCGGTATGTATGATTTCCAATAAGTCCGTAGCTCGCTCCATCATACCAGAGAATGGAGTCTTAGTCATTTTACCCATCAGACATGCTTCACATCTTTCAAATGATTCGAAATCAAGTGATTCAAGAAGTCCATCGGAATGGAGTTTCTTCATACGCTTCACTCCAATGTGACCAAGACGACAGTGCCACATATAAGTCGAGTTATCGCTCGATTTCAAACGTTTAGCCTCAATGTTATTAATATGTGTATTTCCACTATCGAGATTCAACAAGAATAGACCATCTATCAAAGGTGCATGTGCATAAAACATATTACTCATATAAATCGAACAACCATTATTCTCGGATTTAAACAAGTAACCGTCTCGCAATAAACAAGATCCCGATATAATGCTCATGCTTAACGCAGGCACCAAATAAAAATTATTTAAGTATAAAACTAATCCCGATGGAAGATGAAGGGGTAGCGTGCCGACCGCGATCACATCAACCTTTGATCCGTTTCCCACGCGCATCATCACCTCGTTCTTCGCTAGCTTCCGTTTATTCTGCAAAGACCGCTTGAGTTACAAATATGAGCAACCGAACCAAGATCAAATACCTGGCACTACTAAGTACTAGTGAGATACACATCAATAACATGTATATCAGATATACCTTTCTTCTTGATGTTGCCGTTCTTCAAATCCGCCAAGTACTTTGGGCAATTCCGCTTCCAGTGACCTTCTCCCTTGCAGTAAAAGCACTCAGTATCAGGCTTAGGTCCAGCCTTGGTCTTCTTCGTTGGCGTGGTAACTTTCTTACCACCCTTCTTGAAGTGTCCCTTCTGCTTAGACTTGCCTTTCTTGAATTTGGTGGTCTTATTGACCAACAACACTTGGTGCCCTTTCTTGATCTCCACTTCTGCAGATTTCAACATGGCAAAGAGTTCTGGCAACGTCTTGTTCATGTTTTGCATGTTGTAGTTCATCACAAAGTTCTTGTAACTTGGTGGTAGTGATTGGAGGACGCGGTAAATCCCCAAAGCATTAGGAATCACTATACCCAAGCTTTGAAGTTTGTTTGCGTGCCCAGACATCTTAAGCACATGCTCACTGACGGAGCTGCCCTCTTCCATCTTGCGGTTAAAGAACTTTTCAGAAGCCTCATAGCTTTCAATTGCCGCATGAGTCTCAAAGATCAATTTGAGATCCTCGACAATATCATATGGGTCTGAATTCTCAAACCTTTTCTGAAGCTACGATTCTAAACCATACAAGATAGCACACTGAACTGTGGAGTACCGAGTCTTCCGAGTGAGGTAAACATTCTTTACTTCATCGGAAGCATCAGCTGCAGGTGGGTCACCCAGCGGTGCATCCAACACATAGGTCAAATTACCAGCTGTGAGGACAATCCTCAAATTGCGGAACCAATCCGCGAAGTTGCTTCCATTGTTTTTCAACTTTTCTTTCTCTAGGAACGCATTAAAATTGATGGTAGGGGCTGCCATTCATCTACAACATATTTGCAATAGTTTAGACTAAGTTTATGACAAATTGAGTTCAAATTAATAATAAAATTAATCTAGGTGAACTCCCACTTAAAACAATATCCCTCACATTGTTTTAGTGATCACACGAACCAAATCCACCACATCAACACCGATCATCACGAGAGTTGATATAGTTTCAATGGCGAACAATCGACATGTTCATCATATCTACTATATGATTCATGCTTTACCTTTCGGTGATCCGTGTTCCGAGACCATGTCTGTACATGCTAGGCTCGTCAAGATCAAACCTTAGTTTCCGCATGAGCAAATCTGGCTTGCTCACGTTGTATACACTTGCGGAATCTAAAACACCCGATCATCACGTGGTGCTTCGAAACAACAAGCTTTAGCAACGGTGCTAACTAAGGGTGAACACTTTATGACTTGAAATTCATGTGCATGAGGGAGCATCTTATAATGCTACCATCATCTACTAAGCAATACAAGATGCATAAAGGATTAACATCACATGCAATTCATAATATGTGATATGATATGGCCTTTCTTCTTTCTGCTTCTGATCTCCATCTTCTAGCACGAACATGATCTCCATCATCACCGGCATTGCATCATGGTCAATGACGCTTCTCCATGGTTGTCGTCCACCGGCTTAACTATTACAACTACTTTGAATAGGCAAGCGGGTCTTAACATAAATTAAAGACAACCATATGGATCCTGCCGGTTGCCGACTTACAATAAGGAACATTGCATACATCAAGTATAATCACAATCATGGCCATATCACATCACAGCACACCCCTGCAAAACAAAGTTAGACGCCTCTACTTTCTTTGCATATTTTACGTGGTTTGGGGCTTTCAATAAGTGTCGTTCTAACTTACGAACAAGAACCACAACATTGATACTAGCATTGTTAATCACCCGTTGTAAATTGAATCTTAACTATGCTAGGAGAAACAGGCACCCGCAAAGCCACTTATGCAATACAAGTTGCATGTCAAGCGTGGAGCAAGTCTCATGAACGATGTCATGTAAGGTTAGCCCGGGCCGCTTCATCCCAACATACCACAAGATGCAAAGTACACAAGAAGCAATCGACAATAAAAGCATCAATGCCCACAATGACCATTGTGTTCTACTCGTGCAACAGATCTACATATAGACACGACTCTGATACCACTGTAGGGTTTCGTAGCATGGAAAACAAAAAATTTCTATCGCATACAAACAAACAAGCCAAGATCTATCTACTAGATTGAAGCAACGATTCGATGGAATAACTCACCCTCGAAGATTCCAAAGCGTTTAACGAGAGCGGATTCTCGTGGGTGATGTAGTCGTACTCTTCCCGATCTCAAGATCGCGTAGACGATCCTTCCGGCGCTGCGTTAAAGCGCTCATGATCGGTCACACGTTCAGATTTCGACGAAGACCTTCCTCTTCCTTGTTCCAAGAAAATGGAGGTTGTAGCACTCTCCTCGCGATTCCGGCAGCACAACGGCGTGGTACCGGAAGTAGAGGGGAGATCTCGCAAGGCTTCGCCTTAAGCCGAAGCGAGTATGGTGGAGTATGAGAGAGTCCCTAGACGATCTAGGGTTTAGACACGCCGAGGAGGAAGCTTGGCCGGCGGCTAGGGTTGCTAGGCAGCGGCGGCGGCTTGACCTAGGGCGGCGGCGACAGCAGGTGGCGGCGCCGGCGGCTTAGGGTTTTAGAGGAGTAGGAACTTGTGTGTCTAGGAGGGGAGCCCTGCCCCTCCTTATATAGGTGGAGGGGCCGGCCGGCCAAGGGGAGGGGAGTCCCTCCCCAACTCGGCTTGGAGGTGGGCCGGCGGTGGAGGAGGGACTCCTCCCTGCTTCCTCCTCTTTCTCCACTTCCCAAAAATAGCCGTTTGACTTTCAAACTTGGCGTTTGACTTTTCAAACTAGGTTTTGAATAAACCCTCTATTTTGTTCAGCGATGACACCGAGTACATAATGCAATCATACCAACTTGATATAACACATTCATGTACCCTTCCCCTCCAGAGTGCCGGACATTCCGGAACCTTCTAGAACATTCCCGATGAAAACACCGGAACCATTCTCCAACTCCGAAACGAGACTTTCCTTATATGAATCTTATTCTCCGGACCATTCCGGATCTCCTCGTGATATCCCGAATCCCATTCGAGACTCCGAACAACATTCGGTCTCTTTCTCATCATTCCATAACTACTCAAACAACGTCGAATCCTTAAGTGTGTCTCCCTACGGTTCGTGAATTATGCGGACATGATCGAGACACTTCTCCGAACAATAACCAATAGAGGAATCCGGAAATTCATATGGATCCCACATATTTCTACGATTACTTTGCGATCGAATGAACCACTTACATACGATATCGATTTCCTTTTGTCTCACGATAGTTTACTTATCCGAGGTTATGATCGTCGGTATCTCTGCATACCTAGTTCAACCTCGTTACTGATAAGTACTCTTTTCTCGTTCCCGTGATATGTGATCCCTTGTGAGCCAGTCACATGCTTGCAAGCTAATTGGATGACATTTCACCGAGAGGGCCCAGAGTATATCTATCCGTCATATGGATGGACAAATTCTACTCTTGATCCATGTGTCTCAACCAATACTTTCCGAACACTCAATGCCACCTTTATAGCCACACAGTTACGGTGTGGTGTTTGATGTCATCGAAGCATCCATCCGGTAAAGGTGATATGCATGATCTCATGGTCGAAGGAATTAGATTACTATGTATCAGAAAGCATATAGCAATTGAACTATTAAAATGACTTGATCTTTATGCTACGCTTATCTATAGGAGTATGTCCACCATATCATTCTCCTAATGATATGATCTTGTTTTTAATAACATCTCAATGTTCATGATAGGGAAACCACAATCATCTATTAACCAACAAGCTAGTATTCTATAGAGGCTTTACTAGGGACTTTTATTTTAGTCTACAGATCACACAAGTATTAATGTTTTTGTTAATACTATTATAGCTTGGATGTAAATATTTATCATAAACACAAAGATATAATAATAACTATATTTATTATTGCCTCTAGGGCATATCTCCAACAAGGGTTTCCCCCGGGCCGCCAGCGGGAGTGACACCGGGAGGAGGAGGGAGAGGGAGCGACAAATACTATCATGGGACTTAAATCATCTTGTGCTGGCTGATTGCGCTTGAAAGGCTATCATGAGACCGTGAGCAATCTCCCTAGACCGTGAGCAATCTTGAGAGCATGTACATCGTGACTTATGGGTCTAGCAAAAAAATTCTAACGAGAGCCTAGCGAATAAAACCTGTCTAGCGACACAGTCTAGCATGGCTTGTGGGACCAATGATACTTCATTTTTTCTGCCAAACTACTCTTTTACCCCGACATGTATTAAAAATAATTTTTTATTCGGCTGGACCTTATGTCTAGTACTAGACATAGTCTAAAGAATCTTTTTTTAGCCGCCACTCTCCACAGGTTAGACACATGTCTAGTATTAGACATAGTCTAAAAAATCTTTTTCTTAGCCGCCACTCTCCATAAGTTAGACACATGTCTAAATTTTCTTAGACCCACTAGTTTCACAACACTGCTCTTGCTCCCACCGGAGATCGAGCTATCGCAGGAGACGATACTTCGGACAGAGATGAACAAAAACACGTGCAACCTGTTACATCCTGTCACTCGATTGTTGAAATGACTGAAGAAGAACATGAGCAGTGCTGATTAATTAATTAAGCCGACTCCTCGCATCAGCTCCAGCACGCACGTCCAATCGGGCACGATGAGTGTTCCTTCATGTCGAGACCATCATCATCACCTGCGCCCGCGCGCGTGGAATTCGCCGTGTCGACACACAGATTACACAACCTGCGCCACCACTACCATGTACTACTGTTGGATCGACGGGAAACCGATCTGCGCACAACATTGTACTCCATTCGTGTTCATGTCCATGTGGTCTTCGTTGATCTGATATGCCCCCCATAGACTTGTGCCAACCACCTGCAATTGCAAAAGCTTTTTTTTCAGTAAGAGCATGATGGTTTCCATCCCAAGTGAGTATAGTATAGTACGTACTCCGCAGCCATAGCCACAGCCACAAGCCCAGGCAATGATTTATACATGCGTCGTCATCATTGGGACGTGCCTAAATCTCGGCCATCGAAACATCCTGTGATCGATTGATGGCACGGGATCTGATCTTCATGTGGAAGCCTGAGACCATGCATGATGTGCATAGTGGCCTAGTGGGGATCGTCGGGGGTCGAATCGACGTGGATGTCTGAGGTCACGAGTGTTCATCACTTGATTCGCCATAAACGTGGACGGATCATCGACTGGTTGCTCAAAGTCTTTGTAGGATCGTGGTGTGTCAGACTTGCCAGTTTGCCACTGTGAACAAGAATGATCGGATGGTGACCGAGGCAGTGGGTTCTTGATGTGCAGTTAACGTGTCTGCTTTTCTTTCTTGTCTGTGCTTGCGACTTGTGGTAAAAGTTGCGTGTACGGGGAGTTGAAAATAGCAGGGTTCTGTAGTGTCGCGTATGAAAATATCCATTGTACAGTATGGTTTTACACTTCTCCTTTTGCAAAAGTGGAGACTGGAATACCGTCACTGTCTCCATAGGGTTTAGCATTTTTTTTTTAAATATACTTTTTAAAATCCTTTTCAGATCTATAACACGTTTTGTAAATTTTACAGAATTAGCATTTTATCGGTCTGGACGAGGCCGATTAGGCTAGTTGGCGTGCCGATCGAGCGTCGGCACGTGGGATAGCTGGACCCACGGCGGCCAATCGGTCGTCGTCAGGCCGAGTGCCCCAGTCGACATGTGGGAAGCCGACTGCCCCAATCGGCCTTGGGAAAGCCAACTACTTTAGTCATCTAGGCCTGTGTGCATCCACCACGCAATCCAGCTAGCCCGGTCAGTACCTTGACACCGATTGTATCACAAGCAGCAGCCTGAGCAATTAACCAGGACGTAATAAAATTAACTAGGACGTAATAAAAAGCAAATAAATCTGCATGCTCTAATCGGTCTTCCCGTGGCCGATTGCCCAATCGGTATGTGCGTGCCTGATAGCAAGATTTTGGCCAGTCGGCTAGGGTCTGACAGACTGGTCCAGCCTCGGGCAATCGGCTTGCTCCACATCGACTGATCCATCCGGCTTCGCCCAAGAGAAAGTGCTAGTTTTGTAAAATCCAAAAATCGTGTAATAGATTTAGAAAATATTAAAAAATGTATTATTTTAAAAAAATTGCTAGCGTTTAAAGGCATCTCCAACATGTTGGTGCACGGGGAATCACGACGATGGGGCACAACACTCGTTGATGGCGAGGCAGCACGAGCGCGTGCACGACGACAAGCGCATCGGAGACTCTGGCACTCGTTTCACCGGCCGGAGCAGCATCGTGAAGCGCAACGAGTTGTTGGGTGCCTAGACGGACGAGCGCGAGGCCGATGTCGAAGACAAGGCTGACACGTCGGCCATCCTCCTCGATATCCATGAGGCTGACACGAAAAGGATGGCCTCGAGCGCGACGGTTAGCCCAGCCGCGGGGTGTTGCCCTCAGTGATGTACTCCAGGACGGCGGCGAGGGTGCGGCCCGACACACTCCACCAGCGGCGCCGGCCTTCGGCATTGTTACGCGCCGGCGTTGGGCCTTCGCGTGGCCAACACGTGCGCCTGGCGCTCGCGGAAAAACCGGTCCCAGTCGGCGTGGTTGTCAAGATGCTCTGCCTCTTCGGGCTCCATGCCGGCGATAACCACCTGGATCTCGTCGATCCGTTCTTGTCCCTCCGGCGCTGGCGGCATGGGCACACCGCCCGCGCTCAGCTTCGACGTCGGTGGCACCAGAAGCTCGACAGCGCCGTGTAGCCGAGTCTCCCACGGTGAATAAGAGTAGACGTCAACGGCAATGCCACACGAATCACCCCCAAAAGAAAGAAAGAAAAGGCTTTTTCCTTGTTCAATTTTATTTACACTTTTGCTTTGGTCCTTTTTTTTTAATCTTGATAAATGAAAACTCGATACCGATTGTTCAACAACACTGTACGGAACTTTTATTTATCGCCTGATATACGTGTCCTTTTTCCATTGGCAGGCCTAATAGGATGTCTAATCGCCACCTGGTTAAACTGTAGCTGCCCTCCTGTAATCCTGTGCTTCACCTAAGAGCCACCCGTGGTCATTCATCAGTTAATTGTATGTTTGCCATGTGTCACGTTGCTGCAGAAGGTAAACTCCCAACAGCTACCGTTTAAAAGTGAGCAGAGCGTAATCAGGCATCAGCACTGGTTAAACCGGCCAGCCCGGTCCCTCCCGTCCTCTGCTATCGACTGTAAACAAAACGAAACCACACATGGACTAATTATGGTCCTACATTTTGACAGGTCGTCATGGTGCCTGCCTGCAGTATGGAAGGGTCGCATTCGCAGTCAAGAGAAGGTAATCGTTGTTTGCTCCTTCGTCCAAGGTCAAACCACGCACGCATGTCATAATATCATATCTCTCTCTCTCTCAAGTCGTTTTCAACTGCTCCGGCTGTTTTCATTTCGCTCCGTACACATACTGCTGCGTGGGTCGTACAGACACGGATCGAGCGCATGCATGCCGCCGGGCCTGACAGAGAATTGAGCCCCTGCTGCCGGTACTACTAGCACTTGGCAGGCAGAGAGGCAGCGCAGCAGGGGCTCGGCGTCCGACGCGGGCCAGCCGGTACTACCAGCACGGCACGGCAGAGGCACGGCTCGTGATGACGACGGGAGGGAGAGGGGCGCTCGCAAAGCCAAAAGCTACAGCAAACTTTTCTTCTCTATTCTCCTCGGGGTGACTCACCGAGGCCGGCCGGATCGGAGCGGAGGGACATGATTGACGACGAGCCTAGCGCGCGGCCGCGCAAAAGATGCACTGATGATGATGGCGATCGATCTACTATTCGCGTCGGGCTATTCAGCCGCGTGCCGAGGGCCTGCGCGTGCATCGCCATCTATGCATGCCGATCGAGGAGAGCGGGATAGATCGAGCTGCGCGCTGGCTCATGAGAAGGAGGGCAAAAGCTCTAATCTGTTAATTAATGAGAACACAGGCGGAGCTAGGATTTTGACCATAAGAGGAGCGAGAAATAAAATGACCACTAAATGGTATATATGAATTTTTTTTATAGGACCAAAATGGCGTATAAAATAGTAGAACATGATAGTATATGATATCTCACGTATAGCATTATCATCCCGTTATGACTGTTTGAAACATTGACTAGCAAGGAAAAGGATCTCTCACTTGCACTATATGTTCTTAGATAGATGAAATCTCTTCAGCGTGTTTTTTTAGCACGGAATAACATCATGTTAAGTTTGAGCGCTTCCTGCGACCCGAACCAAATATGACAACTTGATAAACCCTTTGTATTTTTCTTTAGTTCTAAAAAAATCTCTTCTTCTAGTTCTTCTCTTGCTTTTTTTCTTTAAACTATATTAAAGTACACAAATCCATATATAATTTATGTTCGATCTAATGGAAAAATTGAATTGGTAATGCACCACATATCTTAGACATAGAAACAATATATGCTAAGACGAGACAGTAATCATAGATTACACATCGCCATAGTCGTAGATGCGTTGCATGAAGAGCCGGACCAGATAGCGCCTAGGTGGCTAGGCCGTATTGATCTTATCCCTTGTCGTGGTGGCCGTCTAGCGGCAGGCGACGGCCGGAGCGTCCTAGAAGGTAGTAGCTAGACGTAGTAGTCATAGAGAATGTATGATTTGATCAATTCCAGTAGATTGAATCTCTATGGCTACTTAAGGAGCAATTTTTTATCCATGAAAACAAAGCCAAATAGGGAGATGGGCTACTAGACTTTAGTTCGATGGAGAAGATTCGATTTAATTGGACACTTGACTAACTAATCATCTAAGTATCTCCGACAATTAGCGTGCACATACTAATATACGCGTACCATAAGCTATCTACTGCAAAATGTTGAGGGGGGCGACGCATTGGGCGGTGACTAGCCCCTGCTCCTCCCCCCCCCCCCCCCCCCCCCCCCCCCCCCCCCCCCTCTGCCCCTGAATTAGAAATTTGACAAGAAAAATAAAAGATAATATTACAAAAACCTACTCTCCCGACATTATTTTGTCCAAGTGCCTCGGACCCGCCGTAACCTAGAAACGGGCCTCTCTCTTAACCTTTAATCTTATGTAAGATTACAAAATGTGAAGTGTGCTTGTTGGGTCATCTCTATCGAGCCGACCCAAACGGTCCGTTTCTGTCTGTTAGGGTCGTGTCGCAATTGATATGGGTAGGGGGTCCGGCCTGTCCAGCCAGCCGTGCACAGCGGCGTGACCCATTTGTCCGCACTTGGCCAACGCTGCCAGGGCTGGCCAGGGATTTCATATGCAAATATTGTCACATAATTAATTTTTAGAATGCAAATAAACTAGACGAGGTAATCAAATTGAAATAGTGCTTACATATAGATAGTTCAGTCTTGCATAGTTCGATGAAAAATAACTAAAACGTCAATTAAATTACACAAAACAAATAGAGAATTAAACATTGAGATTTCCCGCACGAGTCCATATACGCTCAACCAAATCTAGTTGAAGCCGTTCATGGGTTTGCCTGTGACGCAAATTTTTATGCACTTGCATGAAATATTTTCACGACGCTAGACCTGGCTCTGGATCAACCAACTGACACTGAAAGTCCCAGCCTTGGTCCAAGATGACGTCATCACGCTCGTCCTCGACGATCATGTTATACATGATGACACAAGCAGTCATCATATCCCACATCTTCTCTGTGCTCCATGTTCTAGAAGGGTACCGAACAATAGCCCACCTTGACTGAAGCACGTCAAATGCTCGCTCCACATCCTTTCTAGCGGCCTCTTGCTTTTTCGCAAACCTCTTGCACTTCTCATCTTCAGGATTGCGGATTGTCTTCATAAAGGTGGCCCAGGAGGGGTAGATACCATCAGCAAGATAGTAACCCATATCATATGGATTGCCATTGATCTGATAAGAAATCTATGGGACGTTGGCTTCTGCCAGCCTAGCAAACATCGAAGACCGCTGCAGCACATTGATATCATTGTCTGATCTAGCCATGCCAAGAAAAGGAGTGCCAAATCCAGAGATCATGTGATGCAACGGCCTCTAGTATGGCGGTGCACCCCTCTGCATGCCCTTTGAACCGCCCTTTCCAACAAAAGGGACAGTTCTTCCACTGCCAATGCATGCAGTCGATGCTGCCAAGCATACCAGGAAACCCCCTTCTCCCGTTGATAGACAAAATACGGGAAGTGTCTTCGGCGTTTGGCTCTCTCAGGTAAACTTTGCCAATCACCACAATAACTACGCTGCAAAACCGGTACATAGAATCATGACATGTGGGCTCGCTCATGCGCATGTAGTCGTCGAAGAGGTCACCGATGACTCCATATGCAAGCTGCCGAATGGCAGTAACACATTTTTGGTAAGAGGAGAAGCCAATCTTACCAGTGGAATCGTACTTGGCCTTGAAGTAGTTATCGTATTTTGTCACCCCATTGAGAATTTGCAAGAACAGGTCCCTCAGACATCTTATAGAGGCGACGGAATGCCTTCTCTTTAAAACTAGATTAATTGGATGGAAGTAGTTCTTGTAAAAGCGTATGTGGCCATCTTATCGGTCGCGCTCCTGGTTGGCTTGGCGCCGCTTGGACGAGCCACCTATGCACGGCGGCAGGAGGTAGTGGTCCTGCACCATCTGTGCAGCCGTCAGCATAATCTGGGTCTCACTGTCGGACTCCTACTCAGACGACGACTCCACTAAATTCTTGTAGAAGAACTCTATTGCCCTTCGGCTGCTGCCCATCTGCAAAGTATGCGGCCGTCAATGGCGATGGCAACTCTCGCAGCGGGCCAAACAAAACCTAGAAAGGACCCACGGACGTACCTCAGGCAATTGATCGAGTAGGTTGTTCACGCAGAGGGTGTCGCGCGCCTAGTCTAGGCGGAGACCGAGGGCGGCGAGATTGCCTGTGTCGCAGCCAGACAACTCCGGCAACACGTGTGGCCTGCGATGGTGCTCGATATCGCAGGGGCGTCGACGGCAGCGAGCGGTGGCGGCGACAAATACTGCGCCCTCTCTCGAGACCGAGGGATATGGAGTGCGCGAGGGCTTGGGGAGGTGAGCATCTGTTGTGCCACTGGCGGGAGGCCCCGGCGAATTATTGGGAGGACACCCCGTGCTGTCCGCGCTGTCCGGGCCGACACAACCGAGCGCCAGATTAGATGCATGGATGGGTCGAGCGAGACGCGTTTCTCCCGCTGGGGCGCTGCGCACGCCTCGAGCGTCCGTGCGAGTTCGGACACACGCGGACCGTTTGGATCGGCCCGGTAGAGATTCCCTTATGGAAGACATGTGTGTTCTGCTCATTCCAAATCTCCCAAGAAGTGAGAAAGGTTAGAGAGGCCAAAGCTTTGCTATTTGGAATGGAACCTTCCGTTATCATCATGACACCAGCTCTTGATTGAGTGCCCCACCCCTTGCCATTGTCGCGGTTGTATGTCGTTGACGCCAATCCAATCCTTTGTTACGCTCCAAATCTAAATGGTCTACCGACACGAGACGTAAAGGTGATTGACCGTCTTCAAGGTTTGCTTACAAAGAGGGCACAACCCACAATTATTTCATCCTCGTTTTTCCAATCTATCTGCGGTCCAAATTCTATTTTGGGTAGCAAGCCAAGCAAAGAACTTGATCTTGGAAGGAGCCCAAGCCTTCCACACAATCTTGTTCATCTCGGAAGTAATGGAGCCCAAGAATTACACCTCGTAAGACGACTTTGCGGAGTATTGACCATTCTCCGTGAGCTTCTAAACAATGTCATCATCCATCACATCATCTAATTGGACTTGGTTGGGGAGCCTCCATAGCTCTACTAATTGCTCAGAATGAGTGAGAGAGATGTTTTGGCTCAAATTAACTTTTCCTATCCAAGTATCCTTGAGCAACGCTTGCGACACACTCCAATTTTTCCTTTTGGATCAGGAAAAAATGAGAGGAGCAATATCAATATACGTCATCCCTTAAAGCCTGAGTGAGGTGAGATCAATGGGAAATGACATGCGTGTAGTGTACCTACGCTGGCCGCGTGGTTCCGTGTGGTGTGGTGCGGTGTGGATGCATACCTTGGCGAGCTGCATGAGCCGAGATACCGAGGATTTTATGATGGCTTTCGTGATGAGTGGTGTGTAAGCGTGTTCTACTAGATCCATTAGATTCCTTGGTTCCAAGTTCCAACATAGATTCAATAAAATGGAATGTTTGTCTATTAGAGATGGAATTTTGGAATCTTTAGGCTACCGTCTAGTTTAGCGTAGTTCAAACAAATAAACTAGCTTTCTTAAAAACTGGTGTTTTATTAAAACTTAGTTTTTTTATACTAAGTGGGGTAAAGGGATACCATCCTTATTGTCTACTAGTCTAGCTAGTGGCGACAACATAGGAAATATTTACCTTTTAGGGTGAAAAGCTAAGGACATCTTCACCAGGCCGATCCAAACCAAAGACCCAACCTGTTAGCAGCGCCCAACGGAGCGACCTATCTTTCTTTCCTGGCCGTTGGCACCATCGCTGACCAATTTGGTCAATCCTTTGCTAATCAGCTCAACTAATATATATAAAAATGCATAAATTGACAAGCAAATAATATGGTAGACATGTGGGGGCATCGCCAACAAATGGCTAGTTGATCTGAAATATGCAAAAGGGGGGCAATATCAAATCTGGCCAACGGACCGGCCCGGCACGCGGCACGACCCGCCGTGGACCGCCAGGCCACGTGTCGTGTCGGGCCGACACGCGTGTCCCGTCTGGCGGCCCGAGCCCGGCTCTGCGGGCGGCTCATGCACGTTATTCAGGGCCTTTTTCAGCCCGTTTGTCTGTTTTTTCCTGTTTTGTCTGTTTTTTCGATTCGAGTCTGAAAAAATGCTAAAAAATGTCAAAAAATACAAAAAATAGTAAAATGACACAAATTTTTATACGGGATAAAAACTGAGCTTTATTGATGTTGTCTTATTAAAAAACCTTACATCCCTAGCAAAGAAAAAGAGTACAACCGCTCGAAAAGAAAAGAAAAATTGCATCAACTAATTAGTTCCCTCGATATTGTCTCAGATGAAACTCGACATGCATGTGCAAGTAACCATTTCCACCTCCCTTGTGCAATATGAAGATACGGTCGCATCTATTGCACCTAACTTGGTGCACTTCGATACCATCTATCATAACAAATTCTTCATCGTAGTCCTGCTCCCAACGGTGGTGTATTCTTCTTGGTTGATTGGGGTTGGGGGGTATCGGTTGGTTGAGATTTGGTTCAGCAGCCATGAGAGTGGTGGTGTGGACAATGAGAGTGGTGGTGTGGAGAATGAGGGTGGTGGGTTTCTCTATTTAAAGGGAAAATGGATGAAAAGGTAAGGGAGGGGCAATATGGGGATATAAGATTTACAAATTCCCGCCCTTGCCCTTTCCCTTGGCCTGCTCCTTCTCCCAGGCAGCTCTCGCCTTTTTACCGAACGGCGGCATGAAGTCATCATCATCATAATCCACTGATACCTCACCCTTAACCTTCGATGATGCCTCGTCCTTGCCCTTTGATGATGCCTTTTTCTTGGCCTTCTTGGCCTGCTCCTACTCCCAAGCAGCTCTCGCCTTCTTATCGAAATGCGGCATGAAGATATCATCTTCGTCCTCGCTCTCTTCTATCCACAACGAAGGTTGATCAATAAAACTCTCTCTTGAAGCTTCACTCTTAAATTTCAGCTTGGTCCACCTTGCATTGATCCTGAGAAGTTCTTGTCGTATTTCCTCAGATTTCCTCGATGGCCACCCTTTTGTACATAATGCCTCACCCAGCTCATTGAGAAAAACATCACTACCGATGAGTTCCTCAAATGGAACTTGGATCTTGTCTATTCTAAAATTTCTAGCAAAATGTAAAAGGTGTTCAGACATCAGGGGTAAAAAATTACGATCGGATGAAAAACCCGACATGTTGGCATGCTTACTCACCTTAATGGATAGGTGGGTTTTATAGACTTGGAAGTAAAGGGCGGGAAGGAAAAGGCGGGAAGGAAAGGGCGGGAATGAAAGGGAGACAAGTTTGTACGGGGATAAAAATTGGCCTTTATTATTAGCTGCCTCATCAAAACCTTCCATCCCTGGGAAGGGATAAGAGTACAACTGGCTCTAAAAAGAAGAGAAAATTACACAAGAGAATAAAAATTACAAAGAGATTAAAAAATCCTACAACTAAGTTTCGTCTTGGTCTTCAGTCCACAACATAGCTTCGAACGCGGCTATCAGTTATGGGTTCTCGGTGGCGTGTTGGGCTCTTCTTCTGGCTAGTTCTCCATCTTTGACAGACATCATTTTTTTGACCATATCTGGAGTGAGACTAGTTCTTCTATCATCAATTATTCTTCGAGCAAGACTGAAAGCAGACTCCGATGAGACAGTTGAGACATGCACCGATAGCACATCCCGTGCTAATATGGAAAGCACCGGATATGTTGACCTTTTCTCCTGCCACCACTGAAGTATGTCGAAGTCATCGTCGTCATCATCATTAGTAGCAAGTACTGCACTGTTCAGATACTTTGCTAACTCCCCTCCACCTTGAAGCACGGGAGTTTGTGTGGATGAGCTCGGCGGGGACGTGGATGTACCAAATATTTTGCCCCACACTTTTTTCTTACCCGTACCGGTTGTCGGTACCACCGGAGGTCTGTGTGCCACAGCTGGGCCATACTTTAGCTCGTACTTATAATAAACATCCTGCAGCTTGTCCTTGACATCAAGTGAATATTGATCATAGCTAACATTTACGGTAAATCTTAAGAGCGAAATAACCCCACTAAACCCTTCCATTTTAGCCCTAGGATCCAAAATAAATGCGATAGCATAGAGCAAAGGGATAGTTTGCCAATATTTGAGATATTTTTGCTTCATGTTATAGACGTCTACTAGTAAGGTGGCATCATTTTCATACTCTTTCAGGTGTTGGACAATTTCTAAAATATGATGCACAATCAAATGAGATGTGGGATAATAAACCCGAGATAAAGTGACATTGATTCATAAAATGTTGCTAGAAACTTAAAGATTGATTCAACAACGTGCCAAGTAGCTTCAAAAAGTAAAGGTTCCCATCATTATGATGAAAATTTGCATTAACAAATGTGGAAAATTGAACCTGGTCACGTATAACTAACTGAAGCATCAGATATGTAGAGTTCCATCTAACCGGCATGTCTAGATGAAGACGATGGCATGGTACATTAATAACAGCACAATAATTTCTATAGTCTCCAAGTCTAGTATTAGAAGCATTCAACCATGATATTGCCAAAAACAATTTATCAATGTGTGGTTCTAGATCATATAAAGAACTTTTAGCAATAAGATTAATTATATGACAAGCACAACGTTGATGAAGTAGAAATTTTGATGCATATACTTCAAATATAGGAATTAGAGTATTCATTGCAGTAGTATTTACAGAAGCATTATCCAAAGTTACTGCAAATATTTTGTCGGTAAGACCAAATTCAGTAACAACTTTAAGTATAGCATTTGCAATATTCACACCATTGTGTGATACATCGATTAACTCAAATCCTATTTTCCTTTTATTTAATTACCATGATGAGCTAACATAATGAGCAACAACAGTAATATAATCTTGCTTAGCACGGCCACTGCAAATATCAGAAGTTATGGAGACTGAAAAAGTCGACGATACTAATTGTTCTTTCATGGCGGCACGACCTGTTTTGGCTAGCCTTTTCATATCCCTAGTTGTAGTTTGTCTAGAGACTGGTGTAAAACTAGGGGTGTGAGCAGTTCTAATATATTCAACAAAACCAGTCGACTCGCCAAACCCTAATGGTAAATCATTAACGGCAATCAATGTTGCGAGAGCATCTCTTTGACGAGCTGAATCATAGACAAATATACCTCGAGAGCTGCCGTCGGGTTGAAGTTGATCCTTCTCTGGATCGTCGCGGCCTCTCCATCTGCCTTGGCGTGGGTCGCCGCATGCCTCTTCATGTGGTCGTTCCCTCCTCCCACCTGCAGAGCATACTTACTCGAGCAACCTGGATGCAAGCACCGAGCTCTCATCTTTGTCACACCATCAGCGTCAACATATTCTTCTTCCGTATAGTGCTGCCAGATCTTTGAGGGTTTTTTCCCCGCTTGCTACCGGTAGCGGTGGTAATTTGGCTAGCAGAAGTGGTGGATGTATCGGGAGAACTTGTGTTTGATGATATTGGTTGCTCGAAGGGGGTGTATGTATATTGCATGGTGTCGATGTTGTCGTTGCCATGGAAGGGAGAAGTATTGAAGTCGGGAGGAATATTGATATCGACCCCCAAATCTTTGGCATTGAAAAGAAACTGGTTGGGATTAGCCATGTGTTGGTGTATGATATGAGAGAGGGGTTAGATGGTGTGGAGATTGAGAGGGGTGTGCTGCCCTTTTTATAGCAAAAAATTGATCAAATTCGGACCAAAAAACCCTTCCCAATGACCTAAAACCCTAAAAATACAAAAAAAGGACCAAGCTGCCCCCAAACCCTAGCCAAACCCCTCCAATGGCAGAAAAAACGCCCCCTGCCCCCCCTGGGCTCGCCAAAATTTCGAATTCCAGCTCCCCCGCTCCCATGGCCGAAATTTTGAATTTCCCGTCCTTCCCCCGCTCCCCCTGGCCCCCCGCTCCCCTGGCTCCCTCGCGTGGTGGGCATGGCGTGCTGGCGGGCGGCTGCGTGCCAGCGTCTTGCAGCGCGTGGTGGGCGTCTGCGTGCAGCAGCGTGCACGGCTGGCGACACGGGCACACCCGTGCCAGGCCCGTCAAGCCACGTGTCGTGCCGGGCTTGTGCCAGGCCATTTCCGGCGTGCCGCGGGCCGGCCCGCCCAGGCACGGCCCGATGGCCAGATTTGATATCATACACTATGTCCAAAATGTGGTAAGTTCCTCCCAAAAAGTGGCATTCACCGGCGCCTTTGCCCTCCAAGCATCACGAGCCCGGATGATCTGCTGATTCCACTCGACCCAAGCCTGCGATCGAGGTAGGTGAGGTATCCAGGTCGGTGAGCATGATGACATTCTCCTCGGCCATGACCTTGGCTTTGGTCTCATTGTCCTTGGCCTCTGCCTCCAACACCCTCGACCTGATCTCAGCCTCCTTGGCCTTGCCTTGGCATCGGCCTCCATGGCCTTTGCCTTGGCCTCAATCTCCATTAGCCTGGTCTTGGCTTTGGCCTTCTCCACCTCAATAGACCTCGTCTAGAGATCGACAAAGATCTTGGCAGTGGCCTCTTTCTCTTTGCACCGCTTCTCTTCCTTTACGGCGATGGCCTCTTCCTCCTTCTCCAGGATCTGCCTCAAGGTCTCCTGCAAGTCCAAGGACCCAGCCTGGCGGGCGATAACGACCTTCTTAGCTTTGTGGCCTCTAGGACGGCGGGCACGGGCGGCAGTCCCGTTTCCCGCAGGCTTGCCAACACATTCTTCATTGTCGTCTTCTAAGTCGACGACACCGCCCGTCGAAGCATTTCCCTTGCCATTGCCCTTCTTCTTCGCGTCAAGCTCTTTCCAAAGGGCATACCTAAGCTCCCATTTTCAGTGTCCTTGATCAACCGCCAACGCCAGAACAACATGAAGGCCTTATTGTTATTCACCTTCTCGATGGCGAGCTCTTCCATCTCTGCCGACGTTGTGTGGGGACAGACGAACCGGGAGAGCGCGGCCACGTTTCTACCGTGGCCACCAAGCGACAGTGTGTGCGGGCCTGGCGTCCTGGGCTGAGGATGCGCCAGCCATGGCCAGGCCGAGAAGAATGATGGTGCCACCAAAAGCGGCGGTCAACGCCTTGTGCTTCATCATGATGACGGTCTGCTTGGTGGCATTCACTGCCACCTCGTCTATGTTGGCCCTGGCCTGTGCGGCGAGGATGCGCTCGTTGTCCTCCCAACACTCCATGTCGAGCTTGGCAGCGATGAGTCGAGCTTTTGCCGCTTCCCGCTCGGCCGGCATCATATCCTTGGTCGGCTTCTTTGGCCGGCCGCGCTTCTTGGCGGCAGGACCGCCAGAGTGCGCAACATGAGCCGTGGCTCCGCTCCCGCCAATGGAAATATGGCAGAAGGTTTTTGGAGAAAGGAGTAGAGTGGTTTGTGTGTCACTGACGGAAGGACCTGCCAAGATAAAGGGAGGACGCTGGAGGACAAACGCGTTGTCTGGACCGATGCTACCGAGGACTAAATTTCGTACATGGATTGAGTAGATGCGAAGTCGCCGACCATGGGATCGTGCCCGTGGAGATATCTCATGGCTGCTCCTGCCCGCTTTCCCAACTGATCTCGCTCCATGTTTCCGATCCTCCTTGCTAGCCACTTCCCAACATCTGTTAACCTGACCAATCACATCAACACGTCCCGATTAGTCTTAATGATGATAAACTAGCACTCTATTCATTAGGGATTATAAGGCCTAAGAGCTTTTTAAAAATGTTAGGAATTATAAGTCCTCTCCCATTTATTAGTCTCTCGCCGTCGTATTTTTTTCCTATCTTCTACCGTGCATTGTGCCATTAGTGCGTATAGTAATCAAGAGGTTGAGTTATTGATTTTCTTAATTCTATTAAAATGGTCTATAGACCTTATAATCCCTAACAGAGAGTACTCTTTAGACTGATAACACGTCCCGAGTAGCGATCACAGATGGAAAGTCGCGATAATGATTAATTGCCGGGAAGCTTTCCTCAGACGGTCCATAAACCGCGTTTCTGTTTTCTTCATCACGGGCGTACAATTACAAATGGCAGCAGGCCCACCACTCCTCGTCTCCTGTAACCCCATTAGTATTAATTTGGTGCCACATATCATCGACAGGAACCTCGCGTCCCCATCGTGTTTGCACGAGTGGCTCGCATTAAGAGCGCACGGTTTCCCGTCGAGATCCGACGCTAATCGATCTCGCGTGCGTGTAATTACTTTACGCCATTCGTACAACATCATAATTAGTACACACTCTGCCACCCATTCGTTCGCTTTCAGCATCTACAACGACGCCAGGAACCCTGTCAGCCAGTCTGTCTATACATCCGGCTATGGACAACTCAAAAGCAAGCAACACTCGACTCGAAACATGGACGTTCTTTCCTTTCCTTTCCTTTCCTCCGCGACCGCCCCCTCTCTAAATTAGCGTTGCTCTTTACAGCGTTTCTGCATTTCTCTCCTGGGCTCTGAATTATGATGAAGCTGTTCTCTTCTCTTCTGTTGTCCGTCTTTAATTAGGAAGAGCTCAATCAAGCTGGGCATTTTTGTGGCAAAATCAATGTACTAGTAGTATAATAACTACTCCTTCTGTTTTAAAATATAAGATGTTTTAGGTTTGTGAAAAAAATAAATCTAGACTTGTTTTAATATGTAGGTTTACTCAACTTTGGGATGAATCTACGTATTAAAAAAAGTTTAGATTTATTTTCTTCACAAACCTAAAACATCTTATATTTTAAAATAGAGGGAGTATAATTCTATACGTTGTTGGCGCACAAGTACCGTGGCGCCACTTCGGGTTGTTGCTCTCGCTGTCACTGAACCTCACCCTCACTACATGTAGATGTAGTAGCATATATCTAGTGAAAAATTGGTGGAAAGAATCGACAGATCCTCCTTTATTTCTTTTCCTATGCCCGCTTTGCTTTCCAGATCTCCCAAATAAACCCATCGAAGTTTGACCAAGGTAAATGGATCTCGGCTAGGAGCAGTAGTATGGATAGACCCTAGTAGTAGCGCAATCTCCGAATCTTCTTTTCCTTTTCTTGAGATTCGAGCGAGCCAAAGAAGTGGAAACGTATCGCAACGCAGCGGAGTGCGTTCTTGTTCTTGGGATCGCCACGAACCAATCTCCCGTGAGCACTGCTCCTAGTCCAATACGCACTGCTCCTACGCAAGAGGATACGGAATCTGCGAGCGAGGGATAGTGGTGCTGCGTCGTCCGTGCGTCTGTATCGATCAAGGAACATGTTCAGATGGATCCTAGAACAGTGCAGTGCCGACCAGAAACACACGGTGTTGGTGCATCTGTAAATAACCTGCATAGGAGAACAAAGTTTATCATTAAAAAACCTTATCATTTCTATATAGTTCATAGCGACCATATGATGGCAATCGCGTCAACCCGAATAAGTAACTTATACTTGTGATCAATACCATGTAATCAATTCCAAAAAATATTGGCAATACTACAAGGTGGATACAAGTCCGAAGCTACTTGGGTAACTGATCATATAGATCTAGCTAGATTGCATTGGAAAAACAAGTGTTTGATTGTCTCATTATGAAGACAAAAAGCACATAAAGGATTTCCATGCTAATTTTGCTTGATAAGATTATTTTTAGTAAGGATAATCCCTCGATAAATACCAGACAAAAACTTGGATAGTGCTAGGCGTCCCCCGGACGATGGGGAGCTCCCATCGTCCTGCTTCCGGTGTCGACACGTGTCATTTTGCTGCAAAACATCCCGCATTTGCTGCATATGTCCCCGCTTTTGCTTCCGAAGCAAAAAAAAAACGGTTCGTTTTAGAAATAGAACACCTCGCCGGAGACCTTGCCGGAGACCATGCAGCAAAAAAAATGTTCTAATGTAGCAAAACCGACTTCGCCGGAAACATCGTCGGAAAAACTCGCTCGTGATTCTCGCCGGAGACCTTGTAGCAAAAAGTTGACACTGTTGTAGCAAAACCACACGACGGTTGTAGCAACAAAATTCTTCTGCTGTAGCAAAAAAAACCTACTTCTCCGAAGACTTTTGCTAGGGACCTCGCCAGAGAACTCGTTGGACATGTAGTAGCAAAAAAAATGCGCTACTATAGCAATACCATAATATGGTTGTAGCAAAAACATTACGCCATTGTAGCATCATTCAAGCATTATTTTCTAGGTAAAAAATCAGTGTAGCACTAAGAGCAAATGTAAATTAGCAATATAGATATGAGTATGCAGCTAAGAAATATATGATATGTAGCAGAAAAATAAAACTAAAAACCTACAACCCTGGAAAAAGGGCAGGCGGAGGAGGCCTCGACGGCCATGGCCGCAGGCCACCTCGCTCCCCTCTGCAACAGTGTCACTACTTCACGGTGTGGAGCAGAGCAGGGGCGGAGGACGGCGTGGGACTGTGGAGACCTCGCCGGAGGCTGCGCCGACCAGAAGCACCATGTGAGCCTGTCGGGGAGGAGCACGTGGCGGTAGTGCGTCACAGAGGATGTGCGGCAGAGGCTCGCGGTGGCGCCATTGACATCCACCATGTGAGCACCATGGGATGGGAAGGGAGTAAGGCCGAGGCGGTAGGAAACGGAGGACGGCCCATCGGAGGAGACTCGCAGCGAAGGAGTAGGAGCACAATGGCGGATACCGCAGCGGTGGAAGCTGACGGGCCGGCGACGGAGAGGAAGCGCAGCGGCGTTGGGTGAAAACTGGAGATAAACAGAGGAAGACAACGGGGATGGAGAGGATAACGTGTGTGGGACCCACCCTGCGTGGATGTATGGTTGACGGGCAACCCGGACGATGAAGTCGTGCGATCGTCCGGGGGATACATATCATTTTCCCAAAAACTTTGTTTTTAATGGTATCTTTATCTTCTATATTATCCTATTATATAAAACTGATAATACTGGCTGATTGTATAAGGAGAAAGAATCATTGTCGCTTAGGTTCCAACGGAATTCATCCGTTCCGACCGATAAGTAGGTCATGTTTACGCGGTGCCGATCGATGCAGCAGCCGGCCATGCTTGGTTGCCCGCGCCTGCTGCAGCATCTGGCTGCCGAGGGACAGGTAGTGGCACGCTGTCATATCACTGCCCCAACCTTACGGGTCACCGGCATGGCCTAGCCTGCAGGCCGTGTCCGTTTTTTGTACTCCTACTAGATCGAACTCCTTGGCTGGGGCAGGCTGTACGATCTGGCCGGCCGCAGGTTGTATTGTCCAAACGGAACCGGGCTCGTGGCTACACGCGTTTTGCAGAGTCCAGTGGCCGATTCACTTGGGGTTGCCACTCTGTTGTATCGGTCGGGATATCTTTTGCTTGGCCGAGAACGTCGACACGGTAGACGTTCCTATGTACGCGCGGACCCATCCCATCCCAAGAGGTGGCGCGAACATGCTGGGCATCCATGTCGCTGCTGTGCTGGAGGTGCCACTTAGGGCACTGTTCGCGCCACAACTTCATGTCGTACGGCATTGCTATCTATTGCCATGCTGAGCCCTCTTTGCTCTGCTAAATAAACAGTACTACTACTCAATTTGTTTAAAATTAGTTGTAGCACTACAAGCTAACTGACTAAACTAATGCGCAACTCGGCTTTAATACCGGCGGTGCACCAAGTAGCAGTACAATATGCGCACGGCCGTACCCTTTAGCACGCGAAAACGGGCGACCACCACGGCGAATCATTGGCGCGTCTCGCCAAGCGACCGACCGAGCCCATCTCGTCCGTACTTACAAACACGTTCGTGGCACCCCGCCGGCCGGCCGGCCGGTCAAATTAAGACGCACGGAACGCCGTGAACCGCCGTGCGGTCGTCCTCCTCGCGCACCGTGCCAGTCGTCCGTCCGCCGTCGCCGGCGCCGGCGCCGGCGCCGCACACTAGAATATACGCATAGCAGCAGTTCGGTGCACGGTAACCCATCAGAAAAATTGGAGAGCCACGGACGAACGAAATGATCGCCTCTTTCTCGAGGGCCGCGTGGTGGTGGGCGACGGCGCAACGCAAGCGCATGATCAGGGTGAGCTAGCGAGATACTACTACTCCCAAACAAGGGGACCGAGGGGACCCACACGCGAGTACTACTACTCACTCTATCTCATAGCTTAGGGCGTATATTTCCTGGCCTGTTTATTAAGGAGCAATTGGCATGAAGAAGACTTCCTAATATGCCCCTGCATGCATGCGTGGAAACCTCTTTAATTCTCTCCTACTGTTGGCCAAGCTCCTCCTTTTTCTCTCACGGCCACAGCTCTCTCCGTGAAATTTAATACTGCGTTGAAGACGAAGCATGTAACCGTCACTACTTAATTACAGGATGCTAACGAGGAAATAAATCAAAGGGGTAAAACGGGAAGACTAACGAGTCTGACGCATGCACGCCTTAAGCTCTGAGCAAAATCGAATTTTTTTTTCGCCCTAAGCTATGAGACGGAGGGAGTACTGTATGTCGCCACACCATTTGGTAACGGAGGATAGATAGATTGAGCTGGGGGTACAACAACATTGCAACAGCATCGGGCATACATACACCCTTTAGACTGGTCATACTAGTAAGTAACTTGAAGTAGTAATATGTATACTCTTTCCGTTTAAAATATAAGATGTTTTAGTTTGGTGAAGCAAATATATCTAGACTACTTTTAGTATATAGGTTTACTCATGTTTGGAATGAATCTATACACTAAAACAAGTCTAGATACATTCTCTTCATAAATCTAAAATATCTTATATTTTAAAACAGAGGAAGTATGTTACTAGTCTAACTACCTCCATAGTGTAAAATAACATAGGTCTGGTATCATGCTTAATATAGACTCATTTTATCTAGAAATATGTGGTGTTATGGTAACATAGCTAGTTACCACAAGCCTCACTCTCACATTTAATTGCATGTCATGTCATCTAAATGCTTAATTGACAATACATATAGGACTATGTTACTACTCAAGTTACTTCCACTATGACTAGTCTTATAGTAGTATGTTCTAGTGAGGCTTCCACTCAACTCTGAGAGGGCCCCACGGGAGTTAAATATAACAGCCCATGCACTTGCTGGATCGATTTAGTCTTGATACTCGTAAGTTGTATAATTTAATCTGAGTACTTATCAATTGGACTCGATTTAGTCTAAAAGCATGTTTAACGTCGAATTTGAGCTGACGCGGAAGACACGTGGACGTGGGTCCCACTTGCAGGAGAGCGGTTGGCGCGAAAACTCCCACATTTAGAACGTACATTTTCCGCGGCTGTCTGTGTTGCTTCGACATCATCCCCCCTCTATAAGAAGACGTAACACATTCCGGTCTAGTGATCGTCGTCATCGTTGTCTCCCTCTCAATCGACTCCCTCCTTTTCCCTGCCTCTTAAATAGAACAGTCCTAAATTGAACGGTACCGTAACGGTGTGGGTGATGGCTTATTGATTAGATGAGAGTGGGTACATGCAAATATCTGATAGAAAAAATATATATTCTAGAAGCGTGAGGGAGTCTCTGCAAATATAAAAGTATTAGGACTAAATTGAACCATCCGGACAAGTACAAGGACTAATCTTGTATTTTACAACAATCTGTGGTCCTCTTTTGTATTTTTCTCCAATGCAGGAGGGTATTTTTGCAAGATTTCAGTCCACGTGTCATCTACGTCAACTCAAATTCAACTGCAAACATCAAATTAGACTAAATCGAACCAAATTTCGCAAGTATCATATGCAAAATTCAGCAAATTCCGACTTTCTTCAGGTGGCCTCTCCGGTCAAACCATGGGCTATCTGCGCAATGAATGTATAAATGACAACGCGACATGCACTATCTGCTCTGTTGCTTATTCCAGGACAGCCACGCAGCAGCAGCAGTAGTACTTCCTCTGTTCTTCAGCAGCGAAACTGCCGACCTCGTATACGCATGCATGTTCGCACACAGAGAATCAGAGAAATGGTTGGAAACAACTGGACAATCTTGAAACTGCCGGTATGGGTAACTAGTTTATGCCATGCTGCAAACAAGATTGATAGGTGTAGGCCCAACAAGTAGACGAAAGTTCTGTTGTGCCACAGACCACAGTGCGTATATCCATATACTCATGCTTGTGGGGTAAAGCACAGGGAAGCTGGGGGCTGAGCGGCGCAAATCCGTTCATGCTTTATATAAACTTCATGTAATCTGATCATTAAAAGTGCAAAAGGGATCGGGTCCATATCCTATTAGTCGTAGTAGCTGCCCAATTAGTTCCGGTTGCTTTCGTAGGCTTCAACTTGATACAAACACTGCCGCTGATACTAATACTCACCTTTACCGATGAACTTGTCAAAAATGAAACACTCCCCCGTCTCGTCTCAGAATAGATGTCTTAGATTTACCAAAATTTAGATCAATCTAACACTATTTAGTACTCTTTTCGACCCATATTAGTTAATTTAGATTTATCTAGATACGTCAAGTTTTAGTGCTAGATTTATTCATATCTAGACAAATTTGACTCACAACTAATATAGGCCGAAGTAAGTATATAGATTCACCCAAATTTTAATAAATCTAAGTCGTTTATTTCGAGACAGAGTGAGTACTTGTTCAGAATTCAGAACAGATGTGGCCTACGTGGTTTGCAACATTGCATAGTGTTGATCTGGTAAGCATAACTGCACTGGGCACGACCCATTGCTTAATATATATAGGAGGTCCCTGTATCAGTACTAGCTTCCTTAAAAATGCATAAATTGTAAAGCAGGTGTGATGTAATATTTCACTTCCAGCAATATTTCACTGTCCTAGCTAATAAATAGCTAATATGAGCTAACTCACTCTTTCACAAATAAGTGTACTTCTAGCGCAATAAAAGTAACAAACGAAAACCACACTAGGAGAATTACCTATTCGCCAACATCGTCCCTAAATGAGGAAAATATTTACTTTTTGTCCCTCGGCTATAAGTGCATTTAATTGATCAGACACTCCAAACCAATAGAATTTTGACTCCTAACTCATGGGGCTGGGGAGATAAGATCCTTGAGCCCAGTCAAAGCGGTATGATCAGTGATGTGGTGATGTTTCACACACATGGACGCGTAGTCAGCAAAAGAAAATGTGAAGAAACAACTAAACACATAATCACAAATAAAAAATTTAGAAGACACGAAAACAATAACTCAAGCTTAGACATATTTTTAAAAATTAGAAACATTCAAACCATGAATATTCATAAAATTCTTGTGAATTTTCACAAATTCAGCAGTTCTTCTCGAATACTATTCTGTCTAAAGTTTAAACTATAATTAAAAAGTTGAAAGGAAGGTTTAGCCACCGATCTATGAATCCAAGGATTACACAACCATAAAATATTACTCCCTCCTATCCATAATAAGTGTCGCTCATTTCGCACTAAGCTTGTACAAACTTTATACTAAACGAGCGACACTAAAATTGAAGACAAACAGGATATGAAATAAAACCTACCAAAATTGAAGACAACCAAGACACATCATGAACACTTAGGGTAAACGAATAGATAATACTAGACGAACAGTGGCATGATATGAAATAAAACCTACCACTAAATCGTATTCATATGCACCAACACTTCCATTCTTTCAAGAAGGAAGAACACACTCATGGCGACATCACCATCTTGATCTCCGGAGATAAGTGCAAACATGCCACCACAGGACTCCTCATGAACGTTTCACACTCTAGACCGGATCATGGGGAAGTGAAGGGCATGACCACCAAGCTCGTGGACACATTGTAGCGACAACATGTGGTCACAACATCGGCTATCGAAACCCCTAGTGTGGCGTGTAGGGCTGGAATTATAACTCGAAACTCGCGATCTAAATGAGTAACTTGTGATACAGCTCGACTCAGCTCGAACTCGGTATCTAACGAGTCGAGCCAAGTTTTTGATTTGAGCTTGTTTGTTCACCCAAGCTAAATGAGCTACCCGCGAGCTACTCATTTAGCTCGTTAAACTCGTTCAAATATAGAGTTTGAGAATTTTCATAGATAAGTGTCATACTATGAATGTTTCTTGAACCTGTAATGGTGCAGAGCTACTATATTTTTTATTGATCTTCCTCTGTGTTATTATGGAAGTACTATTGTTGTTCTAGTTTTAAATTAGTCGGTTAATTACTAATTTTTCTTATATGTGCTCATATTCATAACTTATAACAATCTAAACGAGTTGCTCGCAAGCTACTCGCGAGTTTGCCGAGTCGAGCCGAGTTTCAAATATGAGCTCGTTCTGCAAACGAGCCGATTCGAGCTAACTCGTTAGTTGAACGAGCTTTAGCGAGTCGAGCCGAGTTGGCTCGGCTCAGCTCGAATTCCATCCCTAGTGGCGTGCTCGCAAGCATCGTCGAATGCGCCTACTGCCATCACCCTCGAACGAAGGTTTCCCACAAATGATGCCATTAGGGCGCGTCGGTGGTGCGTGATGTTCTCCGAGGGTGGCCATGGCCACTGCCCGACTAGCTGGGAAGACCTCATCACCGTTGCCATCCACAGAGTCTTTGCCCGGTGATGACCATCAGTCGACGGCGAGCTAGAAAGTACGGAGCAAAGTACGAGTTTGAATTGCCACTCGTAATCTGAGGTCGCCATATGGGTGATGTGGGACTTGATATTTCGGATTTTTTTTATAAACGTGCTTTTTTTTTGTGAAAACTCTATTTTGTCCATATTTGGTATACTCTTTTGAATTCTCTCGACGTCATCCTTCTCAAAATCGTTTTTCACAATGTACCTATGTATGTTTAGTGTACAACGTGCGTACAACACCTCAACTCAAAGTGAAGGGTTGGTGTTGTTTATACGGGATGAGGGGCCATGCCGTCTAATTTGGAGTTCACGGGAAAATATAGAACTATTTCACTAGTAGAAAAATGACCTTTTGTACCGGTTCCATAGGGGTTTTGGTACCGATTTAGCAACCGGTACCAATTAATCGGGAGTAAATCATTTCCCCCTTTGGTACCGGTTCCTTACGAACCGGTACCAAACGTTGGGACGTGGCAGAGATTTGGCAGAGAATTCAGGGTTTAGGGTTTAGGAGGGGTTTAGGGGTATCGGACCGTTTCATCGTACGAGGATCGCGTCGATGCGCCAGAAACGCGTTTGGGTTTAGGTAGTACATGGAGATCAAGGTGATGCATATCAACTTGGTGCATATATATAAAACATGTAATTGCATAAGATCGCAAATTAAGTAGTACAAGCATAGTGGTACTCTGTGAGGCATACTATATATTACATGTAGCATAGTGGTACTCTCCGAGACAAACTATATATTACATATAGTACATACATGAAGATCGATCTTCATGCATAGTGGTACTCTCCAAAATTAGCTATGATGTCCCAAAGGAAAAATCCCGCCAATTCCTCGCCAATTGCTTTAAAGCGGTTCTCGATTGAGAGTGTGTTCCGCTTTCTTGCCAACTGTAAAAGAATGAGATACAAATGAATACATGAGCTATGTGTATATATATATCAAATCATAATCAAACAATTATGACTAAAACTCAACACAACTGATGGTAACAAAATAAATTTGTGAATATTATTTATGTACCTCTTTATTTATTTTATTATTCATTCTCTCACTGACAATCTTGTGAATTTACTCGCAAACGTAGTATCCACATAGATTAGTACTCACTGGTTGTTTCGCGCATTTCTATACAAGAATATAATTCAATCATATAATAATCAAGTATGATAAAGGTGTGTGGATCTAGGTAGTACTACTTACTTTGTTCGAACGCCATATCAACTTCGGGTTCCATCCACCGGCCAGATCTTCCTGGATGAACGTTTTCCATACGCTGCCCGACAAAGAAAATGCATAAAAGAGTTATCAATTTGTTGATATCAGGAAATTAACGAAAAAACCGATAAGAATTAAAATTACTTTTAAAGCATATCAAAAGCCGTCTTGTATAGTATAGGCTCTTTGCTTAGCGATTCAAAGACTTCAATTTCTCCATCGTACATTTTAATAACGATAAGAATAAAGTGGAACCTGTGCATGTTTAAATATGCAGTGTCATAGATATAAGTCATCAGTTAAAATTTTAACATCTGGTGAGCAAAAAGAATGTGTTAGAAGACAGTAACACTTACTTAAAGTTGTAAGGCCAAAGTATTATTTTTTGTCACGTTGTCGCTTCAAAAACCTTAGCAAAGTCTCCGGTGTATCCTTGTTATACATGGGTTCTTCTATGGTTTTTACATGCATTGTATCCGGGTCAATAAACCCAATGTCCGTGATTTCATCCCTTTTGCATTCGAGCTTCTTCGATCTGTATAATATAGCACACAAAAGATTAAATTGAGTATAATTGCAGACAATGAACGAGCTGAGCTAAAGACTTCTCAAATTACATAAATAAATCACTTACAGACAATAGCAACTGATGATAGATTTGTCGAGGGCCCGGAGATTGTATAACTGAAAAGGTTCGCATAATTCAACGCTCACACTGTATTTTTGGAAGTAGTGCTCATCCTTAACTCGCACCATGATAGCCTTGATCCCTCTCTTTGTGGCATTAGTGTACCATATATGCAAATTACGCATACTTGTTGGTAGCAACCTGACATTCTCGACCAAATCTTCCCCTTTAACAAATTTATACGCTACTTTAGCGATGGGGTAATCGGTTGTGTTTTGTCAAGAACTTTGAATGGCCTTCTTGTTAAACACCTTGAGAGGGGGGGGGGCGATTGAACGGGTTGTTCTCCGAGCTGGTGCACTTGTTTCCCTTTTTTCACCTGGACCACCGATTGATCGGTTTTTTAGCCAGGACCATCTCGTCATATGACCTTTCAATAGAACGCCTATAGTCAGATGGCGGCGATGGTACATGGTCATATAGATTCTCAACGGTACGCACAACTTCCACCGGATCTAGTGTCTTCTAAAAAGTTATCTCTGGCACTTCCTTAGCAAAATGGGTTTCCACCTCGGACTTAGATATTACGGTGCATTCCTCGATAATTCTTTCCCAAGGTAACTTCTAAATAGGTGGCTGTGTTTTCTCCTTTCTAGGTCTCTTCCTAGTCGGCGAACCATTCCGCTTAACGGGCGCTTTCTTACGCGGAGGATATCGAGATGGTGGACTCGCGCTGGGTCCCTCTCAGGTAGGTGTGGACTTTGCTGCTCATGTGGACTGCTACCAGGAGGAGTCGATGGCATTTGCTTCTCATGTGGACTTTGCTGCTCATGTGGACTGCTACAAGGAGGAGTTGGTGGCCTTGGCGAAAAGAGGATGTATTTCTTGTTCCATAGGGCGAAACTGCGCTTGACATCGCCCATTGTCTTCTCATCGTCACATCCAGGAAAATCAAGATCCATTGTTTCATAACCCGTCACAACGTCGTCCACCCCGACACGAGCATAGCCAGCTGGAATGGGCATATGATGGTGCGTTGCTCCATCTTCATTTGGGTAAACATAGCCGACCGCCACCTTAATGGACATGTTCCTCATTGGCACATGTAGCTCGCAATCTGTCTTCTCCGTGACATAATCCACGGGGTAGCTTGCTCCACATCCTTCAAGATGTGAGGAACCCACGTTGCTTCTTGGCTGAGATGGGGCGACATCGGCTTGAGGATCTTGTAGAAACAGTTGCAGATCAGGTGCCCTCTGCTGACTAGTTGAGTATTTTTGATTTTTCTCAAGCAGCTGCACCTTACGTTCCAATTTTTATAACCGGTCTAAGTCCTGCTTCTTCTTTCTTGAACGGCTTCTATAACTGTCAGCGCACTCCGGTCACGCTTCCTTCATGGTGACACCTGGGAGGGCTCGTATTCGTCCAAAGTGTTCAGGATTCCCCAGAGCGAGTGTCAACTCGTCATTCTCTCTATCGGGAATGTAATCTCCCTTTTTAACTTTTTCTATTGCATCTACAAGCAGCATCGTGACTTTTGCAATTTTTCCTTCCATTTTCTCTTTGCAACGATCCACCCTGTCTTTGGGTCCAACCCTGCCCCATGCGCGAACAACTAGAACTTGGACCGGTTGGGCCAGTCCCTTGTCTGTGGAACGATCTTTGCATACATCAGTTTATCTTCAAATGCTATCCACTTTGGAATGGTAGTCTTGTAGCCACCTGACCCCAATTTATGGAAATATTTCTTCTTTGCAGCATTTTTCGTACCCGTGACTGATCGGGACATAGCAGTAGACGATTCCTTATACGCCTTAAATGCGGGCCAGTGTGCTTCTATCTTCACTAGCTTTTCAGTGAATATTGGATCTTCATCTTCATATTTGGCCCATAATTTTTTCTTCCAGGTCTGGAATTGTGTGGCCATCTTTTTAAGAGTCCATTTCTTGACTTTCGTCTTCTGGCCTTCCGTAAAGTTTTCCGGTAGGTTGAAGTGTGTTAGTAGACTGTCCCAAAGAAAAAAAAATAGAGTATCGTTGACATAACTAGCTTCACCCCCCGTGTTCTTCGGCTTATGCCACTCTACAATGTTGATCGGTACATGGTCCCTAACAATAACTCCAGCTTGATTTATAAATTTACGGCAATACTCTTTGGGTTCCACCGGTTCACCACTATCCTTAAATGCGGTGAGGGCTAACCTACCCTCGCCCGATAGAGGTTGCGTCGGGCCTCGTTGCCTTTTATCACATTTGCTCGATGATCCAGAAGGCTAAAAGAAAAATGATTCGTTAATAAGTGCAATACAAATAAATCAATGCATCTACTGCTGAACATAGCCTTAATATATAAATACACCTCGTCGGAGTTTGTTACGGACACTTAGTTGTCTCTTCTTTCTTCAGACTCAAGTCCCTCACCGACATCGTTCAGAAAATGTGAGCCGAAATCATCGTCATCTTCATCGGGTTCTGGTCCACGGGCACTCTCATATATCATTTTTTGCACAATGTCTTCTTTCTCCTCATCTCGGATGAAGGGGCCGTGCTCCATAGCTCAATGTCACTACAAAATCTGGATAGACAGAAGACAGAGCACAGTTTAACATCTGCTTGCTGGTAACATAAGTAAATATTAAGTGCTATTATTTGACTCTTTATGTGACGATCATAACAGATTGCTAGATGGATAACAAGTAATAACATAGTATTGAATGTCCTACACATGATTGCAATGTCCTCCACATAAAACCCTGCAAGTTGTTTTTTTGAACAAAATCTGATCAAATTTGAAACTTATTTTATAGTTGTCTAGATATATGTGTATTTTTTGCAAAATATTAAAGATTAACCGCAATAACCATACATTCTTAGTCTCGGATGTCCATAAAAAACAATGCTAGATTTTCTTGAAGCAACAAAAAAGTAGCAACTTGAAGCAAGAAAAGTGTCCGACAATATTGTCTTGAAGCAATAAAATTGTCTTGGAGCATGACGAGGCAATGGTGGATTGGCAGCTGCACCACGCCTATGATCTGGAGGCGGTGCAAGAGCAAGATATCATAGTTCTGGTTCATGATTCTAGTACAACATGCTACCAGTAAGTACAATGTCTCAATCTCTTTATTTACATCCTAAGGGGGAGGTATATATAGAAGTTCTTTATATCTAGTACTATTTGTTATAGAATTTAGAAGTGTGTATGGGATTTGTGTTGTATATACAAGAACACAAATAAAATGTATCAACCATTCTATTTGCATGTTTTGTCTCCCACCTCTTACCAAAACTAAAGTGAACACAAATATTGTCTTCAGACAAAGAGAACTCACATAAGAAGAATGGTGAGACGTTTCCCAATGTGTGATCAGAGTAGATGAACTGCCATTAAATTTGCTAATAGATTACTCTGCCAGTTCATCGCCCTCAGCTCCTACGAGGACGACGATTCCAGAGACATACGTGCTCCAGTGCCTGCCCTCTCCCTGCGCGCGGTGGACGTTCATGTGGCCCCCTAGCGCCTCTTGCAGTACCCGCAGGTGTAGGACGAGGACGACCTCTGCGCGGCCGTCGGCCACGGCACGCCGCCGCTGCTGGAGATGCTCCACGCTGGTGCCGGCCGCAGCAACAGTACTAGCTAACCGAGAGGAGGGGGACAAGGGGAGGAGGCGCGAGAGGACTCACCTACTTGCCGGCGAGCAGGCGGAGCGGCGGCGGCTTGGCGCCGGGGAGCTGCGCCGGACTGCGGGGTGGGGGCGTCGATTTGGATAAGACTATCGATTGGAGCATTTGCAGGAAAGAAAAGGGATCAAGACATTTGGTACCGGTCTCATCTAACAACCGGTATCAATATTTATTTTGTACAGGTTCTCTCCAACAACCGATACCAAAGGTTTTAGTTTTTTTTATTTCTGTTTTGCTAGAGTTTTGCTATTTCTCTTTTTGTTTATATTTCTGTTTTAAATGTTCACATATATTATATATATGACATATATAACTTCATGCAGACCCAGCCCCCGCGTCGCCCTCCTATGGCGACACGGGGGAAACCCTAGCCGCCGCCGGCCGGCGGTCCCTCCTCGCGCCCTCATCCGCATCGCCGCCGCTAGAGGGGTGCCGGCGAAGCTGCGTGCGCCCCCAGGAAGGTGCTGGCAGGGCTTTCTTTCCTCGTCTCGAGGTTTCCATGGCGGGTGTTTGGCGGCGGTGTTTTCAGTCGTGCACCGTGGTGGTGCTGGGTGGCCATCACTGGGCGCGGTGGCGTGTCTCTCGACGACAGGAGGAGTTGCACAACGGGCCTGTGTGGCGACGGTGTGCGTCCAGGTAAGATATGGCCAGGCGGGCCGGCGGCGGGCGTGGTGTGGCGGCGCAGCTTGGTGTGTCGCCGGAGTTGGTTGGTGCTGCTGGGGTTGCTGCCATGGTGGTCTATGCGGCCTGCTGTTGCTGGCGTGGAGGCGCTGCCAGATCGGATCTGGGCCTCGTGGAGGGGCCTGTGCGTGGAGGTCGGCGTGGCGGTGGTGCCTATGATGGTCTGCGGTGGTCGGTGGTATTTCTTCGGGTGGCCTCGGCGGTGCTGCCTGCTGAGCTCGGCGATGCGGCGGCTTTCTGCGCGGTGCTAGACGTGGACTTGGGCGCATGGTCGGAGGGCTCGTCGTGACGGCGCGGGCTAGTCCGGGTTTCAATCTGGGCCGTCAAGGAGGTGGTTTTGGTGGCAGCGATCTTCTGTCCCTTTCGCGGTGGCGGCTGCCCGGGTTCATTCTGATTGTTTTGGCAACTATCTTGCGGGCAGTGGTGATGATCCGGACGGTGGCTTGTGTCGCGACGACGGGGAGTCTAGGCGTGGTGGCGGGAGTGATGTTTGTTGATCGTCGGAGCTTGGAGAAGGAGGGGTGGGAAAGGTTGGTGGTTTGTGTCGGTCCTTGTTAGGCAGGCGTGTGGTTTTGAGACTCTTCGTTGGGCAAAAGCCTTGTCCTGGCGGCTGGCCGGGACCGACGACGGTGACGCCCGTGGGCGGCGCTCTTGTGTCGCTTTGGCTCTTGGGGCCTCGCTTTGGACGTCCACCAGACAACGGGGCTTGTGGAGTGTTTTGTGTTTTTGGCGGAGGCGGTTTTCGTCTTCGGCCAGTCGGGGCACGACACTGGGGCCGGTGTGGTAGTTGGAGCGGTGGCTCCGGCCTTTTCTCCTTCGCGTGTTGCGTTGAGGTGTGGTGTCGACCTGGTTGGTCATCGACCCGTGTGGAGCGCAGCCTCGGGGCTGGCGTGTGGTGTTGTGTTGTATCGGTTTTTCGGCCAGTTTTCCTTATAAACGGGCCAGCTCTTTTCTACTATATCAATGAAAGGCAAAGCTTTTGCCTCATTTCAAAAAATATATATGACATATTTGCACGTATTTTCAAATTATGTTCATTCGTAAGCTGGTAAAATACGAAGTCGAGTGTAGTTTTGGTGAGCCAGGATTGGCGCGGCGACACGCTGCGCCCGTGGGCAGCACTACATTTGAAAAAGGATGCACACATTTGTTGGCGAAGTACCCTCTAGAGAACGCTACGTAATCTGGCGCAAAATGAACCGAATAGTGGGTCAAACTGTCTTTTTTTATAATGGGCGCTTTATTTCCTCGACAATCTTACCTCGGGCCAAATGACGAAGGAAACGGGCGGGAAGAAAATAGCGGGAGGAAAAGGGCAGGAAATAATAGGCGGGAATAAAATTTTATTACGATTGAACTGGAATTAAAGTACATAGCTCAACTGAAAATTAAGATACATGGCCAGATTGAGTCACAATCGGCCAAACTTGTTTTTGAATGTTAGAGTGATTCAGTCATACTCGTGCCTAGCCCTATAAACGTCGCCACTGTATTCGTCGTAGTCGTCGATGTCGCCGTCATTGGCATCGGGGTCACGGTAGTCGAACCTCCCGCTCTTCCCCCTTCGATTCCACCGCAAACCACAGAGTTTCGTGAAAGATCGGGTCATCCCTGAGGTTGCCCCTCAACAGAAAGAGCCTTTTGTAAGCGCACACAATGTTCACGGAGAAAGGTTTAATACATTATTACACATCACCAACAACATCCCTATCTAGTCTTCTGAGTTTTCTTTGTGTGTTTCCCTTTCTTCTAATTGCAACGCAACCATGGACAATCTTCATTATTTAACACGGTGCTTGGATCAGTTTTCACCTTGAAGGGTGGAATATCATCAAACTTATTATAATCTTCTGACATGTCTGTCTTGTACTATACTCCCACGATGTTTCTTTTTCCTGAAAGAACTATGTGGCACTTTGGATCATCGTATGATGTGTCCTCTTGCCTTTCTTTTCTTTTTTTCGGTTTGGTAAACATGTCCTTCACATAAAAAACCTGAGCCACTTCACTGGCTAGGACGAATGGTTCGGTGTCGTACCCTAGATTCTTGAGATCCACTGTAGTCATTCCGTACCACGGGTCTACCTATACCCCGTCTTTCAGGTTGAACCATTTGCACCGGAAGAAAGGGACCTTGAAAGTAGGTCCATAGTCAAGTTCCCATATCTCCTCTATTGTACCCATAATATGTGACCTTCTTCTCATTGTCCTCTGCTGCATCAAAGCGACACCACTATTTTGGTTGGTGCTCTTTTTATCTTGGGAGATCGTGTAAAATGTATTCCCATTTATCTCGTACCCTTGAAAAGTCTATATAGTCGAAGATGGTTGCTTGGCCAACAAGTATAGCCGTTCTTCATCAGTGCCATTAATGAGACGTGTTTGCATCCAACCGCCAAAAGTCTTCATGTGTTCTCCATCAATCCAATCTTCACGTTGCTCCGGGTATTCCGAGCGTAAAATATTCTTGTGTTCCAATATATACGGAGCCACCAAGCTGGAATTATGTAGAACTGTGTAGTGTGATTGAGTGAAAGAATGTCCGTCCATACACATTGTTGCTTTCTTTCCTAGTGTGCCTTTTCCATGCAGTATCCCCTCATAGCGCGATTCAAGAACACCGATCGGCTTAAGGTCAGGAATAAAGTCAACACAAAACTCAATGACCTCCTCTGTTCCATAGCCCTTGGAGATGCTTCCTTCTGGCCTAGCACGGTTATGAACATATTTCTTTAAGACTCCCATGAATCTCTCAAAGGGGAACATGTTGTGTAGAAATACTGGACCGAGAACGCCAATCTCTTCGACCAGGTGAACGAGGAGATGCGTCATAATATTGAAGAAGGATGGTGGGAACACCAACTCGAAGCTGACTAGGCATTGCAACACATCCTTCTGTAAATTTTGTAGAGTTAGTGGATTGATCATCTTCTGAGAAATTGCATTGAGGAACGCACATAGCTTCACAATGGGTACTCGAACATTTTCCGGCAGAAGCCCCCTCAATGCAACCGGAAGTAATTGTGTCATAATTACGTGGCAGTCATGAGACTTTAGGTTTTGAAAGTTTTTCTCTGACATGTTTATTATTCCCTTTATATTAGACGAGAAGCCAGACGGGACCTTGATGCTACTCAGGACTTCAAAAAATATCTCCTTCTCTTCTTTGGTAAGAGCATAGCTGACAGTACCTTGATACTTATCTGGATTCAGGTTGTTTCTTTCATGGATACATTGCTAGTTCTGCCGTGCATCCGATGTATCTTTTGTTTTCCCATACACGCCCAAGAAGTTTAGTAGGTTCACGCAAAGATTTTTCGTCACGTGCATCACGTTGATTGCAGAGTGAACCTCTAGGATTTTCCAATAGGGTAGCTCCCGAAAAATAGACATCTTCTTCCACATGGGTACGTGTCCGTCAACATCATTCGGAACAGGTTTTTCGCCAGGACCCATTCCAAAGATCACTTTTAAATCCTTGATCATATCATATATAACATCCCCAGTAGGGCGGGTAGGATTTGTTCGGTTATCTGCCTCACCTCTGAAATGTTTTTCTCTCTTTCTTACCTGATGTTGTTTTGGAAGAAATCGACGATGCCCTAGGTACACATTCTTGTTTCCCAAATATATGTTGTCAGTCTCACCTAAACAGTGTGTGCATGCATTGTATCCCTTGTTTGACTGTCCTGAAATGTTACTAAGAGCAGGCCAATCATTGATGGTTACAAACAACAACACACGTAGGTTAAATTCCTTTTGTTCGTGCTCATCCCACATAGGTACACCTTCTTCACGCCACAACTGTAAAAGTTCTTCAACCAATGGCCTCAGGTACACATCAATATCATTACCGGGTTTGCTCGGGCCTTGGATAAGCACTGGCATCATAATAAACTTCCGCTTCATGCACAACCAAGGAGGAAGGTTATAGATACATAGAGTCACTGGCCAGGTGCTATGACTGGAGCTCTGCTCCCCGAAAAGAATAAAGCCATCTGTACTTAGACCAAATCTTATGTTCCTTGCGTCATCTGAAAATGACTTGAACTCTCTGTCGATTTTTCTCCACTGCGACCCGTCAACGGGGTGTCTCAGCATCACATTTTTTTACGGTCCTCTTTGTGCCATCGCAACAACTTGGCATGCTCTTTGTTTTGGAAAAAACGTTTCAACCGTGGTATTTTAGGAGCATAGCACATCACCTTGGCAGGAACCCTCTTCCTGGGGCACGACTCGTCCTCAACATCACCAGGGTCATCTCGCCTAATCTTAACTGCAATGCACCACATACCGGGCATGCATTCAAATTCTCGTACTCCTCACCGGTAGAGGACGCAGTCATTGATGCATGGATGTATTTTCTGCACCTCTAATCCTAGAGGGCGGACAACCTTGTTTGCTTCGTACGTACTAGAGGGCAATACGTTCTTCTCTGAAAGCATCTTCTTTATTATTTTCAGCAACTTTTCAAATCCCTTGTCAGAAGTACCATTCTCTGCCTTCTATTGCAGCAATTCCAGTGTGGTACCTAGTTTTTTCTGGCCATCTTCGTAATTTGGGTACAACAGTTTGTTGTGATCCTGTAATTTCTCCAACTTTAACCTCTCCTTTTCACTTCTGCAGTTTATCTTCGCATCAAGAATGGCCCGACCCAAATCGTCATCGGGCTCATAAAAATGGGCTCTTCAAAAATGGGCTCTTCTTCAGATTCGTCTCCCCCATTCTACTATCACCGTCTTTAGTGAACATAGGATAGTTTTCATTATCCTCTTCTTCTTCGTTGTCTTCCATTATAACCCTTCCTTTTTCGTGCTTTGCTCCAACAATTATAGCCGGGCATGAAACCGTTCTCAAGCGGTGGACGTGAAGGGTTTTTGAAGTAGAGTAATCCTTCGTATTCTTACTGGCACTACATGGACAACAAATGAAACCATTTGACCGCTTGTTTGCCTAAGCCACGTTGAGAAAATAATGCATGCCAGTAATGAACTCGGGATGGCATCGGTCACCGTACATCCATTGTCGATTCATCTGCATTTTATAAGTATATCAAAAATCATTAATTACACAACATCATGAATATATGAGTGACCAAATTAATTAATATTCAAGTTTATCATCACATAAAACTAAGTTTTTTTATAAAAAAAGAGACTCACCGAGGTGGTGCCAGCTAGGGGACGATGCTGGCGATCGACGACAATGAGGACGTGGACGATACTAAAATCAAAAAATCATACTTCAATCTGAGCTCAAATTGCATATAAAAAGAATGAAATTCCTAACTTAGGCATTTTATCGAACACCTTGCTAGCACTAGAAAAATGATACGAGTTAGACTAGCAAAGAAATGAGCTACATTAGGATGATATTGCTAACCCTTGGATAGATGGGTGTCGTCAATAATCTTGAGAAAATGGTGGAGAAAAATGAAGATTTGTTGGAGCGTGAGAGGAGGGAAATATTTGGAAACGTGAGAGGAGAAGCAAAAACTGGAGCTGGCTCGGGTGGCATCGGGGTGAAGAAATAGGTCTGGAGACCCTTTAGTACCGGTTCTTTATATGAACTGATACTAAAGGTGCAGCGCTGGCCCCACCTCCGCCTCAAATTTGGCGCGAAATCCTTTCGTATCGATTCGTAACACGAACCGGTACTATAGACCCTAAACGAACCGGTACTAAAGAAGGCCGGCGACCTAGGCAGTTAAACCGGAACAAATGCAGCGTTAAGTACCGGTTGGTTTTTAAGGAAACCGGTACTAAAGGTCAAATCCTTTGGCTAGTTTTGTACCAACGTTTGGAACTTAAATCGTCTTGTGCAGGCTGATTAAGTTTGAAAGATTATCATGGGACCGCGAGCAATCTTCACCGTAGATCGAACTATCGCATGAGACCATCCAAACTTCGACCTAAGCTGAACAAACACACGTGCAACCAGTAGTTACATTCCATCACTCGATTGTTGAAATGACTGAAGAAGAACATGAGCAGTGCTGATTAATTAATTAAGCTGACTCCTCGCATCAGCTCCAGCACGCACGTCCAATCGGGCACGATGCGTGTTCCTTCGTGTCGAGACCCATCATCATCATCACCTGCGCCCGCGTGGAATTCGCCGGATTACACTCCTGCGCCACCACTTGGATCGACGGGAAACCGATCTGCCATATCGTTCTGCGCACAATATAGTACTCCATTCGTGTCCATGTCCATGTGGTCTTCGTTGATCTGATATGCCCCCCCAGTAGACTTGTGGCAACCATCTACAATAGTTTTTTCAGTACGCGCATGATGGTTTCCATCCCAAAAGTTGGTACGTACTCCACAACCGCAAGTCCAGGGCAATGATTTGGTACATGTGTCGTCATCATTCTGATGTGCCTGAATCTTGGCCATCGAAACATCTTGAAAGAAGGTACAGCCGTCCATCCGGTGGTCGATTCATGGGCACGGATCCGACCTTCATGTGGAAGCCTGAGACCATGCATCATGTGCATAGTGGCCTAGTAGTGCCCTAGTGGGGATCGTCGGGGGTCGAATCGACGTGGATGTCTGAGGTCACGAGTGTTTATCACTTGATTCGCCGTTAAAGTGGACGGAGGATCATCGACTGGGTACTCAAAGTCTATGTTGGATCGACTTTGTCAGACTTACCACTGTGAACAAGAATGATCGGATGGTGACCGAGGCAGTGGGTTCTTGATGTGCAATTAACGTGTCTAGTTCTTTTCTTTCTTGTCTATGCTGCGACTTGTGGTAAAAGACTAAAAGTTGAGTGTACGGGGAGTTGAAAACATCAGGGCTCTTTCGTGTGGAAATATCAGTGTTACTCTCGCGTATGAAAATATCCATTATATGGTCTTACTTTTTGCAAAGGTGGAAAGTGAAATACCGTCACTGTCGCCATAGGGTGTATAGGCATCTTGAAGATGTTGATCGCTCCGAGTTTTACTGCAAAAAAAAATAAAAAAAATAGATCGCTCCGAATCTCAACATATGCCCCTAACTATCTGGCCGAAAACAATGTATCTAGAAGTAGATCTATTTGCGGACGGAGGGAGTAATGGTTAACCAGGGCCATTTGTGTCATGCATGCTTACAGCTGACACTACAGGAGAAGCTCGGTACGCCGAGGGCATATTGCCGTCGGCGTAGCCAGGAAAACCCTCGGCGTACGCTACGCCGACGGCTGCCCTCGGCGTATCGTCCTCGGCGGACCTCTCCCTCGGCGGAGCAGGCGCGGCCGTCGGCGTAGGACAAGACCGTCGGCGTGAGCCCGGCCGACGGCGACGGCGCCCGTCGGCGATAGACCGTCGGCGACGTCGACCGCCGTCACCGGCCAGTTAACGGCGATACGCTACGCCGACGGCCTCACGCCGGCGTCGCCTGCGTGGAGGCAGCGCGGCGCTTTGGCGCAGATGTTACGCCGACGGCCTCCTCGGCGTCACGCGCCACGTGGAGGCAGCGCAATGGCGGCAGCTACGCCGACGGCCTGCCTCGGCGTCACGCCACACGTGGAAGCGGCAGCGGCTGGCGCAGACGCTACGCCGACGGCCTGCCCCTCGGCGTCGCGCCACGCGTGGAAGCGGCGCGGCGGGCTGGCCCTCGCCGAGGGCCTTGCGTCGGCGTAGCCTTGACCATTTGGTCACGCTTACCTCCTCGCCGAGGCAAGGCCGTCGCGTATCAAATCTGATTTTTTTGGATTTTATTGCAGCAGCACTCACAGCAGCCATACATCATCATCCATACATCCATACATCATCCATACATCATCCATACATCATCCATGCATCCATGCAATATATATTCCACACCAATTGAAACAAGATCACATATGCCATACATGTATCAACATCAGTCATACAAGATCATTCATACATTATTCATACAAGATCATCGACATCATCACACATGCCTACAACTCTGGAGGAGAGGGGGTGTACCCGAGATCTCCCCTGGTGAAAAGTGGCGACCTCTGCCGAGGGTTGCGTCCAGTAGAAGCAGCAGAAGAGCCACCTGGCGAGGGAGTAGGAGAAGTGTGAAGCTCGGGAGAACCACTGCAGAATGGCGGAGATGGACCATCGTCATGAAGCGGTGTGATCGGCGCCCATCCGGCGTGGCCAAAGTGCGGTTCCCGAAGCTCCGTTCCCTACATGTTGCCTACATGTTAGCAACTTCGAGGCAAAGTAAAGCGATAACCAGTGGGTTCGCAAAGAACTTACCGGTGTCGATGCGTAGTAGGTCCTAGCGAAGCTTTCCCCGATTGCCAAAATGGCATCGGACTGGCATGGGAGGCACGGGCCCTAAATCTCTATTCGCCAGTTTGAATATTCACCATCATGGCCTGCAAGATAGTTTAGAAGTCAGGCCGTAGTACAACAAACGGGGAAGTGGGACTTGTATCTTTTGCAAAAATAAAGGTTCGGACTTACATTTACGTATTGCATGTAGATCACATTCGCCTCGATCTTTGCGAAAGGCCACGATATTCCTCATAAGCGGCCGAGGGCGCGTCTAACTCGAGCTACAATTTCAAATACAAGGAATCTCGTCAAGTTAGCCATGCAGGAACAAAACTCATAAAGATGATGAAAGCGAGAAAACTTACATCCTCGGCGGGCGGCAGGCTGGTCACGAGGCGGGATAGGGGCCGTCGTCGGGGTAGGTAGCCTTGAGACGGCTGAAGCTCGTGCTGAGGGTAGGCTTGACCTTCTTATTCAGAATATTGAGGCGTCCATGCTGCAATCCGTGCCCCGACAGGACCAACAACTCCTCGTCGATCTCCGCGTGAATGGGGTCATCCACATGGGGGTGACGAGCCTTCACCATCGTGCTGTAGTTCCCCAAGTCGTTCAGGCGTGCAAGTACACGAACAACGAGGGTTGAGGCTCCGAGTAATTGGGCTTCTTTCGCGCATCATCTCATAGGCGACGTCATGAATCACCTCCCGGGTTGTGCCTCGGCCACTGTATCGCGAAAAGAAAATATTATGCATATGAAGTACAAACATAAGCGAAATGCACGCAGTCGTTCCATGTATATCGTACCACCTTCCCTTGAAGCGGTCAAAGTTGCGGTTTCGCGCGGCGTTCCACCATCGCCTCGGTTATCCGCGTTCCGCCTCGACAAGGCTGCAAACTCCTCGTCTTCTCTGAGCCACCTCGTCCTAACCAGATCCTCCCATGCGAGTCGATGCGGCTCGGCCCAATCGGGGATAACCTGAAAATGCAATACTCAACTCCAGAAAATGCAATGGCAACTTAGAAGCAATGTAGAATCTCATTGACATTTTACTCACCGACATGTACTCTTACAAGGCCATCGAGTACTCAGGATTAGGGTTCCTACCGACAATGTCTTCCTTCCTGACCCTCACGCCCCTGTCAGCCCAGAAGTGGCTAGCGGCCGTGACCTTCTGGTTGTACCACACCTGGGGGGTCAACTTCACACAAGCCCCAAGCAAAGTCCTCTGCGCCTTCTCCTGGTCCTCCTCGGCCACACGGTAAAAGCACTTCAATCATGCATAAGAGTCATGAGTTAGCACGGTGGGGTCATCAAGTATGAACATAACTCGAGAAATATGCCTTACCCAAAACTTGGTGATGACAGCATCAACAGCTGTCGGAAAGCCCGGGACACGGGTAGTCTGGTAGTCCGCCCAAGTAGTAGCTAGCTTCCTGTCACCCTCGGGGGTAATGTGATAGCCCGGCCAGAACTTTCTAATCAGAGCTCCAACGAGGCTGTTAGGAAGGCGAGCCTTGGTCCCCGGAGGAAATGTCCAATTGCTGCACAAAAATAAACATTAGTACACAATATGGAATAATAAAATGTTTTAAATTGCCAAATTAGTAAACTTACTCAAGGCCATCTGGAATAATAAGGGCTTTCGCCTCCTGAGTCCTAGGCTCAAACTTCTCGAGGACTCCGATTCCCCACGATTCGCAATTTCTTCGGCCAACTCATGGCTAGTGTCCGCCTCGTATCGGTCCCGCCTCCTCTCGGTCCTCGCCTCCCTCTCGACTCGCCTCCCTCTCGGACTCGCCTCCTCTCTCGAAGGCTGCTGTCAGAACAACTCAGAGCCACGTCGCTTGAGCAGAGGGTGGTGGGTCAAAGTCCACGCCTCCTCCGTGGCACCTCGTCCTCGTCCTCCTCGACCTCGGCCTCGACCCGTCCTCCGCCAGGAGCAAGATCGGGAGTAGCGGATTGGGATTTGGCTCTCCCACTCCGTGTAGCACTTTTCTTCTTGCTTGCCGCATTAAGCAAGGACTGGTTGCCTTGCGCTGCTCATATTGTTCAATCACGCATTAAGTAAGAGAAAACAGTTAAGCACAAAGACATAATAAAATGTATACACAAAGAATAAAGGCATAATGCAATTAAGAAAACAGTTAAGCACAAAGACATAATAAATACTCACTATCATTTTCATTCTCATTCTCATTCTCATTCACATTTTCATTCTCATTCTCACTATCACTATCTTTTGAGTAGAAATCTGGATTCTCATCGAAGGGTGTAGGCTCATCATCGTTGTCATTCTCGGTATGGAGCTTCTCAAGCATACTTATGTCATGTAGATTCACCACTGACTCACCCCGAGTTTCTACATCATTCCCAAGATCCTCAAGATCAACCGGTTCTAAATCAAAGTGTCCGAAGTCCTCTTGCTCTTGATAGAAAATTCCCTCGTACGTTAAAGGGTTAATGTTGTTGTAATCGTCCTCGGAGGAATCGGTAGGTTACCATGTGGCGATACACGGAACACGACTTCCCAGCCACAGGTTCCGCTTTACATGGGTAGGGCAAATAATAAACTTGGTTGGCTTGGTGAGCAACAACAAAGACGTCGGCTCCGCTATAGGTGGTTGAAGGCCTAACTTCAACTAACCCAATGGAAGGGTACTTCTCAGTCCACCCTTGGGTCAAACTGGCACTTGAACACAACAAGATTGAGTTCGACATTAGTACGATTGAAGGTCACTCGTATACATTCTCTAACCTTCCGTAGTAATCAAGGGAATCGGCTCCTTTGGTGAACACCCAGATTTACCGTTTTGCATTCGGTCGCCCTTTCAGTGCGTCTCGTATGGAAGCGAAACCCATTCACATCATACTTCTCATACTTCATGACGACTTTACAACCTTGGGAAACACATTTCAGCTCATCGACATCTCAACGTTGGGATCAGCTCCTACAGTACAAGAGGAATTTGTTGCGTTCAGTAGTTACGTGGAATAAGAGCGACAAGTCACATATTGCAAGGTAAGAGGGACAGGTTAGAAATTACTTTTTCCATAAACCAGGACACAAAGTTTTTTTTATTTCCGGGAGCACCCTCTTTCAGTAGAGTGTCCAACTCCATGGGAGAGGGATCAGTCGGTCCCGGCCACTGTTCATCCGTGAAATCGCTAAGAAGGAGAAAATAAGCATTAGACGGAGACCGAGATACTAGCTGCATAGAGAAATAGGGTGTTCACCATTTTACCTAATGAAATCGACCACTTCCTTCATGTTCATAAGCACATAGAGCATTATGCAATCCTTCTCTTCCTTCGGCAACCTATATTTTAGTCCTTTACCGGCCTTGCCACCGGGAAATTGGAATAGTTCGAGATTGGGGTCATTCTTGGGCAGGTCGACATTGTAACGAGAGACCGGGTTATGCATAGTGGGAACATCATCGGGCCAGTAGGTTGTCGCGGCGTCTGCCATCTCCCGAAGGCATGTTGCTTCAGCTATGCATGCTTCAATCTTGGCTTTGTTTCCAGTTATCTTTCGAATATACTTAAACTCTCTCTCAATACAAAATTGCCAACGAAATTGCACCGGCCCCCCCAATAGTGCCTCGTTCGCGAGGTGCACAATGAGATGTGCCATCGGAGTAAAGAAGCCTGGCGGAAAGATCATCTCCAAATTGCATAGCAACTCCGGCACCTGAACTTGCAGCTTCTCAATCACCAGAGGACATATCTGCTTAGCACAGAGGGTGCGGAAGAAATGGCTCAACTCCGCAAGCACTCGCCATACTTTTCGGGGAGATACCCTCGAACCATCACCGGCATCAGCCGCTCAATCCATATATGATAGTCGTGACTCTTGAGCCCGTTGACTTGTCCCGTCAAAAGATTGACTCCCTTACTTATATTCGAACAATAACCGTCAGGGAACATCACGACGTATTTGAGCCACCTAAATGACTCCTTCTTTGGACATTATCAAGGCGTAGTAGGCATGCGGCTTGAACCAATTCTTTCGACCAGACGGTGGGAGGCTGCATGTGTAATCTCTTCCTATCACAAAGCTTCTCAACATCAACTCTAGCCTTGACATTATCCTTTGACTTCCGGGAATGTTCAGGATTGTGTGAAAAAGGACTCCCGACATTCTTTTCGGTGCATCACATCGATGTTATGGGGAAGTTCGAGGTCCTTGTAATACACGAGATTCGTTAAAGGCGCCACGTGAGTCCAATTATGCGTTACACCATATCCCGCAAATTGATGGCCAGTTCCGCGTGGCACGAGAGCACGTATCTCGGCATCAACAATCGCACCCTCGAACTTTGGTACCTCTTTTACTTCATGCACAACTTTGCCCTTCTTGAAGTTCTTTCTATCTTCTCACGAATGATTTCTTTTGAGGTCTTGTCGATTCGTGTCAACGCAACATATTTGCGACCGACTTTAGCCAAAGGAACTCAAGTCGGTGCACACTGGGCATGGCCACTTACCGGTGTACACCATCCGCACGTTAGGGCGCACCGGCATGTCATGCATAGTATATTGTAACCAAACTTTCATCAAAAGTTTCTCTTTGATGCTCGGTCGTATGTCAACGTCCGTGTATCCAAGAGTGGTTCAAATCATCCACAATCGCTGCATGTAGACACTCAAGTTCTTCCCGGATACTCGTCCCGGAATTATCGTGACAAAAACATGGTCTTCCGTTGCATTAATACTCCGAGGGAGATTGAGCGGAATAACATACACCGACCAGTATGACGAGGCCGTCGACATACCATATGGGTTGAAGCCATCTGTTGCTATCGCAATTCTAACATTCTGAGCCTCTTACCTTGCAAGGGGTATTTGTCATCGAAGTTCTTCCATGCCTTACCATCGGATGGATGTCCCATCTTCTTCCGTCCGTGCCCGTCCTCGTATCTTTTCCCTTCTTGTGCCACGTCATCTTGGCGGTCTCCTCGCTCAAGTAAAGCATTTGGATTCTTTTTATGAATGGGAGATACCAAGTATCTTCTTAGCGACCTTCACCGCCTCACTGACCATCCTTCCCTTTGTCTCTTCATATCTAGAGGCCTTACAAATGGAGCAAGACTTGTCACCCTCAAACTGTTTCCAAAACAAAAGGCAGCCTTTTGGACAACAATCTATCTTTTCATAATCCATGTTGAGCTCCTTCATGAGTTTCTTCGTTTCGTGAAAGGTTTTGGGCGATAATGCCCTTCGGCAACATGTTACCACATGTTCTCGATTAGCTTCAAAGTGAGAACGGGTGGCGAATCTGCACTTGTCGGCTAGAACCGAGAGATGGCATCGAGCTGAGAAATCTTTGCACCCTCGTGCAGGCCTCTTAGCCGCGACCATCATATCAAGGAAGGCCTTGCGGTTGGCTCGGTTCCTCCGGTTCTAGCGGTTCCTCCGGTTCGGTGATTCCTCCGTGGAGGTGGCGGCTGGTCGGCATCGATAAGATCATCTAGCATGTTTCTAATCCCATCGTGCTCATTGCCATTGAGCCGTGACGCATCACCTCACCTCATCACGTTCTGCATCGAGCAAAGTCGACTTGAGTGACATAGTTAGACATGTACCCATATTGCGAAAGGTGTTTGTACATGTCATCCTTTCCCCGACGATGACGCTTAGTGCAATGGCGCAGGGACAAAGTGCCCGAACCATTGCCTTGAACCACGCGCTAACTCATTCACTAACAAATGAGTGTTCCGTACCCAATCGTCATTTTATTAGTCGCACTAATACGGCCACCGTACATCCACCCATTATCGACCATCCTCTTACGCTTTGTTGGGAGACAAACAACAAATATAACATTTTATATCAACAGGAGATTAAATGCTTCATATTTTACGCATTCATCAACCTACATGTCCAATAGGAAAAGAGGGTCCTAACCAGCGCGGATCCGTAGATTGGGTAAGTTCTCCTGGTTCTACCCGATCCAAGCGAATTTGGAAGCACCTCCCCTGCTCTCCCGATACTGCGTCTCGACAAAAGCCAAGAGGATGTGCATCCGGAGAACAACGAGGCGCCACGAAATGTCTCGAATCGAGGTAGAGCCAGGAGAACCAACTACGAATCCGCGATCGCCGATAAAAGCCATAAGCGTTACGGTCCAAAATATGCGAGACCACTAATGCATATTAAGTCGCGTAACGCTTACGGTCGAGATGACGCCTAGGTGTGACAGACTTGGTGATCTAGACACAAAAATAAAACCTAGGTACAAGAGTGAGCAGATTCTCACCCTCGGCGGTAGAGGAAGTAGTCGATCAACCGAGTGTCGAGGTCGGCGACGGAACTCGGAGACGGGATCGAGGTGTCACCTACACCATCTCCCGCAACGACAGTCAGTCCGCCAAGGATGGTCACTCCCGAAACACTACAAAGTCTGTACATTGACATAAAGAGAACTCCTTAGTCACAACATGTATAATTAGGCTCATTCAAAAAATATTCTACTTCTCACATACCATTTCTAGTCCTATTTCTACCAATTCTATTTCTAAACAATTTTATTTCTATTTGTACCAATACATTTCAAACCTAAACCTATTATATTTCTAAACAATTCTACCAATATATTCTACCAATATATTTTATTTCTATTTCTAAACCTAAACCTAAACCTATTATATTTTTATTTGTACCAATACTATTACAATTTTATTTGTACCAATATATTTCTAAACCTAAACCTAAACCGAAGAGGGGAGTGGACGAGGTACCTGTGGGGGCGGCGAGGCTGGGTGAGCCGAGCTTGGGGAGGCGGGGGAGGATGCGGGGAGGATCTGGCGGGAGGGTGGTGGGGGAGGGACGCTAGGAGAGGGTTGGGAGGGAGGATCTGGCGGGCAGGGGTGGTGGGGAAAGGCGGTGGCGCTTGGGAAGGAGGGAGGCGGGCGCTCGAAGGAGGCTCGGCGGGAGGAGGAGGCGCTGGGGAGGAGGGAGGCTCGGGGAAGGAGGGCGGGGTCGCTCGGGATGGGGAGAAGGAGGCGGGGACGAGGATCGGGGATGGGGGAGATGGAGGCGGGCAGGGGAGGCGGTGGCGGCTGGCTTGGGGTCGGAGGCGGTTGGCGGCAGTGAGGTCGGGTCAGTCAGGCAGGGTAGCTAGAGGAAAGGGTGGGTGAGTGGCCGGGGTGGGCCGGAGTAGCTAAAGGATAGAGCTACTGGCAGCGTCTGTAGAGGCGGCCGTCAGTAGCAAGGTTTTTTAGTAACAAATTATACAAGCACAAATATAAAAATTATACAAGGTGTCTACTAATATAAAAATTATAATATATTATTACTATATACTTTTATTTTCGTCTTGTGCTTGTTTCCAGCAAACCCTAGACGTGGCTACCCTATATCTTCCTCGTGAAACCACGATCTCTGCACACTCGGATCGCTACCCCCTAGACGTTCCTCGTGACAGGTAGCCGGCGTAGCTCTCTCTTGTTTTGTGTTTGTTTAGGTCATAGGGTGATGTCAAACCATGTTGGCTCACAAGTTGGGGCACTATCCTACCCGGTTTCACCTCGACGGGAGATTCCACCCTCATCGGGCCGGAACCTTCGCCTCTAGGTTAGGCGCATGCATGCGAGGGACACATGCAAGCACCTATATATACCAACCTCTAACCACCCACACACACACATATGCTAGGGGCACATGCAAGTTTTCATCTCATTCCGATGTTCTCGTGGTCTTCCTCCGTGAAACCACGATCTCTGTGCACTCGGATCGTCTACCCCTAGACGTTCCTCGGCAGGGGTAGCCAGCGAGATCTCTCTTGTTTTGTGTTTGTTTAGGTCATAGGGTGATGTCAAACCATGTTGGCTCACAAGTTGGGGCACTATCCTACCGGTTTCACCTCGACGGGAGATTCCACCCTCATCTGGGAACCTTCGCCTCTAGGTTAGGCGCATGCATGCGAGGGGACACATGCAAGCACCTATACCAACCTCTCACCACACTCACACACATATGCTAGGGACACATGCAAGTTTTCATCTGATTAGATGTTCTCGTGGTCTTCCTCGTGAAATCTCGATCCATGCACACTCGGATCGCTCACCCCTAGACGTTCCTCGGCGAAGGTAGCCAGCATAGCTCTCTGTTGTTTTGTGTTTGTTTAGGTCCTAGGATGATGTAAAACCATGTTGGTTCACAAGTTGGTGCACTATCCTACCCGGTTTCACCTAAACGGGGAGATTCCCCCCTTATCGGGTCCGGAACCTTCGCCTCTAGGTTAGAGCGCATGCATGCGAGGAGGGACACATGCAAGCACCTATACCAACCTGTCACCACACTCACACATATGCTAGGGACACATGCAAGTTTTCATCTGATTCCGAGGTTCTCGTGGTCTTCCTCGTGAAACCACGATCTCTGCACACTCGGATCGTCACCCCCTAGGCGTTCCTCGACAGGGTAGCCAGCGTAGCTCTCTCTTGTTTTGTGTTTGTTTAGGTCATAGGGTGATGTCAAACCATGTTGGCTCACAAGTTGGGGCACTATCCTACCGGTTTCACCTCGACGGGAGATTCCACCCTCATCTGGGCCGGAACCTTCGCCTCTAGGTTAGGCGCATGCATGCGAGGGGGACACATGCAAGCACCTATATATACCAACCTCTAACCACACCCACACACACACATATGCTAGGGGCACATGCAAGTTTTCATCTCATTCGATGTTCTCGTGGTCTTCCTCGTGAAACCACGATCTCTGTGCACACTCGGATCGTCTACCCCCTAGACGTTCCTCGGCAGAGGTAGCCGTGAGATCTCTCTTGTTTTGTGTTTGTTTAGGTCATAGGGTGATGTCAAACCATGTTGGCTCACAAGTTGGGGCACTATCCTACCGGTTTCACCTCGACGGGAGATTCCACCCTCATGGGCAGAACCTTCGCCTCTAGGTTAGGCGCATGCATGCGAGGGGACACATGCAAGCACCTATATATACCAACCTCTAACCACACCCACACACACACATATGCTAGGGGCACATGCAAGTTTTCATCTCATTCCGATGTTCTCGTGGTCTTCCTCCGTGAAACCACGATCTCTGTGCACACTCGGATCGTCTACCCCTAGACGTTCCTCCGACAGGTAGCCCGTAGATCTCTCTTGTTTTGTGTTTGTTTAGGTCATAGGGTGATGTCAAACCATGTTGGCTCACAAGTTGGGGCACTATCCTACCGGTTTCACCTCGACGGGAGATTCCACCCTCATCACGGAACCTTCGCCTCTAGGTTAGGCGCATGCATGCGAGGGGACACATGCAAGCACCTATACCAACCTCTCTCACCACACTCACACACACATATGCTAGGGACACATGCAAGTTTTCATCTGATTCCGATGTTCTCGTGGTCTTCCTCGTGAAATCTCGATCTGCACACTCGGATCGTCTACCCCTAGACGTTCCTCGGCAGGGTAGCCAGGCATAGCTCTCTGTTGTTTTGTGTTTGTTTAGGTCCTAGGATGATGTAAAACCATGTTGGTTCACAAGTTGGTGCACTATCCTACCGGTGTCACCTCGAAGGGAGATTCCCCCTTATACTGGTCCGGAACCTTCGCTTCTAGGTTAGAGCGCATGCATGCGCGGAGGGACACATGCAAGCACCTATACCAACCTCTCACCACACACACACACATATGCTAGGGGCACATGCAAGTTTTCATCTCATTCCGATGTTCTCGTGGTCTTCCTCCGTGAAACCACGATCTCATGCACACTCGGATCGTCTGCCCCCTAGGCGTTCCTCGGCAGTAGCCGGCGTAGCTCTCTCTTGTTTTGTGTTTGTTTAGGTCATAGGGTGATGTCAAACCATGTTGGCTCACAAGTTGGGGCACTATCCTACCCGGTTTCACCTCGACGGGGAGATTCCACCCTCATACGGGCCCGGAACCTTCGCCTCTAGGTTAGGCGCATGCATGCGAGGGGACACATGCAAGCACCTATATATACCAACCTCTAACCACACCCACACACACACACATATGCTAGGGGCACATGCAAGTTTTCATCTCATTCCGATGTTCTCGTGGTCTTCCTCCGTGAAACCACGATCTCTGCACACTCGGATCTTCTACCCCTAGGCGTTCCTCGGCGGGGTAGCCAGTAGATCTCTCTTGTTTTGTGTTTGTTTAGGTCATAGGGTGATGTCAAACCATGTTGGCTCACAAGTTGGGGCACTATCCTACCGGTTTCACCTCGACGGAGATTCCACCCTCATACGGCCCGAACCTTCGCCTCTAGGTTAGGCGCATGCATGCGAGGGGGACACATGCAAGCACCTATATATACCAACCTCTAACCACACCCCACACACACATATGCTAGGGGCACATGCAAGTTTTCATCTCATTCCGATGTTCTCGTGGTCTTCCTCCGTGAAACCACGATCTCTGTGCACACTCGGATCGTCTACCCCCTAGACGTTCCTCGGCGAGGTAGCCAGCGAGATCTCTCTTGTTTTGTGTTTGTTTAGGTCATAGGGTGATGTCAAACCATGTTGGCTCACAAGTTGGGGCACTATCCTACCGGTTTCACCTCGACGGGAGATTCCACCCTCATCTGGGCCGGAACCTTCGCCTCTAGGTTAGAGCGCATGCATGTGAGGGGGGACACATGCAAGAACCTATACCAACCTCTCACCACACTGACACACATATGCTAGGGACACATGCAAGTTTTCATCTAATTCCCATGTTCTCGTGGTCTTCCTCCGTGAAATCTCGATCTGTGCACACTCGGATCGTCTACCCCCTAGACGTTCCTCGGCGGGGTAGCCCGGCGTAGCTCTCTCTTGTTTTGTGTTTGTTTAGGTCATACGGTGATGTAAAACCATGTTTGTTCACAAGTTGGGGCACTATCCTACCCGGTTTCACCTAAACGGGGAGATTCCCCCCTTATACGGGTCCGGAACCTTCGCCTCTAGGTTAGAGCGCATGCATGCGAGGAGGGACACATGCAAGCACCTATACCAACCTCTCACCACACTCACACAAATATGCTAGGGGCACATGCAAGTTTTCATCTGATTCCGATGTTCTCGTGGTCTTCCTCCGGCGAAACCCTGAACTCGGTGCACACTCGGATCGTCTACCCCCTAGACGTTCCTCTGACAGGGGTAGCCTGGCGTAGATCTCTCTTGTTTTGTGTTTGTTTAGGTCATACGGTGATGTAAAACCATGTTTGTTCACAAGTTGGGGCACTATCCTACCCGGTTTCACCTAAACGGGGAGATTCCCCCCTTATACGGGTCCGGAACCTTCGCCTCTAGGTTAGAGCGCATGCATGCGAGGAGGGACACATGCAAGCACCTATATATACCTACCTCTAACCACACCCACACACACACATATGCTAGGGACACATGCAATTTTCATCTGATTCCGAAGTTCTCGTGGTCTTCCTCCGGCAAAACCCTGATCTGTGTACACTCGGATCGTCTACCCCCCTAGATGTTCCTCTAGCAGGGGTAGCCCGTCGTAGATCTCTCTTGTTTTGTGTTTGTTTAGGTCATAGGGAGATGTAAAACCATGTTGGTTCACAAGTTGGGGCACTATCCTACCCGGTTTCACCTCGACGGGGAGATTCCACCCTCATACGGGCCCGGAACCTTCGCCTCTAGGTTAGAGCGCATGCATGCGAGGAGGGACACATGCAAGCACCTATACAAACCTCTCACCACACACACACACATATGCTAGGGGCACATGCAAGTTTTCATCTCATTCCGATGTTCTCGTGGTCTTCCTCCGGCGAAACCCTGATCTCTGTGCACACTCGGATCGTCTACCCCCCTAGACGTTCCTCGGCGAGGTAGCCGGCGTAGCTCTCTCTTGTTTTGTGTTTGTTTAGGTCATAGGGTGATGTCAAACCATGTTGGCTCACAAGTTGGGGCACTATCCTACCGGTTTCACCTCGGGGAGATTCCACCCTCATCTGCCTGGAACCTTCGCCTCTAGGTTAGAGCGCATGCATGCGAGGGGGGACACATGCAAGCACCTATACCAACCTCTAACCACACCCACACACACACATATGCTAGGGGCACATGCAAGTTTTCATCTCATTCCGATGTTCTCGTGGTCTTCCTCCGGCGAAACCCTGATCTCTGTGCACACTCGGATCGTCTACCCCCCTAGACGTTCCTCTGACAGGGGTAGCCCGGCGTAGATCTCTCTTGTTTTGTGTTTGTTTAGGTCATAGGGTGATGTCAAACCATGTTGGCTCACAAGTTGGGGCACTATCCTACCCGGTTTCACCTCGACGGGGAGATTCCACCCTCATACGGGCCCGGAACCTTCGCCTCTAGGTTAGAGCGCATGCATGCTAGGGCGACACATGCAAGCACCTATATATACCAACCTCTAACCACACCCACACACACATATGCTAGGGGCACATGCAAGTTTTCATCTCATTCCGATGTTCTCGTGGTCTTCCTCGTGAAACCACGATCTCTGTGCACACTCGGATCGTCTACCCCCTAGACGTTCCTCGGCGGGGGTAGCCCGCGTATCTCTCTTGTTTTGTGTTTGTTTAGGTCATAGGGTGATGTCAAACCATGTTGGCTCACAAGTTGGGGCACTATCCTACCGGTTTCACCTCGACGGGAGATTCCACCCTCATCTGGGCCGGAACCTTCGCCTCTAGGTTAGGCGCATGCATGCGAGGGGACACATGCAAGCACCTATATACCAACCTCTAACCACACCCACACACACACATATGCTAGGGGCACATGCAAGTTTTCATCTCATTCCGATGTTCTCGTGGTCTTCCTCGTGAAACCACGATCTCTGTGCACACTCGGATCGTCTACCCCTAGACGTTCCTCACAGCGAGGTAGCCGGCGTAGATCTCTCTTGTTTTGTGTTTGTTTAGGTCATAGGGTGATGTCAAACCATGTTGGCTCACAAGTTGGGGCACTATCCTACCGGTTTCACCTCGACGGGAGATTCCACCCTCATCTGGGCCGGAACCTTCGCCTCTAGGTTAGGCGCATGCATGCGAGGGGACACATGCAAGCACCTATATATACCAACCTCTAACCACACCCACACACACACATATGCTAGGGGCACATGCAAGTTTTCATCTCATTCCGATGTTCTCGTGGTCTTCCTCCGTGAAACCACGATCTCTGTGCACACTCGGATCGTCTACCCCCTAGACGTTCCTCGGCGATGGTAGCCAGTAGATCTCTCTTGTTTTGTGTTTGTTTAGGTCATAGGGTGATGTCAAACCATGTTGGCTCACAAGTTGGGGCACTATCCTACCGGTTTCACCTCGACGGGAGATTCCACCCTCATCTGGGCGGAACCTTCGCCTCTAGGTTAGGCGCATGCATGCGAGGGGACACATGCAAGCACCTATACCAACCTCTCACCACACTCACACACATATGCTAGGGACACATGCAAGTTTTCATCGATTCCGATGTTCTCGTGGTCTTCCTCGTGAAATCTCGATCTGTGCACACTCGGATCGTCTACCCCCTAGACGTTCCTCGGCAGGTAGCCCGGCATAGCTCTCTGTTGTTTTGTGTTTGTTTAGGTCCTAGGATGATGTAAAACCATGTTGGTTCACAAGTTGGTGCACTATCCTACCGGTTTCACCTCAACGGGAGATTCCCCTTATCTGGTCGGAACCTTCGCTTCTAGGTTAGGCGCATGCATGCGAGGAGGGACACATGCAAGCACCTATACCAACCTCTCACCACACGCACACAAATATGCTAGGGGCACATGCAAGTTTTCATCTGATTAGATGTTCTCGTGGTCTTCCTCGTGAAACCACGATCTCTGTGCACTTGGATCGTCCCCCTAGACGTTCCTCGGCGAGGTAGCCGGCGTAGCTCTCTCTTGTTTTGTGTTTGTTTAGGTCATAGGGTGATGTCAAACCATGTTGGCTCACAAGTTGGGGCACTATCCTACCGGTTTCACCTCGACGGGAGATTCCACCCTCATCAGACGGAACCTTCGCCTCTAGGTTAGAGCGCATGCATGCGAGGAGGGACACATGCAAGCACCTATACCAACCTCTCACCACACTCACACAAATATGCTAGGGGCACATGCAATTTTTCATCTGATTCCGATGTTCTCGTGGTCTTCCTCCGGCGAAACCCTGATCTCTGTGCACACTCGGATCGTCTACCCCTAGACGTTCCTCTGACAGGGGTAGCCCGGCGTAGATCTCTCTTGTTTTGTGTTTGTTCAGGTCATACGGTGATGTAAAACCATGTTGGTTCACAAGTTGGGGCACTATCCTACCCGGTTTCACCTAAACGGGGAGATTCCCCCCTTATACGGGTCCGGAACCTTCGCCTCTAGGTTAGAGCGCATGCAAGCGAGGAGGGACACATGCAAGCACCTATACCAATCTCTCACCACACTCACACACATATGCTAGGGACACATGCAAGTTTTCATCTGATTCCGATGTTCTCGTGGTCTTCCTCCGGCGAAACCCTGATCTCTGTGCACACTCGGATCGTCTACCCCCTAGACGTTCCTCTGACAGGGATAGCCAGTAGCTCTCTCTTGTTTTGTGTTTGTTTAGGTCATAGGGTGATGTCAAACCATGTTGGCTCACAAGTTGGGGCACTATCCTACCGGTTTCACCTCGACGGGAGATTCCACCCTCATCTGGGCCGGAACCTTCGCCTCTAGGTTAGGCGCATGCATGCGAGGGGACACATGCAAGCACCTATATATACCAACCTCTAACCACACCCACACACACACATATGCTAGGGGCACATGCAAGTTTTCATCTCATTCCGATGTTCTCGTGGTCTTCCTCGTGAAACCACGATCTCTGTGCACTCGGATCGTCTACCCCCTAGACGTTCCTCGGGAGGTAGCCCGTAGATCTCTCTTGTTTTGTGTTTGTTTAGGTCATAGGGTGATGTCAAACCATGTTGGCTCACAAGTTGGGGCACTATCCTACCGGTTTCACCTCGACGGGAGATTCCACCCTCACGGGCCGGAACCTTCGCCTCTAGGTTAGGCGCATGCATGCGAGGGGGGACACATGCAAGAACCTATATATACCAACCTATAACCACACCCACACACACATATTCTAGGGGCACATGCAAGTTTTCATCTCATTCCGATGTTCTCGTGGTCTTCCTCCGGCGAAACCCTGATCTCTGTGCACTCGGATCGCCTACCCCCTAGACGTTCCTCCGACAGGGTAGCCAGTAGATCTCTCTTGTTTTGTGTTTGTTTAGGTCATAGGGTGATGTCAAACCATGTTGGCTCACAAGTTGGGGCACTATCCTACCGGTTTCACCTCGACGGGAGATTCCACCCTCATCTGGGCCGGAACCTTCGCCTCTAGGTTAGGCGCATGCATGCGAGGGACACATGCAAGCACCTATATATACCAACCTCTAACCACACCCACACACACACATATGCTAGGGGCACATGCAAGTTTTCATCTGATTCCGATGTTCTCGTGGTCTTCCTCCGGCGAAACCCTGATCTCTGTGCACACTCGGATCGTCTACCCCCCTAGACGTTCCTCTGACAGGGGTAGCCCGGCGTAGATCTCTTGTTTTGTGTTTGTTTAGGTCATAGGGTGATGTCAAACCATGTTGGCTCACAAGTTGGGGCACTATCCTACCCGGTTTCACCTCGACGGGGAGATTCCACCCTCATACGGGCCCGGAACCTTCGCCTCTAGGTTAGAGCGCATGCATGCGAGGAGGGACACATGCAAGCACCTATACCAACCTCTCACCACACACACACATATATGCTAGGGGCACATGCAAGTTTTCATCTCATTCCGATGTTCTCGTGGTCTTCCTCCGGCGAAACCCTGATCTCTGTGCACACTCGGATCGTCTACCCCCCTAGACGTTCCTCGGCGAGGTAGCCCGTAGATCTCTCTTGTTTTGTGTTTGTTTAGGTCATAGGGTGATGTCAAACCATGTTGGCTCACAAGTTGGGGCACTATCCTACCGGTTTCACCTCGACGGGAGATTCCACCCTCATACGGGCCCTAACCTTCGCCTCTAGGTTAGGCGCATGCATGCGAGGGGACACATGCAAGCACCTATATATACCAACCTCTAACCACAACCACACACACACATATGCTAGGGGCACATGCAAGTTTTCATCTCATTCCGATGTTCTCGTGGTCTTCCTCCGGCGAAACCCTGATCTCTGTGCACACTCGGATCGTCTACCCCTAGACGTTCCTCGGCGAGGTAGCCAGCGTAGATCTCTCTTGTTTTGTGTTTGTTTAGGTCATAGGGTGATGTCAAACCATGTTGGCTCACAAGTTGGGGCACTATCCTACCGGTTTCACCTCGACGGGAGATTCCACCCTCATACGGGCCGGAACCGCCTCTAGGTTAGAGCGCATGCATGCGAGGGGACACATGCAAGCACCTATACCAACCTCTCATCACACTCACACACATATGCTAGGGACACATGCAAGTTTTCATCTGATTCCGATGTTCTCGTGGTCTTCCTCGTGAAATCTCGATCTCATGCACACTCGGATCGTCTACCCCCTAGACGTTCCTCGGCAGGGGTAGCCGGCATAGCTCTCTGTTGTTTTGTGTTTGTTTAGGTCCTAGGATGATGTAAAACCATGTTGGTTCACAAGTTGGTGCACTATCCTACCGGTTTCACCTCAACGTGGAGATTCCCCCTTATACGGGTCCGGAACCTTCGCTTCTAGGTTAGAGCGCATGCATGCGAGGAGGTACACATGCAAGCACCTATACCAACCTCTCACCACACTCACACACATATGCTAGGGCCACATGCAAGTTTTCATCTGATTCGATGTTCTCGTGGTCTTCCTCCGTGAAACCACGATCTCTGCACTGGACTGACTGCACCCCCTAGACGTTCCTCCAGGGGGTAGCCCGGCGTAGCTCTCTTGTTTTGTGTTTGTTTAGGTCATAGGGTGATGTCAAACCTTGTTGGCTCACAAGTTGGGGCACTATCCTACCCGGTTTCACCTCGACGGGAGATTCCTCTACAAGAGAAACTATCGTCCGCCTCCAAAGAGGGGTTGTGAGAACCACTTGCGATAAAAGCATTGAATCTTTGAACAGCTTCTCCAAAATGTGTGATACATAAAATTCACACACATTTCATGTGGGCGTGGAGGTGCTATTCAGAACCACATGCGATAATAACACTTACAAACATATAGAAATTTGTCGGTGTGAGAAGATTCACGATATTTCATGTGGGCATGGAGACTGCTATTCAGAGCGTCTTAAATCATCCAATTAATAAAAAAAGAACATAAATAATTGATACAAATATAAAATAAGTGTGCAAGTAGAAAGGGAAAATGCAGAGGGCTACGCCGGTCACCGTCGGCGTGATGCGTGGGTACGCCGAGGGTCACCGGCGTGCATGGATGGCGCTATGCCGAGGGTCGCCTCGGCGTAATGGACGGCACCGTTAGCGCCGCCTTGGCCGATATGTGCCACGCGTCCCCGGCTACACCGAGGCCTCACGATCGAGGTGACCGTCGGCGTAGGGTATACTACGCCGACGGCTTGGCTACGCCGAGGGCTGGCGACTTGGGCTGGCCTGGTCCGGTCCTACGCCGACGGCCCCGACGTTTGGCCGTCGGCGTAGCAAGCGGCCGTCGGCGCATCTGGCCTTTCCTGTAGTGTGATGTATTACCAGTGTCCAGTAGCAGCTGTTATGTGGCCGATAAAGACACAGTATCTTTACTATTAAAAAGAAGTTGGTGTTGGTAGGTTGTACTTTGACACTTTGAGATCAAACATTGAAACAATCAGGACGGTAGGATCTACATCTAATGGTACGTATCCGTTAGTTAATTACACTGCCTTGCCACCTATAAGTGAAATTGCCGGTTTCTGTGCTATCTAAAAAAAAACATCCTTGCGTTTCGCTTCGGCTTCGTCGCTCTTTGTCCCGTCCCGCGGACAAGTCATCCCCGCCGCTACCCCGAACCCCACGTTTTCATCTCCTCATGACCCGCCTCTCCTGGACCTCCCCGTGAGCGCTCCTTCCGCCCCATCCTCACTCGCGCCGACCTCCCATCCCCAAATCGACGGCTTCCTACTCCTCTATGACAGGATCCCGCGAGCTCCGACGTCACCTACCACAACCAATTCTACGCGGCCGCGGCCTTCGCTGACTGGGTCAACTCCTCCTCCACCACTACAATCTCTCGCCTCCAGAACGACTGCCGGAAGGTGTGAATCCAGATAAGTTTATAAACGTTCAAGCGCCCGATTACCATCTCCCATTGAATCCTCCTGATCCCCAACTACCGCCGCCTCAAACCCTGAATCTGAGTTGTGCTACCTTCCTGATCCTTAGGCTAGGCTTTTGAAACCATCAGCTCAAGGGTTGCTGCCGTCAGGTCACGCCACAACCGGATATACGTGCAACGTATGCAACCTGAGGCTTTGCCTATGGGACGAACGTATCAGGAGCTGCGTCAGTGAATGCACGCGCAGGGGCCTTCGTACATCCTCGAGCATGCCGTGTCCTTCCTTGACATCTAAGGGGGCTCTTGCTGCTCTCTCGTCAAGACTTCCAGGTACAGAAGTAAAGATTAATCAGGATTCACATCTGATTATGGTGATAAAGATGTGGCCATGAATTTTTAATATATTCACTTATCAGGCTGACTCTGTGTTTACTTCTGTCATTTGGTCGGTTTATGGTCAAGGAGTTGATGAATTTTTATTTTTATATATACTTTGCAGTCTCTAAATTCTCTATCTCTATCTGCACTATCGAGAAAAGATTTAGTGTTCCGTCATCGGCTAATACATCGTCTTCGTCTATCGCACATTTTGTAATTAAGCCGCTGTCCACATCCCCAAAATCAAGCCGACGACCACGTCCCGCAGCCTCAAGGCATCACACAGTCGTGTGCCTCAATGCCGATCCAATCGTGCCACCACCGCCTCTGCCACCCACCTCGCCGGCAACTTTGGCGTGCGGCGGCTTTCTCGCTCTCATGGGCTGCCGCGCTACGGCGAGCAGCCGAGGGCGAGGGATAGCGAGCCAAGGGTTGGGTAGGCGTGGCCCTGGCGGCGATGCGGACCAAGAGCAAGGAGAAGACGGCGACGGAGCGGCCACCGACGTGGGAGCCTATGTTAGGATCTAGAGTTACGTAACTCTCTGCTCCAGGTATGTTAGATTGCACGTTCTTAAAAAATATAGTTTTTTTATTACATTCATGTTAGAAGCCGTATAAGATGAGCAATCTTGCAAGGCAGTAGAGGCCATGGTTATGGAGAAGATGGACCTGCAGTAACATACCATTGGGAAACATCTAAGGCCATTGCTTGAACTTGGCATGGCTGGGGATGACTTATATCTATCTGCACTGCTTGTATATTTCAACAAATGTATTTCTAGGAACCCTTCTATTGGTGAAATAAAACCGCACAGGTCTAGATTAAAGAAGGACACGGGCCAAGGGAGAGAATTGGCCAAGAAGTTATTTTTTCCAAAATGTTATTCAAGATATGTGAATTTATTTTTCTCTATCACTTTTTTTAATTTAATGGAATAAAATATTGACATCCGTCTTACATAAAAGGTTGTTATGTTGTCATGTACATTAATTTCCTGATAATTTTGTTATCGAGGAAGAATAGTAATCTCAATCCACTGTGTTATAATCAACTAACGCACAAAATGGTTCTTACTTTTGACCATTTCGCTTATTTTCACCTGTTTACTGATGGAAGTTTCAGACGGGAAAGAGAAGGCAGAGAAGGGGCCTACAGAGGCATGACCTCTGACAGGAGCGATGACGATGGCCGGCCCTGTGGCTTTGGTGCTGCATCGATACTGACAATGGCGCGTAGGGCGGGAGAATGGTGCCGACAAGAGACACACCAGGGCAAACCTGCCTCTACATGATGGTTTGATGTGCTCGTTGGTGTCACCCATCAAACAAATTATCTGAAATATGAGCGTGTACCTAAACTAGACACTTGGTGCGGTGGCTCTGGACCTACACATTATTGTCGACTAACAGGCAGAGCCAAAGAACATTGCGTGGCAACCACATGGCATGCCGACTATAATGTTACCGAAAGGCCGCGGGGATCTATCAAGTCAACTTTGTAAGTATAGAAGTGCCATATGATCTTACACCTTTTCCCCACTCACACGTTTAATGGTGTTCAATCCAATGCTAAATAGCAGGTTAACAGGTGTACAGGTCAAGAACAAAAGTGTTGATTATTTTAGTATGTATTGGTAAAAATAATTCATTGTGTTAGTTTTCTTCCAAAATTGCCAAGTCGTTATCAGATTCTCCACCCTTCAAAGAAGTATACATGACTCTTCTTTACTTTTCTGTTTATTTAATTTGTTAAAGTACACTCATTGTAAATATGGTATGTTTACTGTTTAGTACCGATAGATGAAGTGGGAGCTACATGTGCTTATGTTGTTGCAGACAAGGCTTGGTTCAACCAACTGAAGAACTTGATCCATAGGGCTTGTAAATTGGTTACGTCACCTGATTAAATCCTAAGGTATGTAAGTGAAACTATCTTCATAAGTCAATATACATGTTCTCTGTTTTGATGAAACCGACATATCTGCATATAAGTTTCATATGCATATCTTCTAGAGCGGTCTAATGAAAATAGTGAGTGAGCTTCAGTCGCTGCAGGTTCAAAATTTCACACTTCTTGACAACTTTGTATGGTTAAAGGATAAACTTTGACAATTTTTCCACTTCTGCGCTTGTGATAAATTTCTCTTCTGTTTACTGTACCAATAAAATGAATTTTTCTGGCAACATCAATTCATGTAATTTATGCATAGCTACATATGCATGTTTAATTCATGAATGATGTAGGACCAATGTCGCAAACATATAATGTGCCTTAAATAAGGAATAATATTTCTTTTTGTTATTCATGTTGTATTGGGTTGAGCCAAGGCAAAGTGCAAGGAACAAGGGAGCAACACTTGGAAAAGGGAGCCAAACATACAAACATGTACTCTGCCTGTGTGAGGGGGAGGACAAGCCGATGAAGGAAGGGTGTGACACAAACAAGAAATAGTTGCTTAAATTGGTTTGGAAAAATGTTTTTGTTGGGTTGATGCAAGAAATGTCTCTCACATGTGTCTCTATAGCATCTATGGAAAACGATGCTTCGCAGTTTTTCGGTTAATAGATTTTTCAATGCCAAATGCTTTGTCATCGTTAGTCTAGAAATTGACATATTGATGGTCGGAATATCACGCTGATGGAAAACGAAAATAAAATTGTGTTATATGTTGTATCTTTGTTGCATTGTTGGACCCTTGGATGTAAGATGTCACATATAGACAATTATATGGCATTGGTATTCCGTAGAATCAACAGCCCTTTTAAATTCTATGCAGATGAAAAGAATATATGTACGTATGTTGTTGCTCATCCGCATAGATTGATAGAAGTGCCATAGTTTCTGAGCGTAGATAGAGAGGTAGGGAGGAACGGAGATATGGAGAAGGTGGAAAAGGAGAAAAGATGATAGAACCACGAGCATGACCATTCTACCAATCCAAACTCTGATATTCTTTAGCTTTGCCACTGAATGTTTATATGTATGATGGTGAAATAAATTTAATGTTCCGTTGCAACGCATGGGCATTTAACTAGTTCCTGTAAAGATCTTCTTACGAACTCGGTATGATATGGTAGTGTTTGGTGGTTTGATACAAGACCCACATCGTCACGCTGGGCACATGAATCGCGAGTAGAGGAAGGAAATGCCCAATTCGGGATCACAATTTAGATTATTACTAACCAATGCCTCGCACGCTTAGAGCATCGCTGGGCGTTTTTTTATTCGTCCCAAAAAAATGATCCAGTAGCGTTCTTAGGACCCATATTTCGTCCGAATTTGGCTCAACTTTCGTTCCGGGATCCTAGGCTGAGGTGCTGGGAACGCGCTAGAAACGACGGACAAAGCGAAATCGGCGAAAAAATGGCTCCGTGTGTCGCCCCGTCCTGTGAGCCACTGAAAGCCAAGTCGTGGTCATCCTTTCGCCTCGGCTCCCGTGACGGACCGCAGGGCAATGACTGCCCGTCTCGTCGGCCACCCGTCGCTGTAATGGTGCGCTACTGACATAGTTACACCTGCGGGTACACGACCTTAGCATACCTGGTCCAGCCCAAGGAAGGCCCATGACAAATATACACCGGCCCATGAAGACTTTCGGGTGGCCAGGGCCCTGACGCCTTTGGATCCTTGGAGAGCAAGACTAGAGTAGATAGAAATTTCAAATGGGTAAACCCTAAAACCTGTAACCGACTCGATCTGTGCCTGGGACCTGCCTACCTCTATATAAAGGCCAGGAGGGCACGACGAGGAGGCTCTCTTACAATCTCTCGCATACCACCGCATACACACCTCCACGCCAAATTGCATCTGCGCACCCGTGTAACCTTCGGTTCTGTCGCAATCAAGAGCAGACAGCAGGAGTAGGGTTTTCTCTCCGGGGGCCTGAACCTGGGTAAACCTCGTGTCCCCATGTTGCTTGTTTTCTAACCGTTCCGCGATCTCCAGCATCCCCATCTTCTCCAAAACCCAAGTCCATAACAATGGGCATTGACGAGATTAAACCTCGTCAATTGGCGCCGTCGGTGGGAACTGGGGACGCTGATTGTGCGATCGTGACGGTCCCAACCCAAGCGATCTACAACTCCGCAGCGACGGAGAGTCATCTCCTCTTCGGCGCCTTTGACTTCACCGCCCACTCACCGGCCATCCTGAAGGACTTCGAGCCCGTTGGCGACTGACTCGAAATCTTGTTCGGGAGCTTCTGCTTCCAGGTGGGGCAGACCGGCACTCTCCGCCTCCCAGAGCGGGTGCCTCTGCCGTAGATCAGGCCTGCTTCGTGGGCTCCGCACCCCGTGCTACACACATCACCATCGACAGATGAGTCCTACGACAGCAGCAGCTGCAACTCAGATCTGTGTGATCCACCATCGGATGAAGGGACCTACAGTTCCGGATCCGAAAGCTGCGGTAGCAGCAATCCAATCTACGAGCGCTACCTATGCGCCGCAGTCATCTAGAGTGATGTGGATAAGGAACACAATCCGCCACCCAACCCGCAGGGTAGAAATGGTTGGAACAGAAGAAGCCAGTGCCCCCACCCAACGGGGACAACACCGATCGGGTCACCCACCTCAGCGAGGAGGGATGGGCTCAAGAACGCGAGGCCGTAGCAGGCAACAAGATCCCGCCCGCCGATGCTTCACGGGATGTGCTGATGGCGTACCACATGCTCTTAATCGAGGAGCATAAGCAGGTGAAGATGCAAGAGGTGCTTGACAAGCGCAAGCAAGCAGCCTCGGAGTCCAACACGCGGCGAGCTACGCTCTCCGCCATGGGCATTGGCTCCAGCTCGCACGGCAACCATGGCAAAAAGCACCGTTTTCGGATGGAGAACATGGACCCCAAGGAGCGTCGCGAGGTGACTCGGGCCCTCAACGCGTCCTTTATAGAGATGGACGCCGATGGCAACGTCATCCCAAAGACACCGCAAGACGCAATCATGGCGGCCACCGCGTACCTCGCGTCTCACCCACCTCCGGAGGGGGAGCCGAAAAGGGCCATGCATAAGTCCGCGCTTACCGGACTCGGACTCGTCGGAGCTGCGCTCCACGGAGAAGCTCCTGCGGAGCCAAAGAAGAAGGCTACGGTCAAGTTCAACCGTAGCCCCACACCTTCATCCGAAGATGAAGAGCACGACCTTCCTCGAAGGCACAAGAGCTCGTGCCATCGCAGCCGCGATTACGACGCCCGAAGCGAGCTCACCCAGCGCAAAATCGACAAAGCGCGCGCCAAGCGCACATGCTCGTCTGAATCAGAGATGGATGAAGACGAAGGAGAACTCTGCAGAGCACGATTGAAAGAACATGTGTTCCCCCATGTGTGGTTTTGGTAATTAATGACAATCTCTATGGACTAATGCTTGTATCAAGTTGTACTTGTAGGAATTGTCCATAGGGAATGCTTGAACCATATGTTGGCTTCAAGGTTTGGAGAAGAAGAAAGTGAAGAGGATCAAGTGGTGACCAAGGTGTTCAAGGAGTGATCCACAGATTGGTCATGTGAGAGTTAAACCTATGGCAAGTATGTCTTGAAGAATAAGATGGATTAATATCTCTGGTGCACCTTCAAGGCATCAACATAATGAAGAAAAGAAGAAACGATGTGCAATATCTAGAAGATCTCATGGTTGAAGCTTTCCATCCTCGGTGATCATGGATCGATGAAGACAAGGTCAAATTAAAGGTTTCCCCATGTTGTATGGGGGAGTAACTTGCAAGTCTTCATCAAGAAAGTGCGTACAAGAGCAATCAAGAAAGGTGTTCCATCTTGAGAAGGATAAGACCGTCTACATCATAATCAAGTGGAATATGTGCAAGGCAAAGGTATGATCTTGATATGATTTCTCTCTTACCGGTCTCGGGATGTTAGTTGGGGAGACCAGTTTATAGGATAGACAACCGTACTATCAAGAGGGGCTCTCAAGTGAGTAACTCGATCATACCCTTCAGAGAGAGCTCAAACCATTGCATACTTTGCATCATCATTTCTTGGTTGTTATTTGGATCTTATCCATGTGAGGTTCTAGAGCTTGTGGCAATATTCATAACAAGCCCTAGTTCATCAAAAACGGATTTCCCCTTTATATCTTATTGCGTTTTTGATCTTTGAGGTTTTCCGGTTTCTCACCAAGAGAGGTATCTCACTTTATAATACATGAAACGTTCTCTCTTGGTGGTATCCAATATTTCCTGTTGGATAGCCCTTGTTGGATAGCCCTTGTTGTCCTGTTGGATAGCCCTTGTTGTCCTGTTTCCAACAAAATTGGTTTCGGGTCAATCGGAGTTTCCAAACTCTAGATATTGCCATTTGAAGTTTGCCTCTTATTTGGTTCTGACCGGAGTCTCCGGTCTGCGTGGACCGGAGTCTAAGGTCTGCGTGGACCGAAGTCTCCGGTGTTGTCCGGAGTTTCTGGATGTGTCTCCGGTGGTGACTTCAGAATTAGGGCTGGGACATATTGTATGGGGGTCCGGAGCCAGGTCTGGAGGCTACCCCGGAGTCTCCGATGTTTCCTCAGTCCGGAGTCCCCGGTGTTGGAAGACCGGAGTCTCCGGTCTTTTGGGTCTTGGATGGCCCAGGTCATTCAGATGGGCGGTCCGGAGGCTGGTCCGGAGGTTGGGCCGGAATCTCCGGTGTAGACCGGAGTCTCCAATGTAGACCGGAGTCTCCGGTCTGACTTTTCCCCAACGGGCAAAAAACGGTCAGAAACATGTGGGCCTATAAAAAGGGGCCGTTCTTCCCCAATGCATCTGCTCGAGTTTTTGACAGGCTTTCTCCTCCATTCTTGACCCAGCTTCCCCTTCAATCCCTCCCTTGATTCTTGCATATACTTTAGGGATTTGAAAGAGGAGATCTAGATCTACAATCCAACCAATCCATCTCTCCTCTAAGTGAGGGGAACATCTTGGGATCTAGATCTTGGAGTCTTTTGTGGATTTCCTCCATTTTTCTTCCTCTCTTATTCCCCCACAAGCTTTTGTAGCTTTGGTGGAATTTGGGAGAGAAGGATTTGAGCACTACTTGTGTTCTTGTCATTGCATTTGGTGCATCAGTTTGAGTTCTCCCCGAAGGATTTGGTGAGTGAAAGTTGAGAAGCTTTTTACTCTTGGGTTCTTGGAACCCTGGACGGTGTGTTGGTGTTGCAGGTTGTGGCCTTGGTGGCATTGTGGCCTTGGTGGCATTTGTTGGGAGCATCCAATTAAGTTGTGGAGAAGTGCCCCAGCCTTGTGAGAGGTTCCGGTTGCCACCGACAAGTGCACCGATAGTGGAAGCGTGGATCGATCCCATTGGGGTGAGATTCACCGGAGAATAAGGGAGGCCTTTTGTGGCATTGGTGGTTTGATACCACCCCCTCTCCAAACGAGATGTACTCCATGTTGGGAGGAACTCGGTAAAATATCGGTGTCCCCGCGTGCCTCGGTTATCTCTATACCCGAGCTCTTTACTTATGCACTTTACATTGTGATAGCCTTCGTGCTTGAAGTAATATATATCTTGCTATCTCTTTGTTGCTTGTATTGCTTAGAATAAGTTGTTGTTGCACATAGGTGAACCTTAGTTGTTCTAGGTTGTGCTTTATAAAGTAAAACTAGTTCTATTCCGCCTTTGTTGAGCCACTCTAGGAAAAGTTTTAATCGCCTATTCACCCCCTTCTAGGCGACATCCGTATCCTTTCAACGATGCTTCAGCAGATCTGTCCGGCGGACACGGATGCCATGGAATTTCAAGCTTCCTTCGGATACTCTGAAGTTTGACGGTACACATGACCCCAAGGCGTGGCTCAGCGACCACCTGTCGTCCGTCAAGCTACACGGCGGGAACAAGGACACTGCCCTGCAATGCCTCCAGCTGCAGCTGATAGGCGCAGCCCGAATCTAGCTCAGGAGCCTATCATCGGGATCCATCCGAAGTTGGGAGGAACTGGCATACAGTTTCATCCGAAACTTCAAAGGCACCAGCAAGAGGACAACATCGATCGAGGAGCTAAGGGCCTGCACCCAACGAATGGGCGAATCCATTCGCTTGTACATACTACGCTGGTCCAAAACCAAGAATTCCGCGGCGCACATCTCCGAGGAGAGAGCTATCGACGCCTTCAAAGACGGCGTCAAACGCCAGGACTTCAAGGAAGAACTTGGGCGCGTCAAGCCCAAGACACATGACCACCTCATGGACATCGCCAACAGGTGGGCCGACGGCGAGGACTCCGTCCACCGAGCGCACTCGGAGGAGGAAGACGACTACAGCCGGAGACGTGAACGCCCTAGCAAGAGAAGATCGCGCGTCTACGACGATCGCGATGGACCCGACATGGTCGCGGCTGGCTACGCCGACCGCCGCAGCGACGGTAACCGCAATAGCGGCGGATACCGCGGAAGCAACTTCCACGACAGAGGACGCCCAACACAGTCATGGCAGCATCGCGGCCGCGACGACGGACCCTCAGCATACGAAAAACTATCGGGTCCATGCACCATCCATTTCTACATCGACAAGCAGGATGGTAAGAAGAAGGCAAGACACATGCTCAAGGACTGCCGCAAGTTCCAGAAACTCAGCGAGAGCATGTTCCATATGAGGCAGCAAGCCCCGAACCCTGGATACGGGAACGCACCCACACCAGGCGAGATCGCACTTGGAGCTCCTCCACCACCACCTGCGGGAGGCCCGAACCACCCAATCGCACCCGCGCAGAATAACGGTAGGCACGGGTACCCCACGCCGAAAGGATCACTGATGATCCAAAAAGGGCGCCCAACGAATAGGGTGCAGAAGAAAATCACCCGTCAGATCAATCTGGCCGTGACAGCACCACCCGCCATCCCTGAGTACCTCAGCGGATCGGAATCCTGCATCACGTTCAGCCGGTCGGACCACCCTTGCCAAGTCCCTCGCCCAGGTCATGCTGCCCTGGTGCTTGTGGCGCAGATCGGAGGGTTCGACATGAGCCACGTCTTCATGGACGGCGGCAACAACATCAACCTAATGTTCGCTAGCACCCTAGCAGCAATGCGGATCCCGCTGTGCAGCCTCGAACAGTCCGACACAATGTTCCATGGCATCGTGCCAGGAAAGAGAATATTCCCCCTAGGAAAGATATGGCTCGACGTCATCTTCGGCAAGATGAATAACTTCCGATGCGAGCGACTCGAGTTCGAAGTGGTGGACTGGCCATCACAATACCATGCCATCCTCAGGCGCGTGGCATTCGCACGATTCCTGGCAGTACCGCACTACGCGTACCTGCTACTCAAGATGCCAGGACCCAGGGGCATCATCACGGTCCATGGGAGCTTCACCCGATCGGACCACTGCGAGAGGGACTTCAACAGAATCTCCCAGTCATTCGTCATGCATGAGGAGCTCGTAAGGCTCCGCGAGGTGACGGACAACGGAGCACCCCCAGTCGCAAGACAGAACGCACCAAACATGTCCTTCGACTCCACCGTCAACACAAAGAAGGTGCAAGTCCACCCGACGGACACCTCCAAGACGGCGCTGATCGCCAACGATCTCAGCCCGCATAGGAAAGCGCGCTCGTCGAATTCCTCCGTGAGCGCTGGGAAATCTTCGCCTGGTGTCTTGCGGACATGCCAGGAGTTTCCAGGGAATTCTCCGAGCATGCACTCAACGTATTTCCAGATGCCAAGCCCGTCAAACAGTCCATCCAACGACTGCCCGAACCTCGGGCCGAAGCCATAGGAGTCAAAGTCAACAGACTACTCGCTACAAACTTCATCAGGGAGATCAAGGAGAACGAGTGGCTCGCCAATACCGTGATGGTCCCCAAAAAGGACATGGACATCCTGCAGATGTGCGTGGACTTCACATCGCTGAACACGCACTGCCCGAATGATCACTTCCCTCTCCCTCGGATCGATCATATTATCGATTCGTCTGCAGGATGCAAAAAACTCTCCTTCCTCGACTCCTACTCAGGCTACAACCAGATTCGACTGAAGGTCGAAGATCAGGAGAAAACAACGTTCATCACGCCGTTCGGAGTGTTCTGCTACAACACAATGCCTTTCGGGCTGAAAAACGCAGACGCCACGTACCAACGGTGCATGCAGGCATGCCTGAAGGACCAGATCGGCCGCAACATACAAGTCTATGTCGACGACATAGTCATCAAAACAAGGGAGGCCAAGACGCTCATCGACGATCTCCGCGAGACGTTTGATAATCTCGACCGCTACAAGATCAAGGTAAACCCTGAAAAGTGCGCCTTCGGCGTCCCATCTGGCCAGCTGCTCGGCTACTTCATCTCCCAGCGAGGGATCGAGGCGAACCCGAAGAAAATCCGGGCCATAATGGCCATGGAAAAACCGAAGAACCTCAAGGGCGTCCAGCAACTTGCCGGGCGAATCACGGCATTGAGCAGGTTCATCAGCCGCATGGGCAAAAAGGCTCTGCCATTCTACCAGCTGCTACGCAAAGCAGACAAATTCGAGTGGATGCCTGAAGCGGACGATGCATTCGAAGATCTAAAGCGGTTGCTCTCTACCTCGCCGGTCCTGGTCACGCCAAAGGAGCGCGAGCCTTTAATGCTGTACATAGCAGCCACACACCAGGTGGTAAGCACCGTACTGGTGGTCGAGCGATCCGAAGAAGGGAAGACCCATAGGGTCCAACACCCAATCTACTACCTCGGCGAGGTATTGATGCTGACAAAGCAGAGGTATCCTCACTACCAGAAACTCGCCTACGGCGTGTTCACGACGTCTCATCGGCTGAGCCACTACTTCCAGGAGCATCAGGTGATGGTCGTCAACGAAGCACCCCTGAACAACATCCTGAACAATCCAGAGGCCACAGGACACGTGGCCCTATGGGGCATCAAGCTGTCACCTCTAGACATCGTCTATGAGCAGCGCCACACGATCAAGTCTCAGTTCCTCCCGGACTTCCTCGTACACTGGATGTAACTGCAGCTGCCAGACACCCCAGACATGACACAGTCATGGACAATGCACTTCGACGGCTCCAAGCGCGAGGCCGGAGCAGGAGCCGGCGTCATACTGACCTCCCCGCAGGGCGACAAGATGAAGTATGTCCTCCGAATGAAGTTTTGAGCCTCCAACAATGAAGCCAAATACGAGTCCCTCATACACGGCATGCGGATGGCCAAGATCTGCGGCGCAACACGCCTCATCATCTACGGTGACTCCAACCTCGTCGTCCAGCAGACGATGAACGAGTGCGACGCGCACGCCGCCAACATGATTGCGTAGCGCGCACTCTAAAACGCACTCGAAGGAGACTTTGATGACTGCGAGCTTCGACACGTTGGGAGAGAAAGCAATGAAGAGGCCGACAGACTCGCCAACATCGGCTCCACCTGCGCACGGGTGCCACCAGGTGTGTTCCTCGAACAGATCTGTGTGCCATCCATCAAACGGAAGTTCCCAAAGGGATCACCCGAAGAAGCAGAACACTCGGGGGCTGTGCTACCCGAAGGATAGGAAGGACCAGAAAAACTCGACACAGAGGTCGCAGTGGTCAAACTGATGCAGGTCATGGCAGTCGAAGAAACTTGGATGCGGCCATACCTAAGGTATTTGATAGACGGCGAACTGCATGATAGCCCGACAGATGCCCGACGCATATCTCGCCGGTCCAAGGCCTTCACCATCATCAATGGCGAGTTGTACACGCGCATCATTTCGGGTGTACTCCAAAGGTGCGTCACCATCGGTGACGGCAAAACCATCCTCCAAGACATCCACGAGGGCATCTGCGGCCATCATGAGGGCATCCGCTCCCTCGTCGCCAAAGCTCTACGAGCTGGATTCTACTGGCCAACGGCCATGAACGACGCCAAGGACATCGTCCGAAGATGCAACGGGTGCCAAAGGTTCACGGACAAACTGCACGCACCCGTATCAGAGCTCAGGCCCATACCTTTGGCCTGGCCCTTTTCCCAATGGGGACTCGACATGATCGACAAACTGCCAAGGTCCTCGAAAGGAGGTCATGTCTACCTCCTGGTCGCATTCGACAAATTCACCAAGTGGATTGAGGCCATGCCCGTAACTAACCAAAAGGGCAAAACTGCCGTCAAGTTCTTTGAATCCATTGTCTACAGGTTCGGCGTGCCGCATAGCATCATCACCGACAATGGGTCGAACTTCATCTCCAAAGAATTTCAGGACTTCTGCGAAGACCTCGGAATCAACATCACATACGCCTCCGTGGCGCACCCGCAAACAAACGGGCAGGTCGAGTAGGCCAACGGCCTCGTCGGCGCTGGCATCAAGAAGCGCCTACCCCTTTGAATCCATTCTCTACTCCTAGCTACCTCCCTCTATTACTTTCAATAAGGCTATTCAGCCAAGGCTACTGAGCCGAACAATGTACCTCCTCCATTACGATATGAATAAATCTAAGTGTCTCGCCCCAAAATTTTGTCTACTATTCGCATTTTACCCCATGTTACAACGCACTCGGGGGCTCCCCCCACCTCACGACTTCGTCGACTGAGGATAACGCGTGTACACCTGAGTAGCTGACCACGTCAGGCTAACGAAAAGGACAAGTATACAAACAAAGCATTACGTGCTAAACAACAACATAACCTTTACAACAAAGGGTACAACACGTCCAGTCAAATATATACAAATTTTACATCTATCTTTTTTACAGGTCCTACCTATTCTGAAGAATAACCTGCGCATGCTGCTCAAACAGATCTACGATTTGTTCGGCATACTGTCTTACAGCCGCATAATGTGGATGCATATCCCACTCGCCACCATCCGACCGAAGAGGCGGCCCGGCCGCTACAACAGACAGATCTACATCAGGACGATGTAACCGCACAAGAGAGAGAGAGCGACCTTCACCCCCGCGACAAGCTGATGTCGCACCAATTCCCTGACACGATGCACATTTCGAAACTTCGCTAGCAGGCCAGAGAGAGTCGACGGCACATCATCCAGCGGAAACATTACATACAGAACCGATGCCAACGAAGACGTCTAACATGGTTATACCCTACGGGTACTCGATGTTAGCATACCTGGTCCAGCCCGACGGAAGGCCCACTCGACGACCTGCCTGAATCCATGACGCCTATGACGGTTCCGCTGATATGAAGCCCATATGGACACGGACTCCCAAGCGCACAAGACAGGGAAAGCTCAAGACTAGAGTTTGAATACAACTTGTAACCTACTCGTATCGGCACCCGAGACCTAGCCTTCCTATATATAAAGGCTAGGAGGGTCCAACGAGGAAGACAGATTACGCACCCCCGATAGACTAGACCACAACAGATCTACAGATCCTCACTTCGTACTTTCGCATAGACACCTCCACGCCAGATTGCATCTGCGCACCCCTGTAATCTTCGGTTCCGCCGTAATCAGGAGCAGACAAGCAGGAGTAGGGTTTTCCCTCCAGGAGCCTGAACCTGGGTAAACCTCGTGTCCCCGCGATGCTTGTTTGCTAACCGTTCTGCGATCTTCAGCATCCCCATCTTCTCAAAAACCCAAGCTCATAACAATGGGCATTGACGAGATTAAACCTCGTCAATTGGCGCCGTCTGTGGAAACTGGGGACGCTGATTGTGCGATCGTGACGGTCCCATCCAAAGCGATCTACGATTCATCGACGTCCGACGAACAAATCTACTTCAACGCTTGAACTCCATCACCATCGACAAGATCAGCATCAACCTACTCGCATGTGGCCAGATCGGTGTCCGTCGGCAAACAGTTGAACCAAGGCCGACCCGTCCGCTCGATTGCAGCATCTAATACTTGAAGATTGAAATTGCTAGCAGTATTGTTCGCATGCTGATCCAATAAGCAACAACCAAGAAAAGGAAAAACTAATCCATACAGTAGTCTGACTCGACATAAATCGGCCGGCCGCCACACTTAGCAATCAAGGTGCTACTTCACGTTCTCACATGGACAGAAAGAAAGAAGCAGCAGCGGCTTACATCCAAGATTGATTCCAAGACAAATTGGACACACGAGTTTCAAGTTCAAAAAAGGCGCACATTAACTTTGATCCTCCGGCGGCAATCAAATCAGCTTACATGCAAAGAAAGAAAAATCCAACGTGGTTGATCTTTTTGTTGGAGCAAGGAACACATACACGCTTTAGAATACGTATGGCTACATGGATTCTGCGGCCGGAAGTGCTAATCGCATGTGGACAAAAGAAAGGCATTGATCGAGGTGCTAGCCAAAGTTGGTGTTTGTACACCAATGTGTACATGATTTTTAAGACAAGCGAGTCAGCGGTATACTATACTGGTGAATTATCGGGGCTCCGTGGACAGCTGAAAAAAATACTCCGTTCTATGCACGGGGCAAACCCCCTTGCCGCATCGACTCCCTCCAGACAAAAATCCGGAGACTCCATCGCACGACTCCATCGACATCAACTCCATGCCCGGGGGCTGCGGCGACTCCGTCGTGTGACCCGCCGAGTCTTCGACACCGGTGACCCACTGCGGTCTTCGACCGCGGTCATATTGTCTCCTTCGGATCTTTCGACCCGTTGTGGTCTTCGGCTCCAATGACTCGGGGGCTCCCTTCGCTTTGGCGACCCGCCACGGTTTTTGACAGCGGCGACCCGATACGATCTTCGGCTCCAGCGACTCGGGGGTTTCCCTCCGTTTCGGCGACCTTCTATGGTCTTCAGCTCTAGCGATCCAGGGATCTTTCGATTCCGTCGCGTGACTCGCTGTGGTCTTCGGCTACGGCGGCTCGGGGGCTCCTTAGGCTCCAACGAACCACTACTTCGACGCCCACGGTCCGCAGGTTGCATCGCCTCCTGTGACCCGCAGGTCGTATCGGCTCTTGTGACCGTGATCTGTCGGCTGTGTTGGCTCCCACGACCCATTCACCTCGACGACAACAAACAAAGCTAAGTCCACTACTCATATTTGATTTTCTTTCTTACTTTAACTCGCACTCGAAACACTCGGGGGCTGCGCCCTCTTCGAGTAACCTAATGTGCCATCGGCTCCACGCACTCGAGCACCTCGAACGCGACAACCCGAGTAGCTGATTCTGCCTGATCGTCGAATCCTTGAACTCCGAGTGCCTCGACAAGGTACTGAGACTAAGGGTAATCAGGCTAACGAAAAGGCCTAGCATACAGTGCAAAAGTGTCTGACTCGATCGGCACCAGAACCTTACTATACAAGCCTATCGGCAAATATTCTTTACAAGATACAAGTACTTCACAACTTTTTATGTTTTCTGCAGCTTACAAGGATGTCGACTGCGTCGAACTATTCTATCGGGTCCTCCAACAGGAGTCGACAAAGCAACTGGCTATGCCATAAACTCAAGGCCCAAGTCGAAACCCTCCTCGGATGATTGCATCGCTTGATGCTACACAAGCACGACGCTGACTATGTACCCGATAGAAGCAACGGTGTCAACTTCATCCGCAATGCCGAGTCCTTCTGGCTAGACGCCGCATGACTCCATTACGTCGACTCTTTGGCTCCTTATGCGTGAGACGCTGACTCGGTGCACTTCTGGGTCAGTGGTTCCTCCTCGCATGAGTCTCCACTCAAGTCTACGACTCGACTAGACACTCGGGGGCTACTCCTATCAGGAGCGCTGGTCGCGCACCCGATGTACTTCCGGGTTAGCAGTACGCCCACGAGATTATCGACTACAACTTCGCAAGACTCGAGTCTCTGCCCGAGTCTACGACTCCGCCAGACACTCGGGGGCTACTCCTATCAGGAGCGCTGGCCGCACACCCGATACATGAATTACCTGATCTATTATTCGAGTCCTACGTCGAGTCTACGACTCCACTACGGACTCAGCGGCTACTCCCATAGGGAGGATTGATTCAAGCATCCGAAAAAATTGTGTCCTACGGACTTGAGGCCAACAACGGCTGAATTAAAAGTCTCTGCTTGAGTCTACGACTCGAACAGACACTCGGGGGGCTACTCCCATAGGGAGCGCTGGTCGCACACCCTATGAATTCTTCGAATGCGATCCTTCGGATAAGCGTGCAAAAGTTTTCGTCAACTCTGCCCCAATTAATGCTAAGTGAGCAACGTCCTCCTTGGCCACCCAAAACAACTCCACGGTGATAAACATTCGGATGTTGTGTCTGCGACGCAAAGATAAGACCTACAGATACCATCTAATGGCCTGGTAACGCACACGATTGCGCTCTGCTAGTAAAAATCTGTGCCAGCAGGCGCGATGAAAAATCCGACAGACGCATTGGGTACATCATTTAAATTCACTGGAATTTCATTCCTGTAAGTCCTCAACAGCCTGAGTCGAATTACGCCAGCATATGTTCCGGGTTCGAGTCGAGGGACTCGAATCTGAAGAAGATCGTGTTGTTTTGTCCTAAGACAGTTAACTGACCCTGATCCGTCGGGAGAGTCAGGCACACGCATCAACAATACCTACACGCTTAAATCATTATCTAGCAAACAGAGATAGCTGCACCCAAAATATTGAAGAGTCCTCAGCCGAATCTACGATTCGACTGAACACTCGGGGGATACTGACATGGTTATACCCTACGGGTACCCGATGTTAGCATACCTGGTCCAGCCCAACGGAAGGCCCACTCGACGACCTGCCTGAATCCATGACGCCTATGACGGTTCGGCTGATATGAAGCCCATATGGACACGGACTCCCAAGCGCACAAGACAGGGAAAGATCAAGACTAGAGTTTGAATACAACTTGTAAACTACTCGTATCGGCACCCGAGACCTAGCCTTCCTATATATAAAGGCTAGGAGGGTCCAACGAGGAAGACAGATTACGCACCCCCGATAGACTAGACCACAACAGATCTACAGATCCTCACTTCATACTTTCGCATAGACACCTCCACGCCAGATTGCATCTGCGCACCCCTGTAATCTTCGGTTCCGCCGTAATCGAGAGCAGACAAGCAGGAGTAGGGTTTTCCCTCCGGGGGCCTGAACCTGGGTAAACCTCGTGTCCGCGTGTTGCTTGTTTGCTAACCATTCCGCGATCTCCAGCATCCCCATCTTCTCCAAAACCCAAGCTCATAACAATGGGCATTAACGAGATTAAACATCATCAACGTCACCTGACGCAGCACCCGCCATACCTGGTGGACACGATCCTGCACTGTCGCAAGGAGAATGGCACGATCACGATCCACCCAGAAGAACCCGTCGGCCTCCATGTCCTGCTGGGTCAAGCAGTTGATCCGAACAGCAACACGCTCCTTTTCCTCCCTACGAGCAAGGTTAGCACCTGCAATACTCACAAAAAGTAAGATGAAAAGCCAACAGGCGCATCCGAAGCAATGGGCAACAGCTCGAAAAACTCACACTAAAGCTGTTTGGACAAACGACGCTGCTCCGCCATCAAATACTCCTCCTTGGTAGCGCCTCGCTCCGCCTTCGATTTCCAAACATCGGCATGGCCACGCACCCCAAGCAACTCTTTCTCAAGACCACGGACGCGGTCTCGAAGAAACACAAGTTGTGAAGCACCATCCAGGGATGGCCGCAACTGCGGTGTAGGCGAAGTGTCAACGGTATCATCACCCGAAGGCCCCTAGAGTAAAAGAAGACAAGGATATGAACAAGTAGACGAAGGAGCACAGAACTCGGAAATTCATTATGTGCAGCAAAAAGCCACTGCGTGGCACAAGGATCGTTCATAGACATAATTACAATAAAGGAAACAAAGCTATCCTACAACTACAAGGCCTAATAAGCTGCATCCTGAGTAGCCTCGGAGCAGGATTGCCTCCCCTTGGCCTCTCCCTGTTACCTCGACACGTACTCAGCCAGCAAGTCAATCAACTTCGGCCCATAACGCTTACAGCGAGAAGCATAGAGGGCGAAGGATACCTCGGATCCGTCAGGAGCCGTCGGCATCCGGGAGGTGACCTGATGAAGATCCAGCTCCTCTCCAGACGCCAGGGCCATCGCCAGCCCGACAGACGCGCCAATGCCTTTCTGATTGCGCTTGTACGCCGCAGGCGCTTCGGCTGACAGCGCATCCGCCAAGGCATCGACATCCTCGAGGGCGACGCCCTTGGGGACGAGCTCCTTGTAGAAGCGCCAGAGAACCTCCTTGGCTTTGGCAAGCGAGCCGACCACTGTAGTACAGCGGTCTTCGACCGCCGCAGCAGCATCATCCAGAGCACTTCCGTGCTCCAGAGCACCGCGATCAAACTCGATGCCCGCGGCATCTAAAGAAACAAAAGAAGCAGCATAAATAAAAGAACAGCAAGGAAAGACGAGGAAGCCGAAAAGGGAAGACGAAGCAACTCACCCGAAATAGCCTTGGCAGCCGCCATCAGCTTGCCGGCTACCTCTCTCGCGCGCGAAGCCGTGGCGGTGGCGAGCTGCTCCTCGCGGTCTGTCGCTTCCTACTACAGGTGCTCCTTGGCCGCAGCTGTGTTAGCTAGCTCCTGCTCGAGGCGCCCTTTCGCAGCAACGGCGTCCTCGGCCTTCTTCTCCGCTCTCCCGAGGCTCTTTTTGAGAGCATCAAGCTCATGGAGGGTGGTATTGTTGTCCTCTGCAATCAGCAGAACACTTATCAGATCGCAGGACAAGAAATGCAAGAGGAAGCAAAAAGATCAACCCATGTACGCACCTTGAAGCTTGTTTGAAGCTGGCTTCCAACGCCAGGTGCTGCTGCACCAACTGGTTAGCGTCGTGCACAAAAGGTTGCAAAAGATACTACCCGTCAAACAAAGGCTCCGGGGCTACGCCCAAAGAACGAGCAAAACAAGTTACACATACTAAAAACACTCGGGGGCTCCCCCCGAGACTCAAGAAAAACGATCAGCAGATCTTCCTACAGATACTCGGGGGCTCCCCCCGAGACAAGAAGCAAAAAAAAAACAATGATCAGCAGATCATCCGAAAAGGCTCGGGGGCTCCCCCTGCGGCAGAAAACAAAATTACTCACGTGGTTAGACGGCGACTCCGAAGGTTCGCCCGCAGTCTTATGAGGGACAACCACTCGATCCTCCTGCGGATAAGGGTTCGGAGCAGCGCCATCAGAGGTGGCCACCTTCTGAGGAGGAGGTGGAACAACCTTCGTCTCCCCCACCATCTCCCGAGCGCCATCGCTGGAGGACCTGTCGGAAGAGTGGCTGCAAAGGAAAAAATTAGACAAGAGCAATCAAAGCAAACAGACAAGAGAAAGCAAAGAGCAACCGAAGCACACTTACGAGTCGAGCTCGCTCAAGTCGAAGACAGGCGGGGTTCTCCTGCTCTTCTTCTCCTCTTTCTTCTCTTCCTTCTTCTCTTGCTTATTTCGCTTCGCCGGCGGGTGCGGTGCCACAGCCCGCACGGGAACGACAGGAATTGGAGAAGAAGAGCCCCCATGCCCATCACTGTGACGCTCAAGGCACAGCGGGTCCCTAGGCGTCGGCGGAGTCGAAGCATCCGACGATTCGCTGGAGCTCCGTGTCCTCTTGCGAGTGTGATCCTCGCTCGACTCGATGGACTCTTCGGCCGGTGACCGCGCCAATGGAAGCTCAAACATGGAATCCACCACCTCATTGTCCGGTGCATCCGGAAATAGTTCGGGGAGTGGCGGCGACATGCCCGGAACCTTGAACTCCTGCGCAAAATAAGAAAATTTTTCAGCACACAAGTAAATACAAGGAAAACACAGTCGAAAATAGCGCTACGCGCACGTCCCAGATCTACACCTGCGGAACCGGACGAGAAGCGGAGAACGGAGAAGACAGCGACTTCCCCGGGATATCCTCTCCAGCCTTGTATTTCAGCAGCGGACGAAGGACCCCGTCAAGATCCCCCTTGGAGAATTCCTCAGCTGAAACCCTTGTCGGATCATGGCGACCAGAATAAAGGAACATCGGGTGCGCCCTAGCCTAGAGCGGCTGCACCCGACGTTTGAGAAAAGTGCGAATGATATCCACACTGTTCACCTCCTTGTCTGGAATCAACTGAAGATCCTCCACTCGACGATAGAGAGCCTCTATCTCTGCCACCTCGCCATCCAAGATCTGGTTCTTCCAGGACCTTTTTGGCTCGATTTTCTGGGAGGGGTCGAAAGGAGCAAGTCCAAATTCCTGCCCAGCCACCGTGGAGTCGCGGATGTAAAACCATCGCCTCCGCCAGTACTGGACAGATTCGGACATAGAAAAGGAGAAGAAAAGAAGATTGGATTTGAGGGAGATAATGCAACCCCCAATGGGATAAACACCATCTGAGCCAGATTGCCTCTTCACGGAATAGAGTTTCCGGAAGAGGCCAAAGTGCGGCTCGATACCGAGCCAGCAATCGCAGAAAGTGACAAAACAGGCAACATGAAGAAGAGAGTTGGGCGAAAGATGATGCAACTAGATACCATAAAGGAAAAGCAATCCACGAAGAAAATCGTGGACTGGGAAGGAAAATCCCCGAAGGACAAAGGCGACGAACATAACCCGAAACCCAATGGGTGGACGGGGAATTACCTCATTGCCGGTAAGTTTGACGGCATCCCTATCCTGCGGGATCAGGCCCCATTCACGGAGCTAGCGGAGATCACTCTCATGCGCCTCCGATCGCCGCCAACCACCGTCGGTGACACGGGTCGCGACGGAACCCTTCTTACCACCAGCGGCAGCACTGGTGCCAACCGCAGAGGAGGACTTCTTGGGCTTTCCCATCGCAGTGCGGCGGCACTGGCGGAGAGCATGCAGGATCAAGGAAGGAAAAGCTCGGGGAAATTCCAGCGCGCAGTACGAAAGCTCAGAGAAGATGGGAGCAGTGAAACAAGAATGGCTGCAGTGAAAACAAATTCACCTTTCCCCAATGATTATAAGGACGAGGACGATTCACGATGACCGTACATCGGGAAGACCTAGAGACAACATCAATATCTGGCCGTCCGTGTGTCAGCACAGCAGCAAACCGTCGCTCACACGCCGTCCACTATGCACGGAAATCGAGGCGATGTTGTAATTATTTCCACGCCGCGCGTGACCGGTCAACTCAAAGTCAGAAGATGGGACCCATGTTCGTCCAGTCACGTCACTCTGGCGCCGCAGACGCTTGAGGTCACCGATCGTCAGCACTGACGTCATCAAAAGCTATACTAGCAACGGTTACAATTCTTCGGCTACACAGCTAAAAGTACTCACTCGAATCTATGATTCGACTAACTACTCGGGGGCTACTCCTCTCAGGAGCGCTGGCCTCGCACCCGAAAAATGAACAAAACACTACATCACTGAACTATTTCTTCAAGTCCTACGTCGAGTCTGCGACTCCACTACGGACTCGGGGGCTACTCCCATAGGGAGGATGGATTCAAGCATCCGAAAATTTTGTGTCCTACGAACCTAAAGCCGAACAACGGCTGAATTAAAGTCTCTGCTCGAGTCTACGAGTCGAACAGACACTCGGGGGCTACTTTCATAGGGAGCGCTGATCGCGCACCCTATGAATTCTTCGAGTGCGATCCTTCGGATCAGCATGCAAAACTTGTCGGCAACTATGCCCCAATTAACGCTAAGTGAACAACATCCTCCTTGGCCACCCGAAACACCTCCACGGTAATAAACATTCGGATGATGTGTTTGCGACACAAAGATAAGACCTACAGATATCATCTGATGGCCTGGTAACGCACACGACTACGCTCTGCTAGTAAGAATCCGTGCCAACAGGCGCGATGAAAAATCTCGACAGACGCGTTGGGTACATCATTTAAATTCACTAGAATTCCACTCTTGTAAGTCCTCCGCGGCCTGAGTCGAATTATGCCAGCATATGTTCCCGGTTCGAGTCGAGGGACTCGAATCTGAAGAAGATCGTGTTGTTTTGTCCTAAGATAGTTAACTGACCGTGATCCATCAGGAGAGTCAGGCACACGCATCAACAATCCCTACACACTCAAAACATTCTCTAGAAAGATAGAGATAGCTGCACCCGAAGGATTGAAGAGTCCTCAGCCGAATCTACGATTCGACTGAACACTCGAGGGCTACTGACATGGTTACACCCTGCGGGTACACGACCTCAGCATACCTGGTCCAGCCCAAAGAAGGCCCATGACAAATATACGCCGGCCCCTGAAGACTTTCGGGTGGCCAGGGCCCATGACGCCTTCGGATCCTTGGAGAGCAAGACTAGAGTAGATAGACAATTCAAATGGGTAAACCCTAAAACCTGTAACCGACTCGATCTGTGCCTGGGACCTGCTTACCTCTATATAAAGGCGAGGAGGGCACAAGTAGGAGGCTATCTTACAATCTCTCGCATACCACCGCATACACACCTCCACGTCAGATTGCATCTGCGCACCCCTATAACCTTCGGTTCCGTCGTAATCAAAAGCAGACAAGCAGGAGTAGGGTTTTCCCTCCGGGGCCTGAACCTGTGTAAACCTCGTGTCCCCATGTTGCTTGTTTGCTAACCGTTTCGCGATCTCCAGCATCCCCATCTTCTCCAAAACCCAAGTCCATAACAATGGGCATTGACGAGATTAAACCTCGTCAGCTACCGTCTGCTCGCCTTCCCGCCCAAGCCGCTACACCCCTCCCGCCTTCGCCGCCCATTTCGGCCTATAGAGCCGGCGCCCTTGCCGGCTCACAGCACACACTCTCCTCTCCATTCCCCACGAACTCCACCTCCGGCGAGAAGAAGGCGAAAGAAATAGTGGAGATGTACCCAGGTGATCCCGCGGAGGCAAACAACTTCGGCCGGCGTACCCTCCAGCCGTGGGAGGCCCGGATGCTCCACGACGCCGGCTACATGGCACCGTCAGACTTCCGGTGCCCGTCCGGCTAGAAGCTCAGCGCCGACGGCGTGCCGGTGCCGGAAGACGACGAGATAGTGGAGGAGATCCAGGCCACCATCGCGGCGATGGAGGTCCCGGAGCTCGCCGAATACCCCGGTAACTTAGTTTACTCGGAGGAGTTCTTCGCCGAGCGCCAGAAACGGGAGCTCGACGCCCACGAAGGACCTCCCGGCCCGCCACCGAAGCGCAACAACGCGGCGGGACGCCCTCGATGGTGGAGTGCGCCGGGACGGACGCTCACCGACATCCTGGAGCATATCCACACCGGCAACCGCCTAAGGCTGGGCTTCCCGCACTCGCCGGCGCCAGCGGCCAGGGCGAGGCACGCACCTCCAGCCAACTGGCTGCCCAGGAGGATGGGCAGCCTTAGTTCCTCATCCATCGAGGGCGTCCGTTTCATGCCAGCGGCGAGGGCGAGGCACAATTACCACTCGAATCAGAAACCTTTTCATGTCCGTTTTTACACCATCATTTTTTCTTTTTACCATTCTCGGGCCGAATAGGACTCTAATTAATCGCCACCTGGTTAAACTGTAGCTGTGCTCCTGTAATCCTGTGCGTAACAGTTGCTTCTCTGCCCGCTCACCAAACTAAGAGCCACCCATCCATCGTCATTTATCAATTGTACTCCTTCCTTTCAAAATATAAGATATTTTAGGTCTGTGAAGAAGATAAATCTAGACTTGTTTTAGTATGTAGATTCACTCAACTTTAAAATGAATCTACACACTAAAAGAAATCTAGATTTATTTTTTTCACAAATCTAAAACATCTTATATTTTGAAACGGAGTGAGTAGTAGTGTGTATGTTTGTCATGTGTCGCGCTGATGCGCAGAAGGTAAATTCCCAAACAGCTACCGTTTAAAAGTCTGTCACAACATGGCTGTATACTTTGCCAGCATACAAACGAAACCTCACATGGACTAATGATGGTCCTACGCTTTGACATATGTTACCGTGCCTGCAACCCTAAACATATATGCAAGGTCGCATTCTCAGTCAAGCGAAGGTAATTGTTGTTTGCTCCTTTGACCACGAATCCATGTCAGAACACCACCGCCTCTCTCTCTAGTCGTTTTCTACTGTTCCGGCTGTTTTAATTTCGCTCCGTACACATACGGCTGCATTGGTCGTACAGACACGGATCGAGTGCATGCATGCCGCCGGTCCCGCGGGCAGAGAATTGAGCCCTTGCTGCCGGTACTACTACTAGCACTTGGCCGGCAGAGAGGCAGCGCTGTAGGCGGCTCGGCGTGCGACGCAGGCCGGCCGGCCGCACGGCAATGAGGCACGGCTCGTGATGACGACGGAAGGGAGGACAAAGCCAAAAGCTACACCAAACTTTTCTCTGTTCTCGCTTCTCGGGGTGACTCACCGAGGCCGGCCGGAGCGGAGGGACATGATTGACGACGAGCCTAGCGCGCGGCCGCGCAAAAGATGCACTGATGATGATGGCGATCGATCTACTATTCGCGTCGGGCTCCTGCGCGTGCATCGGCATCTATGTATATGCATGCCAATCGAGGAGAGCGGGATCGATCGAGCTGCGCGCTGGCTCATGAGTCATTTTTTTTAACAGGCACAAAAGCTTCAATCTACTACTTCCTCGGTCCCAAAATAGATGTCTTACATTTATTAGAATTTAAATGAATTTATATACTAAATAGTGTCTAGATTCACTTAAATTTTGACAAATCTAAGACATCTATTTTGAGACGAAGGGAGTATTAACTAATGAGAAGTTTGACAAGGAAAATAAAAAAAAATATTACAAAAGCCTACTCTCTTGGCATTATTTCGCCAAAGTGCTTCGCATCTGCAATAATCCACAAACGGCCTCTCTTTTAATCTTATATCAAAGATTACAAAGTGTGAAGCATGCTTGTTGTTGAAGACACGTCCGTTCTGTTCATTCCAAATCTTCCAACAAGTGAGCAAGGTTAAAGATGCCAAAGCTTTGCTATTTGGGATGGAGCCTTCCGTCATCATCATGATACACCAGCTCTTGATTGAGTGTCCCGCCCCTTCACATTGTCGTGGTTGTATATCGTTGATGCCAATCCAATCCGTTACGGTGCTCCAAATCCGAATGGTGTATCAACACGACCCACAAAGGTGATTGACCGTCTCCAAGGTTTGCTTACAAAGAGGGCACAACCCACAATTATTCCATTCTTGTTTTTTCAATCTATCCGAGGTCCAAATTATATTTTGGGTAGCAAGCAAAGAACTTCACCTTGGGAGGAGCCCAAGCCTTCCACACAATCTTGTTCATCTCGGAAGTAATGGAGCCCAAGAATTACACCTCGTAAGACGACTATGCGGAGTATTGACCATTCTTCTTGATCTTCCAAACAATGTCATTATCCATCCCATCATCTAATTGGACTTGGTTGAGGAGCCTCCATAATAACTCCACGAATTGCTCAAAATGAGTGAGATAAAAGTTTTGGCTCAAATCAATTCTTTCTATCTAAGCATCCTCGAGCAAGTCTTGTGGCACACTCCAATTTTTCCTTTTGGATGAGGCAAAATAGAGGAGAGCAATATCGTGTAGTGTACCTAAGTAGGGCCGCGGGATTCCGTGTGGTGTGGACACATGACTTGGCGAGCTACATGAGCCGAGATACGAAAAGGAGTTTATGATGGCTTTCGTGATGACTAGTGTGTTCTACTCCATCTGTTTCAAAATATAAGATGTTTTAGATTAGTGAAGAAAATGAATCTAGACTTTTTTTTAATATGTAGATTTATCCCAAACTTGAGTAAACCTAAATACTAAAACAAGTCTAAATTTATTTTATACATAAACCTAAAACATCTTATATTTTGAAACGGAGAAAGTACTAGATCCATTAGATTCCATCGTTCCAACATGCATTCAAGGAAACGGAATGTTTGCCTACTGGTCTAGCTAGTGGCAACAACACACGAGTTATTTACCTTTTAAGATGAAAATCTAAGCGCACCTCCACCAGCTGCAAACTGGCGACCCAATACGTCTGTTTCTATCCGTTTGGTCGGGCCATAGATAATTTTAGATCGTGATACTGTCTGTTCGGCTAGCCGCGTCTAGCGGGGCGACCCATCTATTCGGCCTGACTCTTGGTGCCATCGCTGGCCAATTTGGCCAATCCTTTGCTAATCAGCTTCAATATGTATACATATACACAAATTGACAAGCAAATAGTATGGCAGATGTGTGCCATTGCACTTTGAGTATCGCCAACAAGTGGCTAATTGATCTAAAATGTGTAAAAGGGAACAATATCGTACACTATGTCCAAAATGAGCCAAGTTCCTCCCATAATGTGGCATTCACCGTCGCATTTGCCCTTCAAGCATCGCGAGCCCGGATGATCTGTCGCTTCCTCTCGACCCAAGCCCTGGAATCGGGGTCGGTGATGGTATCCACATCGGTGAGCACGATGGCATTCTCCTCAACCATGAACACTGGTACAACGTGAAGGCCTTGTTGTCATTCACCTTCTCGATGGCGAGATCTTCCGCCTTCGGCGACGCCCGTGCGGGTACATACGAACCGGGAGAGCGCGACCACGCTCCCACAGTGGCCGCTAATGACTGTGTGTGTGGGCCTGCTGTCTTGGGCTGACCTGGTGGTCTGCCGCTCGGCGTGGAAGTGACCGAGATGGCAGAGGACGCGTCGGCCATGGCCAGGCCTGGAAGAACGTCTGTGCCAACGAAAGCGGCGGCCAGCGCCTCCTGCTTCATCACGATGATGGCCTGCTTGGCGTCATTCACCGCCAGCTCGTCGGTGTCGGCCCTGGCATGCGCAACGAGGATGTGCTCGTTCTCCTCCCGGTGCTCCACGTCGAGCTTGGCAGCGATGAGTCGAGCTTTTGTCGCTCCTTCCGGCCTGCCCGCTTGTCCGACTCAACTTTCCACTTGGCCGACGTCATATCTTTGGTTGGCTTCTTTGGCCGGCCACACTTCTTGGCGGCGGGACGACGTCGGGGGCGCAGCATGGGTCGTGACGGCGGGATCCATCGCCTCCGCTCCCGCTCCCGCCAGTGAAAATTTGGGAAAGGATTTTTAGGAGAGGAGTGAAGTGGTCTGTGTGCCACTGGCGGAGGGACCACCAAGGTGAAGGGAGGACGCGGAAGGATAAACATTTGGCTAGGCCGACGTAACCGTTGCCCAAATTTGATGCATGGATAAATCAGTTCACATGAATCGGTCCGGATGAATCATCTCACTAAGCTGGCGCACAACAATGAACCCGGTGGAGATGCCCTCTACTACTCATGCCCGTTTTCCCAACTGATCTCGATCCATGCTTCTCAAATATCTTTTCTTACTCCTCCTAGCAAGCAGCATCTGTTAACCTGGCCGATCACATTAACACATGTCCCGTTTAGTAGTCATGATGATAATAAACATAAACGTTCACAGGAAAGTCGCGATGATAATTAATTGCCGGGAAACTTTCCTTAGACAGTCCATAAACCGCCTTTTTCTTTTCTTTTCATCAAGGCGCGCGTACAAATGACAGCACGCGTCTCCTGTAGCCCCATTATTTGGTGCTACATAACACATCGACAGGAACCTCGCGTCCCCATCGTGTTTGCACGAGTGGCTCGCATTAAGAGCACACGGTTTCGCGTTGAGATCGGACGCTAATCCATCGTGTTTGCGTGCGTGTAATTACTTCGCGCCATTCGTACAACATCATAATTAGTACGTACACTGTACACTCTGTCACCCATTCGTTTCTTTTCGGCATCTACAACGTCGCCCGGCATGGACAACTCAAAAGCAAGCAACACTCGACTTGAAACATGGGCGTTCTTTATTTTTCTTTCTTCGCGCTCGCCTGTTCTGGGGTTTATAGTTAGGCCATCCCAACCGTACGGACCCATTCGGTCATTCTAAACGGTTCGTTTCTATCCGTTTGCATTGCATCTCGGTCAATTTAGGGAGGGGATCTAGCCTGTCCGGCTAGCTACGCCCAGCGGCACGACCCATTTTGTCCACGCTGGACGAGGTAACTTTTTTCTGATTCAAACACAAACAATTCACGCGAAAAACTGTTAAAGTTTATAATTAATTTACAATTAAAATATAAAAAACATAATTTAAACTAATCCTAGCCCTAGCTACCGATCTTCGCGCGCCGACGTCGCCTCGTCCATCTACGGGTCGAGGTCGATGTACTTCGGCAGCGTCCAGAGGTTGGGCGGCGACAGGGTGGGAGCGGGAGCGGACGCGGACGGGTCGATCGCCCGCATAGCCACGGACCTTGCTGCAAGTGCGCCAGCTCCATCCCCACCTCCGGCGCGATCAGAGAAGCCCAAACCGGCAACGGCGACGACAGAGGCAGCTAGGCATTCGTCTCAGCCACCATGCGGGTGAGCTCGAGAGCCTCCTCGTAGCCACGCCACTGGGACTCCTCCTCCTGCGCGCTGGCCGCACTTGCCTGCTCGGTGAAGGCGTCCTCGTCATAGCCCCGCGCCAGTACCTCGCGGTACTCGAGGTTCGGTGTGGCGAACCTCCAGCGGCGAGGATGTGTCGGAGGAAGGCGGCGGGGCTGCTAGAGCCAGAAGCCTCGTGGTCGTTCTTGCCCTTCCCCTTTTTCATCCAGGACGACGTCTTCATCGTTGGCGGTGGTGGTGGTGGCGGCGGCGTCTAGGTTTTGCGATGGCGAGAGGTGAGGACTGAGGAGTGCGACACCGACGGGCGCAAATAGCCCAGTCGCCTGTCAACGCGTGCGTGCAGCGTCGCGCTCCTTCGCCATCAATGCCGGCGCGGAAACGCAGACGCCGCCTAGTGGGTCAGCGTGTCGTCTCGTCGCCATTGATGGCGCATGCTGCCGCCGGTCAGCCTTCCCTCTGAATCGCTGCCGCGGTTGCGTCTGAATCGGTGCCGCTGACCTTGTTTGAATCAATGTCGTCGGTAAGCGGTGGATGACGGGGCCAGTGGCACGCGTGGGCAGTACACCCGCACTGTCAACGCGCGTCCGGGCCAACGCAACCAAGCCCTAAATTAGATGCATGGAAGGATCGAGCCAGACTAATTAGTCTGGATGGATCGGTCCGCTAGGCTCCACACACACGGCCTGCGTATCCGCACGAACAAGTTCGAACATGCTCGGATCGAATGAATCGGCCCGATGAAAACCTTAGCGCTGCTCTTTCCAGTATTTTCCATTTCTCTCTTGTGTGGTCTCTGAATTATGACGAGGTGGTTCTTTAGCCCTGGTGTGCGGGTCCTCTTCTCTGTTGCCCTTCTTTAATTAGGAAGAGCTCAATCAATCAAGCTGGTCATTTTTGTGGCACAATAACGAATTCCATATGTTGTTGGCGCACAAGTACCGTGGCGCCACGCCACTTCCGGTTGTTGCTCTCGCTGTCACAGACCTCTCCCTCACTACATGTAGTAGTACTCCCTCCGTCCCAGGACATACGGCGCATGTGGTAGTAGCGTATATCTACTTTCTATGGTTTATATGAATTGACTTGAATTTGTTAAATTTTAAATAAACCTATATAGTAAATAGTGTCTAGATTTATTTAAATTTTGACAAATTTAAGTCAATTAATATGGGTAGAAGGGAGTAATGAAAATTTAGTGGAAAGAATCGAAAGATCCTGCTTTCTTTCTTTTGCCCGCTTTGCTTTCCAGATCTCCCAAATACACCCATCGAGGTTTGACACAAGTAAATGGATCTCTGCTCACTAGAGTAGTATGGATAGACTCTGCAATCTCCGAATCTACTTTTCCTTTTCTTGAGATTCGAGCGAGCCAAAGAAGTGGCATCGCATCGCAGCAGTGCGTTCTTGTTCTTGTTCTTGGGATCGCCACGGACAAATCTCCCGCGAGCACTGCTCCTAGTCCAATATACCCACTGCACAGGCATAGCCGCCAAGTGGCTACGGAATCTGCGAGTGGTACTGGTGTTGCGTGGTCTGTGCGCGCGTATCGATCATGGAACATGTTCAGATGTATCGAACACATAAATACCACTTTTGAAATCAGAATATGACGCGGAGCATTAATTTCTCGTGGTTAACCGTCTAACCATGTTTCTGGCACGTGAAACCCGCTGTCAGTGCACACGTGGCAGGGTCGGACGAATAGACTGGGACGGCCGTTACACACGCATATCACACTCGCATATCACACTCGATCTCATGACGGTCGTGTGGACCTCACCGCCGCACTCCCTACTCTGGTCCGTCAGAGCAACTGCATCTTCTGGCCTCTGCTATAGCGGCGTGCGCAACGGCGACCGCGCCCCACCGGACGCATCACCGCTTGTGGTCCGACAACAATGTCCCCGAGCGACGGCGATCGCGCCCTGCCACCTCGATGGAACCGGGAGCACCACCCATCCTTCTCCGCCGCGCTCATCGACGCCATCTACCACTCCCTCGATGCCTCCGCCTGTGCCGAGCTCTGCCGAGCTAACGTGTCCTCAGAGGAGATGCTGACGCCGCCAGCCTGCCACCACCGCCGTTCCACCGCGTCGTAGCCGTCTACTTCATTCGCCCGATCGTCGTCGTGGTCACAGAAGCCGCCAAGGCCGTGCCGCGTCCGGCCTCACCCGTAGCCCCCCCCCCCGCCCCGCCGCCGCCACTACCATTGCTTCCGGGGACGACAAGTATGAGAAGAAGGCCAAGAAGAACAAGAGGAGGAGCAGGTCGACACCGTTCGCGTGCCTCTTGAACGCTCTGCTCTCCAAAAGGAAGCCGTCGGCCAACTCATCATCGGTCGACGCGACAGCAACGCGGGCTCCTCTGCCGACGATAAGGGCGGAGCCGGCGTCTGCGAGGTCGACCATGTCCTCGCAAGCTTCCCGATGGGAGTCCATGGTGTCCGCGCCTAGAGGGTTCTTGCAGACTCCCGGGGGATGATGAGCACAGTTTCCACGGCAGTGGAGCGACGACGGCGATAGGGCTATGTGACATGAGAGGGAGCGGGACGGAGGTGGCCGCGGCGCCGCGAGAGTCGGCGGCAGAGACGGACCGGAGGATGGAGGAGCTGTTGCGCGCACTCGGCGCGGCGTAGGAGAGGGAGAGGACTAAGGAGAGCAGTGAGTCCTGCTCCAAGCTGTTCGAGCTCGACAGCCTGCCAGCCGCGCTCAACGGCGGCATCGAGTTGCCGCCGGATTGGCACCGGCAAGTTCACGCGTTATGTCTGTTCGTCCGCCCCTGCCACGTGTGCATTGACAGCGGGTCCCATATGCCAAAAACATGATTAGACGGTTAACCGCAAGGAATTAGTGCTCCGCGTAACAGTCTGGCCCAAAAGTGGTATTTATATAAAAAAATCACTTTTGCTTCGGTCCCTCCCCCTCTTTCAAATTTTGACAAACAAAAACTCGATACGATTGTTTAGAGGACCGTACGAACCCACACAAAGTCTGTATGGTCCTCTTAGACGTATACTCACCGGATACGTATACTCATGTGTCTGCGGAAGGCGAAAGGAAGTTATATAACAACAATAAAAAAATTAAAATATGACATGCAAAGACATAGATCGCGATAATGGGAGATGAGATCAGCCGACCGGAACGTGGATTATACCCAGTTCGACCGAGTACACATATACGGAGATATACGTAGCCTCGATATGGGTTTCAACGGGTCAAAAAAATAAAACGGCTCATGCAGCTTAAATTTAGGGGGTGGGGGACCGAAGCACTCATCGTAAAAAATAAAGACAGTGATTTTGTGTCTCAAATATGGTGGTTTTTTTTATTTCATTTACTCGATGTATCCTACTCAGAATCTGCCTGCCGATCGATGCAGCAGCCGGCCATGCTTGGTTGCCCGCGCCTGCTGCAGCATCTGCCTGCCGAGGGTTGGTTTCCGGGACAGATAGTGGCACGCTGTCATATCGCTGCCCCAACCTTACCGATCAGCGGCATGGCCTAGCCCGCAGGCCGTGTTTCTTGTAGTTCGATCTCGCACTCTGACCCGGCCGGCCGCAGGTTGTATTGTACAAACGGAACAGAGCTCGTGGCTACACGCGTTTTGCAGAGTCCAGTGGCCGATTCACTTGGGATGCCACTCTGTTGTATAGGCCGGGGATATCTTTTCCTTGGCCGAGAACATCGACACGGTAGACGTTTCTATGTACGCGCGGACCCCATCCTGCAGACACGGTAGACATGCTGGGCATCCATGTCCCTGCTAACCTGGAGGTGCCATTTAGGGCACTGTTCGCGCCACAACTTCGTGTCGTACGGCATTGCTATCCATTGCCCTGCTGAGCCTCTTTGGTCTGCTAAATAAACATAAACATATACTTCCTCCGTACCGAACGAATACGCAACACGGCCTTAATTAATACCGGCGGTGCACCAAATAGCAGTACAATAATATGCGCACGGCCGCACGCACAGGACTCCCTTTAGCACGCGAAAACGGGCGACCACGCCGGCGAATCATTGGCGCATCTCCGCCAAGCGACCGTGCCCATCTCCGGAGACACGGTCCCCCTCGCCGGCCGGTCAAATTAGGACGCACAAGACGCCGCAACCGTCGTGCAGCCGTCCTCCTCGCGCACCATGCCTGTCGTCCGTCCGCGTAGCCGTTCGCCGTCGCCGGCGCCGCGCAATAGAATACTCGTACGGGCAGTTCGGTGCACGGTAACCCATCCACAACCCACGGAGGACACTATGGCACGTACGCCAATCAGAGGCACTCTAAAGTGCCTCTAATAGTTAAATTAGTGCCACAATTAATTTTTTAAGGCAATAAAAAAAGCGCCGGGGACGATCGTGTAGGTAAAAGTTATTAGTGGCAGTTTTAAAAAATGCCTCAAAATCCTAATTATTTGAGGCATTTTAAAGAGAGCCACTAAAACTAAACATTTGAGGCACTATCGAGAGTGCCTCTAAAGCCTACCATTTGAGGCACTCTCAATAGTGCCTCTAAAAGCCAATCATTTGAGGCACTAGTGATAGTGTCTCTAAAAGTCAACCATTTGAGGCACTATTGAGAGTGCCTCTAAAGCCAACCATTTGAGGCACTCTCAATAGTGCCTCTAAAAGCCAATCATTTGAGGCACTAGTGATAGTGCCTCTAAAAATCAACCATCAACCATTTGAGGCAGTCTCTAGTGCCTCTAAAAGTCAACCATCAACCATTTGAGGCAGTCTCCATAGTGCCTCTAAACGATAACGGCAGTAAAGTTACAGTAACTATCTGGGCTGACAGAAGTCAAATTACAGCAGTCAAATTTTCAAAATGGTTCACTCAAATTATCAAATTACAGCAGTCACATTACAGTAGGCATTGCACTCAAATCACATCAATTCAAAATCACAGTAATACAAAACAATACATAGCTCACTCAAATTACAGTAGTTTATGCAGAAGTTTAAATTTCACTCAAACTGTTACAGTCAAATTACATAGCCATACACCTCCATAATGGGGGAAGATGACTTCAGAGACGAGTGTAGTAATGAGAGATCTTCAGCATCTAGACAGGTCACTTTGCCAACTGGGAATTTAGACCCATATCTCCTAGCTCTGCCTACAAAAAAATAAGACATGCAAAATTTGCTCAGTTTCACCTTAAGGGGCATGTGCAATAAGCGGAAGAAAGAACTGCCAGGGAGTACCAGCAATCTGTTTGATCTCAGGCACAGGGAGTACCACCAAAGTCCCACTTAAAGTTCATTTTGAACTAGAAATCACAAATGAACTGTAAGTGGGATAATGGTGGGATCCCACTTGCATGTCTAGAGAGTCTAGACGCAGGACTGTCAAGCCATTTACAAATGACATGCACATTAACCACAATTAGCTTCACAAACCTGAAGGTCACTAAGATAACGGCCATTGTGGTTTCCACTAAATATATACATTTTGTCTTGCAGTATAGTTGATCCATGCTACAGCAGCCAAAAGTAAATAAGGCAAACAGAAAGGAAAATAGGGTACTTAGTTCTACAAGTTAAAAACAGGAGAGGCAAGGGAACATATGGCGAACCTCATAACGGGGTTTAGGCCACTGGCCGCTAACAGATAATGCAGTCCATTCTTCGTGAGCGCTGACAGTACTAAGACCCTCCAGAATAACAACTTTGTCTTGTGTGTCCACTGAACTTCCATTTTCAGAAATAGTTTTTGGTTCCGAAACTGATGATGTTCCATTTGTCAAAGCTGGTACAATGTTTGCCTCTTCCTTTGGTTTCTGTAAAGCGAAATACAGATAAATAACCGATAAACGCATATATAGTGAATTCTGAATGCTTAGGCAAACAACAGAGAAGCAATTTACTTTGGTAGAGAGAAACTTGTATACATACATTATGTAATGTGACTTACATGCATTTCAATATCTACAACAGGCTGAGGGTTGAACTCAGGGACCCTAGAGTACCATCCAGGATCTTCCTCCTGCCAACATCTTGACATGTAAGTGTATAAAATCGAGAATGAAAGGAGAGCATATCAGTTGCGGGTATAGTAGTTTAGAAATCCAGTGATGCTACCTTGAGAATTTGTTCACCGTAAATGGATAGTTGGAGTTTCAAGTAGATAGAAGATAGACATAACTCATACCCCGGGGCAAATTAACTGCCAATGCACCAAAGGTTGTCAAGCTCGATATCAGACGAATCATCATCAGATGGAACATCCCCAGACCCCTCATCAGTCCCAAATGAAGTGGGCACAAAATCCCAATCTGGATACCTTGAACATGAAGAGGAGGCAGCCACATAAGAATCTCAGGAGGTAAAAGCAGGCGGACGCATTCCAGAATTAAGATCGAGCCACGGCCAGCCACTTAAGAGGAATGTCATCATCTATGAGGGCATCAAACATAGACAGCCAAACAGTAGATGGGTCGTCGTCAGAAGAATCCATAGACGGCACTGCAAAGAACACATCATTGGAAGCGTGAGAACAGTCCCAGTTTCCTAAAACTATAAGAACCAAACCATAAGCAGCAATTATTAAAATGTTGAGTCTGACTATGTCTAATTCGACTATTATCCCAAATGTTGTAAAGATTTCAAGATTTCACATGGCTTCTTTCATCACTTGGATATAACCCCTTCACCGAGAGGCCCTAAACCAAGCGCATCCATGTTACTTCTTATTTCAGTGTTAGTACGACCAGTCAATAAGACAGTGTTATCACATGACTTCACCAATAAAAAATAGAGCATCGTTCTGTTACTTTGTTCTATATATATTGTGCTACTCGAACTCTTTTCCTATTGTTAATTTCTGAAGTGTAATAGAGGAAACGGCTTGTTCTTATGTGCTCATCTCGCTGTCAGGAAGTATTAACATTAGAATCATGTAGATTAATTGTGATACCATGAAAAATCATACACATGAACAATGAAATAAACATACTTGGGTTGGAGTATGATCACTGGATACAACCATCTCAGTGCATGTTTATGCATAACAAGAAAATCCTCGAGTGCAATGACGATAACTAAAAGCTCTATAACATGATAACATTGAAATGTACCTCTCTTGAAACCGTAACAACAACATTGACAATCCTAGGGGACCCATACTTGCTCTCCAAAACAACATTTCTTCCTTCGCTCCCAATTAACTCAAAAGAGCTGTAAGCTTATTGGCTCTAGCCTAAGACATAGAAACAGCGTATTAGCGTTTCTTCAAGACTCACCATGCATTGGCATAAAATGAAAACTCAAATAGGATGTGAAAGATATGTGAAGCTCACCTGGAGCTTATTGGTGGATGAGCCATCTTTGTTGAAGTTGCACTCCTTCGCCGCTTTTACTCTGAAGATGCATTTCCTCTGGGCGCACATTCCATGGGCGGATGTCAAGGGAGATAGATGCTACTGAAAACGACTTCTTGTCCGATATAATGCCATTAGGATCTGCCATGCGCCCAGCAGTAGAAGTGGCGCCAAATGGTGAAGCCATGATCTCTGTCAAAGCAACAATAACATCACAATGAAATAACGATGTGAAGCAAATACAAAAACCCTATAATGCGGAAATTTCGTAACACACACAAGCTTCACTTCGGATAATGGGAGTGAAGGTGGAAATATATAACTAAGGACTAAATGAACCAATAGATTTTCCATGCGCATGAGGCATCAACATAATAAAGGAACAATTCAACCAAAGTTGTGAATATACATTAGCCCCCATCAAAAACCTGCGGATATACGCATATACATAGTCCTAAAACAAGATATATAAAGCATGGTGTTCTGTGTACACTAAAGTAACTTTGCATGATCAATACTCTACTGCACTGAGAATTTGCTGCTAGCAAGATATTTTGCCAAAAAAAGAAGAAACTACACCGCTATGCGATAATCCACTGACTAGGCTAATTTTACAGAGCCCGAGCCTCTTGGGAGCCTAGCGAGCACCAGCAGCCCACGGCATCTGGGCAGAAGTGCTCTAATTCCAGTAGCAACCACACTAAATCCTACATCCGAGACCACGCGCTCATCGAATTTCGTTGGGGAACAAAGTGGAACCTCCTTCTTGCGCTTGAATTCACACCCTGGGGACTAGTATCGGAACACTCGGCATCTAGCCCATCTAATCGTCTGACAGCGGCGCCCAAATGCGACGACCCATCGGTCGAATTGCGCGGGCGGCGCCGCCAGGAGGGGGTTAGAGAGCGGCGGGAGGAGTTGGGGTCGTTACCTTAGCTCCTCGGCGGATGAGGTGTCGGCGGGCGGAGAGGATAAGGTTGCCCGTTGTCGTCTAGACGACGGAGACCACACCGTGCCGGCGTAGGCACCCAACCCTCTGGTGCTCCTCGTGCGAGAGGCTCCCAACATGGCGAGCGGCCGGTGTTGAGCAGGAGCAGCCTGTGATGCGACGGCGGACGCATGTGATCGGAAGAGGTGCGAGCTCCCTCATGGAGGAGCCAAAATAGTGGTTCGAGCTTTGGAAGGGGAAGGAAGAGCAGAAAATGGATCGGAGGAGCAGAGATCTAGAGTTGCGCCTGTGGCTGTGCGGTTGTGCTCCTGTGGCGGCGTGCATCGTGTTCTGGAGATAAAGTTGGGGATCGAGAGGAGAGGTTGTGTGCGTGTTATGCAGATAACCTTGGGCTAGCGTTGGAAATTTTCCTTGTTAGGCTAGGAAAAAGTTATCTTACCTACCGAAGATATTTGTGCTTTATGTCTGTCTCAGATTGTTCGGGTACTATGGTCTGTAACTTGAATTTCCCGAATTTAAATCCAGTTTTTATTTGACACTGGAGTTATCAATCGATTTTTCGGGCTTATGGAATACGGGTTTAGAAAAAATATCCAGTCAGTGGCAGGTCTTTAGAAATATCTGTCACTAAAAAGATTCCTATTTAGCCAGCCTCCATAAAAAATAATAATGACTGACATATTTTGAGCCCGTCACTAAATCATTGTGTCATTAGTGACAGGCATTTATAAATATCTGTCACTAAGTAATTTTTATCCGCCAAACCTTCACAAAAAATACTAGTGACAGTCACATATATATGCCTGTCACTAGTGTTTTGTACTAGTGACAGGCTTATCCTTGCCGGTCACTGGTGATACTTATTAGTGACAGGCATGTTTTTGCCCGTCACTAACCACCTGGAGGCTATAAGCCTTTTTACAGTAGTGACCTACTGTTTCACAACCTATAAGACCACGTTTCACAACCTATAAGACCACATTTCACAACCTATAGCGGCGGTTGCGTGCTCGATCCAGTTTCCTGGCCAGAATGGACATAGAAGAGAGAGCGCTGGGTGGGGGTTAGGGTTTCTATCGCGATTCCACCATACTGGCCTCCTCCCGTGTCCCGACCGTGTCGCCGCCTGTCTCCATCGTATCGGGTAACGGCGGCGCTAGGAGTAGTCGACCGGGCAGCTTAGCCGGGCGGCGAGGCGCGAGAGAAAAAAAAGAAAGAACGAGAGCGAGAGGGGCGTGCGTTCGTGTGCGTCGAGCGGCGATGTGAGCGAGTCGGGTCGAGCTCGGGGCGACCTGGTCCAGCCGGACCAGGAGGGCTGGTCCACTAGGGACTATGGGCCAGGCCCATCGGACTTTTCACATTTTTGTGAAGTTTTTTTAAAATCCTTTTATAATAAATAATAAAATACTCCTTCGATTCATATTAGTTGATTTGGATTTGCCAAAAATTTGGATGAACCTATATAGTAAATAGTGTCAGATTCATCCAAATTTAGACAATTAGTCAACTAATATAAGTCGGAGGAAGTAATAAAAGCACTAAGGTTTCTCTCTCGGTCCTTCGTTTCTGTCGTCGGTCCGTTCCTCCTATTTCATATACGTTGTGTGATGTTTCCGTCTAATGCGAACGAGTTGGGCACAAACTCCTGAATAAATCCGGTAGAATAGCCTCCGTTTAATTTACTAGCAAAATAAACAAGCACTTCAAACTCAGTGTATTAAGCATAGAGAACATAATACCTGTCTGATGTAGACCATATCAGAACTAAGGGAGAGGCCCTCCAGTTTCAGCCTAGATATATACGCTTGCAGCAGAACATTGATTGCACTGGGCTCCTCCAAACTCTCTTTTACAGGAATTGGCACACGATCCAACAGCTTCGCCAGCTCCATTTTCTCATCTTGCCTGACACTAACATACTTGAATTCTTCACTCAGAGAGAACAGTCGACACAGCTCAATATCACCCATGGTGGGCTTCAGATACTCATTGTACGTCGAAATACTCCCATGACTAATATAGTAGTAACTGGCAATCCTTCCAAGATCAGTAACTTGAAAGTATCCTGTTTTCCTGTCATACTTAATCAAATTATTCTTATCCAACAAATTTGCAGCAGAGTGTACCTGCAACAGCAAAAGAGAACAAGCACATCAAACAGCAGGGTGTACCTGCAACAGCAAATAATCAGGTTAATCATTACGAAATTACCATTTCAAAAACATGAAAAAATGTTCATACATAACAATGGAAATTGCTCGTCTAATAAAAATTGATTTTGAAAGTTGTCCGTGTAGACTAAAAACATAGTTCATGTTCTAGAAAAGGTGTTCACCTATATCCAAACTAGGTGAACATGCGCGCCTTGCCGCGCCGTCTACAATATCTGGAGGTATAAGGCGGTGGCGCTTCAAGACAAGGGAGCTTCCGCGACCAAGCAGCGGCGCTTGGAGATAAGGAAGCTTCATGACCAGCGGGCCCGTGGCCATCGACCGGACGGGGAAGGGAGCGGCGATTTTAGGTTGGCAGCGGCGAAACTGAGAGGAGTGTGTGGTCGAGATGGGCTTAGCCCAGTAGGAGAGGATTGTGCTTCTCCATATATAAAACGGCATTCCATGGCTGAGGCTAGATTTTAGTATTTTTTTTCTTAAAAATATATTGTAACTTCCAAAATTTCAAGTTTATTTTTATATTATTCAACTCTAGGTGGTTTTGCATCCCAAAACCAAAATAGACAAGGTGGTTCCTAAATATAGAACTTGACCAACTTTGAACCTTCCACGACAAAAACAGAGGGCCCATATACATCCTCTCTTTACCTTTCTTTTTGAGTGCGTTCATAACATTTTTGGAGCAACATATTTATCATGTATCCATGTATCATTTAATCATATCTTGTTACAAACACTACTAAGAGCATCATAAATGTGCCTGGTTGGTTTTCATCATCACAGCAAATCAGAGTCTTCTCAGATGCTATCTTTACAAGAGCTTATACCGGACTAGTAATCAGAATACAGAGCTCAGAACATACTGTCCACTGCTGAGAAGGATTGCAAGCGCACCTCAAATCCTTCCCAAAAATTCGAGATCCCGATGGGTTGCAGGACCATGGAGAATCCTCCAGTCGTCACCCCATCTTCACATCTTCAGGAAACTGCACGGTGAAGAACAGCGTAAGAAAATGGTCGCTAGCTTGAAGAAAAGTACCTCAACCGGATGCTACGAGAAGGTAAGTAGTACTCCCTCCGTCCCAAAATAGATGTCTTAAATTTGTCAAAATTTGAATAAATCTAGACACTATTTAGTATATAGATTCATCCAAAATTTAAAAAACCTAAAACATCTATTGTTGGACTGAGGGAGTAATAACAAGCTTTGGCTTGGGAACACTGTACTGGATTAATTTTCCCCACCCTATCAACAAGAAAGTCAAGTTTAACATTTGACATATTCTGCTTCAGCTTCTTAACGAATTCAATTGGTACAAATATATAATGTTACAAGCAAAAAGTCTAGGTACAGATTCAAAAAATATGACAACTGATCCAGAAACCTCATTTAGTTTGCTCAGAAGTCAAAATATATAGCCTTAGCTACCATACAATCAAACCGTAAATGTTGCACAGCTCGTCTGTAACCAACAAAACTTGAATAGCGCCACGTACGTCAAGGTATTATGTAGTAAATCCAAGGAAGGGAAATATTACAGACCTGCTTGATACTGGGCATGTATATGCACACCTTTCGTCAGGTCGCTCAGTACATCGCCCCGGGTAGTCTTCTCATGCGTTGTCCACATCTTGATAGAATGTACATCTCCAGGTCTCGCTGTAAAACAAAAACGTGCCCCAGTATAGCCAGAACCCAAAGATGAACCCAACTGCCACAAAGCAATAGAACCACAGTAACTCCATGTCTTCCGCAGCCTGCCTCATTTCACTGCGACGAGTTCCTTGATATAAAGTCAAAATATAAGGTCAATAGAACTTATGACATTTCACTGTGAATCTTTACATAAAGGTCAATAGTATTTTTTTAAGAAATTTTATCTATGCCTCAAATGCTATATTTTTGTGGCATTTTATCAATAGCGACTCAAATGATCATTCATTTAAGGTATTTAAAATGCTACAAATGACCAACTATTAGAGGCATTATCATATGTGCCTCAAAAAATTGTCCATTGGAGACACAACGAATAGTGCCACAATTGATCACTTATTAGAGGCATATTTTAGTGCCTCTAAATGGTAATGAATTGTGGCACTCTCAATTGTGCCTCAATTAATATATTTTTAGTGGCATTTTTATAGAAAGTGCCTCTAAAAGATCTATCTTTTTGAGGCACAAGTCAAAGTGCTACTAATAGTTCAACGTAGCGGCACTAAATTGTGCCTCTATTTCTCAAAATATTAGAGGCACTATCAACAGTGCCTCAAAATGCTAAACTATTAGTGGCATTTTAGAAACTGCCTCTAAAATCTCACATTTTGAGGCACTATTATTTAAAGTGTCACAAATAGTTATGATTAGAGGCAGTTATAAACAGTGCCTCTAAGAAAGTGCCTCTAATTCTTGGACGTGCCATAGTGGGAATGATCGTCTCTTTCTCGAGGGCCGCGTGGTGGTGGGCGACGGCGCGACGCGAACGCAAAGCAGGCGCATGATCAGGGTGAGCTAGCAGCTAAAGCAGCGGCTCAACCCCCAAACAAGGGGACCCAAACGAGAGCACACACGCGCATACATATATCGCCACAGCATTTAGTAATGGAAGGATGGATAGATTGAGCTGGGGGTACAACAACATTGCAACAGCACCGGCATCAGGATTTCAGGACACCCTGTATGTGTTCTAGTGAAGCTTCCACTCACTCGCCGAGAGGGCCCCCCACGGTGTACCTAGATGGACAGTACCACCCTCTATACGATAACATGATACCAGTCCTAGAAAACAAAATTTTCAGTTTCTAAAAAATACGAAAATAATTGTAAGTGTTCACGTGGTCTGTGTGTCGACAGACTCTAAGATTTTCATAACTAAATATGAAGGGTCGTACTACGCGTCCTCGGGGTATAATTTTCCCAAATCCTCGGATTCTACTGCTGACACGTGTCCCAAAAAAGCATCAAAATCCCACTTCTATTGCAGACATACCTTTTTTTTACAAATAGTCTCGCTTTTGCTACGTGTAGCAGAAAACGGTTCAGCCTAGAAATAGAAAAACAGACTGGACCTCGCCGTACATTTCGTCGAAGACCTCGTCAGCGACCGTATAGCAAAAAATTATGCTAATGTAACATACCCGACCTCGCCGGAGACTTTCGCCTGAGATCTCGCCGGAGACTTTCGCCGAAGATCATGTAGCAAAAACTTTGCGCTAGTGTAGCAAAATCACAAAAATATTGTAACAATTTTTTTGTAAAATGTAGCAAAAATCCATTTCACCGGAGACATCGTCGGGACTTTATAGCATTTTTTTTGCTACCATAGAAAAACTTACTTAGCCGACGTCTTGTAGCAAAAAATTTACAATATTGTAGCAAACAAATAGAACAGTTCTAGCAAAACAAATACATGTATATAGCGAATCCCACCACAGCAAAAAAAATCCTAGAACGCAACCCTTGTCATCGGTAGCACCTCCGGGCACCGTCGGTAGCAAGTCGGGTCGCCTTAAGTAGCAACTCTGTCAGTCATTTGTAGCGCTGTCAGTGACCTCTCATCCTCAACGCCACCTGCAACACGTACCGCGGGAGAGGCTCATTGTCCTCGACGGCGTCCTACACCACACAATGGGGCGAGACCCACGGCGTCTCCGACTCGCAGCATGTATGTCCGGAGAGGCCCGATCGTCTTCGACAAGGCCTGTAGCAAGCAAGGGAACGAGCCATGGCAGAGGCTGTAGGGGGTGTCGCGCGGCAGGGCGGAGGGCAGCGAGAGCGCGGCTCCCGGCAGGGCGGAAGGCGGCGGCGCGCGGCAAGGCGGAGGGCAGCAAGGCTATGGAGGATCGAGATAGGGGTGGAGTGCCCGCGACGGCGGTTGGACTGGATCCATGACGCTCGTCTATGGCGGCGCGAGCGTCCTCCCCGGTGTGGAGTCGGTGGAGGATTCCGGCGAGCTATAAGGGTGGGCGGCACGCGGCCTGCGCGGGGATCGTGCGGGGTGGCGGCGACGGCGGAAGACGTGGCGCGACAAATAGGGAGCGCGGAGGAGAAGATGCGGCGGCGGCGCCGGCTGCCTGGGTCGGCGTTGTGTGGTCGTTGGGAGGAGAGAGAGAGAGAGAGAGAGAGAGAGAGAGAGAGAGAGAGAGTCGGGAGGACGAAGAAAAGCGAGGAGATAAAATGCTGGGCCCACTTCCATGCCTTCACGATGCGAAACCGGTTGACCCGGAGGATACAATCCCCCGGGGAAGCCCTATCATTTTCCAATTATGAAACACACATAGAGAAATGAAAATGACAAATCAACATTAATAGTATCACAAGAAGAGAAAACCAGACATGACACTATTCACATATCAATTTGTCTTTTTAGTTTCTCTTTCTGTGTTTCGAATTTGGTTCTGAAATTTTTAGGTACCGTGAAAGCACATCTTGTGAACATACATATTCTCATTTTGAATATTTTAGAAACTTGAAAATTGGATTGCCAAGAACTAGTATCACGGTACATATTGAGGGTGGTATCAGTAGATATTTTCTCATAGATGGAGGCGCCTTTCGTGAACATGTTGGACAATGGACACCGATACCGGAGATGCCTTTGCCTCGCGCTTTGGTATATGATCCGTTCGGGCGTTAAATCGGATCGGTCGCACGAGGTCCATGGGACGCGAGCGACCGGCCAGCCAGGGCTTGTGAAATATACTGGTTTTTTCTAGAATACATCTTGGGAGACGTACCAAACACATAGAGGAGAAGGCCGACAGCCGATACAACGCCAAAAAATAACCTCACCACATACTCAACACAACACAACTCACAAGATACAACGCCAAGCGGCTTACAAGACACCCTCCACAATGACTCGGCCGATCTCGCCTTGCCAAGGCCCCTACCAAACATGAGGAGACGATACACAAAGCAACCGAACCGCGTCACCATCAAAGCGAGACTCCACCAAAACACGACCAAGAGTCCGAGGCCGCCCGGATCAACGCACAGCCCCCCTCATACGCCTAGAAGAGATCGGCGAGAAGTCAGAAGGATCCGGCCAGACTCGAGGAAGACGTCGACCAAGTGGCGCCCACCATGAAGTACATAGCGCCTGTGATGCTCGCACCTTGAGAAGCACCTATCACCGGAAGCACCCAACCACCCCACACTCCACAAATCGTGTTATACGTTGATCCAAATTCTACAAAGTATATGCCAACTTCTGACGAGTGGAGCGAGGCCCGTCGCCGGGAGGCTTGGGGAATATCTAATCACGTTATTGATGATTGTTGGAAGTTGCAGAATAAGGAGAAAAGAAACGGAACTTACCAACCGAAAGATAGGTCTGAAGGTACTGGTAAGGCTGCTGTTGTTTCTGATAGTTCTGATGGTGAATGTTTAGCTGTTTTTGCTGTTTGTGCTTATCGTGATGATGAATGGATATTTGATACTGCATGTTCGTTTCATATTTGCTGTAACAAAGATTGGTTCAATTCATATGAGTCTCTACAGACTGAAGATTTTGTGCGTGTGGGGAATGACAACCCATGCCATATTGTTGGTGTTGGATCTGTTAAAATCAGGACACATGATGGCGTGACACGCACGTTGAGTGAGGTGAAGCACATACCAAGCATGGCCAGAAATTTGATCTTCCTGAGTACCATGGACGTTGATGGATACAAGTATGCCGGTGGGCATCGAGTTTTGAAGGTATCAAACGGTTCTCTTATTCACATGATAGGTGATATGAAATGTGCTAAATTATATGTTCTTAGAGGTAGCACTTTGCCTGGTATTGCTGTCGCTGTTACTTCTAATGATTCTGATGATTGTGGTAAAACACATCTGTGGCATATACGTCTTGGGCATATGAGCGAACAAGGCATGTCAGAGTTGGTCAAGAGAGAGCTGATTGATGGTTGCAACTTGAGTAAGTTTGAGTTCTGTGAGCACTGCATCTTTGTTAAGCATAAAAGAGTTAAATTCAATGCTTCCGTTCATACCACCAAAATCATATCAGATTATGTGCATGCTGATGTATGGGGTCCGTCCCGTAAGACTTCCATTGGTGGTGCTAATTACATGCTTACTATTATTGATGATTACTCAAGAAAAGTGTGGCCTTATTTTCTGAAGCATAAATCTGATGTTTTTGATGCTTTTAAGAAGTGAAAAGTTATGGTTGAAAAGCAGACTAAGAAGAAGGTAAATGTACTACGTACTGACAATGGTATGGAATTCTGTTCTAATGAGTTTGAGGAGTTTTGCAGTAACGATGGCATGATCAGGCATCACAGCATCCCATATACTCCTCAGCAGAATGGCGTGGCAGAGCGCATGAACAGAACCGTCATCTCGAGGGCTCGTTGTATATTGTCTAATGCAGGTATGCATAGACATTTCTGGGCTGAAGCAGCCAACACAGCGTGTTACCTCATCAACAGGTCACCTTCTATTCCAATTGAGAAGAAAACTTCCATTGAGGTATGGTCAGGTTCGCCTGCTGATTATTCATAGTTGAGATTTTTTGGCTGCACTGCATATACTCATGTTGATAATGGAAAGTTAGAGCATTGGGTTGTTAAGTGCATATTCCTTGGTTACGGTTCAGGAGTTAAAGCATATAAACTATGGAATCCTGAAACTAAAAAGATTTTGCTAAGTAGAAACGTTGTTTTCAATGAATCTGTTATGTATCATGATAGCTTGCCATCAGATACCTTTCCTGTTGTTGTTGGAGAGGAGGGAGTTAGTGTGCAGGTGGAGAACCTGCATAAAACTGTTGATAATGATGCTATCGTCGAAGATACACATGAGGAAAATATTGATGATATTGTTGTTTAGCACTCACCTACTGTTTTGCAGCAGCCACATGAGTCCATTGCTGCTGATATACCGAGGCGTAACTGTGGTCCTCGTCCTCGTTTAATTGAAGAGTGTAATCTTCATCATTATGCTTTGAGTTGTGCTGAACATGTGAAGAACGATTCTGAACCTGCTACATATAATGAAGCCATTGCATCCGTTGACCGCGAGAAGTGGGTTTCTGCTATGCAAGAAGAGATGCAATCGCTTGAGAAAAATGGCACATGGAATGTTGTGCGCTTGCCTAAACAAAAGAAGGCGGTCCGCTGCAAGTGGATCTTCAAGAAAAAGGAAGGTATGTCTCCCAAAGAGCCTTCAAGGTACAAGGCAAGGTTAGTAGCAAAAGGGTTCAGCGAGATTCTAGGTATTGATTACAATGATGTGTTCTCTCCAGTTGTGAAGCATAGTTCCATTCGTACTTTTTTTAGTATTGTGGCTATGCGTAATTTTGAGCTTGAGTAGTTAGATGTCAAGACTGCTTTTCTGCATGGAGAGCTTGATGAGGAAATATACATGGACCAACCAGAAGGGTTCATAGTGCCTGGTAAAGAGGATTTTGTGTGCAAATTAAAGAGCAATCTCCAAGACAGTGGTATAAAAGGTTTGATTCATTTATGATCTCACATGGTTTTGAGAGGTCTAAATATGATAGTTGTGTTTATATCAAGTTTGTTGATGGGTCACCTATATACTTGCTGCTATATGTTGATGATATGTTAATTGCTACCAAGGGCATGAAAGAAATCGCTACTTTGAAGGCACACCTAAGTAGTGAGTTTGAGATAAAGGATCTTGGTGCTGCTAAGAAGATCTCAAGTATGGAGATTACCTGAGATAGAAAATCTGGTTTGTTATTTCTTAGTCAGCAAAGTTACATTAAGAAAGTTCTTCATCGTTTTAATATGGATGGTGCCAACTCAGTTAGTACTCCTATTGCTCCTCATTTTAATTTGTCAGTTTCTCAATGTCCTACTATTGATGAAGAGTTTGAGTACATGTCAAAGGTGCCATATTCTAGTGATGTTGGTTCTTTGATGTATGCCATGGTTTGTTCTCGTCCTGATTGATCATATGCTATGAGTTTGATAAGTAGATACATGGCTAATCCTGGTAAAGAAAATTGGAAGGATGTTCGGTGGGTTTTCAGGTACCTTCTTGGCACTTCCAATGCTTGTTTGAAGTTTGGCAGGACCGGTGAGGGACTCGTTGGCTATGTGGATTCAAATTTTGCTGCCGATTTGGATAAGAGAAGATCCCTCACAGGTTATGTGTTTAATATTGGTGGTTGTGCTGTTAGCTGGAAGGCTACATTGCAGGCTGTTGTTGCACAATCTACTACTGAAGCTGAATACATGGCTATTGCTGAAGCTTGCAAAGAATTTGTTTGGTTGAAAGGTTTGTTTGCTGAGCTTTGTGGAGATGATTCTTGCATTACTTTATTTTGTGACAGTCAAAGTGCCATATACCTTACAAAAGATCAGATGTTCCATGAAATAACTAAGCACATTGATGTCAAGTACCATTTTGTTAGAGACATTGTTGCTCAAGGTAAATTAAAGGTATGCAAGATCAGCACTCATGATAATCCTGCTGATATGATGACTAAACATGTTCCTGTTGCTAAGTTTGAGCTTTGCTCGAACTTAGTTGGTTTAACTGATTAGCCCAAGTGGCTATTGGCGCCAAAAGTATTTGCTTTGTTTGTTCAGGGAGATGGTTGTTGCTGATGCTACAAGGAGGAATTTGTCTCAAGGTGGAGTTTGTTATATGTTGATCCAAATTCTACAAAGTATAGGCCAACTTCTGACGATTGGAGCGAGGCCCGTCACCGGGAGGCTTGGGCCAAATTCTACAAATTGGTACGGTACGGATCGTCGAAGACCTAGGTTTCCACCGATATATAAACACCTTGTAAGCCGCCGGTTGGGATGGGTTGCATCTTTGAAATCCCCGGCGTTTGTAAACACTCTTCGATATAGTGAAGTTTCGCTGGCTGAAGCCCGTGGTTTTTTTTTCTCTCTTTTTTGGAGAGGTTTTTCCACGTTAAATCTGTGTCCCCTTGCTGTGTTTTTCGTTTTTCGTTCTTCGTTATCTTCTTGTCGCAATTGTAATAAATCGGGCCCTTCCGTGCAGCCTCGACGATGTCTTCAAGAAGATCATGACACCGTGGTACCGCCGCCGTCTGGTCCGGTGACCCGAACCAAGGGTTTCCCCCGGCACACGAGAACAGGAAGACACGATACAGGCCATGACTGCGCCCCCAAGGAGGTAACGACACCCACAGGCGTCGCCGGGGCCAGCATCAGCATCAGCCGAGCAGGGTTTTCACCTGGCCATAGATCGTGTCACCGAATCCCACCCAATGGGTGGCGTGGAGTGGGAGGGAGGGGACGCAAGGCACCGGCTTGAGATGCTACAACAAGAAGTAGAGAACACCGCCGGTCACACCGTCGAAGAAGAGAGGCACCTTGGCCACTACCGGCTCCAAAGCTAGCCCGCATGGGCTCAGAGGAGGAGGCCCCCCACGCAAGCTCGCCACCACCACTGCTGCCCAAGATTGCTCCAGGGACAAGGCCTAGCTTCCTCGCTCCGCCACCACGCCCCGAGGCCGCAGCCCGACCCGGCCTACAGGGCCCCAGATCGGGCCCAGCCGCCATGGGCGACGACAGCCCGCGGAGGCACATCAGCCGCGCAGCAGCCCCCGCGCCTACCACTCTGTCGCCACACGCCCACCAAGCGCCGTCAAGATCTGCGAGCTCGCCACGCCTGGCCGGCCAGCAGCCATGAGCCACAACACCGCCGCCTCAATGAGGTCTTGAGACGCCGCCCATCGCCATCGCCCATGAGCCCGCCACCCCCTTCTATGTGCACCACGCGCCAAAGACCCCGTCCTGCTTGGGTCCCCTCGCCGCCGGGGAAAGGAAGGCCGTCGCCGCCGGCACCGCGCGAGCTTTGCCCGGCGGCGGTGGAAGGGGGAGGGGGAGCTAGGGTTGTCGTCGCCGCTCCCGTCAGTCGCGGGAGGGCGACGCGAAGCGATACCCCCACCAGATCCTCTTGTGTTGTTTTTCAAGTGACAATCAATACTCATGCATCCCTAAAAAAAGCAATACTCATGCAAGATGCATCATGGTATTTTTTGCCAAATCTGCCAAGTCTGACCTTTTCTCGAAACTAATTCGGAATCTGACCCTGGAATGCCGCCGAAGTTGTACAGTTCGGTGCACACAAAACAGAAAACCGACCTGAAGGAGGTCGGCTCCGTTTAAAATGGCGCGGACGTCGGCTCCGTTTAAAACGGCGCCGACCTCCCTAGTTTGTCTCCCATCTGCTTCATCTTGGCGCCGACCTGTACAACTTCGGCGCTATTTTAAATGGCGCCGACCCCAGGGATCAGATTCCAAATTAGTTTCGAGAAAGGGTCAGACTTGGTTGAAATTTCCAGTTTTTGACAGATTTGGCAAAAAATACTGCAACATGCATGCATACTCACTACTCGGAAAAAAGAATTCAGTCGAGTGGCAGGAGCATCACCAGTTCATATAGATTTGGAAGTGGGATTTTCTTCAGGTGGCCTCTCAGGTCAAACTATGGGCTCCTTCTGGCCTCAACATTGCTCCTTCCTTTCTTAAATATATCTGTTCGGATCTTTCATCGTTGCGCCATGTCATTTGTTCATTCATTAGTATTTCTCGCTTTCATTAACCGGTGACGGTGCGACATGCATACTATGCACTATCTGCTCTCTTGCTTATTCCAGGAGAGCCACGCGGTAGGAGCAGTTCTTATGTTCCTCAGTAGTAGTAGCGAAACTGCAGACCTCGTATATGCATGCATGTTCGCACGCGGAGGAGAATCGTCATAGATACGGTTGAAAACAACTGGACAACCTTGACACTGCCGGTATGGGTAACTTGTCTGTGCATGCTTCAGACAACTTGCTGCAAACAAGATTAATAGGTGTGTGTAGGCCCAACAAGTAGACGAAAGATCTGTTGTGCCACAGACCATATAGTGCGTATATCCATACTTGTGGGGTGGGGGCTGAGCGGCCCAAACCGGTTCATGCTCATGCTTTATATAAACTTCTGCTAATATGATCATTAAAAGCGCAAAAGGTCTCAGGTCCATATATCCTGTTAGTCGTAGTAGCTGTCCAATTAATTCTTGTTGCTTTCGTAGGCTTCCACTTGATACAAACACTGCTCCTGATACTAGTACTCACCGTCACCGATGAACCTGACAAAAATGAAATCCTTGCTCAGAATTCAGAACTGAGGTGGCCTACGTGGTTTGCATAGTGTTGATCTGTTGAGCATTACAGCAGTGGGCACGGCCAATTGCTTAATAGGAGGTCCCCGTCTTAGTAGTAGCTTTCTTAAAAAAAGTATAAATTGTAAAGCAGGCTAGGTGTGATGTAATATTTCACTTCTGATACATATTAATTGTCACTGGATTAGATATATCTAATAAAAAAACATGTTTAGATATATCTATTTTTGCGACAAGTAATATGGATCGGAGGGAGTAACACGAGCTTACTCTCTCCGTACACGAATAAAAAGGGTACAGGTGCCCAATAAAAGTTACTCGATTATGCACATATACATTATCCTTAAACAAGGAAAATATTCCCTTTTGGTTCCTCGACTATAATTGCATTTAATAATCTGATCGGAAACTACAAAATAATACAATTTTGACTCCTAACACATAGGTTGGGAAGGTTTGATCCTTGAGCCCAGTCAAAGTGGTATGATTAGTGGTGGTGGTGATGTATCACACACATGGATGTCTAGTCAAAGAAAAAACTGTGAAGTTATAACTAAAAATACAATCACAAAAAGTAACAAATCATTAGAAGACACGAAAAAAGTAACTTAAACTTATCCATATTTAAAAAAAATGAAATATTCAAATCATGTATATTCATAAAATGCTTGTGAATTTTCTCAAATTCAACAATTATTCTAGGATACTATTTTTAATTTTAAACTATAATTAAAATATTGAAAGGAAGGTTTAGCCACCCAGCCTATGAATCCACGGATGACACAACCATAAAAATATTACGAGAGTTGAAGACAACAAGGCCAAATCATAAATAATTAGGTCCATGAATAGGTAATACTAGACGAATTGTGGGCCTGTGGCAAGATATGAAAACACCCTACCACTAAATCTTATTCATATGCACCAACACTTCCATCTTTCAAGAAGGAAGAACACACCCATGAAGATGTCACAATCTTGATGACAGACCTTCGAAGAGCTGCGCCACTCTATGGTCTCCATAGATAAGTGAAAGGGCATGTATGCCCCCATGTGTGGTTTTGGTAATTAATGACAATCTCTATGGACTAATGTGTAAATTGAGTTTCAGTTGTAGGTTTGTCCATTGGCATCGCTTGGACCATGTGTTGGTCTCAAGGTTGAAAGATGAAGAAATGTCCAAGGGCTTTGTGCCCTTTGGAATCATGAAGTAAGAAGGAGCTTGAAGGTTGATCAAGGCATGTGCAACGGGTTGCATCAAGATGGATCAACCTCAAGAAGGGATGACGAAGGGCGAGCTCAAGATGCGCCATATCTAGAAGATCTCATGCTTGAAGTTGCATCAAGATGGATCAACCTCAAGAAGGGATGAAGAAGGGCGAGCTCAAGATGCGCCATCTCTAGAAGATCTCATGCTTGAAGCTTGCCATCCTCGTGTTGATGGAGTGATGAAGACAAAAATTTCAAGAAGAGGTTTCCCCATGGAGTATGGGGGAGCATTTTGCAAGTCTTCATCAAGCAAGAGCGAGCAAGGGCAAACAAGAAAGGCGTTCCCACTATAGAAGAACAAGACGGTCTACATCAAGTTCAAGTGGGATGCTCAAGGCAAAGGTATGTTGATAGGGCTTCTCTTTTGCCGGTCTCGTGTTGTTAGTTGGGAGATCGGGTTTAGGATAGATAGCCGTACTATCAAGAGGGGCTCTCAAGCGGGTGTCTCGTTTGCATCGTTCGGAGAGAGCTCAAACCTTTGCATTCATAGCATCATCTTTCTTGTTTGTTATTTGGTTCTTGTCCATGAGAGGATCTAGATCTTGTGGTCATCATCATAACAAGCTCTAGTTCATCATCTAAGGATTTCACTTGCATATCTTATTCCGGTTTTTTATCTTGCGAGTTTTCCGGCTCCACGCCTTGGGGGATACTTCACATATATATTCATGATATTTTCTCCCAAGGTGATACCCAATATTTCGATTCGTTATTATCTTGCGAGTTTTTGTTGGATTCTATTCGTTGTTATCTTTCCAACAAAATTGGTTTCATCCCGTTTGGAGTTCGGATGCAAAAGTTATTGTGTTTCTGGTTTTCTGGTTTCTGGAATTTCCCTGACCGGAAGTTCCGAATTTCCACCGCAAGTTCCGCTAGGGAATCTTTGCCGCCGAAAGTTCAGGTGGAAGTTCCGGGTCTTGTTCCGCTCACGTTCAGTAACCTTCTGTTTTGAATATGTCTATTTGGGAACTTACATGAATTTCCACGGAAGTTTCGCTCCCACCGGAAGTTCGGTGAACCGTGAGCTCAGACCAGATTCGCTTTTCAGTTTCTTGCTTGTGATTTTTGGTTGTGTGCCACCGGAAGTTCCGGCCTCCCACCGGAAGTTCCGGACAGGAGTCGCGAATGCCCATAACGGGAAGATCTGGGAGCCCTTTAAAAGGGGCTCCTCTTCCCCTTCGTGGGGACTAGCTTTTCTTCTTGGTTCGTGGCTTTCTCTCTCTCCTCCATTGTCAACCTTGAAGAAGCTTTCCCTCTCCCTTTCCCCTCCTATGATTCTTGCATCTTTTTGAGGGATTTGAGAGAGGAGATCTAGATCTACAATCCCCCCAAGCTAAATCCCTTCTTTGTGAAGGAATCATTGGGATCTAGATCTTGGAGAGTTTTGTGTTCTTCCTCCCTTATTCCCCCAATAGCTTTTGTAGCTTTGTTGGAATTTGTGAGAGAAGGACTTGCCCTTGCATTTGGTGCAGAGGTTTGAGTTCTCCTCGGAGATTCGGCGAGTTCAAGCTTGTGAGCTTGTTTCTCTTGGGTTCCTTGGAACCCTAGACGGTTGTGTGGTTGGATTGTTGACCTTTTGTGGTCTAGTTGACCTTTTGTGGTCTTGTAACCTTTTGTGGCGTTGTTGGCCTTTTGTGGCATTATTGGCCTTTTGTGGTGTTGTTGTTGGGAGCCTCCAATTGAGTTGTGGAGTTAGCCCCAATCTTGTACGGGTTCGGTGACTGATGGGTTTCGCGGCATAGTAAATCAAAATTTTCTACGGATGCGAATAGAGGGAAAGCCAAGATCTAATCTAGGAGATGCAATCAACGAGAGAGATTGGATTAGATCTTCATACCCTTGAATATTCGCACAGCGGAACGTTCGTAGGAACGTGGGTGATGTAGTCGTACTCGCTTCTCCTCCTCGCGATCCGATCCGATCTAGCACCACAAGTGGCGGTGCCTCCGTGAGATGCACACGTGCAGCACCTCGACGTCTCCTCCTTCCTCGGACCAGCAAGTATGGTGTAGAGATAGATTGGATCTACAACACGACGGCGTGGTGTATATGGTGGAGAATTTCTGCAGCAGGGCTTCGCCTACAAACAGTCGGGAGGGAGAGAGGAAGGGCAGCAGGGCAACTAGGGTTTGGAGGCAAGGTCTAGGGGGAGGGGGCGCACCAGCCCTCTATATATAGAGGGGGGGCGGCCAGCCCTTGCCCCTCCTCCAAGACTTGGGCCGGCGGCCAAGGGAGGGAGAAGTGGGGGGCAAGGACTTTCCCCCTTCTAGAAACCCTATCTCTAGTTTAAACGAGTTTAAACTCTCTAGGATCGGCTGGGCCCTATGGGGCCTTGTGCCCCTGGCCCAAAGCGGCTAGGACACTCCCTCATAGGCCCATGCCCCCTCCCGGAAGGTGGGGCCACGTTGGTCCCCTTCCGGAAGGTTCTAGAAGCTTCCGGTATAATACCGATTAACCCGGAACAATTCAGAACTCCAAAAACTGCACTGCCTTATATGAATCTTATTCTCCGGACCACTCCGTAACCTCTCGTGATGTCCCAGATCCCATCCGAGACTCCGAACAAAAACTCATAAACCAATTATCCAATCTATCCTAGCGTCGAGACACGTTAAGTGTGTGACCCTGCGGGTTCGAGAATATGCAGACATGATCTTCTATCAATAATCAACAGTGCAGGCACCCATATTGACTCCCACACATTCATCGATGATCATATCGTATGAACCACGATGCCAGGATTCAATCAATCCCATATAAATATATTCCCTTCGTCTCGCGATATTTTACTTGCCCGAGATTCGATCGTCGGTACCGTCATACCTAGTTCAATCTCGTTCACAGCAAGTACTTTACTCGTTCCGTAATCCGATATCACTTTGTGATTAACTCGTTAACCACATGCTTGCAAGCGGTGTTGATATCGATTACCGAGTGGGCCCGAAGTATATCTCTCCGACTTGGGAGGGACAAATTCCATCTCGATAAATACAACCCAACAGATACTTTTTGATCACCTGAGAGACACCTTTATGATCACCCTCTCATAGGATGACGTTTGATGACCTCAAAGCTTTCTTCCGATACCAGGGAGTTGTATTATCTCATGGTCTAAGGAATACAATATTTGACATAGGAAAAGCTTCGCAAAGATGAACACGATGATACGATCTAATTGCTTCGCTTAGTTTGGGTTTGTCCATCATATCATTCTCCAATGATATGATCTCATTATAAATTGACAACTCATGTCTATGGTTAGGAAACCTTAACCATCATTGATCAATGAGCTAGTCCATAGAGGCGTACTAGAGACACGGTGTTGTTCACAAACCACACAAGTATTAAAGTTTCCGCTTAATACAATTCTAGCATGGAATATAAACTTTATCATGAACAAGAATAATAATAATAACATCTTTATTATTGCCTCTAGGGCATAATTCCAACAGTGACCGCCCTCAAGCGTCCCATAGTGGAGCAAGTGCCCGCCTTTTGTGGTGCGCACTTGGGAGAATAGGGTGAGCCTTTTGTGGTGTCGGTGAGTTGCGTGCTTCCGCATCCGGGGTGAGGCCTTCTGTGGCGTTGGGTGAGCATCGAGCCACCACACCTCGAGGTGAGCCATTTGTGGCGTTCGGAGAGCATTGCGCCATCGCACCTCTCCAACGGAGACGTAGCTTCTTTGGAAGTGAACTTCGGGAAACAAATCTTCGTCTCCGCGTCCATCGGTTATCTCTCAACCGAGTCCTTTACTTATGCACTTTAAATTGTGATAGCCATCGTGCTTGAAGTATTTATACCTTGCTATCACCTTGTTGCTTGTATTGCTTAGCATAGGTTGTTGGTGCACCTAGGTGAAATTAGTGGCTAGGTTTTGTGCTCAATAAATTAAACGTTAGTTTTATTCCGCATTTACTTGAGCCTAAATAATTTTAAAAGTCTATTCACCCCCCTCTAGGTGACTTCCTTTGTACTTTCAATAAGTGCAAGCATGCCACCACGAGACTCCTCGGGAACATTTAACACACCATGCCAGATCAAGGGGAGGTAAAGGACATGACCACCAAGCTCATGGACACGTAGTCGCAACAACATGTCGTCACAATATTGGCTATGAAAACCCCTACCGTGGCGCGCTCACACGCATCCTCGACCACGCCCGCCATTGCTCTCGAATGAAGGTTGTGCCCTGAAATGGTGCCATTAGAGTGTGCCGACGTGTGGTATCCTCCTGAGCATGGCCATGGCCACCGCCCGACTAGTTGGGAAGACCTCACCACCGTTGCCAGCCACATAGTCTCTGCCCGGTCTAGTACACAACATGGCATACACATCCGTTCTAGTACACAGCATGGCATACATGATGGAACCTATGGCCGAGGCATAAGGCACCTTGCTCATAGCTTCCCTATCATTTACCGTAGCTGGACACTGAGCCTTGCTCAATATCTTACCTGACAACATAGGCACTGAACCTTTCTTTGCCTTATCCATTCCGAACCTTTTCAGAACTTTGTCTAGGTATGTACTCTGGCTTAAAGCTATCAGGCGTCTTTGTCTATCTCTATAGATTTTGATGCCCAATATATAAGAAGTTTCACCTAGGTCTTTCATTGAAAAACATTTGTTCAAATAACTCTTCACATCGTTAAGCATGTTGATGTCATTTCCAATAATCAATATGTCATCCACATATAGTACCAGAAATGTCATCGAGCTCTCACTCACTTTCTTGTAGATGCAAGCTTCGTAGCAGTTTGGAACAAATCCAAAGCTCTTGATCACTTGATCAAAACGAAGGTTCCAACTCCGAGATGCTTGCTTCAGTCCATAAATGGAACGCTGAAGTTTGCATACTTTATCAGCATCCTTAGGATCGACAAAACCTTCGGGTTGCATCATATACAACTCTTCATCAATGTTGCCATTGAGGAACGCAGTCTTGACATACATCTGCCATATTTCATAATCATGAAACACAGCAATTGCTAATAAAATCCGAATGGACTTAAACATCGCTACAGGAGAGAAAGTCTAATCGTAGTCAACACCTTGAACTTGTCGAAAACCTTTTGCAACAAGCCGTGCTTTATAGATGGTAACATTACCATCCACGTCCGTTTTCTTCTTGAAGATCCATTTGCACTCAACGGCCTTTCAGTCGCTAGGAGGGTCCACCAAAGTCCATACTTGGTTTTTGCTCATGGATCCCAATTCGGATTTCATGGCTTCCAGCCATTTCTCAGAGTCTGGGCTCATCATCGCTTCCTCATAGTTCGTAGGTTCACTGTCTTCTACTAACAAGACAGTCAAGACAGGGTTGCCGTACCACTCGGAGGGGCACGCGACCTTGTCGACTGCGACGCTCAAGAGCAGACATCGTCCAAGCTTCATGATCCTTGTCATTAGCTTCCTCTATTGTTGGTGCAAAGCACCTTTGGAACAATTTCAGTGTCGCGCTACTCTCCAATTCAAGAGAAGGTTCAATAACCTCGCAAGCTCTACTTTCCTCCCACTCACTTCTTTCGAGAGAAACTCCTTCTCAAGAAAGGAACCGTTCTTTGCGACAAACACTTTGCCTTCGGTTCTGTGATAGAAGGTATACGCAATAGTTTCCTTAGGGTATCCTATGAAGACGCATTTCTCCGCTTTGGGTTCGAGCTTGTCCGGCATCAACTTCTTGACGTAAGCTTCGCATCCCCAAACTTTAAGAAACGACAACTTAGGTTTAGCACCAAACCACAGTTCATACGGTGTCGTCTCAACGGATTTAGATGGAGCCCTATTTAAAGTGAATGCAGCGGTTTCTAATGCATAACCCCAAAATGATAACGGCAAATCAGTAAGAGACATCTTGCGTTGTGGTGTTCCGGGTGGCGTGAGTTGTGAAACGATTCCACTTGCTTTAAGATGCGTGAGAAAATCATAACTCAAATATTCACCTCCACGATCGGATCGTAGAAACTTAATCTTTCTGTTACGATGGTTCTCCACTTCATTCTGAAATTCCTTGAACTTTTCAAATGTTTCAGATTTATGTTTCATTAAACAGATATACCCATATCTACTTAAGTCATCGGTAAAAGTGAGGAAATAGCGATATCCACCGCGCGTCGAAACACTCATCGGTCCGCATACATCGGTATGTATGATTTCCAACAAGTCCGTTGCTCCATCATACCGAGAACGGGTTTTGATCATCTTGCCCATGAGGCATGGTTCACATGTGTCAAATGATTCAAAATCAAGAGACTCCAAAAGTCCATCGAATGGAGTTTCTTCATGCGCTTTACACCAATATGACCTAGAGCAGCGATGCCACAAATAAGTAGTATTATCACTATCTACTTTGCATCTCTTAGCCTCAATGTTATGGATGTGTGTTTCATACCTTTCGAGATTTAGAAGAAATAAACCATTCACAAGAGGTGCATGACCATAAAAGATGTTACTCATATAAATAGAACAACCATTATTCTCCGATTTAAATGAATAACCGTCTTGCAATAAACACGATCCAGAAATAATGTTCATGCTCAACGCAGGCACATAATAACATTTATTAAGGTTTAAAACTAATCCCAAAGGTAAAACAAAGGAGAGCGTGCCGACGGCCATCACATCAACTCTTGATCCGTTGCCAAAGCGCATCGTCACCTCATCCCTCGCAAGCCGCCGTCTATTCCGTAGCTCCTGTTTCGAATTACAAATATTAGCAACTGAACCGGTATCAAATACCTAGGCACTACAACGAGGGCTAGTAAGGAAAACATCAATAACATGTATATCAAATATACCTTTGATGGTGCCAGCCTTTTTGTCCGCTAAGTACTTCGGACAGTTGCGCTTCCAGTGACCCTTGTCCTTGCAATAGAAGCACTCAGTATCCGGCTTAGGACCAGACTTGAGCTTCTTCTCAGCAGGGGCATTGCGCTTGCCGACGCCTTTCTTGAAGGACTTCTTTGCACCCTTACCTTTCTTAAAGGAGGGTTTGTTGACCATCAACACATGATTATCCTTCTTGATGTCCACCTCCGCAGCCTTCAGTTTTGCGAAGAGCTCGGTGATCGTATCAGTGGAACCAATCTGATTATGAGTCACTACAAAACTTTTGTAGCTGGGAGGGAGTGATTGTAGAACCCTGTCAATCTTGAGCTCCTCTGGAATCGTGCATTCCGGTTGCTCAAGGCGTTGAGTGTAGCCCATCATCTTTATGGCGTGCTCACTAACGGAACTCCCTTCCTCCATCTTGCAGTTAAAGAACTTCTCGGAGATCTCATATCTCTCAGAACGGCCCTGAGTCTGAAACATGGTTTTTAGCTCCTCGAGAATCTCAAAGGGCCCGGTATACTCTTCAAAACGATTTTGAAGTTCTGGTTCCATAGTAAACAACATGGTGCTCTTAATCACACCCTAATCATCTTTGCACGACTGATAGACAGCTTTCTCATCAGCCGACGCAGTTGCAGCAGGGGGGTCACCTAACGCTTTCCCAAGGACATAGTCCTTTTGTCCGCCAGACAGAATGATTCTTAGATTGCGGAACCAATTGGTGAAGTTAGACCCATTGTTTCTAAGCTTTTCCTTCTCAGCAAAAACGTTGAAGTTGAAGTTGGACTTGGCCATGTGATCTACAATATTTGCAAGTACAATTTAGACTATGTTCATGATAAATAGTTCAACTTAATCAAATTACTAGATGAACTCCCACTAAATTCAACATCCCTCAAGTTGTTTAGTGAACACGATCCAAATTCACCACACCTAATCCGATCATCACGAGAAGAGATGTGGTTTCAATGGTGGACAACAAAGTGTCGATCATATCATTCATATGACTCATGCTTAACCTTTCGGTTCTTGTGTTCCGAGGCCATGTATGTACATGCTAGGCTCGTCAAGCTAGACCCAAGTATTTCAGCTGCAGTAAAACTGGCTTGCACCCGTTGTATGTGAGCGTAGAGTCTATAGCACCCGATCATCACGTGATGCTTGGACACGACGAACTTTCGCAGCGGTGCATACTTGGGGAGAACACAGTTTTTATCTTAATATTTAAGTGAGGAATCATCTTATAATGCTACAGTCGCGATCTAAGCATAATAAGATACATAAAAGGATAAACATCACATGCATATAACTTTATGTGACATAGTATAGACAATCTTCGCGCAATGATCTCCATCTTGTGCGTTCCGGCATGATCTCCATCACTCCACCATGATTGCCTCCACCACGAATAGCAACTACAAATTGCTAACTACTTAGCGATAAAGTAAAGCTATTACATGGCGTATAAGAAGTTGACTCGCAGGTCATACACAATTATAAAGACAACCATATGGCTCCTGCCGGTTGTGTACTCATCGACATGCAAGTCGTGAAACATTACAAAACATGATCATCGCATACAATATACACATCACATCTTGGGCCATACCATATCACAGAAAACACTCCTGCAAAACAAGTTAGACGCCTCTACTTTGTTGTTGCATGTTTTACGTGGCTTATGGGAGTAGATGCTAAGAACGATTCTTACCTACGGAAAGCCACAACGGTGATATTATGGTTGCCAAACTCCGTGTTAATCCCATGACAACCATAGTGAGAGAAATCGACATCCACCGGCCGCATGTGTGGAACAAGCCACACGTCAAGTGGAGCGGTCTCATGAACGGCGTCGCGTAAGGTTGGCCTAGACCGCTTCAATCTCACTATCCCGCGTCATAAGAAGAACACAAAGAAGAGGCTTGCAACAGAAACATCAATGCCCGCAACAACCATGTTGTTTCTACTCAAAACACATCTACGCATAGATCTAGCTCGATACCACCGATGGGTTTCGGCATAGTAAATCAAAAATTTCTACGGATGCGAGCGGAGGGAAAGCCAAGATCTAATCTAGGAGATGCAATCAACGAGAGAGATTGGATTAGATCTTCATACCCTTGAAGATTCGCAGTGAACGCTCCGTAACGTGGGTGATGTAGTCGACTCGCTTCTCCTCGCGATCCGATCCGATCTAGCACCACAAGTGGCGGTTCCTCCGTGAGATGCACACGCAGCACCTCGGCGTCTCCTCCTTCCTCGGACCAGCAAGTATGGTGGAGAGATAGATTGGATCTACAACACGGCGTGGTGTATATGGTGGAGAATTCTGCAGCAGGCTTCGCCACAAACAATGGGAGGGAGAGAGGAAGGGCAGGGCAACTAGGGTTTGGAGGCAAGGTGTAGGGGAGGCGCACCAGCCCTCTATATATAGAGGGGGCCAGCCCTTGCCCTCCTCCAAGCCTTGGGCGGCCAAGGAGGGAAGTGGGGGCAAGGACTCTCCCTTCTAGAAACCCTATCTCTAGTTTAAACGAGTTTAAACTCTAGGATCGGCTGGGCCCTATGGGGCCTTGTGCCACCGGCCCAAAGCGCCAGGACACTCACTCATAGGCCCATGCCCTCCCCGGAAGGTGGGGCCACGTTGGTCCCTTCCGAAGGTTCTAGAATCTTCCGTACAATACCGATTAACGGAACAATTCGAACTCCAAAACTGCACCGCTTATATGAATCTTATTCTCCGACCACTCCGAACCTCTCGTGATGTCCCGGATCCCATCCGAGACTCCGTAAAAAACTCATAAACCAATTATCCAATCTATCCTAGCGTCGAGACACGTTAAGTGTGTGACCTCGGTTCGAGAATATGCAGACATGATCTTCTATCAATAATCAACAGGGTGCAGGCACCCATATTGACTCCCACACATTCATCGATGATCATATCGGATGAACCACGATGCCGGATTCAATCAATCCCATATATATATTCCCTTCGTCTCGATATTTTACTTGCCCGAGATTCGATCGTGGCATGCGTCATACCTAGTTCAATCTCGTTCACGGCAAGTACTTTACTGCTCGTAATCCGATATCACTTTGTGATTAACTCCTTAACCACATGCTTGCAAGCGTGTTGATATCGACACGAGTGGGCCCGAAGTATGTCTCTTCGACTTGGGAGGGACAAATTCCATCTCGATACATACAACCCAACAGATACTTTCCGATCACCTGAGAGACACCTTTATGATCACCCTCTCATAGGATGACGTTTGATGACCTCAAAACTTTCTTCCGATACCAGGAAGTTGTATTATCTCATGGTATAAGGAATACAATATTTGACATAGGAAAAGCTTCGCAAAGATGAACACGATGATACGATCTAATTGCTTCGCTTAGTTTGGGTCTGTCCATCATATCATTCTCCAATGATATGATCTCATTATCAATTGACAACTCGTGTCTATGGTTAGGAAACCTTAACCATCATTGATCAATGAGCTAGTCCATAGAGGCGTACTAGAGACACGGTGTTGTTCACAAACCACACAAGTATTAAAGTTTCCGCTTAATACAATTCTAGCATGAAATATAAACTTTATCATGAACAAGAATTATAATAATAACATCTTTATTATTGCCTCTAGGGCATAATTCCAACAGTGACCGCCCTCAAGCGTCCCATAGTGGAGCAAGTGCCCGCCTTTTGTGGTGCGCACTTGGGAGAATAGGGTGAGCCTTTTGTTGTGTCGGTGAGTTGCGTGCTTCCGCATCCGGGGTGAGGCCTTGTGTGGCGTTGGGTGAGCATCGAGCCACCACACCTCGAGGTGAGCCATTTGTGGCGTTCGGAGAGAATTGCGCCATCGCACCTCTCCAACGGAGACGTAGCTTCTTTGGAAGTGAACTTCAGGAAACAAATCTTCGTCTCCGCGTCCATCGATTATCTCTCAACCGAGCCCTTTACTTATGCACTTTAAATTGTGATAGCCATCGTGCTTGAAGTATTTATACCTTGCTATCATCTTGTTGCTTGTATTGCTTAGCATAGGTTGTTGGTGCACCTAGGTGAAATTAGTGGCTAGGTTTTGTGCTCAATAAATTAAACGTTAGTTTTATTCCGCATTTACTTGAGCCTAAATAATTTTAAAAGTCTATTCACCCCCCTCTAGGCGACTTCCTTTGTACTTTCAATAAGTGCAAGCATGCCACCACGAGACTCCTCGGGAACATTTAACACACCATGCCAGATCAAGGGGAGGTAAAGGACATGACCACCAAGCTCATGGACACGTCGTCGCAACAACATGTCATCACAATATTGGCTATGAAAACCCCTACTGTGGCGCGCTCACACGCATCCTCGACCACGCCCGCCATTGCTCTCGAATGAAGGTTGTGCCCTGAAATGGTGCCATTAGAGTGTGCCGACGTGTGGTATCCTCCTGAGAGTGGCCATGGCCACCGCCCGACTAGTTGGGAAGACCTCACCACCGTCGCCAGCCACATAGTCTCTGCCCGGTGATGACCATCAGTCGACGACGAGATGGAAAGTACGAACCAAAGTACGAGTTTGGTGGCGGAAGAACTGCCACTCGTAATCCGAGGACGCCCTATGGGTGATGTGGGACTTCTGAGATTTCGGATTTTAGATAAACGTTCTTTTTTTTCTGACAACTCCGTTTTCTCCATAATTGGTAACTCTTTTGAATTCTCTTGACGTGATCCTTCTCAGAATCAGTTTTCTCCATTACCTTATGTTTGTACACACTACAGGACGCGCGCGCTACGCCGAGGGCAAAAAGCCGTCGGCGTAGGCCAAAATACCCTCGGCGTATGGTACGCCGAGGGCAGCCCTCGGCGTAGCCTCCTCGGCAAAGATCTCCCTCGGCGGAGCACACTCAAGCCGTCGGCGCATCGAAATGCCATCTGTCGTCGGCGTAAAGGCCGTCGGCCGATTGCAAAAACTTTCTCAAATTTTTTATTCTTTTAATTGTTTCACTTGTTAATCTCCTACTTTGAATATTTTTAACACTAATTATACTTAATATTTGATTAAATTCCAGTCTTAGTCAAACTTTTCAGCAGGTCACCATCCTAATACTACTCTAGCGTCAGCATGCTTAACTTCCTCGTTCCTTCAGAATCCGTTTCCGCAAAGTAATTTATACATTGGTGTCAATACTATGATATCAATCCTATTAACTCTTATATCATTATGTCACATGTTTGTATTTTTTGAAATTACAAACAATTATTTAAGTAAATATTAATGAATAAGTAAAAATATTATTGAATTCAAATAAAAATATAATAATTTTATTTTATTGTATTTTTTTTATTAATATAGAATAATTAATATCTTTAAATCTATAAATCGAAATTCAACAAATAATATGTCTAAATTGATCAGAAAAATGAGAGGAATCCAAATATGATATCCATATCAACTAATCACAAACCCTCCGTTTTTGAATTAGCTATTTTGTGGTTGCTTTAGAAAATCCCCTTTTTGTGCTCGGATAATGAAAAATGCCTTTTTGGTGCGATGAAAAGGAAAACTTGCATTGGATCTTTGATAAAATAGAATATTGTGAACCTAAAAATGATTTTTGTAAAAAAACATGAGCATCGGATCATATACGTGTAGTTCATATCTGACTCACTTCCTGCCGATTCGGCATGAATTTGTCTTTTTCACCAAAGGTGGACGGAAAGATTTCGGATTCCCCTGTTGGGACATTGTCCATATAAGGTGGTCTAGTGTTTTTGTAAAATATGGTGGTAGTATTTTGAATTAGCCATTTGGTGGTTGCTTCACAAAACCGTCCATTTATTATGCTCGGAAAATAGAAAATGGCTTTTTGGTGCGACGAAAAGGAAAACTTTCTCCTGCAACATTGTTCGCCATCCCATGATGCATGTGTATGCATAATGTGAGCACATTATCTCAAACTATGCCTTGATTCTAGCCATAACATTGGTCATTTGACCCGAAAGCCAAGAAACCTCGAATGAGATAGGTCATTTTGTGAAGATTTTTTTAAGACATAATCAATATATCAAGTTTGATATTTTTCCTTATAACTATGTCACATAATATGACACCACACGAAGGTTTCGCATTGTTTCGATCGTTTTTTAATTTTTATGCCCGTTTTAAACTATCGTCAAACTTTGTCGAACGGCGGGCATGTAGATTCTTAGCTCGGGGCCGAGCTGTAGGGGTTCGTAGCATGGAAAACAAAAATTTTCTATCGCATACAAACAAACAAGCCAAGATCTATCTACTAGATTGTGGCAACGAGTCGTTTGGAATAACTTACCCTCGAAGATTCCAAAGTGTTTAACGAGAGCAGATTCTCGTGGATGATGTAGTCGTACTCTTTCCGATCTCAAGATCGCGTAGACGATCCTTCTAGCGCCACGCTCCTAAGCGCCCCGCGATCGGTCACACGTTCGGTACTGACGAAGACCTTCCTCTCCCTTGTTCCAAAGAAGGTGGAGGTTGTAGCACTCTCGCGATTCCAAAGACAACGTGGTACCTGGAAGTAGAGGAGATCATGAGGCTTAAGCCGGTGCAGTATGGTGGAGCTTATGAGAGAGGCTATTAGTGGTCTAGTAATTAGACACACCAATTAGAAGGCTCTAAACCAATTAGAAGGCTCTAAACCGCTGGCTAAAGCAATTAGAAGCTCTAAACCAAAACGGCTCTAAACCGGAGATCTAGAGTAGAAAGTTATGTGTCTATGGGAGGAGCCCTGCCCCTCCTTATATGGGAGGGGTCCTTGGCGCGCCAGGGAGGGAGGGAGTCCCTCCCCAACTCGGACCAGGGCTTGGGCGCCGGCCTGGAGGAGTCCAACTCCTCCTCCAGGTTGGTTCCAACTCCTCTTGCTTGTTTCCCACAGTTTCTTGTTTTGGCAGTTTGACTTTCAAACTGGACATTTGACTTTTCTGTTTTAGGATTCAATTTAATCCTTTATCTGGGACAGCAAGAACACTTAGTACATGATGCAATCATTCAATGAGCAATGACACATTCATGTACCCTTCCCCCCCGGAGTGCCGGACAATCCGGAACCTTCTAGAACATTCCCGATGAAAACACCTAATCATTCCCGAACTCAAACGGACTTTCCTTATATGAATCTTATTCTCCGACCATTCCGGATCACCTCGTGATATCCGGATCCCATCCGAGACTCAACAACATTCGGTCTCTTTCTCATAATACCATAACTACTCAAACAACGTCGAATCCTTAAGTGTGTCTCCCTACGGTTCGTGAATTATGCGGACATGATCGAGACACTTCTAACAATAACCAATAGAGGAACTGGAAATTCATATGGCTCCCACATATTTCTACGATTACTTTGCGATCGAATGAACCACTTACATACGATACCAATTTCCCTTTGTCTCACGATACTTTACTTATCCGAGGTTATGATCGTCGGTATCTCGCATACCTAGTTCAACCTCGCATCGATAAGTACTCTTTTCGCTCCGTGATATGTGATCCCTTGTGACCAAGTCACATGCTTGCAAGCTAATTGGATGACATTCCACCGAGAGGGCCCAGTATATCTATCCGTCATGAGGATGGACAAATCCCACTCTTGATCCATGTGTTTCAACCAATACTTTCCAACACTTAATGCCACCTTTATAGCCACCCGATTACGGTGTGGTGTTTGATGTCATCAAAGCATCCATCCGTAAAGGTGATATGCATGATCTCATGGTCGAAGGAATTAGGTTACTATGTATCGAAAAGCATATAGCAATTGAACTATTTAAATGACTTGATCTTTATGCTACGCTTATCTATAGGAGTATGTCCATCACATCATTCTCCTAATGATATGATCCTGTTGTTAATAACATCTCTATGTTCATGATCAGGAAACCATGATCATATATTAACCAACAAGCTAGTTTAACAAGAGGCTTTACTAGGGACTCTTATTTTAGTTTACAAATCACACAAGTATTAATGTTTCCGGTTAATACAATTATAGCATGTTATGTAAACATTTATCATAAGTGTGAAGATATGATAATAACCACTTTATTATTGCCTCTTGGGCATATCTCCAACAGTCTCCCACTTGCACTAGAGTCAATAATCTAGTTTCAAACCTTTGTGTATATAACACCTATGGCTTTCCGGTGTTGTATGTACACGATTGCTAGTGGTCAACTAATCTCCGGATCTGACACTTCCAGGTCCGTGTGTAATTGCATGTCTTTGCGTCTTCACGCATCACTCATTCTCTAATGAGATGGCTTTGTATAAATTTGGTCTTTCGGTGTGACCTTTAGTTCTTTGGGGTTAAAACATGTTGATAATATTGTCGCACAATATATCTTCATAGTATTATCCCTCTGTGAACTACACCTAGTTTGATAACAAACTACTTGACACAAATGCCCTCTTTTGCTGCTAAAATAGCAGTTATATACTTGGCCCTTTTGTTGTAGTATCTGTCACAATGTCTTAACTTTGGAACTCATCCAAATCCATTATGGAACTCACCTTCCATTATATTGTGCCACCCTTAGTTTAGATTGAGATAAACTTAATTTGTACTTTGTGACAAAACTAGTATCAATGTAGTACTTTTACAATGAACTAACCATCTATTTGTCACTTCTACAAATATTATACTCTTAGTTCTTCCAAAAGATCATAAGAATATCCTTACTATTGTCCAATGATCATCTTACGAATCATTCTGGTATATGCTCACAACATTTAGAGCATAGGACATATCTGGATTTGTACATATCACAGTATGATTGATATAAATACTCTTTGTGATTTTATACATCAAGTATCAATCTATACTTGATTATTTGTTTCACTTTACCAAATGTCAATACACTTGAATATATCATCAACATTGAACTTATTCAATCCTTTCTGTGCGACAAGAACCTCTCTTGTAGTTTCTATATTGAACTCATTCAATATCTTGTCTATGTACTTCTGGCACAACCATATTAGCGTCTATTGATGCCAAATATTTAGGTTTTGCCTTAAGTCTTTCATCGGGATGAAATTCTTAATATGTGTTAATAAAAGATACATTATTTCCAATCAACAATATGTCTTCCACATAATGTATTAGAAACATGTCTTAGCGCTCCCACTTAATTTCTTGCAAATGCAAGCATCTTCATTGTCTCTGATGAAATTAAACTCTTTTAACAGTTTCATCATAGTGAAGATTCCAACTCCGATATGCTTACTTTAACCATTGAAGTTCACATATGCTTTTAGCATCCTTTGAATTAACAAAACCCTATGGACCGTGTTAAGCACATGTCCTAGGTAACGATTCTATTAGAAGAACTTGTTTTGTTTATTCAACTACCATATAACAAATTATATGTAGTGGTTGCTACATTAATCCGTCTAGACTAAATATCACTATGACAGATCAAATCTTGTCATAGTCAACCTTGAACATTGTTGTGAACTCTTTCCCAACATGTCGACTATTTCATAGATGTGAAACATCCATGTCTATTTCTTTATAGATCCGCACAACTATAAGGTCTTACACCTTTCTCGAGGGTCCTTCAAGTTCAAAACTTGATTTTCTCGTATGGAACTATCACGGATTTTATGCCTTCCAGCCATTTTACGGCGTCAGTGCCCATCATCGCTTCTTTGCATGTAGTCGGTTCATTATTCTCAAATAATGGTTCAACCCTCAAATCTTGGTATTTGATTGTTTATCCGACCTACTTGTTTCAATAGGAACTTGGATCTCCGTGACCACAACCTTTGAGGTACGTGAGCCATGAGCTTTGTTCTCGCCTCCGAACACTTTTCGGTGCTGCGCAACTCTGCACATATAGCTAAGGTTCTTTCAACCTTATCAAAGTTCTATTGTCCTCCCACTTAACTTTTCACGAAAAATTCCTTTTTTAAAGAAACTTGACGTTCTAAGCGACAAACACTTTTGTCTCCGGTGTTATGGAGAAATACTTAACAAAGACAGATTCATCCGACTTTGGTTGCAAACATCTTTCTTATGTATAGCATACCAATGTTTAAGAAAGGACTACTTGGGTTTTATCCCAAACCATAACCTTATATGGTGTCATTTCAACGGATTATGATGGAGCTCTTTTCAGTGGAAAAACGGTAATCTCTAAAGCTTTTAATCTTTAAAATATAATGGCAGTTTTATAAATTACACCTTCGATCTTACCATGTCAAACAAGGTCTAATTACATATCTCGAACGCTCCATACTCTTATGGTGTTTCGGGAAAATGCAAATCCACGGAACGATTCCTTTAATCTTAGGTATTATGCTAAACTTGTAACTCAAATATCTTCCTTTATGATCTTATCATAAACTATTTATATTCTTGTTACAATGATTTTGCACTTCATCTTGAAAGTCCTTGAACTTTTCAAATGTTTCACACTTCATCCTTATTAAGTAAATATTCATATATTCACTTAAATTTTCGGAGAAAGCACATGAAGTTGAAATCCATCGCTCTTGACTATACATAATGGACTTCATACAACAATATGTACAAGTTCCAATAAGCTAGTCTATCGTTCCCTTTTGGCCTATGAACGAAGTTTTAATTATCTCTAGGAAAGTTTCACAAGCGTCATTTGATCAAAATCAAAAGACTCCAAAATTCCATACATATGGAGTTTCTTCATGTTTTCTTTCCAATATAATTTAAACGGCGATGTCACTTCCTAAGTGATCTTTCAATCAATTTGTCTTTCGACATTTTTAGCATTAGCTTTATGGATGTGATTTTTCCAACGAGATTTGTGAATCATCCATCTTTTATGGATTACGGCAATTATTTGAACAACCCTTTTGTTCTCATAACACCTGATAAAACAAATCTTGAAGGCAAGCTTTGATGTTTAACGAGCAACATAATAACACTTTATTTGTTTTCGATGAACATCATCACATATTCTTTTGCTAATTACTTAGGCCACTATAGTTCATGAATTGTGTTGTTTCGTATGACGATTCACACCAACAAATTCAGTATCAAATACTTAAGAACCACACTGTTTAATAAGCAAAGAATATAGCCATAACATGTATATCATCTATATACTTAAACTGAACAATTCTAGTCTTTTCTTTTCTGCCATATATTTATGAGATTCTCTTTCAGTATTTCCTTTTTTGTTTGAAAGAATCTATCAATATCAATAGTGGAGTCATACATATGACACATAGTCCAAAACATGTATAGTCAAACACTAATGTCTTTGGACTTGCACTTTGAAGTAGATCACCATCATCAAATGTTTGGTGTTCTTTCAAATTCCTTTCTTTAGTAATCTTCTTGATGTAGTAAACATTTTACCTACATCAAATATTCACCCTTATTATGGATTTAACCATGATCAAGCTACTTTTAGCTTGTAACGGTGAATCGCAAGTATAATGTTGCTCTCCAAAACCTTTTGGAGGATTAGGACAACTAGTGTCTCCAACCTTTTTGCAAATTCTCATCAAATATGAGAACATGACTTTTGCCATATTATACTCTATCATGTTGCAACCAAAACTTTGTTTCAGATATCACAATATCTTCCACACATCATGGTTTCTGAAACAACTCTTTCAGATCCTAGATAACCTTGATATTAAGAGAATCCTTTGAATATCAAGAATCGTGAAGACAAACATGATACTTATATACTAACATTGGAATTGTTACTCTTGTTTTAATACCAATTATTAAACTTCATGGAGTAACCGGAACTCACTGAAAGTTTGCAATAGGACTTTTAAACTTTAGATTAACACTTCAAAACAATACGATACCAGTTCAGAAGTAACTAACCAGAATTCTATAGCTCTATCATCTCAATTATAACTAAGCGCAAGGTGGTAAACGGATGCCAATGACTACAACAACTATGCAAATTCACTTTGATTTAGTTTATGATAAATTGAGTTCTAATTAATAATTAAATTAATCTAGGTGAACTCCCACTCAAAACAATATCCCTCACATTGTTTTAGTGATCACACGCACCAACTCCACCACATCAAAACCGATCATCACGAGAGTTGATGTATCTTCAATGGTTAACAATCAACATGTTCATCATATCTACTAGATGACTCATGCTCTACCTTTCGTAATCCGTGTTCCCGAGGCCATGTCCGTACATGCTAGGCTCGTCAAGATCAAACCTTAGTTTCGCATGAGCAAATCTGGCTTGCTCACAATTTATACACTTGCATAAGCTGGCACACCCAAGCATCACGTGGTGTTTCGAAACAACAAGCTTTAGCAACGGTGCTAACTAAGGGTGAACACTTTATGATTTGAAATTCATGTGCATGAGGGATCATCTTATAATGCTACCGTCGTCTACTAAGCAATACAAGATGCATAAAGGATTAACATCACATGCAATTCATAATATGTGATATGATATGGCCTTTTCTTCTTTGTGCTTCCGATCTCCATCTTCTAGCACGAACATGATCTCCATCATCACCGGCATTGCATCAAGGTCAATGACGCTACTCCATGGTTGTCGCCCACCGCTTCAACTATTACAACTACTTTGAATAGACACGCTGGTCTTAACATAAATTAAAGACAACCATATGGCTCCTGCCGTTGTCGACTTACAATAAGGAACATTGCATACATCAAATACAATCACAATCATGGCCATATCACATCATCAGACACCCCTGCAAAACAAAGTTAGACGCTTCTACTTTCTTTGCATATTTTACGTGGTTTGGGGCTTTCAATAAGTGTCGTTCTAACTTACGAACAAGAACCACAACATTGATACTAGCATTGTTGATCACCCGTTGTAAATTGGATCTTAACTATGCTAGGAGAAACATGCACCATAAAGCCACTTATGCAATACAAGTTACATGTCAAGCGTGGAGCAAGTCTCATGAACGATGTCATGTAAGGTTAGCCCGGGCCGCTTCATCCCAACATACCGCAAGATACAAAGTACACAAGAAGCAATCGACAATAAAAGCATCAACGCCCACAATGACCATTGTGTTCTACTCGTGCAACAGATCTACATATAGACACGGCTCGATACCCTCAGAGGGGTTCGTAGCATGGAAAACAAAAATTTTCTATCGCATACAAACAAACAAGCCAAGATCTATCTACTAGATTGTGGCAACGAGTCGTTTGGAATAACTTACCCTCGAAGATTCCAAAGTGTTTAACGAGAGCAGATTCTCGTGGATGATGTAGTCGTACTCTTTCCGATCTCAAGATCGCGTAGACGATCCTTCTAGCGCCACGTTCCGAAGCGCCTCCATGATCGGTCACACGCTCGGACTGACCTAAGACCTTCCTCTCCCTTGTTTCCAAAGAAAGCGGAGGTTGTAGCACTCTCCTCGCGATTCCCAAAGACACTGGCGTGGTACCGGAAGTAGAGGGGAGATCCCGCAGGGCTTCGCCTTAAGCCAGTGCGAGTATGGTGGAGCTTATGAGAGAGGCTATTAGTGGTCTAGTAATTAGACACACCAATTAGAAGGCTCTAAACCAATTAGAAGGCTCTAAACCGTCAAGCTAAAGCAATTAGAAGCTCTAAACCAAAACGGCTCTAAACCGGAGATCTAGAGTAGAAAGTTATATGTCTATGGAGGAGCCCCGCCTCCTTATATGGGAGGGGGTCCTTGGCGCCAGGGAGGAGGAGTCCCTCCCAACTCGGACCAGGGCTTGGGCGCCCGAGGAGTCCAACTCCTCCTCGAGTTGGTTCCAACTCCTCTTGCTTGTTTCCCACAGTTTCTTGTTTTGGCGCTTTGACTTTCAAACTGGACATTTGACTTTTCTGTTTTAGGATTCAATTTAATCCTTTATCGGGACAGCAAGAACACTTAGTACATGATGCAATCATTCAATGAGCAATGACACATTCATGTACCCTTCCCCGGAGTCTTGGACAATCCGGAACCTTCTAGAACATTCCCGATGAAAACACGGAATCATTCCCGAACTCCAAACGGACTTTCCTTATATGAATCTTATTCTCCGGACCATTCCGGATCACCTCGTGATATCCGGATCCCATCCGAGACTCGAACAACATTCGGTCTCTTTCTCATAATACCATAACTACTCAAACAACGTCGAATCCTTAAGTGTCTCCCTACGGTTCGTGAATTATGCGGACATGATCGAGACACTTCTCCGAACAATAACCAATAGAGGAATCTGAAATTCATATGGCTCTACATATTTCTACGATTACTTATGATCGAATGAACCACTTACATACGATACCAATTTCCCTTTGTCTCACGATACTTTACTTATCCGAGGTTATGATCGCTCGGTATCTCCGCATACCTAGTTCAACCTCACATCGATAAGTACTCTTTTCTCGTGATATGTGATCCCTTGTGACCAAGTCACATGCTTGCAAGCTAATTGGATGACATTCCACCGAGAGGGCCCAGTATATCTATCCGTCATGAGGATGGACAAATCCCACTCTTGATCCATGTGTTTCAACCAATACTTTCCGAACACTTAATGCCACCTTTATAGCCACCCGCCACGGTGTGGTGTTTGATGTCATCAAAGCATCCATCCGGTAAAGGTGATATGCATGATCTCATGGTCGAAGGAATTAGGTTACTATGTATCAGAAAGCATATAGCAATTGAACTATTTAAATGACTTGATCTTTATGCTACGCTTATCTATAGGAGTATGTCCATCACATCATTCTCCTAATGATATGATCCTGTTGTTAATAACATCTCTATGTTCATGATCAGGAAACCATGATCATATATTAACCAACAAGCTAGTTTAACAAGAGGCTTTACTAGGGACTCTTATTTTAGTTTACAAATCACACAAGTATTAATGTTTCCGGTTAATACAATTATAGCATGTTATGTAAACATTTATCATAAGTGTGAAGATATGATAATAACCACTTTATTATTGCCTCTTGGGCATATCTCCAACACGAGCCTCGCTAAACTTGCATTGGATCTTTGATAAAATAGCATATTGTGGACCTACAAATGATTTTTTTAAAAAAAACATGAGCATCGGATCATGTACCTGTAGTTCATATCTGACCCACTTTCTACCGATTCGGCAGGAATTTGTCTTTTTCACCAAAGGTGGACGGAAAGGTTTCGGATTACCCTGTTGGGAAATTGTCTATATAAGGTGGTATAGTATTTTTGTAAAATATGGTGGTAGTATTTTGAATTAGCCATTTGGTGGTTGCTTCACAAAACCATCTATTTTTTATGCTCGGAAAATAGAAAATGGCTTTTTGGTGCGACGAAAAGGAAAACTTCCTCCTGTAACATTGTTCGCCATCCCATAATTCATGTGTATGCATAATATGAGCACATTATCTCAAACTATGCCTTGATTCTAGCCATAACATTGGTCATTTGACCAGAAAGCCAAGAAACCTCGAATGAGATTGGTCATTTTGTGAAGGTTTTTTTGAGACATAATCAATATATCAAGTTTGATATTTTTTCTTATAACTATATCACATAATATGACACCACGGGAAGGTTTCACATTGTTTCGATCGTTTTTTATTTTTTATGCCCGTTTTAAGCTATCGTCAAACTTTGTCGAACGGCGGGCATGTAGATTCTTAGCTCGGGGCCGAGCCTCGCTAAACTTGCATTGGATCTTTGATAAAATAGCATATTGTGAACCTAAAAATGATTTTTGTAAAAAAACATGAGCATCGGATCATGTACCTATAGTTCATATATGACCCACTTCCTACCGATTCGGCAGGAATTTGTCCTTTTCACCAAAGATGGACGAAAAGGTTTCGGATCCCTCTGTTGGGACATTGTCCGTATAAGATGGTATAGTATTTTTCTAAAATGTGGTGATAGTATTTTGAATTAGCCATTTGGTGGTTGCTTCACAAAACCGTCTGTTTTTTATGCTCGGAAAATGGGAAATGGCTTTTTGGTGCGACGAAAAGGAAAACTTACTCCTGCAACATTGTTCGCCATCCCATGATGCATGTGTATGCACAATATGGACACATTATCACAAACTATGCCTTGATTCTAGCCATAATATTGGTCATTTGACCCGAAAGCCAAGAAACCTCGAATGAGATACGTCATTTTGTGAAGGTTTCTTTGAGACATAATCAATATACCAAGTTTGATATTTTTACTTCTCACTATGTCACATAATATAACACCACGCGAAGGTTTCGCATTGTTTCGATCGTTTTTGAATTTTTTATGCCCGTTTTAAACTATATATAATGTTTTATGTTTTACTTAATTTTATTTATAAATGTGTAATATTTGAGTTTTGATAGATAGGTCTTATTTTTCTGCAAATTTTGATATATTATTGTATTTTCCCGAATGAGAATGATTTAATTATGATTTTTCAAAGTTTAATGAGATAAAATGAAAAATAGCTACACCGAGGGCAATTCTACGCCGACGGCTGCTTGGCGGGGCTGGCCTGGACGATGGCTAGCCAACGGCCCCGACGTTTGGCCGTCGGCGTAGCTTCCCATTCCTGTAGTGACAGTGTACAACGGGCGTACAACACCTCAAATCAAAGTGAGGGGTTCGTGTAATTTATACGGGATGACGCCATGCCCGTCTAATTTGGAGTTCAGAAAAAATAATTGGAACCTAAATCATTTTCTTTGCGAACAACTTAAATATGTGCAGGCTGATTAAGTTGAAAGACTACCATGTGAGTGCGATCAATCTCAACCGCAGAACTATGGCTAGAGACCATCCACACTTCGATCTGAGATGAAGAAACACACGTGCAATGCAACCAGTAGTTGCATTCCTTCACTCGATTGTTGAAATGACGGAAGAAGAACATGAGCAGTGCTAATATTAATTAAGCCGACTCCTCGCATCAGCTCCAGCACGCACGTCCAATCTGGCACGACGCATGTCCGTTCATGTCGAGACCATCATCATCACCTGCGCCCGCGTGGAATTCGCCGTGTCGATCGACACACAGATTACACCCCCTGCGCCACCACTACCGATCTGCCATATCGATCGTTCTGCGCACAACGTTGTACTCCATTCGTGTCCATGTCCATGTGGTCTTCGTTTTTTCAGTAAGCGCATGATGGTTTCCATCCCAAGCAAGTATAGTATAGTACGTACTCAGCAGACACGGCCACACAAGTCCAGGCAATGATTTTATACATGCGTCGTCATCATTAGTTGGGATGTGCCGGAATCTCGGCCATCGAATTATCGGAACATCGTGGAAAAAAGGTATCATGGCCGTCCATCGTATGATCGATTGATGGCACGGGCCCGACCTTTCATGTGGAAGCCTGAGACCATGCATGATGTGCATATATAGTGGCCTAGTGGGGATCGTCGGGGGTCGATCGACGTGGATGTCTAAGGTCACGAGTGTTCATCACTTGATTCGCCATTAAAGTGGACGGAGGATCGACTGGGTACTCAAAGTCTATGTTGGATCGACCTGTCAGACTTGCCACTGTGAACAAGAATGATCGGATAGTCACCGAGGCAGCCAGTGGGTTCTTTTTTTTACAGCCATAAGCTCCTTTATTCAGTCGATATCAATGTTACATCGTTCAGGAGCATGGGTAACATGAAGTTTGGTGGGTCATCAAGCCACACCTGACCAGCACTATATTCGATTGTTAGACATAAAGATGATACAATTTTCACAGTGTTGGAAGACTATCCTCCTAATGTGTCTTTAGAAAAAGTCTCATCGGACCTAGACTTTTATTTAAAACAGTCTATTATTAGGGTTATTCATGATACAATTGTCGGACGGTGTTGACGTGTTCAAATGGAAATTACTGGAAAGTGGTAAATTTTCTGTTGGCTCACTATATAAAGCTTTGGTCCAACCTGATTTTCCGGTCGATGATAATAGTAAAATTTAGAAAATGAAAATGCCCCTTAAGACGAAGATATTTGCATGATATCTACGGAAAGGCGTAATTCTAACAAAAGATAATCTTATAAAGAGGAATTGACATGGAAGTACACAATGTGTTTTTTGTCATCAAGATGAGACAATTCGCCATTTATTCTTTCATTGTAAATTTGCTCACTCTATATGGTCATTCATCCAAATAGCTTCTGGTTTATCTCCTCCACGTTCAGTAACCAATGTTTTTGGTAATTGGTTGCATGGAATTGTTGATAAATACATAAATTTGTTTAGGGTGGGAGCGCTTGCCATTATATGGTCGCTATGACTTTGTAGAAATGACAAGATTTTTAATAACATTGTGTCTTCTCCTCTGCAGGTTGTTTATCGAGCAACGACTATTCTTCAATCATGGAATATTCTACAACGCATGGAGTTTCGCGACTTATTTATGAAGGGATGTACGCGCTTAGAGGACACGGCGAGGGATATTTTCTCCCGACATGGATGACCGCGTGATCAGAGGATTGGATCTATCTTAGATTCTAGAATTTTATTTTGTACTGCATTTTTGTAATGTTGGTCTACTTTTTGACTTAGTCGATCGTTCGTGTGGCTGTGTGCATCTTGGTTATACAAGGCCGGGTGTAAGCTAAACAGTTTGGTTAATAAATGCGCCAATTTAAAAAAAAAACACCTGACCAGCAAGTACCTCTAGCTACTCTGGCTAATTCATGTTCTTTATGTGCAATTAACGTGTCTAGTTCTTTTTTTTCTTGTCTGCGCTGAGAAAAGTTGCGTGTACGGGGAGTTGAAAATACCGGAGTTCTTTCGTGTGGAAATATCAATGTTACTGTCGTGTATGAAAATATCCTCCATTAAATGGTTTTACTTTTGCATGCAAAGGTCGAATACCGTCATTGTCGGTCTGTCACTAGGTCCCTATCTGTCACCATAGGTGTATAGGCATCTCGGCCCCAGCCAAAAAAGCCCCGATCCCTCCCGCGTCGCCCTAGCGCCGCTGGGCAGCCCCTCCCCTCCCTCCTCGGCGCCGTTGGGACGCTTCGACGGCAAAGCCGCTCGGCATCGGTGGCAACAGAGCCCTTCTTCTCCCCCCGGTTCGCCAGATCTCGGCGCGGGCCGAGCTCGACGACCGGCGGCGGCGCGTGTGCGGGGCATGGCGCCGCCCGGCTAGGTGGCATGGCGCTGGCCTTGGCGATGCTCGGCGTGGCGACGACACCTTACTACGGCGTGGAGGGCTGAGTTGGTGGTCCCATGCTCGGGGCCGGCGGCTGCTTGCCCGAGCAGCGAGGGTCGAGGGCGGCGGTGGTTCGGTCGGCGTCGCGGTTGCTGCTCCCTGGCAGGTTGGCTCTCCTCTGGACGATGCAGCGGCGGCGTAGGGCGGCAGGGGTGTTGCAGTGACGGGGGTTCTGTCGGGCGGCGCGCCGACTCGGGCCCCGATCTGGACCTACCACTGGCTAGGCGGGCCTGTCTAGTACGGGCAGCGATGAGGCTCCCCACCCGTGGATCTCCTGGCGGTGGTGATGGCCGCCTCGGTCCCTCTGGGCTTCTATGTGTGACCGGGCTAGATTTCGGCCATGCGGGCCTAGATCTGACAGCAACCTCACCTCAATGGGCCTGCGATGGTGTTCTGGAGTGTGTCGTGGCTGCGCAGTGGTAGGGTCGTCGGGACGATGACCAGTGGTTCTCCTCAGACCAGCGGCGGTCCGGTTGGACCGGGTGGGCACGGTGACGATGGCGCTGCTGCTTGACGGCGGGGATCTGCGGTGGCAGGGGATCCACTAGTGTACGGATGAGAAGGAACTAGCGCTAGGGTTGGCGGCGACGGTGACACCCTTGATGCAGTGTTTAAAACGACGGGGCTTCACGAGTCCATATGGGCTCGTCCAGGCCAGCGAGGGCATGGTTTGACCATGCTGGTACATCCGTCGGCTATCGCCCTCCGTCGGTGGAGGTAGTTCCCTCCTGTGTGGTACTGTACCGCCGATCCTGCCGAAGTTTCTTCTTTTCGGTCATACCAGCCTCACACATGGCTCACGGTGAGACGACGGTGGTGACTGCAAGACCGTGGTGGCGTGTGCTGGTGGACGGCGACCTTGGTGGAGCAATTCGAAGCGTCCGGGACTATGTTTTTTTATGGATCGGGAGAAATGCTTGTCGTCTAGATACCGACGTAGTGACGCCTGCGGGTGTCGCCGTCCTCCTGAGAGGCGTTGGACGTATCTCTTCCCCACCTCCCGTAGCGTATTGGGGGAAACCCTAGGACCTGCCCGGGCAGCAGCGTCGTTGTCGTCGTTTTTTTCTTTTTGGGGTGTTGCTTGGTACGCTACGTTTCGGACCGCTAGGAGCGTGGTGGCAATTCTGCGAAGGACGCCGCGGTGGCAGGTCACCCTTTTTTGTGGAGCCACTATTGTAGGCTTTATTTCTTTTTTTCTGTTTTTTTTTTAGGTGTTCTGCTGTCTAATTCAGCAACGATTTTAATAGTAATTGTTATATTAATATAGCTAGAGACATGTCTGTTTTGAGGAGTACATGCACGCGAATAGGAGTAGCTAGACATCAATGACACGCCGACGCGCGAATGACCCCCGCAAGAAAAAAAGGCCACATGAATCAGCAACCTTTTCATGATCGACTTTATTTCTCGCCTGATATACCATCCTTTTTTTACCATTCTCTTCGGCGAATAGGACGTCTAATCGCCACCTAGTTAAACTGTAGATGCACTCCTGTAATCCTGTGCATGCCTCTTCCTTCTCTGGCCGCTCACCAAAGTAAGAGCCACCCATCATCATTCATTAGTGGCCCTGTGTCCCGTTGCTGCAGAAGGTTATTCCCAACAGCTACCGTTCAAAAGTGAGTAGAGAGCGTAATCAGACAGCAGGACTGGTTAAACCGGCCAGCCCGGTCCCTCCCGTCCTCTGCTATCGACTGGTAAGTCTGTCACATGACATATAGCTGTATACAAAACGAAACCACACATGGACTAATGATGGTCCTACGCTTTGGCAGGTCGTCATAGAGTCAAAACACATGTTACCGCGGCCGCAAACCCTAAACATATGCAAGGTCGTGCTCCTTCGTCCAAGGTCAAACCACCCACGCATGTCAGAACACCACCTCTCTCTCAAGTCGTTTTCTACTGCTCCGGCTGCGTGGGTCGTACAGACACGGATCGAGCATGCCGCCGGGGGCCCGTGGGCAGAGAGAATTGAGCCCTTGCTGCCGGTGGCAGGCAGAGAGGGAGGGCTGCAGGCGGCTCGGCGTGCTACAGCAGGCCGGCCGGCCGCACGGCAGAGGCACGGCTCGACGGGCTCGTGATGACGACGGGAGGGAGAGAGGCGAGCAAAGCCAAAAGCTACCGCAAACTTTTCTCTGTTCTCCTCGGGGTGACCGATCGAGGCCGGAGCCGAGGGAGGGACATGATTGACGACGAGCCTACTAGCGCGCGGCCGCGCGAAAGGTGCAGTGATGATGACGGCGACCGATCTATTCGCGTCGGGCTATTCACCGCGTGCCGGGGGCCTGCGCGTGCATCGCCATCTATGCATGCCGATCGAGGAGAGAGCGGGATCGATCGAGCTGCGCGCTCATGAGTGAGGTGAGGCGATATCGATGGGACATGACATGCGTGTACCTACGTAAGGGTCGCATCATGGCGCCACCGTCTCGGCCGCGGGGTTCCGAGTGTGGAGGATGGCGAGCTGCATGAGATGGGATACGGAGGGGAGTTTATGATGGCTATCGTGATGAGTGGTGTGTTCTACGACTAGCTTCTTTAGATTCGTTCGTGCCAACATGTGTTCAGGAAATAGGAATGTTTGTCTACTGGTCTTGCTAGTGGCCTGCCTGCTCCACTGGTTCGTATTTTTGTTTGTACCCACGGTACCATATGTGTAAGGGCATCTTTACCGGGCAATCCAAACGGTCCATTTTTATTTGTTTGAGTCAAGTCATCGACGATTAGTCGTGGTTTGGTCTGTTCGGCCAGCCGCTCAGTACTGTGATCCAAATGACCAAATCGGACAGGCCAGTACAAGAGAGAGAAGAATGTCCATTTCATGGCTACAACTGGGTCAGCCTGCTATAAAACTAGACAGGCCAACGTCCACGTCTGTCCGGATAGACGTATCTGTGACCCAAATTTGATGCCCGGATGGGTCGGTCCGACATGCGTCAGTCTGGATGGGTCGTACGTTGGGGCGCCGCACACGTCCCACGCGTCCCCATGGATTCAGACGCGCTCGGACCGGTGGAGATGCCCTAAGCACTTGTGTCAGAGTGAACATTTTCTTTTTGCAAAATTGCACAGATCTATTAATAATCATCAAGCAGCAGTACGAAGAGTCCCAAAGATAATAAAATTATAAATAAGTCATTGGACCACCTAACGACAACTACAAACATTGGCACGAGTCGAAGGCGCACCTCCGTCCTTGCACCTCCATCCCCGAAGCCGGATAAACCTTGTTGTAGTAGACGGACGAGAAGTCGTCGTGCTAAAGCCCCACACACCAGAGCAGCAACCATCGCCGAAGATGAAAAATTAGATTGAAACAAACTAACCTCAAACCACACCAACGAATACGAAAAACCACCGGATCCCAAGGGATCCGCAGACATACGACTCCACGTGCCCTCCGTCGATGCTAGACGCACCACCAGAGCAAGGATAGGGTGAGAAGGACCTTATTTTGACTTCAGGACGTAGCCATCGCCTTAACATCCTGAAGAAGACATCATATTTTCCTATCTTTGATGGGGACAATTCGAATCTATTAAAGTAGACCTCCCGCCTGCGAGAGGTCGTGATCCACCACGCCTCCAAGGCCCTAAGGCCGTCGGAGACGGGATGGACCGGTGACATCGCCGGCGGAAGGAAGGAACCCTAGATGGGTTGTAATCGTCTCTCTCTCTCTCTCTCTCTGAGTGAACCTTATGTCAATAGTAAAAAACCCTCAATTGTCAGTGACGTGTAAAATATCCATACTCCCTCCATTTAGTAATATACTGCATATTTGTTTTTATCCAAGACAAACTTTGTAAAATTAAACCAAGTATATGAAAAATGTCGATATTTTTGGTATGCAATGCATATAAATTTCATGATTGTCCTAACAATATTGGTATGATGTCATAAATCATGATATTTGTTTCTACATGTTTAGTACCCGGTAGGATCTAATATGTCTTATATTTTGAAATGAAGGAATCAAGGAAGTACTATTGATGGTTTTGTAAACTACGGTCTACTAGCGTCAGCGATAGTGTAGAAAATAACTTGAGGCAAAATAACCATTTATGATAACAAAAATGGTTCTCCAGGGACATAGCCGACACAACCTTTTGTCGGTCAAAATACCGTAGTAGAGATATGTTGTTGATGTTAGAGCAAAAACAATAGAAGAGTCAATAGCCTCCTATAAGCCGTCGCCGTGTTATCTATATTTAATCTAATAGCTAATATGTACAATAGTAAGATCTAAAAATATACTACTTTATTAATTTATGACCCATCTCTTACTCTCACATATTGTTTAGGAGCATGTGCTAGAGCTGATTCTTACATAAGAGTCAGCAACTCTTTTCTCACCTATTTTCCCTCCTCCAACTAAGAAAAAGTATATTATTTAAACTTCTATATTCAACTGATCGACTAGACTTATTATACTTACTCTTAGACCTTTGCATATGGTGGTTGTTGGCACAAAGACACGACATTATAAGGCAGGAGCGCCATGGCCTTCAAAACCAATCGCAATGAGAGCCTTTACATGTCGTCTTGAGTTCTAGGGCAGAACCAGTAGCCTTGTAAACCGCATTTGATGCTATTCGCCTCCATTATCAGCTTCACCCTATAGGCCCACTCCCAATTTTCATTTCCATGAAAGCTAAAAAATACAAACGTAAACCAACGTTCTTAAAATCTCATGAACATCAGGGGAAGATATGCCACACAAAAAGTTACTCTATTTCTCAACATTCCCACGACCTTATGGTCATAACATTTCGACAAGCTATCATCAAAAAGAGGAGAAGCCAAATTAAAATGGTTGTACACGCACTTCCCAACTCATGCAACCGCAGGGCACGCAGCGCTCGCCGGATCCTGGCTCCATGGAAAATCTCGATTTGGGTGTTCCCAGCAAGCCAAGTTTTGCCCTGCTTTAAAGTTCGTGCTATGCAAGAGATGGACCCGACCGAGCCTAGCAAGAGGGCCTACTTCTCCATGATAGGTGCAGGAAACGAAGATTTGGCCTAACTGACATGCCCTACATCATGGGGTGGGAGAGCTCCCTGGCCTTCGGAACCAATCGCAATGAGAGCCTTCAGATCTTGTGTGGTGAAAGTACATGCCATGTCGAGTTTAGTGGCAGAACCAATTGTTGGAGATATGCCCAAGAGGCAATAATAAAATGGTTATTATTATATCTTTGTGTTTATGATAAATGTTTACATCTCATGCTATAATTGTATTAACCGGAAACATTAATACTTGTGTGTTTTGTAAACATGAAAGAGTCCCTAATAAGCGTCTTATTAAACTAGCTTGTTGATTAATAGATGATTATGGTTTCCTAATCATGGAAATTAGATGTTATTAATAACAAGATCATGTCATTAGGGGAACTAGCAGGATGGCCCTCCAAATGCGAGGGCATCATCTTCCAATGCATTGAACATTTTTATGAAATTAATTTATGGTTTGAGAGATGTTAAAAGTATATGAAATTCTATATTACATTCTTCTATGACCACCGACATGTTAACCCAAATAATACCCATGTGAAAAAATCTTAGGAAAAATTTAATTTGTTTCAAAATATTTAGTTCTAGATTTCCAAAACATCTAGTCACCATTTTGTAGGGTAGGTAGCATTATTCTCATTAATGTGTTACTTCCTTCCTATTGCCGCCCCCGCTTCAGTCGAGATGATCAAAAATTTTACTAACATGTATTTGTTGTGTCATGTCAGATGACTACACAAAATTATATTTGTCACAATTTTTAAAATGTTAATTTGTCTGAAATTTACTACATATCCTCACATAATTAATCTCTACAATATTTAATGGTGCCCGGAATTCCTTCCAACCTTTCATAAACACTCCTCCGTAGCATCATCATTATGCCCCATTACCTTGGGAAAAATATTTGATTCACTCACGTAAAAGAGCACAAACCAAATAAAACTTAAGAATTATGATCACACAGGTATGTTCACTAAAATATTAAATATTTCAAATTTATACCCAACAAAAATCGTATTTGAATTTCAAAGGTTACACCAAATGAAAAGTTTAGTCTCTAGTCAGCACAGAACCATTCTTAAGATTTACCTGATGCAACACACATTTTCAATAAAAAAATCTCGGAACAAATATTCTCCTGAATCATTTTGAAATTACTTTCACATGAAGTAAACATATATAAGCTTCCAAACCAAAGAAAAACCTTATGGATGACTTGTTTTGAAATCAATCCAATATGTTAGCATTGATACATACTTATATAGTTGCACCACCTTTCTCTCTAATTAACGATCTTGAAACTAACCATTATACACATATTGAACTTGATTTCTGTTTTTTTGGTTGACACCAACTGTGCTAGGAAGTTATGAATGATCAAGCTCAAATAAGATTTGGGATTTCACTAATATCTTCCACTGCAGACTATCAGGGGTTTATCTCAAAATAAATCCACCGCCCACCTCATATAGAGCTATTAGGAGGGTATACAAATTTAATTTAGTTTTACCTATAATTTATTACATTATTTTGATCATGAACATCAGAATAGATATTAGTTTGGCATAATAAACATATATAGGTCATCATGAAGCTAAATTCACATATTAAGTAATCTTACTATGTTATTGACTGATCTCTAAATGTGTATATTTTAATATATAGCGCCAATGTTTGCACGATTATATGGGTGTATTTTCTTACCAACTCTTGAAATATATGCCTGCTATGTTTGTATTTGGTACCAAGAACCTGTCTTTCTTGCCACTTTTGTCTATATATCAACATGTACACTTTGATATCAATGGTTGTGGCATCTAGTAGATATTGAGCATGTACATATTTTCTGTATACATGCCATATATTCTATGTGTTGTACTTTTATTTTTCCTATCATGTGTGGCACATAATCATATAAATCTATTCGCTCTACCATTGTAGTGGCATGTCGGTCACAATCTACTACATAGAATGATTCCCATGGCTCATCTTTTTGTTCTTTCCTTTGTTTCCTTGTTAGTTCAGGAAGGGACAACAATTTGGTGGCATTCCTTATTTCTTATGTCAAAGATACGTTTGTGGGCAATGTGCATTAAGAGTTATATATGTATATATGGCATCACATGTATTTCTCTGCAATTTATTTTTTCTATTATATTATCTATTGTATCATAGGCACATAACATCACTTGGCTATACCATGGTATTGACATGTTCGTCGTTATCTACTCCATGAAACCGTCGATTTTGATGGCTCATCTTTTACTTTTTTCTTTGCTCGTTAGTTCATGGATGGATAATATTTTGGTGGCATGCCTTATTGCATTTGTGAAAGATATGTCTGTGAAAATATGCACTCAAAACTCATAGGATCCCATTTTAGGGGGCGTTTCTTACAGATTTAGAGACTTAAATGTTAATCTTTTAAAATTTGATTTTGTGTGTACTCGTCATCGGAGACATGGAAAAATATTGGAGGTGAGCAAGGAATTGTTGACTTTGGTGATCTTGATGGAGCATTTATTTTGACTCAGGATTTTTTACTTCATTTTATTTTTTTAATATTTCTTTAATAAAATCAGATTTTTGTTCAAAAAAATAAAAGGAGCATGCACAATCTAATAGAGCATTGTATTAAAAAAAAATTCTGAAAACACTTCATATGATTTTTTCTGTATATACCATGTTCTGAAAACTAATACAGTTCATCCTTGATCTTTTCTGTATACTCACTGATGTTTACGTGCATACCAAGTTGTGTAAATTCCTTGGGAAAATTTCTGCAAAAAAAAAAAATCCTTTGCAAAAGTTTAGCATATGACAATTACTCTAGAAAAGACCAAAGTATGCAATCTTCTAAGTAGGTAACTTATGATGCTTTCAATATCCATGATCTCACGCACATATGTACTCCGTATATTATTAAGGACTTTCTTTTCTGAAGCTAGTAAAACTATATTTCACTAATAAATCTGGTGCGTAGCAAATATCTTGCCAACCAAACCGGGTACAGTTTATGGTGCGGCATGGACACGTCTCGTTGGCATCGTGTTGTATGGAAGTAAATTATCTATTGGAACATTATTAGGCGACTTATGCCTCAATTTCTTTTTTTTCTGGACGGACCGGAAGGAGTTGTTTCCATGTCCGGTCCATTATAGGAGAGTCGTGTTAATCAAAAGCTTGTACGTACCCTTTTGGTTAAAGTGTATTTTTTTTTGCGGTTGGGTTAAAGTGTATTAAATGGACCACTTTTTATAGCTTTCAATAATTAAATCCTAGCCGTATATTTTAGATCTAACTATCAATATAATTTAGATGATGTGGATCAACCTGGTGCCTTGGAACACATCCTTATATTACTTTTAGTATATAATAGATGATATGATGGACTTACTCCTATAGTAAGCATAGCGTAGGATCAAGTCATTTAGAGTTTGTTTGCTACAATCTTTCAAATACATAGTAACCTAATCCTTCGACCATGAGATCATGTTAATCACCATCACCGGATGGATGCTTTCATGGCTTCAAACACCACTTTCGTAACTGGGTGGTTATAAAGGTGGCATTAGATATTCTAAAAGTATGTGTTGAGGTACATGAATTAAGAATGAGATTTGTCCATCCATATGACGGATAGAGATACTCTGAACCCTCTCGGCGGAATGTTATCCAATTGGCTTGCAAGCATGTGACTAGGTCATAAGGGATGTCATAAGACGGAACGAGTAAAGAGTGCTTATCAGTAACAAGGTTGAACTAGGTATAAAAATACTGACGATCAATCCTTGGATAAGTAAAGTATCGCGCGACAAAGGAAATTGGTATCATATGTAAATAGTTCATTCGATCACAATGCAATCGTAGAAATATGTGGGAGCCATAATGGATTCCTAGATTCCTCTAATGGTTATTGATCAGAGAGGTGTCTTGATCATATCTGCATAGTTCACGAACCGTAGGGAGACACATTTAAGGATTTGATGACTGCAAGTGCACATATAGTTTGTAGCTATTTTCAAATAAAGATATCGATCCCACAGGGAGAAGGAGTTTAAAGTCTAATAACTCTTGAATTAAATACTAAAATAGAAATGCTAAATAAAGTTGTAAGTAACAAAATAAAATGCGAGTGTTGTGTAAAAAGGTGTTTTGGGGTTTTTGGTATAAGAAAACAATGAGTAAAGTAAAACAAACTGAGTACAGAAATTAAGTATCGCGTATGTAAAAGAGATTTGAAACTGCAATGGAAAACGCGTTCTCAGGGAGTAGCGGATACACCTCTAGCATTTATAAAGGATCTAAGGTAAAGATAATTATCATGAACATTATCTACTATGTATATGTGAGAGGAACTTAGTATTTGGACGAATAGGCAACAACCACTGCTCATATCATCCTCATAACCACAGGAGACAGCAATCGACATCAATTGAATTATTGCGTTATTAAGGGACTTGATCCCATAGGACGTATCCCATGACATGGATAGTGTTCCATGAGTTTTCTCGGTTCCCAAGTTGATACACAAGGAGTGCCAAGAGCTTTATAGTCATTGTAAGTGCTAATACACCTCCGTCTACCAACAAGTAGTTCCCTCCATCAAGTCCCCATAAGAGGCAAATATTGAGAGGTCGACTTCTCCCAACATCAAGATGAAGACAATCTAACACAAGGTCACAATGATGAATATCATAATTAACTTTATCTTATTTCAATCGCATGCTAGGGTTTATCCATCTTCCCAAGAACTAATGATCTACTCATATATGGAGGCAATCAACATCATGGCAAAGACAGTGGAATCTATCATAGATGAATAGTACTTGTATAAATCCACAACGAGTACAAAAATTATAACAAGATCTAGACAAGATGTAGATGGGTGGATGGAGATGGTGGTGATGAAGCGATCGATGATGAAGATCGATGCCTTAGCCTCCTGGATCTGCGTAGGGAGAAGATGGATCCCCGGTGGATGAGTTCCCCCTCCAGATGCCTTATGGAGGTGAGGTTTTGGGGATTTCTGGTCATTCTGTATGTCGTCGCTCTGATCCAGTTGCACGGGTGATGACTGGGTTCCTGCACCAATAACAGGGTTATTGCAGTACTTGTAGCAGCAAATATTTAAAGAGTTTGTCCCGATGGGAGCTCGGATAACACAACCCCGCAGCCACGTTTTCAATGCGGCCACGTTCACACCCAAACCGTGGTTTGGAAATATCCTATTCTATAAGTTGCTAGGATAAATGAATTTAAGATGATTTGTAACAACTACTACTAGAACTGGAAGAAAACTAGAACAAAAGTAAAACTGGAAAGGGGTGAATGCAATGAGATGAAATATTAATGCTATGATTCCTCAAGTAATGTTGTGTATACCAGTGTGCATGATAAGTGCTTATGAAATAGCTATAAACTGTACTTGTGGCGGTCCCTCAAATACTGTTGTCTCCCACCGTTGGTAAGTGGCAACTATACAACTCAATTGTCCACACCCTCTTCGGACATGGGTCATCTCGTAATAGAATAGTGTATTAAGGTAACAAGACCAATCAAGGTAAACCAGAGCAAAGCCATTAAGTTCTATGGACAACTGTACTCCTAAGCAAGTAGTGTACTAGTCACAAGATATCTCGTCTGTCACTTTGGGGTCAACAAGCAATTCGCAACACTATACCTATCTATATCATGAATGATCTTAGGGAACTCTGGGCGATGCATCCTAAGCTGATATTACCTCCGCAAATCACTTATAGAAAATAGCCTATTAGTTCTACCCATGGAAGAGCAGAGAATAATGATCAAGTTTTGTGACACACCATGAATCCCTAGTAAATTCCTCAACAATGGATTGGACATCTCCAATCACTAGAATAATAACATGAATATAACAATGTGAAGAGAAAGCACAAACATATTAATTAACAAGAACACACCACACTTCAATTACTCAAATCATCATAACATTAGTAAAAAGGGGGATCAAGCCATATTACAACCCATCACGGAGACCACGATGGGGAAGGATGAAGGAGTAGAGCGATGGAGATGGTGATCACAACGTGGTGCTGGTGGCGTCGGTGCGGTGATGTCGGCGTCCTCCTTCTACTCCTCTTCTTGCTTGGATGGCTTGATGGTGTTGATGGAGATTGGATCTTGGTGGAGCTGTAGAGGCTATGGAGGTGGCACGGCGGCAGAGCGCCGCCGTGGAGGCGGTAGATGGGATCTAGATCTTGTATATGGTTGGTGGTGGCTTCCTCCTCTTTTCTTTGACTCCTCCCTCCTTTATATAGGCCTTTGGGTGCCCCAGGGTTCTGATGGCGGCTCAGATCACTATAGAGCTTCGTTGGGAAACCCCAAGAGGAAGGTATGATGAGCACATCAACAAGTCTTCTCTCAGAAAGAAACCAAGGTTATCGAACTAGTAGGAGGAAGGAAACGACTCAAAAGTGTTGCTAGCAACTTGGAAACCTGCACAACACAAACTCGAGACTTTGCCCCAATGAACAGTGAGGTTGTCAATCTCACTGGTTTGCTGAAAACAAAGGATTAAACGTATGGTGTGAAAGGCAATGGTGGCTTGTAGAAAGTAAACATTAGCAGTGGAAGATGTATCAATGGTAAAGATTGGACCAGGGTCCACAGTTCACTAGAGGTGTTCTCCTTAAGATAAACAACATAACATGTTGGGTAAACAAATTACAGCAGGACAATTGAGAGGACAGAGCAAGGCATAACAATGCAATACTAGACATTAATGATCCTATGAGATTTGACTGGGCATTACAACAATATACATAGACCGCCATCCAACTGCATCTATGACTAGTAATCCACCTTCATGTTATCATCCGAACCCCCTCCAGTACTAAGTTGCAAGCAACAGATAACTGCTTTAGGAAAAGTGTGTAAAGTAAACATTACAATTGTTCCATGAACAAAAGATTGTTGTTTTCTCCCTAGTAGCAACAACACATCTACAACCTTAGAGATTTCTGTCACTTCCCCAGATTCAATAGAGGCATGAAACCACTATCGAGCATAAATACTCCCTCTTGGATTCACTAGCATCTACTTGGCCAAGATAGCTACTAGAAACGGAGATCATGCAAGATCTCAAACAACACATACATGATAGAATCAATAAGATAGAATCATTAATCAATCTGACATAGTAATCTCAATATCCATCGGATCCCCGCAAACACAACATGCATGATTACAAATAGATGATCTTGATCATGAACAGAGCTCACATGATCTAAACATGAAAGTACAAAGGAGGATATACAACCATCTAGCTACTGTATGGACCCGTAGTCCAAGGTGGGACTACTCATGCATCATACTGGAGGCTGGCATGGTGATGAAGAATGCATCCAGGATGATATCTCCCCTCCGGCATGGTGCCGGGAAGAGCTTCAGATCCCCCTGATCTAGGGATGATGGTGGCGGCGGCTACAGACTGTTTCGTGGAAGATTGATCGGGTTCTTAGGGTTTAGGTATCAGGGGCTTCTTATAGGCGAAGAGGAAGGCCGAGGGGGTGCCCGAGGCGGCTGCCCCCACCCCCAGGCACGGGCCAGGCCTGGCCGCAAGGCCAGGGGGTGTGTCCCCCTCGAGGCCCTCCTCCGTATCGTCTTCTGGCTCCGTGTTCTCCTCGGTGAAATATTGACTTTGGCTTTTGTCCCGTCCAATTCCGAGAATATTCATTTTCTGACTTTTCTGGAACCAAAAACAACAGAAAACAGGCAACTGGCACTGTGGCATCTTGTTAAAAGGTTAGTCCCAAAAAACATATAAAAATACCTGAAAGTGTAGACAAAGCAAAGCTAACTAGATACTAAAATGTAACATCAAAAATTATAGATACGTTTACAATGTATCAAGCATCCCCAAGCTTAACTCATGCTCGTCCTCGAGTAGGTAAGTGATAAAAAGAATATTTTTTGAGGTGACATGCACCATCACAATCAAGATCAAACCATTTGCAAGCATTGAAAGCTGGGATCAAAGTACTCTAAACACGAGCTTGAAAGATGAAGTTCTAACAATAAGACAAAGTAACTATGTATGTAACATGAAAGGATAGAAACAAAGATCAGGAATAACAATGCATTGAAAGATTTTTGTTTGTTTCACATATAGAAAACATAGCATAGTGGCATTCAGCTTGTCCCTCATGGAGTAGCATAAATGCATAGGACACCTTCAAAGTTCGTAAGGGTTACTAAATACAAAATAGTTCAAGAACAAGCAATATCAACAATATGAATCAATCAATAAGTTTTGGGACAATGCACATAGAATTAAGAATGTCAACTATGTTCTCTTAATTGGTGCCTAAGTATAGAAGGTGGAGACTCAATATAATAGTGGAAGAAAGGCCCTTCATAAAGGCGAGCATGGATTTCTAGTCTCATAAAGAGATTCCAAAAATTATGGTACTTGTTATCTTTTAGCTCTCATTGCCCCTATCATAATCATCTTGATGTGATTAAGGTTAAAGTGAACAAACTATGGAGTATATGCTTGACAAAGTATAAGTTGGCAATCTCATGTCCCTTGAGTACGAGGGCCGCTCCTCATGCTACTCAGCTTTAGTCACCGGTAAGTTCTTGTCATAGTAAGTACATGTATATCATAGAGAACCACCAACGGGGTACCCCTTGCACATGATATAGGAGCTATCCCATATCAAAATTACAAGGCAAGCAGACAATGAGCATCTCAACAATCTTCTTATTTACCATGGGAAAATGGTGCCTTTTTCTTTCTTTCCTCTTTTCTCATATCTTTTTTTCTTTTTTCTCAATATCTTTTTCTATCTCTTTTTTTATAAGAAGAATGCTTCATAGATTGCTCACTATGGTGATGCTGCAAGTTTCCACCATGATTAGGCATGGATTAGGCTAGCGGCCCAGGCATTTCTCAAACACACATACATAACTCCATAGACTTACAAGCTCCCCTTCATTTCACACCGATGACATCCATAAACAAAAGAGCATGATATCAACTGGGTACAATGTACATGTGCAATGTTGAAAGCGTTCCTCATGACAACATGGTTTTGCTAATCCAACGTATAAGTGCAAGCATATACAACATAGATGACACAATGCCATCAAGTTTGTGAGAGCTTTAATCACTAATTTTTCACATAACAAAGTGACTTTTTAATTAGAAGGTAGATGAAACAAGAATATACTTGGAATGGTGTAACACACCATTCATAGGAATTTATAGTGGACACTTTGGAATAACTTGGTTTCTTGGGAGTTGGATGCATGAGTAGAGCTTACTCATACAAGTGGAGGATAGCAAAAGACTGAGAGCGACCAACTAAGAGAGCAATAATATCCATAATCATGCAGAGCGACAAAACATTATTAATCAAAGCATAAAGTGGTACCACAAGTCAAAAACTAAATGATCATAGAGGCTAAGGTGACTGGTTCATAGTCATAACATGGTGTGAGCATGTGCCTAGTCAACCCAAAAAAAGCATCAAAGAAGAATACCACAATACCATGCTTTTGTATGCTAAACACTACTAGGAAAAGGGCTATAGGTAATCCGCACATCCGTGGCTCACATGGTTGAAGTTCCCCACGGGTAAAATAGGTGTGGCTCACCTGTGGGTAGTGCCCTACAAGTAACTAGAACAACTGTGGCGCACATGGGGTATGTGCGCCACAGATATGTATGGGCCAGGGTCCTGCCAGCCGCATGCCAGATACCCGTAGCGCACATGGGGTTGGTGCGCTATGGTTGTGGCAAGTTCTACGGCGCACTATGCCATGTGTGCCATGGATGTGTAAACTTAGTAGTAGGGAACCTTGCCCTAGTGCCCACACCTAACTACCCTGCACCAACTCCACCCCACCCCCCGTGGATCGCCTTTTTAGGCTTTGCAAAAAATAAAAGAAAATGATAAACACTTTAAAAAATAAAATCCTTTCATATTTAGGTAGATAATGTGGTATAGTTTCTAGGAAAATTAACAAACATTAGTTTCCACGTTTTCTGAAAAAAAGTCATGCCACGGTAAAATGGCCGTAACTTTTTCATACGATGTCGAAAAAAATCGTATAATATACCAAAATGACGAGAACGAGATTTCGCATCCGCTCGCAAGGACCTCCGGTCGTTTAGAGATTATTTAGATTTTCAAAATTCGAGAAGAGTAAAAAGTTATGGTCAAAAGACCGTTTTTTCCTGCAGAAAAAAGGGCAACTTACCCGTAGCGCACCACCACCTAGTGCGCTACGAGTAAGTTGGGCAGGATTCAAAATTTGAATCCCCACCCCGCCCACCTACCTTTTCCTTTCCCCTTTTCCCTCTCCCTTTTCCTTCTCCCTTCTTCTTCCTTCTCCCTTCTCCTTCTTCCTTCTCCTTCTCCTTTTTCTTCTCCTCTCTCTGTCCACGTTGCTCCGGTGTCCCTTCTCCAGCCTCCTCGTCTCTTTGCATTGCCGCGTACTTTCTACGGCGGCGTGACGACGGCCTCCTCCTCTCCTTGTAGTGACGACAGCACAACGGCGGCCTTCTCCTCCTCCTCGCAGTGACAATGGGCGAAGGCGGCATCCTTCTCCTCACCAACCTCCCTTCCTTACTCTCTTCCTCCATGTCTTCCTACCTCCCTCTCTTCTTACCTCCCTTTCTCCAACCACTCCCTTCCTACCACCTCGATGCCGGCGAGGACTAGAGCGGTCACGGCCTCCCTCACCTCCCTACGGTGGTAGGTCATGGCCACGACCATGCTCCGGCGAGGTGACACGACGGCGGCGATGCACGGACCCGATTGCTTTTGCAATTCAAAACGAGGGTGTTTTTGCATTTTTTTGTTTTTTGAAAAACACATCCGTGGTGCACCCTGTACCCCTACCCGTGGAGCACCTGGTAGTGCGCCACGCCTATCTCGACACAACCGTGGCGCACCATGCAGTGCGCCACGGCTAGGAGATAGCCACAGCACGAGGCTAGTGGTGCACTGCTAGTGCGCCACGGAAGGCCTTTTCAGGTGCGCCACGAACAGGCGTTTTCCTAGTAGTGAAAACAACGCATGATTCTTGCAAGGCACATTAAGCAATCCTAATTGTTTGGAACAAGTCATGCTACATCAATAATTACTAGGCATAAGGTCAAATCAACATCTATCATGACATGATAAAGTCTAAGTCACAGTCAAAGAAAGCTCCTCTTGTACTACTAAAGCAAGAACTTCCTACTCCTTTCCAACACCAATCAACTTATTTGAAACAACACGGAGAAAACGGGGGTACAAACTACTTTATTCAAGAAAACTAAGCAAACAAAAACCAAAAACAAAAACTAAGACGCTCCAAGAACAAGACAACTGTGCATGAAACAATAAAAACGAAGTGTCTAGAAAGACCTGAGATTTTTATTGATGAAGAAGGGGATGCCTTGGGCATCCCCAAGATTTGACGCTTGTACCTCTTGAATATTTCTTGGTGTGACATGGGGTGGCATCCCCAAGCTTGAGCTTTTGTCCATTCTTCATCTCATTACATCATTCTTTCCTTACACCTGAAAATTTTCCTTCATACAAAACTTCACACAATCTTCATTAGCAACATTAGTGCATTCAAAATATAATAGACCTTTGGGTTTAGTTTCAAAAACAAAAAAAGTTTCACTAAAGACACAAGCTACTGTAGCAATTCCTTCAAAAATCTCAATTTCCCAAAAAGAACCCAAAAAGGAATTAATAAGAAGCAAATGCAAATAATGGCAGAAATCTGTCAAAACAGACTAGTAGGTAGAAACCGATTTTTTAGAAGACCTTATGTTGCTCAAATCAAAAGTGTTGAACTAACAAAAGTTAGCTAACAAACTGCGGGGTTTATTAAGAAAATTACAGCTCAATCCGACATGCACAGATTTTACACGTTTTTTACAGTGGAGCATAAAAATCTGTTTCGGGACAGCAACTCCCCAAATCTTACTTCCCTCTCATTAGAGGTTATTCTTGGCACAAAAACAAACAAAAAGTATAATGAGAGGTTATTACAGAAGTAATAACTTCCAGGACTCAAGAAAACTATTGGGTTATCTCCCAAGAAGTATTTTGCTTTAACGCCTTTTAGTTAGGCAAAAAAAGCAAGAATCAAGTATTTTCAAATGAAGAAGCATTAACATCAAATTTTGATTTATAAGGAGGAGCAAAAGGCAACTTATATCTCCTAATAGGGAAGTTTTCAGTACCTTTCTTGAATAGAAATTAATATTTAATGGTGCCTTCTTTCATATAAATGATGGCACCAACAGTTCTAAGAAAAGGTCTTTCCAAAGTAATAGGACAAGAAGCATTGTATTCAACATCCAAAACATAGAAATCAACAGGGACATAGGAATTATTAACCATAATGAGAACATCATTAACACTCCCCATAAGTTTCTTCTTAGCATTATCATTAAGTGGGACATCTAAATAGTAGTCTTCCAAAGGTGGCAAATCAAGCATTTCATAAATATTTCTAGGCATAATAGAGACACTAGAACCAAGGTCACATGAAGCTTTGAGATCAAAGTTATTCACTTGCATATTAATGATGGGTTCCCAACTATCTTCTACTTTCCTAGGAATAGAGACTTTGTGTTTCAACTTTTCTTCCTTAATTTTAATGAGAGCATCTGTAATGTGTTTGGTGAAAGCCACATTCATATCACTAGAATTTGGACTTCTAGCAAGCTTTTGTAGGAACATAATCACTTCAGAGATATTGTAACCATCAAGATCAAAATCAAACTTAGCATCACATGTAGTAGACTTATTCGGGTTAGGCATTGTTGTAGGAGGAATGGGGACTTCTTGTGGTTTGGTAGAATCCATATTGGTGGTGGTACTAGTACACACACTATTGTTTCTAGCTATTTCAGCTTATCTTTCCCATTTAGCATGTAGTTTAGCTAACAGTCTAACATTTTCATCAATAGTAACTTGTATGTCATGAGTGGCAGCAAAGGTACTTTCCAAGGTTTCTGGTTTAGCAGCCATTTTATTAATCAAATAGGATTGTGCTTCAGACAAAGAGGAAATATTTTTCTCAACATTCAAAAGCTTTTCCTCCACAGTTTTGTTGAAAACAGTTTGTTTACTAATAAAGTCTTTGAGCATGACTTCAAGTTCAGAGGGAGAACTTCTAGTATTGTTATAGGAATTTCCATAAGTATTGCCATTATTGGGAGGATAAGGCCTATAATTATTGTTGCTACCAAAATTATTCCTATAGGCATTGTTGTTGAAATTGTTGCTTCTAATGAAGTTCACATCAACTTGCTCTTCTTGAGCAACCAAAGAGGCTAAGGGAACATTATTTGGATATATATGAGCTTTTCCATTAACAAGCATAGCCATGATAACATCAATTTTATCACTCAAAGAGGAGGTTTCTTCAACAGAATTTACCTTCTTACCATGTGGAGCTCTCTCAGTGTGCCATTCAGAATATTTAACCATCATATTACCAAGGAGCTTTGTTGCAGCACCCAAGGTAATGGTCATAAAGGTACCTCCAGCAGCAGAATCCAACAAATTTCTTGAAGAAAAGTTTAACCCTGCATAAAAAGTCTGGATAATCATCCAAGCAGTAAGTCCGTGAGTGGGACAATTCTTAACCAAAGATTTCATTCTTTCCCAAGCTTGAGCAACATGTTCATTATCAAGTTGTTTAAATTTCATTATTTCACTTCTCATAGATATAATTTTAGCAGGAGGATAGTATTTTCCAATAAAAGCATCTTTGCACTTAATCCAAGAATCAATACTATTTCTAGGCAAGGATAACAACCATTCTTTAGATTTTCCTCTCAAGGAGAAAGGGGAAAATCTGATCTTAATAATATCTCCATCTACATCCTTATATTTTTGCATCTCACAAAGTTCAACAAAGTTATTGAGGTGGGCAGCAGCATCATCAGAACTAGCACCAGAAAATTGCTCTTTCATCACAAGATTCAACAAAGCAGGCTTAATTTCATAAAAGGTAGCATCAGGAGCAGGTGGAGCAATAGGTGTACTCGGGAAATCATTGTTGTTTGTGCTAGTGAAGTCACACAACTTGGTGTTCTCAGCAGAGTTCATTTTGCAAAAGTGGAGCAAACCAACAACAACAACAACTAGAGTAGGAACTAATTTTTTCGTGTTTATGATAAGAGAAAGCAAATCAAATGAAACTATTTTTTTTTGTAATTTTTGTTAAAAAGAAGCAAGCAAAACAAGGAAAAAGGAACTATGAAAAAAAACAAAGTAAAGAGGAAGGTTGTGAAGGACTCTGCTTGTGAATCCGTCCTTAGCCTCCCCAATAACGGCGCCAGAAAACTCGTTGACGGCGGCTCAGATCACTGTAGAGCTTCGTTGGAAAACCCTAAGAGGAAGGTATGATGAGCACAACATCGAGTCTTCCCTCAGAAAGAAACCAAGGTTATCGAACCAGTAGGAGGAAGGAAACGACTTAAAAGTGTTGCAAGCAACTTGGAAACCTGCACAACACAAACTCGAGACTTTGCCCCAACGAACATTGAGGTTTTCAATCTCACCGGTTTGCTGAAAACAAAGTATTAAACATATGGTGTGGAAGGCAATGGTGGCTTGCAGAAAGTAAACAATAGCAGTGGAAGATGTATCAATGGTAAAGATTGGACCAGGGTCCACAGTTCACTAGAGGTGTTCTCTGTAGCATCCCATTTGTCTAACAACTGTAATGCTACTTGGTCTAGTAATATAATGGATACTTCATATATATAAATGTTGCATCATCATTATATCATGCTCATGTCATCATGCCACCTTGCATTTGAGCATCATATAAAACCCTTTTGTTTTGGTTCTTCTCTCATATGCATTGTTAATTATATTTGCTTCTTGATATATTGTATTTGGTTTTTGATATAATGTTATATGCCCAATATGAGTTGAGGGCATATCTCTTACAAATCCTTCCATCTCACTAACTTGATAATGCCAATTCTCTTGATGATACCATCTATCTATGTTTTCTTCTACTCTATCTATCTTTCTTCTTATTTCATTTTGTTGATCTCTACTTCTTGTAATCTTTGGTCTTTTCTATTCCTACTCTATATTTCCACCATCTGTATCCTTGTTGGAACCTAGTTCCTATGTTAACCTCTTTTCTTTCTACTTGTTGTATGCATTATATCTTCTGCTATAACCCTATGTCATCATATTCCATTCCTTTTAGTCACATGCAATAATAAACCTCATGTGTTGACGCCTCTTATTTGAATTAGCTTTGTTTAGCCTTGTTCATCCAATTTTATTCAAACTTGATCTTCCTAAAGCTAAACTAAAACCTTTACACTATCTACCTAGACCCCTCCCTGAGCTTCACCCCATCGCCACCCCTGGCTCTCTTCTTTCTTCCTATTGCAACCGAACCAGACCTCCTTGTTCCTCCCTCTCTTCTCTTCCTCACGCCGGCCCCACCCCGCAGCCTCACTGCCCTCCCCTGGTCCCTCTCTTTCCATCTCTCTAGCTAAAGCACAAGAAAAGAAAAGAGAAAAGCCTCCCCCACCGAAACCATCCTCCCTTCTTTTGTAAAAGCAGGAATATCTCTCGTGCCTCGCTTCCTCCTTTGAAGCTGCCAGCGCCTTGCACGTGCTTTCCCTGGCCTCGGCTTAAAGCGAGCAACAACACCCCTAGCACCATCCCCATCCACTCCTTCACAGATTAGATCGGAACCCCCTCCATCTTCCTTTCCATGGCAAGCAAGCCATGGCCAAAACCCTAGCCTCACCACCTTCCTCGACTGCGAGCTGCTGCTACCAAGAGCGCCACCGCGTCCTGGAGCTGCGCTAGGACCCTGAAGTCGATCGGTACCTGGAGCACGGAGGAGAAGGCCAGGTTCTTGCGTTCGTCTTGCCGTCCGTGCTGCCGCCGTGGTCCTGTCGCCGCTCGCCGTCGTCTCGTCGTTTCTCCGGCAGCTCGCCACCGTCATCAGCCTACTCGGTGAGCCCCTCTCCGCCCCGGACACGATCCCCGTCTCCCTCCTTCGCCGCCCTCCAACAGCCTCAGTGCAGCTCGCCCGCCTCAAACCGGCCAAGCAGCTATGCGTGCGGCGGCAGCCGCCACCCTTTGTTCCAAGACGTTGCCCGTCGTCCCAGACGATTTTTGCGAAGACTTGAACGAAAGTTGTAGAGCAGGGATCCTTCTTCGTTTTTTGTTTTTACTTCAACTTCATTTTCCCTTTGTATCCATCGCCACAGTCCTCGCGAGTTCAGGAAATCCCTGGTAATCTGACGACAAAGTTCAGTCCTTTTGCACTCGGTCGGCCTCTGTTCTCCTTTGTTTCCCGACGCATAGAGTCCTCCGATGGAGAGAACCTAAACACGAAAGTCGTAGGACTATGTCCCTTCTACAACTTTGGTTTTTGCGGCATCGAGAAATTCCTAGCAGTTTAGTCGACATCTTCATCGCAAGATCGGGGTCAGCTAGCTGTTTTTGCGGATCAGATTCAGTTTTCGTCATACACCGCCGTGACCATTTTGTAAAAAGGCCCCTGCCCTTTTTCCCGCCTCAACCCGCAGCCCCGGAAGCCCCACCAGTCAGCCAGCCTTTGGTTTTTCTAAAAACACCCCTAGGAGAAACCGACCGCGGACGATCCCCAGCGCTGGGATCGCCCACGTGTCCAAAGACGCGTTGGCACAAGGCGTGTGGCCCTGCCTCGCCCACCTGTCATCCTCTAGGGCTAGCTCAACCAGCGGTGTAAAAACTTTTCGCTTGTCGTCTTTGAGTCAAGATCATGCCCACCACAATCCTTGTTGTGGCTAGGTTTGCCTGAGTAATAAAAGGATTTCTGTTATCTGATTTAAATTCAACCTTTCCAAATTAATTCAAATTCAAATTTCAAATATGCTTAAATATAAACTGGTTCATAACTTTCAAATGATTTGGAATTTGAATTCAAACCCTATATGAAATATGTTTTGTTTTTGAATGTTAATTCAAATCTTTAGTCAAATATGTTCAGAACTAATTCAAACTAGTCAAACCTTTGACTTTGACTCCATTTGACTTTAAAATAAATTAAATTCATAAATTCCAAATAATACAAATAATATATGTTTTCAAATCAGAAAAATGTGAGGATTTCAAATATGGCCTTCGAAATATATTTTGGACACTTGAAAATTCAAGTTGTTCAAAATTACAATAAAATGCCCTTCCACCTTAATTAATTAATAACTTTTGATTTATAACTCCAAATTTAACAAATGATATGTCTAAAATGATTAGCTCGACGAGACCTTTCTGTTTATGCATTCCATGTTCTGAATTGCAGCCTGCATCATATAATTATAAAGTATACAGCAACTTATTTGAGTATAAAATGTGACCAAAACTCAATAAAATGCTTATTCTTGTATTCCACACCTCACCCATGCCATGCTACTTTATTGCCATGCAAATTGTGCATCATTCATCATGGCATGATTGTCTTCTTGTCGCATCTTATTCATATGCTTGTGCACTTTATTTATGTTGTCCCTTGTTTGTTTGGTTCTTCTTCGACTAGACGCTGAGCAGGGGATATATCAAGAGAACCAGGAGCACTACCCAGATCCTTCTCTCGCTTCGAATGGTGCAAGCACTACCACATGCTTGCATACATATAGTACATATTGCCTCTATCTTATTCTTGCATCATTGAGTCGCGATTGCATTAAACTGAATCCCAAGTATTGCATAACCTTTACTTTTAAACCCCACCGAAGCTTGTTCCTCCATCCCATGAGCCATTACTACAGGAGTTGTTTGAGCCATGCGAGTCGTAGAATAGCATGTGTAGGGTATGTGAGTGTCTGACGGATAACGAGGTACCTAAACAACTTAACCTGAGTAGTAATGGGATAACTAATGAAAGTGGCACCGGTGAGCAATATCTGCCATTTGGTTTTTCATGCTCACTTGTGTCCCGTAGGACCCCGAGTACTTGATTCCCGTTCCTTGAATATTCGCGCTATCCACATCCGGGAGGATTATGGGACCCCCCTGAGCCAGAGCTTGATTCATTCTTATTTCTTGGGGCCACAAACTAGTTTGAGGTTTTATTTACTATCCTGTACTCATGCCATGCTTAACTGCTTTATTTAAATTGTGCGAGATCTGCTTTTGTTAGGGAAGCGGAGTGTTTTCATGTATCGACAAGCCAGTCACATTTTCGGGTTCCCATCGTTTCTGACCATTGACGCAAACCTTGAGTCCGTTTGAGTCACTAACTTCGTTGGGTAGCTTAATGGGGTGGCCCCAAAATATTTCGAATCTGTGATTGCTTTGTCGTGAATGCCTCGTTGGGTTTTGATTTGGTTTTTCCGAGGTTGATCAGGTGTGTGTTGCTATTTGTGCACCCTAGGTAAAACTTTCTGAAAGCCGTGTCCACGGTTATGGGCGACTTAGCACGGTTTCTCGATCATAGACAAGCATAACTAAAGTACCGCTTTAATTTGACTAAGTAACTGACTAGTAAATAGTGCAACACTCATGGAATGGTTAATAAAACTGCCAACGGATGGGGGTTGTTCGTCCGCTTCCTCGTTGGTAAGTGAGGAGGAGGATGGATCATTAATATTCTTATAAGCTGTTGTTATTCACGGACATCCGTATCTATGGTTAGGCGGATGGTTAGCAGTATCTATAGAATTGTTAGGTATTATCTTTTGTAATTGCGTCACCCAGGTTGTGTCCCTTTAGAGGCATAAAGACTTCTTGAGTACCCTAGGGTCTCACACGATAAATTGTTTGATTCAGATGACAGTACACTCACAAGATGGATCTTGGGTGGAGGAGACAGGACGATGTGGGCAACGATCATTCGGTGTAGAGATTTGAACGGGATCCGTGAGATCTGTGGGGGATGTGTTTATTTATGGGACATCTTATGCCGATTTGCTTCTTATCCGTACTCGGATCTTGTTTGCCGCTTCCGCCTGATACTCTGATGTTTGATGTATGAGGAGATATCCTAAACTAATATATCTATCTAGGATATTTGGATCTTGCCGTATGGCGTTGCAATATTTCTATTCCTTTTAGATGGAATGGCTCTGATGTACTGTTGTATGGTGGCTTGCATACATACTCATTTGTGTATGTAGTTGATCCCTTCGCCTGCCGATTACGCCGCCCGTTCTTGTCCCGATGTTTGGAAATGGTTGGGACGGCCGAAAGGTCTACCTGTGAGTGGCATTTGGGCCCCACCATACTATTTCAACCATTTCCGCTCATCCAGGCTTGTAACTAGGAGCGTAATTCACCGAGGTAGTTACAATTGGTATCAGAGCCATCCCGCCCTTCAGGGTCTCAGCCAAATGGTCGTTGTCAGTCTAGCAAATATTTTTGGTAGTTATGTATACTAGGGAAAAACAAAATGTGAGAGTAGGACTGCTTCCATTTTTCTTCTTACCCACCCACCCACCCTTTTCTGGTAAGGAAGTGTAACGTTTTCAATCCTCTTCTTAAAATTCAAACTAGGATTCACGTGTTCTGGGTTTCCGTAGTACCATAGGTTGTGTGTGTGTGTGTGTGTGTAATTCCTTGTCTATCTGTTGCATCCAAGTTGTTATCACAATCGGCCTTTTGGTTATCAACTGTTGGTACATTCCATACCGACAGGCTTTTGCAAACCGACGCGATCTATCTGATTCGTTGTATACCGCCGCGATCTGTCTTACTCTTTGTTATCCGACGTTATCTTGTTTGGGGTGTTCGTTTCCGTAGTTACTAATCTTTAGGTTCATCGTGAGAAGAAGGGGTTAGGATATGTGTTCTACTTATTCATGTGCGGAGTAATGATTTGAGTGCGGGATGGAGTCGCGACCATACCACTACTCTTATCATTCGCTTTTGTATATTGAATTGGTAGAGTCACTAATCTTGATTCATTAAGTGATTTTGCGCATCTATTGGTATTTTTATGCCGAAATTTGCGGAAATTTTTTCTTTGATATATCTGTGTACCACACTCCTTTTCAGTCGTGTGCGATATGCTTAATATCTTCTAGGTGCTTTGAACTTTGTTGATATTTTAATATCATCTTAGTAAATTGTATCCTTTAATCTTGAGTAATTCCATCTTGGTACTATTTTGGATTATTATTATTCTCCATTATAGTACTGACTTGTGTTTTATATCAATCACAGGATGGCACCACCACGCCGTTCTGATGAGGACATACCACCTGAACTGGGGTCCGCGTTGTCAAACATCGCCAATGCCTTGGCAGCAATGCAGCAGAACCAACAGCGTTTTGAAGAGTGTTCGGAGGAATGAGTTTGCTCCGCTACCTCCACCTCCCAAGCGAGGAGACATCAAAAGCTTCCTGAAGTTCAACCCACGCCAATTTGATGTTTCTGATCAACCACTTGATGCTGATGATTGGTTGCATGAGATGTTAAGGCTCTTGGAGGCTGGTGTTCTGAGCAAGAATGGGTAAAGTGTGCTACTCACCTTACGAAGGAGATGCAACTCTGGTGGGAGAATTACTCAAGGCAACCGCATTGGTTTTCAGCCTACTTGGGAACAGTTCACTAGAGCCTTCAAAGAGCGATTCATCGAAATTGTCATGGAAAGGATGAAGGAAGTGTTTCTCAACCTCAAGGTGGAAATGACAATGTCAATACCTACATCAGGAACTTCATGAACCTTTCTCGTTATGGTGGCGATGAGATCTCTGATGACAAGAAGAAGCAAAAGAGGTTCCGGCAAGGGCTCAATGCATCGATTAAATATGCAATCACACATGCAAGGCCGACGTCTTTTCTGGAACTTCAACATACAGCTCTGCAGGAAGAAGCAAGTAAGCAAGTGTTTGAGGAGTCAAAGAAACACAACCGCGAGGCAGCAAGCTCTTCAGCTATGTTAACTCCTTCTAAGCGTCGTGTCTGGGTTCCTAACAACCCACCGTCGCTCCCGGCTCCACCAAGACCTCCAAGCTTTGCGGAAGGCCACCAAACTTACTCACTGCTGCTCCTAGGGGCTACAACCACCACTACCCTGGAGCGCCTGGCGGAGTCCCTGGCTACGTTGCTCCACGTCCACCTGGTGCTTGTTTCACTTGGAGACATCGGGCATCGATCGAACTGTCCGATGAAAAACAAAGCTCTTCCTCCACCACCTCCAAGATCTGCGGCAAGCTATCCTATGGTTCGTGCACCACCACCTCGGGCTCTCAACATCAACACCAAGCCCGGGTCTACTGTTGCTCGTGCCAACTGTGTCAACGCCGCTCAAGCTGAGCATACACCTGGAGTTGTGATGGGTATGCTATCCGTTAACTCAGTCCCTTCACGAGTTTTGTTTGATTCTGGTGCATCGCATTCATTTGTTTCTCACAAGTTTGCAAATGAAAATGAGTTAGCTATGGATCCTCTCCTTAAGCGGTTAATGGTCCTTTCTCCTGGAGCAACAATGGCAGCTGCTAAAATCAGCCATGGCAATCAAATTGAGATTGGTGGATCTTCGTTCTCGGCATCCTTAATTGTTCTGGGCAATTCTGACATTGATGTCATCTTGGGCATGGATTGGTTGACAGCAAATGCAGCTGTGATTGATTGTGCTGAACGCTCGGTTTCTCTGAAGATTCCTGAAGGCCATATAGTCTATTCTCCAAGTCTGACTCCTGCTATCCAGCTTTTCTCTTTGGCGGCTCTGAATGATGATGCTATGGAAGCTATTCAGAGTGTTCCGGTGGTCTGTGAGTTCCCAGATGTCTTTCCTGAAGAGTTGCCAGGTATGCCTCCAGATCGTGAGGTTGAGTTTGTAATTGAGCTTGAACCTGGAACGGCTCCTATCTCCAAGCGGCCTTACAAGATGGGTCCTGCTGAGTTGGCTGAACTCAAACGTCAGCTTGATGAACAAGAGAAGTTGGGTTTCATTCAACACAGTACCTCTTCTTGGGGTAGCCCAACAATCTTTGTGAAGAAGCGAGACAGGACTGATAGACTTTGTTTTGACTATCGGGCTCTTAATGCTAAAACCATCAAGAATAAATATCACCTTCCGCGGATTAATGATCTCTTCGATCATTTGGAGCTGTGGTGTTCTCGAAGCTTGACTTGAGAAGTGGTTATCACCAAATCAAGATTCGCAAGGAAGATGTTCCTAAAACAGCTTTCACCACCCGCTATGGCCTGTATGAGTACACGGTCATGTCTTCGGTCTCACCAACGCCTGCCACCTTTCGAGGCTCATGAACTCGGTTTTCATGGAGTATCTTGATAAGTTCGTTGTGGTCTATCCGGATGACATCCTAGTCTATTCTAAGTCAAAGGAAGAACATGAAGAACACCTTGGTGTGTCCTAAACAAGCTTCGTGAGAACCTTTGTATGCAAAGTTCTCCAAGTGTGAGTTTTGGCTGCCTCAAGTAACCTATCTTGGTCACGTCATCTCTGCCAAGGGCATTGCAGTCAACCCGGAAACTGTGAAGACAATTGTTGAATGGCTTCCTCCTGTAAATGTCAAAGAAGTGCAGAGTTTCCTTGGTTTGGCTAGTTATTGCCGTCGCTTCGTTCAGAACTTTTCAAAGATAGCAAAGCCTCTTACCGATCTCCTCAAGAAAGGCAAGAAATACCTTTGGACTCCTGCATGTCAAGCAAGCTTTAAGACACTCAAAGAGAAGCTCACTTCCACGCCAGTCTTGGTTCCTCCGGACACATCTAAGCCTTTCCAGATATTCTGTGACGCCTCTTTGCAAGGATTGGGTGCGGTCCTTATGCAAGAAAAACAAGTTGTTGCTTATGCCTCTCGAAAGTTGAAGACGCATGAGATCAACTATCCTACACATGACCTCGAGCTACATAGTTGTCTTTGCTTTGAAACTATGGAGGCATTACTTGCTGGGCAACCGTTGTGAAATCTTTTGATCACAAGAGTCTGAAGTATATCTTCACTTAGCCTGATCTCAACCTTCGGCAGAGGAGATGGATTGAAGCAATCAATGATTTTGATTTGACCATCAACTACACTCCGGGCAAAGCTAATGTCATGGCCGATGCTCTTAGCCGCAAAGCTTATGTCAATAACCTCATGATGGAAGAACAACAGCCTCTCTTGTGCGAGGAATTCCGTCAGCTCAACCTTGAAATTGTGGAACAAGGGCATCTCCTGAACCTTCTGGCTACTCCTCTCTTGGAAGAAAAGGTTCGCTCCTTTCAGCGTGGTGATCCAGACACCAAAAGATCATCTCAAAACTTCAGCTTCAAGTATGAGTCCTTCCACGTCGATGATCAAGGCACGCTTTTCTTTGAACACCGGATGTTTGTTCGAACTACCGGGTTTGAGAGAGCAAGTTCTCAAGGAGGCGCATGATTGTTCTTTCTATCCACCACAGCAAGACAAAGATGTACATGGACTTTAAAACACAATATTGGTGGCGGGATTGAAACGATATTGTGCCAAGTATGTCTCGAGTGTGATGTACGCAGAGTGAAAGCTGTCCATCGAAACCTTACGGTCTTCTACAGCCATTGAAACCCCGGAATGGAAATGGGAGAAAGTAGAGATGAACTTCATCACTGGTTTTCCAAGGTCGCAAGCAACAATGCAATCTTTGTTGTCATCGACATGCTTTCTAAAGTGGCTCACTTCTTCCCGTCAAGGAAACGATTTACGGAATTGTTGGTGAGCTCTATATCAACAATTGTCTCTCTGTGGGGTTCCGCTTGAGATCAATTCGACCGTGGGAGCATCTTCACTTCCAAGTTCGGGGAGGAAAGTTTCCAAAATGCTTTGGGAACAAAATTGAACTTCAAGACAGCTTACCACCCTCGATCGCAAGGACAAGTTGAAAGGATCAATCGATTACGGAGGATATGCTTGCTTGCGTCATCTCTTTTGGCATGAAGTGGGAAGAATGTCTTCCTTATGCTGAATTCTCTTACAACAGCTTCAAGAAAAGTCGAAGATGGCACCATTTGAGGCTCTCTATGGCCGCAAATGCGAACTCCGATTGGTTGGTCGGTGCGGAGAAAGAATATGGTTTGGCCCGACATCGTAACTCAAGCGGAGGAGAAGGTGCACATCATTCTTGAAAATCAAGATTGCTCAAAGTCGCTGTAAGAGCAATTATGACAGAAAGCACACGGACATGGAGTATGTCCTGGTGATCGTTTACCTTGTGTCACTCCCATGAAAGGCACACACCGCTTTGGTATCAAAGGAAAGCTGGCTCCTAGATACATCGGTCCTTTCAAAATTCGTGGAAGAAGAGGAGAAGTTGCTTATGCTCTTGAGCTCCCGGAAAAACTCAAGGTTCATGATGTTTTCCACATCTCTCAACTCAAGAAGTGCTTCAAGGATCCCGGCAGGACCGTGGATCATGAGCTAATCAATCTCCAAGAAGATCTGTCTTATCAAGAACACCCCACAAAAATCCTTGAGATCATAGAAAGAAGGACTCGCAACAAGTCCATCAAGTTCTGCAAGGTGCAGTGGTCGCACCATTCTATTGATGAAGCCACTTGGGAGCGTGAAGATGAGCTCCGTGCCAACTATCCTACCCTCTTTGAGTCTTCTTCTTCTTCCTAGAATCTCGGGGCGAGATTCCTGTTTAGTGGGGGAGAGTTGTAACATCCCATTTGTCTAACAACTGTAATGCTACTTGGTCTAGTAATATAATGGCTATTTCATATATATAAATGTTGCATCATCATTATATCATGCTCATGTCATCATGCCACCTTGCATTTGAGCATCATATAAAACCCTTTTGTTTTGGTTCTTCTCTCATATGCATTGTTAATTATATTTGCTTCTTGATATATTGTATTTGGTTTTTGATATAATGTTATATGCCCAATATGAGTTGAGGCATCTCTTACAAATCCTTCCATCTCACTAACTTGATAATGCCAATTCTCTTGATGATACCATCTATCTATGTTTTCTTCTACTCTATCTATCTTTCTTCTTATTTCATTTTGTTGAGCTCTACTTCTTGTAATCTTTGGTCTTTTCTATTCCTACTATATATTTCCACCATCTATATCCTTGTTGGAACCTAGTTCCTATGTTAACCTCTTTTCTTTCTACTTGTTGTATGCATTATATCTTCTGCTATAACCCTATGTCATCATATTCCATTCCTTTTAGTCACATGCAATAATAAACCTCATGTGTTGACGCCTCTTATTTGAATTAGCTTTGTTTAGCCTTGTTCATCCAATTTTATTCAAACTTGATCTTCCTAAAGCTAAACTAAAACCTCTACACTATCTACCTAGACCCCTCCCTGAGCTTCACCCCATCGCCACCCCTGGCTCTCTTCTTTCTTCCTGTTGCAACCGAACCAGACCTCCTTGTTCCTCCCTCTCTTCTCTTCCTCACGCCGGCCCCACCCCGCAGCCTCACTGCCCTCCCCTGGTCCCTCTCTTTCCATCTCTCTAGCTAAAGCACAAGAAAAGAAAAGAGAAAAGCCTCCCCCACCGAAACCATCCTCCCTTCTTTTGTAAACGCAGGAATATCTCTCGTGCCTCGCTTCCTCCTTTGAAGCTGCCAAGTTTGCACGTGCTTTCCACCTCGGCTTAAAGAGAGCAACAACACCCCTAGCACCATCCCCATCCACTCCTTCACAGATTAGATCGGAACCCCCTCCATCTTCCTTTCCATGGCAAGCAAGCCATGGCCAAAACCCTAGCCTCACCACCTTCCTCGACTGCGAGCTGCTGCTACCAAGAGCGCCACCGCGTCCTGGAGCTACGCTAGGACCACGAAGTCGATCAGACTGGAGCACGGAGGAGAAGGCCAGGTTCTTGCGTTAAATCTTGCCGTCCGTCTTGCCGGCTGGTCTGTCGCCTTCGCCGTCGTCTCGTCGTTTCTCCGGCAGCTCGCCACCGTCATCAGCCTACTCGGTGAGCCCCTCTCCGCCCCGGACACGATCCCCGTCTCCCTCCTTCCTTGTGTCGCCGCCCTCCAACGGCGCCTCGCCGTCGCTTCACAGCCTGAAACCCGCGGCTGAAGTGCTTGCGTCTTGGCGACAACAGCCGCCACCCTTTGTTCCGCATGTTGCCCCGTCGTCCCTGATGATTTTTTGCGAAAGACTTCTGAACGAAAGTTGTAGAGCAGGGATCCTTCTTCGTTTGTCGTTTTTACTTCAACTTCATTTTCGCTTTGTATCCATCGCCACAGTCCTCGCGAGTTCAGGAAATCCCTGGTAATCTGACGACAAAGTTCAGTCCTTTTGCACTCGGTCGGCCTCTGTTCTCCTTTGTTTCCCGACGCATAGAGTCCTCCGATGGAGAGAACCTAAACACGAAAGTCGTAGGACTATGTCCCTTCTACAACTTTGGTTTTTGCGGCATCGAGAAATTCCTAGCAGTTTAGTCGACATCTTCATCGCAAGATCGGGGTCAGCTAGCTGTTTTTGCGGATCAGATTCAGTTTTCGTCATACACCGCCGTGACCATTTTGTAAAAAGGCCCCTGCCCTTTTTCCCCCTCAACCGCAGCCCGGAAGCCCCACCAGTCAGCCAACCTTTGGTTTTTCTAAAAACACCCCTAGGAGAAAGCGACGGCACGGACCAGTCCCCAGCGCTGGGATCGCCTGACGTGTCCAAAGACGCGTTGGCATGGCGTGTGGCCCTGCTCGCCCGCCCACTGTCATCCTCTAGGGCTAGCTCAACCAGCGGTGTAAAAACCTTTTGCATTTGTCTTTGCTTGAGTCAAGACCTGCCACCTAATCCTTGTTGGCTAGGTTTGCCTGAGTAATAAAAGGATTTCTGTTATCTGATTTAAATTCAACCTTTCCAAATTAATTCAAATTCAAATTTCAAATATGCTTAAATATAAACTGGTTCATAACTTTCAAATGATTTGGAATTTGAATTCAAACCCTATATGAAATATGTTTTGTTTTGAATGTTAATTCAAATCTTTAGTCAAATATGTTCGAACTAATTCAAACTAGTCAAACCTTTGACTTTGACTCCATTTGACTTTAAAATAAATTAAATTCATAAATTCCAAATAATACAAATAATATATGTTTTCAAATCAGAAAAATGAGGATTTCAAATATGGCCTTCGAAATATATTTTGGACACTTGAAAATTCAAGTTGTTCAAAATTACAATAAAATGCCCTTCCACCTTAATTAATTAATAACTTTTGATTTATAACTCCAAATTTAACAAATGATATGTCTAAAATGATTAGCTCGACGAGACCTTTCTGTTTATGCATTCCATGTTCTGAATTGCAGCCTGCATCATATAATTATAAAGTATACAGCAACTTATTTGAGTATAAAATGTGACCAAAACTCAATAAAATGCTTATTCTTGTATTCCACACCTCACCCATGCCATGCTACTTTATTGCCATGCAAATTGTGCATCATTCATCATGGCATGATTGTCTTCTTGTCGCATCTTATTCATATGCTTGTGCACTTTATTTATGTTGTCCCTTGTTTGTTTGGTTCTTCTTCGACTAGACGCTGAGCAGGGGATATATCAAGAGAACCAGGAGCACTACCCAGATCCTTCTCTCGCTTCAACTGAGCTGGCAGGCAAGCACTACCACATGCTTGCATACATATAGTACATATTGCCTCTATCTTATTCTTGCATCATTGAGTCGCGATTGCATTAAACTGAATCCCAAGTATTGCATAACCTTTACTTTTAAACCCCACCGAAGCTTGTTCCTCCATCCCATGAGCCATTACTACAGGAGTTGTTTGAGCCATGCGAGTCGTAGAATAGCATGTGTAGGGTATGTGAGTGTCTGACGGATAACGAGGTACCTAAACAACTTAACCTGAGTAGTAATGGGATAACTAATGAAAGTGGCACCGGTGAGCAATATCTGCCATTTGGTTTTTCATGCTCACTTGTGTCCCGTAGGACCCCGAGTACTTGATTCCCGTTCCTTGAATATTCGCGCTATCCACATCCGGGAGGATTATGGGACCCCCCTGAGCCAGAGCTTGATTCATTCTTATTTCTTGGGGCCACAAACTAGTTTGAGGTTTTATTTACTATCCTGTACTCATGCCATGCTTAACTGCTTTATTTAAATTGTGCGAGATCTGCTGTCTTTGTTTAGGAAGCGGAGTGTTTTCGCGGTATCGACAAGCCCAGTCACATTTTCGGGTTCCCGATCGTTTACCATTGACGCAAACCTTGAGTCCGTTTGAGTCAGCTAACCGTTCTTGGGTAGCTTAATGGGTGGCCCAGAAATATTTCTGAATCTGTGATTGCTTTGTCGTGAATGCCTCGTTGGGTTTTGATTTGGTTTTCCGAGGTTGATCGAGTGTGTGTTGCTATTTGTGCACCCTGCAGTAAAACTTTCTGGCCGTGCCCGCGGTTATGGACGACTTGGAGCACAGTTTCTCGATCATAGACAAGCATAACTAAAGTACCGCTTTAATTTGACTAAGTAACTGACTAGTAAATAGTGCAACACTCATGGAATGGTTAATAAAACTGCCAACGGATGGGGGTTGTTCGTCCGCTTCCTCGTTGGTAAGTGAGGAGGAGGATGGATCTGTTAATATTACTGTTATAACTGTTGTTATTAATTCACGGACATCCGTCTATCTATGGTTAGGCGGATGGTTAGCGAGTATCTATAGAATTGTTAGGTATTATCTTTTGCTGTAATTGCGTCACCCCAGGTTGTGTCCCCTTTAGAGGCATAAAGACTTGCTGAGTACCCCTAGGGTCTCACACGATAAATTGTTTGATTCAGATGAACAGGTACACTCACAAGATGGATACTGGGTGGAGGAGACGGACGATGTGGGCAACGATCATTCGGTGTAGAGATTTCGGGAACGGGGATCCGTGAGATCTGTGGGCGGGATGTGTTTATTTATGGGACATCTTATGCCGATTTGCTTCTTATCCGTACTCGGATCTTGTTTGCCGCTTCCGCCTGATACTCTGATGTTTGATGTATGAGGAGATATCCTAAACTAATATATCTATCTAGGATATTTGGATCTTGCCGTATGGCGTTGCAATATTTCTATTCCTTTTAGATGGAATGGCTCTGATGTACTGTTGTATGGTGGCTTGCATACATACTCATTTGTGTATGTAGTTGATCCCTTCGCCTGCCGATTACGCCGCCCGTTCTTGTCCCGATGTTTGGAAATGGTTGGGACGGCCGAAAGGTCTACCTGTGAGTGGCATTTGGGCCCCACCATACTATTTCAACCATTTCCGCTCATCCAGGCTTGTAACTAGGAGCGTAATTCACCGAGGTAGTTACAATTGGTATCAGAGCCATCCCGCCCTTCAGGGTCTCAGCCAAATGGTCGTTGTCAGTCTAGCAAATATTTTTGGTAGTTATGTATACTAGGAAAAACAAAAGCGTGAGAGTAGGACTGCTTCCATTTTCTTCTTACCCACCCACCCACCCTTTTTACGGTAAGGAAGTGTAACGTTTTCAATCCTCTTCTTAAAATTCAAACTAGGATTCACGTGTTCTGGGTTTTCGTAGTACCATAGGTTGTGTGTGTGTGTGTGTGTGTGTGTGTGTAATTCCTTGTCTATCTGTTGCATCCAAGTTGTTATCACAATCGGCCTTTTGGTTATCAACTGTTGGTACATTCCATACCGATGTGCTTTTGCAAACCGCGATCTATCGATTCGTTGTATACCGCTTGTGATCATCTTACTCTTTGTTATCAAGCGTTATCTTGTTTGGGGTGTTCGTTTCCGTAGTTACTAATCTTTAGGTTCATCGTGAGAAGAAGGGGTTAGGATATGTGTTCTACTTATTCATGTGCGGAGTAATGATTTGAGTGCGGGATGGAGTCGCGACCATACCACTACTCTTATCATTCACTTTTGTATATTGAATTGGTAGAGTCACTAATCTTGATTCGTTAAGTGATTTTGCGCATCTATTGGTATTTTTATGCCGAAATTTGCGGAAATTTTTTCTTTGATATATCTGTGTACCACACTCCTTTTCAGTCGTGTGCGATATGCTTAATATCTTCTAGGTGCTTTGAACTTTGTTGATATTTTAATATCATCTTAGTAAATTGTATCCTTTAATCTTGAGTAATTCCATCTTGGTACTATTTTGGATTATTATTATTCTCCATTATAGTAATCGACTTGTGTTTATATCAATCACGGATGGCACCACCACGATTCGATGAGGACATACCACTGAACTGGGGTCCGCGTTGTCAAACATCGCCAATGCCTTGGCGCAATGCAGCAGAACCGGCGTTTTGAAGAGAGTGTTTGGAGGAATGAGTTTGCTCGCTACCTCCACCTCCCAAGCGAGGAGACATCAAAAGCTTCCTGAAGTTCAACCCACGCCAATTTGATGTTTCGATCAACCACTTGATCTTGATGATTGGTTGCATGAGATGTTAAGGCTCTGGAGGCTGATGTTCTGAGCAAGAATGGGTAAAGTGTGCTACTCACCTTACGAAGGAGATGCAACTCTGGTGGGAGAATTACACGAAGGCAAAGCGCATTGGTTTTGACCTACTTGGGAACAGTTCACTAGAGCCTTCAAAGAGCGATGTCGAGAAATTGTCATGGAAAGGATGAAGGAAGTGTTTCTCAACCTCAAGCGGGAAATGACAATGTCAATACCTACATCAGAACTTCATGAACCTTTCTCGTTATGGTGGCGATGAGATCTCGATGACAAGAAGAAGCAAAAGAGGTTCGGCAAGGGCTCAATGCATCGATTAAATATGCAATCACACATGCAAGGCCGACGTCTTTTCTGGAACTTCAACATACAGCTCTGCAGGAAGAAGCAAGTAAGCAAGTGTTTGAGGAGTCAAAGAAACACAACCGCGAGGCAGCAAGCTCTTCAGCTATGTTAACTCCTTCTAAGCGTCGTGTCTGGGTTCCTAACAACCCACCGTCGCTCCCGGCTCCACCAAGACCTCCAAGCTTTGCGGAAGGCCACCAAACTTACTCACTGCTGCTCCTAGGGGCTACAACCACCACTACCCTGGAGCGCCTGGCGGAGTCCCTGGCTACGTTGCTCCACGTCCACCTGGTGCTTGTTTCACTTGCGGAGACACTGGGCATCAGTACTGGAACTGTCCGATGAAAAACAAAGCTCTTCCTCCACCACCTCCAAGATCTGCGGCAAGCTCTCCTATGGTTCGTGCACCACCACCTCGGGCTCTCAACATCAACACCAAGCCCGGGTCTACTGTTGCTCGTGCCAACTGTGTCAACGCCGCTCAAGCTGAGCATACACCTGGAGTTGTGATGGGTATGCTATCCGTTAACTCAGTCCCTTCACGAGTTTTGTTTGATTCTGGTGCATCGCATTCATTTGTTTCTCACAAGTTTGCAAATGAAAATGAGTTAGCTATGGATCCTCTCCTTAAGCGGTTAATGGTCCTTTCTCCTGGAGCAACAATGGCAGCTGCTAAAATCAGCCATGGCAATCAAATTGAGATTGGTGGATCTTCGTTCTCGGCATCCTTAATTGTTCAGGCAATTCGACATTGATGTCATCTTGGGCATGGATTGGTTGACAGCAAATGCATGTGATTGATTGTCTTTGAGCCTCGGTTTCTCTGAAGATTCCTGAAGGCCATATAGTCTATTCTCCAAGTCGACTCACGCTATCCGACTTTTCTCTTTGGCGGATCTGAATGATGATGCTATGGAAGCTATTGAGTGTTCGGTGGTCCGTGAGTTCCAGATGTCTTTCTGAAGAGTTGCGGTATGCCTCCAGATCGTGAGGTTGAGTTTGTAATTGAGCTTGAACCTGGAACGGCTCCTATCTCCAAGCGGCCTTACAAGATGGGTCCTGCTGAGTTGGCTGAACTCAAACGTCAGCTTGATGAACAAGAGAAGTTGGGTTTCATTCAACACAGTACCTCTTCTTGGGGTAGCCCAACAATCTTTGTGAAGAAGCGAGACAGGACTGATAGACTTTGTTTTGACTATCGGGCTCTTAATGCTAAAACCATCAAGAATAAATATCACCTTCCGCGGATTAATGATCTCTTCGATCAGCTAGCTGGAGCTGTGGTGTTCTCTAAGCTTGACTTGAGAAGTGGTTATCACCAAATCAAGATTCGCAAGGAAGATGTTCCTAAAACAGCTTTCACCACCCGCTATGGCCTGTATGAGTACACGGTCATGTCTTTCGGTCTCACCAACGCCTTTTGCCACCTTTTCGAGGCTCATGAACTCGGTTTTCATGGAGTATCTTGATAAGTTCGTTGTGGTCTATCCGGATGACATCCTAGTCTATTCTAAGTCAAAGGAAGAACATGAAGAACACCTTGTGTGTCCTAAACAAGCTTCGTGAGAACACTTTATGCAAAGTTCTCCAAGTGTGAGTTTTGGCTGCCTCAAGTAACCTATCTTGGTCACGTCATCTCTGCCAAGGGCATTGCATCAACCGAAACTGTGAAGACAATTGTTGAATGGCTTCCTCTGTAAATGTCAAAGAAGTGGAGTTTCCTTGGTTTGGCTAGTTATTGCCGTCGCTTCGTTCAGAACTTTTCAAAGATAGCAAAGCCTCTTACCGATCTCCTCAAGAAAGGCAAGAAATACCTTTGGACTCCTGCATGTCAAGCAAGCTTTGAGACACTCAAAGAGAAGCTCACTTCCACGTCAGTCTTGGTTCCTCCGGACACATCTAAGCCTTTCCAGATATTCTGTGACGCCTCTTTGCAAGGATTGGGTGCGGTCCTTATGCAAGAAAAACAAGTTGTTGCTTATGCCTCTCGAAATTTGAAGACGCATGAGATCAACTATCCTACACATGACCTCGAGCTCGCAGCAGTTGTCTTTGCTTTGAAACTATGGAGGCATTACTTGCTGGGCAACCGTTGTGAAATCTTTTGATCACAAGAGTCTGAAGTATATCTTCACTTAGCCTGATCTCAACCTTCGGCAGAGGAGATGGATTGAAGCAATCAATGATTTTGATTTGACCATCAACTACACTCCGGGCAAAGCTAATGTCATGGCCGATGCTCTTAGCCGCAAAGCTTATGTCAATAACCTCATGATGGAAGAACAACAGCCTCTCTTGTGCGAGGAATTCCGTCAGCTCAACCTTGAAATTGTGGAACAAGGGCATCTCCTGAACCTTCAGCTACTCCTCTCTTGGAAGAAAAGGTTCGCTCCTTTCGGTGGTGATCCGCACACCAAAAGATCATCTCAAAACTTCACTTCAGTATGAGTCCTTCCACGTCGATGATCAAGGCACGCTTTTCTTTGAACACCGGATGTTTGTTCCGAACTACCCGGGTTTGAGAGAGCAAGTTCTCAAGGAGGCGCATGATTCTGTTCTTTCTATCCACCCTGGCAGCACAAAGATGTACATGGACTTTAAAACACAATATTGGTGGCCGGGATTGAAACGATATTGTGCCAAGTATGTCTCGGAGTGTGATGTCTGCCGCAGAGTGAAAGCTGTCCATCAGAAACCTTACGGTCTTCTACAGCCATTGAAACCCCCGGAATGGAAATGGGAGAAAGTAGAGATGAACTTCATCACTGGTTTTCCAAGGTCGCAGAAGGGCAACAATGCAATCTTTGTTGTCATCGACATGCTTTCTAAAGTGGCTCACTTCTTCCCCGTCAAGGAAACGATTTCTGGAATTCAGTTGGCTGAGCTCTATATCAACAGAATTGTCTCTCTGTATGGGGTTCCGCTTGAGATCAATTCAGACCGTGGGAGCATCTTCACTTCCAAGTTCTGGGAAAGTTTCCAAAATGCTTTGGGAACAAAATTGAACTTCAGCACAGCTTACCACCCTCAGTCGCAAGGACAAGTTGAAAGGATCAATCAGATTCTGGAGGATATGCTTCGTGCTTGCGTCATCTCTTTTGGCATGAAGTGGGAAGAATGTCTTCCTTATGCTGAATTCTCTTACAACAACAGCTTCAAGAAAAGTCTGAAGATGGCACCATTTGAGGCTCTCTATGGCGCGTCACGAGAACTCCGATTGGTTGGTCGGGTGCGGAGAAAGAATATGGTTTGGCCACGACATCGTAACTCAAGCGGAGGAGAAGGTGCACATCATTCTTGAAAATCGAAGATTGCTCAAAGTCGCGGAAGAGCAATTATGATGAAGCACACGGACATGGAGTATGTCCCTGGTGATCTCGTTTACCTTCGTGTCACTCCCATGAAAGGCACACACCGCTTTGGTATCAAAGGAAAGCTGGCTCCTAGATACATCGGTCCTTTCAAAATTCGTGGAAGAAGAGGAGAAGTTGCTTATGCTCTTGAGCTCCCGGAAAAACTCAAGGTTCATGATGTTTTCCACATCTCTCAACTCAAGAAGTGCTTCAAGGATCCCGGCAGGACCGTGGATCATGAGCTAATCAATCTCCAAGAAGATCTGTCTTATCAAGAACACCCCACAAAAATCCTTGAGATCACAGAAAGAAGGACTCGCAACAAGTCCATCAAGTTCTGCAAGGTGCAGTGGTCGCACCATTCTATTGATGAAGCCACTTGGGAGCGTGAAGATGAGCTCCGTGCCAACTATCCTACCCTCTTTGAGTCTTCTTCTTCTTCCTAGAATCTCGGGGCGAGATTCCTGTTTAGTGGGGGAGAGTTGTAGAATCCCATTTGTCTAACAACTGTAATGCTACTTGGTCTAGTAATATAATGGCTATTTCATATATATAAATGTTGCATCATCATTATATCATGCTCATGTCATCATGCCAACTTGCATTTGAGCATCATATAAAACCCTTTTGTTTTGGTTCTTCTCTCATATGCATTGTTAATTATATTTGCTTCTTGATATATTGTATTTGGTTTTTGATATAATGTTATATGCCCAATATGAGTTGAGGGCATCTCTCTTACAAATCCTTCCATCTCACTAACTTGATAATGCCAATTCTCTTGATGATACCATCTATCTATGTTTTCTTCTACTCTATCTATCTTTCTTCTTATTTCATTTTGTTGAGCTCTACTTCTTGTAATCTTTGGTCTTTTCTATTACTACTATATATTTCCACCATCTATATCCTTGTTGGAACCTAGTTCCTATGTTAACCTCTTTTCTTTCTACTTGTTGTATGCATTATATCTTCTGCTATAACCCTATGTCATCATATTCCATTCCTTTTAGTCACATGCAATAATAAACCTCATGTGTTGACGCCTCTTATTTGAATTAGCTTTGTTTAGCCTTGTTCATCCAATTTTATTCAAACTTGATCTTCCTAAAGCTAAACTAAAACCTCTACACTATCTACCTAGACCCCTCCCTGAGCTTCACCCCATCGCCACCCCTGGCCCTCTTCTTTCTTCCTGTTGCAACCGAACCAGACCTCCTTATTCCTCCCTCTCTTCTCTTCCTCACGCCGGCCCCACCCCGCAGCCTCACTGCCCTCCCCTGGTCCCTCTCTTTCCATCTCTCTAGCTAAAGCACAAGAAAAGAAAAGAGAAAAGCCTCCCCCACCGAAACCATCCTCCCTTCTTTTGTAAAAGCAGGAATATCTCTCGTGCCTCGCTTCCTCCTTTGAAGCTGCCAGCGCCTTGGACGTGCTTTCCCTGGCCTCGGCTTAAAGCGAGCAAAAACACCCCTAGCACCATCCCCATCCACTCCTTCACAGATTAGATCGGAACCCCCTCCATCTTCCTTTCCATGGCAAGCAAGCCATGGCCAAAACCCTAGCCTCACCACCTTCCTCGACTGCGAGCTGCTGCTACCAAGAGCGCCACCGCGTCCTGGAGCTGCGCTAGGACCCTGAAGTCGATCGGTGCACTGAGCACGGAGGAGAAGGCCAGGTTCTTGCGTTAAATCTTCTTGCGTCCGTCTTTGCCCGTGGTCCTGTCGCCGCTCGCCGTCGTCTCGTCGTTTCTCCGCCACCGTCATCAGCCTACTCGGTGAGCCCCTCTCCGCCCCGGACACGATCCCCGTCTCCCTCCTTCCTTGTGTCGCCCTCGGTAGCGCCTCGCCCGTCTTGCTCGCACAAGCCTCGGAAACCCGAAGCGGCGGTGCTTGCGTCTGGCGACAATAGCCGCCACCCTTTGTTCCGCATGTTGCCCCGTCGTCCCTGATGATTTTTTGCGAAAGACTTCTGAACGAAAGTTGTAGAGCAGGGATCCTTCTTCGTTTTTCGTTTTTACTTCAACTTCATTTTCGCTTTGTATCCATCGCCACAGTCCTCGCGAGTTCAGGAAATCCCTGGTAATCTGAAGACAAAGTTCAGTCCTTTTGCACTCGGTCGGCCTCTGTTCTCCTTTGTTTCCCGACGCATAGAGTCCTCCGATGGAGAGAACCTAAACATGAAAGTCGTAGGACTATGTCCCTTCTACAACTTTGGTTTTTGCGGCATCGAGAAATTCCTAGCAGTTTAGTCGACATCTTCATCGCAAGATCGGGGTCAGCTAGCTGTTTTTGCGGATCAGATTCAGTTTTCGTCATACACCGCCGTGACCATTTTGTAAAAAGGCCCCTGCCCTTTTTCCGCCTCAACCCAGCCCGGAAGCCCCACGGTACCAGACCTTTGGTTTTCTAAAACACCCCTAGGAGAAACCGACGGACCCCTCCGCCTGGGATCGCCACGTGTCCAAGACGCTGGCGTTGGCAGCGTCGTGGCCTGCTACTGCCCAGCCCACTGTCATCCTCTAGGGCTAGCTCAACCCGGTGTAAAACTTTCTGCTTGTTGTCTTTCTTTGAGTCGACATGCTTGCCACCTAATCGATCGTGGCTAGGTTTGCCTGAGTAATAAAAGGATTTCTGTTATCTGATTTAAATTCAACCTTTCCAAATTAATTCAAATTCAAATTTCAAATATGCTTAAATATAAACTGGTTCATAACTTTCAAATGATTTGGAATTTGAATTCAAACCCTATATGAAATATGTTTTGTTTTTGAATGTTAATTCAAATCTTTAGTCAAATATTTTCAGAACTAATTCAAACTAGTCAAACCTTTGACTTTGACTCCATTTGACTTTAAAATAAATTAAATTCATAAATTCCAAATAATACAAATAATATATGTTTTCAAATCAGAAAAATGTGAGGATTTCAAATATGGCCTTCGAAATATATTTTGGACACTTTAAAATTCAAGTTTTTCAAAACTACAATAAAATGCCCTTCCACCTTAATTAATTAATAACTCCAAATTTAACAAATGATATGTATAAAATGATTAGCTCGACGAGACCTTTCTGTTTATGCATTCCATGTTCTGAATTGCAACATGAATCATATAAATATAAAGTATACAACAACTTATTTGAGTATAAAATGTGACCAAAACTCAATAAAATGCTTATTCTTGTATTCCACACCTCACCCATGCCATTCTACTTTATTGCCATGCAAATTGTGCATTATTCATCATGGCATGATTGCTGCTTTTCGCATCTTATTCATATGCTTGTGCACTTTATCTATGTTGGCCCTTGTTTGTTTGGTTCTTCTTCGACTAGACGCTGAGCAGGGGATATATCAAGAGAACCAGGAGCACTACCCAGATCCTTCTCTCGCTCAATCGAGCTGTGCAAGCACTACCACATGCTTGCATACATATAGTACCTATTGCCTCTATCTTATTCTTGCATCATTGAGTCGCGATTGCATTAAACTGAATCCCAAGTATTGCATAACCTTTACTTTTAAACCCCACCGAAGCTTGTTCCTCCATCCCATGAGCCATTACTACAGGAGTTGTTTGAGCCATGCGAGTCGTAGAACAGCATGTGTAGGGTATGTGAGTGTCTGACGGATAACGAGGTACCTAAACAACTTAACCTGAGTAGTAATGGGATAACTAATGAAAGTGGCACCGGTGAGCAATATCGCTATTTGGTTTTCATGCTCACTTGTGTCCGTGAGGACCCCGAGTACTTGATTCCTGTTCCTTGAATATTCGCGCTATCCACATCCGGAGGATTATGGGACCCCAGGCGAGCTTGATTCATTCTTATTTCTTGGGGCCAAAAACTAGTTTGAGGTTTTATTTACTATCCCGTGTACTCATGCCATGCTTTATCGCTTTATTTAAATTGTGCGAGGTATCGCACTGTCTTTGCTTAGGAAGCGGAGTGTTTTGTGTATCGACAAGCCCATCACATTTTCGGGTTCCCATCGTTTACAACCATTGACGCAAACCTTGAGTCCGTTTCGAGTCAGCTAACCGCTATGGTAGCTTAATGGGGTGGCCTCGAAATATTTCTGAACTGTGATTGCTTTGTCGTGAATGCCTCGTTGGGTTTTGATTTGGTTTTTCCGAGGTTGATCGAGTGTGTGTTGCTATTTGTGCACCCTGCAGGTAAAACTTTCAAAGCCGTGTCCGCGGTTATGGACGACTTGGAGCAGTTTCTCGATCATAGACAAGCATAACTAAAGTACCGATTTAATTTGACTAAGTAATCGACTAGTAAATAGTGCAACACTCATGGAATGGTTAATAAAACTGCCAACGGATGGGGTTGTTCGTCCGCTTCCTCGTTGGTAGCGAGGAGGAGGATGGATCTAATATTAATACTGTTATAATCTGTTATTAATTCATGGACATCCGTCTATCTATGGTTAGGCGGATGTTTAGCGAGTATCTATAGAATTGTTAGGTATTATCTTTTGCTGCAATTGCGTCACCCCAGGTTGTGTCCCCTTTAGAGGCATAAAGACTTGCTGAGTACCCCTAGGGTCTCACACGATAAATTGTTTGATTCAGATGAACAAGTACACTCACAAGATGGATACTGGGTGGAGGAGACGGACGATGTGGGCAACGATCATTCGGTGTAGAGATTCCGGGAACGGGGATCCGTGAGATCTGTGGGCGGGATGTGTTTATTTATGGGGCATCTTATGCCGATTTGCTTCTTATCCGTTCTCGGATCTTGTTTGCCGCTTCCGCCTGATACTCTGATGTTTGATGTATGAGGAGCTATCCTAAACTAATATATCTATCTAGGATATTTGGATCTTGCCATATGGCGTTGCAATATTTCTATTCCTTTTAGATGGAATGGCTCTGATGTACTGTTGTATGGTGGCTTGCATACATACTCATTTGTGTATGTAGTTGATCCCTTCGCCTGCCGATTACGCCGCCCGTTCTTGTCCCGATGTTTGGAAATGGTTGGGACGGCCGAAAGGTCTACCTGTGAGTGGCATTTGGGCCCCACCGTACTATTTCAACCATTTCCGCTCATCCAGGCTTGTAACTAGGAGCGTAATTCACCGAGGTAGTTACATTCTCCTTAAGATAAACATCATAACATGCTGGGTAAACAAATTACAGCGGGGCAATTGATAGGACAGAGCAAGGCATAACAATGCAATACTAGACGTTCATGATCCTATGAGATTTGATTGGGCATTACAACAATATACATAGACCGCCATCCAACTACATCTATGACTAGTAATCCACCTTCAGGTTATCATCCGAACCCCCTCCAGTATTAAGTTGGAAGCAACGGATAACTGCTTTAAGCAAAGTGTGTAAAGTAAACAATACAATTGTTCCATGAACAAAAGATTGTTGTTTTCTCCCTATAGCAAAAACACATCTACAACCTTAGAGATTTCTGCCACTTACCCAGATTCAATAGAGGCATGAACCCACTATCGAGCATAAATACTCCCTCTTGGAGTCACTAGCATCTTCTTGGCCAAGATAACTACTAGAAACGGAGAGCATGCAAGATCTCAAATAACACAGACATGATATAATCATTAATCAATCTGACATAGTAATCTCAATATCCAACGGATCCCCGCAAACACAACATGCATGCTTACAAATAGATGATCTTGATCACGAACGGAGTTCACAAGATCTAAACATGGTAGCACAAAGGAGGGGAAACAACCATCAAGCTACTGTTTGGACCCATAGTCCAAGGTGGAACTACTCACGCATCATACCGGAGGCTGGCATGGTGATGAAGAAGGCCTCCGGGATGATCTATCCCCTCCGGAAGGGTGCCGGGAAGAGCTTCAGATCCCCCCGATCTAGGGACGATGGTGGTGGCGACTATGGACTGTTTCGTGGAAGATTGATTGGGTTCTTAGGGTTTAGGTATCGGGGCCTTCTTACAGGCGAAGAAGGAGGCCGAGGGGGTGCCCGAGGCGTATGCACTCCTAGGAACGGGCCAGGACTGGCCGCACGGCCAGGGGGTGTGGCCCCCTCGAGGCCCTCCTCCGTCTCGTCTTCTTGCTCCATGTTCTCCTCGGTGAAATATTGACTTTGACTTTTGTCCCGTCCAATTCCGAGAATATTCATTTTCTGACTTTTCTGGAACCAAAAACAACAGAAAACAGGCAACTGGCACTATGGCATATTGTTAAAAGGTTATTCCCAGAAAACATATAAAAATACCTCAAAGTGTAGACAAAGCAAAGTAGATACTAAACAAGCATGGAACATAAAAAAATATAGATACGTTTACGACGTATCAGGTTCCCCCAATACCGTCATATGACCTAGGGAAGGTTCTAGAGCTTCTTGGGGGTGAAATCCCGTCGTTTCTGATCTTTTTGGCAACTATACAGTGGGAGCTATACGGCCGGAATTTTTCTCCCGCCATATAGTTGGTCGTTAAACCTTTGGGTCTCTTCCGTATTTTGGTCACCATTTCTTCATACGAACTGCGTTTTGGGTGTTCTTAGGCTCGTTGGATTCGTATCGGCGAGGAAAACAACCCTATGGTATTGGATCTTTATTTTGATAAGTTGGGAAAATTCACTTTTCCAACCTCTCAAATGGCTAAGTCTGGTCCTAGCAACTCCTCCATACTATGCTCTCTTTGTTCCTTTTGCTTTTGTTTGATCCATAATCATTATCAAAACCTACACACATGTCAAAGACAAGGAAGAGGGATAAAATTCTACCTAAACTACTAAATGTGCAAAGATCATATTGAATTTAATGAAAACAAGTAATCATGCATATCAGGCATAGCAATAGTTAGATGGAGCATGATATGATAGGCAAATGACACAATTGATATAGCTAAAAATTATTGTATTATCACATCCATCAATAGAGTGAAACTATTTGAGAGGGCGGTGTCGGCGCCAACTATACGGCAGGAACTATACGGCCGGAAAATTTATTCCCGCTCTATAGTTGGTCGTTAAACCTTCTGTGTCCTCCAACCGCTTTGGGTTTTCTTCTGATGTTATTGATATTTCCCAAATTAGCAATTTACGTTGTTTTTACTCCTTTTCACTCCAATACAATTGGTCCAAGAATTGTGTCCATCGTCTGTCCTAATCCTGGTGAAAATAGACATAAAAGGTGCACACAAATGCCGTAAAATACCAAGATCCTACAACTACAATGCAAAATAATAATATAAAACATGATGTAAATATGCACTCATCAACTTCCCCAAGCTTAGACTCTTGCTCGTCCCGATCAAGTTTAGCTTAATGGATGTGATCCTCATATTCATGAGGCTGAGTCAATAAAATAAATGAGACAGTTGCAGCATGTGTTTATCATATATGATACATAGGAATAAGTTCATGAATAGTACCTTACTCGAACCATCCGAATAATATTAGTAGGCTTCCACACCTTAGCACTTAATAGTTCATAAAAGATTACTCTCAACATGATGTAAAAGTATTCAGTTCGACCGAATGAGTTAGCGAGGTTGCCCCAAATGTTTTAGGATTAACATATTCACTTGGGATTCAAAATCTCAAACGTTTCTTTGTCTTACTACAATATAGTGGTACATACATCCATAGAATACATACCCTCGAAGACCGAAAAGCATTTTCAATTATGAACTTGTTGGTGATGTAGTCAATCTCTTTTCGATCTCAAGATCGTGATGAAGTCCAACTGGTCCAGCAGGTCGAACTCCATCAAGTCCAACACCGCAAAGCAGTGGTGCATCCGTGATCGCACACACATTCGGGTATCCCGACAACATCCGTGCCCTCATTCCAGCAAAGCAGCGGATGCAACAAATCCTTCTAGAAAAAGCCACCGGGAACATGTATCTCGCTGATCCGAGACCATGGGTAAATTCTAGAAGGGGAGAGAGATCCTTCATGAGGAGGTGTGAGATGAGAGGAAGTGAGGGGGGCCTTTTATAGGGAGATGGGGGGCAGACCAATGGCCATGGCATGGCAGCCATGGTGGGTACCCTCACCTCTTCCACATTCATGTGGGTGGAGCTCCCACTCCCATAAAAAGCCTCCACTCAAAATTCCACTCACCTCTATTAAATTTCCACCAAATTTAATACAAGCTCTGATTTAATAAAACTCATTTATTTATTTTATTCAGAATTTTGGTTAATTACATTAATTAAAAAACATTCACATAAAACCCTTGCAACATTCTAATATCACATGCAGAACCAGTTTTAACAATTTCACCCGAAACAATTCCGGTTTCCATGGAAATAATTCCAGCTCTTTTTTTCTTTCTCTATCATATTATTTGCTCCAAATGGTGTCGGTATCCCTTAAATGTGTCACCATACGGTTTGCGAATAATACAGACATGATATAGACCCCTCTCCGATCAATAATCAACAGTGGGACCTGGAGATCCGTACTGACTCCCACACATTCGACGATGACTTCTGTGATCGTGAGAACCTTATACACATGTAACTCAATCCCTCTGTCTCGCGATATATTACATGTCCAAGAATATATCATCGGTATATCCATACCTATAGTTTGATCTCGTTATCGACATGTAATATTTTCTTGTTCCTGTGATATAACATTCTAGTGATCACATCACTTGCTTGCAAGCTAACTAATGTGATATCACCGAGAGGGACCAGAGTATATCTATATGTCATCGGGATGGACAAATTCCACTCTTTATCCATGAGCCTCTACATAACACCTTCGTAGCACTGAACCCACATTTATAGTCACCCTGTTACAGTGTGACGTTTGATGTTATCAAGATACTCTTCCGGTGTTAGTGATTGACATGATCTCATGGTGCAAGGACTAGGATTACTTCTTATGATGTTATAGCAATATAAACACAATGAATTTGATCATAATGCTATACTCCAGATGAATGTTCATCACATTATTCCAACAATGTTGTGACCTCTTTATTAACAACATCCAATGTCCATGATCATGAAACCTTTGACCATCTTGTTAATCAACGAGATAGTTTATAATTGAGGCATAACTAGGAACATTCTATTTGTTTATTAAACACACATGTATTAACGTTTCCGTATTAATACAATTATAGCATGCGAAATAAACATTTATCATAAATAAAGAATAATATAATAACCACTTTATTATTGCATCTCAGGCATATTACCTTCAGTCTCCCACTTGCACTAGAGTCAATAATCTAGTTTGAAAACTTTGTGTATTGAACACCTATGGCTTTATGGTGTTGCATATACACGATTGCTAGTGGGTAACATAATCTCCGGATCTGACACTTTCAGTTCCGTTTGTATTTGCATGTCTTTGCGTCTCCATGCATCACTCATTCTCTAATGAGATGACATTATATAAATTTGGTATTTTGGTGAGACCTTTAGTTCCTTTGGGTTAAACATGTTGATATAATTGTAGTATAATATATCTTCATAGTACTATCCCACTTAGAACCACACTTAGTTTGATAACAAACTACTTAACACAAATGCCCTCCTTTGCTGCTACTATAGCAGTTATATACTTAGCCTTTTGTTGTATTATGTGACATAATGTCTTAACTTGAGAACTCATCCAAATACGTCCTAGAAACTTCTTTCCATTACATTGTGACACCCATAGTTTAAATGGAGATAAGCTTAATTTATACCTTGTGACAAAACTAGTGTCATTTTACAATGAACTATTTGTCTCTTCTACAAATAGAACATATTCTTAATTCATCCAAAAGATTATAAGAATATACTTACTATCGTCAAATGATCATCTTATGATTCATTCTGGTATATGCTCATAACATTCAGGGCATAGGACATATCTGGATGTAACATCCCAAATTTCATCAAATTCAAAACCATGTTGTTGAATTCATATCATCATGGCATATCTACCTTGCATACAAAATTTCAAAACTTAAACCCTAATAAAACCATATTTAAACCCCTTTTACATTATATGTATGGGGCGTGGTTTTATTTTTATTTTCAAGACCCAAAAATGTTTTTTGGAGTGAATAGATGTGTGTGACACATTTTGGACACTAGAATCACAACACAAAAGTTTGGTGAAGATTTGATTTGATTTGGATTTGAAATGGCCATTCAAATCCCATTTGAAAAATCAAAACAGAAATAGAAAAGGAAAAGGAGAAAAAAATAGTGCTCAACCAGCCAATCTGGCCCAGGCCAAATTAACAGCCCAGCGAGCACACCCGGGTTTCCCCCTCTCCCCTCTCTTGCATACCCGCGCTCACACCCTCCCCCTCACTGTCAAGTGGACCCAACGCCAGGTCAGCATCGTCGTCCCAAACACCGCGCGAGACCAGATCGTCATGGTCGTTTCCTCTCTTCACTGCCGAATCAATCCTCACGTAATTGCCATTGAATCAGCACAATATTTCCTCCCCCGCTCCGGTTACTTAATCCCCGCCACCTCGCGACCATTTCCCCTCACACAACCAGCACAGAGCGCCGCCAGGCTCCCCTAATTTCCCCTCGCACCGCCGCAGTATCGTAGAACTCCGGCGAGCTATTCTGGTAAGCCTCGTGCGACCCTCTTCCTGTCCTTCACGCGAGCATGTTCCCCTTGACCTTACACATCTACTAATGCCCGTGGCTTGTCCGATTGTCCCCCAGGTCGTCGCCCCGTCGTTGTTTGCAAACACCCGAGGCACAACTCAACTGTGGCGAACAAATTCGGTAAACCCCGTGCTCCCCTTGACCCCTGCTTCACGCGACTGTATTCGCCATGTCCTTGCACGCCTCCTAATGACAGCCGTTTGATCTCTTGCACCATAGGTCGTCGTCTTTGACTCCGACAGTGAGCACCCCACGCACGGACGAACTCCGACAAGGAATAGCTGCTGTGTCCGTGCGCCCCCGCCCTAGCCGCGTCCACGTTGAGCAACCCCACGTCCTCGCGACCTTGGTAAGCGCTAGAACACCCTCCCTACCCTTCTGACCTCGCCGACGTGTCACCGCCAGAGGCGTCACCGCCGCCAGAGCCATTCACGCCGCTAGAGTATGGTCGAGCAGGTCTGATCCGTTGGATCTGGATCTAATGGCCACAATTAGATAACTAGGCAAAGCGGTATGATTAGATCTGGGCCGTGCATCGTCACTTAGATCCTACGATTCACAAGCGTGATCCGCCCGAACCGGTACGCGCCAATCAGAGGCTGTCGTGTGGCTAGGTTTTAGATTTAAAATCTGGATTTTCATCTATTAGTTATTTAAACTTGTAAATTCAATTACTTCTGTCGACTTGGTTTTATAATTTGCCAATACAAATAATATACCAATGGATTCACAAAATTAAATACTACACATATGTCGGCTTGGTTTTATAATTTGCCTCTGTTAAGATGGAATTTTATGCAGAGACATTTGTAGGCTTATTTTGGGTATAAAAATTATTTAGGAAATGTTTTTAAAGCCAAATTAAGTTTATTTAGTGTGTAAATGTTTAGTTTAGTGTTTAGTACTGTTGACTTGTCTTGTTTTGTTTGAGAAAGTCACCACATAGCATTTGCATGCATTCATATATTTTTGCTTGATTTGTTTGGAATATAAGTTTGGTGCTATCATTTTATGTGTAGATTTTGGTGCTAGTGGTGATTGTGATTGTGAGGATTGTTGCTACTCACCCAACTACCAAGGCAAGTGGTGCTTCATATTTTTGTCCCAATATTTTGACTATGCATTAGTGATATTTTGTATAGGGCTTGCATGATGTTTTTGCTAAGTATCTATATGCTATGCTTGGGAAATCCTAGTAGTTGTAGACTTGTTAGAATTTTCTCTAAGTTAGGATACTTGCAATATTGCCATGCTTAGCCTAGATAGTAGCAAACAAGGGTGGATTATATACATGCTATGGAAAATGTTGCTAAGTCTTTGACTTGTGTTTTGCTTAATAAAACAACTAAGTGAATGAATCACCTGGGTGGAATGGTATGTTTGGGTTATGTTGAGTGGTTACACAAGGCCCATATCTATGATGTACCTTGTGTATCACACTTGTGGAAACCCACCCAGGAACATTTGAGATACTTAGTGTTTACAAGCTTCTAGTGCAACCACATGGCATATGGGCTCTGCCTTGATCATATAGGTTGCAATAACTTAGCCAAATGGATAGTTTGTGGTAGGGTGATAGGTTGGAGTGCGTCCATTCTGGTCTAAGGGAAGGTTTCTGAAAGGTCTCGTCTTGATGCATGTCAAGTCTTGTGGGGAAAGTGCACCACCTCTCGAGAAGGGAAAATCTAAGTACTTAGCCGTGTCCCCGGCAATGGACAATTTGAGCATCAAGACACTGAAGCTATCAAGGATCTCCTCATCCCAATTTCTAAGTTAAAAACTTGTGGTTGAACAAGGGTAAAGGTTCACCAATGTCTATTGGTGGTTCCTTGGGAGTTTTTGTCAAACAAAAACTTAGTGTTGACAAAAACTTGGGAGTTATTTTGAGCAAAGCAAGCCTAAGCTACACTTAGCCAAATTCATATAGAAGCTAGAAACTATTATTCTACTAAGGTATCACTTGCCAATACTATTCCAATGTATTGACCCACTGTGGATGTAACTTGTGATGTTGCAGGTTACTCTGATTAGGATTAGGGTTATGAGTCTACACTCAACATGTTTGCCTGTGGCACATGAAGATGAAGACTTTACTTTATTTTTGTTAAGTTAAACTCTTGTACTAGCCTATGGCTATGGAGTTGTAAAAGACTATGTTATCTCTGGAATGACGTTGTACTAATGACCTTTGTTTCTGTGTACTTCATCTTAAGATGTGGATGCTAGCATTTGATCTAGGGACTAGCATTGCAATCACAGGGACCTTTACCTTTATAAAGGTGGGGTCTTACAGATGGCATCAGAGCACTGTGTTGCCTGTAGGATTATGACCCTAGGATTGGATTAGACTAATAAACCACTAAGGAAAATTTCAACACTTTGTAAAAATTCCACACTTGTCTTTTCTTCTCGTAAACTTTTCTAATCTTCTTTCTCATCTCAATTTGTAGATGAAATCCATCAACAAAGCCGTCAGGAAGGGGCCACTCTTGACCATGACTTTGGAGTGTGAGACTGAGTTTCCCAAGGCACTCAAGAACCTTATGGTTACCATGGGAATACATGGTGCAGCTGTGCACAAGGGATTCCATATGATGGATGAAGGAGAAGAGTATTGGTGAGTGCAACTTCACTTGTACAAAAGCAAGGAAGACAACCACAAAGAGTCAGGATTCTGCATGGTGACCAACTCTAAAATGCATACAACATTCTTTGACTCTACAAGAAATGCAACATGGAATGCCATCAAGGAGCTTGGTGATAGACTCAAGTGTAGAATGCTCAACACTCAAAATGACCTTAGAGAAGAAAAGAAGCATACCCAAGATTTAGAATCTACCAATCAAAGACTAAGGGAAGACATCATAGACTTAATATGGGAGTCTTGTGATCAAGATAGATAGATTGCCACTAAGGATGCCCTGACAGCTATTTTGTCTAGTGAGTGAGAATTGTAACATACTCTGTTAGTTGGACCACCACACTTGTCGTTTTACTTCAAAATTTTGTCTAAGTTAAACCTTGGTGTTTGTAATGGATTTGTGTATGCCATGACTTGTGTGTTTGTTGTTAAAAATGTGCTTGTGTTATTTTTGTCTTATGAATTTTCTCTACTTGTGTTGATTCTAACCTTTCTCTATCTTATAAAAATAGATGCCTAACGTTGTTATCAGCACTGCCGAGGAGTTCAAGGGAACTCATTTTGGTACTCGTCTCATTGAGCTCACTAGTGTGCTCAACCTTCCACTTCCTAGTATCACGACACTTCAGCTCACCAAGTTTGAGAGAAAGGACCTATGGGGCTTTAGAGTCACACAGCCGGGACGCCAGGCAGAGCCACCCATGGAGGCTATCACCTTCAAGCTGATGCATGATGACAAGGAGAGAGAGAGGCTTAGATGTAGTCATGCAGGAGTTACTTGGACGCCTGGTTGGGAGGCACTCCACCGAGCTTAGAGGTCTCTACTTTCACCCGTTCAGGAGACGCAACGAGGAGGGTGAGGCTATAGAGTACGATGATGCTACTAGAGAGACGATGTAGCCAATTCGTTTGTACCTTCAGGACCTAGAGGGTCTTATTAGACACCTTGATACTGATAGGACCAACATCATGCTTAGCAATGACGAACTCTAGGTTTAGCTGCGGGAGAAGGACAAGATCTTCGCGGAGCAAGACGAGATCATCAAAGATATGGAAGCCAGATTTGAGAGCCAGGACAAGAAGTTCAAGAGGCAGGAGAAAAGAGTCCAAGACAGGAACAAGAAGATCAGGGAGATGAAGGATGAGTTAGAGGCCAAGGGCTTTGAGCTTGAGCACCAGCAGGGAGTGATCGAGAGGCTTCGCTCACAGAAGAGGGCCCTCAGGGACAAGATTGAGGCCTTGACCACTAGTGTTGAGGAGTACAAGGCCGCCATGGAGAATGCATGTCTTGATCTTGTTGACGTGGATGTCGACATGGAGGAGTAGTGTAGACTACTCGTGTAGAGGTCCCAACCTTTAATAAGATTGATCCCTCCTGTGTTTACAATGCTAGTCCCTGGATCAATAGCTAGCATCCACAGTTTAGATGTAATATCAAGAAACAAGGGTCATAATATAACTTTATAACCAGGAATAACAAAATTTTATTACATCAAACATAGCTCATTAGGCTATTACATTACATTGCAGCGGAATAAATATAGTCATGGGTCCTTCATCTTCAAAGTGCCACAGTGCATGTTGGTTGTAGACTTTGTAATCCTAAACAATCAATCTTCACTAAAATCAATCAAACCTGCAACATACAAGTTACAGCCACAAAGGGTCAATACATTTGAATTGTATTGGCAAGTGATTCTATGTAGTATAGTGGAATCTATCATCTACATGCATTTGGCTAAGTGGAGTTGAGGCTTGCATTGCTCAAAATAGATTTTTCCTTAACGTTTTGGAAATAAATAGTTTTGTCAAAAACTTTTCCAATGCTTCTCTCAATCAAAGACTGAAGATCCTTCTCGAGGCATCTACAAATCAAAGACTGAAGTGCTTGGTAAAATCATTTTCCTCAATCCAAGATTTCAAGATCCTTATATCAAGCCATCTTTCCATCAAAGATTGAAGAATACACACAATCCCTTGTTCACCCACAAGTTTTTATTTAGAAATTTGAATGATGAGATTCTTGATTGCTTCCATGTCTTGATGCTCAAATTGTCCTTTACCAGGGACATGGCTAAGTACTTAGGTTTTACACTCTGCAGAGGTGGTGCACTTTACCCACAAGACTTGGTTTCCCAAGACAAAATCTTTCAGAAGCCTTCCCTTAGACCAAAATGGACGCGTTCCAACCTATCAAACACTACCACCCACTGTCCATTTGGCTAAGTTCTTGCAACCTATTTGATCATGGCAGAGCCCATATTGCCAAGTGGTTGCACTTGAAGCTTCTCAACACTTGACATCTCAAATCCCTTTGTTTCTGGTGGCCATCCACAAGTGAGATACACAAGGTTAACCATAAATATGGGCCTTGTGAACCACTCAACATAACCCAATCCTTCCATTCCACCCAGGTGATTTATTAACTTAGTTGTTTTATTAATCAAAACTTAAGTCCTCAGACTTATAATATTTTTCCATAGTGTGAATATATATTCCACCCATGTTTTCTATTAGCTAGGCTAAGCTTGGTAGTAGTAGGAATCTTAACTTAGGAAAATCCTATTAAGGATTCATCTACAAGGTTTTCCTATAGCAAGATCTATACTTAGCAAAATCCATGCAAGTTTACTTAGCAAAATCACTAATGCATAATAAAAGTATTAGGATGGAAAGTATGAAGCATCACTTGCCTTTTTGGTAGAGTATAGGTTCCCTTCTTGATCTTTGCAACAATCACACTCTTCAAGTCACTACAAATCAATCAAGCAAGACACAAACTCAATCTACCAATCAAGCAAAACAACACACATAAATAACAAAGTCAAAGAAATGCATGCAAGCATGCCAAGCTTTGTTTTGTTTGAAAAAGTGGTCCCTAGTGGGTCATAGTCATTTGGGTTTATCTAATGGTCATTCTCTAAAGTGGCTAAGTCATTTGCAAAAGTTTTCACTTAAAAACCATTTTCAAAACCAATGTTATTTTTATGTGGTGTAGAAATATTTTTACTAAGGTATTAGCCCATAGGGTTCACCAAATGAGTTGCTATTGCAAAACTTGGTGTTTTGGTCAGTAGGTTTGGTCCAAACTATTTTCTCAAAGTTTTCTTTCCATACACATTTTCATAAATAAAACTATTCTTTTTATTTGGCTAGAAAATGACTTAGTTAAATAATTCAACTTAAATTTCACAAAAATCATTTTTAACACTATGGGTTGGTTCCTAGGGTCAGTAGGGTCACAACAAACCAATTGGCAAAGGTTTGATCTCAAAATTCATTTTTAAATGATTTTTCTAATGTTAGCAAGTACAAAAGAATCTGCAAATTCAAACAAGCTACCAGTTACTATTTGCTAAACTAAGGGTAGGGTTGGCTAGGGCTTGTTCTCCTGAATTCATTGATATAAAATTTGTCAAATTTGGACGTGTGGTTTGAAAGTTACAAGTGTTTGAAAATAGCATCAACATATGATTTCAATTTCTATTTTTAACAAACAGATGACACGCAAGACGCTTCCATTCGGCGGTACCGGTTCGCTGCGGATCACACTGTGGTGCGTTGGATCTAGTTAAATCGAATGGCTCAGATCGAGTACCTCTTCGCGTTTAAGTCGTTCTATCTCAGCCAGTGGATCTGCATCAAACGGTTGCTATATATTGACCTAGAATGGGCGGTGGATTCCGTCGGCGGCGGCGGCTCAAGATGGCATCGCCAAGCGTTACGAAGCGAAAGAGAGAGAGGCTCACCTGATTCGGGATGATGCTGATGCTCAACGTGCTCTTGGGAGGCAGGGCGACGAGGTTGGGCGGAATTGCTCGCCGAGTCGACATCGGCGACGGACGGCTCGGGTCAAGTCGAAGACGGCTAGAGTCACCAGAGACAAACGAGGCACATGGTCGAGCGCAAGGATAGGAAGAAGGCGTGTGTGTGAACGATAGGGGTCGGGGTGGTCTGGAATCACCTGTGGGCGTCGTCGGAGTTGAGGAAGACGGCGGCGGTCAGAACTTTTGTCGAAGACAGCTTCTGGCGCCATGTTGAAAGGAGAGTACAGAGAGGAGCTTGAGGAAGTGGGGAACTTGTTTGTGTGCTCAGTGAGGCGGAAGGGAGCGTGTGCTGGCCGGAATTGGCGAGAGGGGTCGTCGGAGGCAGAGGGAGCTCTGGGTCGAATTGTGGCAGCCTCGGGGCGGAGAAGGAGTGATGACAGAGGGGAATGGAGGAGAGGGCGTGGGAGATTAAGACAGCGTGACTGCAGCGAGTTAAGGCGGCCGCGTTATGGCGTATTTGATGCGCGAAATCAAGCCTGCAACGGCTGGCGAGAGAAAGGAGAAGCAGTCGTGGGGTGGAGAAGAAAGATGAACAGTGGAAGGGGTCCACTGGTCAGTGGGGAAATGAATCGAGGAAAGGTCCACCAGTCAGTTGCTTCGTGGGTTGTTTCAGCGGTGAGGAAAACGCAGTTCGAGGGGAGAGGGAGCTGGGCTGGATTGGCTTAGTGGGCTGGGTAGTTAAATTGGCTGTTTATTTTTATTTCTGTGCTTTCTTTTCCTTTTCTAATTTCAATTTCTGTTTTGAATTTCCAAACAAACAATTCACACTCAAATCAAATCCAAACAATCATTCAGTTTGTAAATTTGAATTTGATTTTGTTTATCAACATAAACCAAATCTCAAAATAAAATAAAATAATATCCTTATTTATTTTAGGATCCATTTAATAGTTAAATAAAATGGATCACTAGTTATTTAATAAAATAGGGTTTGATTTTTATTAATAAAATTTCCATTTGAAATCTAATTATTTTCATAATCAAACCAGTAGGTTTTATTTAAAAATCAGGATGCTTGGAAATCTTGTTTTAAAATAAAATAACCTTTTATTTTAGGTTCCATTTATAATTAAATAAATGGTCCTTAGATAATAATCCTTTTAGGATTTGTTTATTTGGTTCAAATAATTCATATTGAATTATTTGGAAAGTATTCCAAAGTAATTTATTAATCATATAAGATTGGGTAATTGTTTTAATTCCAAATATCATTTTCTCCTGTATTTTTATTTAGAGATTTGTCCTTATTTAAAATAGGGATAGAATGGTTATTTCCATTTTATTTTTTATTTGGAATATTCTTTATTTCATATTTTTTTTATTTGAATTGGGATTAATCATTACTCCATTTGCTTCATGGATTAGGCCAAGATTTGATTTGGTCTGTAAATATTCTTTATTAATATTTTCATCTTTGTCTTATGAAATCCATATCTTTTTATTTAGAGATCCAAACTTGGTGATTCCAATTTATGAAAACTTATTTATTATTTGTTTATACTTTTGATTCCTTTTAGGATCTATTGTACTCCACTGGGTATGGGTTTTTGGTAAGGCTTTAATAGCTTTGGAAATTCAATTCACTTATCTTTTTATATTCATAAGGTTTTGTTTATGGTCTCATCTATAATTTAAATAAAATGGACCATGGTTTATTAATCAAATAGGGTTTGGTTCATTTAATAAAATCCTCATTTGAAATCCTAATGCTTTCAAAATCCAATCAGTAGATTTTAATTAAGAGATTTAAATACTTAGAAAACTTATTTAAAATAATTTAACAAGCTTTGATGTTTAAATTAAATTGGTAAAACTTCTTATTTAAATAAGGTTGGATATTAAATCCTTATTAATTTATTTTAAATAAACCTTTGCTAAATTTATTTAGAATAAAATGTTTTAATTCCAAAAGTTTGGTCAAGGTTTAATTTTCCTTTATTTAATAATCTTTATTTATAAAACTTCTATTTCATTTGAAAACAAATCTTTTCATTTAATTGTTTCAAAATAGTATTTCCCAAATGTTTTTATTTTCCTTTTATTAAATGTTTATCTTTATAAATCTCTTGAGGTTTATTTTAATTCAAATGGGTTTGAAGTTCCAATTGTATTCAAAAAGTTTCTTCTGGTTCTGAAAATCAACAAAGTTTTATTTTATTAATTTATTTTCACATTACAAGATTTGGAAAATCTTGGGATGTGACAACTCGACTATCTTTCATCTACCATACTTTGATTATTGAGTCACAATGACCATCCAACATGTGGATGGCTTGCTATGGTGTGTTTGCATTCTTAAAACCGGTTGTTATGTCGTTCAAACTTTATGTTATTTTGAGCTTGGTTATTGTGATTGTTCTATGTGATGTATTGTGCATGTTAAGCATCTATGGGTATCTCATTCTTATCCTTATTCAAACCACAGATGCCTCCCCGTCGTGCCAACTGTAGCACCTCGGTACAACCGCAAATAGAAAATCGCTTTCTATTTACTACTTATGTGCATCATCATGTCATCAGCATGCATCTATTTGCCTAAAAACTATTTTACAAAGCCTATCTTTGTTTTCTAAATACTCCCCTCTCGACTTCAAACATAAACCTTGGACCGCCCGAATCCTTTATTTGTCTAAAACTATTTATAAAAGAACATTTGAAAAAAAACTAAATAAAAATCTAAATTATTTTAGTGGGGGAGGCCGCCACCGGTCAGACCCAAAAGGCCCAGCTGGTAGCAGCCTACTACCCCAAATAAACCTAACCCTAACCCTAGACCTCTCCAAACCCTAACCCTACCCTCTCCACTCCCCCAGCAGCCGCCGCCACCCACACCGCGCACGCCTCTAACTCCTCTCGCTACCACGCTCCCCCAGCCCAATCCACACCCCGTGGTAATTAACTACCCTCCCATACCCGGCCCCATGACCCCACACCGTCCCGCACTCACCCATCCACCCCGCTCCCCTGGCCCCACCCCGGAACGCACCTCGCTTCGGTCCCATCGGCCACAATCCCCGCCTCCACCTCTCGATCCTCTGCGCCCCCGCCGCCATGCGAGGCCCACCCTAGGCGCCCTTCCCCCACCGAACCGCCACCTCTCCTGCGGGCCCATGTCCCGTCATGTCTCTGCAGTCGCGTAGGCCGCGAGCCTCCCCGGCCTTCGCTTCCCGATCCGAGCCGCCCCCCTTCCTCGTCCTCTGTGCCGGCACGCCTCTCCCTGCCACCTCCCGGTCCGAGCAGCGTCGCCACCTGGGGCCCAAGCTCCACTGCGCCTCCTTGCGCCCGAAGCCGCGCGACCCCGCCTCTGCCGCCAGCAAGCCGCCGCTCGAGCCCATTCCCGATCTTTCTCCGTCGCGGCCCGGCTGTGACCGTCGAGCCGCCAGAGCGTCCGCGTCGGCCCCCACGTCACCTGTGCCTCCCCGCCGTTGAACCGCCACCGCTTACTCGCGGCGCGTCTCCGCATTGTTCGCCTGCGACCAGCACTTCTCCGCCTCGTCCGGCCTCCGGGAACTATCCCGTCGGGCCCCACGTCGCCAGCCTGCCATCCGTCAGCGAGCCGTCCGTGGCCGCGGCTGCATCGTCAATCCTGCTGCCCCCGAGGCCACGTGAAGTGCCTGCTGCGTCTGTTACAGATAGCCTTTTCCTATATGTTGATGTTTAGTGAACGAGTCTCCTGATGTTACACACAGTGAAGGGGATAGGTGCTCCTGAAGCAGTGCTTGTATGTGGGCAGTGAGGATGGTGTATTTTTGCCTAGCTTCGATTACCTCGGTTATGATTGAGACCGACCAAGACAAACTTGATGAACCACCGGTGCTGCAACCCGAGTCTGGCACCGACAAATGAAGTCGTTACCGCCAAGATCTCCATCGCGGGCTTCAGGTTCCCTTTGGATACGATAAGATCTCCTTCCCGGCCCGAGTTCTCCTTTTCGGATTGGCAAGATCCTCTCCCCGGACCCTTGAAGACCGATCACGGTGTCCTCCTCCCTCTCGGAGAAGACCGAACCCCGAACCCCCCAAGATCTTCGGACCAATGTGTGACCCCTATTCCGAGACCCCTATATTTTTTTATAATATATGATATATATAATTGTTGCTTCTTAAATTGTTCATATTGCACACATATTATGTGTTTTGGGGGCCTTATGCCGATTCACCTTATAATTAAATATGGAGGCCATATGCGGGAAAATCTAGCCTTATATTGGCCCCATTTAAACTTGTGTAGCAAACTGATGCCATGTTTTTGCCTTGTTAAGTCAACATTTAAATTGTGGGGTATCTTAAACAACATGAACCGTCTAATTAATTGTCGAGACCCCGGTTCCGCTTAACATGGCCTAATCGCATTGCATCCTTGCCATGTCATACATCATACATGCATCATGCCCGATCTTTTGCCGTAGTATTAAATAGAGCATCCGGTGTTTCTTCTAGTGCTTTGCTTCTTCACGGATTAGGCCGATGAGTTGATGCGAGAGTCGACCCGATCTTTGGATGAACCATCGGCAATGTTTTCAGGCGAGCATTCTCCCCCTTTCTACCTATCTTACTTTTTATCCTTTACTTCCTCCTGTTGATCTATTGCTATCTGTGATGCGATGCTCTAGTTTTCGTACCCGTGATATCCCTTGCAGCCTTATATTGCCTTGGACACATCCTATTACCTGTTGTTTGGTAGATAGTTGGACTTGCGTGTCGTAGTCACTTGCTCAAGTGCTGTTGCGCGTTGTCAAGTACCACAGTTGTTGGAGAAATGCCTTATGCTTTATGTTGGAGATGATCATGGCTTTAATTATCGTTTAATAACTAAAATTGAAGTAGGAAAATGCAGAGGCACCGGTGGATAATACACAATATTTGGTTTTTAACCGCTCACTGGTGTCCCGTAGGACCCCGAGTTCTTGACACCTGTTCCGAGATCGAGCGCGCTAACCACAGGTGGGGTGTGTGGGCACCCCCATAGATTAGTACCTGATTTCAAAGTACTGTACCGGGGGCCACAAAGTAGTTTGGGGCTTTATTACTATCCTGTACTTATGCCATGATTTACTGCTTTATTTACTATTGCGTGTGGAGAGCTTGTATTGTTTTGGAACCCCGTGCCACGTTTTTGCGGTATCGACAAGCCCAGTCACACTTTCGGGTTCCCAGTCGTTTACAGCCGTCGTCACAAACCCTGGGTCCGTCTCGGAGACCGGCCGACTTCGTTATGGGTAGCTTAGTGGGGTGGCCCCCATGTGCTTGCTTTGGGTCTGGGAAACGTCGTGTCCGAAACCCCGTCGACATACCGTTGGGTGTATGTTTTGTGATCTTGTACCTACCTGATCTGACAACAAGGGTGTAGGTACGTGTGGAAACTTTGGTGCACCCCTGCAGGGTTAAATCTTTTCGAGAAGCCGTATCCGCGGTTATGGACGACTTGGAGCATAGTTCTCGATCATAGACAACTATAACTAAAGTTTACTGTTATAATTTGACTTGTATCCGATATGACTAGTAATCAGCTTCACTACAACGGAATGGCTAAATAAAAGTACCAAAAACTGCTGGGTTTGGGATATCTCATGCTAATTGTATCTGACTAGTAAGTGTCGCAACTACAACGGAATGGTTAACTAAAAGTGCCCACTGCTTATTATATCAGGATGACTATCTATACCTGACTAGTAATTGCTGCAACGATAACTGAATAAATAAAAATGCCAACTGTGTGAGTTCCTTGCTTGACTTCCTCGTTTGGTCTCGAGGGGGAAAGACCAGGATGGGTATGTTTGGTGGTAGTATCAGGTTGGTTCCGAATAGGTCTTTCTTATCCCTCTCTGATAGTCGACAGTTATATCGAGTCTCTATAGGGTGTTTAGTGCATGCTGCGCTGCCGCTTTAGTCCACCATACCTATGTAGGCGAGGACCGCCGAATTCTAGTCTCGCCGTGTACTGGCCTCAGTGCTGACCGCTCCTCTTTTTCCTTTGCCCTTTGTCGGCACCCATTTTGTTTAAGCAGGTTTTGAGATCGATGTCGTTAGCAGGGTTACCCTTCCGGCTTGGCCTGGGCAGGGTTATGGATGCCATTGGTTATTCTTCAGGGCTCTTTGCCCCATTTGCATCTTGTTCGTAGTCGGCCATTGTATCGTTTTCAGGGTGATTTGGATCTTTGTACTGTATATCTGTACTCTTGACTCGTGGAGTCGTGTTGTATATATCTGTTCTGTGGGTTCCATCGAGGACTAATGTGTAATGGTATTACTTCGTTTTCCACCCGCACGAAAGTGCCTGGTGGGCACCTTTGAATCGTTTCTATGCGGGTTTGGCGGGAATCGCTGAGACTTGCATAGGATCGATTCTGAGGGTGTTACAGAGTGTTATCAGAGCTCAGCAGTTACGATACCCCACTGGTCCAGCCTGTAGGATAACCTAGCCAACGGACGTCGTAGAGTGTCAAAACTATTTTGGAAAATCGGTTGGATAGATCTGATTAGGTCTGATTTTACTCCTTACCCCTCTGCTACTCTCTTCTTACCTTGCGTGTTTTGGATCTGCTCTCTTACCTTCTTCGAGTCCAGGATTTCTCGTGGTTGGGGTTCCGTTGTACCTTCAGGGTTTCGATTCTTTCCTCTTGTAACGGTTCTTCGACATCTGGACTTCTTGTTATCTGAGGAATCTTCCTCTGTGTATCTTTCAGTGGACCAAAAATTCACTAAAAATTTTCTTTGAATCTTCCGGTGTTCTACTTCGCGATGACCTATTTTGCGTCAGATCTAATAAAGAGCCTACATCAATACTTTGTTTTTCGAACCTCGCTTGTCGAGATCTTTAGTCTGAATTCTGAGAGTTGGTTGCATAGTCTGCTATTCGTGTACATAGAAATGCTTTGAGTGCGGGATGGAGTCGCGACCATACCACTACTCTTATCATTCGTGTCTGTACACTGAATGGTGGATCGATGCAATTCTTACTCCTTCAATGGAAGTTAAGGGTGGCCTTACCTTTAACTCCTCTATTGTTTGTCCGGTGTGTTCCCTCGATGAACAGGAGCATCGACCCTTGTTGGTGGTGTCGCCGATTTCAAGACGAAGAAGGATCCCTTGCTAGTGGTGTCGCGAGGGTCTACATGAAGCGAGAAGATTCAGACCGTCCGCCTTCTTCCCCGTACCAGGAGGCGGATCTCGAGGACGAAATCCATTGTTAGTGGTGTCGAATGGTAGCACCCCGGTAAAACCGCAACTACAAAATCGTTTTCTATTTACTACTTATGTGCATCATCATGTCATCAGCATGCATCTATTTGCCTAAAAACTATTTTACAAAGCCTATCTTTGTTTTATAAATACTCCCCTCTCGACTTCAAACATAAACCTCGGACCGCCCGAATCCTTTATTTGTCTAAAACTATTTATAAAAGAACATTTGAAAAAAAACTAAATAAAAATCTAAATTATTTTAGTGGGGGAGGCCGCCACCGGCCAGACCCAAAAGGCCCAGCTGGTAGCAGCCTACTACCCCAAATAAACCTAACCCTAACCCTAGACCTCTCCAAACCCTAACCCTACCCTCTCCACTCCCCCAGCAGCCGCCGCCACCCACACCACGCACGCCTCTAACTCCTCTCGCTACCACGCTCCCCCAGCCCGATCCACACCTCGTGGTAATTAACTACCCTCCCATACCCGGCCCCATGACCCCACACCGTCCCGCACTCACCCATCCACCCCGCTCCCCTGGCCCCACCCCGGAACGCACCTCGCTTCGCTCCCATCGGCCACAATCCCCGCCTCCACCTCTCGATCCTCTGCGCCCCCGCCGCCATGCGAGGCCCTCCCTAGGCGCCCTTCCCCCACCGAACCGCCACCTCTCCTACGGGCCCCTGTCCCGTCATGTCTCTGCAGTCGCGTAGGCCGCGAGCCTACCCGGCCTTCATTTCCCGATCCGAGCCGCCGCCCTTACTCGTCCTCTGTGCCGGCACGCCTCTCCCTGCCACCTCCCGGTCCGAGCAGCGTCGCTACCTGGGGCCCAAGCTCCACTGCGCCTCCTTGCGCCCGAAGCCACGCGACCCCGCCTCTGCCGCCAGCAAGCCGCCGCTCGAGCCCGTTCCCGAGCTTTCTCCGCCGCGGCCCGGCTGTGACCGTCGAGCCGCCAGAGCGTCCGCGTCGGCCTCCACGTCACCTGTGCCTCCCCGCTGTTGAACCGCCGCCAGCCGCCTCTACCCGCGAGCGGCGTCTCCGCGTTGTTCGCCTGCGACCAGCACTTCTCCGCCTCGTCCGGCCTCCGGCAACTATCCCGCCGGGCCCCACGTCGCCAACCTACCGTCTGTCAGCGAGCCGTCCATGGCCACGGCTGCATCGTCAAGCCTGCTGCCCCTGAGGCCACGTGAAGTGCCTGCTGCGTCTGTTACAGATAGCCTTTTCCTATATGTTGATGTTTAGTGAACGAGTCTCCTGATGTTACACAAAGTGAAGGGGAGACGTGCTCCTGAAGCAGTGCTTGTATGTGGGCAGTGAGGATGGTGTATTTTCGCCTAGCTTCGATTACCTCGGTTATGATTGACATCGACCAAGACAAACTTGATGAACCACCGGTGCTGCAACCCGAGTCTGGCACCGACAAATGAAGTCGTTACTGCCAAGATCTCCATCGCGGGCTTCAGGTTCCCTTTGGATACGACAAGATGTCCTTCCCGGCCCGAGTTCTCCTTTTCGGATTGGCAAGATCCTCTCCCCGGACCCTTAAAGACCGATCACGGCGTCCTCCTCCCTCTCGGAGAAGACCGAACCCCAAACCCCCCAAGATCTTCGGACCAATGTGTGACCCCTATTCCGAGACCCCAATATTTTTTTACAATATATGATATATATAATTGTTGCTTCTTAAATTGTTCATATTGCACACATATTATGTGGTTCGGGGGCCTTATGCCGATTCACCTTATAATTAAATATGGAGGCCATATGCGGGCAAATCTAGCCTTATATTGGCCCCATTTAAACTTGTGTATCAAACTGATGCCATGTTTTTGCCTTGTTAAGTCAACATTTAAATTGCGGGTATCTTAAACAACATGAACCGTCTAATTAATTGTCGGGACCCCGGTTCCGCTTAACATGGCCTAATCGCATTGCATCCTTGCCATGTCATACATCATACATGCATCATGCCCGATCTTTTGCCGTAGTATTAAATAGAGCATCCGGTGTTCCTTCTAGTGCTTTGCTTCTTCACGGATTAGGCCGATGAGTTGATGCGAGAGTCGACCCGATCTTCGGATGAACCTTCGGCAATGTTTTCAGGCGACCATTCTCCCCCTTTCTACCTATCTTACTTTTTAGCCTTTACTTCCTCCTGTTGATCTATTGCTATCTGTGATGCGATGCTCTAGTTTTCGTACCCGTGATATCCTTTGCAGCCTTATATTGCCTTGGACACATCCTATTACCTGTTGTTTGGTAGATAGTTGGACTTGCGTGTCGTAGTCGCTTGCTCAAGTGCTGTTGCGCGTTGTCAGGTACCACAGTTGTTGGAGAAATGCCTTATGCTTTATGTTGGAGATGATCATGGCTTTAATTATCGTTTAATAACTAAAAATGAAGTAGGAAAATGCAGAGGCACCGGTGGGTAATAGACAATATTTTGTTTTTAACCGCTCACTGGTGTCCCGTAGGACCCCGAGTTCTTGACACCTGTTCCGAGATCGAGCGCGCTAACCACAGGTGGGGTGTTTGGGCACCCCCATCGATTAGTACCTGATTTCAAAGTACTATACCGGGGGCCTGTTGCCTGCCAAAACCCACCGGCGAGCAGCGACTGGCAACACGGAGAGCCGGGAGGCTCCCAGGACTGCTGGTGGGCCCTGGTCCCTCGGGCGACGGCCCGCAAAAGCTCCGGCACGCCCCGCTTGGTTCGAGGCGTGCCACCTGACCTATACCTGGTCGGGAAGGTGAAGGATTGCTCCAATTGATTTCTGCATGATAAACAAGTATCGTAAAATTCGAGCCGTGATCGGCTCCTGTTTCCACAAATCGGCTCCTACCGATTGCCCCATGGTTCTGCGTTAGATTCATGATAACATGGGGTTTTGCTTGATCATTACAAGTTAAATCGATCTACGATAGTTCAACGTTTTCACCACATAACTGGGCGTCCTACGGCGTAATTGAGCCTAAATGCGTACAAAGATGAAGAATATCAACCCTAGAGAAGGCCTAATAACCAACATAAAGCCAATTAGGAACATCCTCTCTAGAACGAATAAGCCACATCCTTATGCCCTACCGCATAATTCAACCCGTTTGTAAGGCTTGATTACTTATATATTAAACTAAACTTTGACGAACAAGGCACAACTATAACAGATCGAATCGACTAAATAAAGATCAAGCAAGGTGCTACCCTTGCACTTTGGGACACGGTGCAAGGGTAGCTAGATAGCTAGAGGTAGCATAACCCGATGATAATAACGAAACAATTGATGCTAGCCTCAAACAATCTATGATAATGGTATTACTCGCCATCAACAACGCTTGAAGACGAGTAAAACCGGTAAAATAAGTAGATCGCCTAGATCGCAAGACGCGATCTAGGCACATGGCACTACCGAAAGAAACCCTAAGAACAAGGGGTGGCGATCGCGAGATTGTGTTTGTGAACGTGGTTGTCCTCCTATTTCAATAACCCTAGGTACATATTTATAGTCCGGAGACTCTCTACTTTTGGAATAACTCTACAACTCTATCTTTACCTAAACATAAACGGAACCTAAACAAACACGAATCCTACTATGATACAAGATACACGGGCAATTCAGCCCAAATCTACGCACTAGGCCGATCCAACAACACGTTGAATATATGTATCTTCCAAGCCCATCTTGATCACGGCCCATCTCCGTCTTTGGCCAAAATACGGTGATAACACATGCCCCGGTTTTGGCAATGATAATTCCAAAACCACTGTGTGTTTTTCCTCTTCTCCTCTTTTTTTCGTATCGGGTTGCGTTGCGAGAATCGCGTGGCGTAACAGCATCACGCTAACCCTTCATCATGATGCCTGTCTTCTCAACTCCTGCCTAGCGTGATTTGACGATTTTGGCGGTAACTGGGAAACCGCCATGGCATTGAACCGTCTGTCCACTATTCCCTTATTTAAATCAGCTGAGCAGTTCAGTCCCCATCTTCCTCCGGTTGCCGAAAACCCTGTCCCCATCGGAAAAACCCTCTTTCTCGCCATGGCTTCTGCCTCCTCCGATGTGTCCTCCCACGCCTCCAACTCGATTAGCGACCGAGAACCAACTCCGAGCATCCGCCACGGCGATATAAGATTTTCGCCCACGATGGTGGGACGAAGGACTGGGATTTCGCCGTCTGGTTAGAGGCGATCGTCCGGCCCAGACGGCGAAGAGCCTCTGATTCCTCGTCGACGAGGCGGAAGCGGAGGCGACAAGCGGTCGTGGACGGCGTCGACTCTTCCGTCGAGGAAGAGGAATCGGAGGAAGACACATCCTCCGGCAGTATCCGCCGAAGCGCTTCGCTACGGGTCAGCGAAGATATTGAAGATGACGAGGACGAAGAGGTCCCGTTGGTTTCTTCAAAGAAGCGGCCGAGGACGATCTTTGAGGCGCGAAGACAGCGAAGAGGACGGCGGCAATGACGGCACGACGACCTCGGCTTAGATTAGGAATCGATAGTAATGGCCATAGCAGTAGTAGGCCCCTTTGTAATCGATCATCCTGTAAGCAATGATCTTTTGAATGAATGAAAATCTGATTCCCAAATATTGTTTCTCTTTGCTTCAATTTTGCCGATAACGAAATAGGTTGATGCTTGAAGTCGATGACACCGTATCGGCTTTCATCATCTACGCGTATCTGATCAAACAAGTCAATCGCACAGAGCCGATGACTACCCATCGGCTTCTCCCAAAAAAGTTAGCGGTCAACCTTGATCGCATCCATAGACACATCACAACGGCCATTTCTTGGTTTCAAATGACGACTGCGACCTTCCTCAACACGGTGGATTCAAACACAAACGACCCAAATCTCCAATTGCCCATCAAAAACGTGCCCCGCATGCATAACTAGTGACAAGCAAAGATGAAGATGACGAGGCTGAGACCGTCGAGGTGGCCCTTTTGTAACATGTGAACCTCTAGCATCGATGACTGCATCGGCTACCTATATGTAATTTTTTTACTCGGCCGATTTCAAAGATCGCCCCCATATTTTACCTCCATCACTTCGTAATTTTACCTAGCCGATTTCATGTAACGCTCCTCAGTTCTTGTCCAACATCCCACATGCTTGGGAAATATTTCTTGAGATGTTGTCCATTGACCGCCATCGAACTTTACTCCATCCAACTGCTCGAGCATGTGCGTTTCCTCTTAAAACTTGGTCGACCACATGACCGTGCCAATAATTTGGAGACCATTTACCATATGTTGCATCCTTAGTCCCCAAGGGCAACACAGCTTCCCATACCGGATCACCAACGTGGAACTCCTTTGGCTTCACTTTCTTGTTGTATGCACGAGCTACCTTGGCCTTGTTTTCTTTGATTTTCTCCGATGACCATAACCTGAGCTCGGTTAACTCCTCTACACCGCCATCACTCATCGGGCTGCATATTCTTGATCGTTAGATCGTCACGAAAAGTGACGTCTTGATCCACCGTAATTTCCCGTGGTAGGACGGCTTCTTGTCCATATACTAGATGATATGGTGAGGTTTTATTGCTCCATGGCATGACATACGATAAGCCCATAACGCCTCGACAGAACCTCGTAACGCCTTGGGTGCTCATCGACTTTCCTCTTGATCAACTTGATGAGACTCGATTGACGCTTGACTTGCCCATTTGCTTGAGCATAGTATGGAGATGATCTAATCAGCTTAATCCCCATGTCCTCGCAGAACTTTCTAAACTCACGAGAAATAAAACCGAACCTCCATCGGTCGTGATAGTTTGGGGAATCCCGAATCTATGGATGACATGTTCTTTCACAAAATTGATAACATCCTTCGAGTTTACTGACTTCATCGGGACAGCCTCTACCCATTTAGTGAAGTAGTCAGTGATAGCCAGAATCCACATGTGGCCTTTGCTTGATGGAGGATTGATCTTGACGATCATGTCCATGCCCCATCCTCGGAATGGCCAAGGTTTGATGATGGGGTTCATTGTCCGAGTGTGGTACCATCTGGATTTTCCCAAATTTCCGACATGCTTGACACCCTTTGTAGTAGTTGAAAGTCCTCAAGCATAGTGGGCCAATAAAACCCGATCGCTGATCAACCATTTCATCTTATGAGCCGATTGGTGAGTTCCACAGCCTTCGTGTACCTCGTGTAGGAGCTGATTGGCCTCTGCCGTCCCAAGCACTTGAGCAATAGCCCTTCCAGAGTCCTGTAAAACATGTCATCCCCAATAAGCACGTACTTCATGGCTTTGTACCTTATCCGTTTAGGTGCCCCCCGAGCCGAATCTTTCAAGTAATTGAAGATATCGGCTCTCGATCTCACCGCTTCTAGGAACTGCACGAACATCGGCTCCTTCTACCACATCCTTGTACCACAAGCTATCTGCAAGATCGTTCGCCTCGGTATTCTGCGTTCGTGGGATCCAAGTGAAGTTGACGATCGGAATTGCGTCATCAGCTCATGGCAGCCATAATGGGAAGAGGGACTCGCTCGCACTTGTAGTCCTCCGTGAGCTGGGAAATCACCAACTTGGAGTCTCCAAAAATTTCCACTGCTTCTGCTCCGGCTTCGAGGAGTAACTCCATCCCCTTGCGTATCGCCTCGTACTCTGCTACATTGTTAGTGCGAGAGGTAGACAATCTGATGGAGAAGGAAAATGTTGCCCCCCGGGGCGACACGAGTAAAATGCCGATGCCGCAGCCATCGTCACAAACTGATCCGTCGAAAAACATAGCCCACGCTCTTATGGACAGTGCGGCTATGTTAGTGTTGATCCTTTCAGCGATAAGATCAGCCATACTGTCCTTAATCGCTTTCGGGTTGATACGGATGTCAAACTCTGACAATGCAAACATCCATTTGCCCAGCCGGCCTTTTAACATAGGAGCCGACAGCATGTGCTTTATGACGTCTGATTTGCATATGATGATGATCTCTGCTGATAGCAAAATGTGTCGCAACTTGGTGCAGGTGAAAAACAGGCAGAGGCACAACTTATCGATATCAGGATACCTTGTCTCTGCGTCCAACATCCTCCACGCTTATGTAAAATCGACTCGCTCCAGCCCATCATAAACTTGCACCACTACAGGCGATGGACGGTCGACCATCGACAAGTAAATGTAGAATGGCCTATCGGTGAGGTGGAACTAACACTTGGTGGCTTTGTCGGTACTCTTTGATCTCGTCAAAGGCTCGTTGTTGCTCGCCCCTTTAGCGGAATTCCTCGTCAGATTTGATCTTAACTAGTCCCATGAACGGCTCAATCCTTCCTGATAGATTGGAGATGAATCGTCTGACGAAGTTGATCTTGCCGATAAGGGACTGCAGTTCTTTCTTGGTGGTGGGTGGCTTCATTGTTCGCACTGCCTCCTGACTTTTCAGGCCGATCTCAATCCCGCGTTCATGGACCAAAAAACCCAAGAACTGACCGGCCGTCACCCCGAAAGCGCACTTCTTTGGATTCATCCGTAGGCCGAATTTTCTTGTTCGGTCCAGGACGCGTTGCAGATCGTCCAAGTGTCCGTGCGTTGAAGCAGACTTGACCACCACGTCATCGATGTAGATTTCCACCAGTTTGCCGATCATATCATGGAAGATATAATTCATGGCCCGTTGGTACGTGGCGCCGGCATTTTTCAGTCCAAACGTCATGACCACATATTCAAATAACCCCACGGACCCTGGGACTCTGAATGCAGTCTTGTGTATGTCTTCTGGAGCCATGAAGATCTGGTTGTACCCGGCATTGCCGTCCATGAAGCTCAAAATTTTATGACCAGTTCTTTGCATTGATTAATGTTTACGCCACCGCATCGGATACTCATCCTTTGGGGTAGCTCTGTTGAGATCTCGAAAATCTATAGCAACCCGCCATTGGCCACCCTTCTTCTCTACAGGTACGATACTAGAAATCCACTCGGCATACCTGCATGGTCTGATCAAATTGGCCGTCAACATTTTTTCGACCTCTTTCTTGACTTCTTCCAGAATTTCGGCCTTCATTTGTCGTGCGGCACCGAAACGGCGAAATCCTTTTTGAGAGGCGATGCTCGATGATGCTCTGTCCAATCCAGGCATCTCTGTGTAGTCCCAGGCGAAGCAATCTGGATATTGTTTCAACAGGGCTATCATCGGGCCCCGCAGACTTGGCTCTAACTTTCTGCTGATAAATGTTGGTCGTGGCTTATCCCCAGGACCAATGTCGATCTCTTCTAGCTCATCAGCGGATGTAAACCCGTACCCTAGCTTTCCGTCACCTGTCAAATCGACGCTAAACACAGGGCAAACGGTGGGTGAGGACAACAAAAATAATTTGGGCCGATCGCCTGAATCGGCCCCCTTTTTGCTGGCATCTGTCAAGGACGGTTTACACCTTATTATTTTACAGTGGCAGAGCATCTCTCTGCTACGACTACATGAACTGCTTGTCGTATGATCACCGCTTTTTATTTTTTGTGGCCGATCGTAGGGATCGGCCGTGCCACGGGTGATCGTGGGCTCTTCTACTCTGTAAGGCCAGTGGATAAGACCAGCCTCACCCCGTTTTTTGTAGCTTCAATACGTTCGCAGCCGTCTAGATTGATTCCAGAGATCGGCTCTTGGTCTTCTGCCTCCCAGACGTTCATGCCAGCTATGGAGATCTCGATAGAATCGTCTGCGTGGATGACCTCGACTTCGTCTCCATCCCACTGGATCAGGCACTGATGCATTGTGGACGGGATGCAGCAATTAGCGTGAATCCAATCCCTTCCTAGCAAGACAGTGTAAGTGCTCTTGCTGTCCACGACGAAGAATGACGTGGGTACGGTTTTCCTGCCCACTGTCAAGTCCACGTTCAGTACACCTTGTGTTCCTGAAGACTGACCGTTGAAATCGCTCAACGTGACGTTGGTTTTGATCAGATCTGCAGTGGAGCGTCCCAAACGTCGTAGCATGGAGTATGGCATGATATTGACTGCCGCCCCGGTGTCCACCAACATCTTGCTGACAGGTTGCCCATTGATGTAACCTCGCAGGTACAGGGCTTTCAGATGTTTGTAACCCTTCTCACGTGGCTTTTCAAAGATAACCGGCCGTGGGCCGCAGTCAAATTGTGCCACGAGTCGCTCGTCGGTTCTTGGCGCGCAGAATTCTGACGGGAGCACGAACACCATGTTTGTGCTAGCCGATGTCTTTGCATCGGCTCTTAACGGTTTGGGGCGCCACTCTTTCCTGGTCGGGCGGTCTTCCGTTTCCACATCCTGTCTCACTTTGACGGCCAGATCAGGCCGTGCTTTCTTCAAAGCGTGGAGATACTGCGCTTCAGCTTCCTCTAGGTTACGGAGCCGCTGCACTCTACGCTTCTGGGTATGTCTGAGTCCGTCGGGGCACCACCTTGGACGGTGATACATCTTTGACCTTGTCATCCTTGGCTCCTCGAGGTCTCTGCTCGGCGGACTCCGTGTCGGCTCACGGACGGAAGAGGCCCTAGGCGTTTGAATCGACACCGGCCTCGTGTCCTCCTTACGCTGGTTGCATTCGGCAGTTGTCATTGTAGGCAATCGGCTCATTCCGGTGCCCACAATACTTGAAGAAAGGACAATCCCAATGCCTAGTTGCCTTCCTTCTCTTCGACGGTCCCCTAGCAAGGTGTTCATATCTTCCGTCGTCTCGTCTTTGGCGGCGTTGGTCATCTTGGCGCTCATACTTGTTAAGGAGATGCGTGGAATGTGGCTTCGATATCGCACTCTCCTCACTTGTTCCTCTGTTAATCACTTTGTCGTTGTGGCGGGCGGTCGCATGGACTAGCCTCCTCTCTTTCCTTGCCCGGGAGCGACCACCGTTCTCTTTATGCGTGTCATGGTGGTATCAGACCCTGCCATGTTAACGCGAGCAGAAATCCAGCTTACGCCTCGCGGGAGCGAGTTCTACCATGTTGACGCCGGAAATGGGTTTGTGTCCACTTTCATGGCGAATCGCCCAAGGATCGACGACCTTGTTCTATCGCCATTTGGATTTGGCGGAAGCTCTTTGCACTCGTTGGTGGTGTGAGTGAGCGAATGATGCCACTTGCAGTATGGTCTCCCGTTCATCTCCTGAGCCGTAGGGATTTTGTGGCCTTCGGGTAATCTCAGCTGCTTCTCCTTCAGCAGTAGATCGAATATCTGCTCAGCTTTGCTCACATCGAAGTCGAACCCTTTCGCAGGCCCTTCTTTGTTTCACCCATTTGCAGGCCACAGATTCGCCCCGAGCCCATTCAGCTACGGCCACCTCCTGGTCCTGCGTCGGATCTTCTTCTTCTGCATCGACCAGGCTTATCGGACGTTTGAATTTGTCTTGGTACAACTCAGGGTGGCGCTGCTCATACATCGTCAGTTTCTGGGCCATGTGCGCCAATGAAATGTATTCTACCTGGAATGCCAAATCCTTGACGGGTGCTGAGAGACCCAACACCGCCAGCTCGACGGCTTCCTTCTCAGTTAACCGAGCCGAGTAACATCGGTTCTTGACGGTCCTGAAGCGCTGGATGTACTCTACGATTTCTCCTCGCACCGCGCCAGTCGCAATGCCGACCTCGTAGCCTCCGAATGGTCTGGATGTGGAACTGCTCTTCGATTGCTTCGGTATGAATTGAATCGGTGGCGGAGGTGTACCACCCAAAGGCGGTCTGTCGAGATTGCGCAAAAGAATCTTACGCGCATCGATCGATGCGAAATCATGCCTAGTTGTGCGGTATCGGCTTATGCTCGATCGAGCTTGACCCTTGACCGCTGAATCTTGAGAACTCGGGAGCTTATACTTGGGTGGCGTGAATCAGATCAAACTTCGTTGGATGCGGCTTTGAATAGCCGATTGTCCTTCTCTTGACGCAAGCGAACTCGTCCCTCGTGACGGTACCAATTTGCTCCACTGTTTGGTGTAGGGGCTAGATTCTCATGGTTTGCTCGATGGCATACTTGGCTAGCCACGCTTTGTTTGTCGGCGTCCATCCCAGCCATCGCTTCCGGACACGCTGGCGGAAGATCTGGCCCAAGGGTTCTGCCGCCAGAAACTCCTGGTTGCAATCTGTTTGGTGCACGTCAGTTATTGCGATCCGCACGTAGGCGCATATATATCCGTGTGGGATCTCCTTAGGTGGCTCGAACAGGAATTGGCAATCGCTGGTCGCCTCCAGCCTTGTAGAGCGTGGCCGCTGCCCCGGTTACGGGCGGCAAGTGCGAACGGGATCTGCGGCCTGAGCGGTCTTTCCCCTGGTGAGTCCCTAAAGTAGGTCCCGACGGGAGTACTGATGCTTCATGATCTCTGGACTACGCGGACGCGACCGCCGAAGCGTTCACCAGGCTCTCGGAATGGCGGTGCAAAGAATGAGCCACCATGTAGTTGACTTCTGTCAGAGCCAGTGCGCTCCTCGAAGGAAATGCAGATCCACCTCATTAAGAGCCCTCGGGAGAACCCTTTCCACCGATGCCATGCGTCACGGGTCCTCTCAAAAGAGGCGATGAGGTCTTCCTCGAAGAGGGCCTTGATCTCGTCGTGCTTGGCCTTGTGCTCGCCAGCGGATCGTCGTAAGTGACGGATGCATTCTCCATAGCAGCGTCGGTGTTGATGTAGATGTTGTTGAAGGTCCCACCGGCGTGCGAGAATGTGTTGCCTGCCAAAACCCACCGGAGCAGCGGCGGCAACACGGAGAGCGGAGGCTCCCGGGATCTGGTGGGCCTGGTCCCTCGGCGACGGCCCAAAAAGCTCCGACACGTCTGGCTTGGTTCGAGATGCCACCTGACCTATACCTGGTCGGGAAGGTGAAGGATTGCTCCAATTGATTTCTGCATGATAAACAAGTATCGTAAAATTCGAGCCGTGATCGGCTCCTGGTTTCCACAGAAATCGGCTCCTCTGACCGATTGCCCCATGGTTCTGCGTTAGATTCATGATAACATGGGGTTTTGCTTGATCATTACAAGTTAAATCGATCTCGATAGTTCAACGTTTTCACCACATAACTGGAACGTCCTACGCGTAATTGAGCCTAAATGCATACAAAGATGAAGAATATCAACCCTAGAAGGCCTAATAACCAACATAAAGCCAATTCGGAACATCCTCTCTAGAACGAATAAGCCACATCCTTATGCATTACGGATCGTTCAACCCGTTTGTAAGGCCTGATTACATAGATATTAAACTAAACCTTGACGAACAAGGCACAACTATAACAGATCGAATCGACTAAATAAAGATCAAGCAAGGTGATAACCTTGCACTTTGGGACACGGTGCAAGGGTAGCGAGATAGCTAGAGGTAGCATAACCCGATGATAATAACGAAGTGCCGATGCTAGCCTCAAACAATCTATGATAATAGTATTACTCGCCATCAACAATGCTTCAAGACGAGTAAAACCGGTAACGAAATAAGTAGATCTCGCCTAGATCGCAAGACGCGATCTAGGCGACATCTTACTACCGAAAGAAACCCTAAGAACAAGGGGTGGCGATGCTTGAGATTGTGTTTGTCGTGAACGTGGTTGTCCTCCTCTTTCAATAACCCTAGGTACATATTTATAGTCCGGAGACTCTCTACTTTTGGAATAACTCTACAACTCTATCTTTACCTAAACATAAACGGAACCTAAACAAACACGAATCCTACTATGATACAAGATACACGGGCAATTCAGCCCAAATCTACGCACTAGGCCGATCCAACAACACGTTGAATATATGTATCTTCCAAGACCATCTTGATCACGGCCCATCTCCGTCTTTGGCCAAAATACGGTGATAACAGGGCCACAAAGTAGTTTGGGGCTTTATTACTATCCTGTACTTATGCCATGATTTACTGCTTTATTTACTATTGCGCGTGGAGCGCTTGTACTGTTTTGGAACCCCGTGCCACGTTTTCGCGGTATCGATAAGCCCAGTCACACTTTCGGGTTCCCAGTCGTTTACAGCCGTCTTCACAAACCCTGGGTCCGTCTCGGAGACCGGCCGACTTTGTTACGGGTAGCTTAGTGGGGTGGCCCCCATGTGCTTGCTTTGGGTGCAGGAAGCGTCGTGTCAAAACCGTCGACATACCGTTGGGTGTATGTTTTGTGATCTTGTACCTACGATCGACAACAAGGGTGTAGGTGCGTGTGGAAACTTTGGTGCACCCTAGGTTAAATCTTTTCGAGAAGCCGTGTCCGCGGTTATGGACGACTTGGAGCACAGTTCTCGATCATAGACAACTATAACTAAAGTTTACTGTTATAATTTGACTTGTATCCAATATGACTAGTAATCAACTTCACTACAATGGAATGGATAAATAAAAGTACCAACTACTGCTGGGTTTGGGATATCTCATGCTAATTGTATCTGACTAGTAAGTGTCGCAACTACAACGGAATGGTTAACTAAAAGTTCCCACTGCTTAGTATATCAGGATGACTATCTATACCTGACTAGTAATTGCTGCAACGATAACTGAATAAATAAAACTGCCAACTGTGTGAGTTCCTCGCTTGACTTCCTTGTTTGGTCTCGAGGGGGAAAGACCAGGATGGGTATGTTTGGTGGTAGTATCAGGTTGGTTCCGAATAGGTCTTTCTTATCCCTCTCTGATAGCCGACAGTTATATCGAGTCTCTATAGGGTGTTTAGTGCATGTTGCGCTGCCGCTTTAGTCCACCATACCTATGTAGGCGAGGACCGCCGAATTCTAGTCTCGCTGTGTATTGGCCTCAGTACTGACCGCTCCTCTTTTTTACTTTGCCCTTTGTCGGCACCCCTTTTGTTTAAACAAGTTTTGAGATCGACGTCGTTAGCAGGGTTACCCTTCCGGCTTGGCCTGGGCAGAGTTATGGACGCCATTGGTTATTCTTCAGGGCTCTTAGCCCCATTTGCATCTTGTTCGTAGTCGGCCATTGTATCGTTTTCAGGGTGATTTGGATCTTTGTACTGTATATCTGTACTCTTGACTCGTGGAGTCCTGTTGTATATATCTGTTCTGTGGGTTCCATCGAGGACTAATGTGTAATGGTATTACTTCATTTTCCACCCGCACGAAAGTGCCTGGTGGGCACCTTTGAATCATTTCTATGCGGGTTTGGCGGGAATCGCTGAGACTATCATTGGATCGATTCTGAGGGTGTTACACCAACCCCAACCAAAACAACAACAATAACGTCACTATCGAGATGCAGTAGTTGATAACAACGCAAGCTCAACTGATGCAGATGACGACTCAGTTCATGCAGAACCAGAATCAGAACAACAACAACAATAACAATAACAACAACAATCAGAATTATCCCCTAGCATTTGACATGCTCACCAGATTTCTGAGACTAAGGCCTGCAAAGTTCTCGTGAACAACTGATCCAATGGTAGCCAATGACTGGTTACGTTCAGTGAACAAGGACTTAGTGATTGTTGGCTGCACCAACGAGGAAAAGGTCAGATTCACAGCACATCTGCTTGAAGGGCCAGCGGCAACATGGTGGGATAACTTTTAGATCACCACTCCCCTTGAGGATGTGACATGGGCTATTTTTGAAGATGGATTCCATACAGCTCACATCTCATCCGGCGTGATGAACTTGAAGAAAAAGGCGTTCCACAATCTAAAGCAACGTCACTGCAGTGTGGCTGAGTACATTGAGGAATTCAACAATCTGGCGCGCTATGCACCGGATGAAGTTGATACTGATGCTAATAGGAAGGAGAAATTCCTCGAAGGACTTAATGATGAATTGAACCTACAGCTGTCTGTTGCCTATGTCCCAATCTATCAATCACTTTGTGACAAGGCTACCATCTTGGAAAACAAGATGAAACAGGTTGAGGGCAGAAAGAGAAAACATAGTTTTGATAAGCACAGCTCGGGATCGTCTCACAAGCGTTTCCATCATGATGATAGCGGAAGTTCTGGATTCCACAAACATGGGAAGTACAACAACCACCACAACCACAACCACAACCGTCATCATGACAAAAAGCATCATCGCAGTCATGACAATGACAAGTATAAGAACCACAAGAGTGGACACAAGAGCCACCACAGTGGGAGTGGAAGTGGAAGTTAGCCTGTAAAGAAAGATCTCTGTCAGGTTGAATGCTTCAAGTGTAAGAAGATGGGACACTATGCTAATGAGTGCCCAGAAAAGAAAGTGGAAGGTGCCAACAAGCATAATCCCTTCCAAAAGGGACAAGTGAACCACATCAATGTGGAAGAAATATATGAAGAATCTGATGCTGTGGCTGGTAAGTTCAAGCTCAATTCTATTCCAGCACTTATTCTTTTTTATACTGGCGCATCGCATTCATTCATATCAAGATCATTTGTTGATAAAAATGGATTTCCAACTGAAAATATTGGGTGTCCTATAAAAGTAAGTTCTCCCGGTGGAGATATGATAGTAAGCCTTGGATGTCGTGATCTAGTGATAGAATTTGGAAAACATAAGTTTCCAGTCAGTCTGATAATCCTAGATTCCCAAGGATTGGATGTTATTCTGGGCATGGATTGGATGACCAAGTATGAAGGAGTACTAGATTGTGCCAACTGTACTGTCACACTCACAACCCCGGATAATAAAAGGATTAGATTCAAGTCTAACTTTGAATCAAAAGGGAGTAAGCTAAATTCTCTTAAGTGGGTTAGCATAGACAATATGATAATTGTGAGAGAATATCCGGATGTGTTTCCGGAGGAATTGCCTGGAATGCCACCAGATAGAGATGTTGAGTTTCTGATTGACTTACTGCCAGGATCTAGACCAATAGCAAAGAGACCTTACAAGATGTCAGTTGATGAGTTGAAGGAACTCAAGAAACAACTAGGAGAACAATTATAGAGAGGATTTATTCAACCAAGTTCTTCACCTTGGGGTGCACCAGTTTTGTTTGTTGAGAAGGAAAGATAGAAGTCAAAGGTTATGCATAGATTACCGTTCACTCAATGAGGTAACTATCAAGAACAAATATCCTTTTCCTAGAATCAATGATTTGTTTGATCAGTTAGAAGGAGCCCGTGTGTTCTCAAAGATTGATCTCCGATCAGAATACTTTCAGCTAAAGATAAGGGAACAAGACATACCTAAAAATGCTTTCACCACTAGGTATGGATTGTATGAGTACACTGTGATGCCATTTGGTTTCACAAATGCACCAGCTTATTTCATGAATATGATGAATAAGGTGTTCATGGAATTTCTTGACAAGTTTGTCATCGTATTCATCGATGACATTTTGATCTACTCCAAGAGCAATGAAGAGCATGAAGAGAATTTGCGTTTGATACTTGAGAAGCTTAGGGAGCATAAGTTGTATGCCAAATTCAGCAAGTGTGAATTCTGGCTGAATGAAGTCGGATTTCTCGGACATATTGTGTCGGGAGATGGTGTAGCCGTTGATCCCGCAAAAGTGTCAGCTGTAACTGAGTGGGAATCTCCTAAGTCAGTGGAAGAAGTACGAAGTTTCCTTGGTTTGGAAGGATACTATAGAAGATTCGTTGAGAATTTCTCAAAAGTAGCTAAGCCAATGACGAAGTTACTTAAGAAAGACAAGAAATTTGATTGGACTGAAGGATGTGAACTCAGTTTCCAAGAGTTGAAGAAGAGACTAGTGACAGCACCAGTCTTATGTCTGCCAGATTTGGAGAAAGATTTCCAAGTATATTGTGATGCATCTCACCAAGGACTAGGTGCAGTTTTGATGCAGGAAGGGAAAGTTGTGGCTTATGCCTCGTGACAACTCAAAACTCATGAATTGAATTATCCTACTCATGATTTAGAGTTAGCCTCTGTTGTCCATGCACTCAAAACATGGAGACATTATCTTTTAGGAAAGCGTTTGAAAGAACATTTCTTAATCCCTAGTGTTTTGTGTGTTAGATAACAATACCAAGGATCATTTAATGTGTGTTGAAGTGTTGCAGCTCAGAACTCTGCCTTTGGGGGCGGATAATCCGGCCCCACCAGGGGCGGATAATCCGCCTCCTCTGAAACAAGCGCAAGCCCGGAAGGGCGGAACATTGGCCGGACTTTCCGGCCAGGCCGTATAATCCGCTCCTCAGGGGGGCGGATAATCCGCGCCTCCTGCTCATCGCCAAGGCGCAAGCCCCAGAGAGGGGGCGGAGTTTTTGCCGGACTTTCCGGCCTCGCCGGATAATCCGCCCCACAAGGGGCCGGATAATCCGCCCCCAAGATCTTCTCCAAGTTTCTCCAAGGCGCAAGCTCGGAGAGGCGGAGTTTCCCGAGAATCCGCCTTGGGCAGTTTTCAGGCGGATAATCGCCCCAAGCGGGCGGATAATCCTCCCCAAAGTTGTGCGTGACGGATCGGGAGGGGTATTTAAAGCAATCCCCTCTGCGTAACTCTTGATTCATCTCGAAAAAGAACAGATCAGATCTCAAAACTTCATACAAGAGTGCTCCACCTAGATCCACCCAAAGGCCCCATCCCTTTGGGAATCAAAGGAGGAGAACTCGATCTTCATCATCAGCAATCAAGCGCTTCATCTCCTCTCCATTCATTTGGAGAACCTCCGATCTAGTATTTCTTGCAAAGATCTAGATCCTCGTTTATTGTTTATATTGATAAACCTTGTTTTTGTGACAGCTTGTTGTCATCCCGGGAGCCCCCAATTCAGTTGTGGGTGTGTGCCCCGATAGTGTTGTAAAGGCACGGTTCCTCGAAGGGATCCAATAGTGGAGAAGGTGGATCAGGCCTCTCGTGGCGAGATCCATCGGAGAATAGGGTGAGGCCTATTGTGGCGTGGTGGTCTTAGAACCGCCCACCCCTCCAACGTAGATGTACTTCCCTTAACAAGGAAGGAACTGCGGTAAAACAAATCCCTGTGTCTCCGCGTGCTCCACTACGGTTTCCTCGCTCCTCTTTTACGTGCTTAGTAGTTAGGGTTACATATAGGGAAATTCTGGTAGTTGCATATATAGAGAATTTACTTTGTGTCAAGCCTAAAATTGAAAAAGTATTAAAAATTGGTTAGCACCTATTCACCCCCCCTCTAGGTGCCCATACGATCCATTTCAATTGGTATCAGAGCCTCGGCTCTTATTTCGGGCTTAACCGCCTAAGAGAAGTATGGGTTCCAAGGGAGATGGGAGTGATGCTCCGGAGGTAGTCACCATGAACGATCTCAAGACGTTGGAAACAACCTTGGTGAGTTCAATGGAGGCTAAGATGGAAGAGATGCGTCAATTGATAATGAGTCTCTCCACATCCGCAGCATCACCTCCATCTAAATCTGAGGATACCACTCATAATCCAAGGAAGCGGGTAAAAGCTTTCCAAAGATAACAGTGGTAGGTGATGATTCTAGTAAGAGCTCCTCCTCGAAAAGGATAGTGGTAAGGATGGATACAATGAGGTTTCTCATGTGTATTCCCCGATCCGCCTATTCCTCACCCACACATACATAATAGGGTGATCCACCCAAACTATCGCTTCTACTTTCTCTCAATGGCAATTTTGATGAAATCTCATGTGTGCAGTTCCTCCATAGAGTTGTGGAAGATCATCGAAAATGGTCTTCACGTTGGAAATCCTAACAATCTCACAAGGAGAGGCGGTCGATAGCCAACTCAATGCTACAACTCTACACATGATACGACTTGGTGTGGGTGATAAAGACATGCCACACATTCACATCTTCATGACTAAAGAAGCTTGGGATGCTCTTACCGAGCTCTTCATCGGAAATGAAAGTATGAGAAGGAATAGATATGATGCCTTGAGCAATGAAGTCAAGGATTTTATATCGGATGGAGAAGACCACGAGGACATGTATAGGAGGCTCAAGGCAATAGCTACAACCTTCGAAACCACTACAGTGACTCATGTTGATAATGCTTGGATCAAGCGCAAGTATGTCAGTGCTCTTATTCCATTTGAGCCCATAGATTTGAAAAGTCTCCAAGGTAGGCATAATTATCACCTCATGTCATCCAATGAGGTAATGCAAGAAATGGCCGCATTCAAAGTGGCTGCCAAGAATGCCGAAGATGCTCGTGCTCGAGCTATGGGGATGCAAAAGGGGGTCAACATGGCTTTGAAGGCTAGTGTGATTGATCATGATGAATATGCGGTAGAAGGCCTGGACTGTCCCGAAGATATAAAAAAGATCCACGGACAATAGTTGGCTCTTTATGCAAGAAACTTTTGGAAAGATCCAGCCAAGGCTAAAGCTGAACTAGATCGCAAAAGTGGAGCCTATGGAAGAAAAGAAAATGGTCCCAAGCTGAGAACATGCTTTAATTGTGGTGACCGGCTGCACTTCGTAGCTGAGTGTCCATATCAAAGTAGAGAGGATAATGGAGGAAGACTCATTTTCAAGGACAAATCAAAAGCTCCACGTAAGAAACAATTTGTAAAGAAAAATGCTCCTTTCAAGAAGCAAACAAAGATTGTTCTAGTAGCTCAAGAAGAATATTCATCGGGGAGTGAAGATGAGGACGAGGACGATAGCTCTCAAGAGGTGGCTGCTATAGCCACCACATCTACATCAACATCACTCTTCGACTCTCCAAACGAAAACATCATCAACAAGAATCCTACTTGTCTCATGGCAAGAAGCTCCGAGGTAACTTCTTCTAACTCTTCCTTTCCCAAGGCTATGATAGACATGGATGATCCTGCTAGTCTTAAGGTTAAAGAAGAGATTATTGCCTTGGATTATTTCTATACTAACCTGCAAGGTGAGCACAAAGTTCGTTTTGAGGCTCTTATGGATCAGTTGGCCCAAAGCAGCTCTCCTCGAAAAGGGCAGAATTGAAAGGGAGGATGCAATGGAAATTGCATCCCTAAAAATGCACTTGAAGAAGAAGAAGAAGCTCGGGTCTCTCTTGAAGAGAGGCTTGAGTCTATGGAAGAGTCACATGAAGAAATTGTGACTAAACTCGTTAAGGAACGTGACAATGCGGTCACCAAGGCAAAGAAGTTAAAGAAGGAAAGGATTGACTTTGGGGCTGCTCATGATAGACTCTCCGAGGAATTGGAGAAACTTGACAATGCTCACAAGGCGTTGAAAAACGAGTTCTCTATCCTCAATGAGTCACATGATCAGCTTCAAAGTCGATTGGCCGAATATGATACTCCTAGCTCGTCCAACTCAACATATAGTAACAAGAAAAATGCTAGTGTGGAAAAAGGAGTAATCAAGGACATCACTACAAAGGACAAATGTGTGCTCGATGAAGTCCTTGACAAGCATAGGTCAAATCATGGTAAAGAGGGACTTGGGTATGTCACCGAGTCCAAGAAGAAGAAAACCAAGAAGAACAAGACCAAGAATGTGCAATTAAAGACAAGCACTGCTGAGAAGGTTGTCACAAAAGACAAGACTAATAATATTGGTTTTGCAGGGTCTCACAATCCGAATTATGAACTCTTTTGTGATGATTATGGCGATGTTTATGCTTATTATGTTGGTCCTTTTGATGAATATATTGCTTGGTCTATTTGGGTCCCAAATACCCTTGTTACTAACATGAAATGACCCATTGAAAAATGGGTACCTAAAACCAAGAAGTAATTTTCTTGTAGGGCTATGCTTCCGGTGGGTCGAAATGGGTGCTGGATAGTGGCTGCACTAGTGATATGACCGGAAGCAAGGAGATCATCACGGAGATGCGTCCAAATCTTGATAACATCACAGTCTCCTATGGTGATAAGTCTAAATCTCAGGTATTGGGTCTTGGCAAGGTTGTGGTTGCCCACGATATCTCTCTCGTGGACGTCATGCTTGTTGAGACCCTTGGCTACAATCTTCTTTCTGTTCGAGCCCTTGGCAAGATGGGTTTTGCTGTTTTTATCGATGATGATTTGGTGGTACTCTTATGGAGCAAGTCTCTAAAGGTCGCTTTCGTTGGATACGTCAAAAATGACCTGTATGTGGTGGACTTCTCGGGGAAAACCACTTCGGGTCCGATGTGTCTATTCGGAAAGGCCGACGTGGGATGGCTATGGCATCGCCGTTTAGCCCATGTCAACATGAGAACTTTGCAAAGTCTCCAAAAGGGTGGCCACATTCTTGGACTAAAAGACAATGTCTCTTTTGCCAAAGATCGTGTTTGCAGGGCCTGTGTTGAAGGAAAAATGCATGATTCTCCCCACAAGAGGAATACTATTGTGTCATCGAAGAGGATCTTGGAATTACTCCATGTGTATTTATTTGGACCTCCTTCTCATGCAAGTCTTGGTGGGAAGAAATATTGCTTGGTCATCGTCGATGATTACTCAAGATATACATGGGTATATTTCTTCAAGCTGAAAAGTGAGACTCAACAAACTTTCATCGACTTTGCCAATGAAGTTCAACGTCAACACAATGTTCCCATCTTGGCAATTAGAAGTGACAACGGCACAGAATTCAAGAACTACACTTTAAACGAGTTTCTTAGCGAAGAGGGGATTAGACACCAATATTCCGCTGCGTACACCCCTCAACAAAATGGTGTAGCCAAGAGAAAGAACCGGACTTTGTTGGATATGGCAAGATCTATGCTAGCTGAATTTAAGTCTCCTTATAATTTTTGGGCTGAAGCCATATCCACTGCTTGTCACTCTTCAAACCGGCTTTACCTTCGGAAGATCTTGGACAAGACCCCATATGAAATACTTACCGGCAACAAACCCAACATCTCATACTTCAGGGTATTCGGGTGTAAGTGTTTCTTTCTTATTAAAGGTGTCCGTTTGTCAAAATTTGAATCCAAGGCTTTAGAAGGTATTTTTTGGTTGGTTGCGAATCCCACACTTATAGAGTCTACAACAAGCTCACTGGGATTGTTGTAGAATCTTGTAGTGTGGAGTTCGATGAAAATAACGGATCCTTTGTAGGGCAAGTTGATGTTTGTGATGCAGATGTTGAAATACCCCACGATGCCATAAGAAGAATGGGCGTGGGATTTTTCCGCCCCATTGAGGAGCCCCTTGTGGCGGATCGGGAAGGACAATGCTCCACACATGTGGAGCCCTCATTTACACAAGATCAACAAGCTACTACTGTTGGAGACAATCCTGCACCAACACCACAATCTACTGAAGATCATCTGTCCTCTGGACAAGCTGGTAGTCCCAGGCCGGACTATCCGCCCCCTCCAAGGGGCGGACAATCCTCCCCTGGCACTCCAACTAGTACCAGGGGATCCGAAGGAGAAATCAACATCTCTGAACCTCCCAGGCCGGATTCTCCGGCCCCAGCGGATTATCCGCCTGGATCTCCAACTCGGTCAGCTTTCTCGGGAAGATGGTTACGGTACTTCACCTCCCAGGCGGATAGTCCGCCTCCAAGGCGGATTATCCGAACTCAAGAAAATGTTCACAACAATCTTACGCAGCGGCACCGGTGACCAAGATCAAGGGCAAGGCAGTAATCAAGACAAGGATACAACAATTGAATCCACTCCTCCGAGAAACAATACGGATATTGAGGCTCGTCGCAAGGCTCGTGCTGATCGCAACCTTGAACTAAGAGGTCACACTCTTGACAAGGTAGTTGGTGATCTACGACGAAGGGTATCCACTCGAAGGGAGCTTGCTAGCTTCTGTGATCATCAAGCTCACATTTCCATGGTTGAACCAAAGAAGGTTTTTGATGCTCTTGAAGACCCCGATTGGGTTGTTGCAATGCATGAAGAATTAAACAACTTCGAACGCAACAAAGTTTGGAAGCTCGTAGAAAAGCCAAAGGATTGCCGCAATGTTATCGGCACCAAGTGGATCTTCAAGAACAAACAGGATGAACATGGCATTGTTGTGAGGAATAAAGCACGACTCGTGGCTCAAGGATTCTCTCAAGTAGAAGGAATTGATTTTGGTGAGACCTACGCTCCTGTAGCTCGCCTTGAGTCCATCCGTATCCTTCTTGCATATGCAGCCCATCATAATTTTAAATTACAACAAATGGATGTTAAGAGCGCTTTCCTTAATGGTCCTCTACATGAGTTAGTATACGTCAAGCAGCCCCCGGGGTTTGAGGACCCCAAATTTCCGAACCATGTCTACAAACTCGATAAGGCGCTCTATGGGCTTAAACAAGCCCCACGTGCGTGGTATGAGCACCTTAAAGAGCTTTTGCTAGACCGTGGATTCGAAGTTGGGCAAATCGATCCCACTATTTTTACTAAGAAGGTCAATGGGGAGCTTTTTGTATGCCAACTTTATGTCGATGACATTATTTTTGGCTCTACTAACCAAGCTTTTAACGATGAATTTTCAAAGCTTATGACTGACAGGTTTGAGATGTCCATGATGGGTGAGCTAAGGTTTTTTCTTGGATTTGAAATAAAACAACTTAGAGAGGGAACCTTTATTAATCAAGCTAAGTACATCCAAGACATGCTCAAAAGGTTCAAGATGACGGATCTAAATGGCGTTGCTACCCCAATGCAAACAAAGTGTCATCTTGAGCTCAATCCCAAGGGTAAAGATGTGGATCAAAAGGTATACCGATCCATGATCGGCTCTCTCCTTTACCTCTGCGCATCTAGGCCCGATATCGTGTTAAGTGTAGGAGTGTGTGCAAGGTACCAAGCCGCTCCTAAAGAAATCCACTTAGTGGCGGTCAAGCGAATCTTCCGATATTTGGTTCATTCCCCAAATTTTGGGTTATGGTATCCCAAGGGTTCAAGTTTCTCTCTATGTGGTTACACCGATTCAGATTGGGCTGGTGACAAAGATGATAGGAAATCAACCTCTGGTGCATGCCAATTCTTGGGCAGGTCTCTAGTGTGTTGGTCATCAAAGAAAAGCAAATTGTATTTCACTCTCAACCGCTTTGAATATGTTGTCTTGCAAGTGCTTGTACTCAATTGTTATGGATGAGGCAAACTTTAAAGGAATATGGTGTCAATTGTGACAAAGTGCCTCTTTTATGCGACAATGAAAGTGCTATCAAAATTGCTTACAATCCTGTGCAGCACACGAGAACAAAACATATAGAGATTCGCAACCACTTTATTCGGTATAATGTTGCTCGTGGAGATATTGCTCTTTCCTTTGTGAGCACGAAGAACCAACTTGCTGATATTTTCACGAAGCCCCTCTGTTAGACCCCTCCTTTATAAAGGAAAGGATCCCTGTGATTGCAATGCTAGTCCCTGGATCAATGCTAGCATCCACAGTTTAAGATGAAGTACACAGATACAAAGGTCGTTTATTACATTCATTCCAGAGATAAAAACACAGTCTTTTACAACTCAGGGCCATAGGCCTAATACAAGAGTTTAAGGGAATAAGTAAATAAACACAAGTCTTCATCTTCATGTGCCACAGGCAAGCATGTTGAGTGTAGACTCATGACTCCTAATCATCATCGGAGTAACCTGCAACATCACAAGTTACATCCACAGAGGGTCAATACTTTGGAATAGTATTGGCAAGTGATACCTTAGTATATTTTAAGTGGACTATATTTCTATATGCATTTTGGCTAAGTGTAGCTTGGCTTGCTTTGCTTAAAAATAGGTTTTACCTATTAGTTGAAATCACTAAGTTTTCTTTGTCAAAGCATTCCCAAAGAACCACCAATAGACATTGGGGTCTTCTCCCTTGTTCACCCATAAATTTTACTTTAGAAGTTGGAGTGATGAGATTCTTGTAGCTTCCATGTCTTGATGCTCAAAAGTGTCCATTTCCTTGGACAAGGCTAAGTACTTAGATTTTCCATCTGCAGAGGTTGTGCACTTTACCCACCAGACTTGGTTTCCCAAGATAGGACCTTTCAGAAGCCTTTCCTTAGTCAAATGGACGCGTTCCAACCTATCATCCCATCTACCACCAACTGTCCAAAAGACTAAGTTCTAGCAACCTATATGATCAAGGCAGAGCCCATATTGCCAAGTGGTTGCACTGTAAGCTTTCTCAACACTTGGCCTCCAAATCCCTTTGTGCCTGGGTGGCTTACCACAAGTGAGATACACAACCCAAGTCCATGGCCTTGTGTAACCACTCAACATAACCCATACTTTCCATTCCACCCAGGAGGTTCATTTGTCTTAGTGGTTTTATTAGGAAAGTATAAGTCTCATGACTTAGAAATATTTTCTTCATAGTAAGTGTAGTTTTCACCCACCCTTGTTTACTATATAGCTAGGCTAAGCAAAGTATGGTAACTTATCTTAGGGATAATTCCTTAGCAATTCTACCAGACTACATAGGATTTCCCAATTTTTTCATTAGACAAAATAACATGCATTACTATAACAAAAATATCTAATGCTAGTTCAAAATATAGGACAAATATATTCATGTAAATATCACTTGCCTTGATAGTGGGGAGAGTAGCACTCTTCACAATCACAATCACTAGCAGAATCTACACAAGAAATTAAAGCATACAATTACACACAATTATATACAACCAAAAATAATATGGATGCATGCATGCAAGAATTTACTAAGTGGTGATTTTTTGAAAATTCTACCAAGTATGCTCATGTCTACAGAAACTTAACATGTCACAAGTTTGCCAAATAAACTTATTTGGCCCCAATATAATTTACCAAAATAAATCTATATCCAAAATAGCCATAAACTTGTTCTATAAATAAAATCATTTTAACTGTTACTATATGCTAAATAAATTGGATATTCAGAAAGGTCTTGTTTCACTGAATCCAACGGTATAAAGTTTGCAAAAATCTAACGTGGCAATTGAAAGTCTATTAGCATTTGAAATTGGATCAAATTTCTGGTTTTTAATTCTATTTTCAGATCTAACCTAGCCACGCGTCATGTCCTTATTCGCCCATACCGTTTCGCACTGGATCGATCTCCACAGCCGTAGGATCTAAATGAAATCTGGCGGCGCAGATCGCGTACCGCTTCGGGTTAAGTGGATCTATCCTAGCGCTACGATACAGATCTAGCGGCTGTTATTGTCCTGGTCAAAAACTGGCGGCGGGCGGCTACGTGGCGGCCGCCGGTCGATGACGGAGGCGGCACTACAGGGGGTAAGTGAGAACGAGGAGTAGCTCACCGGGCTCAGGAGGTCTTGGCAAAGCTTGTCGTACTCGCGGTTGGTCAAGGGGCGCTCGGGCACGGTTGCGATTGCTCGCCGGAGTGGAGGACGGCGTCGGTGTGTCGGGTGGTCGTTGTGGACGTCGCTATGAACCACCCCAAGGCAAGACGAGGACACGGTTAGATTCACAGAGTCAAGGCAGAGTCGTGTGCTTGAACTAGAAGTCACGGGGCGGTCGGGGCTTACCACTAGAGTTCGCCGGAGTTCGTACTGAAGACGGTGGCGGCGATTGATGTCTTTGAGCTACGGTTCATGCGATGGTAAACGAAATGTGTCAAAAGAATCGCAGAGGATCACTGATCTAGTTTGCATGAACGAGAGGCAGAGGGATGCTTAGAACTCACCGGAATTTGCGGCGTGAGTCGCCGAGAGGCGTGGGTTCTTGAGGATAATGCTCGCACTGGTGGCGCTGGGTTCGGTTGAGGAGAAGAGAGAGGAACAGAGGGGTTCTTATAGCCTGGTCACGGCGAGAATCACTCGCCAATAAATCGAATTGACGCCGAATTAAACATAGAAACGCCTGCGTTGATTTGGGGATGAACGTCGTGCGGGTGGAGCACGACGACGTGGAGCTGCCGCTTGTCGGTGAGTCTTGTGGAGTATAGGTGGGGTCTGCACTGTCGGCTCGTGCTTTGCTGCGTGAGAGAAGAATAAGAAGATCCCGGGTGGGCTTGCTGGGCTCGTTTTGCTGCTGGGCCAGATTCTGGACGCGCGGCCTTTTCCCATTGAGGAGTCCTTTTCTTTTTTCTAAATTCATTTTCTGGTATGAATTTGATATGAATTCAAATCCTTTTGAATCCAAACTACTTTGGGAATTTTTGCAGGGTTTTGTGGGTTCAAAAACAGTCATTTTAACTAAGGGGTTACTTTGCAAGGCTTGGTTAAGCTTGTGTTTCAAAGTAAACAGAGATTTGTTCTAGTTTGCAAATATTTGAAAAGGGATTTTGAAACTATTTCTAAATTTGGGATCTTGGGTTAAAAGATTCACCTAATCTTTCCATTAATGGAGGCAGGCAAACAAGTACCTAATCATTCAATTTCAAAGGGTGATGGCCATTTGAGATAAATTGCCCACATGAAATCATAGCTCAAACTTCTGTCTCTAAATGATTTTTGAGAAAAACCCTGAATGGATGAATGATGCAAGGATGATATGAATGAGTTTTGAAACTATGATTTTTGGGATGTTACAAATCTAACCCCCTTAAGATGAATCTCGCCCTCGAGATTCGGGTTGGCTAGCAAATAGGTGAGGGTGGTCTTTCCGAAGATCATCTTCTCTTTCCCATGTTGCTTCCTCTTCGGAGTGATGGTTCCATTGCACTTTACAAAACTTGATAGTCTTTGTCCTGGTAACTCTTTCTGCGGTCTCTAGAATCTTGACAGGCTTTTCCTCATAAGTGAGATCACTTTCTAGCTGAACTTCTTCCAAAGGTATGGTATCCTTCAAAGAAGATTCTTCCATCTCTGGATGACATTTCTTAAGTTGACTCACATGGAATACATTATGAACAGCTGACAGAGATTCTGGCAATTCAAGTTCATATGCAACTTCTCCTTTTCGACTTAGAATCTTGAATGGCCCAACATATCTTGGTGCCAACTTTCCCTTGACTCCAAATCTTTTCACTCCACGGAGTGGTGATACTCTGAGATAAGCTCTATCCCCAACTTCGTAGGTGACTTCTCTACGCTTAGAATCCGCATAGCTTTTCTGTCGGGATTGTGCTACCCTCAACCTGTCTTTAACCAATTTGACTTTCTCTTCGGCGTCTTTGATAAGATCAGGTCCAAATAAGCTTCTTTCTCCCACACCATTCCATAACAATGGGGTGGTACACTTCCTTCCGTAGAGTAATTCAAATGGTGCCATTCCAATACTAGCTTGATGACTATTGTTGTAAGAGAACTTCTGCGAAGGCAAACTTTCATCCCAACTTGCTCCATAATCTAAAGCACATGCTCTCAACATGTCTTCAAGAATTTGGTTGGTCCTCTGTTTGTCCATCTGTTTGAGGGTGAAAGCGATCTTGAATTCCAATCTCGTTCCTAAGGATTCATGAAGCTGTCTCCAAAAGTGAGAAGTGAACTGAGTTCCTCTATCTGACACAATACTCTTAGGCACACCGTGAAGGCATACAATTCTGCTCATGTAAATTTTTGCTAACTTGGCACTTGTATAATTTGTCTTTACGGGTATAAAATGAGCCACTTTAGTTAGGCGATCCACTACTACCCATATGGAATCATACCCTGACCTGGTCCTTGGTAATCCGGTAATGAAATCCATACCAATATTTTCCCACTTCCATTCAGGAATAGGCAGTGGTTGAAGCAAACCTGCTGGTTTTTGGTGCTCCGCTTTGACTCTGCTACACACGTCACACAAAGCAATATGTTCGGCGATGTCCCTTTTGAGATTGTTCCACCAAAATCTTTCTTTCATGTCCATGTACATCTTGGTGTTTCCCGGGTGAATAGAATACGGAGAGTTGTGAGCCTCTTGTAGAATCAGTTTCCGCATCTCCGGATCTTATGGAACGCAAATACGTTTCCCGTGCCATAAGGTGCCTTGTTTGTCTATACGGAAACTCTTGGCTTTCCCTAGACTTATATTTTCCTTAATCTTTTCAATTTCCTCATCAGTCTTCTGAACTTCTCGGATCTTGTCCAATAGAGTGGGTTGAACATCTAAGGACATGAGATGTCCTTCTGGTACAATCTCCAATCTGAGTTCTTTGAATTGCTTACACAAGTCATCTGGCAATTCCCCTTTGGTAAGGCCATTTACAAACGTCTTACGACTTAGAGCATCGGCTACTATGTTCGCTTTACCAGGGTGGTATTGCAAACTTAAGTCGTAATCCTTGATAAGTTCTAGCCATCTTCTTTGTCTCATGTTGATCTCCTTCTGGGTGAAGATATACTTCAAGCTCTTATGATCGGTGAACACTTCACACCGCTTACCCAAAAGGTAATGTCTCCATGTTTTGAGTGCATGGACGACAGAGGCCAACTCCAAATCATGAGTAGGATAGTTTACTTCATGAGTTTTGAGTTGTCTCGAGGCATAGGCTACGACTTTACCATCTTGCATAAGTACGGCACCCAAACCTTGATGAGACGCATCACAATATACTTGGAAATCCTTTTCCAAATCTGGCAAACATAGAACTGGTGCTGTCACAAGTCTCTTCTTCAATTCTTGGAAGCTGACTTCGCATCCTTCATTCCAACCAAATTTCTTGTCTTTCTTTAGCAACTCTGTCATTGGCTTAGCAACCTTTGAGAAATTCTCAATGAATCTTCTATAGTAACCTGCTAAGCCGAGGAAACTATGAACTTCTTTTACATTCTTAGGAGATTCCCATTCTGTCACAGCTGAAACCTTAGCAGGATCAACTGCTACACCATCCTTTGTCATAACATGACCAAGAAAACCAACTTTCTCTAACCAGAACTCACACTTGCTGAACTTGGCATAAAGTTTATGCTCTCTTAGTTTTTCAAGTATCAAACGCAAGTGCCTTTCATGTTCTTCCTTGCTCTTGGAGTAGACTAAGATATCGTCGATGAAAACGACCACAAACTTGTCAAGGAATTCCATGAATACCTTATTCATCATATTCATGAAGTATGCTGGAGCGTTGGTTAAACCAAAAGGCATCACAGTGTACTCATACAATCCATACCTTGTGGTGAATGCTGTTTTTGGTATGTCTTGTTCTCTTATCTTGAGTTGAAAATAGCCTGACCGAAGATCAATCTTCGAGAATACACATGCTCCTTCTAGCTGATCAAACAAGTCATTGATTCTTGGTAAAGGATATTTGTTCTTGATAGTAACCTCGTTGAGAGAACGGTAGTCAATACATAATCTTCGTGTTCTATCCTTCTTTTCCACGAACAATACTGGGGCTCCCCAAGATGAAGAACTCGGTTGAATAAACCCTTTCTGCAACTGTTCTCCTAGTTGTTTCTTGAGTTCTTTCAGTTCATCAACTGACATTTTGTACGGTCTCTTAGCTATTGGTCCAGAACCTGGTACCAAGTCTATCAGAAACTCCACATCTCTATCTGGTGGCATTCCTGGTAACTCCTCCGGAAATACATCCGGATACTCACACACAATTGGCACACTGTCCATGCTAACCCCCTTAAGAGAATTCAGTTTACTTCCCTTGGATTCAAAGTTAGATCTGAATTTTATTCTTTTTCCTTCTGGGGTTGTGAGTGCAACAGTACGATTAGCACAATCTAGTACTCCTTCACACTTAGCCATCCAATCCATTCCCAAAATCACATCCTGTCCTTGGGAATTCAGGACTATTAGGTTCACTGGAAACTTATGTTTTCCAAACTCTATGACTAAGTCATGACATCCTGAGTTTACTATCATTTCTCCACCCGGAGAACTTACTTTTATAGGACACCCAATGGTTTCTACTGGTAGTTCATTCTTTTCAACAAATGTTTTTGATATGAATGAATGAGATGCACCAGTGTCAAAGAGTACAAATGCTGGAATGGAATTGAGTCTGAACTTACCAGCAACGGCATCAGGCTCTTCATAGACCTCTTCCACATTGATGTGGTTAACCTGTCCTTTCTGGAAAGGATTCGGCTTGTTAGGTCCTTCCACCTTCTTCTCAGGGCACTCATTAGCATAATGCCCCAATTTCTTGCATTTGAAGCACTCCACTTGACTGATGTCCTTTTTAACATGCTGGCTTCCACTTCCACTACCATTCCCACTGTAGTGGCTCTTATGTCCACTCTTGTGGTTCTTGTATTTGTCATCATGACTACGGTGATGCTTGTTGTCATGACGGTTGTGGTTGTGGTGCTTGTTGAATTTCCCATGTTTATGGGATCCTGAGCTGCCACTGTCATCATAGTGAGATCGTTTGTGAGACGATCCCGAGTTGTGCTTGTCGGAGTGTTTCCTCTTCCTACTCTCGACTTGTTTCATTTTACTCTCCAAAATAGCAGCCTTGTCACACAAAGACTGATAAGTTGGAACATATGCCACAGACAACTGTAGGTTCAGTTCATCATTCAAACCTTTCAAGAACTTTTCCTTCCTCTTGGCATCTATATCAACCTCATCCGGTGCATAGCGCGCCAGATTGTTGAACTCTTCTATGTATTCTGCCACGCTGCGGTGGCGCTGTTTCAGGTTGTGAAACTCCTTCTTTTTCAGACTCATCATTCCTGATGAGATATGAGCGGTGCGAAAGCCATCTTCAAAGATGTCCCAAGGCACTTCATCAATAGGAGTGGTGATTTGGAAGTTATCTCACCATGTGGCGGCTGGTCCTTCCAACAGATGTGCTGCGAACCTGACCTTTTCAGCATCCGTGCAGCCTACGGTCACTAAGTCTTTGTTCACAGAACGTAACCAGTCATTGGCTACCATGGGGTCAGTTGTTCCCGAAAATTTTGCTGGCCTCAATCGCAGAAATCTGGTGAGCATATCAAAACTCGGAGGGTTGTTGTTGTTGTTGTTGTTGTTATTGTTGTTGTTGTTGGGGTTGGGGTTTGCGCGACGGGGAGGCATCTGTGGTTTGTTCAAATAGATAAGAATGAGATACCCATAGATGTTTTATGCACAATACATCATAAGCAAACACATAACAAGCAACATAAGAATAAAGGTTCAACAACCACATAACAAGCTCATGAAGTAAAACACACAAGTGGCAAGCCATCCACATGTCGGATGGTCCAATAATAAGTTCGCAATAACAAGTATGAATATGAAAGGTAAACGAGTAGTCAAGTCTACTCATCAGCGTCAATCTCCTCCTCGACAAAGGTAAGACCTGCGTTCTCCATCGCGGTCTTGTTCTCCTCAATCGTGGTGGTCAAGGAATTGACCTCGGCTTTGAGATCCCTCTTCTGGGAGCGAAGCCTCTCAATAACCATCTGCTGCTGCTCTAGCTCGAAGTCCTTGGACTTCAGTTCCTCGGTCATGTCCCGGATTTTCTTGTTCCTATCCTGGACGCGTTTCTCCTGGCTTTTGAACTTACGGTCCTGGGCCTCGAACTTTGTCTCCATTTCCTTGATCATCTCATCCTGCTGCGCAAAAAGTTTGTCCTTCTCGCGAAGCTGCACCTGAAGCTCGTCATTACCTAGCATGACGTTCGTCCTGTCTGTATCTACGTGCCTGAGAAGAGTCTCTAAGTCCTGAAGATAAAGACGTATCGGCTCTGCAGTGCTCCTCGAGTCGTCCTCAAAGTCGATGGACTCTCCATCCACATCACGTCTTCCGAAGACGTGAAAGTGAGTACCCCTAACCTGTCGGGAGTGACGGCCTAACATTCGTCCTATCAGGTCCTGCATGACTACCTCCATGCCTCTCTCCCTTTCGTCGTGCATCAGCTTGAAGACGATGGCCTCCGTAGTAGGCTCAGTCTGACGTCCTGGCTGGGTCACCTTGAAGCCCCAGAGGTCCTTCCTCTCGAACTTGGTGAGTGGGTACACCGTGATGGTGGGAAGAGGGAGATCAAGCAGAGTGGTAAGCTCAATGATACGGGGACCAAAACGAGTAACCCGAAACTCCTCAACAGTGCTGATGGCAATAGGCATCTATTTATAAGATTGAAAAAGTTAGAACAACGCAATTCAAGATAAATCAAGACTAACATTCATACATATCCATGAAACATAATCGTCACACAAGTCATGCATACATAAGTCCATTACATCATTCAAGGTCCATACTTATTTAAAATATCTTTTGAAAATAAGGTGATAAGTGGTGGTCCAACTAACGAAGTGTCCTTACAATCCAATCTCACGGGATCTATTATTAAACACAATGTTCCTAGAGGCAATCCACCAATCTTGCTCTCTTGACTCTATTACTAAGTCTATAACATCTCCCCTTATCTCTTGGTTGGTGTCTTCCAACTCTTGAGTAAGATCCTTCTCTTTCTCTAAATCCTTTTGGAGGTTGAGCATTCTGCACTTGACTCTAGCACTTAGTTCTTTGATAGTTCTCCAAGCTGCATCCCTGGCTGACTCAAAGAATGTGGTGTGCATTTTAGTGTTGGTGTACATGCAGAATCCCCTTTCCTTGTGGTTGTCTTCCTTGTTTTTGTACAAGTGAAGTTGTACCCACCAATATTCCACTCCTTCATCCATCACTGGAAAGCCCTTGTACACGGCTTCACCATGTGCATCTATTGCCTCCATGAGGTCCTTGAGAATATTGGGAAACTCAGTTTCACACTCCAAGGTCATGGTCATGAGTGGTCCCTTCTTCACGGCTTCGTTGATGGAGTTCATCTACAAAGAAAGTTGAAAGAGATTTAGAAAAGTTTTACGAGAAGAATAGACAAGTGTAGAAGTAGTTGAAAAACTTTTTCCTTAGTGGTATTCCAGTCCTAGGGTCATAATCCTACAGGCAACACAGTGCTCTGATACCATCTGTTAGACCCCTCCTTTATAAAGGAAAGGATCCCTGTGATTGCAATGCTAGTCCCTGGATCAATGCTAGCATCCACAGTTTAAGATGAAGTACACAGATACAAAGGTCGTTTATTACATTCATTCCAGAGGTAAAAACATAGTCTTTTACAACTCAGGGCCATAGGCCTGAGTACAAGAGTTTAAGGGAATAAGAAAATAAACACAAGTCTTCATCTTCATGTGCCACAGGCAAGCATGTTGAGTGTAGACTCATGACTCCTAATCATCATCGGAGTAACCTGCAACATCACAAGTTACAGCCACAGAGGGTCAATACTTTGGAATAGTATTGGCAAGTGATACCTTAGTATATTTTAAGTGGACTATATTTCTATATGCATTTTGGCTAAGTGTAGCTTGGCTTGCTTTGCTTAAAAATAGGTTTTACCTATTAGTTGAAATCACTAAGTTTTCTTTGTCAAAGCATTCCCAAAGAACCACCAATAGACATTGGGGTCTTCTCCCTTGTTCACCCATAAATTTTACTTTAGAAGTTGGAGTGATGAGATTCTTGTAGCTTCCATGTCTTGATGCTCAAAAGTGTCCATTTCCTTGGACAAGGCTAAGTACTTAGATTTTCCATCTGCAGAGGTTGTGCACTTTACCCACGGACTTGGTTTCCCAAGACAGACCTTTCGAAGCCTTTCCTTAGTCAAATGGACGGCGTTCCAACCTATCATCCCATCTACCACCAACTGTCCAAAGACTAAGTTCTAGCAACCTATATGATCAAGGCGAGCCCGTGTTGCCAAGTGGTTGCACTGTAAGCTTTCTCAACACTTGGCCTCCAAATCCCTTTGTGCCTGGGTGGCTTACCACAAGTGAGATACACAACCCAAGTCCATGGCCTTGTGTAACCACTCAACATAACCCATACTTTCCATTCCACCCAGGAGGTTCATTTGTCTTAGTGGTTTTATTAGGAAAGTATAAGTCTCATGACTTAGAAATATTTTCTTCATAGTAAGTGTAGTTTTCACCCACCCTTGTTTACTATATAGCTAGGCTAAGCAAAGTATGGTAACTTATCTTAGGGATAATTCCTTAGCAATTCTACTAGACTACATAGGATTTCCCAATTTTTGCATTAGACAAAATAACATGCATTACTATAACAAAAATATCTAATGCTAGTTCAAAACATAGGACAAATATATTCATGTAAATATCACTTGCCTTGATAGTGGGGAGAGTAGCACTCTTCACAATCACAATCACTAGCAGAATCTACACAAGAAATTAAAGCATACAATTACACACAATTATATACAACCAAAAATAATATGGATGCATGCATGCAAGAATTTACTAAGTGGTGATTTTTTGAAAATTCTACCAAGTATGCTCATGTCTACAGAAACTTAACATGTCACAAGTTTGCCAAATAAACTTATTTGGCCCCAATATAATTTACCAAAATAAATCTATATCCAAAATAGCCATAAACTTGTTCTACAAATAAAATCATTTTAACTGTTACTATATGCTAAATAAATTGTATATTCAGAAAGGTCTTGTTTCACTGAATCCAACGGTATAAAGTTTGCAAAAATCTAACGTGGCAATCGAAAGTTATGAGCATTTGAATTTGGATCAAATTTCTGGTTTTTAATTCTATTTTCAGATCTAACCTAGCCACGCGTCATGTCCTTATTCGCCCATACCGTTTCGCACTGGATCGATCTCCACAGCCGTAGGATCTAAATGAAATCTGGCGGCTCAGATCGCGTACCGCTTCGGGTTAAGTGGATCTATCCTAGCGCTACGATACAGATCTAGCGGCTGTTATTGTCCTGGTCAAAAACTGGCGGCGGAGCGGTGGCTACCGGCGGCGGAACTGTCGGTCGATGACGGAGGCGGCACTACAGGGGGTAAGTGAGAACGAGGAGTAGCTCACCGAGCTCAGGAGGTCTTGGCGAAGCTTGTCGTACTCGCGGTTGGTCAAGGGGCGCTCGGGCACGGTTGCGATTGCTCGCCGGAGTGGAGGACGGCGTCGGTGTGTCGGGTGGTCGTTGTGGACGTCGCTATGAACCACCCCAAGGCAAGACGAGGACACGGTTAGATTCACAGAGTCAAGGAAGATTCATGTGCTTGAACTAGAAGTCACGGGGCGGTCGGGGCTTACCACTAGAGTTCGCCGGAGTTCGTACTGAAGACGGTGGCGGCCAGTTGACGATGCTGCCGGAGCTACGGTTCATGCGATGGTAAACGAAATGTGTCAAAAGAAGCGCAGAGGATCACTGATCTAGTTTGCATGAACGAGAGGCAGAGGGATGCTCAGAACTCACCGGAATTTGCCGGCGTAGTCGCCGGAGACGGCGGGGTTACAGAGGATAATGCTCGCAGCCTGGTGGCGCTCTGGGTTCGAGGTTTGAGGGAGAAGAGAGAGGGAACAGAGGGGGTTCTTATAGCCTGGTCACGAGCGAGAATCACTCGGCCAATAAATTGAATTGACGCCGCGAATTAAACACAGAAACGCCCACGTTGATTTGGGGATGAACGGGTCGTGCGGGTGGAGACGACGCTGACGTGGAGACGGCCCGCTTGTCAGCGAGGTGCGCGGAGTATAGGTGGGGTCTGCCTGTCAGCGGCTCAGTGCGTGTGCTTGCGCGTGAGAGAAGAATAAGAAGATCCCGGGTGGGCTTGCTGGGCTCGTTTTGCTGCTGGGCCAGATTCTGGACGCGCGGCCTTTTCCCATTGAGGAGTCCTTTTCTTTTTTCTAAATTCATTTTCTGGTATGAATTTGATGTGAATTCAAATCCTTTTGAATCCAAACTGCTTTGGGAATTTTTGCAGGGTTTTGTGGGTTAAAAAACAGTCATTTTAACTAAGGGGTTACTTTGCAAGGCTTGGTTAAGCTTGTGTTTCAAAGTAAACAGAGATTTGTTCTAGTTTGCAAATATTTGAAAAGGGATTTTGAAACTATTTCTAAATTTGGGATCTTGGGTTAAAAGCTTCACCTAATCTTTCCATTAATGGAGGCAGGCAAACAAGTACCTAATCATTCAATTTCAAAGGGTGATGGCCATTTGAGATAAATTGCCCACATGAAATCATAGCTCAAACTTCTGTCTCTAAATGATTTTTGAGAAAAACCCTGAATGGATGAATGATGCAAGGATGATATGAATGAGTTTTGAAACTATGATTTTTGGGATGTTACACCCTCGATGAAGCAAGATTTTGTTATTTGCGGAATGAGCTAAATATCATAGATTCAAGGAGCTTGGCTTGACTATTCTTGCACACTCACTTGCTCTTATTCATGTATTTGGTTTAGATGCGGGCATAGACATAGGGGGAGTGTGGTCCTAATTGATTGGGCCAACCCTCCCCCCCATAATGCCGAAAGCAAGTAAAATCATTTCCCTTAATATCATTTTGTGATATGTGGGTCATCGATGAGCATTGGTTTTGAACTCAAGATACATCTTCGCGGTGTCATGCCATGCGCTCCAACATGGTGGCTTCGGCCACCGCCCTCTTCCTCGAGAAGAGCTGGTTTTTCATGGGTCGCGTTGGATTTTCTTGCATACCTTTTGTTCTTATGGAAAACACACTCAAATTTGGCTTTTGGTTGATTTGATTCTTGCAAATTTGGGTGCGTAGTACCATCTCAGTTTGATTCTCTCTACCCAAGCCTTTCTCTCCCTCCTTGAACCATCTATTCTTGCACACATGTCCTCTACAACACCATCGAGAGTTTTGCTAGGGTGCTCTGGACTGATTCTGTTTTCTAGACTACGACGAGGATGAGGAGGAGTGATCTCCAGGGACGTTAGCATCGCTCTTCTTCCTTTTTGGCGTTTCGATGCCAAAGGGGGAGAAGTAGTTCTATTAGGTCTCGTGGATTTGCAAGGGTCGGGCACAAGCTCTTCGATTTTAGTCGCTCTTCGATTTTAGTCATTTTTCATTTGCTTGCTTGTGCCTTTTCTAGCGTGAACGTGTTTGCTATTTGTGATTGTTTGTGTAAGACTATGTCGTACTCCACTGTTTGGTACTATGTTTGGTATTCATGGATTTCTGGATTTATCTATCATGGACCCCATGGAATTCTGGAATTATGGAGCATATTTGATGACATATGGATTCATGGGATTATCTATGTATGCCTTGGCTATATATTCCGGTGGTATGACATTTTTTTTCCAAACCTTAAAGTAGCGTTCTACCTAGTGTGTGTATTTGTATTCAAATGCAAATTTTAAATATGCACACATCTAGGGGGAGCGTCTTTCTTTATCTAAGGTGGCACTTGCCGGTTTCATTGCAAATCCTAGTATTGTCATCTAACACCAAAAAGGGGGAGATTGAAAGAACATTTCTTAATCCCTAGTGTTTTGTGTGTTAGATAACAATACCAAGGATCATTTAATGTGTGTTGAAGTGTTGCAGCTCAGAACTCTGCCTTTGGGGGCGGATAATCCGGCCCCACCAGGGGCGGATAATCCGCCCCTCCCTCTGCCCAAGCAAGCGCAAGCCCTGGAAGGGGGGCGGAACATTGGCCGGACTTTCCGGCCAGGCCGGATAATCCGCTCCTCAGGGGGGCGGATAATCCGCCCCTCCTGCTCATCGCCAAGGCGCAAGCCCCAGAGAGGGGGCGGAGTTTTGGCCGGACTTTCCGGCCTCGCCGGATAATCCGCCCCACAAGGGGGCCCGATAATCCGCCCCACAAGGGGGCCGGATAATCCGCCCCCAAGATCTTCTCCAAGTTTCTCCAAGGCGCAAGCTCCAGAGAGGGGGCGGAGTTTCCCCCGGAGAATCCGCCCTTGGGGCGGAGTTTTCCCAGGGGGCGGATAATCCGCCCCAAGTGGGGGGCGGATAATCCGCCCCCAAAGTTGTGCAACGGCCAGATCTGGGGAGGGGGTATTTAAGACAGCAATCCCCCTCCTGCCAGAACTCTTGATTCATCTCGAAAAAGAACAGATCAGATCTCAAAACTTCATACAAGAGTGCTCCACCTAGATCCACCCAAAGGCCCCATCCCTTTGGGAATCAAAGGAGGAGAACTCGATCTTCATCATCAGCAATCAAGCGCTTCATCTCCTCTCCATTCATTTGGAGAACCTCCGATCTAGTATTTCTTGCAAAGATCTAGATCCTCGTTTATTGTTTATATTGATAAACCTTGTTTTTGTGACAGCTTGTTGTCATCCCGGGAGCCCCCAATTCAGTTGTGGGTGTGTGCCCCGATAGTGTTGTAAAAGGCACCGGTTCCCGCCTCGAAGGGATCCAATAGTGGAGAAGGTGGATCAGGCCTCTCGTGGCGAGATCCATCGGAGAATAGGGTGAGGCCTATTGTGGCGTGGTGGTCTTAGAACCGCCCACCCCTCCAACGTAGATGTACTTCCCTTAACAAGGAAGGAACTGCGGTAAAACAAATCCACAATGTCTCCGCGTGCTCCACTACGGTTTCCTCGCTCCTCTTTTACGTGCTTAGTAGTTAGGGTTACATATAGGGAAATTCTCGTAGTTGCATATATAGAGAATTTACTTTGTGTCAAGCCTAAAATTGAAAAAGTATTAAAAATTGGTTAGCACCTATTCACCCCCCCTCTAGGTGCCCATACGATCCATTTCAGCGTTGTAAAGTATTCATAGATCACAAGAGTCTGAAATATATCTTCACCTAGAAAGAAATCAATATGAGACAAAGAAGATCGCTAGAACTCATCAAGGACTATGACTTGAGTTTGCAATACCACCCCGGTAAAGCAAATGTTGTAGCGGATGCATTAAGCCGTACAGTTTATGTGAATGGACTCACTAAGGGAGAATTACTAGATGATCTGTGCACCCAATTCAAAGATCTCAGATTGGAGATAGTGCCTGAGGGACATCTCATTTCATTGGATGTTCAACCCACCTTGTTGGACAAAATCAGAGAAGCCCAAACGATGGACAAAGAAATTGAAGAGATTAAGGGAAAGATTAGCAAAGGGAAAACCAAGGGATTCCATGAAGACGAACATGGTACTTTATGGTATGGAAAATGTATCTGCATTCCATAAGATCCGGAACTTCGGAAACTGATTCTACAAGAAGCACACAACTCACCATATTCCATTCATCCGGGTAATACCAAAATGTACATGGATGTGAAGGAAAGATTTTGGTGGAACGGTCTCAACAAGGACATCGCAGAACATATTGCCTTGTGTGATGTGTGTAGCAGAGTGAAAGCGGAACATCAGAAACCAGCAGGATTGTTGCAACCACTACCTATTCCCGATTGGAAGTGGGACAAGATTGGCATGGATTTCATCACCGGACTGCCAAGGACTATATCGGGATATGATTCTATTTGGGTCATAGTAGATCGCCTAACTAAAGTGGCTCATTTCATACCCGTGAAGACAGCTTATACAAGTGCCAAGTTAGCCAAGATTTGTATGAATAGGATTGTGTGTCTGCATGGAGTACCAAGAGTATTGTGTCTGATAGAGGAGCTCAGTTCACTTCCCATTTTTTGGTGACAACTACATGAGTCATTGGGAACGAGACTAGAATTCAGCACTACTTTTCATCCGAGACTGATGGACAAACAGAAAAGACCCACCAGATTCTAGAGGATATGTTGAGGGCATGTGCCCTAGATTATGGTGCTAGTTGGGATGAAAGTCGGCCTTACGCAGAATTCCCTTACAACAACAGCTATCAAGCCAGCATTGAGATGACACCGTTTGCATTTCTCTCTGGAAGAAAGTGTACTACACCATTACTATGGAGTGGTGTTGGAGAAAGAAATTTGTTCGGGCCAGAACTAATCAAGGAAGCTGAAGAGAAAGTCAAGTTGGTAAATGACAGATTGAAGATAGCACAGTACCGACAGAAGAGTTACGCAGATCCAAAGCATAGGGAAGTCACCTATGAGGTAGGTGATAGAGCTTATCTTAGAGTTTTACCACTTCGTGTAGTGAAGAGATTTGGAGTAAAGGAAAATTGGCACCAAGGTATGTTGGACCATTCAAGATTCTGTCGCAAGGGAGAAGTGGCTTATGAAATTGAATTGCCTGAATCACTGTCTGCCGTTCACAATGTGTTCCACATAAGTCAGCTGAAGAAATGCCATCCGGATATGGAAGAAACTTATTTGAAGGATACTATACCTTTGGAAGAGGTTCAATTGGAAAGTGATCTCACTTATGAAGAGAAACCTATCAAAATTCTTGAGACTACAGAAAGAGTTACTCGGTCGAAGACTATCAAATTCTGCAAAGTTCAGTGGAACCATCATTCCGAAGAGGAAGCAACATGGGAAAGAGAAGATGACCTTCGAAAAGACCACCCTCACATATTTGCTGAATCTCGAGGGCGAGATTCACCTTAAGGGGGTTAGATTTGTAACATCCCAAATTTCATCAAGTTCAAAACCATGTTGTTGCATTCATATCATCATGGCATATCTACCTTGCATAAAAAATTTCAAAACTTAAACCCTAATAAAACCATATTTAAACCCCTTTTATATTAAATGTATGGGGCATGGTTTTATTTTTATTTTCAAGACACAAAAATGTTTTTTTTGGAGTGAATAGATGTATCTGCCACATTTTGGACACTAGGATCACAACACAAAAGTTTGGTTAAGATTTGATTTGATTTGGATTTGAAATGTTCATTCAAATCCCATTTGAAAAATCAAAACAGAAATAGAAAAAGGAAAAGGAGAAAAAAAATAGTGCTCAACCAGCCAATCTGGCCCAGTCACAATTAACAGCCCAGCAAGCCCACCCGGGTTTTCCCCTCTCCCCATTGTTTATCACCCGCGCGCACACCCTCCCCCTCACTGTCAAGTGGACCCAACGCCAGGTTAGCATCGTCGTTCCCAAACACCGCGCGAGACCAGCTCGCCGTGGTCGTTTCCTCTCTTCACTACCGAATCAATCCTCGCGTAATTTCCATTGAATCAGCGCGAGATTTCCTCCCCCGCTCCGGTTACTTAATCCCCACCACCTTGCGACCATTTCCCCTCATACAGCCAGCACAGGCGCCAGCTCCTAATTTCCTCACGCTTGCATGCAGTAGAACTCCGGCGAGCTATTCTGGGAAGCCTCGTGCGACCCTCTGCCTGTCATTCACGGGAGCGTGTTCCCCTTGACCTTACACATCTACTAATGCTTGTGGCTTGTCCGATTATCCCCCAGGTCATCGCCCTCGTCGTTGTTTGCAAACACCGAGGCGCAGCTCAACTCCGGCGAACAAATTCGGTAAACCCCGTGCTCCCCTTGACCCCTGCTTCACGCGACTATATTCGCAATGTACTTGCGCGCCTCGTAACGACAGCCATTTGATCTCTTGCACCATAGGTCGTCGTCTTCGACTCCGACAGTGAGCACCCCACGCGCGGACGAACTCCGACGAGGAATAGCTACTATGTCCGTGCGCCCCCGCCCCAACCGCGTCCATGTTGAGCACCCCCACGTCCTCGCGACCTCGGTAAGCGCCAGCACACCCTCCCTACCCTTCTGACCTCGTCGGTGTGTCACCGCCAGAGGCATCTCCGCCGCCAGAGTATGGTCGAGCAGGTCTGATCCGTTGGATCTGGATCTAATGGCCACGATTAGATGACTAGGCGAAGCGGTATGATTAGATCTGGGTCGTGCATCGTCACTTAGATCCTACTATTCTCAAGAGTTATCCGCCCGAACCGGTACGCGCCAATCAGAGGCTGCCGCGTGGCTAGGTTTTAGATTTAAAATCTCGATTTTCATCAATTAGTCATTTAAACTTGTAATTTCAATAACTTTTGTTCTGTTTATCCAAAAATACAAATAATATACCAACGGATTCACAAAATTAAATCCTACACATATGTAGGCTTGGTTTTATAATTTGCCTCTGTTAAAATGGAATTTTATGCAGAGACATTGGTAGGCTTATTTTGGGTATAAAAATTATTTAGGAAATGTTTTTAAAGCCAAATTAAGTTTATTTAGTGTGTAAATATTTAGTTTAGTGTTTAGTATTGATTACTTGTCTTGTTTTGTTTCAGAAAAATCACCACATAGCATTTGCATGCATTCATATATTTTTGCTTGATTTGTTTGGAATATAAGTTTGGTGCTATCATTTTATGTGTAGATTTTGGTGCTAGTGGTGATTGTGATTGTGAGGATTGTTGCTACTCACCCAACTACCAAGGCAAGTGGTGCTTCATATTTTTGTCCCAATATTTTTACTATGCATTAGTGATATTTTGTATAGGGCTTGCATGATGTTTTTTCTAAGTATCTATATGCTATGCTTCAGAAATCCTAGTAGTTGTAGACTTGTTAGAATTTTCTCTAAGTTAGGATACTTGCTATATTGCCATGCTTAGCCTAGCTAGTAGCAAACAAGGGTGGATTATATACATGCTATGGAAAATGTTGCTAAGTCTTTGACTTATGTTTTGCTTAATAAAACAACTAAGTGAATGAATCACCTAGGTGGAATGGTATGTTTGGGTTATGTTGAGTGGTTACACAAGGCCCATACCTATGGTGTACCTTGTGTATCACACTTGTGGAAAGCCACCCAGGAACAAAGGGATTTGAGATACTTAGTGTTTAGAAGCTTCTAGTGCAACCACATGGCATATGGGCTCTGCCTTGATCATATAGGTTGCAATATCAAAGTTCTATTGTCCTCCCACTTAACTTTTCACGTTAAAAACTTTCTCAAGAAACTTGACGTTCTAAGCGAAACTTTTGTGTTTGGTGTTATGGAGAAATACCCAACGGTTATTCGAAATAACCTACAAATACATGCTCATCCGACTTTGGTTGTAAACATCTTACTTATGCTTAGCATACCAAAATTTAAGAAAGGACAACTTGGGTTTTATTCCAAACCATAACTTATATGGTGTCATTTCAACGGATCAAGATGGAGCTCTTTTCAGTGAAAAAGTGGTAGTATCTAATGCTTTAATATTTTAAAATATAGTGGCCGTTTTATAAATAATACCTTTGATCTGACCATGTCAAACAAGGTTTCATTACAAATCTCGAACACTCCATATTCCTATGGTGTTTCAGGAAATGCAAATATATGGAACGATTCCTCAAATCTTAGGTGTTTTGCTAAACTTGTAACTCAAATATCTTCCATTATGATCGAATCATAAACTCTTTATTCTTGTTACAATGATTTTCCACTTAATCTTGAAAGTCTTTGAATTTTTTCAAATGTTTCATACTTCTTCCTTATTAAGTAAATATACAGATATATTCACTCAAACTTCTAGAGAAAGCATATGAAGTTGAAAGATCCATCTCACATGGCTACACATAGTGGAATATATACATCAACATGCACATTGTCCAAAAAAGTTAGTCATTCATTCATCTTTGCCCTATGAATGGAGTTTTAATTATCCCGAGCAAAGTCTCACAAGCGTCATTTGATCAAAATCAAAGACTCCAAAAATCCATCAACATGGAGTTTCTCCATGTCTTTTCCAATATAATTTAAACGATGATGCTACTTTAAAAGTGATCTTTCAATCATTTGTCTTGCAACATTTTAGCATTAGGTTTTATGGACGTGATTTCTCCAACTAGATTTGTAAATCATCCATCTTATATGGAATACGGTAATTATTTGAACAATCTTTGTTCTTATATAACTGATTTAAATAACAATTATTAAAACAAATCTTGAAGGCAAGCTTTGATGTCAATAAGAAATACAAACAAAAGTTTGTTTGTTTTTGATGAACATCATCACATATTCTCTTGCTAGTTACTTAGGCCATTGTAGTTCATGAATTGTGTTGGTTTATATGACATTTCATACCAACCAATTCGGTATCCAATACCCAAGAACCACATTGTTCAACAAGAAAATAATACAACCATAAAATGTATATCATCGATATACCTTAGCTGGACATTTCCAGTCTTTTCTTTTCTCCCAAATATTTTGTAGATTCTCTTTCAGCATTTCCTTTTCCTTTTAAAAGAATATATCAACATCAATAGTGGTGCCATACATATGACATATAGTCCAAAGCGTGTATAGTCAAATACTAATACCTTTGGACTTGCACTTTGAAGTAGATTACCATCATCAAATGATTGGTGTTCTTTCAAAATCCATTCTTTAGTAATCTTTTATGTAGTAAACATTTTACTTACATCTTCTATTCATCCTTTTCATGATAACTTTCATGATCAAGCTAATATAACTAACAAAGGAGAATCGCGAGTATAATTTTACTTTCCGAAACCTTTTTGGAGGATTAGGATGTCTAGCATCTCCAACCTTTGAAAATTCTCATCCAATATGAGAACATATATTATACTCTATCATATTGCAACCAAAACATTGTTTCAGATATCGTAATATCTGTCACACATGTTGGTTTCTGAAACAATTCTTTCAACTCGTAGATAACCTCGATATTAAAACAACTTTTGAATATCAAGAATCATGGAGGCAAACATGATACTTTATATACTAACACTGGAATTGTCACTCTTAATTTAATACTAAATATCAAATTTCATGCAGTTTGCTAAAAGTTTGCAATAGGACTTTAAATTTTAGATTGACACTTAAAACAATATGATACTAGTTCGCAAAGCAAATATCTAGAATTCTATAGTTCTATTATCTCAATTACAATGAAGCATAAGGTGGTGAACGAATGCCAATGAGTACAACAAATTATGCAAATACACTTCGATTTAATTTATGATAAATTGAGTTCGACTAATCCAAATTAGAAATGAACTCCCACTCAAAACCAACATCCCTCTAGTTGTTTTGGTGATTACATGAACCAAATCCACTACACCAAGTCCGATCATCATGTGAGTCGGTGTAGCTTCAAAGGCGAGCATCTAAATGGGCATCATATCAACTATATGACTCATGCTTAACCTTTTGGTCTGTGTTCCGAGGCCATGTCTGTACATGCTAGGCTCGCCAAGTAAGAACCTTAGTACTCGCGTGTGTAAAACTGTCTTACATCCAAAATATGATCATGGATTCAAGTACACCCGATCATCACAGGATGTCTTGAAGCGGTGAAGCATAAACGATGCATACTTAAGGGAGAACACATTTTTATATTGATATCTAAATGAGGGATCATCTTATAATGCTACGAAAGCATCAAACAAGCAATATAAGATGCAAACAAACATCATATGCTACAGTGATATGATATGGTTCTTGCACTTGATCATTATCTTGTGCATCATAGAATGATCTTTATCATTCCAATATGTGTAAGGCCAAGGTATATGGAACTTATACTTTGTCATATTATAATTTTCAATAGTATCAATCCATACTACAAATTATAATAGTACCATATCATAGTACTTGCCCGACAAAACCAGAAACTAGATGCCTCTAATTTATCTTTTGCATGTTTTACGTGGCCGAGGTCTTTCGGTGATAGAACCGTTCTTACCTACGAACATGGAACCAAAACGCTGATAATCAACCTATTGGCAACTCGTTGTAAATTAGATATTGACTATAGTAGGAGAGACAGACACCCGCAAGCCACTTATGCAAAACTAGTTGCATGTCAAGCATGGAACATGTCTCATGTGCGAGGACATGCCAAGTTTGTCCGAGTCGCTTCATCCCACTATGCCACCAACATCCAAAATACACATAAGAAGCAATAACATGACCATTAGCGCCCACATACTCATATGTGTACTACCCGTGCAAAGCATCTACGCATGGATCCGGCTCTGATACCACTGTTGGGTTTGCAACATAGAAAACAAAAAATTTCCTACGATGGGAACTATGTGCACCAAGATCCATATATCTAGATACACCAACGGGTGGATATACATCCATAGAATACATGACCTCGAAAATCGAAAAGCTTTTTTGAGTATGAACTTGTTGGTGATGTAGTCGATCTCTTGCCGATCTCAAGATTGTGATGAAGTCTAACTGGTCCAGCAGGTCCAACACCATCAAGTCTAGCACCGTAAAGCAGTGGTGCATCCGTGATTGCACACATGTTCGGGTATCCTGACAACCTCCCTGACCTCGCTCCAGAGAAGCAGCGGAAGCAACAAATCCTTCTAGAAAAATCCATCGGGAACATGTATCTCGCTGATCCGAGACCATGGGGAAATTCTAGAGGGGGAGAGAGATCCTTCGCGAGGAGGTGTGAGATGAGAGGAAGAGAGAGGGGCCTTTTATAGGGAGAAGGGGGCAGCCCAATGGCCATGGCATGGCAGCCATGGTGGGTGCCCCCACCTCTTCCACGATCATGTGGGTGGAGCTCCCACTCCCATAAAAAGCCTCCACTCAAAATTCCACTCACCTCCATTTAATTTCCACCAAATTTAATGCAAGCTCTCATTTAATAAAAATATTTTATTTATTTTATTCAGAATTTTTGTTAATTACATTAATTAACAAAAATTCACATAAAACTCTTGCAACATTTCAATATCACATGCAGAACCAGTTTCAACAATTTCACCCGAAACAATTCCAGTTTCCATTGAAATAATTTTAGCGCTTTCTTTTTCTTTCCCTGGCATATTATTTGCTCCAAATAGTGTCGGTATAACTGAAGTGTGTCACCCTATGGTTCGCGAATAATGTAGACATGATCGAGACCCCTCTTTGATCAATAATCATCAGCGGGACCTAGAGATCCGTACTGACTCCCACAAATTCAATGATGACTTCTGTGATCGTGCGAACCTTATACACATGTAACTCAATCCCATTATCTCGCGATATATTACGTGTCCAAGATTTGATCATCGGTATCTCCATTCCTAGTTTGATCTCGTTACCGACAAGTACTCTTTTCTTGTTCCCGTGATATAACATTCTAGTGATCACATCATTTGCTTGCAAGCTAACTAATGAACTAATGTGATATCACCGAGAGGGCCCGGAGTATATATATCCGTCATCGGGATGGAAAAATTCCACTCTTGATCCATGAGCCTCTACATAACACCTTCGTAGCACTAAACCCACCTCTATAGTCACCATGTTAAGGTGAGACGTTTGATGTTATCAAGATACTCTTCCAGTGTTAATGATTGACATGATCTCATGGTCTAAGGACTAGGATTACTTCGTATGATGTTATAGCAATATAAACATAATGACTTTGATCGTAATGCTATACTTCTGATGAATGTTCATCACATCATTCCAACAATGGTGTGACCTTGTTATTAACAACATCCAATGTCCATGATCAGGAAACCTTTGATCATCTTGTTAATCAGTGAGCTAGTTTATTAGAGAGGCATAACTAGGAAGATTCTATTTGTTTATTAAACACACATGTATTAATGTTTCTATATTAATAAAATTATAGCATGAGAAATAAACATTTATCATTAATAAGGAATAATATAATAATCACTTATTATTGCCTCTCGGGCATATTCCCTTCAATGGCGCGTGGTACCTTCCAGGGCAGTGATGCGGCTGTAGCACCTGCGCAAATCAGATTGCAAAGTGTCCACCTTATCCGCGAGTTTAGTCACCAAGGGGAGAAGATCATCCTTCTTCTCTATCTCCTTGAGACGGTGACGGACTTCAATGCAATGGAGTAGCTCCTGCTTCCGATATATCTCCAGTGATCGCACGCGGTCATTGGTCCTGGGGACAACTTCCTCTTCCTCATCCATAATTGATGGATCGGGGAAGTGGAAACCGTTCCTCCACTATTCTTGAGGCTTCACCCTCATACGAGCACCGAAGGTAGGCTTCTGGAGCGTGGCACCGTTGCTTCCCTGCTAGCATGCACCAATATTAGGTAATTCCTTACGCTTGTGCGGCCTGGGGTCCATGGTGATGAACTTGACCGTGTCCACACGCGCTTTTCCATGCGGCTTGTGACCTTCACTCTCTTGTTGAGCTCTCTTCATCACCGCCCAGTTGATCTCCAGGGGATCATAGACATCGCGGCTGATGTAGATGTCACTCCAATCTTCATTGGCATCGCTATTGTAGAAGCTTGGCTCTACGTACTCTTTGTACCTCGGTATAAACCTCTTGACATCCTCGTTGTCGTCCTCCATGGACGGGCTGCGAGAGCGGTCCCTAGAAGGAGCAATGGGATCTAGGGGTTTCCCACGGCCTAGGACGGGATAGAGCATGGCTAGATTAGTTCCTGGCGATTATGATTAGAGAGAGGCACAATGGCAGTATATAAGAGTGGTCAGAGGTTGGTAAAACTCGTGAGAAACACCAAATTAACATCCAAGAAAAGAATCTTAACGGAACAAGGAAAGAAATCATGAATTTGGAGAAGTCCTGCCGCGTAACGACCAACTATACAGGCGTGGCTCGTATAGTTCTGGCCGTGTGTTGCCTGTCAAAACTCACCGGCGGGCAGCGACGAGCAACACGAAGAGCCGGGAGGCTCCCAGAGCGGCTGGTGGGCCCTGGTCCCTCGGTCAGCCCGCCGCAAATCTTCCGCACGCAGCGTCTGTCTTGGTTCGAGGCGTGCCACCTATACCTGGTCGGGAAGGTGATGGATTGTTCCGATTGGTTTCTGCACGGTAAACAAGTATCGTAAAATTCGAGCCGTGATCGGCTCCCGTGTTTCCAGAATCGGCTTTAGAGCCGATTATCCCCATGGCTCGCATTGGATCTATGATAACATGGGGTTTTGCTTAACTACAAGCTAAATCGATCTCGATAGTTTGGTGTTTTCACCACGCAACCGGGCGTCCCAGCGTAGTTGAGCCTAATAGATACGAAAAATAGTAGAAAACCGATCCTAGAGAAGGCCTAAAACCAACATAACGTCAATTCCGGGCGTCCCTCTAAGATCAATAAACCATACTTTACGTATTACCGGATCGTTCAACCCGTTTGTGACGCCTAATCACGTAGATATTAAACTAAACCTTGATGAACAAGGCACAACTATAACAGATCAAATCGACTAAGCAGAAATCAAGCAAGATGCCACCTTCACACCGGAGAAGGTGCAAAGGCAGCGATAGCTAGAGGCAGCATAAATAAGCAATCATAGTAAAAGTATCGATGCTAGCTCTAACAAATCTGTGGTAAAGGTGTTACTCGCCATCAACAAGGCTTCAAAGACGAGTAACACCGGATAACGATAGTAAATCGCCTAGATCGCAAGATGCGATCTAGGCAGCATAGCACTTACCCGAGAAAAACCCTAGAAACAAGGGGTGGCGATGCGCCGAGATTGTGTTTGTTGTGAACGTGATTGTCCTCCCTTCTTTGATAACCATAGGTACATATTTATAGTCCGGAGACTCTCTACTTTTGGAATAACTCTACAACTCTATCTTTACCTAAACTGAAACGGAACCTAAACTGAAACAAAACCTACTATGATACAAGATACACGGGCAACTCAGCCCAAATTTATGCACTAGGCCGATCCAACAACGCGTTGAATATATGTCTCTTCTAAGCCCATCTTGGTCACGGCCCATCCCCTTCGTAGGCCAAAATATGGCGATAACACATGCCCCCCTGGTTTTGGCAATGATAATTCCAAAACCACTCTGTGTGTTTTTCTTCTCCTGGGTTTTTTTTTCTCTATCGGGTTACGCGTACGTCGAGCAGCGTGGCGACAGATCAATCACGCCACCCCTTCATCATGATGCCTGTCTTCTCAACTCCTCCGCGATTGCATGATTTGATGATTTTGGCGGCGTAACTGGGAAACTGCTATGGCATTGAACCGTTTCTTCACTATTCCTCTTTATTTAAATCCGCCTGAACAGTTCACAGTCCCCATCTTCCTCCCGTAGCCAGAAAACCCTCTTTCTTCACCGGAAAAAACCCTCTTTTTCGCCATGGCCTCCTCTTCCTCCGGCCTGTCTTCGCCTCCAATAGCCTCAGTGACCGCGAACCAACTCCGGAACACCCGCCGACAGCGGCGTACAACACTCTCGCCCCACAATGGTGGGACGAGAGGGGTTGGGACTTTGCCGTCTGGTCGGGAAGGCGATCGTCCACGACGGGCGCGAATAACCTTCCTCGACGGGAGGCTGGAGGCGGGCAGCAGCGACGCCATGTCACGGATGGCGTCGACTCCTCTGAAGAAGAGGAAGAAGAAGAGGAGGAGGAGGACACCTCCTCCGAGGAGTACCAGCCGGTAAAGTACTTCCGTGCGGGTCCGAAGACGGCGGCGATGACGAGGGGCGAGGAGGCCCTACCTCGATGGCTTGGCGAGCAAGACTGTAGCAGCGCCGAAGACAGCGAGGAGGACGGCGGCGGTAGCAGCGACGACGACCTCGGCCTTGATTAGGATTTAGTAGTAGTAGCATTAGTAGTAGCAGGACTCCTTTTGTAATCGACCATCCTTTTGCAATTGATCATCTTCAAATGAATGAAAATCTGTTCCCCAAAGCCTTTTCTGGTTTGCCCCTAATTTCGCTGATTGCCAAAATAGGTCGTTGCTCCAAGAGCCGATGACACCGCATCGGCTCCCATCATACTACACGCATACAGTCTAACAGGTCACAGCGCAAAGAGCCGATGACCACCCATCGGCTTCTCCAAAACCAGAACGTTGATACTGTATGGTTTCATTGCACGCCCATCCTTAGTGTCACGAACGTTGGTAAAAATTAAATCTGGTCGCATCTTTAGGCACCTCAAAACGGCCACTTCTTGGTTTAAAACGGTAACCCGCGACCCTTTTTCAAAATGGGCGACCTGTGTCCTTCTTCTTCAAAACGGGCGATCCAAACTCCAATTGCCCATCGAAAAACGTGCCCTGAACGAACAACTCGTGACCAGCAAGGATGATGGTGACGAAGCTTAAATCACCAAGTTGGACTACGTCCGTGCTGACACCTTCTACACCCTCGAGGCAGTAGCTCGTATGTGTAGGCTGGCATCTGTTGGTAGCTTGTGTGAACCTCTAGAGTCGATGACCTTGCATCGGCTATATTCGAATTTTTAATCGGCCGATTTTCAACATCGGCCCCCACATTTTTACTGTCCATCGTCTTACGTGTTTTGCCTAGCCGATTTCAGGTATCGGCTCTTCTAGTTCTACTGTCCAACATCCCACATGCTTGGGAAGTATTTCTTGAGATGTTGACCGTTGACCGCCACTGGGAATTTCACGCCGTCCAGTTGCTCAAGCATGTACGCGTTCCCTCTTAACACTTGGTCGACCTTGTATGGCCCGTGCCAATTTGGAGACCATTTACCATATGCTGCGTCCTTAGTACCCAAGGGCAACACAGCTTCCCATACCAGATCTCCAACGTGGAACTCCTTTGGCTTCACCTTCTTGTTGTAGGTACGAGCTACTTTAGCCTTGTTCTCTTTTATTTTCTCAAGCGACCACAGCCTAAGCTCAGTCACATCTTCCACATCACTCATCAAAGTTGCATATTCTTCACCGTTAGCTCATTACGAAAAGTAACACGTCTCGATCCAGCCGTAATTTCCCAAGGCAATACGACTGTGACCATAGACCAGATGGTGCGAGAGGTTTTTATCGCCCCATGGCACGACATGCGATAAGCCCATAAAGCCTCGATAAAACCTCATGCCAACGCCTAGGGTGCTCATCGATCTTCCTCTTGATCAGCTTGATAAGACTTTGGTTGGGCGCCTCGCTTGCCCATTTGCTTGAGCGTAGTACGGGATGACCGTATCGGCTTAATCCTGTGTCCTCAGTAACTTTACGAACTCGTGAGAAATAAAAACCGAACCTCCATCGGTTGTGATAGTCTGGGGAATCCCAAACCTATGAATGACGTGCTCTTTCACGAAATCGATGACATCTTTTGAACTTACTGACTTCATAGGGACGGCTTCCACCCACTTGGTAAAATAATCTGTGATGGCCAAGATCCACATGTGGCCCTTGCTTGACGGAGGATTGATCTTGCCGATCATGTCCATGCCCCAACCTCGGAATGGCCAAGGCTTGATGATGGGATTCATTGCTGATGCGGGTACCATCTGGATTTTTCCAAATATCTGACATGCTTGACACCCTTTGTAGTACTTAAAACAGTCCTCGAGCATGGTAGGCCAATAAAACCCTGATCTCCTGATCAACCACTTCATCTTATGAGCCGACTGGTGAGTCCCACAGGCGCCTTCATGTACCTCGTGTAGGAGCCGATTAGCCTCACTGTTCCTGCACATTTGAGCAATAATCCTTCCAGGTCTGTAAAACATTTCGTCCCCAATAAGCACATACTTCATGGCTCAGTACCTTATCCGTTTAGGTGCCCCAGCGAATCCTTCAAGTAATTGAAGATATCGGCTCTCGATCGTCGGCTTCCGTGAGTCACCTGAATATCGGCTCCCTCCACGCCTCTTTATAGCCCGAAGCCATCCATGCAAGATCATTTGCCTCTATGTTCTGCGCTGGATCCTGAAGTTAAGTTTACGTATCGAATCGTGCCATCAACTCACGGCAGTGCAACCATAATGGGAAGAGGGACTCGCTCTCGCACTTGTACTCCTCTGAGTTGGGAAATCACCAACCGAGTCACCAAAATTTCCACTGCCTCTCCGCCCCGAGGAGTAACTCCATCCCATGCGTATTGCCTCGTACTCGGCTTCATTGTTGGTGTGAAGGGTAGACAACCTGATGGAGAAGGAAAATGTTGCCCCAGGCGACGAAGCAAAATGCCGATGCCGCAGCCATCGTCACATCACAAATCGAAAAACATAGCCCACGCTTTTATGGACAGTGCCGCTATGTTAGTGTTGATCCTCTCCGCAATAAGATCAGCCAGCGCCTGTCCCTTAACAGCTTTCGCGGGTTGATACCGGATGTCAACTCTGATAATGCAAACATCCATTTGCCCAATCGGCCTTTTAGCATAGGAGGCGATAGCATGTGCTTTATGACGTCCGACTTGCATATGATGATGACCTCTGTGATAGCAAGATGTGGCGACTTGGTGCATGTAAAAACAAGCAGGCACAACTTGTCGATATCCGGATACCTCGTCTGCGTCCCAAAGCATCCTTACGCTTATGTAGAATACGACTCGCTCTAGCCCATCATGCACTTGTCCCACCACTGAGGCGATGGACGTGTCAGCCACTGACAAGTAAATATAGAACGGTTTGTCTGGCTGGGGTGGAACTAACACCGGCTTTGTCAGATAGTCTTTGATCTCGTCGAAGGCCCGTTGTTTCGCCCCAGCGGAATTCCTCGTCAGCTTTAATTTTCACGAGCCCCATGAACGGCTCTATCCTTCCTGACAAGTTAGAGATGAATCGTCTGACGAAGTTGATCTTGCCGATGAGAGACTGCAGCTCTTTCTTTGTAGTGGGTGGCTTCATTGTCCGCACTGCCTCCTTACTCTTCAGGCCGATCTCAATCCCGCGTTCATGGACCAAGAAACCCAAGAACTGACCGGCCGTTACTCCGAAGGCACACTTCTTTGGATTCATCCTCAGGCCGAACTTTCTTGTTCGGTCCAGGACGCGTTGTAGATCGCCCAAGTGCCCTTGCGTTTAAGCAGACTTGACCACCACATCGTCAATGTAGATTTCCACGGATGGCCGATCGGTCGTGGAAAATATAATTCATGGCCCTCTGGTATGTGGCGCCAAGATTCTTTAGTCCAAACGTCATGACCACATACTCGAATAACCCCGAACACGGTACTCTGAATGCGGTTTTGTGTATGTCTTCTGGAGCCATAAAAATTTGGTTGTAACCAGCATTGCCATCCATGAAACTTAAGATCTTGTGACCAGCCGCTGCGTTGATTAACGTCTCTGCTACCGGCATCGGATACTCATCCTTTGGGGTAGCCCTGTTGAGATCCCGAAAATCGATGGCGACCCGCCATTGGCCATCCTTCTTCTCTACAGGCACTATACTAGAAATCCATTCAGCATACCTGCATGGCCTGATTAACTTGGCTGTCAACATTTTCTCGACCTCCTTCTTGACTTCTTTCAGAATTTCGGCCTTCATTTGCCGTGCTCGCTGCTGAAATGGCCGGAATCCTTTTTTCAGTGGGAGCCGATGCTCAATGATGCTCCTGTCTAACCCAGGCATTTCTGTGTAGTCCCAGGCGAAGCAGTCTGGGTATCGTTTCAACAGGGCGATCATTGGGCCTCGCAGACCCGGATCTAACTTTTGGCGATAAATGTTGGTGGCTTATCCCCAGGACCAATGTCAATCTCCCCCACTACATCATCGGATGTGAACCCATACCCAAGCTTTCCGTCACCTGTCAGGTCGATGCTAAACACAGGGCAAACAGTAGGTGAGGACAACAAAAATAATTTGGGCCGATTGCCTGAATCGGCCCCCTTTTTGATTGCGTTAGTCGAGGGTGGCATACACCTCATGGTTTTACAATGGCAGGGCGTCTCCTTACGGCTACATGATCCGCTTGTCGTATGATCGTTGCTTTTATTTATTTTTGTGGCGATCGCGAGGATCGGCCGTACGTATGATCGTGGACCTTTCTACTCTCGGGGCGGTGGATAAGACCAGCCTCACCCCGTTTTTTGACGCTTCAATGCGCTCACAGCCGTCCAAACTGATTCCAGAGATCGGCTCTTGGTCTTCTGCTTCCCAGATGTTCATGCCAGCAATGGAAACCTCGATAGAATCGTCTGCCTGGACGACCTCCACTTCATCCCCGTCCCACTGTATTAGGCACTGGTGCATCGTGGATGGAATGCAGCAGTTAGCGTGGATCCAATCCCTTCCTAGCAAGACGGCGTAGGTACTTTTGCTGTTCACGACGAAAAATGACGTGGGTATGGTTTTCCTGCCCACGGTCAAATCCACGTTCAGAACGCCTTGCGTTTCCGAAGACTGGCCGTTGAAGTCGCTTAACGTGACGTTAGTTTTGATCAGGTCCGCAGTGGAGCGTCCCAAACGTCGTAGCATGGAGTATGGCATGATATTGACTGCCGCTCCGGTGTCCACCAACATCTTGCTGACGGGTTGTCCATTGATGTAGCCCCGCAGGTACAGCGCTTTCAGATGTTTGTAACCCTTTTCTCGTGGCTTCTCAAAGATAACTGGCCGTGGGCCGCAGTCAAACTGTGCTACTGGTAGCATATTGGTTCGTGGCGCGCAGAACTCTGCCGGGAGTACGAACACCATGTTTGTGCCAGCCGATGCCTGTGCATCGGCTTTTATTGGCTTGGGGCGCCACTCTTTCCTTGTCGCGCGGCCCTCCGTCTCCGTAGTCTGCCTTACTTTGTGGCGGATCAGGCCGTGCTTTCTTTAGCGTGGAGATCTGCGCTCAGCTTCTTCTAAGTTACGCAGCCGTTGCACTCTACGCTTCGGTGTGTACTCGAGTCCATCGGGCACCACCTTGGGTGAAACCTGTCTTCTTCTTTGTCATCCACAGGCCTCTCAAGGCCCTTTGCTCGAGCGGACTCCTTAGGACGGCTTTGAGGTTGGAGAGGTCCTAGACGTTCGAACACCGATCTCGGCCTCGTGCCCTTCTTTGTTGTCCACATTACGGGCGCTTGTCATTGTAGGCAATCGGCTCATTCCCACGTCCCAGCAATGTTTGAAAAAGGGGCAATCCCAATGTTTGTCTGCGCCTTCCTTCTCTTTGGGTGGTCTCCTGGCGAGGTGCCCATGTCCTTCATTGCCTCCACTGTGCTGGCGCCGTTGATCATGCTGATGCTCATACTTATTAAGGAGATGCGTGGAATGTGGCTTCGATACCGCACCCTCCTCACTGTTCCTGTTAAGTATCTCCCGTCGTGGCTGGGCGGTCGCGTGGACCAGCCTTCTTTCTTTGCCCGAGAGTGATCACCTCCTTCCTTGTACGTGTCATGGTGGTACCAGACCCAGCCATGTTGACACCGACGAAAAGTCGATTGACGTCTCGCGAGCGCCGAGGCTCTATCATGTTGACACCGGGAACGGGTTCGTGTCCACTTTCATGGCGAATCGGCGAGGATCGGCGGCCTTGTTCTATTGCCATCTGGATTTGGCGACGTAGCTCTTTGCAATCATTGGTGGTGTGGGTGAACGAATGATGCCACTTGCAGTATGGTCTCCCGTTCATCTCCTGAGCGGTAGGGATTTTGTGGCCCTCGGGTAACCTCAGTTGTTTCTCTTTCAGCAGTAAATCGAATATCTGCTCGGCTTTGCTCACGTCGAAGTCAAACCCTTTCAAAGGCCCCTGCTGTTTCACCCACTTGCAGGACACGGGGTCTGCCCCCCGAGCCCACTCGGCCACGGCCACCTCCTGGTCTTGTGTAGGATCATCTTCTTCTGTAACGACCAGGCTTACGGGCCGCTTGAACCTGTCTTGGTATAACTCAGGGTGGCGCTGTTCATACATCGTCAGTTTCTGGGCCATGTGTGCCAGTGAGTTGTACTCCACCTGGAAAGCCATATCCTTGATGGGTGCTAAGAGTCCCAACACTGCCAGCTCGATTGCTTCCTTCTCGGTTAAACGAGCCGAGTAACATCATTCTTGATGGTCCTGAAGCGCTGGATGTATTCGGCTACGGTTTCTCCCCGCTTCTGTCGTACTTGCGCCAGGTCTGCAATGCCAGCCTCGGTAGCCTCCGAATGGTACTGGATGTGGAACTGTTCTTCTAGTTGCTTCCAGTGCGAATTGAATCGTGGCGGCGAGGTGTACCACCCAAAGGCTGGTCTGTTAGAGATTGTGCAAAAATCTCACGCGCATTTGATCCGATGCGAAATCATGCCTAGCTGCGTGTATCGGCTACGTGCTCGATCGAGCTTGACCCCTCGACCGCTGAATCTTGAGAACTCGGGGAGCTTATATTTGGGCGGTAGTGGAATCAGGTCAAACTCGTTGGTACGGCTTTGAGTAGCCGATTGTGCGCCTTTTCGCACGGGTTTAACCGATCTCTCAAGATGGCGTGATTTGGTCCACTGTTTGAGCTGCAGGGCTGGATTCTCATGGCTTGTTCCAGTGGCATACTTGGCTAGCTTTGTTTGTCGGCGTCCATCCGGACATCGTTGCTCGAACGCTGCTCTCGAAGATCTGCGGCGGGAACCCCGCCATGAGACTCCTGCGGTTGATCTGGTGGTGCGCCAAGTTGTTGCGATCCGGCACGTAGGCACATATGTACCCATGCGGGATCTCCTTGGGTGGCTCGAACAGGAATTGGCAATCACCTGGATCGCCTCCGGCCCTGTAGACAATGTATGCCGCTGATCCTGGCGGCTCTGGAGCCGCGAGTGTGAATGGCAGTTGCGGCCTGGTGTGGAGCGGTCTTTCTCCTTGGTGGGTTCCTAAAGTGGGCCCCGACGGAGAGTACTGATGTTTCATGATCTCCTGGACCACGCGAACCGCGACCCGCTCGAAAGCGTTCACCAGGCTCTCAGAGTGGCGGTGTAGAGAATGAGCCACCATGTAGTTGACCTCCTGTCGTAGAGCCCTGGAGCGTTCCTCCGAAGGAACAGACAGATCCACTTCATCGAGAGCACCCTCGGGGGAGAATCCCTTCCACTTGATGCCACGCGTACGGGTCCTCTCGAAAGAGCCGATAAGGTCGGCTTCAAGAGCCCTTTGATCTCGTCATACCGCTTTGTGCTCAGCAGGAAGCTCGTCGTACGTGACCGGCCTGTTCTCCATCGCAGCGTCGGACATTGATGTAGACGTTGTTGAAGGTCCCACCGGGCGTGCCAGAATGTGTTGCCTGTCAAAACTCACCGGCGGGCAGCGACGAGCAACACGAAGAGCCGGGAGGCTCCCAGAGCGGCTGGTGGGCCCTGGTCCCTCGGTCAACGGCCGCAAATCTTCCAAACGCGCCGCGCGTCTGTCTTGGTTCGGCGTGCCACCTGACCTATACCTGGTCGAAGGTGATGGATTGTTCGATTGGTTTCTGCACGGTAAACAAGTATCGTAAAATTCGAGCCGTGATCGGCTCCCGTGTTTCCACAAATCGGCTTTCAGAGCCGATTATCCCCATGGCTCTGCATTGGATCTATGATAACATGGGGTTTTGCTTAATTACTACAAGCTAAATCGATCTACGATAGTTTGGTGTTTTCACCACGCAACCGGAACGTCCCACGCGTAGTTGAGCCTAATAGATACGAAAAATAGTAGAAAACCGATCCTAGAGAAGGCCTAAAAACCAACATAACGTCAATTCCCGAAACGTCCCCTCTAAGATCAATAAACCATACTTTACGTATTACCGGATCGTTCAACCCGTTTGTGACGCCTAATCACGTAGATATTAAACTAAACCTTGATGAACAAGGCACAACTATAACAGATCAAATCGACTAAGCAGAAATCAAGCAAGATGCCACCTTCACACCCGGGAGAAGGTGCAAAGACGGCGAGATAGCTAGAGGCAGCATAAATAAGCAATCATAGTAAAAGTATCGATGCTAGCTCTAACAAATCTGTGGTAAAGGTGTTACTCGCCATCAACAAGGCTTCAGTACGAGTAACACCGGATAACGATAGTAAATCGCCTAGATCGCAAGATGCGATCTAGGCATAGCACTTACTACAGAAAAACCCTAGAAACAAGGGGTGGCGATGCGCCGAGATTGTGTTTGTTGTGAACGTGATTGTCCTCCCTTCTTTGATAACCATAGGTACATATTTATAGTCCGGAGACTCTCTACTTTTGGAATAACTCTACAACTCTATCTTTACCTAAACTGAAACGGAACCTAAACTGAAACAAAACCTACTATGATACAAGATACACGGGCAACTCAGCCCAAATTTATGCACTAGGCCGATCCAACAACGCGTTGAATATATGTCTCTTCTAAGCCCATCTTGGTCACGGCCCATCCCCTTCGTAGGCCAAAATATGGCGATAACACCGTGTAGTTGGTTCTGGGCAGATATTTCCAAATATCTCGAGTCTAGGTCGATTAAGTTACCGACTTGGAACCGACAAAACCTTTTTTTAAAAAATAACGGAAAAGGGACGGACCATCCAGAAGGTTTAACGACCAACTATACGGCGGGAGGTTTTTTCTCCGGCCGTATAGTTTCTAGAGGCCGAAAAATATTTCACGAAGGGAATACAATACCTTTAACGACCAACTATACGGCGGGAGATTTTTCTCCAGCCATATAGTTGCGCCCGTATAGTTAGTAAAACCCCTCAAAAACTTCAGAAAAACAAGATATATTCAAAGGTAAAAATTTCAGAAGTATAAACCTGAAGACAAATCACTTATTAGAGAAAGAAAACTTACCTTCCACTTACCGTTTATTTAGTCGTGAGTGACAAGCTCCTCCAACAACAAGGACTTCTTTCTCTTTTTGAGGAATTGACCTTAGTTCATCTAATAATTCTTGTAAACGAAAATCACCAGGACTAAAGTTCCTCTCAATAAGATTGGTGTCTTGATGGGCAAATATGGACACTGCATCCAACATATTTATTACTTGCCTCTGCATAATCTGTAACTCAAACTCTTGAAGTAAAAGGATCCAACAGATCAGTCTTGGCTTATGATTTTCCCTCTCAATGAGTTCTTCTAAACCATCACGATCCGTATGAACTCTTACTTTTGCATCAACTAAATAAGAACAAAATTTATCACAAGATAAAAATACATAAAAAGTTCTCTTTCTTCCTTAGGATAGTTCTTTTGAGCACTATTAAGAGTTCTACTAGCATGATGTATAATATTAAATCTGCGACCTATATGTTGTCCCAGAGCTACTCCTACAGCATCATCACTAGCTTCACATATTAAATCAAATGTCATATCCCAAATAGGTGGTTTAATAATAGGAGCATGGGATATAGCATATTTAAGTTTATCAAAGGCTACAAGAAATTTATCATCAAAATTAAATCTTACTCCCTTTTGCAACATGTTAGTTAAAGGTTTGGAAATCCTAGATAAATTTCTAATGGACCTTCTATAAAAACCCACATGACCAAGAAAACTTCTTATACCTTTTATATCCCTAGATTGTGGCATTCTCTCTATCGCTTCAACCTTAGCTCTATCTACTTCAATACCCTTACCTAATACCTTATGTCCAAGGACTATACCTTCTTTAACCATAAAATGGAACTTCTCCCAGTTTAGAACAAGATTGGTTTCTTCACAACGCTGCAAAATTCTTTTGAGATTATCCAAGCAACTAGTAAACAAAGTTCCATAGATAGAAAAGTCATCCATAAATACTTCCATTATCAATTCTATAAAATCCTCCAGCAATCATGCATCTTTGAAAAGTAGCTGGAGCATTACATAAACCAAAAGTCATGCGTCGGTAAGCATGTAGACCATAAGGACTAATGAAAGTTTAAGTTGGTCATCAGGAGGAACAACTATTTTGGAAAAACTAGAGTATCCGTCTAAGTAGCAAAAATGAGTATGGTTTGCTAACATCTCAAAAGTTTGATCTATGAACAGTAAATGATAGTGATCTTTTCTAGTTTTATTCAATTTCCTGAAATCTATACACATCCTATGTCCAACACTAGTTCTACTAGGTATCAATTCATTTTTTCATTAGGAACAACAGTAAAACCGCCCTTCTTAGGAACACAATGAACAAGACTTACCCATTCACTTTCTTTTAGAAGATATATTATACTTGCATACAATAGGCGTACTATTTCTTTTCTTACTACTTCCTTCATTTTGGGCTTCAGCCGTCTATTGAATTCTGCAACTGGTTTAGCACCTTCCGCCATGAATATTCGATGAACGGTTATCATGGGACTAATGCCCTTGAAATCATCCATTAAGTACCCAAAGGACTTGCGATGCTCCTTAAGGAGTTTCATGAGTTCTGGACGAGCACGAACGGAAGAATATGGGACATCCATCTGATGGTAAGGCATGGAAGAACTTCGATGACAATTACCCCTGGTGGGCAGAAGAGGCTCGGAATGTCAGAATTGCGACATCAACAGATCGGTTCAATCCATATGGTATGTAGACGGCCTCGTATAGATGCCGGCCAGTGTATGTTATTCCGCTCAATCTCCCTCCTGGAGTATTAATGCAACGGAATATCATGTTTTTGTCGCTGATAATTCCAGGACCTGAGTACCCGGGGAAGAATTTGAGTGTCTACATGTAGCCGATTGTGGATGATTTGAACCACTCTTGGATACACGAGACGTTGACATACGACCGAGCATCAAATAGAAACTTCTTGATGTAAGTTTGGTTGTAGTATACCATGCATGACATGCCCGGGTACGCCGTAACATGACGATGGTGAACAGCTGGTAAGTGGTGATGGTAGCTCGGTTGACTGTAGAGCCTTATTGGGAGACCCCAAGAGCAAGGTGTGATGAGCACAACAACAAGTTTTCCCTCAGTTATGAAACCAAGGTTATCGAACCAGTAGGATCAAGGAAACAACTCCAAGGTGTTGCTAACAACTTGGAATCCTGCACAACATAAACTCAAGATTTTGCCCCAACTTATAGTGATGTTGTCAATCTCACTGGTTTGCTGAAAACAAAGGATTAAACGTGTAGTGTGGAAGGTAATAATTGCTTGTAGAGAGTAAGTGGTAACACTAGATGATGTATCAATGATAAAGATTGGACCGGGGTCAACAGTTCACTAGAGGTGTTCTCCTTAAGATAGATAACATGTTGGGTGAACAAATTACAGCGGGGCAATTGACAGGTTGGGAAAGCATAACAATGCAAATACTAGACATCATGACTCCTATGAGATTTGATTGGGCATTACAACAATATACATAGATCGTAATCCAACTGCATCTATGACTAATAATCCACCTTCAGGTTATCATCCGAACCCCTTTCAGTTTAAGTTGCAAGCAATGGATAATTGCATTAAGCAATGTGTGTAAACTAAACAATACAATTTTTCCATGAACGAAAGATTGTTGTTTTCTCCCTAGTAGCAACAACACATCTACAACCTTAGAGATTTATGTAACTTCCCAAGATTACTAGAGGCATGAACCTACTATCGAGCATAAATACTCCCTCTTGGAGTCACAAGCATCTACTTGTCCAAGATAGCTACTAGCAATGGAGAGCATGCAAACATGACATAGTATCTCAATATCCATCGGATCCCCGCAAACATGACATGTATGATTACAAATAGATGATCCTGATAATGAATGGAGCTCACAAGATCTAAACATGATAGCACAAAGGAGGAGAAACAACCATCTAGCTAATGTATGGACCCATAGTCGAAGGGTTAACTACTCACGCATCATACCGGAGGCTGGCATGGTGATGAAGAAGGCCTCCAGGATGATGTCTCCCCTCCAGCAGGGTGCCGTGAAGAGCTTCAAATCCCCCCGACCTAGGGACGATGGTGGTAGCGGCTACAGACTGTTTCATGGAGATCTGATCCGGTGCTTAGGGTTTCTGCATCGGGGTGACTTTATAGGCGAAGAGGCGAGGCAGGGGGCCGCCCGAGGGGCCCGCACCAGGTGGTGGCGTGCCCTAGGGGTGCCCGCGCGGCCCTAGGGTGTGGCCCCCCTTCGGCTACCCTTCGGTCTCTGTGTTCTCTCCGGTAAAATATTGACTTTGGCTTTTGTCCCGTCCAATTCTGAGAATATTTCCTTACTAGCTTTTCTGAAACCCAAAAAGCAGAAAACAGGCAATTGGCACTCGGGAACTTGTTAATAGGTTAGTCCCAGAAAAAGTATAAAAATACCTCAAAGTATAGACAAAGCATAGCAAAGTTGATACTAAACAAGCATGGAACATCAAAAATTATAGATACGTTTACGGCGTATCAAGCATCCCCAAGCTTAACTCATGCTTGTCCTTGAGTAGTTAATTGATAAAAAGAATAATTTTTTAGGTGACATGCACCATCACAATCTTGATCAAACCATTTGCAAAGCATTGAAAGCTGGGATCAAAGTATTGTAAACATGAGCATGGAAGATGTAGCTCTAACAATAATACATAACAACTATGTTGTAACATGAAAAGATACAAACAAAGATCATGAATAACAATGCATTGAGAGACGTTTGTTTGTTTCACATACAGAAAACATAGCATAGTGGTATTCAGCTTGTCCTTCTGATACGTCCAATTTGCATCACCATTCTATATCATAATTTGCCTATATTCATTGATACATTTCTTATTATGGGTTGTTATTTATGTATTTTCCTCTATTTTTGCATGTTGGATCATTCTTGGAGGATGGACTGCCGGAGTAAGGTTTCTGATGGAAAAAGAGGTGTTTTGATGCAATTTCGCAAAGATCAGAAAAATATTGGAAAATTATATTTTCCTAGAACACGAAGGGATCCAGAAGGGGAGGCGTAGCTGGGCCACAGGGGGCCCAGACCCCCCTAGGCGCGGGTCCCCCCTGGGTTGCGCCTAGGGGAGATGTGGCCCACCTGGCCGGCCTCCGACTCTTCCCTCCCACATATATCTTCCTCTCGGAACCCTAATACCAGGGGGGTGACCATAGAAAGATTTCCATCGCCTCTACGGGGCAGAAAACATCGAGAGAGAAAGAACTCTACGGCAGACAAATTTCTACCGGGAAAATTCCTTCCCGGAGAGGGAAGATCGTCGCCATCAACACCGTCTCAAGCTAGACTTCATCGGGATCATCATCATCCACACCATCATCTCCACCAGCACCATCATCACCACTCCATCCCGCTGTAACAATTGTATTGGATCTTGCATTAGTTCTTAGGGGAAACTTTCCCGCTGTTAATTTCTATTGTAGTTGATGCTTGTGAGTGGAACCATTGGATTATTGTTTATGTTCAGATTGTTATCCATCACCATATCATCTTTGATCTTGATCCATATGATGTCTTGTGAGTAGTTCATTTAGTTCTTGAGGACATGGGAGAAGTCATGTTGTTAGTAGTGGATTTGTGTTGAGTTTTTATTCAATGGTTTAGTATTTAAGTTGTGGTACTATTCTTCTAGTGGTGTCATGTGAACGTCTACTACATGATACTTCACCATTTATGGGCCTAGGGGGATGAATTGTGTATTTCACTACTAATTGTGGGGTTGCCGGAGTGACAGATACCTGAACCCCCGTTAGGACACCTTTGCGCAAGGGAGTGTAGGATCTCAGAGTTTAAGGCTGTGGTTAGGTTTATATCTTAATTACTTTCCTATAGTTGCGGATGCTTGTAGGGGGTTTAATCACAAGTATGTATTAGTCCAAGTAAGGTCGATACATTAGCACAGGTTCAACCACACAACACTTACAACACCAGAGAAGGGTACTCAGCTATTTGAAGTGAAAGCACTTGACAGAATTCCCATGTGTCCTCGAGATCGTTTGGTCCTTATAAGTATTTTCACCGACTTGTCCTTTGCTAAGAAAGGATTAGGCCACTTGTTTCAGTTGTCATTGTCTTTATTACTTGCACTTTGTTTCGTTGCTTTATCAAAAAAACCCTAAAAATCTGTTTGCTAAGTATTTACAGAGATTTCCTGCTCCATACCACTAGTAAACACCTTCTTCTCCTCGTTGGGATCGACACTCCTATTTATCGAAAGTACTACGATACACCCCCTATACTTGTGGGTCATCAATACTATTTTCTGGCGCCGTTGCTGGGGAGTAAAGCGCCATTGAAGAGTGGAACTGGTAAAGGAAACTTCTACTGTGAGTATTGCTTTTTGTTTCTGTTTATTACTTTGTTTCCAATATGGATAACCCACTTGGTTTTCTGTTTGGGAAAAACTACTACCACTGTTAGGGTAGTAGATGAACCACCACCTGTTGAGATAGATCCTTTTAAGATATCTACAAGTATTGTTGATCATGTTATGGATAATTATTATTTTGGGGATGGAACTATTCATCTCGGTGATCATTTTATTTTTATCCATGAATTATGCGGGTTGTTTAAGTGTGCATGTATCACAACTGAACAGGTGAAGAAGAAGTTACTCTCTATATCCTTGAAAGGGAAAGCTGAAGAATGGTATAAGCTGCTGAAGAATGGACAATCCATGGAATGGGAGGAAATGACATCTCTCTTTTATTCTAAATTCTATCCTCCTAGTGAGATTCATAAGGATAGAAATCTGATATATAACTTTTGGCCTCATGATGGAGAGAGTACAGCTCAATCTTAGGGGAGATTGAAGTTACTAATAATTAAATTTCTTATTCATGAACTCCCTAACAATATCATTATCAATAACTTTTATGCTAGGCTTTCTCTTCATGATAAAGATTTACTAGAAGCTTCTTGTGCTGGATCATTCTCATGTATGAAGGAACAAGCTAAATGGAATTCACTTGAACGTATTCAAGAGAACACTGAAGCTTGGGAGAATGACAAAGGAAGAAAGTCAGGTATAAACTATGATTATGAATGCATAAGATCTTTTATGGGAACTGATGACTTCCGTGATATTAGCAATGAGTTTGGTATTGATTCCCAAAGTATTGCCAATTGTTTTAAGGACTTTGCCTCTTACATAGAAATTCAAAAAAAGAAGTGGAATAAGTACCATGCTCCTTATAAAGATGTTGTTAGTCGTGTTCCTTTTAGAAGCACTAAAGTTTGTACTACTAATCATATTGTGCCTGAACCTTATGTTGAGAAAATACCTTTCCCAGCTAAGGTAAAGGAGTATTCTATGATGATTAGTGCAAATAATAAAGGTACTAAGAAAACTGTGAAGCCTGATGAGCAAATAGATATTGAACCTGTGGTAGCTATTGTGAAAGACCCTATCACTAGAAATATAAAGGATGAGCACATTTTCTTCTGTGAAGATGCTTCTCATATTATTTCTCATCCTAGTAAGGCTGAAAATCTAGTGTTCATGTGCTTTCTGTTAAAATTGGTGATCATTGCTATTATGGTTTATGTGATATTGGTGCTAGTTCTAGTGCCATTCCTTATGAGCTTTACAGGGAAATTATGCATGAAATTGGTCCTTGTGAGCTTGAGGACATTGATGTGGTCATTCACCTTGCAAATAGAGATGTGGAGTTTCTTTGTGGTAAGATTAAATATCCTGTTTATTTTCTAGTACTTGGTTCTGAAGCTAGTAAAACCTATCCTATCATTTTTGGTAGACCTTTCTTGAACACTTGTGGAGCTATTATAGATTGTAAGAAGGAGAAAGTTTTAACTAAGTTTGATGGAGATTCTTATGAGTTTAACTTTTCCAAATTTGCTAAAGCTCCTTGTGAAAATAGCTTGCCTAATGAAGATTTTAGGATGGAACAACTTGCTTCTATTGATCCGGTTTCTGAGCTTGGTCCTCTTTTTGGGGATTGTAAGTATGCTCATTCTAATGATAAAGTTGTTTCCAGTGACAATTATATTGTCAACTTTATTTAAAGTGCTACTGAAAGTTATTATGAGAGAGGGAAACATGGTTTTATGCATCTCAATAATGTTAAGTTTCCACGTTTTATGTTGAAAGCTTTGAAGTTGCATTCGTTTTGTCTTCCTATGCTAGTGGCTTTTTGTTTCAACAATTTGTTTTCTCATGACACCCCCATGCATAGGAAGTGGGTTAGACTCGAATGTGTTGGTTATTTGCTTCTTGATGCTCTCTTTCACTTCAAATATATATCTCCTTTTCGAGCATCTTTGAAACTTTCAAGCCTAACTTAAAGGCATTAAAGAAAAGTATTTGTTGGGAGATAACCCAAGAGTTTGGTAGAGTCTTGGAAGTTATTACCTCAGTAATAACCTCTCCTTATCCTTTTTTTTGGTTTTTGTGTCAAGTTCAACTACTTTTGAGAAGTAGAGGAGTTGTGAAAAGTGGCTGTCTTGGGTCAGATTTTTGTGCTGCATTGTAGAAATTCATGAGGGAGCACAGTACTTCGGATGGATCTGTATTTTTATGATCTTGTTCTCCAGGTTGTTACCCAACTTTCATCAGTTTTGCACTTTTTTATTTGAGCAATAGAAGGTTTATGAAAAAATCAATCTTTGCCTACTGGTCTGTTTTGACAGATTTCTGTTATCATTTGCATTTTCCTCTTACAGAAGCCTTTGTTTTGATGGATTTCAGTTGAAGTGTGAACCTAAAGGTTTATTGTTTTTGCTTACACTAATGTTGTCATTGAGGTTTGTGTGAGACCTTCTAGGAGAGGAAATTCCAGGAGAAGGAGAAAAGGAGTCTGTAGAGTTTGTCTTTGAATAGGTAAAAGTGGTGAAAACAGAAGGTTCGTGAAAACCCAATTTTTTATATTTTTTATGTTTTTAATACATAAGGCATGTTACGAGACGGAACAGAGGAGGAAACGGAGTCCGGGTGGCCTCACCCACCCCAGGCGCGGGCCCTAGTTGGCCGTGCCTAGAGGGGGTGTGAGCCCCCCGAGCTCCGTCTCCGCCTCGTTTTCATACCAGTACCTTCCTTATGCATTGAAACTTTGTAATATATAACCCCCCCGGGTTCTCCGAGGTTCGTGCATCATGTTCTCGTCGTGTTTTCGTTTCGATCTGTTTCTGTCAGGAAATCTTCTCAAGTTTAGAGCAGCATGGTCTCCGCCAACGACAAAGGCAAGGAGCCCGAGGAAGATGATCCTCAAAACCCCAAGGAGGAGGAGATTTTGGTAGGGGATGAGGACGACATGGAGGAGGATGAGCATCCGGACACCCGTGCTACCATCGCAAGCATTGGAGTGGTGGAAAAACCTATCAAGCTTAGGAGGACATCAAGGATGTCTACATGAGGGAAACCTCCACGTCTTGTCTACACCCACAGTCATCTCCTCCACGTACCAAGAGACCCTTCAATACTCTTATACATGAGCATCAATACCAACAGGTGCCCAAAGGGAACTTTCCCTCGGCTTGGGATATGCCTTGTTCTAACCATGCAGGGGAGGAACACACTAAGAAGGAAGAGTGGGGAAAGAATAGTAAGGACTGGGGCTCTCGGTCCGATATGATCATGAACCGCATTGAGCAAAATTCAGATTTGATTCGTACTCTGACCTTCGAGATTGAGGATTTGAGGAAACTAATTGAGGATCTTATCAAGAGAACACCGCCACCATCGAAGGAGTAATTCGTCATCAGGTTTGGCATCCCCTTGGCTTGTTCCAAGCTTGGGGGAGTGCCATGGTATCACCATCATTATCTTTTATCTCTTACCTTTTTAGTGGATTCGTATCTTTGGTAGAGAGGTTATCTTATAGTTTGGTTTGCATGTGGAAGTATCTCTCCTTTAGTTGGTTATCTATGTATCCCTTGGTGTGAGTGCCTTTATGGAATATTAATGAGAAGTTTCATCTTTTACCTTTTGCACTTCTTATTTTAGTTTGCAATCTCTATTATATGATGGATCTTGTTGATCAGTACTGGCATCACTTTGGGAGCATCAAGTAAATCTAAATTGGTTTTGGCAAATCGAGCTCTGGTCAGTAGCAACACTTTTTGAGGTTTGAAAGGAAAAGAGAAAAATCTTACAGGTATTTTGTATCATTTATTTTCTTTCTTGTTGGCTCATAAGCTTAGTATTATTTATTTGAGATCTCTTGTGTCTTCAAGGAAGATTACATGTGTGGCTTTATCACTTGTATGTTTTCTTGTTTCTTTCAACTCTTTTGGTTGCTACCCAGCCTTGCTAGCCAAAAACCTATTTTGAGAAGGCATACTTCTCATGCATCCAATCCCTTTGAACCAAAACCTATGCCATTTGTGTCCACCATATCTACCTATTAGCATTATTGATATCCCAAGTAAATTCTCAAGCTTCATCTATCTTTCGAATTAAACATTATTTTGTTATGTGAAAACTAGTTAGTAAAGCTCTCACGAACTTGATGGCACACCTTATTTTCTTTCCCCTAATAGACTTGAACCATTGTGTCATCAAAGTTTTATATGCTTGCATCTATACGTTGGAATTAGCAGAACTGTGATGTCACGGGGAACGCTTTCAACATTGCACATATACATTGTACACAGTTGATATCATGCTCTTTTGTTTGTGGATGTCGTCGGTGTGAAATAAAGAGGGAGCTTGTAAATCCATGGAGTGTTGTATGTGTGTTAGATAAACGCCTGGGACGCTAGCCTAAGCCATGACTAATCATGGTGGAAACTTGCAGCATTACCATAATGAGCATTTTGTGAAGCTTCCTCAATAAAAAGCTATGCACATAGTAAATAAAAAGATCGCTGAGATGCTCATTGTCTTCTTGCCTTGTCATTTTGGTTATGGGATAGCTCTTGTACCATGTGCAAGGGTACCCCGTTGGCGGTTCTTTATGATACACATGTACTAACAATGACAAGAACTTACCGGTGACCAAAGTTGAGTAGCATGAGGAGCGTCCCTCGTACTCAAGGGACATGAGATTGCCAACTTATATTTCATAAAGCATATACTCCATCCTTGTTCACTTTAATCTTAATCATCTTAGGATGCCTATGATAGGGCCAATGAAGGCTCAAAGCTAGTAAGTACCATAATCTTTTGGAAGCTCTTTATGACTTGAAATATCTGCTTCCTTCTATGAAGGGACATTTATACTATTTCTAAGTTGAGTCAGTAAACCTACTTCCTCTCTATCTCCAGCAAGCATTTGAGTTGTTGTGTTGCAAGCATTCATATGGTGATTTATTCACTCATGTTCTTTATCTTCCTTGTTTGCACAAGACTCTTATCTATTGAGTATTACTTTGAAAGCCATCATTGTGAAAAACCTTTTTGAGCAAAGAGTACTCCTGTTTTAAAACTTCTTCAAAAGATTTATTTGTGAAACTGTTTGCCAGCTGTTCTCTGACCAAGAACAAGAGTTTTCCAATTCCATTTATGATTTATCTTTATGCATCTCTATTTTGACTCCTGTACTTGTTGCAAGCCAAGTTATATAATGGTGAGTTGCTTTCTTTTATGAGTTGTGTAATGGTAAGTGTGATGCTTCTTGTCTGTATTATTTTATCAACACTTCACTCCATAAACCTATGGACATGTTTACTGATCTCAGTTTTCGCTTGGGGACAAGCGAAGGTCTAAGCTTGGGGGGAGTTAATAAGTCCAATTTGCATCACCATTCTATATCATAATTTGCCTATATTCATTGATATATTTCTTATTATGAGGTTACTTATGTCTTTTCCTCTATTTTTGCATGCTGGATGATTCTTGGAGGATGGACTGCAGGAGTCAGGTTTCTGATGGAAAAAGAGGTGTTTTGATGCAATTTCGCGAAGATCAGAAAAATACCAGAAAGATATTGGAAAATTATATTTTCCCAGAAGATGAAGGGAGCCAGAAGAGGAGGTGTAGCTGGGCCATAGGGGGCCCACACCCCCATAGGCGAGGGTTCCCCCTGGGTCGCGCCTATGGCAAGTGTGGCCCACCTGGCCGGCCTCCGACTCCGCCCTCTCCCCTATATCTTCCTCTCGGAACCCTAATACCAGGGGGCGACCACAGAAAGATTTCCGCCGCCTCTGCGGGGAGGAAAACACCGAGAGAGAAAGATCTCTCCGGCAGACAAATTTCTATCGGGGAAATTCCTTCCCGGAGAGGGGAGATCATCGCCATCAACACCGTCATCAATCTAGACTTCATTAGGATCATCATCATCCACACCCTCATATCCACTAGCACCATCATCACTGCTCCATCCCGCTGTAAAAATTGAATTGGATCTTGCATTAGCTCTTTGGTGAAACTTTCCCGGTGTTAATTACTATTGTAGTTGATGCTTGTGAGTGGAACCATTGGATTATTGTTTATGTTCAGATTGTTATCCATCATCATATCATCTTTGACCTTGATCCATATGATGTCTTGTGAGTAGTTCGTTTAGTTCTTGAGGACATGGGAGAAGTCATGTTGTTAGTAGTGGATTTGTGTTGAGTTATTATTCAATGGTTTAGTATTTAAGTTGTGGTGTTATTCTTCTAGTGGTGTCATGTGAACGTCGACTACATGATACTTCACCATTTATTGGCCTAGGGGAATGCATTGTGTATTTCGATACTAATTGTGGGGTTGACAGAGTGACAGAAACCTGAACCCCCGTTAGGACACCTTTGCACAAGGGAGTATAGAATCTCAGAGTTTAAGGCTATGGTTAGGTTTATATCTTAATTACTTTCCTGTAGTTGCGGATGCTTGCAGGGGGTTTAATCACAAGTATGTATTAGTCCAAGTAAGGTCGGTTGATGAATCCTTGATGGCGCGAGAGGACTTGGTGCTTGATGTGGAGTCTTGTTGGGAACCCCAAGAGCAAGGTGTGAAGAGCACAACAGCAAGTCTTCCCTCAGTTGATACTGAGGTTATCAAACCAGAAGGAGGAAGGAAATGCCACACAGGTGTTGCAAGAAATGTGGAGACCTGCACAACACAAACTCAAGACTTTGCCCCAACGAATCAGTGAGGTTGTCAAGCTCACCGGTTTGATATAACAAAGGATTAAACGTATGGTGTGGAAGGTAATGGTTTGCAGCAAGTAAACAAGTAACAGTGGAGGATGTAACAAAGGTAAAGATTGGACCGGGGTCTGTAGTTCACTAGAGGTGCTCTCCTTAGATAAACAACATGGCATGAAGGGTAAACAAATTACAGCGGGGCAATTGACAGGAACTGAGCAAGGCATAACAATGCAATTACTAGCCAGAAAGATCCTATGAGGTTTATTGGGCAATACAAAAATATACATAGACCGCCATCCAGTTGCATCTATGACTAGAATTCCAGCTTCAGGTTATCATCCGAACCCCCTCCAGTATTAAGTTGCAAGCAACATACAACTGCTTTAAGCAAAGTGTGTAAGGTAAATAGTCCACATGTTCTATGAACAAGAGACCGTTGTTTTCTCCCTAGTAGCAACAACACATCTACAACCGAAGAGATTTCTGTCACTTCCCTTGGAAACTAGAGGCATGAACCCACTGTCGAGCATGAATACCCCTTCTTGGAGTCACTAGCAACTACTGGGCCAAGATAAACACTAGCAACAGAGAGCATGCAAGATCACAAACAACACAGACATGATAGAATCATAAAGATAAAATCATTAATCAAACCAACATAATAATATAAATATCCATCGGATTGCAAACACAATATGCATGATTACAAATAGATTAGATCTTGATCATGAACAGAGCTCACAAGATCTATACATGAAAGCACAAAGGAGGAGATACAACCATCTAGCTAATACATGGACCCATAGTCCAAGGTGGAACTACTCACGCATCATACCGGAGAGAAGACCTCTAGGATGATCTCCCCTCCGGCAGGGTGCCGGGAAGAACTTCAGATCCCCCCGATCTAGGGACGATGGTGGCGGCGACTACAAACGGTTTCGTGGATTTCTGATCGGGTACTCAGGGTTTCTGCATCGGGGGCTTCTTATAGGAGAAGAGGCGAGACCGGGAGACGGCCAGGGCCACCAAACCCTAGCCAGGCACGGGCCCACCTTCCCCCGCGCCTGGTGTGGGTCTGGCCCCCTGGATGGCCCCTCCGGCTCTCCTCTAGACCTCTTGTTCCCCACGGAAAGTAATTGACTTTGACGTTTGTCCTGTCCAATTCCGAGAATATTTCTTTACTAACTTTTCTGAAACCAAAAACAACATAAAACATGCATTTAGCACTATTGCAACTTATTAATAGGTTAGTACCAGAAAACATGTAAAAAGCACCTCTTGTTCCCCACCTTGGTCTGGATCCATGCTTGTTTAGTATCTACTTTGCTTTACTTGTCCACACTTTGAGGTGCTTTTTACATGTTTTCTGGTACTAACCTATTAACAAGTTGCAACAGTGCCAGATGCCTGTTTTCTGCTGTTTTTGGTTTCAAAAAAGTTAGTAAAGAAATATTCTCAGAATTGGACGGGACAAAACGTCAAAGTCAATTACTTTCCGTGGGGAACAAGAAGTCCAGAGGGGAACCGGAGGGGCCAGCCAGGGGGGCCAGACCCACCCTAGGCGCGGGTGGGTCCAGCCCCGCGCCTGTCTAGGCTTTTCCAACCCTAGCCGCCTCCTCGGTCTCCCCCTTCGCCTATAAGAAGCCCTCGATGCAGAAACCCTCAACACCCGATCAAATATCCACGAAACCGTCAGTAGCCGCCTCCACCATTGTCCCTAGATTGGGGGGGGGATCTGAAGTTCTTCCCAACACCCTGCCGAAGGGGAGATCATCCCGGAGGCCTTCTCTCCGGTATGAAGCATGAGTAGTTCCACCTTGGACTATGGGTCCATGTACTAGATAGATGGTTGTATCTCCTCCTTTGTGCTTTCATGTATAGATCTTGTGAGCTTCGTTCATGATCAAGATCTAATCTATTTGTAATCATGGATGTTGTGTTTGCGGGGATCCGATGGATATTGAGATTATTATGTTGGTTTGATTAATGGTTTTGTCTTTATGATTATATCATGTCTGTGTTGTTTGTGATCTTCCATGCTCTCCGTTGTTAGTAGCTATCTTGGCCAAGTAGTTGCTAGTGACTCCAAAGAGGGAGTATTTATGCTCGATAGTGGGTTCATGCCTCTAGTTTCCAAGGGAAGTGACAATAATCTCTTCGGTTCTAGATGTGTTGTTGCTACTAGAGAGAAAACAACAGTCTCTTGTTCATGGAACATGTGGAGTGTTTACCTTACACACTTTCCTTAAAGCAGTTGTATGTTGCTTGCAACTTAATACTTGTCACATCCCAAAATTTTCCAAATTTTGATGTGAAAAATAAATAAAAAATTAAACAATTATTGAAATTTAGGGTGAGAAGAAACTTTTTGATTCCAATTGGAAACCTCAAAACCTATTTTGATCAAATAAAATCCTAAAGGGGATTTAAAAATATAAACAAATAATAAATACAGTTATAATAGTTGGAATCACCATTTTCGATCTTTTTGGTTTTCATAAACAAAGTAGAAATAATGAATAAGGACTATTTTTATAAGAGCCAAATTAAATCTTGGCCAAGCATTTAAAATAAAATATTTTGTTTGATAAAAAATAGTAAAGGTTTAATTAAATAAAACCATTAGGATTTATTTATATCCAAATTTCATTTAAGTAAAGACATTTTTCCTATTTTGATTGAGCATTAAAACTTAATAAAGTATTTTATTTGAAAGTGTTATGTTTTTAATAAAACCTACTGAAAAGATTTTTATAGAAATTTAGATTTCAAATAGAGTTTTTAAAAATATATTAAATCCTATTTGAATTAAAGACTAATGTCTATTTATTTAGTTATTAATAGGTCCTAAAAGAATAAAAGAATTATTTTATTTTGGACTTTGGAATATGTTGTTAAACAGAATTAAACTATACCTAAAGTTTGGTGGAAGTTTGAGTTCATTTGGAGTTGGAATTGTTTGAATGAAAAATCAAAACAGAAATTCAAAATGGAAAAAGAAAAGGGTTCAGTATAAATAAACGAATCAAACCCAACCCAGCCAACAGGCCCAGTCCAGCCCAAGAACGCAGCCCACCTGCTCACCCCACACGCGAACCGTTTTCACCCAGGAAGACACCCGCACAGTCGCTGATCAGTGGACCCCACTCCCACTCCCCTCCCTCGCTGACGAACGGACCCCACACGGCAGTGCTTCATTTCCACCCGCGACCAGTTCCTCGCTACCGTTCCCAGCTGAGTAACTCCGGCGATGAATTCGCTTAATTTACTATGTTAATCTCTCCAGTAACCACGCGCCTTTAAACGCCTCGCCCTCCTCTTCCATTCCCCCAAGGAGCAGCTCCCCTCTGCCTCCAGGCTGCGAAAATCGCATGCTCGAACCCTCTGTCATGACGAACTTATCTGGCAAATTCCGGTGCCGTCCAACCGCCCCTCGCCTCCCAGAGCACACAGGCTTGCTCCCCATCTCCTGGCGCATCTCCCAGTGCCGCTTGTTAGCCCGCGCGAGCATCGTAGCCTCGGCAACCTCGACACCTGAGCGCCGCCGCGTCTGCCATCGCTCCGACGAAACTCCATGGTAAGCTCACACCGCTTCGAACCCTCCCGATGATGCTCCTGTAATCCCCACAATCGCCCGCGTCTAACTGCATGCTCTGTTTGTCTTAGCGCGCTCTCAAGCCTCGGCCCCGACGACAACCAGAGACACCCGACGCCGCCACTGACTCCGGCGAGCAATCCACTTTGCTCCGGTGCGCCCCTCAACAAGCCGACCGCACCTCGAGCTTCGCCGCACTTCTGTGAGCACGGTGAGCTACTCCTTCCTCTCCCTCGCTTCCTGAATCATCGCCAACGCCACCGCCCGAGCGTGCGCCGCCGCCAGCGCCGCCAGTCCATGGCCAAAGCGACCTCGTCCGTTGGATGTAGATCCAGTGGTTAGGATAGATCATATAACGAAGCGTTATCGAGTAATATGATCCATGCGATTAAGTTAGATCTGACGGTCTGCACAACTCGATCCACCCGAAGTGGTATGGACCAGTAAGATTAAGACGCGTGGCATTGGTTTCGATTTAAAAACAGAAAATGTTCTATTAGATGTTTGAACTTGCAAAATTCATAACTTTAATTCTACATGTCCAAATTTTGCAAATTTTATATAAATGGAATCAGCAGAATAATTACTTTGCAACCATGCACTTTGTTTAACGTTTTGCTTCTGGAAAATTGGTTGAAATTGCAGAAACTTGTGTAGGCATAATTTGAATATAAAATTTGTTCTAGAAATATTTTTAAGATGAAAACTTTGCTAAATGGATTGTTTTGAACCTACTGACCATAGGAACCAACTTATGTATTTAAAAATGTATTTTGTGAAGTTAAGGAATAAATATTTGAATTAGCACATTTCTAGTCAAATAAAAATATTGTTTATGGTTTAGAAATGTTTTTTGAGTAAAGCCTTTGGGAAATGATGTGATTCAAACCTTCTGACCCTAAAAACCAAGTTTTGTGATTTAAGAACATATTTGATGAACCATATAAAGTTATTACTTTGCTAAAAGATATTTTCAACAACATAAAATATCACCTTAGCATGAAATTTGGATTATGAGATGAAACCTTTTGCAAATGGTTTTACCACTTTAGTAAATGACCAATTTGAACTTTAAAATGGTTAGAGCCTAATAGAAACCACTTTTCTAAATAAAACCATCTTTTGCATGCTTGCATGCATGGCCATGTTTTTGTTATTTTATGTGGTGAAATGGTCTGAATGCTAGTTGAATTTGTGTTTGCTTGATTGAATTGTAGTGAAGTTAGAAGAGTGTGATATTTTCAAGATCAAGAAGTGAACCAATACCCCCTACTAAAAAGGCAAGTGGCACTATCATCCATGTCCTACTATTTTCATTACACTTAGTGGATTTTTGTAACATACATGAAAGGACTACTATATTTCTATGCTATGCTATATCCTATTAGGATACCCTTATATCTTCCTTAGTGAAAATAATGTAGTTGTAGTATGCTTACCCCTGCTATATATTTGGGATGGGATACATGATATGATTATATGAAGTGTTGGAAAAGTATATGTTTTATATAATAAAACAAGTACTCAATGAACCACCTGGGTGAAAATAAGATACTCCATTTTGGACAAGGTGGCAACAAAGGGAACCATGCTTATATGGCTATCTTTTTGTATGTGCACTAGAAGAAAACCACTTAGGGACTTAGAGATTGAACATGTTTCTCATACAATGGCTTCCGTGTACAGCCACATGCTAAATGGGATCTGGCTTAGTCAACTACATAGTGGAATACCCTTGCATTGGCATCTTCAGGTTAACTAGAATTGTGTATTGGAAATATATCATTACATTGGTTCCTGGTAGACAAGCTAGCATTGTGTATTGGGAGGACTTCTATGGAAAGACTTTGTCACATTCTCGATCTGCCGGTACTCCATTTGGTGAGTACTTATCCAGCGGCCACTGGTGGCGTCAAGACGAGATTGTGTCATGTGGGTAAAGTGTACAACTTCTGCAGAAGATAAAATTCTAAGTACTTAGCCGTGTCCCCGGTTATGGACAACTCTGAGCAACTAAGGCCTGAAGCTATGGAAGATCTCGACATTCCAATTTCTCAAAGTAAAACTTGATGGTGACAACAAGGGATTAGAAGCACTTGGAGTTTTCCAAGGAGTTCAGAAAGATTTGACAAAAAGATCAAAACTATTTTGAAAAGATAGGATAAAACTATATTTATTTCTGCAAAAGAGCCTAAACCCTACTTAGCCAAATATGCATGTAATGATAGGATCCACTTATTTCTACATAGTAGTGAAACTTGCCAATATAATTCAAATGTATTGACCCTTGTGGCTGCAACTTATTATGTTGCAGGTTTGTTTGATGTTAGTGAAGTGTGTTGAATAGGATTGCAAGTCTACAACCAACATGATTGCTTGTGGCACTTTGAAGATGAAGGACCCCATGCTATTGTTATATTCTGCTGCATTGTAATGAGATAGCCAAATGAGCTATGTAAGATGTAATAAATTATTTTATTCCTGGTTATAAAGTTGTATTATGACCTTTGTATCTTGATATTACATCTTAACTGTGGATGCTAGCTAATGATCCAGGGACTAGCATTGTAAACACAGGGATCTCTACCTTATTAAAGGTTGGGAACCTTAGAATACTGGAGGGGGTTCGGATGATAACCTGAAGGTGTACTTCTAGTCATAGATGCAGTTGGATGGCGGTCTATGTATATTGTTATATTGCCCAATCGAATTGAAGGGTTTCACAGCATAGTAAATCAAAAAAATTCTAAGGATGCGAACGGGAAAGCCAAGATCTAATCTAGGAGATGCAAACAACGAGGGGGGATAGATGAGATCTTCATACCCTTGAAGATTCGCACAGCGGAACGTTCAACGGAACGTGGTTGATGTAGTCGTACTAGCTTCTCCTCCTCGCGATCCGATCCGATCCAACACCGCAAGTGGCGATGCCTCCAAGAGATGCACACGTACGACCGCTCGATGTCTCCTCCTTCCTCGGTCCAGCAAGTGGGGTGGAGAGATAGATTGGATATACAACACGACGGCGTGGTGCAAAGGTGGAGAGTTTCTGCGGCAGGGCTTCGCCTACGCGCAGTCGGGAAAGAGAGAGATCTGGAGGGCAGCAGGTAGGCGGCTAGGGTTCAAGGAGTGGGGGAGGAGGGCTGCGCCCCTGCCCTCTATATATAGGGGGCTGGCCAGCCCCCTTGGCCCCTCCTCCAAGCCCTAGGGCGGCGGCCCCAAGGGTTGGAGTGAGGGGCAAGTCTTCCCCCTCCTTCTAGAAGGTTTCCCTAGGGTTTCCCCTAGGGTTTGACCGGCTGGGCCTATGGGGCCTTGTGCCCCAAATCTTGACGAGCACTCCCTCGTAGGCCCATGCCCCTCCCGACAAGTGGGGTCACGTTGGTCCCACTCCGGAAGGTTCTAGAAGCTTCCGGTACAATACCGAAAAATCCGAAACAATTCCGAAATCCAAAAACTGCTTTCCTTTATATGAATCTTATTCTCCGGACCATTCCGGAACCTCTCGTGATGTCCTGGATCCCATCCGAGACTCCGAACAAAAACTCATAAACCATTTATCCATTCTATCCTAGCGTCGAGACACGTTAAGTGTGTGACCCTACGGGTTCGAGAATATGCAGACATGATCTTCTATCAATAATCAACAACGGGGTCTGGAAACCCATATTGACTCCCACACATTCATCGACGATCATATCGGATGAACCACGATGCCAGGATTCAATCAATCCCATATATATATTCCCTTCGTCACGCGATATTTTACTTGCCCGAGATTCGATCGTCGGTATCGGCATACCTAGTTCAATCTCGTTCACAGCAAGTACTTTACTCGTTCCGTAATCCTATATCACTTTGTGATTAACTCCTTAACCACGTGCTTGCAAGCAGTGTTGATATCGATTACCGAGTGGGCACGAAGTATATCTCTCCGACTTGGGAGGGACAAATCCCATCTCGATACATACAACCCAACAAGTACTTTCCGATCACCTGAGAGACACCTTTATGATCACCCTCTCATAGGATGACGTTTGATGACCTCAAAGATTTCTTCCGATACCAGGGAGTTGCATTATCTCATGGTCTAAGGAATACAATATTTGACATAAGAAAAAGCTTCGCAAAGATGAACACGATCTAATTGCTCTGCTTGATTTGGGTCTGTCCATCATATCATTCTCCCAATGATATGATCTCATTATTAATCGACAACTCATGTCTATGGTTAGGAAACCTTAACTATTATTAATCAATGAGCTAGTCCATAGAGGTGTACTAGGGACACGACGTTGTTCATAAACCACACAAGTATCAAAGTTTCCGCTTAATACAATTCTATCATGGAATATAAACTTTATCATGAACAAGAATTATAATAATAACATCTTTATTATTGCCTCTAGGGCATAATTCCAACACGAATCTCATAGGATCTTTCTGACTAGTAATTGCATTGTTATGCCTTGCTCAGTTCCTGTCAATTGCCCCGCTGTAATTTGTTTACCCTTCATGCCATGTTGTTTATCTAAGGAGAGTACCTCTAGTGAACTGTGGACCCCGGTCTAATCTTTACCATTGATACATCTTCCACTGTTACTTGTTTACTTGCTGCAAACCAGTACCTTCCACACCATACGTTTAATCCTTTGTTACAGCAAACCGGTGAGCTTGACAACCTCACTGTTCGTTGGGGCAAAGTCTTGAGTTTGTGTTGTGCACGTCTCCGCGTTGCTTGCAACACCTGTGTGATGTTTCCTTCCTCCTTCTGGTTCGATAACCTCGGTCTCAACTGAGGGAAAACTTGTTGCTTGCTGCTTCACACCTTGCTCTTGGGGTTCCCAGTAGGCTATGCGTAGACAGTCGTCAACGCTTTATGCTAAGAAGATATGTCCTGTGGTTATTGAGAAGCTGTGTGTTCAGGTGCCGGAGTTGCTATGCAATTTGGAGATGATCTTTCCGCCGGGCTTCTTTACTCCGACGGTGCATCTCATTGTGAACCTCGCGAATGAGTCACTCTTGGGGGTCTCGGTGTAATTTCATTGGCAGTTTTGTATTGAGAGAGAGTTTAAGTATATTCGAAACATAAATGGAAACAAAGCCAAGATTGAAGCATTCATATCTGAGGCAACATGCCTTTGGGAGATGGCAAACGCCACGATAACCTACTGGCCCGATGATGTTCCCACTATGCACAACCTAGTCTCTCATTACAATGTCGACCTGCTCGAACTATTCCAATTTCCCAATGGCAAGGCCGGTAAAGGACTAAAATATAGCTTTGCCGAAGGAAGAGAAGGGTTTTATAATGCTCTATGTGTTTATGAACATGAAGGAAGTGGTCGATTTCATTAGGTAAAATGGTGAACAACTTTGTCCCGGTCTAATGCTCTATGCAGCTAGTTACTCGGTCTCGGTCTAATGCTTATTTTCTCCTTCCTAGCGAATTCATGGATGAACAGTGATCGGGAACAACGGATCCCTCTCCCATGGAGTTGGACACTCTACTAAAAGAGGGTGCTCCCGGAAATAAAAAACTTGTGTCCTGGTTCTTGGAAAAATTAATTTCTAACATGTCCCTCTTACCTTGCAATATGTGACTTGTCCCTCTTATTCCATGTAACTAGCGAACACACAAAATTTGAACTATACTTGTAGGGAGCCGATCCCAATGTCGAGATGTCAGATGAGCTGAAATGTGTTTCCCAAGGTTGTAACCGTGACATCATGAAGTATGAGAAGTATGATGTGAATGGGTTTCGCTTCCATACAGAGATGCACCAGAAGGGGCGACCGAATGCAAAAACAGTAAATACTAGGGTCTTCAATAGAGGAGTTGATATCCTTGATTACTACAGAAGGTTAGAGAATGTATATGAGCTGACCATTAATCATAAGAACGTACAACTCAATATCGTTGTGTTCAAGTGCCACTGGTTTGACCCAAGGGGTGGACTGAGAAGTACCCCTTCCATTGGGTTAGTTGAAGTTAGGCCTTCAACCACCTATAGCGGAGCCGACGTCTTTGTTGTTGCTCCCCAAGCCAACCAAGTTTATTATTTGCCCTACCCATGCCAGAAAGCGAAACTCAAGGGCTGGGAAGTCGTGTTCTAGGTATCGCCACATGGTAACCTACCGATTCGCTCCGACGATGATTATAACAACATTAAACTTGTAACATACGAGGGAATTTTCTATCAAGAGCAAGAGGACTTCTGATACGTCATAAACGTATCTATAATTTTTGATGCTCCATGCTTGTTTTGTATCAACTATCTTATGTTTTGTCTACACTTTGAGGCATTTTTATACATTTTCTGGAACTAACCTATTAACAAGAAGCCGCAGTGCCAGTTGCCCGTTTTCTGCTGTTTTTGGTTTCAGAAAAGTTAGTAAAGAAATATTCTCGAAATTAGACGGAACAAAAGCCAAAGTCAATATTTTACCGAAGCGAAGACGCAATCAAAAGGGAAGACGAAGACGAGCCACGAGTCGGCCACACCTAGGGCTACCGCCGCCCCCCTAGGGCGCGCCGCCCCATGGTGTGGGCCCCTCGGGCGTCCACCGACCTCGCCCCTTTGCCTATATAAACACCCCAAGGCAGAAACCCTAAGAACCTAATCATAAATCCACGAAACAGTCTGTAGCCACCGCCACCATCATCCCTAGATCGGGGGATCTGAAGCTCTTCTCGGCACCCTTCTGGAGGGGAGAGATCATCCCGGAGGCCTTCTTCATCACCATGCCAGCCTCCGGAGTGATGCGTGAGTAGTTCAACCTTGGACTATGGGTCCATATAGTAGCTACATGGTTGTTTCTCCTCCTTTGTGCTATCATGTTTAGATCTTGTGAGCTCCGTTCATGATCAAGATCATCTATTTGTAATCCTACATGTTGTGTTTGCAGGGATCCGATGGATATTGAGATACTATGTCAGATTGATTATTGATTCTACCATGTCTATGTTATTTGTGATCTTGCATGCTCTCCGTTGCTAGTAGATACTTTAGCCAAGTAGATGCTTGTAACTCCAAGAGGGAGTATTTATGCTCGATAGTAGGTTCATGCCTCTGGTAACCTGGGAGAGTGACAGAAACTTCTAAGGTTGTAGATGTGTTGTTTCTACTAGGGAGAAAACAACAATCCTTTGTCCAAGGGCAATTGTATTGTTTACTTTACACACTTTCCTTAATGCAATTATCTATTGCTTACAACTTAATACTAGAAGGGGTTCAGATGATAACCTGAAGGTGGATTATTAGTCATAGATGTAATTGGATTACGGTTTGTGTATCATGTTGTAATGCCCAAACAAATCTCGTAGAGATCAAGATGTCTAGTATATGCATTGTTATGCATTCTCAATCTGTCAATTGTCCCGCAGTAATTTGTTCACCCAGCATGTTATTTATCTTATGGAGAACACCTCTGGTGAACTGTGGACCCCGGTCCATTCCTTACCATTGATATGCCATCTACTGTTTACCGTTTATTGTTTACGTTCTGCAATTACTACAATCAATTACTATCTTCCATACTATACGTTTAATCCTTTGTTTTGAGCAAACCGGTGAGATTGAAAACCTCACTGTAAGTTGGGGCAAAGTATTGTGGTTGTGTTGTGCAGGTTCCAAGTTGCTAGCAACACCTTGGAGTTATTTCCTAACTCCTACTGGTTCGATAACCTTGGTTTCATAACTAAGGGAAACTTGCAGCTGTGCTCATCATACCTTCCTCTTGGGGTTCCCAACGAGCTCTACATATCTGAGCCATCAACTTCGGGAACTTTGATTTAGAACCGGTTGATCTTGAGGACCTTGGGAACGATGCAGAAACTTTGGGTGAGTCAGTGGTGAATCTACATGACATAAATATGCTCGAGAAGTTCCATATAGACAATGACAACGATGATGAGCCTCCACCCTTCAATGAGAATCAAGCTTTCTACTCAAAAGATAGTGATAGTGATAGTGAGAATGAGAATGGGAATGAGAATGATAATGATAGTGAGTATGATGTGAATGGGTTTCACTTCCATATAGACATGCACCAGAAGGGGCGACCGAATGCAAAAAACGGTAAATACTGGGGTATTCACTAGAGGAGCCAATACCCTTGATTACTACGGAAGGTTAGAGAATGTATACGAGTTGACCTTCAATCGTACGAACGTACAACTCAATATCGTTGCGTTCAAGTGCCACTGGTTCGACCAAAGGGGTGGACTAAGAAGTACCCCTTCCATTGGGTTAGTTGAAGTTAGGCCTTCAACCACCTATAGCGGAGCCGACGTCTTTGTGGTTGCTCACCAAGCCAAGCAAGTTTATTATTTTCCCTACCCATGCCAGAAAGTGGAACTCAAGGGCTGGGAAGTCGTGTTCTATGCACCGCCACATGGTAACCTACCGATTCCCTCAGAGGACGATTACAACAACATTAACCCTGTAACATACGAGGGAATTTTTTATCAAGAGCAACAGGACTTCGGGCACTTTGATTTAGAACCGATTGATCTTGTGGACCTTGGGAACAATGCAAAAACTTGGGGTGAGTCAGTGATGAATCTACATGATATAAATATGCTCGAGAAGTTCCATATAGAGAATGACAATGATGATGAGCCTCCACCCTTGTAAGGTCCCTCCTTTATAAAGGAAAAGGATCCATGTGATTGCAATGCTAGTCCCTGGATCAATAGCTAGCATCCACAGTTAAGATGTAATATCAAGAAACAAAGGTCATAATACAACTTTATAACCAGGAATAACATAATTTATTACATCTTACATAGCTCATTTGGCTATCTCATTACAATGCAGCAGAATATAACAATAGCATGGGGTCCTTCATATTCAAAGTGCCACAGGCAGACATGTTGGTTGTAGACTTGTAATCCTAAATCAATAAACTTCTCTAACATCAAACAACCTGCAACATAATAAGTTACAGCCACAAGGGTCAATACATTTGAATTGTATTGGCAAGTGATACTATGGTAGTATAGTGGAGTCTATCATCTATATGCATTTGGCTAAGTGGAGCTTAGGCTTGCTTTGCTCAAAATATTTTTTTTCCTTATCATTTGAAAACACTAAGTTTTTGCTCGACAAAATCACCCAAGGAATCTCCCAATAGAAATTGGTGATCCTTCAATGCCTTGTTCACCCACAAGATTTTAACTTAGAAATTGGGATGAGGAGATTCTTGATAGCTTCCATGTCTTGATGCTCAAATTTTCCTTTGCTAGGGACATGGCTAAGTACTTAGATTTTTTACACTCTGCTGAGGTGGTGCACTTTCCCCACAAGACTTGGTTTCACCAAGACAAGATCTTTCAGAAGCCTTCCCTTAGACCAGAATGGACGCGCTCCAACCTATCAAACCCCTACCACCAACTGTCCATTTGGCTAAGTTCTTGCAACCTATATGATCCAGGCAGAGCCCATAATGCCAAGTGGCTGCACTTGAAGCTTCTCAACATTTGACATCTCAAATCTCTTTGTTCCTGGGTGGCCATCCACAAGTGATATACACAAGGTAAACCATAGAAATGGGCCTTGTGAACCACTCAACACAAACCATTCCTTCCATTCCACCCAGGTGATTCATTCACTTAGTTGTTTTATTAAACAAAACACAAGTCCTCAGACTTAGAAATTTTCCATAGTATGAATATATATTCCACCCTTGTTTTCTATTAGCTAAGCTATGCATGATAGTAATATGAATATTAGGAAATTTCTACTAAGGTTTCATCTACTAGGATTTCCCATGGCATAGTTTACACTTAGCAAAATTCCATGCAAGTCCTAATTAGAAATATCACTAATGTATAGTGAAAATAATGGGACAAAAGTATGAAGCATCACTTTCCTTTTTGGTAGAGAATAATAGTTCACTCCTTGTCTTTGCAATGATCACACTCTCCAAATCACTACAATTCAATCAAGCAAGGCACAATCTCAATCCACCATTCAAGCAAAACATCACATAAAATGATAGAAACAAAACAATGCATGCAAACATGCTAAAGATTGTTTTATTTGTAAAAGTGGTTTCTAATAGGTTATAAACATTTTAAAACACCTAATGGTCATTTTATAAAGTGGCAAAACCATTTGCAAAAGATTTTACTTCATAAACCATTTTTAAACCAAGTCATTATTTTATGTGGTTGAAAATGTCTTTAGCAAAGTAGTAGTTTTTATAAGGTTCACCAAATACATTTTTGAATCATAAAACTTGGTGCTTGGGGTCAGAGAGTTTATTCCAAAACATTTCCCAAAGATATTCTTCCAAAATCATTTTTAAACCATAATCAACATTTTTATTTGGATAGAAATGGTTTAAATCAAAGATTTATTCTTTTGCTTCACAAAATATATTTTTGAAACCACAAAGTGATTCCTATGGTCAGTAGGTTCAAAAAAAATCATTTTCCCAAGGTTTTATCTCAAAAATCATTTTAGAACAAATTTTATATTCTATACATGCATACACAAGTTTCTGCAAAAACAATCAATTTAACAGAAGCTTTTTACTAAACAAAGTGCATGGTCAGAAAGTACTTGTTTTACTGAATCCATTGATATAAAATTTTCAAAATTTGGATGTGTGGTTTGAAAGTTATGAATTTTACAAAATTGAGCAACTAATAGATCAAATTCTGATTTTAAACCAGATTCTGTGACACGCGGCGCTATCCTATTGGCGCATACCGTTTCGCGCGGATCGGCTGCTGACAGCCGTTGGATTTAAATAGGATCACACGGCTTAGAAGCAAGCTTACCCTTTCGCTTAAGTTTCTATCGTAACCTTCTGATCAAGATCCTACGGTTCATATTGCTCTGACCATTAAGCAGCGGCGCTGGCGGCGGCGCGCGGTCAGACGGCGACGTTGCTGGCGATGCAGGAAGCGAAAGAGGGTGGGGATGCTTACCGAGTTCGCCGTGGCGTTCTGAAGCTCGAGGTGGCCGTGGGAGATCAGGGGGCGTTTGGGGTTGACCGCAATTGCTCGTCGGAGGAATGCCTGGCGTCGGGTGCGGTCAGTCGTCGTCGAGGGCAACGCTACAGAGCACGAGGGAGCAAATGGAAGATGCAGTTAGCTTCGTACGCGAGTCACGGACATGTGTGCATCAAAAGGAGGGAAAGGGGGGTCTAGTCTCACCGGTAGTGTTCGTCGGGGCGGAGGCAGACGGTGGCGAGTGGCGGCGGTCGTCGTTGTCGAGGTTCTGGGGCGCGCGGGGACGAGCTGGAGCTAAAGGGAGATTCGCTAGGAGGTGGGAAGCAGGTGAGTGTGGTCGAGGAGGCAAGGGGCAGCGAGAGGTGGCCGGAATCGCTGATGGAGCTCACCGGAGCAGAGGGCGGTGCAGGGGGAAATTGGGACAGCCTGGGGGCTCTGGTGGTGTGGCATCTGGGGGGAAATGGAGAGGAGATGCTGGCGATTAAGAAGGCGTGGTCGTAGGGGAAATTTACTGGGTCATTTACGCGAATTCAATCGGGCAATCAACGGCAGAAACGGTCAGGCGAGTTCATCGCGGGGAGGAAGACGATGACGTGGTGCTGGGGTCTGTTGGCAGTGAGAGAGAGAGAGGATAGGTGGGGGCCAGTAGTCAGTGTCTCTGCGTGTGTAAGGTCGAGTGGAAAAACGTTCGGCAGATGGGGTGTAGGTGGGATGCGAGTTGGGCTTAGTGGGCTAGCTGGCTGGGCTGCTCCTTTTCATTTTTTTTGTTCAGATTGTTTTTCTTTTTCCTTTTCTAATAATCTGTTTTGATTTTGTTTAAACTTTTCAAACCTCTATTTGAATTCAAACTTCTCTCAACTTTTTTGTATATTCAAACACTGATTGCTAACACAATCTGAAGTCAAAATTATAATAAATCTTTTATTCCTTTAGTGCCTTTTTAATTATTTAAAGTAGGTCCTTATATTAATTTATTCAAGATTTATTAATGTTTTTAATTCCCATTTGAATTCTAAATTCTTCCAAAACCTTTTAGTAAGTTTTATTTGATTATCTGGGTGTCCAATAATTCATCTTGAATTATTTGGAAATTATTTAATATGATTCTTAAATCATTTGAATTGGGTTTTTATTTTAATTCCAATGGAATTAAATATAGTTTTAATTCCATAATTTTATTTGGAAATTTCTTTGATCTTATTTAAGTAGATTAAACAATTTTCTTCCACTTGGGTAAATTCCAAATATCATTTTCTCATGATTTAAATGATCATTCTTATTAGAGATTTGTCTTTATTAAAATAGGGGTAGAATGGTTAATGCCATTTTATTTTATTTTGGAAATTCTTTATCCTTTTATTTTATTTTAATTTGGATTCTATTCATTCCATTTGCTTAATAGATTAGGCCAAGATTTAATTTGGTTTTTAAATAATCCTTATTTAATATTTCTTTCTTCATCTTTATAAAATCCATATCTTTTTATTTATAGATCCAAACTTGGTGATTCCAATTTGTTAAATCTTATTTAATATTTGTTTATTCTTTTAAATCCCTTTAGGATTATTTGTTCACCATTTGGTATGGGTTTTTGATAAGGGCTTTATTAGCTTTGGAAATTACTTTTCCTTATCTTATTAAATTCATAAGATTTTATTTATGGCTCCAAATTAAGTGAAACCAAATTCTATGGTTTTATAATATTTCTATTTGTCTTTCTTGATCTTTCGTAAATGTTTGTTGACCAATTTTTATATGGATCAAATCCATAGGCTTGGAGATAACTTGGAAATATTTTTATTCTATTAGGGTTTAGGGTTTGGATTTATTTTCCAAGTGTTTAAATTTCCAGATGCATTTTATGATGAATGCATTTTACTTGATTTGAATTTAGTTGGATTCAATGTTAACCAAAGTTTGTTCAAGATGGGATTTTAAGTTTCCATCTAGAAACAAAAGTTTCTTTTCACCCTAAAATTCAATAATAATTTATTTTGTTTATTTATTTTTCACATTACAAGATTTGGAAAATCTTGGGATGTGACAGGCTACCACCCTTAAAATAAATCTCGTCCCGAGATTTGGGGAGGCTAGGGTTACAAGTTGGCTCAAAGCAACTAGGGTACTACCACCCTTAAAAAGTTTCCAACTAGATTACTTCTTGACTGTCTTGGGATCTTGATTGTAGAGGTCCCAACCTAATAAGGTAGATTCCTCCTGTGTTTACAATGCTAGTCCCTGGATCAATAGCTAGCATCCACAGTTTAAGATGAAATATCAAGATACAAAGGTCATAACATAACTTTATAACCAGAAATAACATAATTTTATTACATCATACATATCTCATTTGGCTATTACATTACATGGCAGCGGAATAATTATAATCATGGGGTCCTTCATCTTCAAAGTGCCACAGGCAGATGTTGGTTGTAGACTTTGTAATCCTAATCAATCTTCACTAAAAACAATCAAACCTGCAACATTACAAGTTACAGCCACGAGGGTCAATACATTTGAATTGTATTGGCAAGTTTCACTGTTATGTATAATATAAGTGGATCCTATCATTACATGCAAATTTGGTTAAGTAGGGTTTTAGGCTCATTTGCATAAAGCAATATTTTATCCTATCTTTTAAAAAGGTTTTGGTCCTTTGTCAAATTTCTTTTCCAAGTTCCTTGAACTCCTTGGTAGAAACTCAAGTGTTCAAGTCCTTGTCAAAACTCCTTGAGCACCTTGGTAACCCCAAGTGCAACAAGTCTTATCAAATCTCATGAGTTCCTTGGTCACTCCAAGTACATCAAGTGTTTAAACAAAATCCCTTGAGCACCTTGGTAACCCCAAGTGCATCAAGCTTATCAAAATCTCTTTGAATTCCTTGGTAGACACACAAGGGCATCAAGTTTTATTTTACTTTAGAAGTTGGAATGTCGAGATCTCCCATAGTTCAAACTTTAGTTGCTCAGTATTGTCCATAACCGGGGACACGGCTAAGTACTTAGATTTTATTAACCTGCGGAAGGAGTACACTTTACCCACATGTCACAGTCCCATCTTGTTGCCACCGGTGGCCTCTTGGATTAGTGCTCACCAAGATGGAGTACCGTGAGAGAGTGTGACGAAGTCTTTCCAAAAGGTCCTCCCATACATCATTGCTAGCTTGTCTTCAGCCCCATGAAGCATTCCAGATCCCCATGTCCGTAACTAAAGACAATGTATGGGTCTTCCTAATGTAGTTGACTAAGCCAGAGCCATAATAGCATGTGGTTGCACACGAAAGCCACAATTGGAGAAACATGTTCAATCTCTAAGTTTCCTAGGTGGTTTTCTTTTGGAGCACAACACAAAGTGATTCCCATAGACATGGTTCCTTTTGTTGCCACCTTCTCCAAAACTTAAAGTATCCACCACCTAGGTGGTTCATTGAGTCCTTGTTTTATTATGTAAAACATAAGTCCTTTTCTCAACCTTTGTAAAATCTCAACATGTATCTCTTTTCAAAATAAAGCATGGCTAAGCATGTACAACTACAATATTTTCACTAAGGAGTGTATAGGGAATCCTATTAGGATTTAGCATAGCATAAGTATAAAGATATCTTTTTCATGCATGTTTTCATAATCCACTAAGTATAATGAAAATAGTAGGGCATTTGTATGATAGTGTAACTTGCCTTTTTGGTAGGGAATGAGGGTTTACTCCTTGATCTTGCTAGTCTCACACTTTGCTAATTTCACTACAATCAATCAAACAAGCATAGTATCAAGTAGCATTCCAAACCAATATTCAAACAACATTTCACACACACAAAGCAATGGATTCTAAGTCATGCATGGGAACATGCTTAAGATGGTTTTATTCACAAGGGAGGTCTCCACTAGGCTTATAACTTTGTAAGGTCCAAATTGGTCATTTACCAAAATGGCAAAGTCATTTGCAAATGTGTTTTATCCTTAACCCATTTTCAAAACCTTTCATCATTTTATGTGGTCAAAAAATATTTTCTTATCAAAGCAAAACTTTATGTTTTTCACCAAATGAGTTGCCATTGCAAAACTTGGTGTTTTTGGATCAGTAGGTTTGGTCCAAACCATTTTCTCAAAGTTTTCTTTCCATAATCATTTCCATAATAAAATCAATAATTTTATTTGGCTAGAAATTGGCTAAGTCAAATACTCCAACCTAAATTTTACCAAAATCATTTTTAACACCAAGGGTTTGTTCCTAGGGTCAGTAAGGTCACATAAAACCATTTTGCAAAAGTTTTAACCCTAGAATCAATTTTAAACAATTTTTATACTCTAAACAAGCACACAAAAGAATCTGCAAAAACAAACAAACTAACAAATACTATTTGCTAAACTAAGGGCATGGTTGGCTAGGGTTTGTTCCACTGATTCCAACGATATAAAGTTTGCAAAATTTGGACGTGTGGATCAAAAGTTATAGGGTTTTCAAATTGCAATTCAAATCTGGTTTCTATCTGTTTTTAAATCATCAGCTGGACACGCGGCGACTTCCTATTCGTCGGTACCGTTTCGGTTGGATCACGCGACGACAGCCATTGGATTTAAGTTAAATCGTGCGGCGCGCAGAGGTTACTTACCGCTTCAGTTACGTTCTATCGTGGCCATCCGATTACGATCTAACGGTGCTAGGCACACCAGCCACAGATGGGCGGCGCTGCGGTGGCTACCGGCGGCGGAGCTGTCGGTCGACGACGGTGCTGATGCTACAGGAGGTGAGGGGGAAAGGGGAGATACTCACCGGGCTCAGGGGGTCACGGCGATGCTCAACGTGCTGATGGCTCGACGAGGGGTGCTCTGGTCCGATGTGGATTGCTCGCCGGAGTAGGTGGCGGCGTCGGGCGGCTCTGGTCGACGGTGGGGCGAGGCTACAAGGCACCGGAGGACGAGATGAAAGGTCTGTTAGACGCGCGAGGAAGAGTGGATCTTGCATGCCTGAACGAGAGGGAAAGGGGTGGACAGATGCTTACCCGAAGTGCTCGTCGGAGTTAAGCCAGACGGTGGCGACGGTCGGAGTCGTCGCTACAGATCGCCCTAAGGGAAGACAGGAGCATGTTCAGATGCGCAAGACCAAGGCGATGTTGTGTGCGTGATCTAGGAGGCGCGGGGTGGTCGGAGTTCACCTGGATTGATCGACGGAGCAATGGCAGACGGCGGCGCACGCTCGGTGTCGTCGTTGCCGATGCTCAGGGGCGTCCGCGGTCGAACGGGTGGTACGGGGAGGAGTGTCTGGGAGTGGGGAAGCTGCTAGGGTGCTCAGGGAGGCAAGTGGTGGCAGTGTATGGCCGGAATCGAGGAATAAGATCGTCGGAGACGGCGGCGGTGCAGAAGAGATTGGCGACAGCCTAGGGGCGGAGAGAAGGAATTGTCTGGGGGGAAATGTCGAGGTGGGAGAGGTGCTTAAGAATGCGCGGTCGTAGGAGCGATTAACTGCCGCGTTAACGTCAATTGATGCTCGCAATTGTCGCCAGAAACGGTCGAGGAGAAGGGGGCGCTGTCACCGCGAGGAAGAAGGAGGAGTGGGAAAGTGGGGTCTGTTGGTCAGTGGGAAAAGAAATGAGGAGGAGGTCCACCGGTCAGTGACTTAATGGGTTGCTTCTGCGGTGAAGAAAACGGTTCGGGGAATAAGAGGAGGTGGGCTGCGAATGGGCTGTTGGGCTGGGGTAGTTGGGCCAGTCTGTTTATACATTTTTTTTCTTCTGAGTTCTTTTTCCTTTTCTATTTCTATTTTTCTGTTTTGAAATTTCAAACAAACAAACAAACAAACAATGTTCAAATCAATTCAAACAACACCCAAACTTTGTAATATTGAAATTAGTTATGTTCAGTAACATGAACCAAAATCCAAATTCAAATTAATAATTTAAATAATAGGGCCCACTAGTAATTAACTAAATAGATGTATCAACTATTAAATCCATAGGTTTTGATTTAATTCCAAAGTTCCACTTGAGAACTATTTAATTTTAAACCATTCAGTAGTTTATTTGGAAATAAAGAATATTTGGAAAACTTGTTTAAAATAACCTTTTATTTTAGAGTCCATTATTAATTAAATAAAATGGGCCTTAGTTATTAAATCAAATAGGATTTGCTTTATTGAGATATTTATTTTGAAATCAAAAAAATAAAGCCAAAACACTTTAGTAGGTTTTATTTGTGAATATCAATTATTTGGAGAACTTATTTTAAATAATTTAATAAGTTTTGATGTTTCAATTAAATTGGTAAAACCTTTTATTTGTATAAAATTTGGATATTAGGTCCTTATTAATTTATTTAAATAAACCTTTGTTATTTTTATTCAAAACAAAAGGTTTTAATTCCAAAGCTTGTCCAAGGTTTAATTTGGGCTTTATAAAATGTTCTTTATTTATAAATCCACCTTTTCCTTTTAAAACAAAATCTTTTATTTTAAAAGATCAATAATGGTATTTCCAAAATATTTTATTTTCCTCTATTTAAAATGTTTATCTTTTTAAACCCCTTTGGGATTTTATTTAATTCAAATGGGTTTGGAGTTACAATTGAATTCAAAAAGTTTCTTCTGGCTCTGAAAATTAAGCAAAGTTTTATTTTATTCATTTATTTTCACATTACAAGATTTGGAAAATCTTGGGATGTGACATTGATGAAGCTTCTCTGGACACTTGTATGCATAATGGCCTAGCTCTTTGCATTTGAAACACATCACTTGGCTGATATCTTTATTTTCCTTGGGTATCAATTCCTCTTGTTTATTTCCTTGTTTCTTCTTCTTTTCTAGGCAATCACTGGCATAGTGTCCCATTTCTTTGAAATTGTAACATTGCAACTGGATTATGTCCTTCTTCTTCTTTTTGGGTCTCTCCAAAGCTAGGAGTGCTTCTAGTTCATGCTCTTCATACTTTACCACAAAGGTGGGAAATCTTTCCCTCTTCTTGGGGCATTTACTAGAGATATGACCTTCTTCTTCACAAGAGTAGCAACAGTTTGTGATCACTTTGGATTTGGCCTTATGGTGCATAGTTTTGACTTTGCCTTCATCCTTCTTGGTAGAAGTTGTTCCCTCATGAGGGTTTACAAATTGTTGTTGCACTCCACCTTGTTTCTTTTGTTGAACTATGGAATAGATGGGTCATTGGATAGGGACATGATTATTTCCTTCACATAGGTAACAAGTAGCTCGGGTTGTGGGGCATTGATTTGTTGGATGTTTCTCTTCACAATTGGGACATTGATCTTCATGTTCCTTGGAAGTGTGATCCTTGTCTCCACAAATATTGCAAGCTTGAGTTCCTTCTAGAATATCATCCTTGTTGTCACAAACTCCTTGGGAAGAGTTGTTTCCCATGTTGATCATTTGATCTGTCACCTTATGCAACAATTGGGTTTGGGTTTCCAAAAACCTTTGCATGGTTGGACCTACCTCACTGGTGTTGGCTATAAATTGAGATGTCACTTGGTTCAACTGGGTTTGGGTTACTATGAGTTCTCTCATGTTGTCCTCTTGGTTGTTGTTGTCACCATCCTTGATGTTGGAGTTTCTTGGAGTAGTCATCTGTTTGGGTTGGATTGGGATTAGAATAGGCAAAATATTTCTAAGGGAATAAGTCTAATCACACACATCACAATTCACACAAGCAATGTGCAAGCAATCACAAACAAGCATTCCACTCAAACAACAAGTTTCAAGCATATTTTTAGGCAAAATATTTTTGTTACACCACATAGGTTGGTGGGTTTGACTTAAACTAAATATGGTGGTCCATCTATATGGTTCACTTGAGATTTTTCCATCTTTCTTGGTTGATTCTTCTTGAACAAGATGTTTGTATCCTTAGAGAATTTCTTGCATCTTGGTCACAAAACTTCAAGGTGTTGATGGTTCCTTCTAAGTTGTGTTTCCTTGGTCTTCAAGTCTTGAGTAAATTTTCTTGTCTTCACTTGTATTCCTTAGTGATATCCCAGGTTGAAGTCCTTGTTGAGAATAAGGTTGAAACCACTTGAAGATATTGAAGTCATTAGAGCTGATGAAGTCCTTTGCACATGGTGAAGTCTTTGGCCATGGTGTAGGCTTTATCCATCAAGTTGGAATAGAAGAGATGTAGAGTCAAAACCAAAATGGTTGAGGAAAGAGTTTACAAGATTGTTTGTAAATAAGTTTTGGAATAATACAACTCCTATATTTCTAAGGGGTTTTGTCCAATCCTAGGTTTACAATTCTACAGGAAACACAATGCTCTGATACCATCTGTAAGGTCCCTCCTTTATAAAGGAAAAGGATCCATGTGATTGCAATGCTAGTCCCTGGATCAATAGATAGCATCCAAAGTTAAGATGTAATATCAAGAAACAAAGGTCATAATACAACTTTATAACCAGGAATAACATAATTTATTACATCTTACATAGCTCATTTGGCTATCTCATTACAATGCAGCAGAATATAACAATAGCATGGGGTCCTTCATCTTCAAAGTGCCACAGGCAGACATGTTGGTTGTAGACTTGTAATCCTAAATCAATAAACTTCTCTAACATCAAACAACCTGCAACATAATAAGTTATAGCCACAAGGGTCAATACATTTGAATTGTATTGGCAAGTGATACTATGGTAGTATAGTGGAGTCAATCATCTATATGCATTTGGCTAAGTGGAGCTTAGGCTTGCTTTGCTCAAAATAGTTTTTTTCCTTATCATTTGAAAACACTAAGTTATTGCTTGACAAAATCACCCAAGGCATCTCCCAATAGAAATTGGTGATCCTTCAATCCCTTGTTCACCCACAAGATTTTAACTTAGAAATTGGGATGAGGAGATTCTTGATAGCTTCCATGTCTTGATGCTCAAATTTTCCTTTGCCAGGGACATGGCTAAGTACTTAGATTTTTTACACTCTGCTGAGGTGGTGCACTTTCCCCACAAGACTTGGTTTCACCAAGACAAGATCTTTCAGAAGCCTTCCCTTAGACTAGAATGGACGCGCTCCAACCTATCAAACCCCTACCACCAACTGTCCATTTGGCTAAGTTCTTGCAACCTATATGATCCGTGAGCCCATAATGCCAAGTGGCTGCACTTGAAGCTTCTCAACATTTGACATCTCAAATCTCTTTGTTCCTGGGTGGCCATCCACAAGTGAGATACACAAGGTAAACCATAGAAATGGGCCTTGTGAACCACTCAACACAAACCATTCCTTCCATTCCACCCAGGTGATTCATTCACTTAGTTGTTTTATTAAACAAAACACAAGTCCTCAGACTTAGAAATTTTCCATAGTATGAATATATATTCCACCCTTGTTTTCTATTAGCTAAGCTAAGCATGATAGTAATAGGAATATTATGAAATTTCTACTAAGGTTTCATCTACTAGGATTTCCCATGGAATAGTTTACACTTAGCAAAATTCCATGCAAGTCCTACTTAGAAATATCACTAATGCATAGTGAAAATAATGGGACAAAAGTATGAAGCATCACTTGCCTTTTTGGTAGATAATAATAGTTCACTCCTTGTCTTTGCAATGATCACACTCTCCAAATCACTACAATTCAATCAAGCAAGGCACAATCTCAATCCACCATTCAAGCAAAACAGCACATAAAATGATAGAAACAAAACAATGCATGCAAACATGCTAAAGATTGTTTTATTTGTAAAAGTGGTTTTTAATAGGTTATAAACATTTGAAAACACCTAATGGTCATTTTATAAAGTGGCAAAACCATTTGCAAAATATTTTACTTCATAAACCATTTTTAAACCAAGTCATTATTTTATGTGGTTGAAAATGTCTTTAGCAAAGTAGTAATTTTTATAGGGTTCACCAAATACATTTTTAAATCATAAAACTTGGTGCTTGGGTTCAGAGAGTTTATTCCAAAACATTTCCCAAAGATTTTCTTCCAAAATCATATTTAAACCATAATCAACATTTTTATTTGGCTAGAAATGGTTTAAATCAAAGATTTATTCTTTTGCTTCACCAAATATAGTTTTGAAACCACAAAGTGATTCCCATGGTCAGTAGTTTCAAAAAAAATCATTTTCCCAAGGTTTTATCTCAAAAATCATTTTAGAACAAATTTTATATTCTATACATGCATACAAAAATTTCTGCAAGAACAATCAATTTAACAGAAGATTTTTACTAAAAAAGTGCATGGTCAGAAAACACTTGTTTTGCTGAATCCGTTGATATAAAATTTGCAAGATTTGGACGTGTGGTTTGAAAGTTATGAATTTTACAAAATTGAGCAACTAATAGATCAAATTCTGATTTTAAACCAGATTATGTGACACGCGGCGCTATCCTATTGGCGCATACTGTTTCGCGCGGATCGGCTGCTGACATTCGTTGGATTTAAATAGGATCACAAGGCTCAGAAGCAAGCGTACCCTTTCGCTTAAGTTTCTATCGTAACCTTCTGATCAAGATCCTATGGTTCATATTGCTCTGACCATTAAGCAGCGGCGCTGGCGGCCTTGTGATCGAGGCAGCGACATTCTTGGGCGCGAGAAGCGAGAGAGGGTGGGGAGATGCTTACCGAGTTCGCTGTGGCGTTCTGAAGCTCGAGGTGGCCATGGGAGATCAGGGGGCGTTCGGGGTTGACCGCAATTGCTCGTCGGAGGAATGCCTGGCGTCGGGTGCAGTCAGTCGTCGTCGAGGGCGATGCTACGGAGCACGAGGGAGAAAACAGAAGATGTAGTTAGCTTCGTACGTGAGTCACAGACATGTGTGCATCAAAAGGAGGGCAAGGGGGGTCTGGTCTCACCGGTAGTGCTCGTCGGAGCGGAGGCAGACAGTGGCGAGTGGCGGCGATCGTCGTTGTCGAGGTTCTGGGGCGCGCGGGGATGAGCTGGCGCTACAGGGAGATTCGCCAGGAGGTGGGAAGCAGGTGAGTGTGGTCGAGGAGTCAAGGGGCGGCGAAAGGTGGCCGGAATCGTTGGTGGAGCTCGCCGGAGCAGAGGGCGGTGCGGGGGGAAATTGGGACAGCCTGGGGGCTCCGATGGTGTGGCGTCTAGGGGGAAATGGAGAGGAGATGCTGGTGATTAAGAAGGCGTGGTCGCAGGGGAAATTTACTGGGTCATTTACACGAATTCAATCGAGCAATCAACGGCAAAAACGGTCAGGCGAGTTCATCGCGGGGAGGAAGACGATGACGTGGTGCTGGGGTCCGTTCGCAGTGAGAGAGAGAGAGGATAGGTGGGGGCCAGTAGTCAGTGTGTCTGCGGGTGTAAGGTCGAGTGGAAAAACTCTTCGGCAGAGGGGGTGTAGGTGGGCTGCGAGTTGGGCTTAGTGGACTAGCTGGCTGGCTGCTCCTTTTCATTTTTTTTGTTCAGATTGTTTTTCTTTTTCCTTTTCAAATAATCTGTTTTGATTTTGTTTAAACTTTTCAAACCTCTATTTGAATTCAAACTTCTCTCAACTTTTTTGTATATTCAAACACTGATTGCTAACACAATCTGAAGTCAAAATTAGAATAAATCTTTTATTCCTTTAGTGCCTTTTTAATTATTTAAAGTAGGTCATTGTATTAATTTATTCAAGATTTAATAATGTTTTTAATTCCCATTTGAATTCTAAATCCTTCCAAAACCTTTCAGTAAGTTTATTCAATGTGATTCTTAAATCATTTGAATTGGGTTTTTATTTTAATTCCAATGGAATTAAATATGGTTTTAATCCCATAATTTTATTTGGAGATTTCTTTGATCTTATTTAAGTAAATTAAACAATTTTCTTCCACTTGGGTAAATTCCAAATATCATTTTCTCATGATTTAAATGATCATTCTTATTAGAGATTTTTCTTTATTAAAATAGGGGTAGAATGGTTAATGCCATTTTATTTTATTTTGGAAATTCTTTATCCTTTTATTTTATTTGGATTTGGATTCTATTCATTCCATTTTCTTAATAGATTAGGCCAAGATTTAATTTGGTTTTTAAATAATCCTTATTTAATATTTCTTTCTTCATCTTTATAAAATCCATATATTTTTATTTATAGATCCAAACTTGGTGATTCCAATTTGTGAAATCTTATTTAATATTTGTTTATCCTTTTAAATCACTTTAGGATTATTTGTTCACCATTTGGTATGGGTTTTTGATAAGGGATTTATTAGGTTTGGAAATTACTTTTCTTTATCTTATTAAATTCATAAGATTTTATTTATGGCTCCAAATTAAGTGAAACCAAATTCTATGGTTTTATAATATTTCTATTTGTCTTTCTTGATCTTTTGTAAATGTTTGTTGACCAATTTTTATATGGATCAAATCCATAGGCTTGGAGATAACTTGGAAATATTTTTATTCTATTAGGGTTTAGGGTTTGGATTTATTTTCCAAGTGTTTAGATTTCCAAATGCATTTTATGATGAATGCATTTTACTTGATTTGAATTTAGTTGGATTCAATGTTAACCAAAGTTTGTTCAAGATGGAATTTTAAGTTTCCATCTAGAAACAAAAGTTTCTTTTCACCCTAAAATTGAATAATAATTTATTTTGTTTATTTATTTTTCACATTAAAAGATTTGGAAAATCTTGGGATGTGACAACCCTTAGATGAGAATCCAACTTTCTACTCAAAACATAGTGATAGTGATAGTGAGAATGAGAATGATAGTGAGTGATTAATTGTTTTCTTAATTGCATTATGCCTTTATGCTTTGTGTATACATTTTATTATGTCTTTGTTCTTAACGGTTTTCTCTTACTCAACGCAGGTGATTGAACAATATGATCAGCGGCAAGGCAAGCTCGTCGTCCTTGCTTAATGCGCTGAAACAACGCAAGAAAAATGCTAAATTGTGTGGGAGACAGCCAAATCCCTAATTCGCGTTACCCCGATCTTGTCGGTGCAGGAGGACGAGGTCGAGGAGGAGGAGGACAAGGTGGCAAGGGAGGAGGTGTGGACTTTGATCCACCACCCTCCACTTCTACCGATGTGTCTCCTGAGTTGTTCCTGCCAGAGCAGCCTTTTAGGGACAAGGCAGAGGTAGAGACTGAGAGGGAGGCGGAGACCGAGACGGAGTCTAGAGACGAGGCAGAGGTGGAGGTGGACCCTAGCCACGAGTTGGTGTCGCCGAAGAAATTGCGGAATCGTGGGGAATCGGGAGACCCAGACGAGAGGTTTGAGCCTAGGACCCAGGAGGCGAAAGCCCTTATTATTCCAGATGGCCTTGAGTAAGTGTACTAATTTTTCAATTTAAAAATGTAATTTCATGTTGGTCATAAATAATTTGGCATGTGTACTAATGTTTATTATTGTGCAGCAATTGGACATTTCCTGCAGGGACCAAGCCCCGCCTTCCTAACAGCATGGTTGGAGCTCTAATTAGGAAGTTCTGGCCAGGCTATCACACTTCCCCCGTGGGCGTTAGGAGGCTAGCTACTATTTGGGCGGACTACCAGACTACCCGTGTCCTGGGGTTTCCAACAACTGTTGATGTTGTGATCTCCAAGTTTTGGATAAGACATATTTCTCGAGTTTCGTTCATACTTGATGACCCCACCATGCTAAGTCATGACTCTCACAATTGTTTTTTATGCATGATTGAAGTGATTTTATTGTGTGACTGAGGAGGACCAGGAGAAGGCAGACTTTGCTTGGGGCTTGTGTGAAGTTGACACTGTAGGTGTGGTACAACCAGAAGGTCACGGCCGCTAGTCACTTCTAGGCTGACAGGGGCGTGAGGGTTAGGAAGTAAGACATTATCGGTAAGAGGCCTAATCCCGAGTACTCGATGATGCCCGAAGAGTACATACCGGTGAGTAAAATGTCAATGAGATTCTACATTGCCATTGCATTGTCTAGAGTTGAGTATTGCATTTTCAGGTTGTCCCTGATTGGGCTGAGCCGCATCGAGTCGCATGGGAGGAGCTGGTTAGGACGAGGTGGCTCACAGAAGACGAAGAGTTTGCAGCCTTGTCGAGGCGGAACGCAGAGAACCGAGGCGATGGTGGAACACACTACGCGGGAAGTCGCAACTTTAACCGCTTCAAGGGGAAGGTGGTACATATGTACATGTAACGACCTGCATTTATTTCTCGTCATATTCGTACTTCATATGCATAACATTTCTTTTCGCGATTCAGGTGGCTGAGGCACAACCCGGGGAGGTGATTCATGATGTTGCCGTCTATGAGATGATGCGGCGAAAGAAGCCCGATTTCTCGCAGCCTCGGCCCTTGTTCCCCTTGTACTTCAGCACTACCCAGAACGACTTGGGGTCCTACACCACGATGGTGAAGGCTCGTCACCCCCATGTGGATGACCCCATTCACGCGGAGATCGACGAGGATTCGTTGGTCCTGCCGGGGCATGGATTGCAGCATGGACGTCACAAGATTCTGAATAAAAATTTCAAGCCTACTCTCAGCAGGAGCTTCACGCGTCTCAAGGCTACCCACCCCGCCGACGGGCCCCCTATGCCACCTCGTGGCCAGCCTCGTCGATCCACCTCCAGAGATGATGTAAGTTTTACTCATTTTTATCATATTTATGACTTTTTTTCCTACATGGCTAACTGCTGACGATGTTACTTGTATTTGAAATTGTAGCATGAGTTCGATGCGGCCTACGATGCCACTCATGATGAATATCAGGTGGCATTTTGGCAGTATCAGGCAGCAAATACGACCTACATGCAATACGTAAATGTAAGTTTGAACCTTTATTTTTGCGAAAGATACAATTCTCACTTTCCCTAGTTTGTTGTATTATGGCCTGGCATCTAAAATATCTTGCAGGCGATGTTGGTGAATATTCAAACTGGACATAATATGGATTTAGGGTTTTGTGCCTCCCATGTCGGGGTGATGCGCTCAGATCAATTCAGAGCTTCGTTGGGATACCCCAACAGGAAGGTATGATGAGCACAACAGCAAGTCTTTCCTCAGAAAGAAACCAAGGTTATCGAACCAGTAGGAGGAAGGAAATGACTCAAAGGTGTTGCAAGCAACTTGGAAACCTGCACAACACAAACTCAAGACTTTGACCCAACAAACAGTGAGGTTATCAATATGACCAGTTTGCTGTAAACAAAGGATTAACTATATGGTGTGGAAGGTAATAGTGGTTTGCAGAAAGTAAATAGTAACAATGGAAGATGTATCAATGGTAAAGATTGGACCGAGGTCCATAGTTCACTATAGGTGTTCTCCTTAAGATAAACAAACATGGCATGCTGGGTAAACAAATTACATCACGGCAATTGACAGGACAGAGCAAGGAATAACAATGCAATACTAGAGATTCATGATCCTATGAGATTCGATTGGGCAATACAACAAGATACATAGACCGCCATCCAACTACATCTATGACTAGAAATCCACCTTCAGGTTATCATCCGAACCCCTCCTGTATTAAGTTGCAAGCAACAGATAACTACTTTAAGAAAAGTGTGTAAGGTAAACAATCCACTTGTTCCATGAACAAGAGACCGTGATAGAGGCATGAACAGAGGCATGAACCCTTAGATTAAATAGAGGCATGAACCCACTATCGAGCATTAATACCCCCTCTTTGTGTCACTAACATCTACTTGGCCAAGATAGCTACTAAAAACGGAGAGGATGCAAGATCACAAACAACACAGACATGATAGAATCAATAAGACAAAACCATTAATCAATCTGACATAGTAATCTCAATATCCATCGGATCCCCGCAAACACAACATGCATGATTACAAATAGATGATCTTGATCATGAACTAAGCTCACAAGATCTAAACATGGTAGCACAAAGGAGGAGATACAACCATCTATCTACTACATGGACCCGTAGTCCAAGGTGAAACTACTCACACTTCATACCGGAGGCTGGCATGATGAAGAAGAAGGAATCTAGGATGATCTCCCCTCCAGCAGCGTGCCGGGAAGAGCGTCAGATCCCCCACGATCTAGGGACGATGGTGGTGGCGGCTACAGAAGGATTCGTGGAATATTGATCGGATACTTAGGGTTTCTACATCAGGGTGTCTTTATAGGCGAAGAGGCGAGGCAGCGGCGGCCAGGGTGGTCACACACCCCAGGCGCAGCTAGACCTAGCCCACTCCGCCAGGGGGTGTGTCCCCCTGGTGCCTCCCCTCCGTCTCGTATTTAGGCTTCGTGTTCCCACTACAAAATATTGACATTGGCTTTTGTACCGTCCAATTTCGAGAATATTGATTTTCTGCCTTTCTGGAACCAAAAACAAAAGAAAATAGGCAATTGGCACTGTGGCATCTAGTTAATAGGTTAGTACCAGAAAACATATAAAAACACCTCAAAGTGTAGACAAAGAAAAGCAAAGCAAAGTAGATACTAAACAAGCATGGAACATCAAAAATTATAGATACATTTCCGACGTATCAAGCATCCCCAAGATTAACTCCTGCTCGTCCTCGAGTAGGTAAGTGATAAAAAGAATAATTTTTGAGGTGACATGCACCATCAAAATCAAGATCAAACCATTTGCAAGCATTGAAAGCTGGGAACAAAGAACTCTAAACATGAGCATAAAAGATGGAGTTCTAACAGTAAGACAAAGTAACTATGCATGCAACATGAAATGTTACAAACAAAGATCATGAATAACATGCATTGAAAAACGTTTGTTTGTTTCACATACAGAAAACATAGAATAGTGGCATTCAACTTGTACCTCATGGAGTAGCAAATAGATGCATAGGACACCTTCAAACTTCATAAGAGTGACTAGATACAAATAGCACAAGAACAAGTAATATCAAATATGCATCAATCAATAAGTTTTGGGACAATGCACATAGAACTAAGAATGGCAACTATGCTCTCTTAACTGGTGCCTAAGGATAGAAGATGGAGACTCAATATAGTGGAACAAAGTCCCTTCGTAAGGGAAGCAGGGATTTCAAGTCTCATAAAGAGCTTCCAAAAATTATGGTACTTGTTAGCTTTCAGCTCTCATTTCCCCCATCATAAGCATCTTGAAGTGATTAAGGTTAAAGTGAACAAACTATTGAGTATATGCTTGACAAAGTATGAGTTGACAATCTCATGTCCCTTGAATACGAGGGCTGCTCCTCATGCTACTAAAGTTTAGTTACTTGCAAGTTCTTGTCATAGTAAGTACATGTGTATCATACAGAACTGCCAACGGGGTACCCCTTGCACATGATACATGAGCTATCCCATAATCAAATGACAAGGCAAGCAGACAATGAGCATCTCAACAATCTTCTTATTTACCATGGGAATATGGTGCTTTTTTTCTCTCTTTCCTCTTTTCTCATATTTTTTTATTTTTCTCAATCTCTTTTTTCTATCTCTTTTTTATAAGAAGAATGCTTCATAGATGTCATTATGGTGATGCTACCAGTTTCCACCATGATTAGGAAAGGTATCTCATCCAAATGAGTTTTAGAGGATCCCTTCTCATCTCTCCTTGGTTCACTACTTTCATCAAAAGGATTTTCAGGAACAATCCAATCAAAATTCTTTTCTAAGGCTTCATGCATTCCTACAATTTAAAAGGTATGGGTATCTTAATTTTCTCTCTGGGTTTGGTTTTATATTCGGTGCCCATAACATCTACACATGAGCCTAGCATATTAAAACGTTTAAAGACCTTCTTGGCTTCCTTAGCAACATGATTGAACTCTTTTAGTAAAGTTTCTAGGATAAAATCTCTCTTTTTAGGATCATTTTATTCTTTTAGTTTAAGGAACAAGATTTGGATCATGGGGTTAAGGTTAACAAACCTAGCCTCCAACATATGAACTAAAGAAGGTGCATCAATTTCATAATTAGGAGCAAGTTCTGCTATAGATCTATCCTCAATATCCTCATGTTTACTAACATGATTAAATAATTCTTAAATATTCTCTTTCCCAATTATAGAGCCACTACCTATTGAAAGGTCCTTCAGGGTGAACTTGGGAATCAACATGGTGAGCTAGAGCAAGGTGACAACTAGAGCAGGAGCTAATTTTTTGTGTTTTTGATAACAGAAAGCAAACCAAACGAAACTATTTTTTTTGGAATTTTTGATAAAAAGAGGCAAACAAAACCAAGCAAAAGAAACTATTCAAAACAAAAACAAAGTAAAGAGAAAGGTTGTGAAGGATTCCCCTTGTGAAGACATCCTTAGCCTCCCCGGCAACGGCGCCAGAAAACAGCTTGAGGTGCTCAGATCAATGTAGACCTTCATTGGGATACCCCAAGAGGAAGGTATGATGATCACATCAGCAAGTCTTCCCTAAGAAAGAAACCAAGGTTATCGAACCAGTAGGAGGAAGGAAACTACTCAAAGGTGTTGCTAGAAACTTAGAAACCTGCACAACACAAACTCAAGACTTAGCCCCAACGAACAGTGAGGTTGTCAATCTCACCGGTTTGCTGTAAACAAAGAATTAACTATATGGTGTGGAAGGTAATAGTGGTTTACAGAAAGTAAACAGTAACGGTGGAAGATGTATCAATGGTAAAGATTGGACCGGGGTCCATAGTTCACTAGAGGTGTTCTCCTTAAGATAAACAAACATGGAATGCTGGGTAAACAAATTACAGTAGGGCAATTGACAGGACAGAGCAAGGCATACCAATGCAATACTGGACATTCATGATCCTATGAGATTCGATTGGGCAATATAACAAGAAACATAGACCACCATCCAACTGCATCTATGACTAGAAATCTACCTTCAGGTTATCATCCAACCCCCCTCCAGCATTAAGTTGCAAGAAACAGATAACTGCTTTAAGCAAAGTGTGTAAGATAAACAATCTAGTTGTTCCATGAACAAGAGACCCTTGTTTTCTCCCTAGTGGCAACATCACATCTACAACCTTAGATATTTATGTCACTTCCCTTAAATTAAATAAAGGTATGAACCCACTATCGAGCATAAATACCCCCTCTTTAAGTCACTAGCATCTACTTGGCCAAGATAGCTACTAGAAACGGAGAGCATGCAAGATCACAAACAACACAGACATGATAGAATCAATAATACAAAACCATTAATCAATTTGACATAGTAATCTCAATATCCATCGGATCCCCGTAAACACAACATGCATGATTACAAATAGATGATCTTGATCATGAACGAAGCTCACAAGATCTAAACATGGTAGCACAAAGGAGGATATACAACCATCTAGCTACTACATGGACCCGTAGTCCAAGGTGGAACTACTCACACTTCATACCGGAGGCTGGCATGATGAAGAAGAAGGGCTCCGGGATGATCTCCCCTCCGGCAGGGTGCCAGGAAGAGCTTCAGATCCCCCTGATCTAGGGACGATGGTGGCGGCGGCTATAGACGGTTTCGTGGAATATTGATCGGATACTTAGGGTTTCTGCATCAGGGGGGTTTTATAGGCGAAGAGGCGAGGCAGGGGGCGGCCAGGGTGGTCACACCCCCGCAGGCGCGGCTGGCCCTAGCCCGCGCCGCTAGGGGTGTGGCCCCCTGGTGCCTCCGCTCCATCTCATATTCAGGCTTCGTGTTCTCCACGGTAAAATATTGACTTTGGCTTTTGTCCCGTCTAATTCCGAGAATACTGATTTTCTGCCTTTCTGGAACCAAAAACAAAAGAAAACAGGCAACTAGCATTGTGGCATCTTGTTAATAGTTTAGTACCAGAAAATATATAAAAACACCTCAAAGTAAACAAGCATGGAACATCAAAAATTATAGATATGTTTCCGACGTATCACGGGGCAGCCACCATGCATGCCATCGATCGCTAGTACATACTACGCATCGACACCTGTAAGTTCTTTGCTAACCCACTAGTTATCGATTTCCTTTGCCTCGCAAGTTGCTAACATGTAGGGAACGGGATGTTCTAGGAACCAGCACTTTGGCCATGCCTTGCCGAATGGGCGTCAAATCACACCGCTTCATGACAATGGTCCTCCTCCTGGTCATTTTGTTGGTGGTTCTCCCGATCCTCACCCCGTCACTTCTCCTACTCCCTCGCCAGATGGTTCTTCTACTGCTTCTATTGGACACCACCCTCGCTAGAGGTCGCCTCTTTTCACCAAGGGAGATCTCGGGTACACCCCGTATCCTCTAGAGTTGTAGGGTTTTATTGTCTATGCATGTGTGATGATGTTGATCCATGTATGAATGATGTGATCATGTTGATACATGTTTGAATGATGTATGAATGATGTGATCTTGTTTCATACATGTATGAATGATGTGATCTTGTTTCAATTGTTGTGAAATACATGTCCAATATTGTTGTGAAATAATATTGAATGAAATAAAACTGCAGCGAAACACCAAAAAAATCTGGGCTGGGCCTACGCCGACAGCATGGCCATCGACGTAGAGTGTCCTCTGTGCCAAATGGTCGCCTAACCCTATGATGTGGCTCAAATCACTGTAGAGCTTCGTTGGGATACCCCAAGAGGGAGGTGTGAAGATCACAACAGTAAGTTTTCCCTCAGTTATGAAACCAAGGTTATCGAACCAGTAGGAGGAAGGAAACAACCCCAAGGTGTTGCTAACAACTTGAAACCTGCACAACACAAACTCAAGACTTTGCCCCAACGTACAGTGAGGTTGTAATTCTCACTGGTTTGCTGAAAACAAAGGATTAAACATATAGTGTGGAAGATAGTAGTTGCTTGTAGAAAGTAAACGGTAACAGTAGATGATGTATCAATAATAAATATTGGAACCGGGTCCACAATTCACTAGAGGTGTTCTTCTTAAGATAGATAACATGCTGGGTGAACAAATTACAACGGGGCAATTGACAGATTGAGAAAGCATAACAATGCATATACTAGACATCATGACTCCTATGGGATTTGATTGGGAATTACAATAATATACATAGACCGTAATCCAACTGAATCTATGACTAATAATCCACCTTAAGGTTATCATCCGAACCCCCTCCAGTATTAAGTTGCAAGCAACGGATAATTGCATTAAGCAATATGTGTAAAGTAAACAATACAACTGTTTCATGAACAAAAGATTGTTATTTTCTCCCTAGTAGCAACAGCATATCTACAACCTTAGATATTTCTGTCACTTCCCCAGATTACTAGAGGCATGAACCCACTATCGAGCATAAATACTCCCTCTTGGAGTCACAAGCATATACTTGGCCAAGATAGCTACTAGCAACGGAGAGCATGCAAGATCACAAATAACGAAGACATGATAGAATCAATAATCAATCTGATATAGTATCTCAATACCCATCGTATCCCCGCAAACACAACATGTATGATTACAAATAGATGATATTGATCATGAACGGAGCTCACAATATGTAAATATGATAGCACAAAGGAGGAGAAACAACCATCTATCTACTGTATGGACCCATAGTCCAAGGGTGAACTACTCACGCATCATAACGGAGGCTGGCATGATGATGAAGAAGGCCTCCGGGATGATCTATCCCCTCCGACAGGGTGCCAGAAAGAGCTTCAGATCCCCCCGATCTAGGGACGATGGTGGCGGCGGCTACGGACTGCTTCGTGGAGATCTGATCGGGTTCTTAGGGTTTATGCATCGAGGTGACTTTATAGGCAAAGAGGCGATGCAGGGGGGCGCCCGAGGGGCCCACACCATAGGGAGGTGCCCCTGGGCCGCGTGGCCCTAGGGTGTGGCCATCTCGTGGCCCGCCTTCGGCTGCCCTTCAGACTTTGTGTTCTCTCTGGTAAAATATTGACTTTGGATTTTGTCCCGTCCAATTCCGAGAATATTTCCTTACTAGCTTTTATGAAACCAAAAACAGCAGAAAATAGGCAACTGACACTATGGCATTTTGTTAATAGGTTAGTTTCAGAAAATGTATGAAAATACCTCAAAGTATAGACAAAACATAGCAAAGTTGTTAATAAACAAGCATGGAACATAAAAAATTATAGATACGTTTACGACGTATCACCCTACGCCAAGGGCTGTGGCCGTCGGGCCATCTCCCTGCCTGGGACGGCCTAGCCCCTGCCACCTAGCCTAGCTACGCCGAAGGCCCAGCCGTCGGCGTACCGAGCGCGTTGTTAGCCGGCCGTGTGATGGCAGCCTCGTTGTTCACCGAATGCTACTACGACGACAGGCGCAACATGGCCCTCGGCGTCGCCGTACCCCGATGGCTGAGTTTGCCCCGCCGAGGGAGAGGTACGTCGCCGTCGACGTAGGATACGCGACGGTTTTATACCCTACGCCGACGGCTTTTGGCCGTCGGCCTAGCATGCGCATCCTGTAGTGAAGGTTTTGTCAGGTAATTTTTTTCGCAATGATCAGGAATAAAACAATGAGCTAGACTGTTTAATGATAAAAAATTAAAGTAGTAGTCCGTATCAAACACTGTAGCATACGAATTAAACAACCGATACTATATCTCATACAGATCTTCTAGGCAGAAGCTATGGTTCATGTAGAGATAGGATATCATTGCCTAGTACACCGTATAGTTGTTTGTTTATGAGGCTTGCGAAAACGGGCCGAGACGTTTTAATCCTCGTTGGTGTCCCGTGGAGTCTTGAATCGACGCTTAATAAATGAGAAGATATGGTGCAGCCTGGTCTGATGGATAAGTATGTGAGTTTTCTAACGGCTAGCGGTTGGAGCATCCCATCCACCAGAAACTTACACCTGGCGGCTGCATCTAATAAGGTACGAGTCTCGGGGTGTAGGTCTATAAACATGGCAGTTAACTCTGTTTTCTACTATGAACATGTAGATGAAATAAAGGAGCACATGCACCACTATCCGAACGGTGGCTAGAGGGTGCACCGCGGCCACCACAGGCAGCAAATCCGTGCTGATATATTTATATTAAACTTTTATACCTTTTCCAGCAAATCATTATATGAATGCAAGGTTTGAGATAGTATAAGTATTGCTATAATTTACAAAGAAATTAACCACACACAATGTTGTTAAATATTCATTTTGCTATAGATCATTTTTTGTAGTACAATTTTAGCGTATCTCATTGCAATTTCCATAGATTAAATCATAATCCGCAATGAAATATTGTTAACTTTCTCTCGAACTTTATTTTGAGATTTTCATCTTAAAAGAACTTTTTTCAGTAGATAAAAAATTTCTACGAAATAACCAAAAGACAATAACACATTCCTCCGTGGATTTTTTTCACTAAGATTCATTATAGTATATCTACATCAACATTTATTGGTTTCTTGTAAGTAGTTCTCAAATAAATACTATGTGACATGCTTCTAGAGTTCATGATTAAATATCATAGACCAGCGTACCACTTGGTAAAATCACCATCTATGAACTTAAGTGATGTAGTGAGGGGATATGGTCATTAACCTCTTATGTTCATGGTAAAATAAAATATTTCCTCCGATCTAAATTAATGTTATCGGATTTGTCTAAATTCGGATATATCTAGCAAGTATTGTGTATAGGAAAAAAATTACTATGCCAGAACATTATACATTGGCAAATGAATTATGGTTTATTGTACTTAGTACTATAATTGATTATATTCAATGTAAGCACACACTTTTCCATGTCATAAAGGGTACAGAAAACATTTAAACTAGTGTGCACTACTATAAAGAGTACTAACTATATTATCTATATGTTTATTTAAACTAAGAAATACTAGCTAAATGCCCGTGCGTTGCTACGGGACACTATAAATATATAATAAATTAATGGATCATCGTATTTTGTGAAACTGTACTCCATATAATTTTAGCACAGCTCCTTTTTGAAATTACATCCATTCTATATATTCAGAAAAATGCACCAACATAGTATCGATAACAGAACCTAATACCAGAAAGCAACAAAATTGTTTAAACTGGTGGGCAGCATTCTTGTTATTTTATGTTTGTTCTTCTGCTAGGTTTTCTAGGCAGTAAGTAAGTAAATAGTATAAGTAAGGAGTGCAAAGATGTACTAATAAATAGAAAAAACCTGCAGATCAATCACCATTTAGTTGTTACAATCAATCGTTGCCGTTATATAGGAAAAGAAATAGTGGCTTGAAGGCTGATGTAAAGTTAAAATGAAAAATAATGTGGAAAGACCTCGCATCCAATTTTTTGAGAGATGGACATGGCATCCAGATTAAACTTGTGTTAACCATAATCTACACAAATATAATATACTCCCTCCTTAAGATGTCTTAGATTTTTTAAAATTTGGATAAATCTATTTTAACATGGAGGAAGTATAATAATAACATAATCATTGATTGTGATATCCAATTTGGCAAACACCAATTTCTAGTTGTGTATCGTAAGAGCCACCTGAAGTGCATGAGGCTCATCCACGTTGAGCCACATGTGACATGGCTGCGTAAAATCAGAGCATGGTCATCGATGCTCTACCCTCCATTTGCAGCTCCTTGCTGGCATCAGATAAAATAGTTTCACTACAGGCCTACAAAATATAATGTGTATATACATAATTCTGTAGTTAAGATGTAATATATGACATAAAAAGGATCAGTTAAAAAAGTCACAGAAACATGCAATGATAATATATATGTCTTACGTAGCTACAAAGATCCTGATATTTATATGAGAACTGATATGATCTCATTTGTTAGTGCCAGTAAATACCTATATTTGTAAGAGTTTGGTGAAGTTGTTCCAACATACTTCTTTCCGGCACCTTCAGTTGATATTAAATTGGTGAATTTCTAAACACAACAAGAGCACGCAGATAACATCATCCCAATAGGTCTAGCCTCATCCGCTCCAGCATCTTCGTTGCATCAACTATCAAAGCATGAACAACCGCCTGAATAGATGAACCTTCTTCAGCTACACCCGTTGTTTTTTTTTCTCAACTCGTTGGCATTAACACAAACACCTTGTGTGTAGAGATGACTACAGCATCTCAACAACAAAAGCTTCAGACACCGGCACGAATTGGTGAGAAGATCCGGTTGTCCGCGCGCATGTCAAGGAACAGCATGCCGGCTTTGCCAGAGCCGGGTGACGACGGGGCGTTGGCAGCAAGACGCAGCTTGGAGTCTGACACGAGGCGGCGGATGAACAGGTCATCGGCACACGGGCCGGCTTGCTCCCTCGGTGAGAAGGCACAACAGCATCAGTCTCTTGTCCTACCGCGCGTACGCCCAGGACCCCGCTTCTCCGTACGTACCAAGGCACCAATCCACAGCAGCCGGTGCGCGGCCGTCGCAACCACGCACATTCCCGTCCTCGGATGGTTGATTTCCTCGGGGCTTCGAAATCGCGCTGGAGTGGACAGACGATGGCTGGACCTCGACGGCATGGCGGCGAGCGTGGCCGCTCTGGGCTATGCGCGGGGGCAGCAGCGTCGGTCGGTAGGGGCAGAGCGCGGAGCTCGGTCGAGGTCAGCTAGCTGTTGAGGCGCGCGGGGCAGAAATTCGGGGCGACGCGCGGGGGCAGACAAATCGCGGCGAGACCTCAACAACGGCAGGGCGGCGGGGGTTGTCGCTCCGGGCTGTGCACGGGGGCAGCAGTGGTGGCCGACAGGGGTGCAGCTTGGAGATCGTTCGAGGATGGGCGAGGCTGCTGCCATCGGCAGCGTCACCTAGACTTGCATGGGGCAGGAGGGATGCGGAGGAGAGTTTTGGGGATCGGAGGGAGGCCAGGCAGAGATCCCGCTCGGGAGGGAGGTTGACCGATGAGGGGAGGCGGAGGAGAATAACTTTTTTTCCCGCCGGACAGGTATCACTTGGCGGTGGCATACGTTGTAAAAGATTTAAACAGTCAGGGGCAAAACCGTTTTTTCAAGGCAGACGGAAATTTTCTAAGGTGACGAACGGTCCCAATCTTTTTAATAATATAGATAGATAGATATGCTCTCTTGCTACGAGTTGATGTTTATTGAATATTGAGATTTGGGAACTCCAATCCACAACCCAACAATCTTGGTACACGAACTGACCGTTCCTCCCACATGAAGAAAACCACGTTTATATGTTCCCTTCCTCCTGCCCACCAACAACCGAGAGAACTCCCATAAAGCACCACAACTACTACCCGCGTGTCACGTCGTCGCATGTCACCTTTCCATCCTCCGTATATTTCACAACTCTATAACGGTATTTCCGCCGGGCCAACGCGTCCTGTCGGAACGTGTCCGATCTTGTCCGTGTGGACGCGCGGGGCATGTTCGCCGCCCCAGCGAGCTGACCCATCTGGACAACGCGTCCAGCTTGACCCATATATGCATCTATTCTACGGTTGCATCGGCACGGACAGCGCGGTGTGTCCTGTCCGTGGGCCATCCAGGGCCCATATGTAGGTGAGACATTAGTATCTAAGACAGCTATTAATTAGATTTTAAACCCTACCAGTTATAAAAAGGCCATTCAAACAAATTAGGGGATGCTACTGTTGCGGCTACGACTACTGCTGCTGGCGGAGGACGGCGCGGCGGCTACTCGCCACCATTGCCGCTGCCGTAGGCTCCGTCGATCGCCGTCCCAGCGGACCAGATGGCTCGCTGCTGGACGCGTTCGGGGTGACGGTCAAGCCCATGGTCGCGACCCACCGTCTAGCCCGCCGCCTTCCTCCGGTCCTCTGTCGCCCGGTTCACCAGGGCCTTGTCCATCTCGGTGGCCCAGTGGTCCATCGCCTTCTGGTCGGCGAGCTCCTTCGCCTCAACCGCGAGCAACTCCACCGTAGAAGAAGCTAGAGCCGAAGCCGGGATCGGAGTATCATTGGGGCCAAAGCCCAGTGTTTGCGCTGTCTGCATGGGGACGGCGATCGTCTCCTCCAGCTGGTCCACCTCCTCCCCCTCCTCGTCGTCGTCCTCCGCCACCTCCGTGTCATCGGCGTCGATGAGACCCCACGCGATGCCGCCTCAGCGGCCAGAGCCACACGCTCCTTCTTCACCGCCGAGTCGGTGACGTGCTCGCGTCGCGCCTCTTCCGCGTCGTTGCGCACTTTGGTGGCGTGGCGGAGCTTGCTGATGGCGACCTTGGCGGCCTCCTCCAGCGTTGTGACATATGCTTCATATTTCGTTGGTCAAATTTATAGTTAAACATATTTCTTGGGCTCCGTGTTAGCCCAAAAAACCGGTATGGAGGAAGTAGTACATTCCATTGTGAAAGGTCTCATAAAGCTCGCTCGGATCAATGCCGGTAGCGAGCGGCAGTTAGGGCATCTCCACCGGGTCTACCCAAACGATCCGAGTGCGTCCAAACTCAGCGCCCCAGCGGTACCACCCATTCGGACTAACGCACCTCGGACAGACCCATCTGGGCATCAAATTTGGGTCATGGGTGCGTCTGCCCGAACAGACGCGGACACAAACTTGCCCAGAAGGAGTCCCACAATGAGCTTTCTTCTTTTGGCCTAGCTTATCCGTTTTTGTCTGTTTAGGTCACGCTGATGTGCGCGGTTGGCCAGACAGGCCAAATCATCATCAAAACCGATCCAAACAGACTAAAACGAACTATCTAGATCGTTCTTTGTGTCGCCGCCCGGTGGAGATGCCCTTAATGCTCCTGACCTTGCAGAAACGCCCAGGGGCAGGACAAGCGGAAATAAATGGGGCTAGCACCTGAAAGTGAATACAAGGACAGGCGCGGGGGAGGACACAGAGGCGACCAAGAGCCGTGCCGACCCACGTCGCGCAATGCAAGCGCACGAGCTCGGGGGGTGCCCGAGGATTTTAAGGATTGTGGAGGGAAGGGAGAGGTGTGTGACACGCAGCTCTGCTCTGCTCAGCTCTACGCGTTCTCGTTCAAGGGAGACGAACATGAGGAGGAGGAGGAGACGTGGTAGTAGGGGGCGGGGACTATTGGGCGAGCTCAGACCAAAATCAGACCAATTTTCGGCCGGACATCGCACTTTCGGCTTGGTACGCCCAGTTTTCCACTCGTGTACACAGGCCGAGTAAATATAGGCGAAAATTTATTAAAGTAGGCAAGTGGTACATAGTACGTCGGAATTCATAACTAGAAAAGACCGCCGCCGTGGTCGACGCCGGACGCCGCAACTACAGGCCGAGGCGGGTTGTTGCCGGCCTCGATGTGCGCTATGACTCCGGCGAGAGTACGCCCTGGAACGCTCCACCAGCGGCGGCGGTAAGCCGCATTGTTACGCGGCGGCGGCAGCGAGCCCGGCGGTCCGTCGTGTGGGACGAGTTCCTCGAGGCGCCTGTCATCAAAAAAGTGCCTCCAGAAGACAAGGTTGCTCTGATCCTCGGCGAGATTTGGGTCTTGCACGGCGGCGATAGCGGCCTGGATCTCTCCGGCCAGTTCTGGGTCTTCCATGGCGGCGATAGCAGCCTGGATCTCTTCGACGAGGTCTTCTCCGTCCGGCACTGGCGGAACGGGGATCCCGCCGGCGCTGAGTTTCCAGCCTACAGCGAGACGAGTGTCCGGCGGCGCCGTATAGCGAGCCTCGCGGAGCAGCTGGGCTTCCCACGGCGACAGCGTGCGTCGGCCGACCATGGCTTCTCGACGGAGTTGAGGAGGAAGAAAGGTGCGACCATCCGAAGTTCGCCGGAGTTGTGGTGGTGTGAGGGACTGTGAAGAGAGAATGCGAGATGTACAGCTTTTATAGGCCGGAAGAATGGCGGGAGGGGTGTAGCGGCGAGGGCGGGAAAAGGAAAACGGCAGGAAGGATGGCGGCGAGTCGGCTTCTGTCGCTGACAGGCTGGTCCACTCGCCGAATTCGCTTCGTCCGGCGTCCCCAGGGCGTACCCGGGATCCTGGGTTTGCCCTGGGTAGTCCGGACCAAAGTTGGTCCAAATCCGGCCGAAAAGAGGTCCCTGGGTACGCGACTGGGCCAATTTTCAGCGTCCGGACGTAATTTCGGCATTCGGATAGGCCTCCTGGATAGGCAAGTGGAGATGCTCTGAGGCCAATATGAAGGGGAATAAAACGAAAGCTTTGTTGGGGGCCTCCTCTTCGGCTACTACTACTCCTTACTGTCTCTGTTCCTTGCTTTCCCTCATCTACGTATATGTAGCCTTCACTTTTAGGGTATTTCCACCGGACAAATCCATCCGGTCGCCTCAGACGATCCGTTTCTGTCAGTTTCGGTTGGACCACAGTCGAGTTGGGGAGAGGGTCCGGCCTGTTCGGTCAGACGCACCCATCGGCGCGACCCATTTGACCGTGCTTGGCCAGCGACGCAAATTTTTATGCACTTGCATGAAATATTCCCAAGATGTTAGACCTGTCTCTGGCTCAACCCACTGAACCTTAAAGTCCCATCCTTGGTCCAAGAAGCCGTCATCACGCTCGTCATGGCGATCATTTTGTGCATGATCACAAGCAGTCATCACATCCTATATCCTTTCTATGATCCAGGTTCTAGCAGGATATCGAACAATAGTCCACCTTGACTGAAGCACACCAAATGCTCGTTCCGCATCCTTCCTAGCGGTCTCTTGCTCTTTCTCAAACCTCTTGCATTTCTTATCTCCAGGATTATGAATTGTCTTCACAAAGGTTGCCTAGGAGGGGTAGATACTGTCAGCTAGATAGTAACCCATATCATATGGATTGCCATTGATCTGATAAGAAACCTATGGGGCATTGCCTTCTGCTAGCCTAGCAAACACCGGTGACCACATCATCATATTGATGTCATTGTTTGATCCAGCCATGCCAAAAAAGAGTGCCAAATCCTGAGATCTTGTCATGCAATTTCCTCTAGTATGACAGTGCACCCCTCTGCATGCCCTTTTAACTGCCCTTGCCAACCAAAGGGGTAGTTCTTCCACAGCCAATGCATGCAGTCAATGTTGTCAAGCATACCAGAAAACCCCCTTCTCTCATTGATGGACAAAAGGCGGGCAGTGTCTTCGGTGTTTGGCTCTCTCGGGTAAACTTTTCAAAATACCGCAATAACCGCGCTGCAAAAAAGGTACATAGCCTTATGACATGTGGACTCGCTCATGCGCATGTAGTCGTCGAGGAGGTCACCAGGCACTCCATATGCAAGCTGTCGAATGGCAGCAGAACATTTTTTATAAGAGGAGAAGACAATCTTACCGGTACAATCGTACTTGGCCTCGAAGTAGTTATCGTACTCCATCACCCCATTGAGAATTTGCAAGAACATGTCCCTCGACATCCGGTAGCGACGACGAAATTCCTTCTCTTTGAAGACTGGATCAGTTGGATGGAAGTAGTCCTTGTAAAGGCGTATGTGTCCTTCTCGGCCGCGCTCCTGGTTGGCTTTGCGCCGCTTGGACGAGCCACCTCTGGGCAGCGGCAGGAGGTAGTGGTTGTGCATCATCTGTGCAGCTGCCAGCAGAATCTCGGTCTCACCGTCGGACTCCTCCTCGGACGATGACTCCACGAAATTATTATAGCAGAAATCCATTTCCCTTCGACTGTTGCCCATCTGCAAAGTATGCGATCGTCAATGGCGATGCCAACTCCTGCAGCGGGCCGGATAAACCTAGAAAGTACCGGCGAACATACCTCAAGCAAATGATCGAGCAGGTTGTGCGCCATGCAGAGCGTGTCGTGTGTCCAGTCCACAGGCGGAGGCCGGGCGGCGGGATTGCCTATGGCGCCTCCAGACAACTCCGGCAAAGCGTGTGGCCTGCGGTGCTTCTCGGAATCGCGGGGGCGTCGACGGCAGCGAGCGGTGGTGGCGGCAAAGGTTGCTCCTGCTCTGGTCGCGAATATGGAGGCGCGAGGGTTTAGGGGAGGAGAGTGTCCGTTGTGCCACTAACGAGAGGGACCAGGCGAACTAGTGGGAGGACGCATGAGGACAAGCCCGCTGTTGGACCGACCCAATCGAGGCCCAAATTTGGTGTATAGATGGGTCAAGCCGGACGCGTTTGTCCGGATGGATCAGAACGCTGGGCGGCGCACATGCCACGCGCGTCCGCACGTACAAGTTCGGACACGCTTGGACGGATGCGCCGACCCAGTGAAGATGCCCTTAGCTCCAAATCCGATGCACAACAAAGCGAACAAATCAACAGCTTGCGGGTCTTGGCTGCAGTTATATGGTGTTTCGTGAGTTCATCATTACTTTTGAGGCTTTTGTTGGGAAACTGGGCCGGTAGAGGCCCATTCGGTGTGGCCTCTACCAGGCTAGGGTTGGCCCATGTGGGTATCATATCCCCTTAGTCTATAAATAGAGGAGCAATCATTGTACGGGAGTTTACCGAGAGAAAGTTCAATAAAGTTCCCCTTTGTTCCCTGTGCCATTTACTTGTGTAATCTGTGTGCCTTCTACTCTAGTCTTCTTCTCGGGTGTGGAACAGCCTCGGGACCGGCCAGTCGGCAGGGGGTGTTCCAACACGTTATCAGCACGTGTCTCTTCGTCGAGCCTCCGTCAAGTCACCGTCGAGCCTGTATCACGCAGGCTTTCGTTGAAGCTAACCCAAATTTGACTACAAAAATGGATTCGTCTCGCGTTTTCCTTTCAAGATTTGCGTTCAGCTCTTAGATCAGATCCCATCTAAGGTGCAGATTTTTCTTTCCGGGAGTCGAGCTGACCTGCTGTCGCCGACCAATGTCGATCTAATCACTCCCGGATTAGAATTTTGTTGACTGTACCGGGCACCTATTGTGTCGATCTAAATTTTATTTAGTAGATCGGACTGATCTTGCCATTTTTAATTAGTAGATCGGATCGATCTACAGTTTTGTTCATGTATTTTTTTTGTAACCGCGTACGTACGTGACTTGCAAATGCAGAGGCCATGGCTATGGAGCAGCCTCGCTGGCTGCTCGCGCCGTGCACGCGCCTCGCACGGACGACGATCTGGCCCCGCTGGCCGCCTCCGAGTGCGCCGCCGCCCGACCCGCCGCGCCGCGTGCCTGCCTGTCCGCCGTCGCCGAGGCCCACTGCAGCGCGCGCGCCGAGTGCCTGCCGCCGCCGCCGAGGCCCTGGCCGCGTGCTCGCCGCTGCAGCGCGCTGCACGCAGCCGCCGCCTCCGCGCCTGCGTTGCTGGCCGGCCACGCCGCCGCGTGCCGCCTGTTACCACCCGCGCTCCGCTGGATCACGCCAGCGCCGCCTCCGCGCCTGTTGGTGCCGCCGCGAGCCGCCGCCCGACGCTGCCCCGCCGCGCTGCCACGCTGCTGTTGCGCGCCCCGCCGCCGCCGCCCACGTGCGCTGCCGCGCCGCCCGCCATGGTCGCGCTGCATGTCGCCGCGCCGCCACGCTGGCGCTGGCCGCCGCTGCCGTGTTGCTGCCGCGCCCGCGCCGCGCGTGCTGCGGTTGCGCTGCCGAGCCGCCGCCTCCGTTGCCGCACGCCTGCGCGCCGCGCATCCGCAGCGCCATCGCTCTGCCGCCGTGCCGCAGGCCGGCCTCCGCTGCATGTTGCTGCCGCTGCCGCACCAAGGCTGCCGCCGCGCCGCCGCCGCGCCGCTGCTGCCGCGCCGCCGCGCCGCGCCACGCCCAACCGCCGCAGCCCTGCTGGACACCCCTACCTCGCCGCCGGTCCGGCCTGCTGCCGGCGCCGCCGCCCCAGTCGGGAGCTAGCTCTGCTAGCTCCGTTCCCCCGCTAAGCGGGCAGGGACGGTCTGGAGCGGACCGGTCGCGCAGAGGCAAGTGTGGCCGGGCCGTTTGGGAGTACGCGATCGCTGGGCGGTTGGACCGTTTTTGGCTCTGTTTTCGGTCCGATTTTGCACAAGCTTTTGTAATATGTTTTACTACAGGCATTAATTATCAAATGATTTTAATACTTTGTATCTCATAGTTAGCTTGTACCGTTTTTACATTAAATTTTGGAACGCTGTCATATTTGAATTATTGTATTAATTATCGCATTTATGCAACCGATTACCTGCTGTAATCTTACACACTTTGCATAAATTGCAGATGACCAGAATCGTCAACTGCGAGTTCCCGGAGTTGACCCAGGATGGGCTTAACTACCTGACTTGGGCCTCGGACATTGAGATCGTACTCGATGGCCGATGCATCAAGGATGCGTTGATTGCGGGGACCCCGACGGCCCCCAGCAAAACCATCCCGGCGGGCAACGCCAAAACCCTGCACTTCCTCCGTCATCACATGTGTGAGACTCTCAAGAACGAGTACATGGCAGAACGGAGTGCTTCTGCCCTTTGGACCACCCTCAACAAGCGGTTCTCTAGGCTGAAGTACACCATTCAGCCACAGGCGGAGGCAGATTGGATTCGTCTGAGGTTTGCGGACTTCAAGACAGTGGGAGAGTACAACTCCAGGTTGCACCGGATTTGTACCATTCTTGTTGTGGGGACCGACCACCGATTAGCAGAAGATAGACAAAACCCTCTCCACATTCCATCTGGACAACATCCAGTCCTCGCGAAACTTTCACCAGGAAGGATTCACGGAATATGCAGCGCTTATTGATGCTCTCCAGGTGGCCGAGGCGCAGGATAATGTTCTGAAAAAGAACTTCTCCGCGCAACCCTTCGCGGGGGGCCAAGTTATGAGGCTAAAGCCGGTGCCTACAAGGTGCGCAAGCCAATCCACAAGAAGCGAGGCAAGAAGGGCAAGAAGGGCCCCAACTCCTCCAAGCCGGCCAAGCAACGCAAGGCGGGCAAGGGGGAGGCGAGGCCCCAGGACTGCTTCCGCTGTGGCTCCAAGACTCACTTCTCCAGGCACTGGTTGGCCCCTAAGCACGTCGTGGACGCGTTCAAGGCCAACAAGAAGGCGCGCGAGGCGCACCTTGTCTAGGTTGAGGCACCACTGGTGCCCGGAGCGGCGCCTGTGCAGAACGTCGCACCCGTAGTGGCGCAGGACGTAGCACAAGTGGCAACACCTTCGGCGGTTCCCACGAACGCCGCTGTTCCCATGGAGGTTGAGCACGTTGTGCCTCCCCCCCGCCTTAGCTAGACATCTCTGCTGTCTCGATGATGATAGCCAACGAAGAGAAGCTCACTGACCTTGAGATACAAGCTGAGCTTGATGGTTTCTTTGCAGAATCCACCTGAGCTCCTTTTTGTTGTGATGATTTCTTTTCCGCAAATAATCAGATACAATTTTTCGATATGGTTGTAAAATCTATGAGAGCATAACACTTATTTGTTTTTCGGCGATTGGATGACATTTATTTCATTCATTAATTCCATTATTTGGTTGTATGATGTTCTGAAATGTTTATGTGTTTTACTTACTTGATGTAGCATCTTCCTCGCTCTATTATATTAATTAGTCACTATATTTTAGAACACGTGTGGCGCCCAAATGGAGGAAACGTGCCTTGCTGATAGCGGCACCACAAATACCATCTTGAGAGAAACAAAGTATTTTGAGTCCATTACCAAAAACCCCGGTAACATAATGACGATCGCCGGCTGCGGTCCGAATGTAGTTGGCTCCGGAAGAGCAACTATCATACTCCCAAATGGAACAACTCTTATCATTGAAGAGGCATTGTTCTATCCGGAGTCGACTCGTACTCTTGAGTTTTAGAGACATACGCGCAAATGGTTTCCATGTCGAAACCGATGATGATGAGAATGGAAAGGAGTTCCTACTCATTACCAAGCGCGACGAAAATGGTAAACATGTTGTCGAAAGACTCCCTTCATTAGCTACTGGGCTGTACTACACTAAGATAGTAGCACCACCTATTTACACTACCCTTAAGACTGTCTTTAGAAGCTCCGAACTATTCTGCCTTTGGCATGATAGGTTAGGCCACCCCGGTCTTAGGATGATGAGAAATATAATTAACAACTCGAATGGTCATAATGTTAATGTGAAAAATTTCCCGAATCCCGATGATTTCGTGTGCTCCGCATGCGCTACGGGGAAATTGATCATTAGACCGTCCCCCCTAAAGGTGAAGGATGAACTCCCCGCGTTCTTGGAACGCATTCAAGGGGATATATGTGGTCCAATTCAGCCCCTCTCAGGGCCGTTTCGGTACTTCATGGTGCTCATCGATGCTTCCTCTAAATGGTCCAATGTTTGCCTGCTGTCAACAAGGAACCATGCTTTTGCAAAGTTGATCTCCCAGATCATACAAATAAGGAATAAATTCCCTGATTATCGTTTAAAGTCTATTCGAATGGACAATGCTGGAGAATTTACTTCAAAGGCATTGGATGATTATTGCATGGCAACTGGAATCAAACTTGAGCACTCCGTACCGCATGTACACATTCAAAATGGACTTGCGGAGGCATTGATTAAAAGAATTAAATTCATTGCCAGACCACTCCTTCAGGGTTGTAATTTACCAACTACATAATGGGGACACGCGGTGTTACACGCCGCTAATCTCATCAACTTCGACCATCGGCCTACAACATCCACTCTCCATCCAACTTGCGCAAGGGTCGGCACCGAAAATTTCCCACCTACGTAGGTTCGGCTGTCAGGTATATGTACCTATACCACTACCCCAGCGATCAGCAATGGGACCGCTCCGTAAGTCGGGGATATACGTTGGTTATGAGGCTGTGTCCATAATCAGGTTCTTGGACCCCTTGACAGGTGACTGTCACACGGCCCGTTTTGCTGACTGCATTTTTGACGAGGATATTTTTCTGACTTTGGGGGGAAGTAATCAACCCCTGGATGACAAAAGGCGAGAAATCACGTGAAAAGCCACGGGGATCCACGCTCATGACCCGCGCACTGTTGAGACTAATAGAGAAGTCCAAAAAATACTAGATTTGCACTCCCTAGCGAATCAACTGCCCGATCATTTTAGTGATTTAAAGACTTTGACAAATTCGCATGTGCATGCACGCAATGCACCGGAAAGGGTTGAAATACCAAAGAAAAATGATGGTATACCCGCTCCTGCTCCAAGGCCTAAGAGGACGCGAATTCCGGTTTCTCAAATCCCAAGTACCCGGGGACGCGCGAAGAAAAAGGATAAGAGATATTTATTACAGTCTGCCCCTATTGAGGGGAGCCAGTTGAGACCTGGCACAAGTACGGATATTTCAGTGCACGAAATTCCAGACTTGAACTTTCCTATATCGGAAATACCCAGCGAAGTTGTGTGCGCACACATCGGAGCGGGAAAGCTAAAGGACCTAGCTCCTGGATTGGGAAATCCGGTGGAGCAAGAGGATGTGCCTGATGCACTCCATGACGAAATGACCATTAACTATGTTGATCCGGGCGATTCATACAACCGAGCCATGGCAAATGTCGACGTTAATTTTTCCAAGAAAATTGACTCAATCATAGATCTTAACCCTGAGCCTAACACGCTCGCTGATTCCAAGAAAAGGTCGGATTGGAAAGATTGGCAGATGGCAATTACTGCTGAATTATTATCGTTAAACAAAAGAGAGGTATTTGGACCTATTTGTCTAACTCCTCCCCACATTCGCCCGTTGGCCATAAGTGGGTTTTTGTTCGAAAGAGAAACGAGAATAATGAAGTAGTAAGGTACAAAGCAAGGCTCGTTGCTCAAGGTTTCACTCAGCGACCAGGTGTCGACTTTGAGGAAACTTACTCCCCAGTCATGGATGGAATTACCTTTAGATACTTGATCTCAATGGCAGTAAACATGGACTTAAAAATGAAACTAATTGATGTTGTCACCGCTTACCTATATGGTAACTTGTATTCGGACATATGCATGAAAGTACCAGAAGGTATCCCTGTCCCGAAACAGGATAGAGCAAACAAGATCTTATACAGTGTTCAGCTTAAGAAGTCATTGTATGGACTAAAACAGTCAGGTAGGATGTGGTATAATCGTTTAAGCGATTTCCTTCATCAGAAGGGCTACACGAGCAATGAAGATTGCCCATGTGTTTTTATACGGAGATCCCAGGATGGTTTCTGTATTATCTCGGTGTACGTGGACGATTTGAATATAATCGGTACACCTGACGATATTGAGGAAGCGAGTTCCTACCTGATGTCGGAATTCGAGATGAAAGACTTAGGAAAGACCAAGTTACGCCTCGCGCAACTTGAGCATTCCCCTGGGATTCTAGTTCACCAGTCGGCCTACACCCAGAAGGTGTTGGAACGATTTGGGTTTGAAAAGGCATATCCTTCTAAGACCCCGATGGTCGGAAGATCTTTGCAGCAAGACAAGGACCCGTTCAGGCCTAAAGAAGAGGGAGAGGAAATTCTAGGACCGGAATTCCCCTACTTAAGTGCAGTTGGCGCACTTATGTACCTCGCAAATTGTACATGGCCGGATATTGCATTCGCCGTCAATTTTCTTGCAAGGTACAGTTCTGAGCCTACCAAGAGGCATTGGAAAGGCGTTAAGGACATCTTTAGGTACATACAAGGGACAAAGGACCTTGGCTTGTTTTACCAAAAGAACCAAGATCTATCTGTTGTAGGCTATGCAGATGTTTGGTACCTTTCGGACCCGCACACATCCAAGTCACAGACTGGATATGTTTCCCTTTGTGGTGGAATAGCTATTTCCTGGAAATCGTCTAAGCAAACTCTTGTGTCAACTTCGACGAACCACTCAGAAATCATAGCATTATATGAAGCATCACGGGAATGTGTATGGCTTCGACGAGTAGTCAGCCACATCCAGATGTCATGTGGACTGAACACCGTACAAACCCCAACAATTATCTATGAAGATAATGTCGCTTGTGTTGCACAAGTCCAGACGGGTTACGTGAAGAGAAATCTCACAAAGCATATAAGCCCCAAGTTCTTCTATGCACATGAACTGCAAAAGATGAACGAAGTGAAAGTCTTGCATACTAAGTCGTGTGAAAATCTCGCTGATTTGTTCACTACATTATTGCCAGCATCTTCTTTCGAGAGATGTGTCCGTGGGATCGGCATGATGAGACTTAGGGAGATGCAAGGTTCAGGGGAGAATCTTCACAAAATCATCGCTAAAATCTTGATCCCGATGATTGAGTACTTAACTTTGTAGTTAAGTGAATTGTACTCTTTTTCCCTTAGTGAGTTTTTATGAAGTTTCTCACATGAGGTTTTTAATGAGGCAATTCGTGCAACATAGCAAGAAGTATACCGTGTGCATTTCTCCATATTTTTTCCACTGGGTTTTTCGGAGTTTTAAGCCATGGTTATACAGATAAGATACCCAGGGGGAGTGTTGGCAAACTGGGCCGGTAGAGGCCCATTCGGTGTGGCCTTTACCAGGCTAGGGTTGGCCCATGTCGGCATCCTATCCCCTTAGTCTATAAATAGAGGAGCAATCATTGTACGGGAGTTTACCGAGAGAATATTCAATAAAGTTCTCCTTTGTTCCTTGTGTCATTTACTTGTGTAATATGTGTGCCTTCTACTCTAGTCTTCTTCTCGGGTGTGGAACAGCCTCGGGACCGGCCAGTCGACAGGGAGTGTTCCAACAGCTTTATCAGTCATAGGTTGCTAAGTTTAGATCAATTCCTACTAAAAATGAGGGAGTTGGGATGGTTCCGCCGAACACCCTCTATTTTTCATGGTATATTGGAGGGCCTTCTTTTTGGGTTCTACTATGATTTGAGAGGCAACTCCAGCCAGAGTCGTATTTTTTGCTGATCTTTTCGCGAAACTTCAACCAAATCTGATTTCTAGGCAAAAAACTTTCAAAATATAATCCCTGGGCTTGGCGTAATTTAAAAAAACATCAAAGTTATGCAGATCGGCGCCAACACATGGCAGCTGAGAGCAGTGGCGGAGCTAGAAACGGAGCAGGTGCTAACCTGTAGTGAGTAAAAAAAATCTAGCATGCAACTAAAAAAAATCATAGTAAAATGCATTGACATAAATAGTCTAATACGAAAATAAAAATGGATAAGTTACTCACAGGGTGGCTGAGTAGATCGAAATAGATAAAAAAAATTCACAGAAAGACAATGAGGAATAAGAGGAATTATAGGGGGCTGAGAAACATAGAGAACAGAAAATAGAAGGCGGAGGACGAAGCTAGCACTGTTGTCTGCCGCGAGCCATGCCGAATTACCGATCGTCTCCGCATGCGTGCAGGTTTTCAAAGTGGATAGGTGATCCTCAAGTCCTAAACTAATACTAGCTAATCAGGTGTACAACTTTGCTCGACCGGTGCTACAGTCCTAGTAGCATCGGCCGCAACTCCGTCCCTGGCTGAGAGGCATGCCAAAGGGGTCGACGCCAAGTGAAATGGCGCCGAACTCACCTCGACGCCATATCACATGGCGCCGACCTCTTTGACCTGCCTCCCAGCTGCTACGCGTTGGCGTCGACCTGTACAACTTTGGCGCCATTTTAAATGGAGCCGACCTCGATGTCGGATTCTAAAATAGTTTTGCCCAGGGGTCATATTTGGTTAAAGTTCTTCGGTTTGGTTAGATTTGGCAAAAATATGCCAAAGTTGGCTGCCCTTATTTGGTTATATTATATGCAAAAGTTGGTAAATTTATGGATGCTGTTATATTTTGTTTGGAAGCTAACGTGAACAAATCAAATTTGTGATGCTCCAATGAAAGTTGCCGTACAAACAAAATTCAGCATACTCCCTCCATTTAGAAATATAAGTCATTTTAGCTTTGTGAAATTCATGCATCTAAACGTCTTTTAGTGTATAGGTTCAGACGTCTAGATATATTCGATTCACGAAGCTAAAACATCTTATATTTTTTACGGAGGAAGTACTTGCCAAGAGTCCACCTCCAGTATTATCCAATATGAATTCTTTGTACACCAATAACTGAATGTAATTGTCCTGATTTATCAGTCTATTCATGCATTTCTTTAGGCGACCCCTCACTTCTATAAAGACCAAAAACAATTTTCTTCACCTATGATGTTGACTAATCATAGATTAGTGCATAGTCTACTGTTGTTTATGTGTCACACTATGTTAAAAGCACTTAGTTCACTAGTAAATAGCGTAGGGCGATATGAAAGTTACTAGGATAGAAAATTTTGTCATATGACATCATGATACGTTTAAAACATATCTACTTTTCCGAACAATTTTGCTATTGTTTCTCCTCTAATTTGTGTGATTTGGATATAACTAACACGGACTGACGCTGTTTTCAGCAGAATTGCTTTGGTGTCTTGTTTTTATGCAGAAAATCAACTTTCATGGAAAATTCCAGAAAATATGCCGAAAATCCTATTTTACCGGAAAACTCATGGATCCAGAAGACGGAGGGGAGAAGAGGCCTAAGGGGCCCACACCACCCCCTGGCGCGGGCCTAGCCTGGCCGCGCCAGGGCATGGTGTGGCCGTCTCGGACTCCACCTCGACCTCTACTTTCGCCTACAAATACCCTCTGACCTAAAAACACCAGGGGTTCGACAATTTCCAGAGAAGAGTTCCGCTGCACCGCCACCACCAGAAACCGCGATTCCGAACCAGAAACTCCATTCTGGCACCCTGCCAAGACGGGGAATTGGAGGAGATCATCACCATCATCATCGCCAACGCCTCTCCATCAACCATCCATGAATCCCCCATCCATGAGTGAGTAATCCCCCGCATTAGGCTATGGGGATGGTAGGGACTGGATGAGATCGTTCATGTAATTGTATAAGATTATTAGGGCAAGGTGCCTAGTATCTATTGTTAGTGCTTTTTAACATTGTTGTAACTTGTTATGCTTAATGCTTATCACTAGGACCCGAGTACCATGATCTCGGATCTGAACATGTTATTTATTCATGATGATATTATTGTTTATGATCTTACCTGCAAGTTGTATACACATATCATTGTCCGGAACCCGAGGCCCCGAAGTGACAGAAATCGGGATAACCGGAGGGGATGGATGTGATGTGAGGATCACGTGTGTTCATGGAGTGTTAATACTTTGCTCCAGTGCTCTATTAAAAGGAGCACCTTAATTGCCAGTAGATTCCCTAGACGCCCCGCTGCAACAGACTGGCAGGACAAAAGATGTTGTGCAAGTTCTCATTGCGAGCACGTATGACTACACATGCCTATGATTACTCAGTACTTGGATGCTTTATCTTTATTATCTGCAAATGCCCTTGATCTTGATTATTACATGAATTGTATTGTTCATGCAACGCCCATCCATCCCAATGCCTACCGCACTTTAATCCTGCTGTTTATTATAATTGTTACTATTGTCTTTATTTTAGTACTGCTGTTACTTTGCTATTGCTACTACAAAACTGTTGCTACTGATAAATTATTGCGAGCAAGACTGTTTCCAGGTGCACCTAAATTGACAATTCGGTTGTTAAGGCTTATAAATATTCTTTCGCTCCCCTTGTGTCTAATCAATAAATTTGGGCTTTACTTCCCTCGAAGATTGTTGCAATCTCCTATACTTGTGGGTCATCAAGACTATTTTCTGGCGTCGGTTTCCAGGGAGCATAGCTTTATTTATAAAGTTCAATTGGAATTATTATTGTTCGCTGCTATCCATTCATCATGATAAAAATCGTGATGGAAAAGTTCCTATATTGCCATCCACTACAAGAAGAGGTACAATTCTGAACACCTCTGTTGTTCTTGATTCTCCATCCGTGACGAGTAAGCTCCTTACACCACCACCGCATACACATATTACACATACTGCTACTTCTGCTAAATCTAAAATTGCTTTTGATACTCATGATATTAGTTCTACTATGCTTGATGAGAGTGGTTCATTAGGTCCTTTCCTAGATGCTATAATTGCTAGAACTATAATAGGAAACACCGGAACTCCTAATGAAGATATTAATACACCTGTTAGTTCACCCGAGTCTAGAGAGAGTCCTAGCTATGATATTAATGACGGTTATAATGAACTAACTAATGAATTTATTGAGGAATGTCAAAACACTCATGGTGCAAGTGTTATTAAAAGTCTTCTTGAGAGACATATTGTTAGACCTAAGCTATCTCTTGATGCTAAGTTTTCCCCATCTCCCATAAACATTAAAGATAAGGATTATGATTTATCTTACATAACCATTGTTGAGAAAGAACCTTTTTGTGGGACTAAAAATGAAAGTGTTGTGGCACATATGACTGAGCTCTCTAGTATGAGTGGCTTATTTTCTGCTGATATTAAGAAACGCACCTACTTTGTTCTTTTTCATTGAAAGGAGAAGCTAAAGCTTGGTTTAATAATTTATTTCCTGGATCTATTGAAAGTCCTGATGAATTAATTAATACTTTCTTTCAGAAATATTTCCCTCCTAGTGCTCAACAGGCCATTTTGTAGGAACTTTTTGATTTTAAATAGGGAAAATATGAGAAATTTCCTGAATCAAGGGAAAGATTTTGTGCTTTAATTCAAGCACAGCCTGGATGTCCAATACCTAAAAATGAGCTTCTTGATATATACTATATTGGACTAACTGATGAATCTAGGACATACCTGGATAGTTGTGCTGATTGTGTTTTCGGGAAAAGAACTCCCGAAGAAGCTGAGGAACTAATGGATAAAATAAAAAAAATTATGATGATAGAACTACATCTGAGCCAACTACACCTGAGCCAACCCCAACACCAACACCAAAGAAGAGGGGAGTGATTGAATTACATGATGAAGTGATGAAAAAAGCTAAGAAATGTCTTAAGGAGAAGGGTATTAAATCTGAAGATGTGAAGAATTTACCTCCTATAGAAGAATATTGTAAGCCAATCTGCCACTCATCCACTATTGAGGTACACTCTCTCCAACATTTTGATGAAGGTGATATTCCTTATTCTAAACCTCCTAATCAATGCTTAAAGAATTTGATATTTATGTTGTTAAGCAAGATAATTTTAATAAGAGAGTGTAGAATCATTTAATGGAAAACTCTAGAGCTATTAATGAGTTGCATGATATTGTGGAAAGAACCTCCAATGATGTTAAAATTCTTGTTAAACATTTCCAAATGGTTCAAACTCAAATTGATCAGCTTAGTAAAGTACAAAAAGATTTGCTAGTTAATGCTTCTAGAGAAAAATGTGCTTATGAAATTAGAACTAGGAGTGGTGCTTCCACTCAAGATCTTTTATATCCTGAGGGACATCCTAAAAGAATTGAGCAAGATTCTCAACAAGCTAAAAATAGTGGTACTTCTTCTAAAAAAAGAAAAATAAACATAAAACAATTGTGGAATCTTCTGAACCTGCTATAGATCCTAATAGTATATCTGTCTCTGATGCTGAAACTAAAAGTGGTAATGATAAAAATGATGCTCCTGATAAAGAAGAACCTGAAAGGCACACTAAGAATACTAAGTACACTAAGGAAGATTTTGTTGCTAATAAACATGGTAGTGAGAGAGAGCATTGGGTGCAAAAACCTATGCCTTTTCCTGATAAGAAACACAAGTCAAAGGAAGAAGAACACTATAATATGTTTTGTGAGTGGATGAAACCCTTATTTTTGCAAATTCCTTTGACTGATGCTCTTAAATTGCCTCCTTACTCAAAGTATATGAAGGATATTGTCTCTAATAAAAGGAAGATTCCTAATGAGGAAATTTCCACTTTACTTGCTAATTATTCCTTTAATGGTAAGGTTACAAAGAAACTTGGAGACCCAGGGATTCCAACTATTCCTTGTTCTATTAAAAATAATTATGTTAGAACTGCTTTGTGTGATTTGGGAGAAGGAGTTAGTGTTATGTCTTTTTCTCTCTACAAGAGACTTCAACTGGAAAAATTTATACCAACTGATATATCTTTGCAAATGGCTGATAAGTCTACTACTATTCCTGTTGGTATATGTGGGGATGTTCCTGTTCAAGTGGCTCATAATTGTTTCATATTAACTGACTTTGTTGTGCTTGAAATGTCTGAAGATGATAATATGTCTATTATTCTTAGTAGACCTTTTCTTAATACTGCAGGTGCTGTCATTAATTGTAATACAGGAAAAGTAACTTTTAATGTTAACGCCAAGGAGCATACTGTCTATTTCCCCAAGAATATTGATAAGAATTATGGCCTAAATTCAATTGAAAATATTCGGGGCATCAAAGTTGGAGAAATATATTGTCCCATACCACAAGAAAATTATGAAACTATTATGATTGGGACTATTTCTATCAAGGTTGAGGTAACATAATCATTTAGTGAAATGCAAAGTTTTGTTTCATATAAAATTGTTTTGGTAACAAGACCTTTAACAAATGGATTTTGTTGAACAAAACAATGTTTTCACCATGATTATCCTTGCTCATTTTTATTTTATATATTTCAATCTTTGCTTTCACCTTGTTTATATTTGTATTGCTAATTTCTTACATATTAGAGTGTCTTAGAACTTATAATTTTTTAGTTTTGATTTGTTTTTGCATCATTCCAAAATCATTTTTCTGCAAGAAAATCATTTATCAATACCTGAAAATTGATCAAAATAAAGTTTCTCGAAAAATTCTAGAAAATTCATATTAAATTTTTAAGTCAAAAATGGGGCAGAGAGGCACCTGGAGTGACCAAGGGGGGCCCACTAGGTAGGCACACCACCTGGTGGCGCGACCACACTAGGGGCGCGCCTGGCCATGGTGTGGGCCACCCCTGGCCCTCCACTTATTCTTTCTCCTGCCACTTCTCTCTCTCCCGAGAAAACACCATTGCATTTCTCAAACTCGCGTTCTTTCTGTTCTTGGTCGTGATTTTTGATCTCCTTGATCATCCCACCTTTGCTGCTGAGATTTGGAGCATTTGTTCTCTGGTATGTGAATCCTCCGCTTGTCCAAGTAGATATTTGATTAGTGGATTATATCTTGAGTATTTTTCTGTTGTAGGTGACAGGTTATGTGAGCTTGCATGCTTGTTCTTTGCTTAGAGAAATTGTTTTGATGCATGTTTAGCCCGCTTGCATGTCCCTATATGTAGTTCCTTTCATTATGTAGTCACTTTGAAATTTCTTCTTGTGATGTTTGTCTAAAATTTCAGAAAAGAGAGATGGACAACCATAGTTTTGGAGAAGTATTTGAGAGAGACACACCCAGGAGGGCAAGGACTTTGAGATCAGCTTCTAGATTTAGGCCATCATATAATGAAGGTCTTATTGCGTTGCACTTTGGCAATGAGGGAGATGATGGAGATGCGCACCATCTACCTTCCCTTGTTTTGTTTTTTTGCAAGATGCAGGGATCCTTGATGACTTCTTACTTCTTGTTCAGAGGGTTGGTATAACCACTTACATGCAGGATGAGAGTGAGCAATATGGTTTGCTCACCAAAACTTTTGTTGAAAGTTTCACTTTCACTAACACCCCTTATAGGTCAACTGTTTCATTCAAAATCTATGATATGCCTATTGCCATGTCATTGGAAAGATTTTGCAGCATTATAGGCATTGGCATGGCTGGGACAGTAAAGAAAGATCCACGGTCGACCCGCTGATTTAGTAGAGATCTACCGAGGTGTAACAAACGATGATGACCATGTAGCTCAGTGCGGGAAAATAAGACACATTCAACTCCCAGCTCTTAGATATTTTGCTTACTATCTTGCCACTAGCATTCTTGGTAGGGAGAACTCTAGTAATATTTCTAATTATCATTTATCTTTTCTTGCCGCTACACTTAATAATGAAACCAAGTATAATCTTGGTTCTCTCATCGCTCGCCGCCTAGCTGCTAGAGGACCCATTTATGTGGGCATTATTGCTGCGCGCATGGTTGTTGCCCTGGAACTTTCTGTTCATCCTAATGATACAATGTTGACCCCACAGAGACTTGATCGAGCTGCTATGAAAGCACATCACTTTTTTACTGCTAACTCTAGTACAGAGAGTTTAGTTTATAGGATGTTGTTCACTGACGGGGATGAGATGGAAATTCCCTTTCCACAGTCTACTTTGTATAGTATTTGCATGAGGCCATGGTCGCGCTCCAAGGAGGAGATGGACGATTAGCTCCGCTTGCTTGGTTTCCACAGGCAGCACCAGGGGGATGCGCCCTCTTATGACTACTTTGCGCACTACGCCGGGGCGTCCTCGAGTTCGTATTAGGACGAAGGCACTTCTTCGTCATATTATGGAGGAGCCCCTTCTTGGCTAGGTTGGGATTGATCTCCAATTAGGACAAAAGCCTAAGCTTGGGGGGAGGTATACCGACATCACACTCATCTACATATCATATTCTGTCGGTACTTTGTATATCCGTGTTTCGCTTTCTTTAGTTTTTGTTCTTGCTTTGTTTCTGCATTCCAAAACACAAAAGACCAAAAATATTTTTCTTATTTCTCTTTGTCATTTCTTTATCTTTTAGCTTTGGTTTGTTTCACCCTGATAAGTTGTAAACGTATCTATAATTTTTGATGCTTCATGCTTGTTTAGTATCTACTTTGCTTTTCCTTGTCTACACTTTGGGATGCTTTTTACATGTTTTCTGGTACTAACCTACTAACAAGTTGCAACAGTGCCAGATGCCTGTTTTCTGCTGTTTTTGGTTTCAGAAAAGGTAGTGAAGAAATATTCTCGGAATTGGACGGGACAAACGTCAAATTCAATTACTTTCTATGGGGGACAAGAAGTCCAGAGGGGAGTCAAAGAGGCCGGCTAGGGCGGCCAAACCCACCCTAGGCGCGGGTGGGACCTACCCCACGCCTGGGAGGGGTGTGGGGCCCCTGGCCGCCGCCTCGGCCTCCCCCTTCGCCTATAATAAGCCCCCGATGCAGAAACCCTAAGCACCGATCAAATCTCCACGAAACCGTCTGTAGCCGCCGCCACCACCGTCCCTAGATCGAGGGGATCTGAAGTTCTTTCCAGCACCCTGCCGGAGGGGAGATAATCGCAGAGGCATTCTCTCTGGTATGATGCATGAGTAGTTCTGATGACCCACAAGTATAGGGGGTGTATCATAGTACTTTTGATAAATAGGAGTGTCGATCCCAACGAGGAGCAGAAGGTGCTGAATAGTGGTATGGAGCAGGAAATCCCTGTGAATACTTAGCAAACGGATTTTTAGTGGTTTTATGATAAGGAAACAAAACAAAGATCAAGTAACAAAGACAACAAACAAACGGAGAAAGTGTCCCAATCCTTTCTTAGCAAATGACAAGCCGGTGGAAATACTTATAAGGACCAAATGTTCTCGAGGACACATGGGAATTCTGTAAAGTGCTTTCACTTCAAATAGCTGAGTACTCTTCTCTGGTGTTGTAAGTATTGTGTGGGTGAACCTGTGCTAACATACCGACCTTACTTGGACCAATACATACTTGTGATTAAACCCCCTACAAACATCTATAACTACAGGAAAGTAATTAAGATAAAAATCTAACCACGACCATAAACTCTGAGATCCTATGCTCCCTTGTGCAAAGGTGTCCTAACGGGGTTCAGGTTTCTATCACTCCGGCAACCCCACAATTAGTAGCCAAATACATAATGCATTCCCCTAGGCCCCTAAATGGTGATGTATCATGTAGTCGACGTTCACATGACACCACTAGAAGAATAACACCATAACTTAAATACTAAACCATTGAATAATAACTCATCACTGATTCACTACTAACAACATGACTTCTCCCATGTACTCAAGAACACAATGAAGTACTCACAAGATATCATATGGATCAAGATCAAAGATGATATGGTAATGGATAACAATCTTAACATAAACAATAATCCAATGGTTCAATCATCAACTACAATAGTAATCAACACTAGGAAAGTTTCCCCTAATGAAATAAAGAAATATCCATCATAATTGTTACAGCAGGACGGAGTGGTGATGATGGTGCTGGTGGAGATGATGCTGTGGATGATGATGATAATGATCCCGATGAAGCCTAGCTTGATGACGGTGTTGATGGCGATGGTCTACCCTCTCCGGGAAGGAATTCCCCCGGCAGAAATCTATCTACCAGAGATATCTTTCTCTCTCAGTGTTTTTCGCCCCCTAGAGGCGACGGAAATCTATCTGTGGTCGCTCCCCGAGGCTTATGGTTCCGTAGGAAAGATATAGGCGAAGGGGTGGAGTCGGAGGCCAGGTAGGTGGGCCACACCTTCCCTAGGCGCGGGGTCAGGTGGGCCCACGCCTAGGGGGTGTGGGCCCCCTGAGGCCCTTCTTCGTCCCTCCTTCTCGCTCCCACATTCTTCTGGAGAAATAATATGTTTTCATATTTTTCTGGTATTTTTCCGATCTTTGCGAAATTTCACCGAAACGCCCTCTTTTCCATCAGAGACTCCGGCAGTCCATCCTCCAAGAATCTTCCAACATGCATAAATAGATGAAAAAAGACATAAGTGATACCTCATAATAAGACAAATATCAATGAATAGAGGTAAATTATGATATAGAAGGTGATGCAAATTGGGCGTATCAACTCCCCCAAGCATAGAATTCGCTTGTCCCCAAGCGAAAACTGAGCTCAGTAAACATGTCCACAGGTTTATGGAGTGAAGTGTTGATAAAAGAATACGAACAAGAAGCATCACACTTACCATTGCACAACTCATAGAAGAAAGCAACTCACCATTATATAAATTAGCTTGCAACCAAGTACATTAGTCAAAATAGAGATGCATAAAGATAAATCATAATTGGAATTGGCAAACTTGTTCTTGGTCAGAGAACAACTGGCAAATAGTTTCACAAAAGCTTTTTGTAAAAGTTTCAAAACAGGAGCACTCCTTGCTTAAATGTTTTTTCACAAGTGAAGGCTTTCAAAGTAATACTCAATAGATAAGAGTTTTGTGCAAACAAGTAAGATAAAGAACATGATTGAATAAATCACCATATGAATGCTTGAAACACAACAACTCAAATGCTTGCTGGAGAAAGAGAGGAAGTAGGTTTACTGACTCAACTTTGGAAGTGGGAGAAAGGTCCCTTCATAAAGGGTAGCAGGGATTACAAGTCATAAAGAGCTTCCAAAAGATTATGGTACTTACTAGCTTTGAGCCCTCATTGCCCCTATCATAGGCATCTTGAGATGATTAAGGTTAAAGTGCACAAAGATGGAGTATATGCTTGACGAAATATAAGTTGGGAATCTCATGTCCCTTGAATATGAGGGCCACTCCTCATGCTACTCAACTTTGGTCATAGGTAAGTTCTTGTCATTGTAAGTATTTGCATATCATTGTGAACCGCCAACGGGGTACCCCTTGCACATGGTACAAGAGCTTTCCCATAACCAAAATGACAAGGCAAGCATACAATGATCATCTCAGCGATCTTTTTATTTACTATGTGTATAGCTTTTTATTGAGGATGCTTCATATATGGCTCACTATGGTGATGCTGCAAGTTTCCACCATGATTAGCCATGGCTTAGGCTAGCGGACCAGGCATTTCTCTAACACAGGATACAAACTCCATGGACTTACAAGTTCCCTCTTTATTTCACATCATTGACATCCATAGACAAGAGAGCACGATATCAACTGTGTATAGAGTACAAGTGAGACGTTGAAAACATTCCACGTGAGAGCACGGTTCTGCTAATTCCAACGTATAGATGCAAGCATATACAACTTTGATGGCACAATGGTTCAGGTCTATTAGGGGAAAAGAAATAAAGTGTGCCATCAAGTTCCTGAGAGCTTTACTAACTAGTTTTCACATAAAAAATACTTTTTTAATTCGAAAGGTAGATGAAGTTTGAGAATTTGCTTGGAATAGCAACAATACTACTAGTTAGATATGGTGGACACAAATGGCAAGAGTTTGGTTCAAAGGATTTTGGAAACATGAAAAGTATGCCTTCTCAAAACATGTTTTTGGCTAGCAAGGCTGGGTAGCAAGCAAGAGAGTTGAAAGAAATAAGCAAACATACAAGTAATAAAGCCAAACATGCAATCTTCCTTGAAGACACAAAAGGTCTTAAATAAATAATACTAAGCTTATGAGACAACAAGAAAGAAAACAAATGATGCAAAATACCTGTAAGCTTTTTTCTTTCTTTTTCTCTTTCGTAGTAATGCTACTGACCAGAACTCGATTTGCCAAAACCAATTTAGATTTACTTGATAATCCCAAAGCAGTGCCAATACTGATCAACAAGATCCATCATATAATATAGATTGCAAACTAAAATAAGAAGTGCAAAAAGTAAAAGTTGAGACTTCTCATTAATATTCAATAAAGGCACTCACACCAAGGGATACTGACGACTGTTTACGCATAGCCTGTTGGGAAACCCAAAAGCAAGGTGTGAAGCAGCAAGTTTTCCCTTAGTTGAGACTGAGGTTATCGAACCAGAAGGAGGAAGGAAACGTCACACAATTGTTGCAAGCAACGTGGAGACCTGCACAACACAAACTCAAGACTTTGCCCCAACGAACAGTGAGGTTGTCAAGCTCACCGGTTTGCTGTAACAAAGGATTAAACGTATGGTGTGGAAGGTAATGGTTTGCTGCAAGTAAACAATTAACAGTGGAAGATGTATCAATGGTAAAGATTGGACCGGGGTCCATAGTTCACTACAGGTGCTCTCCTTAGATAAACAACATGGCATGAAGGGTAAACAAATTACAGCGGGGCAATTGACAGGAACTGAGCAAGGCATAACAATGCGATTACTAGTCAGAAAGATCCTATGAGATTCGATTGGGCAATACAACAATATACATAGACCGCCATCCAACTGCATCTATGACTAGAAGTCCACCTTCAGGTTATCATCCGAACCCCCTCCAGTATTAAGTTGTAAGCAACAGACAACTGCTTTAAGCAAAGTGTGTAAGGTAAACAGTCCACATGTTCCATGAACAAGAGACCGTTGTTTTCTCCCTAGTAGCAACAACACATCTACAACCGAAGAGATTTCTGTCACTTCAATTGGAAACTAGAGGCATGAACCCACTATCGAGCATAAATACTCCCTCTTGGAGTCACTAGCAACTACTTGGCCAAGATAGCTACTAACAACAGAGAGCATGCAAGATCACAAACAACACAGACATGATAGAATCATAAAGACAAAACCATTAATCAAACCAACATAATAATCTCAATATCCATCGGATCCCCACAAACACAACATGCATGATTACAAATAGATTAGATCTTGATCATGAACGGAGCTCACAAGATCTATACATGAAAGAACAAAGGAGGAGATACAACCATCTAGCTACTACATGGACCCATAGTCCAAGGTGGAACTACTCACGCATCATACCGGAGAGAAGGCCTCAGGGATGATATCCCCTCCGGCAGGGTGCCGGGAAGAACTTCAGAACCCCTGATCTAGGGACGATGGTGGCGGCGTCTAGAGATGGTTTCGTGGATATTTGATCGGGTGCCTAGGTTTTCTGCATCAGGGGCTTCTTATAGGCGAAGGGGGAGACCGAGGAGGCGGCCAGGGGTGGCAAACCCTAGCCAGGCGCGGGGCTAGGCACACCCGCGCCTGGGTTGGGTCTGGCCCCCTTGCTGGCCCCTTCGGCTCTCCTCTGGACTTCTTGTTCCCCACGGAAAGTAACTGACTTTGATGTTTGTCTCGTCCAATTCCGAGAATATTTCTTTATTAACTTTTCTGAAACAAAAAATAGCAGAAAATAGGCATCTGGCACTGTTGCAACTTGTTAATAGGTTAGTACCAGAAAACATGTAAAAAACATCTCAAAGTGTATACAAGGAAAGCAAAGTAGATACAAAACAAGCATGGAGCATAAAAAATTATAGATACGTTTCCAACGTATCAACATCCCCAAGCCTAACTCCTGCTCGTCCTCGAGTAGGTAAGTGATAAAAAGAATAATTTTTGAGGTGACATGCAGCCTCATAATAAAGATCCAACCATTTGCAAGTACTAAAAGTTGAGATCAAAGAACTCTAAACATGTGCACGAAAGATGGAGTTCTAACAATAGTACATAGTAACTATGCATGCAACAAGGCAAGCTACAAACAAACATCATGAATAACATGCATTGAAAAACGTTTGTTTGTTTCACATGCAGAAAACATAGCATAGTGGCAATCAGCTTGTCCCTCATAGAGTAGCAAATAGATGCATAGGACACCTGCAAAGTTCACAAGGGTGACTAGAAACAAATAGCACAAGAACAAGTAATATCACAATATGCATCAATTAATAAGCTTTGGAACACTGCACACAGAATGAAAACTATGCTCTCTTCATGGTGCCTAAAGGTAGAAGGTGGAGACTCAATAATGGTGGAAGAAAAACTTTTTTTGTAAAGGAAGCAGGGATTACAAGTTTCAAAAAGAGCTTCCAAAAATTATGGTACTTGTTACCTTTCAGCCCTCATTGCCCCTATCATAAGCATCTTGAAGTGGTTAAGGTTAAAGTGGCAAAGCTGGAGTATATGCTTGACGAAGTATAAGTTGGCAATCTCATGTCCCTTGAATACGAGGGTCACACCTCATGCATACTCAACTTTGGGTCCAGGTAAGTTCTTGTCACTATAAGTATTTGCATATCATTGAGAACCTTAACGGGTACCCTTGCACATGGTACAGGAGCTTTCCCATAACCAAAATGACAAGGCAAGCAGACAATGAGCATATCAGCAATCTTCTTATGTACCTTGGGAATATGGTGCTTTTTTTCTCACTTTCCGATTTTCTCGATGTGTCTCTTTTTTATAAGAAGAATGCTTCATAGATGTCACTATGGTTATGCTGCAAGTTTCCACCATGATTAGGCATGGCTTAGGCTAGCGGCCCAGGCGTTTCTCTAACATAGGATACAAACTCCATGGACTTACAAGTTCCCTCTTTATTTCACACCGGTGACATCCATAGACAAAAGAGCATGATATCAACTGAGTACAACAAGGTACAAGTGCAATGTTGAAAACGTTCCCCGTGACAGCACGGTGCTGCTAATTCCAAATTATAAGTGCAAGCATATACAACAAAGTTGTCACAATGGTTCAAGTTTATTAGGGGCAAATAATAAAGTGTGCCATCAAGTTCGTGAGGGCTTTAATCACTAAGTTTTCACATAACAAAATAGTTTTTAATTGGAAGATAGTTGAAAACAAGAATATACTTGGAATGGTGTAACACACCATGCATAGGAGTTTATAGTGGATACATTGGAATAACTTGGTTTTTTGGGAGTTGGAGGCATGAGTAGAACTTACTCATTCAAGTGGAGGCTAGCAAAAGACTAGGAGCAACCAACTAAGAGAGCATAATGGCCATAATCATGCAATGCAACAAAGCATACTAATCAAAGCAAAGAGTGGTACTACAAGTCAAGGACTAAATGATCATAGAGGCTAATGGTGACTTGTCATAGTCATAACATGGTGTGAGCATGTGCCAAGTCAACCCAAGCAAAACATCAAAGGATAATACCACAATACTATGCTTTTGCATGCTCAAACAACGCATAATTTCTTCAAGGCACACTAAGCATCCCAATTGTTTGGAACAAGACATGTTATAGCAATAATCACTAATCATAAGGTCAAAACAACACCTAGCATTTCATTCTAAAGTCTAAGTCACAGTCAATGCAAGCTCCTCTTGCACTTCAAGCAAGAACTTACTACTCATTTCCAAACACCAAGCAAACTTATTTGCAAACAACACATCGAGAACGGGGGTCCAAACTAATTTATTCAAGAAAACTAAAAAACCTAAGCAAAGCAAACGAAATCTAAGATGCTCAAAGAACAACACAACTATGCATGAAACAATAAAAACGAAGTGTCTAGACAGACCTAAGCTTTTTATTGATGAAGAAGGGGATGCCTTGGGCATCCCCAAGCTTTGACGCTTGTACCTCTTGGATATTTCTTGGGGTGACACCATGGTGGCATCCCCAAGCTTGATATTTTGTCCATCCTTCATCTCATTGCATCATTCTCTCTCTACACCTGAAATTTTTCCTCCATACAAAACTTCACACAATCTTCATTAGCAACATTAGTGTATTCAAAAGATATTAGACCACTGGAAAAGCTTTGGAACAGCAAGTATTTTCACGAAAAACACAAGCTACTGTAGTAACTCCTTCAAAAATCTCAATTCACCTAAAGAGAACTAAAAAAGGAATCAATAAGAAGCAAATGCAAATAATGGTGGAAATCTGTCAAAACAGACCAGCAGGTAGAAACGAATTTTTTCAAACATCTTCTATTGCTCAAATCAAAAAGTGTTGAACTAACGAAAGTTTGATAACATACTGGGGGGTTTATTCATAAATTTTGAGCTCAATACGAGTTACAGAGACTCCTCACGATTTTTTTTGGTGGAGGACAGAAATCTGTTTCGGGACAGCAACTCCCCAAATCTTACTTCCCTCTCATTAGAGGTTATTCTTGGCACAAAAAGCAAACAAAAAGGATAAGGAGAGGTTATTACAGAAGTAATAACTTCCAAAACTCAAGTTAACCCTTGGGTTATCTCCCAACAAGTACTTTTCTTTAACGCCTTTAAGTTAGGCACAAGAAGCAACAAGAATCAAGTATTTTCAAATGAAGAAGCATCAACATCAAATCTTGCTTTCAAAGGAGGAGCAAAAAGCAAATTTTCTCTCCTCATAGGGAAGTGTGCAATATCTTTCTTTAATGGAAAATGATATTTAATGGTGTCTTTTTTCATATCAATGATGGCACCAACTGTTCTAAGAAAAGGTCTTCCCAAGGTGATAGGACAAGAAGCATTGCATCCAAAACATAGAAATCAACATGGACATAAGCATTGTTAACCATAATGAGAAAATCATTAATACTCCCCATGAGTTTCTTCTAAACATCGTCATTGAGTGGGACATCCAAATAACAATCTTCCAAAGGTGGCAAATCAAACATTTCATAAATCTTCCTAGGCATAATAGAGACACTAGAACCAAGATCACATGAAGCTTTGAGGTCAAAGTCATTCACTTGAATATTAATAATGGGTTCCCAACTATCTTCTAATTTCCTAGGAATAGAAGCTTTGTGTTTTAGCTTATCTTCCTTAATCTTAGCAAGAGCATCTGTAATATAATTGGTAAAGGCAACATGTATATCACTAGCATCAGGACTGTAGCAAGCTTTTGCAAGAACATAATCACTTCAGAAATATTGCAACCATAAATATCAAAATCAAACTTGGCATCACTAGTAGTAGGCTCAATAGGCTTCGGCATAGTAGGAGGAGGATTAGGGTCTACTTGTGGTTTAGTGGTGATGGTGCACACACTACTGTTTCTATCAATTTCAGCTTCCCTTTCCCACTTAGCATGAAGTTGAGCTAACATCCTAACATTTTCATCAATAGTAACTTGTATGGCATGAGCAGTAGCAAAGGTGTTTTCCATAATTTCAGGTTTAGCAGCCATTTTATTAATCAAGGAGGACTGAGCTTTACACAAAGAGGATATATTTTTCTCAACAGTTAAAAGCTTTCCCTCTATAGTCTTATTGAAAGTGGTTTGATTACTAATAAAGTCCTTTAGAATGACTTCAAGTTCAGAGGGGGCACTTCTAGCATTATTGTAAGAGTTTCCATAGGAATTTCCATTATTAGGAGGATTAGGCCTATAATTGTTGGTGCTACCAAAATTGTTCCTATAGGCATTGTTGTTGAAATTGTTGTTTCTAATGAAGTTCACATCAACTTGCTCTTCTTGAGCAACCAAAGAGGCTAAGGGAACACTATTAGGATCTAAAGGAGCTTTCCCATTAACAAGCATAGCCATAATAACATCAATATTTTCACTCAAGGAGGAAGTTTCCTCAACAGAATTTACCTTCTTACCATGTGGAGATCTCTCAACATGCCATTCAGAGTAGTTAACCATCATATTATCAAGGATCCTTGTTGCAGCACCCAAAGTGAGGCCCATAAAGGTACCTCCAGCAGCTGAATCCAATAGATTTCTTGAGGAGAAGTTCAAACCTGCATAAAAAATCTGGATAATCATCCAAGCAGTGAGTCCATGAGTAGGGCAATTTTTAACCAAAGATTTCATTCTTTCCCAAGATGGAGCAACATGTTCACTATCAAGTTGTTTAAATTTGATAATATCGCTTCTCATGGATATAATCTTAGTAGGTGGATAGTACTTTCCAATAAAAGCATCTTTGCACTTAGTCCAAGAATTAATACTATTTTTAGGCAAAGAAAGCAACCATTATTTATCTTTTACCCTCAAGGAGAAAGGAAAAAATCTTGAGCTTAATAATATCTCCATCTACATCCTTATACTTTTGCATCTCACAAAGTTCAACAAAGCTATTAAGATGGGCAGCAGGATCATCAGAACCAGCACTAGAAAATTGCTCTCTCTTCACAAGATTCAACAAAGCAGGCTTAATTTCATAAAAGGTAGCATCAGGAGCAGGTGGAGCAATAGGAGTGCTTAGGAAATTATTGTTGTTGGTGCTAGTGAAGTCACACAACTTGGTGTTCTCAGCAGAGTTCATTTTGGCAAAGGTGGGCAAGCCAAAAACAGCAGCAGGAACTAATTTTTTTGTGTTTTTGAAAAAGAGGCAAACAAAACCAAGCAAAATAAACAAAGCAAACTAAAAACAAAGTAAAGAGAAAGGAAGTGAAGGACTCCCCTTGTGAAGACGTCCTTGGCCTTCCCGACAACAGCGCCAGAAAAGCTTGACGACTGTCTATGCACAGCCTGTTGGGAACCCCAAGAGCAAGGTGTGAAGCAGCAAGTTTTCCCTCAGTTGAGACCAAGGTTATCGAACCAGAAGAAGGAAGGAAATGTCACACAGGTGTTGCAAGCAACGCGGAGACCTTCACAACACAAACTCAAGACTTTTCCCCAACGAACAGTGCGGTTGTCAAGCTCACCGATTTGCTGTAACAAAGGATTAAACGTATGGTGTGGAAGGTAATGGTTTGCAGCAAGTAAACAAGTAACAGTGGAAGATGTATCGATGGTAAAGATTGGACCGGGGTCCATAGTTCACCTAGAGGTGCTCTCCTTAAATAAACAACATGGCATGAAGGGTAAACAAATTACAGAGGGGTAATTGACAGGAACTGAGCAAGGCATAACAATGCAATTACTAGTCAGAAAGATCCTATGAGATTCGATTGGGAAATACAACAATATACATAGACCGCCATCCAACTTCATCTATGACTAGAAGTCCACCTTCAGGTTATCATCCGAACCCCCTCCAGTATTAAGTTGCAAGCAACAGACAACTGCTTTAAGCAAAGTGTGTAAGGTAAATAGTCCACATGTTCCAGGAACAAGAGACCGTTGTTTTCTCCCTAGTAGCAACAGAACATCTACAACCGAAGAGATTTCTGTCACTTCCCTTGGAAACTAGAGGCATGAACCCACTATCGAGCATAAATACTCCCTCTTGGAGTCACTAGCAACTACTTGGCCAAGATAGCTACTAACAACAGAGAGCATGCAAGATCACAAACAACACAGACATGATAGAATCATAAAGATAAAACCATTATTCAAACCAACATAATAATCTCAATATCCATCAGATCCCTGCAAACACAACATGCATGATTACAAATAGATTAGATCTTGATCATGAACGGAGCTCACAAGATCTATACATGAAAGAACAAAGGAGGAGATACAACCATCTAGGTACTACATGGACCCGTAGTCCAAGGTGGAACTACTCACGCATCATACCAGAGAGAAGGCCTCCGGGATGATCTACCCTCTGGCAGGGTGCCGGAAAGAACTTCAGATCCCCCCGATCTAGGGACGATGGTGGCAGCGACTACAGACAATTTCGTGGGTATTTGATCGGGTGCTTAGGGTTTATGCATCAGGGGCTTCTTATAGGCTAAGGGGGAGACCGAGGAGGCGGCCAGGGGTGGCAAACCCTAGCCAGGCGCGGGGTTGGGCCCACCCGCGCCTGGGATGGGTTTGGCCCCCCTGGCTGGCCCCTCCGGCTCTCCTTTGGACTTCTTGTTCCCCACGGAAAGTAATTGACTTTGACGTTTGTCCCGTCCAATTTCGAGAATATTTCTTTACTAACTTTTCTGAAACCAAAAACAACAGAAAACAGGCATCTGGCATTGTTGCAACTTGTTAATAGGTTAGTACCAGAAAACATGTCAAAAGCACCTCAAAGTGTAGACAAGCAAAGCAAAGTAGATACAAAACAAGCATGGAGAATCAAAAGCTATAGATACGTTTCCAACGTATCAGATACATAGGTAATCAACTAAAGGAGAGATACTTCCACATGCAAACCAAACTATAAGATAACCTCTCTACCACAGATATGAATCCACTAAAAAGGTAAAAGATAAAAGATAATGGTGGTGATACCGCGACACTCCCCAAGCTTGGAACAAGCCAAGGGGATGCCAAACCTGATGACGAATTACTCCTTCGGTGGTGGTGTTCTCTTGTCATCATAAAACTTCCAAGGCAATGGCTCCCCATCCAAGAAGGATGTCCTTGTCTCTGCAATCCTGAAACTAGCAGTAGAGCTTATGAGATCAAATCTAGCCTCATACTCACAGTTTTGGTTCTGTATGTCATAGAACTATGCTTGCAATTGGTTGGTGGTCTGACGGAGTGAAAAGATCTTTTCTCGGAGCTCATCTACTTCTCCCTCGTGCTTGGTGATGAGTTCTGAACTTATCTTGTGAATAAAATCCACTTTGCGTTCTGCCATCTTCTTGTACCTGAAAACTTCTTGTTCCAATGCTTCCATCCTGTCTTCCAGACTGCATTCTCCTTTAGGGCCTTGAACTTCTTTCATCTGTACCTTCCCCTCCTTGAGTATCAACTCTTTGGGATAAATCCTCAACTCATACATGTACGGGTTGAGGACATCCCTAGGGGAACCCTCTGTGGGTGATCCAGAGGAAGACATTGAGGCTCCAAATCTAAGAATTTTCTTGACAGAAACATATCAAAACGAAAACACGACGAGAACACGGTGCAAGAACCTCGGGGAACCCTGGGGATTATATATTACAAAGTTTCAAGGCACAAGGAAGGTTCTGATACAGAAACGAGGCAAAACGGAGTTCGAGGATGGCACACACCCCTCAGGCGCGGCCAGGATGGGCCTGTGCCTGGGGTGGGTTTATCCACCCCGGGCTCCGTTTCCTCTTTAGTCTCGTCTCGTAACTTCCCTTATGTATTAAAACATCAAAAATATAAAAAGATTGGAGTTTCACGAACCTTCTATTTTAACCACTTTTACCTATTCAAGGACGAACTCTGCAGTTTCTGGTGTTTGGCTTCTGATAAATTCTTCTCAAGTCACCATTTGAATAACATCCACATCTTCATTATAAGAATCTCCAGAAATATAATGTTTTAGTCTTTGACCATTAACCACCTGCGTTGTGTCATCCTTTAGAGAAGAAATTTTGATGGCACCTGAATGGTACACTTCCTTGATAACAAAAGGTCCTTCCCATTTGGAGAGTAGTTTTCCTGCAAAAAATCTGAGAAGAGACCTATACAAAAGAACTTTCTCACCAACATGGAACTCCCTTTTGAGAATTCTCCTATCATGCCATATTTTTACTTTTTCCTTAAAGATCCTAGCATTTTCGTAAGCTTCCCCTCTCCACTCATATAGATTACTTAAATCGAGCAGTCTTTTCTCACCAGCAAGTCTAAAATCTCTATTCAACTCTTTCACTGCCCAATAAGCTTTGTATTCTAATTCTAAAGGCAAGTGATAAGCTTTCCCATAAACCATTTTGTAAGGAGACATCCCCATAGGATTTTTATAACCAGTTCTGTAAGCCCACAAAGCGTCATTCAACTTTTTAGCCCAATTTTTTATAGATCTATTGACAGTCTTCTGCAAGATAGATTTAATTTCCCTATTGGAAAGTTCTACTTGCCCACTGGTTTGGGGGTGATAAGCTGAAGCAATTCTATGGTTTGCATCATACTTAGTGAGAGTTTTTCTAAAACCCCCATGAATAAAATGAGAGCCTCCATCAGTCATGAGATATCTAGGCACACCGAACCTAGGAAAAATAACATCCTTAAGCATTTTCAAAGAGGTCTTACAATAAGCACTATTTGTGGGTATGGCTTCTACCCACTTTGTAACATAGTCTACAGCAACAAGAATATGAGTGTACCCTTTTGAAGGGGGGAAAAGGACCCATAAAGTCAAATCCCCAATAATCAAAAGGTTCATTAACAAGATAATAATTCATAGGCATTTCATTGCGTCTAGAAATGTTACCTACTCATTGACATTCATCACATGATAAGACAAACTTCCTTGCATCTTTGAAAAGGGCAGGCCAATAAAATCCAGATTGTAAAACCTTTTGTGCAGTCTTGTCCCCTGCATGATGCCCTCCATAAGCACTGCCATGACATTTTCTCAATATCTTTTGTTGTTCAAATTCTGGAACACATCTTCGCATGATGCCATCTACTCCTTTATATAAGTGTGGGTCATCCCAAAAGTAATGCCTTAGATCATAAAAGAATTTCCTTCTCTGTTGAGCTGTAAAGGTTGGAGGCAAATACTTGGAAACAATAAATTTAACATAATCAACATACCAAGGACTCTCATGCGGACTTACCCTTATCGCAGCCAACTGCTCGTTTGGAAAACTATCATTTACAGGCAATGGGTCAAAAGAAATGTTTTCCAAACGAGATAAATTGTCAGCAACAGGATTTTCAGCACCTTTCCTATCTACAATATGCAGATCAAACTCTTGTAAAAGCAAAACCCACCTGATAAGTCTAGGCTTAGAGTCCTTCTTTGTCATAAGGTACTTGATAGCAGCATGATCAGTATGAATAGTAACCTTTGAATCAACAATATAAGGCCTAAACTTATCACATTCAAAGATTACAGCTAAGAAATCTTTTTTAGTAGTAGCATAATTCCTTTGAGCAGCATCTAGAGTCTTCCTAGCATAATGAATAACATTCAACTTCTTATCAACACGTTGTCCAAGGACAGCACCCATAGAAAAATCACTAGCATCACACATAATTTCAAAAGTTTAACTCCAATCAGGTGGTTGGACAATAGGAGCAGTTGTCAAAGAATTACTCGAAGTTTAAAAGCTTCCTTGCAATCATCATCAAAAACAAAAGGTACATCTTTTTAAAGAAGATTAGTAAGGGGCTTTGAAATTTTGGAGAAATCTTTAATAAACCTCCTATAGAAACCAGCATAACCAAGGATACTACGAATACCTTTGATATCCCTAGGATAAGGAATCTTCTCAATTGCTTCAAATTTGGCTCTGACAATGATGACCCACAAGTATAGGGGGTGTATCATATTACTTTCGATAAATAGGAGTGTCGATCCCAACGAGGAGCAGAAGGTGCTGAACAGTGGTATGGAGCAGGAAATCCCTGTGAATACTTAGCAAACAGATTTTTAGTGGTTTTCTGACAAGGCAACAAAACAAAGAGAAAGTAATAAAGACAACGAACAAACGAATCAAGTGTCCCAATCCTTTCTTAGCAAAGGACAAGACGGTGGAAATACTTATAAGGACCAAACGTTCTAGAGGACACATGGGAATTCTGTCAAGTGATTTCGCTGCAAGTAGCTGAGTACTCTTCTCTGGTGTTGTAAGTGTTGTGTGGTGAACCTGTGCTAATGTACCGACCGTACTTGGACTAATACATACTCCTTTTTACTCTATTTTTTTATAAGCAAAGGACACCCGAGTATACCATAAAATTATGGACAAATAAATATTTTTTGGATACCTACTTTACCTATATTTATTTTTGACCTAAACCCTGCAGCCCTGCTTTCTATCATTCTATGAAAGAATGAAGAAACTTTATCCACAACTCCTAAATTAACTTAGGATCGGCCTATTTAATCCGATTCTCGCTAGAATAAGTAGTCCTTACTTTAAAGTGTATGTAGATAAAATAAGATGTACGATAATGTATGATAATTAGAAAGTCTTGATATTCCTTCATGGAACCCCTTCTTCAATCTTAAATTGAAAAAAAAAATAAGGAATGCTCCGTAGGAACCTTTCTTTGGATACCAAGATTTCTGACATCTTATCCTCGTAGTTTAAAATTCTCAAATCGAATCAATATCCCTATTGATAACCCTTTTTTGGCCACTACTGCCAAAGCAAATCCTAGTTTGAGGATAGAACTATGCTATGGTTTGGTATGGATTCTAAAAACAGAGTATCAGCAGGCCTAGTTACTCTCTTGCCAAAACTTATGCGGAGTACAAATTTATTGAGTTTGATCAGTACTATGAAACCCAAGTACTTTATTAATCAGGTGGCATCCAGATTTGAACTGTGGATAAAGGATTTGCAGTCTCCCGTCTTACCGCTTAGCCATGCCGCCAAAAAATCCGAGCAAAAATCGAGAAAAGAGCAACTATTCATGCACGTTTTCTTACGAAACCCCCCTTTTTTATTTGGAATATAATTCCCCTTCCTTTTTCCAATATTTTTTAAAAAAATTATTCCTATTTTTTTTATCCTATTTCTATTATTCCCTTTGATAGATTCTATCTTAAAACGGATACTGCTAATACAATAAAACTTTCTGTTTCTTTTTATTAAGATGGAAAAGGAGAATAAAGTGGATTTCTAGTCACAGGCTGCAAAATTCAAAATGAATTGAAACCGTTAACTAGAATTCTCTCTCTCTTTTTTGCAGTAGTGAACGACTCTTAAATAGGTATTCTCTCCCCCTTTCTTTTTAATGGCATAATAAAATATTATGGCTTGATGCCTAATCCTTGTATAGGTAAACTGCAGGGCCGAACAACATTATTATCCAAAGATCCCCCTTATGTACATATCTCTTTGGGGAATCGTGCTTTTATTTTTCAAAGCATTAAATATCTTGAATAAAAAAGTGACTTACTTTATTTTGAATTAAAGTAAGCGTGCTATTCTAAATCGAAGTAAATTCAAACTTTCTAGTGTATTTATTATATTATGGCTTTATTACATTAATAATAGAAAGGAGATAAAATGAGAAATCTTTGTCATCCAATCTTATTAGAATATCATGAAAGTATAAGTAGCAGAATTTATTTCTAGGAATGTTTTATCAATTTATTTTCATTCCATTTGTATCCCTCTCCTGGAAAACTGGAACTTTCGTCAAAATAGTCTCTATTCGTATGTATGAAATACATATATGAGATACGTGTGTGGTGTTCCCTAGAATTTCATGTGATTCAGTAAACAGAATATAGATTCCATGATTGCTAGATCAATCCATAGGGATTGATTAAGAGTGAGCTGATAATAGAATTTTTGTTTGATAAACAGGAAACTTAAGATTAAGATGCTCCGGAATGGAAACGAGGGCATGTCCACAATACCCGATTTTGTAGGTTCATTAATCAAGCCTTGGCAGAAGAACTTGACAATTTTCCAACAATTAAAGACCCAGATCACGAAATTGCATTTCAATTATTTGCGAAAGGGTATCAATTTCTAGAACCCTCGATAAAAGAAAGGGATGCTGTGTATAAATCACTCACCTATTCTTCCGAATTATATGTATCCGCGAGATTAATTTTTGGTTTCGATGTGCAAAAGAAAACCATTTCTATTGGAAACATTCCTATAATGAATTCCTTAGGAACCTTTATTATAAATGGAATATACCGAATTGTGATCAATCAAATATTGCTAAGTCTTGGTATTTACTACCGTTTGGAATTAGACCATAAGGGAATTTCTATCTACACCAGAACTATAATATCAGATTGGGGAGGAAGATCGGAATTAGCAATTGATAAAAAAGAAAGGATATGGGCTCGCGTGAGTAGAAAACAAATGATATCTATTCTAGTTCTATCATCAGCTATGTGTTCGAATCTAAGAGAAATTCTAGATAATGTTTCCTACCTTGAATTTTTTTTGTCTTTCCAAAATGCTAAGGAGAAGAAGAGGATTGAGTCAAAAGAAAAAGCTATTTTGGAGTTTTATCAACAATTTGCTTGCGTAGGTGGAGACCTGGTATTTTCGGAGTCCTTGTGTGAGGAATTACAAAAGAAAATTTTCAACAAAAATGTGAATCAGGAAGGATTGGTCGACGAAATATGAATCGGAGACTTAATCTTGATATACCTCAGAACAATACATTTTTGTTACCACGAGATGTATTGGCCGCTACGGATCATTTGATTGGAATGAAATTTGGAACGATGATGATATGAATCACTTGAAAAATAAACGTATTCCTTCGGTTGCGGATCTGTTACAAGATCAATTCGAACTGGCTCTTGGTCGTTTACAACATGCAGTTCAAAAAACTATTCGCAGATTATTCATACGTCAATCGAAACCGACCCCTCAAACTTTGGTAACTCCAACTTCAACTTCTATTTTATTAATAACTACTTATGAGACCTTTTTTGGTACATATCCGTTATCTCAATTTTTTGATCAAACGAATCCATTGACACAAATTTTTCATGGTCGAAAATTGAGTTGTTTAGGTCCTGGAGGGTTGACTGGGAGAACTGCAAATTTTCGGAGCCAAGATATTCATCCGAGTCACTATGTGCATATTTGTCCAATTGACACGTCCGAAGGAATTAATGTTGGAATTACTGGATCCTTAGCAATTCATGGGAGAATTGATCACTTGTGGGGATCCATAGAGTCCGTTTTATGAAATATCTGCTAAGAAAGAAAAAAAAAGCGAGAGAGGTGGTTTATCTATCATCAAATAGAGATGAGTATTATACGATAGCAGCAGGAAATTCTTTGTCCTTGAATCAAGGTATTCAAGAGGAGCAGGTTGTTCCAGCTAGATACCGCCAAGAATTCATGACTATTGCATGGGAACAGATTCATGTTAGAAGTATTTTTCCTTTCCAATATTTTTCTATTGGAGGTTCTATGATTCCTTTTATTGAGCACAATGATGTGAATCGGGCTTTAATGATTTCTAATATACAACGCCAAGCAGTTCCCCTTTCTCGGTCTGAAAAGTGCATTGTTGGAACTGGATTGGAACGCCAAACAGCTCTAGATTCGAGGGTTTCCATTATAGCCGAACGCGAGGGAAAGATCGTTTCTAGTGATAGTCATAAGATCCTTTTATCAAGTCGTGGGAAGACTATAAGTATTCCTTTAGTTAACCATAGTCGCTCGAACAAAAATACTTGTATGCACAAAAAACCCCGGGTTCCCCAGGGTAAATCCATTAAAAAGGGACAAATTTTAGCAGAGGGAGCTGCTACAGTTGGGGGGATCTTGCTTTAGGAAAAAACGTATTAGTAGCTTATATGCCATGGGAAGGTTACAATTTTGAAGACGCGGTACTAATTTGCGAACGTTTGGTATATGAGGATATTTATACCTCTTTTCACATCTGGAAATATGAAATTCAGATGGATACGACAAGCCAAGGCTCTGCTGAAAAAATCACTAAAAAAATACCACATCTATAAGAACATTTACTCCGCAATTTGGACAGAAATGGAGTTGTTAGGTTGGGATCCTGGGTAGAAACTGGTGATATTTTAGTAGGTAAATTAACGCCTCAGATAGCGAGTGAATCATCGTATGTCGCGGAAGCTGGATTATTATGGACCATCTTTGGCCTTGAGGTATCCACTTCAAAAGAAACTTATCTCAAATTACCTATAGGTGGAAGAGGGCGCGTTATCGATGTGAAATGGATCCAGAGGGACCCCCTCGACATAACGGTTCGTGTATATATTTTACAGAAACGTGAAATCAAAGTTGGGGATAAAGTAGCCGGAAGACATGGGAATAAGGGGATCATTTACAAAAAAATTCCTAGGCAAGATATGCCCTATTTGCAAGATGGAACACCAGTTGATATGGTCTTCAATCCCTTAGGAGTACCCTCTCGAATGAATGTGGGACAAATATTTGAAAGCTCGCTCGGATTAGCGGGGGATCTTCTAAAGAAACATTATAGAATAGCACCCTTTGATGAGAGATATGAGCAAGAGGCTTCAAGAAAACTTGTGTTTTCAGAATTATATGAAGCCAGTAAAGAAACAAAAAATCCATGGGTATTTTAACCCGAGTACCCGGGAAAAAGCAGAATATTTGATGGAAGAACAGGAGACCCTTTGAACAACCTGTTCTAATAGAGAAGTCCTATATCTTAAAATTAATTTATCAAGTTGATGAGAAAATTCATGGACGTTCTACTGGACCCTACTCACTTGTTACACAACAACACGTTAGAGGAAGAGCCAAGCAAGGGGGACAACGAGTAGGAGAAATGTAAGTTTAGGCTTTAGAAGGATTTTGTGTTGCTCATATTTTACAAGAGATACTTACTTATAAATCCGACTATCTTATAGCTCGCCAAGAAATACTTAATGCTACGATCTGAGAAAAACGAATACCTAATCACGAGGATCCTTCAGAATCTTTTCGAGTGCTCGTTCGAGAACTACGATCTTTGTCTCTAGAACTGAATCATTTCCTTGTATCTGAGAAAAACTTCTAGGTTAATAGGGAGGAAGTTTGATTTGATCGGAATAAATATAAATTCTTTTCTTATTTCTATTTTACGATTGACCAATATAAATATCAACAACTTCAAGTTGGACTCGTTTCCCCTCAACAAATAAAGGCTTGGGCTAACAAAAACCTACCTAATGGAGAAGTCGTTGGCGAAGTCACAAGGCCCTCTACTTTTCATTATAAAACCGATAAACTAGAAAAAGATGGATTGTTTTGCGAAAGAATCTTTGGACCCATAAAAAGCGGAATTTGCTCTTGTGGCAATTCTCGAGCGAGCGGAGCTGAAAACAAAGATGAGAGATTTTGCCAAAAATGCGGGGTGGAATTTGTGGATTCTCGGATACGACGATTTCAAATGGGATACATCAAACTCGCATGTCCCGTGACTCATGTGTGGTATTTGAATGGTCTTCCTAGTTACATCGTGAATCTTTTAGATAAACCTCTTAAGAAGTTGGAGGGCCTAGTATACGGCGATTTCTCTTTTGCTAGGCCCAGCACTAAAAAACCTACTTTTTTACGATTACGATGTTTATTCGAAGAGGAAATTTCATCCTATAACCACATCATTTCTCCCTTTTTTTCTACCCTGGGCTTTGCAACATTTCGAAATCAGGAAATTGTGACACGAGCAGGTGCTATTAGAGAACAATTAGCAGATTTGGATTTGCGAATTATTATAGAGAATTCCTTGGTCGAATGGAAGGAATTAGAAGACGAGGGGTATAGTGGAGATGAATGGGAAGATAGAAAAAGACGAATAAGAAAAGTTTTTTTGATTAGACGCATGCAATTGGCAAAACATTTTATTCAAACAAACGTGGAACCATAATGGATGGTTTTGTGCTTATTACCCGTTCTTCCTCCCGAATTGATACCCATTGTTTATAGGTATGGAGATAAAGTAGTGACTTCCGACATTAATGAATTTTATAAGAGAGTTATCCGTCGGAACAACAACCTTGCCTATCTATTAAAAAGAAGTGAATTAGCGCCTGCAAATTTAGTAATGTGCCAGGAAAAATTGGTACAAGAAGACGTGGATACACTTCTTGATAGTGGGTCCCGCGGGCAACCAATAAGGGATGGTCACAATAAAGTATACAAATCACTTTCAAATGTAATTAAAGGTAAAGAGGGAAGGTTTCGTGAGACTCTGCTTGGGAAACGGGTTAGTTACTCGGGGTTCTGTCATTGTTGTAGGTCCTTCGCTTTCATTACATCAATGTGGATTACCTCTAAAGATAGCAATAAAGCTTTTTCAGCTATTTGTAATTATCGATTTAATCACGAAACGTGCTACTTCTAATGTCAGGATTGCTAAAAGGAAAATTTGGTAAAAGGAACCCATTGTATGGGACATACTTCAAGAAGTTATGCGGGGACATCCTATACTGTTAAATAGAGCACCTACCCTGCATAGATTAGGCATACAGGCCTTTCAACCCACTTTAGTAGAGGGGCGTACTATTTCTTTACACCCATTAGTGTGTAAGGGTTTCAATGCGGACTTTGATGGGGATCAAATGGTTATTCATCTACCTTTATCCTTGGAAGCTCAGGCGGAAGCCCGTTTACTTATGTTTTCTCATATGAATCTCTTATCTCCCGCTATTGGAGATCCTATTTGCGCACCAACACAAGACATGTTTATCGGGATTTATGTATTAACGATTGGAAACCGCCGAGGTATTTGTGCAAATAGATATAATAGTTGCGAAAACTATCCAAATAAAAAAGTCAATTACAATAATAATAATTCTAAGTATACGAAAGATAAAGAACCCCACTTTTTTAGTTCTTATGATGCACTGGGAGCTTGTAGACATAAACTAATCAGTTTAGACAGTCCCTTGTGGCTACGATGGAAACTGGATCAACACGTCGTTGGGTCAAGAGAAGTTCCAATTGAAGTTCAATATGAATCTTTGGGGACTTATCATGAGATTTATGCCCACTATCTAATAGTGGGAAATAGAAAAAAGAAATTCGTTCTATATACATCAGAACCACTCTTGGTCATATTTATTTTTATAGAGAAATAGAGGAAGCCATACAAGGATTTAGTCAGGCCTATTCATACATTATCTAAACAAGGAAGTTAGATTCGGCGATGCCCCTCCCCTTTTGGGGGGCATTCCGATTTCCATAGTATCATCATTTTTGCCACGCGAATGCAGATTGAGATTAAGTAAATGAAGTTAATTAAATTTTCGAATCACTGACTCAGGCCCATTGTCGAATCCTACTCAGCAATTGTCGAATCCTACTCAGCCGAAAAGAGGGTACTTATGTATGGCAGAATGGGCCAATCTGGTCTTTCATAATGAAGAGATAGACGGAACTGGTACGAAACGACTTATTAGAAGATTAATAGATCATTTCGGAATGGGATATACATCCCATATAATGGATCAACTAAAGACTCTGGGCTTCCATCAAGACACTACTACATCGATTTCGTTAGGAATCGAGGATCTTTTAACAATATCCTCTAAGGGATGGTTAGTCCAAGATGCGGAGCAACAAAGTTTTCTTTTGGAGAAAGACTATTATTACGGGGCTATACACGCGGTAGAAAAATTACGCCAATCCGTTGAGATATGGCATGCGACAAGTGAATATTTGAAACAAGAAATGAATTCGAATTTTCGGATAACGGATCCTTCTAATCCAGTCTATCTATTGTATTTTTCAGGAGCCAGAGGAAACGCATCTCAGGTACACCAGTTAGTAGGTATGAGAGGATTAATGGCAGACCCTCAAGGAAAAATGATCGATTTACCTATTCAAAGCAATTTACGCGAGGGGCTTTCTTTGACAGAATATATAATTTCCTGCTATGGAGCCCGCAAAGGGGTTGTAGATACCGCTGTACGAACAGTAGATGCTAGATATCTTACACGTAAACTTTTTAAAATAGTTCAACATATTCTTGTGAGTAGAAGAGATTGTGGTACTATCCGAGGTATTTCTGTTAGTCCTGAAAATGGAATGACGGAAAAACTTTTTGCCCAAACACTAATTGGTTGTGTATTAGTAGACGATATATATATATATATATATATATATATATATATATATATATATATATATATATCGGTTCACGATGCATTGCAGCTCGAAATCAAGATATCGGAATTGGATTAGTGAATCGATTCATAACTGTCTTGCGAGCATAACCAATATATATTAGTAATCGTGCACGTGCAATGCACGTGTAATCTTAAGAGTGAAATATTAATTATTAAAGCATTAATATATTGTTGGTATAGCGACATCACATTTTAAGTTTTTTTCTTTTGATAAACTTTTTCTCCATCGGTTAAAAACACATTGAGAATGAAGTGTGTAGAGATAGTACATCACAGGTTACAACCAAGGGCAAAAGATCTAAGTTATTAGTCAACTCTAGCAAACAATTCACAGTAACCAAGAACGATCTAAATCACCGCCATTAAAAAATATGGATGTTATATTTCACATGCCACGACTAAGAAATTCACCAAAATAATGCACAAAGTGGATGTATATGTCTGCACACTTATTCTCGCCACAAAGTACCAAACAGAAAAATACAGTCTGAATGAAAGATTGATCTAAGTCACCAACAGTGAAAAATATGGAACATCACATTCATATCTAAGCTATGGAAAGTCACCTAAGTAATAGGTACATAAATTGGATGTATTTTCCGCGTGGATGTTCTCACCACAAGTACCAGGCAAGAAAATTCGGTCTTATACATACAACCCGACAGCAAGGTTCTTCAGTCTTATACATGCAAACCTAAATGCAAGATCCACACGTTTTATCTGAACATGAGGCAAAACATGTTATTGTAAATTTCAAGCAAGTAGTACAACAGGTAATTGCTTAACATCAAGACAATTTTCAATATGCATCACATTCAGATGTTATAAGGTAAATTTGCAGCTTGCGCAGAAGGTCTATATAACATTTTAGCACTATTCATAATCCACCTCTCTCGAGATAATTGAGGTATGTTTACATATTTTTGAAGGTTCTATGTATATCTTAAATAAAATCAAAGCTCTCCCTCGTACAAAGAATGTCTATAAATAAGTATTACAGGAAATGAACAAAATTCAAGTGTTGGCTTGACAACTTAGTTACTTGTAAAAATGTTTCATGTGCACATATACCTTGAATGGCTAAATGTGATCCATTCTCTCAAAATCAAGAATTGGTGCCCTGGTCGTCACTTAGTCTGCTGAAGCCAATGAGGCAACGTCCCGGGGCCACAGGCATGAGTCCAGTCACAAGCATAGAGGAATAAATGGTGAACTGTATAAGAAATGGTTTAGTCACTAGTGCAGAGCCCCCCTTTAACTCTGGTTGGGAGGGCCCTCTAACAGCGGTTCCTCAACCGCTGTTGAGGGTTCGGTGTTAGAGGGGGGCCCTTTAACACCGGTTCTTATACAAACCGGTGTTAAAGGGTGGCGCACGTGGGGCTGCTGCAGGCCTCAGGCCCCCCCTTTAACACCGGTTCGGGGTTGGAACCGGTGTTAAAGGTTCTTCTGCCGCGGCAGATTTAAACGTTTTCTGCCGCGGCGAAGCCACGGTAGACTTCTGCCTGCTCGGGCGTATTCTGCGGAGGGAGGGGGAATCGATCGGGAGCGGTATACACATAAATCGTCATCGGTACATACGAGTACATGAATAATTAAGAAACTATTATTATACACAAACATCGTCATCGGCACATACATCGTCATCGGCACATACATTGTCATCGACACATACATCGTCATCGTTCATTTTGGTGGATATCTAAAGAGTTCTTCGCCAGGCGTGACGACCTCATCAAGTATGAACCCCGCCAATTCCTCTTGAATGGCTCATATGCGTTCAAATGGTAGGAGTTGGTCCCGCATCCGTTCGATCTGAATATATATGAAGAATGGACCGTCAATATATATATAAGAATAAAACTCAACACAATTGATGGTAATAAAATAATGTTGTGGACTTTGTTTGCTTACTCTAAGTTGTTCTAGTGCGGCTTGAACCGTCGTACATATCGTGTTGCGAATGAACTCGCAAACATAGTACCCACATAAGTTATTGCCGTGTCCCTGATGCGCACACTTTACGAGAATAGAGAGTTCAATCAAAATAATAATCAATAAAGCATGATATAATGGAATTGGAAGCAGGATCAAAGAGATACGTAGACCTAGCTAGCTAGTATTACTTACATTTTGGTCTACAGATTTTAGTTCTTCTGACCATTCACCCATGGCCCTGCCCGTGAACCTTTTCCAAACCCTGTTCGGCAAAGAAAATGGATAAAGAAGTAATTAATTACTTGTTGTCACGAAAGTTGCCGATCTAGTGCGATAATATGATTGAAATTACCTCTGGAGCATCTCTCTAAAGTCTGCCCATATCTCTTTTTCTTTTCGTAAAGAGTCCATGACAAGGACTTTTCCTGAGTCGGGTTGAATGACTAGCAGAATAAAGTGGAACCTACGCATGCATAACTCATCATCAGTTACACTTAACATCGAGTAAGCCGAAATAGAATGTGTACAAGAGAGAGGGTAACAGTACTCACGAGAAGTTGTAAGGCAATAGTATTTCCCTTTTGGTTTGTTGTCTCAGTAAAGACCTTAGCAAGTAATCTTCTGTTTGCCCGGTTTTGGTTCATACCACTTCTTCATGAAATCTATTTGGGTCAACGAACCCAATGTCAAAAGGGCCTCCTTTCTTGCATTCCATAACCTTTTTCCTGCATAATAGTATATACATATATGGTGAGCATATATATATACATGCAATTAATGAAGTGAATCAGATGAGATATAAATTACAGAAATAGTACTTACACACAATAAAGGCTGATGGCAGCTTTGTCGAGTTCCTTCTGATTGAATAGAAAATACAAGTCTTGAATGTTGAAGTCGATCCCGTCGTATCCGCAGAAAATCTCATCTCTTATATGCACCGTGATCCATTCTTCTTTTCTCGTCTTGCAGAAATAAAGGTACCACTTGTGCAATTTTTGCATCTTTGTTGGTAGATTCTTGAGCTCCTCTTTCTTGACGAGATTCTTCCCATACTTCCATGGCTGTATGGGGTTGGCATCGCATTTGGGCAAGTTGTCTCCCATGACGTTCAAGTATGCAATGTAAGAGCATCTCCAAAAGCCTTCCTATAATGGATTGCTAAAAACTGGATATACCAAGTAGAGAGAGAAGGTATAGCAATTCACAATCTACTTTGCTTTGGTAGCATTCCTAAAACTGGATTGCTATATTTCTCAGCGCTTACAATGACATGTGGGGACAAGACACATACATGGCCACACATACACACCGAACCCACATGTCAATCGGACAGAAAAATGAAGGGGACCACTGAATCTGGATTGCTATAATTTTAGGAAGTGGGCTAGAGACTTTGCAAATATACCAAGTGGGATGACAAATATACTCAGCTTGCTATATTTTTTTGGTAGGGGACCACTTTTAGCAATGCTGTTGGAGCAATGTTTTTGAGCCGGATTGCTAAAATAGCAATTGGGGGCAAATATAGGAAGGCTGTTGGAGATGCTCTAAGTCATACCCATCTCATTGGCCTTTCTTTGTAGCTCTGCCTCGTAATCATTTACGGGAGGAGCGTCCCGTGTGTCGAACATTTGGAGCGGGGCGCATGATTGGTTTTACTGCTCTCCGAGCATGGGAAATGTTTTCTGGGGTGCCTCACGACTGCTACTTTCAGTCTCCCTACGGCGCCTTGCATACGCCTTCAAAATCTGGCGCTCGTAGTCCGGCACAAGTGGGGTTTCAGGTTTCAAAAGATTTTTGTAAAACTTCTCCACCACCGTCGGATCTATTTTCTCCTTTGGCTCGGCCCGTCTAGGTGCAAAGAATTTCTTGACCTGTTCTTCCGAGATCCTATTGGTCTCCTCGTCGCTGCGATTCCATGGTAAAACCGGCAATGGCTTGGCGGAAGGCTGCGGGACGTAGTTTTTTTGAACTCTTTGGCGTACGGTTTCCTACGGATTTCTTTGTGGCAGTGCTACTGATGCTCTTCGTGGCAGTGCTCTTCCTCTTACGCTGAGGAGATGGCTGAAGCACCGGAGATGGTTGACGGGCCGGAGATGGCTGCCGCGCAGGAGATGGCTGAAGCGCCGGAGATGGCTGCCGCGCAGGAGATAGCTGAAGCGTCTCAGACTGCTGACGCTACGGAGACGGCGGGGGTGCCAGTGACCTCCAATTTGGAAGCATGATGTGTTCCTTTTTCCAAAGAATGGTTGTTTTCACTGCAAAATTGAGTTGAGTTTCCCCTTCACCTGTAGAATGGTCAACCTGTGCTTCCTCATATTCCTTCACAACCTCATCCACCCCGAAAATAGCATAGCCATCTAGAATCGGTCGGCAGTGGTAAGTTCCACCAGCTACAGGAGGTAAGGCATAGCCGACAGCCACCTTTATGGATAATCCCATTAATCTCACATGAGCTCAGGGTGTTCGCTCTCCGTGATCTCATCCACGGGGTATCGAGGACCCGCCATTTCAAGCGTGGGCTGCACGTTCTCCGTGGAAGCCACACCGCTTCCGCCATGCAGTCCGGGCAGCTTCTAATGCGTGCTCTTCGTGCCGCTGAGATGGGCCGGTATCTTGATGGTTTCATTGTGCATTCACTTGCGCCGCAGCCGCAAGTGCATGTTCTATCTGTGTCATCCGCTCTATACGCTCTTTTCTTTTACGCCGCGCCATCTGTAAGAGTCGCCCACTCGCAAACTCATCCTTCCACGTCATACCCCTTGTGCCTCGTGCATGTCCAGGTGTTCTTTTTACCGATGGCGCGTGAGCTGGTCATTCTCTCTGTCGGGATGGAAGGTCTGGCGGATGTTTCCTCGTATGCCGTGATGAGTTCAATGACGGGTTTGGCAAGGAGGTTGGGAAGATACACAATCCTGTTTCGGGTACAACCTTGCCCGATTCCAGAGAACCAAGTCTTTGCACGTAGGTCCCACCCATCCGTCTGGGGTGTGATCCTCTAGCGCGCAAGGCCTTCTTAGCTTCCTCCCACTTAGGCCTCTCGAGATATGTAGCCACCGACCCGCCCTCTGGTGATATTCCTTCTTGGGGCATTAAGCGTATTGGTTTCGACCTCTTTTAGCTATAGCACTTTTTATATGTCTCAAATTCGGGCCGTTGAGGTCTTATCTTCGCATAATATGCGTCTTGAAATTTGAGTCTCGCCAGATTTGACAAATTTGTTCAATTTTGTCTTCGATATGAAAGCGTCAACCATCTTCTTTAGAGTCCACTCTTTGACCTTTTCCTTTATAACCGGGTTGTTTTCATCCTCCTCTGGCGGAAGGGTGAAATTTACCAACAACGAATTCCAAAGAGTTTCTTTGGAATCTTTCATCGACAAAGGTACCGTCGCCCTTCTTTGGCTTATTCCAATTTTCAATTATGATTGGGATTTGGTCCCTAACAAGAACTCCAGCCTGACGTACAAATTTGTCTGCGGCCTTCTTGGGCTCCATCGGCCTGCCATCAATACGGACTACTTCGATCGTGAACTTTGCACGATCTTTCAACCGCTGGCTCGCGCCTCGCTTGCTCTTTTTCGTAGAAGAATATGGTTGCTGGCTGGTCGATCCATAGGGATAAAAGAAGAAAGAAGCGTTAATTCATACATGTAGAAGAAGATTTTTGGTGGAAGTCGGTAGAGGCTTAATCAATGCATATACCTCGCCGGACTTTGTAACCACTAAATTGCGTTCACCGGAGTCTTCATCTTCTCCATGACTAGTACTTGAGCTGTCGTCATCATGTCCCTCCAAGTTCAGATATTGTGAGGTGTCCTCATCAATAATGTTCTCCATTATTTCTTCTTCTTCAAGGTTTCTACTAAGTGGATCCATAGTTTCTAAAACAATAATATTATCTAGAGTAAGAGTGTAAACATTCAAGTGGACTTGGATTCATACACAAATATACATATTATTCATACAAAAATACACAAATAAATACACAAATGAAATTAAAACCCTAAGGATGCTTGATCATTTTAAACGAGTTCCGAGGGGTCCAAACCCTAATCAGGATGAAACTATGTTGCCCGCGAACCCGCCCCGCTTGACACCCTATCTATACTACTACTCTCTCCATAATTACATGCCATCTTAGTTTCGAGTTTCCCGATGTTAGTGAGATGTGCAATTGGTGGCACATTTTTAAAAATCAAATTCTCCGAGAAACACGTTCTCCTCTCAGACTCTATGGACCTTGTGTAATGAATTTTGTTAAGGGTTGTAACTAGAGAAATGTGAAATGCATATGTCATAGGATGAGGATGTTGTTGGGACAAGGGGATATGATACACTATATTAAAAAAGACAAGCAAGACTCGTGGGGAAATGGTTGCTCCTATTGGACTGACGACATGGGGGAACTACTTCGTATCGCTTGTGACTGACCACGTCGGTGTGTTCTTAGGATGAAGATCATCTTCAATTTCGACGCATTCACACCAACTGGTTTTAATAAGATGAGAAAGCTTTGTAATAGTTTGGTGTTGATTTAAATAAAGTTCTGAATACTATAAATACTAAATATGAAGACAAAAGTTCAAGATTACATATATTAGCAACGATGAGAGCGCGCATGTAAAATAATCACCGACATTTTGCTAGCAATATTTAAGCATACAAATATATACATATGAATTTCACAACTTGGACAACGGTACATTTTCCTAAAATACTACATCTATGATAATTAACTTGTTAAACAATATAATAGTAAAACCCAATTAAATTGGTATTATTTTGATACAAATATATACATATGAATTTCACAACCAACCAAGTGTGTTTATGAATTTCGGTGGGCAAAGATTTAAAACAACACTAGACAAAACTTGTTTATGAACCAAGTGTGCATCATATGGCTCCGACGTACGGCTGCTCCGGCGAGGGCGAGGATGCGGCGGCTCCGGCGAGGGCTAGGACGAGGACGCGGCGGCTCCGATGAGGGCGAGGGCGAGGACGCAGCGGCTCAGACGAGGGCGAGGGCGAGGACGCGGCGGCTCCGGCGAGGGCGAGGACGAGGACGCGGTGGCTCCGACGAGGGCGAGGACGCGGCGCCGGCTGCTCTCTGCGCGCCGATGTGATGGCGGTCTTGGCGGTGGCAATCTTGGGCGGCGGCTAGCTCCAACGGCGAGGGCGGCGGCTGCTCTCTGCTCTCTGTGCGGTTCGTTCTGGCACGGGGGGAAGAAAGGAAGGGGAGGCGCATTTAATACCCGCCCCCCCTTTAACACCGGTTCAGGGCAGGAACCAGTGTTAAAGGGGATTCCGCTCAGCAGATTTATTAACATTTTAACACCGGTTCCATACGAACCGGTGTTAAAAGGTGCGTCTTGAAAACAAAATAATCGCTTTAACACCGGTTCGTGTATGGAACCGGTGTTAAAGGGGGGGGCATTTATTTCATGCATTAAAGGGGCAGTTTTAATTCAAAAAATAGGATATGAATTTGGAAAATTCATATCTTTTTCATTTCAACTCAGAAAAATATGAATAATATATCATAATTTTCAGAAAAATAATATCTATCCATTCATGTAAAAACATTTTATATTTAATTTACATGAAAATTTTCAAAATGATTAAAACACTTACATATAAATTTTGATTATTCAATTCAAACAAAAATAAATTGTTCAATCCTAAAACTTTGAACATAAGAAATATTAAGCATCTAAAAAGGAATCTAACCCTATTTTATTAGAGCAAATCATATTTTAATGCCGCGTCTTTTGTATTAACATTTTTGAATTGATTGGATATTTAAATGCCGCATCTTTTGTATACACTTTAATCTGACCAAGCCTCGCTCAACTTGCATTTTTTTTTTGATAAAATAGCATATTGTGAACCTAAAAATGAATTTTGTAAAAAATCATGAGCATCGTATCATGTACATGTAGTTCATATCTGACCCACTTCCTACCGATTCGGCAGGAATTTGTCTTTTTCACTAGAGGTGGACGGAAAGGTTTCAGATCCCCCTGTTGGTACATTGTCCATATAAGGTGGTCTAGTATTTTTGTAAAATGTGTTGGTGGTTTTTTGAATTAGCCATTTGGTGGTTTCTTCACAAAACCGTCCATTTTTTATGCTCGGAAAATGGAAAATACCTTTTTGGTGCGATAAAAAGGAAAACTTCCTCTTGCAACATTGTTTGCCATGCCATGATGCACATGTATTCACAATATGACCATATTGTCATAAACTATGCCTTGATTCTGGCCATAACATTGGTCATTTGACCCGAAAGCCAAGAAACCTCGAATACCTCGAATGAGATAGGTCATTTTGTGAAGGTTTTTTCGAGACATAATCAATATACCAAGTTTGAGATTTTTCCTTCTAACTATGTCACATAATATAATACCACGCAAAGGTTTCGCACTGTTTCGATCTTTTTTTATTTTTTTATCCCTGTTTTAAACTATCGACAAACTTTGTCGAACAACGGGCATGATGATTCTTAGCTCGGGGCCAAGCCTCGCTCAACTTGCATTGTTTTTTTTTTGATAAAATAGCATATTGTGAACCTAAAAATGATTTTTGTAAAAAATCATGAGCATCGTATCATGTACCTGTAGTTCATATCTGACCCACTTCCTGCCGATTCGGCAGGAATTTGTCTTTTTCACCAGAGGTGGACGGAAAGGTTTCAGATCCCCCTGTTGGTACATTGTACATATAAGGTGGTCTAGTATTTTTGTAAAATGTGTTGGTGGTTTTTTGAATTATCCATTTGGTGGTTGCTTCACAAAACCGTCCGTTTTTATGCTCGGAAAATGGAAAATGCCTTTTTGGTGTGATAAAAAGGAAAACTTCCTCTTGCAACATTGTTTGCCATGCCATGATGCACATGTATGCACAATATGGCCATATTATCACAAACTATGCCTTGATTCTAGCCATAACATTGGTCATTTGACCTGAAAGCCAAGAAACCTCGAATGAGAATGCAACTAATAGTAAGTTACATAAAGCCGAACTGGAACTGAAAATTAAGATACATAAAAGAACTGAAAATTAAGATACATGGCCAGATTAAGTAACAATCGGCCGAACTTGTTTCAGAATGTTGGAGTGATTCAGTCATGCTCCTGCCTACACCTGTAATACTCGCCACTGTAGTCGTCGTACTCGCCGCCACCGTCATCGCTGTCGTCGTCGGGGTCGCCGTAATTGAACCTCTGGAGAGTACGCGTGGGCTGGACTTGAGGGTAGCGCGTGGGCTGGACTTGAGGGAAGCGCAGACGGGGGTTAGAGTCGGCGGCAGTGTCATAGGCCATGACACTCTGGAGAGTCCAACCGCGCCACCATAGGCGACGGCCGGCCTCGTTGAAGTTAGGAGGAGGTGGTCCGTCCTCCTCGTGCCTGGCGAGCGCCCTCTCACGCCGATCCACGAAGAAGGCTTCCCAAGTAGGGAAATAGTCGGGATGCCATCTGGGATTCCTCCGCTGCTCCGGCGTGAGCTCGAAGTAGTAGTGGTTCGTGATGGCCATCCGGCGCACCACACCTAGAGGGACAGGAGTAACCGGCACGCCTCGACGCCAAGATCTAGCCTCACGGAACACAAGAGGCGGCAGGGGTAGTTCGAGGCGCAAAGCGCCTCCGCCTCCCTTGGGGTTAGTGCTATGGTGGAAGCCATGGGAAAGAGTGATGAGGTTGCAGATATGACTCTAGAGATGTGCAATGACAATGGAGGCCAACCCTACATATATATATAGTGAACTAGCGGGAAGAACTGAAGGGAAGAACTGGCGGGAAGAAAAATGGCGGGAAGAAAAATGGCGGGAAGAAGAACTGGCGGGAAGAAGAACTGGCGGGAAGAAAAATGGCGGGAAGAAAAATGGCGGGAAAAAAAGGCGGGATGAACCTTTAGTCCCAGTTGGAGACACCAACCGGGACTAAAGATGAACCTTTAGTCCTGGTTGGAGACACCAACCAGGACAAAACACGAGTCAGCACTAATAATAGGGGTGAGTGTCGACATTATGTCATGTGGCGTGTACCTTGTCCCGGATGGTGTCACGAACCGGGACTAAAGATGAACCTTTAGTCCCGGTTGGAGACACCAACCGGGACTAAAGATGAGTGTCGACACTATGTCGAGCTGCTTGTACTATAAATAGGCATCCTTGTGAGTCCAGTCCTCCAGCCAGTTTGAGGCTATGCCTTACCTCCTTTCGAGAGCAGGGACACCACTACGGCCGGGCCAGGAGATGCCGTGAGCCCAGTCCTCCGGCATCTCCGAGAAACTGGTCATAGAGGCACTCCCTAATATGTGAAATTAGTTAGCTCCCAGGTGTATTGATCTAGTTAGAGAAGTTACAAAGCTGCAAGATGGTTTTCGAGAGCAGGGACACCACTACGGCCAGTTTCAGGGAGATGCCGATGGAGCCTAGTCCCCCGGCATCTCCAAGAAACTGGTCATAGAGGCACTCCCTAATATGTGACCGCGCGGGTTTGGAGATCAGATCTTAATGGTAAGTACGAATCGGGACAACTTCTTCTCATAGTCCCGGTCCATCCACAAAACATGACTAATACTCAAGAAATGTATTAATATTAAAAACATGAACTAGAGTTACATAATATGAGCATGAACTTCTTGGCATATGTCCTTCCTTATGATCGCTTCAGACGTAACCATGGAGCATCTTCTTTACTTAACGGAATGCTTGGGTCAGTTTTCACTGTGAAGGGCGGAATTTCATCAAACTTATTATAATCTTCTGACATGTCTGTCTTGTCCTCGATTCCCACGATGTTTCTTTTCCCTAAAAGAACTATGTGACGCTTTGGCTCATCATATGATGTATTCGTTTGCATATTTTTTCTTTTTTTGGTCTGGAGGACATGTCCTTCACATAGAAAACCTGAGCCACATCATTGGCTAGGACGAATGGTTCGTCTAAGTTCTTGTCTACCTTCATAAGATTGTTGAGATCCACCGTTGTCATTCTGTACTTCTTGTCTACCTCAACCCCTCCTCCTGTTAGCTTGACCCATTTGCATCGAAACAAGGGGACCTTAAAATTAGGTCCATAGTCAAGTTCCCATATCTCCTCTATGAACCCATAATACGTGGTCTTTTGCCCATTGTCTTCTGCTTGCATCGGACACCACTGTTTTGGTTGGTGCTCTTTTATCTTGGCCTATCGTGTAAAATGTATTCCCATTTATCTCGTACCCTTGGAAAGTACATACGTCGAAGATGGTGTCTGGCCAACAAGTACAGTTGATCCCCAACAGTGGTGTTATTCGTGAGAAGTCTTTGCAGCCAGCCGCCAAAACTCGCCATGTGTTCACTTATAATCCATTCATCAGACTGCCCCGGGTGTTTGAGGCGTATTAAATTCTTGTGTTCATTGATATACAGGGCAACCAAGATAGATCTTTGTAAAACCGTGTAGTGTGCTTGATTGAGAGAATGCCCGTCCCTACATATCATTGCTTTACATCCTAGGGTGCCTTTTCCACGCAGTCTCCCCTCATGTCGTGATTCTGGAACACCAGTCGCCTTAAGGTCAGGAATAAAATCAACATAGAACTCAATGACCTCCTCTGTTACATAGCCCTTGGAGATGCTTCCTTCTGGACTAGCACGGTTATGAACATATTTCTTTAAGACACCCATGTACCTCTCAAAGGGGAACATATTGTGTCTCAATATTGAACCAGGAGATGCGTCATAATATTGAAGAAGGATGGTGGGAACACAAACTCAAAGCTGACAAGACATTGGGCCACATCTGTTTGTAACCCTGGTAGGCTTTCTGGATCGATTACGTTCTGAGATATTGCATTGAGGAATGCACATAGCTTCACAATGGGTACTCGAACATTTTTAGGTAGAAGCCCCCTCAATGCAATCGGAAGCAATTGTGTCATAATCACGTGGCAGTCATGATACTTCAGGTTTTGGAATTTTTTCTCTGCCATATTTATTATTCCCTTTATATTCGACGAGAAGCCAGACGGGACCTTGATACTGCTAAGACATTCAAAAAAGATTTCCTTCTCTGCTTTGGTAAGAGCGTAGCTGGCAGGAGTTAAGTGGCATCGTTTACCCTTCTCGTTCTCAGGATGCATAGGCTCTTCAGGGGCTTTCAGACGTTGTTGGTCCTGCCGTGCTTCCGGTGTATCTTTTGTCTTCCCATACACTCCTAGAAAGCCTAGCAGGTTCACGCAAACATTCTTCGTCACGTGCATCACGTCGATTGAAGAGCGGACCTCTAAGACTTTCCAATAGGGTAGGTCCCAAAATATAGATTGCTTCTTCCACATGGGCGTGTCCGCATCGTCATTGAACAGATAGACTGCTAGGACCTTTTCCAAAGATTACTTCTAGGTCCTTGACCATACCAAATACCTCCTCACCGCACGGAGGAAGGCTTCCTCCGGGGTTCGCCAGACGTTTGAAATGCTTGCCTTTGTTTCTTCTTGGATGCGAGTTCTAAGAAATCGGCGATACCCTAGGTACACAACCTTCTTATATTTATCCAAATATACACTTTCGTCTCATCTAAACAGTGTGTACATGCATTGTATCCCTTGTTTGTCCGCCTACGAATGTTACTAAGAGCAGGCCAATCATTGATGGTTACGAAAAGCAATGCTCAGAGGTCAAATGGCTTACCTTTGTGCTCATCCCACATACGTACACCTGGTTTGGCCCACACTGTAAAAGTTCTTCAACTAATGGCCTTAGGTACACATCAATGTCGTGCCGGGTTGCCTCGGGCCTTGGATGAGCAACGGCATCATAATGAACTTCCTCTTCATACACAACCAAGGAGGAAGGTTATAGATACATAGGGTCACAGGCCGTGTCTGTGACTACAACTCGCTCACCAAAAGGATTCATGCCGTCTGCGTACTTAGACCAAACCTTAAGTTCCTTGCGCCACGCGAAGTCCGGGTACTCTCGCCGACTTTTCTCCACCGTGTGACCCATCAGCGGGGTGTCTCAACATCGCGTCTTTCTTACGGTCTTCCATGTGTCATCGCAACAACTTGGCATGCTCTTTATTTCTGAAGAGACGTTTTAACCGTGATATTATAGGAGCATACCACATAACCTTGGCGGGAACCTTCTTCCTAGGGGCCTCGCCCTCAACATCGCCAGTGTCGTCTCGTCTGATCTTATACCGCAGCAAGGCATACCGCATGCATCCCAATTCTCGTACTTCTCACCGCGGTAGAGGATGCAGTCATTAATGCAGGCATGTATCTTCTGCACGTCTAATCCTAGAGGGCAGACAACCTTCTTTGCTTGGTATGTACTGTCGGGCAACTCATTATTTCCTGGAAGAAGATTCTTCATTTTTACCAACAACTTTGAAAATGCGATGTCAGTCACACCATTCTTTGCCTTCCATTGCAGCAAATACAGTGTGGCACCTTGTAACACCCTCAGAATCAGACCTATGCAAGTTTGGGCAAAATTCACCAAACCCGCATAGAAACGATTCAAAGGTGCCCACCAAGCACTTTCGTGCGGGTGGAAAACGAAGTAATAACATCACACAACAGTCCTCGATGGGACCCACAGAACAGATATATATATAAGCGACTCCAAGAGTCAAGAATACAGGTATAAGATACAAGATCCAAATCACCTTGAAAATGGTAGAGCGTCCAGCTACGGACAAGAAGCAAATGGGGCTAAGAGCCCTGAAGAATAACCAATGGCGTCCATAACCCTGCCCAGGCCAAGCCGGAAGGGTAACCCTGCTAACGACGTCGATCTCAAAACCTGCTTAAACAAAAGGTGCCAAAAGGCAAAGCGAAAACAAAGAAGGAGCGTCGATCGAGGCCAAGACAGCGAGGCTAGAATTGCGGTCCTCGCCTACATAGGTATGGTGGATCAAGCGGCAAAGATGCACTAAACAACCTATAGAGACTCGATACAACTGGCGGTTATCGAGAGGGTAAGAATGACCTAACCGGATCCAACCAAGCTATCACCAAACAAACCCATCCCGGTGTTTCCTCGAGACCAAACGAGGAAGTCCACCGAGGAACTCACACAGTTGGCAGTTTTACTTATTCAGTTATAGTTGCGGCACATTACTAGTCAGGTTTAGATAATCGTCCTGATAAAATAAGCAGTGGGCACTTTTAGTTAACCATTCCGTGATAGTTGCAACAATTACTAATCGAATCTGAGATAGCATGTGATAAACCCCAAAACCCAGCATTGTTGGTACTTTTATTCAGCCAATTCGTTGTAGTTGCCATACTTACTAGTCAGTACAATGGTCGCGACAATCCAAACAAGCAATTGTGGCGTATTATTAGCCATTCCGTTATAGTGAAGCTGATTACTAGTCATTATAAGTCAAATTTATAGCGAGAAACTTTAGTTATGCTTGTCTATGATCGAGATCTTGTGCTCCAAGTCGTCCATATCCGCGAACACGGCTTTGAGAAAGTTTTACCGGCCGGGTGCACCAATAGCAACACACGCTCGATCAACCTCGGAAAACCAAATCAAAACCCAACGAGGCTTTCACGGTGAACAATCACAGATTGAGAATATTTCAGGGGCCACCTTTGAGTAGAACCCGCAACGAAGTAAGCTAGCTTCGAGACGGCCTCAAGGTTAGCGCCAATGGCTGTAAGCGACTGGGAACCCGAAAGTGTGGCTGGGCTTGTCGATACCGCGTACTCACTACGCCTTCCTAAATGACAAAGTGTGCTCGCACAATCGTAAATAAAGCGGTAAACATGGCATAAGTACAGGATCGTAAATAAAACCTCAAACTAGTTTGTGGCCCCATGAAATAAGAATGAATCAAGCTCTGGCTCAGGGGGGTCCCATATACCTCCCGGATGTGGATAGCGCGCAAAAATCAAGGAACAGGTATCAAGTACTCGGGGTCTTACGGGACACAAGTGGGCGTCGAAACCAAATATTATCTATCACCCACCGATGCCTCTGCTTATTCAATTTTAGTTGTTAAACAGAAATTAAAGTGACGATAAGTAAAACTAAGACCATCTCCAACATCAACATGCGGCAATACATCAGCAACTGTGGCATATGACGACACACATCAGCACTCGGGCAAGCAACTACGACGCGCAAGTCCAACTATCTACCAAACAACAGGTAATAGGATGTGTCCAAGGCAATATAAGGCTGCAGGGGATAGCACAGGTACGGATAACTAAGGCATCGCAACACAGATAGCAATAGATCAACAGGAGGGAATAAAGACTATAAAGTAAGATAGGTAGAAAGGGGGAGATGCTCGCCTGAAAACATTGTCGAAGGTTCATCCGAAGATCGGGGCGAAGCTCACATCAACTCAACGGCCTTATCCGCGAAGAACCAATACGCTAGAAGGAACACCGGATGCAATATTTAATACTTGGCAGAAGAACGGCATGATGCATGTATGATGCATGGCATGGCAAGGTGCGATGCAATTAGGTCAAGATTTAGCGGAACCGGGGTCCCGACAAATGATTATATGGTTCAAGTTATTTAGACCCCCCAGCAAGTTAAATGTTGTTTAACAAGGCAGGATATATCACCGGTTCGCTCCACAAGTTTTAAATGAGGCCAATATAAGGCTAGATTTGCCCGCATATGGGCCCCATATTTGGTTATTAGGTGAATCGGCATTAGGCCCCCAAACCACGTGATATGCATGCGAGATGAATGATTTGATGTGCAACAATTATATTAGGTTAAGAAATTAGGGTTTCGGGAAGAGGTTCACACGTTGAGGGGTCTCGACGATCTTGGGGGTTCCGGGGTTCGGGGTTCGACAGGGTCCAGGGTCCAGGGTTCGACGGCCTCGGCGAGAACGTTCTTGGTCTCCGGGGTAGGTCTTGGCGCATCCGGGGGTCTCGGCGTCGGGGCGAAGTACTTGTGGTACAGGTGGCGATCTTGGCGTCCTTCCGGTTCGGGTTTGGCGTTCGAGGGAGGTACTTGTCGTTCTCGGGGTGTTCTTGGTGGTCATCGGGTCCGAGAGGGGTACTCGTTGTACTCGTGTCGGGGCCCTGGTCGGGGTTCAGGGTTCCGGGTCGAAGGCCTTGGCGGTCTCGTGAGTTCCCGGCGTCGGCAGATCTTGGCGACAAAAGCGTCGAGGCTCGCGGTCTTGAGCTTCGGAGTGAGAACGAGGTTGCGCTTGCCGCATCGGGGTCGTGAGCGTGAGCCGCCGGGCCCGCAGGCGAGAAACCGAGGCATCGCGGAGGCGGATCCTTCACGGGCACGGGCTCTGGACGGCGATGTGGGACCCGGCGGGAAGAAGCGAGTGGTGGGTCGACGGACGCGGAGTTGGGCGGTCTGGCGGGAGCAGCGGAGGCGGGCGAGCTCGGGCGGCTCGCCGGAGGAGGCTCGAGGCAGGCTCGAGGCGGTTGCGGAAGCCGGAGGAGGCACAGCGTGGCGGCAGCAGCGGGCTTGAGCTCGGCGAGGTCGCCGTGGCGCGCCACAGGAGGGAGGCCAGGGCCTTGGCGGCCTTGAGGCGGCAGCGTGAGCTGCAGGCTGGCGAGGCACATGAGCCCGGCGAGGTGCCGCGTCCGTGGCCGTGGCGGCTCGGGATCTGTGAGCGGGCGGCGTCGGAGGAGCTCGAGGTCGCGAGGAGGACGCGGCAGCGTCTTGAGGTGGGCGGCACGCTGGCGGCGGGGCAGAGGCGGAGGCGGCATGGCCGGCGTGAGTCTCAGCGGCGACGGCATTCTGGCGAGGTTGGGGAGGCGCGAGGCGCACTGACGGGATTCGAGGGAGGCGGGGAGCAGTGGCGTCAGCGGTCGCGTGAGGGCTCATGGCGGAGAAAACTTGGGGAGGGGGGCTCGGGAAGCTGGCGAAGAAGAGAAGCAGCGTCTCGTCTTGAGGATGGTGGGCGTGGGTCCCATGCGTGGGGCCTGCAGGCGGGTGTGGGTGGGCAGGAAGGTAGGTGGGGCCCGGTGGGGGCCAGCGGCGAAGGCCCAGTGGGCAAGGGCGGTTTGGTGTGTGTGTGAGAGAAGAGAGGAGGGATGAGGTGGCTGATGTGGCATAGTGATTGGGTGAGGAAGAGGGTGAGGTGGCGGCGGTTGATTGATTGGGTGGAGTGAGGTGGCTAGGGTTTGGGTAGGAAGCAGGTAGATTTAGGATTATGGGTGGGGCTAGCAGGTTTGGACCGATTGTGTTATACTGAGGGTGGTCGTTTGGGTCGGCCTGCTCGCCCCACTAAAAATAAATATAATTTTTAATTGTTTTAAACGGCCGTGTGCAAACCAATAACAGCCAAAACAAAATATTCCGGGGACCCGGTGTTTGACATTTGAATAGAGATGGGGCGTTTGGAAAACAAAACGGGGTTTTCGAAAATAGTTTTGGCAAACAATGCATGATGATGACGATGCAATGCACAAATTCAACGCGATTTTCTAGTAGTGGTTTTTGCGGGATGCCACAATTCGACACCACTAACAATGGATCTCGCCCTCGAGATCCGCCTCATGGTACCGAAGGAAGGTCGGCGATGCGATCCTTCCGCTGTAGATCCTCGCGACACCACTAACGAGGGGTCGTTGTCCGTGATCGTCGAGAGAGCACTCCGGAACAAAAGGTCGAAGGTAGAGGTATCAACAATAAGCCACCTCTAGCTTTGAGGGAAAAGGGGGGGAACCGATGCATTCTCATCCACTTCAATGTACAAAAGCGAATAGAAGGGGTAGTCGGCATGGGGGCCAATCCATCACGCACCCAAACTATTACTCCGCACAATCAGTGGAAAAGAGTGCAACCATTCTCGGAATCGATCAAGATCTCGAAAGCGCGAGGTTCGAAACAAAGGAGGATGCGATCAGACTACGGGTGCGCTCGATGGATGTCGTCGCGTCGGAAAACACCGGAGGCACAAACAAGGAACAAAGAATAGTACCACAGCAGACGGATTCATCAGGCAGCTTGAACACCGGATGGGCGAACACCGTTATCGAAGAAGGAAGCGAAACCCTGAAGGTACGACGGAAACCCAACCACGAAATCTCGGACTCAAGAAAAGATAAGAGGTGGATTCAAAAGCGTAGAGAGGTAAGAGGAGAGCAGAGGGTAAGGAGTAAAATCAGACCTAGCGTAACTATCCAACCGATTTTCAAAAATAGTCTTGACACTTCTACCGTTAGCTAGATTATCCTACAGTCGGACTTGGGGTATCGTGAATGCTGGGCTCGATACCACTCAGAACACCCTCGAATCGGACCTATGCAAGTTTGGGCAAAATTCACCAAACCCGCATAGAAACGATTCAAAGGTGCCCACCAAGCACTTTCGCATGGGTGGAAAACGAAATAATAACATCACACAACAGTCCCTCGATGGGACCCACGTAATGATATATATAAGCGACTCCAAGAGTCAAGAATACAGTATAAGATACAAGATCCAAATCACCTTGAAAATGGTAGAGTCCAGCTACGGACAAGAAGCAAATGGGGCTAAGAGCCCCAAGAATAACCAATGGCGCCCATAACCTGCCTGTGCCAAGCCGGAAGGGTAACCGCTAACGACGTCGATCTCAAAACCTGCTTAAACAAAAGGGTGCCGACAAAGGCAAAGGTAAAAACAAAGAAGGAGCGTCGATCGAGGCCAGACACGGCGAGGCTAGAATTCGGTCCTCGCCTACATAGGTATGGTGGATCAAGCGGCGGCAAAGATGCACTAAACAACCTATAGAGACTCGATACAACTGGCGGTTATCAGAGAGGGGTAAGAATGACCTAACCGGATCCAACCTGAAGCTATCACCAAACAAACCCATCCTGGTGTTTCCCCCTCGAGACCAAACGAGGAAGTCATCCGAGGAACTCACACAGTCGGCAGTTTTATTTATTCAGTTATAGTTGCGGCACTTTACTAGTCAAGTTTAGATAATCGTCCTGATAAAATAAACAGTGGGCACTTTTAGTTAACCATTCCGTGATAGTTGCAACAATTACTAATCAGATACAGATAGCATGTGATAAACCCCAAAACCCAGCAGTTGTTGGTACTTTTATTCAGCCAATTCCGTTGTAGTTGCCATACTTACTAGTCAGGTACAATGGTCGCAAGCGACAATCCAAACAAGCAATTGTGGGCAGTATTATTAGCCATTCCGTTATAGTGAAGCTGATTACTAGTCATTATAAGTCAAATTTATAGCAGTAAACTTTAGTTATGCTTGTCTATGATCGAGATACTGTGCTCCAAGTCGTCCATATCCGCGAACACGGCTTTCAGAAAGTTTTACCCGGCCGGGGTGCACCAATAGCAACACACGCTCGATCAACCTCGGAAAAACCAAATCAAAACCCAACGAGGCTTTCACGACTGAACAATCACAGGATTCAGAAATATTTCAGGGGGCCACCCCTTTGAGTAGAACCCGCAACGAAGTAAGCTAGCTTCGAGACGGCCTCAAGGTTAGCGCCAATGGTGAAGCGATGGGAACCCGAAAGTGTGGCTGGGCTTGTCGACACAGCGTAATCACTCCGCCTTCCTAACAGAGCAAAGTGTGCTCCTCGCACAATCGTAAATAAAGCGGTAAACATGGCATAAGTACAGATCGTAAATAAAACCTCAAACTAGTTTGTGGCCCCATGAAATAAGAATGAATCAAGCTCGCTCGGGGTCCCATATACCTCCGGATGTGGATAGCGCGAAAATCAAGGAATGTATCAAGTACTCGGGGTCTTACGGACACAAGTGGGCGTCGAAACCAAATATTATCTATCACCCACCGATGCCTCGCTTATTCAATTTTAGTTGTTAAACAGAAAGTAAAGTGACGATAAGGAAAACAAAGACCATCGCCAACATCAACATGCGGCAATACATCAGCAACTGTGGCATATGACGACACACATCAGCACTCGGGCAAGCAACTACGACGCGCAAGTCCAACTATCTACCAAACAATGTAATAGGATGTGTCCAAGGCAATATAAGGCATAGGGATAGCAGTACGGATAACTAATGCATCGCAACACAGATAGCAATAGATCAACAGGAGGGAATAAAGACTATAAAGTAAGATAGGTAGAAAGGGGGAGATGCTCGCCTGAAAACATTGTCGAAGGTTCATCCGAAGATCGGGTGAAGCTCACATCAACTCAACGGCCTTATCCGAAGAACCAATACTAGAAGGAACACGGATGCAATATTTAATACTTGGCGGAAGAACGGCATGATGCATGTATGATGTATGGCATGGCAAGGTGCGATGCAATTAGGTCAAGATTAAGCGGAACCGGGGTCCCGACAAATGATTATATGGTTCAAGTTATTTAGACCCCCCAGCAAGTTAAATGTTGTTTAACAAGGCAGGATATATCACCGGTTCGCTCCACAAGTTTTAAATGAGGCCAATATAAGGCTAGATTTTCCCGCATATGGGCCCCATATTTGGTTATTAGGTGAATCGGCATAAGGCCCCCAAACCACGTGATATGCATGCGAGATGAATGATTTGATGTGCAACAATTATATTAGGTTAAGAAATTAGGGTTTCGCGAAGAGGTTCACACGTTGAGGGGTCTCGACGATCTTGGGGGTTCCGGGGTTCGGGGTTCGACAGGGTCCAGGGTCCAGGGTTCGACGGCCTCGGCGAGAACGTTCTTGGTCTCCGGGGTAGGTCTTGGCGCATCCGGGGGTCTCGGCGTCGGGGCGAAGTACTTGTGGTACAGGTGGCGATCTTGGCGTCCTTCCGGTTCGGGTTTGGCGTTCGAGGGAGGTACTTGTCGTTCTCGGGGTGTTCTTGGTGGTCATCGGGTCCGAGAGGGGTACTCGTTGTACTCGTGTCGGGGCCCTGGTCGGGGTTCAGGGTTCCGGGTCGAAGGCCTTGGCGGTCTCGTGAGTTCCCGGCGTCGGCAGATCTTGGCGACAAAAGGCGTCGGGGCTCGCGACGGTCTTGAGCTTCGGGAGTGAGAACGAGGTTGCGCGGGTGCTGCTGGCATCGGGGTCGCAGACGTGCGCCGCCGGGCCCGCACGGGGCGAGGAAACCGAGGCAGCGCGACGGAGGCGGATCCTTCACGGGCCTGGGGCTCTGGCGGACGGCGATGTGGGACCCGGGGCGGGGAAGAAGCGAGGTGGTGGGTCGACGGACGCGGCGTTGGGCGGTCTGGCGGCTGGGAGACGGCGGAGTCGAGGCAGGCTGGGCGGCTCGCCGGGCTCGGGGCGGCGAGACAGGCTCGGCGGTTCGGAAGCCGGAGGCGGCGCCTTGCGGCGACGGCGATGCGAGGCTCGGCGAGTCGCCCGGCAAGGGCGCGCCTGAGGAGCGGAGGACGCGGCGGTCGACGCAGGCGGCCTTGGGCGACAGCGAGCTGTGCCAGGCTGAGGCACGAGCCAGCGGGCGGGGCGAGGGTGCCAGTCCGGCAAGCGCGGGCGGCTCGGATCTGTGGCGCGGGCGACGTCTGAGGAGCTCGAGGTCGCGAGGGAGGACGCGGAGGCGGCGCGTGCGGAGGTGGGCGGCCTGTTGGCGGGGCAGGCGGCGGAGGCGGCTTGGCCCGTGGCGGCGGTCTCAAGCGGCAGCGGCATGCTACGGCGAGGTTGGGGAGGCCGCGAGGCGCACCTGACGGGGATTCGAGGGAGGCAGAGCGGGGGGAACGGCGCGTCGCGGGGTCGCGGTGAGGGCTCGCGGCGGCGGAGAAAACTTGGGGAGGGGGCGGCGAGACGAGGAAGCCTGGGGCTCGGGGAAGGCGGCGGAGAAGAGGAACAGCGCGCGGCTCGTGCGGGGATGGTGGGGCGTGGGTCCCATGCGTGGGGCCTGCAGGCGGGTGTGGGTGGGCAGGAAGGTAGGTGGGGCCCGGTGGGGGCCAGCGGCCAGAGGCCCAGGCGGCGCGGGGCAAGGGCGGTTTGGGTGTGTGTAGCCAGAGAGAAGAGAGAGGAGGGATGAGGGTAGGCTGATGTGGCATAGGCTGATTGGGTGAGGGAAGAGGGGAGCTGAGGTGGCGGCAGTTGATTGGGTGGAGTGAGGTGGCCAGGGGTTTGGGTAGGAAAACGGGTAGATTTAGGATTATGGGTGGGGCTAGCAGGTTTGGACCGATTGTGTTATACGGGGGTGGTCGTTCGGGTCGGGTTGGCCCGTTCGACTGCCCCCACTAAAAATAAATATAATTTTTAATTGTTTTAAACGGCCGTGTGCAAACCAATAACAGCCAAAACAAAATATTCCGGGGACCCGGTGTTTGACATTTGAATAGAGATGGGGCGTTTGGAAAACAAAACGGGGTTTTCGAAAATAGTTTTGGCAAACAATGCATGATGATGACGATGCAATGCACAAATTCAACGCGATTTTCTAGTAGTGGTTTTTGCGGGATGCCACAATTCGACACCACTAACAATGGATCTCGCCCTCGAGATCCGCCTCATGGTACCGGAAGGAAGGTCGGCGGTCTGATCCTTCGCGCTTCGTGTAGATCCTCGCGACACCACTAACGAGGGGTCGTTGTCCGTGATCGTCGAGAGAGCACTCCGGAACAAAAGGTCGAAGGTAGAGGTATCAACAATAAGCCACCTCTAGCTTCGAGGGAAAAGGGGGGGAACCGATGCATTCTCATCCACTTCAATGTACAAAAGCGAATAGAAGGGGTAGTCGGCATGGGGGCCAATCCATCACGCACCCAAACTATTACTCCGCACAATCAGTGGAAAAGAGTGCAACCATTCTCGGAATCAGACTGAAGATCTCGACAAGCGAGGTTCGGAAACAAAGGAGGGATGCAGACTCTGCATCGGGTCTGGCTCAGTGGATGTCGTCGCGTCGGAAAACACCGGAGGCACAAACAAGGAACAAAGAATAGTACCACAGCAGACGGATTCATCAGGCAGCTTGAACACCGGATGGGCGAACACCGTTATCGAAGAAGGAAGCGAAACCCTGAAGGTACGACGGAAACCCAACCACGAGAAATCCTGGACTCGAAGAAAAGATAAGAGGTGGATTCAAAACGCGTAGAGGTAAGAGGAGAGCAGCAGAGGGGTAAGGAGTAAAATCAGACCTAGCCAGAACTATCCAACCGATTTTCAAAAATAGTCTTGACACTTCTACTTCGGCCGTTAGCTAGATTATCCTACAGGCTGGACTTGTGGGGTATCGTAACTGCTGGGCTCTGATACCACTCTGTAACACCCTCAGAATCGGACCTATGCAAGTTTGGGCAAAATTCACCAAACCCGCATAGAAACGATTCAAAGGTGCCCACCAAGCACTTTCGTGCGGGTGGAAAACGAAGTAATAACATCACACAACAGTCCTCGATGGGACCCACAGAACAGATATATATATAAGCGACTCCAAGAGTCAAGAATACAGGTATAAGATACAAGATCCAAATCACCTTGAAAATGGTAGAGCGTCCAGCTACGGACAAGAAGCAAATGGGGCTAAGAGCCCTGAAGAATAACCAATGGCGTCCATAACCCTGCCCAGGCCAAGCCGGAAGGGTAACCCTGCTAACGACGTCGATCTCAAAACCTGCTTAAACAAAAGGGGTGCCGACAAAGGCAAAGCAGAAAACAAAGAAGGAGCGTCGATCTTGAGGCCGATTACGGCGAGGCTAGAATTGGCGGTCCTCGCCTACATAGGTATGGTGGACTGAAGCGGCAGCGGCAGCATGCACTAAACAACCTATAGAGACTCGATACAACTGGCGGTTATCAGCGAGGGGTGAGAATGACCTAACCGGATCCAACCTGAAGCTATCACCAAACAAACCCATCCTGGTGTTTCCCCCTCGAGACCAAACGAGGAAGTCATCCGAGGAACTCACACAGTTGGCAGTTTTATTTATTCAGTTATAGTTGCGGCACTTTACTAGTCAAGTTTAGATAATCGTCCTGATAAAATAAACAGTGGGCACTTTTAGTTAACCATTCCGTGATAGTTGCAACAATTACTAATCAGATACAGATAGCATGTGATAAACCCCAAAACCCAGCAGTTGTTGGTACTTTTATTCAGCCAATTCCGTTGTAGTTGCCATACTTACTAGTCAGGTACAATGGTCGCAAGCGACAATCCAAACAAGCAATTGTGGGCAGTATTATTAGCCATTCCGTTATAGTGAAGCTGATTACTAGTCATTATAAGTCAAATTTATAGCGATAAACTTTAGTTATGCTTGTTTATGATCGAGAATCTTGTGCTCCAAGTCGTCCATATCCGCGGACACGGCTTTCAGAAAGTTTTACCCGGGGGTGCACCAATAGCAACACGCCGATCAACCTCGAAAAACCAAATCAAAACCCAACGAGGCTTTCACGACCGAACAATCACAGGATTCAGAAATATTTCAGGGGCCACCCTTTGAGTAGAACCATAGCAAGTAAGCTAGCCGAGACGGCCTCAAGGTTAGCGCCAATGGTCATGGCGGGAACCCGAAGTGTGGCTGGGCTTGATGCAGCGTAATCACTCCGCCTTCCTAAACAGTACAGTGTGCTCCTCGCACAATCGTAAATAAGCGGTAAACATGGCATAAGTACAGGATCGTAAATAAAACCTCAAACTAGTTTGTGGCCCCATGAAATAAGAATGAATCAAGCTCTGGCTCAGGGGGGTCCCATATACCTCCCGGATGTGGATAGCGCGCAAAAATCAAGGAACATGTATCAAGTACTCGGGGTCTTACGGGACACAAGTGGGCGTTCGGAAACCAAATATTATCTATCACCCACCGATGCCTCTGCTTATTCAATTTTAGTTGTTAAACAGAAATTAAAGTGACGATAAGTAAAACTAAGACCATCTCCAACATCAACATGCGGCAATACATCAGCAACTGTGGCATATGACGACACACATCAGCACTCGGGCAAGCAACTACGACGCGCAAGTCCAACTATCTACCAAACAACAGGTAATAGGATGTGTCCAAGGCAATATAAGGCTGCAGGGGATAGCACAGGTACGGATAACTAAGGCATCGCAACACAGATAGCAATAGATCAACAGGAGGGAATAAAGACTATAAAGTAAGATAGGTAGAAAGGGGGAGATGCTCGCCTGAAAACATTGTCGAAGGTTCATCCGAAGATCGGGGCGAAGCTCACATCAACTCAACAGCCTTATCCGCGAAGAACCAATACGCTAGAAGTAACACCGGATGCAATATTTAATACTTGGCAGAAGAACGGCATGATGCATGTATGATGCATGGCATGGCAAGGTGCGATGCAATTAGGTCAAGATTTAGCGGAACCGGGGTCCCGACAAATGATTATATGGTTCAAGTTATTTAGACCCCCCAGCAAGTTAAATGTTGTTTAACAAGGCAGGATATATCACCGGTTCGCTCCACAAGTTTTAAATGAGGCCAATATAAGGCTAGATTTGCCCGCATATGGGCCCCATATTTGGTTATTAGGTGAATCGGCATTAGGCCCCCAAACCACGTGATATGCATGCGAGATGAATGATTTGATGTGCAACAATTATATTAGGTTAAGAAATTAGGGTTTCGGGAAGAGGTTCACACGTTGAGGGGTCTCGACGATCTTGGGGGTTCCGGGTTCGGTTCGACAGGTCCAGGTCCGAGTTCGACGGCCTCGGCGAGAACGTTCTTGGTCTCCGGGGTAGGTCTTGGCGCATCCGGGGGTCTCGGCGTCGGGGCGAAGTACTTGTGGTACAGGTGGCGATCTTGGCGTCCTTCCGGTTCGGGTTTGGCGTTCGAGGGAGGTACTTGTCGTTCTCGGGGTGTTCTTGGTGGTCATCGGGTCCGAGAGGGGTACTCGTTGTACTCGTGTCGGGGCCCTGGTCGGGGTTCAGGGTTCCGGGTCGAAGGCCTTGGCGGTCTCGTGAGTTCCCGGCGTCGGCAGATCTTGGCGACAAAAGGCGTCGGGGCTCGCGACGGTCTTGAGCTTCGGGAGTGAGAACGAGGTTGCGCGGGTGCTGCTGGCATCGGGGTCGCAGACGTGCGCCGCGAAGACAGGCGAGGGAAACCGAGGCAGCGACGAGGCGGATCCTTCACGGGCCTGGGGCTCTGGCGGGCGGCGATGGACCCGGGCGGGAAGCGAGTGGTGGGTCGACGGGCCGGCGTTGGGGCAGCGGCTGGGAGGCAGCGGAGGTGCAGGCGAGCTCAGGCGGCTCCCGGAGGGCTCGGGGCGGAGCGGGCTCGGCGGTTGCGGCCGGAGGGAGGCGCGGCGGCGACGGCAGCGAGGCTCGGCGAGGTCGCCGGGCGGGCGCGGCCACGAGGAGCGAGGAGGCGCGGTCGACGCGGCCTTCGGGCGGCGAGCTCGCGAGGGCCGGGCAGAGGCACGCAGGCGGGCGAGGTGCCGCGTCGGCGGCCGCGGGCGGCTCGGATGCGCGGGCGGGCGGCGTGAGGAGCTCGAGGTCGCGAGGAGGACGCGAGGCGGCAGCGTGCGGGTGGAGCGGCACACGCTGGCGGGCAGAGGCGGCGGGCAGCGCCCGGCGGCGTCTCGCAGCGGCGGCATGCTACGGCGAGGTTGGGAGGCATGGCGCACTGACGGGATTCGAGGGAGGCGAGCGGGGCAGCGTCGCGGGGTCGCGGTGAGGGCTCGCGTGAGAAAACTTGGGAGGGCGGCGAGGAAGCCTGGGGCTCGGGGAAGGCGGCGGAGAAGAGGCACAGCGCGCGGCTCGTGCGGGGATGGTGGGGCGTGGGTCCCAGGCGTGGGGCCTGCATGCGGGTGTGGGTGGGCAGGTAGGTGGGGCCCGGTGGGGCCGAGCCAGTGGCCTGAGGCAAGGCGGTTTGGTGTGTGTAGCGAGAGAAGAGAGGAGGGATGAGGGTAGGCTGATGTGGCATAGGCTGATTGGGTGAGGGAAGAGGGGAGCTGAGGTGGCGGCAGTTGATTGGGTGGAGTGAGGTGGCCAGGGGTTTGGGTAGGAAAACGGGTAGATTTAGGATTATGGGTGGGGCTAGCAGGTTTGGACCGATTGTGTTATACGGGGGTGGTCGTTCGGGTCGGGTTGGCCCGTTCGACTGCCCCCACTAAAAATAAATATAATTTTTAATTGTTTTAAACGGCCGTGTGCAAACCAATAACAGCCAAAACAAAATATTCCGGGGACCCGGTGTTTGACATTTGAATAGAGATGGGGCGTTTGGAAAACAAAACGGGGTTTTCGAAAATAGTTTTGGCAAACAATGCATGATGATGACGATGCAATGCACAAATTCAACGCGATTTTCTAGTAGTGGTTTTTGCGGGATGCCACACACCTAGATTTTTGTGGCCATCTTCGCAAGTTGGATACAACAATGTTTTGTGATCCTTTAACATCTGCTCCAGCTTCGCCTTCTCCTTTTCAGTTTCACATTCTTCCTTTGCATCAGTAATGGCCCGACCAAGATCGTCATCAGCGGGCCCATCTGCTCCCTCTTGATCTTCATTATCTACCCCCGTTGCATTATCATCATATTCAGGATACATATTATAATAGTTGTCATCATCCTCTTTTTCTTCGTTGTCTTCCATCACAACCCCTTTTTCTCCGTGCTTGGTCCAACAATTATAGCTGGGCATGAAACCGGATCGAAGCAGGTGGGCGTGAATGGTTCTGGAATTTGAGTAGTCTTTCTTGTTCTGACAGTGAACACACGGACAGCACATAAAACCATTGTGACCACGGTTTGCATTAGCCACAACGATGAAATTTTGGAGGCCCGTAATGTACTCAGAAGTGCGGCGGTCACCGTACATCCATTGCCGGTTCATCTACATTAATATGTAGTATATATCAAAAAATAATAGGGAGATGACCATTTATATATATAGTACATCAATGACACATGAAAGGATAGTTGCCGACCTCGACCAAGACGGAAAGAGCAACAAGAAAACTTATTTTGAGCTCTCTGGCATTTCACCGAACACCTCTTGTGCATATGAAAAAAAAACTAGCACTCTTCACACCCTCTTGCTAGGCTCCAAAATGTGAAAGAATGGAAGAGTGGGGTGTGTGTGGGCTGGGGTGGTGTCTTATATAGCCCCCCCCCCTTTAACACCGGTTCATGCCACGAACCGGTGTTAAAGGGGGGCTGCGCGGGCCATTATTGCAGGGCCCTTTAACACCGGTTCGTGGCATGAACCGGTGTTATAGGGGGCTCCTTTTTTGCCGCAGGGGCCACGCTGGTACGCCCCCCCCCCCTTTAACACCGGTTCATAGAAGAACCGGTGTTAAAGCCCTTTTCCGGGATCAACAAAAGACCTCGTTTCCACTAGTGAGTGCTCATGTAATAATAGGCCCCAAATCCAAAATTTCCAGCAAGAGTGTGGCAGATTCCTGTTATAAAGAAAATACAGAAAAACAATATGTATATACTAATTTTACCTCCTAATATGATATTCTAGTAACAAAAATAAATCATTTAAATAATTACGAAAGGAAAGTCATTACGCATGAATAAAGTATCCAGAATGTGTAAACATCAAGTCATAATCATCATATTATGCAAAATATAAACCATCCAATTTCCACCTTGATGCAGACAATTAGATCTGGCGGTAGGCAGTTCAACCATGGCTACATGGTGTCAAGACAGGACCGTGATGCACCCTCTAATGGAGTTACTCCAAGAACCTACAATCCCCAAAGAATGACATGTAGATCTATTTGATAGTGAGAGAGGAATTATTAGCAAATTTCTTGTTGTTTTTCACCTTGAATATCTTTCTATCCTCACTTACTCGGGGAGGCCAGCTTTGTAAGATCACTTGAGAAAAAATGAACTCAAACAAAAATGAACTCAAGCTCAAAGAAATACATTAATTGAAGTGTACATTGGTGTGACCGCAAGGTGCCCATCGGCTATGGCTAGTTCAGCTGGAGGGAGGGGAGAGGGAGCAGGCAAGGGGCAACCGTGCAAGAGATATTTACGTTGCTCAGGGATTTCACCTTGGCACTCCAACAGCTACACCATCAATGGGCTTGCAGTGCTACCCATCAGCAGCGTGGCCGGGTTGAAAAAATTTCCCACTGGATCATCACAGACTACTATGTTCTTAGTTTTCACCTGTGCAGGAGCAAGATCGGAATTTTGAATGAAATATTTCCAGATGCATGCAATAAATTTTGGACCACCAGGGTAATCGAGTTCAACATTCACCAGAAATCTCAAAAAAAAAAACTCTACAAGAAGTAAATACTGATTACCTTTTCTGAGTCAGACCTCATAAATTAACAAGGCCACATAAAGCATGGTTATTACAAATTGCTACCTCAATATTATAGCAGGGGAACAAATAAGCCCCCTACTACCACTGCTTAGGTAAAAGCCTTTAAATGTCCCATGGGAATCCTAGTATTGGTATTAAATTGTCCCATGCAATCAAATTTGAGAGACTATCATTAAAGTTACCACCGAAGGTTTGCAAGCTTACTGTAGATCCTAGTTTGCACTGTTGTCAAGGAGTAAATTCATATCAAGCATTACAGATATATCCTACAGAGAAGCATGGGGAAGGATATGCAACACATGACTGAAGAGTGAAGAACAAAGTGCAAGGAAGAAAGACAAAAATACTAACCAAAAAAATCGGCAGCGGCGGTGCAAGCTTCGGTTCCTGGAGAAAACGGCGAGGCGATGTCAGGCAATGGAAGGAGGTCGCCGTTGTCTATGTCCGCGGTGTACTTGTATCCCGTCCGGGCAGAGGAGTTATAGAGGCGGCACGTGGCTCGCGTAGCGCAGCCGCAAGATGCGCTTGTGTGGCACATAGCCTCGACAACCCGCTGTCACCGGCCGGCGGCCACATCGCCGGGTTCTGCTCCGTGCAGTGGGTTGTTCCCCTCTCTCCCGGCAAATCGCACCATAATTACATGTACCAATATTGAAAATTTGGAAGGTCGATATATCAAATGTATACCACATGTGTAACCCAACTGCTTCAGTATGAATCCAAAGAATCGGGCTAACATGTATACTAAGTGAACGACACAATTGTGATCTCGAAAAAAATAGATGTTTTGTGAGAATTTGTTACGGAGTACAAGAGATTCATTTTGTGAAAAGGTTATAGTACTCACTTATGAATTTTTTATAGTGAGTAAAAACATATCTAATAGTATTAAGGGTTGCCTGGAGGAGCTATCCTTCTTTATTCTACTTCATCGACAACAATCAACTACATGTCTCTAGTGTAGCAACTACATACAAATCACCAAATAATCTAAGACTATCACTTTACATCCATTTTTAAAATTAACATGATTACTGAAGGATCAAGACACACCTTGCGGCTAGAATCCACCACCACCATCTCTCCAAGTTCGTGCACACCAAAAGTTAATCACTGCCCCAAAGTCAGGACATCTGCATACCTTATACGTGAAGCTTTTAATGAAAATTTAGAAAATACACTGGATATCTGATTTATTGACCTAGCTATTTGCACTAATTGATCTAGCTATTTGCACTAATTGACCTAGCATGACCATAATCGATACTACTACATGTGAATATTCAGCTACACTATTGGGGCTTATATTCCTATATCCTCATATTTTCTAGCTTTTGGCAAAGCATTCTCGATTACACCTGCTATATCATCACAGTTTATCGAGGTACAAAAACACAGCCCCTGAAGGCCTCAAGGCCTCATATTCGATTACACCTGCTATATCATAAAACATTCCTAGAGAATAGCATAATATTTCTTTGATATTGGTAAATAAACCTTTCCATGAACCTATGTGCAATTAGTGTTCAAAATTACCACGCATAGCAGAAAAAATCGCAGCTCAAGCATCTTTAAAAATCAGAAACGGACCTGAAACTACCAGAGCATGCACCATGATCTGAATTTAAACCTGCCGAGAAAAAAATCATAATCCAAATTCACAAGTGGGTAGAGAACTGCAACGAGATATGGATGGGTGACGACGCGATCAGAGGAGCGAGCACGTTTAGGGGCAAATTTCTCCTGGATTGTACCTTGATTGCGAGCGGAGGGACAGCGAGGAGGCGACCGAGGCAACATGATCGTCACATCCCGAACACAACTCTTGCTGCATTCATCGTAGAGGCGCTCTTCGGCAGCCCTCGATTGGATCGAGGCAGTGAGCACGTTCGGTCAGATGGCTTCCATATGAACACACACCTTCCTTTCCATCTTGGCTGCCCTTCCGTCGCCCCTAGTGAGGAGACCATGGAGCCGACTACGTTCCACTCTCCTGCTCACCGCGATCAGAAGAGGCGGCGACGTGTGGAAAGGGGCATGGAGAGGAGGCGGCGGCGTGTGGAAAGGGGCATGGAGAGAAGGCGGCGGCGTGTGGAGAGGAGGCGGCGGCCCTTGGAGAGGAGGCGGCGGATCAGCGGATGAGACGATCCTGAGGTAGATCGTGCGATGAGTTGTATTTTTTTTCTTCACACGCTGTGAAAAATTTCGTGGAACCAGCGACGGGGTGGAGGAAGCGGGGCGTGGGTTCGCGAGGGATAAGTTTGTCCGACGCTAGTTATTGCTAAGCGTATCCAGGAATTAGATAAGCCTAAGCCCAGGCGTTAGATTATATGAAGCGGGCTTAATCGTGTGGTTGTGTTCTGTACGTGTGTGATTTGCGGGTACATGAAGCAAAATTCAAGTTTGCTCCTTTATAAGTAGTAGAGATAGAGATTAGAAACCCCTTTACCTACCGAAGCACTTCTTGGATCTGTCAATTCTGTTATGGCTGGAATCCTACTCATAGCGATCTCGTAGAATTGGGAGAAGCCATGGGTGTTATTGCGGGTCAATCAATTGGGGAGCCCGAGACTCAACTAACATTAAGAACTTTTCATACTAGCGGAGTATTCATAGGGGGTACTGCCGACCTTGTACGATCCCCTTCGAATGGAAAAATCCAATTCACTGAAAATTTGGTTCACCCCACACGTATCCGTCATGGACAACCTGCTTTTCTATGTTATATAGACTTGCATGTAACTATTTAGAGTCAGGATATTCTATATAGTATGAGTATTCCCTCAAAAATCTTGATTCTAGTGCAAAATAATCAATATGTAAAATCCGAACAAGTAATTGCGGAGATTCGTGCCGGAACGTCCACTTTACATTTTAAAGAAAGGGTACAAAAGCATGTTTATTCCGAATCAGACAGTGAAATGCACTGGAGTACTGATGTTTACCATGCGCCCGAATATCAATATGGTAATCTTCGTCGATTACCAAAAACAAGCCATTTATGGATATTGTCAGTAAGTATATGCATATCCAATATAGTGTCTTTTTCACTCCACAAGGATCAAGATCAAATGAATACTTATGGTAAAAAAATATAGGAAAATTTTTGATTATTCAAGGTCGGATCGAATCGTGGCCAACGGCCATTGGAATTTGATCTGTCCTTCTATTTTTCAAGATAATTCGGATTTGTTGGCAAAAAAGCGAATAAATAGGTTCGTCATTCCATTACAATACCATCAAGAACAAGAAAAGGAACTAATATCCTGTTTAGGTATTTCTGTCGAAATCCCCTTTATGGGTGTTTTATGTAGAAATACTATTTTTGCTTATTTTGACGATCCACAATACAGAAAAGATAAAAAAGGGTTCGGGAATTGTTAAATTTAGATATAGGACCCTAGAGAAAGAATATAGGACTCGATAGGAAGACTTAGAAGACGAATATGAGACCCTAGAAGACGAATATAGGACCCGAGAAGGCGAATACAAATATGAAACCCTAGAATATGAATACGGGAGTCTAGAGAACGAATATGGGAACCCAGAGAACGGATATAGGACTTTAGAGAAAGACTCAGAAGACGAATATGTAAGCCCAAAGAGCAAATATAGGGCCCGAGAGGGCGAATATGGAACTCTAGAGGAAGACTCAGAAGATGAATATGGGAACCCCGGGGAAAGCTCAGAGGACAAATATGGGACTTTAGAGGAAGACTTAGAAGAAGACCCCGAGGACGAACACGATAGTCCAGAGGAAGATTCTATCTTAAAAAAGAGGGTTTTATTGAGCATCGAGAAACAAAAGAATTTAGTCTAAAATACCAAAAAGAAGTGGATCGTTTTTTTTTCATTCTTCAAGAACTGCATATCTTGCCAAGATCTTCATGCCTAAAGGTACTTGACTAGTATTGCTGGAGTGAATACACAACTCACAAGAAATACAAGAAGTCGACTAGGTGGACTGGTCCGAGTGAGGAGAAAAAAAATCCATACAGAACTCAAAATATTTTCCGGAGATATTCATTTTCCTGAAGAGGCAGATAAGGTATTAGGTGGTTGTTTGATACCACCAGAAAGAAAAAAAATATTCTAAGGAATCAAAAAAAGAAAAATTGGGTCTATGTTCAACGAAAAAAATTCAAGAGCAAGGAAAAGTATTTTGTTTTCGTTCGCCCTGTAGTCGGATATGAAATGGACGAAAGGAGAAATTTAGAAACATTTTTCCCACAGGATCTCTTGCAAGAAGAAGATAATCTCCAACTTCGACTTGTCAATTTTATGTCTCATGAAAATAGCAAGTTAACTCAAAGAATTGATCACACAAATAGTCAATTTGTTAGAACTTGCTTAGTATTGAAGTGGGAACAAGAAGAAAAAGAGAAGGCTGGTGCTTCCCTTGTTGAGGTAAGAGAAAATGACCTTATTCGCAATTTCCTAAGAATTGAGTTAGTCAAGTCCACTATTTCATATACACGAAAAAGGTATGATAGGACAAGTGTAGGACCGATTCCCCATAATAGGTTAGATCGCACCAATATCAATTCCTTTTATTCCAAGGCGAAGATTGAATCACTTAGCCAACATCAAGAAGCTATTGGCACATTGTTGAATCGAAATAAAGAATACCAACTTTGATGATTTTGTCGGCATCCAACTGTTCTCGAATTGGTTTATTCGATAATTTAAAACACCCCAATGCGATAAAAGAATTGAATCCTAAAATTCCTATTCAAGAAATTTTTGGGCCCTTAGGCATTATTGTACCTAGTATATCGAATTTTTCTTCATCTTACTATTTACTAACTTATAATAAGATCCTGTTAAAAAAATATTTGTTCCTTGCCAATTTGAAACAAACCTTCCAAGTACTTCAAGGACTTAAATACTCTTTAATAGATGAAAATAAAAGGATTTATAATTTCTATAGTAACATAATGTTGGATCCATTACTTTTGAATTGTCGCTTTGTCCATCATGATTCTTGGGAAGAGACATCAGCAATAATTCACCTTGGACAATTTATTTGTGAAAATGCATGTCTATTTAAATTGCACATAAAAAATCTGGTCAAATTTTCATTGTTAATATGGATTCCTTTGTTATAAGAGCAGCTAAACCTTATTTATCCACTACAGGAGCAACTGTTAATGGTTATTATGGAGAAATCTTTTACAAGGGGGATAGGTTAGTTACGTTTATATATGAAAAATCGAGATCTAGTGACATAACGCAAGGTCTTCCAAAAGTGGAACAAATCTTTGAAGCGCGTTCAATTGGTTCATTATCCCCGAATCTCGAAAGGAGAATTGAGGATTGGAATGAGCGTATACCAAGAATTCTTGGGGTCCCATGGGGATTCTTGATTCGAGCTGAGCTAACCATAGCCCAAAGTCGTATCTCTTTGGTTAATAAAATCCAAAAGGTTTATCGATCCCAAGGGGTACAAATTCATAATAGACATATAGGAGATTATTATACGGCAAGTAACATCAAAAGTGTGGGTTTCTAAAGATGGAATGTCTAATGTTTTTTTACCTAGGGAATTAATCGGACTATTGCAAGCGGAACGAGCAGGGCGAGCTTTGGATGAATCGATCTATTATCAGGCAAAATATTGGGAATAACAAGGGCTTCCCGGAATACCCAAAGTTTCATATCCGAAGCAAGTTTTCAAGAAACTGCTCGAGTTTTAGCAAAAGCTACCCTACGAGGTCGTATTGATTGGTTGAAAGGGTTGAAAGAAAACGTAGTAGTTCTCGGGGGGATTATACCAGTTGGTACCGGATTCCTAAAATTTGTGCATCGTTCCCCACAAGACAAGAACCTTTATTTCGAAATTCAAAAACAAAATCTATTCGCGTCAGAAATGAGAGAATTTTTATTTCTCCATACAGAATTAGTTTCTTCAGATTCTCACGTAACAAACAATTTCTATGAGACATTAGAACCCCCATTTACCCCCATTTATACGATTTAAGGATACATAAAGCACATTTTTTACTTTACTATACTTTTGAACTTTAGAACACTAAGAGATCAAATTTTATATTTTTGTTTAAAATTTTAAAATAAGTAAAAGAAGTCGGTTAATACATTTAAGGTTATGTTTATACAATGTATCAATGGCCAACTCTCAGTAGAAGGGAAGGTTCCTTCGGAACAATTATTATTTATTTCAAACTATTTCGGATCTTTCTTAATATTCAAAAAGAATAAAATTCCGTAATGGAATGGTAGGATGAAAAAAAAACAATCAAAAGGATGTGTGGAAAAAATGACAAGAAGATATTGGAACATCAATTTGAAAGAGATGATAGAAGCAGGAGTTCATTTTGGTCATGGTATTAAGAAATGGAATCCTAAAATGGCCCCTTACATTTCGGCAAAGCGTAAAGGTACTCATATTATAAATCTCGCTAGAACGACTCGTTTTTTATCAGAAGGTTTTGATTTAGTTTTTGATGCAGCAAGTCAGGGAAAAAGTTTCTTAATTGTTGGCACAAAAAAAGAGCAACAAATTTAGTAGCATCAGCTGCAATAAGGGCTCGTCGTCATTATGTTAATAAAAAGTGGTTCAGTGGTATGTTAACTAATTGGTCGATTACGAAAACTATACTTTCTCAATTTAGAGATTTAAGAGCAGAAGAAAAAATGGGAAAATTCCAACATCTCCCAAAAAGAGATGTGGCTATCTTGAAGAGAAAATTATCCACTTTGCAAAGATATCTCGGTGGGATCAAATATATGATGAGATTGCCAGACACTATGATCGTCCTCGATCAGCAAAAAGAGTATATAGCTCTTAGGAAGTGTGCCATTTTGGGGATTCCTACTATTTCTTTAGTCGATACAAATTGCGACCCGGATCTCGCGAATATATCGATTCCAGCCAACGATGACACTATGACTTCAATTCGATTGATTACTAACAAATTAGTATTTGCAATTTATGAAGGGCGTTCTCTCTATATAAGAAATCGTTCATTAAGAAGAATAGTGAATTCTTGGGCAACTGCGTAGATTTATGGAATCACTTACTATTCTTTCGTTTTGCATAGAAAAAGGGGGAATATTGATATATATTAGAGGGTATTGATATATATTATGATCCGATGTGCTTTCTTGGTATCCTAAATATAAGATTAATACTTCAAGTTGCTGAGTTGAGAAAGAGATGGTTGAATCAAAAGAATTCATTTTTTGAAGTTCAATTTTTATCATAGGACAAAATGAATATTATACCTTGTTCAGGGTTATACGATATATCGGGTGTAGAAGTAGGCCAACACTTCTATTGGCAAATAGGAGGTTTCCAAATTCATGCCCAAGTACTCATTACTTCTTGGGTCGTAATTACTATCTTGTTAGGTTCAGTTGTCATAGCTGTTCGGAATCCACAAACCATCTCGACCGACGGTCAGAATTTCTTTGAATATGTCCTTGAGTTTATTCGAGGCTTGAGCAAAACTCTGATTGGAGAAGAATATGGTCCCTGGGTTCCCTTTATTGGGACTATGTTCCTTTTTATTTTTGTTTCGAATTGGTCGGGTGCTCTTTTACCTTGGAAAATTATAGAGTTACCCCATGGGGAATTAGCAGCACCCACGAATAATATAAATACTACTGTTGCTTTAGCTTTACTCATGTCAGCAGCATATTTTTATGCGGGTCTTAGCAAAAAAGGATTGAGCGATTTCGAGAAATATATTAAACTAACCCCAATCCTTTTACCAATTAACATCCTAGAGGATTTCACAAAACCATTATCGCTTAGCTTTTGACTTTTCGGGAATATATTAGCAGATGAATTAGTTGTTGTTGTTCTTGTTTCTTTAGTCCGCGAACTTCGCGGGATCCAGGTGAACTAAGGGGATTGCCCAAGAATTCACTATTCTTCTTAATCAATGATTTCTTATAGAGAGAGAACGCCCTTCACAAATTGCAAATACTAATTTGTTAGGAATCAATCGAATTGAAGTCATAGTTTCATCGTTGGCTGGAATCGATATATTCGCGAGATCCGGGTCGCAATTTGTATCGACTAAAGAAATAGTAGGAATCCCCAAAATGGAACACTCCCGAAGAGCTATATACTCTTTTTGTTGATCGAGGACGATCACAATATCTCGCAATCTCCTCATATATTTGATCCCGCCGAGATATCTTTGCAAAGTGGATAATTTTCTCTTCAAGATTGCCACATCTCTTTTTGGGAGATGTTGGAATTTTCCCATTTTTTCTTCTGCTATTAAATCTCTAAATTGAGAAAGTCTAGTTTTCATAATCGACCAATTAGTTAACATACCATTGAACCACTTTTTATTAACATAATGACAACGAGCCCTTATTGCAGATGATGCTACTAAATCTGTTGCTCTTTTTTTTGTGCCAATAATTAAGAAACTTTTTCCCTGACTTGTTGCATCAAAAACTAAATCACAACCTTCTGATAAAAGACGAGCCGTTCTAGCGAGATTTATAATATGAGTACATTTACGCTTTGCCGAAATGTAAGGGGCCATTTTAGGATTCCATTTCTTAATACCATGACCAAAATGAACTCCTGCTTCTATCATCTCTTTCAAATTGATGTTCCAATATCTTCTTGTCATTTTTCCACACTTCCTTTTGATTATTTCTTTTTTTTCATCCTACCATTCCATTACGGAATTTTATACTTTTTGAAGATTAAGAGGAATTTTATTCTTTTTGAAGATTAAGAAAGATCCAAAATATCTTGAAATAAATAATAATTGTTTCGAAGTAACCTTCCCTTCTACTAAGAGTTGGCCATTCATACATTGTATAAACATAACCTTAAATGTATTAACCGACTTCTTTTACTTATTTTAAAATTTTAAATAAAAATATAAAATTTGACCTCTTAGTGTTCTAAAGTTCAAAAGTGTAGTAAAGTAAAAAAATCTGCTTTATGTATCCTTAAATCGTATAAATGGGGGTTCTAATGTCTCATAGAAATTGTTTGTTACGTGAGAATCTAAAGAAACTAATTCTGTATGGAGAAATAAAAATTCTCTCATTTCTGACGCGAATAGATTTTGTTTTTGAATTTCGAAATAAAGGTTCTTGTCTTGTGGGGAACGATGCACAAATTTTAGGAATCCGGTACCAACAGGTATAATCCCCCCAGAACTACTACGTTTTCTTTCAACCCTTTCAACCAATCAATACGACATCGTAGGGCAGCTTTTGCTAAAACTCGAGCAGTTTCTTGAAAACTTGCTTCAGATATGAAACTTTGGGTATTCAGGGAAGCCCTTGTTATTCTCAATAAGATTTCCCGATAATAAGCTCGCACTGCTCGTTCCGCTCGCAATAGTCCGATTAATTCCCTAGGTGAAAAAACATTAGACATTCCATCTTCAGAAACCCGCACTTTTGATGTTACTTGGCGTATAATAATCTCTATATGTCTATTATGAATTTGTACCCCTTGGCATCGATAAACCTTTTGGATTTTATTAACCAAAGAGATACGACTTTGGGCTATGGTTAGCTCAGCTCCAATCAAGAATCCCCATGGGACCCCAAGAATTCTTGGTATAAGCTCATTCCAATCCTCAATTCGCCTTTCGAGATTCAGGAATAATGAATCAATTGAACGCGCTTCAAAGATTTGTTCCACTTTTGGAATACCTTACGTTATGTCACTAGATCTCGATTTTTCATATATAAACGTAACTAACCTATCCCCCTTGTAAAGGATTTCTCCATAATGACCATTAACAGTTGCTCCTGTAGTGGCCAAATAAGGTTTAGCTGCTCTTGTAACAAAGGAATCCAGATTAACAATGAAAATTTGACCAGATTATTTTTATCTGCGATTTAAATAGACATGCATTTTCACAAATAAATTGTCTAGGGTGAATTATTGTTGATGTCTCTTCCCAAGAATCATGATGGACAAAGCGACAATTCAAAAGTAATGGATCCAACATTATGTTACTATCGAAATTAGAAATCCTTTTATTTCATCTATTAAAGAGTATTTAAGTCCTTGAAGTACTTGGAAGGTTTGTTTCAAATTGGCAAGGAACAAATATTTTTTAACAGGATCTTATTATACGTTAGTAAATAGTAAGATGAAGAAAAAATCGATATACTAGGTACAATAACGCCTAAGGGCCCAAAAAATTCTTGAATATGAATTCTAGGATTCAATTCTTTTATCGCATTGGGGTGCTTTAGATTCTTGGATAAACCAATTCGAGAATAGTTGGATGCCGACAAAATCATCAAAGGTTGGTATTCTTTATTTCGATTCAACAATGTGTCAATAGCTTCGTGATGTTGGCTAAGTGATTCAATCTTCGCCTTGGAATAAAAGGAATTGATATCGGTGCGATCTAACCTATTATGGGGAATTGGTCCTGCACTTGTCCTATCATACCTTTTTCGTGTATATGAAATAGTGGACTTGACTAACTCAATTCTTAGGAAATCTCGAATAAGGTCATTTGGTCTTACCTCAACAAGGGAAGCACCAGCCTTCTCTTTCTTCTTGTTCCCAATTCACTACTAAGCAAGTTCTAACAAATTGACTGTTTGTGTGATAAATTCTTTGAGTTAACTTGCTATTTTCATGAGAAATAAAATTGACAAGTCGAAGTTGGAGATTATCTTCTTCTTGCAAGAGATCCTGTGAGAAAAGTGTTTCTAAATTTCTCCTTTCGTCCATTTCATATGCGACTACAGGGCGAACGAAAACAAAATACTTTCCCTTTCTATTGAATTGTTTTTCGTTGAACATAGACCCAATTTTTTTTTTTTTATTCCTTAGAATATTTTTTTTCTTTCTGGTGGTATCAAACAACCAGCTAATACCTTATCTGCCTCTTCAGGAAAATGAATATCTCCGGAAAATATTTTGAGTTCTGTATGGCTTTTTTTTCTCCTCACTTGGACCAGTCCACCTAGTCGACTTCTTGTATTTTTTGTGAGTTGTGTATTCATGTAAGATCCATCCCTTTATAAAGGTAAGGATCCCTGTGATTGCAATGCTAGTCCCTGGATCAATGCTAGCATCCATAGTTTAAGATAAAGTACACAGAAACAAAGGTCATTATTAAATATCATTCCAGAGATAAACATAGTCTTTTACAAACTCCATGGCCACAGGCCTAATACAAGAGTTCAAATATATAATAAGATAAATAAGTCTTCATCTTCATGTGCCACAGGCAAGCATGTTGAGTGTAGACTCATAACCCCTAATCACCATCAGAATAACCTGCAACATCACAAGTTACAGCCATAGTGGGTCAATACATTGGAATAGTATTGGCAAGTGATACCTTAGTAGAATATTAGTAGTCTAGATACTATATGCATTTTGGCTAAGTGTAGCTTAGGCTTGCTTTGATCAAAATAGGTTTTACCTATCAGTTAAAAACACTAAGTTTTTCTTTGACAAAACTTTCCCAAGGAATCACCAATAGACATTGGTGAACCTTTACCCTTGTTCACCCACAAGTTTTAACTTAGAAATTGGGATGAGGAGATTCTTGATATCTTCCATGTCTTGATGCTCAAGTTGTCCAATACCAGGGACATGGCTAAGTACTTAGAATCTTCCATCTGCAGAGGTTGTGCACTTTCCCCACAAGACTTGATTTTCACCAAGACAGGACCTTTTAGATGCCTTCGCTTAGACCAAATGGACGCGTCCCAACCTATCATCCCACTACCACCAACTGTCCAAATGGCTAAGTTATTGCAACCTATGTGATCCAGGCAGAACCCATATTGCCACGTGGCTGCACTAGAAGCTTCTTAACATATGGCATCTCAAATCCCTTTGTTCCTGGGTGGCTTTCCACAAGTGAGATACACAAGGTAAACCATATACATGGGCCTTGTGTAACCACTCAACACAAACCATTATTTCCATTCCACCCAGGTGTTTCATTCACTTGGTTATTTTATTAAGCAAAAACACAAGTCCAAATACTTAGAAATATTTTCTCATAGCATGAATATATAACCACCCTTGGTTGCTACTAGCTAGGCTAAGCATGGCATTGATAAGCATCTTAACTTAGAAATTTCTAGCAATTCTACAACTACTAGGATTTCCTAAGCATAGCATATAGATCAAAATATTCATGCAAGTCCTATACAAAATATATCTAGTGCATAGTTGAAAAACATAGGAATAAAATCATGAAGCACCACTTGCCTTGGTATTTTGGGGAGTAGCAACAATCTTCACAATCACAATCACTATTTGCACCAAAATCTACACATAAAATAATGGCACCAAAATCACATACAAAATATATACAAACAAAAATATATGGATGCATGCAAATGCCATGTGATGATTTTTCTACACCAAACCAGACAAGTGAACAGTATTGAAACATAAACAAGTCCAAGATAATCCAAATAAACCTTATTTTATCCTTAAAACATTTTTCAAATAATTTATATAATCAAAACAAGCCTACACAAGTTTCTGCATATACAACCATTTTTACAGAGGCAAAATACTAAACACGTTGCATAAATAGATAGGATTTTCTCTCCTGATTCCAATGATATAAAATTTGCAAAAAATGAACGTGGGAATCAAAAGATATGAATTTTTCAAGTTTGGTTAACTAATAGATCAAATTTTCTGTTTTAAATTCAAACAGAGTCCACACAGCGCTTTTTGATTCGCTGGTACCGTTTCGCGCGGATCGGCTAGTGTGGACCGTCAGATCTAACTTAGCTCGTACGGCTCAGATAGTCACTTACCGCTTCGATGTAGATCTAATCTAGAGCGATGGATCTAGATCCTATGGCTGCTAAGCAAGCGACCAAGGATGGGCGGCTGGCGGCGGCGCGCTCGGGTGGTGGTGTCGCCGGTGATGCAGGAAGCGAGAAAGGCAGTGGGATAGCTCACCGAGTTCACGTGATGACGCTGGTGCTCGAGGTGGTCTTCGTTGGTGAAGGGGCGCGCAGTGGAGGTCGTTGGGGCTCGTCGGAGTTGTGCGCGGCGTCGGGTGCTTGCAGACGTCGACGTTGCCGAGGCTCTGGGTCGCCCTAGCACGAGTTAGTTGCATTAGGGGTGCGCAAGTCTACGGCGAACACTACTGGATCAAGGAGAATACAAGGGGTGGTCGGATTATACCTCAATTACTCGTCGGAGTTAGACGGCGGTTCTGTCACTTGCGGCCGTGAACGGAGACGGCGAGATGGGTCACGAGAAAACAAACGGAAGGTATTAGGGAACGCGCAAGAACCTGCTGGTCACGATTTTTTGAACCAGAGAAGGGGGGCGGTCGGAGCTCACCGGAATCGGTCGCCGGAGGTTGTCGGTGCTGCGGGGTTCTGAGCTCGAATGCGCGCAGCCTGGTGGCGGAGTGAGCGAGAAAAGTGGGGGAAAAAGACCGCGGCGGCGAGGGGTTTAAGTAGCCAGAAGCGAGGCGAAGATTGCGCGCTGAATCAATGGGATTTAAGCGAGTTTTAATCGCGGCGTCACTGCACGGTGGTAATGGCGGGGCTGGTTCGTCGCGGGTGAGAAGAGACAGAGAGGAAAGTGGCCCGGGTGGGATGCTTTGCTTGTTGGGCTGGATTGGTGGCGCCAGGCCCAGTTGGGTTTTCTAATTCCTTTTCTTTTTCTAAATTGAATTTTCAGGAATCTTTTCAAATGAAATCAAATGCATTTAAATTCCAAACCTTTTCTGGATTTTTGCAAAGTGTAAACTTCATAATATTGAACATAAAACCTTGCTGTCTCATTAAACATGCTTGGTCTTTTTGAAAAATTAAAATAAACAGTGCTTAGCACTTGATTTGAATAGGTTTTGAAAATGGTTTAAAATCCATATTTGTTTTGTAAATTTTGTCCAAGCTTTAACACTCAATCAGTCCAACTTAAGAGCAAACAAAACTTGGTTTAAAATAATTATTCTCTTATTTGAGAGTGGCATTGGATCAATGCTTCTTTACATAAAATAACAAGCACCCAATGCTTTTGTTTTGTAAATGGTTTTGAAATAGAACCCTAAATGATCATGAATGCATGGATGATGTGCAAAGCTTTGAAAACATGATTTTAGGGATGTTACAATTCACTCCAATAATACTATTGTCAAGTACCTTTAGGTATGAAGATCTCGGCAAGATATGCAGTTCTTGAAGAATGAAAAAAACCGATCCACTTCTTTTTGGTATTTTTAGACTAAATTCTTTTGTTCCTCTATGATCAATAACCCTATTTTTTAAGATAGAATCTTACTCTGGACTATCGTATTCGTCCTCGGGGTCTTCTTCTAAGTCTTCCTCTAAAGTCCCATATTTGTCCTCTGAGCTTTCCCCGGGGTTCCTATATTCATCTTCTGAGTCTTCCTCTAGAGTTCCATATTCGCCCTCTCGGGTCCTATATTTGCTCTCTGGGCTTCCATATTCGTCTTATGAGTCTTTCTCTAAAGTCCTATATTCGTTCCCTGGGTTCCCATATTCGTTCTCTGGACTCCCGTATTCGTCTTCTAGGGTTTCATATGTGTATTCGCCTTCTCGGGTCCTATATTCGTCTTCTAGGGTCTCATATTCGTCTTCTAAGTCTTCCTCTCGAGTCCTATATTCTTCCTCTAGGGTCCTATATCTAAATTTAACAATTCCCGAACCCTTTTTTATCTTTTTTGTATTGTGGATCGTCAAAATAAGCAAAAATAGTATTTCTACGTAAAACACCCATAAAGGGGATTTCGACAGAAATACCCAAACAGGATATTTGTTCTTTCTCTTGTTCTTGATGGTATTGTAATGGAATGACGAACCTATTTCTTTGCTTTTTTGCCAACAAATCCGTATTATCTTGAAAAATAGAAGGATAGATCAAATTCCAATGGCTGTTGGCCACGATTCGATCCGACCTTGAATAATCAAAAATTTCCCTATCTTTTTTACCATAAGTATTCATTTGATCTTGATCCTTGTGGAGTGAAAAAGACACTATATTGGATATGCATATACTTACTGACAATATCCATAAATGGCTTGTTTTTGGTAATCGACCAAGATTACCATATTAATATTCGGGCGCATGGTAAACATCAGTACTCCAGTGCATTTTGCCGTCTGATTCGGAATAAATATGCTTTTGTACCATTTCTTTAAAATGTAAAGTGGACGTTCCGGCACGAATCTCTGCAATTACTTGTTCGGATTTTACATATTGATTATTTTGCACTAGAATCAAGCTTTTTGAGGGAATACTCACACTATGTAGAATATCGTGACTCTCAATAGTTACATGCAAGTCTATATAACATAGAAAAGCAGGCTGTCCATGGCGGGTACGTGTGGGATGAACCAAATTTTCAGTGAATTGGATTTTTCCGTTCGAAGGGGATCGTACAAGGTCGGCAGTACCCCAGGTGAATACTCCGCCGGTATGAAAAGTTCTTAATGTTAGTTGAGTTCCGGGCTCCCCAATTGATTGACCCGCAATAACACCTATGGCTTCTCCCAATTCTACGAGATTGCTATGAGTAGGACTCCGACCATAACATAATTGACAGATCCAAGAAGTGCTTCGGCAGGTAAAAGGGTTCTAATATATATTGGTTGTGCTCGAAAGACAGTTATGAATGGATTCACTAATCCAATTCCGATATCTTGATTTTAAGCGGCAATGCATCGTGAACCGATATATATATATATATATATATATATATATATATATATATATATATATAGGGTGACGCTATTTGACACCCAGGGTGTAGAATAGTTATTCTACACCCACCCTTTATCTTTAGAACCGTATATTATTTTTACGTCACGTAAATTTTGTATTACTTCGTAAGTTGAGAAGAACATAATAAAATTTAAAAATGACATAATTTTTTCCTGTTTACATACCGTAAAAAAATTTGACGTAAAAGACATATTTTTGGTGTTTTTTACACTATAATGACTCAAAAAAATTATTTTTGTGTCAAATTTTTTGGTTGTGGTGATTATATGAACATAATTATTCGTATACAAAACATAATTTTTTAGTCTAACAGCGTAAAATTATGTTGGGTGCAAAATAACTTTTCTGCACCCTGGGTGCTGAATAGGGTTTCTATATATATATATATATATATATATATATATATATATATATCGTCTGCTAATACACGACCAATTAGTGTTTGGGCAAAAAGTTTTTCCGTCATCCTATTTTGAGGACTAACAGAAATACCTCGGATAGTACCACAATCTCTTCTACGCACAAGAATATGTTGAACTACTTCAACAAGTCTACGTGTAAGATATCCAGCATCTGCTGTTCGTACAGCAGTATCTACAACCCCTTTGCGGTCTCGATAGCAGGAAATTATATATTCTATCAAAGAAAGCCCCCCGCGTAAATTGCTTTGAATAGGTAAATCGATCATTTGTCCTTGAGGGTCTGCCATTAATCCTCTCATACCTACTAATTGGTGTACCTGAGATGTGTTTCCTTTGGCTCCTGAAAAAGACATTAGATATACTGTATTAGAAGGATCCGTTATCTGAAAATTCGAATTCATTTCTTGTTTCAATATTCACTTGTCGCATACCATATCTCAACGGATTGGCGTAATTTTTCTACCGCGTGTATAGCCCCATAATAATAGTGTTTCTCCAAAAGAAAACTTTGTTGCTCCGCGTCTTAGACTAACCATCCCTTAGAGGGTATTGTTAAAAGATCCTCGATTCCTAACGAAATCGATGTAGTAGTGGCTTGATGGAAGCCCAGAGTTTCTAGTTGATCCAGTATATGGGATGTATATCCCATTCCGAAATGACCTTTTAATCTGCTAATAAATCGTTTCATACCAGTTCCATCTATCTCTTTATTATGAAAGACCAGATTGGCCCGTTCCGCCATACATAAGTACCCCCTTTTCGGCTGAGTAGGATTCGACAATTGCTGAGTAGGATTCAAAAATGAGCCTGAGTCAGTGATTCGAAAATTTAATTAACTTCATTTACTTAATCTCAATTTGCATTCGCGTGGCAAAAATGATGATACTACGGAAATTGGAATGCCCCCCAAAAGGGGAGGGGCATCGCCGAATCTAAGTTCCTTGTTTAGATAATGTATGAATAGGCCTGACTAAATCCTTGTATGGCTTCCTCTATTTCTCTATAAAAAGAAATATGACCAAGAGTGGTTCGAATGTATATAGAACGAATTTCTTTTTTTCTATTTCCCACTATTAGATAGTGGGCATAAATCTCATGATAAGTCCTCAAAGATTCATATTGAACTTCAATTGGAACTTCAATTGGAACTTCTCTTGACCCAATGACGCGTTGATCCAGTTTCCATCGTAGCCACAAGGGACTGTCTAAACTTATTAGTTTCTGTCTATAAGCTCCAAGTGCATCATAAGAACTAGAAAAGTGGGGTTCTTTATCTTTCGTATACTTAGAATTATTATTATTGTAATTGACTTTTTTATTTGGATAGTTTTCGCAACTATTATATCTATTTGCACAAATACCTCGGCGGTTTCCAATCGTTAATACATAAAGCCCGATAAGCATGTCTTGGGTTGGTACGTAAATAGGATCTCCAATAGCGGGATATAAGAGATTCATATGAGAAAACATAAGTAAACGGGCTTCCGCCTGAGCTTCCAAGAATAAAGGTAGATTAACAGCCATCTGATCCCCATCAAAGTCCGCATTGAAACCCATACACACTAATGGGTGTAAAGAAATAGTACGCCCCTTTACTAACGTGGGTTGAAAGGCCTGTATACCTAATCTATGTAGGGTAGGTGGTCTATTTAACAGTACAGGATGTCCTCGCATAACTTCTTGAAGTATTTCCCATACAATGGGTTCCTTTTCCCAAATTTTCCTTTTAGCAATCCTGACATTAGAAGTAGCGTGTTTCGTGATTAAATCGTGAATTACAAATAGCTGAAAAAGCTTTATTGCTATCTCTAGAGGTAATCCACATTGATGTAATGAAAGCGAAGGACCCACAACAATGACAGAACGCCCCGAGTAATCGACCAGTTTTCCAAGCAGAGTCTCACGAAACCTTCCCTCTTTACCTTCAATTAAATCTGAAAGTGATTTGTATACTTTATTGTGACCATCCCTTATTTGTTGCCCGCGGGACCCACTATCAAGAAGTGTATCCACGGCTTCTTGTACCAATTTTTCCTGGCACATTACTAAATCTGTAGGCGCTAATTCACTTATTTTTAATATATAGGCAAGATTGTTGTTCCGACGGATAACTCTCTTATAAAGTTCATTAATGTCTGAAGTCACTACTTTATCTCCAGACCTATAAACAATGGATCTCAATTCGGGTGGAAGAACAGGTAATAAGCACAAAACCATCCATTCTGGTTCCACATTTGTTTGAATAAAATATTTTGCCAATTGCATACGTCTAATCAAAAAACCTTTTCTTATTCGTCTTTTTCTATCTTCCCATTCATCTCCACTATACCCCTCATCTTCTAATTCCTTCCATTCTACCAAGGAATTCTCTATAATAATTCGCAAATCCAAATATGCTAATTGTTCTCTAATAGCACCTGATCCTGTCGCAATTTCCCGATTTTGAAATGTTGCAAAGCCTAGGGTAGAAAAAAGGGAGAAATGTTGTGGTTACAGGATGAAAATTCCTCTTCGAATAAACCTCGTAATCGTAAAAAAGTAGGTTTTTTAGTGATGGGTCTAGCAAAAGAGAAATCGTCGTATACTAGGCCCTCCGACTTCTTAAGAGGTTTATCTAAAAGATTCACGATATAACTAGGAAGACCTTTCAAATACCACACATGAGTCACGGTACATGCGAGTTTGATGTATCCCATTTGATATCTTCGTATCCGAGAATCCACAAATTCCACCCCGCATTTTTGGAAAAATCTCTTGTCTTCGTTTTCAGCTCCGCTCGCTCGAGAATTGCCACAAGCGCAAATTCCGCTTTTTATGGGTCCAAAGATTCTTTCGCAAAACAATCCATCTTTTTCTAGTTTATCGGTTTTATAATGAAAAGTAGAGGGCCTTGTGACTTCGCCAACGACTTCTCCATTAGGTAGGTTTTCGATAGCCCAAGCCTTTATTTGTTGAGGGGAAACAAGTCCAACTTGAAGTTGTTGATGTTTATATTGGTCAATCGTAAAATAGAAATAAGAAAAGAATTTATATTTATTCCGATCAAATCAAACTTCCTCCCTATTAACCTAGAAGTTTTTCTCAGATACAAGGAAATGATTCAGTTCTAGAGCCAAAGATCGTAGTTCTCGAACGAGCACTCGAAAATATTCTGAAGGATCCTCGTGATTAGGTATTTGTTTTTCTCAGATTGTAGCATTAAGTATTTCTTGGCGAGCTATAAGATGGTCGGATTTATAAGTAGGTATCTCTTGTAAAATATGAGCAACACCAAATCCTTCTAAAGCCCAAACTTCCATTTCTCCTACTCGTTGTCCCCCTTGCTTGGCTCTTCCTCTAACGGGTTGTTGTGTAACAAGTGAGTAGGGTCCAGTAGAACGTCCATGAATTTTCTCATCAACTTGATGAATTAATTTTAAGATATAGGACTTCCCTATTAGAACAGGTTGTTCAAAGGGTCTCCTGTTCTTCCATCAAATATTCTGTTTTTTTCCCGGGTACTCGGGTTTAAATACCCATGGATTTTTCGTTTCTTTACCGGCTTCATATAATTCTGAAAACGCAAGTTTTCCTGAAGCCTCTTGCTCATATCTCTCATTAAAGGGTGCTATTCTATAATGTTTCTTTAGAAGATCCCCCGCTAATCCGAGCGAGCTTTCAAATATTTGTCCCACATTCATTTGAGAGGGTACTCCTAAGGGATTGAAGACCATATCAACAGGGTGTTCCATCTTGCAAATAGGGCATATCTTGCCTAGGCAAAATTTTGGAAATGATCCCCTTATTCCCATGTCTTCCGGCTACTTTATCTCCAACTTTGATTTCACGTTTCTGTAAAATATATACACGAACCGTTATGTCGAGGGGGTCCCTCTGGATCCATTTCACATCGATAACGCGCCCTATTCCACCTATAGGTAATTTGAGAGAAGTTTCTTTTGAACTGGATACCTCAAGGCCAAAGATGGTCCATAATAATCCAGCTTCCGCGATATACGATGATTCACTCGCTATCTGAGACGTTAATTTACCTACTAAAATATCACCAGTTTCTACCCAGGATCCCAACCTAACAACTCCATTTCTGTCCAAATTGCGGAGTAAATGTTCTTCTAGATGTGGTATTTCTTTAGTGATTTTTCAGCAGAGCCTTGGATTGTCGTATCCGTCTGAATTTCATATTTCCGGATGTGAAAAGAGGTATAAATATCCTCATATACCAAACGTTCGCAAATTAGTACCGCGTCTTCAAAATTGTAACCTTCCCATGGCATATAAGCTACTAATACGTTTTTTCCTAAAGCAAGTTCCCCCCAACTATAGCAGCTCCCTCTGCTAAAATTTGTCCCTTTTTAATGGATTTACCCTTGGGAACCCAGGGTTTTTGGTGCATACAAGTATTTTTGTTCGAGCGATGGTGGTTAACTAAAGTAATACTTATAGTCTTCCCACGACTTGATAAAAGGATCTTATGACTATCAGTAGAAACGATCTTTCCCTTGCGTTCGGCTATAACGAAAACCCTCGAATCTAGAGTTGTTTGGCGTTTCAATCTAGTTCCAATAATGCACTTTTCGGACCGAGAAAGGGAAATTGCTTGGCGCTGCATATTAGAACTCATTAAATCCCGATTCGCATCATTGTGCTCAATAAAAGGAATGAGAGAACCTCCAATAGAAAAATATTGGAAAGGAAAAATACTTCTAACATGAATCTGTTTCCATGCAATAGTCAGGAATTCTATGCGGTATCTAGCTGGAACAACCTGCTCCTCTTGAATACATTGATTTAAGGACAAAGAATTTCCTGCTGCTATCATATAATACTCATCTCTATTTGGTGATAGATAAACCACCTCTCTCGTTTTTTTTTCTTTCTCAGCAGATATTTCATAAAACGGACTCTCTATGGATCCCCACAAGTGATCAATTCTCACATGAATTGCTAAGGATCCAGTAAGTCCAACATTGATTCCTTCGGACGTGTCAATTGGAAAAATACGTCCATAGTGACTCGGATGAATATTTCACCTCCGAAAATTTGCAGTTCTCCCAGTCAACCCTCCAGGACCTAAACAACTCACTTTTCGCCCATGAACAGTTTGTGTCAATGGATTCGTTTGATCAAAAACTTGAGATAACGGATATGTACCAAAAAAGGTCTCATAAGTAGTTATTAATAAAATCGAAGTTGAAGTTGGAGTTACCAAAGTTTGGGGGGTCGGTTTCGATTGACGTATGAATACTCTATGAATAGTTTTTTGAACTGCATGTTGTAAACGACCAAGAGCCAGTCCGAATTGATCTTGTAACAGATCCGCAACCGAACGAATACGTTTATTTTTCAAGTGATTCATATCGTCATCGTCAAGTATACCAGTTCCAAATTTCATTCCAATCAAATGATCTGTAGCAGCCAATACATCTCATGGTAATAAAAATGTATTGTTCTGAGGTATATCAAGATTAAGTCTCTGATTCATATTTCGTCGACCAATCCTTCCTAATTCACATTTTTGTTGAAAAAAATTCTTTTGTAATTCCTCACACAAGGACTTCGAAAATACCATGTCTCCACCTACATAAGCAAATTGTTGATAAAACTCCAAAATAGCTTTTCCTTTTGACTTAATCCTCTTCTTCTCCTTAGCATTCGGGAAAGACAAAAAAAATTAAGGGTAGGAAACATTATCTAGAATTTGTCTTAGATTCGAACCTAGAGCTGATGATAGAACTATAATAGATATATTTTGTTTTCTACTCACGCGAGCCCATATCCTTTCTTTTTTATCAATTGCTAATTCCGATCTTCCTCCCCAATATGATATTATAGTTCCGGTGTAGATAGAAATTCCCTTATGGTCTAATTCCGAACGGTAGTAAATACCAGGACTTAGCAATATTTGATTGATCACAATTCGGTATATTCCATTTATAATAAAGGTTCCTAAGGAATTTATTATAGGAATATTTATTTGTCCATAATTGTGGGGTTGCCGGAGTGACAGAAACCTGAACCTCCGTTAGGACACCTTTGCACAAGGGAGCATAGGATCTCAGAGTTTAAGGTTGCGGTTAGATTTATATCTTAATTACTTTCATGTAGTTACAGATGTTTGCAGGGGGTTTAATCACAAGTATGTATTAGTCCAAGTACGGTCAGTACATTAGCACAGGTTCACCCACACAACACTTACGAACACCAGCGAAGAGTACTCAGCTATTTGAAGCAAAAGCACTTGACAGAATTCCCATGTGTCCTCGAGAACATTTGGTCCTTATAAGTATTTCCATCGGCTTGTCCTTTGCTAAGAAAGGATTGGGTCACTTGCTCTGTTTGTTCATTACTTCTATTACTTGCTCTTTGTTTTGTTGCCTTGTTAGAAAACCACTAAAAATCCGTTTGCTAAGTATTCATGGGGATTTCCTGCTCCATACCACTGTTCAGCACCTTCTGCTCCTCGTTGGGATCGACACTCCTATTTATCAAAAGTACTACGATACACCCCCTATACTTGTGGATCATCAATACTATTTTATGGCGCCGTTGCCGGGGAGTGAAGCGCTATTGAAGAGTGGAACTGGTAAGGGAAACTTTCACTGAGAGTATTGCTCTTATTACTGCTTGTTACTTTGTTTCCAATATGGATAACTCACTTGGTTTTATTTTTGGAAAAACTACTACCACTGCTAGGGTAGTTGATGAACAACCTCCTATTGAGATAGATCCAAGATACCTACAAGTATTGTTAATCGTGTTATGGATAATTATTATTTAGGGGATGGAACTGTCCATCCTGGTGATCACTCGCTTTTTATCCATGAATTATGCGGGTTGTTTAAGTGTGCAGGTATCACAACTGAATAGGTAAAGAAGAAGTTATTCTTTATATCCTTGAAAGGGAGAGCTGAAGAATGGTATAAGCTGCTGAAGAATGGACAATCCATGGAATGGGAGGAGATGTTATCTCTCTTTTACTCTAAATTTTATCCTCCCAGTGAGATTCATAAGGATAGAAATCTTATATATAACTTTTGGCCTCTTGATGGAGAGAGTACAGCTCAAGCTTGGGGGAGATTGAAGTTATTAATGCTCAAATGTCCTATTCATGAACTCCCTAACAATATTATTCTCAATAACTTTTATGCTAGGATTTCTCTTCATGATAAATATTTACTAGATGCTTCTTGTGTTGGATCATTCACACGTATGAAGGAAGAAGATAAATGGGATCTCTTAGACCGTATTCAAGAGAACACTGAGGCTTGGGAGAATGACAAAGGAAGAAAGTCAGGTATAAACTATGATTATAAATGCATTAAATATTTTATGGGTACTGATGACTTCCGTGATATTAGCAATGAGATTGGCCTTGATTCTCAAGTTCTTGCAAAATGTTTTAATGCATTTGCCTCTTATATTGAACTTCCCAAGAAAGAGTGGGACAAGTACCATGCTCCTTATAAAGACATTGTTACCCATGTTCCTTCCAGCGTAGAGGTTTGTATTGTTGATCCTATTTTTCCTGAACCTTATGTTGAGAAAACCCATTTTCCTTCCAAGGTAAGGGACCACTCCATTATGGCTAATGTGGTTAGCAAAAGCGCAAAGAAAATTGTAGGGTCCAACGAGCTTATTGATATTGATCCTGTAGTAGCTATTGTGAAAGATCTTGTCACTAGAAATATAGAGGATGAGCATATTGTCTTCTGTGAAGACACCACTAATGTTGTTTCTCATCCTAAGAAATTTATAAAAGCTAGTGTCCCTGTGCTTTCAGTTAAAAATTGGTAGTCATAGCTACTATGGTTTATGCGATATTGGTGCTAGTTCTAGTGTTATTCCTTATGAGCTTTACAGGGAAATTATGCATGAGATTGGTCCTTGTGAGCTTGAGGACATTGTTGTGGTTATTCACCTTGCTAACAAGGAGACCATTTGCCCCATTGGCATTGTAATATATGTGGAGGTTCTTTGTGGTAAGATTAAATATCCTGCTGATTTTCTAGTGCTTAATTCAGCAGCTAGCAAAACTTGTCCTATCATTTTTGGTAGACCTTTCTTGAACACTTGTGGAGCTATTATTGATTGTAAGAAGGAAAAAGTTTTAACGAAGTTTGATGGAGATTCTTATGAGTTTAATTTTTCCAAATTTGCTAAAGCTCCTTGTGAAAATAGCTTTCCTAATAAAGATTTCAGGATGGAACTGTTGGAATTATGCCCTAGAGGCAATAATAAAGATGTTATTATTATAATTCTTGTTCATGATAAAGTTTATATTCCATGCTAGAATTGTATTAAGCGGAAACATTAATACTTGTGTGGTTTGTGAACAACACCGTGTCCCTGGTACGCCTCTAAGGACTAGCTCATTGATCAATGATGGTTAAGGTTTCCTAACCATAGACATGAGTTGTCAATTGATAATGAGATCATATCATTGGGAGAATGATATGATGGACAGACCCAAACTAAGCGAAGCAATTAGATCGTTCATCGTGTTCATCTTTGAAGCTTTTCCTATGTCAAATATTGTATTCCTTAGACCATGAGATAATGCAACTCCCGGCACCGAAGAAAGCTTTGAGGTCATCAAACGTCATCCTATGAGAGGGTGATCATAAAGGTGTCTCTCGGTGATCGGAAAGTATCATTGGGTTGTATGTATCGAGATGGGATTTGTCCTCCCAAGTCGGAGAGATATACTGGGCCCACTGGTAATCGATATCAACACCGCTTGCAAGCATGTGGTTAAGGAGTTAATCACAAAGTGATATCGGATTACGGACAGTAAAGTACTTGCCGTGAACGAGATTGAACTAGGTATGACGATGCCGACGATCGAATCTCGGCAAGTAAAATATCGCGAGACGAAGGGAATATATATATGGGATTGATTGAATCGCATCGTGATTCATCCGATATGATCATCGATGAATGTGTGGGAGTCAATATGGGTGCCTGCACCCACTGTTGATTATTGATAGAAGATCATGTCGCATATTCTCGAACCCGTAGGGTCACACACTTAACGTATCTCGCTAGGATAGATTGGATAATTGGTTTATGAATTTTTGTTCGAGTCTCGATGGGATCCGGATATCACGAGAGGTTCCGGAATGGTCCGGAGAATAAGATTCATATAAGGCAGCAGTTTTTGGAGTTGAATTGTTCCGGATAATCGGTATTGTACCGAAGCTTCTAGAACCTTCCGGAAGGGGACCAACGTGGCCCCACCTTCCGGAGGGGGGCATGGGCCTATGAGGGAGTGTCCTGGCCGCATTGGGCTGGGGAACAAGGCCCCATAGGGCCCAGCCGATTCTAGAGAGATTTGACTCGTTTAAATCTCGGATAGAATTTCTAGATAAGGGAGAGTTTAAATCGTTTAAACTAGAGATAGGATTTCTAGATAAGGAGAGTTTAAATTTTTAAACTAGAGATAGGCTTGGAGGAGGGCAGGGCTGGCCGCCTCCCTCTATATATAGAGGGTGCGCCTCCCACACACACCTTCCTCCAAGCCCTAGCAGCCTTGCTACCTTCCTCTCTTCCTCCGATTGCTTGTAGGCGAAGCCTGCAGTGAAATTCTCCACCATATACACCATGCCGTCGTGTTGTAGATCCAATCTATCTCTCCACCATACTTGCTGGTCCGAGGAAGGAGGAGACGTCGAGGTGCTGCACGTGTGCATCTCACGGAGGCACCGCCACTTGTGGTGCTAGATCGGATCGGATCACGAGGAGGAGAAGCGAGTACGACTACATCATCCATGTTCCGACGAACGTTCCGCTGTGCGAATCTTCAAGGTTATGAAGATCTAATCCAATCTCTCTCGTTGATTGCATCTCCTAGATTAGATCTTGGCTTTCCCTCTGTTCGCATCCGTAGAAAATTTTGATTTACTATGCCGCGAAACCCTTGAGTGGTATCAGAGCTAGATCTATGCGTAGATGTGTTTCACGCAGAACGCAACATGGTTGTTGCGGCGTTGATGTTTTATGTTGCAAGCCTCTTGTTTGTGTTCTTCTTATGACGCGGATAGTGAGATTGAAGCGTCCAGGCCAACCTACGCGACATCGTCATGAGACCGCTCCGCACTTGACGTGTGGATTGTTCCACACATGCGGCTGGTGGATGTCGGTTTCTCACTATAGTTGTCATGGGATTAACACGGAGTTTGGCAACCATAATATCACCGTTGTGGCTTTCCGTAGGTAAGAATCGTTCTTAGCATCTACTCCCATAAGCCACGTAAAACATGCAACAACAAAGTAGAGGCGTCTAACTTGTTTTTGCAGGAGTGTTTTCCGTGATATGGTATGGCCCAAGATGTGATGTGTATATTGTATGCGATCATGTTTTGTAATATTTCACGACTTGCATGTCGATGAGTACACAACCGCAGGAGCCATATGGTTGTCTTTATAATTGTGTATGACCTGAGTCAACTTCTTATACGCCATGTAATAGCTTTACTTTATCGCTAAGTAGTTAGCAATAGTTGTAGTTGCTATTCGTGGTGGAGGCAATCATGGTGGAGTGATGGAGATCATGCCGAACGCACAAGATGGAGATCATTCGCGCGCCAAGATTGGCTATACCATGTCACATAAAGTTATATGCATGTGATGTTTATCCCTTTATGTATCTTATTATGCTTAGATCGCGACGGTAGCATCATAAGATGATTCCTCACTTAAAGATCAAGATAAAACTGTGTTCTCCCCAAGTATGCACCGCTATGAAAGTTCGTCGTGTCCAAGCATCACGTGATGATCGGGTGCTATAGACTCTCACTCACATACAACGGGTGCAAGCCGCTTTACACGCGGAAATACTTGGGTCTAACTTGACGAGCCTAGCATGTAAAGACATGGCCTCGGAACACAAGAACCGAAAGGTTAAGCATGAGTCATATGAATGATATGATCGACACTTCGTTGTCCACCATTGAAACCACATCTCTTCTCGTGATGATCGGATTAGGTGTGGTGAATTTGGATCGTGTTCACTAAACAACTTGAGGGATGTTGAATTTAGTGGGAGTTCATCTAGTAATTTGATTAAGTTGAACTATTTATCATGGACATAGTCTAAATTGTACTTGCAAATACTGTAGATCCAATGGCCAAATCCAACTTCAACTTCAACGTTTTTGCTGAGAAGGAAAATCTTAGAAACAATGGGTCTAACTTCACCAATTGGTTCCGCAATCTAAGAATCATACTATCTGACGGACAAAAGGACTATGTCCTTGGTAAAGCGTTAGGTGACCCCCGTCAGAATCGCTACCGATGAGAAATCTGTCTATCAGTCGTGCAAAGATGATTATGGTGTGATTAAGAGCACCATGTTGTTTGCTATGGAACCGGAACTTCAAAATCGTTTTGAAACCTATCCCGGGCCCTTTGAGATTCTCGAGGAGCTAAAAACCATGTTTCAGACTCAAGCCCGTTCTGAGAGATATGAGATCTCTGAGAAGTTCTTTAACTACAAGATGGAGGAAAGGAGTTCCGTTAGTGAGCACGCCATAAAGATGTCGGGCTACACTCAACGCCTTGAGCAACTGGAATGCACGATTCCAGAGGAGCTCAAGATTGACAGGGTTCTACAATCACTCCCTCCCAGCTACAAAAGTTTTGTAGTGACTCATAATCAGATTGGTTCCACTGATACGATCACCGAGCTCTTCGCAAAGCTGAAGGCTGCGGAAGTGGACATCAAGAAGGATAATCATGTGTTGATGGTCAACAAGCCCTCCTTTAAGAAAGTTAATGGAGCAAAGAAGCCCTTCAAGAAGGGAGGCGACAAGCGCAATGCCCCTGCTGAGAAGAAGCTCAGGTCTGGTCCCAAGCCGGACACTGAGTGCTTCTATTGCAAGGACAAGGGTCACTGGAAGCGCAACTGTCCGAAGTACTTAGCGGACAAGAAGGCTGGCACCATCAAAGGTATATTTGATATACATGTTATTGATGTTTTCCTTACTAGCCCTCGTTGTAGTGCCTGGGTATTTGATACCGGTTCAGTTGCTAATATTTGTAACTCAAACAGAGCTACGGAATAGACGGCGCTATGAGGGATGAGGTGACGATGCGTTGGCAACGGATCAAGAGTTGATGTGATGGCCGTCGGCATGCTCTCCTTAGTTTTACCTTCGGATTAGTTTTAAACCTTAATAAATGTTATTATGTGCTGCGTTGAGCATGAACATCATTTCGGATCGTGTTTATTGCAAGACGGTTATTCATTTAAATCGGAGAATAATGGTTGTTCTATTTATATGAGTAACATCTTTTATGGTCATGCACCTCTTGTAAATGGTTTATTTCTTCTAAATCTCGAAAGGTATGAAACACACATCCATAACATTGAGGCTAAGAGATGCAAAGTAGATAGTGATAATACTACTTATTTGTGGCACTGCCCAGTAGGTCATATTGGTGTAAAGCATGAAGAAACTCCATTCGATGGACTTTTGGAGTCTCTTGATTTTGAATCATTTGACACATGCGAACCATGCCTCATGGGCAAGATGATCAAAACCCGTTCTCGGTATGATGGAGTGAGCAACGGACTTGTTGGAAATCATACATACCGATGTATGCGACCGATGAGTGTTTCGACGCCAAAGGATATCGCTATTTCCTCACTTTTACCGATGACTTAAGTAGATATGGGTATATCTATTTAATGAAACATAAATCTGAAACATTTGAAAAGTTCAAGGAATTTCAGAATGAAGTGGAGAACCATCGTAATGTAAAGATTAAGTTTCTACGATCCGATCGTGGAGGTGAATATTTGAGTTATGATTTTCTCACGCATCTTAAAGCAAGTGGAATCGTTTCACAACTCATGCCACCCGAACACCACAGTAGCAATGGTGTGTTCGAACGCCGGAATCGAACCCTATTAGATATGGTCCGATCAATGATGTCTCTTACTGATTTGCCGTTATCATTTTGTGGTTATGCATTAGAAACCGCTGCATTCACTTTAAATAGGGCTCCATCTAAATCCGTTGAGACGACACCGTATGAACTGTGGTTTGGTGCTAAACCTAAGTTGTCGTTTCTTAAAGTTCGGGGATGCGAAGCTTACGTCAAGAAGTTGATGCCGGACAAGCTCGAACCCAAAGCGGAGAAATGCGTCTTCATAGGATACCCTAAGGAAACTATTGGGTATACCTTCTATCACAGAACCGAAGGCAAAGTGTTTGTCTGAAGAACGGTTCCTTTCTTGAGAAGGAGTTTCTCTCGAAAGAAGTGAGTGGGAGGAAAGTAGAGCTAGACGTGGTTATTGAACCTTCTCTTGAATTGGAGAGTAGCGCAGACCTGAAATTGTTCCAAAGGTCGCACCAACAATAGAGGAAGCTAATGACAAGGATCATGAAGCTTGGACGATGTCTGCATCGAACGTCGCAGTCGACAAGGTCGGCCCCTCCCGAGTGGTACGAAACCTGTCTTGACTGTCTTGTTGGTAGAAGACAGTGAACCTACGAACTATGAGGAAGCGATGATGAGCCCAGACTCTGAGAAATGGCTGGAAGCCATGAAATCCGAATTGGGATCCATGAGCGAAAACCAAGTATGGACTTTGGTGGACCCTCCTAGCGACCGAAAGGCCGTTGAGTGCAAATGGATATTCAAGAAGAAACGGACGCGGATGGTAATGTTACCGTCTATAAAGCACGGCTTGTCGCAAAAGGTTTTCGACAAGTTCAAGGTGTTGACTACGATGAGACTTTCTCTCCCGTAGCGATGTTTAAGTCTATTCGGATTTTATTAGCAATTGCTGCGTTTCATGATTATGAAATATGACAGATGGATGTCAAGACTGCTTTCCTCAATGGTAACATTGATGAAGAGTTGTATATGATGCAACCCGAAGGTTTTGTCGATCCTAAGGATGCTAGTAAAGTATGCAAACTTCAGCGTTCCATTTATGGACTGAAGCAAGCATCTCGGAGTTGGAACCTTCGTTTTGATCAAGTGATCAAGAGCTTTGGATTTGTTCCAAATTGCTACGAAGCTTGTATCTACAAGAAAGTGAGTGGGAGCTCGGTGACGTTTCTGGTACTATATGTGGATGACATATTGATTATTGGAAATGACATCAACATGCTTAACGATGTGAAGAGTTATTTGAACAAGTGTTTTTCAATGAAAGACCTAGGTGAAGCTGCTTATATATTGGGCATCAAGATCTATAGAGATAGACAAAGACGCCTGATAGCTTTAAGCCAGAGTACATACCTAGAAAAATTTCTGAAAAGGTTCAGAATGGATAAGGCAAAGAAAGGTTCATTGCCTATGTTGTCAGGTAAGATATTGAGCAAGGCTCAGTGTCTAGCTACGGTAAATGATAGGGAAGCTATGAGCAAAGTGCCTTATGCCTCGGCCATAGGTTCCATCATGTATGCCATGCTGTGTACTAGACCGGATGTGTCCAATGCTCTTAGTTTGACGAGCAGATATCAAACTGATCCAGGAGTGGAACACTGGACAGCCGTAAAGAACATCCTAAAGTACCTAAATAGAACTAAAGAAATGTTCTTAGTCTATGGGGGTAATGAACGCTTTGTCGTAAAGGTTACGTCGATGCTAGTTTCGACCGACAAGGATGATTCTAAATCTCGTGACAGATACGTTTATATTTTGAATGGAGGAGCTGTGAGTCGGAGAAGCAAGCAAAGCGTGATCGCGGGATCTACAAAGGAAGCGGAATACATGGCTCGCAGAAGCGTCAAGTGAAGGAGTTTGGATCAGAAACTTCATCACTGAGCTTGGCGTGGTTCCAAGTGCATTGGACCCACTGGAGATATTGTGTGACAACACTGGCGCCATAGCACTTGCTAAGGAACCAAGATATCATCCAAACACCAAGCATATCAACCGCAAGTTTCATATAATCCGAGATTATATAGCAGATGGAGATCCGAAGATTAGCAAAGTATATACGGATCTGAATGTCGCAGATCCATTGACTAAACCTCTTCCACGTGTAAAACATGATCAACAACTCAGTTCCATGGGTGTGAGATTGTTGCCAAATGTAAACTAGATTATTGACTCTAGTGCAAGTGGGAGACTGTTGGAATTATGTCCTAGAGGCAATAATAAAGATGTTATTATTATAATTCTTGTTCATGATAAATTTTATATTCCATGCTAGAATTGTATTAAGCGGAAACATTAATACTTGTGTGGTTTGTGAACAACACCGTGTCCCTGGTACGCCTCTAAGGACTAGCTCATTGATCAATGATGGTTAAGGTTTCCTAACCATAGACATGAGTTGTCAATTGATAATGAGATCATATCATTGGGAGAATGATATGATGGATGACCAAACTAAGCGAAGCAATTAGATCGTTTCATCGTGTTCATCTTTGCGAAGCTTTTCCTATGTCAAATATTGTATTCCTTAGACCATGAGATAATGCAACTCCCTGGTACCGGAAGAAAGCTTTGAGGTCATCAAACGTCATCCTATGAGAGGGTGATCATAAAGGTGTCTCTTAGGTGATCGGAAAGTATCTGTTGGGTTGTATGTATCGAGATGGGATTTGTCCCTCCCAAGTTGGAGAGATATACTTCGGGCCCACTCGGTAATCGATATCAACACCGCTTGCAAGCATGTGGTTAAGGAGTTAATCACAAAGTGATATCGGATTACGGAACGAGTAAAGTACTTGCTGTTCGGAGTCTGCATATTCTCGAACCCACAGGGTCACACACTTAACGTATCTCGACGCTAGGATAGATTAGATAATTGGTTTATGAATTTTTGTTCGGAGTCTCGGATGGGATCCGGGATATCACGAGAGGTTCCGGAATGGTCCGGAGAATAAGATTCATATAAGGCAGTGCAGTTTTTGGAGTTCGGAATTGTTCGGTATTGTACGGAAGCTTCTAGAACCTTCGGAAGGGGACCAACGTGGCCCCACCTTCCGGGAGGGGCATGGGCCTATGAGGGAGTGTCCTGGCGCATTGGGCACAAGGCCCCATAGGGCCCAGCCGATTCTAGAGAGATTTGACTGCTTAAATCTGGATAGAATTTCTAGATAAGGGAGAGTTTAAATCGTTTAAACTAGAGATAGGATTTCTAGATAAGGAGAGTTTAAATTGTTTAAACTAGAGATAGGCTTGGAGGAGGGCAAGGGGCTGTCCCCTCTATATATAGAGGGGTGCGCCTCCCACACACACCTTCCTCCAAGCCCTAGCAGCCTTGCTACCTTCCTCTCTCCTCCCGACTGCTTGTAGGCGAAGCCTGCAGAAATTCTCCACCATATACACCACGCCGTGTTGTAGATCCAATCTATCTCCACCATACTCGCTGGTCCGAGGAAGGAGGAGACGCCGAGGTGCCGCACGTGTGCATCTCACGGAGGCACCGCCACTTGTGGTGCTAGATCGGATCGGATCGCGAGGAGGAGAAGCGAGTACGACTACATCATCCACGCTCCGTTTAACGCTCCAGGCGAATCTTCAAGGGTATGAAGATCTAATCCAATCTCTCTCGTTGATTGCATCTCCTAGATTAGATCTTGGCTTTCCCTCTGTTCGCATCCGTAGAAAATTTTGATTTACTATGCCGCGAAACCCTTCAGGAACTACTTGCTTCTATTGATCCAGTCTATGACCTTGGACCTCTTTTTGATGACTGTAAGTATGCTTATTCTGATGATAAAGTTGTTTCCAGTGACAGTTATGTTGTCAACTTTATTCAAAGTGTTACTGAAAGTTATTATGAGAGAGGGAAACATGGTTTTATGCATCTCAATGATGTTAAGTTTTCCCGTTTTATGTTGAAAGCTTTAAAGTTGCATCTATTTTGTCTTCCTATGCTTGTGGCTTTTTGTTTCAAAAATTTGTTTTCTCATGATACCCCCATGCATAGGAAGTGGGTTAGACTCAAGTGTGTTGGTTATTTGCTTCTTGATGCTCTCTTTCATTTCAGATATATATCCTAAGTGAGCATCTTTGGAAGTTTCAGGCCTAACTTAACAGCAATAAAGAAAAGTACTTGTTGGGAAATAACCCAAGAGTTTTGTCGTGTTTTGGAAGTTATTACTTCAGTAATGACCTCTCCTTATCCTTTTGTTTTGGTTTTTTGTGTCAAGTTCAACTACTTTTGTGAAGTAGAGGAGTTGTGAAAAGTGGCTGTCCTCGGACAGATTTTTGTGCTGCATTGTAAAAATTCGTGAGGATGCTCAGTACTTCGGATGGAGCTGCATTTTTATATGCTTGTTCTCCAAGTGGTTACCCAACTTTCATTAGTTCTGCACTTTTTGATTTGAGCAACAGAAGGTCTTCAGAAAAATCAATCTTTACCTGCTGGTCTGTTTTGACAGATTTCTATCATCATTCGCATTTGCCTCTTACAAAAGCTTTTGTTTTGATGACTTTTCAGTTGAAGTGTGTACCAAAGGTTTTCTTTTTTTGCTTACACTAATGTTATCATTGAGCTTGTGCAAGGGTTTTGTAAGAAGGAAATTCTCAGGATAAAGAGAAAAGGAATCTGCAGAGTTTGTCTTTGAATAGGTGAAAGTGGTGAAAACATAAGGTTCTTGAAACCCCAATCTTTTTATATTTTTGATGTTTTTAATACATAAGGGAAGATACGATATGTAACTGAAGAGGAAACGGAGCCCTGAGTGTACAAACCCACCCTAGGCGCGGGCCCAGCCTGGCCGCGCCTGGAGGGGGTTTGCCACCCTCGAACTCCGTCTCCACTTTGTTTCCGTGTCAAAACCTTCCTTATGCATTAAATCTTCGTAATATATAACCCCCGGATCCCCCGAGGTTCGTGCATCGTGTTCTCGTCGTGTTTTCGTTTTGATCTGTTTCTGTTGGGAAATCTTCTCAAGTTTAGAGCACCATGACCTCCGCCAACGACAAAGGCAAGAAGCCCGAGGAAGAAGAACCTCAAGTCCCCAAGGAGGAGGAGATTCCGGTAGGGTATGAAGTTTACAACCGGACACCCGCGCTACCGTCGCGACCATTGATTTGGTGGCACAACCTACCCAGCTTAGGAGGACAACACGGATGTCTACATGAGGGATAACTCCGCGTCATATCCTCTCTCCGCGCACACTTCCTCCTAGTATCCCTTATTCTAATCGTCCAGGGAAGAAACGCTCTAACTTGGAAGAATGGAGAAAGAATAACAAGGACGGGGATCCTTAGTCCGATTTGATCATGGGTTGCATTGAGCATAATTCAGAGTTAATTCGTACTCTAACCTTCGATTTGGAGGACTTGAAGAAACTTGTTGAAGAGCTTATCAAGAGAACACCACCACCGAAGGAGTAATTCATCATCAGGTTTGGCATCCCCTTGGCTTGTTCCAAGCTTGGAGGAGTGTCGCGGTATCACCACCATTATCTTTTATCTTTTACTAGGAGGAAGTGGTTTTGGCAAACCGAGTTCTGGTCAGTGGCATTAGTTTGAAAGAAAAAGAAAGAAAGAAAAAATCTTATAGGTATTTTGGATCATTTGTTTTCTTTCTTGTTGGCTCATAAGCTTAGTATTCTTCATTTAAGATTCTTTTGTGTCTTCAAGAAAGATTGCATGTTTGGCTTTATTACTTGTATGTTTGCTTGTTTCTTTCAACTCTCTTGCTTGCTACCCAGCCTTGCTAGCCAAAAACGTGTTTTGAGAAGGCATACTTCTCATGTTTCCAAAAATTCTTTGAACCCCAAACTTTTGCCACTTGTGTCCACCATATCTACCTAGTAGCCAGAGTCGGTCCTGAGATTTCGGGAGCCCGGAGCGAAACTAAAATTTCGGGCCCCTTAGTATAATTTTTTTATGCATATAGGAGATGATGAAAAATAAATATTTTAAGTACACTTCCAACTATAATATTCATATAAAAATAACAATGTTTGCATGATACCTTAAAATTTTCTCCGAAAATTCATAGAAGAAAAGTCTGTGACGATGGAGTCAATATCGTCCACTAACTTCTTCTCAACGCATAGACTTTCCAAACCATTTAACCTCTCCTGGCACCGGATTCGGACGCCATAATCAATTAACCTCACTCGCTACAAACAAGAACAACAATTAGAATTAAGAATTAAAAATTAGGGTGAGCGTAATTAGCAGAGGCATGAGCTGAGCGGGGGCGGGAGAGGACTAGTAGGCTGTAGGCGGTCGATCGTCGATGGACGATGGTCGCGTCGTGCCCAGGCCATGGCGGATTGTCTGTCCGCGGTCGATCGTCGAGAGGAGTCCCGCTGCACTGAAGTGATACGATCCAGGGACAGGGGAAGCAACGCAGGGCCTGATGCGATGGGAGCAGTAGACATACGGTCTCCCCTATTTCTTCTTTCCTCAGCCCCACGAGGGGAAACAGAGCGATCACAGAGTGGAGAGCGATCAAGTGATCAACGCAGGGCGAGTCGTTAGGTCAGGTCGTCAGGGGAAGCACACGCGGCAAGGAGGGGCACTCGTAGTGTCTCGCAGGGGAAAATGAAAACGACGCGTTCCGCAGGGCCTGACTACCAGGGAAAAAGGAAAGTAATTCAAGGACACGACACGCAGGGCGTGACGTGACGCGACGCACCTGGAATCCCAGGGCGCGATGTCCCATTGTGTCGAGGCGGGACTCGGCCTCGTGATCGTATCGATAGGAAGGAAAGGAAGCGTCGAGCGGTTGCCTGTTATAGGATGTATATAAGGCTCATATTTTTTGGGCCCCCAGTTTTCTAGGCCCGGGGCGGCTGCCCCGCAGGTCCCCCTAGGACCGTCCCTGCTAGTAGCGTTGTTGCTATTCCATGCAAATTCTCAAGCTTCATCTACCTTTCGAATTAAAAAGTATTTTGTTATGTGAAAACTAGTTAGTAAAGCTCTCACGAACTTGATGGCACACTTTATTACTTGCCCCTAATAAACTTGAACCGTTGTAAACATCGAAGTTGTATATGCTTGCATCTATACATTGGAATTAGCAGAACCGTGCTGTCATGGGGAGCGTTTTCAACATAGCACTTGTACTCTATACACAGTTGATATCGTGCTATTTTGTCTATGGATGTCAACGATGTGAAATAAAGAGGGAACTTTTAAGTCCATGGAGTTTGTATTCTGTGTTAGAGAAACGCCTGGGCCGCTAGCCTAAGCCATGTTAAATCATGGTGGAAACTTGCAGCATCACCATAGTGATTCATCTATGAAGCATTCTCAATAAAAATATATACACATGGTAAATAAAAAGATTGCTGAGATGCTCATTGTCTGTTTGCCTTGTCATTTTGGTTATGGGAAAGCTCTTGTACCATGTGCAAGGGGTACCCCGTTGGAGGTTCTCAATGATATGCAAATACTTACAATGACAAGAACTTACCTGGACCCAAAGTTGAGTATGCATGAGGAGTGGCCCTCATATTCAAGGGACATGAGATTGCCAACTTATATTTCGTCAAGCATATACTCCATCTTTGTTCACTTTAACCTTAATCATCTCAAGATGCTTATGATAGGGGCAATGAGGGCTCAAAGCTAGTAAGTACCATAATCTTTTGTAAGCTCTTTATGACTTGTAATCCCTGCTACCCTCTAAGAAGGGACATTTCTCCTAGTTACCAGTTGAGTCAGTAAACCTACTTCCTCTCTACCTCCATCAAGCTTTTGAGTTGTTGTGTTTCAAGCATTCATATGGTAATTTATTCAATCATGTTCTTTATCTTCCTTGTTTGCGCAAAACTCTTATCTATTGAGTATTACTTTGAAAACCTTCACTTGTGAAAAACCTTTTTGAGCAAAGAGTGTTCCTGTTTCGAAACTTCTACAAAAAGCTTTTGTAAAACTGTTTGCCAGGTGTTCTCTGACCAAGAACAAGTTTGCCAATTCCAATTATGATTTATCTTTATGCATCTCTATTGTGACTATTGTACTTGGTTGCAAGCTAAGTTATATAATGGTGAGTTGCTTTCTTCTATGAGTTCTGCAATGTTAAGTGTGATGCTTCTTGTGCGTATTCTTTTATCGACACTTCACTCCATAAACCTATGGACATGTTTACTAAGCTCAGTATTCGCTTGGGGACAAGCGAAGGCTAAGCTTGGGGGAGTTTGTTGGAGATATGCCCTAGAAGCAATAATAAATGTAGTTATTATTATATCTTTGTGTTTATGATAAATGTTTACATTCATGCTATAATAGTATTAAACAAGGAAACCATTAATACTTGTGTGATTTGTAAACTTAATTTGAAGTCCCTAGTATAGCCTCTATACTTCACTAGCTTGTTGGTTGATTAATGATTGTGGTTTCCATATCATGAACATTGAGATGTTATCAACAACAAGATCATATCGTTAGGAGAATGATATGGTGGACATACTCCTATAGATAAGCGTAGCATAAAGATCAAGTCATTTCATTAGTTCAATTGCTATATGCTTTCTGATACATAGTAACCTAATTCCTTCGACCATGAGATCATGCATATCACCTTTACCGGATGGATGCTTTGATGACATCAAACACCACACCGTGAATCGGGTGGCTATAAAGGTGGCATTAAGTGTTCGGAAAGTATTGGTTGAAACACATGGATCAAGAGTGGATTTGTCCATCCACATGACGGATAGATATACTCGGCCCCTCTCGGTGGTGGAATGTCATCCAATTAGCTTGCAAGCATGTGACTTGGTCACAAGGGATCACATATCACGGGAACGAGAAAAGAGTACTTATCAGTAACGAGGTTGAACTAGGTATGCAGAGATATCGACGATCATAACCTCGGGTAAGTAACATATCGTGAGACAAAGGGAAATTGGTATCGTATGTAAGTGGTTCATTCGATCGCAAAGTAATCGTAGAAATATGTGGGAGCCATATGAATTTCCAGATTCCTCTATTGGTTATTGTTCAGAGAAGTGTCTCGGTCATGTCCGCATAATTCACGAACCGTAGGGAGACACACTTAAGGATTCGACGTTGTTTGAGTAGTTATGGTATTTAGAGACCGAATGTTGTTCGGAGTCTCGGATGGGATCCGGGATATCACGAGGTGATCCGGAATGGTCCGGAGAATAAGATTCATATAAGGAAAGTCCCGTTTGAGTTCGGGAATGATTCGTGTTTTCATCGGGAATGTTCTAGAAGGTTCGGATTGTCCCAAGACTGGGGAAGGGTACATGAATGTGTCATTGCTCATTGAATGATTGCATCATGTACTAAGTGTTATTGCTGTCCCAAATAAAGGATTAAATTGAATCCTAAAACAGAAAAGTCAAATGTCGGTTTGAAAGTCAAACGCCAAAACAAGAAACGTGGGAAACAAGCAAGAGGAGTTGGAACCAACCCGGAGGAGGAGTTGGACTCCTCCCGGGCGCCCAGCCCAAGGCCGAGTTGGGGAGGACTCCTCCCTCCCCGCGGCCATGACCCCCTCCCATAAAAGGAGGCGGGGCTCCCATAGACACATAACTTTCTACTCTAGATCTCCGGTTTAGAGCCGTTTTGGTTTAGAGCTTCTAATTGCTTTAGCCAGCGGTTTAGAGCCTTCTAATTGGTTTAGAGCCTTCTAATTGGTGTGTCTAATTACTAGACCACTAATAGCCTCTCTTATAAGCTCCACCATACCGCACCGGCGAAGCCTGCGGGATCTCCCTCTACTTCGGTACCACGCCAGTTGTCTTCGGAATCGCGAGGAGAGTGCTACAACCTCCGCTGCTTTGGAACAAGGGAGAGGAAGGTCTTCGCCGAGTACCGAACGTGTGACCGACTGCGGGGCGCTTAACGGGCGTGGCTGGAAGGATCGTCTACGATCTTGAGATCGGGAAAATACGACTACATCACCCGAGAATCCGCTCTCGTTAAACGCTTTGGAATCTTCGAGGGTAAGTTATACCATCGACTCGTTGCTACAATCTAGTAGATAGATCTTGGCTTGTTTGTTTGTATGCGATAGAAAATTTTGTTTTCCATGCTACGAACCCCTACAAGGGTATCGAGCCGTGTCTATATGTAGATCTTTTGCACAGTAGAACACAATGGTCATTGTGGGCGTTGATGCTTTATTGTAGATTGCTTTTTGTGTACTTTGCATCTTGCGGTATGTTGGGATGAAGCGGCCGGGCTAACCTTACATGACATCGTTCATGAGACTTGCTCCACGCTTGACATGTAACTTGTATTGCATAAGTGGCTTTATGGGTGCATGTTTCTCCTAGCATAGTTAAGATCCAATTTACAACGGGTGATCAACAATGCTAGTATCAATGTTGTGGTTCTTGTTCGTAAGTTAGAACGACACTTATTGAAAGCCCCAAACCACGTAAAATATGCAAAGAAAGTAGAAGCGTCTAACTTTGTTTTGCGGTGTGCGATGATGTGATATGGCCATGATTGTGATTATATTTGATGTATGCAATGTTCCTTATTGTAAGTCGACAACCGAGGAGCCATATGGTTGTCTTTAATTTATGTTAAGACCCGTGTCTATTCAAAGTAGTTGTAATAGTTGAAGCCGGTGGACGACAACCATGGAGAAGCATCATTGACCTTGATGCAATGCCGGTGATGATGGAGATCATGTTCGTGCTTGAAGATGGAGATCGGAGGCACGAAGAAGAAAGGCCATATCATATCACATATATATTGAATTGCATGTGATGTTAATCCTTTATGCATCTTGTATTGCTTAGTAGACGACGGTAGCATTATAAGATGATCCCTCATGCAGATCAATTTCAAATCATAAAGTGTTCACCCTTAGTTAGCACCGTTGCTAAAGCTTGTTGTTTTGAAGCACCACGTGATGATCGGGTGTGATAGATTCTGCAAGTGTATACAACGTGAGCAAGCCAGATTTGCTCATGCGGAAACTAAGGTTTGATCTTGACGAGCCTAGCATGTACAGACATGGTCTCGGAACACGGATTACCGAAAGGTAAAGCATGAATCGTATAGTAGATATGATGAACATGATGATTGTTCGCCATTGAAACTATATCAACTCTCGTGATGATCGGTGTTGATGTAGTGGATTTGGTTCGTGTGATCACTAAAACAATGTGAGGGATGTTGTTTTGAGTGGGAGTTCACCTAGTTTAATTTCATTAATTAATTTGAACTCAATTTGTCATAAACTTAGTCTAAACTATTGCAAATATGTTGTAGATCAATGGCAGCCCCTACCATCAATTTTAATGCGTTCCTAGAGAAAGAAAAGTTGAAAAACAATGGAAGCAACTTGGATTGGTTCCAAATTTGAGGATTGTCCTCATACGGTAATTTGACCTATGTCTTTGGATGCACATTGGGTGACCCACTGCGGCTGATGCTTCCGATGAAGTAAAGAATGTTTACCTCGCTCGGAAGAATCGTACTCCATAGTTCAATGTGCTATCTTGTATGGTTTAGAATCGGAGCTTGAGAAAAGGTTTGAAGAGTCGGACCCATATGATATTGTCGAGGATCTCAAATTGATTTTTGAGACTCATGCGGCAATTAAAAGCTATGAGGCTTCGAAAAGTTCTTTAACCGCAAGATGGAAGAGGGCAGTCTGGTGAGCATGTGCTTAAGATGTCGGGCATGCAAACAAACTTCAAAGCTTGGGTATAGTGATTCCTAATGCTTTGGGGATTTACCGTGTCCTCCAATCACTACCACCAAGTTACAAGAACTTTGTGATGAACTACAACATGCGAGAACATGAACAAGACGCTGCGAACTCTTTGCCATGTTAAAATCTGCGAAGTGGAGATCAAGAAAGAGCACCAAGTGTTGTTGGTCAATAAGACCACCAAATTCAAGAAAGGCAAGTCTAAGCAAAGGGACACTTCAAGAAGGGTGGTAAGAAAGCTACCACGCCGAAGAAGACCAAGGCTGGACCTAAGCCAAACCGAGTGCTTTACCGCAAGGGAGAAGGTCCTTTGGGCGGAATTGCCCAAAGTACTTGGCGGATCCAAGAACGGCAACATCAAGAAGAAAGGTATATCGATATACATGTTATTGATGTGTATCTCACTAGTACTCGTAGTAGTGCTCGGTATTTGATCTTGGTTCGGTTGCTCATATTTGTAACTCAAAGCGGTCGCAGAATAAACGGAAGCTAGCGAAGAACGAGGTGACGGCGTGGGAAGCGGATCAAAGGTTGATGTGATCGCGGTCGGCACGCTACCCTTCATCTACCATCGGGATTAGTTTTATACTTAAATAATTGTTATTTGGTGCTGCGTTGAGCATGAACATTATATCGGGATCTTGTTTATTGCGAGACGGTTACTTGTTTAAATCTGAGAATAATGGTTGTTCTATTTATATGAGTAATATGTTTTATGCACATGCACCTTTGATAGATGGTCTATTCTTATTGAATCTCGATAGTGGAAATACACATATCAACAACATTGAGGCTAAACGTTTGAAATCAAGCGATAATTCGACCTATATGTGGCAATCGTGCCTTGGTCACATCGGAGTGAAACGTATGAAGAAACTCCATTCCGATGGACTTCTTGAATCACTTGATTTTGAATAACTTGAAAGATGCGAAGCATGTCTGATGGGTAAAATGACTAAGACTCCATTTTCTGGTATGATGGAACGAGCTACGGACTTATTGGAAATCATACATACCGATGTGTGTGGTCCAATGAGTGTAGCGTCGCGCGGTGGTTATCGTTATGTTCTTACCTTCACGGATGACTTGAGTAGATATGGATATATCTATTTCATGAAACATAAGTCCGAAACTTTCGAGAAGTTTAAGGAGTTTCAAAGTGAGGTAGAGAATCAACGTAACAAGAAGATTAAATTTCTACGTTCTGATCGTGGAGGTGAATATCTAAGTTACGAGTTTGGCGAGCATTTAAAGAAGTGCGGAATACTTTCACAATTGACACCGCCGGGAACACCACGGCGTAATGGTGTATCCGAACGTCGTAATCGAACTCTCTTAGATATGGTTCGTTCTATGATGTCACTTACAGATTTACCGCTATCATTTTGGGGTTATGCATTAGAAACAGCCGCATTCACTTTAAATAGGGCACCATCTAAATCCGTTGAAACGACACCGTATGAATTATGGTTTGGGAAGAAACCTAAATTGTCGTTCCTTAAAGTTTGGGGATGCGAAGCCTATGTAAAGAAGTTACAGCCGGACAAGCTTGAACCCAAAGCGGAAAAATGCGTCTTCATAGGATACCCGAAGGAAACTATTGGGTATACCTTCTATCATACATCCGAAGGCAAAACATTCGTTGCTAAGAATGGATCCTTTCTAGAGAAGGAATTTCTCTCGAAAGAAGTGACTGGAAGGAAAGTAGAACTCGACGAGGTTGTTGAACCTTCTCTCGAAATTGCGAGTAGCGCAGCACCGGAAGAAGTTCCTGTGGTGCCTGCACCAATAAGAGAGGAAGCTAATGATGATGATCATGAAACTTGGTTGAAGTTGCTCTGAGCTGGGAGGTCAACGAGAACTCGTACCACTCCATTGGTATGATTCCGTTATGAATGTCATGGTGGTGGACAACACCGATGACCCCGAGACATATGAGGAAGCGATGATGAGCCCAGATTCCAATAAATGGCAAGAAGCCATGAAATCCGATTGGATCCATGTACGAAAACCAAGTATGGACTTTGGTGGACTTACCGGATGGCGGAAGGCTGTCGAGAACAAATGGATTTTCAAGAAGAAAGCAGATCTTGATGGTAATGTTATTGTCTATAAAGCTCGACTTGTCGCAAAGGGTTTCGACAAATTCAAGGAGTTGACTACGATGAGACTTTCTCACCGATGGCGAAGCTAAAGTCTGTGAGGATTATGTTAGCAATCGCATATTATGATTATGAGATATGGCAGATGGATGTCAAAACAGCATTCCTCAATGGAGACATTGATGAAGAGTTGTATATGATACAACCCAAAGGTTTTGTCGATCCTATAGATGCTAACAAGGTATGCAAACTTCAACGGTCCATATATGGATTGAAGCAAGCATCCCGAAGTTGGAATCAACGTTTTGATAAGGTAATCAAAAGTTTTGGTTTTATACAAACTTATGGAGAAGCTTGTATTTACAAGAAAGTGAGTGGGAGCTCTGTAGCATTCTTAATACTGTATGTGGATGACATATTGTTGATTGGGAATGATGTAGACCTTCTTAATAGTGTCAAGGAATATTTGAATAATAGTTTTTCAATGAAGGATCTTGGCGAAGCAGCTTACATATTAGGCATAAAGATTTATAGAGATAGATCGAAACGCCAAATATCATTGTCACAGAGTACATATTTGGACAAAGTTCTAAAGAGATTTGGAATGGAAGAAAGCAAGAAAGGGTTCTTGCCCATGTTGCTCAATACGACCTTGAGTAAAACTCAAAGTCCGACATCGGCGAAGATAGAGAAAGAATGAGTAAGACTCCTATGCCTCACCATAGGATCTCTAATGTATGCCATGCTATGTACTAGACCCGACATTGCATATCTTAGTTTAACTAGCAGATATCAAAGTGATCCAGGAGTGGATCATTGGACATGGTCAAAAACATCCTTAAGTACTTGAGAAGAACTAAGGATATGGTTCTTTCTTATGGAGGTGATGAACATTTCGTTGTTAATGGTTACACCGATGCTAGTTGGAACACCGATCCGATGATTCTAAATCACAATCCGGATCGTATTTATTTTGAATGGTGCAGATTAGCTGGAGGAGTGCAAAGCAAAGCGTTGTGGCGAGATCTTCAACCGAATCGGAATACATGGCTGCCGAGGCTTCACAAGCGATATGGATGAAAGAGTTCATTACAGAGCTGGTGTGGTTCCAAGTGCTGGACCCAATGTCTATCTCTTGTGATAACATGGGCCATAGCCAATGCGCAAGAACCAAGGTCACACAAGAAGCTGAAGCATATCAAGCTGCGTTTTCACGCTATTCGAGAACATATCCAGGATGGGGATATAAAGATTTGCAAAGTACACACAGATCTGAATGTGGCGGATCCGTTGACTAAACCTCTCCCGAGGGCAAAACATGACCAACACCAAACTGCCATGGGTGTTCGGTATATTACCATGTAATCTAGATTAGATGACTCTAGTGCAAGTGGGAGACTGTTGGAGATATGCCCTAGAAGCAATAATAAATGTAGTTATTATTATATCTTTGTGTTTATGATAAATGTTTACATTCATGCTATAATAGTATTAAACAAGGAAACCATTAATACTTGTGTGATTTGTAAACTTAATTTGAAGTCCCTAGTATAGCCTCTATACTTCACTAGCTTGTTGGTTGATTAATGATTGTGGTTTCCATATCATGAACATTGAGATGTTATCAACAACAAGATCATATCGTTAGGAGAATGATATGGTGGACATACTCCTATAGATAAGCGTAGCATAAAGATCAAGTCATTTCATTAGTTCAATTGCTATATGCTTTCTGATACATAGTAACCTAATTCCTTCGACCATGAGATCATTCATATCACCTTTACCGTATTTATGCTTTGATGACATCAAACACCACACCGTGGCGGGTGGCTATAAAGGTGGAATTAAGTGTTAGGAAAGTATTGGTTGAAACACATGGATCAAGAGTGGGATTTGTCCATCCACATGACGGATAGATATACTCTGGGCCCTCTCGGTGGAATGTCATCCAATTAGCTTGCAAGAATGTGACTTGGTCACAAGGGATCACATATCAGGAACGAGAAAAGAGTACTTATCGATGTGAGGTTGAACTAGGTATGCGAGAGAGATACCGACGATCATAACCTCGGTAAGTAACATATCGTGAGACAAAGGGAAATTGGTATCGTATGTAAGTGGTTCATTCGATCGCAAAGTAATCGTAGAAATATGTGGGAGCCATATGAATTTCCAGATTCCTCTATTGGTTATTGTTCAGAGAAGTGTCTCGATCATGTCCGCATAATTCACGAACCGTAGGGAGACACACTTAAGGATTCGACGTTGTTTGAGTAGTTATGGTATTTAGAGACCGAATGTTGTTCGGAGTCTCGGATGGGATCCGGGATATCACGAGGTGATCCGGAATGGTCCGGAGAATAAGATTCATATAAGGAAAGTCCCGTTTCGGAGTTCGGGAATGATTCTGGTGTTTTCATCGGGAATGTTCTAGAAGGTTCCGGATTGTCCGGCACTCCGGGGGGGAAGGGTACATGAATGTGTCATTGCTCATTGAATGATTGCATCATGTACTAAGTGTTATTGCTGTCCCAAATAAAGGATTAAATTGAATCCTAAAACAGAAAAGTCAAATGTCCGGTTTGAAAGTCAAACGCCAAAACAAGAAACTGTGGAAACAAGCAAGAGGAGTTGGAACCAACTTTGGAGGAGGAGTTGGACTCCTCGGTGGCCAGCCCAGGCCGAGTTGGGGAGGGACTCCCTCCCTCCTGGCCATGACCCTCCTCCCATAAAAGGAGGCGGGGCTCCTCCATAGACACATAACTTTCTACTCTAGATCTCCGGTTTAGAGCCGTTTTGGTTTAGAGCTTCTAATTGCTTTAGCCAGCGGTTTAGAGCCTTCTAATTGGTTTAGAGCCTTATAATTGGTGTGTCTAATTACTAGACCACTAATAGACTCTCTCATAAGCTCCACCATACCGCAGAAGCTTAAGGCGAAGCCTCATGGATCTCCCCTCTACTTCGGTACCACGCCAGTTGTCACGGAATCGCGAGGAGAGTGCTACAACCTCCATTTTCTTTGGAACAAGGAGAGGAAGGTCTTCGTCGAGTACCGAACGTGTGACCGATTGCGAGCGCCGGAACGTGGCTGGAAGGATCGTCTCACACGATCTTGAGATCGGGAAGAGTACGACTACATCACCCACGAGAATCCGCTCTCGTTAAACGCTTTGGAATCTTCGAGGGTAAGTTATACCATCGACTCGTTGCTACAATCTAGTAGATAGATCTTGGCTTGTTTGTTTGTATGCGATAGAAAATTTTGTTTTCCATGCTACGAACCCCTACAGAGTTGATACGCCCAATTTGCATCACCATTTTATATCATAATTTACCTCTATTCATTGATATTTGTCTTATTATAAGGTATTACTTATGGATTTTCATCTGTTTATGCATGTTAGATGATTCCTGGAGGATGGACTGCCGGAATTTGGATTCTGATGGAAAAGTAGGCATTTTGGTGCAATTTCGTGAAGATCGGAAAAATACCAGAAAAATATGGAAACATGTTATTTTACCAGAAGACGAAGGAAGCCAGAAGGATGGACGGAGATGGGCCTCAGGGGGCCCACACCCCCTAGGTGCGGGCCCACCTGACCCCGCGCCTAGGGCAGGTGTGGCCCACCTGCCCGGTCTAAGACTCCGCCCCTTCGCATATATCTTCCCTATGGAACCCTAATCCTAGGGGAACGACCACAGATAGATTTACGCCGCCTCTAGGGGGAGGAAAACACCGAGAGAGAAAGATCTCTTCGGCAGACAGATTTCTGCTGGGGAATTCCTTCCCGGAGAGGGGAGACCGTCGCCATCAACACCATCGTCAAGCTAGGCTTCATCGGGATCATCATCATCATCCACACCATCATCTCCACCAGCACCATCATCACCACTCCGTCCCGCTATAACAATTGTGTTGGATATTGCTTAGTTCATTAGGGTAAACCTTACCGGTGTTGATTACTATTGTAGTTGATGCTTGTGAGTGGAACCATTGGATTATTGTTTATGTTCAGATTTTTATCCATTATCATATCATCTTTTATCTTGATCCATATGATGTCTTGTGAGTAGTTCGTTTAGTTCTTGAGGACATGGGAGAAGTCATGTTGTTAATAGTGAATATGTGATGAGTTATTATTCAATGGTTTAGTATTTAAGTTGTGGTGCTATTCTTCTAGTGGTGTCATGTGAACGTCGACTACATGATACTTCACCATTTATGAGCCTAGGGAATGCATTGTGTATTTGGATACTAATCGTGGGGTTGCCAGAGTGACAAAAACCTGAACCCCCGTTAGGACACCTTTGCACAAGGGAGTGTAGGATCTCAGATTTTAAGGCTATGGTTAGATTTATATCTTAATTACTTTCCTGTAGTTACGGATGTTTGCAGGGCATTTAATCACAAGTATGTATTAGTCCTAGGAAGGGCGGTATGTTAGCACAGATTCACCCACACAACACTTACGAACACCAGCGAAGACTACTCAGCTATTTGAAGCGAAAGCACTTGACATAATTCCATTGTGTCCTCGAGAACGTTTGGTCCTTATAAGTATTTCAACCGGCTTGTCCTTTGCTAAGAAAGGATTGGGACACTTGCTCCGTTTGTTCGTTACTTCTATTACTTGCTCTTTGTTTTGTTGCCTTGTCATAAAACCACTAAAAATCTGTTTGCTAAGTATTCACAGGGATTTCCTGCTCCATACCATTGTTCAACACCTTCTGCTCCTCGTTGGGATCGACACTCCTATTTATCGGAAGTACTATGATACACCCCCTATACTTGTGCGTCATCAGTAGCAAGCAAGAGAGTTGAAAGAAACAAGCAAACATACAAGTAATAAAGCCAAACATGCAATCTTCCTTGAAGACACAAAAGAATCTTAAATAAAGAATACTAAGCTTATGAGCCAACAAGAAAGAAAACAAATGATACAAAATACCAGTAAGCTCTTTCTTTCTTTTTCTCTTTCATAGTAATGCTACTGACCAGAACTCGGTTTGCCAAAAACAATTTAGATCCACTTGATGATCCCAAAGTGGTGCCAATACTGATCAACAAGATCCATCATATAATAGAGATTGCAAACTAAAATAAGAAGTGCAAAAAGTAAAAGATGAGACTTCTCATTAATATTCCAATAAAGGCACTCACACCAAGGGATACATAGATAATCAACTAAAGGAGAGATACTTCCACATGCAAACCAAACTATAAGATAACCTATCTACCATAGATATGAATCCACTAAAAAGGTAAAAGATAAAAGATAATGGTGGTGATGCCGCGACACTCCCCCAAGCTTGGAACAAGCCAAGGGGATGCCAAATCTGATGTTCGATGGTGGTGGTGTTCTCTTGTCATCATAAAACTTCCAAGGCAATGGTTCCCCATCCAAAAAGGATGTCCCTGTCTCCGCAATCATGAAACTAGCAGCAGAGCTTATGCGATCAAATCTAGCCTCATACTCACAGTTTTGGTTCTGTATGTCATAGAGATGTGCTTGCAATTGGTTGGTGGTCTGACGAAGTGAAAATATCTCTTCTCGGGGATCATCTACTTCTCCCTCGTGCTTGGTGATGAATTCTGAACTTATCTTGTGAATAACATCCACTTCGTGTTCTGCCATCTTCTTGTACCTGAAAACTTCGTGTTCCAATGCTTCCATCCTGTCTTCTAGACTGCCTTCTCCTTTAGGGCCTTGAACTTCCTTCATCTGTACCTTCCCCTCCTTGAGGATAAACTCCTTGGGATGAATCCTCAACTCATACATGTACGGGTTGAGGATGTCCGTAGTGGAACCCTCCGTGGGTGATCCAGAGGAAGACATTGAGGCTCCAAATTTGAGAAATTTCCTGACAGAAGTAGATCAAAACGAAAACACGACGAGAACACGGTGCAAGAACCTCGGGGAACCCGGGGGGGTATATATTACGAAGTTTCAATGCATAAGGAAGGTTTTGACACGGAAACAAGGCGGAGACGGAGTTCGGGGAGGGGGGGACACCCCCTCAGGCGCGGCCAAGCTCGGCCCGCGCTTGGGGTGGGTTTGTCCACCCCGGGCTCCGTTTCCTCTTCAGTTTCGTCTCATAACTTCCCTTATGTATTAAAAACATCAAAAATATAAAAAGATTGGAGTTTCACAAACCTTGTATTTTAACCACTTTTACCTATTCAAGGACGAACTCTGCAGTTTCTGGTGTTTGGGTTCTGATAAATTTTTCTGGAGTCACCATTTGAATAACATCCACATCTTCATTATAAGAATCTCCAGAAATATAATGTTTTAGTCTTTGACCATTAACCACATGTGTTGTGTCATCCTTTAGAGAAGAAATTTTGATGGCACCTGAACGGTACACTTCCTTGATAACAAAAGGTCCGTCCCATTTGGAGAGTAGTTTTCCTGCAAAAAATCTGAGACGAGACCTATACAAAAGAAATTTCTCACCAACATGGAACTCCCTTTTGAGAATTCTCCTATCATGCCATATTTTTACTTTTTCCTTAAAGAGCCTAGCATTTTCGTAAGCTTCCCCTCTCCACTCATCTAGATTACTTAAATCGAGCGCTTTTTCTCACCAAAGAAGTCTAAAATCTCTATTCAACTCTTTCACTGCCCAATAAGCTTTGTATTCTAATTCTAAAGGCAAGTGACAAGCTTTCCCATAAACCATTTTGTAAGGAGACATCCCCATAGGATTTTTATAACCAGTTCTGTAAGCCCACAAAGCGCTTTTTAGCCCAATTTTTTATAGATCTATTGACAGTCTTTTGCAAGATAGATTTAATTTCCCTATTGGAAAGTTCAACTTGCCCACTGGTTTGGGGGTGATAAGCTGAAGCAATTCTATGGTTTACATCATACTTAGCGAGAGTTTTTCTAAAACCCCCATGAATAAAATGAGAGCCTCCATCAGTCATGAGATATCTAGGCACACCAAACCTAGGAAAAATGACATTTTTAAGCATTTTCAAAGATGTCTTACCATCAACACTGTTTGTAGGTATGGCTTCCACCCACTTTGTAACATAGTCAACAGAAACAAGAATACGAGTATACCCCCTTTGAAGGAGGAAAAGGCCCCATAAAGTCAAATCCCCAACAATCAAAAGGTTCAATAACAAGAGAATAATGCATAGGCATTTCATTACATCTAGATATGTTACCTACTCGTTGGCATTCATCACATGATAAGACAAAATTCCTTGCATCTTTAAAAAGGGTAGGCCAATAAAATCCAGATTGTAAAACCTTTTGTGCAGTCCTATCCCCAGCATGATGTCCTCCATAAGCACTGCCATGACATTTTCTCAAAATCTCTTGTTGTTCAAATTCTGGAACACATCTTCGCATAATACCATCTACTCCTTCTTTATATAAGTGTCGGTCATCCCAAAAGTAATGCCTTAGATCATAAAATAATTTCCTTCTTTGATGAGCTGTAAAGGTTGGAGACAAATACTTGGAAGAAATAAAGTTAGCATAATCAGCATACCAAGGACTCTTATGCGAACTTACCCTTATTGCAGCTAACTGCTCATTTGGAAAACTATCATCAACAGTCAAAGGGTCAAAAGAAATGTTTTCCAAACGAGATAAATTATCAGCAACAGGATTATCAGCACCTTTCCTATCCACAATATGCAGATCAAACTCTTGCAAAAGCAACACCCACCTTATAAGCCTACGCTTAGCGTCCTTCTTTGTCATAAGGTACTTAATAGCGGCATGATTAGTATGAATAGTAACCTTAGAATAAAAAACATAAGGTCTAAACTTATCACAAGAAAAGATTACAGCTAAGAACTCTTTTTCAGTAGTAGCATAATTATTTTGAGCAGCATCCAGAGTCTTGCTAGCATAATGAATGACATTTAACTTCTTGTCAACACGTTGTCCAAGAAAAACACCCACAACAAAATCACTGGCATCACACATAATTTCAAAAGGTAAACTCCAATAATGTGGTTGGACAATAGGAGCAGTTGTCAAAGCTTTCTTCAAAGTTTCAAAAGCTTCCTTACAATCATCATCAAAACAAAAGGTACATCTTTTTGAAGAAGATTAGTAAGGGGCTTTGAAATTTTGGAGAAATCTTTAATAAACCTCCTATAGAAACCAGCATGACCAAGGATACTACGAATACCTTTGATATCTCTAGGACACAGAATCTTCTCAATCGCTTCAATTTTGGCTCTATCAACTTCAATGCCTCTTTCAGAGATCTTGTGTCCAAGAACAATCCCTTCATTAAGCATGAAATGGCATTTCTCCCAATTAAGAACAAGGTTGGTTTCTTCACATCTCTGCAAAACTTTATCAAGGTTGTGCAAACAGTTATCAAAAGAAGTTCCATAAACAGAGAAATCGTCCATGAAAACCTCCACAATTTCTTCACAAAAACCATGAAAGATAGCAGACATACATATCTGAAAGGTAGCAGGAGCATTACATAAACCAAAAGGCATACTCCTATAAGCATAAGTACCATAAGGACAAGTGAAAGTAGTTTTCTCCTGATCTTGTGCTTTCACAGTAATTTGAGAAAACCTAGAGATAACCATCAAGAAAGCAAAAGTGAGTCTTTTTGGACAACCTTTCAAGCATTTGATCAATAAAGGGCAAAGGATAATGATCTTTCTTAGTAACTTTATTGATCTTTCTAAAATCAATGCACATTCTATACCCAACCACTACTCTTTGGGGTATAAGCTCATTATCTTCATTAGGCACAACATTTATCTCCCCTTTCTTGGGAACGCAATGAACAGGACTAACCCATTGACTGTCAGCAATAGGATAAATAATACCAGCATCAAGGAGTTTTAATACCTCATTTCTTACCACATCCTTCATCTTAGGATTTAGACGGCGTTGGTGCTCAACAACTGGTTTTGCATCATGCTCAATATTAATAGCATGCTGACATATAGTAGGAGAAATTCCTTTTAAATCATCAAGAGTATAATGCATAGCTCCTCGGTGTTTTTTCAATACTTCCAATAACCTTTCTTCTTCCTTTCCTGAAAGTTTAGAACTAATAATAACAGGATACAATTTCTTATTATCAAGATAAGCATATTTAAGATCATCAGGTAAAGGTTTTAATTCGAAAACAGGGTCCTCTTTAGGTGGTAGTGTGGTACCCAAATCTTCCACGGGTAGATTATGCTTAAGTAACTCAGGCTGATAAAGGAAAACCTCGTCAATCTCATTTCTTTCCTTCGTGAAGACATCACTTTCATGATCTTCCATGAACTACTGCAAAGCATTGTTAGGAGCAAGAGAAATAGCAGACAGTTGTTCAACCCTAAAATCCTCATTAGGCAGTTCATTTTCATAAGGAGTTTTGGCAAATTTGGAAAAATTAAACTCATAAGATTCTCCAGCAAACTTAGTCAAAACTTTTTCCTTCCTACAATCTATGATAGCCCCACAAGTGTTGAGGAAGGGTCTACCAAAGATAATAGGATAGGTTTTACTAGCTTCTTTACCAAGTACTAGAAAATCAGCAAGATATTTAATCTTACCACAAAGGACCTCCACATCTCTTACAATACCAATGGGGAAAACTTGCTCTCTATTAGCAAGGTTAATAACCACATCAATGTCCTCAAGCTCACAAGGACCAATCTCATGCATAATTTCCCTGTAAAGCTCATAAGGAATAGCACTAGAACTATCACCAATATCACATAAACCATAGTAGCTATGACTACCAATTTTAACAGAAAGCATAGGGACAGTAGCTTTTCTAAATTTCTTAGGATGAGAAACAATATAAGTAGTGTCTTCACAGAAGACAATATGCTCATCCCCTATATTTCTAGTGACAAGATCTTTCCCAATAACTACCATTGTGTCAATAAGCTCATCGGACCCTACAGTTTTCTTTGCGCTTTTGATAACCACATTAGCCATAATAGAATGCTCCCTTACCTTGGAAGGAAAAGGAGTTTTCTCAATATAAGGTTTAGGCAAAATAGGATCAACAGTACAAACCTCTACGCTGGCAGGAACATGAGTAACAATGTCTTTATAAGGAGCATGGTACTTGTCCCACTCTTTCTTGGTAAGTTCAATATAAGAGGCAAATGCATTAAAACATTTTGAAAGAACTTGAGAATCAAGGCCAAACTCATTGCTAATATCACGGAAGTCATCAGTACCCATAAAATATTTAATGCATTCATAATCATACTTTATACCAAACTTTCTTCCTTTGTCATTCTCCCAAGCCTCAGTGTTCTCTTGAATACGGTCTAAGAGATCCCATTTAGCTTCTTCCTTCATACGTGTGAATGATCCAGCACAAGAAGCATCTAGTAAATATTTATCATGAAGATAAAGCCTAGCATAAAAGTTATTGAGAATAATATTGTTAGGGAGTTCATGAATAGGACATTTCAGCATTAATAACTTTAATCTCCCCCAAGCTTGAGCTGTACTCTCTCCATCAAGAGGCCAAAATTTATATATAAGATTTCTATCCTGATGAATCTCACTGGGAGGATAAAATTTAGAATAAAAGAGAGATGCCATCTCCTCCCATTCCATGGATTGTCCATTCTTTAGCAGCTTATACCATTCTTCAGCTCTCCCTTTCAAGGATATGGAGAGTAACTTCTTCTTCACCTGTTCAATTGTGATACCTGCGCACTTAAACAACCCGCATAATTCATGGATAAAAAGAAAGTGATCACCAGGATGGACAATTCCATCCCCTAAATAATAATTATCCATAACACGATTAACAATACTTGTAGGTATCTTAAAAGGATCTATCTCAACAGGTGGTGGTTCATCTACTACCCTAGCAGTGGTAGTAGTTTTCCCAAACATAAAACCAAGTGGGTTATACATATTGGAAACAAAGTAATAAGCAGAAACAAAACCAATACTCATAGTAAAAGTTTCCCTTGCCAGTTCCACTCTTCAATAGTGCTTCACTCCCCGGCAATGACGCCAGAAAATAGTCTTGATGACCCACAAGTATAGGGGTGTATCGTAGTACTTTCTATAAATAGGAGTGTCAATCCCAACGAGGAGAAGAAGTTGATGAATAGTGGTATGGAGCAGGATATCCCTGTGAATACTTAGCAAACGGGTTTTTAGTGGTTTTCTGATAAGGCAACAAAACAAAGAGCTAGTAACAAAGACAACGAACAAACGAATCAAGTGGCCCAATCCTTTCTTAGCAAAGGACAAGCTGGTGGAAATACTTATAAGGACCAAATGTTCTCGAGGACACATGGGAATTCAGTCAAGTGCTTTCGCTTCAAATAGCTGAGTACTCTTCTCTGGTGTTGTAAGTGTTGTGTGGGTGAACCTATGCTAACATACCGACCTTACTTGGACTAATACATACTTGTGATTAAACCCCCTGCAAACATCCATAACTACAGGAAAGTAATTAAGATTAAAATCTTACCACAACCCTAAACTCTGAGATCCTACGCCCCTTGTGCAAAGGTTTCCTAACGGGGGTTCAGGTTTATGTCACTCCGGCAACCCCACAATTAGTAGCCAAATACACAATGCATTCCCCTAGGCCTATAAATGGTAAAGTATCATGTAGTAGACGTTCACATGACACCACTAGAATAATAGCACCACTACTTAAATACTAAACCATTGAATAATAACTCATCAAAGATTCACTACTAACAACATGACTCCCATGTACTAGAGAACACAACGAACTACTCACAAGACATCATATGGATCAAGATCAAAGATGATATGGTAATGGATAACAATCTGAACATAAACAATAATCCAATGGTTCCACTCACAAGCATCAACTACAATAGTAATCAACACCGGGAAAGTTTCCCCTAATGAACTAAAGCAATATCCAACACAATTGTTACAGTGGGACAGAGTGGTGATGATGGTGCTGGTGGAGATGATGGTGTGGATGATGATGATGATCCCGATGAATCCTAGCTTGATGACGGTGTTGATGGCGACGGTCTCCCCTCTCTGGGAAGGAATCCCCCCGGCAGAAATCTGTATGCCGGAGAGATCTTTCTCTCTCGGTGTTTTCTGCCCCCAGAGGCGGCGGAAATCTATCTGTGGTCGCTCCCTGAGGCTTAGGGTTCTGTAGGGAAGATATAGGTGAAGGGGCGGAGTCGGAGGCCAGGCAGGTGCGCCACACCTACCCTAGGCGCGGGGTCAGGTGGGCCTGCGCCTAGGGGGTGGGCCCCCTGAGGCCCTTCTTCATCCCTCCTTCTGGCTCCCTCGTTCTTCTGGAGAAATAATATGTTTCCATATTTTTCTGGTATTTTTCTGATCTTTGTGAAATTTCACTTATACACCCTCTTTTCCATCAGAATCCAGACTCCGGCAGTCAATCCTCCAAGAATCATCCAACATGCATAAACAGATGAAAAATCCATAAGTGATACCTCATAATAATAAAAATATCAATGAATAGAGGTAAATTATGATATATAATGGTGATGCAAACTGGGCGTATCAAGTTCCACCTTGGACTATGGGTCCATGTAGTAGCTAGATGGTTGTATCTTCTCCTTTGTGCTTTCATGTATAGATCTTGTGAGCTCTGTTCATGATCAAGATCTAATCTATTTGTAATCATGCATGTTGTGTTTGCAGGGATCCGATGGATATTGAGATTATTATGTTGGTTTGATTAATCGTTTTGTCTTTATGATTCTATCATGTCTGTGTTGTTTGTGATCTTGCATGCTCTCCATTGTTAGTAGCTATCTTGGCCAAGTAGTTGCTAGTGACTCCAAGAGGGGGTATTTATGCTCGATAGTGGGTTCATGCCTCTAGTTTCCAAGGGAAGTGACAATAATCTCTTTGGTTGTAGATGTGTTGTTGCTACTAGGGAGAAAACAACGGTCTCTTATTCATGGAACATGTGGACTGTTTACCTTACACACTTTGCTTAAAGCAGTTGTCTGTTGCTTGCAACTTAATACTGGAGGGGGTTCGGATGATAACCTAAAGGTAGACTTCTAGTCATAGATGCAGTTGGATGGCGGTCTATGTATCTTGTTGTATTGCCCAATCGAATCTCATAGGATCTTTCTGACTACTAATAGCATTGTTATGCCTTGATCAGTTCCTGTCAATTGCCCTGCTGTAATTTGTTTACCCTTCATGCCATGTTGTTTATCTAAGGAGAGCACCTCTAGTGAACTATGGACCCCGGTCCAATATTTACCATTGATTCATCTTCCACTGTTACTTGTTTACTTGCTGCAAACCATTACCTTTCACACCATACGTTTAATCCTTTGTTACAGCAAACCGGTGAGCTTGACAACCTCACTGATTCGTTGGAATAAAGTCTTGAGTTTGTGTTGTGCAGGTCTCCATGTTGCTTGCAACACCTTTGAGACGTTTCCTTCCTCCTTCAGGTTCGATAACCTTGGTCTCTACTGAGGGAAACTTGCTGCTGTGCTCATCACACCTTGCTCTTGGGGTTCCAACAAAGTGTCCCACGTCAACACTAGGTGCACGCAGCAAGATTTCTGGCGCCGTTGCCGGGGAGGCTAAGGACGTCTTCACAAGGGGAGTCTTTCACTTCCTTCATCTTTACTTTGTTTTTAATTTGCTTTGTTTCTTTTGCTTGTTTTTGTTTGCCTCTTTCCAAAAAACCCAAAAAAATAGTCTAGTTTGGTTTGCTTGCTTTATTCAAAAACACAAAAAAATTTAGTTCCTGCTCTAGCTGCTGCTGTTGTTTTTGGCTTGCCCACCTTTGCCAAAATGAACTCTGCTGAGAACACCAAGTTGTGTGACTTCACTAGAACCAACAACAATGATTTCCTAAGCACTCCTATTGCTCCACCTGCTCCTGATGCTACCTTTTATGAAATTAAGCCTGCTCTGTTGAATCTTGTGATGAGAGAGCAATTTTATGGGGCTGGTTCTGATGATCCTGCTGCCCATCTCAATAGTTTTGTTGAACTTTGTGAGATGCAGAAGTATAAGGATGTAGATGGAGATATTATTAAGCTCAAGCTTTTTCCTTTCTCCTTGAGGGGAAAAGCTAAGGAATGGTTGCTTTCTTTGCCTAAAAATAGTATTGATTCTTGGACTAAGTGCAAAGATGCTTTTATTGGAGAGTACTATCCACCTACTAAGATTATATCCATGAGAAGCGATATTATCAAATTTAAACAACTTGATAGTGAACATGTTGCTCCAGCTTGGGAAAGAATGAAATTTTTGGTCAAGAATTGTCCCACTCATGGACTCACTTCTTGGATGATTATCCAGATTTTTTATGCAGGTTTGAACTTCTCCTCAAGAAATCTGTTGGATTCAGCTGCTGGAGGTACCTTTATGGGCCTCACTTTGGGTGATTCAACAAGGCTCCTTGATAATATGATGGTTAACTACTCTGAATGGCATGTTGAGAGAGCTCCACATGGTAAGAATGTAAATTTTGTTGAGGAAACTTCCTCTTTGAGTGAAAAGATTGATGTTATTATGGCTATGCTTGTTAATGGGAAAGCTCCTTTAGATCCTAATAGTGTTCCCTTAGCCTCTTTGGTGGCTCAAGAAGAGCAAGTTTATGTGAACTTCATTAGAAAAAACAATTTCAACAACAATGCCTATAGGAATAATTTTGGTAGCAACAATAATTATAGGCCTTATCCTCCTAATAATGGAAATTCCTACGGAAGCTCTTATAATAATGCTATAAGTGCCCCCTCTGAACTTGAAGTCATGCTCAAGGAATTTATTAGTAAACAAACCACTTTCAATTAGACTATAGAGGAAAAGCTTTTAACTATTGAGAAAAATATATCCTCTTTGTCTGAAGCTCAGTCTTCCTTGATTAATAAAATGGTTGATAAACCTGAAACTATGGAAAACACCATTGCTACTGCTCAGGCCATACAAGTTACTATTGATGAAAATGTTAGGTTGTTATGTCAACTTCATGCTAAGTGGGAAAGGGAAGCTGAAATTGATAGAAACAATAGTGTGTGCACCATCACCACTAAACCACAAGTAGTCCCTATTCCTCCTCCTACTATGCTCAATCCTATTGAGCCTACTACTAGTGATGCTAATTTTGACTTTGATATTGATGGTTGCAATGTTTCTGAAGTGATTTTGTTCTTGCAAAAGTTTGCTAAAAGCCCTGATGCTAGTGATATGCATGTTGGTTTCACCAAACACATTACAGATGCTCTTGTTAAGATTAAGGAAGAGAAGCTAAAACACAAAGCTTCTATTCCTAGGAAAGTAGAGGATAGTTGGAACCCATTATTAATATGCAAGCGAATGACTTTGATCTCAAAGCTTCATGTGATCTTAGTTCTAGCGTCTCTATTATTCCTAGGAAGATTTATGAAATGCTTGATTTGCAACCATTGGAAGATTGTTATTTAGATGTCCCACTCAATGATAATGCTAAGAAGAAACTCATGGGGAGTATTAATGATTTTATCATTATGGTTAACAATGTTTATGTCCCTGTTGATTTCTATGTTTTGGATGTTGAATACAATGCTTCCTGCCCTATTACTTTGGGAATACCTTTTCTTAGAACAGTTGGTGCTATCATTGATATGAAAGAAGGCACCGTTAAATATCATTTTCCATTAAAGAAAGGTATTGAACACTTCCCTATGAGAAGAGAGAGGTTTCTTTTTTCTCCTCCTTTGAAAGCAAGATTTGATGTTAATGCTTCTTCATTTGAAAATACTTGATTCTTCTTGATTCTTGTGCCTAACTTAAAGGCGTTAAAGAAAAGTACTTGTTGGGAGATAACCCAAGAGTTTCCTTGAGTATTGGAAGATATTACTTCAGTAATTACCTCTCCTTATCTTTTTTGTTTGCTTTTTGTGCCAAGAATGACCTCTAATGAGAGGGAAGTAAGATTTAGGGAGTTGTTGTCCCAAAACAGATTTATGTCCTCCACCAAAAACATTCGTGAGGAGTCTCTATAACTCGGATTGAGCTCAAAATTTCCCCCAGTATGTTAGCTAACTTTCATTAGTTCAACACTTTTTGATTTGACCAACAGAAGATGTTCGAAAAAATCGGTTTCCCTGCTGGTCTATTTTGACAAATTTCTGCCATTATTTCCATTTGCTTCTTATTGATTCTCTGTTGAGTTCTCTTTAGGTGAATTGAGATTTTTGAAGGAGTTACTATAGTAGCTTGTGTTTTTAGTGAAAAGCCTTTCTGTTCTGAAGCTTTGCTAGAGGTCTAATATCTTTTGAATAAACTATGTTGCTAATGAAGATTGTGTGAAGTTTTGTATGAAGGAAAACTTTCAGGTGTAGAGAGAGAATGATGCAATGAGATGAAGAATGGACAAAAGCTCAAGCTTGGGGATGCCACCATGGTGTCACCCCAAGAAATATCCAAGATGTACAAGCGTCAAATCTTGGGGATACCCAAGGCATCCCCTTCTTCATCAATAAAAAGCTCAGGTCTGTCTAGACACTTTGTTTTTATTGTTTCATGCACAGTTGTGTTGTTCTTGGAGCGTCTTAGTTTTCGTTTGCTTTGATTAGGTTGTTTTGTTTGCTTGAATAAAGAAGTGTGGACCCCCGTTCTCGTTGTGTTGTTTTGCAAATAAGTTGCTTGGTGTTGGAAAGGAGTAGTAAGTTCTTGCTTGAAGTGCCAGAGGAGCTTGCATTGACTATGACATAGACTTTAGCATGACATGCTAGGTGTTGTTTTGACCTTGTGCTTAGTGATTATTGTTGTATCATGTCTTGTTCCAAACAATTGGGATTGCTTAGTGTGCCTTGAAGAAATTATGCGTTGTTTTAGCATGCAAAAGCATATTATTGTGGTATTCTCCTTTGATGCTTTGCTTGGGTTGACTTGGCACATGATCACACCATGTTATGACTATGACAAGTCACCATTAGCCTATATGGTCATTTAGTTCTTGACTTGTAGTACCACTCTGTACTTTGATTTGTAATGCTTTGTTGCACTACATCATTGTGGCAATTATGCTCTCTTAGTTGGTTGCTCCCAGTCTTTTTGCTAGCCTCCACTTGTATGAGTAAGATCTACTCATGCTTCCAACTTCCAAGAAACCAAGTTTTTCCAAAGTGTCCACTATAAACTCCTATGCATGGTGTGTTACACCATTCCAAGTATATTCTTGTTTTCAATTATCTTCCAATTAAAAACTATTTTGTTATGTGAAAACTTAGTGATTAAAGCCCTCACGAACTTGATGGCACACTTTATATTCTTTGCCCCTAATAAAATTCAACCATTGTGACAACTTTGTTGTATATGCTTGCACTTATAAGTTGGAATTAGCAGAACTATGCTGTCACGGGAACGTTTTCAACATTGCACTTGTACTTTGTACTCAGTTGACATCATGTTGTTTTGTCTATGGATGTCACCGGTGTGAAATAAAGAGGGAACTTGTAAGTCCATGGAGTTTGTATCCTGTGTTAGAGAAACGCCTGGGCCGCTAGCCTAAGCCATGCCTAATCATTGTGGAAACTTGCAGCATCACCATAATGAGCTATCTATGAAGCATCCTCAATAAAAAGCTATGCATATGGTAAATAAAAAGATTGATGAGATGCTCATTGTCTGCTTGCCTTGTCATTTTGGTTATGGGAAAGCTCCTGTACCATGTGCAAGGGGTACCCCGTTGGCGGTTCTCAATGATATGCAAATACTTACAATGACAAGAACTTACATGGGCCTAAAGTTGAGTATGCATGAGGTGTGGCCCTCGTATTCAAGGGACTTGAGATTGCCAACTTATACTTCGTCAAGCATATACTCCATCTTTGCCACTTTAACCTTAACAACTTCAAGATGCTTATGATAGGGGCAATGAGGGCTGAAAGCTAACAAGTACCATAATTTTTGGAAGCTCTTTTTGAAACTTGTAATCCCTGCTTCCTTTACAAAAAGGGGCCCTTCTTCCACCACTATTGAGTCTCCACCTTCTACCTTTAGGCACCATTAAGAGAGCATAGTTGTCATTATGTGTGCAGTGTTCCAAAGCTTATTGATTGATGCATATTGTGATATTACTTGTTCTTGTGTTGTTTGTTTCTAGTCACCCTTGTGAACTTTGAAGGTGTCCTATGCATATATTTGCTACTCTATGAGGGACAATCTGATTGCCACTATGCTATGTTTTCTGTATGTGAAACAAACGAACGTTTTTCAATGCATGTTATTCATGATCTTTGTTTGTAGCTTGTCATGTTGCATGCATACTTACTATGTCCTATTGTTATAACTCCATCTTTCATGCACATGTTTAGAGTTCTTTGATCCCAACTTTCAATGCTTGCAAATGGTTGGATCTTTATTCTGAGGGTGCATGTCACCTCAAAAATTATTCTTTTACCACTTACCTACTCGAGGACGAGCAGGAGTTAAGCTTGGGGATGTTGATACGTTGGCAATGTATCTATAATTTTTTATGCTCCATGCTTGTTTAGTATATACTTTGCTTTGCCTTGTCTACACTTTGGGGTGCTCTTTTTTACATGTTTTCTGGTACTAACCTACTAACAAGTTGCAACAGTGCCATATGCCTGTTTTCTGCTATTTTTGGTTTCAGAAAAGTTAGTAAAGAAATATTCTCAGAATTAGACGGGACAAACGTCAAATTCAATTACTTTCCGTGGGGAACAAGAAGTCCCTGGCCGCCGCCTCGTCCTCCCCCTTCGCCTATAAGAAGCCCCCGATGCAGAAACCCTAAGCACCCGATCAAATCTCCACGAAACCGTCTGTAGCCGTCGCCACCATCGGCCCTAGATCGGGGGGTTTGAAGTTCTTCCCGGCACCCTGCCGGAGGGGAGATCATCCTGGAGGCCTTCTCTCCGGTATGATGCGTGAGTAGTTCCACCTTGGACTATGGGTCCATGTAGTAGCTAGATGGTTGTATCTCCTCCTTGTGCTTTCATGTATAGATCTTGTGAGCTCCGTTCATGATCAAGATCTAATCTATTTATAATAATGCATGTTGTGTTTGCGGGGATCCGATGGATATTGAGATTATTATGTTGGTTTTATTAATGGTTTTGTATTTATGATTCTATCATGTCTGTGTTGTTTGTGATCTTGCATGCTCTCCGTTGTTAGTAGCTATCTTGGCCAAGTAGTTGCTAGTGACTCCAAGAGGGGGTATTTATGCTCGATAGTGGGTTCATGCCTCTAGTTTCCAAGGGAAGTGACAATAATATCTTTGGTTGTAGATGTGTTGTTGCTACTAGGGAGAAAACAACGGTCTCTTGTTCATGGACTATGTGGACTGTTTACCTTACACACTTTGCTTAAAGCAGTTGTCTGTTGCTTGCAACTTAATACTGGAAGGGGTTCGGATGATAACCTGAAGGTGGACTTCTAGTCATAGATGTAGTTGGATGGCGGTCTATGTATCTTGTTATATTGCCCAATCGAATCTCATAGGATCTTTCTGACTATTAATTGCATTGTTATGACTTGCTCAGTTCCTGTCAATTGCCCTGCTGTAATTTGTTTACCCTTCATGCCATGTTGTTTATCTAAGGATAGCACCTCTAGTGAACTATGAACCTCGGTCCAATCTTTACCATTGATACATCTTCCACTTATACTTGTTTACTTGCTGCAAACCATTACCTTCCACACCATACGTTTAATCCTTTTTTACAGCAAATCGGTGAGCTTGACAACCTCACTAATTTGTTGGGACAAAGTCTTGGGTTTGTGTTGTGCAGGTCTCCACGTTGCTTGCAACACCTTTGAGACGTTTCCTTCCTCCTTCAGGTTCGATAACCTCGGTCTCTACTGAGGGAAACTTGATGTTCTGCTCATCACACCTTGCTCTTGGGGTTCCAACGAAGTGTTCCACGTCAACACTGGGTGCACGCATCACACCCTTTTTAGATTTGGTTTGCTATTCTAAAAAGAAAAAAACCAAAAAGATTTTGCTTTGATTGATTTTGCCTTCAGTTCTTGCTTTAAAAAAATCAAAAACCCAAAAATATTTGTTGTTATTCTCTGGTTTTGTAAAGTTCGTTGCAGGGTTCAGCATTCCTCAATGACTCCCTTGGAGTTTGGTTTTATCTTAGTATTCAAGCCACACAAGTGAAAGGCATTACTGACGATTTATGACAACTCGAGGTGTGGTAAAAGGCTGGTATGAACTTTATTAGTTTTCATTTTATACATATACTAATCAATGTGGGCATTCTTAATCTGTTCATGTAAGGTGTATGTTATTTAATGGATGCTTAGTAGTTATTGCTCTCTTATGATTAGTTCCAACTTGCTAATAGTTTGTAGCATGTCATATAAATATTGCTTGCATTGTTTTATTCATAACTTGGCATGACATTATGGTATCCTCCTCTGAATGTTTTATCTGAATCGACTTGGCACGTGCTCACGCATGTATATGACTAAACAAAAAGTCAGTTAAGCTTCGATGATTTATTTTTTTCTCAGAGTTCTTGTGTCACTTTTATGCCACTATTAATTTTGTTTTGTCGCAAGCATGATTATGACAGTTACTCCTCTCTCGATTGTCGCTCCCTTCTATTGCTAGCATTCACTTGTACTGAGTATGAGATCTAATTGTGCATCCAAGTCCCCAAAACCAAAGTTGTCAAAAAGTGTCCACCATATCTACCTATTAGCATCATTGTTATTCCTTGCATATTTATCATGCCTTGTTTTCTTCCAAATAAAATGTTTGCTTGTTATGAGAAAATTAGTTAGTAAAGCTCTCACGAACTTGATGACACACTTTATTTTCTTGCACTTAATAAACCTGAACCATTGTGACTATCTATGTAGTTATATGCTTGCAAATTATAAGTTGGGAGTTAGAAGAACCATGCTGTCATGGGGAATGCTTTCAACACTTGTACATATCTATCCAGTTGATATCATGCTCTTTTGTTTATGGATGTTGGCGGTGTGAAATAAAAGGGGAGCTTATAAGTCCATGGAGTATTATATATGTGTTAGAGAAACGCCTGGGCGGCTAGCCTAAGCCATGCCTAATCATGGTGGAAACTTGCAACATAATCATAGTGAGCAATCTATGAAGCATCTTCAGAAGAAAAAATAAAAAAAGAAGATAAAAATGAGGCACCATACTCATGGTAAATAAAAAGATTGCTGAGATGCTCATTGTCTGTTGCCTTGTCATTTTGATATGGGATAGTTCCTGTGCCATGGGGCAAGGGGTACCCCGTTGGCGGTTCTCTATGATACACATATACTTACAATGAGTAGAACTTACTTGTGACTAAAGTTGAGTAGCATGAGGAATGGCCCTCGTACTCAAGGGACATGAGATTTTCATCTTATGACTTGTCAAGCATATAACTCATATTTGACCTTACTTTAACCTTAACCATTTAAAGATGCTTATGATAAGGCCAATGAGAGATCAATGCTAATGAGTACCATACTTTCAACATTTGGAAGACTTTCAAACCTTTTAATCTTTTCTTTCACTTTTATGTTGAGTCACCATTTATTCTATGAGCACCTTCTCGAGAGCATAGGTTTCATTCTTAGTGTAATGTGCCTGTCCCAGAACACGGTTAATTGTGACATAACTTTGATGCTTATATCTTTGATATTTTTTATTTCTAGTCTTCACTTAAACTTCAGAGGTGCCTTGGCATTTATGTTTTGCTACAAAATAAAGTCAAGCGAGATACCACTTTATCATACCTTCTTATGAGCATTACAATCTTGCATATGCTTATGCTTCATGTTGCTTATTATTATTGTGTTGGAATCTCTTCATAGCTTGCATAACTATTGGGTAGACTTATTGCATACTCCTTATTATGAATTGCTTAAGTATTTGATCATATGCTGAGAATATATACATCTTATAAAGCAAATGTGTTTGTGAAAGTTTCTTTTATCGCACTCAGTTTTCAACTGAATTGCTTAAGGACAAGCAATAAGCTAAGCTTGGGGGGAGTTTATACGTCCAAAATGTATCTACTTTCCCGAACACTTTTGCTATTGTTTCTCCTCTAATTTGCGTGATTTGGATATAACTAATTTGGACTGATGATGTTTTCAGCAGAATTGCTTTGGTGTCTCGTTTTTGTGCAGGAAATCAACTTTCAGAAAAAATCCCAGAAAATATGCCAAAAATCCTATTTTCCCAGAAGACTCACGGAGCCAGAAGACGGAGGGGAGAAGAGGCCTGAGGGGCCCACACCACCCCTGGCGCAGGCTAGGCCTGGCTGCGCCAGGGCATGGTGTGGCTGCCTCGGACTCCGCCTCGACCTATCCTTCCGCCTACAAATACCCTTTGACTTAAAAACACCGGGGGGTTCGACAATTTCCAGAGAAGAGTTCTGCTGCGCCGCCACCACTAGAAACCGCGATTCGGAACCAGTAACTCCGTTCTGGCATCCTGCCGGGACGAGGAATTGGAGGAGATCATCGCCATCGTCATCGCCAACGCCTCTCCATCAACCATCCATGATTCCCCCATCCATGAGTGACTAAACCCCCGCGGTAGGCTATGGAGCTGGTAGGGATTGGATGAGATCGTTCATGTAATTGCATAAAATTGTTAGGGCAAGGTGCCTAGTATCTATTGTTAGTGTTTTTTTTTTTGAAATTGTTGCAACTTGTTATTCTTAATGCTTGTCACTAGGGCCCGAGTGCCATGATCTCAGATCTGAACATGTTATTGATTCATGCTGATATTATTGTTTATGATCTTACCTACAAGTTGTATACACATATCATTGTCCGGAACCCGAGGCCCTGAAGTAACAGAAATTGGGATAACCGGGGGGATGGTTGTGATGTGAGGATCACGTGTGTTCACACAGTGTTAATCTTTACTCCGGTGCTCTATTAAAAGGAGCACCTTAATTGCCAGTAGATTCCCTAGAGGCTCGCTACAACGGGCTGACAGGACAAAAGATGTGTAAGTTCTTATTGCGAGCACGTATGACTATATATGGAACACATGCCTATGATTACTCAGTAGTTGGATGCTTTATTTTTATTATCTGCAGATGCCCTTGGTCTTGATTATTACATGAATTGTCTTATCCATACAATGCCCATCCATCCCTATGCCTACCATACTTTAATTCTGTTGTTTATTACAATTGTTACTACTGTCTTTATTTTACTACTGCTGTTACTTTGCTATTGCTACTACAAAACAGTTGCTACTGATAAACTATTGCAAGCAAGACTGTTTCCAGGTGCAGCTGAATTGACAACTCAGTTGTTAAGGCTTATAAATATTCTTTGACTCCCCTTATGTGAAATTAATAAATTTGGGCTTTACTTCCCTCGAAGACTGTTGCGATCCCCTATCTTGTGGATCATCACATCACAAAGCGCACAAAAATGAGATATGCTACCTCAAAGTTAGATATCATAAAGATGTCATTTCTAGCAAGAGGCCGATTCAAGACATGAAAACATTTATAACACTTTCTTCGCTTCTGTGTGGACTGTGGAGTAAACCGGAGACTTGTGTCGGATTGTCACTGTGTATGCTATATATTATGACCTTGATATTTTTGGATTTTTACGCCTTTTTGGAACACATACATAAACACGGGAGTGGGCCAAGGATAAGATTATGATGTATTGACTTCTTAAATACAGACATTTGTGAACATACATCTTCAAATATTCTACAAAAATTTGTGTTGATTTGTGGACATAGAGAGAGGGTGCATGCAAAACCCAAATAATGTTTCATGTGAAACTTCATGAAATTTTGGAAGAGTGCATGCAAAACTCAAACGATGGTTTTACACAGTGAAAACGCGGTCTATCCAAACTGTCTTGGTAGCAAAAAATATTATGCTTTGAAACTAATGGGTGCTACAAAAATCATATAATTTGATCAACATGGCAAAAATGATATGAGCCCGCTGTGTATTCAAATGTCAATGGCCTCTATAATTCACATGATTCGTAAAATATAGCAGTAGAACACTGCATTATTGGGTTGTTACGTCCCCTTGAATCTTACATGGCTAGAAAACTACCCATCTCTTTCATTTGCAGGATCTTAAAAACACGAGAATGGGAAAACATATACGAGTATAGGGAATGATGCATGAATTGAAAATATAAGAATTCGTACTAGAAGTTATTTGGTTGTATCATAGGAAAACATATGATTTTGTTGAAAGAATAGGTGCATGACATAGTTGTCACAGAAACAAATGTAAATTTCGAGTAGGATGGATCTAACATTTTTTCCTAGGGATCTGCATGTAAAATAGCTCATTAAGTTATGTGGTTTTCAATATTACAGACGAAACAAGCTTTATATAAAAAATAATTTGAGAAATAGAATCCTGCAAAATTCTGATTAAATTCTTACTACCCCCATACTGAAATACATGGCATACATTTTTAGTCGAAAATCAGCATCTTGTACTTGAGTGCATGGAAGAAAAATATAAACATCTATAATATTGAATGAATGGAACTATGAAAATGTAATTTCTGGAATATCTGTTGATATTGTAGATATCCATATTTGTGTCTTTAAATTGGTCAAACTTATAAACTTAGAAGATCTTGACTCTTCTAAAAAAATACATGCCTTGTTTTTTTAGTGGATGGATGATAATGTACCAAAGAGATTGCATATAAATGTGCCTGCAACAGCATTCATTGTCGGCCGTAACACTGATTCCTCCAACTGGCAAAAGCCATAATCCAGGTAAAATATCTATGCGCCGAATAAGGGATAGATAGTACTCCAAACTACGAGTAGTACCCTACGGTAGACATTTCAGCGTCCCATCCAGGAGTCATCCTATTGAAGTATTGATGGAGCCGAACTAGATCGTACGCGCCGGTTCATAGCCGTGGCTAGAAGCAGAAGACACGCAGCCACGGACAGAAGCAGCACAAGCTGCACCTGACACACCGGGACCCACGGAGCATGTCTGAGACCGAGAGCACAAATTTCTTTTGTGTGAGAGCACACAGCGTGTTTGCCACTGTCTGTGTCGAGGTTCTCGCTCGCCTCTCGCCTGTAGCTAGCCCCCTGCTGACGCTGAGTACCAGCAGCCACGTACGATATCTCGCAGCCAGGAGGTACAGTCGTACAGATAGCGTGTCCGTGTATTGCGTACACCGCGTAGGACAGACGACGTATGGGTATGGCGGTACGGGACACCCATGCCACCGCCGCTGTCCGTATTTGTACAACCAGCTCATCTGTGCTCCTGCCCGTTTTCCCAACTGATCTCGATCCATGCTTCCGATCCTCTTAGCTAGCCGCTGGGCAACATCTGTTACCCTGGCCGATCACATTAGCACACGTCCCCAATTAGTAATCATGATGGTAAACATAAACGTTCTCAGGAAAGTCGTGACGATAATTTTTTTTGCGAGGAGTGACGATAATTAATTGCCAGGAAGCTTTCCTAAGACGGTCCATAAACCGCATTTTCTTTTCTTCATCAAGGGCGTACAATTACAAATGGCAGCACGCCCACCGCTCCCCGTCTCCTGTAACTCCATTATTTGGTGCTACATAACACATTGACAGGAACCTCGCGTCCCCATCGTGTTTGCAGTGGCTCGCATTAAGAGCGCACGGCTTCGCGTCGAGATCCGACACTAATCCATCCTGCCTGCGTGTAATTACTTCGCGCCACTCGTACAACATCATAATTAGCAGTACAGTACACCACTGTCACCCAAGCGTTCGTTTCCAGCACCTACAACGACGCCAGGATCCCTGTCTATCTATACACACTGTCAAAAGCAAGCAACACTCGGACTCGAAACATGGAGGTTCTTTCTTTCTTTTCCTCCGCGCCCCCGCCCTCTCTCTAATTTATACTAGGTAGCATTGCTCTTTCCAGTATTTTTACATTTCTCTCGTTTCCTCTGGATTACTCCCACCGATCCATATTAATCCACTTTAATTTGTTAAAATTTAGATAAATCTATATACTAAATAGTATCTAGATTCATTCAAATCTAGATAAATGTGAGTCAATTAATATGGGCCAGAGGGAGTATATGAAGTGGTTCTTTAGAGCATCTCCATTCGTTGGGCAAATCCAGGCCGAAAACCGGACCTTTTTTTGGCCGGACGAAGCAAGTTCTTGGCCTGGGTACGCCGAGCTCCCCACTCGCATACCCAGGCCGAGTCCCAGGTTCGGCGAAATTCAGTTAAACTCGGCAAAATATGGGCGAATATATGCGGATTTTATTAAGTAGGGCAAGGACGCACATATTATATCGAATTAAAAACTGGGAAAAGGCCGCCTCCGCCGTGGTCGACGCCGGACGCCGCAACTACAGGCCGAGGCGGGGGTGGTTGCCGGCCTAGATGTGCTCCATGAAGCCGGCGAGAGTTCGCCCTGGAACGCTCCAGAAGCAGCGGCGGAAAGCCACATTGTGACGCGGCGGCGGCGAGCCCGGCGGTCCGTCGTGTCGAGCGAGTTCCTCGAGGCATCTGTCAGCGAAGAACTGCCTCCAGAAGACCAGGTTGCCAGGATCCTCGGCGAGGTCCGGGTCTTGCATGGCGGCGATAGCCGCCTGGATCTCTCCGACGAGGTCCTCTTCGGCCGGCACCAGCGGAACAGGAATCCCGCCGACGCTAAGTTGCCAGCCTAAGAGGAGACGAGTGTCCGATGGCGCCATATAGCGCGCCTTGCGGAGGAGTCGGGCTTCCCACGGCGGCATCGTGTGTCGGCCCTCGGCCATGGCTTCTCGGCGGAGTTGAGGAGGAAGAAAGGTGTGAACGTCCGAAGTTCGCCGGAGTTGGGGGTGGTGTGAGAGGCTGTGAAGAGAGACAGCGAGATGTACACCTTTTATAGGCGGAGTTCGGCGGCGAGGGCGGGAGGGGTGTAGCGGCGAGGGCGGGAAAAGGAAAACGGCGAGAAGGATGGCGACGACTCGGATTCTGTCGCTGACAGGCTGGTCCACTCGGCCAATTCACTGTGTCCGGCGTCCCCAGGGCGTACCCGGGATCCTGGGTTCGGCCTGCATAGTCCGGACCAAAGTTCGTCCAAATCCGACCGAAAAGAGGTCTCTAGGTACGTGACTAGGCCTTTTCGCCGTTCGGATCGGCTTTCTGGATAGGCGAGTGGAGAGCCCTGGTGTGCGGGTTCCTCTTCTCTATTAGTGTCCTTCTTTAATCAGGAAAAGCTCAATCAATCAAGCTGGCCAATTTTGTGGCAACATAATGAGTTTTATTATACTTTCCTGGCGCACAAGTACCGTGGCGCCACTTCCGGTTGTTGCTCTCGCTGTCACAGACCTCTCCCTCACTACATGTAGATGTAGTAGCATATATCTAGTGAAAAATTGGTGGAAAGAATCGAAAGATCCTGCTTTCTTTCTTTTACGCGCTTTGCATTCCGGATCTCCCAAATAGTACCGGCCACCCACCCATCCAAGTTTAACGCAAGTAAGAGCAAGTTTAATAGTAAAGCTATAAGCCATCGCCACATCATCTATAGTCAGCTTAAGGCCTTTTTCAATGAGTGTTTTTAGCACGATATTATAGGCAAATTGCTTATGTGGTACTGTAGTTAATGAAAAGAGAAGATGGAGTTGTATCTTAGGCCTGAGTATTTTAGCTCTATATCCTAGGCGATTTGCTTATGTCGCACATTAGTTAATGATAAAAGAGAGTGGTGTTGTATCTTAGCTAAGCTACACCTCTTGCACGCAACCATGACAGAAAATTGGCTAGCCTAATCCATACATGCCCGAGCCTAAATCATTAAATACATGAACCCTTTATTTAGTTATAAATAAGTACTAACTGTTATAGCTAGCTGTTTCTTAGTATATGTAAGGCCTTTCACATTGTACTAATTGTTTCTTAGTATATGTAAGGCCCTTCACAATGGAGTGTATCTTAGCACGTTACCATAGGAGTTATAAATACCTAAGAAACAACATCTCCAATGCATTGTATCTAAGAGGTTGTATCTTAATTTATGTTTTTGCTCTCATACATGCATTTGATTGGGCTATCTACTCTTTTTGTCTATGATTACGTGCAAGGGGTGTATCTTAGCTACTCCCTCCGTTAGGGATTTTAAGACCTAAGAGCTTTTTTTAAATGTTAGGAATTACAAGTCCTTTTCTCATTTATTACCATCTCTCATCCAATGCATGGTCTTTCTTTTCTTTCTCTTCTCGCATGCATGTATAACTATTGGTGTATGTAGTAATCAAGAGGGTGAGTTATTGCTTTTCTTAATCCTATCAAAATGGTCCATAGGCCTTATACTCCCTATCAGAGGGAGTAAGATACAACAACCTCTTCTCTCCTCCTTAATTAGCATGCTACATAAGCATTTTGCCTAGGATGCCGCGCTAAGAGACTCCCATTGTGAAAGGCCTAAGTGCCTATGATAGCGTGTTAAGAAACAGTCCATTGTGAAAGGCCTTAGCTTAGCTACAAGCCTTGCACGGTATCATAAGAAAAATACATGGTTAGCCCAATCAAATGCATGCATGTACCCAAAATCATTAAATATAGATACAACTCTTAAGATACAATCCATTGTACTAGTTGTTTCTTAAGATACACCACTACCTAAAATAACGAGCTAAGAGACATCCCATTGTGAAAGACCTTTAGCCAACACATACAATATTTACCATGCTTGTCCAGTGATTGCTGCAATCGACAAGATTCGGCATCTAGGATTTGTAATACACGATGTAAAATGTTTTTGAGCTGCAATATATCAAGGTGCGTATGCACTCTGTTTTCTGTTAAAAAAAGTAAGAGAAAGTTCAATAGTAAAGCCTGCTGCTGGCTATAAGCCACTGTCACATCATCTATAGACAGCCTAATAGCCAATACATACAATAGTTAGTTATAAATAAGTACTATTTTATTTAGCTAAGGCTCACCTTACACTCACACAAAGTGCCTAGCAGCACGTGCTATAGTTAGCTCTTGCATAAGGCCTTCCACAACATTGTAAAATGGCGATGCCCAATTCCTTTCCGGCACCGATGGCCGGTGCCCACACGTTGCATGACCGGTGCCTGCATCACAATTTCAAGACATCGGAGCATATAGGTGCTCTGATTCCCAGTTTCAACAGCCAATAAAATATGCATATTATCGAGAGTTGACAGCAACCCATCTCAGTTGAAACCTGGATGTTGGCTTGAGATCAAAATTGTTTATCTATATGGTGGGTCATGTACTTACTTTAAAGTTTTATAGTCTATATTTTCAGGCCTTGGGCATCGATCACACTATGAAGGGCCTAAGAGCCCACTAGTATTTTGTCTTCTCTTCTCTCTCCTCCACCTCGTCACAAATATATAGTCTATTTATAGTATTTTTATATATATAGTCTATATATAGTCTATTTAAAGTTTTATAGTCTATTTATACTACTATAAGCCTTGTACTTGCTTTAAATGGATCTCGGCTAGCAGCAGTACTGCAGTCGTATGGATAGACCCTAGTAGCGCAATCTCCGAATCTTCTTTTCCTTTTCTTGAGATTCGAGCGAGCGAGCCAGAGAAGTGGCATCGCATCGCAGCAGTGTGTTCTTGGGATTGCCAGGAACCAATCTCCCGTGAGCACTGCTCCTAGTCCAATATACCCACTGTACACAGGCATAGCCACCAAGAGGCTACGGAATCTGCGAGCGAGGGATAGTGGTGCTGTGTCGTCTCTGGGTGTGTATCGATCAAGGAACATGTTCAGATATACTCCCTCCGTTTTAAAATATACGAAAAAAATGAATCAAAACCTTTTTTAGTGTGTAGATTTATCTTAAAGTTAAATGAACCTATATACTAAAATAAGTCTAGATTCATCTTTTTCATAAACCTAAAACATCTTATACTCCCTCTGTTTTAAAATATAAGATGTTTTAGTTTTGTAAAGCAAATGTATCTAGACATATTTTAGTGTCTAGATTCACTCTAAACATGAGTGAACCTACATACTAAAACAAGTCTAGATACATTCTCTTCATAAACCTAAAACATCTTATATTTTAAAACGGAAGGAGTATTTTGAAAGGGAGGGAGTACTATCGCTGATGCAACAGTCGGCCATGCTTGGTTGCCCGCGCCTGCAGTATCTGCCTGCCCAGCGAGGGTTTCCGGGACAGGTAGTGGCACGCTGTCATATCGCTGCCCCAACCTTACGGATCAGCGCCTGTTTTTTGTAACTCGGACTCCTTGGCTGGGCAGGAAGGCTCTGTGATGATCTGGCCGGCCGCAGGTTGTATTGTACCAACGGAACCGGGGTCGTGGCTACACGCGTTTTGCAGAGTCCAGTGGCCGGTTCACTTGGGGTTGCCACTCTGTTGTATCGGTCGGGATATCTTTTGCTTGGCGGAGAACGTCGACACGGTAGACGTTCCTATGTACGCGCGGACCCATCCCAAGAGGTGGCGCGAGCATGCCGGGCAGGGGCGGAGCCAAGGGGGGGCTAGCAGGGGCTAGAACCCCCCCTAACAATCGGGCCTTCTCAATACATAGGTGTAGATTTTAGTACTAAACTAATGGCCTCATAGGCTTAATTAACACTAAGCCTAAATTTAATTGTTTTGTCGTGCTTCTCTATATCGAAAGCCAAATATAGCCCATGAATTATTTTTATTAGTCAACCGTAGTAACATGTCCTAACATTCTTCGTTTGTATAACTAGACCTAATAGTTAGCACCATATGCAATCATTCAGATTAATTGACTAGATGCATGTCACCATCGCTCGTTCCTATTCAGTAGCCAGACGCAATGCGATGCCACGACGGCATGCTAGACAGCCAGGTTGTTTTCCAGTTTGTACCTTTGTTAATCATGCCGCAACACCAGCAACAAGCATGTTGTGCCATCAAGTATAGGAATCAATCTTTCTCGCTCTGATTAAAGGTACCAAATCGTTAGTATTTTATCAATAGATTGCATAACCTATAGTATAATTGATTAATTTACAAAAAAATATGTGTATTTTGTTTGATGTTTGCTCGGTGATGATGACAACTTATTGCATAATAATTGAAAAATAACAATAGGAAGGTCACCTACAAAGGAATTATCAAGATTTATACTCGTAGAGATAAATTTGATCCAATATAAACTAATCTTTTGTTTTGTATTGTCTAAGATTTAGTGCTACATATTAATATCAGTTCTATGCCGATACTTTGATATACTGTTATGTTTTTTTATCCAAACACTTCTTCCAACACAAAATGATAGATAGTTTTTGTCTTCATGAGAAAAAAATCCTATATATATGATCATTAGTATCTTCGTCCCCCTCAATGTCAAATCCTGGCTCCGTCCTGATGCCGGGCATCCATGTCCCTGCTGTGCTTGCTATCCATTCACTTAGGAGTTAGGACACTGTTCGCGCCACAACTTCATGTCGTACGGCGTTGCTATCGGTTGCCATGCTGAGCCTCTTTGCTCTGCTAAATAAACAGCATTACTCACTTTGTTTAAAATTAGGTGTAGTACGAGCTAACTGATTAGTACTCTCTCCGTTCCAAAATATAAGACGTTTTAGGTTTGTAAAGAAAACGAATCTAGACTTATTTTTATATGTAGTTCATTCAATTTTGGAATGAATCTACACACTGAAAAAAGTCTAGATTCATTTTCTTCACAAAACTAAAACGTCTTATATTTTGAAACGGAGGGAGTAGAAGTACAATATGCGCACGGACATATAGACTCCCTTTAGCACGCGAAAACTGGCGACCACCCCGGCGAATCATTGGCGCGCCTCTGGCTCCGCCAAGCGACCGACCGAGCCCATGTTGTCTAACATTCCCGGACACGTAAGTTCGTGGTCGTGGGCACCCTCGGTGGCCGGCCGGTCAAATTAAGACGCACGGAACGCCGCGAACCGCCTTGCAGCCGTCCGCGTCGCCGTTCGCCCTCGCCGGCGCCGCACACTAAACTAGTATAGAGGCGGTTAGCACCTGCTTTCTGTTTCTGATGCAGGGTAAGCCTCAACATTGCTCCTTCTTTTCTACTCCCTCCGTTTTAAAATATAAGATGTTTTAGGTTTGTGAAGAAAATGAATCTAGACTTGTTTTAGTATGTAGGTTCACTCAACTTTGGGATGAATCTACACACTAAAAAAAAGTTTAGATTCATTTTCTTCACAAACCTAAAACATCTTATATTTTAAAACGGAGGGAGTACTTCCTCCGTTTCAAAATATAAGATGTTTTAAGTTTGTGAAGAGAACATATCTAGACTTGTTTTAGTATATAGCTTCACTCACGTTTGGAATGAATCTAGACACTAAAATAAGTCTAGATACATTTGCTTCACAAAGCTAAAACATCTTATATTTTGAAACGGAGGGAGTATATCGGTTCGGATCTTTCATCATTGCGCGTTGTCATTTGTTCATTCATTATTTCTCGCTTTCATTAACCGGCGATTACGCGAGATCCACTATCTGCTCTGTTGCTTAGTCCAGGAGAGCCACGCAGCAGCAGGAGTAGTTCTTCTGTTCCTCAGTAGTAGCAAAATTGTCGACCTCGTATATGCATGCATGTTCGCACACGGAGGAGAATCATAGATACGGTTGAAAACAACTGGACAACCCTTCACACTGCCAGTATGGGTAACTCGTCCGTGCATGCTTCAAACAACTTGTTTGTGCCATGCTGCAAACAAGATTGATAGGTGTAGCGTGTAGGCCCAGCAAGTACAGGAAAGCTCTGTTGTGTCGCAGACCACAGTGCGTATATCCATACTTGTGGGGTGGAGGCTGAGCGGCGCAAATCGGTTCATGCTCATGCTTTATACTCCTAATCTCATCATTAAAAGTACTTCTCCTAATCTCATCATTAAAAGTGCAAAAGGTCTCAGGTCCATATCCTATTAGTCGTAGTAGCTGCCCAATTAGTTTCGGTTGCTTTCGTAGGCTTCCACTTGATACAAACACTGCTGCTGATACAAATACTCACCGTCACCGATGAACTTGCCAAAAATGAAATACTTGTTCAGAATTCAGATCTGATGTGGCCTAAACACTTTGCAAAGTGTTGATCTGGTAAGCATTATAGCAGTGGGCACGACCAATTGCTTAATATAGGAGGTCCCCGTCTTAGTACTAGTAGCTTCCTTAAAAAAGTATAGATTGTAAAGCAGGTGTGATGTAATATTTCACTTCCAGCAATCTGTCACTATCCTAGCTAATAAACAGCTAATATGAGCTAACTCACTCGTTCAAAAATAAGTATACTTCTAGCCCAATGAAACTAACAAAAGGTGTACCTCTTTGAAACAGGCATTCGCCGAGCTATATTAATATGTCCACCATTTGATACAGCTGCTAGGCTAGACAGCACGACGCTCAAAAGAGAAAAACAGAGAACCAATTGTAGAGTAGGTGTGATGTAAGAGGTTCCCTCGGCCGGTACCTAAAGAAAAAAAAGAAGAGCCTCGCTCCTGCGTCGTCCCCGTGGGAGACGACAAGGGTGCCCCCGAGCCGTCCCCTCCTCTACCGTCCTCCTATCTCTCCCTCGCCGCCGCCGGAGGATGCCGCCGCGGCAAAGTCCGAGTGGTCCCCGCAGCGGCGGGCCGTCCTTTCCCCGCGTGTGAGTGGGGGGCTCGCGGGCGGCTTCCTCAGGTGGCGGCGCACCTTGGGGCGGCCATGGCGTGGCGGTGGCGGCTCCTGGTCGTGGACGGAGTTCTCCGGAGGTGCAGGGCGGATGGAGGTGAGGGAGGGCTGGTGCTGCGTGGGATTGGGGGCAGCGGGTGGCGGGCCCGGATCTGGGCCAGGTTGGGCTTGATCTGGGCCAACAAGCCCTGTCCGGAGCTTCTCCATTGCCATTTCTCACTTCCCCACTGCTTTGCGGATGGGGCACCGGATTTGGGCCGGGCGGGCCTATCTCCGGTGGCCGACCTACAGACCCACCTAGGGCTCTGCTTGGTTGCGACTTGGGGGTGGCACGGAGGTGCCGTGCTCACCGTGCTTGTTGCATCTCTGCTCTCTACATGTTGATCCGGCTCCGGTCGTGATCGGGTGGTCGCCCGGCGCATCCACTCGGGGTGTATCCATGGGCGGCATGGATTCGTCGTCTTTGTCATGTTCGTCCCATCTCGACCGTACAAGCCCAGGTGGTGTTCCTCAGACCGGTGGTGGTCTAGTAAAACCGGGTGCGCGCGGTGGTGGTGGTGTTGCTTCTTGGTGGCAGGGACCGACGGTGGCAGTGGTTCCCCTGAGGGATGGCGAAGTAGGGGTTTGCATGGGGTTGGCCTAGACAACGGTTCCCTTGCTGCAGTACGGCGGCGGGGCTTCACGAGCCATTGTGGGCTCGACCAGGCCAGGTGGGTCTGGTTTGCCCTGTGGTTGTACCCGGTCGGCTACCACCTTCCGGTGGTGGAGGTAGTCCCCTCCCGCGAACTGTTGTTTCGGCAACCCTCATCGTCGCTACCTCTTTATTGTTTCTTGGCCCTACTTCGCGTGTCACGGTGAGATGGCGGTGGCGGATTCATGACCGGAGTGGCGTGCGCTGGCGGGCGGCGAGCATGGTGGAGCACTGTCTGGGTGTGTGGTTTTTTTAGGGGTTGGGATAAATCCTTGTCATTTTGACACCGGCGTGGTGATGCTTGTGGGTGCCACCGTCCTTGTTGAGGGGCGTCGGGTGTACCTCTTTCCCACCTGCCGGAGCATGTCGGGGGAAACCCTAGGACTTGTCCGGGCAGCGGCGACGTCATTGTCGCCTTCCTTCCTGGAGGTGCTGCTTGGTGCGCAACGCGTCGGAGTGCTAGGCGTGTGATGGTACTTAGCTGGAGGACGCAACGGTCGCGATTCCACCTCGTTTTCGTCGAGCCACTACTATCGGCTTTGCTTTCTTTTTTCTTTCTTTTTGATTTCTTTGTTTTTCTCTTTTGGGCGTTGTGCTGTCTGGTCCAGCAGCGGTCTTAAATGATTGCTATATTAATATAGTTGGGCGTATGCCTGTTTCGAGGAGGATGTAATAGGAGGTCCTTGTATCAGTAGTAGCTTCCTTAATAGGAAGTCCCTCTAGCAGTGGGCACGGCCAATTGCTTAATAGGAGGATCCTGTATCAGTAGTAGCTTCCTTTAAAAAGAGCATAAATTGTAAAGCAGGTGTGATGTAATATTTCACTTCCAGCAATCTAACGTCGCCCCAAGCTTAGATCTAGGGTTCAATTTGGTTTAACTGTGGAGCATGTATTCGTGCCACATAGGTTTAGCTATGAAGTCGCTTGAAAAGGAGCCCTCACCGATACCGCCCTAGATTGGTAGGATGTGTCCTCGCCGTTTAAGTATATCATATATTTTAATTTTGAACAAAATTAGCTTTTACTTTATGTGAGAAACTTTTGTCGTAATTTAAATTTATGTTTAGACGCCCAAAGTATTGAGCTATCGAGCTACTATTCCCATATCGAACTCGTACTAGGGGCATACCCTTCCCGCACCACCACTATTCACTGGTAAAAACGTGTCATGCGTCCCGATTGGTAAGGGGCTTTAGTCCCGGTTGCCCAACCGGGACGGGGCAATCGGGACTAAAGCCCCAACCTTTAGTCCCGGTTGCCCCACCAACCGGGACAAATGGGGGCACACATGGTGGCGTCAGGGCACGAGGGGGTGGAGCATTAGTCCCGGTTCGTAACACTAACCGGGACAAATAACCTTCTGCCGTGGCAGAGTTTTGCTCATTTCTCTGCCGCGGCAGAGAATTCATTTTGGCATATTTTGTTGCTGCGGCAGCATTTTCGCCACTTTTTGTGCTGCGGCAGAGAATTCATTTAGGTTGATTTATTATTTATTTAGTGTTTTGCACTCATCAATGAAGGAACCATTATATTACACAAGATCATCATGACAATATTACATTCGTTACACGGATCGAGTTCATGCACTACATACAAAAGTTGCTCTTTGTACAATCCCTATTGTCTATATATAGCCAATAGTATTCCCCTTTTGGGTCTAGGACTTCTGCATCCAAGAATCCCGCCAATTCCTCCTGAATTGCCCGTACGCGATCCTTTGGCAGAAGACCGTTCCGTAGACGTTCGATCTGATTTAAAAAAGGAGTCAGCCTATATGAATGAAACTAAACACAATTTGATTGAAATTAAAAACTATGGAAATTGTTTACGTACGTGAAGTTGCTCTAAATTTCTTCCCTTCTCATCGCACGTCTGCCGGGTGAACTCGCAAACATAATATCCACATAGATTGTTACCTGGTCCCTGCGTCAGGCACTTTACGAGAACATAGTTCAATCAAAATAATAATCAAGCATGATAATAACTGTATTAAAACTAGAATCAAAGATATGCACGGATATAGCTAGTGGTGCTTACATCTAGTGCTTCAAATGTAAGCTCCTCTTTCCAAACACCCCTAGCCTTTTTGGTGAACCTTTTCCAAGCGCTGTCCGGCGAAGAAAACGAATAAAACAAGTTATTAAGTACTTGATATCATAAAATTTACAAACGTTGCCGATATAGTGTCGTAATGATTAGAATTACCGCTGGAGAAGTATCTGCATGTCCTTCCACGTCTCAAGGGGTTTATGTTTCGAGTCCATGACTAGTACACGCCATTTGTCAAGTTGAATGATTAACAGAATATAGTGGTAGCTGCGAATGCATAACTAATCAATTATATACTTAACATCGAGTAAGAGAAATAGAAAGTGTATACAAGACAATAACACTCACTTGAAGTTGTAAGGAAATAGTATTTCCCTTTTGGTTTCTTGAAACCTTAACGCGTGTACTATATTATACTCCGTATCCTGGGGGTTTGTTTTGAGATTAGCTTGATGAACCCAATATGGGTCAATGAAGCCAATGTCATAGACTTGTCCTCTGCTGCATTCGAGAATCTTCATTCTACATATTACAGTATGATTATATACATGCAATAAACAAGGTGAGATAGCTGGAGACTAAATTAATTACAGAATTAGTACTTACAGACAATAGGAACTGATGATCGATTTGTCCAAGGCGTCTTGATTGAATAATTGAAATAGTTCATCAAATTCAATGAATATCATGTCATCCATATCTTTCCCATAATGCTTTTTTGTAACCTTCAGCAATATCCAGTTAGCCCTGGCCTTTGTGGCATGCAAGTACCAGTTATGCAATCTTCACATTTTTGTTGGAAGATTATTTACCTCCTCAGGTTTGACGAGAGGTTTGCCGTACTGGTATTTGTATGCTACTTCACTCACGGGGAAGTACTCTAACTAGGATAAATCTTGCAATACTCATACCTTGAGCATGGCAGCTTCTCCAGACAGTGCAACAACCTCTGGATCATACTGCTCTTCGGCCCCATATTTGCTCGACCCCACATTGGTTTGGGAAATCACCTTGAGAGGGGCGCAAGACTGTTTTGCTTGTTCTCCGAGCTGGGCAACAGATTTCTCGCTTGCATCCGTACTGCTCTTCGAGGCTTTTTGTGTCGCATGTGACTTGAGAATAGAACGCTCATAGTCTGATGACAGCTTTGGCTCGGGTTGGTGAAGAGACTTTAGCATTTTCAACACTTTGGCCTTTTCTTATTTCGTGTTGGGGAACTCTGGCTCTTTCGGCCGCCTCAGCTTAGCGAAAAACGCTGTCGTTTCCGCATCAACGATCGCCACAGTCTCCTCTTCAGTACAATCATAAGCTCTCTTGGGAGGAACCTTTGGTACTTTTGGAAGAGGCTCTTGTTTACGTTTAGGCGATCGCTTACCACGACGCATAGTAGCGGTACGCTTACGCTTTTTATCCTGAGGCGCCGGCGATGGCTCCCGCGGCGATGGCTGCGCCGGAGATTGGTGAGGCGGCAGGTGAGTGGTAGCGGGCGGGTGAGCGGCGAGGCTGCCGCGGTGGCGACGACCTCGCTGGAGACGGGTGAGGCGGCGGCGAAGATGGCCTTGGCGTGTGATTTCGAAGCACGATACATTCCTTTGGCCATAGAATGGTGACGTTTTTTGCGTCTCCCAGTACATCATCCCTTCACCTGCAGGGTAGTCAAGATCCAAAACTTCAAAGGTGGGCATGATTTCATCCACCCCGACAACAGCGTAGCCCTCTGGAACCGGACGACAGTGGTAAGTTGGTGTGGGTCCAATTGTTAAGGCATAGCCGCCACCTTCATTGATATGTTCACAACTTTGACATGTAGCTCGCATGTGTCATCTCGTGATATCATCCATCGGGTAGCCAACAGAGCCATCGTCGGTGCACCATCGTCATCGCCATTGTCATCACCCGGGATCTCGGTGGAAGCCACACGCTTTTTGATTATTCGATAGGCGGCAAAGATCGAATGCGGTGTCTTCTTGAGATGGGCCGGTAGTACTTTGCTCTTTAAGTGCGTTAATTTCATCTTGTTGTTGCTTTAATCGTTCTTCAATTAAACACATTCGCTCTTTCTGACTATCTGCTTCAACTTCCGTCATGTCCTTTCTCCTCTGACGGCTTCTATCAGGATATTTCTTCCTCTCTTCGGGAAACCCAGTCCTCCATGGTTGGGAGCCTATTTTGCCTCGTGTTCGTCCATCATGTTCCTTATTTCCAAGGGCGAGTGTGAGCTCATCATTCTCTCTATCGGGAATGAAGTCCCCATCTTTAACAGCCTTTACTGCTTTTCTCATCCTCTAGATTGGCAAGGGGTCTTCTTTATATCGTATGTTATATATACACCTCCCTTCCGAGTCCAACGTGCCCTCATGCCCGTAAAACCAATTCCTTGCACGTTCTACCCAATCGTCTGTCTCTGGGTGATCTTTTTAGCACGCAGTTCATTCTCAAGTTTCTCCCACTTAGGAATGCCAGCCCTGTAGCCACCTTGCCCCATAGTATGGTGATACTTCTTGTTAGCAGCATTCATCTTATTCGTTGTAGACATTTTCTTAGTTTTTTCTGATGTCTTGTATTCCACAAACTCAGCCCAGAATGGTTTTATCTTCTGAAACTGAATATTCTTGAAATCGGGAGTCTTCTCTTTCACGACATAGTCAAGGTGCAATATTTTCTTCCAGTTGGTGAAACACTGGGCCATCTTCTTCAAAGCCCACTCCCTGACCTTAGCCTCCATGGCTCTCCCATGTTCTTGCAGGGGTTCGTAGCATGGAAAACAAAAATTTTCTATCGCATACAAACAAACAAGCCAAGATCTATCTACTAGATTGTAGCAACGAGTCGTTTGGAATAACTTACCCTCGAAGATTCCAAAGCGGTTAACGAGAGCAGATTCTCGTGGGTGATGTAGTCGTACACTTCCGATCTCAAGATCGCGTAGACGATCCTTCCGGCGCCACGTTCCGGCAGCGCTCCCGTAGTCGGTCACACGTTCGGTACTCGACGAAGACCTTCCTCTCCCTTGTTCCAAAGAAAATGCGGAGGTTGTAGCACTCTCCTCGTGATTCCGACAACGGCTGTGGTACGGGAAGTAGAGGGAGATCCATGAGGCTTCGCTTAAGCCGGTGCAGTATGGTGGAGCTTATGAGAGAGGCTATTAGTGGTCTAGTAATTAGACACACCAATTAGAAGGCTCTAAACCAATTAGAAGGCTCTAAACCGTGGCTAAAGCAATTAGAAGCTCTAAACCAAAACGGCTCTAAACCGGAGATCTAGAGGTGAAACTTGTGTGTTCTAGGAGGAGCCCCGCCTCCTTTTATGGGAGGGGGTCCTTGGCGCCAGGAGGAGGAGTCCCTCCCAACTCGGCCTAGGGCTGGCGCCCGGCTGGAGTCCAACTCCTCCTCCGGTTGGTTCCAACTCCTCTTGCTTGTTTCCCAGTTTCTTGTTTTGGCAGTTTGACTTTCAAACTGGACATTTGACTTTTCTGTTTTAGGATTCAATTTAATCCTTTATTTGGGACAGCAAGAACACTTAGTACATGATGCAATCATTCAATGAGTAATGACACATTCATGTACCCCTTCCCCCCGGAGTCTTGGACAATCCGAACCTTCTAGAACATTCAGATGAAAACAGGAATCATTCCCCAACTCCGAAACGGGACTTTCCTTATATGAATTTTATTCTCCGGACCATTCCGGATCACCTCGTGATATCCCGGATCCCATCCGAGACTCCGAACAACATTCGGTCTCTTTCTCATAATACCATAACTACTCAAACAACGTCGAATCCTTAAGTGTGTCTCCCTACGGTTCGTGAATTATGCGGACATGATCGAGACACTTCTCCGAACAATAACCAATAGAGGAATCTGGAAATTCATGTGGCTCCCACATATTTCTACGATTACTTTGCGATCGAATGAACCACTTACATACGATACCAATTTCCCTTTGTCTCACGATATGTTACTTATCCGAGGTTATGATCGTCGGTATCTCGCATACCTAGTTCAACCTCGTTCGATAAGTACTCTTTCTCGCTCCGTGATATGTGATCCCTTGTGAGCCAGTCACATGCTTGCAAGCTAATTGGATGACATTCCACCGAGAGGGCCCAGAGTATATCTATCCGTCATATGGATGGACAAATCCCACTCTTGATCCATGTGTTTCAACCAATACTTTCCGAACACTCAATGCCACCTTTATAGCCACCCAGTTACGGTGTGGTGTTTGATGTCATCAAAGCATCCATCCGGTAAAGGTGATATGCATGATCTCATGGTCGAAGGAATTAGGTTACTATGTATCAGAAAGCATATAGCAATTGAACTATTTAAATGACTTGATCTTTATGCTACGCTTATCTATAGGAGTATGTCCATCACATCATTCTCCTAATGATATGATCCTGTTGTTAATAACATATCTATGTTCATGATCAGGAAACCATGATCATATATTAACCAACAAGCTAGTTTAACAAGAGGCTTTACTAGGGACTCTTATTTTAGTTTACAAATCACACAAGTATTAATGTTTCCGGTTAATACAATTATAGCATGGTATGTAAACATTTATCATAAGTGTGAAGATATGATAATAACCACTTTATTATTGCCTCTTGGGCATATCTCCAACAGTCTCCCACTTGCACTAGAGTCAATAATCTAGTTTCAAACCTTTGTGTATTCAACACCTATGGCTTTCCGGTGTTGTAAGTACACGTTCGCTAGTGGTCAACTGATCTCCGGATCTGACACTTCCAGGTCCGTGTGTAATTGCATGTCTTTGCGTCTCTACGCATCACTCATTCTCTAATGAGATGGCTTTGTATAAATTTGGTCTTTCGGTGTGACCTTTAGCTCTTTGGGGTTAAAACATGTTGATAATATTGTCGCACAATATATCTTCATAGTATTATCCCTCTGTGAACTACACCTAGTTTGATAACAAACTACTTGACACAAATGCCCTCTTTTGCTGCTATAGTAGCAGTCATATACTTAGCCATTTGTTGTAGTATCTGTCACAATGTTTTAATTTTTGGAACTCATCCAAATCCATTATGGAACTCACTTTCCATTATATTGTGCCACCCTTAGTTTAGATTGAGATAAATTTAATTTGTACTTTGTGACAAAACTAGTATCAATGTAGTACTTTTACAATGAACTAACCATCTATTTGTCACTTCTACAAATAGTATACTCTTAGTTCTTCCAAAAGATCATAAGAATATCCTTACTATTGTCCAATGATCATCTTACGAATCATTCTGGTATATGCTCACAACATTTAGAGCATAGGACATATCTGGATTTGTACATATCACAGTATGATATAAATACTCTTTGTGATTTTATACATCAAGTATCAATCTATACTTGATTATTTGTTTCACTTTACCAAATGTCAATACACTTGAATATATCATCAACATTGAATTTATTCAATCCTTTACGTATCGACAAGAACCTCTCTTGTAGTTTCTATATTGAACTCATTCAATATCTTGTCTATGTACTTCTGGCACAACCATATTAGCGTCTATTGATGCCAAATATTTAGGTTTTGCCTAAGTCTTTCATCGGGATGAAATTCTTAATATGTGTTAATAAAAGATACATTATTTCCAATCAACAATATGTCTTCCACATAATGTATTAGAAACATGTCTTAGCGCTCCCACTTAATTTCTTGCAAATGCAAGCATCTTCATTGTCTCTAATGAACTTTTAAACTCCTTTAACAGTTTCATCATAGTGAAGATTCCAACTCCGCGATGCTCACTTCAACCATTGAAGTTTGCATATGCTTTTAGCATCCTATGAATTAACAAAACCCTATGGACCGTGTTATGCACATGTCCTAGGTAACGATTCTTTTAGAAGAACTTGTTTTGTTTATTCAACTATCATATAACAAAATTATATGTAGTGGTTGCTACATTAATCCGTCTAGACTAAATATCACTATGAAAGATCAAATCTTGTCATAGTCAACCTTTGAACATTGTTGTGAACTCTTTCCCAACATGTCGACTATTTCATAGATGTGAAACATCCATGTCTATTTCTTTATAGATCCAAACACAACTGTAAGGTCTTACACCTTTCTTGAGGGTCCTTCAAGTTCAAAACTTGATTTTCTCGTGTATGGAACTATCACGGATTTTATGGCTTCAAGCCATTTTACGGAGTCAGGGCCCATCATCGCTTCTTTGCATGTAGTCGGTTCATTATTCTCAAATAATGATTCAACCCTCAAATCTTGGTATTTGATTGTTTACCCGACCTACTTGTTTCAATAGGAACTTAGATCTCCGTGATCACAACCTTTGAGGCACGTGAGCCATGAGCATTGTTCGCCTCCAAACACTTTTCTTGCGCAACTCTGCACATATAGCTAAGGTTCTTTTAACCTTATCAAAGTTCTATTGTCCTCCCACTTAACTTTTCACGAAAAATTCCTTCTCAAAGAAACTTGACGTTCTAAGCGACAAACACTTTTGTCTCCGGTGTTTTATGGAGGAATACTTAACATTCATACAAAGACAGGTTCATCCGACTTTGGTTGCACACATCTTTCTTATGCATAGCATACCAATGTTTTAAGAAAGGACTACTTGGGTTTTATCCCAAACCATAACTTTATATGGTGTCATTTCAACGGATTATGATGAAGCTCTTTTAAGTGGAAAAACGGTAATCTCTAAAGCTTTTAATCTTTAAAATATAATGGCAGTTTTATGAATTACACCTTCGATCTTACCATGTCAAACAAGGTTTAATTACATATCTCGAACGCTCCATACTCTTATGGTGTTTCGGGAAATGCAAATCCACGGAACGATTCCTTAAATCTTAGATATTATGCTAAACTTGTAACTCAAATATCTTCCTTTATGATCTTTATCATAAACTGTTTATATTCTTGTTACAATGATTTTGCACTTCATCTTGAAAGTCTTTGAACTTTTCAAATGTTTCATACTTCATCCTTATTAAGTAAATATTCATATATTCACTCAAATTTTCGGAGAAAGCAAATGAAGTTGAAATCCATCGCTCTTGACTACACATAACGGACTTTATACAACAATATGTACAAATTCCAATAAGCTAGTCTTTCGTTCCCTTTTTGGCCTATGAACGAAGTTTCAATTATCTCTAGGAAAGTTTCACAAGCGTCATTTGATCAAAAATCAAAAGACTCCAAAATTCCATCCACATGGAGTTTCTTCATGTTTTCTTTCCAATATAATTTAAACGGCGATGTCACTTCCTAAGTGATTTTTCAATCAATTTGTCTTTCGACATTTTTAGCACTAGTTTTATGGATGTGATTTCTCCAACGAGATTTGTGAATCATCCATCTTTTATGGATTACGGAATTATTTGAACAACCCTTTTGTTCTCATAATACCTGATAAAACAAATCTTGAAGGCAAGCTTTGATGTTTAACGAGCAACACAATAACCCTTTATTTGTTCTCGATGAACATCATCACATATTCTTTTGCTAGTTACTTAGGCCATTGTAGTTCATGAATTGTGTTGTTTCGTATGACGATTCATACCAACAAATTCAGTATCAAATACTTAAGAACCACATTGTTTAATAAGCAAAGAATATAGCCATAACATGTATATCATCTATATACTTAAATTGAACAATTCTAATCTTTTCTTTTCTGCCATATATTTATGAGATTCCCTTTCAGTATTTCCTTTTCTGTTTGAAAGAATCTATCAATATCAATAGTGGAGTCATACATATGACACATAGTCCAAAGCGTGTATAGTTAAATACCAATGTCTTTGGACTTGCACCTTGAAGTAGATCACCATCATCAAATGTTTGGTGTTCTTTCAAATTCCTTTTTTTTAGTAATCTCTTGGTGTAGTAAACATTTTACCTACATCAAATATTCATCCTTATTATGGATTTATCCATGATCAAGCTACTTTTAGCTTGTAACGGTGAATCGCAAGTATAATGTTGCTCTCCAAAACCTTTTGGAGGATTAGGATAACTAGTGTCTCCAACCTTTTTGCAAATTCTCATCAAATATGAGAACATGACTTTTGCCATATTATACTCTATCATGTTGCAACCAAAACTTTGTTTCAGATATCACAATATCTTCCACACATCATGGTTTCTGAAACAACTCTTTCAGATCCTAGATGACCTTGATATTAAGAGAATCCTTTGAATATCAAGAATCATGGAGACAAACATGATACTTATATACTAACACTTGGAATTGTTACTCTTGTTTTAATACCAATTATTAAACTTCATGGAGTAACCGGAACTTACTGAAAGTTTGCAATAGGACTTTTAAACTTTAGATTAACACTTCAAAACAATACGATACCAGTTCGTAAAGTAAATTAACCAGAATTATATAGTTCTATCATCTCAATTATAACTAAGCGTACGGTGGTAAACGGATGCCAATGACTACAACAACTATGCAAATTCACTTTGATTTAGTTTATGATAAATTGAGTTCTAATTAATAATTAAATTAATCTAGGTGAACTCCCACTCAAAACAATATCCCTCACATTGTTTTAGTGATCACACGAACCAAATCCACCACATCAAAACCGATCATCACGAGAGTTGATGTAGCTTCAATGGCGAACAATCAACATGTTCATCATATCTACTATATGACTCATGCTCTACCTTTCGGTAATCCGTGTTCCTGAGGCCATGTCTGTACATGCTAGGCTCGTCAAGATCAAACATTAGCTTCCGCATGAGCAAATCTGGCTTGTCCACGTTGTATACACTTGCGGAATCTAACACACCCGATCATCACGTGGTGCTTCGAAACAACAAGCTTTAGCAACGGTGCTAACTAAGGGTGAACACTTTATGACTTGAAATTCATGTGCATGAGGGATCATCTTATAATGCTACCGTCGTCTACTAAGCAATACAAGATGCATAAAGGATTAACATCACATGCAATTCATAATATGTGATATGATATGGCCTTTTCTTCTTTGTGCTTCCGATCTCCATCTTCTAGCACGAACATGATCTCCATCATCATCGGCATTGCATCAAGGTCAATGACGCTTCTCCATGGTTGTCGTCCACCGGCTTCAACTATTACAACTACTTTGAATAGACACGCGGGTCTTAACATAAATTAAAGACAACCATATGGCTCCTGCCGGTTGCCAACTTACAATAAGGAACATTGCATACATCATATATAATCACAATCATGGCCATATCACATCACAACACACCCCTGCAAAACAAAGTTAGACGCCTCTACTTTCTTTGCATATTTTACGTGGTTTGGGGCTTTCAATAAGTGTCGTTCTAACTTACGAACATGAACCACAACATTGATACTAGTATTGTTGATTACCCGTTGTAAATTGGATCTTAACTATGCTAGGAGAAAGCACCATAAAGCCACTTATGCAATACAAGTTGCATGTCAAGCGTGGAGCAAGTCTCATGAACGATGTCATGTAAGGTTAGCCCGGGCCGCTTCGTCCCAACATACCGCAAGATACAAAGTACACAAGAAGCAATCGACAATAAAAGCATCAACGCCCACAATGACCATTGTGTTCTACTCGTGCAACAGATCTACATATAGACACGGCTCTCGATACCCTGCGGGGGTTCGTAGCATGGAAAACAAAAATTTCTATCGCATACAAACAAACAAGCCAAGATCTATCTACTAGATTGTAGCAACGAGTCGTTTGGAATAACTTACCCTCGAAGATTCCAAAGCGGTTAACGAGCGCAGATTCTCGTGGGTGCTGTAGCCGTACACTTCCGATCTCAATATCGCGCAGACGATCCTTCCGCGCCACGTTAAAGCAGCGCTCATGATCGGTCACCGTTCGATTTTCGACGAAGACCTTCCTCTCCCTTGTTCCAGAAAGGCGGAGGTTGTAGCACTCTCCTCGTGATTCCAAAGACTGGCGTGGTGCAGGAAGTAGAGGGAGATCCATGAGGCTTCGCCTTAAGCAGTGCGGTATGGTGGAGCTTATGAGAGAGGCTATTAGTGGTCTAGTAATTAGACACACCAATTAGAAGGCTCTAAACCAATTAGAAGGCTCTAAACCGCTGGCTAAAGCAATTAGAAGCTCTAAACCAAAACGGCTCTAAACCGGAGATCTAGAGGTGAAACTTGTGTGTTCCTAGGAGGAGCCCTGCCCCTCCTTTTATGGGAGGGGGGTCCTTGGCGCCAGGAGGGAGGAGTCCTCCCCAACTCGGCCTAGGGTCGGCGCTGCCCGAGGAGTCCAACTCCTCCTCCAGTTGGTTCCAACTCCTCTTGCTTGTTTCCCACAGTTTCTTGTTTTGGCGCTTGACTTTCAAACTGGACATTTGACTTTTCTGTTTTAGGATTCAATTTAATCCTTTATTTGGGACAGCAAGAACACTTAGTACATGATGCAATCATTCAATGAGTAATGACACATTCATGTACCCCTTCCCCCCGGAGTGCCGGACAATCCGGAACCTTCTAGAACATTCCCGATGAAAACACCTAATCATTCCCGAACTCAAACGGACTTTCCTTATATGAATTTTATTCTCCGGACCATTCCGGATCACCTCGTGATATCCCGGATCCCATCCGAGACTCCGAACAACATTCGGTCTCTTTCTCATAATACCATAACTACTCAAACAACGTCGAATCCTTAAGTGTGTCTCCCTACGGTTCGTGAATTATGCGGACATGATCGAGACACTTCTCGAACAATAACCAATAGAGGAATCTGAAATTCATATGGCTCCCACATATTTCTCACGATTACTTTGCGATCGAATGAACCACTTACATACGATACCAATTTCCCTTTGTCTCACGATATGTTACTTATCCGAGGTTATGATCGTCGGTATCTCCGCATACCTAGTTCAACCTCGTTACCGATAAGTACTCTTTTCTCGTCCGTGATATGTGATCCCTTGTGAGCTACCACATGCTTGCAAGCTAATTGGATGACATTCCACCGAGAGGGCCCAGAGTATATCTATCCGTCATATGGATGGACAAATCCCACTCTTGATCCATGTGTTTCAACCAATACTTTCCAACACTCAATGCCACCTTTATAGCCACCCGATTCGGTGTGGTGTTTGATGTCATCAAAGCATCCATCCGGTAAAGGTGATATGCATGATCTCATGGTCGAAGGAATTAGGTTACTATGTATCGAAAGCATATAGCAATTGAACTATTTAAATGACTTGATCTTTATGCTACGCTTATCTATAGGAGTATGTCCATCACATCATTCTCCTAATGATATGATCCTGTTGTTAATAACATCTCTATGTTCATGATCAGGAAACCATGATCATATATTAACCAACAAGCTAGTTTAACAAGAGGCTTTACTAGGGACTCTTATTTTAGTTTACAAATCACACAAGTATTAATGTTTCCGGTTAATACAATTATAGCATGGTATGTAAACATTTATCATAAGTGTGAAGATATGATAATAACCACTTTATTATTGCCTCTTGGGCATATCTCCAACAGTTCTAAGGCGTCCTCAACTGGATCCTCCGCATTTGGATCCAGCTCTATCTTCGGTAGTTTGAAATTAACCATGAGCCTCTTCCACAGTAAATCTTTGGCGTGGTTAGGGATAAATAAACATGTTCCCTCTTCATCCGCATTAACAGGCCTATTCCAATTTCTAATGGTGATCGGGATTAAGTCCCTAACGATTACTCCGCATTGTGCTACAAATTTGTTTGCGACAACTTCGGGAGCTGTCGGTTTGCCGTCTTCAGCGACATCTTCGATCCTGAACCTCTCATGGTCTTGCAACTTTTTGGTTGGGCCCCGTCTGCTCTTTTCAGTAGATTCCTTCGATCCGGAGGGCTAAAAGAAGAAAGATCGTCGTTACTATTTCTATATAGATAGCAGATGATTAATTAATGAATTAATTATATTACATGCACCTCACCGGAGCGGTCGTCTTCTCGATTACACAAGGCATCGCCTTCTCCTCATGAAGGCAACACCTTCAACCTCAAACAAGTCGTCTATTCCGGTAAAAAGAGGATCACCCTCACCGGAGTTGTTCAGAAACGTTGATACGTCTAAATTTTCTTCCCCACGGATCACACCTTGGATCAACTCTTCCTTTTCTTCGTCTCTGACGTGTGGGTCCATATTTTCTGCATAGGTGGAAAAATGAATAAGTCAAAGCGGCTAAGGGAGAAAGTTAGGTACGGTGTTGATAGATATAAACCCTAATTAAGAGAAACCCTAATATATACATACACAATAATAAAAATTAAGAGAAACCCTAAACCCTAAACCTAGCTACAAAAAGGAAACTGTGTAGTAGATAGGTAACTCTAGCTAAAATCAACTATCAATATTCCAGAGTTCTGAGGGGTGTAAAACCTAGTTCGGAGAAACCTCGGATGCATATGACAGGGGAACATGAGTATAAGGCTACAAAAGGGAAACTATCCAGCAGATAGGTAACACTAGATACTAACAAAATACCATATTGGAATCGATTTAAGAGGGTTCGGAATGCCCTGGCGAAGGCACATCGTCGAACCCACATGCACCTAAGGGGTATTAATGATTCCTTATCTAAGATAGGGCTTTTAAGTTGCTTGATAATGTGAATCGGTGCGGGCTACCCACAAGTGACCAAGCAATAAGACCAATAATACCAAACTAATTAATAAACCTAATAATACCTAACTAATAATAAACCTAATAATCCAAACATCGAAAAGAAAGGGAAACCCTAAAGCATCGATGCAACTATCAAGCAAGTATGATGATATGACAAGTTAAATTGTATTGAAAAGTAACCCTAAAGCATGCTCGACAAATTAAACGGGTTAGAGTAAAACCCTAACTCGGGGAAACTCCGGAATCACCTATGAGGGGTTACTATGTTATTCTAATCAAACTTGTCATTTAAGTTGCTTAACAATGCATGATTATATCTTAAATAGGTAGGTTTCATTTTTCTGAACATTTTGGTATATTATACATATTTTTCTGACTTATAAATAATAAGTTATTGATTTTACAATATTAAATCATTTTCTGAAATTTATTTAATCAATTTTAAAACATTTATGACCTCGGTAGCGTCACCATAGGCTGGGAAACATTTCTCACTCGATCCGGGCTACTCACGATCATCGACGTCTGGCCCCATGGGTTATTATAATTATTTCAAAAAAAAGGATATACTGCCTCATGCTGATGTCAGCATGACATCAGCAATGGTGATCCTCGGGTTGGGCTCGAATCCGTCGATTCGCTGCACGCGCGGGCTAGTGGTAGGCTAGTTGGAAAGAGGAGATCGAGGCAGACCCAGTGTTGGCAGCGCCGCCCGCTTGTGGTCATCGGAACAGTGGTCACGACGGCAGCGAGCGGCGGAGCTTGCTCAGACACGACGCGCGGTGGCTACAGCAAGCAAGGAGGCAAACGGAGTAGGCCTTGAGCTTCAGATACTTACCAGGACCTCGAAAAACTAGACGGAGGGGTTTGGGGTGGCCGGAATCAGCGGCGTAGGCGGTGGCCGGAGTCGGCGAGGCTTGAGCCACGTGGAGGCGCGATGGGCGGTGGAGTCCGACGGCGGGGCAACGCGTGGAGGCCGACAGCGGGCGGTGGTTGGGCAGCCTGACGGCGTCGAGCGCTTGTCCTCGCGGCGGCGGCGATGATCTGTTGCGGTTGATGAGGAACGGGGAAGAAGGAGAAGGAGAAGGGGCGTCGTGTATAAAGGGGAAGGGCCTTTACTCCCGGTTGGAGCCACCAACCGGGACGTATACTCTAATTTTTCAGCACGTAAAGGGGCGCGCGCGCAGGGGGTCTTTAGTCCCGGTTGGTGGCTCTAACCGGGACATATTCCCCTGTTTTCAAAAATTTTCAGGTATTTTCTCTCGGTTCCCGTCTTATTTTTTATTTTGGGGTTTAAATTTGTAATATTTTTTAAATGATAATTACTTTGGAATTTAGAAAAACTTTAAACATAAAAAGTGTTTGAATTTGAATAACTAATTCCAAACCATTTTCTGTTTTCAAAAATAATTAATGTAACCATTTAAACTATGAACCATTTAAAATTAATAATGAAATAACATATAATTTTTAAATATTAATTTGGAATTTAGAAAAACTTTAAACATAAAAAGTGTCTAGATTTGAATAAATAATCCAAAACCATTTTCTATTTTTAAAAAATAAGTAATGTAACCATTTACAATTAAAAATGAATTAACTTATATTTTTTGAATATTAATTTGGAATTTAGAAAAACTTTAAACATAAAAAGTGTTTGGATTTGAATAAATAATTCAAAACCATTTTATGTTTTAAAAAATAATTAATGTAACCATTTACAATTAAAAATGAATTAACTTATATTTTTTTAATATCAATTTGGAATTTAGAAAAACTTTAAACATAAAACGTGTTTGGATTTGAATAAGTAATTCAAAACCATTTTCTGTTTTTAATGGGCGGAAAAAAAAGGACGGAAAATAATGGGCGGAAAGAAAATTTGATTAGGATAGAGCTGGAATTAAAGTACATAACGCAACTAACACAAAGTTACATAGAAGAACTGAAAATTAAGATACATGGCCAGATTAAGCCACAATCGGTCGAATTTGTTTTGTAATGTTGGAATAATTCAGTCATGCTCCTGCCTACACCTGTAATACTCGCCACGCTAGTCGTCGTACTCGCCGCGGCCGTCGTTACTATCGTCGTCGGGGCCGCCGTAGTTGAACCTTGAAGGCTGAGTACGAGTGGGCTGGACTTGAGGGTAGCGCAGGCGAGGGCTAGAGTTGGCGGTCGTGTCGTAGGCCATGACGCTCTCGAGAGTCTGGTCGTGCCACCACAGCCGACGGCCGGCCTCGTTGAAGTTCGGAGGAGGTGGGCCGTCCTCCTCGTGCCTGGCGAGTGCCCTCTCACGCCGATCCACGAAGAAGGCTTCCCAAGTCGGGAAATAGTCGGGATGCCATCTGGGATTCCTCCGCTGCTCCGGCGTGAGCTCGAAGTAGTAGTGGTTCGTGATGGCCATCCGACGCGCCACACCTAGAGGGACAGGAGGAACTGTCACGCCTCCGGCGCTCATCATCCAGCCGACGGGGACACAGTAGCCCGGTGGGAAGGGGTAGTTCGAGGCGCAAAGCGCCTCCGCCTCCATGGGAGTTAGTGCTATGGTGGAAGTCTTGGGAAAGAGTGATGAGGTTGCAAATATGAGTCTAGAGATGTGCAATGACAATGGAGGCCAACCCTACATATATATATAGTGAGAAGCATGTGAAGATAACGGAGGGAAGAATCAAGGAAGAACCAAGGAAAAATCGGCGGGAAGAATCTGGGAGGTTTTTTTTTGAAAATGGAAAAGGGCTTTTCCGTGCGACAAAAAGGAAAACTTTCTCCTACAACATTGTTCTCCATACCAATGTCCACACACATGCATAATATGGGCACAACATCACAAACTATGCCGTGATTCAGCACATAACATCGGTCATTTGGACCGAAAGCCGTGAAACCTCGAACATGATAGGTCATTTTGTGAAGATTTTTTCGAAACATGATCAATATACCAAGTCTGGTATTTTTCCAGGATTCCAGGATTCAATCAATCCCATATATATATTCCCTTCGTCTCGCGATATTTTACTTGCCCGAGATTCGATCGTCGGTACCGTCATACCTAGTTCAATCTCGTTCACAGCAAGTACTTTACTCGTTCCGTAATCCGATATCACTTTGTGATTAACTCCTTAATCACATGCTTGCAAGCGGTGTTGATATCGATTACCGAGTGGGCCCAAAGTATATCTCTCCGACTTGGGAGGGACAAATCCCATCTCGATACATACAACCCAACAGGTACTTTCCGATCACCTGAGAGACACCTTTATGATCACCCTCTCATAGGATGACGTTTGATGAACCCAAAAATTTCTTCCGATACCAGGGAGTTGTATTATCTCATGGTCTAAGGAATACAACATTTGACATAAGAAAAGCTTCGCAAAGACGAACACGATGACACGATCTAATTGCTTCGCTTAGTTTGGGTCTGTCCATCATATCATTCTCCCAATGATATGATCTCATTATTAATTGACAACTCATGTCCATGGTTAGGAAACCTTAACCATCATTAATCAATGAGCTAGTCCATAGAGGCGTACTAGGGACACGGTGTTGTTCACAAACCACACAAGTATTAAAGTTCCAGCTTAATACAATTCTAGCATGGAATATAAACATTATCATGAACAAGAATTATAATAATAACATCTTTATTATTGCCTCTAGAGCATAATTCCAACACTTCCTACCGATTCGGCAGACATTTGTCCTTTTTACCCGGGATGGACGAAAAGGTTTGAGATGTCCCGGTTGGGAGATAGTCCATGTAAGGTGGTCTAGGATTTTAGGAAAATGGGACGGTAGCATTCTGAAACGGCATTTTGGTGGTTACTTCACAAAACGACCCGTTTTTTGCGCTCGGAAAATGAAAAAGGGCTTTTCCGTGCGACAAAAAGGAAAACTTTCTCCTGCAACATTGTTCTCCATACCAATGTCCACACACATGCATAATATGGGCACAACATCACAAACTATGCCGTGATTCAGCACATAACATCGGTCATTTGGACCGAAAGCCATGAAACCTCGAACATGATAGGTCATTTTGTGAAGGTTTTTTCGAAACATGATCAATATACCAAGTCTGGTATTTTTACTTTCAACTATGTAACATAATATGACACCACGCGAAGGATTTTCATTGTTCGGATTTTTTTGAATTTATTATGCCCGTTTTGAATTATCTGAATTTCTAACTATGGTCGAACCGGTGTGCATGATGATAGGGGACGAGCATCGTTAGAACTTGCATTGTATCTCTGAAGAAACCACATATTGCGAGTCTAAAAATGATTTTTTCAAAAAATCACGGGCGATAGATCATGTACCTGTAGTACAAACCGGACCCACTTCCTACCGATTCGGCAGACATTTGTCCTTTTTACTCGGGATGGACGAAAAGGTATGAGATGTCCTGGTTGGGAGATAGTCCATGTAAGATGGTCTAGCATTTTAGGAAAATGGGACGGTAGCATTCTGAAACGGCATTTTGGTGGTTACTTCACAAAACGACCCGTTTTTTGCGCTCGGAAAATGGAGAAGGGCTTTTCCGTGCGATAAAAAGGAAAACTTCCTCCTGCAACATTGTTCTCCATACCAATGTACACACACATGCATAATATGGGCACAACATCACAAACTATGCCGTGATTCAGGATATAACATCGGTCATTTGGACCGAAAGCCATGAAACCTCGAACATGATAGGTTATTTTGTGAAGGTTTTTTCGAAACATGATCAATATACCAAGTTTGGTATTTTTCCTTTCAAATATGTAACATAATATGACACCACGCGAAGGATTTTCATTGTTCGGATTTGTTTTGAATTTATTATGCCCGTTTTGAATTATGTGAATTTATAACTATGGTCGAACCGGTGTGCATGAAGATAGGGGACGAGCATCGTTAGAACTTGCATTGGATCTCTGAAGAAACCACATATTGCGAGTCTAAAAATGATTTTTTCAAAAAATCACGGGCGATAGATCATGTGCCTGTAGTACAAACCGGACCCACTTCCTGATGGGTTTCGCGACATAGTAAATCAAAATTTTCTACGGATGCGAACAGAGGGAAGCCAAGATCTAATCTAGGAGATGCAATCAACTAGAGAGATTAGATTAGATCTTCATACCCTTGAAGATTCGCACAGCGGAACGTTCGTCAGAACGTGGGTGATGTAGTCGTACTCGCTTCTCCTCCTCGCGATCCGATCCGATCTAGCACCACAAGTGGCGGTGCCTCCGTGAGATGCAAACGTGCAACACCTCAACGTCTCCTCCTTCCTCGGACCAGCAAGTATGGTGGAGAGACGGATTGGATCTACAACACGACGGCGTGGTGTATATGGTGGAGAATTTCTGCAGCAGGGCTTCGCCTACAAACAGTCGGGAGGGAGAGAGGAGGGCAGCAGGACAACTAGCTCTTGGAGGGGAAGGTGTAAGGGGGTGGTGCGCCCCCAGCCCTCTTTATATAGAGGGGTGGGTGGCTGCAACCCTAGCCCCCTCCCCCAAGCCTAACCGGCGACCCCAAGGAGAAGGAGTGGGGGGGCAAGGAAACCCCCCTTTCTAGAAGGTCTATCTCGAGTTTAAAACCCCCTTGGCCGGCTGGGCCCTATGGGGCCTTGTGCCCCTGGCCCAATGCGGCCAGGGCACTCCCTCATAGGCCCATGCCCCCTCCCGGAAGGTGGGGCCACGTTGGTCCCCTTCCGGAAGGTTCTAGAAGCTTCTGGTACAATACCGATTAACCCGGAACAATTTCGAACTCCAAAAACTGCACTACCTTATATGAATCTTATTCTCCGGAACCTCTCGTGATGTCCCGGATCCCATCCTAGACTCCGAACAAAAACTCATAAACCAATTATCCAATCTATCCTAGCGTCGAGACACGTTAAGTGTGTGACCCTGCGGGTTCGAGAATATGCAGACATGATCTTCTATCAATAATCAACAGCGGTGTCTGGAAACCCATATTGACTCCCACACATTAATCGATGATCATATCGGATGAACCACGATGCCAGGATTCAATCAATCCCATATATATATTCCCTTCGTCTCGCGATATTTTACTTGCCCGAGATTCGATCGCTTGCATGCCATACCTAGTTCAATCTCGTTCACACCAAGTACTTTACTCGTTCCGTAATCCGATATCACCTTGTGATTAACTCCTTAACCACATGCTTGCAAGCGGTGTTGATAATGATTACCGAGTGGGCCCGAAGTATATCTCTGCGACTTGGGAGGGACAAATCCCATCTCGATACATACAACCCAACAGGTACTTTCCGATCACCTGAGAGACACCTTTATGATCACCCTCTCATAGGATGACGTTTGATGACCTCAAAGCTTTCTTCCGATACCAGGGAGTTGTATTATCTCATGGTCTAAGGAATACAATATTTGACATAAGAAAAGCTTCGCAAAGACGAACACGATGACACGATCTAATTGCTTCGCTTAGTTTGGGTATGTCCATCATATCATTCTCCCAATGATATGATCTCATTATTAATTGACAACTCATGTCCATGGTTAGGAAACCTTAACCATCATTAATCAATGAGCTAGTCCATAGAGGCGTACTAGGGACACGTGTTGTTCAAACCACACAAGTATTAAAGTTTCCGCTAATACAATTCTAGCATGGAATATAAACATTATCATGAACAAGAATTATAATAATAACATCTTTATTATTACCTCTAGGGCATAATTCCAACAGTCTCCCACTTGCACTAGAGTCAATAATCTAGTTTACATTTGGCAACAATCTCACACCCATGGCAATCGAGGTGCTGATCATGTTTTACACGTGGAAGAGGTTTAGTTAATGGATCTGCGACATTGATTTGTATGTACTTTGCTAATCTTCGATCTCCATCCGCTATATAATCTCGGATTATATGAAACTTGTGTTGATATGATTGGTCTTTGGATGATATCTTGGTTCCTTAGCGAGTGCTATGGCGCCATGTTGTCACACAATATCTCAAGTGGATCCAATGCACTTGAACCACGCCAAGCTCGATGATGAAGTTCTGATCCAAACTCCTTCACTTGACGCTTCTGCAAGAACCATGTATTCCGCTTCTCTGTAGATCCCGCGATCACGCTTTGCTTGCGACTTCTCCACTCACAGCTCCTCCATTCAAAATATACACGTATCCCGTCGATATTTAGAATCATCCTTGTCGATGTCGAAACTAGCGTCGACGTAACCTTTACTGACGAAATGTTCATCACCCCATAGACTAAGAACATTTCTTTAGTTCTATTTAGGTACTTTAGGATGTTCTTCATGGCTGTCCAGTGTTCCACTCCTGGATCACTTTGATATCTGCTCGTCAAACTAAGAGCATTGGACACATCCGGTCTTGTACACAGCATGGCATACATGATCGAACCTATGGCCGAGGCATAAGACACTTTTCTCATAGCTTCCCTATCATTTCATCAGAATGGACACTGAGCCTTGCTCAATATCTTACCTGACAACATAGGCACTGAACCTTTCTTTGCCTTATCCATTCTGAACCTTTTCAGAACTTTGTCTAGGTATGTACTATGGCTTAAATCTATCAGGCGTCTTTGTCTATCTCTATAGATTTTGATGCCCAATATATAAGCAGCTTCACCTAGGTCTTTCATTGAAAAACACTTGTTCAAATAACTCTTCACATCGTTAACCATGTTAATGTCATTTCCAATAATCAATATGTCATCCACATATAGTACCAGAAACGTCACCGAGCTCCCACTCACTTTCTTGCAGATGCAAGGTTCGTAGCAATTTGGAACAAATCCAAAGCTCTTGATCACTTGATCAAAACGAAGGTTCCAACTCCGAGATGCTTGCTTCAGTCCATAAATGGAACGCTGAAGTTTGCACACTTTATCAGCATCCTTAGGATCTACAAAACCTTCGGGTTGCATCATATACAACTCTTCATCAATGTTGCCATTGAGGAACGCAGTCTTGACATCCATCTGCCATATTTCATAATCATGAAACGCAGCAATTGCTAATAAAATCCGAATGGACTTAAACATCGCTACGGGAGACAAAGTATCATCGTAGTCAACACCTTGAACTTGTCGAAAACCTTTCGCGACAAGCCGTGCTTTATAGACGGTAACATTACCATCCGCCGCTTTCTTCTTCTTGAAGATCCATTTGCACTCAACGGCCTTTCGCTCGCTAGGAGGGTCCACCAAAGTCCATACTTGGTTTTCGCTCATGGATCCCAATTAGGATTTCATGGCTTCTAGCCATTTCTCGAGTCCGGCTCATCATCGCTTCCTCATAGTTCGAGGTTCACCGTCTTCTACTAACAAGACAGTCAAGACAGGTTGCCGTACCACTCAGAGGGGCACGCGACCTTGTCGACTGCGACGCTCAAGAGCGAAGATCGTCCAAGCTTCATGATCCTTGTCATTAGCTTCCTATTGTTGGTGCAGCGCTTCGAACAATTTCAGTCTGCGCTACTCTCCAATTTAAGAAAAGGTTCAATAACCTCGTCTAGCTCTACTTTCCTCCCACTCACTTCTTTCGAGAGAAACTCCTTCTCAAGAAAGGAACCGCTTCATGACAAACACTTTGCCATCGGTTCTGTGATAGAAGGTATACCCAATAGTTTCCTTAGGGTATCCTATGAAGACGCATTTCTCCGCTTTGGGTTCGAGCTTGTCCGCATCAATTTCTTGACGAAGCTTCAGATCCCCAAACTTTAAGAAACGACAACTTAGGTTTAGCACCAAACCACAGTTCATACGGTGTCGTCTCAACGGATTTAGATGGAGCCCTATTTAAAGTGAATGCAGCGGTTTCTAATGCATAACCCCAAAATGATAACGGCAAATCAGTAAGAGACATCATTGATCGGACCATATCTAATAAGGTTCGATTCCGGCATTCAGACACACCATTGCGCTATGGTGTTCCGGGTGGAGTGAGTTGTAAAACGATTCCACTTGCTTTAAGATGCGTGAGAAAATCATAACTCAAATATTCACCTCCACGATCAGATCGTAGAAACTTAATTTTTCTGTTACGATGGTTCTCCACTTCATTCTGAAATTCTTTGAACTTTTCAAACATTTCAGATTTATGTTTCATTAAATAGATATACCCATATCTACTTAAGTCATCGGTAAAAGTGAGAAAATAGCGATATCCACCGCGCGTCGAAACACTCATCGGTTCGCATACATCGGTATGTATGATTTCCAACAAGTCCGTTGCTCGCTCCATCATACCGAGAACGGGTTTTGATCATCTTGCCCATGAGGCATGGTTCGCATGTGTCAAATGATTCAAAATCAAGAGACTCCAAAAGTCCATCGAATGGAGTTTCTTCATGCGCTTTACACCAATATGACCTAGACGACAAAGGCCACAAATAAGTAGTATTATCACTATCTACTTTGCATCTCTTAGCCTCAATGTTATGGATGTGTGTTTCATCCCTTCGAGATTTAGAAGAAATAAACCATTCACAATAGGTCCATGACCATAAAATATGTTACTCATATAAATAGAACAACCATTATTCTCCGATTTAAATGAATAACCGTCTTGCAATAAACAAGATCCGAAATAATGTTCATGCTCAACGCAGTACATAATAACACTTATTAAGGTTTAAAACTAATCTCAAGGTAAAACTAAGGAGAGCGTGCCAACGGCCATCACATTAACTCTTGATCCGCTAACGCCAAGATCGTCACCTCATCCTCGCAAGCCGCGTCTATTCCGTAGCTCTGCTTCGAGTTACAAATATTAGCAATCGAACCGTATCAAATACCTGTGCACTACAACGAGGGCTAGTAAGGAAAACATCAATAACATGTATATCAAATATACCTTTGATGGTGCCAGCCTTCTTGTCCGCTAAGTACTTCGGACAGCTTGCCCAAAGGACCCTTGTCCTTGCAATAGAAGCACTCAAAGGTCCGCTTAGGACCAGACTTGAGCTTCTTCTTAGCAGGGGCAGTGCGCTTGCCGCCGCCCTTCTTGAAGGGCTTCTTTGCTCCCTTACCTTTATTAAAGGTGGTCTTGTTGATCATAAACACATGATTATCCTTTTTGATGTCCACTTCCGCGGCCTTCAGCTTTCCGAAGAGCTCGGTGATCGTATCAGTGGAACCAATCTGATTATGAGTCACTACAAAACTTTTGTAGCTGTGAGGGAGTGATTGCAGAACCCTGTCAATCTTGAGCTCCTCTGGAATCGTGCATTCCAGTTGCTCAAGGCGTTGAGTGTAGCTCGTCATCTTAATGGCGTGCTCACTAACGGAACTCCCTTCCTCCATCTTGCAGTTAAAGAACTTCTCAGAGATCTCATATCTCTCAAAACGGGCCTGAGTCTGAAACATGGTTTTCAGCTCTTCGAGAATCTCAAAGGGCCCGGGATAGTCTTCAAAACGATTTTGAAGTTCCGGTTCCATAGCGAACAACATGGTGCTCTTAATCACACCATAATCATCTTTGCGCGACTGATAGACAGCTTTCTCATCAGCCGGCGCAGTTGCAGCAGGGGGGTCACCTAACGCTTTCCCAAGTACATAGTCCTTTTGACCGCCAGAGAGAATGATTCTTAGATTGCGGAACCAATTGGTGAAGTTAGACCCATTGTTTCTAAGCTTTTCCTTCTCGGTAACGTTGAAGTTGAAGTTGGACTTAGCCATTTGATCTACAGTATTTGCAAGTACAAATTAGACTATGTTCATGATAACTAGTTCAACTTTTAATCAAATTACTAGATGAACTCCCACTAAATTCAACATCCCTCAAGTTGTTTAGTGAACACGATCCAAATTCACCACACCTAATCCGATCTTCACGAGAAGAGATGTGGTTTCAATGGTGGACAACGGTGTCGATCATATCATTCATATGACTCATGCTTAACCTTTGGTTCATGTGTTCCGAGGCCATGTCTATACATGCTAGGCTCGTCAAGTTAGACCAAGTATTTCCGTGTGCAAAAGCGGCACCCGTTGTATGTGAGCGTAGAGTCTATAGCACCCGATCATCACGTGATGCTTGGACACGACGAACTTTCGCAACGATGCATACTTGGGGAGAACACAGTTTTTATCTTGATCTTTAAGTGAGGAATCATCTTATAATGCTACCGTCTCGATCTAAGCATAATAAGATACATAAAAGGATAAACATCTCATTCATATAACTTTATGTGACATGGTATAGCCAATCTTCGCGCAATGATCTCCATCTTGTGTGTTCCGGCATGGTCTCCATCACTCCACCATGATTGCCTCCACCACGAATAGCAACTACTACTATTGCTAACTACTTAGCGATGAAGTGAAACTATTACATGGCGTATAAGAAGTTGACACACAGGTCATACACAATTATAAAGACAACCATATGGCTCCTACCGGTTGTGTACTCATCGACATGCAAGTCGTGAAACATTACAAAACATGATCATTGCATACATTATACACATCACATCTTGGGCCATACCATATCACAGAAAACACTCCCTGCAAAAACAAGTTAGACGCCTCTACTTTGTTGTTGCATGTTTTACGTGGCTTATGGGAGTAGATGCTAAGAACGATTCTTACCTACGGAAAGCCACAACAGTGATATTATGGTTGCCAAACTCCGGTGTTAATCCCATGACAACTATAGTGAGAGAACGGCATCCACCGGCCGCATGTGGAACAAGCCACACGTCAAGTGCGGCCGGTCTCATGACGACGTCGCGTAAGGTTGGCCTGGACCACTTCAATCTCACTATCCCGCGTCATAAGAAGAACACAAACAAGAGGCTTGCAACAGAAAACATCAACGCCCGCAACAATCATGTTGCGTTCTACTCGTGAAACAAATCTACGCATAGATCTAGCTCTGATACCACTGATGGGTTTCGCGGCATAGTAAATCAAAATTTTCTACGGATGCGAATAGAGGGAAGCCAAGATCTAATATAGGAGATGCAATCAACGAGAGAGATTGGATTAGATCTTCATACCCTTGAAGATTACGCTGGAAGGAACGTTAAATGGAACGTGGGTGATGTAGTCGTACTCGCTTCTCCTCCTCGCGATCCGATCCGATCTAGCACCACAAGTGACGGTGCCTCCGTGAGATGCACACATGCAGCACCTCAACGTCTCCTCCTTCCTCGGACCAGCAATTATGGTGGACAGACGGATTGGATCTACAACACGACGGCGTGGTGTATATGGTGGAGAATTTCTGCAGCAGGGCTTCGCCTACAAACAGTCGGGAGGGAGAGAGGAGGGCAGCAGGACAGCTAGTTCTTGGAGGGGAAGGTGTAAGGGGGTGGTGCTCCCCCAGCCCTCTTTATATAGAGGGGTGGGCGGCTGCAACCCTAGCCCCCTCCCCCAAGCCAAACCGACTGCCCCAAGGAGAAGGAGTGGGGGCAAGGAAACCCCCCTTTCTAGAAGGTCTATCTCGAGTTTAAAACCCCCTTGGCCGGCTGGGCCCTATGGGGCCTTGTGCCCCTGGCCCAATGCGTCCAGGGCACTGCATCATAGGCCCATTCCCCCTCCCGGAAGGTGGGGCCACATTGGTCCCCTTCCTGAAGGTTCTAGAAGCTTCCGGTACAATACCGATTAACCCGGAACAATTCCGAACTCCAAAAACTGCACTACCTTATATGAATCTTATTCTCCGGAACCTCTCGTGATGTCCCGGATCCCATCCGAGACTCCGAACAAAAACTCATAAACCAATTATCCAATCTATCCTAGCGTCGAGACACGTTAAGTGTGTGACCCTGCGGGTTCGAGAATATGCAGACATGATCTTCTATCAATAATCAACTGGGTGCGAAACCCATATTGACTCACACACATTCATCGATGATCATATCGGATGAACCACGATGCCGTGATTCAATCAATCCCATATATATATTCCCCGTCTCGCGATATTTTACTTGCGAGATTCGATCGTTTGCAGTCATACCTAGTTCAATCTCGTTCACAGCAAGTACTTTACTCGTTCCGTAATCCGATATCACTTTGTGATTAACTCCTTAACCACATGATTGCAAGCGGTGTTGATATCGATTACCGAGTGGGCCCAAAGTATATCTCTCCGACTTGGGAGGGACAAATCCCATCTCGATACATACAACCCAACAGGTACTTTCCGATCACCTGAGAGACACCTTTATGATCACCCTCTCATAGGATGATGTTTGATGACCTCAAAACTTTCTTTCGATACCAGGGAGTTGTATTATCTCATGGTCTAAGGAATACAACATTTGACATAAGAAAAGCTTCGCAAAGACGAACACGATGACACGATCTAATTGCTTCGCTTAGTTTGGGTATGTCCATCATATCATTCTCCCAATGATATGATCTCATTATTAATTGACAACTCATGTCCATGGTTAGGAAACCTTAACCATCATTAATCAATGAGCTAGTCCATAGAGGCGTACTAGGGACACGGTGTTGTTCACAAACCACACAAGTATTAAAGTTTCAGCTTAATACAATTCTAGCATGGAATATAAACATTATCATGAACAAGAATTATAATAATAACATCTTTATTATTGCCTCTAGGGCATAATTCCAACACTTCCTACCGATTCGGCAGACATTTGTCCTTTTTACCCGGGATGGACGAAAAGGTTTGAGATGTCCCGGTTGGGAGATAGTCCATGTAAGGTGGTCTAGTATTTTAGGAAAATGGGACGGTAGCATTCTGAAACGGCATTTTGGTGGTTACTTCACAAAACGACCCGTTTTTTGCGCTCGGAAAATGAAAAAGGGCTTTTCCGTGCGACAAAAAGGAAAACTTCCTCCTGCAACATTGTTCTCCATACCAATGTCCACACACATGCATAATATGGGCACAACATCACAAACTATGCCGTGATTCAGCACATAACAACGGTCATTTGGACCGAAAGCCATGAAACCTCGAACATGATAGGTCATTTTGTGAAGGTTTTTTAGAAACATGATCAATATACCAAGTCTGGTATTTTTCCTTTCAACTATGTAACATAATATGACACCACGCGAAGGATTTTCATTGTTCGGATTTTTTTGAATTTATTATGCCCATTTTGAATTATCTGAATTTCTAACTATGGTCGAACCGGTGTGCATGAAGATAGGGGACGAGCATCGTTAGAACTTGCATTGGATCTCTGAAGAAATCACATATTGCGAGTCTAAAAATGATTTTTTCAAAAAATCACAGGCGATAGATCATGTACCTGTAGTACAAACCGGCCCCACTTCCTACCGATTCGGCAGACATTTGTCCTTTTTACCCGGGATGGACGAAAAGGTTTGAGATGTCCCGGTTGGGAGATAGTCCATGTAAGGTGGTCTAGTATTTTAGGAAAATGAGATGGTAGCATTATGAAACGGCATTTTGGTGGTTACTTCACAAAACGACCCGTTATTGCGCTCGGAAAATAGAAAAGGGCTTTTCCGTGCGACAAAAAGGAAAACTTCCTCCTGCAACATTGTTCTCCATACCAATGTACACACACATGCATAATATGGGCACAACATTACAAACTATGCCGTGATTCAGCACATAACATCGGTCATTTGGACCGAAAGCCATGAAACCTCGAACATGATCATTAGAACTTGCATTGGATCTCTGTAGTACAAACCGGACCCACTTCCTGCCGATTCGGCAGACATTTGTCCTTTTTACCCGGGATGGACAATGTTGGCAGGTTGGGCCAGGCAGCACTAATGATAGGGGTGAGTGTCGACATTATGTCGTGCGGCGTGTACCTTGTCCCGGATGGTGTCACCAACCGGGACTAAAGATCAACCTGTAGTCCCGGTTGGAGACACCAACCGACAAAACACGTCAAGCACTAATGATAGGGGTGAGTGTCGACATTATTCCGTAAGTGTCGACACTATGCCGAGCTTGTACAACAAATAGGCATCCTTGCAGTCCATCCTCCACCCTTTGAGGCATCTCCAAGATGGTTTTCGAGAGAGCAGGACACCACTACGGCGGTTGGGGAGATGCTTGAGCCCATCCTCCGGCATCTCAGAAACGGTCATAGGCACTCTAATATGTGAAATTAGTTAGCTCCGAGGCGTATTGATCTAGTTAGAGAAGTTACAAGCTGCAAGATGGTTTTCGAGAGCAGGGACACCACTACGGCCAGTTTTAGGGAGATGCCGACGGAGCCCAGTCCTCCGGCATCTCCGAGAAACTGGTCATAGAGGCACTCCCTAATATGTGAAATTAGTTAGCTCCGAGGCGTATTGATCTAGTTGGAGAAGTTACAAGCTGCAAGATGGTTTTCGAGAGCAGGGACACCACTACGACCAGTTTCAGGGAGATGCCTCCGGATCCCAGTCCTCCGGCATCTCCAAGAAACTGGTCATAGAGGCACTCCCTAATATGTGACTACGCGCGTTTGGAGATCATATCTTAATGGTAAGTACCAATCGGGACAACTTCTTCATAGTCCCGGTCCAGCCACAAAACGGGACTAACACTCAAGACATTTATTAATATTAAAAACTGAGACTACAAAACCGGGACTAAAGGCCACAAACCGCGAAAGATATCCTTCAGTGAAGCCACAAACCGCGAAAGACATGAACTAGAGTTACATAATATGAGCATGAACTTCTTGGCATATGTCCTTCCTTATGATCGCTTCAGACGTAACCATGGAGCATCTTCTTTACTTAACGAAATGCTTGGGTCAGTTTTCACTGTGAAGGGCGGAATTTCATCAAACTTATTATAATCTTCTGACATGTCTGTCTTGTCCTCTATTCCCATGATGTTTCTTTCCCTGAAAGAACTATGTGACGCTTTGGCTCATCATATGATATATTCGTTTGCATATTTTTTTTTCTTTTTTCGGTCTGGAGGACATGTCCTTCACATAGAAAACCTGAGACACATCATTGGCTAGGACAAATGGTTCATCTCTATAACCAAGATTGTTGAGATCCACTGTTGTCATTCCGTACAACTGGTCTATCTTTACCCCTTCCCCATTCAGGTTGACCCATTTGCGGCGAAACAAAGGGACCTTAAAAGAGACTCCATAGTCTAGTTCCCATATCTCCTCTATGTAACCATAATATGTGTCCTTTTGTCCATTCTCGTCTATTGCATCAAAGAGGACACCACTATTTTGGTTGGTGCTCTTTTTATCTTGGGCGATCGTGTAGAATGTATTCTCATTTATTTCGTACCCTTGGAAATTCAATACAGTAGAAGATGGTGACGCGGCCAACAAGTATAGCTGATCTCCAACAGTGGTGTCATTCAAGAGATGTGTCCGCATCCAACCACCAAAATACTTCATGTATTCATCTGTAATCCATGATTCAGGCTTCCCCGGGTTTTTGGAGCGTACAATATTCTTGTGTTCCTCGATATACGGAGCTGCCAAGGTGGAATTATGTAGAACTGTGCAGTGTTCTTTAGTGAAAGAATCCCCGTCCCTACATATCATTGCTTTCTTTCCCAGCGTGCCTTTTCCACTTAGTCTTCCCTCATGCCGCGAGTCAGAAACACCAATCGGCTTAAGGTCAGGAATAAAGTCAACACAAAACTCAATGACCCCCTATATTCCATATCCCTTGAAGATGCTTCCTTCTGGTCTAGTACGGTTATGAACATATTTCTTTAAGACTCCCATGAACCTCACAAAGGGGAACATATTGTGCAGAAATACCGGACCGAGAATGGCAATCTCTTCCACTAGGTGAACTAGGAGATGCGTCATAATATTGAAGAAGGATGGTGGGAACACCAATTCAAAACTAACAAGACATTGTACCACATCCTTCTGTAACCTTGGCAGAATATCTGGATTGATTACCTTCTGAGATATTGCATTGAGGAATGCACATAGTTTCACAATGGGTACTCGAACATTTTCTGGTAGAAGCCCTCTCAATGCAATCGGAAGCAACTGCGTCATAATCACGTGACAGTCATGAGACTTCAGGTTTTGGAACTTTTTCTCTGCCATATTTATTATCCCCTTTATATTAGATGAGAAGCCCGACGGCACCTTGATCTTAAAGGACTTCAAAAGATTTCCTTCTACGCTTTGGTAAGAGCATAGGCGTACGACTTAAGTGGCCTTTTATCCGTCTTGTTATGTGTATGCATGTTCTTTGGGTCTTTCATAATTTGTTGGTCCTCCGTGCTTCGGTGTATCTTTTGTCTTCCCATACACGCCTAGGAATCCTAGCAGTTCACGCAAAGATTCTTCGTCACGTGCATCACGTCGATTGAAGAGTGGACACGCAGGACTTTCCAATATGGCAGCTCCCAAAATATAGATTTCTTCTTCCACATGGGTGCGTGTCCTGTAGCGGCGTCGTTGGGCGATTGACCGTCGGGACCCTTTCCAAAGATTACTTCTATGTCCTTGACCATACCAAATACATCATCACCAGGAGTTCGGGCTTCTTCCGTGATCGCCTGCCTTTGAAATGCTTGCCTTTCTTTCTTCGGATGATTGGTGGAAGAAATCATCGATTCGCCACGTACACAACCTTCTTGCATTTATGCAAATATGTACCTTCAGTCTTATCTAAGCGTGTGTGCATGCCTTATATCCCTTATTTGTGCATCACGAAAGGTTACTAAGAGCAGCCAATCATTGATGGTTCTGAATAACAACCCTCGTAGATCAAATGGCTCTGTTTGTTCTCATCCCATACGTAGACCTGGTTTGCCCCACAACCGTAAGAGTCCTTCAACTAATGGCCTAAGGTACACATCAATGTCGTTGCCGGTTGCTTGGGCCTTGGATGAGCACTGGCATCATAATGAACTTACGCTTCATGCACAACCAAGGAGGCAGTTGTAGATACATAGAGTCATGGGCCAGGTCTTTGTGCAGCTCTGCTCCCCAAAAGGATTCATGCCATCCGTACTTAGACCAAACCATAAGTTCCTTGCGTCACCTGCAAAGTCTGGGAAGTCTCTCTTGATTTTTCTCCACTGTGACCCATCAGCAGGGTGTCTCAACTTTCCGTCTTTCTTATGGTCTTCTTTGTGCCATCGCAACAACATGGCATGCTCTTTGTTTCTGAACATGTGTTTCAACCTTGGTATTCTAGGAGCATACCACATAACCTTAGCAGGAACCCTCTTCCGGAGGGGCTCTCCCTCAACATCACCAGGGTCATCTCGTCTGATCTTATACCGCAACGCATTGCATACCGGGCATTTATCTAAATTCTCATACTCCTTACCGTGGTAGAGGATGCAGTCATTAATGCATGCATGTATCTTTGCACATCTAATCCCAGAGGACAGAGAGTCTTCTTTGCTTCGTAGGTACTCTCGGGAAGTTTGTTATGTTTTGGAAACTTCGGCTTCATTATTTTTAGCATCTTTTCAAATGAGGAGTCAGTTAGACCACACTCTGCCTTCAATCGCAACAATTCCAGTGTGGTACCGAGCTTTGTGCTGCCATCTTCACAATTTGGGTACAACAATTTCTTGTGATCTTCTAACATGCCCTCTAACTTCAACTTCTCATTTTTTGTTTCACAGTCTCGCTTTGCATCAGAAATGACCCTACCAAGTTCATCAGCCGGCTCATCTGATGCCCGTTCTTCACCTCTTTCCTCTCCATTGTCTTCCATTGCAGTATCACTGTATTCAGGAAACATATGATGATAGTTGTTATCATCATCTTCTTCTTCACCATCTTCCATCATAAACCCCTCTTTCCCCGTCCTTGGTCCAACAATTATAGTTGGGCATGAAACCTTTCATAATCAGGTGGCCGCGAATGATTTTCGAGAAAGAGTACTCCTTGTTGTTCCGACATTGAACACATGGACAACGTATAAAACCATTCTCTTTGTTTGCCGTAGCCACATCGATAAATTTATCCACGTCTTTCATATACCCGGCTACGCGCCGGTCACCGTACATCCATTCCCGACTCATCTGCATCATATAAGTAAGTTTATCAAAAAACAGGACATCATAAATAGTGAAATGATCAATTCACATCGGCACATGCATTGTATCAATGTCAGAGAAAAGATAAGATTGCTAACCTCGATCGAGGGAAATAAAGAGGAGAAAGCTCAAGTGCGTCTCGAACACCTTCTATATTTTTGTTCTATGAGAAATTGAACGGGATTATTCACTCAAACATTTCATCAAACACCTTGAATGCATGCATAGGAGAGAAAAAACTAGCACACCCCTCACACCTTCCACCAAGAGAAAAAACAGAGTGGAGGCAGAGGGCTGGCGTGCATTTATAGAGGCGGGAGCATACGTCGGTTGGAGCCACCAAGGGACTAAGGTAATGCCACGTGGCTGTGGCCAAACCTTTAGTCCCGGTTACTGGCTCCAACCGGAACGTATGCCCCGTTACCAACCGGGACGCATGACTCTGGGCCACGTGCCCGCTCGAACCGGGACGCGTGCCAGTATTAGTTCCGGTTGGTGAAGCAACCGGGACTAATGCTCTGAGGGGGCGCGAATGGATAGCCTATTTTCTACTAGTGATTATGACCCGTGGTGTCGCGGTGGCAATACCACAGGCATGCTACTTACTTGGGGCGTGGTTGTTGGACGCCCCAGTAATATTTACCGGCGGTGTTATATTAGCGGCCCATGAAATAAACACCTCGATTCACTTTTCTGAAATGCGTCACTAGCACTATCCCTACTAGTGCCTCAACTCAAAGTGAGGGGCACATGTAGTCTGAGCAAGGCTACATCTATGGACGCATTCTAAAAAAATATCCTAGTAGCAGAGCAGATCGGTACGTTCTCGACATTTTATAAGGAAGAAAAAAATTTAGCCCAAACACATGCCTCTACGTCCAGTTGTCAAATTTAGCCCAATCAACTATAGTAGGCAAATTTTGTAGGATAATTTCCGTCAGTGTAGGATTATTGGTGTAGTTTATACCGAATAATTTGGAGTTCACAGGGAAAAATAGAGGAGGTGTGCTTGGGTATCCTCCCCCTCCTCCTAAACTTATATAGGAAATTAAAAACACAAGGAGGTATATTTTGAACTTAAATCATCTTGTGGAGGCTGACTAAGCTCGAAAGATTACCATGGGACTGCGAGCAATCTTAACAACCACATAACTATCGCAGGGGACCATCCACACTTCGACGTGAGATGAACAATCACACGTACGTGCAACCAGTAGTTACATTCCATCACTCGATTATTGTTGAAATGACTGAAGAATATGAGCAGTGCTAATTAATTAATTAAGCCGACTCCTCGCATCAGCTCCAGCATGCACGTCCAATCTGGCACGACGCATGTTCTTTCATGTCGAGACCATCATCATCACCTGCGCCCGCGCGCGTGGAATTCGCCGTGTCGACACACAGATTACACCCCCTGCGCCACCACTACCACGAACTACTGTTCGATCGACGGGAAACCGATCTGCCATATCGTCGTTCTGCGCACAACGTTGTACTCCATTCGTGTCCATGTGGTCTTGGTTGATCTGATATGCCCCCCACAGACTTGTGGCAACCACCTGCAAAAGTTTTTTCAGTAAGCACATGATGATTTCCATCCCAAGTTAGTACGTACTCCACGCCCACAGGTCCAGGGCAATGATTTATACATGCGTCGTCATCATTGGGATGTGCCTGAATCTCGGCCATCGAAACATCGTGGAAGAAGGTATCATTGCCGTCCATCCTATGATCGATTGATGGCACGGATCTGACCTTCATGTGGAAGCCTGAGACCATGCATGATGTGCATAGTGTCCTAGTGGGGATGGTCGGGGCTCGATCGACGTGGATGTCTGAGGTCACGAGTGTTCATCACTTGATTCGCCGTTAAAGTGGACGGAGGATCATCGACTGGGTACTCAAAGTCTATGTTGGATCGACCTGTCAGACTTGCCATTATGAACAAGAATGATCGGATGGTGACCGAGGCAGTGGGTTCTTTGATGTGCAATTAATTAACGTGTCTACCGTAGTTCTTTTCTTTCTTGTCTGTGCTTGCGACTTGTGCTAAAAGTTGCGTGTACGGGGAGTTGAAAATAGCAGGGTTCTTTCGTGTGGAAATATCAGAGTTACTGTCGCGCATGGAAATATCTGCCATTGTATGGTTTACTTTTGCATGCAAAGGTGAAAATATCAGCGAAGTGGTGGCCCGGCTGCGGGACGACATGGCAGGGCAGGGGAGCAGTAGGCGGCAGGCGGCAGCGGCCAGGCCAATAAGACCCAGCCGCGGGCCTGCTCTTGTCCACTATTGGTTCTGTAGGCGGCGAGGATCTTAGCTTGTGTACAGTGTCCGGCCTGTTGCCAGCGGGGAAATGGGCTTCACGGACCCGATTTAGGCTCGATCGGACCCACCTAGGATTGGTGTGCCTCTACAGCCGTGTCCAGCCGACTACCACCTTTGGTTGTGAAGACAGTTCCCTCTCGCACGATCATGGTACTGTCGCCCCCGTGTCAAGCTAATATTTTCTTCTATCATGTAGGTCTTGTGACGGTAACCTCGGTGAGACGATGATGGTGGCATCGTGACCGTGGTGGCGCATGTCCGTTGGTGGTGTCGAGGCCTCGACCTCGCGGGGCTCCTGTGCAACTGATCATCCAGGGGTTCTCGATAGGGTTTTGGGAGAAATCCTTGTCGTTTTGTCTAACACCGACGCGGTGCCGCTCTCGTGTGGCACCATTCCTTCCTGAAGGGTGGCGTGGCTATCCTATCCACTTCCTCTGTGTGTGTTGGGGGAAAACCGTAGGACCAGTGCTCTGGTATGGACAACATCGTTGTCGCTTTCCTTCTTAAATGTGTTGTCTAGTGTTTGACAACTCGGTACTAGGAGCATGGTGGTACTTTTTCGAAGGACGCGGCGGTTGCTGGACATCTTCGTTTAGTTGATCCGTCTGACCTTCTCTATCGTTTTTTTTTTGAGAAACACGGTACAAACGCAGACGCTCACAATACCGTCTGACCGTCTCTATCGTTTAGTTGATCCTCCTCTTCGGGACAATTCCGTACTACTCCTTCAAGAAGAAACTATTTCCATGAGTACTTGTATCTCCGTGAGAAATTGTATCTCCATTTCCAAAAAAAAAACGAATACTTGTATCTACGTTGGTCTTCGTTGGATATTTCATGTTAAGTGCTCTGTGTTGTATGCTTGTATTGCTTGTATCTGCGTAGCCTGAGTAAAGCAAACTATTGTTACAGGTACTACGTGCGCGCGAATAGGAGTAGACGTTAATGGCAAGACCACACGAATCACTCCCGCAAGAAAAAAGGCCACCCGAATCGGCAGCCTTTTCATGTCGATTTCGTTTCTCGTCTGATACCATATTTTTTCTACTTCCTTCGATCTATGTTAGTTGACTTAGATTTGTTAAAATTTAGATAAATTTATATATTAAATAGTATCTAGATTTATTTAAATCTAGATAAATCCAAGTCAACTAATATATGTCAGAGGAAGTACCATTCTCGGGCCTAATAGGACGTGCTCTAATTGGCGACTAATTGAACTATAGCTTTGACTTGTAAATTCCATATGTGTGCAGGTTTTTTCTCTGCCCGCTCACCTCTCTCGCCGTTGTCGGTGCCGAAGCGCTGGGCTTTCGTCCGGACAAACTCTCGCCACAATCAGTATCTCAGCCCACCATCAATCCTCGAACCGAGCTTTCAAACGCGATCTAGACGCTGCCACCACCAGGAGCCCCCGATGCCCACTCCATGCCATCCTCATGGACCAAGGAGAGGAGCCACCAGCACCGCCACGTCACCCCGATGTCGAGACGCCCGTGCAATCCACCTTCCGGGGCCACTGCTCCGGCATCCGAGAACTCGCGTCCATGTAGCACGGGAGGCGCGTAACTTGCGAGGCGGGAGAGGGGGGGGGGGAGGAGTGCAACCGGAGAGCCTCATCAGCACGACCTCATGTAGGAGGACCGTCCTCCACCACCATAAGTGGTTGCCGGCCGGACGCGGCGGCAGGGCAACACTAGGCCCGAATATGCCCAGCCGGACCCAAATCAGGCCCGAAGAGGCCACCACGTTGCAGCACGAAGGTCACACGGACGAAACCGTCGCGCTCAAGCCCCTCCGGTCCCAGAGCCACCCATCATCATTCATCAGTTAACTTAATTGTATGTTTGCCCTGTGTCCCGTTTTGCTGCAGAAGGTAAATTCCCAACAGCTACCGTTCAAAAGTGAGCAGAGCGTAATCAGGCAGCATCACTGGCTAAACCGGCCAGCCCGGTCCCTCCCGTCCTCGGCTATCGACTGGTAAGTCTGTCACATGACATATACGTATACTCTGCCAGTAAACAAAACGAAACCACACATGGCCTAATTATGGTCCTACGCTTTGACAGGTCATGGAGTCAAAAACATATGTTACCGCGCCCCCGCAACCCTAAACATATGCAAGGAAAACGGAATGTTTGTCTGCTCGTCTAGCTAGTGGCCTGCCTGCTCCATTGGTTCCTTTTTTGTTTGCACCCGCGGTTCAGTACGTGTAAGCACTTCTTTCAGAGTGAACCTTACCCCCTCAGTCCACAAATAAGTACTACATTTGTTTGAATTATTAGTTCTAAGGCCTTTCACAATGGGATGTATCTTAGCAGGTTTTTATAAGAGCAATTAAAACTTAAGAAACAACTAGTACAATCCATTGTTTTTTAAGAGCAATTCCAATAATACAGCCGGTTTGCTGACTATAAGGTCATCTATAGTTAGCTTATAGTTACGTAGTACAATAGTTATTTATAAAGAGTACTACTTTATAAGTGAATGACCCACTCACATACTCAGGAGGTGCCTAGGAGCACGTGCAAGAGCTGGCTATTGCATGAGAGTCCTCCCTCTTCTCTCACTTCTTCTCTCTCATCCAACTAAACAAAACAATACTAGTTTAATTCTTATAGCCAGCTGACTAGGACTTATTGTACTTGCTCTTGTACGGGTTCGTAGCATGGAAAACAAAAAATTTCGACCGCATGCAAACAAACAAACCAAGATCTATCTACTAGATTGTAGCAATGAGTCGATAGAGGAACTCACCCTCGAAGATTCCAAAGCGGTTAACGAGAGCAGATTCTCGTGGGTGATGTAGTCGTACTCTTGCCGATCTCAAGATCGCGTAGACGATCCTTCCGGCGTTAACGTTCGCGGCGCTTCATGATCGGTCACACGTTCGGTACTCGATGAAGACCTTCCTCTCCCTTGTTCCAGCAGGCAGCGGAGGTTGTAGCACTCTCCTCGCGATTCCGGCAACACGACGGCGTGGTACCGGAAGTAGAGGGGAGATCTCGCAGGGCTTCGCCTTAAGCCGGAGCGGTGGACTATGAGAGAGGCCTTGGCGATCTGGGGTTTAGAAGGCACCAAGGGGTGTAGCTTGGCCGACGGCTAGGGATTCGGGAAGCCCCAAGTCGGCGGCAAGGAGAAACCCTAGGGGCGGCTGCAACTTGCAGGAGGCCGGCGGCTAGGGTTAGGGTTTGGGTGGTGTTGGGTGTAGGGAAGAGGGGCACCCCTGCCCCTTCTTTTTTAGGTGGGAGGGCGCCGGTTGGGAGGAGGGAGTCCTCCCCCAACTCGGCCTCCTTGGCCGGCGGGTGGAGGGAGGAGGACTTCCTCCCCAAGTAGGTTTCCTACTCTCCCTCCATCAAGCAAACTTGCCGTTTGACTTTTCAAATTGGCGTTTGACTTTTCAAACTAGGATTTGATTTCTCCCCTTATTTTGCCCAGCCATGATACCTAGTACATGATGCAACCATTCCACATTGTCATGACACATTCATGTACCCTTCCCCTCCGGAGTGCCGGACCTTCCGGAACCTTCTAGAACATTCCCGATGAAAACACCGGAATCATTCCCCAACTCCGAAACAGGACTTATATAAATCTTATTCTCCGGACCATTCTGGATCTCCTCGTGATATCCCGGATCCCATCCGAGACTCCGAACAACATTCGGTCTCTTACTCATCATTCCATAACTACTCAACAACATCGAATCCTTAAGTGTGTCTCCCTACGGTTCGTGAATTATGCGGACATGATGGAGACACTTCTCCGAACAATAACCAATAGAGGAATCTGAAAATTCATATGGCTCCCACATATTTCTATGATTACTTTGCGATCGAATGAACCACTTACATACATACCAATTTCCCTTTATCTCACGATAGTTTACTTATCCGAGGTTTTGATCGTCGGTATCTCTGCATACCTAGTTCAACCTCGTTACTGATAAGTACTCTTTTCTCGTTCCCGTGGTATGTGATCCCTTGTGATCCAGTCACATGCTTGCAAGCTAATTGGATGATATTCCACCGAGAGGGCCCAGAGTATATCTATCCGTCATATGGATGGACAAATCCCACTCTTGATTCATGTGTCTCAACCCATACTTTCCGAACACTCAATGCCACCTTTATAGGCACCCAGTTACGGTGTGGTGTTTGATGTCATCAAAGCATCCTTCCGGTGATGGTGATAAGCATGATCTCATGGTCGAAGGAATTAGGTTACTATGTATCAGAAAGCTTATAGCAATTGAACTATTAAAATGACTTGATCTTTATGCTACACTTATCTATAGGAGTATGTCTATCATATCATTCTTCTAATGACATGACTTTGTTATTAACAACATCTCAAATGTTCATGATCAAGAAACCATGATCATCTATTAATCAACAAGCTAGTATTATAAAGAGACTTTACTAGGGACTCTAATTTAGTTTACAAATCACACAAGCATTAATGTTCCTGTTTAATACTGTTATAGCATGAATGTAAACATTTATCATAGACACAAAGATATAATAATAACTACAATTATTATTGCCTCGCATATCTCCAACAGCTCTACTCCCTCCGTCACGGTTTGGAGGGCGTCTTACAAAAATCATACGTTTCCAAAACTCCTCTCCTCCTAGGCGCGTTAGACTTAATCACAGAATTAATGCCCCTATTTTTCCTCCCCACTTTCTACTCCATGCAGTCAAGGAATTAATTCTTGCATGCAACTTCACCAATGCATGCGCCTAAACTCCTCGTTTCCATTGAGTAATTACATTTAATATGACACCGAATAATTAATGGACATATTTTCTCCCAACAAATTTGCATGTTTTGGCACAAATTTGGCCTCAATCAGCGTCCACCTAGGTCCCAACAATCTCTCTAAAACGTCCTTCAAACCGTGACGGAGGGAGTAAGTGAAGTCTCCATATTTAATGATTTAGAGGACATGCATGCATATGATTGGTCTAGCAATGTTTTTTATCTATGGTTCCGTGCAAGTGGTGTTTCTTAGCTAATATACAACTTTACTCTCTTTCCTCATTAACTATAGTGCCACATAAGCAAAGTGCGATATGGAGCTAAGAAACCCCTATTGTGAAAGACCTAAGGGCCAAGTTGCTAATACCAAGACATTTTATAACTTTTTTTCATTAATATATGCATGCACCAATAGTACTATATGCATGAGAGAAGTGAGAGGAAAAGGTAAACATGTATTGAACAAGAGAAGTAATAAATGAGATAGCCCTTATAATCTCAAATAATATAAAAAATCTCTTAGGACTAATAATCCCGAACAGAGGTAGTACTTCTAATGACATAGTATGTCCTAAGTCAAACTTAACTAAACTTGACCAACTTTTATATGGCAACGTTCATAACACTAGATTAGTACCACTAGACCTGTTTTGAAATATAGGTTCATGATATACCAATTTGTTGACATATATGTTGCTATATTTTTTCTATAAAATTGGTCAAATTTTGAAAAATTTTACCAAAGTCAAGAGCTAGAAGTACAATTATTTGTGAATGGATGGAGTATGCCAATAGTAAAGACCCCTTCACAGGGGCGGAGCCGTGGGGGTTAGGGGGGGCTAGCAGGGGTTAGACCCTCCCCTAATGATCGCCCCCTAACAATCGGCAGCATACTATTTAGCACTATTCACAATTGTAAGTTGCCTATTAGACTCAAGTACAACCTATTGGCCTAATCGCTCAATTCTGAAATCCATAACGCACAAGGGTGCAGCCCATTAGCCCATGATTTTTATTGCCGAAGTGATTGCCTATGACATGGAGTAGCTATATTCACGGAATGAATCATGTGGATTGATAACTTGTTGAGACTTTATACAGCCGTACTCGTCGTCTCCCATAAAACTATTCTATTGGCGACAAATCGATGACCAACACCTCTAGTCTCATTGTTTGTGGATGTCGTCCGTCGCAGGGCATTGCCGGCGGCTGCCACCCGTCGCAAGGCATTGCCGACAGTGTCGGGTCCTTTGTTGACCATTGCTGACTCGCTATATCATCGTTGCGGCACGCGTGTTGCCATTGGTTGCCTCATGCAGTCGGCTCATATTATTTTAAGCTTAAATCTAAGGTACATTTGCTCGAGTCTGTCGTGTAAAAAGTCCAAAGAGTGGTGGTAAATCGTATTTTATATTGCAATCTAATTCATATTAATTTGTACTTATGGTTCTATTATGAATAATGATCTATGTGGTTGATACTATCATATGTATACTTGTGTGAAATTAAGAAAAAATCGCTTTTCAAGATTTTCGTCTTCTTCGACCCCCTATGTCTGAATCCTGGCTCCGCCTTGCCCCTTCATTATCAGTCGCACTGATCCATGCTCCCTCCATTTCATAATATAGTGCATATTCGGACTTCTATAAAATGAAACCGAGTATATACAAATTTTGATGTTTACAATATCAAATGCATATGCATTTCCTCATTGTTCGAATACTAATATGATTTTGTAAATTTTGATATTTGTTCTACATATTTGATACCTGGTAGGATTTAATATTTCTTATATTTTGAAAATAAGGAAGTAGTAATAACGGTTTTGGCGTCAGTGATAGTGTAGAAAATCACTAGAGGCAAAATAACCATTTATGATGACAAAAAAGGTTCACCAGGGACATTGCCGACACAAACTTTTGTCGGTCAAAATACCATAGTAGAGACACGTTGTTGATGTTAGATCTTTGGATACGGTGGTTGTTGGCAAAAAGACATGACATTATAGGGCGGGAGCACCATGGCCTTCGTAACCAATCGCAATGTGAGCCTTCGGATCTAGTCCAGCGAGAGTACATGTCATCTCGAGTTCTAGGGCAGAACCAGTGGCCTTGTGAACCGCATTCGTTGTTGTCCGGCTCCATTAGTAGCTTCACCCTCTAGGCCCACTCCTAATTATTTCCATTTCCATGAAAGCAAAAGAATACAAACGTAAACCAACGTTCTTAAAATCTAAGGAACATCAGGAAAGACTATGCCACACAAAAAATTACTTTATTCCCACGGCCTTATGGCCATAACATTTCGACAAGCATCAAAAAGAGGAGAAGCTAGATTAAAATGGTTGAACATAAAACAAGAAAATCTTCCTAGCTACTAGCTACGGACCCTTCTTTTTTAAAATAAAACATAAGACCAAAGAATCCAATCCGTACATGGCTTGTCATTTGATCCGGCCAATTAACAAATACAGGTTTTTAATTCATATCTAAAACTATTTACTTAGTTAAACTTTGAAGATTAATTTAATAATTATCAAAATTCCATGCGTTCAAATAAAAATGTTCACATATTGTTTTAAAATTTCGCATGAAATTTTTAGAAAAATGTATACATGGAAACAATCAGTGAAAAGTAGAATATAAAAAAATTCATTTATTCTCAACAAAAGTTCATATATTTGTAATATGTTCATATTTTGAAACTAAAATGATTACAGATTCTAAAAAAACTTATCTGGTCCCATATATAATAGTCATATATTTATAAAACCAATTATTACCAAAAATTTACAAAAGGTCACATACATAGACAATTACATCATAATTCATCAAAAACATATTTGCATTTGGACTAGCAAAATCAAGATATTTTTTTGAACCTTGATCAGTAGGGAGGGCCCCTACCACTATGTTAATATATTAGCAATCAGAATACTATATACGTACAGTGTTAGGTCAGCGAGCCAATAATTACATTGAAGCTGATATGCTATTGACGGTGGAGTTGTAACTCAGATTTGGTTCTATGGACCAATAAGCTAAAATCATCACAAAACCTACTCTTCCAAGAGGTTACATTTCAATATTATTATGTCTGGTTGAACATATATATTTACATTAGTAAGATTGCACGCGCAACTCATGTCTCTCAGTGTCTTCTGAAATTGATTTTTTAACCGAGTTTCTATTTAGCTTTTGTTCCCGTTAAATAGGTATCATGGCCTAAAGGTGTAAGCGTGCGAGTGCAATGTACGATACACACGCAATCACGTAGCATGAAAATATTACTACTATTTGTTTTCCCAAAAATACAAATGAATCTCAGCTTGAAGCATAACAATTAACAATGGACATTAAGAAACATTATGAACTATTTAAACTCTAATATGGGTGCACCGCTTTATGCAATCCATGAAGTCTCGGTTCCATGGAAGATATTTGCCTATAGCTTCATTCTCTGCGAACCTCAAATGTGTACAAAACAATCACTTCCATGTATCCATGACAACGATATTTTCTATGGCATCATCATCATCATACATATATTATCAATAAAATAAATTATCAAAAGGATCTTTATAACTTTAAAATTAAAATTTAAAATAAAATAGGATCATTTAATTCTAATACAACCATAACTACTCCCTCCGGTTCATATTAATGCCTTAATTTTGTCTAGATACGAATGCATCTAGTCCAAATACTTAACTAGATACGTATGAATCTAGATAAAATTAAAGCCATTAATATGAACCGGATGAAGTATATGGAATCCCATAGTATGCATGCTCTGGCTTGCTATAAAAAAACATGTCAAGAACACAAACCGCAAACACACTCTCATCTCTCTCTCATAGTCTCATATAAAAAAAACTTTCTCCCTCTCCATATCTGTCTCGCATAGAGGCACTCCATACAGGCACCGCCCCGTCTCTCCACTGCCTCCACGCGGTCGATGTGAGGACCCTCCCTCTCCCCTGCCATAGCGAGGACCACCCCCTCCCTACCTAGTTACCTCTGCCGCGACGAACTCCCTTCCCCTACCTCCTTGCCACTACCGCGATGACCGCCCTTCCCTTGCACTAATGGAGGCAGAAGCGCATACTTTGTTGGAGATATGCCCTATAGGCAATAATAAAAGCAGTTATTATTATATCTTTGTTTTTATGACAAATGTTTACATTCATGCTATAATAGTATTAATCGGAAACATTAATACTTGTGTGATTTGTAAACTAAATTAGAGTCCCTGGTAAAGCCTCTTTATAATACTAGCTTCTTGATTAATAGATGATCGTGGTTTCTCGATCATGAACATTGAGATGTTGTTAATAACGAGATCATATCATTAGGAGAATGGTATGATGGACATACTCCTATAGATAAGCGTAACATAAGATCAAGTCATTTTAATAGTTTGTTTGCTATAAGCTTTATGATACATAGTAACCTAATTCCTTCGACCATAAGATCATGCTAATCACCATCACTGGAAGGATGCTTTGATGATATCAAATGCCACACCATAACTTGGTGTCTATAAAGGTTGCATTGAGTGTTCGGAAAGTATGGGTTGAGGCACATGGATCAAGAGTGGGATTTGTCAATCCATATTGACGGATAGATATACTCTGGGCCCTCACGGTGGAATGTCATCCAATTAGCTTGCAAGCATGTGGCTGGCTCACAAGGGATCACATATCACGAGAACAAGAAAATATTACTTATCGGTAACGAGGTTGAACTAGGTATGCAGAGATACCGACGATCAAAACCTCGGATAAGTAAACTATCGTGAGACAAAGGGAAATTGGTATCGTATGTAAGTGGTTCATTCGATCGCAAAGTAATCGTATAAATATGTGGGAGCCATATGAATTTCCAGATTCCTCTATTGGTTATTGATCGGAGAAGTGTCTCGGTCATGTCCGCGTAATTCATGAACCGTAGGGAGACACACTTAAGGATTCGATGTTGTTTAGTAGATATGGAATGTTAGTAGGGATACTGAATGTTGTTCGGAGTCTCGGATGGGATCCAGGATATCACGAGGAGATCCGGAATGGTCCAGAGAATAAGATACATATAAGGAAAGTCCTATTTCGGAGTTCGGGAAAGTTTCCGATGATTTCATCGGAGAGGTTCTAGAAGGGTCTAGAAGGTTCACCGGTCTGGATGGAGAATGGTCCATGAATGTGTCATGGGTATGTGGAATGATTGGATCATATCCAAGGTCACTTGGTGTTGGCAGCTCTAAATTGAAAGTCAAACGGAAAGTTTGAAAAGTCAAACTGGAACAATGGTTTCCTAGTGGGAGAAGAAACAAGTCCTTCTCTCAATCCAATTTGGGTTTGGGTTTGGATTCAAACCCACCCCTCCCAAGGCTGCCCCCTCTCATAAATAGAGGGGGAGGGCTGCCCCAACACAATACAAGCCCTAGCCCCTCTCCACGAGCCGCCGCCGACCAGCCTCCGATGGTCCATCGCCGCCACCCTAGCCGCCGCCGACACCTCCTCCTCCTCCTCCCGGCTTTCTAAACCCTAGATTTCCGGGAAACCCTAATACACCATAACTCGCATCCGGCTTAGGCGAAGCCCTACGGGATCTTCCCTCTGTTGGAATTATGCCCTAGAGGCAATAATAAAGATGTTATTATTATAATTCTTGTTCATGATAAAGTTTATATTCCATGCTAGAATTATATTAAGCGGAAACTTTAATACTTGTGCGGTTTATGAACAACACTGTGTCCCTAGTACGCCTCTATGGACTAGCTCATTGATTAATGATGGTTAAGGTTTCCTAACCATAGACATGAGTTGTCGATTAATAATGAGATCATATCATTGGGAGAATGATATGATGGACAAACCCAAATTAAGCAGAGCAATTAGATCGTGTCATCGTGTTCATCTTTGCGAAGCTTTTTCCTTTGTCAAATATTGTATTCCTTAGACCATGAGATAATGCAACTCCCTGGTATCAGAAGAAAGCTTTGAGGTCATCAAACGTCATCCTATGAGAGGGTGATCATACAGGTGTCTCTCACGTGATCGGAAAGTACCTGTTGTGTTGTATGTATCGAGATGAGATTTGTCCCTCCCAAGTCGGAGAGATATACTTCGGGCCCACTCGGTAATCGATATCAACCCCGCTTGCAAGCACGTGGTTAAGGAGTTAATCACAAAGTGATATCGGATTACGGAACGAGTAAAGTACTTGCTATGAACGAGATTGAATTAGGTATGCCGATACCGACGATCGAATCTCGGGCAAGTAAAATATCGCGCGACGAAGGGAATATATATGGGATTGATTGAATCCTGGCATCGTGGTTCATCCGATATGATCATGAGTATGTGGGAGTCAATATGGGTTTCCAGACCCCGCTGTTGATTATTGATAGAAGATCATGTCTGCATATTCTCGAACCCGTAGGGTCACACACTTAACGTATCTCGACGCTAGGATAGAATGGATAATTGGTTTATGAGTTTTTGTTCGGAGTCTCGGATGAGATCCAGGACGTCACGAGAGGTTCCGGAATGGTCCGGAGAATAAGATTCATATAAGGGAAAGCAGTTTTTGGATTTCGGAATTGTTTCGGATTGTCCGGTATTGTACCAGAAGGTTCTAGAAGCTTCTGGAGTGGGACCAACGTGGCCCCACTTGTCGGGAGGGGGCGTGGGCATACGAGGGAGTGCCCTGGCCGCATTGGGCCAGGGGCACAAGGCCCCACATGCCTAGCCGGCCAAGCCCTAGGGGAAACCCTAGGGAGAGCTTCTAGAAGGGAGGGGGAAACTTGCCCCCCACTCCTCCCATGTGGCCGCCGGCCCTAGCCTTGGAGGAGGGGGCAAGGGGCAGCCGCCCACCCCTCTATATAAAGAGGTCAGGAGCGCACCCTCCCCCCACACCTCCTCAAGCCCTAGCCGCCTAGCTGCTGCCCTCCTCTCCCTCTCTCTCCCGACTGCGCGTAGGCGAAGCCCTGCTGCAGAAACTCTCCACCTTTGCACCACGACGTCGTGTTGTAGATCCAATATATCTCTCCACCCCACTTGCTGGACCGAGGAAGGAGGAGACGTCGAGGTGTCGTACGTGTGCATCTCTCGGAGGCATCGCCACTTGTGGTGTTGGATCGGATCGGATCGCGAGAAGGAGAAGGCTAGTACGACTACACCAACCACGTTCCGTCGAACGTTCCGCTGTGCGATTTCTTCAAGGGTATGAAGATATCATCTATTCCCCCTCGTTGTTTGCATCTCCTAGATTAGATCTTGGTTTTTGCCGTTCGCATCCGTAGAAAATTTTGATTTACTATGCTGCGAAACCCCTTCAGTGGTATCAGAGCTAGATCTATGCGTAGATGTGTTTCACGAGTAGAACGCAACATGCTTGTTGTGGGCTTTGATGTTTTCTGTTGCAAGCTTGTTGTTTGTGTACTTCTTATGACGCGGGATAGTGAGATCGAAGCGGTCCAGGCCAACTTTACGCGACCTCGTTCGCGAGACCGGCTCCGCACTTGACGTGTGTCTTGTTCCACATATGCGGCTGGTGGATGCCTGTTTCTCTCACTATAGTTGTCATGGGATTTACACCGGATGTTGGCAGCCATAATATCACCGTTGTGGCTTTCCGTAGGTAAGAATCGTTCTTAGCTTGTTACTCCCATAAGCCACGTAAAACATGCAACAACAAAGTAGAGGCGTCTAACTTGTTTTTGCAGGGAGTGTTTCTGTGATATGGTATGGCCCAAGATGTGATGTGTATGTTGTATGCAATGATCATGTTTTGTAATGTTTCATTACTTGCATGTCGATGAGTACACAACCGGCAGGAGCCATATGGTTTTCTTTATAATTGTGTATGACTTGTGTGTCAACTTCTTATAAGCCATGTAATAGCTTTACTTTATCGCTAAGTAGTTAGCAATAGTTGTAGTTGGTATTCGTGGTGGAGGAAATCATGGTGGAGTGATGGAGATCATGCTGGCACGCACAAGATGGAGATCATTGCGCGGAGATTGGCTATACCATGTCACATAAAATTATATGCATGTGATGTTTATCCTTTTATGTATCTTATTATGCTTAGATCTTGACGGTAGCATTATAAGATGATTCCTCACTTAAAGATCAAGATAAAAATTGTGTTCTCCCCATGTATGCACCGTTGCGAAAGTTCGTCGTGTTCAAGCATCACGTGATGATCGGGTGCTATAAACTTTACGTTCACATACAATGGGTGCAAGCCAGTTTTGCACACGTGGAAATACTTGGGTTTGTCTTGACGAGCCTAGCATGTACAGACATGGCCTCGGAACACAAGAACCGAAAGGTTAAGCATGAGTCATATGAATGATATGATCGGCACTTCGTTGTCCACCATTGAAACCACATCTCTTCTCGTGAAGATCGGATTAGGTGTGGTGAATTTGGATCATGTTCACTAAACAACTTGAGGGATGTTGAATTTAGTGGTAGTTCATCTAGTAATTTGATTAAAGTTGAACTAGTTATCATGAACATAGTCTAATTTGTACTTGCAAATATTGTAGATCAAATGGCTAAGTCCAACTTCAACTTCAACGTTTTTGCTGAGAAAGAAAAGCTTAGAAACAATGGGTCTAACTTCACCAACTAGTTCTGCAATCTGAGAATCATTCTCGCTGGCGGACAGAAGTACTATGTCCTTGAGAAAGCGCAGGCCCCTGCTGTAGATGCGCCGGCTGATGAGAAAGCTGTTTATCAGTCGCGCAAAGATGATTATGGTGTGATTAAGATAACCATGTTGTTTGCTATGGAATCGGACCTTCAAAATCGTTTTGAGGAGTTCCCCGGGCCCTTTGAGATTCTTGAGGAACTGAAAACTATGTTTCAGACTCAGGCCCGTTCTGAGAGATATGAGATCTCTAAGAAATTCTTTAACTGCAAGATGGAGGAAGGGAGTTCCGTTAGTGAGCATGCCATTAAGATGTCGGGATACACTCAACGCCTTGAGCAACTGGACTGCAAGATTCCAGAGGAGCTCAAGATTGACTGAGTTCTGCAATCACTCTCTCCTAGCTACAAAGGTTTTGTAGTTACTCATAATCAGATTGGTTCCATTGATACGATCACTGAGCTCTTCGCTAAGCTGAAAGCTGCGGAGGTGGACATCAAGAAAGATAATCATGTGTTGATGGTCAACAAGCCCGCCAGCTTTAAGAAAGGTAAGGGTTCAAAGAAGCCCTTCAAAAAAAGCAGCGGCAAGCGCGTTGCCCCTGCTGAGAAGAAGCTCAAGTCCGGACCTAAGCCGGACACTGAGTGCTTCTATTGAAAGGACAAGGGTTACTGGAAGCGTAACTGTCTGAAGTACTTAGCGAACAAGAAGGCTGGCACCATCAAAGGTATATTTGATATACACGTTATTGATGTTTTCCTTACTATCCCTCGTTGTAGTGCCTGGGTATTTGATACTGGTTTAGTTGCTAATATTTGTAACTCGAAACAGGAGCTACAGAATAGACGGCGACTAGCGAGGGATGAGGTGACGATGCGTGTTGGCAACGGATCAAGAGTTGATGTGATGGTCGTCGGCACACTCTCCTTAGTTTTACCTTCAGGATTAGTTTTAAACCTCAATAAATGTTATTATGTGCATGCGTTGAGCATGAACATCATATATGTATCGTGTTTATTGCAAGACGGTTATTCATTTAAATCAGAGAATAATGGTTGTTCTATTTATATGAGTAACATCTTTTATGGTCATGCACCTGCTAAGAATGGTTTATTTCTTCTGAATCTCGAAAGCGATGAAACACACATCCATAACATTGAGGCTAAGAGATGCAAGGTAGATAGTGATAATAATACTTATTTGTGGCACTGCCGTCTAGGTCATATTGGCGTAAAACGCATGAAGAAACTCCATTCTGATGGAATTTTGGAGTGTCTTGATTTTGAATCATTTGACACGTGCGAGCCGTGCCTCATGGGCAAGATGATCAAAACCCCGTTCTCCGGTATTATGGAGCGAGCAACAGACTTGTTAGAAATCATACATACTGATGTATGCGGACCAATGTGAGTTTCTACATGCGGTGGTTATCGCTATTTTCTCACTTTTACTGATGACTTAAGTAGATATGGGTATATCTATTTAATGAAACATAAATCTAAAACATTTGAAAAGTTCAAAGAATTTCAGAACGAAGTGGAAACCATCGTATAAAAAAATAAAGTTTATACGATCCGATCGTGGAGGTGAATATTTTAGTTATGATTTTCTCACGCATCTTAAAGAAAGCGGAATCGTTTCGCAACTCACGCCACCCGGAACACCACAGCGCAATGGTGTGTCTGAACGCCGGAATCGAACTCTATTAGATATGGTGCGATCAATGATGTCTCTTACAGATTTGCCGTTATCATTTTGGGGTTATGCATTAGAAACCGCTGCATTCACTTTAAATAGGGCACCATCTAAATCCGTTGAGACGACACCATATGAACTGTGGTTTGGTGCTAAACCTAAGTTGTTGTTTCTTAAAGTTTGGGGATGCGAAGCTTACGTCAAGAAGTTGATGCCGGACAAGCTCGAACCCAAAGCGGAGAAATGCGTCTTCATAGGATACCCTAAGGAAACTATTGGGTATACCTTCTATCTTAGATCCGAAGGCAAAGTGTTTGTCGCAAAGAACGGATCCTTTCTTGAGAAGGAGTTTCTCTCGAAAGAAGTGAGTGGGAGGAAAGTAGAGCCAGGCGATGTTATTGAACCTTCTCTTGATTTGGAGAGTAGCGCAGCACCGGAAATTGTTCCAGTGCCGTCTGCACCAACAATAGAGGAAGCTAATGACAAGGATCATGAAGCTTCGGACGATGCTAATACTGAACGTCGCAGGTCGACAAGGTCACGTGCCCCTCCTGAGTGGTACGGCAACCCTGTCTTAATCGTCTTGTTAGTAGACGATAGTGAACCTGCAAACTATGAGGAAGCAATGATGAGCCCAGACTCTGAGAAATGGCTAGAGGCCATGAAATCCGAATTGGGATCCATGAGCGAAAACCAAGTAAGGACTTTGGTGGACCCTCCTAGCGACCGAAAGGCCGTTGAGTGCAAATGGATTTTCAAGAAGAAAACGGACGCGGATGGTAATGTTATTGTCTATAAAGCACGGCTTGTCGCGAAAGGTTTTCGACAATTTCAAGGTGTTGACTACGATGAGACTTTCTCTCTCGTAGCGATGTTTAAGTCCATTCGGATTTTATTAGCAATTGCTGCGTTTCATGATTATGAAATATGGCAGATGGATGTCAAGACTACGTTCCTCAATGGCAACATTGATGAAGAGTTGTATATGATGCAACCCGAAGGTTTTGTCGATCCTAAGGATGCTGATAAAGTGTGCAAACTTCAGCGTTCCATTTATGGACTGAAGCAAGCATCTCGGAGTTGGAACCTTCGTTTTGATCAAGTGATCAAGAGCTTTGGATTTGTTCCAAATTGCTACGAAGCTTGTATCTACAAGAAAGTGAGTGGGAGCTCAGTGACATTTTTGGTACTATATGTGGATGACATATTGATTATTGGAAATGACATTGATATGCTTAACGATGTGAAGAGTTATTTGAACAAATGTTTTTCAATGAAAGACCTAGGAAAAGCTGCTTATATATTAGGCATCAAAATCTATAGAGATAGACAAAGACGCCTAATAGCTTTAAGCCAAAGTACATACCTAGACAAAGTTCTGAAAAGGTTCAGAATGGATAAGGCAAAGAAAGGTTCAGTGCCTATGTTGTCAGGTAAGATATTGAGCAAGGCTCAGTGTCCAGCCACGGTAAACGATAGAGAAGCTATGATAAAAGTGCCTTATGCCTCGGCCATAGGTTCTATCATGTATGCCATGTTGTGTACTAGACCGGATGTATCCAATGCTCTTAGTTTGACGAGCAGATACCAAAGTGATCCAGTAGTGGAACACTGGACAGCCGTAAAGAACATCCTAAAGTATCTAAATAGGACTAAAGAAATATTCTTAGTCTATGGAGGTGATGAACAGCTCGTCGTAAAAGGTTACGTCGACGCTAGTTTCGACACCGACAAGGATGATTCTAAATCTCAGACAGGATATATTTATATTTTGAATGGAGGAGCTGTGAGCTGGAGAAGCTGCAAGAAAAGCGTGATCGCGGGATCTACAGTAGAAGCGAAATATATGGCTGCTGCAGAATCGTCAAGTGAAGGAGTTTGGATCAGGAAATTCATCACTGAGCTTGGTGTGGTTCCAAGTGCCTTGGACCCACTGGAGTATTGTGTGACAACACTTGCGCCATAGCACTGGCTAAGGAACCAAGATATCATCCAAAGACCAAGCACATCAACCGCAAGTTTCATATAATTCGAGATTATATAACAGATGGAGATCTGAAGATTATCAAAGTACATACGGATCTGAATGTCGCGGATCCGTTGACTAAACCTCTTCCACGAGCAAAACATGATCAGCACCTTAGTGCCATGGGTGTTAGATTGTTGCCATATGTAAACTAGATTATTGACTCTAGTGCAAGTGGGAGACTATTGGAATTATGCCCTAGAGGCAATAATAAAGATGTTATTATTATAATTCTTGTTCATGATAAAGTTTATATTCCATGCTAGAATTGTATTAAGCGGAAACTTTAATACTTGTGTGGTTTATGAACAAGACCGTGTCCCTAGTACGCCTCTATGGACTAGATCATTGATTAATGATGGTTAAGGTTTCCTAACCATAGACATGAGTTGTTGATTAATAATGAGATCATATCATTGGGAGAATGATATGATGGACAAACCCAAATTAAGCAGAGCAATTAGATCGTGTCATCGTGTTCATCTTTGCGAAGCTTTTTCCTATGTCAAATATTGTATTCCTTAGACCATGAGATAATGCAACTCCCTGGTATCGGATGAAAGCTTTGAGGTCATCAAACGTCATCCTATGAGAGGGTGATCATAAAGGTGTCTCTCAGGTGATCGGAAAGTACCTGTTGGGTTGTATGTATCGAGATGGGATTTGTCCCTCCCAAGTCGGAGAGATATACTTCGGGCCCACTCGTGTCGATATCAACACCGCTTGCAAGCACGTGGTTAAGGAGTTAATCACAAAGTGATATCGGATTACGGAACGAGTAAAGTACTTGCTATGAACGAGATTGAACTAGGTATGTCGATACCGACGATCGAATCTCGGGCAAGTAAAATATCGCGACGAAGGAATATATATATGGGATTGATTGAATCCTGGCATCGTGGTTCATCTGATATGATCATCGATGAGTATGTGGGAGTCAATATGGGTTTCCAGACCCCGCTGTTGATTATTGATAGAAGATCATGTCTGCATATTCCCGAACCTGTAGGGTCACACACTTAACGTGTCTCGACGCTAGGATAGAATGGATAATTGGTTTATGTGTTTTTATTCAGAGTCTCGGATGAGATCCAGGACGTCACGAGAGGTTCTGGAATGGTCCGTAGAATAAGATTCATATAAGGGAAAGCAGTTTTTGGATTTCGGAATTTTTTCGGATTGTCCGGCATTGTACCAGAAGGTTCTAGAAGCTTCCGGAGTGGGACCAACGTGGCCCCACTTGTAGGGAGGGGGCGTGGGCCTACGAGGGAGTGCCCTAGCCGCATTAGGCTAGGGGCACAAGGCCCCATAGGCCCAGCCGGCCAAGCCCTAGGGGAAACCCTAGGGAGAGCTTCTAGAAGGGGGGGACTTGCCCCCCACTCCTCCCATGTGGCCGCCGGCCCTAGGCTTGGAGGAGGGGGCAAGGGGCAGCCGCCCACCCCTCTATATAAAGAGGGCAGGGGCGCACCCTCCCCCCACACCTCCTCAATCCCTAGCCGCCTAGCTGCTGCCCTCGTCTCCCTCTCTCTCCCGACTGCGCGTAGGTGAAGCCCTGCTGCAGAAACTCTCCACCTTTGCACCATGCCGTCGTGTTGTAGATCCAATCTATCTCTCCACCCCACTTGATGGACCGAGGAAGGAGGAGACGTCGAGGTGCCGTACGTGTGCATCTCTCGGAGGCCTCGCCACTTGCGGTGTTGGATCGGATCGGATCGCGAGAAGGATAAGGCTAGTACGACTACACCAACCATGTTCCGTCGTGCGATTTCTGAAGGGTTTCGCAGCATAGTAAATCAAAAAAAATCTACGGATGCGAACGGGAAAGCCAAGATCTAATCTAGGAGATGCAAACAACGAGCGGGGATAGATGAGATCTTCATACCCTTGATTCGCACAGCGGAACGTTCGACGGAACGTGGGTGATGTAGTCGTACTCGCTTCTCCTCCTCGCGATCCGATCTGATCTAGCACCACAAGTGGCGATGCCTCCGAGAGATGCACACGTGCGGAACCTCGACTCTCCTCCTTCCTCGGTCCAGCAAGTGGGGTTGAGAGATGGATTGGATCTACAACGCGACAGCGCGGTGCAAGCGGTGGAGAGTTTCTGCGGCAGGGCTTCGCCTACGCGCAGTCGGGAGGGAGAGAGGAGGGGCAGCAAGGCGTCTAGGGTTGAGGAGGAGGTGTGTGGGGAGGGTGAGCCCCCAGCCCTAGCCCCTCAACCAAGCCTAGGCCGGCGGCCAAGGAGGGAGGAGTGGGGGCAAGTTTCCCCCTCCCTTCTAGAAGCTTCCGGTACAATACCGATTAATCCGGAACAATTCCGAACTCCAAAAACTGCATTGCCTTATATGAATCTTATTCTCCGGACCATTCCGGAACCTCCCGTGATGTCCCGGATCCCATCCGAGACTCTGAACAAAAACTCATAAACCAATTATCCAATCTATCCTAGCGTCGAGACATGTTAAGTGTGTGACCCTTCGGGTTCGAGAATATGCAGACATGATCTTATATCAATAATCAACAACGGGGTCTGGAAACCCATATTTACTCCCACACATTCATCGATGATCATATCGGATGAACCACGATGCCAGGATTCATTCAATCCCATATATATATATATTTCGATATTTTACTTAGATTTGATCGCCATACCTAGTTCAATCGTTCATACTTATCCGATATCACTTTGTGATTAACTCACATGCTTGTGTTGATATCGACTCCGACTTGGGACAACCCATCTAGATACATACAACCCAATGTACTACTTCCGATCACCGAGAGATCACTGATGACCTCAAAGCTTGTGGAGTTGCATTATCTCATGGTCTAAGGAATACAGAAAAGCGCAAAGATGAACACGATGACACGATCTAATTGCTCAGTTTGCGTCCATCATATCATGCTCCCAATGATATGATCTCATTATTAATCGACAACTCATGTATATGGTTAGGAAACCTTAACCATCATTAATCAATGAGCTAGTCCATAGAGGCGTACTAGTGACACGGTGTTGTTCACAAACCACACAAGTATTAATGTTTCCGCTTAATACAATTCTAGCATGGAATATAAACTTTATCATGAACAAGAATTATAATAATAACATCTTTATTATTGCCTCTCGGGCATAATTCCAGCAATTTCTTCAAGGGTATGAAGATCTCATCTATTCCTCCTCGTTGTTTGCATCTCCTACATTAGATCTTGGTTTTTGCCGTTCGCATCCGTAGAAAATTTTGATTTACTATGCTGCGAAACCCCTTCACCCTCTACTTCCGACACCACACCGTCGTGATGCCGGAATCACGAAGGGAGAACTACAACCTCCGCTGCCTGCTGAAATAAGGGAGAGGAAGGTCTTCGTCGAGTACCGAACGTGTGACCGACTGCGGAAGCGCTGCCGGAACGCAGCGCCGGAAGGATCGTCTACGCGATCTTGAGATCGACAAGTGTACGACTACATCACCCACGAGAATCTGCTCTCGTTAACCGCTTTGGAATCTTCGAGGGTGAGTACTTCTATTGACTCGTTGCTACAATCTAGTAGATAGATCTTGGCTTGTTTGTGTGCATGCGGTAGAAATTATTTGTTTTCCATGCTACGAACCCCTACAGTGGTATTAGAGCCGTGTCTATATGTAGATCTGTTGCACGAGTAGAACACAATGGTCATTATGGGCGGTGGTGCTTTTATTATTAATTGCTTTTTGTGTACTTTGTATCTTGCGGTATGATGGGATGAAGCGGCCCGGGCTAACCTTACATGACATCGTTCATGAGACTTGCTCCACGCTTAAAATGCAACTTGTATTGCATAAGTGGCTTTGCGGGTGTCTGTCTCTCCCATCATAGTATAGATTCAATTTACAACGGGGACTTGATAGTTCAAGCATCAACGTTGTGGTTGTTGTTCGTAAGCTAGAACGACACTTATTGAAAGCCCCAAACCACATAAAATATGCAAAGAAAATTAGAGGCGTCTAACTTTGTTTTGTAGGGGTGTGTTGTGATGTGATATGGCCATGATTGTGATTATATATGATGTATGCAATGTTCCTTATTGTAAGTTGGCAACCGGCAGGAGCCATATGGTTGTCTTTTAAATTCCGTTAAGACTTGCGTGTCTATTCAAAATAGTTGTAATAGTTGAAGCTGGTGGACGACAACCATGAAACGGCGTCATTGACCTTGACGCCATACTGGTGATGATGGAGATCATGTTCGTGCTTGAAGATGGAGATCGGAAGCACAAGAAGAAAGGCCATATCATATCACATATTATGAATTGCATGTAATGTTAATCCTTTATGCATCTTGTATTGCTTAGTTTGCAATGGTAGCATTATAAGATGATCCCTCAAGCACAAAAAAATTCAAGTTTTAAAGTGTTCACCCTTAGTAAGCACCGTTGCTAAAGCTCGTTGTTTCGAAGCACCACGTGATGATCGGGTGTGTTAGATTCTGCAAGTGTATACAACGTGAGCAAGCCATATTTGCTCATGCGGAAGCTAAGGTTTGATCTTGACGATCCTAGCATGTACATACATGGTCTCGGAACACGGATCACCGAAAGGTAAAGCATGAGTCATATAGTAGATATGATGAACATGTTGATTGTTCGCCATTGAAGCTACATCAACTCTCGTGATGATTGGTTTTGATGTGGTGGATTTGGTTCGTATGATCACTAAAACAATGTGAGGGGTATTGTTTTGAGTGGGAGTTCACCTAGATTAATTTAACTATTAATTAGAACTCAATTTTTCATAAACTTAGTCTAAACTATTGCAAATATGTTGTAGATCAATGGCGGCCCCTACCATCAATTTTAATGTGTTCCTAGAGAAAGAAAAGTTGAAAAACAATGGAAGCAACTTCGCGGATTAGTTTCGCAATTTGAGTATTGTCCTCAATGATGGTAATTTGACTTATGTGCTGGATGCACCGCTGGGTGACCCGCCTGCAGCTACTGCTACCGATGAGGTAAAGAATGTTTTCCTCGCTCGGAAGAATCAGTACTCCACAGTTCAGTGTGCTATCTTGTATGGTTTGGAATCAGAGCTTCAGAAAAGGTTTGAGAACCATGACCCACATGATATTTTCCGTGAACTCAAAATGATATTTGAGGCTCACGCGGCAGTTGAGAGTTATGAGGCTTCTGAAAAGTTCTTTAACTGCAAGATGGAAGAGGGCAGCTCCGTCAGTGAGCACATGCTTAAGATGTCTGGGCACGCAAGTAAACTCCAAATCTTGGGTATAGTGATTCCTAATTCTTTGGGGATTCACCGTGTCCTCCAATCACTGCCACCAAGTTACAAGAACTTTGTGATGAACTACAATATGCAAAACATGGACAAGTCGTTACCAGAACTCTTCTCCATGTTGAAATCTGCAGAAGTGGAGATCAAGAAAGAGCACCAAGTGTTGTTGGTTAATAAGACCACCAAATTCAAGAAGCAAGGCAAGTCTAAGAAGAAGGGAAACTTCAAGAAGGGCGGTAAGAAAGTTACCGCGCTGGCGAAGAAGACCAATGCTGGGCCTAAGCCTGATACTGAGTGCTTTCTTGCAAGGGAAGGTCCTTTGGGCGGAATTTCCCAAAGTACTTGGCGGATTTGAAGAACGGCAACATCAAGAAGAAAGGTATATCCGATATACATGTTATTGATGTGTATCTCACTAGTACTCGTAGTAGTGCCTGGGTATTTGATACCGGTTCGGTTGCTCATATTTGTAACTTGAAACAGGTACTGCAGAATAAACGGAAGCTAGCGAAGAACAAGGTGACGATGCGCGTTGGAAGTGGATCAAAAGTTGATGTGATCGCGGTCGGCACGCTTCCTCTTCATCTACCATCGGGATTATTTTTATACTTAAATAATTGTTATTTGGTGCCTGCGTTGAGCATGAACATTTTATCTGGATCTTGTTTACTGTGAGACGGTTACTTGTTTAAGTCTGGGAATAATGGTTGTTCGATTTATATGAGTAATATGTTTTATGCACATGCACCTTTGATAGATGGTCTATTCTTATTGAATCTCGATTGTAGTAATACACACATTAATAACATTGAAGCTAAACGTTTGAAAATGAGCGATAACTCAACCGATATGTGGCACTGTCGTCTTGGTCATATTGGAGTGAAGCGTATGAAGAAACTCCATTTCGATGGAATTCTTGAATCACTTGATTTCGAATCACTTGAGAGATGCGAAGCATGTCTGATGGGTAAAATGACTAAGACTCCATTTTTTAGTATGATGGAGCGAGCTATGGACTTATTAGAAATCATACATACTGATGTGTGTGGCCCAATGAGTGTAGCATCGCGCGGTGGTTATCATTATGTTCTCACCTTCACGGATGACTTGAGTAGATATGGGTATATATATTTCATGAAACATAAGTCCATAACTTTTGAGAAGTTTAAGGGATTTCAAAGTGAGGTAGAGAATTAACGTAACAGAAGATTAAATTTCTATGATCTGATCGTGGAGGCAAATATGTAAGTTACAAGTTTGGTGAGCATTTGAAGAAATGCGGAATACTTTCACAATTGACACCGCTAGGAACACCACCAGCGTAATGGTGTGTCCGAACGTCGTAATAGAACTCTCTTAGATATGGTTCGTTCTATGATATCACTTACAGATTTACCGCTATCGTTTTGGGGTTATGCATTAGAGACAGCCGCATTCACTTTAAATAGGGCACCATCTAAATCCGTTGAAACGACACCATATGAATTATGGTTTGGGAAGAAACCTAAATTGTCGTTCCTTAAAAGTTTGGGGTTGCGAAGCTTATGTAAAGAAGTTATAGCCAGACAAGCTTGAACCCAAAGCGGAAAAATGCGTCTTCATAGGATACCCGAAGGAAACTATTGGGTATACCTTCTATCATAGATCCGAGGGCAAAATCTTCGTTTCCAAGAATGGATCCTTTCTAGAGAAGGAGTTTTCTCTCGAAAGAAGTGACTAGAAGGAAAGTAGAACTCGACGAGGTTGATGAACCTTCTCTCGAACTTGCGAGTAGCGCGGCACCGGAAGTAGTTCATGTGGCGCCTACACCAATAAGAGAGGAAGCTAATGATGTTGATCATGAAAATTCAGTTGAAGTTACCACGAAACCTCGCAGGTCAACGAGAACTCGTACCACTCCTGATTGGTATGATCCCGTTATGAGTGTCATGTTGGTGGACTACACCGATGACCCTGTGACATATGAAGAAGCGATGATGAGCCTAGATTCCAATAAATTGCAAGAAGACATGAAATCCGAGATTGGATCCATGTAAGAAAACTAAGTATGGACTTTGGTGGACTTACCGGATGGCCGGAAGGCTGTCGAGAACAAATGGATTTTCAAGAAGAAAACAGATGCTGATGGTAATGTTACTGTCTGTAAAGCTCGACTTGTTGCAAAAGGGTTTCGACAAATTCAAGGAGTTGACTACGATGAGACTTTCTCACCAGTAGCGAAGCTAAAGTCTGTAAGGATTATGTTAGCAATCGCTGCATATTATGATTATGAGATATGGAATATGGATGTCAAAACAGCTTTCCTCAATGGAGACATTGATGAAGAGTTGTATATGATGCAACCCAAAGGTTTTGTCGATCCTAAATATGCTAACAAGGTATGCAAACTTCAACGGTCCATATATGGATTGAAGCAAGAATCCCGTAGTTGGAATCAAAGTTTTGATAAGGTAATCAAAAGCTTTGGTTTTATACAAACTTATGGAGAAGCTTGTATTTACAAGAAAGTGAGTGGGAGCTCTGTAGCATTCTTAATACTACATGTAGATGACATATTATTGATTGGGAATGATGTAGACCTTCTTAATAGTGTCGAGGATTATTTGAATAATAGTTTTTCAATGAAAAATCTTGGCGAAGCAGCTTATATATTAGGCATAAAGATTTATAGAGATAGATCAAGGCGCCTAATATCATTGTCACAGAGTACATATTTGGACAAAGTTCTAAAGAGGTTTGGAATGGAACATAGCAAGAAAGGGTTCTTGCCCATGTTGCCCAATATGACCTTGAGTAAAACTCAAAGTCCAGCAACGACAGAAGATAGAGAAAGGATGAGTAAGACTCCTTATGCCTCAGCCATAGGATCTCTAATGTATGCCATGCTATGTACTAGACCCGACATTGCATATGCTGTTAGTTTGACTAGCAAATATCAAAGTGATCCAGGAGTGGATCATTGGACAGCGGTTAAAAACATCCTTAAGTACTTGAGAAGAACTAAAGATATGGTTCTTTCTTATGGAGGTGATTAACAACTCGTTGTTAATGGTTACACCGACGCTAGTTGGAACACCGATCCGGATGATTCTAAATCTCAATCTGGATACGTATTTACTTTGAATGGTGCAGCAATTAGCTGGAGGAGTGCAAAGCAAAGCGTTGTGGCGAGATCTTCAACTGAATCGGAATACATAGCTGCTTCGGAGGCTTCACAAGAGGCAATATGGATGAAGGAGTTCATTATAGAGATCCGTGTTGTTCCAAGTGCGCTGGACCCAATGTCTATCTATTATGATAACATGGGCTCCATAGCTAATGCGCAAGAACCAAGGTCACACAAGAAGCTGAAGCACATCAAGCTACGTTTTCACGCTATTCGAGAGCATGTCCAAGATGGTGACATAAAGATTTGCAAAGTACACACAGATCTGAATGTGGCGGATCCGTTGACTAAACCTCTCCCGAGGGCAAAACATGACCAGGACCAAACCGCTATGGGTGTTCGGTATATTACCATGTAATCTAGATTAGTTGACTCTAGTGCAAGTGGGAGACTGTTGGAGATATGCCCTAGATGCAATAATAAAAGCAGTTATTATTATATCTTTGTGTTTATGATAAATGTTTACATTCATGCTATAATAGTATTAACCGAAAACATTAATACTTATGTGATTCATGAACTAAATTAGAGTCCCTGGTAAAGCCTCTTTATAATACTAGCTTGTTGATTAATAGATGATCATGGTTTCTCGATCATGAACATTGAGATGTTGTTAATAACAAGATCATATCATTAGGATAATGGTATGATGGACATACTCCTATAGATAAGCGTAGCATAAAGATCAAGTCATTTTAATAGTTCGTTTGCTATAAGCTTTCTGGTACATAGTAACCTAATTCCTTCGACCATGAGATCATGCTAATCACCATCACTGGAAGGATGCTTTGATGATATCAAACGCCACACCGTAACTGGGTGGCTCTAAAGGTGGCATTGAGTGTTCGGAAAGTATGGGTTGAGGCACATGGATCAAGAGTGGGATTTGTCCATCCATATGACGGATAGATATACTATGGGACCTCTCGGTGGAATGTCATCCAATTAGCTTGCAAGAATGTGACTGGCTCACAAGGGATCACATATCAAGGGAACGAGAAAAGAGTACTTATCGGCAACGAGGTTGAACTAGGTATGCAGCAGATACCGACGATCAAAACCTCGGATAAATAAACTATCGTGAGACAAAGGGAAATTGGTATCGTATATAAGTGGTTCATTCGATCGCAAAGTAATCATAGAAATATGTGGGAGCCATATGAATTTCCATATTCCTCTATTGGTTATTGACCGGAGAAGTGTCTCGGTCATGTCCGCGTAATTCACGAACTGTAGGGAGACACACTTAAGGATTCGATGTTGTTTAGTAGATATGGAATGTTAGTAGGGATACTGAATGTTGTTCGGAGTCTCGGATGGTATCCGGAATATCACGAGGAGATCCGGAATGGTCCGGATAATAAGATTCATATAAGGAAAGTCCTATTTCAGAGTCCGGGAAAGTTTCCGGTGATTTCATCGGAGAGGTTCTAGAAGGGTCTAGAAGGTTCACCGGTCCGGATGGAGAATGGTCCATGAATGTGTCATGGGTATGTGGAATGATTTGATCATATCCAAGGTCACTTGGTGTTGGAATATGCAAGAGAGAAATAAAGCTTTAAATTGAAAGCCAAACGGGAAGTTTGAAAAGTCAAACTAGAACAATGGTTTTCTAGTGGGAGAAGAAACAAGTCCTTCTCTCAATCCAACTTGGGTTTGGGTTTGGATTCAAACCCACCCCTCCCAAGGCTACCCCCTCTCATAAATAGAGGGGGAGGGCTGTCCAACACAATACAAGCCCTAGCCCCTCTCCACGAGCCGTCGCCGCCGCCGCACACCGCCGCCGGTCCGTCGCCGCCGCCCTAGCCGCCGCCGACGCCTCCTCCTCCTCCCAGATTTCTAAACCCTAGATTTTCGGGAAACCCTAATCCACCATAACTCGCATCCGGCTTAGGCGAAGCCCTGCGGGATCTTCCCTCTACTTCCGACACCACGTCGTCATGCTGCCGGAATCACGAGGGGAGAACTACAACCTCCATTTCTTTGGAACAAGGGAGAGGAAGGTCTTCGTCAATCACCGAGCGATGTGACCATTGCGGAGCTTGAACGCAGCGCCGGAAGGATCGTCTACGCGATCTTGAGATCGGCAAGTGTACGACTACATCACCCACGAGAATCTGCTCTCGTTAACCGTTTTGGAATCTTCGAGGGTGAGTACTTCTATTGACTCGTTGCTACAATCTAGTAGATAGATTTTGGCTTTTTAGTGTGCATGCGGTAGAAATTTTTTGTTTTTCATGCTACGAACCCCTACATACTTCATATTCTCCGGATCCGCGGCCTCCGCCATCACGCGTGTTGGAGGGCTCTAAAGCACTTACCTCCTCCTCCTGTCGGACAAGACGTGAAATTAGAGTGAGTGTCGAGGATGGATCGCGAGGACGCCCTGCTCCGACAGGTTGAGCATGTCGTGAGCCTCACTGTTTGTCCCAAGTACGACATGCTCCAGAGTGGATGTCTGACACCCCTCCCTACCTTTCCCTTAACTGGTATTTCGTCTTCCCCCTCCCCCTCCGCTTGATATGGCTCTGTCCGATGCCTCTGCCCTCTTCCCGCGCCTTGACACCGCCGACGTAGCCGCAACCCCACAATCCCGGGCCTCAGGTGCTTTAGCTATTGTGCATAAACTTGACTCTAATCAAATGCTCATGAAGTTCGGTAGGCTGTGAAAACTGCTTATTGTTCAACGGATGTAACAGAGGTACATCTATATAATCCCATATATTTGATTTGTCTTGCTTGGTATGAATATTCCTATATTTGTAAGTGGGACTGAATACTCAAAATTAGAAACACAATAGTTATTGTAACTTAATAGTGTGAATGCAGTGGTGGCTGCTTTGTTTAGATACCCTGCTTGTTTGGTGAAAAGCCAATTAAAGACAATGAAACTTAGTGAAACAGGGTGCTCCTAGGTACATTGCAGAACACATTTTGTCGACCAGGAAGGCGGTGATGGCGGTGGCGAGGGCAAAGGCTGAGAGGCTAGTAGTTGACGGTGGCGCTTGGCGTCGGCAGGCGTGACGGCAACACAAGAGGCCCAGGTTCAAAGAGAGGGATGGTGGGTGCGACCGGTTTCCTTGTTTTTGGGTGTTTGTTAATCGGCCGTAGGTACTTATGCGGACGAGAGTTTTTCTGTGTGGGATAAGTACAGTTCGTAGAAGTTATTTTCTAATTACACCAGAGAAAAAGATTAGGCTAATGTAAGCTATTAGATCGTGTTTAGTGGGCTGGATCGTACGGTTCAGTAGATCTATGTATGTTTTGTGGGGTGCTTGTAGGGAAATTCATATTTGCTCCTTTATAAGTAGTAGAGATTAATGAAAACTAATTACTAAAGTTGACCAATCGCAGGACTAGTAATATCAAATGTCACATTTGTTTATATTAAAAATTTATACCTTTTTCAACTAATCATATGAATGCAAGGTTTGAGATATTATAAGTATTTTTATACTTAACAAAATAATTAACCAAATATAATGTTGTTAATTATTAATATAGTATAGATCATTATTTGTTCAAAAAATTATCATATCTCACTACAATTTGCATAGATTAAATCATAATCCTCAATGAAATTTTTGCTATACTTTCTCTCAAACTTTCTTTTGAGATTTCAGCTTGAAAAACTTTGGTTAATTACATAGCCAATTTCTACTAAATAACCAAAATACAACAACACATTCCTCCATGGATTATTTTTTCACTTAGATTCATTGTAGTATATCTACATATGGCCATGAGCATTTACTGAATTCTTGTAAGGAGTTATCAAATAAATACCATGTGACAGGCTTCTAGAGATCATGATAAAATATCATACATTGGTGTACCACTTGGTCAGGTCACCAGCTGTGAACTTAAGTAAATGTAATGAGTAGGATATGGTTATTAACCCCTCATGTTCTTGGTAAAATACAATATAAATATTGGCTATAGGAAAAAATTATTGTGTAGGCACATCATAACATTGGCAAATGAATTATGGTTTATTGTACTTAGTACTATATTTGATTATATTTAAGCACACACTTTTCCATGCCACATAGGGTACACAAAACCTTTTTAGCTAGTGTGTGCTACTATACCATGTACCAACTAGATTATATATGTTGCTTTAAAATTGGAAATATGCACCTACATTGCTACGAGTTGATGTTTATTGAATATAGCTATTTGGGAACCGCAATCCAAAACCCAACAATCTTAGCGTATGAACCGACCGTTCTACCTACATGAAGAAAACCATGTTAACATTCCCTTCCTCCTCCCCACCAACAACCTAGAGAACTTCCACAATGCACCACCCCTACCAGCTGCGTGTCATGTCATCGCTCGGCCCCTTCCTGCCCTCCACCTTCCACTAGTGTATAGCTATTCCCTTTGGACCCTTTTCGTGCTTGAAGATGCTGCCCTCCCCTTCCTCGAATCCCCCTTACTGCACTACCCACTCCGGGACCTGTCGGCACCTCTTTTTTCCATATCCCCCTCACTTTTCACCATAATTCCACTGGCCACCAGCAGCATAAGGTTAGAAAAGCAAAACATACCCACTCTTTGCCGTGCATTTATATATATATACTAATAATAAAGAAAGCAGTGTTTCTTGTCATTCCTACACTTTTTCGGACCAAATTACCCTTCCACAAAACCACGTATTACCAACAGCTGCCACCGCAAAAAAATAAAAGTCTCCTATTGCTGACCCCGTACCGATTCGTTTCACGCCAGCGACCATAACGGAAAAAAATCTAAGGGCATCTCCATCGGGTCTACCCAAATGGTCCGAGCGCGTCCGAACTCGTCCGCGCGGGATGTGCGCAGCGTCCCAGCGGTACCACCCATCTGGAATTACACACCCGGACCGACCCATCCGGGTATCAAATCTGGACCACGAATGTGTCTACCCGGACAGAAGCGAACATAGGCCGGCCCAGATGCAGTCTCACAATAGGCCTTTCTCTCTTGGGTTGGCCTATCTGTTTTCGTCCGTTTGAATTGCGCTGTTGTGCACGGCTGGCCGGACCACGACTCCAAATCGACCACGGCCCAACCCAAAAGGACAGAAATGGACCGTTTAAGACGACCATATGGGTTGGACCGATGAAGATGCCCCAAACGAAAACTAACGAGAGAGCAAGCACGCACGCCAACATCATAGGAACGACTTGATTCATTACTGTTATTATTTCATTTCATGGGCCAGACTATGCGTCCAGGCCTATACACCAACGTCAAAGGAGGCCCTGGTTGAAAAATTAGTGAAAAATCTAGCATCTTAAATAGAACCATTATCTTACAGTAGACAAGCTAAGTCGCCTATTGCCGGGGACAGGTAGCATACGGATGATGACAAATAAAATAGATACGCCGAGTACGAGCTTGGTCTCCCTTTGGCCCATGACAAATACGTGTTTGCTTAAAAAAATATAAGCATATTGTTTTTCCTTTTCACAGCAACGCGCGGACATTTTGCTAGTAATATATTAAACTTTGGTATGTTTACCAGCCAAACTCACACATAAAATGGGCTGGTGAACCTGAGCTGCTGCTCGCAAAAAGCCAGAAATGGTGCTGGCAGTAATGCGGCCCTTAGATGTGTTGCGGGTACCCATTTCCAGTTCCTGGGCCGGGCCAAACTAGTGGGAATTAAGACAGGTCCGCGTGCTAGTCCTCTAGAAAATGTTGCAAAGGTTTTGTTTCCATGTAGGCCGTGGGTCAACTAATTGAAGGCCTCACGTTTTGTGCTAGAAAAAAAACTTACACACACGCTTGGACCACGGGCTTCTAGTACTCTGACGGTCTGACCTTCTAGTAATATCTATATATTCCACGGAAACATAATTTCTGGGTATGCATGGACCTTCTAGTACTCTGACCACTTCTAAAAAATGTTACGGCTGCCAAATTTCGCACTTCACGAGGATACGTGTGCGCCGTAATCAGCGGGGAGTTTAGCTTGTGACGAGGTAGAGTTTAACAGATGCAGTTGTAACGAGGCGTGCTCGCCAACTTTGAAGTCATCGGGTGCATCTATATCCTACTGCTGTGGAAGTCATGCACCCCCGCGTCGATTCGTCAAATATTTCTAGACTTTTCTGCAGATTTTCCACCAAGCACGGAGGACTGAACTGGACTAAATGGTCCAAAACAGAGCTGATTTTTTAGGTGCAAAACAGCTCAATGTATACTTCCTCCCCCTACACGGCTACAGACCACACAAAATCTAGAGCACGCTACTCCTTGCATGTATGGTCAATATTATGGTTAATACATCTAGTCTACGTTCCAATTGTACGTCCAAACTGGCCTGCCAAACTTAACGCCGAAGTTTCGAGGAAATTTTGAGCATGAAAACACCCAATTTCCACGTTACGCAGCAATATAAATACCGACTCCCCAGCACTCCATTTTCCCATCAAAGTACGTACTTGCTCAAGATCAGAACAACAGTTGCACACAATGGCGTCGGCAGCCGTCTCCTCCGCCCTGCGCGTCCTCCCTCTGTTCCTCCTCGTCGCCGCCGCCCACGCCGCCACGTTCACCGTCACCAACAAGTGCCAGTTCACCGTGTGGGGCGCGGCCGTGCCCGGCGGGGGGCAGAAGCTCGACCCGGGGCAGCAGTGGAAGGTGGACGTGCCGGCCGGCACGACCAGCGGGCGCGTGTGGGCGCGCACGGGCTGCAACTTCGACGGCAGCGGCAACGGGAAGTGCGAGACGGGCGACTGCGGCGGCAAGCTGCAGTGCACGCAGTACGGGCAGGCGCCCAACACGCTGGCCGAGTTCGGGCTCAACCAGTACGAAGGCCAGGACTTCATCGACATCTCCGTCATCGACGGCTTCAACGTGCCCATGGACTTCCTGCCCGCCGACGGCACCACCGGGTGCCCCAAGGGCGGGCCGCGCTGCGACGCCGACATCACGGCGCAGTGCCCGAACGAGCTCAAGGCCACCGGAGGGTGCAACAACGCGTGCACGGTGTTCAAGGAGGACCAGTACTGCTGCACCGGCTCGGCGGCGAACAACTGCGGGCCCACCGACTACTCCAAGTTCTTCAAGGGGCTGTGCCCAGACGCGTACAGCTACCCCAAGGACGACGCCACCAGCATCTACACTTGCCCCGGCGGCACCAACTATCAGGTCATCTTCTGCCCGTGAGCGAGCAGAATGGTACTACTATGGTACCGTACCAGCATACAGCATACGTATATACAGTTGCGTGAGATAAGAATAAGCACTTCAGTTGTACGCATGAATAAAATAATATAATCGTGAAGTGATTAATTAGTGAGATAAGAATAAGCACTTCAGTTGTGTAATGAATTTTTTCGATGCATACGTCTGGTATCTGATCATGATATTACCAAATTCCAATATTGTACGACCATCATACGCATGAATAAAATGCTCCTGAAGTGACTAATTAATTCTTCTTGTACATCACCTCATCTGGAATTAGGGTGTCATCAAAATTTTACATTAGAAATCTTAAAATGAACTAGAGTTGAGATTTCGATGAAATCCCAGGCTTATCTGGAATGCTAATATTTTTTCCAACCAACATTACTGCGGTGGACATTGCTTGCTGGAATAACGAGCAAAATTTGGATAAGTTAAATTCAGAAAAGCGACACCGCAAGTCATATACTTCCATATACAGGAGGAACTAGCTGTGCATGTTTGTACGAAGAAAATGCATCTGAAGCAAATACCAACAAGATGACGAACAACACATTATTTTGATAAATATATTTATATTAAAAAGATATCAATTACAATCGGTCTCTGCAATAACGTGATTCAAGAACCACGCGATGCACATCAGTATCATGTCTCGCGCCTGCTCCCGACCGAGGTGCAACGCCTCCACCCTAGCCTCGACGACGGCCACTCTCGCATCATCGATCCAACCCAAGCACAATGCTGCTAAACCCTCCCCACCTATGCCTCGGCCTCATGTAAGCAACCCCCACGGTTTTTTGTCATGTGGTGGTCTTGCTCCACCTCCTACGTACAGATCTAGATATGACACGGGACCTGGCACCGGCCACAAATTTCGCACCGTCTGCGATCTTGTTGGCCACGTCCCGGAGGCCTGACCTGAGCTCGTGCATCCGCCAGGCTTCCCCTTCAATGCCTTCAATGCCTAGAGCCAGCACCTAGGTTATGGCGCGAAGGATGGGAGACTGGCGTGCCTGCTTGACGCGTGAGAAAGAACCCTTATGCAACACCTAGGATATGGCGCGGTGCGCCGAGGAGGCAAGGCCTGTTGGGCACAGCCAAATCAAGGTTACGTCGAGTTCCGTCTTCAGAGGTTTTGAAGGACAACTTCAATGCCCGCCACCCCATCCATTATGGTTGAGGAATATGAGCTTCCGATGCCATTCAAAGAGGCATCACACGCGGGAGTAAATGGATCCCGTGCGCCGCAACAACTGTTGGTGCTCGGGATATCGCGAGCGAGCAACACTACAAGCGAGATAAGATGTCGCGCGTTGTTGAGGGAAACCGCGTCCGCCTAGCTCCCACTCCTCGCCAGGTGCCTGCGCCTTCATAGCAAGCAACCCCTGGCTAGAATCCACCTGCAGTCCTGTTGGAGATATGCCCTAGAGGCAATAATAAAAGTAGTTATTATCGTATCTTTGTGTTTATGATAAATGTTTACATTCATGCTATAATAGTATTAACCGGAAACATTAATACTTGTGTGATTTGTAAACTTTTTAGAGTCCCTAGTAAAGCCTCTTTGTAATACTAGCTTGTTGGTTAATAGATGATTATGATTTCCTGATCATGAACACTGAGATGTTGTTAACAACAAGATCATATCATTAGGAAAATGGTACGATGGACATACTCCTATAGATAAGCATAGCATAAAGATCAAGTCATTTCAATAGTTCAATTGCTATAAGCTTTTAGATACATAGTAACCTAGTTCTTTCGACCATGAGATCATGCTAATCACCATCACCGGATAGATGTTTTGATGACATCAAACACCACTTCGCAACTGGATAGTTATAAAGGTGGCATTGAGTGTTCTAAAAGTATGTGTTGAGGCACATGGATCAAGAGTGGGATTTGTCCATCCATATGACAGATAGATATACTCTAGGCCCTCTCGGTGGAATACCATCCAATTAGCTTGCAAGCATGTGACTGGCTCACAAGAGATCACATATCACGGGAACAAGAAAAGGGTACTTGTCGGTGACGAGATTGAACTAGGTATGCAGAGATAACGACGATCAGACCTTGGAAAAGTAAAGTATCACGAGACAAAGTTAAATTGTTATCGTATATAAATGGTTCATTCGATCGCAAAGTAATCGTAGAAATATGTGGGAGGCATATGAATTTCCAGATTCCTCTATTGGTTATAGATCGGAGAAGAGTATCGGTCATGTCTGCATAATTCGTGAACCGTAGGGAGACACACTTAAGGATTCGATGTTGTTTAATAGATATGGAATGTGAGTAAGAAGACTGAATGTTGTTAGGAGTCTCGGATGGGATCCAGGATATCACGAGGAGATCCGGAATGGTCCGGAGAATAAGATTCATATAAGGAAAGTCCAATTCCAGAGTTCGGGAATGATTCCGGTGTTTTCGCCGGGATGATCTAGAAGGGTCTAGAAGGTTCACCGAACCGGAAGGGGAAGGGTACATGAATGTGTCATGACTAAGTGGAATGATTACATCATGTCCTAGGTCACTTGGCTAGGCATTAAATAGAAAGAAATCAAACTCCAAAATTTAAAGTCAAAAGGCAAGTTTGAATAGTCAAACTAGGACAATGGTTCCTCGTGGAGGAGGAGAGGAAACCTCCTCTCCCTCCACCGCGCGCGCCAAGGAGAGGGAGTTGGGGGAGGTATACGGTCTCTCCTCCCCTAGCTGCCCCTCCCTCTCATAAATAGAGTGGAGGGGGCTGCCCCAAGACCAACCACAATAACCCTAGCCCCACAAGCCACCGCCGCCAAGTCGCCGCCGTCGCCCAGCGCCACCGCCGGCCCACCTCCCCCCCCTCGACCTCTAAACCCTAGTCGCCAAGGAACCCCTCTACTCCACCTACCCGCTCCGGCTTAAGGCGAAGCCCTGCGGGATCTCCCTTCAAAACCCCGACACCACGCCGTCGTGCTGCCGAATTCACGAGGAGAGAACTACAACCTCCGCTGCCTGCTGGAACAATGGAGAGGAAGGTCTTCATCGAGTACCGTACGTGTGACCGACTGCGGAAGCGCTGACGGAACATAGTGCCGGAAGGATCGTCTACGCGAACTTGAGATCGGCAAGTGCACGACTACATCACATATGAGAATCTGCTCTCGTTAACCACTTTAGAATCTTCGAGGGTGAGTACTCTATTGAATCGTTGCTACAATCTAGTAGATAGATCTTGGCTTGTGTGTGTGTTCATGAAGTATTTTTTTGTTTTCCATGCTACGAACCCCTACAAGTCCCCACTCCGCCTTTCCAGCAACCTGCGAACATCGGTGCCGCTCCTGCTACCAACATGCTGTGGCTGGGCGCTACTAAGTCCCGGACGGAGAAGGGCGATGTCGTCATCGAGGAGACGCTCCATATGCAGCATGTGGCTGCCTTGGTGAGCACCAATGGAGCAGTCACAAGGATTGATGGTATTATCAAGGACGTCACCCCTAGAGTTTGTGCAGAGTGCGGTGGCGTCAGCCTGCTGGGCCCTCATCAATGAGGTATGTGTTGTCAACCACTACCCTTGGAAGTATTTCATAACCTTCATCCACCCCAACACTGCTCCATTGTCGTCAACTGATCCATCATACCCATTGGTTTCTTCATGCTCCAAGTCCGGTAGTGGTGGATTCAGGTGCATGTTGACAATGTCAACAATGAACTATCACATATGTGTTGGCCTCGAGAATGTGCCTCTTCAGGGGTTGACGCTTAGATGATCGGCATGTCTTCATTATTGGACTACATCAAGGCTTGATCACTTCAAAAATAAAGTACCAACCTACTCTGGGCCTAAGATTGGATACAAAACCTAAGCCCGCATCCCTTAGGTAAAGTGGGTCACATTTTGGCTCGTGTTCCGCCCGTCGCGCACAAAAGAGATTGGGGGCATCACAGGCTCTGTCACGTGTGCTCGTACTACAACACGGATTGGCTAGGCGATGGCACTTATAGACGTCGAGGCACACTCCTAATCAAAACACTCGTACACGGCAAAAAACGTTGTCATGGATAACTACATTAGGGAAAGTGAGGCGTCACTTTTTGCCTCGGAATAACGTCATTCGATGACCTAGCACTTCTCTGGCACCATAGAGGATGCACCTCTGTACAAAAACACGAAGGTCGTTTTACTGCCATGAAATAGATGCACTGTTTCGCCATGCTTGTACACTTCAACGACACAAATGTTAATTACAATAAACGATAGCAAATTGGTTTCTCCATTATAATCGGATTGTATTAAATATTCACCAAAATATAAAAAATCTATTTTATCAACACATAAAACTTATAACATTACACTGCAACCACTTCTAATAAGATATCATTAGCCTTTTCAGATGGATCAAGGGGGGATGATTATAGTATTTTTTTTAGAGAAGGCAACCTATTGAGATCCTCTCTACTCAGCACCCTCTAGATAAAAAAAACTAAATAAATCTAACTTTAGTCTTCTCCATATTGAGCATCTCAAAATTCTTCATATTGAACAAAAAAAATCAAATAGAAGGGGAAACTAAGAGAGACTATATATAATTTGAGCTTGCTGAAAATGAGGAACTAGACAACTATACACCACAGGCTAAGTAGAAGAACATGACTTGCCAATCTCGAATAACGGTTTTGTGCTCTTGATTATTGCGCCAATGATACCAAAGTGTTAGATCTTCCAGGCATCTACTAAAGACTACTGAGATTGGCTCAGCTTCCTCCATGAACATTTTAGCATTCCATTGCCTCCAAACATTCCATAGGGCGTAGATTAAGACTGATGACCTGACTTCTGACCAGAAAGGTTGTAGCCAAGGGTAGTGAAGAAGTGTGTTCTCTGTGGATTTGGTATAGGGGCAGAAGGGGAAGGAGTCTGATGTGGCAATGCCTCATCAGAACCGACAGTCATTAGTGAAAAGCCTCCCACGATACGACAACCAAAGGAATAGGTTGCACCGATTTGTCGCATAATTTTTTCAAGTCGGAGTTGTAAAGTGGACTTCCTACAAATGACCAAACGCTATGGAATATTCTTACGTAGTTATTAGAGGCATGCTATTGAGACGTGTAACCCTAACATATGAAACAGGATTATTAAGATTGACCAAAACTAACAAGCACAAGTTAGAGAGCTCGCACAACGCCGCATTGGAAAGGCGCGACTTAGTTGTAATGTTTAGGGATGGGGAGGAACACATTAAGACAACAGAGCTATTGAGTTTTGTGATGTTGGAGAAAAAATCTAGGAATTTTTCTGCGAGGGTAGATTGTTTGAAACAAAGATCGTGCCAAAAGGAGGTATCCTTTCCTGAGCCAACAACAACCGAATTGATATTACAAAAGTGAGGCAAAACAGTTAGCATATCATTCGAAATCACGGAGTCAAAGCGGTGAGTGTCCCCCGGATCCCTAGATGCATTTCATCCACATTGATTCCCAAACCATAACTCCCAAGGGGCGTGGTGCACCGAGTGCACTCTATATAGGAACTTCATTAGCGTGGCATAGTTGTGAGTTCGCAAGCATCTAAATCCTAAACCACCTTTTGAAATCGGCGTGCAAACCTCTTCCCAAGCGACTTTACACTAGCCCCCGTGAACATGGCCGTCCTCCTGCCCAAAAGAAGGCTCTGCATAATTTGTCGAATTCTTTTATAGTACCAACAAGAACTAGTAAAGCCGACAATAAGTGAGAAATCATGGATCAAATTGTGTGCATTGCCAATTCAACCCACAAGGAAAAGATGCCATTTTTCAATATAGGGGTCAAAGGCATTTAAATTTAACTTGTGAATAGATAATGGAAGACCGATGTATTTCTGAGGAAAGAGACGACATAGCAGCCAATGCTGAGAGACGTAGACGTGGCAGAATCTTGATCAACATACATAGGGCGAACGTGCTCTTATAAAAGTTGATTTGTAGACACGTGCCATTAAAGAAGGCCTCGAGAAAAATCCTAAGGCTATATATGCAATCATGTCTGACACGTAGAATAATGATAGCGTCGTTGGCATAATCTAAGACATGACAAGGAAGATTATCGACAAGAGGGTGAAGAAGTAGGCGGTACAAGGAAGTATAATGAAGCAACAGTCAAAGTACATCTGCGTCACGATATTAAGGAGGTAGGGTGATAGGGGTTCACCTTGTCGAAGTCCGCGGAGCCATTGAATCCATTTGGGTGGCTTGCCATTTAAAATGAGAGAGGATTGGCTAGTGGAGTTAAGGTTTTTGATCCACATGCACCATATGCTAGGGAGGCCTTTAGCAATAAGAACCTTATCTAGAGCATCCCAAGATATCAACTTCAACACCTTTTGAAATCCTAGTTCCGAACAATGGCGGGAGCCTTTCTTTTAAAATAAGTTTGGATTATTTGCCGTGTAAATAAATTTTTTGGCCATAGATCTTCCTTTGATAAACCCGTTTGATCTTGGCTAATTAATTTGGGTACAAGGGGTTGTAGGATGTTTGTAAGACATTTAGAACCCAATTAGACACAACAATTCCGAAGGGAGATGGGTCTAAATTGATCCTTGATGAGAACTATGCAGAATCTATTTAGTGTTAGAATTTGGTGTTCTATTGGGCCGGTTGGTCCATAATACAAATTTGAAAATTCTCTTTAGCCATCTACGCATGACAACATACTTTGTTAGTTGACTGAGAGTTGCGTCTTCTTATATACTAGAATTTCTATCACTCACTAATGTGTGAAAAAAGAATTACTCTCGTGCACTCCTTCTCTGACATTGCCAGCCACGCCACGCCTCGCCACGAAGCACGCGCACGCCCTGGGTTGTGGGAATGAACCACTCAAATGTGCACTATATAAATGTATACGCTAACCCTAATCGGTATCCATCACAAACATCTAATTTCAGAACTTTACGTTGTCGCCTTCGTCTTCCACATCCCGACTTGCGGCATGCAACGCAAATTAGAAAAGTAGGCCTCCGGAACCTTATCTCTCGTAAACATATACGGGTGAGGGGTGATCAGATTTTTGGGACACTCTCTAGCACGACTACTGGCAAACACGACAACATCCGATGATGATTTTTCCAATGAGGACTTTTTCCCAAACGTCAGCGGCCTCTTCGATAACCGCAACATGGACGACAACACGGATAATGCTGCTATTGATGCGGCTACCGTTGTTGTCGTCGCCGCTGCTCAGCCTGCACCGTATGTGACCCTGAACTCGCTTTCAGATATTGCTAGATTTTCTAGTTCTAGTGGTTGGAGTAGATGTGATATGTTTTATCATATTTAGATGCAATCTGTTCATTTACTCTGCTAGAATGTTCATTTACTCCGTTAGAATACGTGATTGGTTTCATTACTGTTTTTATTTTATATCAATTTATTATCCGGATTAAATCATATTAATTTTTTCTTATATTTTCAATAGTTAGTCACCTAAGATCCGGACTGTGGAATTAAACATTGAATTTAAAAGAGAAAGAACGTCATTTTTTACCAAGTCCCGATTCATTTAAAGAACGCCGAACCAAAACCATTTGGACCAGGTATGGAATTACAATCCATGTCCTAAAGAACAGCTTTGACCTAGTCCAAAGTGAAGGGGGTGACAAGACTTGTAGCATGAGACATGGAGGGAAGTACAGGAAACAAGTGCATCCAGATCGAAGTTTTACGCTGTGGGAAGCATCAAGCATGTTGATCTTGCATTAACTTTGAGATGTCAAATTCCACAAAAGAATACCAAAAGGTTGAGTTGTGGTTAGGGTAATGGGACCTGTTAAACTGTACTGAATGATTGTCACGAAGAGTTGCATTAAATTTCAGTGATTTTTTTCATGTGTGGCTCACCTCAGCAGAGGCTTATTATTAGCTAGGGTGTCAATTGGGATCCCACCTAAATCCCACTTATAGTTCATATGCCAAATTCTAGTGTAAATTTTGAGCAAAAAAATGCACTAGATTAGAAATGAACTAAAAGTAAGATTTAGATGGGATCCCACCTGACACCCTATTATTAGCAAAGTTCAGCAGCCCATTTTGACTTGATGCATCCTGAAGGACCTGAGCAACCTTTCTGAATAAATTTTTCTCTCCTTCCGATCGGGTCATACATATTCTTTCCAAAATTCTTTCGTAGTAGGGCAATGCAATCCCCCCGTAGGAGGGGCCCCGGCACCATCTGTGCCCTCTATATATTGAAGATTCGTGCTAACATTTTTACAGAATACCCCTTCCACCGTACTTTTTGAGTCCATCACAGTTTTGCTTCTTGGCCCATGTTATTTTCATGTTTTATACATGTTTCGTCGCTATATGAAACCGTACACATGTTACACTGAGAACATGTTTCTTCAAACAATCTGTATAATGTCTTTTTTTTCACCTCATTTTTTCTTATAAAATTTCAGGATTATTCAACATTTTTTATGTACATTTTTTATTCTGAAAATAAAATTTCCATAATTTGTTTTTTCAACAATCTCATTTGATAATATTTATTTTTATACTTTTTATTTAACAATATTTAGACACTCTTACTTTGTTTTATCCTAGATTCAGAAGTTATATACAAGATTCACACGTTTTACAAACTTGTTTCTGCCAAAAGATATTCATATAGTTTAATCAACAATTTCTTACATAATTATTTTTTAAATAATATTCAACAATATTTCATAGAATATTTTTTAAGATTTTTTCTATAAATATCCGTACAAGTTTCATACTTTTTCCAAAATAATTTTTTTAAGATACATGGGCAACACCGAAACTCAAATGAATCTTCAATAGAACTTTTTTGAAACTACTAACAATAATCAAACTTGATTTTTTTTTGTAAGAACGTTTTTTATCACTAACGACAACAATATGCGTCAACCAAGATTAATACCAAGAACGTTTCATACAAGATTCACGAGATTTCACACACTATCTAATTTGATTTCATAACAAATTTTTAACACTATCTCATTGTCACTCCTCTCACTAACATATCTACCATGATTTTTATTTGCAACCAAAGTATTTTTTTACGTTGATTTTCTTAAATCCACGTTAATAAGATTAATACTAAAAAAATATTACACATTCACCACGGATTTTCAAGTGTGTGGAGATTCATAAAAGATACATACAAGAATCCTAAATTATTCGTACTAGATTTGGGGAAAGCAATTTGGATAAAATGGAATCAGTCCAAGTTATTTAATGAGAGAACTAAAACTATGTTTCATCTTGACTGATTCATAAAAGATAATTTAGGTACCAACATTTTCGGTAGCAATATTCAACCAATATTTTTGGTAAGAAACAAACATTCATTTCATACATGATAAAATATTTTCAACAAAAAAATTCACAGAATTTTTCTTACATATTATTTTTCACAGAATTTTCATGTAATAATTTTTCACACAAGATTTACACAAGATTCACACAAGATGTGAAATGGGAGGAGACCCATGAACAGTTTCACACAAAATTCATGAGATATTCATATAATTTTTTGAAGAGATATTCATATATTTTATTCATAGAATATTGTTATAATGTCTACATATGTTTCTGCCAAGAATCATACATGATTCATATAGTTTTTTCAAAGATTATCAAATCTGGTAGGTTTCATAGGATTTATACATCACAGACATTGATACAAATTCTTAGAAGATTCATACAATAATCACTCATGATTCAGAACAAAATCATACAAATTGCATATGGATTTTTTCGATGCACCTTTCCAACATCAAATTCACCATAGATTTTTACAAGTTTCATGCGTAAGTAAAACTTAATTCACGGAACATCCACACTGCAAACATTCCAATATATAGAAAAAAAACTTTGCGAGAAACATGAATAAACTTGGCAGAAACTAAGGGGATTCAATACAGATTCAAATGTACCCATCTAAGAAACTTCATCTAGATTCAACAGGAAACGGAGCTCAACCAAAATTTCCAAATTAAATTTACCAATGAAAAGAATCAAAAGGAGGTGCCTTCCAGGACTAGATCCGGGACCTCCATGGCTAGATCGGGCCTTCTATCGTCGGCTACGTAATCTGCACGCGCAAAGGAGGCTGGCTGGCCGCTCATGGTCGAGGAGGAGGACCGGAGCTGCTGCTCCATGACGAACGAGAGGAGGGACCTTGCCCAAGATGTGTAGATCCAATCCAAAAAAAAGGACCAAGAGATCTAGGCCCATGGAGGCCGAATCTAGAGGAGGAGGTCGAACTCGGGGTGGCCATGGGATCTGTGGCGTCGCCGGAGGTGGGGGATGGGGTGGAGAGGTGGGGGAGACGAGGTGGAGGAGGGGTCGGGGAGGCGGCGAGGTGCAGTAGAGGTAGGGGCGACGAGAGCACTAGCTCTCGCTCGGGTCAGGGCCTCGGGGCAGGTAGGACAGGGTGGGTGAGACTGGGTGGGTTGATTTCAATATTGAGGAAGGGTTAATTTGCAAAATACTTTGAGGCTTTGACCGAAAGACTTTTGCACGAATCTCCAAGTAACTTGTGGTATAATGATGCCGGAGGCCCCTCCTAGGTGTGGTAAATCCGTAGTAGTACTTGTTGGGCGCTCAAAGCATGCTACGGGATGCAAGCCTTGCTCGAGCAGGACTCCACCCCAGTCGGCAGCTCTGGGAATGAAGCGGGTAGTAGTCTCGTGTCCAGCACTCCAGCAGCTGGAGTCCAGCTACCTCGTCGATGAGTCATACAGTACGTCCTAACGGCCTGGCTCGTGACCTGCCAAAAACAATCACGTCGAGAAGCTGCAAACGTTGAATTCAACTCTATCCGACCCTATAAATCCATGATCTCTAACTCCATTTCTTCCCCACACACCCACCACCATGGCATCCCTCTCCACCTCTTCCATGCTGCCCGTGCTCCTCCTCTTGCTCGTCGCTGCCGCCGACGCGGCGACCTTCACCGTCACCAACAAGTGCCAGTACACGGTGTGGGCGGCGGCCGTGCCGGCGGGCGGGGGCAGGAAGCTCGACCCGGGGCAGTCATGGAGCATCAACGTGCCGGCCGGCACGACGGGCGGGCGCGTGTGGGCGCGCACGGGCTGCAACTTCGACGGCAGCGGCAACGGGCGGTGCCAGACGGGGGACTGCGGCGGGAAGCTGCAGTGCACGCAGTACGGGCAGGCGCCCAACACGCTGGCCGAGTTCGGGCTCAACAAGTTCAACAACCTCGACTTCTTCGACATCTCCCTCATCGACGGCTTCAACGTGCCCATGAACTTCCTGCCGGCCGGCAGCGGCGCCGGCTGCCCCAAGGGCGGGCCGCGGTGCCCCAAGGTGATCACGCCGCAGTGCCCGAACGAGCTAAAGGCCACCGGAGGGTGCAACAACGCCTGCACGGTGTTCAAGCAGGACAAGTACTGCTGCACCGGCTCGGCGGCGGACAACTGCGGGCCCACCGACTACTCCAGGTTCTTCAAGGGGCAGTGCTCCGACGCGTACAGCTACCCCAAGGACGACGCCACCAGCACCTACACTTGCCCCGGCGGCACCAACTACCAGGTCATCTTCTGCCCATGAGCAGCTAAGTAAGCGGCCACGGAACGGTGGAAGTGATCCCATCCATAGAGACAAGAATAAGTTTGTCCGATCCTAGATTTTAATAAATGCAACTGGATGTATTCGACTAGAGTAAATTCCTTCATGAATAAAGTGCTCTTGCATGGAGAGAAATCTTCTCTCTCGAATCAGACTTTCTCGCCCCGATTTATAAATAAAGACAAACGATCAAACCGATATAAAATGATGAGGAATTCCTCTTACAAGCAAATCAAAAGATACACAACAAAGAACTAGAAAGCATCAAGCTTGCCATCGAAGATGCCTTGATACTAAGGAGACATGGACTCCACGACAACGTCCCCAAGAAGGTGACGACACAATAAGCGTCGCTTCACGAGACCACCAAAGTCTAGGGTTTTCACCCGGAGCCCTAATACGGAGAAGGTAGCCACAATGGTGCCCTCAAGAGGGTCACAAGACACGCGGGCGTCGCCACCGTTGGCGCCGGAGCGCTGGTATTTCTCCCGGAAAAACCCTCGCCACACCTAGAACCCTAGATTACGACCATCCTCTAGTTGAGCTTCCACCATGCGATCTGGGCATCAACTACGCCGAGACGCCGCCAACACCAGGAATCCCCAACGCCCACTCCTCGCCACCCTCATGGCTCCAGGCGACGACCATCACCACTGCCACGTCGCCCGCCGTTGAGCCCCTGGTCGCCCGCAGGGGCGACGCAGGAGCAAGACGAGGTGTTTTTTTGCGGTCACTCCTCGGAGAGAAATCTTGTACGCGAGGAGTCGCCGAACAAGAACGAAAGTAGAACCCGGGGGTTCTAAACGCGCCGAACATAGAGGAGTGTCATCTTATGCCGTTGGTTATGTACTGACCCAATTTCTGAAAAAATTGTGAAACAAAACGGAAACTTATGAAACATTTTGTACTGACTGTTTCACAAATATTTTACGGTTATCAACTGGAGCCAACGTTCCCCCCTCTCACTTTGTTCTATTGGTTTTCCACTCTTGAGTAATTTTTGTACTCTCTTTCATTGTATACCCCGTGTTTCCACTTATATGTGCATAAGAAGTAAGAACATGTCCAACCATGAGAACACGTCCAACCATGATAACGGAATGCAACCACCGGTGCACCATCCACATGCACACACGTGCTTGCTTTGCTTGTTCATGCATCTCTAGATATCTAGATGACCACGCATTGCCCAATCATAGTGCTAATTAACTCTGTGGTGCCGAACTCTGAAGATAGAGAAGATATGCCGTGCGACGTGGCCTAAAAGCCTACTAACACGTACCCCTTCCAATATTCAATGCTAGTACTCAATGGACGTAGAAATGGTCACACACTCACACTAGCCGCCGGGGACCTCTAGGTGCCGATCTGCCTATATTGAACGCGCCGGCGAATGGCCGCACGCATCTCATCTGAAATTTTCTCTTGGCTATCCTTGTTTGACCCAATAATAATACGGACTGACCACGCTTTGAGCGCGTCCACTTAAAAGGGTTGGAATTCCATGCCCGCCTCGCACGTCAGGACGGGGACGTGCCGCTCGGCGCTCGCGCAGGACAAGAGTGTCGCAAGCAAAAAAAATGGAAGATCCGGGGATGGATGACGGAGCACCGTCACCATCTCGCAGCAGTACCGTATTTAGATGCATCGCTATCGCTACCGTTCTGTTCTGCTTTTTTTTTCTCTCTCTCGTGCCACTATGGGCATCAGGCTGTGTGGCACTTAGGGCGACTTCTTTAGGCTCCTGCTTATACATAAACCGGCTTATTGAAAATGGTGGGGAGAAGCTCTTAGAAACCGGTTCCTTCTATTCTTTTGGGCTTCTAAAAAATTAGCTTATTTGATGTGTTGAGTTATCAAATGTCTGTAATATCCTTAAATTAGATATGTGTACTAAATAATTGATGATATCATATGCATGCTTGTTTTTAGGGGAAATAAGCTGGAGATGAATCAAGAAATTCACGAAAAGTCAAATGATACTGAAAGCATGGTGTTGTAGTGTAGTATTGATCAGTACATGCAAAATAAATGAAACGTGTTAGTGTATAGTCCAGGGAACAATGGACATGGAAACGATGTATAGAACCGATTACCAGCAATACAACGATATCCAGGGAACAACTGATTTCAGGAAAATATAATTTACAGCGGAACAACCATTCACAACTGAACAGTTGTAACATCAGGACGTGAGCAGAACAACCATTCGCATCTGAACATTCCGAACATCAGGGCGTGAGACGCAGAACCAATGTAGCACTGTAGCCGTCTCTCTTCTTATAGCAGTCAAACGTTTTTTCCTTTTTTTTTACATGGACGAAGCGGTATCTCAGGCAGAGTGACATTTTGTTGTAAATTAACTGAACAGAAGGGCAGAGTGATATACCGGTTTGAGTCTCACAGCTAGAAGCTCGGGAAACAGGTGCTGAGCAGCTTCTCATTTTGCACTGCGCTTATCGGTGAAAATAAGCTGGACTAAAACTGGAGACTTCTTTTGAGTTTCACCGGTCCACAACCTAGAAGCCTAGCTAGAAGCTGAAAAGAAGTCCCTCTTAGAGAGTGTTTGTTTGGCCTTTTGGTAGCTTTTCAGTGGAAAAAGTGAGAAAAACGAACCAAATAGGCAGCTGTGAGTTAGACTTTTGCCGAAATACTTGGAGAAAACAGACATAGGAGGGAAAGCACCTCCGCGGGTGCTTCTCGCAGCTTCCCGCCACTTCCAGCAAACCGTTTTTGCACTTGGACATTCCGTTTGGATAAAATTACAATAGATTGCCACCCCAAGCCGATAGAAGCTACCGCATATTACATGAAAAAAACAGAACATTTTCACCATGCTGCCACACACCCGATAGGGTTCATCCCCAACGCCGCCATTCTGGTCGCTACCGTCCGGTCGGCTCCAACCGGCGGCCTGCCTCCTCCCCGCCGCCGAACCTTCCTCTCCTCGCCGCCTCCCAACCGCTGGAACCCCTCCTCGCACGACAGGGCGCCGTTCAGCAGCAACCAACCTGGATGTCCATTACCTAAAAATGATCTTTTTGATATATATTATAATGGACTAACTGATGAATCTATGAAATTCCTGGATAGTTGTGCTGATTGTGTTTTTAGGAAAACAACTCCTAAAGAACTGGGGAATTAATGGCTAAAATAAGCAAGAATTATGATGATTGAACTACATCTGAGCCAACTACACCTGAGCCAATTACACCTGAACCAACTGTGCATGACCAACCCCAACACCAACACCAAAGAAGAGGGAAGTTATTCAACTAAATGATGAAGTGATGAAAGAAGCTAAGAAATTTCTTAAGGAGAAGAGTATTAAACCTAAAGATGTGAAGAATTTACCTCCTATACAAGAATTATGTAAGCCAATTTCCCACTCATTCACTATTGAGGTACACTCTTGACGATCGCTCAGTTGCTGAGCTTCGTTGGGAGATCCCAAGAGGAAGGTATGATGAGCACACCAGCAAGTTTTTCCCTTAGTAAGAAACCAAGGTTATCGAACCAGTAGGAGGAAGGAAACGACTCAAAGGTGTTGCTAGCAACTGGAAACCTGCACAACACAAACTCAAGATTTTCCCCCAAAGAACAGTGAGGTTGTCAATCTCACTGGTTTGCTAAAAACAAATGATTAACTATATGGTGTGGAAGGTAATAGTGGTTTGCAGAAAGTAAACAATAACAGTGGAAGATGTAACAATGGTAAAGATTTGACCAGGGTCCATAGTTTACTAGAGGTGTTCTCCTTAAGATAAACAAACATGGCATGCTGGGTAAACAAATTACAGAAGGGCAATTGACAGGACTAAGCAAGGCATAATAATGCAATACTAGACATTCATGATCCTATGAGATTTGATTGGGCAATACAACAAGATACATAGACCACCATCTAACTACATCTATGACTAGTAATCCACCTTCAGGTTATCATCCGACCCCCCTATAGTATTAAGTTGCAAGCAACATGTAACTGCTTTATACAAAGTGTGTAAGGTAAACAATCCACTTGTTCCATGAACAAGAGACCGTTGTTTTCTCCCTAGTAGCAACAACACATCTACAATCTTAGAGATTTCTATCACTTCCCTTAGATTAAATAGAGGCATGGACCCACTATCGAGCATAAATACTCCCTCTTGGAGTCACTAGCATCTACTTGGCCAAGATAGCTACTAAACACGGTGAGCATGCAAGATCCCAAACAACACAGACATGATAGAATCGATAAGACAAAACCATTAATCAATCTGACATAGTAATCTCAATATCCATCGGATCCCCGCAAACACAACATGCATGATTACAAATAGATTATCTTGATCATGAACGGAGCTCACAAGATCTAAACATGGTAGCACAAAGGAGGAGAGAAAACCATCTAGCTACTACATGGACCCGTAGTCCAAGGTGGAACTACTCACACTTCATACCGGGATGATCTCCCCTCCGGCAGGGTGCCGGGAAGAGCTTCAGATCCTCCGATTTAGGGACGATGGTGGCGGCGGCTACGGACTGTTTCATGGAAGATTGGTCGGGTACTTAGGGTTTTGGTATCGGGGGCTTCTTATAGGCGAAGAGGCGAGTCAGGGGGCACCCAGGGTGGCTGCCTCCTCCGTCTCGTATCCTGGCTCCGTGTTCCCCACGGTAAAATATTGACTTTGGCTTTTGTCCTGTCCAATTCCGAGAATATTGATTTTCCTTCCTTTTCTAGAACCAAAAAACAGAAGAAAACAGGCAACTGGCACTATGGCATGTTGTTAATAGGTTAGTACCAGAAAATATATAAAAACACCTCAAAGTATAGATAAAACAAAGCAAAGTGGATACTAAACAAGCATGGAACATCAAAAATTATAGATTCGTTTACAACGTATCAAGCATCCCCAATCTTAACTCCTCCTCGTCCTCGAGTAGGTAAGTGATAAAAAGAATAATTTTTTAGGTGACATGCACCATCAAAATCAAGATCAAACCATTTTCAAGCATTGAAAGCTGGGATCAAAGAACTCTAAACATGAGCATGAAAGATGGAGTTCTAACAGTAAGAAAAGTAACTATGCATGCAACATGAAAGGTTACAAACAAATATCATGAATAACAATGCATTGAAAGACGTTTGTTTGTTTCATATATAGAAAACATAGCATAGTGGCATTCAACTTGTCCCTCATGGAGTAGCAAATAAATGCATAAGACACATTCAAAGTTCATAAGAGTGACTAGATATAAATAGTTCATGAACAAGCAATATCAACAATATGAATTAATCAATAAGTTTTGGGACAATGCACATAGAACTAAGAATGGCAACTATGCTCTCTTATTTGGTGCCTAAGGATAGAAGGTGGATACTCAATATAATAGTGGGAGAAAGGCCCTTCATAAAAGGAAGCAGGGATTTCAAGTCTCAAAAAGTGCTTCCAAAAATTATGGTACTTGTTAGCTTTCAGCCCTCATTGCCCCTATCATAAGCATCTTGAAGTGATTAAGGTTAAAGTGAATAAACTATAGAGTATACACCTGACAAAGTATAAGTTGGCAATCTCATGTCCCTTGAATATGAGGGCCGCTCCTCATGCTACTCAACTTTAGTCACCTGTAAGTTCTTGTCATAGTAAGTACATGTGTATCATAGAAAACCGCCAACGGGGTACCCCTTCCACATGATACATGAGCTATCCCATAATCAAAATGACAAGGCAAGCATACAATGAGCATCTCAGCAATCTTCTTATTTACCATGGGAAAATGGTGCTTTTTTCTCTCTTTACTCTTTTCAATATGTCTCTTTTTTATAAGAAGAAAGCTTCATAGATTGCTCACTATGGTGATGCTGCAAGTTTCCACCATGATTAGGCATGGATTAGGCTAGCGGCCCAGGCGTTTCTCTAACACACATACACAACCCCATGGACTTACAAGCTCTCCTTTTATTTCACACCGACGACATCCATAGACAAAAGAGCATGATATCAACTGTGTACAAAGTACAAGTGTAATGTTGAAAGTGTTCCCCATGACAGCATGGTTCTGCTAATTCCCAACGTATAAGTGCAAGCATATACAACATAGATGACACAATGGTTCAAGTTTATTAGGGGCAAGAAAAATAAAGTGTGTCATCAAGTTTGTGAGAGATTTAATCACTAAGTTTTCACATAACAAAGAGACTTTTTAATTGGAAGGTAGATGAAAACAAGAATATACTTGGAATGGTGTAACACACCATGCATAGGAATTTATAGTGGACACTTTGGAATAACTTGGTTTCTTGGGAGTTGGATGCATAAGTAGAGCTTACACATACAAGTGGAGGGTAGCAAAAGACTGGGAGCGACCAACTTAGAGAGCAATAATGGCCATAATCATGTAGAGCGACAAAACATTACTAATCAAAGCATAAAGTGGTACTGCAAGTCAAGGACTAAATGATCATAGAGGCTATGGTGACTGGTTCATAGTCATAACATGGTGTGATCATATGCCAAGTCAACCCAAAACAAAGCATCAGAGGAGAATATCATAATATTATGTTTTTGTATGCTAAAACAATGCATGATTCCTTCAAGGCACATTAATCAATACTAATTGTTTGGAACAAGTCATGCTACAACAGTAATCACTAAGTATAAGGTCAAAACAACATCTAGCATGACATGATAAAGTCTAAATCATAGTCAAAACAAGCTCCTCTTGTACTATTCAAGGAAGAACTTTCTATTCCTCTCCAACACCAATCAACTTATTTGAAACAACACAGCGAGAACGGGGGTCCAAACTACTTAATTAAAGCAGACTAAGCGAGCAAAAACCAAAAACAAAAACTAATACACTCCAAGAACAACACAGTCGTGCATGAAACAATAAAAACGAAGTGTCTAGAAAGACTTGAGATTTTTATTAATGAAGAAGGGGATGCCCAAGGCATCCCCAAGCTTTGACGCTTGTACCTCTTGAATATTTCTTGGGGTGAAACGGGGTGGTATCCCCAATCTTGAGCTTTTGTCCATTCTTCATCTCATTACATCATTCTTTCCTTATACCTAAAAATTTTCTTTCATATAAAACTTCACACAATCTTCATTAGCAACATTAGTGCATTCAAAAGATAATAAACCCTTGGGATTTAGTTTTAAAACAGCAAAACTTTCACTAAATACACAAAATACTGTAGCAATTCCCTCAAAAATCTCAATTTTCCAAAAAGAACCCAAAAAGGAATCAATAAGAAGCAAATGCAAATAATGGCAGAAATCTGTCAAAATAGACAAGCATGTAGAAACCAATTTTTTCAAAGACCTTATGTTGCTCAAATCAAAAAGTGTTGAACTCACGAAAGTTATCTAACAACCTGGGGGATTGTTTCGGAAAATTACAGCTCAATACGACTTACATATATGTTACACTAATTCTTACGGTGGAGTACAAAATCCTGTTTCGGGACAGCAACTCCCCAAATCTTACTTTCCTCTGATTAGAGGTTATTCTTGGCACAAAAGGCAAATAAAAAAGATAAGGAGAGGTAATTACAGAGGTAATAACTTCCAAAACTCAAGAAAAATTTTGGGTTATCTCCCAATAAGTATTTTTCTTTAACGCCTTTAAGTTAGGCACAAGAAGCAAGAATCAAGTATTTTCAAATGAAGAAGCATTAACATCAAACCTTGCTTTTAAATGAGGAGCAAAAATCAAATTCTATCTCCTCATAGGGAAGTGTTCAATACCGTTCTTGAATGGAAATTTATATTTAATGGTGTATTCTTTCATATCAATGATGGCACCAGCAGTTCTAAAAAAAGGACTTCCCAAAGTAATAGGACAAGAAGCATTGTATTCCACATCCAAAACATAGAAATCAACAGGGACATAGGCATTGTTAAGCATAATAAGAACATCATTGACACTCCCCATGAGTTTCTTTTTAGCATTATCATTAAGTGGGACATGCAAATAGCAATCTTCCAAAGGTGGCAAATCAAGCATTTCATAAATCTTTCTAGGCATAATAGAGACACTAGAACCAAGGTCACATGAAGCTTTGAGATCAAAGTCATTCACTTGCATATTAATGATGGGTTCCCAACTATCTTCTACTTTCCTAGGAATAGAGGCTATGTGTTTCAAATTTTCTTCCTTAATTTTAATGAGAGCATCTGTAATGTGTTTGGTAAAAAGCTACATTCATATCACTAGCATCAGGACTTCTAGCAAGCTTTTGTAGGAACATAATCACTTCAGAAATATTACAACCATCAAGATCAAAATCAAACTTAGCATCACTAGTAGTAGACTCATTGGGTTTAGGTATTGTGGTAGGATAAATATGGACTTCTTGTGGTTTAGTGGCATCCATATTGGTGGTGGTGATAGTGCACACTATTTTTTCTAGCAATTTCAGCTTCTCTTTCCCACTTAGCATGTAGTTGGGATAACATTCTAACATTTTCATCAATAGTAACTTGTATAGCATGAGTAGCAGCAATGGTACTTTCCAAAGTTTCAGGTTTAGCAGCCATTTTATTAATCAAAGAGGACTGTGATTCAGACAAAGAGCAAATATTTTTCTCAACATCCAAAAGCTTTTCCTCCACAGTCTTGTTGAAAGTGGTTTGTTTACTAATAAAGTCTTTGAGCATGACTTCAAGTTCAGAGGGATCACTTCTAGTATTGTTGTAGGAGTTTCCATAGGTATTGCCATTATTAGGAGGATAAGGCCTGTAATTGTTGTTACTACCAAAATTATTCCTATAGGCATTGATGTTGAAATTGCTGTTTATAATGAAGTTCACATGAACTTGCTCTTGTTGAGAAACCAAAGAGGCTAAGGGAACATTATTTGGATCAATATGAGATTTTTCATTAACAAGCATAGCCATGATAACATCAATATTATCACTCAAAGAGGAGGTTTCTTCAACAGAATTTACCTTCTTACCATGTGGAGCTCTCTCAATGTGCCATTCAGAATAGTTAACCATCATATTATCAAGGAGCTTTGCTGCAGCCCCCAAGGTAATGGTCATAAAGGTACCTCCAGCAGCTGAATCCAACAGGTTTCTTGAGGAGAAGTTTAAACCTGCATAAAAAGTCTGGATAATCATCCAAGCAGTAAGTCCATGAGTGGGACAATTCTTAACCAAAGATTTCATTCTTTCCCAAGCCTGAGCAACATGTTTATTATCAAGTTGTTTAAATTTCATTATTTCACTTCTCATAGATATTTATAGGCATCTTTGCACTTAATCCAAGAATCAATACTATTTATAGGCAAGGATAGCAACCTTCTTTATCTTTTCCTCTCAAGGATAAAGGAAACAACTTGAGCTTAATAATATCTCCATCTACATCCTTATATTTTTGCATCTCACAAAGTGTAACAAAGTTATTGAGGTGGGCAGCAGAAGCATCAGAACTAGCACCAGAAAATTGCTATTTCATCACAAGATTCAACAAAGCAGGTTTAATTTCATAAAATTTAGCATCAAGAGCAGGTGGAGCAATAGGTGTACTCAGGAAATCATTGTTGTTTGTGCTAGTGAAGTAACACAACTTGGTGTTCTCAGCAGAGTTCATTTTGGCAAAAGTGGAGCAAGCCAACAGCAGCAGCAACTAGAGCAGGAACTATTTTTTGTGTTTTTGATAAGAGAAAGCAAACCAGACTAAATTATTTTTTTTGGAGTTTTTGATAAAAAGAGGCAAACAAAACCAAGCAAAAGAAACTAAGAAAAACAAAAACAAATTAAAGAGAAAGGTTGTGAAGTACTCCCCTTGTGAAGCCGTCCTTAGCCTCCCTGGCAACGGCGCTAGAAAAATCTTGACGATGGCCCAGTTGTTGAGATTCGTTGGGAGACCCCAAGAGGAAGGTATGATGAGCACAGCAGCAAGTTTTTCCCTTAGTAAGAAACCAAGGTTATCGAACCAGTAGGAGGAAGGAAACGACTCAAAGGTGTTGCTAGCAACTGTAAACCTGCACAACACAAACTCAATACTTTGCCCCAACGAACAGTGACGTTGTCAATCTCACTGGTTTGCTGGAAACAAAAGATTAACTGTATGGTGTGGAAGGTAATATTGGTTTGCAAAAAGTAAACAGTAACATTGGAAGATATATCAATGGTAAAGATTGGACCGGGGTCCATAGTTCACTAGAGGTGTTCTCCTTAAGATAAAAAAATATGGCATGCTGGGTGAACAAATTACAGCAGGGCAATTGACAGGACTGAGCAAGGCATAATAATGCAATACTAGACATTCATGATCCTATGAGATTTGATTGGGCAATACAACAAGATACATATACCTCCATCCAACTGCATCTATGACTAGTAATCCACCTTCAGGTTATCATCCGAACTCCCTACAGTATTAAGTTGCAAGCAACGGATAACTGCTTTAAGTAAAGTGTGTAAGGTAAACAATCCACTTGTTCCATGAACAAGAGACCGTTGTTTTTCCCTAGTAGAAAAAGCACATCTACAACCTTAGAGATTTCTGTCAATTCCCTTAGATTAACTAGAGGCATGAACCCACTATTGAGCATAAATACTCCCTCTTAGAGTCACTAGCATCTACTTGGACAAGATAGCTACTAGAAACGGAGAGAATGCAAGATCAAAAACAACACAGACATGATAGAATCAATAAGACAAAAACATTAATCAATCTGACATAGTAATCTCAATATACATCGGATCCCCGCAAACACAACATGCATGATTATAAATAGATGATCTTGATCATGAACGGAGATCACAAGATCTAAACATGGTAGCACAAAGGAGGAGATACAACCATCTAGCTACTACATGGATCCGTAGTCTAAGGTGGAACTACTCACGCTTCATACCAGAGGCTGGCATGATGATTAAGAAGGCCTCCGGGATGATCTCCACTCCGATAGGGTGCCAGGAAGAGCTTCAGATCCTCTTGATCTAGGGACGATGGTGGCGGCGGCTATGGACTGTTTCGTGGAAGATTGATAGGGTACTTTGGGTTTTGCTATCAAGGACTTCTTATAGGCGAAGAGGCGAGGCAGGGGCACCCAGGGTGGATGCCCCCCCCCCAGGCACGGGCCCAGCCTGGCCACGCGGCCAGGGGGTGTGGCCCCCTGGTGGCTCTCCTCTGTCTCGTATCCTGGCTCTGTGTTGCCCACGGTAAAATATTGACTTTGGCTTTTGTCCCGCCCAATTCTGATAATATTGATTTTCTTCCTTTTCTGGAACCAAAAACAGAAGAAAACATGCAACTCGCACGGTGGCATCTTATTAATAGGTTAGTACCAGAAAACATATAAAAACACCTCAAAGTATAGACAAAGCAAATCAAAGTGGATACTAAACAAGCATGGAACATCAAAAATTATAGATACATTTACAACATATCAACTCTCTCCAACATTTTGATGAAGGTGATATTCCTTATTCTAAACCTCCTAATCAGTGCTTAGAAGAATTTGATACTTTTATTACTAAGCAAGATAATTTTAATAAGCAAGTGCAGAATCATTTAATGGAAAACTCTAGAGCTATTAATGAGTTGAAAGATATTGTGAAAAGAACCTCTAATGATGTTAAAATGATTATTAAACATTTCCAAATGGTTCAACTCAAATTGATCAACTTGCTAAAGTACAAAAAGATTTGCTAGTTAATGCTTCTGGAGAAAAACATGCTTATGAAATTAGAGCTAGGAGTAGTGCTGCCACTTAGGATGCTTTATATCCGGAGGGACATTCTAAAAGAATTGAGCAGGATTCTCAACAAGTTGAAAATAGAGGTACTTCTTCTAAGAGAAATAAAAAGAAACATAAAACAGTTATAGAATCTTCTGCACCTGCTATGGATCCTAATAGTATATCTGTCTCTGATGCTGAAACTGAAAGTGGTTATGATAAAAATGATGCTCCTGATAAGGAAGAGATTAAAGAGGAACCTGAAAGGCACACTAAGAACACAAAGTACACTAAGGAAGATTTTGTAGCTAATAAACATGGTAGTGAAAGAGAACCTTGGGTGCAGAAACCAATGCCTTTTCCTGATAAGAAACACAAGTCAAAGGAATAAGAACACTATAAAAAGTTTTGTGAGTGGATGAAACCTTTATTTTTGTAAATTCCTTTGACTTATGCTATTAGGTTGTCTCCTTATTCAAAGTATATGAAGGATATTGTCTCTAATAAAAGGAATATTCCTAATGAGGAAATTTCTACTTTGCTTGCTAATTATTCCTTCAATGTAAGGTTCCAAAGAAAATTGGAGACCCAGGTATCCCAACTATTCCTTGTTCTATCAAGAATAATTATGTTATAACTGCTCTGTGTGATTTGAGAGTAGGATTTAGTGTTATGCCCTTTTCTCTCTACAAGATACTTGAACTGGAAAAATTGATACCAACTAATATATCTTTGCAAATGGCTGATAAGTCTACTACTATTCCTATTGGTATATGTGAGGATGTTCCTGTTCAAGTGGCTCATAACTGTTTGATATTAACAGACTTTGTCGTGCTTGAAATGCCTGAAGATGATAATATGTCTATTATTCTTGGGAGACCTTTTCTTAATACTACAGGTGTTGTCATTAATTGTAATTAAGGAAAGATAACTTTTAATATTAATGAAAAGGAGCATATTGTTTATTCCCCCAAGAAGATTCATAAGATTTATGGCCTAAATTCAATTGAAAATATTGAGGGCATCAAAGTTGGAGAAATATATTGTCCCATACCACAAGAAAATTATGAAACTATTATGATAGGGACTATTGCTATCAAGATTGAGGTAACATAATCATTTAGTGAAATGCAAAGTTTTGTTTCATATAATTTTTTTTGGTAACAAGACTTGATCAACCTTTTTAACAAAGGGATTTTAATGAACAAAACAATGTTTTCACCATGATTATCCTTTTATTTTCTCTGCTCCAATCTTTGCTCTTCGTCTTTGTTTTGCTAGTTGCTTGTTTGTTAGAGTGTCTTAGAACTTCTGTAGTTGCTAGATGCTCACTGTTTGTTCCCTTGTCATTTTGATATGGGATATCTCATGTGTCATGGGGCAAGGGGTACCCTGTTGGCGGTTCTCTATGATACACATACACTTACAATGACAAGAACTTACCGGTGACTAGAGTTGAGTAGCATGAGGAACGGTCCCGTACTCAAGGGACATGAGATTTCCAGTTTATGATCTGTCAAGCGTATAACTCGTAGTGGACCTCACTTTAACCTTAGCCATTTTAAAGATGCCTATGATAGGGGAAATGAGAGCTCAAAGCTAATGAGTACCATACTTTTAGCATTTGGAAGCCTTTCAAACTTTTCAAAACCTTTTCACTTCTATGTTGAGTCACCATTTATTCTATGAGCACCTTCTTGAGAGTATAGCTGTTATTCTTAGTGTAATGTGCTTGTCCCAGAATACAGTTAATTGTGGCATAACTTTGATACTTATATCTTTGATATCTTTAATTCTAGTCTTCGCTTGAAATTCATAGGTGCCTTGGCATTTATGTTTTGCTTCACAGTCAAAGGCAAGCAAGATACCACTTTATCATACCCTCTTATGAGCATTACAATGTTTCATATGCTTATGTTTCATGCTGCTTATTACTCCCTTCGTTCCTTGATATAAGGTGTATAGTTTTCTTGCACGAATATTAGCGCATAGGCTAAAAGGAAAAAAAACAATACTTTTAGATGTTAATACATGTAGGTGACTGATGTGAGAATAGAGGAAAATATGAAAATCTCGGTATCTCATCTCTCCAAATCAGTTTGGCTCCTAAATTATGTAAAAAAATCCCACAATCCCACCATATACCTTATATTCTAGAATTTTTTACAGAAAACTATACACCTTATATCAAGGAACAGAGGGAGTATTATTATGTTGGAATCTCTTCATAGCTTGCATGACTATTGAGTAGACTTAGTTGCATACTCCTTAATATGAATTGCCTAAGTATTTGATCATACGCTGAGAATATATACATATTATGAAGCAAATGAGTCTGTGAAAGTTTCTTTTATCGCACTCATTTTTCAACTGAATTGCTTGAGGACAAGCAATAAGCTAAGCTTGGGGGGAGTTGATACGTCCAAAACGTATCTACTTTCCCGAACACTGTTGCTATTGTTTCTCCTCTAATTTGTGTGATTTGGATATAACTAACATGGACTGACGCTATTTTCATCAAAATTGCTTTGGTGTCTTGTTTTTGTGCAGGAAATAAACTTTCAAGAAAAATCTCGGAAAATATCGCAAAACTCCTATTTTACCAGAAGACTCACAGAGCCAGAAGACGAGACGGAGAAGAGCCACGAGGGGCCCACACCACCTGGTGGCGTGGGCCAGCCCAGGCCGCGCCTGGGGGTGGTGTAGCCACCTCGGGAACCCCCTCGGCCTCTCCTTCTGCCTACATAAGCCCTCTGACCTAAAAACATAGGGGGGTCGGCGTTTTTCCAGGTAGAGTTTCGTTGCGCCGCCACCACCAAAAACTGCGATTCGGAACCAGAAACTCCGTTCTGGCACCCTGCCGGGTCGGGGAATTGGAGGAGATCATCACCGTCATCACCACCGATGCCTCTCCATCAACCATCCATGATTCCCCCATCCATGAGTGAGTAATTGTTGGAATAATGCCCTAGAGGCAATAATAAAGATGTTATTATTATAATTCTTGTTCATGATAAAGTTTATATTCCATGCTAGAATTGTATTAAGCGGAAACATTAATACTTGTGTGGTTTGTAAACAACACCGTGTCCCTAGTACGCCTCTATGGACTAGCTCATTGATCAATGATGGTTAAGGTTTCCTAACCATAGACATGAGTTGTCAATTGATAATGAGATCATATCATTGGGAGAATGATATGATGGATGAGACCAAACTAAGCGAAGCAATTAGATCGTTCATCGTGTTCATCTTTGCGAAGCTTTTCCTATGTCAAATATTGTATTCCTTAGACCATGAGATAATGCAACTCCACGGTACGGAAGAAATCTTTGAGGTCATCAAACGTCATCCTATGAGAGGGTGATCATAAAGGTGTCTCTCGGTGATCGGAAAGTATCATTGGGTTGTATGTATCGAGATGGAATTTGTCCCTCCCAAGTCGGAGAGAGAGATATATGGGCCCACTCGTGTCGATATCAACACCGCTTGCAAGCATGTGGTTAAGGAGTTAATCACAAAGTGATATCGGATTACGGGCGAGTAAAGTACTTCGTGAGCGAGATTGAACTAGGTATGACGATACCGACGATCGAATCTCGGGCAAGTAAAATATCGCGAGACGAAGGGAATATATATGGGATTGATTGAATCCGGCATCGTGGTTCATCCGATATGATCATCGATGAATGTGTGGGAGTCAATATGGGTGCCTAGACCCATTGTTGATTATTGATAGAATATCATGTACGCATATTCTCGAACCCGCGGTCACACACTTAACGTATCTCGACGCTAGGATAGATTGGATAATTGGTTTATGAATTTTTGTTGAGTCTTGGATGGGATCCGGGATATCACGAGAGGTTAGAATGGTCCGGAGAATAAGATTCATATAAGGCGGTGCAGTTTTTGGAGTTCGGAATTGTTCCGGGTTAATCGGTATTGTACCGGAAGCTTCTAGAACCTTCCGGAAGGGGATCAACGTGGCCCCACCTTCCGGGAGGGGGCATGGGACTATGGGGGAGTGTCCTGGCCGCATTGGGCCAGGGGCACAAGGCCCCATAGGGCCCAGCCGATTCTAGAGAGATTTGACTCGTTTAAATCTCGGGATAGAATTTCTAGATAAGGGAGAGTTTAAATCGTTTAAACTAGAGATAGGATTTCTAGATAAGGGAGAGTTTAAATTGTTTAAACTAGAGATAGGCTTGGAGGAGGGGCAAGGGCTGGCCACCCCCCCTCTATATATAGAGGGGTGGTGCGCCCCCTCCCTCCCTACAACACACACCTCCCTCCAAGCCCTAGTAGCCCTGCTGCCTTCCTCTCTCCCTCCCGACTGTTTGTAGGCGAAGCCCTGCAGCAGAAATTCTCCATCATATACACCACGCCGTCGTGTTGTAGATCCAATCTATCTCTCCACCATACTCGCTGGTCCGAGGAAGGAGGAGACGTCGAGGTGCTGCACGTGTGCATCTCACGGAGGCACCGCCACTTGTGGTGCTAGATCGGATCGGATCGCGAGGAGGAGAAGCGAGTACGACTACATCACCCACGTTCCGACGAACGTTCCGCTGTGTGAATCTTCAAGGGTATGAAGATCTAATCCAATCTCTCTCGTTGTTTGCATCTCCTAGATTAGATCTTGGCTTTCCCTCTGTTCGCTCCGTAGAAATTTTTGATTTACTATGCACTGAAACCCTTGATGGTATCGAGCTAGATCTATGCGTAGATGTGTTTCACGAGTAGAACGCAACATGGTTGTTCGGGCGTTGATGTTTTCTGTTGCAAGCCTCTTGTTTGTGTTCTTCTTATGACGGGATAGTGAGATTGAAGCGGTCCAGGCCAACCTTACGGACGCCGTTCGAGACCGGCTCGCACTTGACGTGTGGCTTGTACCACACATGCGGTGGTGGATGTCGGTTCTCTCACTATAGTTGTCATGGGATTAACACGGAGTTTGGCAACCATAATATCACCGTTGTGGCTTTTCGTAGGTAAGAATCGTTCTTAGCATCTACTCCCATAAGCCACGTAAAACATGCAACAACAAAGTAGGCGTCTAACTTGTTTTTGCAGGAGTGTTCTGTGATATGGTATGGCCCAAGATGTGATGTGTATATTGTATGCGATGATCATGTTTTGTAATGTTTCACGACTTGCATGTCGATGAGTACACACCGGCGAGAGCCATATGGTTGTCTTTATAATTGTGTATGACCTGAGTCAACTTCTTATCGCCATGTAATAGCTTTACTTTATCGCTAAGTAGTTAGCAATAGTTGTAGTTGCTATTCGTGGTGGAGGCAATCATGGTGGAGTGATGGAGATCATGCGGAACGCACAAGATGGATATCATTGCATGAGGATTGGCTATACCATGTCACATAAAGTTATATGCATGTGATGTTTATCCTTTATGTATCTTATTATGCTTAGATCATGACGGTAGCATTATAAGATGATTCCTCACTTAAAGATCAAGATAAAACTGTTCTCCCCAAGTATGCACCGTTGCGAAAGTTCGTCGTGTCCAAGAATCACGTGATGATCGGGTGCTATAGACTCTACGCTCACATACAACGGGTGCAAGCCAGTTTTGCACACGCGGAAATACTTGGGTCTAACTTGACGAGCCTAGCATGTACAGGCATGGCCTCGGAACACAAGAACCGAAAGGTTAAGCATGAGTCATATGAATGATATGATCGACACTTCATTGTCCACCATTGAAACCACATCTCTTCTCGTGATGATCGGATTAGGTGTGGTGAATTTGGATCGTGTTCACTAAACAACTTGAGGGATGTTGAATTTAGTGGGAGTTCATCTAGTAATTTGATTAAGTTGAACTATTTATCATGAACATAGTCTAAATTGCACTTGCAAATACTGTAGATCACATGGCCAAATCCAACTTCAACTTCAACGTTTTTGCTGAGAAAGAAAAGCTTAGGAACAATGGGTCTAACTTCACCAATTGGTTCCGCAATCTAAGAATCATTACATCGGCGGACAAAAGGACTATGTCCTTGGTAAAGCGTTAGGTGACCCCCTACGCAATCGCTACGGTGATGAGAAAGCTGTCTATCATTCGCGCAAAGATGATTATGGTGTGATTAAGAGCACCATGTTGTTTGCAATGGAACCGGAGCTTCAAAATCGTTTTGAAACCTATCCAGGGCCCTTTGAGATTCTCGAGGAGCTGAAAACCATGTTTCAGACTCAAGCCCGCTCGAGAGATATGAGATCTCGAGAAGTTCTTTAAGCGCAAGATGGAGGAAGGGAGTTCCGTTAGTGAGCACGCCATAAAGATGTCGGGCTACACTAAACGCATTGAGCAAGCTGGAATGCACGATTCGGAGGAGCTCAAGATTGACAGTTCTGCAATCACTCCTCCCGGCTACAAAAGTTTTGTAGTAACTCATGATCAGATTGGTTCCATGATCGATCACCGAGCTCTTCGCAGTGAAGGCTGCGGAGTGGACATCAAGAAGGATAATCATGTGTTGATGGTCAACAAGCCCTCCTTTAAGAAAGGTAAGGGAGCAAAGAAGCCCTTCAAGAAGGCGTGGCAAGCGCAATGCCCTGGCGAGAAGAAGCTCAGTCGGTCCCAAGCGGACCTCGAGTGCTTCTATTGCAAGGACAAGGGTCCTTTGGAAGCGCAATCGTCCGAAATACTTCGCGGACAAGAGTGGCACCATCAAAGGTATATTTGATATACATGTTATTGATGTTTTCCTTACTAGCCCTCGTTGTAGTGCACGGTATTTGATACGGTTCGGTTGCTAATATTTGTAACTCGAAGCAGAGCTACGGAATGAGCGGACTGCGAGGATGAGGTGACGATCTTGGCGTTGTAGCGGATCAAGAGTTGATGTGATGGCCATCGGCACGCTCTCCTTAGTTTTACCTTCGGGATTAGTTTTAAACCTTAATAAATGTTATTATGTGCCTGCGTTGAGCATGAACATCATTTCCGGATCGTGTTTATTGCAAGACGGTTATTCATTTAAATCGTAGAATAATGGTTGTTCTATTTATATGAGTAACATATTTTATGGTCATGCACCTCTTGTAAATGGTTTATTTCTTCTAAATCTCGAAAGGGATGAAACACACATTCATAACATTGAGGCTAAGAGATGCAAAGTAGATAGTGATAATACTACTTATTTGTGGCACTGTCGTCTAGGTCATATTGGTGTAAAGCGCATGAAGAAACTCCATTCTGATGGACTTTTGGAGTCTCTTGATTTTGAATCATTTGACACATGCGAACCATGCCTCATGGGCAAGATGATCAAAACCCCGTTCTCCGGTATGATGGAGCGAGCAACGGACTTGTTGGAAATCATACATACCGATGTATGCGGACCGATGAGTGTTTCGACGCGCGGTGGATATCGCTATTTTCTCACTTTACCGATGACTTAAGTAGATATGGGTATATCTATTTAATGAAACATAAATCTGAAACATTTGAAAAGTTCAAGGAATTTCAGAATGAAGTGGAGAACCATCGTAACAGAAAGATTAAGTTTCTACGATCCGATCGTGGGGGCGAATATTTGAGTTATGATTTTCTCACGCATCTTAAAGCAAGTGGAATCGTTTCACAACTCACGCCACCCGGAACACCACAGCGCAATGGTGTGTCTGAACGCCGGAATCGAACCCTATTAGTTATGGTCCGATCAATGATGTCTCTTACTGATTTGCCGTTATCATTTTGGGGTTATGCATTAGAAACCGCTGCATTCACTTTAAATAGGGCTCCATCTAAATCTGTTGAGATGACACCGTATGAACTGTGGTTTGGTGCTAAACCTAAGTTGTCGTTTCTTAAAGTTTGGGGATGCGAAGCTTACGTCAAGAAGTTGATGCCGGACAAGCTCGAACCCAAAGCGGAGAAATGCGTCTTCATAGGATACCCTAAGGAAACTATTGGGTATACCTTCTATCACAGAACCGAAGGCAAAGTGTTTGTCGCAAAGAACGGTTCCTTTCTTGAGAAGGAGTTTCTCTCGAAAGAAGTGAGTGGGAGGAAAGTAGAGCTAGACGAGGTTATTGAACCTTCTCTTGAATTGGAGAGTAGCGCAAGACTGAAATTGTTCGATGCCTTTGCACAACAATAGAGGAAGCTAATGACAAGGATCATGAAGCTTGGACGATCTGCTCTTGAAAGTCGCGGTCGACAAGGTCGCGTGCCCCTCTGAGTGGTACGGCAACCTGTCTTGTTGTCTTGTTGGTAGAAGGCGGTGAACCTACGAACTATGAGGAAGCGATGAGCCCAGACGAGAAATGGTGGAAGCCATGAAAACCAATTGGGATCCATGAGCGAAAACCAAGTATGGACTTTGGTGGATCCTCCTAGCGACCGAAAGGCCGTTGAGTGCAAATGGATATTCAAGAAGAAAACGGACGCGGATGGTAATGTTACCGTCTATAAAGCACGGCTTGTCGCAAAAGGTTTTCGACAAGTTCAAGGTGTTGACTACGATGAGACTTTCTCTCCCGTAGCGATGTTTAAGTCCATTTGGATTTTATTAGCAATTGCTGCGTTTCATGATTATGAAATATGGCAGATGGATGTCAAGACTGCTTTCCTCAATGGGAACATTGATGAAGAGTTGTATATGATGCAACCCGAAGGTTTTGTCGATCCTAAGGATGCTGATAAAGTATGCAAACTTCAGCGTTCCATTTATGGACTGAAGCAAGCATCTCGGAGTTGGAACCTTCGTTTTGATCAAGTGATCAAGAGCTTTGGATTTGTTCCAAATTGCTATGAAGCTTGTATCTACAAGAAAGTGAGTGGGAGCTCGGTGACGTTGGTACGGTATATGTGGATGACATATTGATTATCGGAAATGACATCAACATGCTTAACGATGTGAAGAGTTAGTTGAACAAGTGTTTTTCAATGAAAGACCTAGGTGAAGCTGCTTATATATTGGGCATCAAAATCTATAGAGATAGACAAAGACGCCTGATAGCTTTAAGCCAGAGTACATACCTAGACAAAGTTCTGAAAAGGTTCAGAATGGATAAGGCAAAGAAAGGTTCAGTGCCTATGTTGTCAGGTAATATGTTGAGCAAGGCTCAGTGTCCAGCTACGGTAAATGATAGGGAAGCTATGAGCAAAGTGCCTTATGCCTCGGCCATAGGTTCCATCATGTATGCTACTAGACCGGATGTGTCCAATGCTCTTAGTTTGACGAGCAGATATCAAAGTGATCCAGGAGTGGAACACTGGACAGCCGTGAAGAACATCCTAAAGTACCTAAATAGAACTAAAGAAATGTTCTTAGTCTATGGGGGTGATGAACAGCTTGTTGTAAAAGGTTACGTCGATGCTAGTTTCGACACCGACAAGGATGATTCTAAATCTCAGACAGGATACGTTTATATTTTGAATGGAGGAGCTGTGAGCTGGAGAAGCTCAAGCAAAGCGTGATCGCGGGATCTACAGTAGAAGCGGAATACATGGCTGCTGCAGAAGCGTCAAGTGAAGGAGTTTGGATCAGAAACTTCATCACTAAGCTTGGCATGGTTCCAAGTGCATTGGACCCACTGGAGATATTGTGTGACAACACTGGCACCATAGCACTCGCTAAGGAACCAAGATATCATCCAAAGACCAAGCATATCAACCACAAGTTTCATATAATCCGAGATTATATAGCAGATGGAGATCTGAATATTAGCAAAGTACATACGAATCTGAATGTCGCAGATCCATTGACTAAACCTCTTCCACGTGTAAAACATGATCAACACCTCAGTGCCATGGGTGTGAGATTGTTGCCAGATGTAAACTAGATTATTGACTCTAGTGCAAGTGGGAGACTGTTGGAATTATGCCCTAGAGGCAATAATAAAGATGTTATTATTATAATTCTTGTTCATGATAAAGTTTATATTCCATGCTAGAATTGTATTAAGCGGAAACATTAATACTTGTGTGGTTTGTAAACAACACCGTGTCCCTAGTACGCCTCTATGGACTAGCTCATTGATCAATGATGGTTAAGGTTTCCTAACCATAGACATGAGTTGTCAATTGATAATGAGATCATATCATTGGGAGAATGATATGATGGATGCACCAAACTAAGCGAAGCAATTAGATCGTTCATCGTGTTCATCTTTGCGAAGCTTTTCCTATGTCAAATATTGTATTCCTTAGACCATGAGATAATGCAACTCCCTGGTACCGGAAGAAAGCTTTGAGGTCATCAAACGTCATCCTATGAGAGGGTGATCATAAAGGTGTCTCTCAGGTGATCGGAAAGTATCTGTTGGGTTGTATGTATCGAGATGGAATTTGTCCCTCCCAAGTCGGAGAGATATACTTGGGCCCACTCGTAATCGATATCAACACCGCTTGCAAGCATGTTGTTAAGGAGTTAATCACAAAGTGATATCGGATTACGAAGCGAGTAAAGTACTTCTGAGCGAGATTGAACTAGGTATGACGATACCGACGATCGAATCTCGTGCAAGTAAAATATCGCGAGACGAAGGGAATATATATATGGGATTGATTGAATCACGGCATCGTGGTTCATCCGATATGATCATCGATGAATGTGTGGAGTCAATATGGGTGCGGACCCATTGATTATTGATAGAAGATCATGTTCGCATATTCTCGAACCCGAGGTCACACACTTAACGTATCTCGACGCTAGGATAGATTGGATAATTGGTTTATGAATTTTTGTTCGAGTCTCGGATGGGATCCGGATATCACGAGAGGTCCCGGAATGGTCCGGAGAATAAGATTCATATAAGGCGGTCAGTTTTGGAGTTCGGAATTGTTCGGGTTAATCGGTATTATCGGAAGCTTCTAGAACCTTCCGGAAGGGGACCAACGTGGCCCCACCTTCCGGGAGGGGCATGGGCCTATGAGGGAGTGTCCTGCGCATTGGGCCAGGGCACAAGGCCCCATAGGGCCCAGCCGATTCTAGAGAGATTTGACTCGTTTAAATCTCGGGATAGAATTTCTAGATAAGGGAGAGTTTAAATCGTTTAAACTAGAGATAGGATTTCTAGATAAGGGAGAGTTTAAATTGTTTAAACTAGAGATAGGCTTGGAGGAGGGGAAGGGCTGGCCGCCCCCTCTATATAGAGGTGGTGCGCCTCCCTACAACACACACCTCCTCCAAGCCCTAGTAGCCTGCGCCTTCTCTCCCTCCCATTGTTTGTGGCGAAGCCTGCGTGAAATTCTCCATCATATACACCACGCCGTGTTGTAGATCCAATCTATCTCTCCACCATACTCGCTGGTCCGGGAAGGAGGAGACGCCGAGTCTTTGCGTGTGCATCTCACGGAGGCACCGCCACTTGTGGTGCTAGATCGGATCGGATCGCGAGGAGGCGAGAATGCGACTACATCACCCACGTTCCGAGCGTTCACTGTCTTGAATCTTCAAGGGTATGAAGATCTAATCCAATCTCTATCGTTGTTTGCATCTCCTAGATTAGATCTTGGCTTTCCCTCTGTTCGCTCCGTAGAAAATTTTGATTTACTATGCCGCGAAACCCTTCAGTAATCCCCCGCTATAGGATATGGGGATGGTAGGGATTTGACGAGATCTATCATGTAATTGAATAAGATTGTTAGGGCATGGTGCCTAGTATCTATTGTTAGTGATTTTTGATATTGTTGTAACTTGTTATGCTTAATGCTTGTCACTAGGGCCCGAGTGCCATGATCCCAGATCTGAACATGTTATTCATTCATGATGATATTATTGTTTGTGATCTGACTTGCAAGTTGTTTACACATATTATTTTCCGGAATCAAAGGCCCCGAAGTGTCAGAAATCGGGATAACCGGAGGGGATGGCTATGATATGATGATTACATGTGTTCACGGAGTGTTAATGCTTTGCTCCAGTACTTTATTAAAATGAGTACCTTAATTGCCAGTAGATTCCCTTGAGGCCCCGCTGCAACGGGCTGGCAGGACAAAAGATGTTATGCAAGTTCTCATTGCAAGCACGTATGACTATATATGGAACACATGCCTATGATTATTTATTACTTGAATGCTTTGTCTTATTTATCTACAAATGCCCTAGATCTTGATATTACACGAATAGTCTTATCCATGCAACTGATACGTCCAAAACATATCTACTTTCTCGAACACTTTGCTATTGTTTCTTCTCTAAACTTGTGTGATTTGGATACAACTAACACGGACTGATGTTGTTTTCAGCAGAATTACCTTGGTGTCTTGTTTTTGTGCAGAAAATCAACTATTAGGAAAAATCCCGGAAAATATGCCAAAAACTATTTTTCACCAGAAGATCCACGGAGCCAGAAGGGGAGACAGAGAGGAGGCCTAGGGGTCCCAGACCCACCCCAGGTGCGGGCCCACCTAAACTCGCGCCTGGAGGGGGTGAGGACACCCCAGGCAGCTCCTCGGCCTGCCTCTGCGCTTATAAGTTGCCTTCTGACCTAAAAATAGAGGGGGGGTCGATAGTTTTCTAGAAAGAGTTCGGCTCCACCGCCGCCACGAGAAACCAAGATTCGAATCTAGAAACTCTGTTCTGGCACCCTGCCGGGACGGGGAATTTGGAGAGGATCATCGCCATCGTCATCACCAATGCATCTCCATCAACCACCGATGTTTCCCTCATCAATGAGTGAGTAATCCCCCGCTGTAGGCTTGTGGATGGTAGGGATTGGATGAGTTCTATCATGTAATCGAATAAGATCTGTTAGGCTATAGTGCCTAGTATCTCTATTAATGCTATTTGACTTTATTGCAACTTGTTGTGCTTAATGCTTTTCACTAGGGCCCGAGTGCCATGATCTCAGATCTAAACTTATTATTGAATCATTATGATAGTATTGTTTGTGATCTTATCTGCAAGTTGTGTACACATATCATTGTCCGGATCCAAAGGCCCCAAAGTGACAATAATTTGGACAATCGGAGGGGATGGCTGTGGTGTGAGGATCACATGTGTTCACAGAGTGTTAATGCTTTGCTCCGGTGCTCTATTCAAAGGAGCACCTTAATTGCCAGTAGTTCCCTAGAGGCCCCGCTGTCACGGGCTGGCTGGACAGAAGATGTTGTGCAAGTTCTCATTGCGAGCATGTATGACTATATTTGGAGCACATGCCTAGGATTTTTTAGTACTTGGATGCTTGTTATTATTTATTTGCAATGCCCAAGATCTTGAAGTTACATGTTTAGACTCATCCATGCAACGCCCGTCCATCCATCCCTATGCCTACCTTTTCGAATCCTCATTATATCGTTATTACTATTACTCTTTGTTTCCTTTATTCTTTGTTGCTTCTTGTTGCTACTACCAAACTGTGGCTACTGATAAACTTCTGTGAGCAAGAATTATTTCCAGGTGCATCTGAACTGACAACTTAGTTGTTAAGGCTTGCAAGTATTGTTTGGCTCCCCTTATGTCGAATCAATAAATTGGGTAATACTACCCGTGAAGACTGTTGCGGTCCCCTATACTTGTGAGTCATCAGCAACGCCCGTCCATCCATCCCTATGCCTACTGCACTCAAATCTTGCTGTGTGCTACTGTTGTTACTACTGTCCTTATTTTACCACTGTTGTTACTTTGCTATTACTACTACAAAACTGTTGCTATTGATAAACTCCCGTGAGCAAGACTATTTCCAGTTGAATTGACAACTCAGTTGTTAAGGCTTATAAATATTCTTTGGCTCCCCTTGTGTCGAATCAATAAATTCGGCTTTACTACACTCAAAGACTGTTGCGATCCCCTATACTTGTGGGTCATCATAATGCAAACTATATGAGTTAAGTCAGTCGTAGACCTAGACATATTTCAAAGCCTGGGCATGGAGCAAATCGACCCATGCGTATCGCGGTAACATTTCACACCTCATGAGCGAGACGAATAGGCTATAGGTATATGAAGATCGATCGGTTCCTGAAACATCAGTTAATGTGATTAATCACTTCCTGAACGTGAGGAAGATAGCCTTTGTGGCCCAAACAACATGTACGAAACGAAATAAGACTCTGGCCTAGTTAGTGTTGCTATGGAAGGCCCATGTTGGACCAGTTTGATAAATGAGCATATTTTTCAGCTAGGATAGCTAATTTCGGTTGTTGTAGGGACGAGGAAACTTCATGCATCTCGCCAGAGTTCCTATAACCAAGGGCGTCGACCCGGGCACATGTCCAGGATGACCGGACGGTAAATCCATCTCTAAGTTAACTAAAAGCAAGTGAGGTAGATGTTTTTGTATTTTTGGATTATATAAGTGCTAAAAATGGAAATACTTGTAAATGCAAGTTAAAGGTCTTATGATTAAAAATGGGTCGGGGTTCGTATTTTCACTTATTTACTCTCTCCTAAACATGGTGGACTCAAAACAATTTGGAACAAAGCATAAATATCGTTGTAACTTCATAATGTTTTGATTTGCATTTATATGGGCATAAAGTACTATGTTTGAGACGATGCAACACATCCCACTAATACTCCTCTAGTAAGAGAATCCTCCACACGCTAGATTTTAAATAAATAGGGTATTAATTTTGCATATATGACATGATGTTGACTATCAAATATACTAACTCAAATAATATGAGATGACATAGTGTTCTCACTAGGCAATTGTAGGACATACATTAATTTATTGCTAGTGCCATAACTAAAGAAAGGTAAAACATTGTAAGTCCCAAGCTTTTTATCACTGCCTAGTTGCTACCACATGTTACTACAAGTAATACACATGTTCCCCCTCTCGCGCTTATCATACTAGTGTGATCAGAACGTGTAATCAAAAACATGGTACTTAATATGCATCTACTTATGCATCAAACATAATCTAAAAATTGCAATCTCATAAAAACCAAGATTCGCCACAAGGAAAATAGAAATATGTGTGCATAATCATCTTAGGCAGCTCATATGGCACTAGAACAATGATAGAATGCGAGAAATATAGAACAATATACTTTCCATAGTACGGGGATGGACTATCCCGTCTTCAGCATGGAGATGATGGACATGTTGGAGAGGTTGGATATGCGAGCCGACGGCGTTTACCCCTCCAATCTCTATTGGATCTTTCCTGTTTTGTGTTTCTATCTTCGTGGTGCATGACACTTCAAGATCACTATCCGGGTAGCATATATGCATTTTGTAGGTCAAAACGAGTCCAGGTGCAGGAAGATTGACGACATCAGAGTGACGAGGCAAGAGGTGGCCCCATGGCATGACTGGAGAATCTTGTCACGCCATGGCCCCTCTCTCGTCGCTCGTGCTAGCCCAGGTGAGGTCCAGGTGCTCTGGGTCTTGTATTCGCCAAAACCTTCAGTTGAAAATCCCATATTCTTTTGAGTTCATAAAGGTCCCTGAAAGTAAAAAAAAAACGAAAAATGGGATTTTCCTGTCTGCAGAGTTATAACCCAAATAAAAGAGATCATTTAGAAAATCCCTAAATCATTCTAAAACATGATTATAACAACATATATGATGCAATTATGATAGAATATGACACAATAAACTACAAATAATATGGATGCATTTTAAATGCATCAGCATCCCTGAGTTTAATCTATGCTCGTCTTCGAGCATAAAGGCAATAAATAACATGGGCATTGTAGTTTGTTCTCGATAGATAAAAAATAGAAAAATCATGATCATTGCTACTCATAGTATGATAATTTATTGATAAATAAATAAATAATAATACGCAATTAGCATATGAAGTATAAGAAAACATAAACTTCAAGTGTGCATAAAAATAAAGTCATCTTGCACAATAGTAAATGAGCAAGTATAATCGAGAATTTAAAAACTTGTGTGCAAGATATTTATGATTCATAAGCAAGCCTAAGCATTGAGAATCATTCTATCTTTTGGTCTTAATAGAGATTTAAAAAAAAACTGTTTCTTTGACTCAGAGAGAAGTGGAAAGTCCATTTGTAGAGGGAAGAGGAGATTAACACATATGCAACCATTAGACTTCCAAATCTCATTACTTGAGGGCATACTTAGCAAATAGTTTATCATAGTAAAAAACAATCTAAACCTTTCATGGTAACATTGTTTAGTGTTCTGAGAGTGGATCCCTTATTTAGGCATCCTCCCCACTTTATGTTTGAAAGCGTTTGGGTGAACAATTTACCTTATTTTTTTATTAGTTTGCGACTCTCCATACCTTTACCTACTCTCTTACAAATTTAATATAAAGTACATTATGCGCTCATTATTTTTAGCATGAGGGGGTAAACTGTTTAGCATGAGGGGAAACTCGTTTAACATAAAAGATTATGACTCAAATTGACCACTTCCCTATGTAAGCATGGACAAAGCACTAACATTTGGAATCTCTATCTCTACTACCTAAAAAGAAAATCAGGTTCCGTCGTCGCCTAATACGTCGTTGTTTCGTCGCTTGGTCGATCGCGTCTCGCAAGGACACTAGAAAAAGAAACACGACCCTCAGTCATCGCCTCTTCGTCCGCCCTCTATTCCTCCCACAAACCTCACGTTCTCACTTCTGACTCCTCCTACCCCTCCCTCTCCAGGACACCCTCGGCCATGTCCTCCTCTCCAGGCCACCGACGGCGCCCCTCCTCTTACTGTCGCAATCCACGCTCCATTATCTCCTCCCACATCCAATCGCATCTCCTCCTGCTACACCTCGACGAAGCCCTCTTCCCCACATCCGGCACCCTTCACACATCGCCTCCTAACACCGGCCGCCAAATCCGGCCGCCACACGGGGATCTGGATTCCACAACACGGATCCATCTATCACCGCCTCCCCTCTAGGATGCATCTCGTTAGATCTGTCAACACCAAAATGGCCTTCTCCTATTTCATGTGGTCGTTTTGCCGTTGAAGCAACGGCAACGGCGGGGCCAGCCATCGCAGCCGCGGAGGAGAAGGTTGAGGAGGAGGCGCTCTCCCTTCGCCTTCAATGCCTCCGTCCTCCATCTCAACCAAGTGACTCGTCCAGCCATCCCCTATCGATTATGACTCCTCTACGTCTTGAGAGGTGGCTTCATGGAGGCGACAGGCGAGCTCTCAAAGTGGCAGCAGTGACACAGCTTCCTCGTGCTTGTCGGAACCAAGGTAGGTCTCCTACAGATCTCCCCTTGCCCGAGTTGTTCCCTCCCTGATCCCTTTCTCCGGTCATAGTGCGACAGACGGTTTGGTTAGGCATATGACAAGAAGGTGGATGGAAAGGAGGAGGAGCAGAGCAGTAACCAGCTATGCTACAGGCGTGAGGAAGATAGAGGATATGGGGATCGATTGTTCGTGTTGCAGCCGCATGCTCGGTCATTCTCTTGGTCGAGGTTCCCATTGCTGCTACTACACAAATCTTTCAAAGGGAAGTTTGAGGTTGTGGGAAATGAGGCTAGCACACAAACATGGACGACCAGGTGAGATCATTCATCCCTTTTTTGATGTCCAATCTTTGATTGGCTCTAAATAGGATCTATTGTAATTGTCAGGATTAACTTATCTACGCTTTTTAAATTCTTTGGCCACTTTTTCTCCTATGTGATGGATCATAGATCTGAACTTTGAATTGTGCTTCGTCCTGAAACTAGCTAAGATCTGTTACAATTTGTGCCCACGCCACATGAAGGATAAACAGTCAAGAACATTGTACTTTTTGCTAGCCATGGAGACTAGACTTGTCATTGTCCTAATTCACTAACTTTTATTACCTTAAAGACTGTATAGGGTGGGTGTATTGAGAACTTGAAATAATAACTAACTGCATTAGTTGTTCATGAAGATGTATTCACTAAGTTCTAATTTTATGATTGAAGTACTGAAGCTTACTATGTGTCTATTTTTCCAATGACTTTCGAACTTCAGCTAGCATAATTGGCAATCAAGCATGACAGTAGAATAAAATGCATGTAGTTAGTTAATTTACAGTCTTCTCGAAGAATTTTTGTGAGCTACCCCTTATCAACAGTCATTCATACTTGAGAACTAAGATGGATTGTTGTGTTCTTGCAGGTACGAGATACGTGCTATAAAAAAGGAAGTTGATAAGGATGGAGGCAGATAATGGGAAGCCCAAATATGCGATTACTCTTGAGGTGGATATGCAAGAATCAAATTGCAGTAGAGAGTCTGAAACGTTTCCAACTGAATCAGAAACAAAGATAATAATTAATGTTTCCGAAAGCATGCTAGGTAAGGTTGTACTGACATCAACATGATTTAAATATATATAATGCACTTGTTCAATTTTGATTACTATATGTGATATTCTTGATGTATTTTTATGTCTTAAATATGACCTTTGAGAAAGTAATTTCTGATTTGTATATGATAGGGTTATGGCTTATATCAATGTGCACTTCTTTGTCCTTTTCCACTAATATTGCATTTATGTTCCTTTGAGTAAAATAGATACTAAGCATAGAAAATCCACAATCAAAAAATGTTTCTTAATGATCTCAACATTCGAATGGGTGCGGAAATTTCGTCCATGGCAGAAAACATCTGCATCCAGTAGTTCATCTCATCTAGGCAAGTAGGCAAGTATTTGTAGTGAACACGTGGGGGACCTTAAGAAGCTATCATAAGCTTGATTCGTTTTCTTTGCCTCTTTTCTTTCTCATTACTGGTTCCAGTATAAAATCATGTAATGTTCTGTATATGGAGATACTGAAACAAAGGTAATGAAAACACCTATGAAATCATGAATTCATCTTTCGCATCTTGACATAATGCATTCAGTTTTTATTAGCAAACCATTGGATTGTCTAAAAGCTAGGTTCTTTTTCTTGGGTGATACATTCACTATATTGGCATCAGACTGGTTATAAGTTAATTATGGCTACTTGATGCTAATTTAACTGATGTATTCTTTGTTAACTCTACGAAGTTAAGAAAATATACCGAGCTTGTAACTGTGGCATAAGATCTTCCTATGCTTTTCTTATGGACTTCGATATGCATCATGCTAAGCTTGTTGAAAATATTCTCCTTCTTCACCCATGTGGAAAGTTTATGCACAGAGATATATTTAGCACAATAAGATACTCCCTCCGATCCATATTAGTTGATTTGGATTTGTCAAAATTTGGATAAACCTATATCCTAAATAGTGTGTAGATTCATCCAAATTTAGACAAATCCAAGTCAACTAATATGGGTCGGAGGGAGTACTATCTTCCCTCGGATGTGTCTCTAGACATAGCATGAGGAGTATGGATATTTGAAAATGGGGAAGATATCCAATGCAGAGGCTAAAAGGGATTATTAAGTTTGACAACTTGCTTCTGGATGCTGCGATCCTGCGATAGTAGAAAAAAGGATACTAGGCGTAGCAGATTAAGAGGAGCGTGGAGAGCTCGGTGGAACCCCAGACCAAGTGATACACTAATCTACTTCACTCTGTTATCCATGATGTTTTTTATTTTCCTTTGTTTATAAATGGCTGGGTGTAGAACCAAAAAGAATGATCAAGGGTGAACACATGGCTAGCTTGTTCTTAAAGGTGTTTCATTTTCCCAAGACAAATTTAGATGGTTAGGGATTTTGTGTTTACTGAACACCCTATTCTTATGCTTGATTTATTATACATCCAGTAGGCATAACGGTACCATATAGTTCCATATACCTATGATAAAATGTATGAAGGCACTCAGTTTTCTCATAGTTGGATAGAATTTGTCAACTTGGTTTATCATAAAAAGACCGGGAAGGAGTTAGATCCGGTGCATTTGGAACACGAATATCTAAATCAACTGTGTATGTATCCCCCGCTATTTATGGTAAATTCTCTGTCCAATGCACTGCTGATTACCATCGCGTAAGACGACCTGGTAAAAAAAAGCACCCTAATACCGTACCCATCTGCTATAATGCCCATAAGCCGACATGGTAAAATAATTACCCTAACCCCATACCCATCCGTGATACTACCCATCCTTTTCCCACACACGAAACAACTTATCTCGCTGCCTCCTTTCTAAACAATGTGTGTATATTGCAATAATGTACCATATGGATCTACATTTAGCATAGGAATTTCAAAAAAAGAATTATGGTTTAGAAACTAAGTTGAAGAGTTCAAGACAATTATAACACAATTTTTAAAATTTGTATGTATCCATTGCAACGCACGGGCATGTTTCCTAGTAAAAATAAATAACACAACATGAGAAATTTACTTGAAATGGTAATGAAAGTCATACATAGGTAAATATGTTGGACAGAGCTGGAAATAAATTGGCTCATGGATGTTTAGATGTATGAGCACTATATTATGCTTAGTAGCTAAAAGACTAGAAATATGGAGAATTTTGACCACAAAGGAATAAGCATGCAAAAGTATTCATAGTACTACTGATGTCCAACCATGAAAGATAAATTTAAACTTAAACATACAATAGGTAAATGAGTGATAGTACTACACGTGAAATTTGACAGATATAATGAACTCAAGAATAAAACCTTCACAAAAGTGTAAAACTAGTCATGAATTCCTCTTATCTAACTATTCATCCCTTTCACTTTCTATTTAGCTTCCAAACTTGAGCTTAGTTTTATTCCAGTAGCTAAATGATAAGCAATGACATCTAATGGTGGCCATTAATTCAAAAGCAAGATTGTGAAACACAACTTAAAAAAACTAAAAATGAGGTGCTCCAAGTTTTCGCGAAAATCGTATGCTCCTTAAAAATAAATTTTAAAGGTGTGCAAGCTAATAATTTGATAGGTCTAGTGGGGTGCCTTGGGCATCCCCAAGCTTGTGGGGTTCACCATTCTGGGCTAGCTCCTTGTTTGTTTTTCTTCACTCCTGGTCAAAAACTTTAACACAAAACGTTCTCCCATTTGTTTTCGGTGGTGTGACAGTAGTGGCATAAAGATAATATCCTAGCTGCTATCTTAACTCCTAATAAATTAGGATCTCAAATGTCAAGAGAGTTTCTTAAGTGGCAAACATTTACAAGATTTCAAAAGTCTAAAAATAATCACATGTTAGATTCATCTCGAGTGGGCTTCAAAACTAAATCACATGTTAGATTCATCTCGAGTGGGCTTCAAAACTAAATCACATGTTAGATTCATCTCGAGTGGGCTTTAAAACTAAATCACATGTTAGATTCATCTCGAGTGGGTTTCAAAACTAAATCACATGTTCTCTACAAGAGCATACGGCCTTTGGGGTGCTTTCAATTAGATGACACACACCTTAAGTGCTCAATAAAGAATTTTTTTGTTGAAAATGCTAGGAAAATGACGCCTTTCTAGAGAGGGCACCTGGTATCTTGTCCAGCGTTCGTCCGCCCGTGGCACAACCACCTAATTCGTAACGCACCTTCTCTTCCCCCTTCCTAGTCATCACGCGTCAACTACGAAGAGCAACGTTGAGCTTTTTCACTTTTTTTATTGATTCGACTACTAAAAATAAAATGTCTTTTGAAACAATAGCGCCCAGATCAAGATCTCTTTTACAGCTACTAATCGCGTTGATATCTTCAAAAGCTAGATCCCATATTAATATATTTCGATAAGCTTTTGCCTTGCAAACTATCTTAAGTACATAGGCTACACTGACTTCTGTTCTGGAGTGCACCGGGGTGCACTGCTCGTGCACCACTAGTGCACTATTTTTTGTTATGCGCTCCACTGCCTTGCCTTTAGTTACATGCAAGGTTACAAGCTGGTAGTGCACCACCCATACACCGTTTCTTGTGTTGCCCGGACACCGATAGTGCGCTGCCTTCTATCCCTGCGTTTGCGGTGTCTTCGGACGATGCGCTAGCAGTGCAAGGACAGGCAGTGCACCGACCTGAATTTTGAGTTTCACCAAAAAAAAAACACCTTTTGTCAAAAAAAGGCAGCAGAGAAATAGAGCACGGGTTTAGTTCGTGGGCTTGATGCCTCCAAACCCGTGACTGGGCTGGATCAGGAGCTGGTTTACTTTTCATCCTCGGACTAGTACGCCTGTGTCTTTAGTACGATCATCTCTCGACCTGGCCCAAACGACGGCCCAGAGGAAATATACCCACTGCTAAGAGTTGGCTTTAACTTGTTTTTGCTTCAGGAGATGATGCTTGAATAATTTCTTTGGTGATCGGTCTCTGGCGTTCTGGCTGTGCGTGTATGCAGTAATTTGGTCCGTTGTGACGAACACTTGACAACGAGACGGGGTGAGCAGTGCACAGACAAAACAGTGCTCGGGTACGCAGGCGAAGTGTACTCGGGTACTCAACTGAAGTGTGCACGTGTAGCTCCGTGCAGGAACAGAAGAGGCTTAGGGGGGGTAGTACAAGAGAAGGACGCGCGACCCACGGCCAGCTCCGATGAGCGGCCAGTGAGCGAAGCACACACCGGCCGGGGACAAGGCGAGAATCTCCGCCGGATTCGTACCCTACGATGCACAGTCGTCGCTGAGCGGCGTCCCCCCACCCCATGCATCCGTTCGAATCCAACACAGCAACCAACAAAAGAAAAACGACTGCACGGGCACGGGCACGGGCACGGGCTCGCTCTCGCTCTCGCTCTCGCGGCCTCCTGCCATGCTCAAACGAGACGGACGGCAACAAGCCAGAGCAAGTATCCGTGCACATCTAGCACAGCGCCCAAGAACGATTGCTTGGCCTCTCCCTCTGTGGATCCTAGCGACCACCACCACCACCACCATATCGTTCACGGGCACCTACCTACAACCTACGAGAGCCCTAGGCCTATATAGGCTAGCAACGCCTGCGACGACCCAGAAGCGACTGGCAGCATCACGACGGCGACGCCACCGATTTTACCGTCTCGTCAATCGGATCTGCGTGTGACCTGACCCCATCGTGCGCGTGCCAGCCACTGGCTACGCAACGCACGGACGACATTGAAGGGCAACGCCGCCCCTGGACTGTGTGGAGGGAGGAGATAAATATATCACGATCGATCGACGCGACGGTTCATTCCCGATAGATAGACCGCACAAGCAGCGAAGCAGGGTCGAGTGGTAATTACCGAGCCGTTGCTTTCTTCATGTGCGACGCCTTTTATATCCCTGAAACTGAAATGAACGGAGCACATTGGACGCACGATAGCTTAAGCCACATCGTTAGCGGACAAGACGAAGAAAGGCGACCTACTCATCAGTGATCCGAAACAGTTCGCGGAGAGCTACAGTGCCGATTGAAACCTGCTCAAATTGTACTGCTACCTCGGACCCCGTGGTCGCTTTCCGCGCGCTACGGACGGTCGCAGGCAAAGTGACAAGACACGTCGGTAACCGGAGCCAGGATCAATGGGATCCTCGTCTCCTCCCAAAGCAAGCCGGCCCGCCCCTCGCTGCCTCTCAACGCTCGAGGAGTCGCTTTGAGCTTTGGACCCGACTAGGGCCAGCCAACGCTCCTGGTGCGGCTCATTCGCGCACCCAAGAAACAATAATTCCGGTATTGGATAATCCTTTGCAAGAAACACTGCCTCTTTTCTAGTACTGTTTCACGCACCCCCAGCCTGCTCATACTCCACATTTCCGCTCGAGGAGTACTTGTGTAGACCCATTCAGAACAACAATGCTGCTAGTAGAGCTGCACAAGACTACCTACCACATTTTAGCTATCCGAGCAGTTCATAGGCAGCTCTTGACCTTTGGACAGTCACGTGTCTCCAAAACACTGGTGCCATACAGAAAACAGAGGAAGATAGCCATGGTGCCTGCCCGGACGGCTGGGTGTACATAGAGAGGGATGTTTTGGCAAAGACCTGTGCCATGTCGAGAACAAATACTCCTTCAGCAGAAGACACAGAAGGGAGAGCAGCACTAGTACATGTTTAAGAGTACTAGTGAGAGTGCATCATTAACCAGCAGTAGCATTCCAATACGGCAGGCAGGGTACATCTAGTAGTAGTACACTGCCCGTTTCTAGCCAACAGGACGTTCCAGGTGGTACATTACACCGAACGATAACGGAAAAATGAAAAGGGAAACGCCGAAACCCAAAGCTAAAGCTAATCTTCCAGGCGGTGGCATGCACACACACGAGGGACCGGGCAAGAACTAAGCCGGTCCGCTCCTGGGCTGGGAGTTCGGCCGAGCTCCGGCTCCGGGGAGCCCCGAGCTCTCCCGCTCCGGCATGGCTAGCAGCAGTCGCCGGCCCTGCCTCCTCCGGCGCCGGCGACCGAGGCGAGCGCGCGGCGGAAGGCGGCGGGGGAGCATGGGATGCGGAGCGGGCCCTGGTGGTCGTAGCCGTACTCCTGCGCGGCGCGGCCCAGGAGTTCGGCCAGCGCGGGGCGGCCCAGAAGCTCCGCCCGCACGAGGAACCGCTCCGCCTCGCTCCCGTCGCCGACGTGCACCGGCACGTGCCCCTCCGGCACCGCCGCCGCCTTCCCGCCCCGCCGCTTGGCCGGAGACGTCGGCGGCGAGGAGGAGTCGTCGCCGACGCGGGACAGCCGCCGGATGAGCTGCCTCATTCCGACCTGGCTACCTCGCGAGCTGGCCGTACGTGGTGCGCTGCCTGCGTCCACTTGGCTGCCGCTGTGTGTGCGCGCGAGTGGAGTGGAGGAGCTGGCTAGCGAGCCGAGTTGAATCCACGAAGAGGGCTGCGGCTGGCTCGCTTATTTATAGCGCGGGAGGGATGAGCGGGTCGGTCGTCGCGTGAGGGCCCCATCTTGCAGCGGGGTTTGTCGAGGAGGGGCGGCGCGTGGCGGGTGGAGGGTACAAGTGGGGACTGCCAGGACGTGGTCCGGTACGGCTACTTCTTTTTACTCGTCGATTTCTTTTGCGTTTTTCTTGTGGTCAGGCGTGCGGATTTTCGGTGTCAAGTTCTTCCTTAACATGGGAGACTGCACGTTGAATGCCTCGGAATGCTCTACTTTTTGATCCAGTTCCACAAGCGTCGGTGTGCCGCCGTCCCGTCGCAGTACTTTTACTTTTTTTAAGTATATATATTAATATCACGAACCTAGTCTCTACAAGAATATGTTACCCTATCTGTATTAGGGTGCGCATAGCTAAAAAAAGAAAAAATACAGAAAAAAGTCTCATTACAGCGATTCTTTCCTAACAATAGCGGACCAAACACCATAAAAAAACATCAGAAATCCATCTTCTTTAAAAAGACGCCCCTAATAAAAAAACTATGCACAAGCACTATCACCACTCCAAGCACTATCACCACACTGATCAACGATTAAGAGTTTTCCCAATACATTTTACTGCATCTAGGACCAGGAGTCGTGATCGGCCTGATGCTGCCTTGCAAACATTGGCTTGTATGTTACCGTGCATTATTCCCAACAATTACAGGACTCAAGTTAAATCCACGGTAAGTCATTAAACTGCTTAGCAAATATAATCATTATATAATAGAAATATAAAATTTACAGTCAACGAAGACGTGTTGGAGCTTTAGTCGTGATCACCGCTCGTGACGTAGCGATGTATTTAATGACGTGGCGAGCTGAAACCCATTATCTGTTTCATTTGGAGAAAAGCCCCGACAAATTAGTTACCTATCCCAGAAAATTGATTAACTATTTGTCCTGCTGGTTAGACAGTCAGACTGACCAGTAGGACTCATTTGTCAGTATCACCCAAACCCTCTCCTCCCTCTCTCTCCTCCCTTTCCTGTCCCAACTTGACCCGCGCTTGCTTCCTTCCTCAGCCATCGTTGTTGCCTCCATTGCCGACCTGCAGGGTTGCCGACCTTTCTCAATGATCGACCTTGCCACAGTGTGCCGGAGATCGCTACGGTGGCGCGCACAGCCATGATGAGCCCAAGAAGATGCTGGCAAGGACTCCCTTCCCCAACAAGTCCCATGACCCTCACGAACTCGCCGACGAGCCGCGGGAGCTGTACAAGGAAGCATCACTGGTCCGGGTTGGTTGTGGCCCTATTGCAACCATCGCACAGTCGGTGGTGGGGCCCACCTATCGGGATAGTCTCCAGCCTCCAGACGGTTTCCCTACGACCGATGCCCATGCCCCGCACCCATGCCACCTCCTTCCCTTGCGTTTCATCGGCGGCTGCACCCTCGGACATCCAGCGGCCGCCTCTGCCCACCCATGCGGTCTTGGCCAGTCGAGACTCTCGGATTCCTCGATTCCCCTCGTGGCACGGGCGTTGGGGCCTACCTACGACATGATGAAGAATGGGATCTCGTGCAGATAGTCATGGTTGTAGCCAGAGCAGCAGCTCGTAGAGTAGGAGTGCGGCCGACTGCGAGCTCTGGATGTTGGGAAGGGGCATGGAGCGGGGGAGGCAACCTGGGATGGGATGGCCTGTGGTGTATTTTATTTGAGGTTGTTTTTTGAAAAAAAAAAACAAGACCTGCCCTTGGGTACCACTCAGCGCCATATCATCAAATACATCGCTATGTCACGAGCGGCGATAACGAGTGACGCTCTGACATGTTCTTGGTGACAATAAATTTATATTTATATTATACAATGATTGTATTGACTTTGATAACCAAGTTCAATGAATAACATGGATTTAACTCCGGTACTCGCCAGACAAGTTGCTGAGCGGCCATCGACGAGGCAGGCAGGTACGCCGGTACGCCATACCACTGTGCGCGCATGTTGGCATCGCTCACCACTCATTTTCCGACATGCCACTGTCAGCCAAGGTACAACAACAACAACGGACAGTCGGGCGGGCGCGACCCATCACTATTTTCCCAATCTGGAACAGGGGCAACCCTCGGACGTGTCGACCACCGGGAGCGCGACGCCGCACTAGCATTAGCTAAGCTAGGCCCGGCCGGCACACCCCGAATCCCCGATCGACCGGTCTGAGATATGTTGGCCGACAGAGTACGGTGGCGTTGGCGCCTGGGGCCTTTTCCCATCTTGACTTTGCTCAGCCATAGGATTAGGAGGAACATGCGCATGCAGTGCAGGTACGGTGGGAGGGCGACGGTATGCTACTGTTGCCCCCGTCGTACCTCCGTGGTTCCTCGGCCCGTGATCGTGGGTTAGATTGCCCGTCACCTCCGGTGGTCGTCCGGTTTGCGGCGGTAAATCATCGATCGATTGATTGACAGAAGTGGTTTACCAGTAATGGAATCTTGCTTCAGTACCCATGACGATATCGGCTACATTCCGCGTGATGTATTTACGTCAGGTTGTGAATATAGTCCTGGGAATGGGAGAGATTTTTTGTGGCACCCTCGAGCTGGTATGGACCGTCCACTCTATGGATAAACAAAAGTAAAGGTCAAACCATACAAGTGGTCTAGTGCTACCCACAGTTGACTTGTGTGTTAATTGGCCTTCGGGAGCCCATCGAGCTGCTTGGAGATTATAGACAGTTCGATAGACTCACTGCTATTTTCACCCGAGTATGTGTATGAGGTGTGGGGTTACTGACGGCCATTTTCTTGACATTGCAACAAGACTTGCTTTAGGTTATAGTTTCCCACGTGTGAACCAATTTGTAATCGCGGTCTCGCTCCGTTCTGTCGTGAGCAGAGCAACTTCAACAATTTGAAGCAAGTTAATATATTGATTGAAGCGGTAGTTGTGTCTGGTCAAATATTTCTGCTTGGTGCAGGATAACTAGCTATAGGTTCTATAATAAACGTCGAATCCTATTGTGTCCTCTTCCTAATGTTCACTTGTCCACCATATAAATAGGGTATCTTTGGTGCGAAAGCAAAGTGTTACTCCCGTCGCGCACCAGTGTGGCGTTTAGTTCCAACTTAAGGTACCTTGCGCACCGGTGTGGAGTAGTACATGTAAATAATGTATGCAGCCGTCCATGTTGTCATGCTGTGTCATTGTAACCTTTCCAACTGATGCACACTTAAGTATCGCTCGTAGGCTAAAGTGGCCGGTACAGAGATGTCAGAGAATGTTTCAACTCATGCCATTCTTAGAGCATCTTCACTCGGCTATTAAGGTCGCTGATCCGGACGTCAAATTTTGGTTCGGACGCTGAAAATCGGACCAGTCGCGTATCTAGAAAACTGTTTTTGTCTGGATTTGGACCAACTTTGATCCGGACTATCCAGGCCGTTCCGAAGATCCCGGCTACGCCCTGTGAACGCCAGCCGCAGCGAACTCGGCGAAAAAAAACGAAGCGGCGTGTGGACTCGTCGAGTCAGCGACGGAAGCCGAGTCGTCGTTATCCTCGGAATTACGCGGCGACTGCCGGACAATAACTGCCCGTCGCAACGGCCACGCGTTGCCGAATTACCGCGCCACCGCCACCACCGCCGCCTCGGCTACCACGACGGACCGGCGGGCAGAAACTTCCCGCTGTTTCCCTTTTCCCGCCCTTGCCGCTACACCCTCCCGCCCTCGCCGCCCATCTCGGCCTATAAAAGTCGTACCCCTCGACGGTGAAGGGAATATGCCCGAGAGGCAATAATAAAGTGGTTATTATCGTATTCCTATTTATGATAAATGTTTATTTTGCATGCTATAATTGTATTAATACGGAAACGTTAATACATGTGTGTTTAATAAACAAAAGAAAGTTCCTAGTTATGCCTCTCTTATAAACTAGCTCGTTGATTAACAAGATGATCATAGGTTTCCTGATCATGGACATTGGATGTTGTTAATAACGAGGTCACAACATTAGTGTAATGGTGTGATGAACATTCATCCGAAGTATAGCATTACGATCAAAGTCATTGAGTTTATATTGCTATAACATCTTACGAAGTGATCCTAATCCTTAGACCATGAGATCATGTCAATCACTAACACCGGAAGAGTTTCTTGATAACATCAAACGTCACACCGTAACAGGGTGATTATAAAGATGGGTTCAGAACTAATAAAGTGTTATGTTGAGGCTCATGGATCGAGAGTGGAATTTGTTCATCCCGATGACGGATAGATATACTCTGGGCCCTCTCGGTGATATCACATTGATTAGCTTGCAAGCAAGTGATTTGATCACTAGAATGTTATATCACAGGAACGAGAAAAGAGTGCATGTCGGTAACGAGATCAAACTAGGTATGGAGATATCGATGATCGAATCTCGGACATGTAATATATCGTGAAACAAAGGGATTAAGATACTAGCGTAAAAGGTTCCGACGATCACAAGAAAGTCATCGTTGAATGTGTTGGAGGCAGTATGGTTCTCCAGATCCCGCTTCTGAGTAGTGATCCGAGAGTGGTCTCGATCATGTCCACATTATTCGCGAACCGTAGGGTGACACACTTAAGAGACACCGACATCCATTTGGAGCAAAAGTTTCATGCCGAAAAGAAAAGGAAGCGCAGGAATTTATTTCACTAGACACAAACTGTTTGGTTGAAATTGCAAACTTCGCATGTGAAATGGAATACTAGCAAGGGTTTTATGTGAATGTTTGTTAATTAAAGTAATTAACAAAATTCTGAATAAATAAATAAAAGAGTTTTATTTAATGAGAGCTTGCATTAAATTTGGTGGAAATTTAATGCATGTGAGTGGATTTATGAGTGGAGGTTTTTAATGGGAGTGGAGGCTTTTCATTTTGAGTGGGAGCTCCACCCACATGAATGTGGAAGAGGTGGGGCAGCCCCATGGCTGGGCGCATGGCCCCTTGGGTGCCCCCTCTCCCTATAAAGGCCCCCTCTCCTCTCACAACACACCTCCTCGTGAAAGATATCTCTCCCCCTCTATAATTTATCCCCCATGGTCTCGGACTAGCGAGATACATGTTCCCGGTGGCTATTCGGCAAGAAAGAGTTGTGCTTCCACCGCATCGCTGGAGCGAGGAGGCGGAGGTTGCTCGGTGCCACGAATGTGTGTGCGAGCACGGATGCGCTGCTGATTTGCGGCGCTAGGACTTCCTCTCGATCTTGAGATCGGCAAGAGATCGTCTACATCAACCACGAGTTGAACTCGTTAAGCTTTGTCGGTCTTCAAGGGTATGTTCTCTACGGATATACATCCGCCCGTTGTTTGTATCTAGTATAAATAGATCTTGGTATATAGTTCACGTCGTAGGAAAATTTTTGTTTTCTATGTCGCGAACCCCACAAAGGGTATCGAGCCGGATCTATGCGTAGATACTTTGCAGGTAGTACACATATGAGTATGTGGGCGATGATGATCATTTTATTGCTTCTTTGTTGTACTTTGGATATTGGTGGCATAGTGGGATGAAGCCGGACAAACTTTACATGTCCTCGCACATGAGACCTGTTCCACGCTTGACATGCAACTAGTTTTGCATAAGTGGCTAGCGTGTCTGCTCTCCTACTATAGTCAATATCTAATTTGCAACGAGTTGTCAACAATTTGGTTATCCTCGTTGTGGTTCATGTTCGTAGGTAAGAACGGTTCTATCTTCGAAAGCCCTAAGCCACGTAAAATTTGCAATGGATAAATTAGAAGCGTCTAGTTTAGATTGTTGTTGGTCTAGTGTTATGATATGGTGATGTTGTAAGTAGAAGTATGAGATGATACTCTTACAACACACATAACGTGTAATCTCCATAGACCTTGGACTTACACATAGAGGTATGATAGTGATCATACCACGGTGCACATGATAGAGATCATGTGCGGGAACCATATCATTCCACTAATAAACATGTGATGTTTGATAGCATCTTATATTGCTTATTTGGCGTTTTATTAGCATAATAAGATGATCCCTCATTTAGATATCAAGATAAAAATGTGTTCTTCCTTAAGTATGCACCGACAATGTTTCGTCGCTTCAAGACATCACGTGATGATCGGGTGTACTTGAATCCACGAGCATATATCGGGTGTAAGACAGTTACACACGCGAATACTAAGGTTCTTACTTGGCGAGCCTAGCATGTACAGACATGGCCTCGGAACACGGACCGAAAGGTTAAGCATGAGTCATATGTTTTGATATGATGACCATATGGATGCTCGCCTTTGAAGCTATACCGACTCACGTGATGATCGGACTTGGTGTAGTGGATTTGGTTCATGTAATCACCAAAAAGGCACGAGGATGTCGTTTTGAGTGGGAGTTCATTTCTAATTTGGATTAGTAGAACTCAATTTATCATAAATTAAATCAAAGTGAATTTGCATAATTTGTTGTAGTCATTGGCATTCGCTCACCACCATATGCATAGTTGTAATTGAGATAATAGAACTATAGAATTCGGATATATACTTTACTTAACTGGTATCGTATTGTGTTGAGTGTCAATCAAAGTTTAAAGTCCTATTGCAAACTTTTAGCAAACTCTATTTACTCCGTGAAATTTAATAATTGGTATTAAATCGAGAGTAACAATTCCATGTTAGTATCTTAAGTATCATGTTTGCCTCCATGATTCTTGATTGTTTTAATATCAAGATTATCTAGGAGCGAAAGAATTGTTTGAAACCATCATGTGTGGCGATATAACGATATCTGAAACAATGTTTTGGTTGCAATATGATAGAGTATAATATATGTTCTCATATTGGATGAGAATTTACGAAGGTTGGAGATGCTAGACATCCTAATCATCCAAAAGGATTTTGGAAAGTAATGTTATACTCATGATTCGCCTTTATAAGCTACAGTAGCTTGATCATGAAAGTCGTCATGATAAGGGTGAATAGAATATGTATGTAAAATGTTTACTACACTAAAAGATTACTAAAGAATGGATTTTGAAAGAATACCGATCATTTGATGATGGTGATCTACTTCAAAGTGCAAGTCCAAAGGTATTATTATTTGAATATACATGCTTTGGACTATGTGTCATGTATATGGCGCCACTTTTGATGTTGATAAATTCTTTTAAAAGGAAAAGGAAATGCTGAAAGAGAATCTATAAAATATATTTGGCAGAAAAGAAAAGATTGGAAATATCCAATTTAGGTATATAGATGATATACATGTTATGGTTGTATTCTTTGCTTGTTAAACAATGTGGTTCTTGGGTATTGGATACCGAATTGGTTGGTATGAAATTTCATACGGAATGACGCAATTCATGAACCACAATGGCCTAAGTAACTAGCAAGAGAATATGTGATGATGTTCATCGAAAACAAACAAACCGTTGTTTGTATTTCTCGTTGACATCAAAGCTTGACTTCAAGATTTGTTTTAATAATTGTTATTTGAATCAGGTATTATAAGAACAAAGGTTGTTCAAATAATTACCATATTCCATATAAGATGGATGATTTACAAATCTAGTTGGAGAAATCACATCCATAAAACCTAATGCTAAAATGTCGCAAGACAAATGATTGAAAGATCACTTATGAAGTGACATCATTGTTTAAATTATATTGAAAGAAAACATGAAGAATCTCCATATTCATGGATTTTTGGAGTCTTTGATTTGATCAAGTGACGCTTGTGAGACTTTCCACGTGATAATTAAAACTTCGCTCAAAGGCCAAAGAAGAACGAACTAAATTATTGGAATTTATACATATCGATGTATGTACCCCATTATGTATAGTAGTTTATGGGTTTCAACTTCATATGCTTTCTCTAAAAATTTGAGTGAATGTTCACTTAATGAGAAAGAAGTATGAAATATTTGAAAAATGTTTCAAAGACTTTCAAGATGAAGTGAAAAATCATTGTAACAAGAAAATAAATGGTTTATGATTTTATCATAAGGATTTATTTGAGTTACAAGTGTAACAAGAAAATAAATGAATTATGATTTTATCATAAAAGGATTTATTTGAGTTACAAGTTTAGCAAAACACCTAGATTTACATCTCCAAACACCATAGGAATATGGAGTGTTTGAGATTTGTAAGGAAACCTTGTTTGACATGGTTGGATCAAAGGTGTTATTTATAAACTGCCATTATGTTTTAAAAGATTAAAGCTTTAGAGACTACCGCTTTTACAATCGAAAAGAGCTCCATCTTGATCCGTTGAAATGACACCATATGAGTTATGGTTTGGGGTAAAACCCAAGTTGTCCTTTCTTAAATTTTGGTATGCTAAACATAAGTAAGATGTTTACAACCAAAGTCGGATGAGCGTGTCTTTGTAGGTTATTTCGAATAACAATTGGTTATTCCTCCTTAACACCGAGGACAAAAGGGTTTGTCGCTTGAAATGTGAAGTTTCTTGAAGAAGGAATTTTTCATAAAAGTTAAGTGGGAGGACAATAGAACTTTGATAAGGTTAACGGACCTTAGCTAAATGTGCTGAGTTGCGCAGCGCCGGAAATCGTTCTGGAGGCTTCCATAATGCTCATAGCTTATGTGCCTCAAAGGTTGTGGTCACTGAGGTCTAAAGTTCCTATTGAACCAAGTAGGTCGGTTAAACAATCAAATGCTAAGATTTGAGAGTAAATCATTATTGTTTGACAATGATGAACCGAATACATACAAAGAAGCGATGATGGGCCCTGACTCCGTCAAATGGCTTGAAGCCATAAAATCCGTGATAGTTCCACACACGAGAAATCAAGTTTTGAACTTGGAAGACCCTCCGGAAAGGTGTAAAAACCTATCGGTCGTATTTGGATCTATAAAGAAACAGACATGGATGTCTCACATCTATGAAATATTCGACATGTCGTAAAGTATTTTATGATAATGTTCAAAGAGTTGACTATGACAAGATTTGATCTTTCATAGCGATATTTAGTCTGAACGGATTAAAGTAGCAATCACTACATATAATCTGTTATATGGTAGATGAATAAACAAAACAAAGTTCTTCTAATAGAATGGTTACCTAGGATGTGTACATGACACGATCCAAAGGGTTTTGTTAATTCAAAGGATGCTAAAAAGGGCATGCAAACTTCAATGGTTGAAGTAAGCATCGCGGAGTTGGAAGCTTCACCGTGATGAAAAGGAGTTTTCATCAGGAGACGATGAAGATGCTTGCATTTGCAAGAAATTAAGTGGGAGCGCTAAGACATATTTCTAATACATTATGTGAGGACATCTTGTTGATTGGAAATGATGTATCTTTTATTGACAAAGGTTAAGAATTTCATTTTGATGAAAGACTTAGGCAAAACCCGAATATTTAGCATGAATGTCTATAGTGGATGATCAACGCTAATATGTTTATGCCAAACGACATATATGAGATATTGAAGGAGTTCAATATAGAAACGACAAGAAACAGTTCTTGTTGCATGGAAAGGAATTGAATCAAGATTCAAGTGTATCGACACTTGATAAGTGAAACAAGATTCAAGTGCTTTGACACTTGATGAGTGCAATCACGAGAATGTTTTGATCAATCATACCATGATATGTACACATCCAGATATGTCCTATGCTCTAAGTGTTATGAGCATATACCATAATGAATCATAAAATGATCATTGGACGATAGTGAGGATATTCTTATGATCTTTTGGAAGAACTAAGAATATATTTGTGTAGAGGTGACAAACAATTACAAATAGTTCATTGTAAAGCGTTACATTGATACTAGTTTTGTCACAAGATACAAATTAAGTTTATCTCAATTTAAACTATGGGTGGCACAATGTAATGGAAAGGAGATTCCATGATGGATTTGGAAGAGTTCCAAAGTTAAAACATTGTGACGAATACTACAACAAAAGGCTAAGTATATGACTGCTATAGTAGCAAAGAAGGAGGAATTTGTGTCAAGTAGTTTGTTATCAAACTAAGGTGTGGTTCGAACGGCTAACACTAAAGATATATTGTATGACAATAGTATCGATGTGTTTTAACCCCAAGGAACTAAAGGTCTCACCAAAGACCAAATTTATACAATGCCATCTCATTGGAGAATGAGTGATGCGTCTGACGCAAAGACATGCAAATACACACGACCGAAAGCGTCGATCCAGAGATTATGTTAACCACTTGAAATTATATGGAACACCGTAAAGCCATAGGTGTTCAATACGCAAAGTTCTCAAACTAGATTATTGTCTCTAGTGCAAGTGGGAGACAAGGAATATGCCCGAGAGGCAATAATAAAGTGGTTATTATCGTATTCCTATTTATGATAAATGTTTATTTTGCATGCTATAATTGTATTAATACGGAACGTTAATACATGTGTGTTTAATAAACAAAAGAAAGTTCCTAGTTATGCCTCTCTTATAAACTAGCTCGTTGATTAACAAGATGATCATAGGTTTCGATCATGGACATTGGATGTTGTTAATAACGAGGTCACAACATTAGTGTAATGGTGTGATGAACATTCATCCAAGTATAGCATTACGATCAAAGTCATTGAGTTTATATTGCTATAACATCTTAAGTGATCCTAATCCTTAGACCATGAGATCATGTCAATCACTAACACCTAAGAGTTTCTTGATAACATCAAACGTCACACCGTAACAGGTGATTATAAAGATGGGTTCAGAACTAATAAAGTGTTATGTTGAGGCTCATGGATCGAGAGTGGAATTTGTTCATCCCGATGACGGATAGATATACTCAGGCCCTCTCGGTGATATCACATTGATTAGCTTGCAAGCAAGTGATTTGATCACTAGAATGTTATATCACAGAACGAGAAAAGAGTGCATGTCGATAACGAGATCAAACTAGGTATGGAGATACCGATGATCGAATCTCGGACATGTAATATATCGTGAAACAAAGGGATTAAGATACTAGCGTAAAAGGTTGACGATCACAAGAAAGTCATCGTTGAATGTGTGGGAGTCGGTATGGGTCTCGGATCCCGCTCGATTATTGATCCGAGAGGGTCTCGATCATGTCCACATTATTCACGAACCGTAGGGAGACACACTTAAGGATTCGACATCCAATTGGAGCAAAAGTTTCATGCCGAAAAGAAAAGGAAAGCGCAGGAATTTATTTCACTAGACACCGAAACTGTTTCGGTTGAAATTGTTGAAACTGGTTCTGCATGTGAAATGGAATACTAGCAAGGGGTTTTATGTGAATGTTTGTTAATTAAAGTATTTAACAAAAATTCTGAATAAATAAATAAAAGAGTTTTATTTAAATGAGAGCTTGCATTAAATTTGGTGGAAATTTAATGCATGTGAGTAGATTTATGAGTGGAGGTTTTTTAATAGGAGTGGAGGCTTTTCATTTTGAGTGGGAGCTCCACCCACATGAATGTGGAAGAGGTGGGGGCAGCCCCATGGCTGGGCGCATGGCCCCTTGGGTGCCCCCCTCTCCCCTATAAAAGGTCCCCCTCTCCTCCTCTCACAACACACCTCCTCGTGAAGGATCTCTCTCCCCCTCTAGAATTTATTCCCCATGGTCTCGGACTAGCGAGATACATGTTCCCGGTGGCTATTCGGCAAGAAAGAGTTGTGCTTCCGCTGCATCATTGAGGAGGAGGCGGAGGTTGCTCGGTGCCTCGAGCGTGTGTGCGAGCACGGATGCTTCATTGCTGTTTTTGCGGCGCTAGGACTTCCTCTCGATCTTGAGATCGGCAAGAGATCGTCTACATCAACCACGAGTTGAACTCGTTAAGCTTTGTCGGTCTTCAAGGGTATGTTCTCTACGGATATACATCCGCCCGTTGTTTGTATCTAGTATAAATAGATCTTGGTATATAGTTCACATCGTAGGAAAATTTTTGTTTTCTATGCTGCGAACCCCACAGACGGAGTTCCTGACACTCTTTCACAGCTCCCCAGCCCACCAGCCCACAACTCCAGCAAACACACAACTCTCCTTTCCCACTTAGCCATGGTCGAGCGCTTTCCCGGCGACGGTGCGGCGGCGAACGGCTTCGGCCGGCGCACGCTCCAGCCTTGGGAGGCGCGTATGCTCTATGAAGCCGGATACATGGCGCCGTCAGACACGCGAAATCCTTCGGGGTGGAAGCTTAGCGCCGACGGCATCCCTATCCCTCCGACGCCGACACCGAACGAACTGCCCGACGAGATCTAGGCCTTCATCGCGGCCATGGATGATCCCTTCGACGCTGAGAGCCCCGACAACCTCCTCTAATGGGAGACGTTCTTCGCCGACCGCCACGCCCAGGAGCTCGCCCTTCACGAGGGGCCGCCAGACGACGCGCCGAAGCGCAACAACGCGACAGGTCGCCGGAGTTTTTGGAGCGCGACAAGCCAGACGCTCAGGGCGGTGCTGGAGCACATCCACGCCGGGAACACACCGCGTCACGGCTTCTCGCACACATCCATGCCAGCGGACAGGTTGGGGCAGTGTGCTCCGGCGAACTGGATGCCGAGGAGGATGGCCAGCCTAAGCTCCTCCTCCTCCGCCTCGGCCTCCCACTCATCGGGCTCCACGCCGCTCCGTACGCCGATGGGTCCTTCGTCGGCGCTGCATCCAGTCAGGCACGAGGCGGTCTCGCCTGTCCGCTCGCCGCCGTGGACACGCTCGCGCGACATCGTCATCGGCGAGCCACGCATGCGGCGTTATCGGCTCAATCGCCGCCGCCGCCGCCGCCCGGCTTTGAGCGGCGGAGGGCTCGGCGCCGCCCGGATAGCGCCTTAAGGATGGCGATGGAGCAGTCGCTCCGCGACTCGGCTCCGCAGCCGCCGTTGGTGGAGCCGTCCTCGCCAGACATCCTGAAATTGTCCAGGACGGACTGGGAGGAGACGGAGCGGCAGCGCATCCACCGCCTGCAGCAGGCCGAGGAATAGGCGGCCCGGAGGCATGCCTAGTCTGAGCGCACGCTCGCCTACCAGGGCGCCCCGCTCTTCGTCCTCGACGATGATGAGGAGGACGGCCCTTCTTACCAGCCCTGGAGGTGCGGCGACGCCGGTCAGGGGAGCTCCCGGCCGCCACACCCACCGAGCGACGATGACGACGAGTGCGGCTAGGACGACGGCAGGGCCGATCCCGGCTACACGTCCTTCTGCAGCAACTTCCGCATGTAGAAGCGGCGACGTCGTCGGCGACGATATCGGCGAAGGCTACGACGGCAGCCTTTTTAAATGTTTTAGTTTATTACCTAGTTTAAATTCGATGTAATCCGCATATATTCGCCCATCTTAATGAAATCTGCCTGAATTTGCCAAACTCGTCTGAATTTTAGCCGAACGCGGGAACTTGCCTTGAGAACGCGAGTGGAAAACTCGGCGTTTTCAGGCTGAAATCAAGCTTCGTCCGACTAAAATTTGGTCCGAATTTTGTCCTAGAATCACCCAACGAGTGGAGATGCTCTTAATTTAGGATGCCAGCAGTGCATGCAGTTTAAGAAAGCTACTCCATGCATTGAGACATCGATCTACTACTTCCTTTCCAAATTACTCCGTATTTTAGATTTGATCAAAGTCAAACATTTTATAATTTGGTAAGCATATATAGAAAAATACTAACATTTATAGTATCAATTGTATATAATATAAAATTTTATTTTATGGTAAGTTTATTTATGTTTATTACATGTTTTGGATGTTGATTTTTTAAAAACACTTAGTTAAAATTTATAAAGTTTTACTTTGACTAAATTCAGAACACAAAATACCCCAATTGTTTAATCCTTTAAGGGGTCTAGGTTGGATCCCCCGCGACGGCCACCATAAGACAGCACCATGTACGTGATGATCGAGCCACCGGCCATCCGTACTCTACGCACGTACTCAAAGTTGTACTCCAGTCCCGGCGCGCTAGGTACATCCGGCCGGATTATTGGGAATGGGGCTCGCGCATAGCACGTACAATGCTAGAAAACGCATGTTTTTTTTAGCTGTCCATATTATATATAACTTGTATAATGTATTATCTCTTATTATTATCTCTAGGAATTAATAAGAATTAACTATTTTTAGTAAAAAATTGGTTGGCTAAGAAAAGTCATATTATACAATAGAGAAAATAGTTTTCTCTTATTGCTAAGAGATCATCCCTTAGCTAAGGAAAGAGAATTCTTTTTCTCTTGTATCTTTTCCTTCCAATTAAGCAAAAATTCAACATGATGAGCATAAGAAAAGGCTAACATCACAGCATTGTACGTGCTTAAAAGTATAACACGGCACCCTGGGACAAGCATTAGTCCATATGGGCCATTAGATCGGCCTCCTAGGGCGGATCCTAGCCGTTCGTTCGTGGTAAGTTTTTTTACCCTCGTCAGCCAATATGTTGCGCGCACACGCTTTGGTACCCACACGAGCGAGTCTCTCTAGCCAGCTGAGTTTCTGCCCCGCCGAAAATTATCTAGGCCCACATGTTGGCCTCCCAAGTAACATTTTCAGCGGCTCTTTGAAGGGTGCGGGTGTTCTGAGCAGGGGCATCAGTCTCTCGGCGCAAGATGAAAAGTTTAGACAAAAAGTCACGCCGAAGTTGAAACCCTAGGCCAATCCCCACCATCCTCCTCGCTCAATGACCCAACCCGGTCTCTCCTGTAGGTATTTGGCACCTGGGGTCTTTTCCGATCTTGACTTGCTCAGCCATAGGAGTAGGACGAACATGCGCATGCAGGTACGGTGGGAGGGCGATGGTATTGCTACTGTTACCCGTCGTACCTCCGTGGTTCCTCAACCCGTGATCGTGGGATCGGTCCACCCGCCGGATCGCCCGTCACCTCGAGTGGTTGTCTTGTTTCCGACGGTAATCATCAATTGATTGATTGATATCAGTGGTTTACGAGTAATGGAATCTTCACTCAGTACCCATGATGGCATGGTGATTATCGGCTACATTCCGTGTGATGTACTCTATGTACGACCGGTTGTGTACATCCTGGGACTCTGAGAGATTTTTTGTGGCACCCTCCAGCTGATATGGACCATCCACTCCATGGATAAACAAAAGTAAAGGTCAAACCATACTAGTGGTCTAGTGCTACCCACAATTGACTTGTGTGTTACTACTAAAATTGACCTTCGGGAACCCATCGAGCTGCTTGGAGCTTATAGACAACTCCATAGACTTAGAGATACCGCATATCGGCGTTCACAAAATTTTGGACCGATACGGAATCGAGGTCGTAAAATTTGCTTTTCCAAATATCGTAAACCGCCGAACCGCAATATTTTTATGGTTTCATGTAAAATGGTCCGTCCGACTCACATATATTTGGGACGAAGAGGCTCAGATACGGTTCCTCCTTATTCCCCAGAACCCCACCTGACCTTGCGCCGCCGCAGATTCCGTCGCTACCCAACGCTGCATCAGGCCACTCCGCACCCATGGCCGGCCAATCGTGCCGCAATTTGGCCGGCCATGGCGGCGCCTCTCCGCGCCACGGCGGGAGCTCGAGCTCCCAAGCTCGCACGTCGCCGGCCTCCGCGGAGGAGTCCACTCTCCGTCGCTCCAACGCTGCCCGTGCGCGCAGAGCCCTCTCTCGCACCCGCGCCACCTCGCCGACTTGGGCCGGCCGCGCGTGGTTTGGTCCCGATCGCAACGACGAGGAGGCGAGTGGCTCTCGCGTGGCCGCACCCGCCGTCCGAGCTCCGCTTGCCGCGTGTGGCACACGTCATCGTCGACTCCGACAACGAGGACGACGACGACGCGGTCATGGAGGACGACCACATCTGCGAGGAGAAGTTTAATTCGCTTGGCACGCTCGTCTCCGATGTGTGGGACCGTTCAAGCTCCGTCACGTTGCACGGGAGACCGAGCAGCGGCAGCTCCGTCGTGCGATGCGCCGCTCCCAGTGCGAGCACCAGGTGCGCATCAGCTTCTTCGTTGTGAACTACTCCGATGACTCTTCCTCCTCCTCCGATGACTTCGGCGAGTTGGCGCCGCGGGAGCAAGCTCCGATGAGTAGGTACCGCGGGTAGGGGCAGGAACACGCTAGTGTTCGACACCGATTTATTGTGTAATTTGTTGATTTATAAAAGATCAAACTATCCACTATGTATGAACTTGAGATCGATCTGAAGCTAAGCTTTATTTTTTCAAATATGCAATTCTTGATACGTTACCTGTTCTGCCCCGATGATTTTCGTACTGCAAAAATAATTTGCGGTAAACTACAAACCACTTTTGCAGTATGAGCTTTAGGGTATATGCTAGAAATGCTCTTATACTACTGCTATTTTCACCCGAGTATGTGCATGAAGTGAGGGGGTTACTAGCAGCCATTTTCTTGAGATTGCAACAAGACTTGCTTTAGGTTATAGTTTCCCACGTGTGAACCAATTTGTAATGCGGCCTCGCTCCGTTCTGTCGGGAGCAGAGCGACTTCAACAATTTGATACTACAGTTTTGTAGTACAAGATAACATATTGATCGAAAGCGGTTTTGTAGTACAAGTTAACATTTTGATGATAAACGTTGAATCCTATGGTGTCGTCGTCCTAATGTGCAGTTGTCTACCATATAAATAGGACCTCTTTTGGTGCGAAAGCTCGAAACTGTTACTCCCGTCGCGCACCAGTATATACTTGTAAATAATCTTATCTATGACAGCCGTCCATGTTGTCATGATGTGTCATTCGAAGGTTCCCCTAGCTCGAGATATGCACACTTAATTATCGCTAAAAAGCTAAGTGGCCGGTGTCTAGTCAAAGTGCAGAGAATGTTTCAACTGATGCCATTCTTAATCTAGGAGTACTAGTAGTGCTAGCAGCTTAAGAATGTTCAATGTACCAACTTAAGAATGTTCAATGTTCGATTCATCCGACAGAAAGACTTCACTGAGGACATCCTAGCCAAAGGGGTGGCCGGTGGTCTGGTAGAAGGGTCCTCGCTCCTCTGCCGGGGTAGATTACCCGACATCCACGATGTTGGAGATACCGTCATTATCTCGACCCATGTCCATGGATCCTGGGTTTGGTGGTGGCGGATGGCAGCTGGGTGAGAGTAGGGGGAGAGAGTTGATGCGCCGATCTTAAATACGGTGATCGTCGATGTGCCACTAACTCGGGGTGGGGGGAGGGGGCTAGTTCATCAGATCCGACGTGGCGTCGGTTGCTGCCATCCTCGGTTAACCCCCTATGTGTAGGTGTTGGCACAGGAGTGTCGGAGAATAATTGGAATGGGGACTCGCCTGACACTGACACCCATTGGGGACTGCCGGTGGAAGCCTTTTTTACCCTGCAAAGCCTGTTTTTGAGTATGTATGGGTGTGGGTGTATGTCTGTTTATATAGATGGGCGTATGCCTGTTTCGAGGAGGGTGTGGGTGTGTGTGTGGGTGGGCGGGGGGAGGGGGCTACCGGTGGAGATGGCCATGCTACTCGTACTATTACTCCAGTCGCGCACCAATATTTAGCGTTTAATTTAATCCCAACTTAAGCTAGCTACTTTGCGCAAAGGTGTGTAGTAGTACATGTAAATAATCTAATCTATGAACAGCCGTCCATGTTGGCATGCAAATATACTAGTATGTCATTGGAAGGTTCCACTAGCTCGAGATATGCACACTTAATTATTTTTCGCTCAAAAGCTAAGTGGCCGGTGTCTAGTCAACGTCCCGAGAATGTTTCAATTGATGACATTCTTAATTTAGGATGCACTCCTGTAGTGCTAGCAGCCAGTGCATGCAGTATAAGAATGTTCAGTGTACCAGATGCAAGCTACTCCATGCCGTTGAGAAATCGATCTAATATTAGCAAGCTTTTAATTATCAAGTGCCCAAGCACCGGATCGGTTGATCTAGCATTTGGGTGGAGGTGGGCGGTTGGTGCACGGATAGTTGGCCGCAAAAGTGCCTACTTGCTGCTCAGGATGGGAATGGGCCGACCCGGCCCTGGCCTTTGACCTGGCCCCGTGGCCTCAGAGCCAATTTTGGAGGCCATAGGTCGACCTATTTCACTAGAAGCTAGCGGCCTCGTTGGCCCAATCGTTACCTAGGGCCGACCCAAATTATAACTTTCTTATGTTTTTTTAGTTTTGTTTATACTAGAATTATCTAAAATATATTTACCTAGTACTATACAAAGCTTAGCTAAGCTGATGAATAATTGCCATACTAGGCTACCCGATGACCAGTTGATAACTAATCTAGCAACGTGGATCCAGTGGGTCACAAACCCAATCCTAGTAGTATGTGTATGGTAAAAGTTCGAATTAATCTGATGCTACTCGCTGAAGTTAGCTACGCACTGGATATAATCAACTAGAGTGTCAATTTTTTTAGAGGTGGGTTGACCCGGCCGACCCAATGGGTTAGTCGGTGCCGGCTTCATTGAGCCGATTTTCATACGAGGCCAACCCGACCGGCCCAACGGCCTTGTTTTTCTGGGTCGGGTCGCGGGGCCGACCCGACCCATTCCCATCCCGACTTGCTGCCCGTACCGGCCGCACGCACGTCCGTACCCCGCATTGTTTAATCCTTCGAGGGGGTCTAGGTGGGATCCCCCGCGACGGCCACCAGGTACGTGATCGAGCCACCACCGGCCATCCGTACCCTACGCACGTCCTCGGAGTGGTACTCCAGTCCCCGCGCGCTAGCTACACCCGGCCGGATTCTTGGGAGTGGGGCTCGCGCACAGCATATGGCCGCTGCCCCATCAATCCATCATATCCATCCATCGACGGAACACGCGGTGCGGTCGTACGTGCGTACTACATGCACGGTGATGTCGATGCGGGACCTAGTCATGGCCCGGCTTTCGGCCTGGTGGGCGTGTACGTCGTCGTCGTTGATCGATCAACCGAGCACGAAGCTTTAGCATGCATGGCCCCGGTCTCTTTATTAGTCCAATGGTCGCACACTGACACTGTTGGTCGCAATGAGAGCTAGCAACAAGTTGGCGTACGGTGTATGCACCTTTTTGCTGCCCGCAGCACAGCACCTGAGGGATTGACCGACCGACGCGTGATCGAGGTTTTCCATGTCGGTCAGCCGTCCCAGTCCCGATCAAATTATGCGACAATGAGATTGCAGAGGGGACGTGAAATCTATCTGCGAGCATGTGCAGGACCAGTACGCTCACACACGGTACGTACGTACACATGAGTACTACATCTCCGATACAAACATGTTAACAGACATGAAGAGATCAACACGGCACCGTCACGATCAGTCGGTACGTGCAAGATGTCAAGGTTCCCCAAGTGAATCTGCTGCCGTAGGAGCCGGATTACGGGGTTGTACCTCAACCTGTAGGTGGACATGGGCTGTCCACGGCGCCGCCAAACCCATACCACCTATTTTCCTTAAGTAAAGCCCCATGATCAGGCTGTCACGGTTCGACCGCTATCGCCGCATCGCGACCTCCTCGCGATGCCTGGGGAACCAGCCTCCCCGTCGCCGCTGTCCCCCCTGCTCGCCCGGAAAGTCCGGGCTTCATCACTCCGACCCTCCCCTCCCGTTCCTCTTCTCCGGTTAGGTCCAACCAATCCCTCGAGCAGCAAAGGCATGGAGAGATCTGACATCTATGGGAAGCAGTTGGCGGTCGGTAGGGTTGAGAATTCCAACGTAAGAAGAGCCGCAAAAAGATAATTTATGTTCGCAAATAAGTGTACTTTTTTGTTAAGTTAAACTTTATCAAATTTAATCAACTTTAAAGATAAATATGGCAATATATATTATATTTAATTTATATATTATGAAACTATATTTGAAAGCATATCTAATGGTACCAATTTTGTGTCACAAATATTGCTACGGTTTTCTATAAAGTTAGTCAAAGTTTATTAAGTTTGACTTAGAACAAACCTAGAAGTATACTTTATTTGCTGACGAAGAGAGTATGCATCAGCTTGAGATACACACCGACTAATTAGGAGTACAACTGGAAGGTGATGGCATGGTATCAGGTCTGTTAGGGAATTCAAGAAGAGTGCTTTCGATTCTAATTCTATTGTAGCTAGATGGTCTGTTCTTATAATCGTATCAAGTCCTCACAATTATCTGACATGATAACTGAAATATATATCTTGGGTGTAGTCTGAATTCTACTGTAGCTCTCCATGAACAACTAGTTATGTAAAATCTTGGGTGTAGTCTCAAATTTTCACCATAAAGTGAAATACATTGATGTGGCCTCAACTATATATACTCAGATGTTTGAAGTAGATGTGTCAGAAGTATCTTGTACTCAGATGTTTCAAGAAGAGTAGCTTTGTAATATATGTGTGCTGAAATGAAAACATTAATGACAGCTGATATATGTGTGTTGCATGTTGTGTGCATGGTATTGAAGATGCAGAAATGAAAACATTAATTATACTCCTGCTGATACATGTTATTTTGCCAGATATACTGCTGTTCCAGAATGCCAGATCCAAGTTAGCTACTACATCCAAGTTCTTCTTCAGGTAAATATCAAACAACTACTCCTTCATCCAAATTCTTCTTCGGGGCTTGTTTCAGTTCCTCATAATGTACCTTGAATTACTGTTCAAATTCAGGTTCAGAGATTTGAGAAAAATTGAGGTACAAAGCCAGTATCGGTTTACACTCATTATGCATAATGACTATAAAACAAGACGAAGTTGTGTGTGTGTGTGCTGCTTGTCCTGTTGTGTGGATGTGCCACCGCTAGGCGCTAGGATCATACCTCTATAACTGTTGTTACCACATGCATCTAAGAATTTCCATCTACAACTGTTGTCACCAAGGTGAGAGCCTTCCCCAGTCTTGCTAAAGCGGAGCGGCATACGGCGGCGGATCTACGGTCGGTGACACAACCAGGTGGGCTCTCCTCCCTTTCGGCCTGAGGTGGGCAGAGGGGGTCCTCGAGGTCGTCCACCTATGACCTATCCCTTGACGGAGGTGGGCTCTCCTCCCTTCCCGCTGGGGCAGCAGAGGGAGCTGCGACGCACGGACGGCAAGGGACATCAATGTACGTTCTCCCATCTTAAACCCTAAACCCTAAAAAAATCGCTGCAACTTCAACAATTTGAAGCAAGTTAATATATTGATTGAAGCGGGTAGTTGTGTCTGGTCAAATATTTCTGCTTGGTGCGGGGATAACTAGCTCCAGCTATAGTTTTGATGATAAACGTTGAACCCTATGGTGTCATCGTCCTAATGTCCAGTTGTCCACCATATAAATAGGGACCTCTTTTGGCGCGAAAGCTCGAAAGCGTTACTCCCGTCGCGCGCCGGTGTGGAGTTTAGTTCCAACTGAACCTCCTTTGCCCAAAGGCCAAAGGTGTAGTACCTGTAAGTAATGTATGCAGCCGTCCATGATGGCATGCTGTGTCATTGGAAGGTTCCCAGCTCGAGATATTTATGCACACTTAATCATCCCTCAAAGGCTAAAGTGGCCGGTGTCTAGTCAACGTGCATTAGAATGTTTCAACTGATGACATTCTTAATTTAGGAGTAGTACTGTAGTAGTAGTGCTAGCAGCCAGTGCATGCATCTTAGGAATGATCAGTGTAGCAGATGCAGGCTACTCCATGCATTGAGAGATCGATCTAGTAGCAACTAGCAAACTTTTACTAACATTTGGGTGGAGTTGGACGGTTGGTGCACGGATAGTTGGTCGCTACCCGTACCGGCCGCACGCACGTCCGTACCCAGCATTGTTTAATCCTTCCAGGGGGTCTAGGTGGGATCCCCCGCGGCGGCCACCATGACACCGCCACACGTACGTGATTGAGCCACCACCGGCCATCCGTACTGTAGGCACGTCCTCGAAGTGGTACCTAGTCATGGCCGCATCGCTTTCTGCGGGTGGGTGCGTAGGTCGCGGTCGATCGATCGCACGGCCCCGATCCCTTTGTTCGTCCAAGGGTCGCAGACTGTTTTTGTTTTGTTTTGACAAAAGGGTCGCAGACTGTTTGTCGCAACGGGCTAGCAACAAGTTGGTGTACGGTGTATTGTCAAAAAAAAAGTTGGTGTAGGGTGTACCTTTGCTGCCTCCAGCACAGCAGCACCTGATGGATTGACGTGTGAAGCAGTAGCAACAACCTGTAGCTCCTCGTGTACCATTACTGCTTTCCCAAGTTGTTGAAAAAATCTCTCGTTCGCGTCTCCTCTCAGAGCATCACCGACGGACCCCTTAAAATGTGAAACTGTAAATGACTTGCTTGTAATCGATAGACCATGCACGCGGAACACGGAACAGATCCCATAAAGCAGAACTGTAAAACACCGCAGGGCTTGTTGACCCATAAAACAGGGTTTTATGCATTATAAATTTATCCCGACGCGCCAAAATAGATATGTTCTTACAAACAGAAACATTGCGGGTCCATATTATATCATACACACATTATTATCACAGACCACCGTTTCGTAAATATCATATCCCTTAGAGTGGTACAACAGAAACATTGCGGGTCCATATTACAAACATACACACATTATTATTATTACAATACCGGAAGTTTAAGACTTCCAAAAGATTCAACTTACAAACCAAAATATAAGTGTTTCAGCGAAAGTTTCAAATTTAAAACTTAAACTCCAAATTGAGCTCAACAACTTATTGCTATATATTGTTCATGTTGCTCGGCTCAAGAGGCTACTAGAACTATAATAATTATTCAGACTCTTGGAACTCTCCTCTGTAGATGATATCGTAGTCCTCTCCTTCTCAGCTGAATACATTGGAGTATTTTCGGAATTCTTAGAGTCTAAGTAATGACAAATCCCACTCTTGATCCATGTGTCTCAACCAATACTTTCCGAACACTCAATGCCACCTTTATAACCACCCAGTTACGGTGTGGTGTTTGATGTCATCAAAGCATCCATCCGGTAAAGGTGATATGCATGATCTCATGGTCGAAGGAATTAGGTTACTATGTATCAGAAAGCATATAGCAATTGAACTATTGAAATGACTTGATCTTTATGCTACGCTTATTTATAGGAGTATGTCCATCACATCATTCTCCTAATGATATGATCCTGTTGTTAATAACATCTCTATGTTCATGATCAGGAAACCATGATCATATATTAACCAACAAGCTAGTTTAACAAGAGGCTATACTAGGGACTCTTATTTTAGTTTACAAATCACACAAGTATTAATGTTTCCGGTTAATACAATTATAGCATGGTATGTAAACATTTATCATAAGTGTGAAGATATGATAATAACCACTTTATTATTGCCTCTTGGGCATATCTCCAACAGTCTCCCACTTGCACTAGAGTCAATAATCTAGTTTCAAACCTTTGTGTATTCAACACCTATGGCTTTTCGGTGTTGTATGTACACGATTGCTAGTGGTCAACTGATCTTCGGATCTTGACACTTCCAGGTCCGTGTGTAATTGCATGTCTTTGCGTCTCCACGCATCACTCATTCTCTAATGAGATGGCTTTGTATGAATTTGGTCATTCGGTGTGACCTTTAGTTCTTTGGGGTTAAAACATGTTGATAATATTGTCGCACAATATATCTTCATAGTATTATCCCTCTGTGAACTACACCTAGTTTGATAACAAACTACTTGACACAAATGCCCTCTTTTGCTGCTATAATAGCAGTCATATACTTAGCCTTTTGTTGTAGTATCTCACACGATTTCTTAGTTTTGGAACTCATCCAAATCCATTATGGAACTCACATTCCATTATATTGTGCCACCCTTAGTTTAGATTGAGATAAACTTAATTTGTACTTTGTGACAAAGCTAGTATCAATGTAGTACTTTTACAATGAACTAACCATCTATTTGTCACTTCTACAAATATTATACTCTTAGTTCTTCCAAAAGATCATAAGAATATCCTTACTATTGTCCAATGATCATCTTACGAATCATTACGGTATATGCTCACAACATTTAGAGCATAGGACATATCTGGATTTGTACATATCACATATGATTGATATAAATACTCTTTGTGATTTCATACATCAAGTATCAATCTATACTTGATTATTTGTTTCACTTTACCAAATGTCAATACACTTGAATATATCATCAACATTGAATTTATTCAATCCTTTCTGTGTGACAAGAACCTCTCTTGTAGTTTCTATATTGAACTCATTCAATATCTTGTCTATGTACTTCTGGCACAACCATATTAGCGTCTATTGATGCCAAATATTTGGGTTTTGCCTAAGTCTTTCATCGGGATGAAATTCTTAATATGTGTTAATAAAAGATACATCTTTTCTAATCAACAATATGTCCTCCACATAATGTATTAGAAATATGTCTTAGCGCTCCCACTTAATTTCTTGCAAATGCAAGCATCTTCATTGTCTCTAATGAACTTTTAAAACTCCTTTAACAGTTTCATCATAGTGAAGATTCCAACTCCGCTACGTTTACTTCAACCATTGAAGTTTGCATATGTTTTTAGCATCCCTTGAATTTAACAAAACCCTTTGGACCGCGTCATGCACACGTCCTAGGTAACAATTCTATTAGAAGAACTTGTTTTGTTTATTCAACTACCATATAACAAAATTTATATGTAGTGGTTGCTACATTAATCCGTCTAGACTAAACATCGCTATGAAAGATCAAATCTTGTCATATACAACCTTTGAACATTGTTGTGAACTCTTTCCCAACATGTCGACTATTTCATAGATGTGAAACATCCATGTCTATTTCTTTATAGATCCAAACACAACTGTAAGGTCTTACACCTTTCTCGAGGGTCCTTCAAGTTCAAAACTTGATTTCTCGTGTATGGAACTATCACGGATTTTATGGCTTCAAGCCATTTGACGGAGTCAGGGCCCATCATCGCTTCTTTGCATGTAGTCGGTTCATTATTCTCAAATAATGATTCAACCCTCAAATCTTGGTATTTGATTGTTTACCCGATCTACTTGTTTCAATAGGAACTTAGATCTTCGTGACCACAACCTTTGAGGTACGTGAGCCATGAGCTTTGTTGTTGCCTTCGGAACACTTTTTGACTGCGCAACTCTGCACATATAGCTAAGGTTCTTTAACCTTATCAAAGTTCTATTGTCCTCCCACTTAACTTTTCACGAAAAATTCCTTCTCAAAGAAACTTGACGTTTTAAGTGACAAACACTTTTGTCTCGGTGTTATGGAGGAATACTTAATGCTTATTCAAATAACATACAAAGACAGTTTATCCGACTTTGGTTGCAAAACATCTTTCTTATGCAAAGCATACCAATGTTTAAGAAAGGACAACTTGGGTTTTATCCCAAACCATAACTTTATATGGTGTCATTTCAACGGATTATGATGGAGCTCTTTTCAAAGGAAAACGGTAATCTCTAAAGCTTTTAATCTTTAAAATATAATGGCAGTTTTATGAATTATACCTTTGATCTTACCATGTCAAACAAGGTTTAATTACATACCTCGCCCATACCCTTATGGTGTTTCGGGAAATGCAAATCCACGGAACAATTCCTTAAATCTTAGGTATTATGCTAAACTCTGTAACTCAAATATCTCCCTTTATGATCTTTATCATAAACTATTTATATTCTTGTTACTATGATTTTGCACTTCATCTTGAAAGTCTTTGAACTTTTCAAGTGTTTCATACTTTATCCTTATTAAGTAAATATTCATATATTCACTCAAATTCTCGGAGAAAGCATATGAAGTTGAAATCCATCGCTTTTGACTACACATGATGGTCTTTGTACAACAATATGTACAATTTCCAATAAGCTAGTCATTCGTTCCCTTTTGGCCTATGAACGAAGTTTTAATTATCTCTAGGAAAGTTTCACAAGCGTCATGTGATCAAAAATCAAAAGACTCCAAAATTCCATCCACATGGAGTTTCTTCATGTGTTCTTTCCAATATAATTTAAACGGCGATGTCACTTCCTAAGTGACCTTTCAATCAATTTGTCTTTCGACATTTTTAGCACTAGTTTTATGGATGTGATTTCTCCAACGAGATTTTGTGAATCATCCATCTTTTATGGATTACGGCAATTATTTGAACAACCCTTTTGTTCTCATAATACCTGATAAAACAAATCTTGAAGGCAAGCTTTGATGTTTAACGAGCAACACAATAACCCTTTATTTGTTCTCGATGAACATCATCACATATTCTTTTGCTAGTTACTTAGGCCATTGTAGTTCATGAATTACATTGTTTCGTATGACGATTCATACCAACAAATTCAGATTAAATACTTAAGAACCACATTGTTTAATAAGCAAAGAATATAGCCATAACATGTATATCATCTATATACTTAAACTGAACAATTCTAGTCTTTTCCTTTCTGCCATATATTTATGAGATTCTCTTTCAGTATTTCCTATTCTGTTTGAAAGAATCTATCAACATCAACAGTGGAGTCATACATATGACATATAGTCCAAAGCGTGTATAGTTAAATACCAATGTCTTTGGACTTGCACTTTGAAGTAGATCACCATCATCAAATGTTTGGTGTTCTTTCAAATTCCTTTCTTTAGTAATCTCTTGGTGTAGTAAACATTTTACCTACATCAAATATTCACCCTTAACATGGAATCGTCCATGATCAAGCTACTTTTAGCTTATAACGATGAATTATGAGTATAATGTTGCTATCCAAAACCTTTTGGAGGATCAGACAACAAGTGTCTCCAACCTTTTGCAAATTCTCATCAAATATGAGAACATGACTTTTGCCATATTATACTCTATCATGTTGCAACCAAAACTTTGTTTCAGATATCACAATATCTTCCACACATCATGGTTTCTGAAATAACTCTTTCAGATCCTAGATAACCTTGATATTAAGAGAATTCTTTGAATATCAAGAATCATGGAGACAAACATGATACTCATATACTAACTCTTGGAATTGTCACTCTTGATTTAATACCAATTATTAAACTTCATGGAGTAACCGGAACTTACTGAAAGTTTGCAATAGGACTTTTAAACTTTATTAATACGATACCAGTTCGTAAAGTAAATTAACCAGAATTATATAGTTCTATCATCTCAATTATAACTAAGCGTACGGTGGTAAACGGATGCCAATGACTACAACAACTATGCAAATTCACTTTGATTTAGTTTATGATAAATTGAGTTCTAATTAATAATTAAATTAATCTAGGTGAACTCCCACTCAAAACAATATCCCTCACATTGTTTTAGTGATCACACGAACCAAATCCACCACATCAAAACCGATCATCACGAGAGTTGATATAGCTTCAATGGCGAACAATCGACATGTTCATCATATCTACTATATGACTCATGCTCTACCTTTCGGTAATCCGTGTTCCCGAGGCCATGTCATACATGCTAGGCTCGTCAAGATCAAACCTTAGTTTCGCATGAGCAAATCTGGCTTGCTCACGTTGTATACACTTGCGTAATCTAGCACACCCGATCATCACGTGGTGTTTCGAAACAACAAGCTTTAGCAACGGTGCTAACTAAGGGTGAACACTTTATGATTTGAAATTCATGTGCATGAGGGATCATCTTATAATGCTACCGTCGTCTACTAAGCAATAAAAGATGCATAAAGGATTAACATCACATGCAATTCATAATATGTGATATGATATGACCTTTTCTTCTTTGTGCTTCCGATCTCCATCTTCTAGCACGAACATGATCTCCATCATCATCGGCATTGCATCAAGGTCAATGACGCTTCTCCATGGTTGTCGTCCACCGGCTTCAACTATTACAACTACTTTGAATAGACACGCGGGTCTTAACATAAATTAAAGACAACCATATGGCTCACGGGTTGCCAACTTACAATAAGGAACATTGCATACATCAAATATAATCACAATCATGGCCATATCACATCATCACACACCGCAAAACAAAGTTAGACGCCTCTACTTTCTTTGCATGTTTTACGTGGTTTGGGGCTTTCAATAAGTGTCGTTCTAACTTACGAACATGAACCACAACATTGATACTAGCATTGTTGATTACCCGTTGTAAATTGGATCTTAACTATGCTAGGAGAAACAGGCACCCGCAAAGCCACTTATGCAATACAAGTTGCATGTCAAGCGTGGAGCAAGTCTCATGAACGATGTCATGTAAGGTTAGCCCGGGCCGCTTCATCCCAACATACCGCAAGATGCAAAGTACACAAGAAGCAATCGACAATAAAAGCATCAACGCCCACAATGACCATTGTGTTCTACTCGTGCAACAGATCTACATATAGACACGGCTCTGATACCACCTTAGGGGTTCGTAGCATGGAAAACAAAAATTTTCTATCGCATACAAACAAACAAGCCAAGATCTATCTACTAGATTGTAGCAACGAGTCGATGGTATAACTTACCCTCGAAGATTCCAAAGCGGTTAATCTAGAGCGATTCTCGTGGGTGATGTAGTCGTACTCTTCCGATCTCAAGATCGTGTAGACGATCCTTCCGCCACGTTAAGGCGCTCCCGATCGGTCACACGTTCGGTACTCGACGAAGACCTTCCTCTCCCTTGTTCCAAAGACGTGGAGGTTGTAGCACTCTCTCGCGATTCCGGCGTGACAACCGTGGTACCTAAGTAGAGGGAAATCCTGCAGGCTTCGTCTTAAGCCGGTGCGAGTATGGTGGAGCTTATGAGAGGCTATTAGTGGTCTAGTAATTAGACACACCAATTAGAAGGCTCTAAACCAATTATAAGACTCTAAACCGGGCTAAAGCAATTAGAAGCTCTAAACCAAACGGCTCTAAAGGAGATTTAGAGGTAGAAAGTTGTGCGTCTAGGAGGGAGCCCTGCCCTCCTTTTATGGGTGGGAGGCGCCAGGGAGGAGTCCCTCCCAAGTCGGCCTTGGTGGCGGCCGGCTTGGGAGGAGACTCCTCCCTCAAGTCGGTTTCCAACTCCTCTTTCTTGTTTCCCAGTTTCTTGTTTTAGCCGCTTGACTTTCAAACGGACATTTGACTTTTCTTTTAGGATTCAATTTAATCCTTTATTTGGGACAGCAAGAACACTTAGTACATGATGCAATCATTCCAATATGTAATGACACATCCATGTACCCCTCCCCCCCCGGAGTGCCGGACAATCCGGAACCTTCCAGAACATTCCCGATGAAAACACCGGAATCATTCCCGAACTCCGAAACGGGACTTTCCTTATATGAATCTTATTCTCCGGACCATTCCGGATCACCTCGTGATATCCCGGATACCATCCGAGACTCCGAACAACATTCGGTCTCTTTCTCATAATACCATAACTACTCAAACAACGTCGAATCCTTAAGTGTGTCTCCCTACGGTTCGTGAATTATGCGGACATGATCGAGACACTTCTCCGAACAATAACCAATAGAGGAATCTGAAATTCATATGGCTCCACATATTTCTACGATTACTTTGCGATCGAATGAACCACTTACATACGATACCAATTTCCCTTTGTCTCACGATATGTTACTTATCCGAGGTTATGATCGTCGGTATCTCTGCATACCTAGTTCAACCTCACATCGATAAGTACTCTTTTCTAATTCCCGTGATATGTGATCCCTTGTGACCAAGTCACATGCTTGCAAGCTAATTGGATGACATTCCACCGAGAGGGCCCAGAGTATATCTATCCGTCATGTGGATGGACAAATCCCACTCTTGATCCATGTGTCTCAACCAATACTTTCCGAACACTCAATGCCACCTTTATAACCACCCAGTTACGGTGTGGTGTTTGATGTCATCAAAACATCCATCCGGTAAAGATGATATGCATGATCTCATGGTCGAAGGAATTAGGTTACTATGTATCAGAAAGCATATAGCAATTGAACTATTGAAATGACTTGATCTTTATGCTACGCTTATTTATAGGAGTATGTCCATCACATCATTCTCCTAATGATATGATCCTGTTGTTAATAACATCTCTATGTTCATGATCAGGAAACCATGATCATATATTAACCAACAAGCTAGTTTAACAAGAGGCTATACTAGGGACTCTTATTTTAGTTTACAAATCACACAAGTATTAATGTTTCCGGTTAATACAATTATAGCATGGTATGTAAACATTTATCATAAGTGTGAAGATATGATAATAACCACTTTATTATTGCCTCTTGGGCATATCTCCAACACCCTCCACTTCCCAAAATTAGCCGTTTGACTTTCAAATTGGCGTTTGACTTTTCAAACAAGGATTTGATTAAATCCTCTATTTTGTTCAGCGGTGACACTTAGTACACGATGCAATCATACCAACTTGATATAACACATTCATGTACCCTTCCCCTCCGAAGTGCCGGACATTCCGGAACCTTCTAGAACATTCCCGATGAAAACACCGGAACCATTCTCCAACTCCGAAACAAGACTTTCCTTATATGAATCTTATTCTCCGGACCATTCTGGATCTCCTCGTGATATCCCGAATCCCATTCGAGACTCCGAACAACATTCGGTCTCTTTCTCATCATTCCATAACTACTCAAACAACGTCGAATCCTTAAGTGTGTCTCCCTACGGTTCGTGAATTATGTGGACATGATCGAGACACTTCTCCGAACAATAACCAATAGAGGAATCTGGAAATTCATATGGCTCCCACATATTTCTACGATTACTTTGCGATCGAATGAACCACTTACATACGATACCAATTTCCCTTTGTCTCACGATAGTTTACTTATCCGAGGTTATGATCGTCGGTATCTCTGCATACCTAGTTCAACCTCGTTACCGATAAGTACTCTTTTCTCGTTCCAGTGATATGTGATCCCTTGTGAGCCAGTCACATGCTTGCAAGCTAATTGGATGACATTTCACCGAGAGGGCCCGGAGTATATCTATCCGTCATATGGATGGACAAATCCCACTCTTGATCCATGTGTTTCAACCAATACTTTCCGAACACTCAATGCCACCTTTATATCCACCCAGTTACGGTGTGGTGTTTGATGTCATCAAAACATCCATCCGGTAAAGGTGATATGCATGATCTCATGGTCGAAGGAATTAGGTTACTATGTATCAGAAAGCATATAGCAATTGAACTATTAAAATGACTTGATCTTTATTCTACGCTTATCTATAGGATTATGTCCACCATATCATTCTCCTAACGATATGATCTTGTTGTTAATAACATCTCAATGTTCATGATAGGGAAACCACAATCATCTATTAACCAACAAGCTAGTATTATATAGAGGCTTTACTAGGGACTCTTATTTTAGTCTACAAATCACACAAGTATTAATGTTTCCTTGTTAATACTATTATAGCATGAATGTAAACATTTATCATAAACACAAAGATATAATAATAACTATATTTATTATTGCCTCTAGGGCATATCTCCAACAGTCTCCCACTTGCACTAGAGTCATCTAATCTAGATTACATGGTAATATACCGAACACCCATGGCAATTTGGTGCTGGTCATGTTTTGCCCTCGGGAGAGGTTTAGTCAACGGATCCGCCACATTCAGATCTGTTTGTACTTTGCAAATCTTTATGTCCCCATCTTGCACATGTTCTCGAATAGCATGAAAATGTAGCTTGATGTGCTTCAGCTTCTTGTGTGACCTTGGTTCTTGCGCATTGACTATGGCGCCCATGTTATGTATTCCGATTCAGTTGAAGATCTCACCACAACGCTTTGCTTTGCACTCCTCTAGCTAATTGCTGCACCATTCAAAATAAATACGTATCCAGATTGTGATTTAGAATCATCCGGATCGGTGTTCCAACTAGCATCGGTGTAACCATTAACAAGAGTTGTTCATCACCTCCATAAGAAAGAACCATATCCTTAGTTCTTGACCTCCTGACTCGTAGTCAGTTTCCTGGTTCGGATCTTCCTCGGCGTACCGTTTGGCGATCTCGAGGAGGTCGGGGATGTTGTCGAGTGTGCGGGAGTGTCGCTTGAGCTTGGCGACTAGAGGCTCGTAGCGGCACGAGGTCTTGAAGCAATGGATCGCGGTGTCCGGGTGGATGCCGACCGTGTTGTACCAAAGCTCTTGCCACCGTTGGACCCGATATGGTCGACTCATGGGTCCCCGGACGCACTGTTCCCAGGTCCTCAATAGTGGTGGCGCGGGTGTAGGAGCACTCAAAGTGCCCGACGGCGTCACGCATTTCCTCCCGTGAGTCGACATCACGGGGAGAGTGTTGATCCATCCTGCACGTCCCTCCATCATCGGGGAGGTAGCGGCGAGTAGGTCGATGTGACCGCGATCCCCATCGCCATGAGGTATGTGTCGAGCCGGATGGCGGGTCGCACGAGTCGTACTTTTCTATCTCTTTGGCGCCTTGAAGTTTGGCGGGTACTTCGCCTCGGATCATTGGTCCGGGCACTTGGGTCCGAGTCGATGGCGACCCATAGGCTCGCCGTCGCGCGATTAGTTAGGTGTGCCGCAAGTCGGGCTGGCGTGCGCGCCAGCTTTTGGTTGATGATGTGGGTGCGGGCGTCGATGGGTTGCCCGTTGGCGGCGACAAGGTTGGTTGCCGACCAGGGTCGTTGGTGGAAGTGCTGGCGTTGGTCGGTGTTGGAGCTGCGGCTCGGTGGCGGGCGTTGAGGGTGTTTGCCGCAGCGGCGGAGGCCGCTACGCTTCCCGAGGAACGCAGTATACTCGACCTGCCGAGTCGGCGCCCGCTTTTGATCGACGGCCTTCGCGAGGGCCCCGACGTATTGGATCTGTAGGCGCCGTTGTCGGTGGCGTGATGGTGTCGGCTGCTTCGACCGCCACGAGGTTGTCCATTGGGGTGGAGAAACGGTGGGAGGCCGTTCGCGTCTCGCTCCCGTGAGGAGACTACTATCCGCTGGTCCTCGGGAGGGTGCCGTTGGGTGGAGGTGGGCACCCTCGCCGCTGATCTGGCGGGGCGGGCGCTTCCTCCGTGGCGCGTTCTCGCATCGCGCTTCGCGGGCGGGTCGTTCGTCGTCGAAGTTCAGGCGCGCACGAATGGTGGGGTTCAGCGTGACTGATCCGCTGCTGGTGGTAGCGTGACAGCTCTGCGTCACTGCTCAAGGCGAAATTTTTTTCGGCTTGCTCTTTGCGTCGCGCCTCCAGTTTCAGTGAGTTCCTCGACCTCCGTTAACGTGGCGTTAGGAGGGATTGGGGTGGAGAAAGGATCCTCCGGGATCGGCGCCGTGGCCATGTAGGTCGCGTGGCGGCCGGTTCCATCGCGGAGGTCGGCGGAGTTCTCCGACCGAGTCGTCGAAGATCCCGAGGATGGAGGGTCCTCGAAATCTCCCGTTGGAGACACAGGCGATGGAGCCCGCGGATGAGGCCGGTGATGGATCCGGCGAGTGGCGGGTCGCCGAGTCGGCGTCGTCGGTGAGGGCCGCATCCTCTGCGGGCTGAATTCCGCCACGTTCTTTGTGGGCGAGTTGTACTGAGGCGAGGCGGTGGATCGTGCGGATCCGCTGCCGGAGAGCCGATCGCGTGGCGGCGATTCGCGGATGCGAGCCGAGTCCTCCGAGACGATGGCGTCGGTGAGGCCGAAGAGGCCGATCGCCGATAGGCGGATCACGTGTCGCGTGACGGTCGCGCCGCGGGACGTAGCTGCTCGGCAAGATCCGGAGCATCTCGCCGATCGCTATCATGCGGCGGTGGCGGCCGTCTGCTGATGGGCAGATTGGATCTCGCGCAGAACACCGCCGACCGGCCCAGCCCCACGGTGGGCGCCATCGTGCCGGGAATTGTCGGCAGATCTGCAATCGGCGTGAGTAGTAGAACGAGGGCAAGGCGGCCATCTGCGGTCGAGATGAGGGCAAAGACATGGTTTTACCAGGTTCGGCCCGAGGGTAAAGACCTACTCCCGCTAGATTGTATTATGGAGGTGTTACAATGGGCGAGCTCGGCGGCTAGGCGAGTCGCTTGGTGTATGAGGGAACGTGTCTCTACCGCCCTATTGGGAGGTTTATATAGGCTCACCTCCCTAGGGTTTACATATCTCAACGATTGATTCTGACTTCAATAGTCGTTTAATCTAGTCCGACTGGGCCTATCTACTCGCCTGGGCCTTCAGCTTCCAATCGCTCAACTCCTGGCTGGGCTTTGATCCACTCGCCGTTCTGCAGGCCCACTCGCCGGGTCTTGGGCCAGTCGGAAACGTCCTGCTGGGTATACCCCGGTAGGCATATCCCCATCAATAGATCAACAGGAGGGAATAAATACTACAAAAGTAAGATAGGTAGAAAGGGGGAGGTGCTCGCCTGAAAACATTGCCGAGGGTTTATCCGAAGGTCGGGTCGATACTCGCATCAACAACAGCCTTATCCGCGAAGAAGCAAAACACTAGAATAAACACCGGATGCAATATTTAATACTACGGCAAAAGATCGGGCATGATGCATGTATGATGTATGACATGGCAAAGATGCGATGCAATTAGGCAATGTTAAGTGGAACCGGGGTCCCGACAATATTTAGGTGGTTCCTGTTGTTTAGATACCCCGCAATTTAAATGTTGTCTTAACATGGCAAAATATAGCACCGGTTCGCTACACAAATTTTAAAAGGGGCCAATATAAGACTAGATTTGCCCGCATATGGGCCCCATATTTAATTATAAGGTGAATCGGCATAAGGACCCAAACCACATGAATATGCAAGCATGAACAATTAAATATGCAACAATTTATATCATTTATAAAAATAGGGGCTTAGGGTCACACATTAGGGTTCGACGATCTTGGGGTTCGGGGTTTGGGGTCCGGTCTCAGGGTTCAGGGTTCGACGGGACCGGTCTCGGACAACAGAGGTAGGTCTTGTCGCATCCGGGAAGCAGGACTTGGTTCGGCATCAGGGGCGCATCGGACCCGCTCTGGTCGGTGTCGATCTTGTCGCATTCGTGGTCTTCGGGTTCTCGGCGAACTTGGCGTCCGGGAAGGAGACCTTGGGTATTGTGGTTCCGTTGTCGGTGTTGGGCTTGGCGGGACGATCGCGGATATCTCGGATCGAAGATCTTGGAGGCTCGGAGGTGTTCGGCTCCGCGGGATCGATCTTTGAATCCGGGTCGGCGCACCCGGGGTTCCACGTGTTCGGGTCCATGAAGAAGATCTTGTCGCATCCGTGAAGGTGACGTCGGTATCACGGTTGTTGGTGAACTTGGTTAACGATAGAACCTTTGGAGATCTTGGCATTGGTATAAACATCGGTCACGCGGACGACATCATAGGTGAGGAACCCGGCGATGCACATGTTGTCGTTGACCTTGAGTAGGGGCATACAACAGCACCACACAGATAAACTATCGCCGGGAACAGGAACAAGGACCTGCTGACGGTGTTGTTTGCAGGGCGAAGTGCTTGCGTGATCCATGAGCCCCACCGTGCACAACACTTGCAGCCTTGGCTTGAAACGGAGGTACCAGGACTGTGCCGAGATAGATCAGCTCGCAGAGGCGGCACAAGATGCCGGCTCGCAGGAGGGGGGGCACGTCGGGAAGCCGACGGCGGCTCGGGGCGGCCTCAGCGGCGACGCGGGCCAGAGGCCAGAGACGGGGCACGGGGAGCTCGAACGGAGGCAGGGCGACGAGGCGGAGGCGCGCCGTGGCCGGGTGGAGGCATGGCATGGCGGAGGTGGGGCACACAGGATGACGATGGCGGACGGAGGCGAGCACGGGGCGGCACGCAGACCACGCACGGAAAAGGAGATGCGACGGCTCGGGGAGGAGGCTTGCAAGGAGGAGGTGGGGGGCCCAGCGGTGCTACGGTGACGGACAAGGTCGGGGAAGGAGCTCGGGGAGGAGCCGGGCCGGCAGACGGCGAGGAGGAGACAGGCGAGCTGCAAAGTGCGGCGCCTGCGTGGCTGAGCCGGCCTGGACGGCCAGGAAGGCGAGAATCGGGAGAGGCGCCGTGAGAGGAGGGGCTCGGCCCGGGCGAGGAGAGAGAGGCGGCCCGGGGAGTCGAGGACGGCGAGGGGAAGCGAGAGAGAGGAAGGAGAGAGCGGGGTCTGTGGGGGGTGGGGCCGGGGCGTGGGGCCGGTGGGGCGCGGGCCCAGGGTGGGAGTCGGGTTGACCGGTTGGGGCAGGCGGGTGGTGTGGGGTAGTGGGGTGGGACCGGGGGACAGGGAGAGGGGGGGCTGTGGCGTGTGTGTGTTTGTGTGGTCAGGGGATAGGGAGTAGGGGATTGGTGAGGTGGCAGGGTTGGGTGGAGATTGGGGGTCCAGGGGGTGAGGTGGACTGGGGGGGTGAGGTGGAGGAGAGTGGAGTGGGTAGGTTAGGATAGGGTAGAAAAGAGTTTAGGTTTTAGGTTGATTATTTTGTAAAATATTTGTTTGTTTTGTTTTGTTTATTTTAAAACAAGACTACTTTGCAATTAGTTTATAGGTAAATAAAATATCCGATACGATCAGGGTTTTGCATTTGAAATAAAGAGGGATATTTGTACAAAGCAAAACTAGGCTTTTAGCAAAATACTTTTAGGCAACAGATGAATGTTGAGGTCATGATGATGCAATGCACAAAAACAACGCGATTTTCTAGTAGTGGTTTTTGCGGGATGCCACAGTGGCAAAAGTGGCTTTCTTCTCCCTTCTAAACGTCTCAATATCACAGCCATAACCACAATTTCCCCTATACCCACATCCTACAAACGTGCTCTTCTTGATCCTCTTTGGTTTTCAGCTATGCAAGATGAATTTGATTCTCTTCAACAAAATAATAGATGGGTTCTCGTTCCAAAACCTTCTGGTGTTAATGTTGTTTTTGGTAAATGGGTCTTTCGACACAAATTTGACTCTGATGGCTCTCTTGCTCATTACAAAGCTTGCTGGGTTTGTCGCGGTTTTTCACAACAATATGGTATTGATTTCGATGAGACCTTTTCCCCCGTTGTGAAACCAAGCACTATTCTCGTCGTACTTAGTCTTGCCGTTTCTTCTTCATGGCCGATTCATCAACTTGATGTTAAAAATGCTTTTCTCCATGGTACTCTTAATGAAATTGTCTAGTGTCAGCAACCCTCTGGTTTTGAGCATCTCTCTTCTCCCAATCTTGTTTTTTACTCAAAATTTCTCTTTATGGTCTCAAACAGGCTCCTCGTGTCTGGTTTCAACGTTTTTCTACTTTCATTCAAACCATTGGCTTTATCCCTTATAAATCTGATTCTTCCCTATTCATTTTTCATTTCTCCAAACATACTGCATATCTTCTCCTTTATGTTGATGACATTATTCTTACTGTTATCTCTGACTCTTTCTTCAACATATTATTTTTTCCCTTCATCGTGAATTTTCCATGACTGATTTAGGACCTCTTCATCATTTTCTTGGTATTAATGTTTCTCGCTCAAAGTCCTCTCTTTTTCCTTCTCCCCGATTTAGGACCTCTTCATCATTTTCTTGGTATTACTGTTATCTCTGACAATATCTTTTGGATTTGCTTTCACGGGCTGGTATGTCCGATTGTCAACCCTCTCGCACTCTGGCCGATATAGGTGCCAAACTGTCGGCCGATGGTGATCCTGTTTCCGATCCCACATTTTATCGTAGCATCACTGGTGCTCTTCAGTATGCCACTATCACTCGTTCTGACATTTCTTATGCAGTTCAGGAAGCCTGTATTTTCATGCATGATCCTCGTGCTCCTCACATTGCTCATGTAAAACGAATTCTTCGATATTTAAAATGCACTCTTGATCACGGTCTTCTTCTAAACTCTTCTTCTCCTACAAGCTTGACAGATTATTCTGATACAAACTGGGCAGGTTGTCCAGCTACTCGACGGTCCACATCCGGATTTTGCGTTTATTTAGGAGATAATCTTGTTTCTTGGTGTTCTAAAAGGCAGGTAACAGTTTTGAGGTCTTCTGATGAGGCTGAGTATAGGTCGGTTGCCCATGCCGTGGCGGAGGCGGTGTGGCTGCGTCAGCTACTTGTCGAGCTTCATCATCCTATGGAGCGAGCCACCATTGTTTATTGTGATAATATTTCTGCAGTCTACATGGCTTCCAATCCCTTTCAACATCGGCGCACGAAGCATATTGAGATTGGCATTCACTTTGTTGTTCGTGAGAAGGTGAATCTTGGCGACGTTCGAGTTCTTCATGTTCCTACTACTGCACAATTTGGTGATATTTTTACTAAAGGACTCCCCACTTCATCATTTACAGACATTCGTTCCAGTCTCAACATCGTTACCCCTGACATTGAGACTGCGGGGGATACTAGAGTATAGGTCAGCTAGGGCACCGGCCGCCTCTCCCTATTTAAATTATAACTCTATCTCTATTAGTCTTGGAGTCCAAGCCATGCGTGTGAATTTCAGCGGTTCCCCACTTACGCCTATACGCCGTTGTACAGGACGGGCATGCGGGTCGTGGTACAGGACGGGCTTCGAGCCTATGTATGTACAGGTCGAGTAAGTTTTCCGCTCGGATCCGTACTTTTTTTTTATGGTTTTGACTTTTACGACCTCTGATCTGCGCTTATTTTTGGCAAAAAGAAGACTGTAGCTCCTGGTTCTTTAGGCTCCTCGGGCCATCGTGTGATCAACCACAAAAGTACTTAGTGGCTGATGCTCCAGGCTCCACTAGTGGAAACGAGGGCTTTTGTTGATCCCGAAAATGGGCTTTAACACCGGTTCTTCTACGAACCGGTGTTAAAGGGGGTCCGTACCAGCGTGGCCTCCTTTAACACCGGTTCGTGCCACGAACCGGTGTTAAAGGTCCCTGCACCAGTGGCCCGCGCACCCCCCCCCTTTAACACCGGTTCGTGGCATGAACCGGTGTTAAAGGGGGGGCTATATAAGACACCACCCAGCCCACACACACCCCACTCTTCCATTCTTTCACATTTTGGAGCCTAGCAAGAGGGTGTGAAGAGTGCTAGTTTGTGTTTTTTTCATATGCACTAGAGGTGTTCGGTGAAATGCCCGAGAGCTCAAAATAATCTTTCTTGTTGCTCTTTCCGTCTCGGTCGAGGTCGGCAACTATAGTTTCATGTGTCATTGATGTACTATATATATAAATGGTCATCTCCCTATTATTTTTTGATATATACTACATATTAATGCAGATGAATCGGCAATGGATGTACGGTGACCGCCAGACTTCGAGTACATTACGGGCCTCCAAAATTTCATCGTTGTGGCTAATGCAAACCGTGGTCACAATGGTTTTATGTCTTGTCCGTGTGTTCACCGTCGAACAAGAAAGACTACTCAAATACCGAACCATTCACGCCCACCGCTTCGATCCGGTTTCATGCCCAGCTATAATTGTTGGACCAAGCACGGAGAAAAAGGGGTTGTGATGGAAGACAACGAAGAAGAGGATGATGAAAACTATCATAATATGTATCCCGAATATGATGATAATGCAACGGAGGTAGATAATGAAGATCAAGAGGGAGCAGATGGGCCCGATGACGATCTTGGTCGGGCCATTCGATGCAAAGGAAGAATGTGAAACTGAAAAGGAGAAGGAGAAGCTGGAGCAGATGTTAAAGGATCACAAAACATTGTTGTATCCAACTTGCGAAGATGGCCACAAAAGCTAGGTGCCACCTTTGGATTTGCTACAATGGAAGGCGAGAATGGTGTGGTGACAGCATTTTCAAAGTTGTTGGTAAAATGAAGAATCTTCTTCCAAGAAATAATGAGTTGCTGACGAACATACCAAGCAAAGAAGGTTATGCCCTCAAGGATTAGGCGTGCGTAAGATACATGCTGCATTAATGATCGCATCCTCTACCGGTGAGAAGTACGAGAATTTGGATGCATGCCGGTATGCACTGCATGCGGTATAAGATCGACGAGACGATCTGGCGATGTTGAGGGCGAGGCCCCTAGGAAGAAGGTTCCCGCCAAGGTTATGTGGTATGCTCCTATAATACCACGGTTAAAACGTCTCTTGAAATAAAGAGCATGCCAAGTTGTTGCGATGGCACATGGAAGATCAGTAAGAAAGGCGATGTTGAGACACCCATTGATGGGTCACGGTGGAGAAAAGTCGAGTACCCGGACTTTGCACGTGACGCAAGGAACTTAAGGTTTGGTCTAAGAACGACGGCATGAATCCTTTTGGTGAGCAGAATCGATCACAAAGACCTGGCCTGTGACCCTATGTATCTATAACCTTCCTCCTTGGTTGTGTATGAAGAGGAAGTTCATTATGATGCAGTGCTCATCCAAGGCCCGAGGCAACCGGCAACGACATTGATGTGTACCTAAGGCCATTAGTTGAAGAACTTTTACAGGTGGGCCAAACCAGGTGTACGTATGTGGGATGAGCACAAAGGGGAGCCATTTGACCTCGAGCATTGCTTTTCGTAACCATCAATGATTGGCTGCTCTTAGTAACATTTCGTAAGACAAACAAGGGATACAATGCATGCAGCTGTTTAGATGATCTTGAAAGTGTATATTTGGATAAATGTAAGAAGGTTGTGTACCTAGGGTATCGCCGATTTCTTAGAACTCGCATCCAAAGAAGAAAGAAAGGCAAGCATTTCAAACGTCTGGCGTAACCCGAGGAAGCTTGTCCTCCGTGCGGTGAGGAGGTATTTGGTATGGTCAAGGACCTAGAAGTAATCTTTGGAAAAGGTCCTGGCGTCTATCTGTTCCAAATGACGATGCGGACACGCCCATGTGGAAGAAGCAATCTATATTTTGGGACCTACCCTATTGGAAAGTCTTAGAGGTCCGCTCTTCAATCGACGTGATGCACGTGTGAAGAATGTTTGCGTGAACCTGCTAGGCTTTCTAGGAGTGTATGGGAAGACAAAAGATACACCGAAGCACGACAGGACCAGCGTAAACGCCTGAAGAGCCTATGCATCCCGAGAACGAGAAGGGTAAACGATGCCACTTAACTCCCCCGACTACGCTCTTACCAAAGCGAGAAGGAAATCTTTTTGAATGTCGAAGCGATCAAGGTCCCGTCGGCTTCGTCGAATATAAAGGGAATAATAAATATGGCAGAAAAAATTCCAAAACACAAGTCTCATGACGCCACGTGATTATGACACAATTGCTTCCGATTGCATTGAGGGGCTTCTACGAAAATGTTCGAGTACCCATTGTGAAGCTATGTGCATTCCTCAATGCAATATCTCGGAAGGTAATCGATCCGAGCCTACCAGGTTACAAACAGATGTGGCCCAATGTCTTGTCGACTTTGAGTTGGTGTTCCCACCATCCTTCTTCAATATTATGACGCATCTCTGGTTCACCTAGTAGAAGAGATTGCCATTCTCGGTCCTGTATTTCTACACAATATGTTCCCCTTTGAGAGGTACATGGGAGTCTTAAAGAAATATGTTCATAAGCTGCTAGGCGAAGGAAGCATCTCCAAGGGCTATGTAACAGAGGAGGTCATTGAGTTACGTGTTGATTTTATTCTGACCTTAAGGCGATTGGTGTTCCGAATCACGACATGAGGGGAGACTGCGTGGAAAAAGGCACCCTAGGATGTAAAGCAATGATATGTAGGGCATTCTCTCAATCAAGCACACTACACGGTTTACAAAGATCTATCTTGGTTGCCCGTATATCAATGAACACAAGAATTTAATACGCCTCAAACACGGGCGGTCGATGAATGGATTATAAGTGAACACATGGCGAGTTTTGGCGGTCTGCAAAGACTTCTCACGAATAACACCCTGTTGGGGATCACTTGTACTTGTTGGCGGGACACCGTCTTATCAGTATGTACTTTCCAAGGGTACGAGATAAATGAGAATACATTTTACACGATAGGCCAAGATAAAAGAGCACCAACCAAAGCAGTGGTGTCCGCTTCGATGCTGAGAAGACAATGGGCAAAAGACCACGTATTATGGGTTCATAGAGGAGATATGGGAACTTGACTATGGACCTAATTTTAAGGTCCCTTGTTTCGATGCAAATGGGTCAAGCTAACGGGAGGAGGGGTTGAGGTAGACAAGAAATGCGGAATGACAACGGTGGATCTCAACAATCTTATGAAGAACTTAGACGAACCATTCGTCCTAGCCAATGATGTGGCTCGGGTTTTCTATGTGAAGGACATGTCCTCCGGACCAAAAAAAAGAAAAATATGCAAACGAATACATCATATGATGAGCCAAAGCGTCACATAGTTCTTTTCGGGAAAAGAAACATCGTGGGAATCGAGGACAAGACGGACATGTCGGAAGATTATAATAAGTTTGATGAAATTCCGCCCTTCACAAATGGCCACCCAAGCATTCCGTTAAGTAAAGAAGATGCTCCATGGTTACGTCGAAGCGATCATAAGGAAGGGCATATGCCAAGAAGTTCATGCTCATAGTATGTAACTCTAGTTCATGTTTTAATATTAATACATGTCTTGAGTGTTAGTCATGTTTTGTGGATGGACCGGGACTATGAGAAGAAGTTGTCCCGATTCGTACTTACCATTAAGATCTCGATCTCCAAACGCGGTCACATATTAGGAGTGCCTCTATGACCAGTTTCTTGGAGATCTTGGGAGGACTAGGCTCGTCGGCATCTCCACAACCGCCGTAGTGGTGTCCTGCTCTCGAAACCATCTTGCAGCTTTGTAACTTCTCTAACTAGATCAATACACCGGGAGCTAACTAATTTCACATATTAGAGTGCCTCTATGACGATTTCTCGGAGATGGGGAGGACTGGGCTCGGCATCTCCACATCGGCCGTAGTGGTGTCCCTGCCTCAAACTGGTTGGAGGACTGGACTCACAAGGATGCCTATTTATAGTACAAGCAACTCGACATAGTGTTGACACTTACAAAATAATGTCGACACTCACCCCTATTATTAGTCGGTTGGTGTCTCCAACGGACTAAATTCATCTTTAGTCCCGATTGGTGACACCATCCGGACAAGGTACACGCCGCACAACATAATGTCGACATGCACTCACCCCTATTATTAGTCGACTCGTGTTTTGTCCCGGTTGGTGTCTCCAATCGGGACTAAAGTCATCTTTAGTCCCGGTTGGTGTCTCCAACCGGACTAAAGGTTCATCCGCCATTTTTTCCCGCCATTTTTCTTCCCGCCATTTTTCTTCCCTTGATTCTTCCCGCCATTTTTCTTCCCGCCATTTTTCTTCCCGATTCTTCCCTCCAGTTCTTCCCTAGTTCACTATATATATATGTAGGGGGTTGGCCTCCATTGTCATTGCACATCTCTAGACTCATATCTGCAACCTCATCACTCTTTCCCATGGCTTCCACCGTAGCACTAACCCCTAGGGAGGCGTAGGCGCTTTCGCCTCGAACTACCCCTGCCCGAACTCTTGTGTCCCCGTCGGCTGGATCTTTGGCGTCGAGGCGTGCAGTTCCTCCTGTCCCTCTAGGTGTGGCGCTGTTGGATGGCCATCACGAACCACTACTACTTGAGCTCACGCCGAGCAGCGGAGGAATCCCAGATGGCATCCCGACTATTTCCCTACTTGGGAAGCCTTCTTCGTGGATCGGCATGAGGCGCCGCCAGCACGAGGAGGACGGCCCACCTCCTCCTAACTTCAAGGCCGGCCGTCGGCTATGGTGGCGGTCGGACTCTCCGAGCGTCATGGTCCATGACACTGCCACCGACTCTAACCCCCATCTGCGCTACCCTCAAGTCCAGCCCACGCGCTACCCTCAAGTCCAGCCCACGCGTACTCTCCAGAGGTTCAATTACGGCGACCCGGCGGCAGCAGCGATAATGACGGCGGCAAGTACGACTACAAAGGCGAGTATTACGGTGTGGCGAGCATGGTGAATCACTCCAACATTCCGAAACAAGTTCGGATTGTTACTTAATCGGCCATGTATCTTAATTTTGTTCTTTTATGTATCTTAATTTTCAGTTCGATTCCGATTGTTACTTAATGCCATGTATCTTAATTTTCAGTTCTTTTATGTATCTTAATTTTCAGTTCGAGGCTTTATGTAACTCTCAAATGACCTATCTCATTCGAGGTTTCTTGGCTTTGGGTCAAATGACCAATGTTATGGCTAGAATCAAGGCATAGTTTGCAAGAGGAGTTTTCCTTTTATCGCACCAAAAAGGCATTTTCCATTTTCCGAAAGCATAAAAAGCGGACGGTTTGTGAAGCAACCACCAAATGGATAATTCAAAAACCACCAACACATTGATCAAAAAACAATGCAAGTTGAGAGAGGCTTGGTGAGATTCAAGTGTATACAAAAGATCGACATTTAAATATCCAATCAATTCAAAATGTTAATACAAAAGATGCGGCATTAAAATATGATTTGATCTAATAAAATCATTTACATGAATGGATAGATATTATTTTTCTGAAAATTATGATATATTATTCATATTTTTACGAGTTGAAATGAAAAAGATATGAATTTTCTAAATTCATATCATATTTTTTAAAAAAGCCCTTTAATGCATGAAATAAGTGTTTTAATTATTTTAAAAATTCATGTAAAGTAAATATAAAATGATTTACATGAATGGATAGATATTATTTTCTGAAAATTATGATATATTATTCATATTTTTACGAGTTGAAATGAAAAAGATATGAATTTTCTAAATTCATATCATATTTTTGAATTAAAAAGCCCTTTAATGCATGAAAATGCCCCTTTAACACGGTTCGAGACAGGAACCGGTGTTAAAGAAACATTTACATTTCAGCTTCCACCCTTTAACACGGTTCACGCCGCGAGGTGTTAAATAAATCTTGTGAAACCCTTTAACACCGGTTCCAGCCACGAACCGGTGTTAAAGGGGGGTGTATTTATTTCACCTTCCTCCCCTTCCTTTCTTCCCCATCGAGCGGATCGATCGAGACAGATAGAAGCGCCGCAGGCCGTCTGGCGCGCCCGACCCGCCGTATCGCCGCCCCGACCCGCCCGACCGCCGCCCGAGCTCGAGGTTCGCGCCCCGACCCTCTCTTCCCGCATCCTTCCCGACCCGCTTCCACCGTCCGTCCACAGCCGTCGCCTCACCCTCAAGGCACGGCGACCTCGACTGCTCAGCGATTCCGCGCCACCCTCAGGCCGCAGCGTAAAGTTCGCCCATTGCCGCGACGCCTGCGCCGGATCACCTCCACCCATGCGCCTCCCGTGTCCCCGCGGCGCCTCTTCCACGCCTGGCGCGTGAGCTCGAGCTCCTCCTGTACCTATCAAGCGCTCCACTGGACCTCCGCGCTCGCTGCGTGCCGGTGGCGCTGGTCATGTGCCGCATGCCTCCTCCGCGAGCTCGTCTCCTCGCGCCTCCGTGACCACGCCGCCCTCGCGAAGGTCTGGCGCCATGGCTCGCGCTCTCTTAGCCTCGGGCTCGCTTCACCTTTGCTCCATGTCTCTCTCGTGAATGGATGAAGGAAGAAGACGACCCAGATGGAGGTAACGGGCCGCTAACGGCATCGGGAGACGATCCGTCTGCATCGCCACCTCATGATCTTGAGGTGGGCCCGTCTGTCAAATGCGATTAAACTAGCTAAGCATTCGATTAGGCAAAGTTTGTAGTTGTTTGTAGTCTCTAGCTCCAAAATTCGTAGTTTTTTTAAGCAGTCCTTAATTGTCGTAGTTTTTTAAATCTCTAGACTCAATTGTCGTGGTTTTGTGCAATTTACTCCAAATCGACAAGAAACACCTTTTCAGTGAATGCATCCACACGACGGTTCGCGCACCTGGACGCCACTCCGGCCTGTGTAGAGACCGCAACATGCAACATCTAGGAACAAATTCCGGTGCTCTGTCGCTCTCTCTCCCGCCCAGACATTGCTCTCTTTCACGGCCACATTTTTCCATTTCCCTTTCGCGGCTACACACCCTCGTTCGATCATATCGGTTATGAGGCGATCTGGAGAAAGTCTAAACCCTAACTGACCACCTCGCTCTCTTCCCCGTGCAGGAGCGTCTCGCCGCCGCCGCTTCGGAGCTCATAGGCCACGCCTAAACGCCGACGCCGCCCGCCGCCCGACGAGCCCGCCGCTAGCACCGTCGCATCCGTCTGACGAGCACCGCCCGACGAGCACCGCCGCCGACGAGACCAACGTCACCCCGGTGGCGCCACGGTTCCGCGTGTATGATTCGACTCATCCTGATTACAACTTGTTTGCTCGATAAATTGTACTACATGCATAGATTAAAACTTGTATACAAATTGGACCTCTGACTCATTTGTGTATTTATTTGTGTATTTTGGTATGAATAAATATGTATATTTGTGTATGAATCCAAGTCCACTTGAATGTTTACACTCTTACTCTAGATAATATTATTTTTTTAGAAACTATGGATCCACTTAGTAGAAACCTTGAAGAAGAAGAAATAATGGAGAACATTATTGATGAGGACACCTCACAATATCTGAACTTGGAGGGACATGACGACGACAGCTCAAGTACTAGTCATGGAGAAGATGAAGACTCTGGTGAACGCAAATTAATGGTTACAAAGTCCGACGAGGTATATGCATTGATTAATCCTCAGCTGACTTCCACCAACAATCTTCTTCTACATGTATTAATTAACGCTTCTTTCTTCTTTTAGCCCTCTGGATCGACCAGCCAGCAACCATCTTCTTCTACGAAAAAGAGCAAGCGGTAGCGAGCTGCGGTTGAAAGATCGTGCAAAGTTCACGATCGAAGCGATCGTGTTGATGGCAGGGCCGATGGAGCCCAAGAAGGCCAAACAAATTTATACGTCAGTGGAGTTCTTGTTAGGGACCAAATCCCAATCATAATTGAATATTGGAATAAGCCAAAGAAGGGCGACGGTACCTTTGTCGATGACAGATCCAAAGAAACGCTTTGGAATTCGTTGTTGGTAAATTTCACCCTTCGCCAGAGGAGGATGAAAACAACCGGTTATAAAGAAAAAGGTCAAAGAGTGGACTCTAAAGAAGATGGTGAGGCTTTCCTGAATGGAAGACAAAATTGAACAAATTTGTCAAAGCTCATGAGACTCAGTTCGAAGACGCATATTATGCGAAGATAAGACCTCAACGGCCCGAATTTGAGACATATAAAAAATTGCTATAGCTAAAAGAGGTCGAAACCAATATGCTTAATGCCTCAAGAAGGAATATCACCAGAGGACGGTCGGTGGCTACGTATCTCGAGGCCTAAGTGGGAGGAAGCTGAGAGGGCCTGCTGGCGAGAGGATCACACCCAGCAGATGGGTGGGACCTACGTGCAAAGACTTGGTTCTACGGAATCGGGGCAAGGTTGGACCCAGAAACAGGATTGTGTATCTTCCCAACCATCCTTGCCAAACCCGTCACTGAACTCATCACGGCATACGAGGAAACATCCGCCAGGACCTTCCATCCCGACAGAGAGAATGACCATCTCACACACGCCATCGGTAAAAAAGAACACCCTGAACATGCACGAGGCACAGGGGGTATGACGTGGAAGGATGGGTTTGTCGACTGGAGCGACTCTTACAGATGGCGCGGCAGAAAAGAAAAAGAGCGTACAGAGCGGATGACACAGATAGAACATGCACTTGCGGCGCTGCAGACGCAAGTGAATGCTATGAGCCATCAAGCTACCGGCCCATCTCGGCGCATGAAGAGCCTGCATTGGAAGCTGCCCGACTACTGCTGGCGGAAGCGGTGTGGCTTCCACGGAGAACGCAGCCAACGCTTGAAATGACGGGTCCTCGATACCCGTTGATGAGATCACGGAGAGCGAATCTGAGCTGCATGTGAGATTAATGGGCTTATCCATTAAGGTGGGTCGGCTATGCCTTACCTCCTAGCTGGTGGAACTTACCACCGCCGATTCCGGTGGCTATGCTATTGTCGGGGTGGATGAGGTTGTGAAGGAATATGAGGAAGCACAGCTTGACCATGCTACAGGTGAAGGGGAAACTCAACTCAAATTTGCAGTGAAAACAACCATTCTTTGGAAGAAGGAACACATTGGGCTTCCAAATTGGAGTCCTGGCACCCCGCCGTCTCCTTGACGTCGTGATCGAGCGCTTCAGCTATCTCTGCAAGGCAGCCATCTCCGCCCGTCAGCCATCTCTCATGGCAGCCATCTCCGGCCCGTTAGCCATCTCCTGCGCGGCAGCCATCTCCGGCCCGTCAGCCATCTCCTGCGCGGCAGCCATCTCCTGCCCGTCAGCCATCTCCGGCGCTTCCGCCATCTCCTCCGCGTAAGCGGAAGAACCGCCACGAGGAGCATCAGTAATCGCCACAAAGAAATCCGCAGAAACCGTGACGCCAAAGAGTTCAAAAACTACGCCCGCAGACTTCCGCCAAGCCATTGCCGGTTTTACCGTGGAATCGCGACGAGGAGACCAATAGGATCTCGGAGAACAGGCCAAGAAATTCTTTGCACCTAGACGGGCGAGCCAAAGGAGAAAATAGATCCGGCGGTGGTGGAGAAGTTTTACAAAAATCTTTGAAACCTGAAACCCCACTTGTCTTGGGACTACGAGCGCCAGATTTTGAAGGCGGATGCAAGGCGCCGTAGGGAGACTGAAAGTAGCAGTCGTGAGGCACCCCAGAAAACAGTTCCCATGCTCGGAGAGCAGGAAAACCAATCATGCGCCCCGCTCCAAATGTTTGACAAACGGGACGCTCCTCCCGTAGATGATTACGAGGCAGAGCTACAAAGAAAGGCCAATGAGATGGGGATGACTTACATTGCATACTTGAACGTCATGGGAGACAACTTGCCCAAATGCGATGTCAACCCCATACAGCCATGGAAGTATGGGAAGAATCTAGTCAAGAAAGAGGAGCTCAAGAATCTACCAACAAAGATGCGAAAATTGCACAAGTGGTACCTTCATTTACGCAAGGCGAGAAAAGAAGAATGGATCACAAGCATATAAGAGGTCAGATTTTCTTGTGCGAGACGACGCGATCGACTTCAACATTCAAGACTTGCATTTTCTATTCAATCGGAAGGAACTCGACAAATCTGCCATCAGCCTTTATTGTGTGTAAGTACTATTTACGTAATTTTATCTCATCTCATTCACTTCATTAATTGCATGTATATATATATGCTCACGATATGTATATACTATTATGCGGAAAAAGGTTATGGAATGCATGAAAGGAGGCCCTTTTGACATTGGGTTCGTTGACCCAAATAGAGTTCATGAAGAAGTGGTAAGAGACAAACCGGGCAAGCAGAAGATTACTTGCTAAAGTCTTTCTTGAGACAACAAACCAAAAGGAAATACTATTGCCTTACAACTTCTCGTGAGTACCCTCTCTCTTGTACACATTCATTTGGCTTACTCGATGTTAAGTGTAGCGATGATGAGTTATCGTGCGTAGGTTCCACTTTATTCGCTAGTCATTCAACCCGACTCGGAAAAGTCCTTGTCATGGACTCGTTACGAAAAGAAAAAGAGCTATGGGGACTTTAGAGATGCTCGGAGGTAATTTCAATCATATTATCGCACTAGATCGACAACTTTCGTGACAATAAGTAATTAATTACTCCTTTATCCATTTTCTTTGTCGGACGGGGTTTAGAAAATGTTCACGGGCAGGGCCGTGGGTGAATGGTCGAAGAACTAAAATTTGTAGACCAAAATGTAAGTAATACTAGCTAGCTTCCAATTCCATTATATCATGCTTTATTGATTATTATTTTGATTGAACTCTCTATTCTCGTAAAGTGCGCATCGGGGACACGGCAATAACTTATGGGTACTATGTTTGCGAATTCATTACAACACGATATGTCTGACGAGCCAAGCACTAGAACAACTTAGAGTAAGTAAACAAAGTCCACAACATTATTTTATTACCATCAATTGTGTTGAGTTTTATTCTTATATATATATTGACGGCCCATTCTTCATATATATTCAGATCGAACGGATGCGGGACCAACTCCTACCATTTGAACGCATACGAGCCATTCAAGAGGAATTGGCGGGGTTCATACTTGATGAGGTCGTCACGCCTGGCGGAGACCTCTTTAGATATCCACCAAAATGAACGATGACGATGTTTGTGTATAATAATAGTTGCTTAATTATTCATGTACTCGTATGTACCGATGACGATTTATAAGTATACCGCTCCCGATCGATTTCCCCTCCCTCCGCGCCATACGCCCGAGCAGGCGAGGCGTAAGTCCGGCGTAGATTTAGGACGTTTCTCGCCATGGCGAAGAACCTTTTACCGGTTCAGATCTGAACCGGTGTTAAGAAGTGGCTCATGCAGCGTCACCTTTAACACCGGTTCGTAGAACCGGTGTTGAAACCCCTCAACACCGACCTCCAGCGGTTGAAGCCGTAGAGGCCCAACCGGAGTTAAAGGGGGGGCTCTGCACTAGTGCTCCCAGCCATGCTCGTGTGTATCCCAGTGTGTTGCACGTAGGTTCAGTGTGTTGCACGTAGTCGCTTGAGCTGAGCAGCGCACAGTCCACACCGCCTTCGAACCATGTAAATGACACGACCCAGCCTGAACCAGTGAATCGACCGGTTGACGAGGCTCGCTCTTCCCAACCTGAACCAGTACATCGGGCGGTCCGAGGTTTTCCAGGTCGGTCAGCCATCCCAGTCCCGACCAAATTATGCGACAATGACTGAGATTGCAGAGGGGACGTGAAATGCATCTGCGAGCACTGTGGAGCACCAGTACGCTCACACGGTGCGTACATCTCCGATACAAACATGTTAACAGACAGAAAGAGCAAACAAGGCATCGTCACGATCAGTCGGTACGTGGTTCCCCAAGTGAATCTGCAGCCGTACGGGACGGATCACGGGGGTTGTACCTGCTCCCATCTTCGCCTGCCTGCTCGACCCATCGCCGTGAGAGACATACAGAGAGGACACCAATGGAAAAAAAAGTTGATTAGAGGAAGAACAATAATACAGTCCGCCAGACTACTAATTCTCCAACACCTGGGTTATGCCACATGCGAGTCTGTCCTCTCCGAACAGACAATGTTGCCGTTCAGACTACTAATTCCCCAGTCCAAAAACAAAAAAAGGGAAATTTACAACTGATTGGCCTCCTGGGCTGCAAAGGTTTGCCAAGGGACAAAGACGGTGTAGGCCCAGCATTCATTCAATGGGACGTGTCCAGTCTTACGTGTCAAGGCCTAAAATTTCTAACCCTGGCCCATTGGTGTAGGCGGACAACGTTTGCGTATTTCAGCGTGGGAGTAATGATGTGTTTTTTTTTGTGTCATCATACTGTCATGGTATCTCCCGTGAATAGTTCAGAAATTGTCAACACAAAATACACAGATTCAGACACGCATATAAAACACGTTTCGGATGATAATAGACGCACGTGCCTATACTATTCAAACGTTCAAACTTACTGCTACCAGTCTCAAGTCCTAACCTTTAGCCAGATACTACCACATCGCATTGAAAAAATGGGGGAAAAACGGAGCAAGAACGCAGTGCATCGCAGTAGCATCTTTGCTGTACTAGTTGGCCACATGCACGGACCCACGAGCTAGCCGCGCGCGAAGGGAAACACTGCCTAGGAGCAGTAGTAAGCAAGACTCCGTCGCTTTCTCCTATTTGAACCGTTCGATCAGCATTAGCCGTGCTCTGGAAAATCAACAGGACGCAATAAGGCGCCGTACGTGTGTTTTGTACATACAGGAGAGGAGCCTAGGCCATAGTATGAGGATCCTACTTGGAAATGCTTCTTTTCGCTGTCCGGAATATATTCGTCCTATTTGTGTTCGTCAACGATCGATGGCGGATCTTTGCCCGTCAACCGCCAGGCGCCAGCTGCTAGTTCAGACCAATCTCTCTCGAATCAGCCTTTCGCCCCACTATATTAATATAGCAACCAACTGATACAACGGTATGACCACTGGGACAAACAACACAAGATATTCCCAAAAGAAAGAAAAAAGAAGGAAGAGAAAACAATGCCGACATCGGCGGATCGACGAAAAAAACAGAGATGACTCGCCACCGCTGCGCCCTCCAAGAATTTCCACCACGCTCCTAGCACCCGAAGCGTCTTGTACCAAGCAACACCTCCAAGAACGGGGCGACGACGATGACGCTGCTGCCCAGACAGATACTACGGTTTCTCTCGATGCAAGTCTTAGGGTTTCCCCCGGTACACTGGGAGATGGACACGAGGTACAACCAACGCCCTTCAGGAAGGATGACGACACCCGCAGGCGACGCCGCGTCAGTGTCGAGGCGACAGGGATTTCTCTCGAACCCCAGAGCCCACCTCCTGGACGCTCCGAACTGCTCCACCAATCTTTTTCGGCCGCCAGCGCACGCCACCACGATCTTATAGTCATCACCGTCGTCTCTCCATATCCGAAGTTGCGAGGCCGGCAAAACCTAGCTGAAGGAGCACAAGCGAGGGAAGGCGATATGGTAGCACGCAGGAGGGAACAACGCCCACCGCCGGAAGACGGTAGCCGACCGGGTGTAGCAGCAAGTTAAACCAGGCTCCTAGAGGCCCGGCCGAGCCTAAAAGGCCGTAGAAGTCCATTTGCGGCGAGAGTGCCACGCCACCACCATCCCAAGCTCAGCCACTACCCACGATTCACCGGGCGGCGCCCGCTGGCGGCTCGCCCAGCCCAGTGGGCCCAGATCTGGCGAGGCACTCTGGCCGCTCCGGCGACCACCACCCGCCGCCAGCACCACCCGCCCGTAAAGGGCCATTGCCGGGAACACCGCAGACTTGGCAGGCCGATGTGCCGAGGAGAATCATGGAGTCGTCATGTGCGCCACGAGGACCTACATGAAAGGCCATTGCACCAAAGATCGCCGGCGGCCGGCGGCCCGACAATGGCCGGAGAGAGGGAGGAGGCGGCTCTGGGTGCTGTTGCCAGCAGGCGAGGCAGAAGGTCATGGCGTTATCTCCTCCGACACCACGTTCAGACCAATCTTACCACGTGTCAACAGGCCTCGGATAAATAACATTCTGTTATGCTCTACAAATTCCAGGTATGTTTTAAGTCCAACTACTTCGAGTTTGTCCAAGTTTATACTCCGTTCATCCCAAAAGTAAGTGTTTATTTAAATTCACACATACCTATGCACTAAAATATAACTATATATATATATAAATCTAGATAAATCCGAGATTTATGACGCGCATACATCCATAGGCTATGTACTTCGGGGGTGTCGTTCACAAGACATCACTATCACTTTGACCTACTTCCATGCAAATGAAAACGATAGTTCATAGTTGTATATAAAGATAAAGAACGGATGCTAAAAGTATATGCATGAGTCAGCTGCGCGGCCGTTTGCGCGCAATTCCTGTCCATTCGTCTCTACGGTAAGCTGATTTATTCGATTTTTGAAGTTCAAAAAATTATCTATTCAATTTTGTCGCTTAGGAAAACTAGGGCTCTCACAGCTCCTCTGCGCGAGCTCGTCGAAATTGCCGCCCACCGCGATCAGGGAAACAACAGCCACCCAAAATGCGGTGAGACTTGTTCAACCGTACGTGCAACGAACCCAGTACTACTCCAGGATCTTTCCCACGAGAATGATTGGCCCAAGATTTTGGACTTTCACACGCGATCGACCATCTACCTTCCAAACTCGCTACGGGTCAAAATAAGCCAGCAAGCTAGTGCAACTCCCACGCTCGGCGAAGGATCGAGGACGGGCCAAAGACTCTATCCACACGCCAGGATGTTGACCGGACTCGACCATCGCATGGGTCCCGTCTTGTCCCCGTATATATACCCACCCCGGTCTGTTCGTTTCTCCGCAGCGCCAACTCCAAAGAAGAAAGAACCCATCGCCGGCGCTCGCCCAAGCTCAAGTTCCTCCAGCCTCGAGGCGATCGAGCGCGCAGTCTAACCAAATCCCTTATTAATCGCCATGGCATGGAGGAAGAAGAGCGGCGGCGAGTCGTCGTCGCCCGGCGCCTCGCCGCGCCACCACGACGAGCGCGAGAAGGTCCCGAGGGGGCACGTCCCGATGGTCGCCGGCTGCGGCCAGCGCGTGATGGTTCCGGTCAGGCTTCTCGCCGACCCCTGCGTCGCGGAGCTACTGGAAAGGGCGGCGCAACAGTACGGGTACGGCCAGCCGGGCGTGCTGCGGATCCCCTGCGACGCGGGGCGTTTCCGGGCCGTCGTCGACTGCGCGCTGCAGAGATGCGGCTAGCTAGGCGCCCGGCGGCGTCATGCCTGAACAGAACACGCGATTCAAAAAAAAATACATGTGTATACAGGTGACAGTGTAGAGAAATTTATGTAGTTGGAAATACATTCTATGTTCTTTGATAAATTCTTTGATGAATATATGAACGAGACACCAGATTTGGGCAAGGGAGTGTGAGCTCAGCAGAGCAAAGTGTGATTTCAGACTTCAAACCGGCTAAAAAAAGTCAAATTGGACATTCTACTACCTCCGTCCCATATTAGGTTGCGCATAATTTTCCGTACAAGTCAAACTATGCAAAGTTTTATCAAGATTATACAAAATAATATAAATTTATATAATATGAAAGTATACGCTAAGCCAATTCTAATAATATTATTTTTGTATTATACAAATTCATATTTGTATCAAACTATTTGGTCAAACATTGCAAAGTTTGACTTTGATAAAAACCTTATACGCAATGTAAATTGGGACGGAGGGAGTACCTTGTCAATCTTCTTTTTATGAAGATACTAAGTGGTCGCACCTCGGTGCATCCGTGGCACCCTTCATGCTAGATGCATGCCTTAGCGAAGTGTAGGGGTTCGTAGCATGGAAAACAAAAATTTTCTATCGCATACAAACAAACAAGCCAAGATCTATCTACTAGATTGTAGCAACGAGTCGATGGAGGAACTCACCCTCGAAGATTCCAAAGTGGTTAACGAGAGCGGATTCTCGTGGATGATGTAGTCGTACTCTTCCCGATCTCAAGATCGTGTAGACGATCCTTCTAGCGCCACGTTAGCGCTCCCATGATCGGTCACACGTTCGATTTTCGGAAGACCTTCCTCTCCTTGTTCCAGAAGGCGGAGGTTGTAGCACTCTCCTCGCGATTCCGGCTGGCGTGGTACTGGGAAGTAGGGAGATCTGAGGCCGCCTTAAGCTTGTGCAGTATGGTGGAGCTTATGAGAGAGAGGATTAGTGGCCTAGTAATTAGACACACCAATTAGAGGGCTCTAAACCAATTAGAAGGCTCTAAACTGTTGGCTAAAGCAATTAGAAGCTCTAAACCAAAACAGCTCTAAACCGGAGATCTAGAGTAGAAAGTATTGTGTGTATGGGAGGAGCCCTGCCTCCTTTATGGGAGGGGTTTCCTTGGCCAGCGAGGAGGAGGAGTCCTCCCAAGTCGGCCTTGGCTGGCGCCCGGAGGAGTCCTACTCCTCCTCCAGTTGGTTCCAACTCCTCTTGCTTGTTTCCCACAGTTTCTTGTTTTGGTTTGACTTTCAAATGGACATTTGACTTTTCTTTTAGGATTCAATTTAATCCTTTATTTGGGACAGCAATAACACATAGTACATGATGCAATCATTCAATGAGCAATGACACATTCATGTACCCTCCCCGAGTCTTGGACAATCCGGAACCTTCTAGAACATTCCGATGAAAACACGGAATCATTCCCGAACTCAAACGGGACTTTCCTTATATGAATCTTATTCTCCGGACCATTCCGGATCACCTCGTGATATCCGGATCCCATCCGAGACTCAACAACATTGGTCTCTTTCTCATAATACCATAACTACTCAAACAACGTCGAATCCTTAAGTGTGTCTCCCTACGGTTCGTGAATTATGCGACATGATCGAGACACTTCTCGAACAATAACCAATAGAGGAATCGGAAATTCATATGGCTCCACATATTTCAACGATTACTTTGCGATCGAATGAACCACTTACATACGATACCAATTTCCCTTTGTCTCACGATATGTTACTTACCCAAGGTTATGATCGTCGGTATCTCTGCATACCTAGTTCAACCTTATTCTTGATAAGTACTCTTTTCTCGTTCCGTGATATGTGATCCCTTGTGACCAAGTCACATGCTTGCAAGCTAATTGGATGACATTCCACCGAGAGGGCCCAGTATATCTATCCGTCATGTGGATGGACAAATCCACTCTTGATCCATGTGTCTCAACCAATACCTTCGAACACTCAATGCCACTTTTATAACCACCCGATTCGGTGTGGTGTTTGATGTCATCAAAGCATCCATCCGAAAGGTGATATGCATGATCTCATGGTCGAAGGAATTAGGTTACTATGTATCAGAAAGCATATAGCAAGTGAACTAATGAAATGACTTGATCTTTATGCTACGCTTATCTATAGGAGTATGTCCACCAGATCATTCTCCTAACGATATGATCTTGTTGTTGAGGACATCTAAATGTTCATGATAGGAAACCACAATCATTAATCAACCAACAAGCTAGTGAAGTATAGAGGCTATACTAGGGACTTCAAATTAAGTTTACAAAACACAAGTATCAATGTTTCCTTGTTAATACTATTATAGCATGAATGTAAACATTTATCATAAACACAAAGATATAATAATAACTATATTTATTATTGCCTCTAGGGCATATCTCCAATAGTCTCCCACTTGCACTAGAGTCATCTAATCTAGATTACATGGTAATATACCGAACACCCATGGCAGTTTGGTGTTGGTCATGTTTTGCCCTCGGGAGAGGTTTAGTCAACGGATCCGCCACATTCAGATCTGTGTGTACTTTGCAAATCTTTATATCCCCATCTGGATATGTTCTCGAATAGCGTGAAAACGCAGCTTGATATGCTTGACTTCTTGTGTGACCTTGGTTCTTGCGCATTGGCTATGGCGCCCATGTTATCACATAGATAGACATTGGGTCCAGGCGACTTGGAACCACACGGCTACTGTAATGAACTCTTTCATCCATATCGCTTCTTGTGAAGCCTCAAGCGACCATGTATTCCGATTCATTGAAGATCTCGCCACAACGCTTTGCTTTGCACTCCTCCAGCTAAGCTGCACCATTCAAAATAAATACGTATCCGGATTGTGATTTAGAATCATCGGATCGGTGTTCCAACTAGCATCGGTGTAACCATTAACAACGGCTGTTCATCACCTCCATAAGAAAGAACCATATCCTTAGTTCTTCTCAAGTACTTAAGGATGTTTTTGATCATTGTCCAATGATCCACTCTGGATCACTTTGATATCTGCTAGTTAAACTAACGCATATGCAATGTCGGGTCTAGTACATAGCATGGCATACATTAGAGATCCTATGGTGAGGCATAGAGTCTTACTCATCCTTTCTCTATCTTACGCGATGTCGGACTTTGAGTTTTACTCAAGGTCGTATTGAGCAACATGGGCAAGAACCCTTTCTTGCTTTCCTCCATTCCAAATCTCTTTAGAACTTTGTCCAAATATGTACTGTGACAATGATATTTGGCGTTTGATCTATCTCTATAAATCTTTATGCCTAATATGTAAGCTTGCCAAGATCCTTCATTGAAAAACTATTATTCAAATATTCCTTGACACTATTAAGAAGGTCTACATCATTCCCAATCAACAATATGTCATCCACATAGTATTAAGAATGCTCTGAGCTCCCACTCACTTTCTTGTAAATACAAGCTTCTCCATAAGTTTGTATAAAACCAAAACTTTTGATTACCTTATCAAAGCGTTGATTCCAACCGGGATGCTTGCTTCAATCCATAGATGGACCGTTGAAGTTTGCATACCTTGTTAGCATCTTTAGGATCGACAAAACCTTTGGGTTGCATCATATACAACTCTTCATCAATATCTCCATTGAGGAATGCTGTTTTGACATCCATCTGCCATATCTCATAATCATAATATGCAGCGATTGCTAACAAAATCCTCACGGACTTTAGCTTTGCTACTAGTGATAAAGTCTCATCGTAGTCAACTCCTTGAATTTGTCGAAACCCTTTTGCGACAAGTCGAGCTTTATAGATAGTAACATTACCATCAACATCTGTTTTCTTCTTGAAAATCCATTTGTTCTCGACAGCCTTCCGGCCATCCGGTAAGTCCACCAAAGTCCATACTTGGTTTTCGTACATGGATCCAATCTCGGATTTCATGGCTTCTTGCCATTTATTGGAATCTGGGCTCATCATTGCTTCCTCATATGTCTCGGGGTCATCGGTGTTGTCCACCACCATGACAAACGGAATCATACCAACTGAGGTGTACGAGTTCTCGTTGACCTCCGAGGCTCAGAGCAACTTCAACCAAGTTTCATGATCATTATCATTAGTTTCCTCCTTATTGGTGCAGGCACCGGGAACTTCTTCGGTCTTTGCGCTACTGCAATTCGAGAGAAGGTTCAACAACCTCGTCAAGTTCTACTTTCCTTCCGTCACTTCTTTCGAGAGAAATTCCTTCTCTAGAAAGGATCCATTCTTAGCAACGAATGTTTTGCCTTCGGATCTATGATAGAAGGTATACCCAATAGTTTCCTTGGTATCCTATGAAGACGCATTTTTCGCTTTGGGTTCAAGCTTGTCCGTGTAACTTCTTTACATAGGCTTCAGATCCCCAAACTTTAAGGAGCGACAATTTAGGTTTCTTCCCAAACCATAATTCATACGGTGTCGTTTCAACGGATTTAGACGGTGCCCTATTTAAAGTGAATGCGGCTGTTTCTAATGCATAACCCCAAAATGATAGCGGTAAATCTGTAAGTGACATCATAGAACGAACCATATCTAAGAGAGTTCGATTACGACGTTCGGACACACCATTACGCTGTGGTGTTCCCGGCGGTGTCAATTGTGAAAGTATTCCGCACTTCTTTAAATGCTCGCTAAACTCGTAACTTAGATATTCACCTCCACGATCAGAACGTAGAAATTTAATCTTCTTGTTACGTTGATTCTCTACCTCACTTTGAAACTCCTTAAACTTCTCGAAAGTTTCGGACTTATGTTTCATGAAATAGATATACCCATATCTACTCAAGTCATCCGTGAAGGTAAGAACATAACGATAACCATCAGCATGATGCTACACTCATTGGACCACACACATCGGTATGTATGATTTCCAATAAGTCCGTAGCTCGCTCCATCATACCTGAAAATGGAGTCTTAGTCATTTTACCCATCGGACATGCTTCGCATCTTTCAAGTGATTCAAAATCAAGTGATTCAAGAAGTCCATCGAATGGAGTTTCTTCATACGTTTCACTCCGATGTGACCAAGGCAGCGATGCCACATATAGGTCGAATTATCGCTGATTTCAAGCGTTTAGCCTCAATGTTGTTGATATGTGTATTTCCACTATCGAGATTCAATAAGAATAGACCATCTATCAAAGGTGCATGTCGTAAAACATATTACTCATATAAATCGAACAACCATTATTCTTTGACTTAAACAAGTAACCGTCTCGCAATAAACAAGATCACGAGATAATGTTCATGCTCAACGCAGCACTAAATAACAATTATTTAAGTATAAAACTAATCCCGATGGTAGATGAAGGGTAGCGTGCCGAGCGATCACATCAACCTTTGATCCGTTTCCACGCGCATCGTCACCTCGTTCTTCGCTAGCTTCCGTTTATTCGCAAAGACTGCTTTGTTGAGTTACAAATATGAGCAAGAACCGATTATCAAATACCGAGCACTACTACGAGTACTAGTGAGATACACATCAATAACATGTATATCGGATATACCTTTCTTCTTGATGTTGCCGTTCTTGGATCCGCCAAGTACTTTGGGCAATTCCGCTTCGATGACCTTCTCCCTTGCGGTAAAAGCACTCGATTTCCAGCTTAGGTCCAGCCTTGGTCTTCTTCGTCGTGGTAGCTTTCTTACCACCCTTCTTGAAGTGTCCCTTTGCTTAGACTTGCCTTTCTTGAATTTGGTGGTCTTATTGACCAACAACACTTGGTGCTCTTTCTTGATCTCCACTTGCAGATTTCAACATGGCAAAGAGTTCGGCGTCTTGTTCATGTTACGCATGTTGTATTTCATCACAAAGTTCTTGTAACTTGGTGGTAGTGATTGGAGGACACGGTAAATCCCCAAAGCATTAGGAATCACAATACCCAAGCTTTGAAGTTTGTTTGCATGCCTAGACATCTTAAGCACATGCTCACTGACGGAGCTGCCCTCTTCCATCTTGCAGTTAAAGAACTTTTCAGAAGCCTCATAGCTTTCAATTGCCGCATGAGTCTCAAAAATCAATTTGAGATCCTCGACAATATCATATGGTCGACTCTTCAAACCTTTTAAAGCTCGATTCTAAACCATACAAGATAGCACACTGAACTATGGAGATCGATTCTTAGAGCGAGGTAAACGTTCTTTACTTCATCGGGAGCATCACTGCAGTGGGTCACCAGTGCATCCAAAGACATAGGTCAAATTACCATGTGAGGACAATCCTCAAATTGCGGAACCAATCCATGAGTTGCTTCCATTGTTTTTCAACTTTTCTTTCTCTAGGAACGCATTAAAATTGATGGTAGGCTGCCATTGATCTACAACATATTTGCAATAGTTTAGACTAAGTTTATGACAAATTGAGTTCAAATTAATTAATGAAATTAAACTAGGTGAACTCCCACTCAAAACAATATCCCTCACATTGTTTTAGTGATCACACGAACCAAATCCACTACATCAACACCGATCATCACGAGAGTTGATATAGTTTCAATGGCGAACAATCAACATGTTCATCATATCTACTATCGATTCATGCTTTACCTTTCGGTAATCCGTGTTCGAGACCATGTGCAGACATGCTAGGCTCGTCAAGATCAAACCTTAGTTTACGCATGAGCAAATGGCTTGCTCACGTTGTATACACTTGCGAATCTAGAACACCCGATCATCACGTGGTGCTTCAAACAACAAGCTTTAGCAACGGTGCTAACTAAGGGTGAACACTTTATGATTTGAAATTGATGTGCATGAGGGATCATCTTATAATGCTACCGTCGTCTACTAAGCAATACAAGATGCATAAAGGATTAACATCACATGCAATTCAATATATATGTGATATGATATGGCCTTTCTTCTTCGTGCCTTCGATCTCCATCTTCAAGCACGAACATGATCTCCATCATCACCGGCATTGCATCAAGGTCAATGACGCTTCTCCATGGTTGTCGTCCACCGGCTTCAACTATTACAACTACTTTGAATAGACACGCAGGTCTTAACATAAATTAAAGACAACCATATGGCTCCTGCCGGTTGTCGACTTACAATAAGGAACATTGCATACATCGAATATAATCACAATCATGGCCATATCACATCACTGCACACCCTTGCAAAACAAAGTTAGACGCTTCTACTTTCTTTGCATATTTTACGTGGTTTGGGGCTTTCAATAAGTGTCGTTCTAACTTACGAACAAGAACCACAACATTGATACTAGCATTGTTGATCACCCGTTGTAAATTGGATCTTAACTATGCTAGGAGAAACATGCACCCGCAAAGCCACTTATGCAATACAAGTTACATGTCAAGCGTGGAGCAAGTCTCATGAACGATGTCATGTAAGGTTAGCCCGGCCGCTTCATCCCAACATACCGCAAGATGCAAAGTACACAAAAGCAATCTACAATAAAAGCATCAACGCCCACAATGACCATTGTGTTCTACTCGCAACAGATCTACATATAGACACGGCTCGATACTTTGTAGGGGTTCGTAGCATGGAAAACAAAAATTTTCTATCGCATACAAACAAACAAGCCAAGATCTATCTACTAGATTGTAGCAACGAGTCGATGGAGGAACTCACCTCGAAGATTCCAAAGTGGTTAACGAGAGCGGATTCTCGTGGATGATGTAGTCGTACTCTTCCGATCTCAAGATCGTGTGACGATCCTTCTAGCGCCACGTTCGGCAGCGCTCCCGATCGTCACTGCTCGGTACTCGACGAAGACCTTCCTCTCCCTTGTTCCAAAGGCGGAGGTTGTAGCACTCTCCTCGCGATTCGCAAAGACAACTGGCGTGGTACCGGAAGTAGAGGGAGATCTGCAGGCTTCGCCTTAAGGTGCAGTATGGTGGAGCTTATGAGAGAGAGGATTAGTGGCCTAGTAATTAGACACACCAATTAGAGGGCTCTAAACCAATTAGAAGGCTCTAAACTGTTGGCTAAAGCAATTAGAAGCTCTAAACCAAAACAGCTCTAAACCGGAGATCTAGAGTAGAAAGTATTGTGTCTATGGGAGGAGCCCTGCCCCTCCTTTTATGGGAGGGGTTTCCTTGGCGCGCCAGGGGAGGGAGGGAGTCCCTCCCCAAGTCGGCCTTGGGCTGGGCGCCGGCCTGGAGGAGTCCTACTCCTCCTCCAGGTTGGTTCCAACTCCTCTTGCTTGTTTCCACGTTTCTTGTTTTGGCAGTTTGACTTTCAAACTGGACATTTGACTTTTCTGTTTTAGGATTCAATTTAATCCTTTATTTGGGACAGCAATAACACATAGTACATGATGCAATCATTCAATGAGCAATGACACATTCATGTACCCTCCCCGAGTCTTGGGACAATCCGGAACCTTCTAGAACATTCCGATGAAAACACGGAATCATTCCCGAACTCCGAACGGACTTTCCTTATATGAATCTTATTCTCCGGACCATTCCGGATCACCTCGTGATATCCCGGATCCCATCCGAGACTCCGAACAACATTCGGTCTCTTTCTCATAATACCATAACTACTCAAACAACGTCGAATCCTTAAGTGTGTCTCCCTACGGTTCGTGAATTATGCGGACATGATCGAGACACTTCTCGAACAATAACCAATAGAGGAATCTGGAAATTCATATGGCTCTACATATTTCAACGATTACTTTGCGATCGAATGAACCACTTACATACGATACCAATTTCCCTTTGTCTCACGATATGTTACTTACCCAAGGTTATGATCGCTTGTATCTCTGCATACCTAGTTCAACCTTATTCTTGATAAGTACTCTTTTCTCGTTCCGTGATATGTGATCCCTTGTGACCAAGTCACATGCTTGCAAGCTAATTGGATGACATTCCACCGAGAGGGCCCAGAGTATATCTATCCGTCATGTGGATGGACAAATCCACTCTTGATCCATGTGTCTCAACCAATACCTTCCGAACACTCAATGCCACTTTTATAACCACCCGATTCACGGTGTGGTGTTTGATGTCATCAAAGCATCCATCCAAAGAAAGGTGATATGCATGATCTCATGGTCGAAGGAATTAGGTTACTATGTATCAGAAAGCATATAGCAATTGAACTAATGAAATGACTTGATCTTTATGCTACGCTTATCTATAGGAGTATGTCCACCATATCATTCTCCTAACGATATGATCTTGTTGTTGATAACATCTCAATGTTCATGATAGGGAAACCACAATCATTAATCAACCAACAAGCTAGTGAAGTATAGAGGCTATACTAGGGACTTCAAATTAAGTTTACAAAACACACAAGTATCAATGTTTCCTTGTTAATACTATTATAGCATGAATGTAAACATTTATCATAAACACAAAGATATAATAATAACTATATTTATTATTGCCTCTAGGGCATATCTCCAACACGAAGATCATAGGCAAAAGCGCAACGCCAAAAGGTAGATCTCAAGACGAAGTTGTTCCCCCAGAGGAATTGGTGAGAAAACTTGGGTGCTTGTGTCACCTCTCTCGGCCTGACTCACGGCGACCCACCAGGCATATACTCGACAGATCCTCCTTCCTCAGCGACTACAGTTGCCGTCGGATGTGACAAACACTAACGCGGCTCTGTGCGCTGAACATGACTGTGGCCGCCGTCCACACGGCATGCGTTGTCTTGCAGCCGATTAACTGGCATGCGATGTCCTCGGTCATAGCCGAGAGAAGTAGGCCGATGACCTTCTGGTGACCGGCACATCTCAGGTACCTTGCGGAGGAGACGAGCGACCCAACATTGTCCGAGACTTGGAAGGCCGACGGTGTCATTGTCGCAACCGAATAGGGAGAGGGATCGACAGCGATTGGGAGTGACGGCATCTGAGGGGTTAGTGGCGGCGGCGGGGGGTAGGAGCCTATTGCTGGTACCAAATTACAAAAGGTGTTTAGAGTTTTTGTGGGGGTCAAAGGCCACCGCACGCTTCATATATATTTCATATATATTAGATGATCATACGTACATGACTTTATACATAATGCTATACCATACTGAACAATGGGAACGAGAGAAATGACAGACTGGACTAGCTGCTTTGATTATGCCTACCGATGACTGCAAGTGCATAACTTGCATGTATTTAGTTTTAAATCAAGAGTATCGAACCACGAAGAGCTATTGGTAGAGGTCTGTATGACCCTCGTTACTAGTATTCACAACAGAGTACTTATTGATTATGAAATTCTATTTTTTTAGTCCTTAATCTTAAAATTATTCTTGTTGGTGATTTCGTTATTATGTTAAACCCACAAGTCAACATATACAGTTTCCTCTAAATAAAACAGTGTTCAATTTACACGTTTAGCTTAACAGATTCAGCACAGACACGCATAAAAAACGTGTTCGCGTGACAACTGGAATCTGGAGAAAATAGATGAAAACCGTTCGATCAGGCACTGTACGTGGCTGCTACTATTCTACTGCTACCTGTGCTGTGCAGTGCAGCGGCCGCTACTTGCTACGCATACGCATCACACATGTGAAAGGAAAATAGAGGACGATCATCATCGAGCTCGGCGCGTCAAGTTGGCCACATGGAAGAAAACGGGGAGAGCAGTCGAGCATGGTGCACCTCTCCGGCCATCTCTTTCCATCGATCGAAGTTTCAAGTGATCCAATCCAAGCCAGGACAGGCCGCGCGACTGCATGCGTACGTGAGCAGCATCGTCTGCGGTGCAGAGGCCTGCGCCACCGTGCAGTGGTGCGTTTCTGACCAAAAACCAGCGGCGACCGGCGAGGGTGTCTGTTACGCGACTGGCGCATTCGGGCAATCACTTTCCGGCCTTGACAAACAAGTCGGGCATCTACAGCGCCGTCGCCGGCCAGGTTCCTGCTTGGACCGCATGTTCATGCTCGTTTTTACTAGTGATGAAAAATGTATTCATCAGGAGTTGCGAATCGATGACCTAAGCTTTTGACCTCACAAGTCTCGTAAGTGGCTCGCAAAATATACTGATAAAAGTACGATCTACTATACTTTGACTACAAAATACAATATGTATTGGGCAGTTAAGTCTAAACATCTAACATGCACTAAGCTAGAGATGGTGTATGTTACCAGACTATATTTTAGCTAGTAGTGGCGCCCTTATTAGCATCTTTGCCAAAGTTGATTCTTGAATTACATGGACACCACCTCGGAAAATCTATACTTTTGATTAAAGGCCTCTCCACTATTTGCAACGGTATATTGTGTCTTATATGATCACCTAAATATGAAGAAATACTTCCATACCACTTATAGGAATATGAACTAGACAACTCGAGTTTGTATAAAATAATCATTTCGAATGCTTAGTACTCCCTCCCTGAGGTTGGACATTAACATAGACATCAGCACAAAAACCTGGCCTTCGCTTCATCCTCTCGAGGGCGACTTGGGGGTGACTAGCGTTTCCCCGCCGTCACCACTCCCCAACCCTCCCCCTCCCCCCCCACTAGTGCACACCCCCCCCTCTAACACCGGTTTGGAGGGCCCTCTAACAGCGGTTGTAGAACCGCTGTTGAGGGTTTGGTGTTAGAGGCCCCCCCTTTAACACCGGTTCTTATACGAACCGGTGTTAAAGGGTGGTGCACGTGGGGCTGGCGCAGCGCTCAGGGACCCCCCTTTAACACCGGTTCGTAACACGAACCGGTGTTAAAGGTTTTCTTCCCGCGGCAGGAAAACAGTCTAAATCTCTGCCGCGGCATAGTTCTGCCCCTGCCCCGTTCTGGGCGTATTTCTGCAGCGCGACGGGGATGGGGAGGGGGAATCGATCGGGAGCGGTATACACATACATCGTCATCGGTACATACGAGTACATGAATAATTAAGCAACTATTATTATACACAACATCGTCATTGTGTGGTATTCTCCGTAAACGTTGAAGCATCAAGTACAAGACAAACACGTTCAAGCATATATACAACGTTTATTTTGGTGGATATCTAAAGAGTTCTCCGCCAGGCGTGACGACCTCATCAAGTATGAACCCCGCCAATTCCTCTTGAATGGCTCGTATGCGTTCAAATGGTAGGAGTTGGTCCCGCATCCGTTCGATCTGAATATATATGAAGAATGGGGTCAATATATATATAAGAATAAAACTCAACACAATTGATGGTAATAAAATAATGTTGTGTACTTTGTTTACTTACTCTAAGTTGTTCTAGTGCGGCTTGGCCCGTCGCACATATCGTGTTGCGAATGAACTCGCAAACATAGTATCCACATAAGTTATTGCCGTGTCCCTAATGCGCGCACTACGAGAATAGAGAGTTCAATCAAAATAATAATCAATAAAGCATGATATAATGGAATTGGAAGCAGAATCAAACAGATACGCAGACCTAGCTAGCTAGTATTACTTACATTTTGGTCTACAAATTTTAGTTCTTCTGACCATTCACCCACGGCCCTGCCCGTGAACCTTTTCCAAACCCTGTCCGGCAAAGAAAATAGATAAAGGAGTAATTAATTACTTGTTGTCACGAAAGTTGCCGATCTAGTGCGATAATATGATTGAAATTACCTCTGGAGCATCTCTCTAAAGTCTACCCATATCTCTTTTTCTTTTCGTAACGAGACTATGACAAGTATTTTTCCTGAGTCGGGTTGAATGACTAGCAGAATAAAGTGGAACCTACGCACGCATAACTCATCATCAGTTACACTTAACATCGAGTAAGAAAAAACAGAATGTGTACAAGAGAGGGTAACAATACTCACGATAAGTTGTAAGGCAATAGTATTTCCCTTTTGGTTTGTTGTCTCAGTAAAGACCTTAGCAAGTAATCTTATGTTTGCCCGGGTTTGGTTCTTACCACTTCTTCATGAACTCTATTTGGGTCAACGAACCCAATGTCAAAATGGCCTCCTTTCATGCATTCCATAACCTTTTTCCTGCATAATAGTATATACATATATGGTGAGCATATATATATACATGCAATTAATGAAGTGAATGAGATGAGATAGAAATTACAGAAATAGTACTTACACACAATAAAGGCTGATGGCAGCTTTGCCGAGTTCCTTCCGATTGAATAGAAAATGCAAGTCTTGAATGTTGAAGTCGATCTAAATGTCTCCGACAAGAAAATCTCATCTCTTATATGCTCGTGATCCATTCTTCCTTTCGTCTTGCAGAAATCAAGGTACCACTTGTGCAATCTTCGCGTCTTTGTTGGTAGATTCTTGAGCTCCTCTTTCTTGACGAGATTCTTCCCATACTTCCATGGCTGTATGGGATTGGCATCGCATTTGGGCAAGTTGTCTCCCATGATGTTCAAGTATGCAATGTAAGTCATCCCCATATCATTGGCCTTTCTTTGTAGCTCTGCCTCGTAATCATTTACGGGAGGAGCGTCCCGTGTGTCGAACACTTGGAGCGGGGCGCATGATTGGTTTTCTTGCTCTCCGAGCATGGGAACTGTTTTCTGGGGTGCCACACGACTGCTACTTTCAGTCTCCCTACAACACCTTGCACCCCCTTCAAAATCTGGCGCTCGTAGTCCGGCACAAGTGGGGTTTCAGGTTTTAAAAGATTATTGTAAAACTTCTCCACCACCGCCGGATCTATTTTCTCCTTTGGCTCGGCCCGTCTAGGTGCAAAGAATTTCTTGACCTCTTCTTCCGAGATTCTATTGGTCTCCTCGTCGCTGCGATTCCACGGTAAAACCGACAATGGCTTGGCGGAAGGCTGCGGGACGTAGTTTTTTGAACTCTTTGGCGTACGGTTTCCTGCGAATTTCTTTGTGGCAGTGCTAGTGATGCTCTTCCGCTTACGCTGAGGAGATGGCTTAAGCGCCGGAGATGGCTGACGGGCAGGAGATGGCTGGCGCGCCGGAGATGGCTGCAGCAGAGATGGTCAAGAGCGGAGATGGCTGCCACAGGAGATGGTCAAGCGGCTCGAGGCTAGCATGGAGGAGACGCGGGGTCCAGTGGCCTCCAATTTGGAAGCACGATGTGTTCCTTCTTCCAAAGAATGGTTGTTTTCACTGCAAATTTGATTTGAGTTTCCCCTTCACCTGTAGCATGGTCAAGCTGTGCTTTCTCATATTCCTTCACAACCTCATCCACCCCGACAATAGCATAGCCATATGGAATCGGTCGGCAGTGGTAAGTTCCACCAGCTACAGGAGGTAAGGCATAGCCGACATCCACCTTAATGGATAAGCCCATTAATCTCACATGCAGCTCAGCGTGTTCGCTCTCCGTGATCTCATCCACGGGGTATCGAGGACCCGTCATTTCAAGCGTGGGCTGCACGTTCTCCGTGGAAGCCACGCTGCTTTTCCACGCAGAGTCTGGGCCGCCGACAGCTTCCAATGTAGGCTCTTCGTGCCGCTGAGATGGGCCGGTAGCTTGATGGCTCTGTTGTGCATTCACTTGCTCCTGCAGCGCCACAAGTGCATGTTCTATATGTGTCATCCGCTCTGTACGCTCTTTTTCTTTTCTGTCGCGCCATCTGTAAGAGTCGCTCCACTCGGCAAAACCATCCTTCCATGTCATACCTCATGTGCCTCGTGCATATCCAGGGTGTTCTTTTTTACCGATGGCGCGTGTGAGCTGGTCATTCTCTCTGTCGGGATGGAAGGTCCTAGCAGCTGTTTTCCCATATGCCGTGATGAGTTCAGTGACGGGTTTGGCAAGGAGTGTTGGGAAGATACACAATCCTGTTTCTGGGTCTAACCTTGCCCCGATTCCGTAGAACCAAGTCTGTGCACGTAGGTCCCACCCATCTGTCTTGGGTGTGATCCCTCTAGCGCGCAGGGCCTTCTCAGCTTCCACCCACTTAGGCCTCTGAGATATGTAGCCACCTGACCCCGTCCTCTGGTGATATTCCTTCTTTTGGGCATTTAGTGTATTGGTTTCTGACCTCTTTTTAGCTATACCACCTTACTTATATGCCACAAATTCGGGCCAGTGAGGTCTTATCTTCGTATAATACGCGTCTTCGAAATCTGGAGTCTCGCGAGCTTTGACAAATTTGTTCAATTTTTTCTTCCAGTTGCGGAAAGCGTCAGCCATCTTCTTTAGAGTCCACTCTTTGACCTTTTCCTTTATAACCGGTTTGTTTTCATCCTCCTCTGGCGGAAGGGTGAAATTTACCAACAACGAATTCCAAAGCGTTTCTTTGGATCTTTCATCGACAAAGGTACCGTCGCCCTTCTTTGGCTTATTCCAATATTCAATTATGATTGGGATTTTATCCCTAACAAGAACTCCAGCCTAACGTACAAATTTGTCTGCGGCCTTCTTGGGCTCCATCGGCCTGCCATCAACACGGATTGCTTCGATCGTGAACTTTGCACGATATTTCAACCGATGGCTCGCTCCTCGCTTGCTCTTTTTCATAGAAGAAGATTGTTGCTGGCTGGTCGATCCAGAGGGATAAAAGAAGAAAGAAGCGTTAATTAATACATATACATATATATACAAATCAATCGGTGTAAGTCAACAGAGGCTTAATCCATGCATATACCTCGACGGACTTTGCAATCACTAAAGTGTGTTCACTGGAGTCGTCATCTTCTCCATGACTACTTGAGATGTCATCATGTCCCTCTAAGTTCAGATATGATGAGGTGTCCTCGTGGATCATGTTCTCCATTATTTCTTCCTCTTCAAGGTTTCTATTGAGTGGATCCATAGTTTCTAAAACAATAATATTATCACACAAATATCAGTAATACATCTATTGAAATGCTCGAGCAAAAAAACCTAAAGCATAAACATACACATACAAAAAATATATACATGAAAACCCTAAAGCATGCTCGACAACTTAATCGGGGTTCCGAGGGGTGAAAACCCTAATTCGGGGAAACTCCGGATGTATATGAGAGGGGTTACTATGTTCTCTAATTAAACTTGTCTTAAAAGTTTTTCAACAATGCATGATTATAGCTTAAATAGTTAGATCTCATTTTTCTGAACATTTTGATATATTATACTTATTTTTATGACTTATAAATCATTAGATATTAAATTTACAAGTTTTATTCATTTTCTGAAATTGTTTAATCAATTTAAATTGAATTATTACATCACTCTGATGTCGGCTGGGCGGTTTAACCTATTTACACTCATCGGTCCTAGCCATTGTGTTTGTGGGCAGGCGATATTCGCCACCTAAGCGGGCCTGCCGCCATGTCACCGCAACCTCAAAGGGTCGCCAGCGACGACAGAGGCCACGCCAGCACGAAGAACTGAGCTCGTTCGAACGGGCGCGATGTGGGGATCCTAAAATTGGCGGCGCTGCTGGCTTAAGGTCATCGGAATAGCGACTTCGGCGAGCGGCGGCGGCGGCGCTCATAGATTGTAGCATCCCAGTTGTCTAACACCTGTAATGCTACTTGATCTAGTAATAAAAGGGCCACTTCCTACATATAATTGTTGCATCATCATCATATCATGCTCATGTCATCATGCCACCTTGCATTTGAACATCATATAAAACCCCTTCTTGTTTGGTTCTTATCTCATGTGCATTATTAATTGTATTTGGTTCTTGATATATTGTTAAATGCCCAAGTTGATTTGGGGCATATCTCTTATTGCCTCCACCACCTTTTCTTCACCACCTTGTTTTTCCACCATCCAACTAATATGATCTTGGCAATTTAATTGAGTTTTACTTCTAGCTCATGTGGGTTGGGATGGATCAAGTTCTAGCTCCACATGCTCCCTTGTATGCACCATGTTGTTTTCAAAATATTGGTATAGGAGAGCCACATGGCCACCCTTGCATGTCTTGTGAGTGTGACCCTAACTCTAGCTCCCATATGTGTTGTTTTGGGGTTATCATCATGTTGGGATATTTTGTGGGCTTAATCAATATCTAGTGGCATACACACACTAGCAAGTCCCATTGTATCTCAGATATGGTCATCTCCATTTAATCCACATGGGACATCCTTTTTAATTCCTTTTGCTTGGTCTTATTCCAATTTTTGGAAATGCAAAATAATAATGCCATGTAATAACATTGTTTTCACAAGAATCATCAGGGCATTAAATATTCTGCATGGGCCATGCAAGTACCATCTTGTGCTTGTCATTGGATTTTATCTGGTTTTTGGGTGGATCATCTCCATCTCTTTTTCTCTTTTGGCTTGCTATATGTTGATCTTGCATAAGCCCTAAACCCCCACATCTCTCTCTCCCCCTATTCTTCTCTTGATCTTGCTTGATCTTTGTTGGAGCATGCATGCTTCTACCCCCTAGCTCTCAACTCCCTTCTCTCTCTAATCCTCTACCTAGGTCTCTCTATCACCATACCCCCATACCCCATCTTGGCTAAATCCTAAGCTACACCTAAACTAACCAAAACCCTAGCTAACATGTCCCCCTCTCTCTCGGCTTTCCTCTCTCTCCCACCTAGCTAGCCCCACCGGTCACCCTCTATCCCTGGCCACCTCTCCCTGCCCTAGCTACCAACCCCAAACCCTAACCTAGCTCTACCCGAGCCTAGCTCTAATCTACCCGAGGCTACCCCTCTCTCTCCATCTCCCTCCCTCTCTGCCTTGGGGCCCCAGCCCGAGCCTGCCCCTGCCTCCCAGACCACCCTACCCCACCTGACAGCCCGTGCCTAGCTACCCTGGCCGACCCATGCACGTGAGGAAGGACAAGGTGGCACCGAGGCCACCTTTTCCATCTTCCCCTCCCCCACGCAACCTCACTGCCCTCTCGTTCTTATCCTCCCTCGCCTCTAGCCTTCCCAGATCCGCCTGAGGCGCCTCGTCTTCCCTTTCTCTCCTCTCTCTAGCCTGCTTGGTCCACCGTCGGACTTCCCTTCCACCCATCCTCCTAGCCAGGTGGCGTGGCGCTGCGGTTGTCGAGAAGCTCGTCGAACCTCTGCACCCGATTACCCCGCCGTCGAAGGAGAAGGCGAGAACCACGGGCGCGAAGCAAGCCGATGCAACCCTAGGTCGTGAGCTCCGCCTCGTCGTCGTCGTTGTACCTCGCCTCGATCGCGCCAAGAACCTCCCGCGGTAAGCTCCTCCCAGACATCCTTGCCTTCGTCGCGTTATGCAGCGCGCGCGTTTTCGGCGCCCTCGAGTCTTGCCGGGCGCTGGTGGTTGCCGGTGTGCACGCCAGATAGTCCTCATCTAGCCCGCCCTCCTCTGTCAACAAACCTAGTCCAGCCCGATGGTTGCCGCCTCATGCCGCGCCCCAGATCGCAGGTTCGATCCCCCTCGACGCGCCAGCCGCTGCGTTTCCGTCAGTTGGTTCAGAGAGAAGAGAAACAGTGCACACGTGGCACTTTGCACATACCCCCCCTCTTTTGTTTTCCTAAGCAGCTCTAGCCTGTGCCCAGCGTGTCGGGTGTCCTTTGCAAAAAGGCTCCGGTTTCTGGTTTAACCGCGGTCCCCATTTGTGCGTGGCAGCCTTGCGCCCAACCAGCTGCTGTGGGACCGCAGGGCCACAGGCATGTCATCCGCTTAGGCTAGAGTAGACTGAGTATAAAAGTTTTCACGAATCGATTAAATTCAAATCTTTTCCTAATTATTTCAAATTCAAATATAATTTTGTTTTTAAATAACTTTTCAAATATTAATCCAAATAATACAAATAATATATGTTTTTGAATCAGAAAATTGTAAGGATTTCAAATATGCTATTCAAATTACCTTTTGCCCATTTAAAATTTCCAAGTTGAGTTAAATTACAACAAATGCCACTGGAACTTAAATAATTAATAACTTTTGAAATATAACTCCGAATTTAGCAAATGATATGTCTAAAATGATCAGCTCGACGAGACATTTCTGTTTATGCTATCCTTGACTTCAATTGCAGCATGCATCATGTAAATATGTAATATACAGCAACTAATATGACAATAAAATGTGGCCAAACCTTAATAAAATGACTTATTCTTGTATACCACACCTCACCCATGCCATGCTACTTTATTGCCATGCAACTTGTGCATCATTCATCATGGCATGATTGTTTGCTTGTCGCATTTTATTCCTATGCTTGTGCACTCTATTTATGTTGGCCCTTGTTTGTTTGGTTCTTCTTTCGAATAGACGCTGAGCAGGGGATATATCAAGAGAACCAGGAGCACTACCCAGATCCGTCTCTCGCTTCAACTGAGTTGCCAGGCAAGCACTTCCACATGCTTGCATACATACAGTACCTATTTCCTCTATCTTATTCTTGCATCATTGAGTCGCGAATTGCATTAAATTGAATCCCAAGCATTGCATAGCCTTTACTTTAAACCCCACCGAGCTTGTTCCTCCATCCCATGAGCCATTACTACAGGAGTTGTTTGAGACATGCGAGTCGTAGAACAACATGTGTAGGGTATGTGAGAGTCTGATGGATAACGAGGTACCTAAACAACTTAACCTGAGTAGTAATGGGATAACTAATGAAAGCGGCACCGGTGAGCAACATCTGCTATTTGGTTTTTCCAGCTCACTTGTGTCCCGTAAGACCCCGAGTACTTGATTCCTGTTCCAAGATTTATTCGCGCTATCCACATCCGGAGGCTTATGGGACCCCCGAGCCGAGCTTGATTGATCTTATTTCTTGGGGCCACAAACTAGTTTGAGGTTTTATTTACTATCCCGTACTTATGCCATGCTACTTCAGATTTACGATTGCGAGGAGCACACTGATCTTTAGGAATTGTGACCCGTTACGCTGTATCGACAAGCCCAGTTTGGGTTCCCGATTCTGCCATCGGCCCCACAAACCTCGGGTCCGCCTTGAAGTCACTAACTTCGCTATGGTGTACTCAAGGGTGGCCCCCTGAAATATTTCTGAATCCTGTGATTGCTTTGTCGTGAAGACCTCGTTGGGTTTTGATTTGGTTTTTCCGAGGTTGATCGAGTGTGTGTTGCTATTTTTGCACCCCGGCCGGGTTAAAACTTTCTGAAAGCCGTGTCTGCGGTTATGGACGACTTGGAGCATAGTTTCTCGATCATAGACAAGCATAACTAAAGTACCGCTTTAATCTGACTAAGTAATTCGACTAGTTAATAGTGCAACACTCATGGAATGGTTAATAAAATTGCCAACGGATGGGGGTTGTTCGTCCGCTTCCTCGTTGGTAAGCGAGGAGGAGGATGGATCTGATGATATTACTATTATAACTGTTGTCATTAATTCACGGACATCCGTCTATCATTGGTTAGGCGGATGGTTAGCGTTTATCTGTAGAACTGCTAGGGTTTATCTTTTGCTGCAATTGCATCACCCCAGGTTGTGTCCCCTTTAGAGGCATTAAGACTTGTTGAGTACCCTTAGGGTCTCACACGATAAATTATTGGTTCGATGAATGTACCCTCGCAGGATCTTTGGGTGGAAGAGGCTGATGATGTGGGCAACGATCGTTCGGTGTAGAGATTCCGGGAACGGGGATCCGTGAGATCTGTGGGCGGGATGTGCTTATTTCTGTGGCATCTTATGCCGATTTGCTTCTTATCCGTACTCGGACTTTGTTTGCCGCTTCCGCGTGATACTCTGATGTGTGATGTATGAGGAATTATCCTAAAATATTATATCTATCTAGTTCATTTGAATCTTGCTGTATGGCGTTGCTATATTTCCTTTTTTTAGATGGTATGGCTCTGATGTACTCTTGTATGGTGGCTTGCATACATACTCATTTGTGTATGTAGTTGATCCCTTCGCCTGCCGATTACGCCGCCCGTATAGGTCCCGATGAGATGGAAGTGGTTGGGACGGTCGAAAGGTCTACCCGTGAGTGGCTTTTGGGGCCCCACCGTACTATTTCAACCACTACCGCTCATCCAGGCTTGTATCTAGGAGCGTAATTCACCGAGGTAGTTACAATTGGTATCAGAGCCATCCGACCTTCGTGGTCTCAATAAACGGTCGTTGTCAGTCTAGCAAATATTTTGGTAGTTATGTATACTAGGGAAAAAACAAAACGCGAGAGTAGGACTGCTTCCACTTTTCTTCTTACCCACCCACCCACCCTTTTCTGGTAAGGAAGTGCACCGTTTTCAATCCTCTTCTTAAAATTCAAACTAGGATTCACGTGTTCTGGGTTTCCGTAGTACCATAGGTTGTGTGTGTGTGTGTGTATGTAATTCCTTGTCTATCTGTTGCATCCAAGTTGTTATCTAATCAGCCTTTGGTTATCAACTGTTGGTACATTCCATACCGACAGGCTTTTGTAAACCGACGCAATCTGTCTTACTCTTTGTATCCGATGCTATCTTGTTTGGGGTGTTCGTTTCCGTAGTTACCAATCTTTAGGTTTCGTCGTGAGAAGAAGGGGTTAGGATATGTGTTCCACTTGTTCATGTGCGGAGTAATGATTTGAGTGCGGGATGGAGTCGCGACCATACCACTACTCTTATCATTCGCTTTTGTATATTGAATCGGTAGAGTCACTAATCTTGATTCGTTAAGTAATTTTGCGCATCTATTGGTATTTTAATGCCGAAATTTGTGGAAAATTTTTCTTTGATATATTTGTGTACCACACTCCTTTTCAAATGTGCGATATGCTTAATATCTTTTAGGTGCTTTGAACTTTGTTGATATTTTAATATCATCTCGAGAATTGTATCCTTTAATCTTGGTTAATTCCATCTTGGTACTATTTTGGATTATTATCATTCTCCATTATAGTACTGACTTGTGTTTTATATCAATGACAGGATGGCTCCACCACGCCGTTCTGATGAGGACATACCACCTGAACTGGGCTCCGCGCTGTCAAACATCGCTAATGCTTTGGCAGCAATGCATCAGAACCAACAGCGCTTTGAGGAGAGTGTTCGGAGGAACGAGTTTGCTCCACTACCTCCACCTCCCAAGCGAGGAGACATCAAGAGCTTCCTGAAATTCAACCCTCGTCAGTTTGATGTTTCTGATCGACCACTGGACGCGGATGATTGGTTGCGTGAGATGTCAAGGTTGCTCGAGACTGCTGATGTTCCGGAGCAGGAGTGGGTCAAGTGTGCTACTCACCTTCTGAAGGGAGATGCAGCTCTCTGGTGGGAGAATTACTTGAAGGCAAGCTGCACTGGTTTCCAGCCTACTTGGGAAAGGTTCACTGGAGCGTTCAAGGAGCAGTTTCACGAGATTGTAATGGAAAGGATGAAGGAAGCTTTTCTCAACCTGAAGCAAGGAAATGATAACGTCAACACCTACATCAGGAACTTCATGAATCTATCTCGTTATGGTGGCGATGAGGTATCAGATGACAAGAAGAAGCAGAAGAGGTTCAGGCAAGGGCTCAATGCGTCGATCAAGTATGCAATCACACATTCAAGGCCGGCATCTTTCACTGAACTACTGACACACCGCAAGAGGAAGCAAGCAGGCAAGTGTTTGAGGAGTCCAAGAAACACAACAGGGATGCATCAAGCTCTTCAGTTATGGCAGCTCCTTCTAAGCGGCGTGTCTGGGTTTCTAACACCCCACCGTCGCTCCCGGCTCCACCAAGACCTGCAGGTTACGCGTCAAGGCCACTAAACTCCATCACTGCGGCTCCCAGGGGCTACAACCACCACTACCCTGGAGCGCCTGGCGGAGTCCCGGGCTATGTTGCTCCACGTCCACCTGGTGTCTGCTTCACGTGTGGAGATCCTGGACATCTCAACTGGAACTGTCCGTTGAAGAATAAAGCTCTCCCTCCACCCCCGCCAAGATCTGCAGCAAGCTCTCCTATGGTTCGTGCACCACCACCTCGGGCTCTCAACATCAACACCAAGCCCGGGTCTGCGGTTGTTCGTGCCAACTGTGTCAACGCCACTCAAGCTGAGCATGCACCTGGAGTTGTGATGGGTATGCTTCCCGTTAACTCAGTCCCTGCACGAGTTTTGTTTGATTCTGGCGCATCGCATTCTTTTGTTTCGCATAAGTTTGCACAAGAGCATGACCTGGATAGGGTTCCTTTATCACGTCGTCTGGTGGTGCTATCTCCTGGTTCAAACATGAGGGCTGCTCATATCAGCCATGGCAATCAAATTGAGATTGGTGGCTCTTCATTCTCGGCTTCTTTAATTCTTCTGGGCAATTCTGACATTGATGTCATCTTGGGCATGGATTGGTTAACAGCAAATGCAGCTGTGATTGATTGTGCTGAGCGCTCAGTTTCTTTGAAGATTCCTGAAGGCCATATAGTCTTTTCTCCAAGTCTGACTCCTGCTGTCGAGCTCTTCTCTTTGGCGGCTCTGAATGATGATGCTATGGAAGCTATTCAGAGTGGTCTGTGAGTTCCGATGTCTTTCTGAAGAGTTGCCGGGTATGCCTCCGGATCGTGAGGTTGAGTTTGTGATTGAGCTTGAACACGAACGGCTCCTATCTCCAAGCGGCCTTATAAAATGGGTCCTTCGAGTTGGCTGAACTCAAACGACAACTTGATGAACAAGAGAAGTTGGGTTTCATTCAACACAAGATGCCGTCTTGGGGTAGCCCAACAATCTTTGTGAAGAAGCGTGATGAACCGATAGACTCTGTGTTGACTACCGGGCTCTCAATGCTAAAACCATCAAGAACAAATATCCCTTCCGGGATTAATGATCTATTCGATCGCCTAGTGAGCTGTGGTGTTCTCTAAGCTGGACTTGAGAAGTGGTTATCACCAAATCAAGATTTGCAAGGAAGATGTGCCCAAAACAGCTTTCACCACCCGCTATGGCCTGTATGAGTACACGGTCATGTCTTTCGGACTCACCAACGCACCTGCTACCTTCTCGAGGCTGATGAACTCGGTTTTCATGGAGTACCTTGATAAGTTCGTTGTGGTCTATCTGGATGACATCCTGGTCTATTCCAAGTCTAAGGAAGATCATGAAGAACACCTGCGGTGTGTCCTAAACAAGCTTCGTGAGAACCGCTTGTATGCAAAGTTCTCTAAGTGTGAGTTTTGGCTGCCTGAAGTAACCTATCTTGGTCATGTCATCTCTGCCAAGGGCATTGCCGTCAACCCGAAAACTGTGAAGACAATTGTTGAATGGCTTCCTCCTGTTAATGTCAAAGAAGTGCGGAGTTTTCTTGGTTTGGCTAGTTATTGCCGCTGCTCGAGAACTTCTCGAAGATAGCGAAGCCTCTTACCGATCTCCTCAAGAAAGGCAAGAAATACCTGTGGACTCCTGCATGTCAAGCAAGTTTTGAGACACTCAAAGAGAAGCTCACTTCCACGCCAGTCTTGGTTCCTCCGGATACATCTAAGCCTTTCCAGATATTCTGTGACGCCTCTTTGCAAGGATTGCGGTCCTTATGCAAGAGAAGCGGTGGTTGCTTATGCCTCTCGGCAGTTGAAGACGCATGAGATCAACTATCCCACATGACCTCGAGCTCGCAGCGATTGTCTTTGCTTTGAAGCTATGGAGGCACTACTTGCTTGGTAACTGCTAGAGATCTTTTCTGACCACAAGAGTTTAAAGTATATCTTCACTCAGCCTGATCTCAACCTTCGGCAGAGGAGATGGATTGAAGCAATCAATGACTTTGATTTGACCATCAACTACACTCCGGGCAAAGCTAATGTCATGGCCGATGCGCTTAGCCGTAAAGCTTATGTCAATAACCTCATGATGGAAGAACAACAGCCTCTCTTGTGCGAGGAATTCCGTCAGCTCAACCTGGAAATTGTGGAACAAGGGCATCTCCTGAACCTTCTGGCTACTCCTCTCTTGGAAGAAAAGATTCGCTCTCGTCAGCTTGGTGGTCCGCACACCAAAAATATCATCTCTAAACTTGAGCTTCCGAAGTATGAGTCCTTCCACGTTGATGATCAAGGCACGCTTTTCTTTGAACACCGGATGTTTGTTCCGAACTACCCGGGTTTGAGAGAGCAAGTTCTCAAGGAGGCGCATGATTCGGTTCTTTCTATCCATCCTGGCAGCACAAAGATGTACATGGACTTGAAAACACAATATTGGTGGCCTGGTTTGAAACGGTATTGTGCCAAGTATGTCTCGGAATGTGATGTCTACCGCAGAGTGAAAGCTGTCCATCCGAAACCATTCGGTCTTCTACAGCCATTGAAACCTCCGGAATGGAAATGGGAGAAAGTAGAGATGGACTTCATCACTGGCTTTCCAAGGACGCAGAAGGGCAACAATGCAATCTTTATTGTCATCGACAGGCTTTCTAAAGTGGCTCATTTCTTCCCCGTCAAGGAAACAATTTTTGGAATTCAGTTGGCTGAGCTCTATATCAACAGAATTGTCTCTCTGTATGGGGTTCCGCTTGAGATCAGTTCAGACCGTGGGAGCAGCTTCACTTCAAAGTTCTGGGAGAGTTTCCAAAATGCTTTGGGAACAAAGTTGAACTTCAGACGCTTACACCCTCGATCGCAAGGACAAGTGGAAAGGATCAATCGATTATGGAGGACATGCTTCGTGCTTGCGTCATCTCTTTTGGCATGAAGTGGGAGGAATGTCTTCCTTATGCTGAATTCTCTTACAACAACTTTCCGTAAGAGTCTCAAGATGGCACCATTTGAGGCTCTCTATGGTCGCAAGTGCGTAACTCCGATTGGTTGGTCGGTGCGAAAGAATCTGGTTTGGCCCTGACATTGTAACTCAAGCAGAGGAGAAGGTGCATATCATTCTTGAGAACCTGAAGATTGCTCAAAGTCGTCAGAAGAGCAATTATGACAGGAAGCACACGGATATGGTGTATGCCCCTGGTGATCTCGTATACCTTCGTGTCACTCCCATGAGAGGAACACACCGCTTCGGTATCAAAGGAAAGTTGGCTCCTAGATACATCGGTCCTTTCAAGATTCGTGGTAGAAGAGGAGAAGTTGCTTATGCCCTGGAACTCCCGGAAAAACTCAAGGTTCATGATGTTTTCCACATCTCTCAGCTCAAGAACTGCTTCAAAGATCCCGGCAGGACCGTGGATCATGAGCTAATCGATATCCAAGAAGACCTGTCTTATCAAGAACACCCCACCAAAATCCTTGAGACCGCAGAAAGAAGGACTCGCAACAAGTCCATCAAGTTCTGCAAGGTGCAGTGGTCACACCATTCTGTTGATGAAGCCACTTGGGAGCGTGAAGATGAACTCCGTGTTAACTATCCTACCCTCTTTGTGTCTTCTTCTTCTTCCTAGAATCTCGGGGCGAGATTCCTGTTTAGTGGGGGAGAGTTGTAGCATCCTAGTTGTCTAACACCTGTAATGCTACTTGATCTAGTAATAAAAGGGCCACTTCCTACATATAATTGTTGCATCATCATCATATCATGCTCATGTCATCATGCCACCTTGCATTTGAAAATCATATAAAACCCCTTCTTGTTTGGTTCTTATCTCATGTGCATTATTAATTGTATTTGGTTCTTGATATGTTGTTAAATGCCCAAGTTGATTTGGGGCATATCTCTTATTGCCTCCACCACATTTTCTTCACCACCTTGTTTTTCCACCATCCAACTAATATGAGCTTGGCAATTTAATTGAGTTTTACTTCTAGCTCATGTGGGTTGGGATGGATCAAGTTCTAGCTCCACATGCTCCCTTGTATGCACCATGTTGTTTTCACAATATTGGTATAGGAGAGCCACATGGCCACCCTTGCATGTCTTGTGAGTGTGACCCTAACTCTAGCTCCCATATGTGTTGTTTTGGGGTTATCATCATGTTGGGATATTTTGTGGGCTTAATCAATATCTAGTGGCATACACACACTAGCAAGTCCCATTGTATCTCAGATATGGTCATCTCCATTTAATCCACATGGGACATCCTTTTTAATTCCTTTTTCTTGGTCTTATTCCAATTTTTGGAAATGCAAAATAATAATGCCATGTAATAACATTGTTTTCACAAGAATCATCAGGGCATTAAATATTCTGCATGGGCCATGCAAGTACCATCTTGTGCTTGTCATTGGTTTTTATCTGGTTTTTGGGTGGATCATCTCCATCTCTTTTTCTCTTTTGGCTTGATATATGTTGATCTTGCATAAGCCCTAAACCCCCACATCTCTCTCTCCCCCTCTTCTTCTCTTTTTTTTTCCATACAATCCCCCAAAGAGAGGGATCGGGTTCCATTACCATCAGATAACGGAACAACAACCACACACAAAAAGAACGTCATAGTACTGACCCACCTAGGGGGTCAAAAAGGAAACAGAAGTTCAACTTACACACTAACCAAACTAGACAGAGAGATAGGAAGGGAGATGGAGACGCAAGAACACCGCCCAAAGGCTAGTGAGAAACTGTCCGAAACATAACATCCCAAAAGGAACACAAAAGTTGAAAGCCACACCAACGCTAGACTTTTTGTATTTTCTGCCAGTCTCCCAGTTGCTTTTATCTTCCAGTTCCGGAGCTCCACGACCACGATCACCAGAAATAGCAGGCAAACCTACAAAAGGAACAGGGGCCACATCCATAGCTGCCGCATCAGCCAACGCGTTCTGCTGAAGGGTGTCTGCCCCAGCTTGCAGCACCACCCGGTCGTCCTCCCCATGCAAACCTGCCCAATATCGAATGAATACACAAGCATATAAGATCAAATCAACAGGTGAGTTAATGAGCTTTTTTTCAAAGCAAGCTCTATTCCTAAGTTTCCACATAGCCCAGCAAATAGCCGCCACCACCGTAATCTGCACATTCCTACTAACCCCCACAAACTGAGAGGCCCACCAAAAGTACTGAGAAAAAGAACCAGGTCTATTTGTAGCACCAACAGTTCTGGCAACCACCCCCCAAACATATTTAGCAGCCACACACGAAAAGAACAGGTGCCCAATGCTCTCATCCTTCCTACAAAACCGACAGGTAAAATCTCCAACCCACTTCTTTCTCCTCATATTGTCTTTGGTGAGAATCGCATTATGCCAAATAAGCCATAACCAAATCTTAATCTTCAGAGGGATTTTTGCTTTCCACAGATGTTTAAAACTTCTATCAATCCCCACGTTTGACAGATGCGTATACATTGACTTAACAGAGAATTTGCCATATTTACTCCACATCCACACTGGCCTGTCCTTTTCCTGACTCAGACACACCCCAGATAACAAATCTTTCAACTGCTCCTGATGATTCAACCCATCAAAATCCAACCATCTCCTAAAAGAGAGACGCCATCTTTTTTTTGCCATGTCTGCCACTGTGATTTTTTGGTTCTGACAAACATCAAATAAATCAGGGAACCTATCCTTCAAGGGTAAATTCAGACACCAAGCATCGTGCCAAAAATCAGTCAATTCCCCATTACCAATCTTCATTCTCCTACCAGCCAAATAAAAGCCCCTAAGCTTAATCAAATCATGCCAACATGGAGAATCACTTTGCCTGTGTTTTACATTACTAATCCCACCTTTTCTCAAATATTTTCTTCTCACAAAATCTTGCAGGACCTTCCTCACCTCAAGACGCCACCACCATTTACATAGCAAACAAATGTTAAAGAGCGATATTCTTAATCCCACCCATCCCTTTTCCAGGCCTACACATACTTCCATTTCACGGATGATATTTCTTCTTGCCCACTTTCCCATACCAAAAGAAAGCCCTAGTTTGTTTCTCAATTTCTTCCACATTCGACCTATGTAAGAGAAACATAGTCATAGGATAAATGACCACACTAGAAACACAAGCGGATTTTAACATGTCTCCCTCCAGGGACAAAGCTCCTCCCATCCAACCATCCAATTTTTTCTTCAACCTATCACCAACAAAGCCCATTTCAGCCTTGAACATCTCCTGCTAGAAACAGTAAAACCCAAATACTTAATAGGCCACTACCCATCCGACAATTAAACATCTCAAATAATTGGACAATTTCTCCTCATCCTCTAACACCATCATCACCTCACTCTTCTCAAAGTTAATCTTGAGACCGGACATGGATTCAAACAAATATAGCGAATTTTAAATTTCGAGCCCCTCAGATCTTCCTTAATAAAATGAATGGTATCATCAAGATATTGTAGAATGGCAATTCCTTTATCAAACAAATTACCAACCAAACCTGTAAACAACCCACCAGCCTGAGCATTAGACACCATCTTAGCCAAACATTCCCCAGCCAAATTGAACAAGAAAGGAGAAAAGGGGTCCCCTTGCCTAACCCCCTTAAAACTGCCAAAGTAAGGACCAGTTTCCCCATTGACCTTAATCGAGAGTACCGAGTCACAACACTTTTAGCCAAATCATCCAATCATCACTAAAACCTTTACGCTTGCAACAATAGAACAAAAATCGATTGACTTTGTCATAAGCTTTCTCAAAGTCAATTTTCAAAACCACACCTCATTGCTTCGACTTTTCGACTCTTTCAAAATCTCATGCAATAAAGTCACACCATCCGCAATAAACCTCCCTTTAATAAAAGCCCGCAAGTATCGATTAATTTCCCCATCACAGCTCATTCTAACCGCTGTGGTCTTGGTAAAAATCTTAAACAACACCTGAAGCAGACAAATAGGTCTATATTTCTGAATCCTATCAGCATCATCACCTTTTGGCAGCAGAGTAATCACCCCATAGTTAATACTTCTTAAATCAATCTTATGAGCAAAGAAATCATCAAACACAGCCATAACATCTGATTTAATAACTCCCCAACAATGCTGATAGAATTCAATAGGAATCCCATCAGGACCAGCAGCCTTATTTTTCTCCATCTGATCAATAACTTCTTTAATCTCTTTCTCAGTAAAAGGCACTCCCATTTTCTCCCTATCATCTTTAAGTTTCTCCCAATCCTGCCAATTATCGTCAGCAAGCCTAATAGAAAACCCATCAGCAGGCCCAAACAAAGATTTATAATAACTAGTGGCATGTTTCAGGAGATCATAGGTCCCCCGAATCTCATTTTCCCCATCTTTCATTGAAAAAATCATTTTCTTCCTCCTCACCCCATTAGCAATCCTATGAAAATACTCAGTATTATTGTCACCCCGAAGCAACCAATTGTCCCTTGATCTTTGCTGCCAAAATCTCTTCTCATTTTCATAAACCTCCATCAGCTCTTTCTGAATAATCGCTCTTCTATGAAGTTGTTCATGAAGTAAAATCAGTTCCTCAATACTTTCAAGTTCCATCAACTCATCTACCAACCTCTTCTTCCTTTTCTTTTCCTCTCCCTTAAATGGACCCCCAACCTTTCAAATCGTTTCGACATTTTGAGTTTTTTCGCAATCTATCCAAACTGTTCTTGCCATTCACATGTTTTTTCCAAACTTTCTCCACTCGCCAAAAATCATCACATGTAACCAACTTTTCTCAAACTGAATTCTCTACCCCCGTGTTCTTGCCCTTCCATAGTATCGGATCAAAGGACTATGATCGAGACCTCCCTAGACAACTTGTGTCTTGTAGCAAGAGGAAACAACTTCTCCCATTCTCGACAAACTAAGATTCTATCCGTTTCTCAAAGTCGGATTCTTCTGATTGTTAGACCAAGTAAATTGCCCACCAGACATACAGATCTCTCTTAACCCATAAGCATTGATAATTGAATTAAACATGTGTCCCCACTTGTTCAAAACATGACCTTTGTTCTTTTCAGAAACACACCTGATCACATTAAAATCACCTCCTACCAACAAAGGAATAGTTTGATCCTGACAAACCTCAGCTAATTCAACCATAAATTCCTCTTTATTCTCCTCTTGGGAAGCCCCATACACAATCACCAGATGCCATTGAATCTGTTTCAAAACATCAAACACCTTCAACTTAACATGAAATTTACCCACAGACACACCAACCTGGGTCAATTTAGAGGAACGTAGGCCCCCCCAAAATGCCCCCAGATTTTCCAACAGATGGCAGCCAACTCCAGGAAAATTGATTCATAGGATCAATCCTTCTGAAAAAAGCCTCAGAATAATCCTTCTTAATAGTTTCCTGTAAACCAATAAAATCCACCCTCTCCTGCCTCAACAAATTATTCAAATAAGCACCTGCACCTTTCTTCCCCACACCCCTAATATTCAAAATAGCCCCTATCATAAAACGGATTTTCTCTCCCTTGTTCCAGTCACAATACCACTCATAGGGTGGTAATTGTGAACCTTCACAGCAGCAGCCTTTAACTTTCTCTCCCTCATAACAGAACGAGTTCTCAACTTTTTATTTTGTCTTCTAGAAATCACAGGGAGTGAATTCTTCCTCATCATTACTAGCCTCCTTCCAATCCAGAAACAACACCTTCTCATTCATATCAGGAGCACAATCATTCACTACCTGTCTCCTATCCTGCAAACTATGTCTAGCAATCTCTAATTCTTTTAAAGAGTTAATATGTTCCAAAGATATAGAAGAAGCATCAATCCCCATTTCCAACGCTCTATGCATAATAACATCATCATCCAGAACAGCAAAAAAATTATGTAAATTTAGATTTGTACCTGAAAGGTCTCTAGGATTTTGTTGAGCCAAATGTCCTTCAGCCAAGTTTCTAGCACCACCTTGATCAATCACCCTCGAGCTCCTTCTAATACCCTGTTGTTCTTCCACATTGACCACCGGATCAGATTGAGAATCCACACTTTCCTGGGTGGAACCATTAGGTTGAGATAAACCAATAGCCACTATTTCCTGATCCTGATTGACATCTTCCATGTCCTGAGCACCCTCCAACCCAGAACCCCCAACAGCACCTTTTTTCTCACTATCAACAGAGGACCCAAAAGAAACATCAGTAGAAGCACTATCATTCCTTGCATGTGCACCCTCCTCTTGCTCATTCTCCTCTTCCAGCAGATGCCCATATTGCTTCATGAGTTCATAATGTTTGTCACTACTATTATCCTTCAACAGCCCCCCTCTTCTTCTCTTGATCTTGCTTGATCTTTGTTGGAGCATGCATGCTTCTACCCCCTAGCTCTCAACTCCCTTCTCTCTCTAATCCTCTACCTAGGTCTCTCTATCACCATACCCCCATACCCCATCTTGGCTAAATCCTAAGCTACACCTAAACTAACCAAAACCCTAGCTAACATGTCCCCCTCTCTCTCGGCTTTCCTCTCTCTCCCACCTAGCTAGCCCACGGTCACCCTCTATCCTGGCCACCTCTCCCCGCCTCTAGCTACCAACCCCAAACCCTAACCTAGCTCTACCCGGCGTAGCTCTAATCTACCCGAGGCTACCCCTCTCTCTCCAGCTCCTCCTCTGCCTTGGGGCCCCACCCGAGCTGCCTGCCTCCCAGACCACCCTACCCACTGCCCGGCCCGTGCCTAGCTACCTGGCGACCCATGCACGTGAGGAAGGACAAGGTGGCACCGAGGCCACCTTTCCATCTTCCCTCCCCACGCAACCTCACCTGCCCTCTCGTTCTTATCCTCCCCTCGCCCCTCTAGCCTCCCCAGATCCGCCTGATGACGCCTCGTCTTCCCTTTCTCTCTCCTCTACCTAGCCTCATTCACCGTCGGACTTCCCTTCCACCCATCCTCCTAGGCGGTGGCGTGGCGCTGCGGTTGTCGAGGAAGCTCCGTCGAACCTCTGCAGACCGCCCAAGGCCGTCGCAAGGAGAAGCCCAGGGAACCTGGACGCCAAGCAAGCCGATGCAACCCTAGGTCGTCGAGCTCCTCGCCTCGTCGTCACTGTACCGCCTCGATCCGACGCCAAGAACCTCCCATGCAGAAGCTCAGCTCCCTCCCAGACATCCTTGCCTTCGTCGCCATTGTCTGGTCGCACCGCGCGTTTCGTCGAGCGCCCTCGGGGTGCTGCCAGACGCAGTGGTTGCTGTGTCTGGCGTCGTGATAGTCCTCATCTAGCCCGCGCCCTCCCTCCTGTCAACAAACCTAGTCCAGCCCAGTGGTTGCCGCCTCCGCGCGCCCCAGATCGCTGGTTCGATCCCCCTTGCCGCGCCAGCCGCTGCGTTTCCGTCAGTTGGTTCAGAGAGAAGAGAAACAGTGCACGCGTGGCACTTTGCACATACCCCCCCCCTCTTTTGTTTTCCTAAGCCGCGGTCCAGCCCAGGCCCACTGTCGGGTGTCCTTTGCAAAAGGCTCCGGGTTTCAAGTTTAACCCAGATCCCCAGCTGCGTGGCAGCCTTGCGCCAACCATCGGCTGTGGGACCGCAGGCACGGGCCCGCATGTCATCCGCTTAGGCTAGAGAGCTACCAGTAAAAGTTTTCTGTGCGCCTATGTTACCCAGTCATCCTGGCCCCACATGTAAGCGTCTGTGGTTAGATTAGACTGAGTATAAAAAGTTTTCCTGAATCTGATTAAATTCAAATCTTTTCCTAATTATTTCAAATTCAAATATAATTCTGTTTTTAAATAACTTTTCAAATATTAATCCAAAGAATACAAATAATATATGTTTTTGAATCAGAAAATTGTAAGGATTTCAAATATGCTATTCAAATTACCTTTTGCCCATTTAAAATTTCCAAGTTGAGTTAAATTACAACAAATGCCACTGGAACTTAAATAATTAATAACTTTTGAAATATAACTCCGAATTTAGCAAATGATATGTCTAAAATGATCAGCTCGACGAGACATTTCTGTTTATGCTATCCTTGACTTCAATTGCAGCATGCATCATGTAAATATGTAATATACAGCAACTAATATGACAATAAAATGTGGCCAAACCTTAATAAAATGACTTATTCTTGTATACCACACCTCACCCATGCCATGCTACTTTATTGCCATGCAACTTGTGCATCATTCATCATGGCATGATTGTTTGCTTGTCGCATTTTATTCCTATGCTTGTGCACTCTATTTATGTTGGCCCTTGTTTGTTTGGTTCTTCTTTCGAATAGACGCTGAGCAGGGGATATATCAAGAGAACCAGAGCACTACCGATCCGTCTCGCTTCAACTGAGTTGCCAGGCAAGCACTTCCACATGCTTGCATACATACAATACCTATTTCCTCTATCTTATTCTTGCATCATTGAGTCGCGAATTGCATTAAATTGAATCCCAAGCATTGCATAGCCTTTACTTTAAACCCCACCGAGCTTGTTCCTCCATCCCATGAGCCATTACTACAGGAGTTGTTTGAGACATGCAGTCGAGAACAACATGTGTAGGGTATGTGAGAGTCGATGGATAACGAGGTACCTAAACAACTTAACTCGAGTAGTAATGGGATAACTAATGAAAGCGGCACGGTGAGCAACATCGCTATTTGGTTTTTCCAGCTCACTTGTGTCCGTAAGACCCCGAGTACTTGATTCTGTTCCAAGATTTATTCGCTTATCCACATCCGGGAGGCTTATGGGACCCCCGAGCCGAGCTTGATTCAGTCTTATTTCTTGGGGCCACAAACTAGTTTGAGGTTTTATTTACTATCCTGTACTTATGCCATGCTATCAGATTTACGATTGTGCGAGGAGCACACTGCATCTTAGGAATTGTGACCCGTTACGCTGTATCGACAAGCCCAGTTTTGGGTTCCCAACGCTTCTGACCGCCCCAAACCTCGGGTCCGCCGAAGTCACTAACTTGCTATGGTGTACTCTAAGGGGTGTCCCCCTGAAATATTTTTGAATCCTGTGATTGCTTTATCGTGAAGACCTCGTTGGGTTTTGATTTGGTTTTTCCGAGGTTGATCGAGTGTGTGTTGCTATTTGTGCACCCCGGCCGGGTTAAAACTTTCTGAAAGCCGTGTCCGCGGTTATGGACGACTTGGAGCACAGTTTCTCGATCATAGACAAGCATAACTAAAGTACCGCTTTAATCTGACTAAGTAATTCGACTAGTTAATAGTGCAACACTCATGGAATGGTTAATAAAATTGCCAACGGATGGGGGTTGTTCGTCCGCTTCCTCGTTGGTAAGCGATGAGGAGGATGGATCTGATGATATTACTATTATAACTGTTGTCATTAATTCACGGACATCCGTCTATCATTGGTTAGGCGGATGGTTAGCGTTTATCTGTAGAACTGCTAGGGTTTATCTTTTGCTGCAATTGCGTCACCCAGGTTGTGTCCCTTTAGAGGCATTAAGACTTGAGTACCCTTAGGGTCTCACGATAAATTATTGGTTCAGATGAGCAGGTACCCTCGCAGACGGATCTTTGGGTGGAAGAGGCTGATGATGTGGGCAACGATCGTTCGGTGTAGATATTCCGGGAACGGGGATCCATGAGATCTGTGGGCGGGATGTGCTTATTTCTGTGGCATCTTATGCCGATTTGCTTCTTATCCGTACTTGGACTTTGTTTGCCGCTTCCGCGTGATACTCTGATGTGTGATGTATGAGGAATTATCCTAAAATATTATATCTATCTAGGTCATTTGAATCTTGCCGTATGGCGTTGCTATATTTCCTTTTTTTAGATGGTATGGCTCTGATGTACTCTTGTATGGTGGCTTGCATACATACTCATTTGTGTATGTAGTTGATCCCTTCGCCTGCCGATTACGCCGCCCGTATAGGTCCCGATGAGATGGAAGTGGTTGGGACGGCCGAAAGGTCTACCCGTGAGTGGCTTTTGGGGCCCCACCGTACTATTTCAACCACTACCGCTCATCCAGGCTTGTATCTAGGAGCGTAATTCACCGAGGTAGTTACATAGATGGACATGGGGGAAGCGGACTAGTGCGAGAGAGGGATGACGCCTGAGCACCATTTGCTCACCAGGAGGCGATTGAGGGGGTCGGCGAAGCGAACGGCGGCCGGAATCAAAGGCGACAGCGACGGCCGGAGCTCAGGAAGGGGCGGTTGATTGCGTCGACTGGGGGCGGCGACGGCGAGGGCGTCCACCAGGGGCGAGGCCACGGCGAGGCGGCGAGGATGGACGCCGCGGCTCTCTCTCTGTTTTCTCTGCGCGGCTTTCGATTTGGCTCTGGGGAAAGAAGGAAGGACGGCGCAAGATTAATACCCCTTTAAAACCGGTTGGGCTGAACCGGTGTTAAATTTGTTTCAAGATTACCCTTTAACACCGGTTCCAACCACGAACCAGTGTTAAAGGGAAAAGTCTTAAACGAATAATCGCTTCCCTTTAACACGGTTCGTCATTGAACCGTGTTAAAGGGGAACATTTATTTCATGCATTAAAGGTGTGGGGGCATTTATAATTCAAAAAATAGGATATGAATTTAGAAAATTCATATCTTATTCATTTCAACTCAGAAAATATGAATAATATATCATAATTTTCAGAAAAACAATATCTATCCATTCATGTAAAAACATTTTATATTTACTTTAGATGAAAATTTTCAAAATGATTAAAACACTTACATATAAATTTTGATTATTCAATTCAAACAAAAATAAATTGTCAAATCCTAAAACTTTGAACATAAGAAATATTAAGCATCTAAAAAGGAATCTAACCCTATTTTATTAGAGCAAATCATATTTTATTTTGTATTAACATTTTTGAACTGATTGGATATTTAAATGCCGCATCTTATGCTCGGAAAGTGGAAAATGCCTTTTTGGTGCGATAAAAAGGGAAACTTCCTCTTGCAACATTGTTTGCCATGCCATGATGCACATGTATGCACAATATGGCCATATTATCACAAACTATGCCTTGATTCTAGCCATAACATTGGTCATTTGATGCGAAAGCCAAGAAACCTCGAATAAGATAGGTCATTTTGTGAAGGAGATAGAACTGGAATTAAAATACAGAATGCAACTAATAGTAAGCTACATAAAGCACGACTGGAAATTAAGATACATAAAAGATTTGAAAATTAAGATACATGGCCAGATTAAGTAACAATCGGCTGAACTTGTTTTGGAATGTTGGAGTGATTCAGTCATGCTCCTGCCTACACATGTAATACACCTGTAATAGGGGTGAGTGTCGACATTATTTCGTAAGTGTCGATACTATGTCGAGCTGCTTGTACTATAAATAGGCATCCTTGTGAGTCCAGTCCTCCAGCCAGTTTGAGGCATCTCCAAGATGGTTTTCGAGAGCAGGGACACCACTACAGCCAGTTTTAGGGAGATGCCGACGGAGCCCAGTCCTCCGACATCTCCAAGAAACTGGTCATAGAGGCACTCCCTAATATGTGAAATTAGTTAGCTCTCAGGTGTATTGATCTAGTTAGAGAAGTTACAAGATGCAAGATGGTTTTCGAGAGCAGGGACACCACTACGGCCAGTTTCAGGGAGATGCCGTTGAGCGGCCCTCCCAAGCATCTCCGAGAAACTGGTCATAGAGGCACTCCCTAATATGTGAAATTATTTAGCTCCTAGGTGTATTGATATAGTTAGAGAAGTTACAAGCTGCAAGATGGTTTTCGAGAGAAGGGACACCACTACGGCCAGTGTCAGGGAGATGCCGACGGAGCCCAGTCCTCCGGCATCTCCAAGAAACTGGCCATAGGGGCACTCCCTAATATGTGAAATTAGTTAGCTCCCAGATGTATTGATCTAGTTAGAGAAGTTACAAGCTGCAAGATGGTTTTCGAGAGCAGGGACACCACTACGGCCAGTTTCAGGGAGATGCTGACGGAGCCCAGTCCTCCGGCATCTCTAAGAAACTAGTCATCGAGGCACTCCCTAATATGTGACCGCGCGCGCGCGTTTGGAGATCATATCTTAATGGTAAGTACGAATCGGGACAACTTCTTCTCATAGTCCCGGTCCAGCCACAAAACAAGACTAACACTCAAGACATTTATTAATATTAAAAACTTAGACTACAAAACCGGTCCCCCCTATATATAGTCCCGGTCAATCCACAAACCGTGAAAGATATCCTTTGGTCAAGCCACAAACCGCGAAAGACATGAATTAGAGTTACATAATATGAGCATGAACTTCTTGGCATATGTACTTCCTTATGATCGCTTTAGACGTAACCATGGAGCATCTTCTTTACTTAACATAATGCTTGGGTCAGTTTTCACTGTGAAGGGCGGAATTTCATCAAACTTATTATAATCTTCTGACATGTCTATCTTGTCCTCGATTCCCACGATGTTTCTTTTCCCTGAAAGAACTATGTGACGCTTTGGCTCATCATATGATGTATTCGTTTGCATATTTTTTCTTTTATTTGGTCTAGAGGACATGTCCTTCACATAGAAAACCTGAGCCACACCATTGGATAGGACGAATGGTTCGTCTAAGTTCTTGTCTACCTTCATAAGATTATTTAGATCCACCGTTATCATTCCGTACTTCTTGTCTATCTCAACCCCTCCTCCTGTTAGCTTGACCCATTTGCATCGAAACAAGGAGACCTTAAAATTAGGTCCATAGTCAAGTTCCCATATCTCCTCTATGAACCCATAATACGTGGTCTTTTGCCCATTGTCTTCTGCTGCATCGAAGCGGACACCACTATTTTGGTTGGTGCTCTTTTTATCTTGGCCTATCGTGTAAAATGTATTCCCATTTATCTCGTACCCTTGGAAAGTACATACAGTCGAAGATGGTGTCACAGCCAACAAGTACGGTGATCTAGCAGTGGTGTTATTTGTGAGAAGTCTTTGCAGCCAGCCGCCAAAACTCGCCATGTGTTCACTTATAATCCATTCATCAGACTGCTCTGGGTGTTTGAGGCGTATTAAATTCTTGTGTTCATTGATATACGGGGCAACCAAGATAGATCTTTGTAAAACCGTGTAGTGTGCTTGATTGAGAGAATGCCTGTCCCTACATATCATTGATTTACATTCTAGGGTGCCTTTTCCACGTAGTCTCCCCTCATGTCGTGATTCTGGAACACCAATCGCCTTAAGGTCAGGAATAAAATCAACATAGAACTCAATGACCTCCTCTGTTATATAGCCCTTGGAGATGCTTCCTTCTGGCCTAGCACGGTTATGAACATATTTCTTTAAGACTCCCATGTACCTCTCAAAGGGGAACATATTGTGTAGAAATACAGGACCGAGAATGGCAATCTCTTCTACTAGGTGAACCAGGAGATGCGTCATAATATTGAAGAAGGATGGTGGGAACACCAACTCAAAGCTGACAAGACATTGGGCCACATCTGTCTGTAACCCTGGTAGGATTTCTGGATCAATTACCTTCTGAGATATTGCATTGAGGAATGCACATAGCTTCACAATGGGTACTCGAACATTTTCAGGTAGAAGCCCCCTCGATGCTATCGGAACCAATTGTGTCATAATCACGTGGCAGTCATGAGACTTCAGGTTTTGGAATTTTTTATCTGCCATATTTATTATTCCCTTTATATTCTACGAGAAGCCAGACGAGACCTTGATACTGCTCGGACATTCAATAAATATTTCCTTCTCTGCTTTTGTAAGAGCGTAGCTGGCAGGAGTTAAGTGGCATCGTTTACCCTTCGCGTTCTCAGGATGCATAGGCTCTTCAGGGTCTTTCAGACGTTGCTGGTCCTGTCGTGCTTCCGGTGTATCTTTTGTCTTCCCATACACTCCTAGGAAGCCTAGCAGGTTCACGCAAACATTCTTCGTCACGTGCATCAAGTCGATTGAAGAGCGAACCTCTAAGACTTTCCAATAGGGTATGTCCCAAAATATAGATTGCTTCTTCCACATGGGCGCGTGTCCGGCGTCGTCATTTGGAACAGATAGACTACCAGGACCTTTTCCAAAGATTACTTCTAGGTCCTTGACCATACCAAATACCTCCTCACCCAGGAGGACGGCTTCCTCCGGTTACGCCAGACGTTTGAAATGCTTGCCTTTCTTTCCCTCTTTGGATGCGAGTTGGAAGAAATCGGCGATACCCTAGGTACAACCTTCTTACATTTATCCAAATATATACTTTCAGTCTCATCTAAACAGTGTGTGCATGCATTGTATCTCTTGTTTATGCCTACGAAATGTTACTAAGAGGGTCAATCATTGATGGTTACGAAAGCGATGCTCATAGGTCAAATGGCTCCCCTTTGTGCTCATCCCACATCGTACACCTGGTTTGGCCCACACTGTAAAAGTTCTTCAACTAATGGCCTTAGGTACACATCAATGTCGTTCGGGTTGCCTCGGGCCTTGGATGAGCACGACATCATAATGAACTTCCTCTTCATACACAACCAAGGAGGAAGGTTATAGATACATAGAGTCACAGGCCGTGTGTGGATCGCAACCCTGCTCACCAAAAGGATTCATGCCGTCTGTACTTAGACCAAACCTTAAGTTCCTTGCGTCACGTGCGAAATCCGGGTACTCTCGCTCGACTTTTCTCCACTGTGACCCATCAGCGGGGTGTCTCAACATCGCATCTTTCTTACGGTCTTCCATGTGCCATCGCAACAACTTGGCATGCTCTTTATTTCTGAAGAGACATTTTAACCGAGGTATTATAGGAGCATACCACATAACCTTGGCAGGAACCTTCTTCCTAGGGGCCTCGCCATCAACATCGCCAGGATCGTCTCGTCTGATCTTATACCGCAGTGTAGTGCATACCGGGCATGCATCCAAATTCTCGTACTTCTCACCGCGGTAGAGGATGCAGTCATTAATGCAGGCATGTATCTTCTGCACGTCTAATCCTAGAGGGCAGACAACCTTCTTTGCTTGGTATGTATGTAACACCCTCAGAATCGGCCCTATGCAAGTTTTAGCAAAATTCGCCAAACCCGCATAGAAACGATTCGACGGTGCCCACCAGGCACTTTCGTGCGGGTGGAAAAACAAAGTAATAACATTACACAACAGTCCTCGATGGGACCCACAGAACAGATATATACAACAGCGACTCAAAGAGTCAAGAATACAAATATACGATACAAAGATCCAAATCACCTTGAAAATGGTCGAGCGTCCGACTACGGACAAGATGCAAATGGGGCTAAGAGCCCTGAAGAATAACCAATGGCGTCCATAACCCCTGCTGCCAAGCGGAAGGGTAACCTGCTAACGGCCGATCTCAAAACCTGCTTAAACAAAAGGTGCCGACAAAGGGCAAAGGAAAAGAAGGAGTCGATCTTGAGGCCGACACAGCGAGACTAGAATTGGCGGTCCTCGCCACATAGGTATGGTGGATCAAGCGGCGGCAAAGATGCACTAAACAACCTATAGAGACTCGATACATCTGGCGGATATCAGAGAGGGATAAGATTGACCTAACCGGATCCAACCTGAAGCTATCACCAAACAAACCCATCCTGGCGTTTCCCCCTCGTAACCAAACAAGGAGGTCAACCGAGGAACTCACACGGTTGGCAGTTTTACTTATTCAGTTATCGTTGCGGCAATTACTAGTCAGGTTTAGATAATCGTCCTGATAAAATAAGCAGTGGGCACTTTTAGTTAGTCATTCCGTTATAGTGGCAGCACTTACTAGTCAGATACAATTATCATGAGATAACCCCAACACCCAACAGTTGTTGATACTTTTGCTTAGCCATTCCGTTGTAGTGAAGCGATTACTAATCATATCGGAAACAAGTCATTTTAAAAGTAAGAACTTTAGTTATAGTTGTCTATGATCGACATCGTGCTCCAAGTCGTCCATAACCGCGACACGGCTTCTCGAAAAGATTTAACCTGCAGGGTGCACCAAAGTATCCACAGGCACTTGACCCTTTTGCGGATCGGTTAACATACACCCATCGGTATGTCGGGGCCTAGGTCACGACGTTCCTGCACCCAAAGCAAGCACCGGGGCCACCCCACTAAGTACACCAACGAAGTCGGCCGGTCTCGACGGACTCGGGGTTTTGACAATGGTGTGAACGACCAGGTCCCCAATCGGGATCGACACCGCGAAAACATTCCGCTTCCAAAATAAAGACAATGCAGTTACTCGCACAATCGTAAATAAAGCAAGAAAGCATGGCATAAGTACAGGATAGTAATAAAGCCCCAAACTACTTGTGGCCCCAAGACAATACTTTGAAATCGGTAATTATCAATGGGGACCATATCTCCCACACGTGGTTAGCGCTCGATCTCGAGCAGTGTCAAGAACTGGGTCCTACGGGACACAAGTGGTGATCGGAAACCAAATCTTACCTATCACCCACCGATGCCTCTGCTTAATTCAATTTTAGTTGTTAAACAGAATTAAAGTGATACAATAAGTAAACCATGATCATCTCCAACGCCAACATGCAAACCTCCAACAAAGGTGGTACTTGACGTCACACCAAACACTTGAGCAAGCGACTACGACACGGGTCCAACTATCTACCAAACAACGGTAATAGGATGTGTCCAAGGCTATATATGGCTGCAGGGATATCACGAACGAGAACTAGAGCATCGCAACACGATAGCAAAGATCAACGGAGGGAAGTAAATACTATAAAAGTAAGATAGGTAGAAAGAGGGAGATGCTCGCCTGAAAACATTGTCGAAAGGTTCCACCGAAGATCGGGGCGAAGCTCACATCAACTCAACGGCCTTATCCGCGAAGAAGCAAAACACTAGAAGAAACACCGGATGCGATATTTAATACAACGGCAGAAAATCGGCATGATGCATGTATGATGCATGACATGGCAAAGGTGCGGTGCAATTAGGTCATATTAAGCGGAACCGGGGTCCCGACAGTTATTAGATGGTTCAAGTTATTTAGAACCCCCGCAATTTAATTATTGTTTTGACAAGGCAAGATTATAGTATTGGTTCGCTACACAAGTTTAAATGAGGCCGATATGAGACTAGATTTGCCCGCATATGGGCCCCATATTTAGTTATTAGGTGAATCGGCATAAGGCCCCCAAACCACATAAGATGCATGCGAGATGACAATTAAATATGCAACAAGTTGATATCATGTTATAAAATAGGGTTCGAGGAAAGGGGTCACACATCAGAGGGGCTCGACGAACTTGGGTTCCGGGGTTCGGGGTCGGGGTCCAGGGTTCGACGGATCTGGGGTTCGGGGTTTGGCGGAAGCGTTCTCGGATTCCGGGGTAGTGGATCTTGTCGCATCCGGGGGTCTTCGGGTCACGTTGTCGGTCATGGCGTTCGGGACGAAGCACTTGTCGCATCGGGGGTTCTCGGCGTCCAGGGAGCAGAACTTGGGTCGGTGTCGGGGCGCATCGGATTCTTCCGGGCGGGGCGTTCTTATCGCATGCAGATCTTGTCGGGTTCGGTCTTTGTCTCCGGGAACGGGTCCTCAGGGTCTCGACAACTTCGGTTCTCTGTGGGCGATCTCGGCACTCGATGTCCGTGAAGTAGGACTTGTCGCACCTACCGTCTTCGGGTTCGCTCCAAACGGATCCATGTCGGAGTACTTGTCGTCCCATGAAGGGGATCTTGGAGCGGCGCCGGGTTCGGGTTCGGGGCGATGGAGGTCGGGGCCGGCTCGTGAGGTGACGTGGCAGGACAGGGCGAGCTCCGGGTCCTCGGCAGGGGTGGCGGTGTGCGGGGTGGGTTGGAGGCAGGTTGAGAGAGGAGAGAGAGAGGGTGAGAGAGGAGGTGGCCAGGCTGATGTGGCGGGTTGGGGTTGGTGGGGATTTGGGGAGGGGTGAGGTGGCGCATGGGGAGTGGCCAGGGTGATGTGGAGGGGGTGGGCTGGGTAGACTAGTTGGTAGGAATAGGATTAGATGGGGCTGATTGGGTGGGCCGTTTTATATTTTCTGGGGGTGGTCGTTCGGGTCGGAACGGCCCGTTCGACTGCCCCCGCTAAAATAATTTAATATTTTCATTTATTTTCAACGGACCGTTTGCACAACATATTTAATTAAAACAAAATATTCCGGAGTCCGGACTTTGTAGTTGAATTGAGATGGGGCGTTTTAGAAAACAAAACGGGCTTTGCGAAAATAGTTTTGGCAAACAATGCATGATGATGACGATGCAATGCACAAATTCAACGCGATTTTCTAGTAGTGGTTTTGCGGGATGCCACAATTCGACACCACTAACGATGGATCTCGCCCTCGAGATCCGCCTCATGGTACCGGAAGGAAGGTCGGCGATCTGCATCTTCTCGCTTCGTGTAGATCTTCGCGACACCACTAACAAGAGGTCGTTATCCGTGATCGTCGAGGGAGCACTCCGGAAAACAAAAAGGTCGGAGGTAGAGGTATCAACAAATAAAGCCACCTCTAGCTTCCGTGGACGGAGTAAAATTGCATCGACCCACCATTCGATATACAAAGCAAATGATAAGAGTAGTGGTATGGTCGCGACTCCATCCCGCACTCAAAGCATTACTCCGTACACGAATAGACAGACTATGCAACCAACCCTCGGATTCAGACTGTAGATCTCGACAAGCGAGGTTCGGATCAAAGAAGTGATGCAGACTCTGCATCGGAGCTGGGGTAGAGATGACGTCGCGTCGGAAAACACCGGAAGGAACAAACAAGGAATACAGGATGGTAACACCGTAGACGGATTCCTCGGATAGCATGAAGACCGGATGTAGCAACACCGTTATCAAAGGGGGAAGCGAAACCACGAATGACGGAAACCCAACCGCGTGAAATCCTGGACTCGAAGAGGAAGGAGAGAGCAGATTCAAAACACGTCGAGATGAGAGGGGAATAGCAGAGGGATAAGGAGTAAAATCAGACCTAATCAGAGCTGTCCAACCGATTTTCAGAAATAGTTTTGACACTCTACTACGGCCGTTAGCTAGGTTAACCTACAGGCTGGACTTGTGGGGTATCGCAACTGCTGAGCTCTGATACAACTCTATAACACCCTCAGAATCGGCCCTATGCAAGTTTTAGCGAAATTCGCCAAACCCGCATAGAAACGATTCGAAGGTGCCCACCAGGCACTTTCGTGCGGGTGGAAAAAACAAAGTAATAACATTACACAACAGTCCTCGATGGGACCCACAGAACAGATATATACAACAGTGACTCAGAGAGTCAAGAATACAGATATACGGTACAAAGATCCAAATCACCTCGAAAATGGTCGACGTCCGACTACGGACAAGATGCAAATGGGGCTAAGAGCCACGAAGAATAACCAATGGCGTCCATAACCCGCTGAGCCAAGCGGAAGGGTAACCACTAACGGCGTCGATCTCAAAACCTTAAACAAAAGGGTGCCGACAAAGGGCAAAGGAAAAGAAGGAGCGTCGATCGAGGCCAAGACAGCGAGACTAGAATTCGGCGGTCCTCGCCTACATAGGTATGGTGGACTGAAGCGGCAGCGGCAGCATGCACTAAACAACCTATAGAGACTCGATACATCTGGCGGATATCAGAGAGGGATAAGATTGACCTAACCGGATCCAACCTGAAGCTATCACCAAACAAACCCATCCTGGCGTTTCCCCCTCGTAACCAAACAAGGAGGTCAACCGAGGAACTCACACGGTTGGCAGTTTTACTTATTCAGTTATCGTTGCGGCAATTACTAGTCAGGTTTAGATAATCGTCCTGATAAAATAAGCAGTGGGCACTTTTAGTTAGTCATTCCGTTATAGTGGCAGCACTTACTAGTCAGATACAATTATCATGAGATAACCCCAACACCCAACAGTTGTTGATACTTTTGCTTAGCCATTCCGTTGTAGTGAAGCTGATTACTAATCATATCGGAAACAAGTCATTTTAAAACAGTAAACTTTAGTTATAGTTGTCTATGATCAGACACTGTGCTCCAAGTCGTCCATAACCGCGGACACGGCTTCTCGAAAAGATTTAACCCTGCAGGGGTGCACCAAAGTATCCACAGCACTTGACCCTTTTGCGGATCGGTTAACATACACCCATCGGTATCGGCGGGCCTAGGTCACGACGTTCCCACTCCAAAGCAAGCAATCGGGGCCACCCACTAAGTACACCCGCAACGGTCGGCGGTCTCCGACGGACTCGGGTTTGCGACAATGGCTGTGAACGACCAGTCCCCAATCGGGATCCGACACCGCGAAAACATTCCGCTTCAAAAGCAAAGATGCAGCAACCTGCACAATCGTAATAAAGCGATAAAGCATGGCATAAGTACAGGATAGTAATAAAGCCCCAAACTACTTGTGGCCCCCAAGACAATACTTTGAAATCAGGTAATTATCAATGGGGCCCATATCTCCCCAATTGTGGTTAGCGCTCGATCTCGAACAGGTGTCAAGAACTGGTCCCACGGACACAAGTGGTGATCGGAAACCAAATCTTACCTATCACCCACCGATGCCTCTCGCTTAATTCAATTTTAGTTGTTAAACAGAATTAAAGTGATACAATAAGTAAACCATGATCATCTCCAACGTCAACATGCGCAAACCTCCAACAAAGGTGGTACTTGACGTCACACCAAACACTTGAGCAAGCGACTACGACGCTGGTCCAACTATCTACCAAACAACGGTAATAGGATGTGTCCAAGGCTATATATGGCTGAGGGGATATCACGAACGAGAACTAGAGCATCGCAACACGATAGCAAAGATCAACGGAGGGAAGTAAATACTATAAAAGTAAGATAGGTAGAAAGAGGAGATGCTCACCGAAAACATTGTCGAAAGGTTCCACCAAGATCGGGCGAAGCTCACATCAACTCAACGGCCTTATCCGTGAAGAAGCAAAACACTAGAAGAAACACCGGATGCGATATTTAATACAACGCGGAAAATCGGCATGATGCATGTATGATGCATGACATGGCAAAGGTGCGTGCAATTAGGTCATATTAAGCAACCGGGTCCCAAGCTTATTAGATGGTTCAAGTTATTTAGATCCCCGCAATTTAATTATTGTTTTGACAAGGCAAGATTATAGTATTGGTTCGCTACACAAGTTTAAATGAGGCCGATATGAGACTAGATTTGCCCGCATATGGGCCCCATATTTAGTTATTAGGTGAATCGGCATAAGGCCCCAAACCACATAAGATGCATGAGATGACAATTAAATATGCAACAAGTTGATATCATGTTATAAAATAGGGTTCGAGGAAAGGGTCACACATCGAGGGCTCGGCGAACTTGGGTTCCGGTTCGGGGGTCGGTCTCGGGGTCCAGGGTTCGACGGATCTGGGGTTCGGGGTTCGGCGGAAGCGTTCTCGGATTCCGGGGTAGTGGATCTTGTCGCATCCGGGGGTCTTCGGGTCACGTTGTCGGTCATGGCGTTCGGGACGAAGCACTTGTCGCATCGGGGGTTCTCGGCGTCCAGGGAGCAGAACTTGGGTCGGTGTCGGGGCGCATCGGATTCTTCCGGGCGGGGCGTTCTTATCGCATGCAGATCTTGTCGGGTTCGGTCTTTGTCTCCGGGAACGGGTCCTCAGGGTCTCGACAACTTCGGTTCTCTGTGGGCGATCTCGGCACTCGATGTCCGTGAAGTAGGACTTGTCGCACCTACCGTCTTCGGGTTCGCTCCAAACGGATCCATGTCGGAGTACTTGTCGTCCCATGAAGGGGATCTTGGAGCGGCGCCGGGTTCGGGTTCGGGGCGATGGAGGTCGGGGCCGGCTCGTGAGGTGACGTGGCAGGACAGGGCGAGCTCCGGGTCCTCGGCAGGGGTGGCGGTGTGCGGGGTGGGTTGGAGGCAGGTTGAGAGAGGAGAGAGAGAGGGTGAGAGAGGAGGTGGCCAGGCTGATGTGGCGGGTTGGGGTTGGTGGGGATTTGGGGAGGGGTGAGGTGGCGCATGGGGAGTGGCCAGGGTGATGTGGAGGGGGTGGGCTGGGTAGACTAGTTGGTAGGAATAGGATTAGATGGGGCTGATTGGGTGGGCCGTTTTATATTTTCTGGGGGTGGTCGTTCGGGTCGGAACGGCCCGTTCGACTGCCCCCGCTAAAATAATTTAATATTTTCATTTATTTTCAACGGACCGTTTGCACAACATATTTAATTAAAACAAAATATTCCAGAGTCCGGACTTTGTAGTTGAATTGAGATGGGGCGTTTTAGAAAACAAAACGGGCTTTGCGAAAATAGTTTTGGCAAACAATGCATGATGATGACGATGCAATGCACAAATTCAACGCGATTTTCTAGTAGTGGTTTTGCGGGATGCCACAATGTACTATCGGGCAACTCATTATTTCTTAGAAGAAGATTCTTCATTTTTACCAACAACTTTGAAAATGCGTTGTCAGTCACACCGTTCTCTGACTTCCATTGCAGCAAATCCAGTGTGGTACCTAGCTTTTTGTGGCCATCTTCGCAAGTTGGATACAACAATGTTTTGTGATCCTTTAACATCTGCTCCAGCTTCTCCTTCTCCTTTTCAGTTTCACATTCTTCCTTTGCATCAGTAATGGCCCGACCAAGATCGTCATCAGCGGGCCCATCTGCTGCCTCTTGATCTTCATTATCTACCCCCGTTACAGTATCATCATATTCAGGATACATATTATGATAGTTGTCATCATCTCTTCTTCTTTGTTGTCTTCCATCACAACCCCTTTTTCTCCGTGCTTGGTCCAACAATTATAGCTGGGCATGAAACCAGATCGAAGCAGGTGGGCGTGAATGGTTCTGGTATTTGAGTAGTCTTTCTTGTTCTGACAGTGAACACACGGACAGCACATAAAACCATTGTGACCACGGTTTGCATTAGCCACAACGATGAAATTTTGGAGGCCCGTAATGTACTCGGAAGTGCGGCGGTCACCGTACATCCATTGCCGGTTCATCTGTATTAATATATAGTATATATCAAAAATTAATAGGGAGATGACCATTTATATATATAGTATATCAATAACACATGAAAGGATAGTTGCCGACCTCGACCGAGAAGGAAAGAGCAACGAGAAAACTTATTTTGAGCTCTCGGGCATTTCACCGAACACCTCTTGTGCATATGAAAAAAACACAAACTAGCACTCTTCACACCCTCTTGCTAGGCTCCAAAATGAGATAGTGAAAAATTGGAAGAGTGGGGTGTGGGTTGCGGTGTCTTATATAGCCCCTCCCCCTTTAACACCGGTTCAAGCCACGAACCGGTGTTAAAGGGGCTCATAGCCATCGGTGTAGGTCCTTTAACACCGGTGCCACGAACCGGTGTTAAAGAAACTCCTTTGCAAGACGCCACGCCGGTATGCTCTTTAACACCGGTTAACCGGTGTTAAAGCCCATTTCCAGGATCAACAAAAGGCCTAGTTTCCACTAGTGGCCCGCCGCTGCCTGAGGTGACCGCCAGTGAAGGCGGCGGCGAGGATCCCGTCGCTTGGGATATTTTCGAGGAATATGGACCCCGAGGCGGTGGCCTTGGAAGGAGCAGCGGCGTTGACTACTTCGGCTAGTGACGGTTGCGGGTGTGTTGTTGCTCTCGACCGTGCGGGTGACGAGGCTGTTAAGAATATAATATACTCCTAACTCTTTCCATCAGTTCGGACTTTTGGTTCAGATAGCTAGTGCATCAATTTAATATGGTATCAGAGCCAAGAGGTCTCCAGTTCAAGACCCAGCTCACGCAGTTTATAAAAAAGATTCCGAGGTCTGCACCGAACACACGCTAAGGACTAAAACTAGCCTAGACGTGAGGGGGAGTGTTAAGAATATAATACATGCCTAGCCCTTTCCATCAGTTCGGACTTTTGGTTGCGTTGGCTAGTGCATGCAATTCAATATGGTATCAGAGCAGAAGGTCCTAGGATCAAATCCTGACCGACGCAAAAAATTAATAAAAAAAACATTATGGATCCCCAAACATACGTCACAATATGCCAAAGGGCAAAGACGTAGGATGAGTGTTGAAATATATTGTCTAGCCCTTTCCATAGTTCGGACTTTTGGTTCAGATGCCTAGTGCATCAATTCAATAGAGACGACAGTGGGCAGTGTGCGTAGCGTGGTGGCGGCTATACCTTCCTCCTAGTCAGATCTGAAGGTCAGCTATCTTCCTTCCCCCCGGCTCTCTCCCTCACCAGATCTGGCTTGTCCCGCTGATGGTGTGGTGTTGGTGGTGCGAGTATAGGACCGGGAGAATTCCTTGGTCGTGGTGCCCCGTCCACGGCGGTGGTGACGCCCCTGGCGCCGCACTTCCTCTTGAGGCGCCGTCGAGGTTCCTGTCTCCCCACCCGGCATGGTTCCTAGGCGAAAGCCTAAAATCCACTTGGATTGGGCGGCGCCGCCACTTGTGTCGCTCCCTCTTTGGAGGCGCTGCGTGAGGAACGTTGGGTCCTGGTTGAGGTTTTGCCGAGGTTGGTAGGCGGCTGGTGGTGGCGTGGTTCGAGTGATGTCGTCGTCCCCGAAGTTGTGGAGGATACGCGGCCATCTCCTATGGGTGCGCTCTCTGGTTTATGTCTTGCTGTTCACGGGCGGGTCGACGCCCTCGATCCTTGGCTTCCCCTCCCTTATGACACCGTGTGACAACCCTAAAAGTGCCTAATCTCTTCTGCTGCTTGACAACCCCGAGACCCGCAAATTAAGCGCCACGTTTAGCTTGACAGATTCAGCACAGACACGCATTAAAAACGTGTTCGCGTGACAAAGTGGAATAATCTGGAGAAATAGATGAACCGTTCAGGCACCCTTCTGGGCTGCTACTATTCAAAATTCAAAATGCTACTGCTAGTACCATTGCTGTGCACCACTCGCTACACTTGCTACGCATGACATATCACATGCACGTGAAACGAAAACAGACGAGGACCGACCGTGGCGCGTCACATTTGCAATTGCAAGTTGGCCACATGTCCACGCACGTGCCATGGAAGAAAACGGGGAGAGCAGTCAGCATGCATATGCATCTCTCCATTATTGCTTTCGATGTCTCAAGTGATCAGCAGCATCTGCAGTGCAGAGGCCCGCCACCGTGGTGCGTTTCTGACCAAAGCCAAGCGGCGAGGGTCTGTTACGCGACTGGCCTATTCAGGCATCACTTTCCGGCCTTGACAAAACAAGTCGGGCATCATCTCCGGCGGTCGGCGGGTTCACTATGGCATGTACAGTATTCAGAGGCACTCTAAAGTGCCTCCAATAGTTAAATTAGTCTTGTAATTAAGTTTTGGAAGACTAAAAAAGGGGCGGTCGTGTAGGTAAAAGTTTTTTGAGGCAGTTTTAAAAAATGCCTCTAAATCATAGTTAATTGAGGCACTATGACTAATGCCTCTAAATCCTAGCCAATTAAGGCACTATGACTAGTGCCTCAAAAACCAACTTAAGGCACAAATTAGAGTGCCTCTAAATCCTAATCAATTGAGGCACTATGACTAGTGCCTCTAAAAACCAACTTTTTGAGGCACTATCAATAGTGCCTCAAAAAACCAACTTTTTGAGGCACTATCCATGGTGCCTCTAAAACCCAACTTTTTGAGGCACTATCCATAGTGCCTCTAAAACCAGCTTTTTGAGGCACTATCCATAGTGCCTCTAAAACCAGCTTTTTGAGGCACTATCCATAGTGCCTCAAAAACTAACTTTGAGGCACTATCCATAGTGCCTCTAAAACCAGCTTTTGAGGCACTATCCATAGTGCCTCTAAAAGATAACAACCATAAAATTACAGTAGCAATTTAGCTATGAAGTCAAATTACAGCAGTTAAATTTTCAAAATGGCTCACTGTCAAATTACAGCGGTGTATTGCACTCAAATCCCATCAATACAAATCACAATAATACAAACAAATAACTCAAATTACGAGTTTATGCAGATGTTTAAATTTCACTCAAATTATTACAGTCAAATTACAATAGTCATACATAGCTTGAGACCAATAGTCAACTCAAATTACAATAGTCAAAATACGTAAGAGGAACTGAATTACAAGACCATTTCAATCTAAGGGGCAGGGGTACAAGCAAATGGCAAATGGTGTTTTGAGTTCAAATCAAAGCTCATGTATCTACAGGATTATCCATAACTGCCATGACGCATACATGTATATAACTATTTCATATCTAATTCTTCACTCTTGCTATCCCCTGCAAAAAAAATGAACAATCGCAATAGAATCGTAAAAAAGATGGCACGAAGCAATGTAAACCTACTCAGCAAGAAAGAACTAAATATACATATGAACGTGGCATGTAAGTGGCACAAACCTTGCCAATGGATCTGCTATGTGAGCAAGCTCACTCAGAACATTCACATTTTATTTATGGAACTAATCTATGTGCAATGTTTTCATGAGAGCAGTCGGATTGCTGAACCGAGTGTAATAATAGCTGTTCGCAACTGCCTGCATGACTACAGATTAGGTGCTGCGCAGAAGAATATAAGGAATAGATTATGCACTACATGATACCAACTCAGCTGGTTGGTGCTTGCTAATCCCAGACATGTTGAAGACAGCCTTGCTAATACCGCCAAAGACTTGCAAGTAAAACAAGATGTTAGGTGCGCAAGTCCCTGCACTATCCTCTCTTAGCAATTCTTGCATAATGGCGTCAACCAAAGCAGGACCAGTGCAGTGCCAGCCGTAGGACAATGACACCATGCAAGAAAGGCCATTTCAGTTTGCCCCCCATGTGCATCATCGTCACTGTGTTAGTACTTAGCAGATAAATTGGAGTACTTGATTAGAAGTACAGGAAGCCAGATCCAAAGCAGCTTAGTGCAAGAAAAGCAGTAATCATCATATTAGAAGAAAACACTCCTTGCATATTGCATTGCTTTGGTTTTACGCAGCAGTAAGAAAAGGCAGCAGTAAGAAAAGGTCTGACATCCATAGATTAGCACTCTAACTACAGAAGTTCTAACATCCAAATATCGATATATGAGTACATACGAAAAAAATCACAGGACAAAAAAAACTCCTACTTCTCAGTCACTTCAAATTTCCTCAAAGCCAAGGAAATTAGAGTATAGTCACAATATTATACACTCGCATGAATTACACAATTTTTAAATGATTAAAGGGCCAAGATGTTTCTCTCTCGAAGCCCGTGTTATTATTATCTTGGCATAAATGTATACATCCTGAACCAATTTCTTAGCTTTGAACTTGATAGAAATGCATAATGTACCCATTATTTGATATCTTAAAAAGAATCTACGGCTGATCATACATACATGGTAAACTAGTTGAGTCCCCGCGCGATTCGGCGGGAATAAAAGATGATTGTAATATGCAAAATAGCATGAATCAGCGTGTTGCCGCCAAAAACTACAAAATTGTAGGCATGGTATAATTCAAAGATCTAAATAATGATAAATGCAAGAAAAAGCACTTAGTAGATTGATCAAATCTACATATTATTCCTGGTCGAGAAATTTTCTCAATAGTATAATGAATCATAAGAATGACAGAACTGAGTACTCATTCATTTATAAATTAATTGGTGAAAACTCTTGTGCATATCTATCTAGACAATACAGGAATTTCAGAAGTATTCCGAGACAATACATATATTGTAATGGAGTAAATCCGGGAACTGGGAATGATATGAGCACAAATTCTTCTAGCTTTCCCATCGATTGCACGAAAAACTTCTTCCTATTTTCCGTATACACACAAAGAGGAGTCGTTCATCTAAAATACTCCCTCCGACCCATATTAGTTGACTCAACTTTGTCTAGATACAAATGCATCTAGACTAGATACTTAACTAGATACATCGAACATGCAACAAAAAAAACATTTACTGTACCAAGCTAGTGTTCCCTTTAGTTAGGTTATCAAGTTTAACCAAGCTATGTGAAAATCAAGCGAACCATGAAAAATAAACAAGCATAGTACAAATAATCAACTACTGTGCAGGTAATTACCCCTTCAGATCTAATTCTAGGAGGCTTTCCTGGAACGGAGTCCTCTGCACAGATGAATTCTGAATATATTTGGCTTGAAAGAAAAAATGACGGATCGAAAGTGTTACATCATAGGAATGAATACCAAGGAGGGACACCAGCTAGATCAAACCATATGTTAGCCTTAGGTTTGTGTAGACGTGGGTTAAGAGTCGGCCAGGGACGGACACATTTAAATATATGAGCTAATGTTGGCCAAAAAAATCCAGTGTTATGACAGAGGTTTTTTTTGAGGGAACACACTTCTTTATTAATTCATAGCAATGTTACAATCAGCCAATAGGCTATGACTAAGAAAATCCGGGTAGACATCTATCCAAACTGCATCCGCAGCACTCTCACACGCATAGCGTGCACACTCATGAGCTACCTTAACGAACTGGTTCAGCATATGAATGAGCCGAGCATGGTACATGACTATTGCAATAACCTTGGGTTAACAAAATATAAGGACTATAATCATGGCAATCGTCATAAAACTACTTTCTGAAGATTCATTCAACTGTCCCTCCCAGGTGAAAATGTCGGCCTGCCCTACACTCTGTCTACTGTCGTCCTTGGCCTCCCACTCCCAGTAATCATGTCCCCAATCATCACGAGTTAACCCTTAGAAAATCGATTTCAACTGCCAAAGGCGAATGCAGTGCTGCTTCTGAATCGAATTCTCTGAAGAAAAAAAAATCTAATGGAACAGAACAAGGTGTTAATTACCTCGAGGTAGATGTCGAGTGCCCTGTACACGCCGTCGTAGCAGTCCCTGGCCGAGTCCGGGAGGCTCTCGGCGACGGCGAAACTCGACACGCCCAGCCCATGGTCCGGCGAGATCTCCGCGAGGTACTTGTCCACCAGCCTCCCCACCTTCCTCATCCTCTGCGACGACGATGGCGACGAGCCGGCATCCTCGTCCGCGGAGCTCACGAACACCCTGACGAGCCTCATGACCAGGCTCACGTCGTACACGCCGTCTTCGCCACGGAGACGAGGATGTCGCCGGTGGCTCGGTCCAAAGATTCGCCTAACGAGGCGCTCGGCTTGCGCCGCACTCTTGCTCATCCTCGCATGACGCGACACGCGGCCGAATAGGACCATCGCCGACGATGATACCGCAGCTGAACCATCGCCGAAGGAGGACCCGATCTGCAATGGCCGGAGCACGAGCGGCTGCAGCGGCGGGAAGCGCGAGAGCAGCAGAGGCACTGGGGCGTAGGGGGCGCACCGGCGACCCAAGCCGTAGAGGCTAGGGTTAGCCTGAGGCGAAGGCGTAGGTTCCTGGGAGGCACCGCGGCTGCGGGGGAAGGAGTAGAGGAGACGGAGGCGGCTGGCGAACGGCGGCTTGGCCGAGGCGGCGGGCAACGGCGGGATGGCGGCCGTTGGCGAATCGAGGGAGAGGGATGTCGCGGCGTGTGTTGTAAGGCCAACCGAGAGAAAGAGAGAGGGAATCGGGTTGAGTAGGACCTGGTCCGTTGGACCAGTGGGCTAGGCCACTAGGGCCAATGGGCCAAGCCCAAGTAGTCAAGGCCATTTTTCCTATATCCCTAATTTTTTATTAAATTCAAAAAAAAATTAAAACATCCATAAAATCAAACAAAATATTAAAACACAAATAAAAATTGACATAATATGTAATATACAATAAAAAAATATTATTTTACTTTTAAACATTATGAAACCACATTTATCTATCTATACTATTAAGACGGTAGTGGTTTTCATCGCACAGAATTTTGGTGTGTCGTGTTTGTTTTGCACTTTCGGCCCTATAAAAATATAAAATTTAGCGTCGATCTTATAATATAATATTTAGCGTGGTTGAAAATTTTCACCGGTTATCAAAATATGCATGGATTCCAAAATATGTTAGGGGGGTTATAATGTACATTTATGGATAGATTATAATGTTCATCACATTCAAAAAATGTTCACAAGATTCCAAGAAATATTCATGGGCAAAAAGTAGGTTCACGGAATCAAAACATGAACCTACTTTGAAAACATACATTCACGCTATTTAAAAAATGGTTCTAGCGATTTTTAGTGGCGGACGGATGTAACTTTTGGCCTCGGAACGTCCAGTTCAGGCTCATATATTTTTCTGCGTATCACCGAAACATCGTCCTAGGAACTGAAGAAACATCGTCCTAGGAACTGGATAATTCCGTTGACCCAGCGCCGGACCAAACTTGAAAATCTCACAGTTGGGCCAAACTCTTTATATAGTTCCAGAATTCTGGAAGTTGCAACACGTAGAGCTTTGGCTGAAAACGAGGCTCCTCCTAATCAGCTAGACTGACATCCTTGGACGAAGACTGTTTATAAACTGGTTATATTTTACTTCGGTTGGCGATGTGGGACTAATTAGATTAGCAATGTGAAAAGATCGTTGCAAATTAAACAGACTGCGCGAGTACTTGAACCCGCAGTATGAAGGAGGTTTGTCGCCTGCCACTCCGGCAGCGGCGTCCACCTAAATGCGCCGGCAGCCACCCTCTGCCCTCTCCTTCCCATTCCCTGACCTCCTACCCCTTCCCATGGCGTCTCCATGAGATGCGAGCGGCTCCAGATCCCGCCGTTGGGGATAATGGTGGAGGAGAAGCGTCGGAGAGCGGCTCATCGGTGTGGTCCAGGTCCGATGTGGTGTGCGATGGGAGCCCGAGAACGGCGCGCGTGGATACCCCCTCTCCAATCTCCAGAGCTGCTCCCTCTCCCGCTCGCCCGGAACCTGCTCGACACATAGCCTCTTCGGTGGTGCGACCGGACCGGGGCCAGTAGGACGTGCCAAAGTCCAGTAGTCCACTCGCCAAGGGGGCTAGGAGGAATCAGAAGCGGACGCGCCACCAGGGGCCGTTGCCGGCCAACGCGGTCACTTTCAGCATGCCAGGACATGGCTGGACTGTGCTTCAACTGCCTGAGTCGGAGCACGTCGTCGGGATGTGCACGAAGCGCATCAAGTGCAGGTACTGCGGGAAGGAGGGGCACGTTACCCGCGAGTGTCCAAGGGGGGCATGGACTTCGAGCCGCCAGAGCTCGCGATGAAGTGCAGTGCAGTCTGGTATGGCCGATACAGCAGCGGCTCGTCCTGGGTGGTGCTCGAGAGCAAGTCACATTGGGTGCTTAGAGGAGGCCTCCGTCACAACTCACAATCGCCCTAGGCTGAGCTCGGCTCGGCCGGCGGCACCGGCACAAGACCGCCGCGGGGAGAGATACGTGTCACCACCGCTGCAAGGCCGAAGGCCGGTGGCTGGTTCGCGTCAGGAAACACCAAGTGCAGAAGACCGGCAGGCTGCCGGAGCACCACTGACGAGGCGGACGCCAGCGCGCGAGTGTCATGGCGTGCGTGTGGAGGAACAAGAGACGGGCACGGCTCGCAAGCCGGCCACGTTCCGCGTGCGCCTTTTCTCCTTGCTTTCCTTTTCTCCATCAAGCCTCGAAGCTGATTAGACCGTACATGACGCACCACGCGCATGTTTGCTCTATTTTTGCCGGCACTTTTCGAAATAGCCTCTAATAATACTATTTTGCCGGCACTTTCTAAAATTGCCTCTAATAATCCTATTTTCTAAGGCAGTTTGTAAAATCGCCTCTAAAAATCATGTTTTCTCGGCACTTTCAGAGAACGCCTCTAAAAATAGTGTTTTGCAGGCACTAATTGAAAAGCGCCTCTAAATATTTTTTCAGACAATTTTAATAAGTGCCACTACAAAAATGCCCCTAATAATCAACTGTGACATAGTGAGCTGCCTTGACGTGTATGCATGTTGGATTAGCCAAAAGAAATTAATTAGTAGCTTCATACGTATGCACGATGGATTGATCAATGGAATAACCAGCTGATGGATTGATCAATGGAATAACCAGCTTCATGCGTGCATGTACATAGCTTGTCGCGAGAGTCCTAGCTTAAATCTTGCGCTTTGCATCCATCAACATGATCTCTAGTACTTCGTATATAAATTCGTCAAACAGAGGCACACCGAAAAGTGCCTCAAATGGATAACCCTTTGGGGTTTTTCAAATTGTCACAAATGATCATTCATCCATTCGAGGCATTGAAACTGCCTTAATTGGTTAATAGTTAGAAGTACTATTTTGAGGCACCCTGAGAGTGCCTCAAATGGATGACTATTTTAAGGCACACCTAAAAGTGCCTAAATAGATAATCATTTTGAGGCAACTATTAGAGGCATTATCATGTGTGCCTCAAAAAATTGTCCATTGGAGGCACACCAAATAGTGCCACAGGTGGTCACTATTTAGAGGCATAATTTAGTGCCTCTAAATGGTAACCAATTGTGGCACTACTAATGGTGCCTCAGTTGATATACTTTTAGCGGCATTATTATAGAAAATGCCTCTAAAAGTTATGTCTTTTTGAGGCACAGGTCAAAGTGCCACTGATAGTTTAGCATGGAGGCACTAGACTGTGCCTCTATTTTTCAAAATATTAGAGGCACTATTGATAGTGCCTCAAAAGGATAAACTATTAGTGGCACTTTCAAAACTGCCACTAAAATCTCATATTTTAAGGCACTATTTTTCGAAGTGCCACAAATAGATACAATTAGAGGCAGTTTAAAAAAGTGCCTCTAAGAAAAGTGCCTCTAATTCATGAACGTGCCATAGTGGTTCCTGGTTGGACCGCGTGTTCTGTTCATGCTCGTTTACTAGTAGTAGAAATTGTTTTCGTCAGGAGTTGCGGATCGATGACCTAAGGGCATTGTAAAGTGATATACAATCAGCTGTCTGCAAGAGAAGCCATGTCAGGTATTTTCTGAGATGGAGGAGAGAGAAGACGGAAAGAGGAAGGGGTCGTCGCTAAACTATCGTGGTGCTGGCATTAAATCTAGTACAACACGGAAGGCAGTTTATTATTCACGCACAACAGACATCTAAAAAACATTCTATTATACGAGCTGTCTACACCTGCCGTCTACGTGTACAAATTATACAGACAGAGTCCGTCGAAACTACTGAACATGCCCTAAGCTTTTGCCGTCATCCGCTAGTCCAAGAGAAGCTTTCGGTTTTTCCTACCCTTGATTGCAATTTTTCAACGAATGTCACGCTATCAAAACGTGTAATTAATAACGTTCTACGCTTTTTGGATTGTGTGATAGGCGTCCCTCGGGGATAATCAAAACTTCCGAAATTCATGTAGTATTTGAATCCGGTCTTAGTATATATTCTATGCCTTTTGGAGTAGTACTTATTATATTTCTGTATATTCCTATATATTGTGCGGAATACCACGTGTCGAATTTATATAATCAAGTGAAGTGTCTTTTAGTTATTATTGCTGTGGGATTTGTTTTCAAAGTTTAGGGCCTGTTTCGCGTTTCGCACAGACCCCGAATCTCCGGAGGAGACCCTACTTATAGGAATATGAACTAGACAACTCGAGTTTGTACAAAATAATCGCATCCACTTCCAATGTTTAGTGAAGTAGTACTACTATCATCAACCAGAGTACATTTTTTTTTGCATATACCTTGGATAGAGGCATATGCTAACATATTAGCGGGCAAACAACCAACAAAAAAGTTGACGATACTTGTTCAACCATGCAATGAACCTACGCACATATGCTAGGAATCATTGGCCCAAGATTTTGGACTTTAGTCAAAAGAAGACGCAAAGTGCAATGAACTCCCATCCACCTTGAAGGATCGAGGTAGGGCCAAGACTATCCATGTCGGGACGTTGACCGAACTGCACGTACGTAAGCAGCCCTGGCCCAAGAAAAGGTCAATCACTCGCAGCAGCTAAGTCTCCAGCATTGAGCACGGTGCGATCAAGTCTATCTAAGAGATAAAATCGCCATGATGTGGAGGAAGAAGAGTGGCTGCGAGTCGCCGTCGTCGTCGCCCGGTGCATCGCCGCGCTACGACGACGAGCAGCCGAGAGGGCACGTCCCGATGGTCACTGGCTGCGGCGAGCGCGTGGTGGTGCCGGTGAGGCTACTTGCCGACCCGTGCATCGCCGAGCTGCTGGACATGGCGGCGCAGCAGTACGGGTACGGCCAGTCGGGCGTGCTCCGGATCCCCTGCGACGCGGGACACTTCCGGCGGGTCGTCAGCGGCGCGGTGCAGAGAAGAACCAAGTAGGCGCCCGGCATCAGAACTGAACAGACGAACATGCTTGGACTGTGTGGAGGCGAGGAGCTATATATACAGTGACGGTGTAGAGGAATTAATTAATGTAGCTGGGCATATATAGTTTGTACTTTGATTCATCAATTCATTGATAAATATAGGGCCGAGACACCCGATTTGTTTCAGATATAAAATTCTCAGGAGATGCAAAGAACAAGAGCAGCACATTGCATAATCTTCTCGAAACAGGCGTTCGCCCTGCTTTATAAATAAAGCAACATCCAGATACATCGAACCACAACATCCACCACGGCCTGAGCCAAACAACAAAAATAAAAGAGGTTCACACACGCGCTGGAGCTACAGCACAAACAAGCCCAAGAAGAAAGCAAAATACGACCGCAATGGAGGCGGAGAGGACACTCGAGCCACGGGAGGGGCGGAGCCGAGAGGGGGAGCGCCGCCGTCCTCAAGGCCTGCAAAGTGCCGTCGAAAGCCGTCCGATCACTCTGCCGCACCAGGGGAGACCACTGCCGGAGAAAGGCAAGAAAGGAGAAAACAGGATCAGACACACGAGAAGGATAAACCTTCTCAATCACCATCTTATTCCTAACGTTCCAAAGAGACCAAGCGATGGCCGCAAACACCAGCCAGAAGAGGCGGCGACCTCCTCCGGCCCTGTTGGCCTGGTTCTGCAGGAACTCCCCAAGCTCCCGCGCATCCCAGGCCGGCCCCAGCGCCTCCCTGACAAAGCTCTAGAGGGCCTGAGCCGCCGAACAATAAAATATAATATGGGCGCAAGTCTCCGGAGTCCCACATAGGGGCCAACGGCCATTGCCCGGACGTTACGCTTGGCCACCTCCACCCCTGAGGGTAGCCGATCACGCAGCAGTTGCCAGACGAAGATGCGAATACTAAGTGGGAGGGGGGCCTTCCACAAGGGCGTAGTCCAGCCCAACACCGGACCCTGGAACAAGGCCTGATAAGCCGAGTTCACCGTGAACTCACCCGACGGATGCAGCTGCCAGGTTGCCGAATCCGGAGCCTCGGATAAGGCCTCGGGGAGGGAACCATGAAGCTGCTGGAGGTCTGTGGTCTCCGTCGCACTAAGCTACCGACAGAACAAGATGTTTCAGTTACCCGCAAGAAAGGCCTCACTCACCAGAGCCCCGGGGGAGACGGAGATAGCAAAGAGGCTGGGGTACCGGACCCCCAGCGGGATCGGAAGCAGCCAGGGATCCAGCCAAAACCGAACCCCCTGCCCACAGCCAGCCGCAAAGGCGCAGCCCAGCCCAATGAAGTGCTTGATCTCCTGGAGGGCTCTCCAGAATTGAGAGCCCTCCCTACGCTCGCAGGCCAGGAGGGGGCGGCCCCTGAGATATTTGGCCTTGATAAGCTGAAGCCAAAGACCTCCGTCGTCCCTAAGGATGCGCCAGACCCATTTCAACATCAACGCCACATTAAAGCGGCGAAAGTCGAGAATACATATGCCCCCAACACTCTTGGGGGCGCAGACGTCTGCCCATTTGACCATGTGGTATTTCTAGTAGCCATCCTTCGCCGCCCAAACGAACCTAGACAACTCCTTCGCGAAGTCGGCATGGGTCCCTTCGGGCAGGAGGTATAGCCCCATCTGGTACACGGGGAGACTCGAGAGACACGAGTTAATCAGAACCGACTTGCTCCCCTTGGACGTAAGGCGCGCACGCCAGGGTTCCGCCCTCGAGCGCACCCTCGTAACCAAAGGGGTCAAGTCTCTAATCAGCACTCGTGTCTCCCTGACGGGCATCCCAAGGTACGTAATAGGGAAGTCAGCGAGCTTACTCAGCCTATCCGCAATCCGCTGGCGCTCCGTCTCGGGGAACCCGAGGACCATCACCTCGCTCTTGTCAAAATTGATCTGCAGGCCCGACATGGATTCAAAGCACAGAAGCAGGAACTTCAGGTTGATTATGTCAAGGTCTGAACCCTGAACCATGATCAAGGTGTCATCAGCATACTGGAGGTGCGAGACCCCACCTGGGATCAGGTGACCCACCACCCCCGAGATGTGCCCTGAGCGCTGAGCTCGGTCGAGGATCTCAGCCAGGGCATCCACCGCGGCATTAAACAATATAGGGGAGATCGGGTCCCCTTGTCTAACACCGCAAGAAGGGCTAAAGTAGGGGCCGATCTCACCATTGATATTGATCGCCGTCCTGCCACTCCTCACGAACTGCATAATCCAGCAGATCATGCGATCGTGAAACCCCCTCCTCTCCAGAGTGAGCCTCAGGAAGGCCCAATCCAAGCGGTCATAGGACTTCTGGAAGTCCAGCTTAAGGAACACTCCTTTCTGACGTCGAACCTTGACTTCATGGATAATCTCATGAAGTGCCAGGACATCGCCATGAATGAGGCGTCCCTTGAGGAAAGTGAACTGGAGAGGATGGGTAAGGCGCTCCATCACCGGAGCGAGACGAATGGCACAGACCTGGCGAACAGCCGTTGTATGACATTAATCACCGTGATCGGACGGAACTGACGAATATCCGTGGCCCCCACTACCTTGGGGACCAGGGTAATGACACCAAAGTTCAACCAAGACATCACCAGGGTACCCGTGAAGAACTCCTGGAAGAGCTGTAGGATCAAAGGCTGGAGCTGAGGCCAAAAAGTCTGGAAGAAGCAAACCGGAAGGCCATCCGGGCCCGGTGCTGAACTAGACTTCATGGCCTTCAGGGACGCCTCCACCTCCCCTCTTAAGAAGGGAAGCGTGAGCCTAGCATTCTCCTCGGGGGAGACAAGCGCCTCACCGGACCAGAAGTCAGGCGCAAGAGAAACTCCCGACTGTGGCGAGGCGGAGAAGAGATCCCGGTAGAAGGCATAAATATGGGAGGAGAGCGCCTGAGGGGACTCCAACAGCAACTCCCCCTCCCGGAGGTAAGGGATCGAACACTTCCTCCTCCTACCATTGGCAATGGCATGGAAGTAGGCTGTGTTCGATTCCCCTTGGACAGTCCAGTTCTGGCGACTCCGCTGATGCCAGAACGCCTCCTCTCCCTTATAGATCTCCATAATGGAGGCCTCAAGGGAGTACCTATGGGACCAAGCCTCCGCCGAGAGGCCATGCAGGTCGGCCTCCCGTTCCAAGGTCTGGATCTCCCGCAGAATGGACTCCTTCTGAGTCCGGAGATCCGCCCCCAAGTTCGCCCCCCACCCTCACATGAACTGCCGGGCTAATTTGGCACAATGGTGCCAAATATCCATGGCGCAGTACACCCGAGAAGTCGAGGCGGTCGCAACCATCCACCTCGACCGCACTGCCTCCACGAATCCATGTTTCTGAAGCCAGAAAGATTCAAAGTGGAAACGGTTCGGTCGAGGAGGGAGGCCCCCTCCCGAGGAGAGCAGGAGAGGGGAATGGTCAGACCCAATCCTCGTGACCGCACGAAGGGAGCAAAGGGAGATGGCCACCTCCCACTCAACGGAGACAAAGACGCGATCGAGGACACTGCGGATCGGAATCCGCTGATTATTCGACCAGGTGTATCTGGCGCCCACCCGCCGAATCTCTCGGAGAGCCATTTCAGCAATGCAGTCGTTAAACAAGCGTATCCTAGGGAGGTCCACATTTGCCGAGCTCTTATCATCGGCAGAACGGATAAGGTTAAAATCCCCGACGACCACCACCAGCATAACCGTCCGTTCCACTTTCGATTTGAGCTCACGCAAAAAGTCAGCGGACCTCCTATGGTCCGCGGGGCCATAGACAATGATCATATCCCAACGGAAGCGAGATTGTCTATGGGTAAGCGCCATGCTCACAAATAATTCCCCACGGTCCATATCATCAATCTCAAAGGTATCCTCCTTCACGCCCAGGAGGATCCCCCCGGAGTGGCCGGATGCCGGAAGCCAGGACCAGGAAAAATTGAAGCGGCTCAGAGCCTCCAATTCAGCAATGGAGAAGTCTTGGCGAATCGTCTCCTAAAGGCCGACAATATCCGGAGCTTCCAGGCGAAGAAACTCCTTGATCTGGCGATGGCGTCCCTCGTTACCAAACCCCCGGATGTTCCAAATGAACGCCCGGAAGGCCCGGAAGATGTCCATAATGGACCCTCAAGCCGACGGGGTCCCCTGTGCGGGGACCGAACGTGGGCGGGGAGAAGCGGAGCGGATCGCAACAGACTTGGGAGGCCTCCCATGAGGCCTACCTTGGGGGTCGGCTTGTGGGTGGTCTCCCGCACATCAGACGCAGGCTGGGTCTCCCTGCTAGAGCCAGACCCAGCGGGTCCAGCCCCTGCAAGGATCTAGGAGTGTTCCCGCTCCCGGGCATCACGAGCCCGGGCAGCAGCGATCGCTCCCGCATACCCCTCCCGCGCCTTAATGGCCGCAATCTGCTCAAGCTTTGACCCCTTCTCGCCACGGAAGACAATCCCGCAATCATCAGCCACCTCACCTAGGTGGGCCAAGGACACCTCGGAGAGAACACAAAAGGGCGAACCAGACAAGCCGGAGGGACCAGGGTCAGGAGGAACAGGAGAGGAAGCAGTACCTGAAAACTCGTCGCGAGCAGCAACCCAGCGGGAGGCCCTCTCCGCCACCGTCGGCTTGGGCCCGGGCAAGCCAGTTCGAGAGTCAGCGAGGTGGGCGCTGTGGCGAGAGGGAGGCAGCGGAGGTGGCCTGGGCGCCCTGGACCGGCGCAACTTGACCACATCCACCGGGGTGGTGGGGGACCCGGCGGAGGCGGCGGGCACTGGCGGGTCCAGGGTGCCCGGAGCGAGGGCGTAGCACACCACCCCAGGGGAGCGCGGGGACTGGTGGGCACACACCTCCAGACCCACACTCCCCGAGGTCGCCAGGTCCCGGGGACGACGGGATGGGGGCGGGGCCCGTGGGAGGCGACGGGTCCCGGTCGAGGTAGGAGCCGTACTGCGCGATGCCGAGGCCGATGGAGAGCGAGGGGTCGGGGCGGAAGCAGCGGGGGAGGTCCACCGGGGCCAGCTTGGCCGGCGCGCTCAGCGACAGGGGGCGCCTCCCGGGGAAGAAGGGGCCCCCAACCGAGAGACCAGCACTCGGGGGAGGTGCCGTCCCCTGAGGCGGGCACAGCGGGGGAGGTGACGCGTCAGGGCCGAGCGGCGACTCCGGGCCCGAACCCAAGTCACTATCCGAGTGTTCCTCCCCAGAGCCTCCACCACCCGCCCCCGCTTTGCCGTCGGCCGGCGGGAGGGAGGGAGGAGGGGAGAGGCCCGCCTCATCGAGCTCCACCAGGAGATTCCGGCCCACACGGTCGAAGAAGAAGCGCGGGAGCGAGACCAGGAAGACCGAGGTGTCGGGGCAGAGCAGGCGCAACCGGACAGGCCCATGCCCAGCCAGAGAACCCAAGTCCACCGCCGTCACCTTGCCCACGGTCTCGGCCACAAGCGCCACCACCTCCTGTCTCCGGGCCTCGAGCGGGATCCCGATGAGACGAACCCAGACCTCCGAGAGGATGGCCACCGTATCCTGATCCGCCGAAGAAGGCTGGATGGAGACCTTGAGCTGGTGCAGAGGGAGCGTGAAGGCGGAGCCGAGGGCGCACATGCGAAGGATGGCCACAGAGGGGAACAAGACCAAGAACTCAGTCGCCGAAACGCGACGCACAGGCCACCCATAGCCGGGCAGAGCCGCGCTAAGCTCGTCCTGCAGCAAGGCCTCGGTCACCTCCACCGAGAGGGGGGTGTCCTTGACCGGAAGTACCGACACCCTCGCCAAGGTCTCGGGCACGGTCATCGGGACGCCGCCCAGGTCGATGAAGTAGAACCCCCCGTCGACCCCGTGTCCGTAGTACTCGAGCGTCTCCCTGGGGCGCGAGACGGCCGTAGCCGCCACCGCCCCAAGACCGGGGGCCGACGCCCCCGCACCACCAGTGGCAGCAGACGAGGAGGCCAACTTCTTCTTCTTGCCCTTTTTCTTCTTATTCTTGGGGACCGCGGCCTCGCCCGCACCAGGCTCGGGGCGGACTGGCGGAGTCGGCGCCACCGGGGCCGCCGCTGGGCCCTCCCGCCATGGACCAGCGTCCGCCCGCCCAGCCCCCAGGCGAGGACCCTCCACGGCTGTCGAGGATTCGTGCACCTGAAGGGCCGCGGCGCGCAGCCGCTGCTCCCTCGCAAGCTCCTCCGCAGATGGCCGAGGGGGAGACCGGCGAGAGTCCACCAACCGGCGACGGGCGCGGGGGGGAGAGCGGGAGGGGAGACGGCACCCTGGGGGCCGCGCATGGGGGGATGGCGCCGGGGGGAGGCATGGCGCGGTGGAGGAGAGGACCGGCTGGGGAGGGAGGGCCGCCAGGGGGCGGGCGGCGGGGGCGTGCATGGCGCCCGGCGGGCTCTGGGCGGGTGCCATGAGGGTGTCGCGGAAGGAGCGAAGGAGGGGGGCATGATGTGGGGAGGGGGCCGGCGGCGGGACAGAGGCGGGGTGGAGGGCGACGGAGGGAGCGAGTCCCTGCAGGGTTTGGACCCCGACCTCGCGGGACGGGCCAGCTCGGGCCTGCGGGGAGGCGAGGCAGGCCGCCCTCTAGCCGGCCCCTCCAGGCCACACATAGGCAGGGGCCCACGTGCAGCCCAGGAAGTCGGCCCAGGGGGAGCCCCAGGCACGGGAGCTCGCAGCGCACCCCGCCCCAGTCCTCCCCAGTCCTGCTGGCGCGCCAGAGGCCTGCACGGAGCGCCTCTCGGCGAGGCCGCTTAGCAGCCCGCGCCAACGGGAGGAACTCTCCCAGGGAGGGGCGGATCAGGGCCGAGGGGCAACGCGGCAGAGGGACCCCGAGTTCGTCGTCGCCGGAGACATCCCCTTCCACCCTCACTCCTAGCACCGACACCGGCGTCGCCGCCAGCGCCTCCTCGTCCTCCACGTCGCCCCAGGCCTGGCCGTGCAAGTCGGCAAGCTCTGCCACCTTCTCCGGCGGCAACGGGCGAGGAGGAGGAGGCGACGGCCTCCCTCCCGGACGCGGCCCCGACGGCCCCGTCGGCGAGCCACAGCGCCGCCCCACCCGCACCGCGTGGGCCGAGAAAGGCAGCATCATGCCCTGCCGAATGAACTCGCCCCGGAGCCGGTCCCTGGCATCCACCACCACCCCGACCGCGTTGAGGAGGACGAGGCGGTTGTCCGCCGGCCGGAGAACGACGGAGACCGCAGTCCACCCCGGGCAGCAACCCTCGAAGATGGAGGAAGAGGACGCCGACCAGCGGAGGGCCAGCAACTCCGAGGCAGCAAGGGGGGGGGGGCATGGGCGGCTCCCCGGCGTGGCGGCGGCGGCCAAGATCCACCGGCGAATTAAAAAATCGCCCCTGCCTAACGGGCGCATGCTCCCTCAAAAAGAACCGTCTTCCCCTGCATAATCTTCTAGCCGCCTCAGCTCTGCGGTGTTTGGAAGGGCACGTCAAGATCCAATGGAAGATCGTGATAAATTCTTCGTTGTATTTGCAATTCATAGATGGCTAGCATGTGGGACGGACATTTCTTGAGGATCCATCTGAAAATTGATTATGTTACAAAAACTTCTCTAGTGGCGGACATATATATTTTTAGAGGATTTAGATGAAAGAAAAATACTGAAATCGAGGACATATATCTAATTTTTGCCCCCATCCCCCAAATACTTCCTGAACTGCAACCTCGTGGTGATGGAATGCTCTGAAATCGAGCCTGCAAAAGCTCCTCTGTAGTTTGCACTGCATAACTGAAACCATCGATAAATAATAATCTGAAGAAAAGAAGACATAAAAGAAGAGATGTATTCCGCTATTAGATATCATTGCTCTCGGTATAACGCCGACCTAGAGGAAACACTAATATGTGCATTAGTGCCCCGCTTAAGATGTGGTTTCACATCATGTTTTCACAAAGATAGGGCATGCGGCAAAGAGAACGGACAAAGTGAACTCAATATGTGATAAATAAACACCTATAGCAGAGTTCTCATTCTACCATAGAGAAACCCTTCAAGAAGGAAGCCAATGATTCTACCGTGCACGCTGCCTAGCGCGCATGCTTCTAGCATTGTTGGCACTTTAAGATTCACGGCGTGATATTTTCACCAGGTTTCATGGTGTCTCAGGAAAAACTGGACTAGTTGATACGCAACGAAACTTGTTGAAACCCCGCTAGGTAGCATGCACGCTAGAAAGACGTTACTCCTTCCAGAATAGAGTACATGCTTGCACTAAGAACGTTAGGTCCAACATGTGAAGGACACATGAAGGAAAATAACAGTAATATTTTAAATATTTGCTCTATCGTCACTTTTTTAGTCAGCAATACCCTTATTTGCTAAGAATTAGGCTAACAATTAAAACTAAGGTTTAGCATGTAACTCAAGAGAAGAGCTGGTGCAGCAATAAGAGATATGTATTTGACCCTAAAAATTACCTATGCCGAACCATCGAGATTTATTGCAGCAGACCGAGAGAGGTGAAATATTTACATGCATTTCAGTTGGAATATTTTCTACTTTATCCATATATCTTAAATACTACTTATGCATTCAACATATTTTGCGCAATTGCTACCATGCACACCAAATTATTGTTCCTAACCATGTGACTGTACTATTCTTTGTCTTCCATATATCTATCATATGACTGAAGCAATACAAAAACAAGCCACCACGGTCATCCATATAGGCTAAATTACCTTGTCCACTGATCTTGTCACAACCTTGTGGGTGCTGATTAGAACGGTTCGCATTTAAAATAAGAATATAATAAACAATGTATATGTATTAAAAAATACAAAATATGAAACTATTTGGACCAGCTCGACAAGCAAGATTTATTAGTGGACTTCAGAATAGAGAGTTTTTTGGCTCTTTTGTTGAGAACATTGTAATCTACAAAACAAGGTTGGCAATGCTAGTTTCAGACTAGTATAATATGAAACATAGAAACTAAGAATTGTACATATGTAAATATATCAAGGACCAACATTATGAAGCTATGCATTTGCCTTATAAACAATGCATAAATGGCTGAATGAGTCTGGTGGTATAAGAAAAGGGACATCAATAAAATGTGTACAAATGACAAAATTCTGGATTGATTTTCACCAATAAGACGGTCCTGTATAGGATACATAACAAGTTGATACATGTACAAGTTAGGATCCTGTGTAGGATACATTACACTGTTAGAGTTGTATTTATCCTGTTACAATCGGTATGGAGTAGTACTCCACCCGGACTCATATCTAGTTGTGTAAGCCACGTAGGGGGCTATTCCCTACCTTATTAACACGTACCGATGCACCCCAACGGGTACGCATCTTTCTGCCGCAACCTCGACAACCAACATGGTATCAAGAGCCTCGCCTCTTCCCCTCCAGCCGCCGCCGACTGCCTGGCCTTCTCCATTGCCGTCGGCACTCCTCCTCCCCTCCAAAAATCCCAAGATCATCTCCTCTCCATAGATCAAGACATCCTCTACCTATTCCCCACAAAATTCATCCAAAACAACCACACAAATCCCACCCTTCCCAAAACCCTAGATCGCCACCACCATGTCCTCCTCGACAATTCCTTCGTCGGGCTCTCTTGGGGCGCCGCCGGCCACCAAGTTGACTCGTGAGAACTTTCTCCTATGGCAAACCCAGGCCCTGCCTACCCTCCGTCCTACCCGTGTCATGGGAATTCTCGATGGCTCTGAAGTGGCGCCCCCTCAGCAGATTGAAGCTGAAGATGCTAATCAAAAGAAGATATCCATCCCCAACCCCGACTATGATGCTTGGGCTCTCAAGGATCAACAGGTTATGAGCTACCTGGTGAACTCTCTTTCTGATGATATGCTGCCCAACGTTTTTGGCCTTGTTCATGCCAAGGATGTGTGGACTACCCTCACCAGCCTCTACACCACTCAATCCAAAACAAGGGTCTCTACTCTCCGTGGCGCCCTCACCAACACCAAAAAGCTCGACATGAATGCCACTCAGTTTCTAAAAAAGATGAAAGGTTTTGCCTCTGAGCTTGCTGCTGCAGGTAAACCGATTTATGATGATGAGCTCAAGGACTACATCCTCAATGGTCTTGATGGTACTTTTAATCCTCTTGTTGCCTCCATCAACTCCAATCCTGCTACCACCCTCAATGATATGTGCTCCCAACTTTTGTCCTATGAGTACCGTGAAAATATGCTCATCGCCACTGGCCAAAACACCGGTACTTTCACCTCCTCCATCAACGCTACCTCTCGTCGCCATCCTGCTCCCTATGGAGGCGCACCACCCAAACCACCCCTTATACCTTCACCTCCCGCCTATCACCCCACGCCACCACCATATAACCCCACGCCACCACCCTACAACCCCACGCCACCACCCTACAACCCCACGCCACCAAACCCATACCACCCCCTTCCTACACCCATTCTCCATATCCCACACCACACCACCCACACTACCCCCTCCCTCCTATGCTCCGTCGCCATACACCTATCCCCCACAACCTTACCACCCTCCACAACCATATCTCTCCCTCCTCCCTTCCCACAGCCGCGCGCGCGTCCTGAACAGGGCCGCCCAGATCGTCGCCCCAAGGGGGGCACGACAAAAATAAAGGCAGGGTCGCTTCTCCTTGGCAGCCAGGTGTCTATTGCCAGATTTGCAAAAAAGAGGGTCATCCTGCCAATGACTGCTGGTGGTGTTATGGTGATGATGATGAGGATACACCCAATGATCAAAAAGGTGCTTATGGTGTTGACACAAATTGGGTCATTGACACGGGGGTGACAAACCATGTTGCTGTTGGAGATATGCCCTAGAGGCAATAATAAATGTAGTTATTATTATATCTTTGTCTTTATGACAAATGTTTACATTCATGCTATAATATTATTAACAAGGAAACATTAATACTTGTGTGATTTGTAAACTTAAATTGAAGTCCCTAGTAAAGCCTCTATACATCACTAGCTTGTTGGTTAATAAATGATTGTGGTTTCCCTATCATGAACATTGAGATGTTATTAACAACAAGATCATATCGTTAGGAGAATGATATGGTGGACATACTCCTATAGATAAGCGTAGCATAAAGATCAAGTCATTTTAATAGTTCAATTGCTATATGTTTTCTGATACATACTAACCTAATTCCTTCGACCATGAGATCATGCATATCACCTTTACCGGATGGATGCTTTGATGACATCAAACACCACACCGTAACTTGGTGGCTATAAAGGTGGCATTGAGTGTTCGGAAAGTATTGGTTGAGACACATGGATCAAGAGTGGGATTTGTCCATCCATATGACAGATAGATATACTCTGGGCTCTCTCGGTGAAATGTCATCCAATTAGCTTGCAAGCATGTGACTGGCTCACAAGGGATCACATATCACGGGAACGAGAAAAGAGTACTTATCGGTAACGAGGTTGAACTAGGTATGCGGAGATACCGACGATCATAACCTCGGATAAGTAAACTATCGTGAGACAAAGGGAAATTGGTATCGTATGTAAGTGGTTCATTCGATCGCAAAATAATCATAGAAATATGTGGGAGCCATATGAATTTCCAGATTTCTCTATTGGTTATTGTTTGGAGAAGTGTCTCGATCATGTCCGCATAATTCACGAACCGTAGGGAGACACACTTAAGGATTCGACGTTGTTTGAGTAGTTCTGGAATGATGAGAAAGAGACCGAATGTTGTTCGGAGTCTCGGATGGGATTCAGGATATCACGAGGAGATCCGGAATGGTCCGGAGAATAAGATTCATATAAGGAAAGTCCTGTTTCGGAGTTGGGGAATGGTTCTGGTGTTTTCATCGGGAATGTTCTAGAAGGTTCTAGAATGTCCGGCACTTCGGAGGGGAAGGGTACATGAATGTGTTATATCAAGTTGGTACGATTGCATCATGTACTAGGTGTCATCGCTGAACAAAATAAAGGGTTTAATCAAATCCTAGTTTGAAAAAGTCAAACGCCAATTTGAAAGTCAAACGACTAATTTTGGGAAGTGCAGAGGGAGGTGGAAACCGAGTTGGGGAGGAGTTCCTCCCCTCAACCGCCGGACCACCTTGAATCCGAGTTGGGGAGGTACTCCCCTCCCCTTGGCCGGCCCCTCCACCTATAAAAGGAGGGGCAGGGCTCCCCTCCTAGACACCCAACACCTCCACCTCTAAACCCTAGACGCCGGCGCCGCCACCTCCTGCTGCCGCCGCCGCCCTAGGGCAAACTGCCGCCGCCTAGCAACCCTAGCCGCCGGCCAAGCCTCCTCCTCGGCGTGTCTAAACCCTAGATCATCGAGGTCTCTCTCATAGTCCACCATACTCTCTCCGGCTTAAGGCGAAGCCCTGCGAGATCTCCCCTCTACTTCCGGTACCACGCCGTTGTGCTGCCGGAATCGCGAGGAGAGTGCTACAACCTCCGCTGCCTGCTGTAACAAGGGAGAGGAAGGTCTTCGTCGAGTACCGAACGTGTGACCGACTGCGGGAGCGCTTCCGGAACGCAGCGCCGGAAGGATCGTCTACGCGATCTTGAGATCGGGAAGAGTACGACTACATCACCCACGAGAATCCGCTCTCGTTAAACACTTTGGAATCTTCGAGGGTGAGTTATTCCATCGACTCGTTGCTACAATCTAGTAGATATATCTTGGCTTGTTTGTTTGTATGCGATAGAAAATTTTTGTTTTCCATGCTACTAAACCCTACAGTGGTATCAGAGCCGTGTCTATATGTAGATCTGTTGCACGAGTAGAACACAATGGTCATTGTGGGCGTTGATGCTTTTATTGTCAATTGCTTCTTGTGTACTTTGCATCTTGCGGGATGTTGGGATGAAGCGGCCCGGGCTAACCTTACATGACATCGTTCATGAGACTTGCTCCACGCTTGACATGCAACTTGTATTGCATAAGTGGCTTTGCGGGTTCCTGTTTCCCTAGCATAGTTAAGATCCAATTTACAACGGGTGATTAACAATAGTAGTATCAATGTTGTGGTTCATGTTCGTAAGTTAGAACGACACTTATTGAAAGCCCCAAACCACGTAAAACATGCAAAGAAAGTATAGGCGTCTAACTTTGTTTTGCAGGGGTGTGCAGTGATGTGATATGGCCATGATTGTGATTATATTTGATGTATGCAATGTTCCTTATTGTAAGTTGGCAACCGGCAGGAGCCATATGGTTGTCTTTAATTTTTGTTAAGACCCGCGTGTCTATTCAAAGTAGTTGTAATAGTTGAAGCCGGTGGACGACAACCATGGAGAAGCGTCATTACCCTTGATGCAATACCGGTGATGATGGAGATCATGTTCGTGCTTGAAGATGGAGATCGGAAGCACAAAAGAAGAAAGGCCATATCATATCACATATTATGAATTGCATGTGATGTTAATCCTTTATGCATATTGTATTGCTTAGTTAACGACGGTAGCATTATAAGATGATCCCTCATGCACATGAATTTCAAATCATAAAGTGTTCACCCTTAGTTAGCACCGTTGCTAAAGCTAGTTGTTTCGAAGCACCACGTGATGATCGGGTGTGTTAGATTCCGCAAGTGTATACAACGTGAGCAAGCCAGATTTGCTCATGCGGAAGCTAAGGTTTGATCTTGACGAGCCTATCATGTACAGACATGGTCTCGGAACACGGATCACCGAAAGGTAAAGCATGAATCATATAGAAGATATGATGAACATGTCGATTGTTCGCCATTGAAGCTATATCAACTCTCGTGATGATCTGTGTTGATGTGGTGGATTTGGTTCGTGTGATCACTAAAACAATGTGAGGGATATTGTTTTGAGTGGGAGTTCACCTAGATTAATTTAACTATTAATTAGAACTCAATTTTGTCATGAACTTAGTCTAAACTATTGCAAATATGTTGTAGATCAATGGCGGCCCCTACCATCAATTTTAATGCGTTCCTAGAGAAAGAAATGTTGAAAAACAATGGAAGCAATTTCGCGGATTGGTTCCGCAATTTGAGGATTGTCCTCACAGCTGGTAATTTGACCTATGTCTTTGGATGCATTGGGTGACCCGCTGCGGTGATGTTGCCGACGAAGTAAAGAATGTTTACCTCGCTCGGAAGACTCAGTACTCCATAGTTTAGTGTGCTATCTTGTATGGTTTAGAACCGGAGCTTCTGAAAAGGTTTGAGAATTCAGACCCACATGATATTGTCCGTGATCTCAAATTGATCTTTGAGACTCACCCAGCGATTGAGAGCTATGAGGCTTATGAAATGTTCTTTAACTGCAAGATGGAAGAGGGCAGCTCCGTCAGTGAGCATGTGCTTAAGATGTCTAGGCACGCAAACAAACTTCAAAGCTTGGGTATAGTGATTCCTAATGCTTTGGGGATTTACCGTGTCCTCCAATCACTACCACCAAGTTACAAGAACTTTGTGATGAACTACAATATGCAAAACATGAACAAGCAGATGCCAGAACTGTTTGCTATGTTGAAATCTGCAGAAGTGGAGATCAAGAAAGAGCACCAAGTGTTGATGGTCAATAAGACCACCAAATTCAAGAAAGGCAAGTCTAAGCAAAAGGGACACTTCAAGAAGGGTGGTAAGAAAGTTACCGCGTCGACGAAGAAGACCAAGGCTGGGCCTAACCTGAGTGCTTTACTGCAAGGGAGAAGGTCAATGGAAGCAGAATTTCCCAAAGTACTTGGCGGATTTGAAGAACGACAACATCAATAAGAAAGGTATATCCGATATACATGTTATTGATGTGTATCTCACTAGTACTCGTAGTAGTGCCTGGGTATTTGATACTGGTTCGGTTGCTCATATTTGTAACTCGAAACAGGTGCTGCAGAATAAACGGAAGCTAGCGAAGAACGAGGTGACGATGCGCGTGGGAAACGAATCAAAGGTTGATGTGATCGCGGTCGGCACGCTACCCCTTCATCTACCATCGGGATTAGTTTTATACTTAAATAATTGTTATTTGGTGCCTGCGTTAAGCATGAACATTATATCGGGATCTTGTTTATTGCGAGACGGTTACTTGTTTAACTCCGAGAATAATGGTTGTTCGATTTATATGAGTAATATGTTTTATGCACATGCACCTTTGATAGATGGTCTATTCTTATTGGATCTCGATAGTGGAAATACACATATTAATAACATTGAGGCTAAACGTTTGAAATCGAGCGATAACTCGACCTATATGTGGCACTGTCGTCTTGGTCACATTGGAGTGAAGCGTATGAAGAAACTCCATTCCGATGGACTTCTTGAATCACTTGATTTCGAATCACTTGAAAGATGCAAAGCATGTCTGATGGGTAAAATGACTAAGACTCCATTTTCTGGTATGATGGAGCGAGCTACGGACTTATTGGAAATCATACATACCGATGTGTCTGGTCCAATGAGTGTAGCATCGCGCGGTGGTTATCGTTATGTTCTTACCTTCACGGATGACTTGAGTAGATATGGGTATATCTATTTCATGAAACATAAGTCCGAAACTTTCGAAAAGTTTAAGGAATTTCAAAGTGAGGTAGAGAATCAACGTAACAAGAAAATTAAATTTCTACGTTCTGATCGTGGAGGTGAATATCTAAGTTACGAGTTTGGCGAGCATTTGAAGAAATGCGGAATACTTTCACAATTGACACCGGGAACACCACAGCGTAATGGTGTGTCCGAACGTCGTAATCGAACTCTCTTAGATATGGTTCGTTCTATGATGTCACTTACAGATTTACCGCTATCATTCTGGGGTTATGCATTAGAAACAGCCGCATGCACTTTAAATAGGGCACCATCTAAATCCGTTGAAACGACACCGTATGAATTATGGTTTGGGAAGAAACCTAGATTGTCATTCCTTAAAGTTTGGGGTTGCGAAGCCTATGTAAAGAAGTTACAGCTGGACAAGCTTGAACCCAAAGCGGAAAAATGCGTCTTCATAGGATACCCGAAGGAAACTATTGGGTATACCTTCTATCATAGATCCGAAGGCAAAATCTTCGTTGCCAAGAATGGATCCTTTCTAGAGAAGGAATTTCTCTCAAAAGAAGTGACTAGAAGGAAAGTAGAACTCGACGAGGTTGTCGAACCTTCTCTCGAAATTGCGAGTAGCGCATCACTGGAAGAAGTTCCTGTGGTGCCTGAACCAATAAGAGAGGAAGCTAATGATGATGATCATGAAACTTCGGTTGTAGTTGCTACAGAGCCTCGCAGGTCAACGAGAACTCATACCACTCCTGATTGGTATGATCCCGTTATGAGTGTCATGTTGGTGGACAACACCGATGACCCTGAGACATATGAGGAAGCGATGATGAGCCCAGATTCCAATAAATGGCAAGAAGCCATGAAATCCGAGATTGGATCCATGTACGAAAACCAAGTATGGACTTTGGTGGACTTACCGGATGGCCGAAAGGCTGTCGAGAACAAATGGATTTTCAAGCAGAAAACATATGCTGATGGTAATGTTACTGTCTATAAAGCTCGACTTGTCGCAAAAGGGTTTCGACAAATTCAATTAGTTGACTACGATGAGACTTTCTCACCAGTAGCGAAGCTAAAGTCTGTGAGGATTATGTTAGCAATCACTGCATATTATGATTATGAGATATGGCAGATGGATGTCAAAACAGCATTCCTCAATGGAGACATTGATGAAGAGTTGTATATGATGCAACCCAAAGGTTTTGTCGATCCTAAAGATGCTGACAAGGTATGCAAACTTCAACGGTCCATATATGGATTGAAGAAAGCATCCCGAAGTTGGAATCAACGTTTTGATAAGGTGATCAAAGGTTTTGGTTTTATACAAACTTATGGAGAAGCTTGTATTTACAAGAAAGTGAGTGGGAGCTCTGTAGCATTCTTAATACTATATGTAGATGACATATTGTTGATTGGGAATGATGTAGACCTTATTAATAGTGTCAAGGAATATTTGAATAATAGTTTTTCAATGAAGGATCTTGGCGAAGCAGCTTACATATTAGGCATAAAGATTTATAGAGATAGATCGAGACGCCTAATATCATTGTCACAAAGTACATATTTGGACAAAGTTCTAAAGAGGTTTGGAATGGAAGATAGCAAGAAAGGGTTCTTGCCCATGTTGCCCAATACGACCTTGAGTAAAACTCAGAGTCCGACATCGGCAGAAGATAGAGAAAGGATGAGTAAGACTCCCTATGCCTCAGCCATAGGATCTCTAATGTATGCCATGCTATATACTAGACTCGACATTGCATATGTTGTTAGTTTAACTAGCAGATATCAAAGTGATCCAGGTGTGGATCATTGGACAGCGGTCAGAAACATCCTTAAGTACTTGAGAAGAACTAAGGATATGGTTCTTTCTTATGGAGGTGATGAACAACTCGTTGTTAATGGTTACACCGATGCTAGTTGGAACACCGATCCGGATGATTCTAAATCACAATCTGGATACGTATTTACTTTGAATGGTGCAGAAGTTAGCTGGAGGAGTGCAAAGCAAAGCGTTGTGGCGAGATCTTCAACTGAATCGGAATACATGGCTGCTTCGGAGGCTTCACAAGAAGCGATATGGATGAAAGAGTTCATTACAGAGCTGGGTGTGGTTCCTAGTGCGCTGGACCCAATGTCTATCTATTGTGATAACATGGGCGCCATAGCCAATGCGCAAGAACCAAGGTCACACAAGAAGCTGAAGCACATCAAGCTACGTTTTCACGCTATTCGAGAACATGTCCAAGATGGGGACATAAAGATTTGCAAAGTACACACAGATCTGAATGTGGCGGATCCGTTGACTAAACCTCTCCGAGGGCAAAACATGACCAGACCAAACGGCCATGGGTGTTCGGTATATTACCATGTAATCTAGATTAGATGACTCTAGTGCAAGTGGGAGACTGTTGGAGATATGCCCTAGAGGCAATAATAAATGTAGTTATTATTATATCTTTGTGTTTATGATAAATGTTTACATTCATGCTATAATAGTATTAACAAGGAAACATTAATACTTGTGTGATTTGTAAACTTAAATTGAAGTCCCTAGTAAAGCCTCTATACATCACTAGCTTGTTGGTTAATAAATGATTGTGGTTTCCCTATCATGAACATTGAGATGTTATTAACAACAAGATCATATCGTTAGGAGAATGATATGGTGGACATACTCCTATAGATAAGCGTAGCATAAAGCTCAAGTCATTTTAATAGTTCAATTGCTATATGCTTTCTGATACATAGTAACCTAATTCCTTCGACCATGAGATCATGCATATCACCTTTACCGGATGGATGCTTTGATGACATCAAACACCACACCGTAAATGGGTGGCTATAAAGGTGGCATTGAGTGTTCAGAAAGTATTGGTTGAGACACATGGATCAAGAGTGGGATTTGTCCATCCATATGACGGATAGATATACTCTGGGCCCTCTCGGTGAAATGTCATCCAATTAGCTTGCAAGCATGTGACTGGCTCACAAGGGATCACATATCACGGGAACGAGAAAAGAGTACTTATCGGTAACGAGGTTGAACTAGGTATGCGGAGATACCGACGATCATAACCTCGGATAAGTAAACTATCGTGAGACAAAGGGAAATTGGTATCGTATGTAAGTGGTTCATTCGATCGCAAAATAATCGTAGAAATATGTGGGAGCCATATGAATTTCCAGAGTACTCTATTGGTTATTGTTCGGAGAAGTGTCTCGATCATGTCCGCATAATTCACGAACCGTAGGGAGACACACTTAAGGATTCGACGTTGTTTGAGTAGTTCTGGAATGATGAGAAAGAGACCGAATGTCGTTCGGAGTCTCAGATGGGATTCGGGATATCACGAGGAGATCCGGAATGGTCCGGAGAATAAGATTCATATAAGGAAAGTCCTGTTTCGGAGTTGGGGAATGGTTCCGGTGTTTTCATCGGGAATGTTCTAGAAGGTTCCGGAATGTCCGGCACTCCGGAGGGGAAGGGTACATGAATGTGTTATATCAAGTTGGTATGATTGCATCATGTACTAGGTGTCATCGCTGAACAAAATAAAGGGTTTAATCAAATCCTAGTTTGAAAAAGTCAAACGCCAATTTGAAAGTCAAACGGCTAATTTTGGGAAGTGGAGAGGGAGGTGGAAACCGAGTTGGGGAGGAGTTCCTCCCCTCCACCGCCGGCCCACCTTGAAGCCGAGTTGGGGAGGGACTCCTCTCCCCTTGGCTGGCCCCTCCACCTAGAAAAGGAGGGGCAGGGCTCCCCTCCTAGACACCCAACACCTCCACCTCTAAACCCTACCCGCCGGCGCCGCCACCTCCTGCTGCCGCCGCTGCCCTAGGGCAAACCGCCGCCACCGCTTAGCAACCCTAGCCGCCGGCCAAGCCTCCTCCTCGGCGTTTCTAAACCCTAGATCGTCGAGGGCTCTCTCATAGTCCACCATACTCGCTCCGGCTTAAGGCGAAGCCCTGCGAGATCTCCCCTCTACTTCGGTACGCCTTGCAGCCAGGAATCGCGAGGAGAGTGCTACAACCTCCGTCACGCTGGAACAAGGGAGAGGAAGGTCTTCGCCGAGCACCGTGTGACCGATCATGGAGCGCCGGAACGCAGCCGGAAGGATCGCTCACGCGATCTTGAGATCGGGAAGAGTACGACTACATCACCCACGAGAATCCGCTCTCGTTAAACACTTTGGAATCTTCGAGGGTGAGTTATTCCATCGACTCGTTGCTACAATCTAGTAGATAGATCTTGGCTTGTTTGTTTGTATGCGATAGAAATTTTTTGTTTTCCATGCTACGAAACCCTACAGTTGCAGGTCAGCTAAACAAGCTTTAGGTCCATGATGCATATCCAGGCCATGATCAGATCCACAATGCTAGTGGACAAGGTATGGAAATCGCTAATATTGGTCATTCAGTTTTGCACACACCTAGTACTTCTCTTCAACTTCGTAATATCTTACATGTTCCTAGCTCTTCCATGAATCTAGTTTCTGCTCATAAGCTTAAATTAGACAATAATGCTTTTATCGAAATTCACCCATTCTTTTTCTTAATCAAGGACCAGGCCAGCAAATAATGTTTAGAGGTCCATGTCGGGGTGGTCTCTACCCCCTTGTTCCTATGTCAACGGGTCCCTCCAAGCATGCTTTGGTCACCATCAAGCCTTCTTCCTCTACATGGCATCGTCGTCTAGGGCATTCTTCGTCGTTTATTGTTCAACAAATTCTTAGGAAAAATAATCTTCCTTATACCCCGGAAATAAACTCTTACATATGTGATCCATGCCAACAGGCTAAGAGTCACCAGCTCCCCTATCATGTTTCCACTAGTGTATCCACTATTCCTTTGGAACAGGTGTTTTCTGATGTTTGGGGTCCTGCTCCCTTGTCTTTAGGCAAACATGCATACTATGTAAGCTTCATTGATGACTTTAGTAAATTTACATGGATTTATCTTCTCAAGAAGCGTTCTGATGTTTATCAAGTGTTTCTGAATTTTCAACAATTTGTTGAGCGCAAGTTTGATAGGAAAATCATTACCATGCAAACTGATTGGTGTGGTGAGTATGAAAAACTTAATGGTTTCTTCCAAAAAGTAGGCATTACTCATCATGTTTCCTGTCCCCATGCTCATCAACTGAATGGTTCTGCTGAAAGAAAATATCATCATATTATTGAGGTTGGTCTTGCCTTACTTGCCAATGCTTCTATGCCATTGAAATATTGGGATGATGCTTTTATAACAGCCACATTTCTCATTAATCTCACTCCCTCCAAAGTTATCAACTTTGAAACTCCTACAGAAAGACTTCTTCACGCCAAACCTGACTATGATTCTCTCCGTGTTTTTGGTTGTGCCTGTTGGCTAAATCTGCGTCCATACAATAAGCATAAACTTTCTTTTCGTTTCAAGATATGTGTATTTCTTGGTTATAGTCCATTACATAAAGGGGTCAAGTGTCTTGATGTTACCACTGGTCGTGTTTACATTTCTCGAGATGTTGTCTTCGATGAGAATGTTTTTCCCTTTGCATCACTACACCCAAATGCTGGTCATCGTCTTCAAGAGGAAATTCTTCTTCTGTCTCCAGAAAATCCATCACTGGTTGATACAAATAGGGGTGTGCACACTAATGAACATTATTTGCCGATTGTTCCTGTCATTGTTGCTCCATAGGTTACTACTGATCCTCCCTTCAACATTTCTGCTGAAGAAACTAGAACAAATTCTGAGCAAAATACAGCCCCAAACACATGCAATATGGAGCAACAAGAACAAGATGCTACAGGACAAGAACATGCTGATTTCCATGTTGATTCTGGGTGCAGTGTCTCGGATTGGGAGTTAGCAGACCTGTCCACGTCGCTGGCGTCTCCCGTCCGTACACCCACGTGGGAGGCATCTCCCTCGGTCCTGTCGTCGCGGTCCCCGCCTTGCACTCCTTCTGCCTCACGTCACGACGCGGACGTGGACCCCGACCCCGACAGCGACCGTGCCTCCTCCTCGTCTTCACGTCAGGGTGCTGGCCAGGGTGACAGCGACCGCTCGCCTTGGTCTTCAGCGCCTCCTGTCGACCGTCAAGAGGTGGACAGCGACCACGCTTTTCAATGCAGCAGTGTTCGCTCGCCCTCGTGGCAGAGTGCAGGCGACAGCGACGGTTCATCGTCTGCTACTTCACCTGAAGGATCTTCTGTACCAGATAATTCTGCAACTTTGCCTGCTGCTTCACCGCGCACTCGCCTACAAAAAGGTATTAAAAATCCAAAAATTCGTACTGCTGTTCGTTGGGCCTTGTTAACATCTGCAGGAGAACCACAAAATCTACGTGAGGCTCTCTCTGATGACAATTGGATACAAGCTATGCAAGATGAGTATGATGCTCTTATATCTAATAACACGTGGCATCTTGTTCCTCCAAGCTCTAAAAGGAATGTCATTGACTGCAAGTGGGTTTATCGTATCAAGAAAAATGCCGATGGTACAATTGACAGGTATAAAGCTCGCCTTGTTGCCAAAGGGTTCAAACAACGGTATGGCATAGATTATGAGGATACTTTCAGTCCAGTTGTTAAAGTTGCCACTGTTAGAATTTTTCTGTCAATCTCACAAGGTTGGAGTCTCCGTCAGCTAGATGTCAAGAATGCGTTCTTACATGGTGTTCTGAAAGAGGAGGTTTACATGAAACATCCACCTGGTTTTGAGTCTTCCGCTAACTCACATTATGTTTGTAAACTTGATAAAGCTCTTTATGGACTGAAAGAGGCACCTCGGGCTTGGTATTCTCGGTTAAGCACTAAGCTTCATACACTTGGATTCATACCGTCCAAGGCAGACACCTCTCTTTTCTATTTGATCATGGAGGTATTAAGATATTTCTTCTTATATATGTCGATGATATTTTTGTCACTAGTTCGTCTAATGATGCCGTCACAACCCTTCTCAAGAATCTCAGTCATGAGTTTGCTCTCAAAGATCTTGGTGATCTTCATTATTTTCTGGGTCTTGAGGTTCACAAACAGCATTATGGTTTCCTGTTGAATCAAGAGAAATATGCTACTGATATTCTGAAACGTGTTGGTATGCAAGATTGTTCATCATCTCCCACACCTTTGTCTACCAATGATACTTTGTCATTGGATGGTGGTACTCTGCTTGGTCCTGAGGATAGTACTCGTTACAGGAGCATTGTAGGTGCTCTTCAGTATCTGACTTTGACACGACCAGACATTTGTTTCTCTGTTAGCAAGGTATGTCAGTTCCTTCATGCACCTACAACAACTCATTGGACAACCGTTAAACGGATATTGAGGTATATTCATGGTACATGTACAGTTGGACTAACGTTTAGTAAGTTCAATTCCACACTTCTTAGTGCCTTCTCAGACGCAGATTGGGCAGGTGATTTTGATGACAGACGTTCTACAAGAGGTTTTGCTATTTTCTTTGGTCCTAATCTCATATCATGGAGTGCTAGGAAACAACCCATCGTGTCACGTTCTAGTACCGAAGTTGAGTATAAAGCACTTGCTAATGCTACTGCCGAATTGATTTGGCTTGAGGCTTTAATTCGAGAGTTGGGTATCTCTCTTCTAGAAAAACCTTGTTTATGGTGTGACAATCTTGGTGCTACTTTTCTCTCTGCTAATCTCGTGTTTCATGCTCGTACCAAGCATATTGAGATTGATTTTCATTTTGTTCGAAAACGAGTTGCTAGTAAACAACTTGAGGTCAGATTTATCTGTAGCAAGGATCAGATTGCAGATGGTTTCACAAAGACACTATGTTCTAAGAAGCTCGATGAGTTCAAGCGTAATCTAAATATTTCCAAACTTTAGATTAAGGGGGGTGTTAGAGTTGTATTTATCCTGTTACAATCGGTATGAAGTAGTACTCCACCCGGACTCATATCTAGTTGTGTAAGCCACGTAGGGGGCTATTCCCTACCTTATTAACACGTACCGACGCATCCCAACAGGTACGCATCTTTCTGCCACAACCTCGACAACCAACATACACAACTTAAGGATGACAAGTGGATGAATATCAATGTGGTATATATGCAAGCGAGCTATTGTAGGAAGAGTGTAAAAAGGAATTGTGACATCAATAATAAAGGTTGAATACAACCCAACATTTAAAAATCTGTAGTAGGTAAGAAAAGATAGTTCAACACAAGCACTATAAAAGAAGACAAGCTATAGCAAGAGTCAATAATAAATGCCAATTGTGTGGGGAAGAATATGGATGTGTATATGCCATTGCACTAATCCAGTAACGTAACTGTAAAACTGGCAAGGTAAGTTTAGTTATGGGCACAAATTATTTATATTTAATTTTCTTTGAAAGTTTTCTAAAATAAAAGAAGCATATTGTTGGTCTTTTTCTTTGGTCTCTGATCGACTATTGCAAATGGAACATATACATATATGTAAGAGACAAGACTAGGGGACAACAGGAGATCTTAAAGCCATTGCGGTTTGGTTGTGGTAACACCGAGCACCACAGATCTAAAGCATCTGCAGAATATTGTGCTTCGTCCCTGAATACCGCTAGTACATCTTCTTAGCTGGCAAGACTCCATGCAATTTACATACTGCGGGCTTATTCTTCGGTCAAAAGAACACGCCAAATGCAGTAAACTCCGACTAATCCACCGCGAAGGAGCGAGGTATTCAGAAGGTCCAAACTCTAATCTCCAACAGGACCCGTGAGCCGACCGGCCAAAGACCATCTATTCATCTTCATCCACGTAGGGAGGTTGACCGCACGTGAATATCTAAGAAGCACATGGACCCTTATTTGTTTGCATATAAATACGCCCCCTCCAGGCTCCAGCCCAAGAAAGGATCAACCGTCGTCCCAGCTAGCACTTCCAACTTCCAACTCTCTAACCTCAAGAATTCAAAACCAAAAGAGTATCTAACCTCGAGGCGCGCGCGATCACGTCTTTGCGATAAACCGCCATGGCGTGGAGAAAGAAGAGTGGCAGCGCCGAGTCGACGTCGTCGTCGCCGGGAGCGTCGCCGCGCCACAGCAACGAGCGCGAGACGAAGGTCCCGAGGGGGCACGTCCCGGTGGTCACCGTCAGCGGCGAGCGCGTGCTGGTGCCCGTGAGGCTCCTCTCGGCTCCCTGCATCGCGGAGCTGCTGGACATGGCGGCGGAGCAGTACGGGTACGGCCAGCCGGGCGTTCTGCGAATCCCCTGCGACGCGGCACATTTCCGCCAGGTGGTCGACTGCGCGCTGCACAGAGCCAGCTGCTAGACGCCGGGCATCGCACGAACCTGAAGAGAACCATGCGTGTGTGTGGGCCAGACATGTATATATACAGCGACTGTACAAAAATATAGTTGGATATACGTAGTGTGTTCTTTGATTAATCAATTCTTTTGAATACAGGATCGAGATAACCGTGCAAATTCTTTCTTTTTTTCAAACTTGAAATGTTCACGCCAGCAGTGCAAGAATGAATTGGCAGATCATATAGTTGAAGACGTGTTTATTGGAAGCAGAGCACGTCAAGATCCCTAATGACCAATCAAGCAAGCTAGGAAATCTGCCTCGGTCGGTCAAACTTCAGAACAATGCAAGTTATGCAAGGGTGTGGGTGCAGCAGCAACCACTTGTAACTATATCCATCCCCATAGAATGTTTCAAACTTGGGTCTGCACTATCTGCACCCAACGAAGAGTTGTAGAGCTATCAATCAATAGGCCCGGCCTAGGCTAGGATACGTAAAATTGCATTAACATATGGAACGAAAGGCTATATGTTCCCAGCATATGGAACGAAGAGATGTAGTGGTGCTATTTCAATACGTAAAACTGAGTCTGAGGTGCTATTTGTATTTAGAGAACACAATGGAAAGGCAATTCATTTGCATAGCTAGGCCAGGTAGAACACCCAAAGGGGTACAAACCATGCAAAGCAAAAATAAAGATCAAGGTCACCTAGTGATCTCACATACACTTGCTAAGCCAGCCTACAAAACAAGCTACTACTGGTCGGCCCACCATCTCGGATCCTCAACTGCATCCTGGAACAAGCATCCTCGAAGTAGCTTCGCTCTTTTCCATTGTGCGGTTTTTTACTGGATTATATCAATGATCGAGTGCGGTGATGGCAATGCCCCCTTAGAGACCACAACATTAAGGTGCAACCAAATACAACACATGACCAGGCTGAGCACCGACAAAAAACATCTCATTTGTACCCCATCCTTGCCCCACAAGAGGTCCACCAGTCTACTATATCCTCATCGGGTCCGTCGTCCACTCCGATAGGTTCCAATCTTGCAATCGATCATACCAAACCTCTCTAACCATGACGCACCATAGTAGGAGGTGCTTTAGCATCTCCGTAACCTCATCACGGTCTGCCATCCAACATCTATATTTGGCCACAAGCCAGGCAAAGAACTTGTAGCAAGCGCGGGATCGCCAAATTGGGTAACCCTTCTGGTCGATCACTGAAGCCACGACGAAAGCCACATAAGCTGATTAAGCTAAATAGTTCCCATTCTTCTCATAGGCCCACACTAGTTTGTTTGCTCCTCCAGGCAAAGAAGTCGCCCAAACAATGCCCCAAAGAATAAAGACCACTTGAATGGAGGTCTCATCAAAATCTGAACCATTGTCCGTGAGCGAATCTTAACGTCTAGCCACTATTGTGGTGCCTTGTAGCGTGCCCACCAACCTAGCGACGCACCTAACAATTGAAATGGCAGAAGCGTCGCTACCGTGTGTGTCGACCACCACCGCCTTCAGAAGATCATGTCGAGATGCCACCCGCAAGAATACCCATGAAACTCGTTAGGAGTAGAAACCAGTGCCACCTTGAGAAGGACAAAAGGCAACAACAATAGGGTAGTTCGGATCACCTGACGGTGCGTCAAGTGATGGAGGAGACCCCACCGCATGGGTGACGAGACTATTAGGGAGAGATACGCAACCCCACTAGTCAGCAATGAACTTGACGATAGTTTCAACCAGTGGATATGCAGAAGCAAATAAATCAACGATCACATGCACAAGTGACACAAGGATATATTTGAAAAAACCTCCTCAACTTGAGAAAGAAAAAATCATGATTGTGTACTATCAAGTTCTACTATGAGCAACCTGGGTACCGAGTGTTCTCTGAAACCCGTAGAGATATACAACACACCTCATCACGTTGCTAACGGGCAATAACAACAATCACCACAAGAGGTAAGATTACATCAAATTAGAGATTTTTCACTTTATGTCACCTTTGGTAATCAGCAAGATGCTCTTAATTCAAAGATTCAACCAGCACCAAACTTGCTAGAAAAGCATACATGTGTTACCAACATACTCACAAAGTTTTAGCTCAACGGGACAACATTTGCCCAACCAAATTGTTCTCCTACCAAAATTACTCGGTTATGGAGCTATAGTCTAAACATACTAAACTGCTCTCAAATACCATGCTCCCTGACTGAAGTCTCAAACCCTCTAAGCAGACTTAAGCACTAAAAATAAGGAACAGGCTCAGCAAGAAGTTTACCAAGTTTAAAGCCAATCCAAATACATTTGAGCCTCCAAACACTAGCTTGAAAACAAACATGTTAATTATCCAAAATCTAGGCAGAAATCACCTCTTCTTTATCTCTCGTCACTAGGTTGTAGTGTTCTTGTATGGTCTCTCACTCTCTCCTGTAGAAGCCATGTTCTGGGCTTGCTTGCTCACACTCTCACTCAGCCAAGAAGGGTGGTTAGAGTTTTATTTTCTCTCCTCTCTAAAGGAGCACCTCAGCCATTGGATTCGAAACTCGGCCAATGGTTGAAATGTGTAAAACTTATTGGTCTAATGTTTGGATTCCAACACACGTCTATGTGGTAGGAGATGTCCTAACAGGGACTGGCTACGGCGGGAAAAAGATGGAGTGGGACAGGGGAGGCGGCATATGATTGGTGGGAGCACCTAGCTTAGGTCAAATCAATATTTTTATCTTTTCCAATCTCTAAACTACCCGAGAGGTTTAACCCCATGTATCGAGTTCAACTGTAGTTTGATTCTTATCATTGCTATCTCCTATAGGAAATAAAAGATCAATAAGAGGCTTGAATAATGCTTTTGTGCCTTACTGAAGACCCACTTTCGGAAATCCTAAGCTCTAGCTTTGCCTTTTTTGGTAACAGTTGTACACGCTGTTTGGCCTAATGTTTAGACGGAGCAATAAAATAACTACAAGCAGGCAAGACAACCCACCTAAGATGAGACGAGACTTTATTAGCCATGCCATGAACCTAGCTGCTCTTTGTCCATATGAATCATTGGACCAAGATCGTGGACTTTGACAGGCTGACTAGATCTTCAACGCCCTATTATTGGTCCAAGGAAGACGTCAAGTGCAATAGACTAATTTAAAAATATATAAGTGCATTTAACTGTCATCATCCTCGAAGGATCGGGGTATCTCAGCTAATCTACTTGGTCCAAACTGTCTGCGTCGACCAAAGACTGTCCACGTTAGGACATTGACCGCGCGTACGCACACGAGAAGCACACGCCCTGCCACTACATGACGATCGATGTCCATATAAATACACGCCCGCCTCTTCGTTTCAGGACCAGGCCAGACGCGTATAACCACTCGGTGAATTAAGCTCCAAGTCCCCAACCTCGAGGAATCAAGCCTTCTGACCCAGAAATCGCCATGGTGTGGAGCAAGAAGAGCGGCGGCGATCAGTCGACGACCAGTCCCTCGCCGTGCTACGACGACGAGAGCGAGAAGGTGCCCAGAGGACACGTGCCCATGGTCACCGGCTGCGGCGAGCGCGTGCTGGTGCCGGTGAGGCTCCTGGCGGCCCCCTGTGTCACGGAGCTGCTGGACATGGCGGCGCAACAGTACGGTTACAGCCAGCCAGGGGTGCTGCGGATCCCCTGCGACGCGGGGCATTTCCGACGGGTCGTCGACGGCGCGCTGCAGAGAGACGGCTAGGCGCCCGGGTTCTTCAGACCCGACGAGGACATGTGTGCACCTATACAGAAATAGTGACGGCTAGTGTAGAGGAATTCATGTAGTTGGATATACATAGTGCGTTAGTGCGTAGTGTTCTTTGATGAATATATATGACGAAGTTACAACATGTGGCTAAAATTTAAAATGCTCGTTGTCTCGAAGCAAGATACATCCATATTCCTAGTGGACTAGAGATGCAAATGGAATAACGCCAGGATCCCACCTGTGGCTCATTTTATTATTTATAGTTCAAATTTTATATCTAAAATCTAGAGACATGTGGTGGTGTTAAAAGTGTTAAGTGACATGTCACACTAGATCATCATTAATGTGGTTAAGTGATAAGTGAAAACTCACAAAGCTAAGTTCATGACCATGGGGTTAACCTTTGACCACCGATATGGTTATGAGGAATGAAATAGCATATGGCCGGTCTGTGATCACCTTATTTAGATATTCCCTCATGCATACATATAAAAAAGACATAGATATATTCTAATCATAATTAATCTAATTACTAGTGGTGGATCAAATAATCCCTCAGAACGCTTTAGGGCGTGTTCGGCAATTGCCCAGATTCTCTAGATCCTCAAATCCGGCTCTAAAATCCGGCTCCGCACTTCTCCTAGAAGCTCAGAACGTTCGGACAGCTCCAGACTTTCACGTGAGCCACTGACGGATGGACCCCACTTGTCAGGGTCATCTTCCCCAAATTACTGTCCTCGAATTCTTGAGGTCTGGGCAGGGAGCACACGACAGGGGGGGGGGGAGTCGGGCAGGAGGAGCTCGCAGTAGAGGGACATCGGGACAGGGGAGGTGGGACTGATTCAAAATCCTAGGATGCACGCCGGAGGCGGGGGATCTCTGCTTGCGGGCGGCCGGGACGTATGAGAGGAAGGTCGGGGCTGTGGGGTGAGGGGCACACCGTCGCGTGCTCGCCAGAGGTAGAGGGTGGGTGGCGACTTTCAACGATGCTACTCGGCGTGCGGGGCTCGGGGCGTTGCAGAGGAGATTCAGGCAGCAGCGACAGACGGAAATGGTGCAGGGCGGGGGCAGTGAGGCCTCCGGTGGCGGCGCAAGTCACAAGCCAGGGAAGTGAGGGCTGGTGGGAGAAGAATGGATATGGTTGGTCGATAGTTTGCGGAGACAGCAAAGCGTTTTTTACTATACGGTGGCACAGTTCTGTAAATATTCACATCTTCGCGTTTTTGCTATTTCGAGAATCGCCCAATGTGGTGCTCCACGGTTTGTGAAGGAATATTGTCTGGCTTCTTGGATTTAGGATGTTTGGTTCAGCTTCGGGGCAGATTTCTGAGAAGCTGGAAGTCAGCGAGTTTGTCAACACCCGGATTTTTAATCCCAGATGCCTATTATTCCATACATCACAATCCTAGGATTACCATATTTGCGAGACATAACAGATTGGATATCACAGTACATCATCCATTACAAACCATACATAATGTATTACACAAATAAAGATCTCATGATCCTGCCTTAATGCAATTCAAGCAGCGGAATAACGTAATAATAATGATAGCGTAAGCAAAGCTCCATCTTCATGGTCACAGGCAATGCTGACGATGGGAGATGATCCTAGTTGTCGTAACCTTCCTGCTGTCCATCTTCCTGATACTCCTCTTCATAGTCTGGCCACGGGAATAGCCATGGATAAAGCCATGAGTACTCTTTAAGTTCTCGCAAATTAATACTAACAAGTGATGTGGTTTTGAGTAGGATATACTAAGCTCTAGGGTTGTTTTGCAAAAATTCAGATTTACCTCTACTAAGTTCAGAAGCAAAGAAAGCTAGTTGAAAGTTTTATAACACCTAAGTGGGAACTGGAATTTTCATGTCACAACCCTGTTGTGATCAATTCAAAGTCATGATTCATTTCACAAGTCATTTTGAAAACATCTGACGACAGAACAGTTTGGCCACTCCAACTGTCCATAACCGCGGATGCGGCTATTCGAATAGTTTGACACTCTGCAGAGATTGTACACTTTCACCACAACATTCGATACATCCGTCAGGAACAATCCTGAATTCACCATACTCAGTATGTGGATAATCAATCCTAACCTTTCAATTACACTTCCTAGTATAGGCACCTCTCCTATGAGTTTGGCCTCCCAACCATGACCAACTGTCATCGTGGGAACTGCACAGGTGGACAATCTTCACAAGGTAGCCTCAGCTCAAACCTTGGCCACAAGGGAACCCATACTAAGGTATATAAATTTCCAGTCAAGCCCTACCCAAATTTCGGGTATTATAGTTATACAGTAAAATTTGAATGGTATCCCATCCAGACAACCATCAGTTTTATAAAGGGCTAAGGCTCATGCCTTAACATTTTCATCATCAAAATCATCCGGTGTTCAAGAACACATGTCATACATTTCTTTTTTTAGGGCTAAAAGACGTTTCATTCAGATAGGTGGTGCATACTGAAGGGTTTCGCAGCATAGTAAATCAAAAAATTCTACGGATGCGAACGGGAAAGTCAAGATCTAATCTAGGAGATGCAAACAACGAGGGGCATTAGATGAGATCTTCATACCCTTGAAAATTCGCACAGCGGAACATTCGACGGAACGTGGGTGATGTAGTCGTACTCGCTTCTCCTCCTCACGATCCGATCCGATCTAACACCGCAAGTGGCGATGCCTCCGAGAGATGCACACGTGTGGCACCTCGACGTCTCCTCCTTCCTCGGTCCAGCAAGTAGGATGGAGAGATGTATTGGATCTACAACGCGACGGCGCGGTGCAAGCGGTGGAGAGTTTCTGCGGCAGGGCTTCGCCTACGCGCAGTTGGGAGGGAGAGAGAGAGAGGAGGGCAACAAGGCGGCTAGGGCTTGAGGAGGAGGTGTGGGAGGGGTGCGCCCCCAGCCCTCTTTATATAGAGGGGTGGGCGGCCAGCCCTTGCCCCTTCCCCAAGCCCTAGGGTCGGCGGTCAAGGAGGGAGGAGTGGGGGGCAAGTTCCCCCCCCCTCTAGAAGCTCCCCTAGGGTTTGCCCTAGGTTTGGCCGGCTGGGCCCTATGGGGCCTTGTGCCCCTGGCCCAGTGCGGCCAGGGCACTCCCTCAAGGGCCCATGCCCCCTCCCGGCAGGTGGGGCCACGTTGGTCCCCCTTCGGAAGGTTCTAGAAGCTTCCGGTACAATACTGATTAACCTAAAACAATTCCGAACTCCAAAAACTGCATTGCCTTATATGAATCTTATTCTCCGGACCATTATGGAACCTCTCGTGATGTCCCGGATCCCATCCGAGACTCCGAACAAAAACTCATAAACCAATTATCTAATCTATCCTAGCGTCGAGACACGTTAAGTGTGTGACCCTTCGGGTTCGAGAATATGCAGACATGATCTTATATCAATAATCAACGGGTCCGAAACCCATATTGACTCCAACACATTCATCGATGATCATATCGCATGAACCACGATGCCGTGGATTCAATCAATCCCATATATATATTCCCTTCGCGATATTTTACTTGCCCGAGATTTGATCGTTTGCATCGTCATACCTAGTTCAATCTCGCTCACGCAAGTACTTTACTCGCTCCATAATCCGATATCACTTTGTGATTAACTCCTTAACCACATGCTTGCAAGCGGTGTTGATTTCGATTACGAGTGGGCAAGTATATCTCTCCGACTTGGGAGGGACAAATCCCATCTCGATACATACAACCCAATGTACTTTCCGATCACCGAGAGACACCTTTATGATCACCTCTCATCGGATGACGTTTGATTACCTCAAAGCTTTCTTCTGATACCAGGGAGTTGTATTATCTCATGGTCTAAGGAATACAATATTTGACATAAGAAAAGCTTCGCAAAGATGAACACGATGACACGATCTAATTGCTCCGCTTAGTTTGGGTCTGTCCATCATATCATTCTCCCAATGATATGATCTCATTATTAATCAACAACTCATGTCTATGGTTAGGAAACCTTAACCATCATTAATCAATGAGCTAGTCCATAGAGGCATACTAGGGACACGGTGTTGTTCACAAACCACACAAGTATTAAAGTTTCCACTTAATACAATTTTAGCATGGAATATAAACTTTATCATGAACAAGAATTATAATAATAACATCTTTATTATTGCCTCTAGGGCATAATTCCAACAGTCTCCCACTTTCACTAGAGTCAATAATCTAGTTTACATCTGGCAACAATCTAACACCCATGGCACTAAGGTGCCGATCATGTTTTGCACGTGGAAGAGGTTTAGTCAATGGATCTGCGACATTCAGATCTGTATGTACTTTGCTAATCTTCAGATCTCCATCTGCTATATAATCTCGGATTATATGAAACTTGCGGTTGATATGCTTGGTCTTTGGATGATATCTTGGTTCCTTAGCGAGTGCTATGGCGCCAGTGTTGTCACACAATATCTCCTGTGGGTCCAATGCACTTGGAACCACGCCAAGCTCAGTGATGAAGTTCCTGATCCAAACTCCTTCACTTGACGCTTCTGCAGCAGCCATGTATTCCGCTTCTACTATAGATCCCGCGATCACGCTTTGCTTGCAGCTTCTCCAGCTCATAGCTCCTCCATTCAAAATATAAACGTATCCTGTCTGAGATTTAGAATCATCCTTGTAGGTGTCGAAACTAGCGTCGACGTAACCCTTTACGAGGAGCTGTTCATCACCTCCATAGACTAAGAACATTTCTTTAGTCCTATTTAGGTACTTTAGGATGTTCTTCACGGCTGTCCAGTGTTCCACTCCTGGATCACTTTGGTATCTGCTCGTCAAACTAAGAGCATTGGACACATCCGGTCTAGTACACAAGATGGCATACATGATAGAACCTATGGCCGAGGCATAAGGCACTTTGCTCATAGCTTCTCTATCATTTACCAGAATGGACACTGAGCCTTGCTCAATATCTTACCTGAAAACATAGGCACTGAACCTTTCTTTGCCTTATCCATTCTGAACCTTTTCAGAACTTTGTCTAGGTATGTACTCTGGCTTAAAGCTAGCAGGCGTCTTTGTCTATCTCTATAGATTTTGATGCCCAATATATAAGCAGCTTCACCTAGGTCTTTCATTGAAAAACACTTGTTCAAATAACTCTTCACATCGTTAAGCATGTTAATGTCATTTCCAATAATCAATATGTCATCCACATATAGTACCAGAAATGTCACTGAGCTCCCACTCACTTTCTTGTAGTTACAAGCTTCGTAGCAATTTGGAACAAATCCAAAGCTCTTGATCACTTGATCAAAACGAAGGTTCCAACTCCGAGATGCTTGCTTCAGTCCATAAATGGAACGCTGAAGTTTGCACACTTTATCAACATCCTTAGGATCGAAAAAACCTTCGGGTTACATCATATACAACTCTTCATCAATGTTGCCATTGAGGAACGCAGTCTTGACATCCATCTGCCATATTTGATAATCATGAAAAGCAGCAATTGCTAATAAAATCCAAATGGACATAAACATCGCTACGGGAGAGAAAGTCTCATCGTAGTCAACACCTTGAACTTGTCGAAAACCTTTCGCGACAAGTCGTGCTTTATAGACGGTAACATTACCATCCGCGTCCGTTTTCCTCTTGAAGATCCATTTGCACTCAACGGCCTTTCGGTCGCTAAGAGGGTCCACCAAAGTCCATACTTGGTTTTCGCTCATGGATCCCAATTCGGATTTCTTGGCCTCTAGCCATTTCTCAGAGTGTGGGCTCATCATCGCTTCCTCATAGTTCGCATGTTCACTATCGTCTACTAACAAGACATTTAAGACAGGGTTGCCGTACCACTCAGGAGGGGCACGCGACCTTGTCGACCTGCGACGTTCAGTAGTAGCATCGTCTGAAGCTTCATGATCCTTATCATTAGCTTCCTCGATTGTTGGTGCAGGCGGCACTGGAACAATTTCAGGTGCTGCGCTACTCTCTAATTCAAGAGAAGGTTCAACAACCTCGTCTAGCTCTACTTTCCTCCCACTCACTTTTTTCGAGAGAAACTCCTTCTCAAGAAAGGATCCGTTCTTTGCGACAAACACTTTGCCTTCGGTTATGTGATAGAAGGTATACCCAATAGTTTCCTTAGGGTATCCTATGAAGACGCATTTCTCCGCTTTGGGTTCGAGCTTGTCCGGCATCAACTTCTTGACATAAGCTTTGCATCCCCAAACTTTAAGAAACGACAACTTAGTGAAGGGTTTCGCGGCATAGTAAATCAAAATTTTCTATGGATGCGAACAGAGAGAAAGCCAAGATCTAATCTAGGAGATGCAAACAACGAGAGAGATTGGATTAGATCTTCATACCCTTGAAGATTCGCACAGCGGAACATTCGTCGGAACGTGGGTGATGTAGTCGTACTCGCTTCTCCTCCTCGCGATCCGATCCGATCTAGCACCACAAGTGGCGATGCCTCCGTGAGATGCACACGTGCGACACCTCGACGTCTCCTCCTTCCTTGGTCCAGCAAGTATGGTGGAGAGATGGGTTGGATCTACAACGCGATGGCGCGGTGCAATTGGTGGAGAATTTCTGCAGCAGGGCTTTGCCTACAAGCAGTCGGGAGGGAGAGAGAAGGGCAGCAGGGCGGCTAGGGTTGGAGGGGAAGGTGTGGGGGGTTGGTGCGCCTGACATAGTTATACCCTACGGGTACCCGATGTTAGCATACCTGGTCCAGCCCGACAGAAGGCCCACTCGACGACCTACCAGGGTCCATGACGCCTATGACGATTCGGCTGCTATGAAGCCCATATGGACACGGACTCCCAAGCGCACAAGACAAGGAAAGCTCAAGACTAGAGTTTGAATACAACTTGTAACCTACTCGTATCGGCACCCGAGACCTAGCCTCCCCATATATAAAGGCTAGGAGGGTCCAACGAGGAGGGTACGACCTGCACACGCCATAACCCCAATAGACTAGACCACAACAGATCTACAAATCTCGACTCATACTTTCGCACACGCATCCACGCCAGATCGAATATGCGCACCATGTAACCTTCGGTTCCACCGTAATCAAAGAGCAGACAAGCAGGAGTAGGGTTTTCCCTCCGGGGGCCTGAACCTGGGTAAATCTCGTGTCCCCTGGTTGCTTGTCTGTTAACCGTGCCACGATCTCCAGCATCCCCATCTTCTCCAAAACCCAAGTCCATAACAATGGGCATTGACGAGATTAAACCTCGTCAATTGGCGCCGTCTGTGGGAATTGGGGACGCTGATTGTGCGGTCGTGACGGTCCAATCACTTGCGATCTACGATTCATCGGTTTCTAAGGAGCAGATCTGTTTCAACGTCTCAACTTCAAGATCACCATCGATCAACTCCACTGCGCCGGTGTTTTCAGTTTCGCCATGACGGCCAAATCTCTATGAGTCGGCGGAGGCTCCATGACCATATTCTACACCGAGACACACGTCTAGATCGGCGTTCCGTCATCCGGTAGCGAGATGTTTCCACCAGGAAATCTACGAGAATAAAGGTGTAGCTGCAGCTGAACCAAGACCACCCGTCCGCAGCCTTCGATCCTTGTCATCGAGATCATTGTGGTGTTACGTGTGCCACCTGAGACCCGTATCAGCACAAACGCACGCAGTCAGAAAACTCCATGCAAAGCTGGTCGTACGATGGATCAAGTCCTGATGATTAGAATCCACATAGGACACGTCTACGTGAAGATATCCAAGGAAATTCCACACCGAAGCAAATACACGTGGGTGCAAGTTCCAAGGATACAGAGTTCCTATGGCATACGAATCTTGGCAAGAAAAAAAGGAACAAAGAAAATATTCTAGTCGGCCAACCGAAAGAAAATCAAAGACAAAGGGATTTCGCAACCTCGGGTGAAAGGCAGCTAAAATAGAAAGTTCAGATCATATCAGTCAGCGAAAAAAGATTAGTACGGGCGAACACCAAAGCCATAGAAGCAAACCAATCTGTCGCGTCAACTGCGTCAACTCCTGTCCGTTGGCGACCCACCATCTCCGTCTGCTACATCGGTTCTACACCTGGGCTTGCGCCAACTCCGCCGCATGACCCGTTGCGGTCTTCGAGCCAGGCGACATGCTGCACTCTTCGACCACATCAACTCCACGCTCGGGGGCTGCGCCCACTTGGCCATACGACTCACAATCATCGACATGTTGCGGTTTTCGACTGTGACGACCCTCTACTGCGACCCGATGCGATCTCCGATTGCGGCGACCGGTCTCATTGGCGTCCGCGACCGCGAATCGGGGGCTCCGGTCATCCGCTACGATTTTTGGCTGCAACGACTCGCGGGCTCCATCCGATTTGGCGACCCGCCGTGGTCTTCGACTCTGTCGCACGACCCTCTGTGGCCTTCGGCTGCGGCGAACCGAGGGCTCTTTTGACTCCGTTACGGGATCCGCTGTGATCTTCGGCGACCCGCTGCAGCGGCTCGGGGGCTCCCTCGGCATCGGCGACCCAATGCGGCTTTCGGCTGCGGTGACCCGCTACATCCTTTAGATGCAGTTACTCGGTGCGGTCTTCGACTAAGGCAATCTTCGGATGTAGAACTCGCTACTACATCTACGTCCGTCGCGTGACCCGCTACCACGTCGACTACGTCCGTAGTCGCATCAACTTCGTCCACGGCAACTACCAATAAAGCTAAGTTTCCCTCTACTCAGAGTTGATTTTCTTTCTTACTTTAATCGCACTCGAAACACTTGGGGGCTGCGCCCTCTTCGAGTAACCTAATGTGCCATCGGCTCCACGCACTCGAGCACCTCGAACGCGACAGCCCGAGTAGCTGATTCTGCATGACCGTCGAATCCTTGAACTCCGAGTGCCTCGGCAAGGTACTGAGACTAAGGGTAATCAGGCTAACGAAAAGGCCTAGCATACAATGCAAAAGTATCGACTCGATCGGCACCAGAATCTTACTATACAAGCCGACAGGCAAATATTCTTTACAAGATACTGTTGGAGATATGCCCTAGAGGCAATAATAAATGTAGTTATTATTATATCTTTGTGTTTATGATAAATATTTACATTCATATCATGAGGAGATACGGAATGGTCCGGAGAATAAGATTCATATAAGGAAAGTCCCGTTTCGGAGTTCGGGAATGATTCCTGTGTTTTCATCGGGAATGTTCTAGAAGGTTTCGGAATGTCCGGCACTCCGGGGGGGAAGGGATACATGAATGTGTCATTACATATTGGAATGATTGCATCATGTACTAAATGTTCTCGCTGTTCCAAAACTGAAAAGTCAAACTGCCAGTTTGAAAGTCAAACGGCTAAAACAGGAAACTGTGGGAAACAGGAAACTATGGGAAACAATCAAGAGGTGGTTGAAACCGACTTGGAGAGGAGTCCCTCCTCTCCAAGCCGGCGCGCCAACCAAGGCTGACTTGGGGAGGGACTCCCCTCCCCTTGGCCGCACCTCCCACCTATAAAAGGAGGGGCAGGGCCTCCTCCTCTAGACACACAAGTTTATATCCTCTAATCTCCGGTTTAGAGCCGTTTTGGTTTAGAGCTTCTAATTGCCCTAGCCTTCGGTTTAGAGCCTTCTAATTGGTGTGTCTAATCCCTAGACCACTAATAGCTCTCTCTCATACTCCACCATACTCGCTCCGGCTTAAGGCGAAGCCTCATGGATCTCCCTCTACTTCGGTACCACGCCGTTGTCAGCCGGAATCGCGAGGAGAGTGCTACAACCTCCGCCTCACTGGAACAAGGAGAGGAAGGTCTTCGTCGAAAATTTAACGTGTGACCGACTATGGAAGCGCTGCCGGAACGCAGCGCCGGAAGGATCGTCTACACGATCTTGAGATCGGAAAGAGTACGACTACATCACCCACGAGAATCCGCTCTCGTTAAACACTTTGAAATCTTCGAGGGTGAGTTATTCCATCGAATCTAATAGATAGATCTTGGCTTTTTTTTTGTATGCGATAGAAAATTTTTGTTTTCCATGCTACGAACCCCTACAGTGGTATCAGAGCCGTGTCTATATGTAGATCTGTTGCACGAGTAGAACACAATGGTCATTGTGGGAGTTGATGCTTTTATTGTCGATTGCTTCTTGTGTACTTTGCATCTTGCGGTATGTTGGGATGAAGCGGCCCGGGCTAACCTTACATGACATCGTTCATGAGACTTGCTCCACGCTTGACATGCAACTTGTATTGCATAAGTGGCTTTATGGTGCTGCTTCTCCTAGCATAGTTAAGATCCAATTTACAACGGGTGATCAACAATGCTAGTATCAATGTTGTGGTTCTTGTTCGTAAGTTAGAACGACACTTATTGAAAGCCCCAAACCACGTAAAATATGCAAAGAAAGTAGAGGCGTCTAACTTTGTTTTGCAGGGGTGTCCAGTGATGTGATATGGCCATGATTGTGATTATATTTGATGTATGCAATGTTCCTTATTGTAAGTTGGGCAACCGTCTGGAGCCATATGGTTGTCTTTAATTTATGTTAAGACCCGCGTGTCTATTCAAAGTAGTTGTAATAGTTGAAGCCGGTGGACGACAACCATGGAGAAGCGTCATTGACCTTGATGCAATGCCGGTGATGATGGAGATCATGTTCGTGCTTGAAGATGGAGATCGGAAGCACAAAGAAGAAAGGCCATATCATATCACATATTATTGAATTGCATGTGATGTTAATCCTTTATGCATCTTGTATTGCTTGGTAGACGCGGAAGCATTATAAGATGATCCTCATGCACATCAATTTCAAGTCATAAAGTGTTCACCCTTAGTTAGCACCGTTGCTAAAGCTTGTTGTTTGAAGCACCACGTGATGATTGGGTGTGTTAGATTCTGCAAGTGTATACAACGTGAGGAAGCCATTTGCTCATAGAACTAAGGTTTGATCTTGACGAGCCTAGCATGTACGCATGGTCTCGAACACGGATCACCGAAAGGTAAAGCATGAATCGTATAGTAGATATGATGAACATGACGATTGTTCGCCATTGAAACTATATCAACTCTCGTGATGATCGGTGTTGATGTAGTGGATTTGGTTCGTGTGATCACTAAAACAATGTGAGGGATGTTGTTTTGAGTGGGAGTTCACCTAGTTTAATTTCATTAATTAATTTGAACTCAATTTGTCATAAACTTAGTCTAAACTATTGCAAATATGTTGTAGATCAATGGTAGCCCTACCATCAATTTTAATGCTCCTAGAGAAAGAAAAGTTGAAAACAATGGAAGCAACTTCCGGATTGGTTCCGCAATTTGAGGATTGTCCTCACATGGTAATTTGACCTATGTGGATGCATCATTGGTGACTTTCGCGGTGATGCCGCCGAAGTAAAGAATGTTTACCTCGCTCGGAAGACTCGGTACTCCGATTCGATGTGCTATCTTGTATGGTTTAGAATCGGAGCTTCAGAAAAGGTTTGAGAATTCAGACCCACATGATATTGCCCGTGATCTCAAATTGATCTTTGAGACTCACGCGGCGATTGAGAGCTATGAGGCTTCTGAAAAGTTCTTTAACTGCAAGATGGAAGAGGGCAGATCCGTCAGTGAGCATGTGCTTAAGATGTCTGGGCACGCAAACAAACTTCAAAGCTTGGGTATAGTGATTCCTAATGCTTTGGGGATTTACCGTGTCCTCCAATCACTACCACCAAGTTACAAGAACTTTGTGATGAACTACAACATGCAGAACATGAACAAAGAGTTGCCAGAACTGTTTGCTATGTTAAAGTCTCGTAAGTGGAGATCAAGAAAGAGCACCAAGTGTTGTTGGTCAATAAGACCACCAAATTCAAGAAAGGCAAGTCTAAGCAAAGGACACTTCAAGAAGGGTGGTAAGAAAGTTACCACGCCGTGAAGACCAAGGTTGGACCCAAGCACGACATCGAGTGCTTTAACGCAAGGGAGAAGGTCCTCGAAGCGGAATTGCCCAAAGTACTTGGCGGATCAAGAACGGCAACATCAAGAAGAAAGGTATATCGATATACATGTTATTGATGTGTATCTCACTAGTACTCGTAGTAGTGCTGGTATTTGATCGGGTTCGGTTGCTCATATTTGTAACTCAAACAAAGGTCTTTGCAGAATAAACGGAAGCTAGCGAAGAACGAAGTGACGATGGCGTGGGAAGCGGATCAAAGGTTGATGTGATCGCGTCGGCACGCTACCCCTTCATCTACCATCGGGATTAGTTTTATACTTAAATAATTGTTATTTGGTGCCTGCGTTGAGCATGAACATTATATCGGGATCTTGTTTATTGAGAGACGGTTACTTGTTTAAGTCAGGGAATAATGGTTGTTCGATTTATATGAGTAATATGTTTTATGCACATGCACCTTTGATAGATGGTCTATTCTTATTGAATCTCGATAGTGGAAATACACATATCAACAACATTGAGGCTAAACGTTTGAAATCAAGCGATAATTCGACCTATATGTGGCACGCTGTCTTGGTCACATTGGAGTGAAGCGTATGAAGAAACTCCATTCCGATGGACTTCTTGAATCACTTGAAAGATGCGAAGCATGTCTGATGGGAAAATGACTAAGACTCCATTTTCTGGTATGATGGAGCGAGCTACGGACTTATTGGAAATCATACATACCGATGTGTGGTCCAATGAGTGTAGCATCGCGTGGTGGTTATCGTTATGTTCTTACCTTCACGGATGACTTGAGTAGATATGGGTATATCTATTTCATGAAACATAAGTCCGAAACTTTCGAGAAGTTTAAGGAGTTTCAAAGTGAGGTAGAGAATCAACGTAACAAGAAGATTAAATTTCTACGTTCTGATCGTGGAGGTGAATATCTAAGTTACGAGTTTGGCGAGCATTTGAAGAAATGCGGAATACTTTCACAGTTGACACCGCCGGGAACACCACAGTGTAATGGTGTGTCCGAACGTCGTAATCGAACTCTCTTAGATATGGTTCGTTCTATGATGTCACTTACAGATTTACCGCTATCATTTTGGGGTTATGCATTAGAAACAGCCGCATTCACTTTAAATAGGGCACCGTCTAAATCTGTTGAAACGACACCATATGAATTATGGTTTGGGAAGAAACCTAAATTGTCGTTCCTTAAAGTTTGGGGATGCGAAGCCTATGTAAAGAAGTTACAGCCGGACTGTTGGAATTATGCCCTAGAGGCAATAATACAGATGTTATTATTATAATTCTTGTTCATGATAAAAGTTTATATTCCATGCTGGAATTGTATTAAACGGAAACTTTAATACTTGTGTGGTTTGTGAACAACACCGTGTACCTAGTACGCCTCTATGGACTAGCTCATTGATCAATGATGGTTAAGGTTTCCTAACCATAGACATGAGTTGTCAATTGATAATGAGATCATATCATTGGGAGAATGATATGGTGGATAGACCCAAACAAAGCAGAGCAATTAGATCGTGTCATCGTGTTCGTCTTTGCGAAGCTTTTCCTATGTCAAATATTGTATTCCTTAGACCATGAGATAATGCAACCCCGGTACCGAAGAAAGATTTGAGGTCATCAAACGTCATCCTATGAGAGGGTGATCATAAAGGTGTCTCTCGTGATCGGAAAGTATCTGGGTTGTATGTATCGAGATGGAATTTGTCCCTCCCAAGTCGGAGAGATATACTTGGGCCCACTCGGTAATCGATATCAACACCGCTTGCAAGCATGTGGTTAAGGAGTTAATCACAAAGTGATATCGGATTACGGAACAGTAAAGTACTTGCCGTGAACGAGATTGAACTAGGTATGACGCATCGACGATCGAATCTCGCAAGTAAAATATCGCGAGACGAAGGGAATATATATATGGGATTGATTGAATCTCGCATCGTGGTTCATCCGATATGATCATCGGCGAATGTGTGGAGTTAATATGGGTGCCTGCACTCACCGTTGATTATTGATAGAAGATCATGTCTGATATTCTCGAACCCAGGGTCACACACTTAACGATCTCGACGCTAGGATAGATTGGATAATTGGTTTATGAATTTTTGTTCGAGTCTCGGATGGGATCCGGGATATCACGAGAGGTTCCTAATGGTCCGAGAATAAGATTCATATAAGGCAAAGGCAGTTTTTGGAGTTCGAATTGTTCCGGTTAATCGGTATTGTACCTAAGCTTCTAGAACCTTCCGGAAGGGGACCAACGTGGCCCCACCTTCCGGGAGGGGCATGGGCCTATGAGGGAGTGTCCTGGCCGATTGGGACAGGGGCACAAGGCCACATAGGGCCCAGCCGATTCTAGATAAGTTTAAACTCGCTTAAACTAGAGATAGGATTTCTAGATAAGGGAGAGTTTAAATCGCTTAAACTAGAGATAGGATTTCTAGATAAGGGAGAGTTTAAATTGTTTAAACTAGAGATAGGCTTGGAGGAGGGGCAGGCTGGCCGCCTCTATATATAGAGGGTGGTGCGCCCCTCCCCACACACACCTTCCTCCAAGCCCTAGCAGCCTTGCTACCTTCCTCTCTCCCTCCCGATCGCTTGTAGGCGAAGCCCGCAGCAGAAATTCTCCACCATATACACCACGCCGTGGTTGTAGATCCAATCTATCTCTCCACCATACTCGCTGGTCCGAGGAAGGAGGAGACGCCGAGGTGCTGCACGTGTGCATCTCACGGAGGCACCGCCACTTGTGGTGCTAGATCGGATCGGATCGCGAGGAGGAGAAGCGAGTACGACTACATCACCCACGCCCGACGAACGCTCACCGCGTAATCTTCAAGGGTATGAAGATCTAATCCAATCTCTCGTTGATTGCATCTCCTAGATTAGATCTTGGCTTTCCTCCGCTCGCATCCGTAGAAAATTTTGATTTACTATGCCGCCAAACCCTTCAAAGGGTATCGAGCTAGATCTATGCGTAGATGTGATTCACGAGTAGAACGCAACATGGTTGTTGCGCGCTGATGTTTTCGCTGCAAGCCTTTGTTTGTGTTCTTCTTATGACGCTGGATAGTGAGATTGAAGCGGTCCAGTGCCAACCTTACGCGACATCGTCATGAGACCGCTCGCACTTGACGTGTGGCTTGTTCCACACATGCGGCCGGTGGATGCCGTTCTCTCACTATAGTTGTCATGGATTAACACCGAGTTTGGCAACCATAATATCACCGCTGTGGCTTTCCGTAGGTAAGAATCGTTTTAGCATCTACTCCCATAAGCCACGTAAAACATGCAACAACAAAGTAGAGGCGCCTAACTTGTTTTTGCAGGAGTGTTTTCGTGATATGGTATGGCCCAAGATGTGATGTGTATATTGTATGCGATGATCATGTTTTGTAATGTTTCACGACTTGCATGTCGATGAGTACACAACCGCAGGAGCCATATGGTTGTCTTTATAATTGTGTATGACCCATGAGTCAACTTCTTATACGCCATGTAATAGCTTTACTTTATCGCTAAGTAGTTAGCAATAGTTGTAGTTGCTATTCGTGGTGGAGGCAATCATGGTGGAGTGATGGAGATCATGCCGAACGCACAAGATGGAGATCATTGCGCAAGATTGGCTATACCATGTCACATAAAGTTATATGCATGTGATGTTTATCCTTTATGTATCTTATTATGCTTAGATCGCGACGGTAGCATTATAAGATGATTCCTCACTTAAAGATCAAGATAAAACTGTTCTCCCAAGTATGCACCGCTATGAAGTTCGTCGTGTCCAAGCATCACGTGATGATCGGGTGCTATAGACTCTACGCCACATACAACGGGTGCAAGCCAGTTTTGCACACGGAAATACTTGGGTCTAACTTGACGAGCCTAGCATGTACATACATGGCCTCGAACACAAGAACCGAAAGGTTAAGCATGAGTCATATGAATGATATGATCGACACTTTGTTGTCCACCATTGAAACCACATCTCTTCTCGTGATGATCGGATTAGGTGTGGTGAATTTGGATCGTGTTCACTAAACAACTTGAGGGATGTTGAATTTAGTGGGAGTTCATCTAGTAATTTGATTAAGTTGAACTATTTATCATGAACATAGTCTAAATTGTACTTGCAAATACCGTAGATCACATGGCCAAATCCAACTTCAACTTCAACGCTTTTGCCGAGAGAAAAGCTTAGAACAATGGGTCTAACTTCACCAATTGGTTCCGCAATCTAAGAATCATTCTGTCTCATGGACAAAAGGACTATGTCCTTGGTAAAGCGTTAGGTGACCCTCACGCAATCGCTACCGATGAGAAAGTTGTCTATCATCACAAGAAAGATGATTATGGTGTGATTAAGAGCACCATGTTGTTTGCTATGGAACCGAGCTTCAAAATCGCTTTTGAAACCTATCCCGGCCCTTTGAGATTCTCGAGGAGCCGAAACCATGTTTCAGACTCAAGCCCGCTCGAGAGATATGAGATCTCCGAAGTTCTTTAATCGCAAGATGGAGGAAGGAGTTCCGTTAGTGAGCACGCCATAAAGATGTCGGGCTACACTCAACGCTTTGAGCAACCGGAATGCACGATTCCGAGGAGCTCAAGATTGACAGGTTCGCAATCACTCCCTCCCAGCTACAAAAGTTTTGTAGTGACTCATAATCGATTGGTTCCATCGATACGATCACCGAGCTCTTCGCAAAGTCAAGGCTGCGGAAGTGGACATCAAGAAGGATAATCATGTGTTGATGGTCAACAAGCCCTCCTTTAAGAAAGGTAAGGAGCAAAGAAGCCCTTCAAGAAGGGCGGCAAGCGCAATGCCCTCGCCGAGAAGAAGCTCGTGTCCGGTCCCAAGCCGACATCGAGTGCTTCTATTGCAAGGACAAGGGTCACCGAAGCGAATCGTCCAAGTACTTAGCGGACAAGAAGGTCGGCACCATCAAAGGTATATTTGATATACATGTTATTGATGTTTTCCTTACTAGCCCTCGTTGTAGTGCCCGGGTATTTGATACCGGTTCAGTTGCTAATATTTGTAACTCAAACAGAGCTACGGAATAGACGGCGGCATGAGGGATGAGGTGACGGCGCTGCTGGCAACGGATCAAGAGTTGATGTGATGGCCGCACGCCTCCTTAGTTTTACCTTAGGATTAGTTTTAAACCTTAATAAATGTTATTATGTGCCTGCGCTGAGCATGAACATTATTTCCGGATCGTGTTTATTGCAAGACGGTTATTCATTTAAATCGGAGAATAATGGTTGTTCTATTTATATGAGTAACATCTTTTATGGTCATGCACCTCTTGTGAATGGTTTATTTCTTCTAAATCTCGAAAGGGATGAAACACACATCCATAACATTGAGGCTAAGAGATGCAAAGTAGATAGTGATAATACTATTTATTTGTGGCAATCGCTGCTCAGGTCATATTGGTGTAAAGCATGAAGAAACTCCATTCGATGGACTTTTGAGTCTCTTGATTTTGAATCATTTGACACATGCTAACCATGCCTCATGGGCAAGATGATCAAAACCCCGCTCTCCCAGATGATGGAGCGAGCAACGGACTTGTTGGAAATCATACATACCGATGTATGCGGACCGATGAGTGTTTCGACGCTGTGGATATCGCTATTTCCTCACTTTTACCGATGACTTAAGTAGATATGGGTATATCTATTTAATGAAACATAAATCAAACGCTTTGAAAAGTTCAAAGAATTTCGTAATGAAGTGGAGAACCATCGTAATGTAAAGATTAAGTTTCTACGATCCGATCGTGGAGGTGAATATTTGAGTTATGATTTTCTCACGCATCTTAAAGCAAGTGGAATTGTTTCACAACTCACGCCACCCTAACACCACAAAGGCAATGGTGTGTCTCGCCGAATCGAACCCTATTAGATATGGTCCGATCAATGATGTCTTACCGATTTGCCGTTATCATTTTGGGGTTATGCATTAGAAACCGCTGCATTCACTTTAAATAGGGCTCCATCTAAACTGCTGAGACGACACCGTATGAACTGTGGTTTGGTGCTAAACCTAAGTTGTCGCTTCTTAAAGTTTGGGGATGCGGCTTACGCCAAGAAGTTGATGCCGACAAGCTCGAACCCAAAGCGGAGAAATGCGCCTTCATAGGATACCCTAAGGAAACCATTGGGTATACCTTCTATCACGTAACCAAGGCAAAGTGTTTGTCGAAAGAACGGTTCCTTTCTTGAGAAGGAGTTTCTCGAAAGAAGTGAGTGGGAGGAAAGTAGAGCTAGACGAGGTTATTGAACCTTCTCTTGAATTGGAGAGTAGCGCAAGACTGAAATTGTTCCAAAGGTCACCGCACCAACAATAGAGGAAGCTAATGACAAGGATCATGAAGCTTGGACGATGTCGCATCGAACGTCGCAGTCGACAAGGTCGCGGCCCCTCCCGAGTGGTACGGCAACTCGCCTCGACTGCCTTGTTGGTAGAAGATGTGAACCTACGAACTATGAGGAAGCGATGATGAGCCCAGACTCGAGAAATGGTCGAAGCCATGAACCAATTGGGATCCATGAGCGAAAACCAAGTATGGACTTTGGTGGACCCTCCTAGCGATCGAAAGGCCGTTGAGTGCAAATGGATTTTCAAGAAGAAAACGGACGCGATGGTAATGTTACCGCCATAAAGCATGGCTTGTCGCAAAGGTTTTCGACAAGTTCAAGGTGTTGACTACGATGAGACTTTCTCTCCGTAGCGATGTTTAAGTCCATTCGGATTTTATTAGCAATTGCTGCGCTTCATGATTATGAAATATGGCGATGGATGTCAAGATCGCTTTCCTCAATGGCAACATTGATGAAGAGTTGTATATGATGCAACCCAAGGTTTTGTCGATCCTAAGGATGCCGATAAAGTATGCAAACTTCAGCTGCTCCATTTATGGATCAAGCAAGCATCTCGGAGTTGGAACCTTCGCTTTGATCAAGTGATCAAGAGCTTTGGATTTGTTCCAAATTGCTACAAGCTTGTATCTACAAGAAAGTGAGTGGAGCTCGGGACGCTTCGGTACTATATGTGGATGACATATTGATTATCGGAAATGACATCAACATGCTTAACGATGTGAAGAGTTATTTGAACAAGTGTTTTTCAATGAAAGACCTAGGTGAAGTCGCTTATATATTGGGCATCAAAATCTATAGAGATAGACAAAGACGCTCGATAGCTTTAAGCCGAGTACATACCTAGACAAAGTTCAAAAGGTTCGTAATGGATAAGGCAAAGAAAGGTTCAAAGGCCTATGTTGTCGTAAGATATTGAGCAAGGCTTAGTGTCCAGCTACGGTAAATGATAGGGAAGCTATGAGCAAAGTGCCTTATGCCTCGCCATAGGTTCCATCATGTATGCCATGTGTGTACTAGACCGATGTGTCCAATGCTCTTAGTTTGACGAGCAGATATCAAAGTGATCCAGAGTGGAACATCGATAGCCGTGAAGAACATCCTAAAGTACCTAAATAGAACTAAAGAAATGTTCTTAGTCTATGGGGTGATGAACATTTTGTCGAAAAGGTTACGCCGATGCTAGTTTCGACAATCGACAAGGATGATTCCAAATCTCGCATGTGATACGCTTATATTTTGAATGGAGGAGCTGGAGTCGGAGAAGTCGCAAGCAAAGCGTGATCGCGGGATCTACAAAGAAGCGGAATACATGGTTGCCGCAGGTTGCCAAGTGAAGGAGTTTGGATCAAACTTCATCATCGAGCTTGGCGTGGTTCCAAGTGCATTGACCCATCGGAGATATTGTGTGACAACACCGGCGCCATAGCACTCGCTAAGGAACCAAGATATCATCCAAAGACCAAGCATATCAACCGCAAGTTTCATATAATCCGAGATTATATAGCGTATGGAGATCTCAAGATTAGCAAAGTACATACGGATCCGAATGTCGCAGATCCATTGACTAAACCTCTTCCACGTAAACATGATCAACACCTCAAGGCCATGGGTGTGAGATTGTTTCCAAATGTAAACTAGATTATTGACTCTAGTGCAAGTGGGAGACTGTTTGAATTATGCCCTAGAGGCAATAATAAAGATGTTATTATTATAATTCTTGTTCATGATAAAGTTTATATTCCATGCTAGAATTGTATTAAGCGGAAACTTTAATACTTGTGTGGTTTGTGAACAACACCGTGTCCCTAGTACGCCTCTATGGACTAGCTCATTGATCAATGATGGTTAAGGTTTCCTAACCATAGACATGAGTTGTCAATTGATAATGAGATCATATCATTGGGAGAATGATATGGTGGATAGACCCAAACTAAGCGAAGCAATTAGATCGTTTCATCGTGTTCATCTTTGCGAAGCTTTTCCTATGTCAAATATTGTATTCCTTAGACCATGAGATAATGCAACTCCTCGTACCGAAGAAAGCTTTGAGGTCATCAAACGTCATCATATGAGAGGGTGATCATAAAGGTGTCTCGTGTGATCGGAAAGTATCCGTTGGGTTGTATGTATCGAGATGGAATTTGTCCCTCCCAAGTCGGAGAGATATACTGGCCCACTCGGTAATCGATATCAACACCGCTAAAAGCATGTGGTTAAGGAGTTAATCACAAAGTGATATCGGATTACGGAACGAGTAAAGTACTTGCCGTGAACGAGATTGAACTAGGTATGACGGCATCGACGATCGAATCTCGCAAGTAAAATATCGCGAGACGAAGGGAATATATATATGGGATTGATTGAATCTCGCATCATGGTTCATCCGATATGATCATCGATGAATGTGTGGAGTCAATATGGGTGCCTGCACTCACCGTTGATTATTGATAGAAGATCATGTCTCAGATATTCTCGAACCCGCAGGTCACACACTTAACGATCTCGACGCTAGGATAGATTGGATAATTGGTTTATGAATTTTTGTTCGAGTCTCGATGGGATCCGGATATCACGAGAGGTTCCGGAATGGTCCGAGAATAAGATTCATATAAGGCGTGCAGTTTTTGGAGTTCGGAATTGTTCCGTTAATCGGTATTATACCGAAGCTTCTAGAACCTTCCGGAAGGGGACCAACGTGGCCCCACCTTCCGGGAGGGGCATGGGCCTATGAGGGAGTGTCCTGGCGACAATGGGGGGGCACAAGGCCCCATAGGGCCCAGCCGATTCTAGATAAGTTTAAACTCGCTTAAACTAGAGATAGGATTTCTAGATAAGGAGAGTTTAAATCGCTTAAACTAGAGATAGGATTTCTAGATAAGGAGAGTTTAAATTGTTTAAACTAGAGATAGGCTTGGAGGAGGGCAGGCTGGCCGCCTCTATATATAGAGGGTGGTGCCTCCCCCCACACACACCTTCCTCCAAGCCCTAGCAGCCTTGCTACCTTCCTCTCTCCTCCCGATCGCTTGTAGGCGAAGCCCCAGCAGAAATTCTCCACCATATACACCACGCCGTGGTTGTAGATCCAATCTATCTCTCCACCATACTCGCTGGTCCGAGGAAGGAGGAGACGCCGAGGTGCCGCACGCAGTATCTCACGGAGGCACCGCCACTTGTGGTGCTAGATCGGATCGGATCGCGAGGAGGAGAAGTAGTACGACTACATCACCCACGCTCCGATTTAACGCTCAGCTGTGCGAATCTTCAAGGGTATGAAGATCTAATCCAATCTCTCTCGTTGATTGCATCTCCTAGATTAGATCTTGGCTTTCCCTCTGTTCGCATCCGTAGAAAATTTTGATTTACTATGCCGTGAAACCCTTCACGGACAAGCTTGAACCCAAAGCGGAAAAATGCGTCTTCATAGGATACCCGAAGGAAACTATTGGGTATACCTTCTATCATAGATCCGAAGGCAAAATCTTCGTTGCCAAGAATGGATCCTTTCTAGAGAAGGAATTTCTCTCGAAAGAAGTGACTGGAAGGAAAGTAGAACTCGACGAGGTTGTCGAACCTTCTCTCGAAATTGCGAGTAGCGCAGCACCGGAAGAAGTTCCTGTGGTGCCTGCACCAATAAGAGAGGAAGCTAATGATGGTGATCATGAAACTTCGGTTGAAGTTACTGCAGAGCCTCAGAGGTCAACGACAACTCGTACCACTCCAGATTGGTATGATCCCGTTATGAGTGTCATGTTGGTAGACAACACCGATGACCCCGAGACATATGAGGAAGCGATGATGAGCCCAGATTCCAATAAATGGCAAGAAGCCATGAAATCCGAGATTGGATCCATGTACGAAAACCAAGTATGGACTTTGGTGGACTTACGGATGGTAAAGGTCATCGAGAACAAATGGATTTTCAAGAAGAAAACAGATCTCGATGGTAATGTTATCATCTATAAAGCTCGACTTGTCGCAAAAGGTTTCGACAAATTCAAGGAGTTGACTACGATGAGACTTTCACCAAGAGAAGCTAAAGTCTGAGGATTATGTTAGCAATCGCTGCATATTATGATTATGAGATATGGCGATGGATGTCAAAACAGCATTCCTCAATGGAGATATTGATGAAGAGTTGTATATGATGCAACCCAAAGGTTTTGTCGATCCTAAAGATGCTAACAAGGTGTGCAAACTTCAACGGTCCATCTATGGATTGAAGCAAGCATCCGAAGTTGGAATCAACGTTTTGATAAGGTGATCAAAGTTTTGGTTTTATACAAACTTATGGAGAAGCTTGTATTTACAAGAAAGTGAGTGGGAGCTCAGAGCATTCTTAATACTATATGTGGATGACATATTGTTGATTGGGAATGATGTAGACCTTCTTAATAGTGTCAAGGAATATTTGAATAATAGTTTTTCAATGAAGGATCTTGGCGAAGCAGCTTACATATTAGGCATAAAGATTTATAGAGATAGATCGAAACGCCAAATATCATTGTCACAGAGTACATATTTGGACAAAGTTCTAAAGAGGTTTGGAATGGAAGAAAGCAAGAAAGGGTTCTTGCCCATGTTGCCCAATACGACCTTGAGTAAAACTCAAAGTCCGACATCGGCAGAAGATAGAGAAAGGATAAGTAAGACTCCCTATGACTCAGCCATAGGATCTCTAATGTATGCCATGCTATGTACTATGACTCAGCCATAGGATCTCTAATGTATGCCATGCTATGTACTAGACCGATGAGCTGTTAGTTTAACTAGCAGATATCAAAGTGATCCAGGAGTGGATCATTGGACAGCGGTCAAAAACATCCTTAAGTACTTGAGAAGAACTAAGGATATGGTTCTTTCTTATGGAGGTGATGAACAGCTCGTTGTTAACGGTTACACCGATGCTAGTTGGAACACCGATCCGGATGATTCTAAATCACAACTGATAATGTATTTATTTTGAATGGTGCAGAAGCTTAGTCGGAGGAGTGCAAAGCAAAGCGTTGTGGCGAGATCTTCAACTGAATCGAATACATGGTCGCCGGAGGCTTCACAAGAAGCGATATGGATGAAAGAGTTCATTACAGAGCTGGGTGTGGTTCCTAGTGCCTGGACCCAATGTCTATCTCTTTGTGATAACATGGGCTCCATAGCCAATGCGCAAGAACCAAGGTCACACAAGAAGTCAAGCATATCAAGCTGCTTTCACGCTATTCGAGAACATATCCGGGATGGGGATATAAAGATTTGCAAAAGTACACACAGATCTGAATGTGGCGGATCCGTTGACTAAACCTCTCCCGAGGGCAAAACATGACCAACACCAAACTGCCATGGGTGTTCGGTATATTACCATGTAATCTAGATTAGATGACTCTAGTGCAAGTGGGAGACTGTTGGAGATATGCCCTAGAGGCGATAATAAATGTAGTTATTATTATATCTTTGTGTTTATGATAAATATTTACATTCATGCTATAATAGTATTAACAAGGAAACATTAATACTTGTGTGATTTGTAAACTTAATTTGAAGTCCCTAGTATAGCCTCTATACTTCACTAGCTTGTTGGTTGATTAATGATTGTGGTTTCCCTATCATGAACATTGAGATGTTATCAACAACAAGATCATATCGTTAGGAGAATGATATGGTGGACATACTCCTATACATAAGCGTAGCATAAAGATCAAGTCATTTCAATAGTTCAATTGCTATATGCTTTCTGATACATAGTAACCTAATTCCTTCGACCATGAGATCGTGCATATCACCTTTACCGGATGGATACTTTGATGACGTCAAACACCACACCGTAACTGGGTGGCTATAAAGGTGGCATTGAGTGTTCGGAAAGTATTGGTTGAGACACATGGATCAAGAGTGGGATTTGTCCATCCATATGACGGATAGATATACTCTGGGCCCTCTCGGTGGAATGTCATCCAATTGGCTTGCAAGCATGTGACCGCTCACAAGGGATCACATATCACGAACGAGAAAGAGTACTTATCGTAACGAGGTTGAACTAGGTATGCGGAGATACCGAAGCGATCATAACCTCGGATAAGTAAACTATCGTGAGACAAAGGGAAATTGGTATCGTATGTAAGTGGTTCATTCGATCGCAAAGTAATCGTGAGAAATATGTGGAGACATATGAATTTCGATTCCTCTATTGGTTATTGTTCGGAGAAGTGTCTCGATCATGTCCGCATAATTCACGAACCGTAGGGAGACACACTTAAGGATTCGACGTTGTTTTGAGTAGTTATGGTATTATGAGAAAGAGACCGAATGTTGTTCGGAGTCTCGGATGGGATCCGGGATATCACGAGGAGATCCAGAATGGTCCGGAGAATAAGATTCATATAAGGAAAGTCCCTTTTGTTTGAGTTCGGGAATGATTAGGTGTTTTCATCGGGAATGTTCTAGAAGGTTCGAATGTCCCAAGCACTCGGGGAAGGGTACATGAATGTGTCATTGCATATTGGAATGATTGCATCATGTACTAAGTGTTCTCGCTGTTCCAAAACTGAAAAGTCAAACTGCCAGTTTGAAAGTCAAACGGCTAAAACAGGAAACTGTGGGAAACAATCAAGAGGTGGTTGAAACCGACTTGGAGAGGAGTCCCTCCTCTCCAAGCCGGCGCGCCAACCAAGGCCGACTTGGGGAGGGACTCCCCTCCCCTTGGCCGCACCTCCCACCTATAAAAGGAGGGGCAGGGCCCCCTCCTCTAGACACACAAGTTTCTATCCTCTAATCTCCGGTTTAGAGCCGTTTTGGTTTAGAGCTTCTAATTGCCCTAGCCTTCGGTTTAGAGCCTTCTAATTGGTGTGTCTAATCCCTAGAACACTAATAGCTCTCTCATCTTGCACCATACTCGCCCGGCTAAGGCGAAGCCTCGGGATCTCCCTACTTCGGTACCACTGCTTGCCGGAATCGCGAGGAGAGTGCTACAACCTCCGCTGCCTGCTGGAACAAGGGAGAGGAAGGTCTTCGTTGAGTACCGAACGTGTGACCGACTGCGGAAGCGCTGCCGGAGCATAGCGCCGGAAGGATCGTCTACACGATCTTTACGACTACATCACCCACGAGAATCCGCTCTCGTCAAACACTTTGGAATCTTCGAGGGTGAGTTATTCCATCGACTCGTTGCTGCAATCTAGTAGATAGATCTTGGCTTGTTTGTTTGTATGCGATAGAAAATTTTTGTTTTCCATGCTACGAACCCCTACAGATACATGTACTTCACAACTTTTTATGTTTTATGCAGCTTACAAGGATGTCGACTGCGTCGAGCTATTCTATTGGGTCCTCCAACAGGAGTCGACAAAACAACTAGCTACGCCATAAACTCAAGGCCCGAGTCGAAACTCTCCTCGGATGGTTGCATCACTTGATGCTACACATGCGTGATGCTGACTCGATGCACTTCCGGGTCAGTGGTTTCTCCTCACATGAGTCTCCACTCGAGTCTGCGACTCGATTAGACACTCGGAGGCTACTCCTATCAGGTCGCGCACCCGATGTACTTCCGGGTCAGCGATACACCCATGAGATTGTCGATTACAACTTCGCGATACAAGACTCGAGTCTCTGCCCGAGTCTACGACTCTGCCAGACACTTGGGGGCTACTCCTATCAGGAGCGCTGGCCGCGCACCCGAGACATGAATTACCTGATCTATTCTTCGAGTCCTACGTCGAGTCTACGACTCCATTACGGACTCGGGGGCTACTCCCATATGGAGGATGGATTCAAGCATCCGAAAACATTTGTGTCCTACGGACCTGAAGCTAAACAACGACTGAATTAAAGTCTCTGCTCGAGTCTACGACTCGAACAGACACTCGGGGTCTACTCCCATAGGGAGTGCTGGTCGCGCACCCTATGAATTCTTCGAGTGCGATCCTTCGGATCAGCATGCAAAAATCCCGACGGACGCGTTGGGTACATCATTGAAATTCACTGGAAGTCCACTCCTGTAAGTCCTCCGCGGCCTGAGTCGAATTACGCCAGCATATGTTCCGGGTTCAAGTCGAGGGACTCGCACCTGAAGAAGATCGTGTTGTTTTGTCCTAAGACATTTAACTGACCCTGATCCGTCGGGAGAGTCAGGCACATGCATCAACAATCCCTACACATTCTCTTGAAAGACAGAGTTGCACCCGAAAGATTGAAGAGTCCTCAACCGAATCTACGATTATTTGAACACTCTGGGCTATCGACATAGTTATACCCTCACGGTACTGATGTTAGCATACTGGTCCAGCCCGGAAGGCCCACTCGACCTACCAGGTCCATGACGCCTATGACGATTCGTCTTTGTGAAGCCCATATGGACACGGACTCCCAAGACAAGACAAGGAAAGCTCAAGACTAGAGTTTGAATACAACTTGTAACCTACTCGTATCGGCACCCGAGACCTAGCCTCCCCATATATAAAGGCTAGGAGGGTCCAACGAGGAGGGTACGACCTGCACACGCCATAACCCCAATAGACTAGACCACAACAGATCTACAAATGTCGACTCATACTTTCGCACACGCATCCACGCCAGATCGACCATGCACCTCAGAACCTTCTTCGCCAGTAATCAAAGAGCGACAAGCGGGAGTAGGGTTTTCCCCGGGGCCTGAACACAGGTAAATCTCGTGTCCCCTGGTTTGTATGCATAACTGCCACGATCTCCAAAGATCCCCATCTTCTCCAAAACCCAAGTCCATAACAATGGGCATTGACGAGATTAAACCTCGTCAATTGGAACGCTGAAGTTTGCATACTTTATCAGCATCCTTAGGATCAACAAAACCTTCGGTTTGCATCATATACAACTCTTTATCAATGTTGTCGTTGAGGAACGCAGTCTTGACATCCATTTGCCATATTTCATAATCATGAAACACAACAATTGCTAATAAAATCCGAATGGACTTAAACATCGCTACGGGAGAGAAAGTCTCATCGTAGTCAACACCTTGAACTTGTCAAAAACCTTTCGCGACAAGCCGTGCTTTATAGGCGGTAACATTACCATCCGCGTCCGTTTTCTTCTTGAAGATCCACTTGCACTCAACGGCCTTTCGGTCGCTAGGAGGGTCCACCAAAGTCCATACTTGGTTTTCGCTCATGGATCCCAATTCGGATTTCATGGCTTCTAGCCATTTCTCAGAGTCTGGGCTCATCATCGCTTCCTCATAGTTCGTAGGTTCACTGTCTTCTACTAACAAGACAGTTAAGACAGGGTTGCCGTACCACTCAGGAGGGGCACGCGACCTTGTCGACCTGCGATGTTTAGTAGCAGCATCGTCCGAAGCTTCATGATCCTTGTCATTAGCTTCCTATATTGTTGGTGCAGGCGGCACTGGAACAACTTCAGGTGCTGCGCTATTCTCCAATTCAAGAGAAGGTTCAATAACCTCATCTAGCTCTACTTTCCTCCCACTCACTTCTTTCGAGAGAAACTCCTTCTCAAGAAAGGAACCGTTCTTTGTGACAAACACTTTGCCTTCGGTTCTGTGATAGAAGGTATACCCAATAGTTTCCTTAGGGTATCCTATAAAGACGCATTTCTCCGCTTTGGGTTCGAGCTTGTCCGGCATCAACTTCTTGACATAAGCTTCGCATCCCCAAACTTTGAGAAACGACAACTTAGGTTTAGCACCAAACCACAGTTCATACGGTGTCGTCTCAACGGATTTAGATGGTTCCCTATTTAAAGTGAATGCAGCGGTTTCTAATGCATAACCCCAAAATGATAACGGCAAATCAGTAAGAGACATCATTGATCGGACCATATCTAATAAGGTTCGATTCCGGCGTTCAGACACACCATTGCGCTGTGGTGTTCCGGGTGGCGTGAGTTGCGAGACGATTCCGCTTGCTTTAAGATGCGTGAGAAAATCATAACTCAAATATTCACCTCCATGATCGGATCGTAGAAATTTAATATTTCTGTTACGATGGTTCTCCACTTCATTCTGAAATTCCTTGAACTTTTCAAACGTTTCAGATTTATGTTTCATTAAATAGATATACCCATACCTACTTAAGTAATCGGTAAAAGTGAGAAAATAGCGATATCCACCGCGCGTCGAAACACTCATCGGTCCGCATACATCGGTATGTATGATTTCCAACAAGTCCGTTGCTCGCTCCATCATACCGGAGAACGGGGTTTTGATCATCTTGCCCATGAGGCATCGTCGATGTGTGTCAAATGATTCAAAATCAAGAGACTCAAAGTCCATCGAATGGAGTTTCTTCATGCGCTTTACACCAATATGACCTAGATGACGTACACAAATAAGTAGTATTATCACTATCTACTTTGCATCTCTTAGCCTCAATGTTATGGATGTGTGTTTCATCCCTTTCGAGATTTAGAAGAAATAAACCATTCACAATAGGTGCATGACCATAAAAGATGTTACTCATATAAATAGAACAACCATTATTCTCCGATTTAAATGAATAACCGTCTTGCAATAAACACGATCGAAATAATGTTCATGCTCAACGCAGCACATAATAACACGTATTAAGGTTTAAAACTAATCCCGAAGGTAAAACTAAGGAGAGCGCGTCAAGGCCATCACATCAACTCTTGATCCGTTGCCAACGCGATCGTCACGTCATCCCTCGCAAAGCCGTCTATTCCGTAGCTCTGCTTCGAGTTACAAATATTAGCAACCGAACCGGTATCAAATACCCGGGCACTACAACGAGGGCTAGTAAGGAAAACATCAATAACATGTATATCAAATATACCTTTGATGGTGCCGCCTTCTTGTCCGCTAAGTACTTGACAACTTGCCCGATGACCCTTGTCCTTGCAATAGAAGCACTCGGTCCGCTTAGGACCAGACTTGAGCTTCTTCTCAGAGGGCAAGGCGCTTTCACGCCCTTCTTTAAGGGCTTCTTTGCTCCTTACCTTTCTTAAAGGTGGGCTTGTTGACCATCAACACATGATTATCATTTTGATGTCCACTTCCGACCTTGATTTTTGCGAAGAGCTCGTGATCGATGGAACCAATCTGATTATGAGTCACTACAAAACTTTTGTAGCCGGGAGGAGTGATTGCAGAACCTGTCAATCTTGAGCTCCTCGAATCGTGCATTCCAGTTGCTCAAGGCGTTGAGTGTAGCCCGTCATCTTAATGGCGTGCTCACTAACGGAACTCCCTTCCTCCATCTTGCAGTTAAAGAACTTCTCAGAGATCTCATATCTCTCAGAACGGGCCTGAGTCTGAAACATGGTTTTCAGCTCTTCGAGAATCTCAAAGGGCCCGGGATAGTCTTCAAAACGATTTTGAAGTTCCGGTTCCATAGCAAACAACATGGTGCTCTTAATCACACCATAATCATCTTTGCGCGACTGATAGACAGCTTTCACATCAGCCGGCGCATTTGCAGCAGGGGGTCACCTAATGCTTTCCCAAGGACATAGTCCTTTTGACCGCCAGAGAGAATGATTCTTAGATTGCGGAACCAATTGGTGAAGTTAGACCCATTGTTTCTAAGCTTTTCCTTCTCAGCGAAAACATTGAAGTTGAAGTTGGATTTAGCCATTTGATCTACAGTATTTGCAAGTACAAATTATACTATGTTCATGATAACTAGTTCAACTTTTAATCAAATTACTAGATGAACTCCCACTAAATTCAACATCCCTCAAGTTGTTTAGTGAACACGATCCAAATTCACCACACCTAATCCGATCATCACGAGAAGAGATGTGGTTTCAATGGTGGACAACGAAATGTCGATCATATCATTCATATGACTCATGCTTAACCTTTCGGTTCTTGTGTTCCGAGGCCATGTCTGTACATGCTAGGCTCGTCAAGTTAGACCCAAGTATTTCCGCGTGTGCAAAACTGGCTTGCACCCGTCATATGTGAGCGTAGAGTCTATAGCACCCGTGTTGGAGATATACCCAAGAGGCAATAATAAAGTGGTTATTATCATATCTTCACACTTATGATAAATGTTTACATACCATGCTATAATTGTATTAACCGGAAACATTAATACTTGTGTGATTTGTAAACTAAAATAAGAGTCCCTAGTAAAGCCTCTTGCTAAACTAGCTTGTTGGTTAATATATGATCATGGTTTCCTGATCATGAACATAGAGATGTTATTAACAACAAGATCATATCATTAGGAGAATGATGTGATGGACATACTCCTATAGATAAGCGTAGCATAAAGATCAAGTCATTTCAATAGTTCAATTGCTATATGCTTTCTGATACATAGTAACCTAATTCCTTCGACCATGAGATCATGCATATCACCTTTACCGGATGGATGCTTTGATGACATCAAACACCACACCATAACTGGGTGGCTATAAAGGTGGCATTAAGTGTTCGAAAAGTATTGGTTGAAACACATGGATCAAGAGTGGGATTTGTCCATCCATATGACGGATATATATACTCTGGGCCCTCTCGGTGGAATGTCATCCAATTAGCTTGCAAGCATGTGACTGGCTCACAAGGGAGCACATATCACGGGAATGAGAAAAGAGTACTTATCGGTAACGAGGTTGAACTAGGTATGCAGAGATACCGACGATCATAACCTCGGATAAGTAAACTATCTTGAGACAAAGGGAAATTGGTATCGTATGTAAGTGGTTCATTCGATCGCAAAGTAATCGTAGAAATATGTGGGAGCCATATGAATTTCCAGATTCCTCTATTGGTTATTGTTCGGAGAAGTGTCTCGATCATGTCCGCATAATTCACGAACCGTAGGGAGACACACTTAAGGATTCGACGTTGTTTTGAGTAGTTATGGTATTATGAGAAAGAGACCGAATGTTTTTCGAGTCTCGGATGGGATCCGGATATCACGAGGTGATCCGGAATGGTCCGGAGAATAAGATTCATATAAGGAAAGTCCGTTTGGAGTTCGGGAATGATTAGTGTTTTCATCGGGAATGTTCTAGAAGGTCCGGATTGTCCAAGACTCCGGGGTGAGGGTACATGAGTGTGTCATTGAATGATTGCATCATGTACTAAGTGTTTTTGCTGTTCCAAAAACTTGAAAGTCAAATTGCCAGTTTGAAAGTCAAACGGCTAAAACAGGAAACTGTGGAAAACAGGAAACTGTGGGAAACAGGAAACTGTGGGAAACAAGCAAGAGGAGTTGGAACCAACTTGGAGGAGGAGTCCCACTCCTCCAGGCCGGAGCCCAAGCCCTAGGCCGAGTTGGGGAGGGACTCCCTCCCTCCCTGGCGCGCCTAGCCCCTCCACCTATAAAAGGAGGGGCAGGGCTCCTCCTTGAGACACACAAGTTTCTACCTCTAATCTCCGGTTTAGAGCCGTTTTGGTTTAGAGCTTCTAATTGCTTTAGCCTGCGGTTTAGAGCCTTCTAATTGGTGTGTCTAATCTCTAGACCACTAATATCCCTCTCTCATAATCCACCATACTCGCTCCGGCTTAAGGCGAAGCTGCATGGGATCTCCCTCTACTTAGGTACCACGCTGCCAGGTCTTAGGAATCGCGAGGAGAGTGCTACAACCTCCTTTCTTTGGAACAAGGAGAGGAAGGTCTTCGTCAGTAATGAACGCAGACCGATCATGGAAGCGCTGCCCGAACGCAGCGCCGGAAGGATCGTCTACACGATCTTGAGATCGGAAAGAGTACGACTACATCACCCACGAGAATCTGCTCTCGTTAAACACTTTGGAATCTTCGAGGGTAAGTTATTCCATCGACTCGTTGCTACAATCTAGTAGATAGATCTTGGCTTGTTTGTTTGTATGCGATAGAAATTTAATAGTTGAAGACCCGCGTGTCTATGGTTGTCTTTAATTTATGTTAAGACCCGCGTGTCTATTCAAAGTAGTTGTAATAGTTGAAGCCGGTGGACGACAACCATGGTGAAGCGTCATTGACCTTGATGCAATGCCAGTGATGATGGAGATCATGTTCGTGCTTGAAGATGGAGATCGGAATCACAAAGAAGAAAGGCCATATCATATCACATATTATGAATTGCATGTGATGTGAATCCTTTATGCATCTTGTATTGCTTAGTAGACGACGGTAGCATTATAAGATGATCCCTCATGCACATGAATTTCAAGTCATAAAGTGTTCACCCTTAGTTAGCACCGTTTCTAAAGCTTGTTGTTTTGAAGCACCACGTGATGATCGGGTGTGTTAGATTCTACAAGTGTATACAACGTGAGCAAGCCAGATTTGCTCATGCGGAAACTAAGGTTTGATCTTGACGAGCCTAGCATGTACAGACATGGCCTCAGGAACACGGATTACCGAAAGGTAGAGCATGAGTCATATAGTAGATATGATGAACATGACGATTGTTCGCCATTGAAGCTATATCAACTCTCGTGATGATCGGTTTTGATGTGGTGGATTTGGTTCGTGTGATCACTAAAACAATGTGAGGGATATTGTTTTGAGTGGGAGTTCACCTAGATTAATTTAATTATTAATTAGAACTCAATTTATCATAAACTAAATCAAAGTGAATTTGCATAGTTGTTGTAGTCATTGGCATCCGTTTACCACCTTGCGCTTAGTTATAATTGAGATGATAGAACTATAGAATTCTGGTTAGTTACTTTTTAACTGGTATCGTATTGTTTTAAGTGTTAATCTAAAGTTTAAAAGTCCTATTGCAAACTTTCAGTGAGTTCCGGTTACTCCATGAAGTTTAATAATTAGTATTAAATCAAGAGTAACAATTCCAAGTGTTAGTATATAAGTATCATGTTTGTCTCCATGATTCTTGATATTCAAAGGATTGTCTTAATATCAATGTTATCTAGGATCTGAAAGAGTTGTTTCAGAAACCATGATGTGTGGAAGATATTGTGATATCTGAAACGAAGTTTTGGTTGCAACATGATAGAGTATAATATGGCAAAGTTCATGTTCTCATATTTTGATGAGGATTTGCAAAAGGTTGGAGACACTTGTTGTCCTAATCCTCCAAAAGGTTTTGGATAGCAACATTATACTCATAATTCATCGTTATAAGCTAACAGTAGCTTGATCATGGACGATTCCATGATAAGGGTGAATATTTGATGTAGGTAAAATGTTTACTACACCAAGAGATTACTAAAGAAAGGAATTTGAAAGAACACCAAATATTTTATGATGGTGATCTACTTCAAAGTGCAAGTCCAAAGACATTGGTATTTAATTATACACGCTTTGGACTATATGTCATATGTATGACTCCACTATTGATGTTGATAGATTCTTTCAAATGTAAAAGGAAATCTTGAAGATAATCTCATAAATATATGGCAGAAAGGAAAAGACTAGAATTGTTCAGCTTAAGTATATAGATGATATACATGTTATGGCTATATTCTTTGCTTATTAAACAATGTGGTTCTCAAGTATTTGATACTGAATTTGTTGGTATGAATCGTCATACGAAACAACACAATTCATGAACTACAATGGCCTAAGTAACTAGCAAAAGAATATGTGATGATGTTCATCGAGAACAAATAAAGGGTTATTGTGTTGCTCGTTAAAACATCAAAGCTTGCCTTCAAGATTTGTTTTATCAGGTATTATGAGAACAAAAGGGTTGTTCAAATAAATACCGTAATCTATAAAAGATAGATGATTTGCAAATCTCGTTGGAGGTATCACATCCATAAAACTAGTGCTAAATATGTCGAAAGACAAATTGATTGAAAGATCACTTAGGAAGTGACATCGCCGTTTAAATTATATTGGAAAGAAAACATGAAGAAAATCCATATGGATGGAATTTTGGAGTCTATTTGATTTTGATCAAATGACGCTTGTGAAACTTTCCTAGAGATAATTAAAACTTCGTTCATAGGCCAAAAGGGAATGATGGACTAGCTTATTGGAACTTGTACATATTGTTGTATGAAGTCCATTATGTATAGTCAAGAGCGATGGATTTCAACTTCATGTGCTTTCTCCGAAAATTCGAGTGAATATATGAATATTTACTTAATAAGGATGAAGTGTGAAACATTTGAAAAGTTCAAAGACTTTCAAGATGAAGTGCAAAATCATTGTAACAAGAATATGAATAGTTTATGATAAGATCATAAAGGAAGATATTTGAGTTACAAGTTTAGCATAATACCTAAGATTTAAAGGAATCGTTCCGTGGATTTGCATTTTCCCGAAACACCATAAGAGTATGGAGTGTTCGAGATATGTAGTTAAACCTTGTTTGACATGGTAAGATCGAAGGTGTAATTCATAAAAACTGCCATTATATTTTAAAGAATAAAAGCTTTAGAGATTACCGTTTTTCCACTGAAAAGAGCTTCATCATAATCCGTTGAAATGACACCATATAAGGTTATGGTTTGGGATAAAACCCAAGTTGTCCTTTCTTAAACATTGGTATGCTATGCATAAGAAAGATGTGTGCAACCAAAGTCGGATAAACCTGTCTTTGTATAAACTGTTAAGTATTCCTCCATAAACACCGGAGACAAAAGTGTTTGTTGCTTGGAACGTCAAGTTTCTTTGAGAAGGAATTTTTTTCGTGAAAAGTTAAGTGGGAGGACAATAGAACTTTGATAAGGTTAAAAGAACCTTAGCTATATGTGCAGAGTTGCGACTCGAAAAGTGTTTGGAGGCTGACAATGCTCATGGCTCACGTGCCTCAAAGGTTGTGGTCACGGAGATCTAAGTTCCTATTGAAACAAGTAGATCGGGTAAACAATCAAATACCAAGATTTGAGGGTTGAATCATTATTTGAGAATAATGAATTGACTGCATGCAAAGAAGCGATGATGGGCCCTGACTCTGTAAAATGGTTTGAAGCCATAAAATCCGTGATAGTTCCATACACGAGAAATCAAGTTTTGAACTTGAAGGACCCTCGAGAAAGGTGTAAGACCTTACAGTTGTGTTTGGATCTATAAAGAAATAGACATGGATGTTTTACATCTATGAAATAGTCGACATGTTGGGAAAGAGTTCACAACAATGTTCAAAGGTTGACTATGACAAGATCTGATCTTTCATAGCGATATTTAGTCTAGACGGATTAATGTAGCAACCACTACATATAATTTGTTATATGGTAGTTGAATAAACAAAACAAGTTCTTCTAATAGAATCGTTACCTAGGACATGTGCATAACATGGTCCATAGGGTTTTGTTAATTCAAAAGGATGCTAAAAGCATATGCAAACTTCAATGGTTAAAGTGAGCATCGCGGAGTTGGAATCTTCAATGTGATGAAACTGTTAAAGGAGTTTAAAAGTTCATCAGAGACAATGGAGATGCTTGCATTTGCAAGAAATTAAGTGGGAGCGCTAAGACATATTTCTAATACATTATGTGGAAGACATATTGTTGATTGGAAATAATGTATCTTTTATTAACACATATTAAGAATTTCATCTCGATGAAAGACTTAGGCAAAACCTAAATATTTGGCATCAATAGATGCTAATATGGTTGTGCCAGAAGTACATAGACGAGATATTGAATGAGTTCAATATAGAAACTACAAGAAAGGTTCTTGTCGCACAGAAAGGATTGAAAGAGTTCAAATGTTGATGATATATTCAAGTGTATAGACATTTGGTAAAGTGAAACAAATAATCAAGTATAGATTGATACTTGATGTATGAAATCACAAAGAGTATTTATATCAATCATACTGTGATATGTACAAATCCAGATATGTCCTATGCTCTAAATGTTGTGAGCATATACCAGAATGATTTGTAAGATGATCATTGGACAATAGTAAGGATATTCTTATGATCTTTTGGAAGAACTAAGAGTATATTATTTGTAGAAGAGACAAATAGATGGTTAGTTCATTGTAAAAGTACTACATTGATACTAGCTTTGTCACAAAGTACAAATTAAGTTTATCTCAATCTAAACTAAGGGTGGCACAATATAATGGAAAGTGAGTTCCATAATGGATTTGGATGATTTCCAAAGTTAAGACATTGTGACAGATACTACAACAAAAGGCTAAGTATATGACTGCTATTATAGCAGCAAAAGAGGGCATTTGTGTCAAGTAGTTTGTTATCAAACTAGGTGTAGTTCACAGAGGGATAATACTATGAAGATATATTGTGCGACAATATTATCAACATGTTTTAACCCCAAAGAACTAAAGGTCACACCAAAAGACCAAATTTATACAAAGCCATCTCATTAGAGAATGAGTGATGCGTAGAGACGCAAAGACATGCAATTACACACGGACCTGGAAGTGTCAGATCCGGAGATCAGTTGACCACTAGCAATCGTGGTACATACAACACCGGAAAGCCATAGGTGTTATATACACAAAGGTTTGAAACTAGATTATTGACTCTAGTGCAAGTGGGAGACTGGAGATATACCCAAGAGGCAATAATAAAGTGGTTATTATCATATCTTCACACTTATGATAAATGTTTACATACCATGCTATAATTGTATTAACCGGAAACATTAATACTTGTGTGATTTGTAAACTAAAATAAGAGTCCCTAGTAAAGCCTCTTGCTAAACTAGCTTGTTGGTTAATATATGATCATGGTTTCCTGATCATGAACATAGAGATGTTATTAACAACAAGATCATATCATTAGGAGAATGATGTGATGGACATACTCCTATAGATAAGCGTAGCATAAAGATCAAGTCATTTCAATAGTTCAATTGCTATATGCTTTCTGATACATAGTAACCTAATTCCTTCGACCATGAGATCATGCATATCACCTTTACCGGATGGATGCTTTGATGACATCAAACACCACACCATAACTGGGTGGCTATAAAGGTGGCATTAAGTGTTCGAAAAGTATTGGTTGAAACACATGGATCAAGAGTGGGATTTGTCCATCCATATGACGGATATATATATACTCTGGGCCCTCTCGGTGGAATGTCATCCAATTAGCTTGCAAGCATGTGACTGGCTCACAAGGGATCACATATCACGGTAACGAGAAAAGAGTACTTATCGGTAACGAGGTTGAACTAGGTATGCAGAGATACCGACGATCATAACCTCGGATAAGTAAACTATCGTGAGACAAAGGGAAATTGGTATCGTATGTAAGTGGTTCATTCGATCGCAAAGTAATCGTAGAAATATGTGGAGCCATATGAATTTCGATTCCTCTATTGGTTATTGTTCGGAGAAGTGTCTCGATCATGTCCGCATAATTCACGAACCGTAGGGAGACACACTTAAGGATTCGACGTTGTTTTGAGTAGTTATGGTATTATGAGAAAGAGACCGAATGTTGTTCGGAGTCTCGGATGGGATCCGGGATATAACGAGGTGATCCGGAATGGTCCGGAGAATAAGATTCATATAAGGAAAGTCCCGTTTCGGAGTTCGGGAATGATTCCGGTGTTTTCATCGGGAATGTTCTAGAAGGGTCCGGATTGTCCGGCACTCCGGGGGGGGGAGGGTACATGAGTGTGTCATTGAATGATTGCATCATGTACTAAGTGTTCTTGCTGTTCCAAAAACTTGAAAGTCAAATTGCCAGTTTGAAAGTCAAACGGTAAAACAGGAAACTGTGGAAAACAGGAAACTGTGGGAAACAGGAAACTGTGGGAAACAAGCAAGAGGAGTTGGAACCAACTTGGAGGAGGAGTCCCACTCCTCCAGGCCGGCGCCCAAGCCCTAGGCCGAGTTGGGGAGGGACTCCCTCCCCGCGCCTAGCCCTCCACCTATAAAAGGAGGCAGGCTCCTCCTTGAGACACACAAGTTTCTACCTCTAATCTCCGGTTAGAGCCGCTTTGGTTTAGAGCTTCTAATTGCTTTAGCCTGCGGTTTAGAGCCTTCTAATTGGTGTGTCTAATCTCTAGACCACTAATAGCCCTCTCTCATAATCCACCATACTCGCCCGGCTTGGGCGGCCGCGGATCTCCTCTACTCCGGTACCAGTTTGTCTTAGGAATCGCGAGAGAGTGCTACAACCTCCGCTTTCTTTGGAACAAGGGAGAGGAAGGTCTTCGTCGAGTACCGAACGTGTGACCGATCATGGAAGCGCCGTTTAACGCAGCCGGAAGGATCGTCTACACGATCTTGAGATCGGAAAGAGTACGACTACATCACCCACGAGAATCTGCTCTCGTTAAACACTTTGGAATCTTCGAGGGTAAGTTATTCCATCGACTCGTTGCTACAATCTAGTAGATAGATCTTGGCTTGTTTGTTTGTATGCGATAGAAATTTTTTGTTTTCCATGCTACGAACCCCTACAACCCGATCAGCACGTGATGCTTGGACACGACGAACTTTCGCAACGGTGCATACTCGGGGAGAACACAGTTTTTATCTTGATCTTTAAGTGAGGAATCATCTTATAATGCTACCGTCGCGATCTAAGCATGATAAGATACATAAAAGGATAAACATCACATGCATATAACTTTAATGTGACATGGTATAGCCAATCTTCGCGCAATGATCTCCATCTTGTGCGTTAAGCATGATCTCCATCACTCCACCATGATTGCCTCCACCACGAATAGCAACTACAACTATTGCTAACTACTTAGCGATAAAGTAAAGCTATTACATGGCGTATAAGAAGTTGACACACAGGTCATACACAATTATTAAGACAACCATATGGCTCCTGCCGGTTGTGTACTCATCGACATGCAAGTCGTGAAACATTACAAAACATGATCATTGCATACAACATACACATCACATCTTGGGCCATATCATATCACAGAAAACACTCCCTGCAAAAACAAGTTAGACGCCTCTACTTTGTTGTTGCATGTTTTACGTGGCTTATGGGAGTAGCAAGCTAAGAACGATTCTTACCTACGGAAAGCCACAACGGTGATATTATGGTTGCCAAACTCCGGTGTAAATCCCATGACAACTATAGTGAGAGAAACTGGCATCCACCAGCCGCATGTGTGGAACAAGCCACACGTCAAGTGCGGAGCCGGTCTCGCGAACGACGTCGCGTAAAGTTGGCCTGGACCGCTTCGATCTCACTATCCCGCGTCATAAGAAGTACACAAACAAGAGGCTTGCAACAGAAAACATCAACGCCCGCAACAACCATGTTGCGTTCTACTCGTGAAACACATCTACGCATAGATCTAGCTCTGATACCACTGAAGGGTTTTGCAGCATAGTAAATCAAAATTTTCTACCGATGCGAACGATAAAACCAAGATCTAATATAGGAGATGCAAACAATGAGGGGGATTAGATGAGATCTTCATACCCTTGAAGATTCGCACAGCGGAACGTTCGACGGAACATGGGTGATGTAGTCGTCCTCGCTTCTCCTCCTCGCGATCCGATCCGATCTAACACCGCAAGTGGCGATGCCTCCGAGAGATGCACACGTGCGGCACCTCGATGTCTCCTCCTTCCTCGGTCCAGCAAGTAGGGTGGATAGATGGATTGGATCTACAACGCGACGGCGCGGTGCAAGCGGTGGAGAGTTTCTACGGCAGGGCTTCGCCTACGCACAGTCGGGAGGGAGAAAGAGAGGAGGGCAGCAGGGTGGCTAGGGATTGAGGAGGAGGTGTGGGAGGGGTGCGCCCCCAGCCCTATTTATATAGAGGGGTGGGCGGCCAGCCCTTGCCCCTCCCCCAAGCCCTAGGGCCGGCGGCCAAGGAGGGAGGAGTGGGGGGCAAGTTCCCCCCCTTCTAGAAGCTCCCCTAGGGTTTGCCCTAGGTTTGGCCGGCTGGGCCCTATGGGGCCTTGTGCCCCTGGCCCAATGCGACTAGGGCACTCCCTCATAGGCACATGCCCCCTCCCGGCAGGTGGGGCCACGTTGGTCCCCCTCCGGAACGTTCTAGAAGCTTCCGGTACAATACCGATTAACCCGAAACAATTCCAAACTCCAAAAACTGCATTGCCTTATATGAATCTTATTATCCGGAGCATTACGGAACCTCTCGTGATGTCACGGATCCCATCCGAGACTCCGAACAAAAACTCATAAACCAATTATCCAATCTATCCTAGCGTCGAAACACGTTAAGTGTGTGACCCTTCGGGTTCGAGAATATGCAGACATGATCTTATATCAATAATCAACAGCGGGGTATGGAAACCCATATTGACTCCCACACATTCATCGATGATCATATCGTATGAACCACGATGCCAGGATTCAATCAATCCCATATATATATTCCCTTCGTCTCGCTTTATTTTACTTGCCCGAGATTTGATCATCGGTACCGTCATACCTAGTTCAATCTCGTTCACAGCAAGTACTTTACTCATTCCGTAATCCGATATCACTTTGTGATTAACTCCTTAACCACATGCTTGCAAGCGGTGTTGATTTCGATTACTGAGTGGGCCCGAAGTATATCTCTCCGACTTGGGAGGGACAAATCCCATCTCGATACATACAACCCAACAGGTACTTTCCGATCACATGAGAGACACCTTTATGATCACCCTCTCTTAGGATGACGTTTGATGACCTCAAAGCTTTCCGATACTGTGGAGTTGTATTATCTCATGGTCTAAGGAATACAATATTTGACATAAGAAAAGCTTCAAAAGATGAACACGATGACACGATCTAATTGCTCGCTTAGTTTGGTCTCATCCATCATATCATTCTCCCAATGATATGATCTCATTATTAATTGGCAACTCATGTCTATGGTTAGGAAACCTTAACCATCATTAATCAATGAGCTAGTCCATAGAGGCATACTAGGGACACGGTGTTGTTCACAAACCACACAAGTATTAAAGTTTCCGCTTAATACAATTCTATCATGGAATATAAACTTTATCATGAACAAGAATTATAATAATAACATCTTTATTATTGCCTCTAGGGCATAATTCCAACACATACGGTTGTAGTCATTTCAGTAGAATAACTCATCATTCTAAGGTTTTCATAACCATTTTCACCAAGTATTCCCATCTAAAGTTGATCAAGTTTTATACTTAGCACTAGCAACTACAGGTGGGGGTAAACACTAATGAAGGGTGGTACACAAGTGTGAATTAGCTAAGTTCAATCTCATGCCTCGGGATGACATCAAGATTATGTAACTTAGGCCAAGTTTTATGCTCTTTATGCTACCTTCAAATATCCTTATAATATCTACAAGTCACCAAGTAAACTCAAATAAAAGCTTTGATAAAGAAATAAAATACTAAACTTGCAAGGAAAACTAATATTGGGTATCATAAAATGTATCTAACCAAGCATGCTTAATGCATTGCATAGGTTATCTAAATTTCATAGTTGCAAGTGTTAGCTTGCTCAGTTAATAGCTTGCCAGGTCAACTAGTAGTATTTGGCTTGCGTTGTGCAAAGCAGTGGTTGACGTTCTCGTCGGCTTCTTCCTCGTTGTATCCTCCTTCCTCCTCGTATACTTGGTCGGTACTAGCGTCTATAAATAAATACGAGGTACACAATCACCAAATAATACTTAACTAATTATATTTAGCATACAAAGGTTTTCACCAGATGATCTAGGATCATCACAAGCTTTACAATCATTAAGGCAAGGATTTAAATATTTTATTTGGAAAAGTAATTTCTACTCATTGAAAAACTACATAAGATTTAATATTCTCCAACTAAAATATGGGATCATGTTAACACATGTCATCACCATATATTTGAGTACATGGGAATGTGATTTAAAGTGGTGTCACAATTTAATAAGGTTTAACCTTTTTATTTTAATTAAATAAAATGACTAGAAATGCCTATGGGGCATTTTTTTTATTACTTGACCATTATTTCTACAAGTAAACCTAGATATTTTTATATATTCTGAAAGGTCTTGTTAAATGTGATTTTTGAGAGTTGGAATCAACTCAAAATCTTTTGTGGTTGAGTTTTGAAAAATGTTTGAATGCAGAAAAGCTTCTGCCTTATTATTTTTACTATAGGTGATCTACAAATCTAAATGAATTGAATTCAACGGGCTTGGATTAAGAATTCCAGTACCTTTCTAACAAAATTGGTTTCATGCATTTTGGTTCAGTGAATCGGCCTGGGTTGATTTTTGAATCTAGGTACAAAACTGAGTTTGAAACTAAAAGAATAAACCTAAATTTGAATTACCGGGTCGCCGCGGGAGGTTTAACTGGGCCGGCCCACTATGCACATTGCAAGTGGGCTCGTTAAGTGGATGCCCCCACTCGTCAGTGAGACAGATAGGTGTGAAGCGGTATGGGAGGATGTGGACCGCACGATCTAACTCTAATCGAATGGCTGTGGTTCATCATCCACGTCGGGCAACACCGGCGAGATAGAACCCTAGCGCGGCCAGTGGGGGTCGTGAGAGGCTCACCGGGGCTCAGGCGATGGTCGGCGACGGGGGCGAATGACGAAGTCGACGACGACGATCCTCCAGGTACCGGCAGCTCCTCCTGGGGCGGCTCCAATCGACGACGCCCTTCTTCTCCGGCATCGACAGACTTCGGCCAAATTCTGGCGATGCGCTGCTCGCCTTGCTCCGGGGGTGAGGTGGGTTGCTTCTGAGAGAGAGGGGAGTGAGATGGTGTGCTCAAATCGAACAGGGGTGGCCTCTATTTATAGTGCCTGAATGGGACCGACGGGCACGGGTGGAGCTCGTCGTGGTCATCGGCACAGTGGGCTAAATGCATGGGCGATGATAGGGGGCGGTGTTGTGCTCCCTGGCGAAGCTCAACGTCTTCATGGGTAGGCGTGGGGCGGTATGGAATGGTCGGAACACTGCGACGCTCTGAACGGGTCCGACGGAAGAATTCATGGCGCACGGGTTGTCCTGGTCGCGCGGCGACGAACGGGCATGTCTGCGGTGTTGCTGGGGTGCTAGCGATCCTTCTTGCACGCGGCGAGGGCGGCACACAGTCTGTGGGCGTGTGTCGCGGTTGGCGCTCTGGCGCGCTCTCGGCTCGCTCGCACAGAGGCTTGGCATGCTCGGGCAGTGTGGTCCAGGGGCTGCCAGTGCTTGAGGCTTGGACAGGGGTTGGCGGTGGACGATGCTGAGTGTCCCAAACATGCTTGCCAGGCTTGATGCTTCTCCTAGCTTGCTGTCGACATGGGGTGGCAAGTTAGGCTCGGCATGGTCACCATTGATGGCTATGGCATGCTCACAGTGGTGCTAAACCTTGTTAATTGAGCTAGATCATCTCCTGAGAGTGTAGTGTGAGCTATAGAGGGAACAAGGTTGGCCAAAATCACTGCTCCTAATAGTGTTTGTGGTTTGTTTGTTTGATGCCAGCAAGGTGTTTGATAAAATGGCCAAAAGAGATTCAAATTTGAATTTTGGATTCAGACTTGGTGGGTGGCTTGGTTACATACTCAGTAGTCTCTGGTTAGTTGGATTGGTCAAGTGGAATTGGTTTGGTTGGTTTTTGCAAAAGGGGTGATCTTCACATATGAATCAGATTCACACTACAAGGAATCTGGCTATATATGACCCTCCATTTTCATCACAAAATCGTCATAGTAGTCTGTTTATGACGATTTTGAGATCGTCGAAAGCTGAGCGTCGCAAATGAACTATAACGACGTTTTTGGTAAAATCGTCATAACCGTCTATCACGATATTAGATTGTCATAACATCTATGCCGATCCAATATCGTCACGGGCCATCTAGCCTGGACAAGTCAGATCCTACGTGGCCGATCCTACGTGGTAAAATTATGACGAAATTAAACTATCTTAAATCGAATTCAGCCCGGTCCAGTTTGGTCGCTTATATGGGCTTAGCCCAGTATTTTGGCAGTTTTTAATATTTCAGCCTTATTTATTTTCTAGGCCTTGACCTTCTTACAATCCAATCATTTTCTAATTTCGGCCTTTTTATCAAATGGGTCTCAATTATCAGTTTCCTGTAGAAATTGGGCTCTAGTTGTCAGATTCTTCATATAGCTAATTAATTAATATCCAATATAACAATCTAACGTGAGATAAAAGCATGACAATATTTAAATAAATGTCAAAATCAATTCATTACAACAATATGACAGTCGAACAGATTGAACACGTGAAATTCCACTCTAGTTCACATCACTACTAGTTCAACCAAAAAATCTTGGACACCCCAAATCTACAAACAAAACTCTCATAAAGTATAAACGCTAGCTACTCTGATGATACTCTCGAACTTCTTGATAACTTGACTTGGCCTTGATCTTCTCGTCGATGTACTCTCGCTTGGTGTTGTGAAGACTAGCGAGCCTTCTCCGCAACTCAAGCGAATAGTAAGCAAAAGGTTAGGCATATAAATGAATACCATCAAGATAAGAGCAAACACCAAAATAAGCATGTACAACATCAACTATTCAATCTAAAGCTATGGAGGTGGCAGAATTTAAACCAAAGGATACAGTTGTAAGAACCCACCACAAATTCAAAACAAGAACATACAAACAAAGTAGAAACCAGTAGCACATTAGCTTTGGAAAACCGACATTAAGCACAATAGCTTGAAAATCATGCAGATCTTTGCTCTATATAATCAGGCCGATGTTCCAGACTTAGAACACATCACCTAATAAAACAACATCCTACACTGGCCTATACATGCCTACATCAACTACAGAAATGTGACCAAGAAGAAATTGGTGAAAGTACAGACTTGATTCCAACACTGTGCTAAGAAACCTGTGACAATCAGGGAACAAATCACAAATATTGAGACATTGTAGATTACAGCAAGCCAAATTTAGGATTAGGAAAAGTAATTTATAGCTCCAACATAACATGTCTACCTTACATGAACATATAGTTGAACAATCAAACACTAGAAAATCACTTAGTGTAACTTTATAACTAGAAAATCAAATAAGTTGTTGTAGATGATTTAAGACAGGCATGCATGGAAAATTAGAATATGAAAGATCTACGGAAATGGTTTTCAAGATAGACACAATATAACTAGCAAAGAGACAGACAAGAGGGATCAATTGACAAGTGAATCAATTTGTAAAAACAACATACTACCGACTCCAATATCCAATCAAATATTACTGCTATAAAAATATGTAAATAACACATGACAGTATGTTTTAATTAGTGTGAGCATGATAGAACAAATAGAATAAAGATCTCCAGCAAGTGACATGTTTATGCTATCTATAGTGTACCCATTTTATGCTATCTACTCAGGCAAAACAATCATGCACATATCCTAGGGCTGGATCCCTGTGTAAGAAATCAGGAAGTATGACATCACATTACCATACTCGAGCCAGTCAAAGATTCCAAAGATTCATGTTGGTCATTCCAGAGTCCAAAGATGTAGACACACCATGTCCCATTGGAACTAACAAGCAAGAGAGAGAGAGCAAAAAAGAAACAGAGTGTAACAGAGAGGCATTCATTTTGAGAAACTAAAAGCAAAAGAAGACATGAATAGATCAATGGGTATTGGTTCAAAGACCAAAACCACACAAGTTGAACATGGGTTCATGGGGTCAGTAATCTTCTACAAAAGTGACAGCAAAAGTGATATCTGACTTGCACGACTACTTATTTTACCAAACATGTGTACCACAATATAGTGCTAAGTGAAGCATGGTAATCAGCTAAAATGATAGATCAGTACTATCTTATCTAAATAACAGTGCAAGAACCAAACTGAGCATATACCACGAACATGAGTATAAGCTCCAAGAGGACAGAAACAAGGTCATGTATTAATTCTGTACATTAGACCAACCTGAAACTAAAAAACATTACCAATTTTGAATCATAGTAGCAGCAGGTGAACTTAGAATAACTAGCAATCAAACAACATATTCAAAAATCGCATATAGATTTAACATATTCTCTATAGTAGATTGTGGCATCCCGCAAAACCACTACTAGAAAATCGCGTTGAATTTGTGCATTGCATCGTCATCATCATGCATTGTTTGCCAAAACTATTTTCGCAAAGCCCGTTTTGTTTTCTAAAACGCCCCATCTTTATTCAAACGCCAAACCCCGGGGCTCCGGAGTATTTTGTTTTGTTGCTATCGGGTTGCAAACGGCCCAATTAAATTAAATAAAATATTTAATTATTTTTAGTGGGGGCAGCCGAACGGGCCAGATCGACCCGAACGACCACCCCCAGATTTTGGAACGGCCCAACCTGTCCCGCTCCTAAATCCTAGAGTAACCAACTAGTCTACCCACAACCCTGGCCACCTCACTCCCCCCAATCACATCATGCCACCTCACCTCCCCAACTCCCTCAACCAACCACACCCCGCCACGTCACCTCACCCCTCCTCTCTCTCCTCTCTCCCTCCCACCAACTCAACACACGCGCCACAGCCTCCCTGGCCACTCCCCCACCTCCCCCAGTCACCACCTCCCCCACCGCGTGGCCCCACGCCACACCCAACTTCGCTGCACTGGCCCCCATGCCCGCTGCTGGACCCACCACCCTCTCCTCCCACGCGCCTCCTCCCTCCCTCTCCTCTTCTTCCCTGCCCGCAACCACCGCCTCCCGCTCAGCCCGTCGCCGCCGGGTCCTCCCTCTCCGTCGCCGGTTCTCCCCTGCTCCCTGGCCACCGCCGCTGGCCGGCCCCGCCCCAACCCCGGGCGCCCCGCCTCCATGCGCGTCGCTGCTGCGACGCCACCTCCATCGCCCGCTCCTAAGCTCCTCCCAGCGACCCCGTCCTCGCCAGCCGCCCTGCGCTACCTCGCCGCCTCCACCACCACTGACCCGTCTCCGCCTCCGCCTGCTCGCCGCCGGGCGAACCCCACCCGACCGCTCCTCCGCCTGCGCCTCGCCTCAGCGACCCCCTCGCCCGGCGCTCCGCCCGCCCGCGCCTCACATGAGCCGCAGCGTCGCGACCACCGTCGCCGGTGCTCGCGTCTCCGGCGTCGCCGACCCCCGGAGCTCGCCAAGCCTCCCGTCGGTGCTCCCTCCGCCCGAGCTCTGCGACGCCCGGCCGCGTCGCGCCGCCGCTCCACACGCTTCCGCCCCGATCGCCGCTCGCCGCTCCCGCTTCGCCGCAGCCGCCCGCTGCCTCGCTCTTCCTGGCGTCCCAAAGCGCTGTGCGCCGCCGCCTCCTCGCCGGGCGACCGCCATGCTCGCCTCGCCCGCCACCAGCTCTCGCCTCGGCCCTCATTCCCCCGGCCGCTCGACCATCTCCTCGCCAGCGCAGTAGCCCGCGTGTTCCGCTGCCAGATCCGCCGTGGCCGCCTTCCTTCATCGTCGTCGGCTCTCAGCCAAGCCCGGTCCTGGTTGGCCTCTGGTGTTCTTCACGTGAGGGCCCACGTGAGGCCTTGATAGCTTGCCCGCTGCCATGACCAAAGTTTTCGCCGATTGCCCTCGTCAAGTTTACGTGCGGTTTTCCCAAGATCTACCTCGGAGATGCACCACAAGTCGGACAAGAACATCGCCAAGATCTTCATCACGGAAACCCCGACGCCATGATCTCCCTCGCGGAATCCGAAGACCGATTCCTCGACAACCTCGATGCGCCAAGATCGCCGAGACCCTAGACGCAAGCTCGCCTTCAGGGGACGACAAGTACTCCGACACGGACCCGTATGGAGCGAACCCGAGGACGGTAGGGCGACAAGTACTACTTCACGGACATCGAGTGCCAGGGTCGCCCACAGAGAATCGAAGTTGTCGAGACCCTGAAGACCCGTTCCCGGGGACGAAGTCCGGACCCGATGCTCGCCAAGAACTGCTCCGACCAGAACGAATTCGAGGCGACCCCGAAACCCCAAGTCCGGCTTCCCGGAACGCCAAGACCCTAACCCCCGGAGTCCGAGAACGATCCCGCCGAGGCCGTCGAACCCTGGACCCCGATCCCCGAACCCCGGAACCCCAAGAACGTCGAGAACCCTAATGTGTGAACCCCCTTCCCGCAAACCCTAATTTTATAAATGAAATACAACATTGTTGCATATTTAATTGCCATCTCGCATGCATATCTGTGGTTTGGGGGCCTTATGCCGATTCACCTGATAATTAAATATGGGGCCCATATGCGGGCAAATCTAGTCTCATATTGGCCTCATTTAAACATGTGTAGCGAACCGGTATCTTATCTTGCCTGGTTATAACAACATTTAATTTGCGGGGGGTTCTAAATAACTTGAACCACCTAACTAATTGTCGGGACCCCGGTTCCGCTTAATATGACCTAATTGCACCGCACCTTGCCATGTCATTCATCATGCATGCATCATGTCGATCTTTTGCCTTAGTATTAAATATTGCATCCGGTGTTTCTTCTAGTGTTTTGGTTCTTCGCGGATAAGGCCGTTGAGTTGATGTGAGCTTCGCCCCGATCTTCGGGGAAAACCTTCGACAATGTTTTCAGGCGAGCATCTCCCTCTTTCTACCTATCTTACTTTTATAGTCTTTATTCCCTCCTGTTGATCTACTGCTATCTGTGTTGCGATGCTTTAGATTCCGTACCTGTGATATCCCCTGCAGCCTTATATTGCCTTGGACACATCCTATTACCTGTTGTTTGGTAGATCGTTGGACTTGCGCGTCGTAGTGGCTTGCTCAAGTGCTGATGAGTGTCGCCATATGCCACAGTTGCTGATGTTTTGCCGCATGTTGTTGTTGGAGATGATTCTAGTTTTACTTATCGGCACTTTAATTTCTGTTTAACAACTAAAATTGAATAAGCAGAGGCATCGGTGGGTGATAGATAATATTTGGTTTTCGAGCCCACTTGTGTCCCGTAAGACCCCGAGTACTTGATACTGTTCCTTGATTTTATGCGCTATCCACATCCGGAGGTATATGGGACCCCTGAGCGAGCTTGATTCATTCTTATTTCGGGGCCACAAACTAGTTTGAGGTTTTATTTACGATCCTGTACTTATGCCATGTTTTACCGCTTTATTTACGATTGTGAGGTAATCGCACCTTTATCGCTTGTTAGGATCGGGACACGATTCCATGTGTCGACAAGCCCGTTTGGGGTTCCCATCGTTCACCGTATACCAGACCTTGAGGCCGCCTCGGAGCTTGCTTTCCGTATGCGGATTCTACTTAAGGTGGCCCCTGAAATATTTCTGAATCCTGTGATTGTTCAGTCGTGAAAGCCTCGTTGGGTTTTGTTTTGGTTTTTCCGAGGTTGATCGAGCGTGTGTTGCTATTGGTGCACCCCGGCCGGGTAAAACTTTCTGAAAGCCGTGTCCGCGGATATGGACGACTTGGAGCACAGTATCTCGATCATAGACAAGCATAACTAAAGTTTACTGCTATAAATTTGACTTATAATGACTAGTAATTAGTTTCACTATAATGGAATGGCTAATTAATACTGCCCACAATTGCTTGTTTGGTTGTCGCTTGCGACAAATGTATCTGACTAGTAAGTATTGCAACTACAACGGTATGGCTGAATAAAAGTACCAACAACTGCTGGGTTTCGGGATTACATCATGCTATCTGTACCTGATTAGTAATTGCTGCAACTCCAACGGAATGGTTAACTAAAAGGGCCCACTGCTTACTTTATCAGGACGACTATCTATACCTGACTAGTAATTGCTGCAACGATAACCAAATAAATAAAACTGCCAACTGTGAGTTCCTCGGTTGACTTCCTCGTTTGGTCTCGAGGGGAAACGCCAGATGGGTTTGTTTGGTGATAGCTTGTGTTGGGTCCGTAGGTCATTCTTATCCTCTCTCGATATCCGCCATTGTATCGAGTCTCTATAGGTTGGTTAGTGCATGCCGCCGCCGCTCACCACCATACCTATGTAGGCGAGGACCGCCAATTCTAGCCTCGCTGTAATCGCCTCGATCGACGCTCTTTCTTTGTTTTCGCTTTTCCCTTTGTCGGCACCCCTTTGTTTAAGGTGTTTTGGGATCGACGTCGTTAGCGAGGTTACCCTTCCGGCTTTGGCAGGGTTATGGACGCCATTGGTTATTCTTCGTGGCTCTTAGTCCCATTTGCATCTTGTCCGTAGTCGGACGCCCTCGCTTTTCAAGGTGATTTGGATCTTGTATATTATATCGTATTCTTGACTCTTTGAGTCATTGTTATATATATATCTGTTCTGTGGGTCCCATCGAGGACTGTTGTGTAATGTTATTACTTCGTTTTCCACCCGCACGAAAGTGCCTGGTGGGCACCTTTGAATCGTTTCTATGCGGGTTTGGCGAATTTTGCGCAAACTTGCATAGGTCCGATTCTGAGGGTGTTACAGAGTGGTATCAGAGCCCAGCAGTTGCGATACCCCACAAGTCCAGCCTGTAGGATAACCTAGCTCACGGCCGAAGTAGAGTGTCAAACTATTTTTGCAAAACCGGTTGGATAGTTCCGGTTAGGTCTGATTTTACTCCTTACCCCTCTGCTGTTCTTCTCTTACCTCGACGCGTTTTGAATCCGCTCTCATCTCTTTCTTCGAGTCCAGGAATTCTCGTGGTTGGGTTTCCGTCGTACCTTCAGGGCTTCACTTCCTCTTTTGGTAACGATGTTGCTACATCCGGTCTTCATGCTATCGGAGGAATCCGTCTTCCGTGGTGCCATTCTTTATTCCTTGTTTGTGCCTTCCGGTGTTATCCGACGCGTCGACATCCTCTATGCCAGATCCGATGCAGTGTCTGCATCACTCCTTTGTTCCGAACCTCGCTTGTCGAGATCTTCAGTCTAATTCCGAGAATGGTTGCACTCTTTTCTACTGATTGTGCGGAGTAATAGTTCGGGTGCGTGATGGATTGGCCCCCATGCCGACTACCCTTTCTATTCGCTTTTGTGCATTGAAGTGGATGAGGATGCATCGGTTCCCTTTTTCCATCGAAGTTAGAGGTGGCTTTATTTGTTGATACCTCTACCTTCGTCCTTTGTTCTCCGGAGTGTTCTCTCGACGATCAGGAACAACGACTCTTTGTTGGTGGTGTCGCCGATTTCAAGATGGAGGATGGACCCTTGTTAGTGGTGTCGCGAGGATCTACACGAAGCGAGAAGACGGAGGACGCCGACCTTCCTTCCGGTACCATGAGGCGGATCTCGAGGGCGAGATCCATTGTTAGTGGTGTCGAATTGTGGCATCCCGCAAAACCACTACTAGAAAATCGCGTTGAATTTGTGCATTGCATCGTCATCATCATGCATTGTTTGCCAAAACTATTTTCGCAAAGCCCGTTTTGTTTTCTAAAACGCCCCATCTTTATTCAAACGCCAAACCCCGGGGCTCCGGAGTATTTTGTTTTGTTGCTATCGGGTTGCAAACGGCCCAATTAAATTAAATAAAAGATTTAATTATTTTTAGTGGGGGCAGCCGAACGGGCCAAATCGACCCGAACGACCACCCCCAGATTTTGGAACGGCCCAACCTGTCCCGCTCCTAAATCCTAGAGTAACCAACTAGTCTACCCACAACCCTGGCCACCTCACTCCCCCCAATCACATCATGCCACCTCACCTCCCCAACTCCCTCAACCAACCACACCCCGCCACGTCACCTCACCCCTCCTCTCTCTCCTCTCTCCCTCCCACCAACTCAACACACGCGCCACAGCCTCCCTGGCCACTCCCCCACCTCCCCCAGTCACCACCTCCCCCACCGCGTGGCCCCACGCGCGCACCCCCAACTCGCTGCACGCGGGCCCCCCCCATGCCCCGCCTGCGCCTGGACCCACCACCCTCTCCTCCCACGCGCCTCCTCCCTCCCTCTCCTCTTCTTCCCTGCCCGCAACCACCGCCTCCCTTCAGCCTGCCGCTGGTCCTCCCTCTCCGTTCTCGCCTCCGCCGCTCACAGCTTCGCCCCCAACCCAGCCGAGCGCCGCCCGCCGCTACAAGACGCCACCTCCATCGCCTCCGCCTAAGCAGCTCCTCAGCGACCCGCCCCTCCGCTTGGCGGCCGCCCTGCGCTACTCGCCGCCCACCACCTCAGACCTGCTCGCCCGCCTGCCGCTGGCCACGGGCGAACCCCACCTCACCGCTTCCTCCGCGCCGCTGCGCCTCGCCGCCGCGCGACCGCCTCGCCCGCCGCTGCCGCTGCCTCCGCCGGTGCTCCTGCGTGCCGGCTCGTTGCCGACCCCGCGGATCCGCAAGCCTCCCGTCGGTGCTCCCTCTGCCGCCCGAGCTCGCGACGCCTGCCGGCCGCCGCTGCTCCACACGCTTCGCTTGGTCGCCGCCCGCCACGCCCCGCTGCAGCGGCCGCCCAGCGGCCTCGCTCTTCCCCGAAGGCCGCGGCGCACGCTGCGCCGCCTCCCTCCGCCGGGCGACCGCCATGCTCGCCGCCGCCACCAGCTCCCCGCCTCGCCCTCTGTTCGCGCTGCCCGCCCGACCATCTCTCGCCAGCCAGTAGCCCGCGTGTTCATTGCCAGATCGCCGTGGCCGCCTTCATCGTCGCCGGCTCTCGCCCAAGCCCGGTCCTGGTTGGCCTCTGGTGTTCTTCACGTGAGGGCCCACGTGAGGCCTTGATAGCTTGCCCGCTGCCATGACCAAAGTTTTCGCCACCGCCCTCGCGTCAAGTTTCGTGCGGTTTTCCAAGATCTACCTCGAGATGCACCACAAGTCGACAAGAACATCGCCAAGATCTTCATCACGGAAACCCCGACGCCATGATCTCCTCGCGGAATCAAGACCGATCGATTCCTCGACACCCTCGATGCGCCAAGATCGCCGAGACCCTAGACGCAAGCTCCTTGAGGGACGACAAGTACTCGACACGGACCCGTATGGAGCGAACCCGAGGACGTAGGCGACAAGTACTACTTCACGACATCGAGTGCCGTGGTCGCCACAGAGAATCGGGTTGTCGAGACCTCAAGACCTGTTCCCGGGACGAAGTCCGGACCCGATGCTCGCCAAGAACTGCTCCGACCAGAACGAATTCGAGGCGACCCCGAAACCCCAAGTCCGGCTTCCCGGAACGCCAAGACCCTAACCCCCGGAGTCCGAGAACGATCCCGCCGAGGCCGTCGAACCCTGGACCCCGATCCCCGAACCCCGGAACCCCAAGAACGTCGAGAACCCTAATGTGTGAACCCCCTTCCCGCAAACCCTAATTTTATAAATGAAATACAACATTGTTGCATATTTAATTGCCATCTCGCATGCATATCTGTGGTTTGGGGGCCTTATGCCGATTCACCTGATAATTAAATATGGGGCCCATATGCGGGCAAATCTAGTCTTATATTGGCCTCATTGAAACATGTGTAGCGAACCGGATCTTATCTTGCCCGTTATAACAACATTTAATTTATGGGGTTCTAAATAACTTGAACCACCTAACTAATTGTCGGGACCCCGGTTCCGCTTAATATGACCTAATTGCACCGCACCTTGCCATGTCATTCATCATGCATGCATCATGTCGATCTTTTGCCTTAGTATTAAATATTGCATCCGTGTTTCTTCTAGTGTTTTGGTTCTTCATGATAAGGCCGTTGAGTTGATGTGAGCTTCGCCGATCTTCGGAAAACCTTCGACAATGTTTTCAAAGTAGCATCTCCTCTTTCTACCTATCTTACTTTTATAGTCTTTATTCCCTCCTGTTGATCTACTGCTATCTGTGTTGCGATGCTTTAGATTCCGTACCTGTGATATCCCCTGCAGCCTTATATTGCCTTGGACACATCCTATTACCTGTTGTTTGGTAGATCGTTGGACTTGCGCGTTGTAGTGGCTTGCTCAAGTGCTGATGAGTGTCGCCATATGCCACAGTTGCTGATGTTTTGCCGCATGTTGTTGTTGGAGATGATTCTAGTTTTACTTATCGGCACTTTAATTTCTGTTTAACAACTAAAATTGAATAAGCAGAGGCATCGGTGGGTGATAGATAATATTTGGTTTTCCGAACGCCCACTTGTGTCCCGTAAGACCCCGAGTACTTGATACCTGTTCCTTGATTTTGCGCGCTATCCACATCCGGGAGGTATATGGGACCCCCCTGAGCCAGAGCTTGATTCCGTCTTATTTCTTGGGGCCACAAACTAGTTTGAGGTTTTATTTACGATCCTGTACTTATGCCATGTTTTACCGCTTTATTTACGATTGTGCGAGGTACTGCACACTGTACTGTTTAGGATCGGGACACGATTCCGCGGTGTCGACAAGCCCCGTTTGGGTTCCTACTGTTCACACCGTATACCAAAGACCTTGAGGCCGCCGAGCTTGCTTACTGCTATGGATTCTACTTAAGGTGGCCTCAAATATTTCGAATCTGTGATTGTTCACCGTGAAAGCCTCGTTGGTTTTGTTTTGGTTTTTCCGAGGTTGATCGAGCGTGTGTTGCTATTGGTGCACCCCGCCGGTAAAACTTTTCAAAGCCGTGTCCGCGGATATGGACGACTTGGAGCACAGTATCTCGATCATAGACAAGCATAACTAAAGTTTACTGCTATAAATTTGACTTATAATGACTAGTAATTAGTTTCACTATAATGGAATGGCTAATTAATACTGCCCACAATTGCTTGTTTGGTTGTCGCTTGCGACAAATGTATCTGACTAGTAAGTATTGCAACTACAACGGTATGGCTGAATAAAAGTACCAACAACTGCTGGGTTTCGGGATTACATCATGCTATCTGTACCTGATTAGTAATTGCTGCAACTCCAACGGAATGGTTAACTAAAAGGGCCCACTGCTTACTTTATCAGGACGACTATCTATACCTGACTAGTAATTGCTGCAACGATAACCAAATAAATAAAACTGCCAACTGTGTGAGTTCCTCGGTTGACTTCCTCGTTTGGTCTCGAGGGGGAAACGCCAGGATGGGTTTGTTTGGTGATAGCTTCAGGTTGGGTCCGGTTAGGTCATTCTTATCCCTCTCTGATATCCGCCAGTTGTATCGAGTCTCTATAGGTTGGTTAGTGCATGCTGCCGCTGCCGCTTCAGTCCACCATACCTATGTAGGCGAGGACCGCCGAATTCTAGCCTCGCTGTCTTGGCCTCGATCGACGCTCTTTCTTTGTTTTCTTTGCCCTTTGTCGGCACCCTTTGTTTAAGCAGGTTTTGGGATCGACGTCGTTAAGGTGGTTACCCTTCCGGCTTGGCCCGGGGGTTATGGACGCCATTGGTTATTCTTCAGGGCTCTTAGTCCCATTTGCATCTTGTCCGTAGTCGGACGCCCTACTGTTTTCAAGGTGATTTGGATCTTGTATATTATATCTGTATTCTTGACTCTTTGAGTCGCTGTTATATATATATCTGTTCTGTGAGTCCCATCGAGGACTGTTGTGTAATGTTATTACTTCGTTTTCCACCCGCACGAAAGTGCCTGGTGGGCACCTTTGAATCGTTTCTATGCGGGTTTGGCGAATTTTGCGCAAACTTGCATAGGTCCGATTCTGAGGGTGTTACATAGATATTACCAATTGTTTTCATAGATTCCATAAATCTGACCATGTATGGTTTCATTATGGTTAATTCTCTTCTTAAAGTACGATCAGGCATTTCAGCTTATATTTATTATACATGAGAATACTTATACATGATAGAGGTCTTATACCTATATATGACTATACATAAACCAGTAGTTGTACTGCTACTAGAGAAAAACATGCTGCATAGTAGACCTCTACATGATAATAGTATATCATTATCTTTGACAATCAACACACTAAATAGGCAACACACTAACTGTACCCAGTAATTATACCTAACCAAGCAAGCAACAGGAAGGCCAACACACTCAAACTAAACCTAAACATGGAACACCTCAGAAGCTCAACCTACCGCCACCACTATGTTTCTGATCCAGCATTTCGGATATATGGGCAAAGCAATCCAATTTCGGATATATGGGAAAAGCAATCCAATTTTGGATATATGGGCAAAGCAATCCAAATTCCGGAAGTACATAATAGTGGTATAGAGAGGCAAAGCATTTTATTCATCTCAAGATCGATCCAAATTTCACAAGTCCATTATGCCAGAATCGACCACACACTCGGATCCAGAAACAACCTGAAAGCTCCAATGATCAGAGGCTGGCCGCCTTCCAGCCCTTCCATCGCCAGGGTGAGGCGCACGGCGGAAGAAGAGGAAGAGGAGTACCCGGACTATGGGCGCGGCCTTGGCCCCCATGCTCAGGCCGTAGCACGAGCAGATGGCATGCGGCATGATCTGCGACAGATTATAGGCACCAAATCAGGTAGCTAGCTGGGGTGATAGATTACAGCAGTCGAGCCCACAACAACCTCCATGAATTAGGGGAAATAGATGATTGGACAGGCGGGTGTGTACACAAAGCATACCTCCATGGCGAGGGATTTTCCGATGAGGAGCGTGCAGAGCAGCAGGTGCTTGTTCTTGACGACAGGCATGATCCTGGCTGCGAGCAATCAACACACAGCAACAAAGGCATCAGCAGCTAAGCGATCTAGCTAATACTCCTAGGTGAGCGAGGAACAGGGGAGAGAGAGGAAAAGGGAGCTGCAGCGTACCGGCGTTGATTTGGTCCTGTGGGGTTCCGGCCTTGGAGAGGACCTCGAGGTCGACGATGCTGAGTGACATGTCATCCGCGGCCACCTTCTCCATGAGCTGCGCGACTTCCAGCCCTTCCGTCTCCAGGGTGAGGCGCATGGAGGAGCCTGGGGCGACGGGGGATGGAGGCGGAGCACAGGGCCCGGCGCCTCGGCGGCCCGGGAGAGGAGGCGGAGCACGGGGCCCGCGTTTATGTAGGAGACTACCGGGACGAGCGTGGAGCGAGGAGACCATGGCGGCGTCGGCGCCCGAGGACGCGGCCTCCGGGCGGATCTTGATGAGCACGAAGTGCCCGATCGGGGTCGCGATGGAGGGCGGCGGAAGTGAGGACATGGCGGCATTAACGACGGCGAAAGGCTTGAGTCGGCAGAGCAGGTCGGGGCAGATCGAAGCATGGCGAGGACGAGAAGCGCGGCGCCTCGATCTAGATGGGGTGGAGGCGGCGGGTGGGTGAGAGGAGAGGAAAGGAGTGGAGAGAGCGGTCTGCGGGTGCGGGCTAGGGTTGGTGAGGCCCGGCGGTCTCTCCAGGGAGCACTAGGGGAACTGGAGGCCGGCCTAGCACGACCGCGAGGCGAGGAGAGGGGATAGATACACGTGAGAGGTGGGAGGAACGGCGGCTGGACAAGCAGGAAGTGGCGGCGGAGGCGTGGACGAAGGAGGGCGCTAGGGTTTGGACTTTGGAGGCAGGGTATGGTCGGTCGCGTGCGTGCGTGGGGTGTTCTCAGGCCGTGGGTGTGCTTCTTCTGGTGATCCACTATGCGTTGGATGGGCGTTGAACGGACCAGATCATGCCAAGATGGAGGATCCATGGGAGATTGTTTACTGCGATTTGATTGGTTGCAAACGACCCAGCTAAGAACATTCATGCCTGCAGTTTTGACCATTGTTTGAAACGGGCATAAAAAAATAAAAAACGGTCCGATCAACGCAAATACTTCGCTCGGTGTCTTATTATGTGACATAATTGCAAGGGAAAATACCAAACTTGGTAAATTGAGTATGTCTCAAAAAACCCTTCACAAAATGACCTATCGTGTTCGAGGTTTCGTGGCTTTCGGGGCAAATGATCAATGTTATGGCTAGAATCAGGGCATAGTTTGTGATAATGTGCCCATATTGTGCACACATATGTATCATGGCATGGGGAACAATGTTGCAGGAGAAATTTTTCCTTTTCGACGCACGAAAAATTCATTTTCCATTTTCCGAGCGCAAAAAACGGGGCGTTTTATGAAGCAACCACCAAATGACAGTTTTAGAATGGTACCACCACATTTTGTAAAAATATTAGACCACCTTACATGGACAATGTCCCAACCGGGATATCTCAAACCTTTCCGTTCACCCCTGGCGAAAAAGACAAATTCCTGCCGAATCGGTAGGAAGTGGGTCCGATTTGAACTACAGGTACATGATCCGATGCTCATGATTTTTGGTAAAAATCATTTTTAGACTCACAATATGCTGTTTCATCATAGATCCAATGCAAGTTTAGCGAGGCTTAGCCCCTAGCTAAGAACCTTCATGCCCGCCGTTTTGACCATAGTATGAAACGGGCATAAAAAAATAAAAAACGGTCCGATCAACGCAAATCCTTCACACGGTGTCTTATTATGTGACATAATTGCAAGAAAAAATACCAAACTTGGTAAATTGAGTAGGTCTCAAAAAACCCTTCACAAAATGACCTATCATGTTCGAGGTTTCGTGGCTTTCGGGGCAAATGACCAATGTTATGGCTAGAATCAGGGAATAGTTTGTGATAATATGCCTATATTGTGCACACATATCTATCATGGCATGGGGAACAATGTTGCAGGAGAAAGTTTTCCTTTTCGACAAACGAAAAATCCATTTTTCATTTTCCGAGCGCAAAAATTGGGGCGTTTTGTGAAGCAACCACCAAATGACAGTTTTAGAATGGTACCACCACATTTTGTAAAAATATTAGACCACCTTACATGGACAATGTCCCAACCGGGGTACCTCAAACCTTTCCGTTCACCCCTGGCGAAAAAGACAAATTCCTGCCGAATCGGTAGGAAGTGGGTCCGATTTGAACTACACGTATATGATACGATGCTCAAGATTTTTGGTAAAAATCATTTTTAGACTCACAATATTCTGTTTCATCATAGATCCAATGCAAGTTTAGCGAGGCTTAGCCCCTAGCTAAGAACCTTCATGCCCGCCGTTTTGACCATAGTTTGGAACGGGCATAAAAAATTAAAAAACGGTCCGATCAACGCAAATCCTTCACGCGGTGTCTTATTATGTGACATAATTTCAAGGAAAAATACCAAACTTGGTAAATTGAGTATGTCCCAAAAAACCCTTCACAAAATAACCTATCATGTTCGAGGTTTTGTGGCTTTCGGGTCAAATGACCAATGTTATGGCTAGAATCAGGGCATAGTTTGTGATAATGTTCTCATATTGTGCACAAATATATATCATGGCATGGAGAACAATGTTGCAGGAGAAAGTTTTCCTTTTCGACGCACGGAAAATCCATTTTCTATTTTCCGAACGCAAAAAACGGGGCGTTTTGTGAAGCAACCACCAAATGACAGTTTTAGAATGGTACCATCACATTTTTAGAAATATTAGACCACCTTACATGGACAATTTCCCAATCGGGGTATCTCAAACCTTTCCGTTCATCCCTGGCGAAAAAGACAAATTCCTGCCGAATCGGTAGGAAGTGGGTCCGGTTTGAACTACAGGTACATGATCCGGTGCTCATGATTTTTTGAAAAAATTAGTTTTAGACTCACAATATCATGTTTCTTCAGAGATCCAATGCAAGTTTAGCGAGGCTCATCCCCTAGCTAAGAACCTTCATGCCCGCCGTTTTGACCATAGTTTGAAACGGGCATAAAAAAATAAAAAACGGTCCGATCAACGCAAATCCTTCACGCGGTGTCTTATTATGTGACATAATTGCAAGGAAAAATACCAAACTTGGTAAATTGAGTATGTCCCAAAAAACCCTTCACAAAATGACCTATCATGTTCGAGGTTTTGTGGCTTTCGGGTCAAATGACCAATGTTATGGCTAGAATCAGGGCATAGTTTGTGATAATATGCTCATATTGTGCACACATATATATCATGGCATGGAGAACAATGTTGCAGGAGAAAGTTTTCCTTTTCGACGCACGGAAAATCCATTTTCTATTTTCCGAACGCAAAAAACGGGGCGTTTTGTGAAGCAACCACCAAATGACAGTTTTAGAATGGTACCGTCACATTTTGTAGAAATATTAGACCACCTTACATGGACAATTTCCCAACCGGGGTATCTCAAACCTTTCCGTTCACCCCCGGCAAAAAAGACAAATTCCTGCCGAATCGGTAGGAAGTGTGTCCGGTTTGAACTACAGGTACATGATCCGGTGCTCATGATTTTTTGAAAAAATTAGTTTTAGACTCACAATATCATGTTTCTTCAGAGATCCAATGCAAGTTTAGCGAGACTCATCCCCTAGCTAAGAACCTTCTCAGAAATGACCTATCATGTTCGAGGTTTCATGGCTTTCGGGCCAAACGACCAATGTTATGACATGAATCGCGACATAGTTTGTGATAATGTGCCCATATTATGCACCCATATGTATCATGGTATTTCAAACAATGTTGCAAGAGGAAGTTTTCCTTTTCGTCGCAGAAAAAACAATTTTCCATTTTCTGAGCGCAAAAAACAGGCTGTTTTGTGAAGCAACCATCAAATGAAAGTTTCAAAATACTACCATCCCATTTTTCAAAAATAATAGGACACCTTACATGGACAAATGTCCCAACCGGAATATCTCAAACCTTTCCATCCACCCTTGGCAAAAAAGACAAATTCCTTCCAAATCGGTAGGAAGTGGGGCCGATTTGAACTATAGATACATGATCCGATGCCCATTATTTTTTTGAAAAGATGAGTTTTAGACTCACAATATCAGGTTTATTCAGAGATCCACCAAAACTTTTTAATAAGACTCAATCCCTAGACGAGAACAGTCACTCCCTAGTTTCAAACTCATATTTTGAATTATGGTATTGTCCCTACTATGGACAATGTGGGATTAGTAAATCCACTATTTTCTTAATTAATCAAAGTATTTCTAATTAATACCCTAAGATGTTCTACTGAATTTTATAAAAATTTAGAAACAAAAATCAGTTATTTTGGATTTATTATGAAAAAGTTACAAAAGAATTAAGAAAACAAAAAAAACTAAACAGACGAGCTTGTCAGACCCTAATCTTCGGCTTCCCACCAAGGCCCATCGCGGCCAAATCCCTTCCCACTGAGCCCATCACGGCCAACCTCTTCCCACCGAGGCCCATCATGGAAGGGAAATCATCCCAGACGTAGCAACAAATGGATATATGGTGTAGTTGTGGTAGTATGACAAAAAAGATTGATTGGTGTAGTGGTAAACTGCTGTTGGTTTGGTTGGGAGGTTTGGGGTTCGACTCCCTTGACTCCTTCTTTTTTGCAAATAAGCTACAGCGGGTTTGGTGGGTACTGTTTGTTAGAGTTTGGTCCCACTTATCAGTTTGAGTAATTATAAGTCTATTAGATTTAAGTAGCGCCACATAAGCATATACCTACACACAGATATGTCACGTAAGCATATATTTACACACGGATATGACACACAGTCAAAAACTGACACATAGACAAGAATATATTAACACACGTATCTGACACGTAGTAAAAAATGACACATAGACATGACACATAGGCGTAATTGCTGAGGTGGCCGACTACAAGTTTCAACTTATCTTAATTTGAACATCATGACGATTTTAAATCGTCGTAATAAGGTACAAATAACGTCGTAAGGTACATCCGTCAGGTTATGACGATTTGAGCTAATGAAAATATGACGTTCCTGTGCAAAATCGTCATGATTTTTTAAGGTTTTGAACCTCCCGAACAGCTTACGACCATCTGGTGCAAAATCGTCATAACTCTATGACGATTTTTTCCACGATCACTATGAGAAGGTCATAGAATAACACATTCCTTGTAGTGTCAATTTTGAAATGTGATTTGAATCAAGTTGCCAACTGTTTCTGAAAGTTTGAAAGGTGGGTTTTGATTCACTTTTACTTGGTCTAGCAAGGGATGAAAAGAAATATAAAAGTTTCCGTTTGAAATCTTGGACTAGAAACACTCAAAGTGGCCTAGTGAGCAAGATTGGCAAAAATGACCATTTGCTTTATTTGTTTTGTTTTTTATTTTCTCTTGATTTGTTTCTGCTTGGAAATGTTTTAGATGATGTTGTTTTCACCTTTAAACCATTCCTTGCTATTTAGATCAATCACACAAGTCCATTCATGCATCTATATAATCATCACATACACACATGCATTCATAATAATTTGAATTAACCAAAGTTTTTGTTAACCCTAAGTTTGGTGATTTGAATTTTATAATCATTGTTCAATATTTTTGGGATGTTACAGAAATATAGAACACACCCTTAGTCCTATCGCAACTACATCGTGATTGTCACTCGTTGTTTACATTTATTAGATTAATATTTCTTTATCCACACACATAAACACTCTCAGACACCCTTGCTTGAAATCAGAGATAACTCCAAACCACTCTTTGGTGAATAGTAATGATGGCCATTATGACCTCTACAAATAGCTCTCCGTGGTTTGGTACTCTTATTTTAAAAATAATTAACTATATATGAACTATGCACTTGCAGTTATCATTGGGTGTACATATGCTAGTATCATTGTTCCGCATGTACAACCAGACAGTTTAGAGTAAAAACGTTTACAATAATAGAAATTATGATACGGCTGGTTCAAATTAATCATATGAGAAATGAGATGAACACATTCGATGAAACGACAAAACCCGTTTGGGATCAACCAAAAAATCGCACAATCGAGCAGGAAAAATCATTAGTGGAACCCCTACCATTCACATATGATCGAAAAAAAGTGAATCATGTGTGACAGTTCAGCGTATTGCACAGGCTAATAAACCACCTGTGAGTTGAGGTTGATCGCACACCCTAGATGGTGAAGGTGTGATGAACCATGTGTAATAATCGATTTCAGCCGTATGTGAAGGCATCTTCTGTACTAGCCTAGGGATCTTTATTCATAATCAATCATAAGAGGTACATAATCTGGTAGTTCAATCAACCACACTTGGCGGCCAAAAGAATGCGACAAAGAGTTCATAGCAACTAAGTGATCATCCTCATTACCCCTATTCACATATTGGTTGCAATAAAATGTTCAAGACATGAGAAAAAATTACAAGTTCAAAAAAGACCGTGGTTTGAAAGAGGTTTACCGGGAAAAAATTCATCATGTTCCAAAAATGTTTACGTGGTTCAAAAGAAATTCATTGGGGTAAAAAAATTCACACGATTTAAAAATACTTACATGTGAGCCCCACAAATGGTCATCCCATCAAAAATACATTCATAAGGTCTCAAAAATATTTACAGAACATGAAGATTGTTTTTTACACATGGATATGTAGAAAACCCCATGGAAAGGAAAACCAAAAACATGAAAAAATAGAAGAAAATAAAACAATATAGCTAAAACAAAAACAGAATACGACAAATAGAAAATAAAAGAATAGAAAAATGGAAAATAAAAAGAGAGGAAAAAGGGGAAATTATTGATGGGTCTACAAAATAGACCGTGCAACACATCCTTACCGCGCTGGTACGGGCAGTATATAGGAGCTCTCTAGTTGACCCACTGCAAAGACCACTATCCCCTAAGGGACTCGTGTTGGTTAGTCTGGAAGGAGTCATTGGATATACCATGTAGAGCTATCCACTCTCTCCGGTCCATATTACTTGTTGCTGAATTGGATGTATCTAGCACGAAAATATGTCTAGATACATCTCTTTCAATAACAATTAATATAGACAGGAGGGAGTAGTTGTAACTAAGTGTGTGGTTGATTTGGGTATTAACCATTCACGATAGAGAAGGTGGCAACAAATGAAGGTTGAGAGCTGACCGTCAGTTGGCTTGCCAAGAAGGAAATGGCTTCACCTACGGAGAGCCACAATCGAGGCCCACAAATATAAAGAACGGTGAGGGATAAAAGTCGGACTTGAGGAATAAGGATTCACATCTCCTCCTCTTATGGTGGTTTCTCTAGCTACACAAAAGAAAGGCGGCGCATGAGAGCCAGAGACATGCATCAGACCTGGGTAAGGAGGTTCCTCATTTCCTCTTTTTATGGTAGTTGCTCCAGTGACACCGAAGAAAGGCGGCCCGCGATGATCGGAGACACGCAGACATCACCATTACCATCACCTCATTGGAATTTTATTTATCTAGTTATAGGTTCTTTGTGTATGGTAGTTATGCTTCCAGAGTTTTCTTTTGAGCGTGTGCGTGTTCTTTTAAGGGTACCTTTGACTGTTTGACATATGAATGCAACACATATTAGCATACCGAAAATGATCTCCGCCACGTTGTCTCATCTTCTCTCCAATCATTGCTGCCTAAGAGAGTTGGTAAAAATGTGTAAAAAGGTGATCCATTCCGCAAGAAAAAATAAAACGAATGATTCATTTTGTATGTGATAAAAGTTGGCTTTGAATTGTGGTGAGATCGTGCAATGCAACCTTGGGTTCAAGTAGTAGTATTTTGTCCTTAGAAAGGAGCATGGTATTGTATTAGTATGGCCTTTGTAATGTGTTTACGAACATTTATAAAGATATTTATAGAATACTAATGAAAGCTTTTCATAAACATCACACATAGTGATAAAATCGCAAGAGTTAATTTCTCAAGTGTATGTTTGATGATGCACACAGTTAACCAAGTGACAAAGTAGCAGCACATAAAGAGTAGTACACCAAAAAGGAGAAAAGATAAACTAATTATGTTGTACCTATATGTAGAACATACTACCATCCACGCTATAGATAAAAGAGCTCACTCGCTTTCTACACTTGTAGACAAGCCGACATTATCTTGTTTAAAAGAAAAATGAATTCTTCTACGTAGTATTTTACGTCTAGTTGGGCATTGGTGAATTAACTTATCCATTCTAGTGAAAATTCCCCCAAATTACTTGCATTACGGAGAAATTTTGAAATATACCATGTTTATGTATGTTTCACGATCCAATTGTTGATCCCAATTGTTGATCCCGTGTCTCTAGACGGGCATAGCATGAGTAGCACTACGCTTTATCGCGTTAAAGTTGTCCTCATGCGACATGTCTCATGTAGTCATGCTGTATCGTAACTCTAAACCTCTGAACACACTGAATGTAATCATCTTTCTTTGGGAGAAACTCCTCAATAGGGTGGCAAGCGGCACCCGCAAAAAAATAGATACAAGGAAGTCTCAAAAAGTAGCAAAATTAATGAAGGATTAGTTAAAAAACGGTGTCGCAATCCGTCCCGCTTGACACCCTACTCCTCGGTGTGTTTTCCGAGAGAAAAAAAAGGAAGAACTCCAGGCCTTTCAACCATGAATGGCTCTGACAGAGTTTTTCTTAGATGGGCCCAGACAACACTTTGAACAGCGGACGCTTACCTGGCCTAATTAGGAAGTCAAGTCATCAAAATGTCTTACGTTCGAATCATATCGGTTCCAAAGAAACTTGCTGTATCATATTCCGAGCGAGTGTGTATATGAATATGAAGTCCAGTGTACTAGTGCCTTGATGAAACATTAGTAATGCTGTGTCCAGGAGTACGTTTCACTGAAGATCCGATCGCGGAGTGGACACGAGTCAGTTGAGTTAAGCCCCAGACACGGGCTTGTACGGCCCACGAACAAGGATACGATGTCGAGGGGGCGACGATAAATGCAAACGCAGCCTGCATGACATGTAGCCTGCGGGCTGGGCTGCGGCCTCTGCGATCCATTAAACCCCTCCTCGCAGTTCGCAGTTCGCAGAGGCTGGTTGCGTCTCGCTGTCATCCCCCTACGAAAAGACAAGCGGGCACGGACAACCATCACATCGCCCATTAATTGGCATTCATTCATGCCGGCCATACATGCAAACTGTACTCCACTGCACTGCACCCCATCAAAGCCTTGCAGCTCCAACGTCAAACTCATCATCATCGTCGTCATTCATCGTCCGACATTAAAAGGGGCGAAAAAACCCGTGACGCGTACTCCTGATTTAAGAGCGAACTGGTCGCGTCCACGGCGCATTGAATCTGCGAGTTGCAATGAATGGGGACGACGAGTGCCCGTCACGATTCCCGTGCCGCACCCGCACACAGGGGACTATGGCCATCCAGAGTAATAACTGAAGCGCTACAAATGAATGAATGAACAGAACAGGTGGTGGTGTTCTTCTCATGTCGTATGGATTTCTTGATTGATGTCTGACAGAATCGGGGACAGACGGACGGACGGCCATACTAGTGGTAAGTAGTGGTGGTAACTGGAAACGAACAAGCAAAAAATCAGGAGCGCCTCCCCCTATGTACCGGAAGGATTCTTGGTTTCTTCGGTCGGTGGACATGTCGCCCTCGGCGGGCGGCCGCACGGACGGGACGACGGATGGATGGATGGAGCCGTGGGCGACCGGAGCACCCGCCCTACCTAACCAGACGCGCCGAGGATGATGACTCATAACCATCTCTACTTCTTCTTCTTCTTCTTGGCTATAGCTACGGTACGTTTGTCCGGCTAGCTAGCTGGAGCAGCTATGTGCCGAGGAAGCCGACGTTGAGGTCGATCCGGGGCTTCTTCTTGGGCGCCGGGGCCGGGGGCGGCGGGACGTGCGACTCGCAGCGCGGGCACCTCGGGTCGCTCCGGGAGATGAGCACGTAGAGGAAGCAGCGCGGGCAGGCCGCGGCCACCATCCCGCCCCCACTGGCGGACGGGGAGTCGCAGCCGTCGCCCTGCTCCACGGCGCCGCGCTTGACGGAGGACGTGGTCACGGACGACGACGACGGGGAGCCGCTGAGCTGCGGGGGGTGGTGGTGGTGGTGGAGCTGGCCCTGCTTGCCGCGCTCGAACCGCTCCAGCGCCGTCTTCACCTTCTCGATCGTGCACACGCTGTGGTACGTCGTGGTCGCGGTGTCCGCTGCCGGTGCCGCCTGCGTGGCCGCCGCCAGCGCAGCCGCCGGTGTAGGGGCGCTGCCGGAGACCGGGAACAGGTTGAGGTCCCGGGTCGACGATGGTGGCGGGCTCAGGTGCTTGTGCAGGGGCGACTTGCCGGGCTGCAAGGAAAATCAATCAATCATCAATGGCATGCAGCACAAGATTAATACTCCTACTCCTGCTGCTGTAGTAGTAATAAAATCACACCAGCGAAAACAGCACTTGAACTGCCTGCTGTAATTAAAAAGATTCTTCGATGGTTCACACCCTCCGAATTTAAGCCCATTGCCGTGTGCACGGCGCAATAAATTACATTTGCCGGGACGGCATGGCAGGCACGTGAAAGTAAATTAAACCGGATACCATCATCTGCTGAGAATTCGACCAAACCTAGAGAACAGTTGCTAAATCCATATCCTGACTAACAGGTGTTTAAATATTACTCTACCAACCTAGTCTATTAGATTATGCTGATTTTTTGAACCTCTCGCGGTCGTCTGTGATACAGAGACAATTGACAAACTCGATCAGATTTCCTTGACCGAATGAATTAACTCCACGTGAACAGAAACGGAAATTAATCGATGGGGCTCCCAGAAAGTCATAATTAATCACGGGCGGTCAAACCCCAATTGAGCAGGGAAGACGAAAGCAAAGGTGAACAAACAGAGGAGGAGTCGTGGGTAGCGTTGCGTACCAGGGCGACGTTGTCGTGCCTGGCGACGGCCGCGTCCCTGGCGTCGTCCCCGGCGGCGGCGCACCCGCCGAGGAAGTCCCGCGTGACGAGCTCCGCGGCCATCCCGCCGTCCGCCGCGCGAGACATGAACCCCACCGCCTCGGCAACCATCTAGGAGCACGGCAGCATACAACCTGCTCGCTCGCTCAGGGTCGAACAGGAACAGCAGCGGCAGCCGAGAGACGAAAGGAGAACAGTCAAGGCGGCTGGTAGAGAGAAGGAAGATCTAGAGGAAGGAACGCGGGGGGGCGGGTAGGCGCGTGCAACAACCAAACGGAGGCCGCGGGAGGAGGGAGGAGGCGGAGGAGGAGAGGAGAGGGGGGTGGGAAGATAAATGGGGGAGGGAGGGGAAACAGGGGGTGTTTTGGAGGCACGTATGGGCGCCATTAATTAAGGTGTTGGAAAGGGAAGGCATGAGGACAAGATGTGCATTGAATGCGGGGGTGGGAGGAGGGGACGGGGCATTGATGGCAATGGCTCCCGGTGCGTGTGTGATGTGTGACGGACGGGAGGATGGACCAGCCGGCACCACCGCTGCTAGTACTGCTCGCTACTGATGCCCCTGCCGCCTCTCCTCCATCTCTCTCTCCTCTCTAATTGCGTTGCATCTTTCCTCCTCTTCTTCAATAGTGCGAGGATTATGTTGGGAGTACTAGTACGCCGCGTGGCGTATTTGTGCGGGCACATGATCGGACGTAGGAGGAGGAGTATTTATTAAGGGGTAGGATTATTAAGTGCTGCTACGGTCTTGCCACGCCGTAGCACTGGCTCGTGTGGGGATTCGTCGGACCCATGCCCCAAGGTATCAACTTCGGGATCGGTTAGAAAATAGACCACGGGACGCCTCAACCACACTCCTCCCTACCAGGTCCTCTATTTAACTAACCGTACGATGGGATTAGGTTCAAATTTTGCTGCAGAGACGAATGAACTGTTTATTGTTGTTCCTTTTTTATTGGTGTTAATAATTATGACTATCACAGGAAACCTTAGAAGCATGTGTAAAGATATAAACACCAATAAAGTGTTTTCCGGTCCCATGTGTATGACTAGTTCATTGTCAAAGATAATCAAGTTTCCTATATCATAATGTATAGTTAATGTAACGAGAATACCATTTAACAATGAGGACATATTGTTAAGCTTAACAAGGATGCTAAATCTACCCAAGCCAAATCGATCTATTAAAAGATTAACATCATTATTTAGTTGTTGGTATATCGTTGTTGCTGTCATATTACTTTCTCCTTTTACTATGACGATATTAGTTGTCCTTCATAGTGGAAGCCATATCCTAATTGCATCCCGAATTCACCTTTCACCGGGTGTTCATAAAGGTTGCCTTCAGATATGTTTTTTTAGAAGAAAACATGGCATCCTTTGTTTATTCTCACTTAACAGATTATGATTCATTGTCAACACATTTAGTGAGAAAAGCAGGAACCTAATCTAGTCAGATGCTGCTACAGGTTACCTATTCGATTGCATAGACATAAATGAGCAGCATTATTAGCTTCCCTTGGAACGTAGTCGATAGAAAACGTATCAAATTATTTGCTGAGTGTCTTGATCTGTTGAATGACTCCCATGATCTCAGAACGTTGATTGCCCCTTATTTTCCATAGATTGACAAAGTTCAAGCAACGGTCTCCAGAGCTATATTTTTCCTTCGTAGGCGGACAACAAGTTCCACCCTATCTCTGCATGCATTAGCTTCAGCGGTTAAAGCATTAGGCAGAGCATCATATCTGACACACCTTGCACCGATAAACCAACCATTCGAATCGCGAGCAACGACACCTGACGCACCCGAGGCCAAAACAGGATTGAAAGAAGCATCTGCATTGATCTTGATTGTCGTACCCGTCGATAGCCTCCAACAAACATATGTTGTTGATGAAAGAGGTATCGGCCTATTCTGAAAGCACTTTCCTATGCCACCTCACTCACCCACACCATTGTACGACGCGGGGAAAGAAAGGTTTCTCCTCTCTTGGCTCTACATTTACTCGTCCATATGGAGTAGGCTCCAGCTGCAATGATAGCTGCTTCAAAAGAGTTACATAGCTTTCCATCCAAGATGTCAGAGGCCCAAGTAATATGATGCAAGTGAGGGAGTTTTACACATGTAGCCTCCTTCAGAGTTGACCAAACGGCACTGACTCTCGGGCAAGAAAATAACACATGAAAGATGGTTTGTTCGATATCTCCACACAAGGCGCAGTTTCCATTTCGTTCAATGTGGTGTCGTTTTATAATACCCATGGTCGGAATAAAACCATGCAAGGAACGCCACCAAAAATGCCTACCCTTTGGTGTCATCTTGAGTTTCCAACATTTATGCCACATTGGGTGATCATGACCTCTTGATGTTGAGGCATAATCGGGAGCCTCATCAACAGATGTTAGACGGTGATAAGCTGATCGAACAAAGTACATACCATGTTTCTCAAAGGCCCAAGCAATAACATCGTCCTCCTATTGGCAAAGTTGGATTCAAATAATAGCATCAGCATCTATTGGTAAGAAAGTGTTCCTAATCAGATCCTCCTTCCAAGTTTTTTTGTCTAGATGTATCAGTTCCGCAAGTTTATTCAAATTGGTATCTTCAGGTCTCCAAATTGGGCACAAGGAAAGGTTTGATGGTATCCAATTATCATTCCATATGTTAATAGATGTCCCTGATCCAACCCTCTTTATCAAACCCAACTCTAATGCTCTATGACCACTCATTATCGCATGCCAAGGATGAGATGAATGTTTTCCCTTAGTTGCGTGCATGAAATCCGTGTGCGGAAAGTACTTACCTTTCATTCGTATTGGATGACTTTTAGCTTGATTTTAAGTTTTTGGGTTTGATATGTTCTTCACATAATCCATGATTTGAGGAAAACTTTGGGTTAATCTATTGCTATTTGATCTAGGAACATTCCTATTGGTTTACTTTTGCTACTTAAACAAGATGGAATTTGGGTACTATTCTTAGTATTTGGACCCGTATCATTTTCATGAGTTTGCTCTTGCTGCTATTAACTATTGTGAGTAGTGGATCATGTTTAAGTTGGTATTCGGAGTTTGGTTTTCACTTATATATAGTCTTGGGTGGTTCTAGGATTTGCTACCTCTAGATGCTAAGGTTCAATACTAGTTCCTGAATCTTGATTATGGATTATACACTAAAATAGATTCACTCATGTGAATCCAGCATTTTAACACTAACAAATTTCTTTGATGTGATGTTTATAGGTTTGCAGATGATCAAGTGCAAAAAAGAATTTAGATAGGTTTTAGGCAGTTTTTCTTTCTGTTAGTAGTTTGTTGCGGTGACCCAGCATACCACTGCATGGGTAGTATACTATAGTCGTTGACATGACATCCACAGAACAGCGTTCTATAAATATCACAACCCTCAGAGTGGTACAACAGAAACATTGCGGGTCCATATTACAAATATTCACACATTATTATTATTGCAATACCAGAAGTTCAAGACTTCAGAAAGATTCAACTTACAAACCAAAATATAAAGTGTTTCAGCGGAATTCAAAAGTAGCAACTCCAACTGGGAGTTGAGCTCAGCAGCTTATTCTATATGGTTCATGCTGCTCGGCTCCGTCGGTTACTACTAACTAGGATACTTAGTTGGACTCGTTGTCATCGACACCATAGCGGATTTCGTAATCCACTCCTTCAACACCTCCTGACAGGTCAGGCTCCTCGTAGAACACATCTTCTGGGCATTCGGCTACATACATTGGCGTATCTTCGGGATCCTCAAAGTCTAAGCAAGGGATCAAAGAAAAGGGTGAGTAACAGCGTTACCCAGCAAGTTAATTATATGCAAGGTGGTTAGTTTGATGCTCTAACTACCACCTCAGACTATAAGTCTTTGGTACTATGCATTTTTTGTAAATCTTTCTTCAAAGATTGATTTTATTATAAAAATCTATGACCATCAGCCTTCACAGGTTGACTAGAACTTTCATGGAGTTCCTTTCCTTCCGCGTTCGTAGCTCCTTCCCGAAACAGGAAGTAACAAGTTACAATTCTTACATTCTGCAGAGGTGCGTTACTTTACCCATGAGAGATCAACTCCTTGTTGCACAACCGGGCGTACTTTCCCATCCACAATTCCATGATATGGGGCCCAGTAGGTGATCCAAGCCAATCACTGCCTCCTTCGCGACCTCGCATGCCTCCTTGGTGTACACCATGCCCACATATTGAATTACGGCAATGGTTTGTACAGACCGTTAGATGCCAGAACTATCGTGGGACGTTGAGGGTTCCCACCCATATGCTGCATATCCTCTATGAATTACCAATTAATATGTATGCTATGAGTGATAACATCCACGACCTGCATAGCCGGCTACATGCGAGAGGAAGAAGATACAGATGACTTCTCTTTCAAATTCCAAATCTCATGGCTAACGCGTGATATACGGTGCTAGAATCACTCATGTCATGGGTTATTAAGTCCCTAATTGATCATCACTTATTGCAAATAGAACCCTAAGTTCTATTGCTCCATTATATCATCACTTAGGATGATCTCTAAAATTTCTTTATTTGTGAAAATAATATTTTCTTTTATTGGAGTATATATATGAAAACACACAATTTGCAATTACTTTGATAATGACTCTTCAAAGGACATGAGCAAGTGATGAACTTGCCTTGTGATTGCAAGGTAGTGAAGTCGGATGCTTGCACTGGACCTTGACCTTCTATGTCTACAAAACCATCATTATTGCCTCGTAAGGACAATATTTAAAGAAGCAAAATGATTATGCAAAGTAATGTAATGCATTATTTAGCTTTGTGTGTATTCTCCCCCATTATCTAAATTATAAAATTCTTTTTAATAATAAATAATAAATAAATAATAATTTTTAATATTTATTAAATATTGTATTCTTTTATTTTATTTAATTTTATTTGAATTTTATTTATTTAATAATTCCTTTAAGAATTATCATGTAAATACCAAAAATTGATATTAAATATTTGTTTAGTATTTTTTATAAAATACTAAAATATTAATATATAATGAAAGTGATTTTTATTTATTTTTATCATCTTTCAATAATTTTATAAAATTCCATAAGGAATATATATATTACAAAATTCTTAATAAAATTTATATGTCTAAAATTTTATTTCTTAATTTATTTAGATAGTTTGCATTATTGTGAACCAAAAATATTTTATTTATATTTTTTGGATTTTTATTTTGTTTTCTGGAATTTATTTAAATTCAGGGGCATTTTGGTCTTTTCTTAATTATTAAAAAACTGCCTTTAGGTAAATGGGCTGCCTGTGTTGGTTTATTGGGCCCTTGTGGCCCAATAGGGCAGAACCAAAACGACACCCCGAAGGGGTTCTGGCCCATCCAGCCCACACTCTCTCTGTCACTCTCTCGTCTCCTCCCCCGACCCTATGGTCGGCGGTGCCACCGCTGGCGATTCACGCTGTTGTGGACCTTCCCGGCCGCCGCCATGATGTATAGGGTGGTTGTCGACCCCACTCCACCTTCCTATCCAACTCGATTTGGACCTGGAGCCTTCCTGTCCAACTCGATTTGGACCTGGAGCCTTCCTGTGGCCAGACCGGCTTCGTCCCGAACCCTAGGTTTGGGGTGGTGCTGGTGTTGTCGCCGCCGCTGCTCCCGTTCCAGGTGGCACCCACCGGGTTCGGGTCCGGGTCCTTCCCCCCCATACCCGCACCCGCCTCATTTCCCCGCCCCCGATTACATCGGCGGGTATAGATCCCCACCATACCCGCCACCCGCCGGGTAAACGGGGCCCCAATGGGTATTTTAACCCGCCAAAAATGACAATAATTAGGCATTTGTGACAATAGTTTCATAGCAAAATAGACTATACAACAACAAACAATACATTTAGCGACAATATATTTGGGATTTGCTTGACAGCTGACACTTACATGTAGGGTCCACTTATCATATGCGGGTACGCGGGTATGCGGGTTCGGGTTTGGCACCTCCATACCCGCCTCCACTAGACCCGGTGGGTATGATTTCTATTCACTAACTAGCCCCACGGGTATTATTTTTTACCATACCCGCCCCATTTAAAGCGGGGCCCCATCGGGTACGTGGGTATCGGGTACCCATTGCCATCCATAGCTCCCGTGTGCTGTGGTGGTGTTCCTCGCCTTCAGGCATGCCTGTGGTTGCCGCCTCGGCGTGGTGTGGGTTGCAGCGCCCCCTTGGGGTGCTCCCCGTGCCGCCGTGCTCGTCGACGACCTCTGCTTCCTCTTCTCGCCCCAGCGACAACCGTCGGTAAGTTGTTCTTTTCTTCCCCTCATGTCCTCTGTGCTAGGCCACCCTATGCGATGTGTTGGTGGTGGCCCCTCCTGGCTAGTGGTCATGTCCTGATTAGGATTGTTTGTTCTGCTTAGGGTTCATATCCCTATGTTGATTGAATATTTGATGATTTGGATCATGTATTAATGATCCCTAAGCATGATGAGTGGTTATTTGCTATGGATTACTGCTTATGGTTAGCTTTGATGATGCTAGTGGCTTATCAGATTGATTTCATTGGCTAGTTTGATATGGTTTAGATGATAAGGTTGCTCTGGTATCATTACTTGGAGATTCTAGGGGTTTGAGAGCTCACCACTGTCATTACTTGGTTATTGACAGTGATTTTTGAGTGATGAAATCACTGTACATGTAGTTGTTGGCTTATAGATTCATATACAGTTTGAGATCAAATGGTCTCTTACAGTGATGTTATGTATATGTATATTCTTGGAAATGATTCCTGTGATTAGTATCAGGAAAATGATTTATAGTTGTCTGTGAGTGTATCTGTGACAGTTGAATGCTTAACCTTCTTAGTTTAGAAACTGTTCTTGTGACACCATCCTAATATGGCACACAATACTAGGTTCTATTACTTGGCTTGGTTTTGTTCAAGCTTAAGATTAACTTGGCATCAGAGATAAGTGGAAACTTCTTTCCTTGAATCTCTAAAACCTATGATGTTGGTCTACGGTTTAGGGGCTAGGCCCTTATCTTGTTGTTCCTCATGGATTGGTTCTGGTAGTGATATCAGCTACTGATTCTTGAGTCAAAGTGGGGAAAATGATTTGTAGGCTTATTAAGTTATATAAATCCATAAGATGTAGGAATTATAAGGTGTTACTCATGTTTAAGAGGTGTGCCTAGAAGTTCAGATCTTGGCTATATTCATTCTTGGAATTTAAAATATAGCTTGATAGCTAGGATTAATGAGGTTGTCCTTAGATCCTAGTTGGATCTATATAGTTTTCTGATTGCTTTTGGTGTTTGAAAAACTTCAATGATGGACTCACCCACTTGGGTGTTTTTATGAGAATTTGAGTATGAGAAAACTCATGAATGTTTTCTAGCTTAGACAGATAAATCATGTGATGGTCTTTTATACTCACCACACTTGGGTGTTGTTGGGGTTGCAAGTTGTTGATCTTGTGGCTTGATCTTGCTGGTTGTATGGCTAGCTTGATCTGGTGCTCCTCCTGATACTTCCAGCTCCTGGAATTGTCCTTGATCTAGCTCTCCACCTCCTGGTCCTGGTGGCTTGACCTTGTTCTTGCTATCCACCTGATCTACCCCCTCCTTATGTCACCATCTTGGTGTGACGATCAAAGGTGTGGTTGGTGTGATCTGGTTTGTGTTTGTTTGTCTGTTGTGCTTGATGTGTATGAAACAGGGAATGGTGTTGGGGGTTGCTTCCCATGGTTGTGCTGAGCAGTTTTTGTTTGTTGGAGCTCTTGATGTTGTGCTGACAGCGCACACCATGCAGTTTGGTGTTTGTGCTTCTTGTGTGCCTACTGCACACCTTGTGGATATGTTCAGGGCTAAAGGTTACCTTTTTATCTCATTACCACTTAACTGCTTGGTGAAACTTGCCCCTTCTTGCTATTTGGAGTTATTTGACTTATGGCTTAAAATTATGAAATATATAGTTCTTTCATATTGGTGAAACTTGCCCCTTAAATTACTCAATGATGAAAATTTGAACAGTGCAACTCACTGTCAATACCGAGAGTAAAAGAAATATCTTAACCTTTTATTTTCTTTCTTTTAGTTTGTGTTTTGTTTTGCGGGTACAAAACTTGGAGATTCAAGACTTTAGATTAGGTTTTCTTTCTCATTATAGAATAGTCTCTTGTAATATTTCTTTTATTCTTTTGTAATCTTTATTTTATTCTTTTGTAATAAAGATTGTACTATTACTCAATATATATAAAGGTTCTTCTTTTATTTAATTACTATTGTAAAGATTCTAGATCATTTTCATAAGTTGCATTTTGTAACTTATTTATTGAATAAAATTATGGAATAAATACTCTTTTTCTTGATTATGTTATTTATTTAAAGTTTGAGCTACTAATTATCAACTCTTGACTAAATCAAAATACTAAAACATAATTATAAATCCTTTTGAATTATAAATCCAACACTCAAGTTTAAATTCAAATTTGATTTCCCAAAACACACAAATCCACAAAGATCATATCAAAGTTTATAACAATCATTCTCCAAGACTATACCTAATCTCAAAGAATGAAAGAAACTTTGATCACTTTAGGTTTTTATTTGGCGAAAAATTTACCCACATTTTTACATATGAATGCATGCAATTTCACAAATTCCTAAATCTACCCCTCATTGGTTCCTAAATGCTGGGATGTTATATTTGTACTAGGGTTTCAACTTCATCTTATAATCCTCACAATGTGCTGATCGTTGTGCAAGATTATAGGAATAAAGTTGGCTTCTTAATCCAATGATCCTCTAGTTTGAGTTATATCATATATTATGGTGTGTTAGTGGTGTTTTATTTTTGATATATTCATATAGGTGTGTTGGTTTGAAGTTGAATTCAAGTTTGACTAAGGTCAAACCTCAATTTTGAATTCATGGAAACTTTTCAAATCTTGAATATTGGTACAATTCCTACTGAAAATTTGGTTGTTCAACCTCACTAGAGCCAAATTCAAGAGAAAGCTCTTGAAAATTTAAACTAAGTAAAATAACCCTTTCCTAATTGATTTTCCCCTAGGTTGTTACAGAAACCCAAGTAAAACTAGCAAGGAATGATTAGAGGCATCTAAATCGTTTTTATAGGGGATGCATGTGATGTGGTATAGTTTCATTATTCAAAGTTTTGTATGATATGATATATGTAATTAAGGAATAATGGCTAGAGCCATGTGGTTGTCATTCGGGACATGCGAGTCCATGTTCATATGATGTAATTTTAAATTCTTTAGCTATGAGATAGCAAATAGTCTTATTCTTGCATCGACATGAATATGATGATCCGGTGCCTTGGACCTTGGTGATATGCCTTAATGGAGAAAGACGTTGAATATGTTTCGACGCAAGGAAGAAGGACTATATCATATCACATAATATTTTGAATTTCTTGTAATGCGTTAATATTTTTTCTATGGACTTTGTTTGTGATAGTCCTTCAAATAGGGAAATCCTTCACAAAAATTATCAAATACTTAGTGTTCTCCCAAGTGTAGCACCGTTCTGTAATACATGTCATTTTGAGATGCGTCGGAATCCCCCTAGGTATGACAGGCTTGGTTGTCTTGAGAGATAAAGTCATGAGCGCAAATAATTTTTTTGGCTAAAATTTCTCTGCATGGAACACAATCGGTATCTAGAACCGTAACATTGAACATTATCCATCTTATTGGTCGGAGGATTTCTGCCTGCTTAAGAAGCTCCTCAATGCCGCATGTTGGAGAAGTCGGCGATACACCAGGAGCCGTGGTAGAAGCCCTCGGTGTAAGCGTCGGGCTTATAAGCTTAAGGGCCTCCGCCTGGCTCGTGGTCGTCGCAGATCCGCCTTCCACCATCAACTCCTTACCACTTTTGATGGCATCCTTAGCTGGAGCTTTAGCCACTTTGGAAGAGGTGCTTTGTTGCGTCGCCTGATCGCCGAAAACAAGGATCAACAACACAACATCTAGGACCTCCTACGAAGGAGTGTTGTCCACTTCCATGATGGAAGGATCAGATGCTGCCATAGTCGAAGATCCGACAGGTGCGTGATGAACCACAAGTATAGGGGGTGTATCATAGTACTTTCGATAAATAGGAGTGTCGATCCCAATGAGGAGCAGAAGGTGTTGACTAGTGGTATGGAGCAGGAAATCTCTGTAAATACTTAGAAAACGGATTTTTAGGGGTTTTCTGATAAAGCAAAGAAATAAAGTGCAAGTAATAAAGAGAACGAACAATTGTAGCAAGTGGCCTAATCCTTTCTTAGCAAAGGACAAGCCGGTGGAAATAGTTATAAGGACCAAACGTTCTCGAGGACACATGGGAATTCTGTCAAGTGCTTTCACTTCAAATAGCTGAGTAGTCTTCTTTGGTTTTGTAAGTGTTGTGTGGGTGAACCTGTGCTAATGTACCGACCTTACTTGGACTAATACGTACTTGTGATTAAACCCCCCGCTAGCATCCGCAACTACATGAAAGCAATTAAGGTATAAACCTAACCACAGCCTTAAACTCTGAGATCCTACGCTCCCTTGTGCAATGGTGTCCTAACGGGGGTTCAGGTTTTTGTCACTCCGGCAACCCCACACTTAGTAGCCAAATACACAATGCATTCCCCTAGGCCCATAAATGGTGAAGTATCATGTAGTCGATGTTCACATGACATCACTAGAAGAATAGCACCACAACTTAAATACTAAACCATTGAATAATACCTCAACACAAATCCACTAATAACAACATGACTTCATCCATGTCCTCAAGAACTAAACGAACTAATCACGAGACATCATATGGATCAATATCAAAGATGATATGGTGATGGATAACAATCTGAACATAAACAATAATCCAATGGTTCCACTCACAAGCATCCACTACAATAGTAATCAACACCAGGAAAGTTTCCCCTAAAAACTATGCAAGTATTAAACATGATTGTTACAACGGGATGGAATGGTGATGATGGTGCGGGTGGAGATTATGGTGTGGTTGATGATGATGATGATCCCGATGAAGTCTAGCTTGATTATGGTGTTGATGCCAACGATCTCCCCTCTCCGGGAAGGAATTTCCCCGGTAGAAATCTGTCTGCTAGAGAGCTCTTTCTCTCTCGGTGTTTTCCACCCCGCAGAGGTGGCAGAATCTTTCTATGGTCGCTCCCCGTGTATTAGGGTTTCGAGGAGAAGATATAGGCGAGAGGGGGAGCCAGAGGTGGGCTAGGTGGGCCACACCCCCTATAGGCGCGGCCTAGGGATGGACCGCGCCTGGTGTAGGGGTTCATAGCATGGAAAACAAAAAATTTCTACCGCATGAACAAACAATCAAGATCTAATCTATGATAAAGCCAAGATCTATCTACTAGATTGTAGCAATGAGTCGATAGAATACTAACCCTCGAAGATCCAAAGTGGTTAACAAGAGAAGATTCTCGTGGGTGATGTAGTCGTACACTTCCGATCTCAAGATCGCGTAGACGATCCTTCCGTGTTGTGTTAAAGGTGCTCATGATCGTCACACGTTCGGTACTCGATGAAGACCTTCCTCTCCCTTTTTCCAGCAGGCAGCAGAGGTTGTAGCACTCTCCTCGCGATTCCGGCAGCACGACGGCGTGGTGTCGAAAGTAGAGGGGAGATATCGCAGGGCTTCCCCTTAAGCCGGAGCGAGTATGGTGGAGTAAGAGAGGGCCTTGGCGATCTACGGAATAGAGGGCACCAAGGGGGGTGGTGTAGCCGGCGGATAGGGCTTGGGGAATCCCTAACTCGGCGAATTGGAGGATCCCTAGGTGGCGACTGCACTTGGGTGGAGGCGCCAGGAGCTAGGGTTTTGGTGTGAGGGGTAGGGGGCGCCCTACCCCTCCTTATATAGGTGGGAGGGGGCGACTTGGGAGGAGGGAGTCCTCCTCCTACTCCTCCTCATGTCCGGCGGGTGGAGGGAGTGGGACTTCTTCCCCAAGTAGGTTTCCTACTCTCCCTCCACCAAGCAAACTTGTCGTTTGACTTTTCAAATTGGCGTTTGACTTTCAAACCTGGATTTGATTTCTCTCTTTTTTTTGCCCAGCCAAGTGACCTAGTACATGATGCAACCATTCCATATTGTCATGACACATTCATGTACCCTTCCCCTCCGGAGTGTCGGACCTTCCAGACCCTTCTAGAACATTCCTGGTGAAAACACCGGAATCTTTTCTGAACTCCGAAACAGGAATTTCCTTATATGAATCTTATTCTCCGGACCATTCCAGATCTCCTCGTGATATCCCGGATCCCATCCAAGACTCCGAACAACATTCGGTCTCTTACTCATCATTCCATAACTACTCAACAACATCGAATCCTTAAGTGTGTGTCCCTACGGTTCGTGAATTATGCGGACATGACCGAGACACTTCTCCGATCAATAACCAATAGAGGAATCTAGAAATTCATATGGCTCCCACATATTTCTACGATTACTTTGCGATCGAATGAACCACTTACATACGATACCAATTTCCCTTTGTCTCACGATAGTTTACTTATCCGAGGTTTTGATCGTCGGTATCTCTGCATACCTAGTTCAACCTCGTTACTGATAAGTACTCTTTTCTTGTTCCCGTGATATGTGATCCCTTGTGAGCCAGTCACATGCTTGCAAGCTAATTGGATGACATTACACCGAGAGGGCCCAGAGTATATCTATCCTCCATATGGATGGACAAATCCCACTCTTGATCCATGTGCCTCAACACATACTTTCTGAACACTCAATGCCACCTTTATAGCCACCCAGTTACGGTGTGGTGTTTGATGTCATCAAAGCATCGTTCCGGTGATGGTGATTAGCATGATCTCATGGTCGGAGGAATTAAGTTACTATGTATCAAAAAGCATATAGCAAATGGACTGTATTAAATGACTTGATCTTTATGCTACGCTTATCTATAGGAGTATGTCCATCATATCATTCTCCTAATGATATGACCCTGTTGTTAATAACATCTCTATGTTCATGATCAAGAAACCATGATCATATATTAACCAACAAGCTAGTTTAACAAGAGTCTTTACTAGGGACTCTTTTATGTTTACAAATCACACAAGTATTAATGTTTCCGGCTAATACAATTATAGCATGGTATGTAAAAATTTATCATAAGCATGAAGATATGATAATAACCACTTTATTATTGCCTCTTGGGCATATCTCCAACAGTCTCCCACTTGCACTAGAGTCAATAATCTAGTTTCAAACCTTTGTGTATTCAACACCTATGGCTTTCCGGTGTTGTATGTACACGATTGCTAGTGGTCAACTGATCTCCGGATCTGACACTTCTAGGTCCATGTGTAATTGCATGTCTTTGCGTCTCTACGCATCACTCATTCTATAATGATATGGCTTTGTATAAATTTGGTCCTTTGGTGAGACCTTTAGTTCTTTGGAGTTAAAACATGTTGATAATATTGTCGTACAATATATATTCATAGTATTATCCTTCTGTGAACTACACCTATTTTGATAACAAACTACTTGACACAAATGCCCTCTTTAGCTGTTATAATAGCAGTCATATACTTAGCCTTTTGTTGTAGTATCTGTCACAATGTCTTAACTTTGGAACTCATCCAAATCCATTATGGAACTTACTTTCCATTATATTGTGTCACCCTTAGTTTAGATTGAGATAAACTTAATTTGTACTTTGTGACAAAACTAGTATCAATGTAGTACTTTTACAATGAACTAACCATCTATTTGCCACTTCTACAAAATAATATACTCTTAGTTCTTCCAAAAGATCATAAGAATATCCTTACTATCGTCCAATGATCATCTTATGAATCATTCTGGTATATGCTCATAACATTTAGAGCATAGTACATATCTGGATTTGTACATATCACAGTATGATTGATATAAATACTCTTTGTGATTTCATGCATCAAGTATCAATCTATACTTGAATCTTTGTTTCACTTACCAATTGTCAATACACTTGAATATATCATCAATATTGAACTCATTCAATCCTTTCTGTGCGACAAGAACCTTTCTTGTAGTTTCTATATTGAACTCATTAAATATATCATCTATGTACTTTCGGCACAACCATATTAGCGTCTATTTATGCCAAATATTTGGGTTTTGCCTAAGTCTTTCATCGGGATGAAATTCTTAATATGTGTTAATAAAAGACACGTCATTTCCAATCAACAATATGTCCTCCACATAATGTATTAGAAATATGTCTTAGCGATCCCACTTAATTTCTTGCAAATGCAAGCATCTTCATCGTCTCTGATGAATTTAAACTCTTTTAACAATTTCATCATGGTGAAGATTCCAACTCCGCGATGCTCACTTCAACCATTGTAGTTTGCATACGTTTTTAGCATCCTTTGAATTAACAAAACCCTATGGACCGTGTTATGCACACGTCCTAGGTAACAATTCTATTATAAGAACTTGTTTTGTTTATTCAACTACCACATAACAAAATTATATGTAGTGGTTGCTACATTAATCCGTCTAGACTAAATATTGCTATGAAAGATCAAATCTTGTCATATACAACCTTTGAACATTGTTGTGAACTCTTTCCCAACATGTCGACTATTTCATAGATGTGAAACAGCCATGTCTATTTCTTTATAGATCCAAACACGACTGTAAGGTCTTACACCTTTCTCGAGGGTCCTTCAAGTTCAAAGCTTGATTTCTCGTGTATGGAACTATCACGGATTTTATGGCTTCAAGCCATTTGACGGAGTCAGGGACCATCATCGCTTCTTTGCATGTAGTCGGTTCATTATTCTCAAATAATGATTCAACCCTCAAATCTTGGTATTTGATTGTTTACCCGACTTACTTGGTTCAATAGAAGCTTCGACCTCCGTAACCACGACCTTTGAGGCATATGAGCCATGAGCATTGTTGCTGCCTCTGGAACACTTTTCGGCGCTGCACAAATTTGCACATATATCTAAGGTTCTTTTAACCTTATCAAAGTTCTATTGTCCTCCCACTTATCTTTTCACGAAAAATTCCTTCTCAAAGAAACTTGACGTTCTAAGCGACAAACACTTTTGTCTCCGATGTTATGGAGGAACAGTTATTCGAAATAACATACAAAGACATGTTCATCCGACTTTGGTTGCAAACATCTTTCTTATGCATATCATACCAATGTTTAAGAAAGGACAACTTGGGTTTTATCCCAAACCATAACTTTATATGGTGTCATTTCAACGGATTATAATGGAGCTCTTTTCAGTGGAAAACGGTAGTCTCTAAAGCTTTTAATCTTTAAAATATAATGGCAGTTTTATGAATTACACCTTTGATCTTACCATGTCAAACAAGGTTTAATTACATATCTCGAACGCTCCATACTCTTATGGTGTTTCGGCAAATGCAAATCCACGGAACGATTCCTTAAATCTTAGGTATTATGCTAAACTTGTAACTCAAATATCTTCCTTTATGATCTTATCATAAACTATTTATATTCTTGTTACAATGATTTTGCACTTCATCCTGAAAGTCTTTGAACCTTTCAAATGTTTCATACTTCATCCTTATTAAGTAAATATTCATATATTCACTCAAATTTTCGGAGAAAGCATATGAAGTTGAAATTCATCGCTTTTGACTACACATAATGGACTTCATACAACAATATGTACAAATTCCAATAAGCTAGTCATTCGTTCCCTTTTGGCCTATGAACAAAGTTTTAATTATCTCTAGGAAAGTTTCGCAAGCGTCATTTGATCAAAATTCAAAAGACTCCAAAATTCCATCCACATGGAGTTTCTTCATGTTTTCTTTCCAATATAATTTAAACGACGATGTCACTTCTTAAGTGATCTTTCAATCAATTTGTCTTTCGACATTTTTAGCACTAGTTTTATGGATGTGATTTCTCCAACTTGATTTGTAAATCATCCATCTTTTATGGATTACGACAATTATTTGAACAACCCTTTTGTTCTCATAATACCTGATAAAACAAATCTTGAAGGAAAGCTTTAATGTTTAACGAGCAACACAATAACCCTTTATTTGTTCTCGATGAACATCATCACATATTCTTTTGCTAGTTACTTAGGCCATTGTAGTTCATGAATTATGTTGTTTCATATGACGATTCATATCAACAAATTCAGTATCCAATACTTAAGAACCACATTATTTAACAAGCAAAGAATACAGCCATAACACGTATATCCTCTATATACCTAAGCTGAACAATTCTAGTCTTTTCTTTTCTACCATATATTTATGAGATTCTCTTTCAGTATTTCCTTTTCTGTTTGAAAGAATCTATCAACATCAATAGTGGAGCCATATACATGACACATAGTCCAAAGCATGTATAGTTAAATACCAATGTCTTTGGACTTGCACTTTGAAGTAGATCACCATCATCAAATGTTTGGTGTTCTTTCAAATTCCTTTCTTTAGTAATCTCTTGGTGTAGTAAACATTTTACCTACATCAAATATTCACCCTTATCATGGAATTATCCATGATCAAGCTACTTTTAGCTTATAACGGTGAATCGCGAGTATAATGTTGCTCTCCAAAACCTTTTGGAGGATTAGGACAACTAGTGTCTCCAACCTTTTGCAAATTCTCATCAAATATGAGAACATAAACTTTGCCATATTATACTCTATCATGTTGTAAACAAAATATTGTTTCAGATATCGCAATATCTTCCACATATGATGGTTTCTGAAACAATTCTTTCGGATCCTAGATAACCTTGATATTAAAACAATCTTTTGAATATCAAGAATCATGGAGATAAACATGACACTCATATACCAACACTGGAATTGTTACTCTTGATTTAACACAAATTATTAAATTTCACGGAGTAACCAGAACTTACTGAAAGTTCGCAATAGGACTTTTAAACTTTAGATTAACACTTCAAAAAAATACGATACCAGTTCGTAAAGTAACTAACCAAAAATCTATAGTTCTATCATCTCAATTAAAAACTAAGCGCAAGGTGGTAAACGGATGCCAATGACTACAACAACTATGCAAATTCACCTTGATTTAATTTATGATAAATAGTGTTCAACTTTTAATCATATTGCTGTTGAACTCCCACTTAAAACAATATCCCTCACATTGCTTTAGTGATCACACGAACCAAATCCACCACATCAAAACCGATCATCACGGGAGTTGATGTAGCTTCAATGGCGAACAATCAACATGTTCATCATATCCACTATATGACTCATGCTTTACCTTTCGGTGATCCGTGTTCCGAGATCATGTCTGTACATGCTAGGATCGTCAAGATCAAACCTTAGCTTCCGCATGAGCAAATATAGCTTGCTCACGTTGTATACACTCGCAGAATCTAACACACCCGATCATCACGTGATGCTTCGAAACAACGAGCTTTAGCAATAGTGCTTACTAAGGATGAACACTTTAAAACTTGAAACTGTGTGCTTGAGGGATCATCTGATAATTCTACCGTCGTGAACTAAGCAATACAAGATGCATAAAAGGATTAACATCACATGCAATTCATAATATGTGATATGATATGGCTTTTCTTCTTGTGCTTCCGATCTCCATCTTCAAGCACGAACATGATCTCCATCGTCACCGGTATGGCGTCAAGGTCAATGGCGTCGTTTCATGGTTGTCGTCCACCAGCTTCAACTATTACAACTACTTTGAATAGACACGCGGGTCTTAACGGAATTTAAATACAACCATATGGCTCCTGCCGGTTGCCAACTTACAATAAGGAACATTGCATACATCAAATATAATCACAATCATGGCCATATCACATCACAACACACCCCTGCAAAACAAAGTTAGACGCCTCTAATTTTCTTTGCATGTTTTACGCGGTTTGGGGCTTTTCAATAAGTGTCATTCTAACTTACGAACAAGAACCACAACGTTGATGTTTGAACTATCAAGTGTCCGTTGTAAATTGAATCTTTACTATGATGGGAGAGACAGACACCCGCAAAGCCACTTATGCAATACAAGTTGCATGTTGAGCGTGGAGCAAGTCTCATGAACGATGTCATGTAAGGTTAGCCCGGGCCGCTTCATCCCACCATACCGCAAGATGCAAAGTATACAAAAAGCAATTGATAATAAAAGCACCACCGCCCACAATGACCATTGTGTTCTACTCGTGCAACAGATCTACATATAGACACGGCTCTGATACCACTGTAGGGGTTCGTAGCATGGAAAACAAAAAAATTCTACCGCATGAACACACAATCAAGATCTAATCTATGATCAAGCCAAGATCTATCTACTAGATTGTAGCAACGAGTCGATAGAATACTAACCCTCGAAGATCCAAAGCGGTTAACGAGAGCAGATTCTCGTGGGTGATGTAGTCGTACACTTCCGATCTCAAGATCGCGTAGACGATCCTTCCGGCGCTGCGTTCCGGCAGCGCTCCCGTAGTCGGTCACACGTTTGGTACTCTATGAAGACCTTCCTCTCCCTTCTTCCAGCAGGAAGCAGAGGTTGTAGCACTCTCCTTGCGATTCCGTGACCTGACGGCGTGGTGTCAAGTAGAGGGAGATCTCATGAGCCTTAAGCCGGAACGAGTATGGTGGAGTAAGAGAGGACCTTGGCGATCTACGGAATAGAGGGCACCAAGGGGGGTGTAGCCGGCGTCTAGGGCTTGGGGAATCCCTAACTCGGCTACTTGGAGGAGCCCTAGGCGGCGGCTGCACTTGGGTGGAGGCGCCAGGAGCTAGGGTTTTGGTGTGAGGGGTAGGGGGCGCCCTAACCCTCCTTATATAGGTGGGAGGGGGCGACTTGGGAGGAGGGAGTCCTCCTCCTACTCCTCCTCATGGCCGGCGGGTGGAGGGAGTGGGACTTCCTCCCCAAGTAGGTTTCCTACTCTCCCTCCACCAAGCAAACTTGTCATTTGACTTTTCAAATTGGCGTTTGACTTTCAAACTTGGATTTGATTTCTCTCTTTATTTTGCCCAGCCAAGTGACCCAGTACGTGATGCAACCATTCCATATTGTCATGACACATTCATGTACCCTTCCCTTTCGGAGTGCTGAACCTTCCAGACCCTTCTAGAACATTCCTGGTGAAAACACCGGAATCTTTTCCGAACTCCGAAACAGGACTTTCCTTATATGAATCTTATTCTACGGACCATTCGGATCTCCTCGTGATATCCCGGATCCCATCCGAGACTCCGAACAACATTCGGTCTCTTACTCATCATTCCATGACTACTCAACAACATCGAATCCTTAAGTGTGTCTCCCTACGGTTCGTGAATTATGCGGACATGACCGAGACACTTCTCCGATCAATAACCAATAGAGGAATCTGTAAATTCATATGGCTCCCACATATTTCTATGATTACTTTGCGATCGAATGAACCACTTACATACGATACCAATTTCCCTTTGTCTCACGATAGTTTACTTATCCAAGTTTTTGATCATCGGTATCTCTGCATACCTAGTTCAACCTCGTTACTGATAAGTACTCTTTTCTCGTTCCCGTGATATGTGATCCCTTGTGAGCCAGTCACATGCTTGCAAGCTAATTGGATGACATTCCACCGAGAGGGCCCAGAGTATATCTATCCGCCATATGGATGGACAAATCCCACTCTTGATCCATGTTCCTCAACACATACTTTCCGAACACTCAATGCCACCTTTATAGCCACCTAGTTATGGTGTGGTGTTTGATGTCATCAAAGCATCCTTACGGTGATGGTGATTAGCATGATCTCATGGTTGAAGGAATTAGGTTACTATGTATCAGAAAGCATATAGCAAATGAACTATATTAAATGACTTGATCTTTATGCTACGCTTATCTATAGGAGTATGTCCATCATATCATTCTCCTAATGATATGACCTTGTTGTTAATAACATCTCTATGTTCACGATCAGGAAACCATGATCATATATTAACCAACAAGCTAGTTTAACAAGAGGCTTTACTAGGGACTCTTTTATGTTTACAAATCACACAAGTATTAATGTTTCCGGTTAATACAATTATAGCATGGTATGTAAACATTTATCATAAGCATGAAGATATGATAATAACCACTTTATTATTGCCTCTTGGGCATATCTCCAACACCTGGGCCCCTGTGGCCCATCTTTGCCTCCCCTTCTGGCATTCTTCGCCTTCTGGGAAAATATGATTTTCCATAGTTTTTCTGGTATTTTTCTAATATTTGTGAAATTGCATCAAAACACCTCTTTTTCCATCAGAATCCTGACTCCGGCAGTTCATACTCCAAGAATCATCCAACATGCAAAGACAGATGAAAAGGCATAAGTATCACCTCTTAATATGAAATATATCAATGAATAGAGGCAAATTATGATATAGAATGGTGATGCAAATTGAACGTATCAACTCCCCCCAAGCTTAGACCTTCGCTTGTCCCCAAGCGAAAACTGAGCTCAGTAAACATGTCCACGGGTTTATGCAGTGAAGTGTCGATAAAAGAATACGGACAAGAAGCATCACACTTACCATTACACAACTCATAGAAGAATGCAACTCACCATTATATAACTTAGCTTGCAACAAGTACATGAGTCACAATAGATATGCATAAAGATAAATCATAATCGGGATTGGCAAACTTTGTTCTTGGTCAAAGAACAGCTGGCAAATAGTTTCACAAAAATCTTTTGTAGAAGTTTTACAACAGGAGCACTCTTTGCTCAAACAAAAAGGTTTTTCATAATGATAGCTTTCAAAGTAATACTCAATAGATAAGAGTCTTGTGCAAACAAGGAAGATGAAGAACATGATCGAATAAATCATCATATGAATGCTTGAAACACAACAACTCAAATGCTTGCTGGAGACAGAGAGTAAGTAGGTTTACCGGCTCAACTTAGAAGTAGAAGAAAGGCCCTTCATTGAGGGAAGCACGGATTTCAAGTTCATAAAGAGCTTCCAAAAGATTATGGTACTTACTACCTTTGAGCTCTCATTGCCCCTATCATAAGCATCTTGAGGTGATTAAGGTTAAAGTGAACAAAGATGGAGTATATGCTTGATGAAATATAAGTTGTCAATCTCATGTCCCTTGAGTATGAGGGCCTCTCCTCATGCTACTCAACTTTAGTTACCGGTAATTTCTTGTCATAGTAAGCATATGTGTATCATTAAAAACCGCCAATCGGGTACCCCTTGCTCATGGTACAAGAGCTTTACCATAACCAAAATGACAAGGCAAGTAGACAGTGAGCATCTCAGCAATCTCTTATTTGCCATGGGAAAATGGCACTTTTTTCTCTCTTTCCTCTTTTCAATATGTCTCTTCTTTTTTTATATAAGAGGAAAGATTCAAAGATTGCTCACTATGGTGATGTGCAACTTTCCACCATGATTAGGCATGGCTTAGGCTAGCGGCCCAGGCGTTTCTCTAACACACATATATAATGCCATGGACTTACAAGCTCCCCTTTTATTTCACACCAACATCCGCAAACAAAAGAGCATGATATCAACTGGGTATGTATTTACAAGTGTTGAAAGTGTTCCCCGTGACAACACGGTTATGCTAATCCCAACGTATAGATGCAAGCATATACAACTTCGATGACACAATGGTTCAATTTAATTAGGGGCAAGAAAATAAGGTGTGCCATCAAGTTCGTGAGAGCTTTACTAACTAGTTTTCACATAACAAAATAATTTTTAATTCAAAAGATAGATGAAGCTTGATAATTTGCTTGGAATAGCAATGATGCTAATAGGTAGATATGGTGGACACAAATGGCACGGGTTTTGGTTCAAAGGGATTGGATGCATGAGGAGTATGCCCTCTCAAAACAGGTTTTTGGCTAGCAAGGCTGGGTAGCAAGCAAAAGAGTTGAAGGAAACAAGCAAACCTACAAGTGATAAAGCCAAACATGCAATCTTCCTTGAAGACACAAAAGATCTTAAATGAATAATACTAAGCTTATGAGCCAATCAAGAAAGAAAATAAATGATACAAAATACATGTAAGCTTTTTCTCTTTTCCTTTCAAACCTCAAAAAGTGTTGCTACTGACCAGATCTCGGTTTGCCAAAACCAATTTAGATCTACTTGATGCTCCCAAAGTGATGCCAATACTGATCAACAAGATCAATCATATAATAGAGATTGCAGACTAAAATAAGAAGTAAAAGATGAAACTTCTCATTAATATTCCATAAAGGCACTCACACCAAGGGATACATAGATAACCAACTAAAAGAGAGATACTTCCAAATGCAAACCAACCTATAATATAACTTCTCTACCAAAGATATGAATCTACTAAAAAGGTAAAAGATAAAAGATAATGTCGTGATACCACGACACTCCCCCAAGCTTGAAACAAGCCAAGGGGATGCCAAACCTGATGAAGAATTACTCCTTCGGTGGTGGTGGTGGTGTTCTCTTGTCATCATGAGACTTCCAAGGTAAAGTTTCCCCATCCAAAAAGGTTGTCTTGGTTTCCACAATCCTGAAACTAGTAGTGGAGCTTATACGATTAAATCTAGCCACATACTCACAGTTTTGATTTTGTATGTCGTAGAGCTGTGCTTGTAATTTGTTGGTGGTCTGATGGAGCGAGAGGATTTCGTCTCAGAGCTCAGCAACCTCCTCCTCGTGCTTGGCGATGAGTAATAAACTTATCTTATGGATGACATCCACTTCGCGTTCCACCATCTTTTTGTACCTGAAAACTTCCTGCTCCAATGCTTCCATCCTGTCTTCCAGACTGCCTTCTCCTTTAGGGCCTTAAACTTCTTTCATATTCACCTTCCTATCCTTGATAATCAACTCCTTAGGATGAATCTTCAACTCATACATATACGGGTTGATGAAATCCGCGGAGGAATCCTCTATGGGTGATCCAGAGGAAGACATTATAGCTCCAAAACTAAGAATCTGCATGACAGAAACAGATCGAAACAGAAACACAACGAGAACACGATATATGAACCTCAGGGGATCCAGGGGTTATATATTATGAAGTTTCAATGCATAAGGAAGGTACTTGTGTGAAAACGAGGCGGAGACGGAGCTCAGGGGGCTCACACCCCCTCCAAGCACGGCCAGCTGGGGCCCGCGCCTAGGGTAGGTATGGCCACCCTGGCCTTTGTTTCCTCCTCTGTTTCCTCTCGTGACCTTCCGTATGTAATAAAAACATCAAAAATATAAAAAGATAGGGCTTTCACGAACCTTCAGTTTTCACCACTTTTTACCTATTCAAAGATGAACTCTGCAAATTCTGGTGTTTGGTTTCTAATAAATTCTTACGGAGTCAACATTTGAATAATATCAACATCTTCATCATAAGAATCTCCAGAAATATAATGTGTGAGCCTTTGACCATTCACCACCTGTGGTTGTCCTTCAAAGAAGATATTTTGATAGCCCCCAAACGATACACTTCCTCAATAACAAAAGGTCCTTCCCATTTTGAGAGTAATTTCCCTGAAAAAATCTGAGACGAGACCTATACAAAAGAACTTTCTCGCCAACATGGAACTCTCTTTCGAGAATTCTCCTATCATGCCATCTTTTTTACTTTTTCCTTAAAGAGTCTAGCATTCTCATAAGATTAAATTCTCCATTCATCTAAGGTACTCAAGTCAAGCAATATTTTCTCATCGGCAAGTTTAAAATCTCTATTCAATTCTTTCACGGCCCAATAAGCTTTGTGTTCTAATTCTAAAGGCAAGTGACAAGCTTTCGCATAGATCATTTTGTAAGGAGACATCCCCATAGGATTTTTATAAGCAGTTCCATAAGCCCATAAAGCGTCATTCAACTTTTTAGCCAATTTTTCCTAGATCTATTAACAGTGTTCTGCAATATAGATTTAATCTCCCTGTTGGAAAGTTCTAGTTACCCACTGGTTTGGGGGTGATAAGCTGAAGCAATTCTATGGTTAACATCATATTTAGCAAGAGTTTTCCTAAAACCACCACGAATAAAATGAGAGCCTCCATCAGTCATGAGATATCTAGGCACGCCAAACCTAGGAAAAATAACATCTTTAAGCATTTTTAAAGAGGTCTTACCATCAACATTGTTTGTAGGTATGGCCTCTACCCACTTTGTAACATAATCAACAATAACAAGAATATGAGTATACCCCTTTGAAGGAGGAAAAGGACCCATGAAGTCAAATCCCCAACAGTCAAAGGGTTCAACAACAAGAGGATAATTCAGATGCATTTCATTGTGTCTAGAGATATTACCAACTCTTTCTTATTCGTCACATGATAAGACAAACTTCCTTGCGTCCTTGAAAAGAGTAGGCCAATAAAAACCAGATTGTAAAACTTTTTGTGCGGTTCTATATCCAGCATGATGTCCTCCATAAGCACTGTCATGACATTTCCTCAATATCTCTTGTTGTTCATATTCTGGAACACATCTTCGCATAATACCATCTACTCCTTCTTTATATAAATGTGGGTCATCCCAAAATTAATGCCTCAAATCATAAAATAATTTCCTTCTTTGCTGAGCTATAAAGGTGAGAGGAAAATACTTGGAAACAATAAAGTTAGCGTAATCAACATACCAAGGACTCTCATGCGGGCTTACCCTTATTGCAGCCAACTTTTCCTTTGGAAAACTATCATTAGCATGCAAAGGGTCAAAAGAAATGTTTTCCAAATGATATAAATTGTCAGCAACGGGATTTTCAGCACCTTTCATGTCTACAATATGCAGATAAAACTCTTGTAAAAGCAATACCCATCTAATAAGCCTAGGATTGGCGCCTTTCTTTCTCATAAGGTACTTAATAGCAACATGATCAGTATAAATAGTAACCTTTGAATCAACAATATAAGGTCTAAACTTATCGCAGGCAAAGATTACAGCTAAGAACTCCTCTTCAGTAGTGGCATAATTCTTTTGAGTAGCATCTAGAGTCTTGCTAGCATAATGAATAACAATCAACTTCTTATCAACACGTTGCCCAAGAACAGCACCCACAGCAAAATCACTAGCATCACACATAATTTCAAAAGGTAAACTCCAATCAGGTGGTTGAACAATAGGGGCAGTAGTCAAAGCTTTCTTCAAAGTTTCAAAAGCTTCCGTACAATCATCATCAAAAACAAAAGGCACATCTTTTTGAAGAAGATTAGTAAGGGCGCCAAAGAATAGTCTTGATGACCCACAAGTATAGGGGATCGCAACAGTCTTTGCAGGTAGTATTACCCAATTTATTGATTCGACACAAGGGGAGCCAAAGAATACTTGCACGCCTTAACAACTAAGTTGTCAGTTCAGCTGCACCTGGAAATAGTTCTTGCTCATAGAAGTTTATCAGTAGCAATAGTTTGGTAGTAGCAACATCAAAGCAACAGCAACAGCAAAACAGTAACAATAGTAATAGTAATGGTAACAGTGGGATTCGAGTGCGATAGGCATAGAGATGGATGGACGGGCATTGCATGGACGAGTCTAAACATGTAACTTCAAGACCTAGGGCATTGCAGATAAATAATAACAAGCATCCAAGTACTAAACAATCCTAGGCATGTGCTCCAAATATAGGCATACGTGCTCGCAATGAGAACTTGCACAACATCTTACATCCCGACCAAGTGGCGTGGGCCTCTAGGGAAATATTGGCAATTAAGGTGCTCCTTTTAATAGAGCAGCGGAGCAAAGCATTAACACTCCGTGAACACATGTGATCCTCACACCACAGCCATCCCCTCCGGTTGTCCCAATTATTGTCACTTTAGGGCCTTTGGATCCGGACAATGATATGTGTACACAACTTGCAGATAATATCACAAACAATACTATCATAATGATTCAATAATAAGTTCAGGTCTGAGATCATGGCACTCGGGCCCTAGTGACAAGCATTAAGCACAACAAGTTGCAACAAAGTCAAATAGCACTAATAGAGATACTACGCACTATGCCCTAACAGATCTTGTTTGATTACATGATAGAACTCATTCAATCCCTACCATCCCCAAGCCTACAGCGGGGGATTACTCACTCATGGATGAGGGAAACATCGGTGGTTGATGGAGATGCGTTGGTGATGACAATGGCGATGATCCTCTCCAAATTCCCCGTCCCGGCAGGGTGCGAGAACGGAGTTTCTGGATCCGAATCTTGGTTATTGGTGGCGGCAGAGCGGAACTCTTTCTGGAAAACTATCGACCCCCCCCCCTCGTTTTTAGGTCGAAAGGCAACTTATAGGCGCAGAGGGAGGCCGAGGGTGCTGGGTGGTGCGCCCCTCGAGGCACAGGAGTGGGCGGCGCACTGGGGTGGGTGTGGGCCCCCCAGGCCTCCTCTCCGTCTCGTCTTTTGGCTCCGTGGATCTTCTGGTGAAATATAATTTTTGGCATATTTTCCGGGATTTTTTCTGATAGTTCATTTGTGCACAAAAACAAGACACTAAGGTAATTTTGCTGAAAACAGCGTCAGTCCGTGTTAGTTGTATCCAAATCACACAAGTTTAGAGGAGAAACAATAGCAAAGTGTTCGAGAAATTAGATACATTTTGGATGTATCAACTCCCCCAAGCTTAGCTTATTGCTTGTCCTCGAGCAATTCAGTTGAAAACTGAGTGCGATAAAAGAACTTTCACGAATACTTTGCTTCATATGATGTAAATATTCTCAGCACAGGATTAGATGCTTAGATAATTCATAATAAGGAGTATGCAACTAATTCTACTCAATAGTCATTGCAAGCTATGAAGAGAAACCAACTCAATAATAATAGGTAGCATGAAACATAAACATAAGCAACATTGCAATGCTCATAATAAGGTATGATAGAGTGGTATCTCGCTTGCCTTTGTTTGAAGAGCACAATATAAATGCCAAGGCACCTCTTAAGTTCAAGTGAAGACTAGAAGTAAAGATATCAGAGATACAAGCATCAAAGTCATGACATAATTAACCAACCTTTGGAAGAAACACAAGAATGACAACTTTGCTCTCAAGAAGGTGCTCATAGAATAAGTGGTGACTCAACAAGGTTTGTGAAAACGGTTTTGTGAAGGTTTGAAAGGCTTCCCAATGCTGAAAGGAAGGTACTCATTAGCTTTGAGCTCTCATTGCCCCTATCATTGGCATCTTCATGTGGTTAAGGTGAAAGTGAGGTCCACTCTGAATCATATGCTTGACAGACCATAGACTGGAAATCCCAAGTCCCTTGAGTACGAGGGTCGCTCCGCATGCTACTCAACTTTGGTCACCTGAAAGTTCTTGTCATTGTAAATACATGCATATCATCGAGAACCGCCAATGGGATACCCCTTGCACATGGTACATGAGCTTTCCCATAACCAAAATGACAAGGCAAGCAACAATGAGCATCTCAACAATCTTTTTATTTACCATATGCATAGATTTTTATTGAGGATGCTTCATAGATGCTCATTATGGTGATGCTGCAAGTTTCCACCATGATTAAGCATGGCTTAGTCTAGCGGCCCAGGCGTTTCTCTAACACAATGTATAAACTCCATGAACTCACAACCTCCCCTTTTATTTCACATCGTCGACATCTGTAAACAAAAGAGCAAAGAATCAACTGGATGAGATATCCACCACGTGTTGAAAGTGTTCCCCGTGACAGCACGGTTCTGCTGACTCCCAGTATATAATTAGCAAGCATATAACTTTCATGGACAGGTCACAATGGTTCAGAATTATTAAGCGCAAGGAATAAAGTGTGCCGTCAAGTTCGTGAGAGCTTTACTAACTAACTTTCTCAAACAGACAAACATTTTATTTTGGAAGAAAACATGACATATAGAATGTGCACTGAAATTGCAAATGATGCTAATAGGAAGGTATGGTGGACACAGCTGGCAATATTTGTTTTAGGGAGTTGGAAACACAGGTAGAGCACATACTCAGTGCAAGTGAAGGCTAGCAATAGAGAGGGAGCGACAAACGAGAGAGCAATAACTGTCATAATCATGCTTGCAACAAAACAAGACTAATTATGGCATGAAAGTGATATAAGAACTCTAAGGCAATATAAATCATCGAGGCTTACTGACTATTGATTAGTCATATGCATGTGTGAACATGTGCCAATTCGATTCACATGAACAGTTAGAGGAGGATACCACAATGTCATACCAAAGTATGAATAAAACAATGCAAGCAAACATTCATATGACATGCTACAAACTATTAGCAAGATGGAGCTAAACATAGACAAGCAAGAACTACTAAGCATCCATAATGACATACACCTTACACAAATAGGCTAAGCGTGCTCACAATGATGAGTATATGTACAAAAATGAAACAAATATAGTTTGTTACCAGCCTCTTACCACACCTCGAGTTGTCTTAATCTTCATTATTTCCCTTCACTTGTGTGCCTTGAATAATTAACATGAAACCAAAATCCACTAAGGACGGCTGAACCCTGCAAAGAACTCACAAAACCAAACAAGAACAACAAATATTTTTGGTGTTTTCGATTTTTTAGAAACAAGCAAACAAAGAAAAACCAAACAAAAACAAAACAAACCAAACAAAGCAAAATCTTTTTGGATTTTTCTTTTAAGGCAAACCAAAGCAAAGAAACAAACCAAGAGAAACAACGAATATATTTTTGGTATTTTTGGGGTTTTAGAAAGAAGCAACAAAAACCAAAAAGAAAGTGAAAACAATGGATATACAAAGAACTGACCGAACATGATATATATATGAGTGTGATGTCGGTATACCTCCCGCAAAGCTTAGGCTTTTGGCCTAAGTGGGGCTCAATCCCATGGTGCCCAAGTAGATGCACCTCTGTAGTATGTCGAGGAATCTCCCTCGTCCTGGTACGAGCTCGAGGCCTCCCCTGTGTAATACGCATGGGGTCGTATGATGGTGCTTCCTCCTGATAGTGCCCGTGGAAGTTAAGAGAGCGCAACTTGTCATCCATCTCCGTCTTCGAGCGTGACCAAGGTCCCTGAGAAATACTAAACAAAGTGGTTTGGGGTAGAGGGATATCTCTCTTCTCCGTCAGTAAACAGCATTCTATAAACCAAGTTCTCAAGAGTAGAGCCAGTGGTGACAAAGTGGTGCGCCTTCATGGCAGCAAGATCAAGCCTTTGAGGATCCAAAACTGTATCATGAGGATCAACAACAATGTTCAAGGCAGAAGCAACACGAGTAGCAATAATTCCCCCATAAATGGGTCCCTTAGCAGCTAGACGACGAGCAATGAGAGAACCAAGATTATACTTATCCTCATTGTTGAGCGCAGCAGCTAAGAAGGCCAATTGATAGTTGGAAATATTACTAGTGTTCTCCCTACCAAGAACACTGGTGGCAAGATAGTAGGCAAAATACCTGATGGCTGGGAGTTGAATGTTCTTTATCTTCCCTTGCTGAGATCTACGGTCATCATAATTGGTTATTCCTCGGTAAAGTACTTACAAATCAGCGGGTAGATCTGGAATCTTCTTTGATGACCCAGTTGTACCAAGTCCCAGGGCCTTGCAAAATTTCTTCAAAGTCATAGAATGAGCCCTGCCATAAATTTTGAAAGACATAGAAGGCTTGAACATGCTGTTAGTAAAGGAGAAACTCTCCACAAATGTTTTAGTGAGCAAAGCATATTGTGTGCTCTCATCCTGCATGTAACTTGTTAGTCCAGGCCTCTGAATCAAAGTCATAAAATCGTTAATAATCCCAACAGCTTGCAAGAAAGTTTGGCAAGGAAAGGTGGAGGGGTGCGCATCCCCTTCATCTCCCTCGTCACCAAATCGCGGAGTGATGAGATCTTCATTGTATGAGGGTCTAGTACTGGTAGATGACCTTGGAAGCCTTGCCCTTCTAGGTGCATCACTCTCAAATAAATCACCAAATGTGTGGTGGTCCATGACTTCACTTTTCTGAAATTTTAAACAACCATCAAACCAAGTGATTTCTAAGTTGATAAATGATGAGCAACTACTATAGGAACTTGCTAGAGGACTACACATGCATCAAAACAAAGTTTCTAGGCATAGAACAAGCATGCAAGATCAAACAACCTGTAACCTATAGCAGCAAAATACTCAAGATACAATCTACCAATCACAAATCTAATTGGACAAGTGGAGGATGCACATACCAAGGAACAATCCCTCCAAAAATCAGCACTTGAGATGGGCTGAACAAGGAGATCGAAAATCGCGAGCAAGAACAGCAAGAACTTGAGCTTGAGCAAGTTTTCCGGTGTTTTTCAGGAGAGAGAAAAAGATGGCTTTGAGGAGGCAGCCTGGAGGGGCCGAGGTGGGCTAGACCCCCCCTAGGCACCGCCACCTGGTAGGTCGCGCCTACCACATGTGTGGTGGCCCCCTGGGTAACTTCGGGTGCCTCTGCCCCTTTTTTCAAGGAAAAATTTATTTTGAATTTTCTGGGATTTTTCAGGAAACTTTATTTTTGGCCAATTTTCAGGGTATGAAAATTGATTTTCTTACATAAACAGTTTTTTCAGAAGAAGCAAAAGCAAACCAAAATACAAACTACAGGAGCTCTAAGAAACTCAAACAAGTAAACAACTAGCAAAACTAAAGCTAAAGCAAAGACTAGGAAGGAGAAAAGAAGAAGAAAGCAAGTATAACCACAGTGGAAACATTATTTTGTTCATTAAAACCTTTTTGTTAACAAGGTTGATCAAGTCTTTTTACCAAAACAATCTTATATGAAACAAAAATTGCATTCCACAAGATGATTATGTTACCACATACTTGATAGCAATGGTCCCAATCATAATAGTTTCAAAATTTTCTTGTGGAATCGGACAATATATTTCTCCAACCTTGATGCTCTCAATATTTTCAATGGAATTCAGGCAATAGCTCTTAACAACCTTCTTGGGGAAATAGACAGTGTGCTCTTTGTCATTAATATTGAATGTTACTTTTCCTTGATTACAATTGATGGCAGCACCTGCAGTATTAAGAAAAGGTCTCCCAAGAATAATAGACATATTATCATCTTCAGGCATTTCAAGCACAACAAAATCAGTTAAGACCATGCAATTATGAGCAACTTGAACAGGAACATCCTCACATATACCAACAGGAATAGCAGTTGACTTATTAGCCATTTGCAAAGATATATCAGTTGATATCAACTTTTCTAGCTGGAGTCTCTTATAGAGAGAAAAATGCATAACACTAACCCTTCTCCCAAATCACATAAAGCAGTTCTAACATAATTATTCTTGATGGAGCAAGGAATAGTTGGTATACCTGGATCACCAAATTTCTTTGGAACCTTACCATTGAAGGAATAATTAGCAAGTAGATTAGAAATATCCTCATTAGGAATCTTCCTTTTATTAGAGACAATATCCTTCATATACTTTGAATAAGGAGGCAATTTAATAGCATCAGTCAAAGGAATTTGCAAGAATAAAGGCTTCATCCACTCACAAAACATGTTGTAGTGTTCTTCCTCCTTTGACTTGTGTTTCTTACCTAAAAAAGGCATAGGTTTCTGCACCCAAGGTTCTCTCTCTTTACCATGTTTATTACCAATAAAATCTTCCTTTGTGTACCTAGTGTTCTTAGTGTGCTTCTCAGGTTCTTCCTCACCTTCCTCCTTATCAGGAGACTCATTTTTATCATTACCACTCTGAGTTTCATCATCAGAGACAGATATACTATTAGGATCTATAGCAGGTTCAAGTGGTTCCTCAACTACCTTGTGTTTCTTTTTATTTCTCTTACGAGAACTACCACTATTCTCACCTTGTTGAGAATCCTGCTCAATTCTTTTAGGGTGTCCTTCAGGATATAAAGGATCTTGAGTAGCTATACCACTCCTAGTTCTAATTCCATAAGCACGTATATCTCCTGAAGCATTAGCTAGCATATCCTTTTGCACCTTAGCAAGTTGATCAAGTAGAGTTTGAACCATTTGAAAGTGTTTACAAAGCATTTTAATATCATTAGAAGTTATTTCCGCAATATCTTTCAACTCATGGATAGCTCTAGAGTTTTCCAACAAATGATTCTGAACTTGTTTATTAAAATACCCTTTCTTAACAATAAAAGTGTCAAGTTCCTCTAAACATTGATCAAGAGGCTTACCATAAGGAATATCACCTTCATCAAAGTGTTGGAGAGAGTGTACCTCAATAGTAGATGAGTGGGGAACTAGCTTACATAATTATTCTATAGGAGGTAGATTCTTCACATCTTTAGCTCTAATATCTTTCTCCTTTAGACACTTCTTAGCTTCCTGTTATCGCCATATTTTGGCTAAAGAAGGAGATGGGCCGTGATCAAGATGGGCTTGGAAGATGCGTATATTCAACGTGTTGTTGGATCGGCCTAGTGCGTGGATTTGGGCTAAATTGCCCGTGTATCTTGTATCATAGTAGGTTTCATGTTAGTTTAGGTTCCGTTTCAGTTTAGGTAAAGATAGAGTTGTAGAGTTATTCCAAAAATAGAGAGTCTCCGGACTATAAATATGTACCTAAGGTTATTGAGAAAAGGAGGACAATCACGTTCACAACAAACACAATCTCGGCGCATCGCCACCCCTTGTTCTAGGGTTTCTTTCGGGTAAGTGTCATGCTGCCTAGATCGCATCTCGCGATCTAGGCAGTATTTTTACTTATGCGTTATTTAGTGTTACTCGTACTGAAGCCTTGTTGATGGCGAGTAACACTACTATCATGGATTTATTGAGGCTAGCATCGGTGTTTTTCGTTATAATTCTTTGATTTATGCTGCCTCTAGTTATCTCACTACCTTTGCACCTTTTCCCAAGTGCGAGGGTAGCATCTTGCTTCATCTTTATTTAGTTGTTTCGATCTGTTATGGTTATGCCTTGTTCGCCAAGGTTTAGTTTGATATCTACGTAGTCGGGCCTTACGAGGATTGAGCGATCCAAAGAGTACATAAAGACGTGGCTTACTCGTTTTAGAGAAGTTGTTCGTAATTAACTTTACGTTGGTTATTAGGCCTCCTCTAGGGTTAGTATTCTTCATCTTTGTATATACCAGGCTCAATTACGTGTAGGGCGTTCGATTACGTGGTGAAAACGTCAAGCGTCAGAGATCGATTTAACTTGTAACGATAAAGCAAAACCCCATGTTATCATAAAATCTAATGCGAATCATGGGATAATCGGCTCTAGGAGCGATTCACGGGCAGTCACGGCTCGAATTTTACGTATACTTGTTTACCATGCAGAAATCAATGAGCAATCCTTCACCTTCGACCAGGTATAGGTCGGTGCATCTCGAACCAAGCGGTATCTTGGAGTTTTGCGGGCCGTTGCCGAGGGACGAGGCCCATGATTCAGGAGCCTCCGGCTCTTCGTGTTGCTCGCCGCTGCCCGGTGAGTTTTGGCGAACACACATTCGCACGCCGGTGGGACCTTCAACAACGTCTACATCAACATCCGACTGTAATGGAGAATGCAGACCACATACGACGAGCTTCTGAAGAGCACAAGGCGAAGTATGACGAGATCGAAATCTCTTGAAGCCGATCTCATCGGCTCTTCGAGAGGACCCGTAAGCATGGCATCAAGTGGAGGGTTCTCCCGAGGGTGCTCTTGATGAGGTGGATCATCTGTTCCTTCGGAGGAGCGCACTGAGCTCTGCGACAGAAGTCAACTACATGGTGGCTCATTCTCTGACCGCCATTCCGAGAGCCGGTGAACGCTTTCGGCGGTCGCGGTTCGCGTAGTTCAAGAAATCATGAAACATCGATACTCTCCGTCGGGGCCTACCTTAGGGACTCACCAGGAGAAAGACCGCTCCAGACTAGGCGCGGTGCCATTCACGCTTGCAGCTCAGAGCCACCAGGAGCGGCGTCGTCGTCTATAAGGTGGAGGTGACCCAGCGATTGCCAATTCTGTTCGAGCCGCCTAAGGAAATCCCACGGATACATATGCGCCTACGTGCGGACGCAACAACCCGCCACGCACCAACAGATTGCAACCGCAGGAGTTTCGCGGCGGGGTTCTGAGGCGAGCTCCGTGAGCGGCGTTTCGAGCGGCGATATGCAGGATGGACGCCGACAAACAGGCGTGGCTAGCCAAGTATGCCCGGAACAAGTCATGAGAATCTAGCCCTGCGGCTCAAACAGTGGAGCAAATCCGTACCATCTTGAGAGACGGTTCCCGTGCGAAGAAGGACAATCGGCTATTCAAAGCCGTACAACGAAGTTTGATCGATTCGCCGCCACCCAAGTATCGGCTCCCTGAGTTCTCAAGGTTTAGCGGGTCAGAAGGGTCGAGCTCGATCGAGCACGTAAGCCGATACCTGGCGCAGCTAGGCATAATTTCGGCATCGGATCAGATGCGCGTAAGGTTTTTTGCGCAATCTCTGACAGGACCAGCTTTTGGGTGGTACACCTCGCTGCCACCTGATTCGATTCAGACCTGGAAGCAACTGGAAGAGCAGTTCCACATCCAATATCATTCAGAGGCTACTGAGGCCGGCATTGCGGACACAGCAGTGCGGCTGGAGAAAAGATGGCGAGTACATCCGGTAGACCGCTAAGAACCGATGTTACTCATTTCGTTTAATCGAGAAGGAAGCGAATCTGGCGGTGTTGGGTCTCGGCACCCATCAAGGATCGCTTTCAAGTAGAGTACAACTCATTGGCGCACATGGCCCGTAACCGACGATGTATGAACAGCGCCACCACGAGTTATAACAAGACAAGTTCAAGCGTCCGATAGGCCTGGTCGTCTGTAAGAAAGTGATCCTACACAAGACCAGGAGGTGGCCGTGGCTGAATGGGCTCGGGGCGGACCCGTGTCCGCAAATGGGTGAAACAACAAGGGCCTGCAAAAGGGTTCGACTTGACGTGAGCAAAGCCGAGCAGATTTTCGATTCTTCCGAAGAAAAGCGGTGAGCTTACCCGACGCCATAAAATCCCACGGCTCAGAAATGAGCAGGAGACCATCTGCAAGTGGCATCACTCGTTCACCCACACCACCAATGACCAAATAGCTACGCCGCCAAATCCAAATGGCGATAGAACAGGGCCGTCGATCCTTGGCGATTCGCCATGAAAGTGGACACAAACCCATTTCCGGCGTCAACATGATAGAACTCGGTCGCTCATGGCGTCGGATGGATTTTTCGTTCGGTGTTAATATGGCAGGTGCTGGTACCACCATGACACGCATACAAGGAGGAAGGTGGTCTCTCGGGGCAAAGAAAGAGAAGAGGCTGGTCCATGCGACCGGCCCGGCCATAACGACAGGCGGTACTTAACAGAGGAACAGGTGAGGAGAGTGCGGTATCAGAAGCCGCATTCCACGCATCTCCTTAACAAGTATGAGCGTCAGTATGACCAACGACGCCAGCGCGATGGAGACGATAAAGGATATGAGCACCTCGCTAGGGGACCGTCAAAAGAAAAGGAAGGCGCAGACAAACATTGGGATTGTCCTTTCTTCAAGTATTGCTGGGACGCGGGAATGAGCCGATTGCCTGATCGACAACCGCCCGGAGTGTGGACAGCGAAGGAGGACACGAGGCCGATTAGATTCAAACGTTTAGGGCCTCTCCCACCTCAGAGCCATCACAGGGAGTCCGCTCGAGCAAAGGACCTCGAGAAGCCAAGGGATGACAAGGAAGAAGACAGATATCACCGTCCAAGGTGGTGTCCAGACGGACTCAGACATACCCAAAAGCGTAGAGTGCAGCGGCTGCGTAACTTGGAGGAAGCTGAAGCGCGGTATCTCCACGCTTTAAAGAAAGCGCGGCCCGACCTAGCCGCCAAAATCAGGCAGACCTTGGAAACGGGAGACCGCCCGACAAGGAAAGAGTGGCGCCCCAAACCAATAAAAGCCGATGCACAGACATCGGCTGGTACAAACATGGTGTTCATACTTCCGTCAGAGTTCTGCGCGCCAAGAACCAATGAGCTACCAGTGGCACAGTTCGACTGCGGCCCACGGCCGGTTATTTTTGAGAAGCCACGTGAGAAGGGTTACAAACATCTGAAAGCCCTGTACCTACGAGGTTACATCAATGGGCAACTGTCGGCCAAGATGTTGGTAGACACCGGGCGGCGATCAATATCATGCCATACTCCATGCTACGACGTTTGGGGACTCCACGCAGATCTGATCAAAACCAACGTCACGTTAAGCGACTTCAGCGGATCTTGAAGCAAGGCGTGAGCGTGGATGCGGCGGTGGCGGAAAACCATACCCACGTCATTTTTTCGTGGATGACAAAAGTACCTCTGTTGTCTTGCTAGGTAGAGATTGGATTCACGCTAATTCTGCATTCCATCCACAATGCACCGGTGCCTATCTGATGGGACGGAGATGAAGTGGAGGTCATCCATGCAGATGATTCTATCGAGATTTCCATAGCTGGCATGAACATCTGGGAAGCAGAAGACCAAGAGCCGATCTCTGGAATCAGTTTAGACGGCTGTGAGCGCATTGAAGCTACAAAAAACGGGGTGAGGCTGGTCTTATCTACTGGCCTGACAGAGTAGAAAAGTCCACAATCAAACATGGTACGGCCGATCCTCGCGATCGGCCACAAAAAATGAAAAGCACCAATCACACGACAAGCGGATCACGTAGTCGTAGCAGGGAGATGCCCTACCATTGTAAAACAATAAGGTGTAAACCATCCTTGACTAATGCAAGCAAAAAGGGGGCCGATTCAGGCAATCGGCCCAAATTATTTTTGTTACCCTCACCTACGGTTTGCCCTGTGTTTACCATCGATTTGACAGGTGACGGAAAGCTAGGGTATGGGTTTACATCTGCTGATGAGCTATAAGAGATCGACATTGGTCCTGGGGATAAGCCACGACCAACATTTATCAGCAAGAAGTTAGACCGAGTGCGGGGATCCGATGATAGCCTGTTGAAAAATATCCAGGCCGCTGGGACTACGAAATGCAGGTTAGACAGAGCATCATTGAGCATCGACTCCGCTTAAAAAGGATTTCGCCATTTCAGCCGAGCACGACAAATGAAGGCGAAATTCGGAAGAAGTCAGGAAAGAGGTCGAGAAAATGTTGACGGCCAAGTTAATCAGGCCATGCAGGTATGCTGAGTGGATTTGTAGTATAGTACCTGTAGAGAAAAAGGATGGCCGGTGGCGTGTTGCCAGAGAATTTCGGGATCTCAATAGAGCTACTCCAAAGGATGAGTATCCGATGCCGGTGGCAGAGACGTTAATCAACGCAGCTGGTCATAAAATCTCGAGCTTCATGGATGGCAATGCGGTTACAACCAAATTTTATGGCTCCGGAAGATATACACAAGGCGTTCGAGTCCCGGTTCATGGGGTTGTTCGAGTATGTAGTCATGACGTTGGATCGAAGAATGCGGCGCCACTTACCAAAGGGCCATGAATTACATTTTCCATGATCCGATCGGCAAGTTGGTGGAAATTTACATCGATGACGTGGTGGTCAAGTCTGATCTGCGGACACTTGGACGATCTTCGGCGTTACGGACCGAACAAGAAAATTCGGACTGGATGAATCCAAAGAAGTGTGCCTTGGGGTCACGGCGGTCGGTTCTTGGGTTTTTGGTCCATGAGCGAGGGATTGAGATCGGCCCGAGAAGTCGAGGAAGCGACGACAATGAAGCCACCTACCACAAAGAAAGAGTCTCTAATCGGCAAGATTAACTTCGCCGAAGATTCATCTCCAACTGTCGGAAGAATAGAACCGTTCATGGGACTGGTGAAAACTAAATCGACGAGGAATTTATTTGGGGCGTAAAGAACGAGCCTTCGACGAGATCAAAGAATATCTGACGAAGCCGCCAGTGTTGGTTCCGCCCTAGCCGGACAGACCTTTCTACATTTACTTGTCAGTAGCTGCCACGTCCATCGCCTCGGTGGTGGTACAAGTTTATGATGAAATGGAGCGAGTCGTGTTTACATAAGCGAAGGATCTTTGGGCCTTGAGACAAGGTATCTGATATCGATAAGTTGTGCCTCTGCTGTTTTCACCGCACTAAGCTGCGCCACATTTTGCTATCGGCGAGATCATCATCATATGCAAATCAGACGTCATAAAGCACATGTTGTCGGCTCCTATGTTGAAAGGCCGTCTGGGCAAATGGATGTTCGCATTATCAGAGTTTGACATCCGGTATCAACCCGCGAAAGCAGTTAAGGGACAGGCGTTGGCCGACCTTATCGCTGAAAGGATCAACACTAACATAGCAGCACTGTCTATAAGAGCGTGGGCTATGTTCTTTGATGGATCGGTTTGTGACGATGGCTGCGGCATCGGCATTTTACTTGTGTCGCCTCGGGGGGCAACATTTTCCTTCTCCATCAGATCATCTACCTCTCGCACCAACAATGTCGGCGAGTGCGAGGCGTCAGGGAATGGAGTTACTCCTCGGCCGGAGCGAGCAATGGAAATTTTGGAGATTCCAAGTTGGTGATTTCCCAACTCACGGAGGAGTACAAGTGTGAGCGAGTCCCTCTTCCCATTATGGTTGCCTTCTTGGTGATGACGATTCCGGTACATAAACTTCACTGGATCCTGATCGCAGAACATAGAGGCAAATGATCTTGCACAATGGCTTCAGGCTACAAGGATGTAGCGAGAGGGCCGATATTGGTCAGTTCACGGAAGTCGACGATCGAGAGCCGATATCTTCAATTACTTGAAGGATTCGGCTCGGGGGGCACCTAAACGGATAAGGTACAAGGCCATGAAGTATGTACTTATTGGGGATGACATGTTTTACAGGACTCTGGAAGGGTTATTGCTCAAATGTCTGGGGACAGCCGAGGCCAATCGGCTCCTTTCGAGGTACACGAAGGCGCCTGTGGAACTCACCAATCGGCTCACAAGATGAAATGGTTGATCAGGCGATCAGGGTTTTATTGGCCCACCATGCTTGAGGACTGTTTCAACTACTACAAAGGGTGTCAAGCATGTCAGAAATTTGGAAAAATTCAGATGGTACCCGCATCAGCAATGAACCCCATCATCAAGCCTTGGCCGTTCCGAGGTTGGGGCATGGATATGATCGGCAAAATCAATCCTCCATCAAGCAAAGGCCACATGTGGATTTTGGCCATCACTGATTATTTCACTAAATGGGTGGAAGCTGTCCCGATGAAATCAGTAAACTCAAAGGATGTTATCAACTTTGTGAAAGAGCATGTCATCCATAGATTCGGGATTCCCCAAACTATCACGACCGATGGAGGTTCGGTCTTTATTTCTCAGGAGTTTAGAAAGTTCTGCGAGGACATGGGGATTAAGCTGATCAGATCATCTCCATACTATGCTCAGGCTAATGGGCAAGCTGAAGCATCCAACCAGAGCCTCATCAAGCTGATCAAGAGAAAAGTCGATGAGCACCCTAGGCGTTGGCACGAGGTTTTGTCAGAGGCATTGTGGGCTTATCGCATGTCATGCCATGGGGCGATTAAAACTTCGCCATACCATCTAGTATATGGACAAGAAGCCGTATTGCCCTGGGAAATTACGGCTGGATCGAGACGTGTCACTTTTCAGGACAATCTAACAACTGAAGAATATGCAACCCTGATGAGTGACAGTGTTGAGGATTTAACTGAGCTCAAGCTGTGGTCGCTTGAGAAGATCAAAGAGAACAAGGCCAAGGTAGCTCGTGCATACAACAAGAAAGTGAGGCCAAAGGAGTTCCACGTTGGTGATCTGGTATGGGAAGCTGTGTTGCCATTAGGGACTAAGGATGCAACATATGGTAAATGGTCTCCGAATTGGCACGGGCCGTACAGGGTTGATCAAGTTTTAAGAGGGAACGCATACATGCTTGAGGAGCTGGACGGCGTGAAATTCCCGGTGGCGGTCAACGGTCAACATCTCAAGAAATATTTCCCAAGCATGTGGGATGATGGACAGTAAAACATGGGGGCCGATACATGAAATCGGCCAGGTAAAAAAGCATGTGAGATGTTGGACAAGTGTGGGGGGGCCGATACTGAAAATCGGCCGAATAAAAAAGCACGTGAGATGTTGGACAAGTGTGGGGGGGCCGATACTGAAAATCGGCCGAATAAAAAAGAAAAATATATAGCCGATGCACAGTCATCGACTCTAGAGGTTCATATATGTTACAAATAGGTGCCAGTATCCACATACAAGCTACTGAAGAAATCTTCATCCTTGCCCGTCATTAGCTGTTTGTTCAGGGCACGTATTTCGATGGGCAATTGGAGATCTAGGTCGCCCTTTTTGAAGAGGGTCGCAGGTTACCGTTTGAGACTAAGAAGTGACCGTTTAGGTTTGCCTGAGCATGTGACCAAGTTGGACTTTGTCAACGTTTTTGGGAAAACCGATATGCATCGACTCTTTGAGCTATGGCTTGGTTGACTGAGTAAACGTAACAAGGGGAAAGCCGATGCGTTGCTATCGGCTTCTGGGGCATCGACCTATTTTGGTTATCGGCAAAAACTCACCGCGACAAGAGCAATCTTCGAGAGAACGGATTTTTCATTTCATTCAGAAGCTGGTTGCTTACAAAAGGGCTGATCGATTACAAAAGGGAGCTTATTGCTACTACTATTACTGCTACTGGTTCCTAATCTAGGCCGAGGTCGTCGTCGCTGTCGTCGCCGCCGTCTTGTGCGCTATCCTCAGCGCTGCTACCGGCGTCGTCTTCGCTGCTTCTTCTTTGAAGCGGAGGGCCTCCTCGTCTTAAATGGCTGGTACTCCTCGGAGAAGGTGTCCTCCTCTTCCTCCTCCTCCTCGGAGGAATCGACGCCGTCCCAGGACATGGCGTCGTCGGTGCTGTCTGCCTCCAGTTCCCCATCAGCAAGGAACTGCAGGTCTTCTTCGCCGTCGGTCAAGGACGCGTCGACCTCTGACCAAACGGCGAAGTCCCAACCCCTCTCGTCCCACCATTGTGGGGCGAGAGTGTTGTACGGCGCCATCGGCGGGTGCTCCGGCGTCGGCTCTCGGTCGCTCATTGAGTTGGAGGTGTGGGAGGACAGGCCAGAGGAAGTAGAGGAGGCCATGGCGAAGAAACAGGGTTTTTTCGGCGGAGGAAGAAGGATTTTTTGGCTGTTGGAGGAGGATGGGGATTGCGAACTGCTTAGATGGATTTAAATAAGGTGAATAGTGGAGAGACGGTTCAATGCCATAGCGGTTTCCCAGAATGTGCTGCCAAAATCGTCAAATCATGCACTGCGAAGGAGTTGAGAAGACAGGGCATCGTGATGAAGGGGTGGCGTGACGATCCTGTTACGCGCGCGATACATCAGCAACGCAACCCGATACAAAAAAAAAGAGGGGAAGAAAAAAAATATATATCAGCAGAGTGGTTTTGGAATTATCATTGCCAAAACCAGGGGGGCATGTGTTATCGCCATATTTTGGCTAAAGAAGGAGATGGGCCGTGATCAAGATGGGCTTGGAAGATGCGTATATTCAACGTGTTGTTGGATCGGCCTAGTGCGTGGATTTGGGCTAAATTGCCCGTGTATCTTGTATCATAGTAGGTTTCGTGTTAGTTTAGGTTCCGTTTCAGTTTAGGTAAAGATAGAGTTGTAGAGTTATTCCAAAAGTAGAGAGTCTCCGGACTATAAATATGTACCTAAGGTTATTGAGAAAAGGAGGACAATCACGTTCACAACAAACACAATCTCGGCCATACACCCCTTGTTCTAGGGTTTCTTTCGGGTAAGTGTCATCTTTGCCTAGATCGCATCTCGCGATCTAGGCGATTTACTATCGTTATTTAGTGTTACTCGTCTTGAAGCCTTGTTGATGGCGAGTAACACTACTATCATGGATTTATTGAGGCTAGCATCGGTGTTTTTCGTTATAATTCTTTGATTTATGCCTCTAGTTATCTCACTACCTTTGCACCTTTTCCCAAGTGCGAGGTAGCATCTTGCTTCATCTTTATTTAGTTGTTTCGATCTGTTATGGTTATGCCTTGTTCGCCAAGGTTTAGTTTGATATCTACGTAGTCGGCCTTACAGACGGATTGAGCGATCCAAGAGTACATAAAGACGTGGCTTACTCGTTTTAGAGAAGTTGTTAGGTAATTAACTTTACGTTGGTTATTAGGCCTCCTCTAGGGTTAGTATTCTTCATCTTTTGTATATACCGGCTCAATTACGTGTAGGGCGTTCGGTTACATGGTGAAAACGTCAACCGTCGTAGATCGATTTAACTTGTAACGATAAAGCAAAACCCCATGTTATCATAAAATCTAATGCGAATCATGGGATAATCGGCTCTAGGAGCCGATTCACGAAACACAGGGAGTCACGGCTCGAATTTTACGTTACTTGTTTACCATGCAGAAATCAATCGAGCAATCCTTCACCTTCGACCAGGTATAGGTCAGGTGGCACGCCGAACCAAGCGCTGCGTCTGGGAGTTTTATGGGCCGTTGCCGAGGGACGAGGCCCACCGATTAAGGAGCCTCCCGGCTCTTCGTGTTGCTCGCCGCTGCCCGCCGGTGAGTTTTGGCAGGCAACACTTCCTTCATCACTTCATCATTTAATGCAATAACTCCCCTCTTCTTTGTTGTTGGTGTTGGAACTGGTTCAGAAACAACCGGTGTTCAGGAGTAATAGGCTCATGTGCATTCAGCTCAGTTGAAGTCCAATCATCATAATTCTTACTTATCTTAGCCATTAATTCTTCAGCAACTGTAGGTGTCCTTTTCCTGAAAACATAATCAGCAAAGCTACCTAGGTAGGTTCTAGAATCATCAGTCATTCCATTATAATAAATATCAAGAAGCTCATTATTAGGCAATGGACATCCAGGATGTGCATGAATCAAGGCACAAAACCTTGTCCATGACTCAGGCAATTTCTCTTCTTCTCCCTGTTTAAAATCAAAAAAGTCTCTGCAAAGCAACATGTCTAGCACTGGGAGGAAAATATTTCTGGAAGAAAGAAGCAATCAAGCAATCAGGGCTATCAATGGAACCATGAGGTAATCTATTAAACCAAGCCCTAGCTTCCCCTTTTAGTGAAAAAGGGAAGATCTTAGTAACAAAGTACTTGCGCATCTTAAAATCATTAGAGTATAAAGCACTCATAGTAGAAATCTCGTTCATATGAGCCACAAAACTCTTTCTCAACAATATCTAAATAAGATAAACCAAGAGAGAAATCGTAATGTTTATCTTTAATATCTACGGGAGAAGTGGCAAACTTAGGATCAGAGGACAACTTAGGCATAATAGTACGTCTAGCAAGGAGACTCTTAATATCACTAGTACCATGTGTGTTTCGGCAGTCTTCAACAAAATCATCAGTGAACTCAAAATAACCATCATTAATATCATAACTCTCACTAGACTCAGGTGAGCTAACATGTGTAACAATGTCTTCACCAGGAGTTTTGGTATTTCCTATACTAGCCATAGTAGCATCTAGAAAAGGACCTAATGAACCACTCACATCAAGCACAGTAGAAGTAACATCATGAGTATCAAAAGCAGTTGGACTTCAAGTAGTAGCAGTGTGTAGCATGAGTATGTGGTGGTGGTGTAACAAGCTTACTTATAACAAACGGTGAATCAAGAGCAGCAGAGGTGTTTAGGACTGTACCTCTTCTTGTAGTGGATGATAAAATAGGGAACTTTCCATCACGATACTTCCCCATGAGGAAAGGAGTATTAGTGAACAATAATAGATCCAAGTGAACTTACAAATAAAGCTATGCTCCCCGACAACGGCGCCAAGAAATAGTCTTGATGACCCACAAGTATAGGGGATCGCAACAGTCTTCGCGGGTAGTATTACCCAATTTATTGATTCGACAGAAGGGGAGACAAAGAATACTTTCAAGCCTTAACAAATGAGTTGTCAGTTCAACTGCACCTGGAAATAGTTCTTGCTCACAGAAGTTTATCAGTAGCAACAGCAAAGCAACAACAACAACAATAGTGAAACAGTAGCGATAGTAACAGTAACGGTAACAGTAGGATTCAAGTGCAGTAGGCATAGGGATGGATGGACGGGCGTTGCATGGACGACTCTAAACATGTAACTTCAAGATATAGGGCATTGCAGATAAATAATAACAAGCATCCATGTACTAAACAATCCTAGGCATGTGCTCCAAATATAGTCATACGTGCTCGCAATGAGAACTTGCACAACATCTTACATCCGGCCACCCGTGGCGGGGCCTCTAGGGAACTACTGGCAATTAAGATGCTCCTTTTAATAGAGCACCGGAGCAAAGCATTAACACTCCGTGAACACATGTGATCCTCACACCATAGCCATCCCCTCCGGTTGTCCCAATTATTGTCACTTTGGGGCCTTTGGATCCGGACAATGATATGTGTACACAACTTGCAGATAAGATCACAAACAATACTATCATAATGATTCAATAATAAGTTCAGATCTGAGATCATGGCACTCGGGCCCTAGTGACAAGCATTAAGCACAACAAGTTGCAACAAAGTCAAATAGCACTAATAGAGATACTAGGCACTATGCCCTAACAGATCTTATTCGATTACATGATAGAACTCATCCAATCCCTACCATCCCCAAGCCTACAGCAGGGTATTACTCACTCATGGATGAGGGAAACATCGTTGGTTGATGGAGATGCGTTGGTGATGACGATGGTGATGATCCTCTCCAAATTCCCGTCCGAAGTGCCGTAACGGAGTTTCGGATCCGAATCTTGGTTTACGGTGGCGGTGGGCGAACTCTTTCGGAAAACTATCGAACCCCTTGGTTTTAGGTCGAAGGCAACTTATAGGCGAGAGGGAGGCCGAGGGGTGCCTGGTGGTGCACCCCTCCGGTAGCGACCAGTGGTGGGCCCGCGCCTGGGGTGGGTGTGGGCCCGCAGGCCTCCTCTCCATCTCGTCTTCTGGCTCCGTGGATCTTCTGGTGAAATATAATTTTTGGCATATTTTCTAGGATTTTTCCTGATAGTTCATTTTTTGCACAAAAACAAGACACCAAGGTAATTCTACTGAAAACAGTGTCAGTCCGTGTTAGTTGTATCCAAATCACACAAGTTTAGAGGAGAAACAATAGCAAAGTGTTCGAGAATGTAGATACATTTTGGACATATGAGTATTCAAGAAGGGTCTACCAAAGATAATAGGACGTGTTTTACTAGCTTCAGAACCAAGTACTAGAAAATCAACATGATATTTGATATTACCACAAAGAACCTCCACATCTCTTACAATGCCAATGGGACAGACTGTCTCTCTATTAGCTAGGTGAATAACCGCATCAATATCCTCAAGCTCATAAGGACCAATTTCATGCATAATTTCTCTGTAAAGCTCATGAAGAATAACACTAGAACTAGCAACAATATCACATAAACCATAATAGCAATGATCACCAATTCTCACAGAAAGCACAGGGACACTAGCCTTTCTAGCTTTTCTAGGATGAGAGACAATATTAGAAGCGTCTTCATAGAAGACAATGTGCTCATCCTCTATATTTTTAGTGACAAGATCTTTCATAATAGCTACCACAGGTTCAATATTTATTTGCTCCTCAGGTTCCACAGTTTTCTTTGCACTTTTGCTAACTACATTAGCTATGATAGAATGTTCCTTTACCTTAGCTGGAAAAGGGATTTTCTCAACATAAGGCTCAGGCAAAATAGGATCAATAGTACAAACTTCAATGCTAGCAGGAACATGGGTAACAATGTCTTTATAAGGAGCATGGTAATTGTCCCACTCCTTTTGGGGAATTTCAATATAAGAGGCAAAGGCCTTAAAACATTTTGCAAGAACTTGAGAATCAAGACCATACTCATTACTAATATCACGGAAGTCATCAGTTTCCATAAAAGATTTAATGCATTCATAATCATAGTTTATACCTGACTTCTTCTGTTGTCATTCTCCCATGCTTCAGTGTTCTCTTGAATACGCTCTAGGAGATCCCATTTAGCTTCTTCCTTCATACGTGTGAATGATCTAGCACAAGAAGCATCTAGTAAATCTTTATCATGAAGAGAAAGCCTAGCATAAAAGTTATTGATAATAATATTGTTAGGAAGTTCATGAATAGGACATTTAAGCATTAGTAACTTCAATCTCCCACAAGCTTGAGATGTACTCTCTCCATCAGGAGGCCAAAAATTATATATCAGATTCCTATCCTTACGAATCTCACTAGGAGGATAGAATTTAGAATAAAAGAGAGGCACTATTTCCTCCCATTCCGTGGATTGTCCATTCTTTAGCAGCTTATACCATTCTTCAGCTCTTTCTTTCAAGGATATAGAGAGTAACTTATTCTTCACCTGTTCAGTTGTGATACCTGCACACTTGACCAACCCGCATAATTCATGGATAAAAAGCAAATGATCACCATGATGGACAGTTCCATCCCCTAAATAATATTTATCCATAACACGATCAACAATATTTGTAGGTATCTTAAAAGGACCCATCTCAACAGGTGGTGGTTCATCTACTACCCTAATAGTGGTAGTAGTTTTCCCAAATAGAAAACCAAGTGGGTTATCCATAATGGAAACAAAGTAACAAACAGAAATAAGAAGCAATACTCACAGTAGATGTTTCCTTTACCAGTTCCACTCTTTAATAACGCTTCACCCCCCAGCAATGGTGCCAGAAAATAGTATTGATGACCCACAAGTATAGGGGGTGTATCGTAGTACTTTCGATAAATAGGAGTGTCGATCCCAACGAGGAGTAGAAGGTGTTGACTAGTGGTATGGAGCAGGAAATCTCTGTAAATACTTAGCAAACGGATTTTTAGGGGTTTTCTGATAAAGCAAAGAAATAAAGTGCAAGTAATAAAGAGAACGAACAATTGTAGCAAGTGTCCCAATCCTTTCTTAGCAAAGGACAAGCCGGTGGAAATAGTTATAAGGACCAAACGTTCTCGAGGACACATGGGAATTCTGTCAATTGCTTTCACTTCAAATAGTTGAGTAGTCTTCTTTGGTTTTGTAAGTGTTGTGTGGGTGAACCTGTGCTAATGTACCGACCTTACTTGGACTAATACATACTTGTGATTAAACCCTCTGCAGGCATCCGCAACTACAGGAAAGCAATTAAGATATAAACCTAACCACAGCCTTAAACTCTGAAATCCTACGCTCCCTTGTGCAATGGTATCCTAACGAGGGTTCAGGTTTCTGTCACTCCGGCAACCCCACAATTAGTATCCAAATACACAATGCATTCCCCTAGGCCCATAAATGGTGAAGTATCATGTGGTCGACGTTCACATGACACCACTAGAAGAATAGCACCACAACTTAAATACTAAACCATTGAATAATATCTTAACACAAATCCACTACTAACAACATGACTTCTCCCATGTCCTCAAGAACTAAACAAACTACTCAGATACATCATATGGATCAAGATCAAAGATGATATGGTGATGGATAACAATTTGAATATAAATAATAATCCAATGGATCCACTCACAAGCATCAACTACAATAGTAATCAACACCGGGAAAGTTTCCCCTAAGAACTATGCAAGTATTCAACACGATTATTACAGCGGGATGGAGTGGTGATGATGGTGCTGGTGGAGATGATGGTGTGGTTGATGATGATGATGATCCCGATGAAGTCTAGATTGATTATGGTGTTGATGGCGACGATCTCCCCTCTCTAGGAAGGAATTTTCTCGGCAAAAATCTGTCTGCCAGAGAGCTCTTTCTCTCCCGGTGCCCCGCAGAGGCGGTGGAATATTTCTGTGGTCGCTCCTCATGTATTAGGGTTTCGAGGAGAAGATATAGGCGAGAGGGCGGAGAAAGAGGTGGGCCAGGTGGGACACACACCCTGTAGGCGCGGCCTAGGGGTGGCCCGCGCCTGGGTGAGGTGTGGGCCCCCTGTGGCCCATCTCCGCCTCCCCTTCTGGCATTCTTCGTCTTTTGGGAAAATATGATTTTCCATAGTTTTTCTGGTATTTTTCTGATCTTCGTGAAATTGCATCAAAACACCTCCTTTTCCATTGGAATCCTAACTCCGGCAGTTCATCCTCCAAGAATCATCCAACATGCAAAAACAGATGAAAAGACATAAGTATCACCTTTTAATGTGAAATATATCAATGAATAGAGGCAAATTATGATATAGAATGGTGATGCAAATTGACATATCAGTGCGGTAGATGGATGTACGTCATGGGTAGGAGGAGCGATGGAGGGAGAAGTTTGGACAAACATATCTCGAATGTTTTAGAAGCCCTAGTTGTCTTGGAGGTCTTCTTCAAACTCAAACTAGACTTTTTCCTAAAACATACAAAGTATAAGTATAGGATTAAGCTAGGCAAACGACAATGTTGGAGGAAAAGAGACTTACACAACAGATGCTGCCTTGGTTAAGGGGATGCCAGATAGTCTTCTTTTCTCCGCCTCCAGGGAGGTGGTGGATTTCTTGGAGACTCCACTCTCCGTCTTCTTATTGTTGCCTCCACCGGCAGCGTCAGAGGCGGATCTCTTCCGCTTTCGCGCCAGCGGGACTTCGTCGTCGGGCATGATAGTGACTTCCTTCATCTTGGGGTCGTAGACTTGGGGAGCCATGCAGGTTCCTCCAATTCCCCCAGCTGTTAAGTGAATCAAAAGTGTTAGATGGACGAACATATTCAAGTCGGAAGAACTGGAGTATATGTCAAAGCAATGTAAATAAGTGAAAATTTAACTTTTGGCACTTCTCGTCCTTGAACATGTCATAGGTGATGGCGAAGCCACACTTGCGGTCCTTCACCTTAACGATGTCTTTGAGGCAGAGTTTGATGGGGTCACTGGAAAAGTTATCCTCGGAAATCTGGAGGGTATCTTTTCTTTCCTTAGTGTAGTGGCACATAAGCTTCTCACAGTGCTGCAGAGGCTGGATCCACCTGATGAACCAGCACATGGCTAGGTCCAAGCCGGTCAGACCCATCTCTACGAGCCACTCAATCTGTCTTACAACGCGGGAGGTCTCGTCGTCGGAGGGAAGGAGGGCTTGTGATCTCCATGTGGGGGCCTCGGCGGCGACCCGTCGACAAAATCCGGATACGATGCTTCTTGGCCAGCCAGCGGGATATCTAGGCCGTAGAAGTACGTCCACTGCCAGTTCTTGTAGGACTCGTGTCCTACAATGTCAAGGAACCGCCGTCCATGCCTAATCTTGAAGCTGATGGTCCCATAGTTCCCGAGCTCCTCTTTTTGCTCACCCCGGCTTCCCTCTTGACGGTGAAGAAGTATATAAACAGATCTAACCTAGGACTAATCCCTAGATATCCATCGCACAGAGCCGCATAGTTGCTAAGTGCGAGGATAATATTGGGAGAGAGGTTATGAGGTTGAATACGGAAGTGTTGGAGGACTTAGATGCAGAAGTCGGACAATGCCATGGAAACACCATGTACCAACTGGGCTTTGAGGTATACTCTCTCACTTGGGGAGAAGGGATGACCTCGCCTGCCGGCGCTGCCCGCCAGACCAGACCCTTCATCGCTGGAAGGTATCCTTCGGTGATCATCTCCTTGATGTCGCCATCAGAGATGTCCGAGCCGCGCCACTCCCCTTTGTGAGAATGAGCCTCCTCTTCCAGCAACTCGAGTACCGCTGGAATATGGTCGCCGCCAGTGGATTCCACCACCGTGGAATGTGGCACCACCACCCCCTCCGGCGGGACGTGGACTGAGCTAGAAGGCTTGGCCGAAGCCTCGCCAGGCGTTGCCATGGATGAATTGCTGCTGCTGCTTGCCATTAGAGAGGAAGAAGTGGATTCAAAGCAGAGGAAGAACTAAGGTTTTCTCTTTGTGCGCGTGATGTGCTCAAGGAGGATTTGGGCTGGAGTAAGAAGATGATGCGAGAGCAAATGAGGGTGAAAAATAATTGACCATCGCAGTTAAAATATATAGTCCCGACATCAAGATTCGTGTAAGATGATCCAACGGTCGACGCGTGGACAGCGCGTGCGCGGAGATTTCGCCACGTTCCCACCGCTGTCGCTCGACGTTTCGAATTTCTCGTGCGGGAAAATCGCTATGATTATATTTCTTGCATGTGTGAGTTACGAGGCGTTGCTAACCTATAGTCTACGCATCTCACTGACATATGCAAACGATCAGTCCCATCTAAAGATTCCGGCAATGCATGGATCTTGCCCGGCTACAAGAAGAGAATGATGGAAGACTCGATGATTCTTCGACTTACGTATTGAAGACGAAGAATATTATGAAGTTCTTTGGAAGACTACAAGATATTGCTTGATGATTTGCCAATATCATCTAAACGAAGGATTAAAATTAAAGAGGCAAGACGGCGCAAGATCTCGGAGTTCTCCAGGGGCTAATATTGGGGATATGCTAAATGAGTACCACCATGGCATGTGTCTAATCCGAATAACCCGGGTGACCCATAGTTGGTAGTAAGACCCATGGCCCGCCGGACTACCCAGTTAGATGGATCCAAAAGGTAGGTCCATGCTGGATAAAGGAAGACTACGATGGAGTCACCGACATACTCAGAGCTTTGGAGTGCAAGACACAAAGACTAGTTAGTACTAGCGTAGGACTCTATAACCTGTTCGGCTAGGACTTTTTCTTGTAACCCTAGGATCTGGCGTCTTTATAAGACGAACCCGTGGGAGCCTTTAGGGCATAACTCAACACATCGATTCACACACCTCGCACAGCAAACTAATCCCTGTAACTCGGCGTATTGCGTTTATAATGATTTATAGCAGGAGTAGGGTTCCGCCACCGTCGTGGGACCTGAACCTGGGTAAGTTATGTTACGTCATACCCGCCAACTTGCCGCCTTCCCCCACTTCTCTAAACACGCACTATATGATCCGTCAACTTGCCGCCTTCACCACGTCTCTAAACACGCACTGTGAGGACCCTTTCGTGCCGTACTCATCGGCAATACCACGACATATTCGGCCCGTAAAAATAAAATGAATGAATGAATGAAATGTTTTTTTTACGTGATGAATGAATGAAATGTAAGTGACACGAGATGTTGGATCTAGATTCATTCATTTGGAGACAGGACTTTCCAGTACGGAGCCTACAAGTCCCACAGCCGCTGGCACTGACTTCCGATTTGGACCGCCGAACCCATTCCATCGCGCACAGGGTTTACAAGGAGCGCCAATCAATCAATTCCGAAAGGCAACCATGGCTTCATCACGTACCAGCAGTTCACCCATCGATGGTAAACTAGCGGCACCGGATGCGTACGCACCGCCTCGGGCCCCCCTGTATTCTCCACCACACTGACCGTGGTAAATTGCTACAGTACACGGGACCGAGACCAATTTACGACGAGCTCCGATCCGGCTTCAATAGACGCGCGCCGTACGCGACATTAATAAGTTCGGGCCTTGATGAGACGAGCGGGCGCGCATACACGCAGATTACTACTACCTCCGTTTGGGATTATAAGTCCCGCGCGGATAACTAGGTTGCCATTTTGAACAACAAAATATACATATTATAGTATAAAAATTATATCATTAGATACCTTAGAGATTATATTTTCTAATGGTATAATTTTTGTAATATATAAATTATATTTTATTGGTCAAATTAACAACCTAGTTATGCGCGTAGGACCTATAATCCCGAACAGAGGGAGTACTACTATACGTGACGTACTTACGTAATTAAAGGCGAGTACGTGCTCCGTGCGACGCAGACGGTGCACCCAGGTCCAGGTGGCCACGGCCTCACGGGTCGACCTCTCGCCTTCCCGTAACAAAAAAATTACTGCCACGACCAGCAGTCCGGCAGCCGCCGCAGCGCGCAGGAGCCAGCCAGCCAGGGGATGCCCCGCCCGCCCAACGGATCCGATCCGACTTTTCAATGCGCCGGGGCGGAACACTTGCGTTCCCGCAAAGCAACATGCGTGCGCGCGACCGGCGCACGGGAGACGTGTACCCTACCCATCCCCGGTGGACGGGGAGACCAGCCACAAGTCTGCGCTTCATCACGTTCAAAAAAACAAGAATCTTCTGAAATCGGAGTAGAGAATGTAAACAAGGAAAATACGGATAAGCAACTACGAAAATACGTTGAATATTTCCGAAAAAAAAGTCGAATAATACTGGGTCCGGTGAGTGAGTGAGTGAGTGAAAATAGTAGCAAACAGTTCTTCACCGTTCTGTTGTGCCCTACCCAGCACATAGTAGACAGCAGTACGGAACCACCATCCCTGACTTGTGATCCCGGCCAATTAATGTGCGAGCTTCCAAACGAATTTCCTCCTCGGTCGGCTCCTGTGAGTAGTAGAAATCCGTTGAACGGACTGTGTGTACCCCCGAACGGGTGTGACGGAATAGCCTACGTACTACGTGCGTACGTACTCGCATTGGGCGCTCAATCTCATGGCACGTACTACTACGTGGTGCCGTGTCAATCGATTCCATCGTCTCTTTTGATTTGGTACACATCGTTGTTACACACAACACAAGTCAGTCATCACTGTGCGCCATTTAAGCTGTTATTAGGTGGTGCGGTTTTTCAAAACCACTAGTGATGGGAGGGAGTACCTTCCTTGTGTACCGCGCGGTACGTTGGCCGGAGGTAAGAGCATGTCTAACATGCCCTTCAAAACGCGCCTACCGCCGTATAATTCCGGCGGGATAGGGGGTGAGCGCAGTTTGGGCAGTCTAGCAGGCCCCGTATTCGGGCTCGCACGTATCGGAGAAATACGGGGGCCGTTAAAACCCTACCGCCGCCCTCTACAAATACAGGGCGTAGGTGCGAGTGGGGGTCGAACCCTTCGCTCGCAACCCTAGCTCCGTCGTGCGCCGCCGCCTCCCCGCACACGTTCCTCGCCATGTCCACACGCCGCAGCAGTACCACGTCGCCCGCCTCCGGATCGAAGCGCTCCCGCTCGCCGGACACACTCGAGGAGGCGTGGCAGCGCCACTGCAAGCTGTCTGCCGCCGGGAGTCGGCGTGCGGCGTGCAGGTACGCCGACGCCCTCTACGTGCCACCGAAGCTCCGCGAGTTCGCGGCGGGCGGGCGCTACTATAAGGCCGATCCGCCGCTCAAGCCGATAAGCGGCGTCGACTTCGACAAATGGCATGCTGATTGGGAGCAGCACCGTCGGGCGAAGGCGGCATGGGAGACGAGCACCAGCGACGGAGGAGCGCCACGATCCGACGAGGAGGCGGAGGAGGGGGAAGACCCCCTCTTCTTGCAGGCGGTGGCCGCGTCCCTGAAGGATGAAGCCGACAAGGAGAGGACGGAGGCAGACGAGAAGGCGCAGACCATCGCCGCCGTGAAGGAGATGGAGGCGCGGGAGGCGGAGGAGAATGCAACAGTCGTCATCCTTGACGACTAGATCGCTTCGTAGAAGTCGTGATCCATTAGGATCGCGCAATTTTGTAAAAATCCATATGTATGATCTACCTATGAAATGATGAACTATCAAAGAAATTTCCTAGGGTTTGCAATTTTCAAATATACGGGGTGAAATACGAGATCTGCTAGACGGAATGGTTCTTGCGTGGACATTTTTTTGATACAGGGTCCTTTACTCGTGTTTTACGGGGCAGAAAAACAGGGGTGTTAGACATGCTCTAAGGGTGTACAAAATCTCAAAAAAGGGTCAAAGTCGCCAAACGCTATTTACATATTACTTTATTTTTCTTCACAAATGAAATCCGAACTTTAGAACTAGTACAAAAATTTAAACTAATCCAAACCGGTCAAACCACTAAAACCGGGTTTGCACGGGCCTAGCCGGAGGATTCTCAGTCACCGTTACGGCATACTACTCGCCGGTAGATCCATGACGGCAACATATATATTTTTCCGTTGCTTTATCCTATTTTTCACTCATGCAAAAAAACATGGAATTGGTGGAGGCATTTCGCTTTCTTCCGCGTGCATTTTTTAAGATATATGTGCCATAAGTTACTTGTATTTAGTAGCAATATAAAGCAAAGAGAATACAAACGGTTGTACCGTTGTCAAATTGTCCTCACCACAACTACCATGCACCGATGTCTTTCGCCGTCGTAGAAGTAGAGCACTCTGCTTTTGATCACCACTTTGGCGCTGAAAAAACCCTTGCCTTAAGAAGCGTTACATGGCCGGTTCATAATTTTTGGGTGCCATGGGGCAACACAACACTAAAGGCCTCTCGATTAAAGTGACAAAGTTAAACTGAGTAAGGGGAGGCGGGCAATGGCCCCCTACTTCAGAAAATTGCTTAAATATATCTTTAATATACTAAAAAAATAGCAGTTTTAGCATAATTAACGTACTTAGTTCTCTATACAATTATATAATCGCTACTTTTGTTACATCCATGATCTTTGGAATCTCAATGAAGACATATGGAACTAGATGTTTCTATTGATCGAACAAACTATTTACCATGATACTTATTACTATTATTTTCTCCTCATGTACACACGTATATACATATGTACCTCTAGAATTAATCACATATTAAAATTGTGGAAGTTATTCATATGCATGTGCAAAAAAATAGTAGAAGAGTAGACATATTATGCCTTAAATTAATAAGAAGATGAAATAGTCTCTACAACATGGACGACGAGGACAACTAGAACCATTGGGAATCGAAGGAGAGCTCCTTGCGGAATGATATAATTAGTTCTCACTAATGAATACTCACAACTTTGTAGAGACACATGAGAGCCGGTATTGTTCTGCCCATTTCGAGAGGCCACAAGAACGATGGTATCAAAAAACATATTTAGAAATACCGGAATATTTGTTGGGACGATGTTGATGTTGTTCCCCGCAATTGAAACAGAATGAGGTATTTCTATGGGTTTCTTAAATAGAACCCGCGCATCCCTATTTTTTATACAAAATTTTGGAATATTTTATCGGAAAAGAGAAATCAGAGTACATATATAATCAGACTACAACTTGGGTCATTTATATTTTCTAGAAATATTCAAGATTGTTGGGTCCGAACACTAGAAGCCAAGTTACCTCTTTGGGGCCTAGGGCAAGCGCCCCTCTGCCCCGTCCTATGGGCCTGCCTTGAGCGTTAATGAGCTGCGATAGCGAGCACCCCTGTAGGACTGAAGCCTCGTAAGGAACATCGATCATAGGATCCCTCCAAACCTCATCTATGCCGAATTTAGGACCAACGCAACCCTCCCCTACATCAAAGTGGCTCAACAGCCGTCAGCACAAAGGGCATCCCATCCCCGCTGCCACGCCAAGACACAACGCGATGTCGATGCCACTCCAACAGATTGGACTACACAAGCCTCTCACCGGCGCCACCAACGCCTGCGACGAGCAAGAGCAAGGGCCAAGAGACCATTATTCCTACTAGCACCATCGGCATCTTCCCCACCACGAGGTCGATAGAGGAAACTCGAAAACTAGGACTGGACACACGTACAAGCAAAACCCTAGAAATCCAGGACGACGGTTGAAGGGGAAGGGGAGGGACTGAATCGCCGGGGAGCGACCCTCGACATGGAATCGCCTTCTAACGCCCTCCTGCATGCGGTTAAGTCAACGAAAGGACCTTTGGATAACCCACTCGGTCTTCCGGGTGCGTATACCGCTAACGTAGAAACTACAGCTCTCGAAAGCTCTTACCGTGCGACAAACACACGGAGGTGTACGAGTAACCGGGATGAATTCTAAACATTCGAGCATCCGTAGCACTTGGCGTTATTTACTGCCCCACGTATGTACAGCTGCGCGGACGATAACTGCCATCGGTCGCTCGGAATTTTTATACTACGTTCAGGACATGGAGTAGCAATCACCGTCACCGCTCCACACCATCCATGGAATGGAAGGAACAGAGCAATGAAGCGGATGCGGTAGAAGTAGGACTCTGATTAGACTACGGGAGGGAGGGAGGTCTTACTGTATTTGCTTCGATGTGACTCCTGTAGCGTTCCCTAGTGCTTGGTACTGTAGCGGTGCTCTGCTGACTGGTCTGACGTCTTCACGAGCATTAAATGCTGTTACGAGCCCACCAAATGGTGGATAGGAAAACTCGGGTGATGAGAGTGTGACGGGGAAAAATATCTGTTTCCGTTCGCAGCAACGTGCGCGACCCTAAAAAAAATTACTAACCAAGTGAGGGCCAAAATATAATATTTCTTTCGATCCATATTAATTGACTTGGATTTGTTAAAATTTAAATAAATGTAGACACTATTTCGTATATAGATTCATTCAAAATTTGACAAATCAAAGTCTAATATGGGCCGGACTAAAGGCTCTATTTGTGCAAAAAAAAAAAACAAATACGAATAACTCATAAGCATATAAAAATTGCTAATCTTGACTAAACTACTGCCTCTATCCCAGTTTATAAGACTTACGCGTATACCTAGGTCGTCCGCATGAGCCATATAATATGAATTGTATAATATAAAAATTATACCATCAGAAAATATAACATTAAAGCTTCTACTAATATAATTTTTATCATATGTATCTCATGCTAAGTTGATTAATTTGTCAATCTAGGAATACGCGCAAGTCTTATAAACTGGGATGGAGGGAGTATTCTAAACAGCTGGTTTAAGAAAAGGATTAATAGTCCCATGTGATCACCAGCGTTGAGATATGTGCCAAACTAGTTTAGCTTTGCAGAACGCTAATCTATGATGAATTATTAATTTGAATGTAGGATATAAAGTGTCATATATGAAGGTGTGAATAGCGAACACAGAAGGATTTTGTGAAGTTGCTTTTTGTTTTTTACTTTTCCAATGTATATTCTGTTTGAACGGTCAACACACAAAAGAAGACAGTATGTGACATTTTAATTTATAGTTTCTTTCAAAGTATGAAACATGCTAACAAAGAATAGTGCAAACTCTCTCTCCACTTATCTTGTCATGTGCGTAACTTCTTATTGTGAGCATAATTAATTAAAAAGTTTCTTTTTTCTTGCGGAATTCCACCGATCTATTAATAATCATCAATAGTAGAACAAATAGGCCTAAAGGTAATAAAAATTATAAATAGGACGATGGACCATCTAACGACGACTACAAACACTAACACGAGCCAAAGGTGCACCGCCGTTTGGCCATGTAAAACTGAAAGAGAGGAAAGCTAATCTTGAATATGATATGGTATGCAAAAAACAGTTAAGTTGTGTGAGGACAAAATTAAAATGTAAAAAATATAATATTCTAAGGTAATAAAAAAATATAAATAGGTCGATGAACCACCTAGCGATGACTACAAACACTAACACGAGCCGAAGACGCACCGCCGTTTGGCCATGTAAAACTGAAAGAGAGGAAAGCTAATCTTGAATATGATATGGTATGCAAAAAACAGTTAAGTCATGTGAGGACAAAATTGGCGCACAATCCAATAGCTCACGACCAACTTGCATAATCACTTATATGCTTGAAACGAAAACATTTGAAACACTCGTTTCTCACTTACAGAAAACATAAAAAAATCTCATTGTTGAAAGTAGGTCATTAAGAAGTTTATGTCGAACAGGTCAACAGAATCATATCATAATCAGAAATAAGACCATGACCATTTGTGACATGTGTAAAAAAAGAAGAGATAGGTGAAGGAACCGTATGCTATTCACATATTGTTTTCTTTTACTCCGTAACATGGATATATTATCACCATGAGTAGTAGCTATAAAATGGACAGTTTTTTTGGTGAAGAAATTTAGTAAATACAGCAGATATAAGCTAACATATGCCCATTAGGTTTATTTTCTAATAAAAACTCCCACATGTTAAACTTGTTTTTAGTACTACTATATTCACAAAGGCGAAAAAGGATGCAACGGTCCTATGGTCGGACGATCAGCTGTCCCTCTTGTCCTCTGCTGCGTTGTAGCCCCATTAATACATGTGACCACGGTAGCAATTAAACAACCCATTAACTTCGCATTCTTTAAAGACACTCTTCAGATTGAATGCTCCGAACTGGTTTGGTTTGGTAGCCTTCTCGTTTTAATTTTCCGAAGTCATAATGATTGAACGGTACTCTGATGGCCGGGTGCCGACTGCTGACGCTGCACACGCAAGCAAGCTCAAAAACTAAAACAGCCTAGTACAAATGTGTCCTTTTGGACTGTTAAACATTCGAGTTTCGTATTTATGGTGGACTGTTAAAATAAAATATAGTATCTGGTTGTAAATTGTATGCACCTAACCATTTCATCCATCTGTCCGAACTGGTAGAAAGATCTGGGTAATATGCTTTATTAAAAATAATCCCACTCGTGTCTAGGCTACTTTAGTCCTAATAACGGGTTTGATGTACACCACGTAATCCTTTTTTTAATATTGCGTGAGCATGCTTTTAAACTTGAGACATCTTACCTCTGATACCATATTGAATTCATGCACTAGGCAACTCAACAGAAAATCCGACCAAATGGATGAAATGGTTAAGTGCATACAACTTGAAACCAGAGGTTCAGGGTTGAATACCGATTGACGCAATAAATATTTTTCGTATTTTCCCGCCTCCGTTTGGATGTGAAGACTCTAGAATGGGTATTAGATGTGAGGGGGAGTGTTAGAGTATATAATGACCGACCATCTCTCAATGTGATATTAGATCCAAGAGGTTTAAGTTCAAGACACTGTCCACAAAGGTTTTGAGAATGTCGAATTAGCCTTGCCATGTGTAGCTCCACATGGGCCAAGAGGCCAGAATGTGGCAAAGACAAAGTTTTTTGTCTAATTTCCAAATCGAGCCATGGTTTCTTGTTGATGCAGGTAGTGATGATCTTGGAGTATTGGAGCTAAAAAAATCAAAAAAAAATTAATAGCCCATGCTAGTCAGGGGCAATAAGCAGAGCACTATTGAGTTAACTAGCCAAACACATACTACTCTGAAACAGCAATAGTTAAGGAACCAAAGTACACCGTTTGCTGCAGTTGATTTCCTTTCCCGGGCCTGCGGCGACATTTCTCATTTACTCTGCTCCGTGCAAAGGGAGATGCAGCAAATCTGCATTCACTCCGCACGATCAATGTTTTACTGAACAAAACCAGGATGCGGCTAGTAGTACCACGACACTGGCTTCGCGAGTACCGAGGGACTTATGGCGCGGCGCACTCCATAATGGTTCCGATCCCGCGGCGTCCCATCTGTACAGGTAACAACGGTTAGCCGTGGCGCGCGTCATCAATCAAGATCCATGCCGGCCGGCCCGGCCCGAGCTGGGGGAGGAGGAAAACCATCCAATCCACCGGCCACCGCAGTCGCAGCGCATTGATGGATCCTGCCTCTGATCCGAAGTGTCCGTCCACGGCGGGACGGGATACGCGATTAAAGCCTCGAGGCCGCACGGGCCGTACGAGGGAGGGGAGAGGCTCGGCGCCGCCCGCGGCCGGATGGCCGGCGGGCCGGCCGGGGTCATTTACGACGGACGAGCAGGTACGTACGTATCCGCCATCATCGCCGCCACGGGTACCTCGTGATGGCGAGCAGAGTCTGTGTCTGCGTGGTGTATCTACTCCGCTGGTGGCAGCAGTACCGGGATGACCATTCACTGCTCTGGCTCTGCGTACGGCGGCGAGGGAGTAATGGAGCGGCAGTGGCGCCATTGCAACTGACTGCCCGGCGCTGTTGCGGGCTTGCAATGCGGAACAGTGGAGCGAGACCACCACCCAGGCCAGACGAGGGACCCCGCTCGTACGCTAGCTGCGCAGTGCTGCTGTCTGCTGAGATTAACGGGGCCGGCCTGAATCGCGCTCGCTGGGTGGGGCTGTGGTGGTGGTGGGGTTTCCGAACTTCCAATGCGGTGGGTGCAGGCCCATGTGTGCGAAGCTCTTATGTTTTTGGGTTGGATCGGACCCAGGTGCTTTCCCACCAAGATGGCCCATGGCGAAAAGATAAGTTCGTGGGGAATCAGGCCGTTATGCCAATGTGTCGGCTGTAACAGGTAAGAAGGCCTAAGGCCTAGAGTAGTGAGGTAGGCCATTTCTAATGGGCTGACCAAGTTCAAGTTCTGAGACGACAATGCCTTGGGCCTCCTCGTGAGGGAGCTCCTATAAAGAATACCGCACACCCTCTTTGTAGCATTAGGTCAGGCCCAAAATCGCAGAGATCTTAATTCTTAAAGAGAACTAAACTCCTTGGAATTGAGCTCTTGTGGTTGCTCGAGAGGTGTATTTGGATAGGGTCTAATGGTGTGGCGCACAGGTCCAAAACAAGATTTATACTTCATAAAAAATAATACTTCAAATTAATATGACGTATTAAGTGGACAAACAATTTCAATTTTCAATTGTTTCCTCATGTATTTTTTTTTGAGAAACACAGTACAAACGCATACGCTCACAATGCGTACATACACTTGCCCTATAAATACACGCACGCACACCCAATCCCCATGAGCACCTTCGAGAGACTAAGCTGACGGGTCTTGAGATTGATGAAGTCATCATAGAAGCCTCGCTATCGATGAGAACGTCGTCACCCACTGAAAGAATATTCCATTTTTATGAGACAGGGGAACCTTGTGTTGGAATTTGAGGTATATTTGATGCTGGGCTTTTGGTCCATAACAAATACAAATTCTGAAATTCTCTTTGGCCCATTACTATGGCAGCTCATGTGTGTGCTAGTGGTGCCAAAGTTTAGTCCCACATTCCTAGTGGAAGGGGAGTTGGACCATCTTATATAATAGAGAGTTGCACCACTTACTAAGGTGTGAGAATAAGATAAGCCCTCACGCACTCCTCCTCCGATGGCGCCTGCCTCGCCTCGTCAGGATGCGCGCGCGGGGTTGCGGGCTTTTATTTTGCTGATTGAGAAAATTAATTGTGTATTAACTATGAGTCATTAATGCATCATTATGGACGCGTTAATCAACCAACCGTTTCTACATCGTGGGATGGTACTGACTCGGTCATGGGTTGTTGCCCATGTCCTACCCGACCCGCACTATATAAACAGGCAGACGCGAACCCTAGCCGTCACCAGCAATTAGATTGCATCTGCCTACCAGAGCATCGCCGTTCCACCTCTCTGTGCTGCTCTCTGCTACTCCATCCCGATGGCTCTGTGCACGGCCGTCCGGGAGAGCAGGCCTCCGGAACCCCGTCTCTCTGATCCTGCACCGGGAGAGAGGCGATAAAGTTTTTGGGGAGCGTCTAGGCGCGACTGCTCAAGCTCTTCTTTGTTCGGCATCGTCGACTCCATCGTCATGTCTGACGACGCTTCCAAGCAGGCTGCTGCTGCTACCGCTGGTGGCGGATCCTCTTCTGTTGCGCCGTTGGTCATACCATCGATAAACTCGTACGTGTTCTTTGCCCTCCTATTATTTCCTATGATGATTACTAGTATTGCAGTATGCGTAGATGTGCTAGGTTTTCACTTGCCTGTATGGTGTATGTCTACTATGCGTATGCTAGTTAGTCTTGAGAATTGTTCTGTCATGATTTACACTTGGATTAAATTAATACGAAAACTGCTAATTATTTCAACAATCCAAAAACCTTATTTTAGGCTGTTTTCGAGTCAAGGCTTTGTCGTCTGTCTGAAACCAAACTCGTTTACGGGTGCGCACTTTAAGCGCTGGAAAACCAAGTGTACCCTCTGGCTGATGGCTATGGATGCCTTCTGGGTATCGGCTGGTAATTCTGAAGGAACCATCACTCCTGAACAGGAGAAGACGTTCAAGGAGACCACCATATTCTTTGTGGGTTGTGTCATAAGCGTCATTGGAGACAAGTTGGTGGATGCATATTTACACATGCGCAATGCCAAAGAACCGTGGGATGCACTCGAAGCAAAATTCGGTGCTACTAATGCTGGCAGTGAACTGTATGCCATGGAGCAATTTCATGACTATAGGATGGTTGAAAACCGTTCTATCGTTAAACAGTCTCATGAGATTCAGCGTATTGCAAAAGAACTTGAGCTCCTGAAGTGTGCGTTGCACGGCAAATTTATTGCGGGATGCATCATTGCAAAGCTTCCTCAATCCTGGAGGAGTGTTGCCACTAACCTCAAACACCAGAGGCAAGAGATGTCTGTTGAGAATCTCATTGGGTTTCTGGACCTTGAGGAAAAGGTAAAGGCAAAAGACGCACACCCAAAGGGAGCCGAGGCACCCCAGTCAAGCGCCAATGTGGTGCAGAAGAACTTTCACAACAAGTTCAAGGGGAAGACCAAGTACGTTCCTACTACCAACTTCAAAAAGAATAAGAAGGACAAGTCACAGGATCCCTGCTTTGTGTGCGGCGAGGTTGGACATTGGGCTCCAAACTACAAGCGGCGCAAAGGAAGGAAGAATCCAAATGGACAGAACTCTAAGTCTGTCAACGTGACTATGAGCAACAATGATAAGGGTGCATCCGGGTATGGTAATTTACATATTGTTTTGTCAATTTGTCAATCTACAGATTGGTGGATCGATACCGGTGCTAATATTCATGTGTGTGCTGATATCTCTTTGTTTTCTTCTTATCAGGTCACAAGAGATCTCTCCATCTTGATGGGAAACGGATCGCATGCTTTTGTTCGTGGTGTTGGCACGGTGGATCTGAAGTTTACTTCGGGAAAGATCGTGCAGCATGTGCCCTCAATAAATAAGAATCTCGTTAGCGGCTCCCTTCTTTGCAAAGAAGGTTTTAAGTTGGTATTTGAGTCCACTAAAGTAGTCATCTCTAAGTATGGACAATTTATTGGTAAAGGTTATGAGTGTGGCGGTTTGTTCCGTCTTTCCCTATCAGATTTTTGTAATAAGGTTGTGAACCATATTTGTGTCCCTGGCAATGCTACCGATATTTGGCATTCACGGCTTTGTCACATTAATTTTGGTTGTATGACGCGACTAGCTAAGATGAATTTAAGTAGGAGTTTCACTTTAGCCAAAGGCTCTAAATGTCAAGAGTGTGTTCAAGCTAAGCAACCGCGCAAGCCTCACAAGCCTATGCAGGAAGCAAGAAACTTGGCACCACTGGAGCTTATACATTCAGATCTATGTGAGATGAATGGTGTATTGACTAAAGGTGGAAAGAAATACTTCATGACATTGATTGATGATTCTACTAGATTTTGCTATATATATCTTTTGAAAACTAAAGATGAGGCTCTACACCACTTTAAAAACTATAAGGCAGAAGTTGAAAATCAACTTGAGAGAAAGATTAAGAGAGTCCGATCAGATCGTGGTGGAAAGTATTTCTCTAATGAGTTTGATTTTTCTTGTGCGGAACATGGCATTATTCATGAGAGGACGCCTCCCCATTCTCCCCAATCTAACGGGGTTGCCAAAAGGAAAAACCATACTCTAACAGACTTGGTTAACGCCATGTTAGGTACTTCGGGTTTATCCAAGGCATGGTGGGGGAGGCGATATTGACATTATGTCATGTCCTGAACTTAAGTTTCCACAAAAGACAATGAAACTGCTCCCTATGAATTATGGGAGAAGAGGAAGCTAACATTCTCATACTTACGTACTTGGGGCTGTTTGGCAAAGGTGAATTTGCCAATTCCCAAAAAGCGTAAACTAGGACCAAAGACTGTAGACTGTGTCTTTCTTGGCTATGCTCATCATAGCGTTGGATACAAATTTCTAGTGGTGAAATCTGAGGTAACTTACATGAAGGTCGGTACAATTATGGAGTCTAAGGATGCTACATTCTTTGAGGATATTTTTCCGATGAAAGATATGCCTAGTACATCTAGACAAGAATTTGTTGAAACTCCTGAACCTGCCATTCCCATGGAATATTATGAACGAGCATATGATGAAATTCCTAAGGAGGTAGACAATGAAGTTCCTGTAAGGAACAAGAGACAGAGGACTGCAAAGTCCTTTGGTGATGATTTCATTGTCTATCTCGTGTATGATACTCTCATTTTTATTTTAGAGGCTTATGCATCTCCTGATACAGACTACTGGAAAGAAGATGTTCGTAGCGAGATGGACTCCATCATGGCTAACGAAACTTGGGAGATCACTGATCGTCCTTATGGGTGCAAACCTGTAGGATGTAAGTGGGTGTTCAAAAAGAAGCTTAGGCCTGATGGTACGATTGAAAAGTACAAGGCTCAGCTTGTTGCAAGGGTTATACCCAAAAAGAAGGTGAAGACTTCTTTGATACTTATTCGCCTGTGGCTAGATTGACCACTATTCGAGTTCTACTCTCATTGGCTGCCTCTCATGGTCTTATCGTTCATCAAATGGACGTCAAGACAGCTTTCCTTAATGGAGAGTTGGATGAGGAAATTTATATGGATAAGCCAGATGGTTTTGTAGTAGATGGTCAAGAAGGCAAGGTGTGCAAGCTATTGAAGTCTTTGTATGGACTGAAACAAGCACCTAAGCAATGGCATGAGAAGTTTGATCAAACTTTAACATCTGCTGGCTTTGTTGTAAATGAAGCCGACAAATGTGTATACTATCGCCATGGTGGGGGCGAAGGAGTTATACTTTGTTTGTATGTTGATGACATACTGATTTTTGGGACAAATATTATTGTCATCGAACAGGTCAAGAGTTTCTTGTCTCAAAGTTTTGACATGAAAGACCTTGGAGAAGCTGATGTTATTCTAAACATTAAGCTGCTGAGAGATGAGAATGGCAGAATTACACTTCTGCAATCTCACTATGTGGAGAAGGTGTTGAGTCGCTTTGGCTACTCAGATTGTACTCCTTCGCCGACACCATATGATCCTCGTAAGATGCTTCGAAAGAACAAAAGAACAACTAGAGATCAGCTGAGATACTCTCAGATAATTGGCTCGTTAATGTATTTAGCTAGCGCAACAAGGCCTGGCATTGCGTTTGCTGTGAGCAAACTTAGCCGGTTTGTTTCCAATCCGGGAGATGATCATTGGCATGTTCTTGAGAGAGTAAGGGTAAATCAAGTTATGATATTCACTATACCGGAGACCCTGCGGTACTTGAAGGGTATAGTGACTCAAATTGGATTTCTGATGCTGATGAGTTGAAAGCCACAAGTGGATATGTATTCACTCATGGTGGTGGCACTGTTTCATGGAAGTCTTGCAAGCAGACCATCTTAACGAGGTCAACAATGGAAGCAGAACTCACAGCACTAGATACAACTACTGTCGAAGCAGATTGGCTTCGTGAACTCTTGATTGACTTGTCGGTTGTTGATAAACCTGCGTCGTCTATTCTTATGAACTGCGACAATCAAACTGTGATCGTCAAAGTGAGTATTTCAAAGGATAATATGAAGTCATCAAGACATATAAAGAGAAGATTGGTATCTGTTAGAAAATGAGAAACTCCGGAGTAATAGCATTGGATTATATCCAAACAGCTAAGAATCTAGCAGATCCCTTCACAAAAGTTCTATCAAGAAATGTGATAGATATTGCATCAAAGGAGATGGGTTTGAGACCCACATGAGTTACCGTGGTAGTAACCCAACCTATGTGATCGGAGATCCCGTGAATTAGGACCCGGGGAAACAAGCCACTGGCTAACTATAGGAGAGTAACTTTTATTAACCCACTCCGCTGAAGATGCATTACTCTCACGATCTGTATGGCAGGTTGACTTAGTCTTAATGTGTTCATAGGCTTGTATAAGCCAAGATGCTATCCTACAGAGCACTCTTGAAATAACGCACATATGTGAGCCCGACTGCTGGTCACAGTCTATGAGATAGGGTAATCTCTAGGGAGCTCATGAAAAAGGCCAGGAGTGTGACTTATATGCTCCACCCGAGGGGTAGCCTTCGGCAGCCTAGTATCAGTATGACATTAGGTGAAACTCATTTACACAAAACTGGAAATTCAAGGCTTAGTCCATTGACAGTTGTTGATGAGTGTAGTCTAATGCTCTAGGTGGAAGTTCAACTTAACAGTCTCCACTAAAAAACGCTGGTATATCAAAACAGTGATTTGGAACAGAATGATGTGATGTGCCAATGAGACTTTGTGGGGGATTGTTGGAATTTGAGGCATATTTGATGCTGGGCTTTTGGCCCATAACAAATACAAATTCTGAAATTCTCTTTGGCCCATTACTATGGCATCTCATGTGTGTGCTAGTGGTGCCAAAGTTTAGTCCCACATTGCTAGTGGAAGGGGAGTTGGACCACCTTATATAGTAGAGTGTTGCACCACTCACTAAGGTGTGAGAAGAAGAGAAGCCCTCACGCACTCCTCCTCCGACGCCGCCCACCTCGCCTCGCCACGCCTTTCCTCGCCTCGTCACGACGCACGCGCGCGCCGCGGGTTGCGGGAATCTCGCCGAGCCGAGCTTTATTTTGCTGATTGGGAAAATTAATTGTGTATTAATTATGAGTCATTAATGCGTCATTATGGAGGCGTTAATCAACCGACCGTTTCTACATCGTGGGCTGGTACTGACTCGGTCATGGGATGTTGCCCATGTCCTACCCGACCCGCACTATATAAGCAGGCAGACGCGAACCCTAGCCGTCACCAGCAATTAGATTGCATCTGCCTACCAGAGCATCGCCGTTCCACCTCTCTATGTTGCTCTATGCTACTCCATCCCGCTGGCTGTGTGCACGGCCGTCCGGGAGAGCAGGCCTCCGGAACCCCGTCTCTCTGATCCTGCACCGGGAGAGAGGCGATAAGGTTTTTGGGAAGCGTCTAGGCGCGGCTGCTCAAGCTCTTCTTTGTCTGGCTTCCTCGACTCCATCGCCATGTCTGACGATGCTTCCAACCAGGCCGCTGCTGCTACCGCCGGTGGCGGATCCTCTTGTGTTGCGATGTTGGTCATACCATCGACGAACTTGTATGTGTTCTTTGCCCTCCTGTTATTTCCTATGATGATTACTAGTATTGCAGTATGCGTAGATGTGCTAGGTTTTCACTTGCCTGTATGGTTCATGTCTACTATGTGTATGCTAGTTAGTCTTGGGAATTGTTATGTCATGATTTACACTTGGATTAAATTAATGTAAAACTGCTAATTATTTCAACACCTTGTTCCTCCACCTAGTAGTTAGGGTTAGGGTATTTTTATCGTAGTGTGCTGTTGGGGTGGTGGGAGCGGCACCCGGACGAATAAATTTGCCTCATCCCTACTCCCACACCGGCGCTGATCTTCATGGTTGCGCCTCGGAGGTGATGGCAACGTTTGCTGTTTGGTCTTTCAGATCGACAGTTTGGTCTTCTCGTCGTTCTTCAGATCTGGCGAGATCTGTTTCTCGTTGTGTTGCTGGCGCTCGTCGTTATCCGTGATGGCGCTGGCGGCCGGGATGATGTGGTTTCTCTGGAGCAAGGATGTTGGTCCGGAGGTGGTGGACCTGCCTTTCTCCTTCGACTTCACCGACAGGAGGCGACAGATCTTGGTCCAAAACAGCACGGGGATGTCCTTCGGTCGACGTGCCATAGCAACATGTGCCTCACTGTGTGCAGCAGGCCTGTTCATCGACTCACAAAGCCTCGGTGGCGATGCTGATTTTTTGGATCTTGCAATGGTGGAGGCTCGACGTCTCTTTCGGCGTTCGTCTTGGCGGCGCTGGAGATTGGCGGAGGCAGCTAGATTCGGTGGTTGCAATAAAATCTAGGGGTCGTTTTGTATTTCTCGATCTCTTAGTTTTTTATCTGCAGTGTTTTCAGGATAATCATTTTATCCCAGTCTGTCTTTTAGTGTCCACATGTGTTGCTTCATGTAACTTGATTTTCAATTAATGAAATATGTTGTTGCTCTCAAAAAAGCGTCAAACTTGGGGTTTGAACTCTGGAAGGCTGGGGGTACCACTGCCCTCCTAACCATCCAACCATGGTTTGATTCATCTTTCCTCGTGTATTTTTATTACATGACTGCTTTAATTACAAGATAGTTTAATTACAGGAGAGAAATGATGATATAGGAACAATGATTTAGAAGCATTAACCATGCTTAGACTTATAAACGTGAAATATATGATTTAAGCTTTTGAATTGGGTCTCTTGGTTGTCACAATTATGTCCTTTTGATTGGGCCCCAGCTGTCGGCGTGTAACCGCTAAGAAATGGAAGTCGTCGTTCCGTGCGTGCCTTTTGTGTCTTGGTATTGCAGCGGGCCACATGTAGCCGCATGTATTCTACGTGGAAGGATAAAATGGGGAACATGGTCGATCCATTGCTTCTTTGGCCGTATAGTCTCTCTCTCTATTGTTCTTTTTGATGTGGCAGTGGTTTCCTTTGCATTATTGTGACCTTTTGCTTCTTCGTCTTCTAACCTTCGTCGATGCGTGATGGTTCTTGGTGCGTCCGCTGCGCCCATGCGTGTTCTCTGGGGCAACCTCCTCTTTGGTTCGTTTTCTCTGCTCCCTGCTCAGCGATTTTCTTCAGTGTTGTAGGGGCCGGTTCCGGTAGGACGGGTCATGGGGCGTGATTTGTTTTATGGGCGTGTGTGTGATGTGAATATATAGTGATCATCATTACGTCGACTGGCCGTTGGTCGAGAACGGTGCACAGGTGTGCGGTCGGTTTGCATATTTAGGGATGCGTGAGAGCTCTTGCCAGCCTCCAGCATACAATGAACAAGCCCATGACATACGAACCAAAACAAGCCACAACGGATCGAATATGAATATATCATATATATATACTTAATAAAGAGAACACTCCTGCATATAATTTAAAAGCAATTAACAGAGGACGGCGCTGCGGAGCGCGCTGGGTTCATCTAGTACTTTATATCTATCCGGTCTTTTAGTCTGTTTTTGGGTTTCCATCTGGTTTTCACGATTTTCTGATGGGTTTTTTGTTTTTGAAAAAAATTCAAACCTTTCAAGTCCGAATAATTCTTAATTTGAACAATTTTAGATTTAAATAATTTTGAATTTAAACATTTTTTTATTTGATTAATTTTAAACTTTGAACAATTTCAAATCTAACTATTTTTTGAATCTGAACATTTATCATTCAATTTTTTACAAAAAAAAGTAAACTAAAAAAAGAGAAAAAATTGTAAAAGTAACATTTATAAAACATTAAAAACAAGAAAGAAAAGAAACGGAAAAGGGTAAGCAGCCGACATGGCCGGCCCATAACACACGCGCGGTACGCGCCGACCTTTTCGGCATATAAGCTTTCCCTCCTGGTGATGCGAACAACTCCTTTTTAGGTAGTTTATGTCTTTATGTTATGTTTCTTTTTAAATGGATATTGAGTCTTTGCATCAAATGATGTACGCAATCGTTTATAATAGATTATTCAATAAAATTTTACACAATGAATACAAACATCAATCTCTAGCCACCATACTAGAATCAACTATTGCTATAACTACGAGATAGATGAAGGGGTTGACACTATTGTCCTGATCTCACGCCTACCTATATCATCTAAAAATTAAAATCCTCACAAGTAGCCCATCCGCGAGCTAGGATCCTAAGTACGACAAAACCTTAGCGAAACCATCTTCAATACTGCGATCAACGCATTGACCATGTCAGGCATGCCGTCGATGCCACCACGCCGCTAGACAGAGTCACCATATAGCACGCATACATCGCCACCCGACCTTTGACCCCACTGTGCCACGTGTCGAGATCCTATGTCGCTGATATGTCGTAAACGTATCTATAATTTTTAATGGTTCATGCTTATTTAGTATCCACTTTGCTTTGTTTTGTCTACACTTTAAGGTATTTTTATATTTTTTTAGGACTAACCTATTAACAAGATGCCACAGTGTCAGTTGTTTTTAGGTCCAGAAAAGCCAGGAAATGAATATTTTCGGAATTGGACAGGACAAAAGCCAAAGTCAATATTTCACCGAGGAGAACACGGAGTCAGATGACAAGACGGAGGAGGGCCTTGAGGGGCCCACACACCCTGGCCACGCGGCCAGGCCTGGCCCGCGCCTGGGGGGTGCGGCCGCCTCGACACCCTCTCGGTCTCCCCCTTCGCCTATAAGAAGCCCCCGATACCTAAACCCTAAGGACCCGATCAGATCTCCACGCAAAAGTTTGTAGCCGCCGCCACCATCGTCCCTAGATCGGGGATCTAAAGCTCTTCCCGGCACCCTGCCGGAGGGGAGAGATCATCCCGGAGGCCTTCTTCATCACCATGCCAGCCTCCGGTATGATGCGTGAGTAGTTCCACCTTGGACTATGGGTCCATACAGTAGCTAGGTGGTTGTTTCTCCTCCTTTGTGCTACCATATTTAGATCTTGTGAGCTCCGTTCATGATCAAGATCATCTATTTGTAATCATACATGTTGCGTTTGTGGGGATTCGATGGATATTGAGATTACTATGTCAGATTGGTTAATGATTCTATCTTATTGATTCTATCATTTCTGTGTTGTTTAAGATCTTGCATGCTCTCCGTTTCTAGTAGCTATTTTGGTCAAGTAGATGCTAGTGACTTCAAGAGGGAGTATTTATGCTCGATAGTGGGTTTATGCCTCTATTGAATCTGGGGAAGTGACATAAATCTCTAAGGTTGTAGATGTGATGTTGCTACAAGGGAGAAAACAACAATCTTTTTTCATGGAGCAATTGTATTGTTTACTTTATGCACATTGCTTAAAGCAGTTATACGTTGCTTGCAACTTAATACTGGAGGGGGTTGGGATGATAACCTAAAGGTGGATTACTAGTCATAAATGCAGTTGGATGGCGGTATATGTATATTGTTGTAATGCCCAATCGAATCTCATAGGATCATGAATGTCTAGTATTGTATTGTTATGTCTTGATCAGTCCTGTCAATTGCCTCGCTATAATTTGTTTATTCAACATGTTATGTTATTTATCTTAACGAGAACACCTCTAATGAACTGTGGACCCCGATCCAATCTTTACCATTAATACATCTTCCACTGTTACTGAAAGGATTGTATGGGCACCTAGAGGGGGGGTGAATAGGTGCTACTTCAATTTTTCTTATTTTTCAAATTAGGGTTTGACAAGAAAGGTAAATTCTCTAGATTATACAACTAAGGTGAATTTACCTATATGTCAAACAAGCACTAACTAGCACAACACTAAGCAAGAACAAGTAAGTAAAGTGCGGTAAAGCATAGAAGTAACCAAAGGGTGGACATGGAGACACAAGGATTTATTTCCCGTAGTTCCTTCCTTGTGAGGGGAAGTATGTCTATGTTTGGAGAGGGGGTGGTTACAAACCCCCAATGTCACGAGAGGCCTCCCTTGTTCTCCGATGAACCTCACCCCAAGGGGTTCGATTCACCTTCCACTATATCGGTAACCTTCGAGGTGGAAGTCGGCACCTTTACAACGAGTTCGGGGCGCACATCCAAAACTTAGTTGGAGGCTCCCAAATACAAGCAAGTTGTCAAAACAATCAAAGACATGCTTGTAAGAACCAAATCAAAGCTAGGGTTTCCAAAGAAACACTAGAACATGGGGGCCCTCAAGTGAATGAGGGGGGAAATGAAGATCTCTCTTGGTGAAGTTGTAGATCAAGGACTCCTCCTTTGATTCTCCAAAGATCAATGATTTTGGATGGTTGGATGAAGAGATCTTTGTTGATTTGGTGGCTCAAATGGGGGTAGTGTTCTTGAGTGGGTCGAGCAGCTGGAGGAAGGGGATAAGGTCCCCTATTTATAAGCAGCCCCCTCCACAAACCGTTTTATGACCGTTGGAGAAAATTCAGACCGGAGACTCCAGACTGCACACCGGAGACTCCGGTTTACACTGGAGATTCCAGCCCATCTCCGGACCAGCCTCCGGATCAACATACTGATTGACCGAGCCCATCTGTGAGCCAAGGGGGGCGGAGACTCCGATCCAGCGCCACCAGAGACTCCGGTCTAAGGCGCACACCGCAGACTCCGCAGTAGTCTCCGAACCTTACTCTAGACCCCCTATTAGACTGTCCGTCCAGAATCCTGATGCCCCCTCCGGAGATTCTGATACGTCGGAAATGTATCTATAATTTTTTATGTTCCATGCTTGTTTAGTATCAACTTTGGTTTGCTTTGTCTACACTTTGAGGTGTTTTTATATGTTTTCTGGTACTAACCTATTAACAAGATGCCACAATGCCAGTTGCATGTTTTCTTCTGCTTTTGGTTCCAGAAAGTCAGAAAATCAATTTTCTCGGAATTGGACGGGACAAAAGCCAAAGTCAATATTTCACCATGGGCAACACGAAGCCAGAATACGAGACGGAGGAGGCTCACCAGGGGGTCACACCCCCTGGTCATGTGGGTCGGCCCACCCCACGCCTGGGGGTGCAGCCGCCCTTTTGGCCCCCTGCCTCGCCTCTTCGCCTATAAAGTCCCCCCGATGCCAAAACCCTAAGCACCCGATCAAAATTCCACAAAACCGTTTGTAGCCGTCGCCACCATCGTCCCTAGATCGATGGGATCTAAAGCTCTTTCCGGCACCCTGCCGGAGGGGAGATCATCCTGGAGGCCTTCTTCTTCATCATGCCAGCCTCCGGTATGAAGCGTGAGTAGTTCCACCTTAGACTACGGGTCCATGTAGTAGCTAGATGGTTGTATCTCCTTCTTGTGCTTTCATGTATAGATCTTGTGAGCTCCGTTCATGATCAAGATCTAATCTATTTGTAATCATGCATGTTGTGTTGCAGGGGTCCAATGGATATTGAGATTACTGTGTTAGATTGATTAATGGTTTTGTGTATTTGATTCTACCATGTCTGTGTTGTTTGTGATCTTGCATGCTCTCCGTTGTTAGTAGCTATCTTGGCCAAGTAGTTGCTAGTGACTTCAATAGGGGGTATTTATGCTCGATAGTGGGTTCATGCCTCTATTTTCCAAGGGAAGTGACAGAAATCTCTTCGATTGTAGATGTGTTGTTGCCACTAGGGAGAAAACAATGGTCTCTTGTTCATGGAACAAGGGATTGTTTATCTTACACACTTTTCTTAAAGCAGTTGTCTGTTGCTTGCAACTTAATACTGGAGGCGGTTCGAACGATAACCTGAAGGTGGACTTCTAGTCGTAGATGCAGTTGGATGGCGGTCTATGTATATTGTTGTATTGCCCAATCGAATCTCATAGGATGTTTTTTGTCTAGTATTGCATTGTTATGCCTTGCTCAGTCCTGTCAATTGCCCTGCTGTAATTTGTTTACCCTTCATGCCATGTTTTTTATCTAAGGAGAACACCTCTAGTGAACTATGGACCCCGGTCCAATCTTTACCATTGATACATCTTCCACTGTTACTTGTTTACTTGCTGCAAACCATCATCACCTTCCACACCATACAGTTAATCCTTTGTTACAGCAAACCGGTGAGCTTGACAACCTCACTGTTCGTTGGGGGCAAAGTCTTGAGTTTGTGTTGTGCAGGTTTCCACGTTGCTTGCAACACCTTTGAGACGTTTCCTTCCTCCTACTGGTTCGATAACCTCGGTTTCTTACCGAGGTAAGGCTTTCTGCTGTGCTCTTCACTCCTTGCTCTTTGGGTTTCCAACGAAGCGCTTCCACGTCAACACCGGGCGCCATCAGATTCCTGTGGAAACTCTGGTCCACACCGGATACTCCGGTCTAACCAGATCGGAGACTCTGGTCCGGAATTTCCAGAAACATGTCAATCTTGCAGAAATCTTTCCATAGGTAATGGTCCTTTTCACTTGGCATTATAACAACATGTAGACAGTAACATACTGTAAAATGATCTACTTGTTGTTAACGAACACCAAAAGTGATTATGACAGTAAATGTCCTTTCAATCTCCCTATTTTTTGTGTTCCATGACAACAAGTGATTTTGCATGGAATAATTTGTATTAAGCTCTGATACGTCAAAAAAGTATCTATAATTTTTGATGTTCCATGCTTGTTTAGTATCCACTTTTCTATGTTTTGTCTATACTTTGAGGTATTTTTATACACTTTCTGGAACTAACCTATTAACAAGATGCCACAGTACTAGTTGACTGTTTTCTTCTGTTTTTGGTTCCAGAAAGACAGAAAATCAATATTCTCGGAATTGGACGAGACAAAAGCCGAACTCATTATTTTCCCGGAGCAATAGGGAACCACGAAGCAGAGTTGGAGGAGGACACTAGGGTGGCCGCACCCCCTAGGCGTGGGCCAGCCCTGGTGGCACCCATAGGGTGTGTGGGACCCCTGGACCTCCACCGACCTTGCCTCCTGCACCTATAAGAAGCCCCCGGGGAGAAAACCCCAAATCATCAAGAAGAAATCCACAAAAACCTCCATAGTGCTGCCACCACCGAAGGGGAGATTCAGGGGACAAAAAGTCTCTGTTCCGGCACCCTGCCGAGACGGGGAAGTGCCCCCGGAGCCATCTCCATCGATCTCCACCACCATCTCCATCACCATTGCCGATTCCCATGATGAGGAGGGAGTAGTTCTTCCTCGAGGCTAAGGGCTCTACCAATAGCTATGTGTTCATCTCTCTCTCTATATGCATGATCTTGTTGTGGTCATGAGCTTTGTAATCAAGTAGATCTACCTTGCTACTCAAGTGCTTCAATAGATCTCTGCTCTCCCATGTGTGTGAAAGTGACAGCGTGCATGCCGTGTGTGGCACTTAGGCTAGATTACATATATATTTGTCATGAGTATATTTTGAGTTGGTTGACTCTATGAAGTTGTGGTGTTTGTTGTAACCATCTAGCGCTCAAGGTGACAGTGTGGGGTTATCTAGATGGGAAAGGCGGACTTTGAGCTATGTTGTTATAGCCCTACCATAGATTAGAGTGTCCAACCGGAGAGTAGTTCAGGGTGGTATCATGAAGAGAATATATTTATTGAGAGTGTTCACTAGTGAAAGTATGATCCCTAGGCCTTGTTTCTAAACATTGAAACACCGTTCACAACCAGATCTGTTACATGTTTGCTTGCTTCCATCTGTTTGCCTTTAGTTTTTTCCTCCCCGTCCGAAGCTCTTTTCTGGCACCGTTACTAGTTATAATCATCCATACCACTTGTATTTCACTATCACTTCGCCGAACTAGTGCACCTATACACCTGAAAAGTGTATTGGGTGTGTTGGGTACACAAAAGAGACTTCTTGTATCTTGATTGCATGGTTGCTTGAGAGGGATAACTTTGACCACTTCCTCCCCGAGTTTGATAAACCTTGGGTAATCCACTTAAGGGAAACTTGTTGCTGTTCTACAAACCTCTGCACTTGGAGGCCCAACAACTATCTACAAGAATAGAAGTGTGTAGACATCAAGCTCCCCCTGACTATGTGCATTAAGGTAAACAAGTAAATCATGCAAGATATATAGTATCAAAGATAAATCACATAGTTCTCACATGAGTTACAATAATAGGTGCACAATCACATAGTCACACACATAAGTGGAAAATAGGCAAATAACACGCAAAGTTCAAATATGGAAAATAAAAGCAAATCCCAAATCCAAAGCCCAAGCCCATGCAAATCGATGACAATGTCTTCTCCCCCTTTGGCTTCGAAATGTCAAAAAGGGAAAAAACCTAAGCTAGCGCCCAACAACTCAGTAGTCCTCGTCATCCTCCTCATCCTCATTCGTGTCCTGAACCTCACCACTCTCATCATAGTCATCATCATCATCAGGAACTACAGACCCTTTGCTGTGAGGGCGAGAAGAGGAGGTACCCTGGTACCCGTATCCAGAGGTGATATCTGAATAAGTCTTCCAGTCCACCAAGCTGTCATGTTGGGCATTCCATGCCCCAAAAGAAAGAGTGTGATCTGACTTAGTGGACTGCTGAGCACCATGCTCATAATTGTACTCACCCTCTCCTTCCTCATCATCCTCTTCACCCTGAGCCTTAATTTCCTTTAGGAGCTTCTCAATGCGCCAGTTGCTTTGGTAGGAGGCATGATGTTTCTTAAGGATGTCTATATTTATGAAACATAGGTTCTTCTCCCGGAAAGTTGCCTTCTTGACCTTCTCATGTACATAGTCACGGGTCATGGGAGGCATGGGTGCATTGGAGGCATTCTTCCTCCGAGCTCTAGGAGAAGAGGGGGGCCTCTCAGTCTCATCCATCTCCTCATCATCGTTGACATAGGAACGCCTAGGAGGAGGCCCCATGCGCCCCTTCTGCTGCAGTGATACCAGAGTGTGCTCAGTGAGATTGGGAGCCAAGCCAAGTGGGCAATCATGCTCCTTGGAGTTAATGAGCCTCATAACCAGTGGTGCATATGGAGGATACTTCTTGTACAGAATGGCATGGAACATCTCCTCAAATATGAAATCCATCACATCAATAGGATTAGCATCAGCCTCGGGGCCAGCGTTGTGGATCCGGTGGGTATGATAGAGTAGGTTGACTAGCCTACACCTAATAGCATCATCATTCCCAGCACTTGGTGAGATGGTATGATGGAATATCTTCAACATCAGGTTGTAGAGGGGCTTGAGTCCCTTGGATCCCCCTACAACACCCTCGCTGTCATACAAAGGTGCAAGCTTCATCTTGTTTCCCCAAGAGTTGCTGAGTGCATACGCAACCCAACATGAGTGGATACGCCATGGAAGGTCTCGAAGATTACATTAGCAAAGTCATATAAAGTAGCTGAGCAACGGGTGGTGCCAGTCATCCAAGTCATGGTCCTATCTTGGTCTGATCCAAACACTACAGTGGCGTAGAACTGCTGCACAAGTGTGATGTCGTAGTCTTCACGGAGCTCCATCAAGTTGAACAACCCCAACTTCTCACAAATCCACAGTGCATCAAAGAAGTAGGGGCTGAGCCTCATCTGCTCAACACTCATGAACTTCTGGGGGCACACAGGTGATTTCTTGAGCACACCATACACATCCTTCATGAACACAGCCTGCTCCTTCCTCCAGAATCAAGGATCCTCCCTGGTACGAGCCAAATCATGGAAATCAGTCTTCCACAGCTCACGATACTCATTCTTTGACATGTGGGCCAAAGACTGAATATTGTCATATTTTGCCTTCTTGGCATGGTTCTCTTGCTCAGTCCTTTCCTGCTCCCTCCTCATATATGTTGCATCACGGGACTGTTGTCTCCGGTTGGAGGGGGCACGATAATCTGACCCTCGGACTCATCATAGCGAGCATCGGCCCTCTTTGACTTGGCCTTGGTGCGAGGAGGACGACGAGAACCACCACCTGTTAATAGCAGTGAGGGTGATAGCATCGAGGTAAGCATATATGTCCCAAAGATGCAGCACAAGAGCTTTGATGCATTACTGGACCTATGTGAGTCACCCCACACCGGAGTCTCCGCAGCTCAGACAGGAGTCTCCCGCTCAAACCGGAGTCTCCGTCATGGACCGGAGTCTCCAGCCCTAGGGCCGGAATCTACGGTCGGGAGGCTCGGGCATGAGCTGGGAGGCTGCAGGTGGGGGTGATTCTAATAGATCAGGCAATGCAACAAGGCTAAAGTACCATAGTGCACGCATACGAGTGATTCGAATGGACAAAACAGCACCAATCCTCAAAAACATCTCTAGGGATGAACCCTAGGATAAAAAGGAGGAGGAGAGGTACCAGATATGTCCATGGGATCGATTCCATCGGTGGGAATCACCCAACGGAGGAGAGGAGAAGGTTGGCCGGCGGCACGACGGATCCCGGGGGCTTCTTAACCTCCGGGGAGGAGTTTTGGAGGAGGGGGCGACGGGTTTGAGAGTGGGGAACGGGGGTGGATGAATGAAACTGTTGTTTCAGTTCACCCCGCCCCCTCCCTTTAAGTGGCATAAACCGTCTGGACCGGAGACTCCGGTCTACACTAGAGACTCCGGTCCTCCTCGACCAAAAACTCCAGGTTTTGTGTTTGGGGACAAATATGAGAGATAGAGTGTCTTAAGACAGGGTATAGGCTTGGGTTAAGATGTCATACTGTGAAGAATCAATAAGAGCCATAGAAATCCACTAAAATGTTCAAGAAATCTCCAAATAGGCACGATCCAACAAATGACAAACACGAGTAAGCACCAACCTCTCGAATGTGAGAGGGCGGTGGCCTAGGCCACCATGTTTGAGTATACTGTGGCATCCCGCAAAACCACTACTAGAAAATCGCGTTGAATTTGTGCATTGCCTCGTCATCCTCATGTGTTGTTTGTCTAAAACTATTTCAGAAAAACCTATTTTTGTTTTCTGAAACGGCCCGACTATTATTCAAACGCCAAACTCCCGGATGTTCCGGATATTTTGTTTGTCTAAAACTAGTTACAAAAGTTATTTGAAAATAAATAAAACATTAAATTATTTTTAGGGGCAGTCGAACGGGCCGATTGACCCGATCGACCACCCCAGGAAAATATAAACGGTCCACCCAAACCAGCCCTAGACAATCCTAAGGCTACCCGAAAACTCTACCCACCCCCAACCAGCCACCTCACCCCACCCAATCGGATCCCGCCACCTCACCTCCTCCCTCTCCCTCAACCACTCACACCACGCCACGTCACTCCCTCACCCCCACTCTCTCTCTCCCTCTCTCCGCTCTCTCTCCCTCTCAGGCACACTACACACGCACGCACGCACTCCACGCCAGCCGTCCTGCCCACACCTTGCCGCTGGGACCGCCGAGGCCCCACGCACCGTGCCCGTCGCCCGACGCTGCCTTCCTCTCGCCGATCCCCGGGCCCGTCCGTCCTGGCTGGCCAGACGCTTCCCTCCTCGCCGGCCCGGCGCCGCCGCCCGCCTCCTTCCCCGCCACGTCCACCTGCTCGTCCCGTCCATCTCCCACCGACAGCTCCGCCCTCCGCCCGGCTCACCGCCTCGCCGCCAAGTCAGCCACCGCCTCCCGCCGCTCACCTGCTTCCTCGCCGTCCAGCGCGCGCCTCCGGCGACTCCTCCCGACCCCTCCTCCACCACGCCGCGCCGCCCGGCCGCCCCTCTACCACACCTCCCGCCTCCGCCCGGCGCAGCGCCTGCGCCCAGCGCCGCCTATGACGCCCGCGCCCGCCATGACATCCGCCCGCGCCCACCATCACCGCGCAGCCGCCTCTTCTCCCGCGTCCTCCTTCGCCCCACCCGAGCCGACCCAGGCGCTCCCTCCCCGAGCCTCTCCGCCGACCTGCACCGCGCCGCTTGTGCCCAGCCATCTGCCCCTCGCCTCCGCCGGTCCCCGCCTCCAACTGTCGGCTGCTGCTGTCTGCCAGGCAGCTGGCGCCCAGCTCTGTCGTCCAGTCGCCCCTATGAGCGCCGCTGGGCCCCTCGCCCGGGCTCCGGACACGGAGGTCGCCCTTTGGCCGTGAAGGCTTGCCTCCTACCGTGCCTCGCTCCTTGGGCGTTGTGTGACCCTTGGTGATCCTCTCGGCAAGTACCTCGGTGGCTGCGAAGACGATGAGAAGGTGATGATGTGTCGCCGCACATTGAGACCTCTCGGCAAGCAAGAACAAAACGTGGCATAAGAGCAACAATGATGACGACAAGATCTTCCGAAGGCCCCAACGACTAAAACAAGATCGTCATCAACAGAGGAGCTGCAAGCCCAAGATCATCGAGAGGGAACCGAGTACCTCGGGCCAAGCACGTCGTCAGGGAACACCATGATCTCCCTCACGGAATCCGAAGCGCGGACCCGAAGACCGATCCCGCCGTGCGACAAGATCGACATCACGAACGCGAACCCCGAAGCCGAGAACCCCGACAGGAACCACGACACGGATACACCGAGTTCTTCCCCGTTGACGCCAAGTTCTTCGCCGTAGAGCAACAAGGCCTCCGACAAGACAAGGAACGTCAAGTGTTTCACCCCGGACACCGAGTCCGCCGAGAACCCCCGATGCGACAAGTGCTTCGTCCCGAACGCCATGACCGACAACGTGACCCGAAGACCCCCGGATGTGCCAAGACCTATCCCTGAGCCGAGAACGACCCGTCGAACCCTGGACCCTGGACCCTGTCGGACCCCGAACCCCGGAAACCCCAAGATCGTCGAGACCCCTTAATGTGTGACCCCTTTTCCTCGAACCCTATTTTATAACATATCAACTTGTCGCATATTGATTGATCATGCATGCATACATTCATGTGGTTTGGGGGCCTTATGCCGATTCACCTAATAATTAAATATGGGGCCCATATGCGAGCAAATCTAGCCTTATATTGGCCTCATTTAAACTTGTGTAGCGAACCGGTATCTTATCTTGCCTTGTTAAAACAACATTTAAATTGCGGGGTAAATAAACAACATGCACCTAATAATTACTTGTCGGAACCCCGGTTCCGCTTAATATGACCTAATTGCATCGTATCTTGCCATGCCATGCAGCATACATGCATCATGCCCGATCTTCTGCCGTAGTATTAAATATTGCATCCGGTGTTTATTCTAGTGTTTTGCTTCTTCGCGGATAAGGCCGTTGAGTTGATGTGAGCTTCGCCCCGATCTTCGGTTGAACCCTTCGGCAATGTTTTCAGGCGAGCATCTCCCCCTTTCTACCTATCTTACTTTTATAGTATTTACTTCCCTCCTGTTGATCTATTGCTATCTGTGTTGCGATGCTCTAGATTCCGTACCCTTGATATCCCTTGCAGCCATATATTGCCTTGGACACACCCTATTACCTGTTGTTTGGTAGATAGTTGGACTTGCGCGTCGTAGTTGCTTGCTCAAGTGCTGATGTGTGTTGTCATATGCCACAGTTGCTGATGTATTGCCGCATGTTGATGTTGGAGATGATTCTAGTTTTACTTATCGTCACTTTAATTTCTGTTTAACAACTAAAATTGAATAAGCAGAGGCATCGGTGGGTGATAGAAAATATTTGGTTTCCGAACGCCCACTTGTGTCCCGTAAGACCCCGAGTACTTGATACATGTTCCTTGTTTTATAGCGCTATCCACATCCGGGAGGTATATGGGACCCCCCTGAGCCAGAGCTTGATTCATTCTTATTCTTGGGGCCACAAACTAGTTTGAGGTGTTTTTACTATCCTGTACTTATGCCATGCTACTTTACGTATTTAAATTGTGCGAGAGCACCTTTGTCTTTATTTAGGATCGGGACACGTTTACGCGGTATCGACAAGCCCAGCCACACTTTCGGGTTCCCAGTCGTTTACCGCCGTCCACCCAAACCTTGAGGCCGTCTCGGAGTCAGCTAGCTTCGTTGCAGAATCTACTTAAGGGGTGGCCCCACAAATATTTCTGAATCCTGTGATTGTTCATCGTGAAAGCCTCGTTGGGTTTTGATTTGGTTTTCGAGGTTGATCGGCGTGTGTTGCTATTGGTGCACCGGCCGGGTAAAACTTTCTGAAAGCCGTGTCCATGGCGGATATGGACGACTTGGAGCACGATATCTCGATCATAGACAAGCATAACTAAAGTTCTTGCTATAAATTTGACTTTATAATGACTAGTAATCAGCTTCACTATAATGGAATGGCTAATTAATACGCCCACAATTGTTTGTTTGGTTGTCGCTGCGACAATTGTACTGACTAGTAAATCTTGCAACTTCTAGGAATGGCTGAATAAAAGTACCAACAAGCTTTGGGTTTTTGGGTTATCTCATGATAAATGTATCGACTAGTAAGTGTTGCCACTATCACGGAATGGTTAACTAAAAGTGCCCTTGTTTACTTTATCGGGATGATTACCTAAACGACTAGTAATTGCTGCACGATAACTGAATAAATAAAGCGCCAGCTGTGAGTTCCTCGGTTGACTTCCTCGTTTGGTCTCGAGAAACACCAGGATGGGTTTGTTTGGTGCTAGCTTCAGTTGGATCCGGTTAGGTCATTCTCATCCCTCTCGATATCCGCCAGTTGTATCGAGTCTCTATAGGTTGTATAGTGCATCTTTGCTGCCGCTTGATCCACCATACCTATGTAGGCGAGACCGGGAATTCTAGCCTCGCCGTGTCTTGGCCTCGATCGACGCTCCTCTTTTCCTTTGCCCTTGTCGGCACCCTTTTTGTTTAAGGTTTGAGATCGGCGTCGTTAGCAAGGTTACCCTTCCGCTTGGCACCGGGGGTTATGGACGCCATTGGTTATTCGTCAGGGCTCTTAGCCCCATTTGCATCTTGTCCGTAGACGGACGCTCTACCGTTTTCAAGGTGATTTGGATCTTGTATAGTATATCTGTAATCTTGACTCTTTGAGTCGCTGTTATATATATCTGTTCTGTGGGTCCCATCGAGGACTGTTGTGTAATGTTGTTACTTCGTTTTCCACCCGCACGAAAGTGCATGGTGGGCACCTTTGAATCGTTTCTATGCGGGTTTGGCGAATTTTGCTCAAACTTGCATAGGTCCGATTCTGAGGGTGTTACATATACTCGGCTTGGCACCACAAAGATATATCTTGGGTCCATTACCGAAACTCATCATTTAAGCTCACATGTCACAAAATGATATTAAGAGAAATGACTTTTATCGCTTTGGGAATAATGGGGGGAGGGATAGTCCAATAAATTAGGACCGCACTCCCCCTATATCCATGCCTGCACCTAAACCAAATAAGGGTCAAGACATAGGTGAGCATGCAAGGTGATCAAGTCAAGCTCCTTGAATCTATGATATTTAGTTCATTCCTCAAATAGCAAAACCTTGCTTCATCAAGTGGCTTCGTGATACGTCGGAAACGTATCTATAATTTTTGATGCTCCTTGCTTGTTTAGTATCTACTTTGCTTTGCTTTGTCTACACTTCGAGGTGTTTTTATATCTTTTCTGGAACTAACCTATTAACAAGTTTCCATAGTGCCAGTTGCATGTTTTCTTCTATTTCTGGTTCTAGAAAGGCAGAAAATTAATATTCTCGGAATTGGACGGGACAAAAGCCAAAGTCAATATTTTACCGTGGGGGACACGAATCCAAAAGACAAGACGGAGAGGCGAACCAGGGCGGTCGCACCCCCTAGGCACGGGTGGGCTCACCCCGCGCCTGGGTAGGGTGTGGGCTCACCCCGCGCCTGGGTAGGGTGTGGGCCCCCTAGCCGCCTCCCAGCCTCGCCTCTTCACCTATAAGAATCCCCTGATGCAGAAACCCTAGACACCCGATCAAAACTCCACGAAACCTTATGTAGTCGCCGCCACCGTCGTCCCTAGATCGAGGGATATGAAGTTCTTCCTGGCACCCTGATGGAGGGGAGATCATCCCGGAGGCCTTCTCGCCAGTATGAAGTGTGAGTAGTTCCACCTTGGACTATGGGTCCATGTAGTAGCTAGATGGTTGTATCTCCTCCTGGTGCTTTCATGTATAGATCTTGTGAGCTCCATTCATGATCAAGATCTAATCTATTTGTAATCATGCATGTTGTGTTTGCAGGGATCCGATGGATATTGAGATTACCATGTCAGATTGATTAATGGTTTTGTCTATTTGATTCTATCATGTCTGTGTTGTTTGTGATCTTGCATGCTCTCCGTTGTTAGTAGCTATCTTGGCCTAGTAGTTGCTAGTGACTCCAAGAGGGGGTACTTATGCTCGATAGTGGGTTCATGCCTCTAGTTTCCAAGGGAAGTGACAGAAATCTCTTCGGTTGTAGATGTGTTGTTGCTACTAGGGAGAAAACAACGGTCTCTTGTTCATGGAACAAGTGGATTATTTACCTTACACACTTTGCTTAAAGCAGTTGTCTGTTGCTTGCAACTTAATACTGGAGGGGCTTCGGATGATAACCTGAAGGTGGACTTCTAGTCATAGATGTAGTTGGATGGCGGTCTATGTATATTGTTGTATTGCCCAATCGAATCTCATGGGATCTTTTTGTCTGGTATTGCATTGTTATGCCTTGCTTAGTTCCTCTCAATTGCCCTGCTGTTTACCCTTCATGCCATGTTGTTTATCTAAGGAGAGCACCTCTAGTGAATATGGATCCCGGTCCAATCTTTACCATTGATACATCCTCCACTATTACTTGTTTACTTGCTGCAAACCATTACCTTCCACACCATACGTTTAATCCTTTGTTATAGCAAACTAAATAGCTCTGCCTGCCAGTAGCATAGGTTAAAGTAACTAGCAATGTGGTCTAATCAACTATAGTCTGTTGTGAGTATATATAATCCTCATACAGCTCATTGTGTCTAAACTCAACCTCATTAATTCGTTGGGGCAAAGTCTTGAGTTTTTGTTGTGCAGGTCTCCGCGTTGCTTGCAACACTTGTGTGTCGTTTCCTTCCTCCTACTGGTTCGATAACCTCGGTTTCTTACTGAGGGAAAACTTGCTGCTATGCTCATCACACCTTGCTATTGGGGTTTCCAACGAAGCGTCCCACGACAGTGCTAGGCGTCATCACTTCGTGAAGATGTCGGCAAGTTGGTCTTTGGTTGACACATATGATAGCTCAATATCACCTTGAGCAACATGAAGCCTAATGAAGTGATGACGAATCTCAATATGCTTTGTCCTTGTGTGATCCACCGGGTTGTAGGCAATCTTGATAGCACTTTCATTGTCACATAGAAGAGGCACTTTGTCACAATGGACACTGTATTCCTTTAAAGTTTGCCTCATCCATAGCAATTGAGTGCAAGCACTAGCAGCTGCCACATACTCATCTTCGGCGGTGGAGAGAGGAATACAATTTTGTTTCTTAGAAGACCAACATACGAAGGACCTACCAAGGAATTGGAAATCCCCGGATGTTGATTTTCTATCATCCTTATCACCAGCCCAATCCGAGTCCGTGTATCCACAAAGATCAAATGTTGACCCTCGAGGATACCAAGGACCATAATGTGGGGTATGAACCAAATATTGAAAGATTCTCTTGACCGCCATCAAATGGCTTTATTTGGGAGCCGCTTGATATCTTGCAGACACACCTACACTTAACACAATATAGGGTCTAGATGTACAAAGGTAAAGCAAAGAACCAATCATGGATTGATATACCTTTTGATCCACATCTTTACCATTTGGATTTAGTTCGAGATGAGTCTTTGTTGCCATGGGAGTAGGAGCTCCATTTAGATCTTGCATATTGAATATTTTGAGCATATCTTGAGTATACTTGGCTTGGTTGAAGAATGTCCCTCCTCTAACTTGCTTGATCTCAAAACCAAGGAATACCCTTAACTCCCCCATCATAAACATCCGGAACCCACTAGTCATAAGCTTTGAGAATTCATCATTAAAAGCTTTGTTAAATGAGCCAAATATAATATCATCAACATATATTTGGCATACAAAAAGATCCCCATTGACCTTATTAGTAAAAAGAGTGGGATAAATTTTCCCAACCTCAAACCCACGGTCAAACAACAACTCTCTAAGGTGATCATACCACATGCGTGGGGCTTGTTTGAGCCCATAGAGCACCTTATCAAGTTTGTAGACATGGTTTGGGAAGTTGGGATCCTCAAATCCCGGGGTTGCTTTACATATACCAACTCGTTCAATGGACCATTAAGAAATTCACTTTCTACATCCATTTGTTGGAACTTAAAGTTATGATGTGCTGCATAAGCAAGAAGGATACGGATGGACTCAAGGCGATCCATGGGTGCATATGTCTCTCCATAATCAATTCCTTCAATTTGAGAGAACCCTTGTGCAACCAATCTTGCCTTGTTCCTTACTATAATTCCATGATCATCTTGCTTGTTCTTGAATATCCACTTGGTGCCTATAACATTGTGGCAATCCTTTGGCTTCTCAACTAACTTCCATACTTTGTTTCTCTCAAAGTTGTTGAGCTCTTTGTGCATTGCTTCCAACCAATCCAAATCTTCAAGAGCTTCCCACACTTTCTTGGGTTCAATCATGGAGATGTGTGCTTGGTGTTCACTGAACCTCTTCAATTGTGCTCTTGTGGAAATGCCTCTCCTTAGATCACCAACCACATTATCTAGAGAGTGGTATCTTAATTCCAACATCATATCCATTCTAGCTTCGCGACGAGTGTGGATCTCATTGTTGTTTCTTGGGGGGGGACCTCTTCATCATTTTGGTCCTCGTCTTGACCATTAACTTGACCTTGATCATCACCAGAATCATTCTCTTCATTAAGAGGCAAAGATTGACCTTGGTCTTGATCAGACACACTTCTAGAATTGAGTTGAGCTTGTGTCAAGGCAGTTTGTATGGATCTTCCTTGTGTAATTGACTTGGCAGCACTTGACATTCTGGAGAATGATGACTCAAGCTCCCCCTCACTAGAGATGTCACCTCGATCAACATGTTGAGGGTACATAGCTTGTCTTTGGCTTGGGTCATTGTCCTCCTCGGTGGATGGAGCTTGTTATTGTTGTGAAGATGAGGGCTCCACTTGAGTAGAGCATAGTTCTTCTCGATCTGCCATAAGGGGTTCCTCAACGGGGCGGATATATCCCACACCCATTCTTCCTATGGCATCCTGAGGCATTTCATCATATGCATCACAAGCATCAACACGCCCCCCTTGGGGACCATCATATTCTTTGAAGGTCACACTACAAGATTCTATGACGGCTCCAGAGAGCTTATCATTGATTCTATAAGTGTGAGATTCGAGACCATAGCCAACAAAAATACCCTCTAATGCTTTAGACTCGAATTAGGACAAACGGACACCTTTTATGAGATAGAAACTCTTACAACCGAATACCCGGAAGTAAGATATGTTGGGCTTGTTACCTGTAAGTATTTCATATGGAGTCTTGTTCAATTCTTTACGGAGGTAGATCTGGTTTGATGCATGGCAAGCGGTGGAGATGGCTTCAGCCCAAAAGTTGTATGGAGATTTAAACTCTGTCAATATGGTCCTTGCCATCTCAATAAATGTCCGGTTCTTCCTCTATTCTACACCATTTTGTTGAGGGGTATATGCAGCGGGATATTGGTGTTTTATCCCCTCATCACTAAGAAAATCATTCAAGGTGTAGTTCTTGAACTCGGTGCCATTGTCGCTTCTTATTATAAACACGGGTACATTGTATTGATGTTGAACCAAGTTGATGAAGTCGATGAAGGTATTTTGGGTCTCACTTTTCTACTTGAAGAAATATACCCATGAGTATCTTGAAAATTCATCAACAATCACCAAACAATATTTCTTCCCACCAAGACTTGCATGAGATGGAGGACCAAAGAGATCCACATGAAGGAGCTCCAAGATCCTCGTTGACTTGATGCGGTTCTTTGGCTTGTGGGGAGCATCATGCATCTTTCCTTGAACACAAGCCCTGCAAACATGATCTTTGCCAAAGGAAACACTTTATTTTAGTCCAACAATATGGCCATCCTTGTGGAGACTTTGCAAAGTTCTCATATTGACATGGGCTAGTCGACGATGCCATAACCAACCCACATCGGCCTTTCCGAATAAGCACATCGCACTTGTAGTGGTTTGCCCTAAAAAGTCCACCACATACAAGTCATTTTAGACGTACCCAATGAAAGCGACCTTGAGAGACTTGCTCCACATGAGGACCACAATATTATCATCAATAAAGACGACAAAGCCCATCTTTCCAAGAGCACGGACTGAAAGTAAATTGTAACGAAGGGTCTCAACAAGCATGACGTCCACGAGTGTGATATCATGGGAAACCACTACCTTGCCAAAACCCATTACCCTATACTTGGACTTCTCGGCATATGTCATGGATATTTGATCATCATTTGGCCTTAATTCCTTGACAATAGACGAGCTTCCGGTCATATGACTTGTGCAACCACTATCAAGCACCCACTTTGATCCTCCGGAAGCATATGTCTACAAAAGATCAAGCTAGTTTTTAGGTACCCATTTTTCAATGGGTCCTCTTTTGTTAGAAACAAGGGTCTTGGGTACCAAATAGACCAAGCAATATAACCATCAAATGGGACAACATATTGTGCATACACATCACCATAATTATCACGCATAAGAACATAGTGAGGGTTAGCACTTCCCGCAAAATCATCATGAGACATATTTTTACCACTTGTGGTCTTACTATCTGATGAGGATACGCCTACTGGGGTATACTCAGCGGGACGTTTCCGACTGGCCCAAGGGCTGGTGAGTGGGCCTGCAGAACGGCGAGTGGATCAAAGCCCAGCAAGGTATCAGGCGACTGGAAGTTGAAGGCCCAGGCGAGTAGATAGGCCCAGTCGGTCTAGGTTAAAAGATTACAAGTTGTAATCAATCGGTTGAGATATGTAAACCCTAGGGAGGTGAGCCTATATAAACCTCCCTATGGGGTGAGTAGAGACACGCCCTCATACACCCAAGCAACTCGCCTAGTCGCCGAGTTCGCCCATTGTAAACACATCTATAATACAATCTAGCAGAGTAGGTCTTTACCTCCGGGCCGAACCTGGGTAAAACTCGTGTCTTTGCCCTCATCTCGACCGCAGATGGCTGGCCGCCTTGCCCTCGTTCTACTACATTTGCCGATTGCAGCGTCGCCGTGGCCATTCCCACGCTGGCGCCCACCGTGGGGCCTGGCCGGTCGCCGGTTCGCGGCGAGATCCAATCGCCCATCAACGAGGCGGTCACCACCGCCGTATGATAGCGATCGGCGAGATGCTCCAGATCTTGCCGAGCATTACGTCCCGGCAGCGACGTCACACGCGTAATCCTGCCAATCGGCACGATCAGCCTCTTCGTCGGCCTCACCGACGTCATCACCTCGGAGGACTCGGCTCGCATCCGCGAGTCGCCACCACGCGATCGGCTCTCTGAGAGCCAGGTCCGCACGATCCACCGCCTCGCCTCCGAGTACAACTCGGCCCACAGCAACGTGGCCGGGAACTCAGCGGCCGCAGAAGATGCGGCCCTCACCGACGACGCCGACTCGGCGACCCCGGCGTCACTCGCCGGATCCATCACCGCGGGCTCCATCGCCCAGGTCTCCAACGCGGGAGATTTCGAGGACCCCTCCATCCTCGGGATCTTCGACCGACTGGTCGGAAAACTCCGCCGACCTCCACGACGGAACCAGTCGCCATGCCGCGACCTACATGGCCACCGGCACCGATCCGCCGGAGGATCCTTTCTCCACCCCAATCCCTCCTAACGCCACGACAACGGAGGTCGAGGAACTCACTTGAAATTGGCGGAGGCGACGCAAAGAGCAGGCCGAGCGAAAAATTTCGCCGAGCAAGTGAGCACAGAAGCCACGCTACCACCAGCAGCCGGATCAGGTCACGCTGAACCCCACCGTTCGTGGGGCGTCTGAACTTCGACGACGAAACGACCGGCTCAAGATAGCCGAGCGCGATCTGCGAGAACGCGCCACCAGGGAAGCGCCGCCCCGCCAGATCGACGGCGATGGGCGCCCCACCACCACCCAACCGCACCCTGTGGGACCAGCGCGGATAGTCGTCTCCTCACGGAGCTAGACGCGAACGGCCTCCCATCGTTTCTCCACCCGATGGACAACCTCGTGGCAGGCCGAGCAGCGGCCGATAGCATCACGGCCACCGGCGACGGCGCCTTACAAATCCAGTACGTCAAGGCCCTGCTCGCAAAGGCCGTAAAGCAGCAAAGAGCGGGCGCCGACTCGCAAGGGCGAGTATACTCGCTCCTCGGGAAGCAGGGCTCAAGCGCCGCCCGGCGGCAAACACCCTCAATTGCCCGCCACCGAGCCACCGCAGCTCCAACGCCGACCGCGAACGCGGCACTTCCACCAACGATCCCGGGCGGCGACCAACCGCCGCCGCTAACGGAGAACCCATCGACGCCGCACTCACATCATCAACAACAAAATCGGCGCGACGCCAGCCCGACGACTTGCGGCACACCCTAACTAACCGCCGCGATGGCGAGCCTATGGGGTCGCTCAGTCGACTAGGGCCTAAGTGCTTCGGACCAATGATCCGAGGCGAAAAGTACCCGCCAAACTTCAAGGCGCCAAAGGAGATAGAAAAATACGACTCCTCGTACGACCCCGCGGTCTGGCTCGACACATACCTCATGGCAATGGGGATCGCGGTCACACCGACCTTTCGCCGCCGCTACCTCCCGCGATGATGGAGGGACGTGCAGGCAATGGATCAATACGCCCCCGGTGATGTCGACTCGGAGGAAATGCGAGACGCCGTCAGCACTTCGAGTGCTCCTACACCCGCCACCACCATCGAGGACACGGAACGATGCGTCCAGGGACCTCGCGAGTCGACTTCATAGCGGGTCCAACGGTGGCAAGAGCTCTGGTACAACGCGGTCGGCATCCACCCGGACACCGCGATCCATTGCTTCAAGACCTCGTGTCGCTACGAGCATCTAGTCGACAAGCTCGACACGCCCGCACACTCGACAACATCCCCGACCTCCTCGAGATCGCCAAACGGTACGCCGAGGAGGACCCCAACCAAGAAATCGACGACGAGTCAGGAGGGCAACGCCGCACGGGCGGCAACGACGGCGGACGCCGAACCGACCTACGCTATAGCGGCACCCGCCTCACAGGCAAGCGCCGCAACGACGGGCGAGTCGACTTCGTCGCCAACGCTGGGCACGCACAACGCGAGCCCAAGAGCTACCGCCGTGACGGAGGGCAACGACGCGATGGCGGCAACTACAAGAACAAGCCAAGGTTCGATCCCGCGGCCCTCCTTAACCAACCATGTGCGTTTCACAGCAGGGAAGGAAAGCCCGCCACGCACACCACCGCCGACTGCCACACCTCGTGGAAATCGAGAAGGCACGCACGCTGGAGGACCCGACAACGACCCGCCAAATGGCGGAAAATTCGCAAAGTAGCGGCTCGCTCCACACCTTCACAGGCTTCAACACGGCGCGAGAAGAAGCTCATCGCCGCGCCGTCCGCCACAACGCGGTGGCCCAAACAGACGTCCCCCAGTTCCTCAACTGGTCGGAACAGCCCATCACCTGGAGCCGGCAAGACCACTCGCCACGCATCGAGTACCCAGGACGAGTCGCCTTGGTGGTCAAGCCCAAGGTTGGCGACTACTGGCTCCCCAAGACACTGATGGACGGCGGCAGCTCCATCAACATCCTCTACCTCGACACCTTCAGGCGGTTACGACTCCCGCAGTCGATGATCGAGACAACCCACACCACGTTCCACGGCATCGTCCCCGGTCGGAAGGCGTACCCGATCGGCAAAGTCACGCTACCCGTCACCTTCGGTACTCCGGCAAACTTCCGCACCGAACGGATCGTCTTCGAGCTGGTGCCCTTCGACAGCCCTTACCACTGCGTCCTGGGGCGCCGTTCGCCAAATTCATGGCGCTTCACTACGCTGCATAACGCGATGAAGCTCCCGGCCGGCGGCGTCATCACCATCAACGGCGACCCGACATGGCCGAATGCGAGGCCAAAGCTGAGCTTCGACGCCGTCATCGCGAAGCTAATCACGCCGACGAGCTTGCCAACACGGCGGGTCAACAATGACGACCCCACAATACTCAAGAAGCCCAACTCGGAGGGCACAAACACCTCAACCTTTGAGGCCACGATGAACACCCGCCGTCGAGCTGGTCCCAGCGACCCAGCCGACGGTGGCGATCGGGACAGGCATGAGCCCGGCATAGGAAGGCGCGCTCATCGAGTTCCTTCGTGAGAATAGGGACATCTTCGCATGGAAACCCTCCGACATGCCCGGTGTCCCTAGGGAGCTCTGAGCACAAACTAAACGCCGACCCCAAAGTGCGACCCGTCAAGCTACGCCCTTCAATGAAGAACGCCGTCGAGCAATCGCCGAGGAAGTGCAGCGTCTACCGGCTTCATCCGCCAATCAAATACTCCAAGTGGTGGCCAACCCAGTCTGGTCGAGAAGAAAAGCGGACCGGAGAATGTGTATCGACTACACAAACCTGAAGCCGCCCAAAGGAGCGATTCGTCCTCCCACGGATCGATCGATAATCGATTCAACCGCGGGTTCGAGTCGCTATGTTTCCTCGACGCCTACTCCGGTACAACCAGATCAAAATGGCTGTCGAGGATGAGGAGAAGACGGCATTCATCACGCCATTCAGAGCCTTCTGCTACACTGCCATGACCTTCGGCCTCAAGAACGCCGCGGCAACTTACCAGCGGTGCATGCAGGAATGCCTTGCGAGCCAAATAGGCCACAACATCCACGTCTACATCGACGACGTGGTCGTGAAATCCGCCAAGGCGACCTACCGCCGACCTAGCGGAGACCTTCGCCAATCTGGAGGTACAAGATAAAGCTCAACCCAGGCAAGTGCACCTTGATTGTACCCGCCGGCAACTATGGGGTACGTCGTCTCCAAACGAGGGATCGAGGCAAACCCAACGATGATCGACACGATCGCCCGGCTCGGCAAACCCGAGTGCCTGCGCGACATCCAGAAGCTGGCCGGGCGTGTAGCGGCTCTCAGTCGCTTCATCCCCGCTGGGTGAAAAGGCGATGCCCCTATACCGCCTGATGCAAGAACCCCACCTTCGATTGGGACAAGGAGGCGACGCGCTCGCGACCTTAAAAGGTGCTACGCGCACCACTACTCGCCGCACCGACAAAGAGCCTATGCTGGTTTATGTCGCGGCGTCCGAGCGTCGATGCCGTAATGGTTGTCGAACGACCAGAGGAAGGAAAGGAGCGCCGGTCCAGCCGGTGTACTACATCAGCGAGGTTCTCACCGAGTCGCGCCAGCGATACCTGATATCAAAAGCTGGTATACGCGGTCTTGAGGCTCGGCGCCGCCGCGACTACTTCCGTGGAGCACCCGATCACGGTCGTCTCCTCGGCACCACTACAAGACATCATACGCAATCGGCGACCGGAGTCGCCAAGTGGGCCGTCGAGATCGGCGTCCACAACATTAAATACGAGCCACGAAGGGCGATTAAGTCGCAGACCGCAGACTTCATCGCCCGACCGAAGAGGCCCAGAGAGAAGCCGCCATACCTCCATTACTGGAGCCTGCACTTCGACGGGTCCAAGAACGCGGACGGCGCAGGAGCGGGGATAGTGCTGACCTCACCAAAGGGCGACAAGCTCCGCTACATCCTCCGCCTCTAATTCACGCCCTGCACCAACAACATGGCCGAATACGAGGCCCTACTCCACGGCATGTGAGCCGCAAAGGAGATGAGCGTCAATCGCCTTCGATGCTACGGAGACTCCGACCTCGTTGCAGGACAAGTCGCCGGCACCTGCGACGCCGTCTCCCCCACCATGGCGGCGTACCGCCAAGAGGTGGACAAGGTGGGCGGCCACTTCACCGGCTACTCTGTCGAGTGGATCGACAGGAGAAAAAACGAGGAGGCCGACGCCCTCTCTCGCATCGGGTCGGCTCGACTCGCACCACCCGCCGGCGTGTTCCTCGACACAATCTTCAAACCATCGCCTCCCCGAGGGAGATCGGCGTCGAGTCCCGCTCCAACGAGGCAGCCTTGGTCGCACTCATCACGAGCAGACGATCGACCAAGCCCTACATCGCCTACCCGAAACCGCACTGCCAGCAGACGACAAACGCTCGAATGATCGCCGCCAATGCAAGTCTTACATCATCGACGGCGAGCTACACAAGCGCAGCGTCACCGGCGTGTTCAACGTTAAGGCCCAACCGGTGAAGGACGCAAAATCCTCCACGACATCCACTCAGCGATCGCGCCACCACGCCGCCGCCTCCTGGTCGCCAAGGCTATGCGACACGGCTTCTCGCCCACCGCGACACGCCGACGCTGTCGACATCGTCCAGCGATGCGCCGGTGCCGGCACGCCAATCGACGCACGCATCGAGCTCGGCCAAAACAATCCCCATCACCGCCATTCGCTGTGTGGGGCATGGACATGGTAGGCCCCTTCAAGAAGGCCCTCTGGCTACACCCACTTGCTAGCCGTCGACAAATTCACGGCGTGGGTGGAGGCCAAGCCAGTCCGAAATGCGACGGAAGACCGCCACTAAGTTCCTACGCGAGCTCATATACCGCCACGGTTCCCCAACAGATCATCACGACAACGGCACAAACTTCGCCAAGGGAGCAATGGTCAATTCGCGAAGAGCACCACATCCGCTCGACCTCGTCGACCGCACACCGAATCCAACGGCCAGCGGAACGAGTCAACCAAAGCATCCTCCACGGCCGCGACTCCAAGTACCACTCGAGCGCACCTGGATCTTTGGGTCGACGAGCTGCCCTCCGTCATCTGGGGAATTCGCACCTCGGTGAACAGGTCGACGGGATTCACTCCCTTCTTCATGGTATACGGCGCCGAAGCAGTCATGCCCACCGACCTCAAACACGACTCGCCACGGGTCGTCCACTATACGGAGGCCGCAAACGAGCTGGCCCGCCAAGATGGGCTCGACCAGCTCGACGAAGCACGCGACCTCGCTCGATCGCAAGACCGCCATTTACCGCAAGGACTCGTCGCTACCACAGCCGACGGTGAAAACCCGCACCTTCCAGAAGGCGACCGGTGTTACGCCTCATCCAGACAAGAAGGGCATGCACAAGCTCTCCTCCGTGGAAGGCCCGTTCGCTATCGGCGCCAGACTGCAACGACGCCTACTACCTCATCGACGTCCGCTGGGAGGGCGAACTCGACGTCAGCGGCCATGGAATGTAAATCTCCTCCGGAAGTTCTACTCCTAGAACCCCACATGTACTCTCCAGCAGCTATGAAATAAAAGAAACGGTTACTGCAAATTTCGTCTACTCTCCATGCCTTGTGCCACTCGCACTCGTAATAAACAGCGTCATGCTAAAATGCAGAAGTCAACCTTTGGTACAGCGACCGGCACGGCTAAGTAGTGCGATGTAAGAGCACTGAATCATTTCAGGTCTTGTGTCGTCCACGAAAAACGCCAATCCGGAGCCCCATTGGAGTCGCCTAGCTCGACTGGTTTTGCGAACCAAGACAACTGCCCTCGCTTCTCACAGCGACCTTGGTCCTCCGCATCCTCGGCGTAGCGACTCGAACGGCTAAGTACCACGCTCGGGGGCTGAAAACCAGTTCGTCGCGAGCGGTCAGGGAAAACGCCAAGTAAGAGAGCATGCCCAGGACTCGCCACGCGACTGCCCTCCGGCTGCAGGAGTGACGCTCACACCAACGCTAAGTCCTCAACCACCCTCGAGTCGCGCCTTGAACCAAGTACCACGCCGGGACTCGGCCACCCGACCCCGTCACAGCGGAAAACGGTAAAGCATGAGCACTCAAGGAGTCGCCATGACTGGCTCTCCGAGCTCGGGCGAGTCGACTGAACTAGCAAAACACACGATAACAACAAATACCATATACAAGGTGAGCCCCACAAAAGGGCGGACGCGCTCGGGGACTCATCCAAAATCAATCCAAAACACACAAACAAATAACAAAACGGACACAACGTCCCATTCAATCGCATATAGCATTGTCTTATGTTACAACTTATGCCCGCTGGCGTAACGCTGCTAACACATCTAGGCAAACTACCCTATTCGCAGGCTGACGACGACGCCGTAATCCCGGCGCCACGGATGAACGCGGTGTACGGGTTGACGGATACGTCGTCACCGCCCGCCATCGCCGAGCGGAAAGGTTGCTCAACCTTGAAGTCACGATGCGCGGCTCGGGGTCGTTAAGCGACGACCGCTTCTGGTAGGGAAGAAGGTCGCCCATCGCCAGACACGCCCGAGTAAGCGGCGCGACGTTCTTGCAGCTTGAGAACCTCGGAGATCCACCGCGCCCGACGAAGGATACCCACTCGTCACATCGCCGAGGTCGAAGTCCTCGGGAAGTGGGCGAGTCCAAGGCTCATTGCCGACGCTCCACGCCAAACGCCGACGGCCATAAACTCACGACGCGGGCGCTTTCTCCAAGTACTCCCACACCTCAACGAGGTCACCGGAATAACCTCCGTGGCGACATCTCTTGAAGGTAGGCACGGATGCACGCCGCCGACAGCGTCGCCGAGTCGACAAGCATGCTTACGCACTCTCGCCAAGAGAGTTCGCTTCTTCTTGGCTACCAATAACACGACCTGCGAGAAGGAGACAATTATGAGTACCATGGAAACCACAAACAATACAATCAAACACGTGGAAAACGCACTCAAGCAACGCGGGCGAGTCCCGATGAAGCAAGCGACGATAATCGTCACGAAGCCCAACAACGAGGGCTTCCGACACCTTGCGGTCTTCCTCCGCGGCGCAATGGCCTGGCTCGCCTGCTCACGAGCTTGCTTCTTCTTTTGCCTCCCGCAGTTCGGCCGAGGTCGGCGACCCTTCCGCCAAAGAAGACTTAACGCAGATTACGCATCGCCACACCGCTAAAATTTAGCGAGTTTCGGCGCACTGGCGATCACGAAATTACTCGGTGCCCACCGCTAAAATTTAGCGAGCACTGCGATCGGGACCGATCACGAAAATTTGCTCGCGCCCCACCGCTAAAATTTAGCGCGTCTCGGGGACCGGATGAAAGTACAAACGAAAACTATAAGAATCACGCCGCTAAGCACCGACTTGATCCTCGGGACCGGAGGTACCGGATAGCTGCACCAAGCATGCCGTGAGTTGTACTGCCCACAGACGCAAGCAGCGTGTGCGCATGACGTTGGTCGACTTCAGCGGTGGTCCCCGGAGCGAGGCTCGGGGGCGCAGCCCCGCTTGCCGTGGCCGCCTTGGTTACGAAGCGGGGGAAGGTAGCGATCGAGGCACCCGCCCCAAAGGAAGTCGCTTCCTCCGGTCTAGGCAAGGAAACACCATCCTTTGTAGATGCGGTTGCTTCTACTGCGGGTCCGGCCGGTGCGGCCGCCGCGTCGTCAGAGACAGTAACGATGACGTCGCCCTTGGCCTTCTTGCTGCCTTCTGCTGAGACGGCGACCTCGTCCACTTTCCTCTTGCGGGAAGGATCCTCCTCGCTCGCGGCGGAGGGTACCTTGGCCACGGTCGGGTGGCCCATCTTTTTCACTCCGGTCCTACATATCAGATCAAATCAATAAAAGACAATCGAAATACTTATAGAAAATAGAGAAGGTTGGATGCACTCACTTGGCGACTGGAATGAAACGCAGCCCGGTACGAAGGCCGGCCGGTTTTTCCAGTTCGGGGCCCAGCTGGCGACTAAGCCCCAGTTCCAGGACGTCGTGGGCCCAAGACACGGACGGCTTTTTCGTCGTTGAGGTCGCGGCTGGCGCCTCTGGGACGCCTTTCGGGGCCTCCTCGAATTGGAGCTGCGGCGGAGCCTCCGCGGGCGAGACCGCCACGCCGGACCTCCTTGCGAGGCGAAGTCGCCTCGGCCTTCCTAACCCGAGACCGCACAAATGGCGGAGGCATTGAGGCCAGCGGCACTTCCAGAGATGGCGCATCTAGCGCGGTTGCCGGGCCGCCTTCACCACCGAGCTGTGAGCATCGAATCGCTCGTTGAGTGCGGGCGAGGCCATCTTCGGCGCTTCGCTTCCTTCTGGGGCCTCGCCTCCTTCTCCTTCTTCTTCTTCTTTGAAGGAGTGGCTGGCGGCGTGAGGTCGTCTCGGGAGCTCGTCGTCGTGGCGCCGAGGCTCTGCCGCTTCGATTGCTACCGACGTTGCCTGCGGTCTTCGGACCATGGGCGATCTCCTCTTCGGACTCATCTTCGTCGTCCTTGTTGCCTCGGGCGGTGGCGATTCGCTTATCCCGGGCAGATGGCCCGGGCTCGTCGTCGTGGGAGCCACCCTTCCACCACTTGGAACAGCTGCGATGAATACGAACGGAGTTAGAATTACCGCGATCGCATACGCTGCATCGCGAACAAGACAAAGAAATTACCATCGGGCCGGACGCTGGGTGTAGGGGACCCGGCCCGCGATCCGCAGATATCGCTGGGTGATCTTCTTCAACGCCGAGGTAGTCCTCCGGCTTCCACTGCCGAGGCAGGCTTTCGTCGAGTCTCCCGCCCGTACTTTGGTACATGTAATGATCGCGCGGCGAAGCGGACGAGCCGCCCAAGCCAACAATTGTACAAGTTTATTGTCGAGCCCTTCTTCTTCGGACCACGGATGGTCTGGAGCATCTCATCGACGACCATCCGCTGGTCGTCGGGAAGCTTGCCGACCGGAGATGGCGTGGCTCGAGCGGTTGGCCGAGTACCGCTGATCGCCGCCGCCCTCCGGAGTCGCCTCGGTCACGTAGAACCATGACTTTTTCAATCGCCGCTGCTTTGGCCGGCAAAGACGTCAAGAAGGAAGCTTTGGATTTGAGTTGAATGTGCCGCCGCGGCTAGCATTGGGCAGCCCGCCTCGCGCCGATCCGTCCATGGAATGATCTTGCCACAAGGAAAGTAGGGCGGCAGCCATAGCACTTTTCAGAACGCCACGAAGATGGCGAGCTGCTCGATGCTGGGGACCAGATCCGAGGGCTGGATCCCGTAGTAGGCGCAAAACGCCGGAAGAACAGAGATGGAAACCACGACCCCGCCGAGATGACCGTGAAGTGAACTCTCTCTCTCGCGGGTTTGGGGTCGTGTCTCCGCTGGGGATACGCCAATAGCCGGCTCGCAGGATTCCGCCTCGAACGAGGCCACCGCGCCCTTGTGCATTTGGATCGCCCCAAGGTTCGGTGGAGAGGGCCATGGCGAAGAGGTTGGTTGGGGATCGAGGATTTCGGTCGATTGGATCGCGGAGCAAAGGAAGGAGATGCGCACTCGGAAGAAATGGTGGGCGGTTGGCTCGCGATAGCCTACCATTTCTCTTATATAGCGGAGTTGCCCGCCAAATCGGGGCTGTTACGCCGATGATTACGCCGGTTACCGTTGAGTTACCTTAACGCTAGTTTGACCACGCCGACGGTCCAACTCCAGCCACTCGGCTCGTTAAGTCACTCGCCGAGACCGTCTCGCTGGCTCGACTTCGCCCAAGACGCAACTCAGTTCACCGGATTTTTCCTTTATACAGAGCCCGACGATTCGACCGATGCCAACTTGAAGTCAGATATCTCGCCGCCAGCCACTCAAGCCTAATCAACGACGGGCTCGGGGACTCTTGATGAGGATACGCCTCTTGGGGTATACTCGGGACGTTTCCGATCGCCCAAGGGTCTGGCGAGTGGGCAGAGCGGCGAGTGGATCAAAGCCCAAGAAGGTATCAGCGATCGAAGTTGAAGGCCCAGTAGTAGATAGGCCCATCGGTCTAGGTTAAACGACATCAAGTCAGAATCAATCGGTTGAGATATGTAAACCCTAGGGAGGTGAGCCTATATAAACCTCCCTATGGGGTGAGTAGACACGCCCTCATACACCCAAGCAACTCGCCGCCTAGTCGCCGAGTTCGCCCATTGTAAACACATCTATAATACAATCTAGCGGAGTAGGTCTTTACCCTCAGGGGCCGAACACAGGTAAAACCCGTGTCTTTGCCCTCATCTCGCACCGCAGATGGCTGGCCGCCCTTGCCCCTCGTTCTACTACTCGCTGCAGATTGCAGCGTCTGCCGTGGCCATTCCCACGACACTATCCACAATGTCCTTGTCTTTCTCTTGCGCGGGCTTGGCCTTCTTCTTCTTCTTCTCCTTCTTCTTCTTCTTCTTCTTCTTATCTTCTGCTTGGCTTTGGAGACAAAACCAATTCCCCTTTCTCACCATTTGACCTTTGCTTACTCAATAGGTCATCAATGGACTCGTTTCCTTTTGGAAAGGTGTCCTTAGCTATCTCCCCCTTCAACCTAGCATTTTCTTCAAGAATAGTTGTACTACTAGAGGGAATGAAATTACTAGGTGAAGGAATATTGGTCAACTGAGTTTGAACCTTTTCATGGGACTTTGTGAGCGACAAGAGTTCACTTTCCAACGCCTTGTGAGCCTTGTTAAGCAAACTAAAGTCCTCGACAATTTTTTCATGAACCACACCAAACTCAATCTTGTCCTTTTTAGCCCTTTTATATTTGGCAATAGCAAGGTCACGTTCCTTAATGAGTCTATTCATAATTAAATCATTTGCCTCATCAAGCCCTTCAAGTTTTAGTTCAAGGAACATCCTAGTCTCTTGTTCTTCTTCTAGATCATTATTAAGGGCTTCTACCTCAATCATGTGTTCTCTTCCTAATTTACATCTTTCATCAAGAAGCTCTTGGGTGTGAGAAATTTGATCTAAGAGGTCCACAAAATTTCTTTTGTGTTCCCCTTGCAAGTTATTCCTGAACTCATCAAAAGCAATTATTTCCTTTTTAATCTCAAGAGACATTTCATCATCATTTTCATCATTACTCAAGAGGGTGGTGTGAGATGATGAGGATACCTCTGTTCCTCTTGCCATAAGGCAAGTGACATTCTTGTTGGAGATATTCTCATTTGGAGAGTCGAAGAGGGAGAATGTGGGAGTAGAAGTAGTGGCAAGAGAAGCCACACCACTTGGTGTTTCCTCTTTATCATCTTCATCATCGGAGGTGTATTCTTCATGAGTGATCAACACAATTTCACCCGACTTCTTGTTGATGGGATTATTCTTGATGAAGGGTTTCTTGTGAGGAGCTTTGGAAGTTTTCTTCAACACAAGTTTACCCCCATGATCTTCTCTCTTCTCATAAGGACAACTTCTCTTCTTGTCAAGTTGTTTGGATCCCCAATATAGAGTCCTTGTTCAATGATGTTCCATAATTCATTACAAGAGCTACGCACATGAGATTTCATTAGAGATTGCCATTGAGCAAAAGTAGATGCCTCTAGCTTTGGTGGGTCTCCTCTATTGTTTATATGAGGGTGAGGGATTGGAGGGTCGGGAGTGTACCATCCATGAGAGTCATGGTGCTCTCCCTTCCCACCATATTTTTTTGTGGAGGAATTGGTGTTGTCTTGATTACCCCCCACCACCATACCCTCGGGTGATACCGGGGCATTCCCCTTAGGTAATGGTGGAAGTTGCTCTTGAGGAGAAGGGGATGATGAGCCACCTTTATCTTTGACAAGTTTCTCAAGTAACTTGTGCAATTGTTTGATCTCGTTGGCCATGGTGGAGATCAATCTTGTTTCCAAGTTATTGAGATAATCCATGGTCACCGAGGTAGGATCACCACCACCTTCCCCATCATTGCTACCCCATGTACTCTTAGGCGGTAAATCCCGAATAAAGAGCCGAGGCTCTGATACCAATTGAAAGGATCGTATGGGCACCTAGAGGGGGGTGAATAGGTGCTACTTCAAATTTTCTTCTTTTTCAAATTAGGGTTTGACAAGAAAGGTAAATTCTCTAGATTATGCAACTAAGGTGAATTTACCTATATGTCAAACAAGCACTAACTAGCACAACACTAAGCAAGAACAAGTAAGTACAGTGCGGTAAAGGATAGAAGTAACCAAAGTGGTGGACGCGGAGACACAAGGATTTGTTTCCCGTAGTTCTTTCCTTTTGAGGGGAAGTACGTCTACATTTGGAGATGGGGTGGTTTCAAACCACCAACACCACGAGAGGCCTCCCTTGTTCTCTGATGAACCTCACCCCAAGGGGTTCGATTCACCTTCCACTATATCGGCAACCTTCGAGGTGGAAGCCGACACCTTTACAACGAGTTCGGGGCACACATCCACAACTTAATTCGAGGCTCCAAAATACAAGCAAGCTGTCAAAACAATCAAAGACAAGATTGTAAGAACCAAATCAAAGCTAGGGTTTCCAAATAAACACTAGAGCATGGGGGCCCTCAAGTGAATGAGGGGGAAATGAAGATCTCTCTTGGTGAAGCTGTAGATCAAGGCCTCCTCCTTTGATTCTCCAAAGGTCAATGATTTTGGATGGTTGGATGAAGAGATATTGTTGATTTGGTGGCTCAAATGGGGGTAGTGTTCTTGAGTGGGTCGAGCAGCTGAAGGAAGGGGATAAGGTCCCCTTTTATAAGCAGCCCCCTCCATGAACCGTTTTCTGACCGTTGGAGAAAAGTCAGACAGGAGACTCGGGCCTGCACATCGGAGACTCCGGTCTACATCGGAGATTCCGGCCCATCTCCGGACCAGCATACTGACCGACCGAGCCCATTTGTGAGCCAAGGGGGCGGAGACTCCAGTCCAGCGGCACCGGAGACTCCTGTCTGAGGCTCACACTGGAGACTTTGCAGTAGTCTCCGGACCCCCTATCAGACTGTCCCAGCCAGTATCCTGATGCCCCCTCTGGAGATTCCTGCGGAAACTCTGGTCCACACCGGAGACTCCGGTCTGGAATTTACAGAAACATGTCAATCTTGCAGGAATCTTTCCATAGTGTAAGGGTCCTTTTCACTTAGCATTATAATAACATGTAGACATTAACATACTATAAAATTATCTACTTGTCATTAACGAACACCAAAAGTGATTATGATAGTAAATGTCCTTTCAGTTACTGTTTACTTTCTGCAAGCCACCATTACCTTCCACACCATACGGTTAATCCTTTTTTTTCAGCAAACCGGTGAGATTGACAACCTCACTGTTCATTGGGGAAAAGTCTTGAGTTTGTGTTGTGCAGGTTTCCAAGTTGCTGGCAACACCTTTGAGTCATTTCCTTCCTCCTACTGGTTCGATAACCTTGGTTTCTTACTGAGGGAAAACTTACTACTGTGCTCATCATACCTTCCTCGTGGGGTTTCCCAACGACTATAGTGATCTGAGCTACGCAATCAACAAGCTTTTCTGGAGCCGTTGACGGGAAGGCTAAGGACGTGTTCACAAGGGGAGTCCTTCATAACCTTTCTCTTTACTTTGTTTTTGTTTTTCTTAGTTTCTTTTGCCTTGTTTTGCTTGGTTCTTTTTATAAAAAATACCAAAAAAGTTAGTTTCGTTTAGTTTGCCTTTTCTTATAAAAAACACACAAAAAATAGTTCTTCCTATAGTTGTCACCTTGCTCTAGCTCACCATTTTGGTCCCTAAGTTCACCTTGAAGAGGATATTGAGGATAGATCCTTAGCAGAACTTGCTCCTAATTATGAAATTGCCGCAACTTCTTTAGTTAACATGTTGGAGGCTAGGTATTTTAACCTTAACCCCATGATGCAAATAATGTTTCTTAAACTAAAAAAATTGAGGATGCTGAAAAGAGAGATTTTATCCTAAAAACTTTGTTAAAAGAGTTCAATGATGTTGCTAAGGAAGCCAAAAAGGTATTTGATCGTTTTAATACGCTAGGCTCATATGTAGATGTTATGGGTACATTATAAAAGTTGGATAAAACCAAACCCAATGGAGAGTAAATTAAAATACCCATACCTTTAAACTTGTAGGAATGCATGAAGCCCTAGAAAAGAATTTTGATTGGATTGTTCCTGAAAACCCATTTGATGAAAGTAGTGAACCAAAGAGTGCTGATAAAGTATACTATAAAACTCATTTGGATGATATACATTTCCTAGTTGAAGAAATTTCGAGTATTGATCTTAATGATTCTTCATTTGAAAATACTTGATTCTTGCTTCTTGTGCCTAACTTAAAGGCGTTAAAGAAAGGTACTTTTTGAGAAATAACCCAATAGTTTGATTGAGTCTTGGAAGTTATTACTTATGTAATAACCTCTCCTTATCCTTTTTGTTTGGTTTTTGGGCCAACAATAACCTCTAATGAGAGGGAAGTAATATTTGAGGAAGTGTTGTCCCGAAACAGATTTTTATGCTCCACTGTAAAAAATCTTGAAAAATATTTATAAGTCGGATTGAGCTGTAATTTTCTGAATAAATCCCCTAGGTTGTTAGATAACTTTCATTAGTTCAATGCGTTTTGATTTGAGCAACAGAAGGTCTTCGAAAAAATCGGTTTTTACCTGCTGGTCTGTTTTGACAGATTTCTGTCATTATTTGCATATGCTTCTTATTGATTTCTATTTGGAAAATTGAGCTTTTAAGGGAATTTCTACAGTAGATTGTGTCTTTAGTGAAATTTTTGCTGTTTTGAAACTAAACGAAAGGTCTTTTATCTTTTGAATGTACTAATGTTGCTAATAAAGATTGTGTGAAGTTTTGTATGAAGGAAAATTTTCAGGTATAAGAAAAGAATGATGTTGAGATGAAGAATGGACAAAAGCTCAAGCTTGGGGATTCCACCCCGTGTCACCCCAAGAAATATTCCAGAGGTACAAGCATCTAAGCTTGGGTATTCCCAAGGCATCCCCTTCTTCATCAATAAAAATCTCAGGTCTTTTTAGACACTTTGTTTTTATTGTTTCATGTACTGTTATGTTGTTCTTGGAACGTCTTAGTTTTCATTTTTGGATTTTGTTTGCTTAGTTTGCTTGAATAAAGTAGTTGGACCCCCGTTTTCACCGTGTTGTTTCAAAAAAGTTGATTGGTGTTGGAAAGGAGTAGGAAGTTCTTGCTTTAGTAGTACAAGAAGGAGCTTGCTTTGACTGTGACTTAGACTTTATCATGTCATGCTAGATGTTGTTTTGACCTTATGCTTAGTGATTATTGTTGTAGCATGACTTATCCCAAACAATTAGGATTGCTTAATGTGCCTTGAAAGAATCATGCGTTGTTTTAGCATACAAAAGCATAGTATTGTGGTATTCTCTTTTGATGCTTTGTTTGGGTTGACTTGGCACATGCTCACACCATGTTATGACTATGAACCAGTCACCTTAGCCTCTATGATCATTTAGTTTCTGACTTGTGGTACCACTTTATGCTTTGATTAGTAATGTTTTGTCACTCTGCATGATTATGGAATTATTGCTCTCTTAATTGATCGCTCCTAGTATTTTGCTAGCCTCCACTTGTATTGAGTAATCTCTACTCATGCATCCAACTCCCAAGAAACCAAGTTATTCCAAAGTGTCCACTATAAATTCCTATGCATGGTGTGTTACACCATTCCAATTATATCCTTGTTTTATCTACCTTCCAATTAAAAAGTCACTTTGTTATGCGAAAAATTAGTGATTAAAGCTCTCACAAACTTGATGGCACACTTTATTTTCTTGCCCCTAATAAACTTGAACCATTGTGTCATCTATGTTATATATTCTTGCACTTATACATTGGGATTAACAGAACCGTGTTGTCACGGGGAACACTTTCAACACGTGTAAATATCTACCCAGTTGATATCATGCTCTTTTATTTATGGATGTCGTTAGTGTGAAATGAAAGGGGAGCTTGTAAGTCCATGGAGTTATGTATACGTGTTAGAGAAACGCCTGAGCCGCTAGCCTAATCCATGCCTAATCATGGTGGAAACTTGCAGCATCACCATAGTGAGCAATCTATGAAGCATTCTTATAAAAAAAGAGATAGAGACTAAGAAAAAGAAAAAATATCAAAAAAGAGGAAAGAGAGAAAAAAAAAACACCATTTTCCCATGGTAAATAAGAAGATTGCTGAGATGCTCATTGTCTGCTTGCCTTGTCATTTTGTTATGGTATAACTCCTATATCATTGGGCAAGGGGTACCTCGTTGGCGGTTCTCTATGATACACATGTACACACTATGACAAGAACTTACCGGTGACTAAAGTTGAGTAGCATGAGGAGCGACCCTCGTACTCAAGGGACATGAGATTGCCAACTTATACTTTGTCAAGCATATACTACATAGTTTGTTTACTTTAACCTTAATCACTTCAAGATGCTTATGATAGGGGCAATGAGAGCTGAAAGCTAACAAGTACCATAATTTTTGGAATCTCTTTATGAGACTTGAAATCCCTGCTTCCTTTTTATGAAGGGCCTTTCTTCCATTTTTATCTTGAGTCTCCTCCTTATATCCTTAGGCACCAATTAAGAGAGCATAATTGCCATTGTTAGTTCTATGTGCATTGTCCCAAAACTTATTGATTGATTCATGTTGTTGATATTGCTTGTTCTTGAACTATTTGTATCTAGTCACCCTTATGAACTTTGAAGGTGTCCTATGCATTTATGTTTTGCTACTCCATGAGGGACAAGATGAATGCCACTATGCTATGTTTTCTGTATGTGAAACAAACAAACATCTTTCAATACGTTGTTATTCATGATCTTTGTTTGTATCCTTTCATTTTGCAGCATAGTTGCTTTGTCTTATTGTTAGAACTTCATCTTTCACGCTCATGTTTAGAGTACTTTGATCCCAGCTTTCAATGCTTGCAAATGGTTTGATCTTGATTGTGATGGTGCATGCCACCTCAAAAATTATTCTTTCTATCACTTACGTACTCGAGGACGAGCAGGAGTTAAGCTTGGGGATGCTTGATATGTCGTAAACGTATCTATAATTTTTGATGTTTTATGCTTGTTTAGTATACACTTTGCTTTTCTTTGTCTGCACTTTGATGTATGTTTATATGTTTTCTGGGACTAACCTATTAACAAGATGCCACAGTGTCAGTTCCTGTTTTCTGTTGTTTTTGGTTCCAGAAAAGCCAGGAAAAGAATATTCTCGGAATTGGACGGGACAAAAGCCAAAGTCAATATTTCACCGAGGAGAACACGGAGCCAGAAGACAAGCTGGAGGAGGGCCTCAAGGGGCCCACACCCCCTGGCCACGGCTAGGCCTGGCCCGTGCCTTGGGAGGGTGCGGCCGCCTTGGGCACCCCCTCGATCTCCCCCTTCGCCTATAAGAAGCCCCGATACATAAACCCTAAGGACCCGATCAGATCTCCATGAAAAAGTCCGTAGCCGCCACCACCATCGTCCCTAGATCGGGGGATCTGAAGCTCTTCCTAGCACCCTGCCGGAGGGGAGAGATCATCCCGGAGACCTTCTTCATCACCATGATAGCCTCTGGTATGATGCGTGAGTAGTTCCACCTTGGACTATAGGTCCATACAGTAGCTAGATGGTTGTTTCTCCTCCCTTGTGCTACCATGTTTAGATCTTGTGAGCTCCGTTCATGATGAAGATCATCTATTTGTAATCATGCATGTTGTGTTTGCGGGGATCCGATGGATATTGAGATTACTATGTTAGATTGGTTAATGATTCTATCTTATTGATTCTATCATGTCTATGTTGTTTGAGATCTTGCATGCTCTTCGTTTCTAGTAGCTATCTTGGCCAAGTATATGCTAGTGACTCCAAGAGGGAGTATTTATGCTCGATAGTGGGTTCATGCCTCTATTGAATCTAGGGAAGTGACAGAAATCTCTAAGATTGTACATGTGCTATTGCTACTAGGGAGAAAACAACAATCTTGTGTTCATGCAACAATTGTATTGTTTACTTTACGCACATTGCTTAAAGCAGTTATCCGTTGCTTGCAACTTAATACTGGAAGGGGTTCGGTGATAACCTGAAGGTGGATTACTAGTCATATATGCAGTTGGATGGTGGTCAATGTATATTGTTGTAATGCCCAATCGAATCTCATGGGATCATGAATGTCTAGTATTGCATTATTATACCTTGCTCAGTCCTGTCAATTGCCTTGCTGTAATTTATTTACCCAACATGTTATGTTATTTATCTTAAGGAGAACACATCTAGTGAACTGTGGACCCCGGTCCAATCTTTACCATTGATACATCTTTCATTGTTACTGTTTACTTTTTGCAAGCCACCATTACCTTCCACACCATACGGTTAATCCTTTGTTTTAGCAAACCGGTGAGATTGATAATCTCACTGTTCGTTGGGGCAAAGTCTTGAGTTTGTGTTGTGCAGGTTTTCAAGTTGCTAGCAACACCTTTGAGTCGTTTCCTTCCTCCTGCTGATTCAATAACCTTGGTTTCTTACTGAGGGAAAACTTACTGTTGTGTTCATCATACCTTCCTCTTGGGGTTTCCCAACGAAGCTCTAAAGTGACCTGAGCTACGCAATCAATAGTCGCCAACGTGGTAGAAACCACGCCGCTCCACCTCCTAACCACTCTGAGTCGGCAACTGCTGCAAAACGATGCCCTCATGAGGGAGTACATGATACCTTGGATTCTGATTATGGATGTAGATAGCTTGCTTTTTTCATATAAGATCTAGGTTTATAGAATCTTCGGGAAAATCTGCTTGTTACTCAAACAAAACCTTGAGACTTTTGTAGAACTTTTGTTTACCAGATTAGAATGTTGGTCCTGGCATATCTCCAATAGTTGGAGATAGGGCAGGGCTAAGATTTCACCTGCAGCTGCACACACAAATAGGATACATAGATAATATTAAGCGCAAAATCTATAAGAACGTAATAAAGATTTGGGATACATGTGGGCGATGCGTCCTTCTGATACCATAGTCTACTGCCGCAACACTATTGATTCAACTATACAACCACTACTCCACCGATTAGCGCGGGGCTCCAATAGTTATTAAGAAAAATAAAACAAAACATTAGGATCTTGATGTCGATATTGCTTCCTAGAGAATCACCTACAACATATTGTACTCCCTTTATAGTCTCCCAGTTGTTGCGAGAGTTCCCTTGCTCTCACCTCTTTTCCTTTACGCTGTGTTTCGACGTATGAATTGGACCTCGGAATCGGAGAATCTAGAAGTCGGGAGTTGTTTCCACCGTTTGGAATGCGCTCGGAATCATTCCCAGGAAACAAAAAGAAATTTCATGGCCCACCTACCGCGCGTGTAAAGAGCCCGCTCGGGATTCCGAGCTCCACCCCACGGAAAGGCACGGAAACCTCCCCCGCGCTCTTCCTTGACCCCACGTACCTATTCGTGAGGAGAGACTCCCGACCCAGCACAGTACCTCGACCACAACAGGTCTACTGACGGCGAAGATGCCTCCCGTCGGTAAGCTCCTCACCGCCTGCCTCACTCCCCTTCCTTCCATCCTCTTCTTCCCTTCCTTCGGACCGTCCTCTCCCTAGCCCCCGCCCCCCTAGGAACCCTAGGTCGACCCGGTGAGGGGGAAATTGGTGCCGGTGGACGGCGGTGGAAGGGGATTGGTTCCGGTGGACGGCGGCAGGTGGAGATTGGCGCCGGCTTCCTCTTCCATATCCCTTCCCTAGCCAGCCTTGACCCAGGGTCCTCCCTGTCCGTTGCATCATGAATAGGAACAAGAACATAATGAGGAAAATTTGTGTCATGTGTACATTTGTTTCAGATCCGCAGTTCAAAAAAAGTTTCATGTTTTATAAATTGTTGCATATCTGAGGAGAATAAGTAGGTGGTTATTGTTCATAATTTCAATTCCAAGGTTTGTACATCCAAACAAGATTTGTAATTGGGAGCTACCTTTTGATTTCAAAAGAAAATTCCATGCACATCCAAACACCGGAATTGAAAATATAGGTCATTTCCTTTCCATCTTGGATTTGGAATTTCCAGCCCAATTCATTTCCGAGCAAAAATTCATACATCCAAACACAGTGTTACCAAATTTCAGGGTTTTAGATACCTGACAAGTCCTAAGATCGAGACAAAAGACTAAAGACAAATATGTAAATCTAGATTATTTCAATTATACAAGAATCCCAGATCAAAATATCCATGTAAAGTTGTGAGTATAGTCCTTGGTCCTTAGCCCACGAGGACTACTCACTTATGATTAGATCAATAATCATAAATATTGTATAAAAAATCTTGAGAGTAATATCAAATAGTCTTAAAATGCCGTCAATCGCGATGTAATCAAGATTATGCATATTGGACTACGACTATGGAGGGGAATGGAGTTGGAGATGGAGGTGTGGATATGGTGATGACGATGGCGATTGCGGCGACTCTCCCCCCCTCTACGTGAACGGTTTTTTGTTGGCGTTAGTATTTTAGGGGGCTACATCGTGAGAATGAGATAAACCCCTTTACAAAAGTTGTTCGATTTGACAATCCTGAGGTGGTGGCATGCGATACGGTGGCATGGTACAACCACGTCCGTGCATAATGCATGTCGTTATGGCTTTTGATTATTGATTTTACGATCCCTTTGACTCTGCAAAAAAATCTGCCAACCATGATTCTTCATGAATTAGTCCAGATTTTTTATAAAAGTATCTACTTATGTAAGGAGAAATCAGTATACCATAGATCTACAGTTTTGTTATTTTTGTGTAGCTTAAAATATACATTATTTTTGAATTAAGATTTTGCACGTTTGTGGCATAAATACCATGATTCTTCATGAATTAGTCCTGATTTATTTTTAGAATTTTTTAGAACTCGGAAAATCTGATTTTTTTTAAAAAAAAGTGGGATCACTGCTGACCATGTACCAAATATCTACGCTTCGTTTATGTGACAATCAAACTGAGAGAAGATTTACGAGTACACATTCCTAATGGTACCTCCATATCAATGACAATCAACTTGTCTTGATTTATTATATCGCCACCAACCGGTTATCAGCCAATGTTAAGCCTGAGACATTGCACTGGTACAGACCGTCAGTGCTTATTATTTCTACTGCCGGCCTGTTTTGAAACTGTAGGCTGATAGAAACCTTCAGTATCATTTTCGTTCTTTCCAGTAACTGCCGTCTCTTTCGATCCTTGATACGAAACTGTGTTTTAAAAAATAGAATTATTGGCGAATCGTGATTGGTTACTCCAGATCAGACAAAGCATGTGCCGGCGTTGCGGTGCATGTTCAGTTGTACGAGTATCCGAAGAATCATTGGTTGGCCGTACTGTTTCATGCTACTTTTCTAATGATGCAGAAATAATGATAGCTACGGGCATCTCTACATGTAAACGCCCAATGGCCAGCAATGTATGATGTATTCTCATTTTTTTTTAGCAAAACAGACCGAACAAAACTAGCAATGTGACAAATGGCAGATGGGTGCCAACGTGTCTCCTGTTTTAAAATCGCCAGAAGTATCCACTTGTTGGCCAAGTCATATTTAGCTGTCTTTGTATGTTATATATCCCACACGTAATAACTGGTCATACCTAATTGTGATCCAATAATGTAGTTATATTTATCTTTGGATCAATTCATTTCGCTCTGCAATTTAACCAGCACGGTGCCCCGCACAACCTTACGGGAAGTAATTCTTCAATTCATTGATGGGTGTAGTTGAGTTGCTAGTCCGGTTGTTCGTGGTATAGTGTCACTGCGCAAAATTAATCGAAGTCACTAATAAAAGTAGGGATACTAACAAAAAGGAAAAATGCTCTAGCAAAATTAGAAAACCTTTTGAAAACCATGTGATTTCATAAAATTAAGTTAATGAACTCTTTAACTTTTAACTTTTTACAATAAACTCTATTACCTTCTAATAATTATTCTAGAATGTTCTTGACACCCTATGCACATCATGACCGACGATATTAGAAAGCCATAACTCCATTACCTACACCGAGTCTATCATGCTCTAACATCTTGACATGGTATGTAAGTCAATTTGGGATGCTAGGATAGGGACATGGAAATCGATCGTGTTCGTTGTGGTTAGAAATAGTGTTATACAATAAAACAATCCCCATACTATCCCTTTCACCAATGAGTGTCTGGAGCTAGAAAAATGTGTGATCACCTATCAAACATTCATAATATAGATGTCTTTCTTGTAAGAAATTAGGGTTTGCAGCTAATCGGCATACCCTCTTTATTTCTACATTTATATGCCTCCACTTCTTCCAAGCTATGCCACTTGCTAATGTTCTATGCTTCTTATGTGCCTCTTTTCCTGTCTAAATTTCTTTTTGATGGGAAACTATGATTATATATGTCACCTGCTTCTGTCGTTGCCTTCTTCTGCCGAAATGTCACCACTAGTCATCCGCCAAGCAGATATTGTCACCATTGACTGTTTGTTTAACCTCGAGTGACCCTTGTTAAATCCATTTGATGGTGCGATGCACTAAACCTGTCTTCCCACACCGATGAACCATTTGACACTTGTCGTAGTTCCGCTCTTGAGTACTCTTTCATGTTGCCGAGTAACAACAGGTTACAAAAAGAAAATCTCATGAAACTTGAGGTCTGCTATGATTATGATATATTCTCCATTTCTTTGTTGGTTATTGCCGTGTGTTAAAGAGGCTTGGTCCATAATCATTTTTACAAATGTGGTGGTACATGTATGTGTCTCCATTTTGTGATCGAAACTAGAAATCAGCTGATTAATGGTAAAACCATCCTTTGATTTAAAACTCTACAACCAATAGTGTTCAAAAGGAAGTTCATAACAAAAAATAAGGTCCTGTTGAGGCGGCGTGTTTTGGTTTGATTAATGGTCTATGATTAATGTATGTATGTGTAATGATTAATGGTCTTCATGTTTTATTTCAACTGTTTTTAGTGTCTTCTTTAGGATGTTGAGGCGGGTGCTTACGTTCTGAAGTCAGAATAAGGTCATCTTGTCCTATCCTCGCTCTGGTGGTGCGTGTAGCATCGACAAAGGACGTGTGTAGTCGTGTGTCCGACGATCTCTTAGGATCCGGTCGTTTATCGTATTCGTTGGTATGATTTGAGGTCAGTCTCTTTCGATCTACGTTTGTCATCTTCATCGATGGTTGTCGCTCTAGTGCGTTGATCTTTTGAGGTCTTAGCACGACGACTTTCCATCCGTCTACTACAACAAGCTCTACTACAACAAATTTTGTCTGGCTTGGTGATGGAGGGGCGAGGACGGCGACGCGTCTTCGGCTCTTGCTAGTGTATGTAGTCTTCGATAATTAATAGATCATTGGAATTTTGCAAAAAAAAGAAGTTCATAACAAATAGTCCATCTTGAGCATCCCTCTAAGACGATGGAAAAAATATTAAGAGGAAAACCTCCATCCCTTCCTCTCCTCAACGGAGCAGTTGGTCCATAATTACATAACTGCAGGGCTCCCCTCTGTTGGGGTCGAGACGTTCCCTTGAAACGCGCCATATAGACGCGCCCGCCCACGATCCCTCCGTCCCACCCGCTTCCCTCCCACGTTCTCGCCCCCCGGCCCGCGATTCACAACCGCGCGCGCCCCTCCACAAACCAACCCCGCCCAACAACAGCGAGACACCGATCGAGATCGTCGTCACCCAGCGGAGCCAATCCCGGAGAGGACCCAGGCGCGCGCGCGGTCGGCCAAGATGAGGGAGATCCTGCACATCCAGGCCGGCCAATGCGGCAACCAGATCGGCGCCAAGTTCTGGGAGGTGATCTGCGGCGAGCACGGCATCGACCCCACCGGCCAGTACACCGGCTCGGCGCCGGAGCAGCTCGAGCGCATGGACGTCTACTACAACGAGGCCGGCGGCGGCCGCTACGTGCCCCGCGCCGTCCTCGTCGACCTCGAGCCGGGCACCATGGACTCGCTCCGCTCCGGCCCCATCGGCAACATCTTCCGCCCCGACAACTTCGTCTACGGCCAGTCCGGCGCCGGGAACAACTGGGCCAAGGGACACTACACCGAGGGCGCAGAGCTCATCGACTCCGTCCTCGACGTCGTGCGCAAGGAGGCCGAGAACTCTGACTGCCTCCAAGGTATAAACACCCTGTACCTGCTTGCATCATCCTGTTCACTGCATTTCTCTGCATTCTGCATTTATCCGGATCTGTTTCTGGAACAGAGCCGGGCATCTTATCGTCGTTAATAATAGTTCGAAGAATCGTTACATTCGTATACCAAAATTCTCCAGATCATAGGGGGACTGCGTGATCGATCACAGTTTGCAATGTAGTAATTCGAGAATTTATCATCAGATCGGAGTGGAATGTCATCGCTTTTGGTCTAACCGTCAGATTAATGTTTGATACAGTTTCTTCTCCATTACTTTGGGCAATTAAGGATAGGATCCTATTTACATTTATTAGGCTCTACTGTCTTCCAGCAGAGTGCCAGGGTAGTATGCTGCATGGGTAACAACTATATGCCAACTTGGCAGCATTTACAACCAGTCCGGGATCCAGCATTCGTTGGTTCCAGTTATGGGTGTATAATTTGTGGATCCAACGTTGTTCAGTTGATGGATCACTCAATTCATCAACTGGAAGTAAATGGGAAAATCAATAACCAAACCATATTTTCCCCTCATTTGATAACCAATTTCAGTACTCTCTTTCGTGGGTCAGATCATACACTTGTCGTTCTATATTGTCTGATTTAGAATGGTAATTATTTGCTTGGGATCATCAAGGTGGCTGAGAAAATCAATAGCAAGTACATGTTAAGACAATGCAGTGCTTTCCTACCTTCAACTTGAGGGGTGATTTTCAGTTGAATCAAGCCATCAACTGCTAGAAGTAGTGTTGCTAAAGATGCAAATTGTGAAGGTTGCAAAATTATGCCAGCTAGATCATAGTTTGAGCTAGACACAGACTTACACTTCCAATCTTCTCTCAAGACCTCATCTGCAGCATTACTCATGCTGTCTGGATCCTATCTGTCTCTTCAGAGGCCTTAACTTATTTGGTAGGAATCCTCTTGTCTGATTTAACCAAAAGTAACCGTGCTTGCACATTATGTCGAAATGTGGTGGCAGTTTAATCATTGGCATTAGGAGCGTTTCTTTATTTACAAGCAAAATTAATAGTGATGCTAGGAATTAAAACATATTTATGTAGTTTAGTAACAGACGTATATTGGAAATATATGAAAAACAGGTATTCAAGACTGCGTTTTCTTCACTTCATTTTTCTTTCCGCGCCCAGAGAAGAAGCAACTCACGGATACTCAAATTTTATTAACAAATGACCAAGCAACTAAATTATTTCTAAGAGATGTGTCAAATGGTTCAACCATCTGCGATTCATTTTACAAGTAGACAAAGAAATAGGAGCAAATTCAGTTGGCAAACAACTTGTAATTGTCGGTCAGGTACGGCGTACTCTGTACTGGAATAATTTGATTGGGTCACATCACATGTCGACATCTTCTTTTGCTGGTGAATGTTCATGGGGTTATCACCACACTAATCATGTACAACTGCAATATCATGCGGTGATTACTGACAATGTTGTACGACCTAACAACACGCGAAATGAGGTTTGAGCGAACGGAATACTGTCGGTGTTGGGTGCAGGGAATGGGACACTGAGACAGCCTGTGCCAGTGGATGGTTGTTGGGTAGATGCGCTGCTGATATTTTGCTTGCTTGATTAATTAGTTAATTGTGTACTTGTATGATTCCGTCTAGACTCACGTGAGGTTAAATTAATGGATTAGTACACCTTGAGATAGCAGAATATAGAAAAAATTCTTATAATTATTTACAGCTAGACATTGACACATTGACAGGAGTATGATTGATGATCTGCTGCTCAGTTGCATGTTTGATGCTCTAATTCTGTACCTAGACTCTGATGGATGTCTGTACCCGAATTGTACAACCCTGGTCATTTTCTTTCAGTCCGTGAGCTCCTGAAAAATGAATTGGTTGCCGCAGATCGTCTTTCCTTGTTGGACCGTAGTACTTTCAGTTCAGATTATGGACGTCCTAAATAACTTTTTGATTGTCAATTTCCTGTGTTGATTGAAGCTGGCATATTATCATTCGTCGCAGCAATAGATGGATTGGTACTAGTGTTGTTTACTGAACACGCATTTTGTGACAGGTTTCCAAGTATGCCACTCTCTTGGCGGTGGCACTGGTTCGGGCATGGGGACGCTGCTCATCTCCAAGATCCGGGAGGAGTACCCTGACCGGATGATGCTCACCTTCTCCGTGTTCCCGTCCCCCAAGGTGTCCGACACGGTGGTGGAGCCCTACAACGCGACACTGTCCGTGCACCAGCTGGTGGAGAACGCCGACGAGTGCATGGTCCTCGACAACGAGGCCCTCTACGACATCTGCTTCCGCACCCTCAAGCTCACCAACCCGTCATGTAAGTCTGCACTCCATTGCACACGATTATAGGTCTATCATCAAAGCCAATTGAACTGAACTGATCGCAATAAAAAAATTGATGAATGCAGTCGGAGACCTGAACCACCTGATCTCTGCCACAATGAGCGGCGTGACGTGCTGCCTGCGGTTCCCGGGGCAGCTCAATTCTGACCTCCGGAAGCTGGCGGTGAACCTGATCCCGTTCCCGCGGCTGCACTTCTTCATGGTCGGGTTCGCGCCCCTGACCTCCAGGGGCTCGCAGCAGTACCGCGCCCTGACGGTGCCGGAGCTGACGCAGCAGATGTGGGACGCCAAGAACATGATGTGCGCGGCGGACCCGCGGCACGGCCGGTACCTGACGGCGTCGGCCATGTTCCGGGGCAAGATGAGCACCAAGGAGGTGGACGAACAGATGATGAACGTGCAGAACAAGAACTCGTCCTACTTCGTGGAGTGGATCCCCAACAACGTCAAGTCCAGCGTCTGCGACATCCCTCCCGTGGGCCTCTCCATGGCCTCCACCTTCGTCGGCAACTCCACCTCCATCCAGGAGATGTTCCGCAGGGTCAGCGAGCAGTTCACCGCCATGTTCCGGCGCAAGGCTTTCCTCCACTGGTACACCAGCGAGGGCATGGACGAGATGGAGTTCACCGAGGCCGAGAGCAACATGAACGACCTCGTCGCGGAGTACCAGCAGTACCAGGACGCCACCGCCGAGGAGTACGAGGAGGAGGAGCACACCGCCGACGAAGCCTGATCCATGCTTTGCGTACGTCGGTTGAATTCGTTATATATATACCTCGACGTGTGTACGCATTTTGATCTTGTCGTGTCTACCAGATTGCTGCCTGTATGCGTACGTACGCTTGTGTGTGTCAGTGCTTGTTTCTGTTGCCGTATTCGTCATGTTATCGTTATTTCAGGTTACTTGAACTTGTTTTCTTAAGCACTGGGGTTTACTGTCTTCTCTGTATATGTTAGGATATACATGTATCTACTTGATTTGTTATCTGCTCAGCTCTCTTTTGTTTTTGCTGGTATTGCTCAACTAAGTGTGCAGTTTCTCCATTTTTTTTAAAAACGAGGCAGAAGGCTTGATGAAAGGGGGAAGTTTTAGCAGTTCTCCATTGTGGCCTTCGTGTCAAAGTAGGACGTTCGCAGTCTTACATTTCTTAAATAAAGAAAATTATATAGATTGAATTATTGAATTGTATTTCATCATGGAACTTGTAGCATCAATACGACGATGTCAACATTGGTAGTAATTCTTTTTACAATACCAGCCAAACATTAAATAAACTTGTTGAGCACAATGAAGTTCCAACGGGGCCTACTTGTCTCCATGTAATCCCCTTTTGCACAAAAACTATTATGCAAAACCTCCATGTTAGATTATGTCCCTTCACTTGGAGATGTGTTGACAGCCCAACTTCAGTCTCTAAAGTCTAATGTGTGGAGTGTTAATTGCAGTTTGCATTCAACGGGTGTGGAATCTCCTTGAGAGATGGGAGTAGAAAACACCCTAGCCACAACTATGGCTGCTATTGTGAGAGGATGAGAGAACACACAACAAAAAAAACCACAACCTAGTGAGAATAAAGGAAGGAGAGATGATTTCTTTCTATATTGGTGACTCCAGATCGTTGTCTTCAAAATGGTGATAGGTGTTGTGAATTGGGGAATGAGCAACTTAGTATTCACGGGGGGCCAGGGCCAATACATGTACAGGTGTGGAAAAGTCAAATATGTCAAAGGGTCTTTATACAATGGGCAAATATAAAGAGGGACTATATACTCTAACACCCCCCCCCCTCTCAAACTCATGGTGGATCAACAACACTGAGTTTGGAAAGGAGAAAACCATGTTGTGCTCTAGTCTGGGCCTTTGTGAAAAAATCTGCCAACTGTAGCTTGGGAGACACATACTCAAGAGCGAGAACCTGATCCTGCACAGCAGCGCGCACAAAAGAGGCATCCACACCGATGTGCTTGGTGAACTCATGCTTCACCGGGTCATGGGCAATACTGATAGCACATGTATTGTCTGACAGGAGAGGAGTCGACGTAGAGACAGGAACACCAAAATCCTCCAGTAACTAACGTAACCATGTCACCTCCGCGATCAAAAGAGCCATAGCTCGTAACTCAGGCTCTGCACTCGAGCGGGAAACTGTTGTCTGTTTCTTCATCTTTCAAGCAATGAGAGAACCACCAAAAAACACATAGTAAGCAAAGAGTGAGCGGCGATCCGATGGATCACTTGCCCACGTAGCATTTGAATAGGCCTGGAGCTGAAGGGAGCTGGAGCAAGTGAAGAAAAGACGATGAGAGATCGTTCCACGAAGATATCGTAAAACACGAAGAAGGTGATTGTAGTGTACCAAGTAGGAGCAGAGACGAACTAACTCAGAATATGGACAAGGTAGGAGATATCTGGACGAGTGACGACAAGGTATACAAGGCTCCCAACTAGATGACGATAGTTGATGACCCACAAGTATAGGGGGTGTATCGTAGTACTTTCGATAATTAGGAGTGTCGATCCCAACGAGGAGCAGAAGGTGTTGAATAGTGGTATGGAGCAGGAAATCCTTGTGAATACTTAACAAACGGATTTTTAGTGGTTTTCTGATAAGACAACAAAACAAAGTGCAAGTAACAAAGAACAAACGCAGAAAGTGGCCCAATCCATTCTTAGCAAAGGACAAGCCGGTGGAAATACTTATAAGGACCAAACGTTCTCGAGGACACATGGGAATTCTGTCAAATGTTTTCGCTTCAAATAGCTGAGTACTCTTCTTTGGTGTTGTAAGTGTTGTGTGGGTGAACCTGTGCTAATATACCGACCGTACTTGGACTAATACATACTTATGATTAAACCCCCTGCAAACATCCGTAACAACAGAAAAGTAATTAAGATATAAATCAAACCACAGCCTTAAACTCTGAGATCCTACGCTCCCTTGTGCAAAGGTGTCCTAACGGGGTTCATGTTTCTGTCACTCCGACAACCCCATAATTAGTAGCCAAATACACAATGCATTCCCCTAGGCCCATAAATGGTGAAGTATCATGTAGTCGACGTTCACATGACACCACTAGAATAATAGCACCACAACTTAAATACTAAACCATTGAATAATAACTCAACATAAATCCACTAATAACAACATGACTTCTCCCATGTCCTCAAGAACTAAACGAACTACTCATAAGACATCATATGGATGAAGATCAAAGATGATATGATAATGGATAACAATCTGAACATAAAAAATAATCCAATGGTTCCACTCACAAGCATCAACTACAATAGTAATCAACACCGGGAAAGTTTCCCCTAAGAACTAAAGCAATATCCAACACAATTGTTACAGCGGGACGGGGTGGTGATGATGGTGCTGGTGGAGATGATGGTGTGGATGATGATAATGATCCCGATGAAGCCTAGCTTGATGACGGTGTTGATGGCGACGGTCTCCCCTATCCGGGAAGGAATTCCCCCGGCAGAAATCTATCTGCCGGGGATATCTTTCTTTCTCGGTGTTTTCCGCCCCCAGAGGCGGCGAAAATCTATCTGTGATCGCTCCCCGAGGCTTAGGGTTCCGTAGGGAATATATAGGCGAAGGGGTGGAGTCGGGAGCCGGGCACGTTGGCCACACCTGCCCTAGGAGCGACCTAGGGTGGGACCGCGCCTAGGGGCACGGTCCTGCAGCCCCTCTTCACTCCTCCTTCTGGCTTCCTCAATCTTCTGGAAAAATAATATTTTCCCATATTTTTCTGGTATTTTTCTGATCTTCGCGAAATTGCACCGAAATGCCCTCTTTTTCATCAGAATCCAAAGTCAGGCAGACCATCCTGCAAGAATCATCCAACATGCATAAACAGATGAAAAGCCATAAGTAATACCTCATACTAATACATACATCAATGAATAGAGGTAAATTATAATATAGAAAGGTGATGCAAATTGGGCGTATCAACTCCCCCAATCTTAGACCTTCGCTTGTCCCCAAGCGAAAACTAAGCTCAGTAAACATGTCCACGGGTTTATGGAGTGAAGTGTTGATAAAATACGAACAATAAGCATCACACTTACCATTACACAACTCATAAAATAAAGCAACTCACCATTATATAACTTAGCTTGCAACCAAGTACAACAGTCACAATAGATATGCATAAATATAAATCATAATTGGAATTGGCAAACTTTGTTCCTGGTCAGAGAACAGCTGGCAAACAGTTTCACAAATAAAGCTTTGTAGAAGTTTTCAAAACAGGAGCACTCTTTGCTCAAAAAGGTCTTTCAAAAGTGAAGGCTTTCAAAGTAATACTCAATAGATAAGAGTTTTGTGCAAACAAGGAAGATAAATAACATGATTGAATAAATCACCATATGAACGCTTGAAACACAACAACTCAAATGCTTGCTGGAGATAGAGAGGAAGTAGGTTTACTGAATCAACTTGGAAGTGGGGGAAAGGTCCCTTTATAGAGGGAAGCAGGGATTACAAGTCATAAAGAGCTTTCAAAAAATTATGGTACTTACTAGCTTTGAGCCCTCATTGCCCCTATCATAGGCATCTTGATATGATTAAGGTTAAAGTGCACAAAGATAATAAAAGTATAGAGATTATTAAAATCCAACATTACAATGTTCTTTTATATTAAAATATAAAGGAATATTACAATGAAACAAATAAGAGAATAAAGAAAATGGAAAATGAATTACAATAATTAAACAAATAGAAGAATTCTTTATTAAAAGAATATATATTACATTATCCTTTTACAACAAAGAAATGATAAGGAATGGATACAATAATAATATTATTACATTGTTCCTTTACAAATATTTAAATGGAAATATAATAATACAATAAATAAATAAGTAATAAGAAAGAAGTTACAATATTTGGAAGTTGTAGCAATATTTATGGTATACAGAGTATCACTGTGTTTTTACAAGTGTTTGAAAGAAAAGCAAATTTACAAAAGAATAAAGCAAATCCTAATCTAAATCTTGATCTCCATCTTCTTAGTGTTTTTGTTCCTGCAAGAGAAAAACAGAAACAAAGTAATAGAGACAAAAACAAAAGAGAGTTAGTGTTAATAATATTTCTCTCAGTAGTAACAGTGTGATGCACTGTTTTGTCACATCATTGATCATATTAAAATGGGGCAAGTTTCACCAAATAAAATAGTATTTGTTCTTATTTCCAATCTGGCCTCAGAACCACATCACAGGCAAAGAGGGGCAAATTTCACCAATTTAGTAAAAGGTAAAAGTCAAAGAGTAGAACCATCAGCAAACATCAAGATATTTTAACTTGATCTGATCCATATCATCACAGCAAGCATACAGGCAGCACACACATCACATGCAATTGTTGTGTTGTCAACACCACAACTAACACAGGAAGTAGATAATCAAAAAGGCACCAGCCGTAGCAGGGCTACAAGCATATTCATCCCACGCACACCAGCCATAGTTTCTCCACAGAACCAACAGAACACACTAGCCAAACTGTACAAGCTCATATACCATCTCTCTATTTCCACATGTATGAAACACACTATTTTCAAAACACCACCAAGATCTACACATATTATCCAATCCACCACCCAATCAAAATCTATCTGTTTATATAAGCCATCCAAGAGAAGATCAAGTATAAGGAGGAGCAGGCCAAGTGAACAGCAAGGAGGAGTCAGCCAAGTGAGAAGCAAGGAGTAGGCCAATAGCATAAGAATCAAGCCAACAGAAGCTCAAGGAGGATCAGTTTAAGCACAGGAATAAGAAGAGCCAGCTGATCAATCATAAATCTTTGGAGCTACATCAACAAGCTTCCATCCCAGGTAGCTATTCATCACCAAGCCAGCAGGAGTGTATGGGAAGAAGTTTCATTATATGTAGTAGTGTGACATCACACTAATATCAGATTGAAATCACAAGATCTGTTTCTATACAAGCATAAACACCAACAACACCAATTCCTGCTAGAACAAATATTTACACTATGCACACTCATGTGAGGCACCACATGTGTAAATCCAGTCTAGCAGAAGCACATGGGCACAAATGCAAGTAAAACTAAGCAACCATCAAATCTTAATCTCTTAGACAAGACCAGAAGATTAACCATGTATAGACTCTAGACAATAAGTCAATATGTAATCCCAAGCCTTGGGATTGTGAGGAGATTATTCTCAGACTTGCAAAGAATTGCTTTGCAAGATCATCACAGAATAATTGTAAGCCATCAAAGATCAGTATCTGTTCTCATCCTATATAAACCATGGCCTCAGTCTTTTGCATCATTGGCCAGGACATAGACCAATATTCTGTTAAATAAAAATATAACAGATCATGTAAATGATCTATGCTGTTGTGCTCACTCTCAAGGAGGTTTCACAACAGCATAGCCATATTACAGAATTTTTATCTCTAGCAACAATGGCAAATCAAACAACACAAATCATTTTCCTAGTAAATGTTCTAGGAATCAGATCCATAAATTTCTTCACTGTACAAATAATAGGAAACTCATTTCTTTCTTAAGATCTCAAGCAAAGCATCTTTCCTCCATTGCTTATCGTGGGAATCTCATCAAATTTAGCCAAATCTATGACATCTGATCATGCTAGAGATGATTAGACTATTGTGTACAGTCCAAGGAGGCATCACAATAGAAGGACCATTTTAGTAGAAGCCACCATTCACATTAACTAAATAACCACTCAGTAATTTCAGCTAGAAAAGATTAATCATTTTCCTACTATTACACTAGGAATCATATTTTTGTTTTTCTACTTCATTTTTGAGTCTCAGCTCCATTAAGTAAATCATTCTCCTAGTCAACACATCTAGAAGTCATATATAATTCCACTGTCACAAGGACAGTATTTAGGACACAAGTAACTCATGATATTACATATACCACTATGCAAGTTCAAATTGAATTCACCGCTGTGACACATGGTTAGATAGCAGAATCTGCTATTTAACCAAACATAACCAGTATCAGAATTACAAGTCAAGGGAACACCTGCAAGCCAATTTACAATTCCAACATCATTTCTCTTATTGCTAGGGCCAGAAACCATTTAAGAATATCACTGTCCTATTGACAGGAGATCTACAACAACAAGTCATCCTTAGGTAGAAAGTTATCAATTGAAACCATTTCAAGATTGGCAATCTTAAACCACAAGCATAACTTCAAATCATTCCCAGGTTTTTACCATTAGCAAAAGGAACCAGAGCATATCTATTAACATCTTAGTTACCCAAATTTCTTGTAACTGAAGCCAAATGGAATCCTTGGAATCTAAAATCAACTAGCAGCTAGAAATTCCAATATTTCCATATAGTCCTCCTTCATCAATGAATTTGGAAACAACAGGTTGCAGTATATGATTTATTCTTGCCCATGAATAATTACCAGTCCAATATCAGTAACCCCATAAAGATCATAACATGAACATCATTGAGACACTGCTGGAACAAATTAAGACATGATCTCTAGGAGGAACAGATGGGTGAGGAAAATGAGCATCTAGACGTGTACCTGGCGCCCGAGGCACAACCACTGCGGCGTGGCGAGGCAGGGCTCATGCGACCGCAGTAGTGCACACACGGGTAGGACTTCACCATGCACCAGCATCATCACCACGATGCGGCGACACGAGGAGCACCGTGGTGCTCAACCCGCACCGATCCACACCTGTGGGTACATGCGCATAGAAGCGGCGGCGCCAGCAACCCATTCATCAGCAAACCACCTTAATCGTACCACCACTTCGCCACAATCACCATCCAAGAGTCACCGGAGCACACCGGAGAGGAAGGCCAAAACCCTAGCCACGGGAGTGTAATGGGGGCGAGCGAAATAGGGTTGTGTCACATATCGAATTGGGTGGAAGGGAGTAGCAGAGGGGAGAACGTCGAGGGCGACCGATGGCGGCAGCCCAGGAGGCCGGGGCTGGCCATGGTTGCACGACGACGGCGGCGGCACTGCGTCGCCAAAGAGGGAGGAAGGAGAGGATCGAGCTCGCGTGCGTGTTTGGTGAGAGGAGGGTGAGAGTTGGGGTCTGGGATGAGGTTTGACCCAAGCCCAATTGGCCGGGTTGGATTAGTTTGGCCAGTGGGCCAGATTTAGTTAGTTTAGGAAGTGTTAAATAAATAAATTTATATAATAACAAAAAAAGGAAATTACTAAAATACCCTCTACACATTTTAAGCTCTAGAAAAATGTAGAAAAATCCTAAAAATATATTTAATACATCCTAGTGTTTATTAAAATAATATCCACCTAAGAAAAATATAATCATATTTATTTCAGTTTAATAAAATACAAATAAATATTAACACCCTTAAATATCTACATGAAATTTAATAAATTTAGGAAAATTCCTAAAAATAAATAAAAATCACTTTCATAAATAAAAATAAATCTCTTATCTCACAAAAATACTAACTTAAAATTTTACTAATATAATTTAAAACAAATATTTAAAGACATTAAAAATATATATATATAAATAATAATAAAGATAATGTTTAAAAATAAATAAAATTCATTTTTAAGAATTTAAGAAAGTATATTTATTAGAAAGGTACTAAGTATATTATTATAAAAATATTTTAAAGTTCTTATATCATATAACTTGAATTATCTAAGTTATTAAAATAAGATAATTGTTTTGTTAATTGTTTAATATTATTTCCTAAGTAAGACATGATCTTATTCAAAACATAATCTTTTGACTCTAAGTAGTCTAAACCATGATTATAATTTAATATAAAATCTAGGTGTAAACAATTAACTTCTAATATCCTTTTAAAATCCTTAACTAACTATAAGTCAAGGATTTACAAAGTTATTCTTTACAAATCATTAACAATTCATAAATAATCATATTTATCAAACTTGAAGTTCACTAAATAAATTATAATAAAATCCATCTATTTTTATTTATAAATAAAAATCTCAAAGTATGGTCTATAAATATTACACATGCTAAATTTAAATCTTTAAAACAAAGTTCCATAACCATAAGATTTCATCTTTAATTATACTTATGAAAAACTCTAATTAATAATGCTACAAATGCTATATCTCAAGTCCAATTACATTTTTATAGTTTACTTTGGTCTAAGATATCTTAAGCTAGATATATAATAACTCAAATCAATTAAACCTTATTACAACACCATAGCTTTAATCCTATTTATCCTCAAAGTTGAATAACTTAACATAAATAATATTTTCTTCAAATGTTATTCTTTTTGCCACTTCAAAAGAAACACTATACCATTCCTTTAAAGCCATGACAACTTAAAACATAAATTTTGTAATAATTACCTAATACCATGAACCCATAGAATTATATTATAATTGTACTTTACTCTTCATATTTTACTCCCTCCGTTTCAGGGCTTAAGGCGCCCTCGTTTTGCGTGTTTTTTCTTTGACCAAGAATTACTCTAAATACGTAATGAGTTTTGGTATAAAACTAGTATCACTGGAAAGTATTTTTCAATACGAATCCAACGGTACTAATTATGTACAATATAATCAAGATTTTGTTGTTCAATTCTTTTAGTCAAACTTTGCTTTGGAAATCATGTGCGCCTTAAGCCTTGAAACGGAGGTAGTATATGTTTATCTTCCTTATGAAGTAAACTTAAACTAAAGCAAATCTTAAATAAATCTTAAATATATCTCACTGGCAATGATTGAAGAATTACTTGGGATTTTGCATTATGCATCTCATTACTTATGCATAACAGCATATTGCTTCTTTAAACATTGTCCTTACCGGGCAATGATGATATTTTTGTAGAACCCGAGGTCCAGGGTCAAGTCGAGACATTCGACTACAATACTCCGCTATATCAAGGCAAGTTCACACTTGCTCATGTCCTTTGATTATTTTATATAAAGTATTTTGCAAATCCAGTGTTGTCATCACCTGCATTTTAAAAAGGTCAGAAAACACTATTTTTGATAATAATGTGAACTATTGGTTACTGATCCAGGGTGATCAGCTAATCTATTAAACCTGGTAGTTGGAATACCACTACTCAGGAGTATATCATCTAGGACTTAACAACCAATGTCTCCAGTGATTCTTGCGCCGTATATTACGCGTTAACCATGAGATTTGTGAATGGGACGAAGAAGTCAGCTTGATCGGCTCCCTTTCGCATGCATTGGACACTGTTCTGGGAATTTTCGAGTAGCGGATCGTGGGTATAGCCGTTTTATACGGGGAAAGGTCTACCATGGATATGGGCTTACAAAAGACAGATTACTAGTGTTAATGGTTGTTGTGTGTAACCAACTAAGGTATAGCCGTTTTATATGGGGAAAGATCTACCTTGAGTTTGGGCATACAACAATTGTGGTGTATGCGGGGTCACGGAGAAGGACAATGATTGGCTTGGATCATCTACTGGGCCCCACACCATAGGAAGTGTGGACGGGAAAGATTCGCCCGGTTGTGCATCAAGGATTTGATCTCTCATGGGTAAAGTGACGCACCTCTGTAGAGTGTAAGAAAAATAACTTGTTACTCCCTGTTCCGGGAAGGAGCTGCGAACGCTGCAGGAAAGGAACTCCATGAAAGTTCTGGTAAATCTGTGAAGGCTGATGGACATAGCTTTTCAGAATAAAAGCTACATTTGAAGAAATGTTTATGAAAACCTGCATTGCCTATGACCTATGGTCTATGGCTATAGCTATAGTGCATCAAACACTCCTTTTTAGTGAACTTGCTGAGTACGCTCATACTCAACGTATCTTCTTAACCCTTGCTAGATTCTGAAGACAATAACGGTCAGGGAGAGGAAATACTATATCCAATTGAAGACCAAAAAGAATTCCACTATGAAGAACCAGAAGTATCCGGAAGCGTCGAAGGTAACAATTACGAAAACATCTATGGAATGGAGACCGACGTATCTGAAGTGTAGATGTAGCATATATAATGATCTAGTCCAGTAGTATAGATTTCTATCCTCTATCTATAACTACATCTTGTATAATCCTTAGTTGCTTCTTTATTCTGTTCTTCGAGTTATTATAGTTTAGTCTGAGTCATCGGGATACCTCTATGGACCTAGGAGGATCTCAAAGTCTTCATGTAATTTCTGGTTGTAATAATGATAATGTATGTTGTGGACCCGCTTTGTTTCTGTTGTACCACTCTGAGGATGTAATATTTGCGGAATGGTACTCCGTGAGTGTTATGTCCACGACTATAGTATACTACAACATGCAGTGGTATGCTGAGTCACCGCACCTAACCTGGGCTCAGATACCATGTTGTGAATTGGGGAATGAGCAACTTAGTATTCACAGGGTAGTCGTTTGACTCGGGAATCCCTGAGCCCAGCGTTTAGTCCATGCCTGGCAGTTTCAACCGTGGTCCAGTCCAGCAGCCTCTTTTCGATCCAAGAGTCGCATGAGAAGAAAGCTTCCGGTTAGCTTCAGTTAGTGTTAGTTAAATAGAACGGGAACCTAGTAACTATGCCAAGTTGGTTTCAATGCAACAGAGAAAGGTTATGGGTAAAAAGAAGGTCTTTATCCTAGTGCTGCGGAGACCGGTGTTGCTAATCGAACTCATTTTCTTTCGAGGAGATTGAAAATATCTAAATTTCTGCGAAACGAATAAAGGCCAATACATGTAGAGGTGTGGAAAAGGCAAATATGCCAAAGGGTCCTTATACAATGGGCAAATATAAAGAGGGACTATATACTCTAACAATAGGAGCCTCAAATGTGCTTGGATTGGTTGTACATTTGGTGCACTTATTTCCTACTTTGAGTACTTCAATCTGCTTAGCAGGTTTGAGTGTTGATTAGATGGAGCTTCAGATTTGAGAATGATTTTGTTAGGGCATGTATAGCGGAAAGCGTTTAGATAGACGTTTAGGCGATAAAAAATAAATACCAAAAAATGTTTTTATCGGCTAAGCTCCCAGTCCGGCAACGCGGAGCGCTTAAGGGGTCGCTACCTTGTGGCATCCCGCAAAACCACTACTAGAAAATCGCGTTGAATTTGTGCATTGCATCGTCATCATCAAGCATTGTTTGCCAAAACTATTTTCGCAACACCCGATTGTTGTCCAAACGCCCCATCTTTATTCAAACGCAAGACCCCGGGTCTCCGGATTATTTTGTTTTGTTGCTATCGGGTTGCAAACGGCCCAATTAAAGTAAATAAAATATTAAGTTATGAGCGGGCAATGAATCCGAGCGATCAACCCTTCAGAAATTAAAACGGTCCAGCTATACCCGCCCCTCTAATCCTATGCCTACCAACTACTCTACCCAGCCCAACCCTCCACCTCACTCCACCCAATCAGAACATGCCACCTCACCCTCTCCTCTCCCCTAACCAATCAAACCCTGCCACGTCACTTCCTCACCCCATCCCTCTCTTCCCCTCTCTCTCTACCTGCCCACACACCCACGCACACTCCCACCAACCGCCTCAGGGCCACCTCACCACCACCCCACCCAATCCTGCACACCACACCCCATCGGCCCCACGCTGGACCCACCTGGCTCCGCCTTCCCCACGCTGCCGGCCTCACCCCACGACGCGCCATGCTCCTCGCCGGCCGCCTCCCCCACTGACGCCACCGCCTGTCTCCCCACGCCGCCGGTTCAGAACCCGGCCGCCCACCTCCTCGCAACCTCCTCCTCGCGCGCCATGGCCGCCACCTCAGTTCCCGCTCGAGCTTCGCCATGGCTCCGACCTCCATCGCGCTGCCCGCGCCGCCTCTCCTCCTGCGCCGCCCGCAGCCTCCTCGCCGCCTCGAGTTCGCCTGCCGCCGCTCGCCGCCGCAAGCCGCCCGACCTCCGCTGCCACCGCGCCGCCGCGCCCGCCGCCGCCGCCGCCATCAACCGCCTCCTCGCTTCCACCTCCGCCCGACGCTGTTCACTCCGCCGCCGCCTGGCTAACCGCCCCGCGCCTGCCGCTTTATCTCTGCTCGCCGACGCCGACCAGCCGCCAGATCTCGCTGCCGCCGCCTGTTGCCGCCTCGCCGCTGCCGCCATGCCGCCGCCGCGGCCGCCGCCTTTCCTTCCTTCGGCGCGCCGGCCGCCGCCAGACGCTGTCGACCTTCCGCTCGAAGCTCGCCGCTGCATCGCTGCCCCTTCCGCTGCCCCGCTCCGCTCGCCACCTCCTGCCGCCGAGACCCGCCGCAAGCGCCTCCTCGACGCTGCACAGGCGCCAACAACGGCCGAACCCAAAGACGCTTTGCCACCGTCTGTTCAAGTCCATGCTGTGGTCACGAAGCTGGGTCCAACGCCAACCAGACGGAAGAACGCGACTAGGATTGTGGTGTCCATCGGTTTACAAGAGTTTCCTCCTAGGACCCGAAGTCGCCGAATCCCCAAGATCGGTCCCGGCGCCCGGAACCCGAACCCCTCGCCAAGGTCGACATCGGAACCCCGAATCAAGATCGCCTTCCCGGAACACCGAGTACACCGACATGAAACCGGAAACCGCGCCTCGACACGCCAAGTCCGCCGAGACCCTGTCCCCGTGGGCCTTCGACACGGAGCGCCAAGTTCTTCTTTCCGGACCCCCGAAGACCGAACCCTGGCGTGCCAAGTTCTTCGACCAGAAGGCCACGGATACGCCGAGCACTTCCTCGAGAACGCCAAGATCTACCGGCAACCCGAACGCCAAGGCCGACCTGACATGAGGCCCCGACAAGATCTTCTTCATGGATTCGAGACCGATCCGGAACGCCGAGTACTTCGCCTGGACACCGAGGCCCCGGTGCGACAAGTACTTCTTCCCGGACGCCAAGATCGCCTTCACGGACCCGAAGACCGATCCGTGGGCCCGACAAGATCGACCGCGTTGAACCAAGCCCTCCGTCCTGACGCGTCAAGTTCTCCGCCTTGTATCCGCTCCCGCCGGCCCCGTCGAACCCTGAACCCCTGAGTCCGGCCCCGAGACCCGACCCCGAACCCCGGAACCTCAAGACCGTCGGCCCCCTAATGTGTGACCCTTTTCCTCGATATCCTATTTTATAAATGAAATATAACCTTGTCGCATATTAAATTGTCATTCATCTCGCATGCATAACATTGGTTCGGGGGCCTTATGCCGATTCACCTAATAATTAAATATGGGGCCCATATGCGGGCAAATCTAACCTTATATTGGCCTCATTTAAATTGTGTAGCGAACCAGCACTATCCTCTGCCTTGTTCAAACAACATTTAAAAATGCGGGGTATCTAAACAACTAGAACCATATATATAATTGTCGGGACCTCGGTTCCGCTTAATATGACCTAATTGCATCGCACCTTTGCCATGTCATGCGTCATACATGCATCATGCCGATCTTCTGCCGTTGTATTAAATAGTGCATCCGGTGTTTATTCTAGTGTTTTGCTTCTTCGCGGTTAAGGCCGTTGAGTTGTTGTGAGCTTCGCCCCGATCTTCGGATGACCCTTCGACAATGTTTTCAGGCGAGCATCTCTCCCTTTCTACCTATCTTACTTTTATAGTCTTTATTCCCTCCTGTTGATCTATTGCTATCTGTGTTGCGATGCTTTAGTTTCCGTACCTGTGATATACCGAGCAGCCCTATATTGCCATGGCCACCTCCTATTACCTGTTGTTTGGTAGATAGTTGGACTTGCGCGACGTAGTCGCTTGCTCAAGTGCTGTTGCGTGTCGTTCAATGCCACAGTTGCTGATGTATTGCCGCAAGTTGATGATGGAGATGATCATAGTTTTACTTTCGTTCACTTTAAATTCCTGTTTAACAACTAAAATTGAAATAAGCAGAGGCATCGGTGGGTGATAGAAAATATTTGGTTTCCGAACGCCCACTTGTGTCCCGTAAGACCCCGAGTACTTGATACTGCTCTTGATTTATCGCGCTATCCACATCCGGAGGTATATGGGACCCCTGAGCGAGCTTGATTGATCTTATTTCTAGGGTCACAAACTAGTTTGAGGTTTTATTTACGATCCTGTACTTATGCCATGCTACTTTCAGTATTTAAATTGTGCGAGGAGCACAATCTGCTTTAGGTATGGAGTGATTACGCGTATCGACAAGCCCAGCCACACTTCGGTTCCTACCGCCATACCATTGACGCAAACCTTGAGTCCGTCTCGAGCTTGCTTACCCGTGCGGGATCTACTCAATGGGTGGCCCCGAAATATTTCGAATCCTGTGATTGTTCACCGTGAAAGCCTCGTTGGGTTTTGAGTTGGTTTTTCCGAGGTTGATCGGCGTGTATTGCTATTGGTGCACCGCCGGTAAAACTTTCGAAAGCCGTGTCATGGATATGGACGACTTGGAGCACGATATCTCGATCATAGACAAGCATAACTAAAGTTTACGCTATAAATTTGACTTATAATGACTAGTAATCAACTTCACTATAATGGAATGGCTAATTAATCGCCCACAATTGCTTGTTTGGTTGTCGCCATGCCATTGTACTGACTAGTAAATCTTGCAACTACAACGGAATGGTGAATAAAAGTACCAACAAGCTGGGTTTTGGGTTATCTCATGATAAATGTATCGACTAGTAAGTGTTGCCACTATCACGGAATGGTTAACTAAAAGTGTCCATTGTTACTTTATCGGATGATTATCTAAACGACTAGTAATTCTGCAACGATAATCGAATAAATAAAGCCAACGGTGTGAGTTCCTCGGTTGACTTCCTCATTTGGTCTCGAGGGAAACACTGTGATGGGTTTGTTTGGTGTTAGCTTCGTGTTGATCCGGACAGTCATTCTCACCCTCTCTCGATAACCGCCATTGTATCGAGTCTCTATAGGTTGTTTAGTGCATGCCGCCGCTTGATCCACCATACCTATGTAGGCGAGGACCGCCAATTCTAGCCTCGCTGCATCGGGCCTCGATCGACGCTCCTTCTTTTTCCTTTGCCCTTGTCGGCACCCTTTGTTTAAGCGGTTTGAGATCGACGCCGTTAGTGGTTACCCTTCCTACTTGGCCTAGCAGGTTATGGACGCCATTGGTTATTCTTCAGGGCTCTTAGCCCCATTTGCTTCTTGTCCGTAGTGGGACGCTCTGCCGTTTTCAAGGTGTTTTGGATCTTGTATATTATATCTGTATTTTTGACTCCTGGAGTCGCTGTTATATATATCTGTTATGTGGGTCCCATCGAGGACTGTTGTGTAATGTTATTACTCGTTTTCCACCCGCACGAAAGTCTTTGGCACTGAATCGTTTACGGGTTTGGCGAATTTTGCTCAAACTTGCATAGGTCCGATTCTGAGGCCTGAGATAGGAAAATCAACAATAGCACCCACACTCTCCAACGTGAGACGCTTTATGCATATGTAGTCTCCACCCCGAAGCTTCTTTTTTCAGTCCTCTCTTCCCCTCAGCTGGCTCGGCGACGTGACGGCCGCCCATATACTGTCCCCGCCCACATCCCTGGAGCACCGGTGGAGCACCGGTGGCCGGCTCCGCCCAAGATCCGGACCGGCCAAATCCTCACGCAGACCAAATCCCTGGAGCTGGAGTGGATGTGCCGGGTCGTGCTCCCTAATTGTTTTAGGCTCTTCTTCTTTTTGCGGGGATAATTGTTTTAGGCTCTGTTCTGGTGTGGGTTTACTTTTACTCGTTTGGATCTGGTGGTGCCTCATCTGATTTGTGTTGGATGGAATCGCTGGCTGACTACCCCGTGCCCATCTCAGTCGCACTATCTGCTGCCGATGGTCTCGAACTCAATCCGGCGGCAGCTCTTGGCATCGCCGCCGCCTCCAATTCTGCTGAAGGGCGAATATTTCTATCGATTTTGTTATGGACTCTATGGGATTGATATGGATTCTGTTCGTACGGCTTTCCAATTGCTTTTTTCCAAACGCATGGGCCTAGCGCCCGCCGCTAGTTATTCCAAGATCGTGCGGGAGAAAAAACCTAAGCGCTCGACGCTCGTTGTTCCGTCGACGCTTCAGAAAATCTCGAGATCCATCCGAAATCGACCGATACAGTCAGGAAAAATCGGCTAGCGCCGGCTCTAAACGTCTGCACTGTACATGCCCTTAGTTTGGATTATTGTAATTCTAGCGCAAAGCCGTTTCTGCACACGAACAACTTGGATAGGCAAACGATGTTTGATTGAGCTGATTTTTTCAGTACGTTGGTAACATGTGTTTCTACTTGTCTACCAAAGTGGATGTAGTTTGGATGAACGCAAACATGATTATCGAATTGGACAGAAATTGTGACATCACTGCTTTGATGTTATCTTACCTCTTCTAGTTATTGTTGGGCTTGCTATTCTCATAATCCATCTCAATCTGGTGGGCTTGTCTGTACCCCAAACATTCTAGTCTATGGAGAGATTCAAGCCCCTGTAAACAAAGTCAGGCCCTCCCTCAAGCCCCTGTAAACATTGTTTCGGCTGATTAATAAAGAGAGCTGAATTCTCAAAAAGAAAAAAGAAAAAGAAAAAGGTCCTCCGGCAAGCAGAGGGGACTGCACTTGAAGCATTTCGGAGAGGCAGACTATGGAGAGATTCATGGAAACCCTCGTAGGGAGATTCGTGAAAAATCCTCCCGCAATGCGAATTACGCCTCAAAACTCAGGATACATCTGAAAAAAACAATTGAAAAGAACGGATGTACAGTAGCATCTGCGCAGGTCGCTCTCTCTTATGTAAAATAAACACGCCATAGAACTTTCTAGATGGGTTGCATAGCTACACCTGGAGATCCCTGGGAAATGTACATCACAAGACAAAGTCACGGTGCTAGTTAGTTAGTGATCGTGGCACTGGCTTTATTTTAGTACTAACTCGGTTGCCTCTGATTTGATGGTCTCAGTTCTCAGACGTCTGGCCTAGGAACTTAGTCGTCGCTGATCTGATGATCGCAGATGTCTAGCCAGTAAGGCCTAGCGAAGGCCGCATCATGACATTGGCTTTTTCGTACATGATCGTGCCATCAATCTGAGTGGACGCCATACAATTTGTACCCTGGGCCCCTGGCCTACGGCGCCATTATATTAGTCTGGCCCTTTGTCGTTCTGAAAGCCAAGTCGTTGGTCAGGTCACCGCGCATAATCAGACCTCACCCACCATATAGTTTCGCAAAGTTTGGAGGCTTTCAGGCTGGCTTTCCACCTGTCCTTTTAGCACACTGAATTCTTGATCAGGCTTATCCTTGACCGCAATAGCACGCGAGACGACCCCGAAGCGATAAGTCTTCCATTTCTCTGAAGAAATTGGAGTGCCTATGGTGGTCTACCGAGAGGACGGCAATTTTGTTTGAGTTGGACTTGAACCAAACTCACCGAAGAAGTTGGACTTCAAGCATACTTATTATACTACTGAAAGTTTCAGTGGAAATTTCTGCTCCGGTTCCTCCTTTGCGTGTTGTGTTGTAAGGTTGTGGTACAGATTGCGAGTTTAAGTGCAAAAGTGACCGATGAACAACCCAAGTTACGGACAAACTGTCATCATCAGCTATATAAATTCGATGTCGTACTATAAAGATCGATGATCCGTGACTCCCAAGGAAATGTAGTATCAAGGCATCACCACTTCCTCCAGATTCGTCACAACGTGGACAGTTTCATGGATCGCCAAACACGAGAAACCGACTTGAATAAGAAAGTTATTGCGGTGATTTTTTTTGTAAAGTTCAAGCTAGTTGGCGAGGGAATTCGCATCGCATCCATCGATCTGCTTTTCAAGAAGGGTTCAGGAAACTGATCGTCGTTGTCCCCGGACATATTCCTCAAATTTTCATCAGACAGCAACTCGTAGGGATCAAGTAGCTAGACACGCGGTTCGGTTCAGACTTTCCTTTTGACAGTAGCAGCAACAGACTGTGTTTTCAGTGACGGGGACACGGCACACGGGAAAGAAGAATGGGAGTGATGATCAAGAGGCCAGAGAGAATATTCACATATACGTAGTCCGGATAGGCTTAGCTTTAACCCAGCAAGAAACGCGAAAGAGGCAAGGCCAGGGTAAAGAAATGAAGGCATGCTTGTGAGGGAGAGCTTCTTTTTCCTCTTGTGAACTTGATACCTAGAAAGGCAAACAGACTCCTTTGGTGGTACATTCTAGCCTTTCACTTTTATTATGTCGATTCGATATTTTCCATGTCTGGTAAAAGAATATACGAAGTTATTCTCGTTGGACCTGGCTTCACATTCTTTTGAGCAATGATGGCGTGCGTAGTTGTGAAATTGCTGCCTAGTGCCAAGGCTTCGAGCACAACGATAGTGTGAAGACATGTAGCATGCCAAGTCGGTCAATCAGTCAGATCATGCAGAACAGAACAAAGTAAAGGGTTTGGTCACCCACCATGATTAGTTCCATGGGTCCTCGATATCCTATGTTTGGAGATCATCCCTGGGTAGAAAAAACACAGAAAGCATGAAAGGATATCCTATGTTTGGAGACCATCCCTGGGTGGAAAAACACCAGAAAGCATGAAAGGATATGTCAATTTTATCTGCTGATTATTAGCTGGATGCAGTGTTTAATCACTGCAATAAGAGTGCGATTTTAGATGGTTGGGATTTTCTGAAAATTCAATCAGCTGAGAATTACCAAAAATATATCACGGAAAAATTAGTCAGCGATCCAAATAAAAATATATGGGACAACAGCTTAGTCGACTTAAATTTAGTTATTTCACATAAACACTAATAGTCATCTTCTCATCTGTTTCGGACACTCCCGATATTTAGATCGCTTGTTAGTGGTGACTTATAATAGTCATCTCTCAATCAAATTAGGAAAAACAATCATAAACGGCGGTGTGGAGGTGATGGTTTCACCATGTGAGAAACATTCGATACAAAAAGGTAGGAAAAACTCAGAGAAATAGAAAGAAAATCATAAACTAAATAAAATTGTATTTTTTTTTAAAGAAAGACGAGATTATTCAAGAAAATAGAAATTGGAGGAAAAGTTGCTTTTTCAGAAGCCGTGATGAGGAACGATAAAAGATACCGATAATTATGGAATATTTATTAATAAAATGGAATTATGATGAGTCTTTATTACTGCTAATATTAGTATTCCCGCGAGATTTCCTCGGTTCTCTGTTCCTAATATATTTGCTAATCGGTACTTCTATATGTATTTTCTCATAAATTATCACATAAAACATTTGTATATTTTTTTATGAAAAATCCCTCATGTCCATTATTATTTTCTAATCTAACATTTCCCTATTTTTACTTTATCATTTCTCCCGAGTCTTATACCTTTCTCGTTTGAAAACCAAGCTCGACTTTTGAAATGGAGAAAATCCACAAGAAAGTTAATAATTTCTCCGGTTCATATCAACAGTCTTAACTTTGTCTAGATACGAATACATCTAGTTAAATACTTTCTCTGTCCATAAATAAGTGGCATGGTAGATTAGGATGTATCTACTCCCTCTGTTTTAAAATATAAGATGTTTTACTTTTGTGAAGCAAATGTATCTAGACTTCTTTTAGTATATAGGTTCACTCGGATTTGGAGTGAATCTATATACTAAAAAAAGTCTAAATACATTTTGTTCACAAACCTCAAACATCTTATATTTTGAACGGATAGATTATATGCTAAAACGTGCCAAGATACATGTAAATGTACACAAATGCACATCACTTATTTCTAAACAGAGAGGGTGTTTAATTAGATATATACGAATCTAGATAAAGTTGAGGTTATTAATATGGTAGACTAATACTCCCTCCGTTTGGAAATATAAGATGTTTTAGGTTTGTTACAAACCTAAAACATCTTATATTTCTAAACGGAGGGAGTACATCTCAATCCCATGATTTATGATGGCTAATTCGTAACAAGGGCAACTTGCACTTACTCTTCTTCGTACGGAGTAAGATGTGTATCCTATCATGCTACACGGCTTGTACTACCCTAGCATTAGGGATGTTAATCACCGGATGGTGGCCTCGATCAGCCGGGCAAAGATCAGCTCGTCCGAATTTATCGCGTGGTCACCGTCGAGAAATTAAGCGTGCTGCCCCAACGCTAATGCTACGCGCGGGCCTTCTTTCCCTCGTTCGCGTGGATACTGGCTTCAGCCGTCGTGAGCTCTCCTGCAATAATGAATGAATGGATGGGTTAGAGCGAGCGGCAAGGCATTATTCCCGTGAAAGTGCCAGGGACACGTACGAAAACGAAAGGTACTCAACTCACTCGCCCGCGAAGCTGTATATGGGTCTCTCGCCTCGCCCGCACGGCATCTGCAGGTTCCCTCATGCTCCCGATAGACGGTTTATTACGCGATAGAGTTCTAGACGAAGCGTCTTGCGCTGGTTAGAAGATCGTCATAATCTGTTACGTCACGGGACCCGCGTGACGCTGGAGAGACGGTGTGTAGAGATCGACTCTGGTGTTCGTTTAGCCGGCCTCGGGGGATTTCGCGAGGATCGTAGGGGGGAGCGATTCGTCGTCGTTCTCATGCCTGGCCTCCTCATGATGGCATAATAGTCTTAATTAGGCTCTGGTCGCTATATTTTTGTAGCACGAATTTTTACTAATATTAGTGGCAGATTGTCCAAGATCAGGTGACCTTAGTTTATTTTGTTGGCATGGATTAGAGATGACTATCCAAGATCGCGGTAAACTTAATTTATTTTGGTGGCATGGATTATCCAAACGCAGAGTCAACTTAGCCCGTGTTAAAAAATCTGCGGTTCTCGATCAGCGGCTCCAATAGGGCCTCGAATAGCCCTATTAGGGTCAACGACACAAAACACCGAACTCCGCAATAAGTTTCTGCCTCAATCAGTAGCCAAACATTTTGGCCCGCACTCCCACACCGGCCCTGACCCTCACGGATTGGCCTAGGAGTGCCGGCACACGGCGCTATGTCGGATTCTACGGCCCAACCCCCTTGGCAGTGGCAGAACTAGGAAAAACCCTACCCTTCCCTCCCAAAAACGCACTCTATTTCCTCGATGTCCCATTCTCCCGCCCACCACTCCGCTTTCCGTCTGTCCGCCCGCCATTCCGCTTCCCGCCCTCTCGCCTCTTTGTTTCCCGGCGCTCTACTCCTCACCGTCGCAGCCATCGCGATGTCTATGGTGCCAGCCGTCGGAAGTCGTGCAAGAATAAAGTTATAGTCCAGCGGAGGACACAGCGGGTGGGTGGGTTAGCTGGTCATTATCATTATGTGCATAGTCCATCTTGATCGGCATGATCAATGGGGGTGGCCAGGACAGCCAATCTGCCGAGGATGTCACTGGTATACAAGATCATGAGGATGAGGATTAAGAAGAGGAGACCGTCGAGATGCTTGATGTTGATACCGGAGATGCCACAACCAGCAAGAAGAGGAGGAATGGTACTCGAGGCCCCAAGTGGAAGTCGTTAGAGGATAAGTGTCTTTGCCATGCTTGGAAGGCCGTGAGATTTGACTCCGTTACCCGAGCCATCCAAAGATCCGAGAAATACTACAAGAGGATATTTGATCAATTCAATGAAAGAAAACCCATTGGTGAGTATGCATGCCATTCACATAATCCGCAATGGGTCGGCCATTTGAGACATGCTTCTGTTATCACCGTATTTTGGCCAAAGACGGAGATGGGCCGTGATCAAGATGGGCTTGGAAGATACATTTATTCAACGTGTTGTTGGATCGGCCTAGTGCGTAGATTTGGGCTGAATTGCCCGTGTATCCTGTATCATAGTAGGATTCGTGTTTGTTTAGGTTCCGTTTATGTTTAGGTAAAGATAGAGTTGTAGAGTTATTCCAAAAGTAGAGAGTCTCCGGACTATAAATATGTACCTAGGGTTATTGAAAGAGAAGGACAATCACGTTCACAACCAACAACAATCTGGCAAGATCGCCACCCTTGTTTCTAGGGTTTTTCGGGTGTAAGTGCCATCGCCTAGATCGCACTTGCGATCTAGGCGATTTACTTATGCGATTATCCGGTGTTACTCGTACTGAAGCCTTGTTGATGGCGAGTAACACCTTTACCACAGATTGTTAGAGCTAGCATCGATACTTTTACTACGATTGCTTATTCATGCTACCTCTAGCTATCTCGCCGTCTTTGCACCTTCTCCCGGGTGTAAAAGTGGCATCTTGCTTGATTTCTGCTTAAGTCGATTTGATCTGTTATAGTTGTGCCTTGTTCATCAAGGTTTAGTTTAATATCTACGTGGTTAGGCCTCACAAACGGGTTGAACGATCCGGTAATACGTAAGGTATGGTTTATTGATCTTAGAGGGGATGTTTCCGGGAATTGACGTTATGTTGGTTTTTAGGCCTTATCTAGGATCGGTTTTCTACTATCTTTCATATCTATTAGGCTCAACTACGCGTGGGACGTTCCGGTTGCGTGGTGAAAACGTTAAACTATCGTAGATCGATTTAACTTGTAGTAATTAAGCAAAACCCCATGTTATCATAGATCCAATGCAGAACCATGGGGGCAATCGGCTCTGAAAGCCGATTTACAGGGAAACCTGGGAGCCGATCACGGCTCGAATTTTACGTATACTTGTTTACCGCGTGAAACCAATCGAACAATCCATCACCTTCCCGACTGTATAGGTCGTGACACGCTCGAACCAAGACAGACGCTGCGTGCCGGAAGATTTGCGGCCATTGACCGAGGGACTAGGGCCCACCACCGCCTGGAGCCTCCGGCTCTTCGTGTTGCTAGTCATCGCCCGGTGAGTTTTGACAGCAACACATTCTCGCACGCCGGTGGGACATTCAACAACATCTACATCAATGTCCGACGCCACGATGGAGAACAGCCGGTCACGCACGACGAGCTTCTGCTGAGCACAAAGCGGTATGACGAGATCAAGGAGCTCTTGAAGCCGACCATCGGCTCTTTCGAGAGGACCGCTCGCGTGGCATCAGTGGAAGGATTCTCCCGAGGGTGCTCTCGATGAAGTGGATCTGCATTCCTTCGGAGGAACGCCCAGTGGCTCTACGACAGGAGGTCAACTACATGGTGGCTCATTCTCTACACCGCCACTCGAGAGCCCGTGAACGCTGAGCGGGTCGCGGTTCGCGTGGTCCAGAAATCATGAAACATCAAGACTTTCCATCGGGGCCCACTTTAGGAACCCACCAAGGAGAAAGGCCGCTCCACACCGTGCAAGAATCGCCATTCACCCTCGCGGCTCCAGAGCCGCCAGATCAGCGGCATACGTTGTCTACAAGGCGGAGGCGATCCGTGATTGCCAATTCCTGTCGAGCCACCCAAGGAGATCCCTTGACGGTACATATGTGCCTACGTGCGGATCGCAACAACTTGACGCGCACCAGCCAGATCGCAACCGCAGGAGTGTCCGCGCGGGGGTTCCTACCGCAGGATCTTCGAGAGCAGCGCCTCGGAGCAACGATGTCCGGATAGACGCCGACAAACAGCGTGGCTAGCCAAGTATGCCATCGAACAAGCCATGAGAGTCTAGCCTCGCAGCTCAAACAGGATCAAATCACTACCATCCCGAGAGACCCGGCTTCGCGTCAAGAGGCGCACCATCGGCTACTCAAAGCCGTACCCAACGAGTTTGACCTGATTCCACTACCGCCCAAATATAAGCTCCCCGAGTTCTCAAGATTCAGCCGGTCGAGGGTCAAGCTCGATCGAGCACGTAGTCGATACAGCTCGGCCTAGGTATGATTTCGCATCGGATCAAATGCGCGTGAGATTTTTTGCACAATCTCTAACAGACCAGCTTTTGGGTGGTACACTCGCCGCCACCTGATTCAATTCGCACTGGAAGCAACTAGAAGAACAGTTCCACATCCAAGACCATTCGAGGCGACCGAGGCTGGCATTGCGACTGGCGCAAGCACGAAGCGGGAGAAATCAGAGTCGAATACATCCAGCTTCGTAACCATCAAGAACAGATGTTATTCGCCTGCTTAACCGAGAAGGAAGCAATCGACCTGGCCGGTGGGGCTCTTAGCACCCGTCAAGGATCCGGCTTTCTGTGGAGTACAACTCACCGCACACATGGCCCAACCGACGATGTATGAACAGCGCCACCGAGTTATACCAAGACAGTTCAAGCGGCGTAAGCCCGGTAGTTACGGAAGAAGATGATCCTACACAAGACCAGGAGGTGGCCGTGGCCGAGTGGGCTCGGGGCACCGTGTCCTCGCAAATGGGTGAAGCAGGGCCTTTGAAAGGGTTTGACTTGACGTGAGCAAAGCCGAGCAGATATTCGATTTATCACGAAAGAGAAACAGTTGAGGTTACTCAAGGCCACAAGATCCCCACCGCCAGAGATGAACGGAGACCATATCGCAAGTGGCATCATTCGCTCACCCACACCACCAATGATTGCAAGAGCTGCGGCGCCAGATCCAAATGGCAATAGAACAAGGCCGCTGATCCTCGCCGCTCGCCATGAAGGTGGACACGAACCCGCCCGGTGTCAACATGATAGAGCTCGTCGCCCGCGAGACGCCAATCGACTTTTCGTTTGATGTCAACATGGCTGGGTCTGGGTACCACCATGACACGCATAAGGAAGGAGGTGATCACTCTCGGAGCAAAGACAGAGAGAAGGCTGGTCCACGACCGCCCACCACGATGGCGGGCGGTACTTAACAGAGGAACAAGTGAGGAGAGTGCGATATCGAAGCCACATTCCACGCACCTCCTTAACAAATATGAGCGCCCGGTCGACCAACGCCGCCAAAGACGACAGACGATGAAAGACATGGGCACCTCGCCAAGAGACCACCCAAAGAGAAGGAAGGCGCAGACAAACATTGGGATTGCCCTTCTTCAAGCATTCTGGACGTGGAATGAGCCGATTGCCTACACCGACAACCGCGTAATGTGGACCACAAAAGAAGGGCACGAGGCCAGTATCGGTGTTCGAACGTCTCGGACCTCTCCCACCTCAGAGCCATCCTAAGGAGTCCACTAGAGCGAAGGGCCTTGAGAGGACCAGGGACGACGAAGAAGAAGACAGGTTTCACCGTCCAAGGTGGTGCCCCGATGGACTCAGACACACTCAGAAGCGCAGAGTGCAACGGCTACGTAACTTAGAAGAAGCGCAGATTCCACGCTTAAAGAAGGCACGGCCGGATCCGCCGTCAAAGTAAGGCAGATTACGGAAGCGGAGGTCGCGACAAGGAAAGAATGGCGCCTAAACCAATAAAAGCCGATGCACGTGCATCGGCACAAACATGGTGTTCAGATTCCGGCAGAGTTCTCGCGCCACGAACCAATATGCTACCAAAGGGCACGGCTTGCTGCGCCCACGGCCGATTATCTTTGAGAAGCCACGAGAGAAGGGTTACAAACATCCGAAGCGCCAGACCTGCGGGGCTACATCAATGGACAACCCGCAAGAAGATGTTGGTGGACACCGGAGCGGCAGCTAACATCATGCCATACTCCATGCTACGACGTTTGGGACGCTCACACGGACTGATCAAAACCAACGCCACGTTAAGCGACTTCAACGGCCGGTCTTAAACGCAAGGTGTTCTTAACGTGGATCCGACGGTGGGCGGAAAACTATACCCACGTCATTTTTCGTCGTGAACAGCAAAAGTACCTACGCCGTCTTGCTAGGAAGGGATTGGATCCACGCTAATCGCCGCATTCCATCCACGATGCACAAAGTGCGTCGATGGGGACGGAGATGAAGTGGAGGTCGCCCATGCGATTTATTCTATCGAGGTTTCCATTGCTGGCACGAACATCCGGGAAGCGAAGACCAAGAGCCGATCTCGAATCAGTTTGACTGTGAGCGCATTGAAGCTTCAAAAACGGGTGAGGCTGGTCTTATCCATCGCCCGAGAATAGAAAGGTCCACGATCATCGGTACGGCCGATCATCACGATCGGCCACAAAAATAAAAAGCAACGACCATACGACAAGCGATCATGTAGTCGTAGCGAGACGCCGCCATTGTAAAACCGTGAGGTGTAAACCGCCTTGACGAGCACAATCAAGAAGGGGCTGATTCAGCAATCGCCCAAATTATTTTTGTTGTCCTCACCTACCGCTTGCCTGTGTTTAGCATCGACCGACGGTGTGACGCAAGCTAGGGTATGAGTTTACATCCGCCGATGAGCTAGAAGAGATTGACATTGGTCCCGGGATAAGCCACGACCAACATTTATCGACAAGAAATTAGATCCAGATCTGCGAGGCCCAATGATCGCCTGTTGAAACAATACCTGCGCTACCGGGACTACAGAAATGCTCGGGTTAGACAGAGCATCATTGAGCATCGCTCCCATCGAAAAAGGATTCCGCCATTTCAGAAGAAGCACGGCAAATGAAGGCCGAAATTCGGTAGAAGTCAAGAAGGAGGTCGAGAAAATGTTGACCAAGTTAATCAGCCATGCGTATCTTTGAATGGATTTCTAGTATAGTGCTGTGGAGAAGAAGGATGGCGATGGCGGTCGCCATAGATTTTCGGGATCTCAACAGGCGACCAAGGATGAGTATCCGATGCCTAGCGTAGACGTTAATAAACGCAATGGTCACAAGATCTTAAGTTTCATGGATGGCAATGCTGGTTACAACCAAATTTTATGGCTCGGAAGACATACACAAAACCGCATTGAGTACCGAGTTCGGTGGGTCTCTTCGAGTATGTGGTCATGACGTTTGATCAAGAATCTTGGCGCCACATACCGAGGGCCATGAATTATATTTTCCACGACCTGATCGGCGATTGGTGGAAATCTACATTGACGACGTGGTCAACCGTCACGCCAAGGGCACTTGGGCGATCTACAACGTCTGGACCGAACAAGAAAGTTCGACTGGATGAATCCAAAGAAGTGTGCTTGGAGTGACGGCCGGTCGGTTCTGGGTTTCTTGGTCCATGAACGCGGATTGAGATCGGCTGAAGAGTAAGGAGGCGGCGAACAATGAAGCCACCCACTACAAAGAAAGAGCTGCGATCTCTCATCGGCAAGATCAACTTCAGACGATTCATCTCTAACTCGTCAGAAGGATAGAGCCGTTCATGGGGCTCGTAAAATTAAAGTCGACGAGGAATTCGGCTGAAAGTAACAACAACGGGCCTTCGACGAGATCAAAGAATATCCGACAAAGCCGCGATGTTAGTTCCACCCCCAGACAAACCATTCTACATTTACTTGTCGGTATCGACACGCCCATCGCCTCAGTGGTGGTACAAGTGCATGATGGGCTAGAGCGAGTCGTATTCTACATAAGCAGGAGGATGCTAGACGCAGAGACAAGGTATCCAGATATCGACAAGTTGTGCCTCTGTTTGTTCTTTACATGTACCAAGCTGCACCACATTTTGCTATCAGCAGAGGTCATCATCATATGCAAGTCGGACGTCATAAAGCACATGTTATCGGCTCCTATGTTAAAAGGCCGATTGGGCAAATGGATGTTTGCATTATCAGAGTTTGACATCCGGTATCAACCCGCGAAAGCTGTTAAGGGACAGGCGCTGGCTGATCTTATTGCCGAGAGGATCAACACTAACATAGCAACACTATCCATAAAAGCATGGGCTATGTTTTTCGACGGATCAGTTTGTGACGATGGCTGCGCATCGGCATTTTGCTCGTCGTCGCCTGGGGCAACATTTTCCTTCTCCATCAGGTTGTCTACCCTTTGCACCAACAATGTAGCCGAGCACGAGGCAATACGCAAGGATGGAGTTACTCCTCGGGGAGCCGAGGCGGAAATTTTGGTGACTCAAAGTTGGTACTTTCCCAACTCACGGAGGAGTACAAGTGCGAGAGCGAGTCCCTCTTCCCATTATGGTTGCTTTGCCGTGAGTTGATGGCACAATTCCGATACATGAACTTCAATGGATCTCATGGTCGCAGAACATAGAGGCAAATGATCTTGCAGATGGCTTGTGCTATAAAGAGTGGAGGAGCCGATATTCAGTGACTCTTGGAAGCCGACGATGGAGAGCCGATATCTTCAATTACTTGAAGGATTCGGCTGGGGCACCTAAAGGGATAAGGTCAGAGCCATGAAGTATGTGCTAATTGGGGACGAAATGTTTTACAGGACCTGGAAGGATTATTGCTCAAATGTTTGGGAACCGAGGCTAATCGGCCTACACGAGGTACATGAAGGCGCTGTGGACTCATCATCGGCTCACAAGATGAAGTGGTTGATCGGAGATCAGGTTTTATTGGCCCACCATGCTCGAGGACTGTTTAAGTACTACAAAGGGTGTCAAGCATGTCGATATTTGGAAAAATCCAGATGGTACCCGCATCGATGAATCCCATCATCAAGCCGTGGCCATTCCGAGGTTGGGGCATGGACATGATCGGCAAGATCAATCCTCCGTCAAGCAAAGGCCACATGTGGATCTTGGCCATCATGATTATTTTACCAAGTGGGTGGAGGCCGTCCCTATGAAGTCGATAAGTTCAAAAGATGTTGTCAATTTTGTGAAAGAGCATGTCATTCATAGGTTTGGGATTCCTCGACTATCACAACCGATGGAGGTTCGGTTTCACTTCTCACGAGTTCGAGAGTTACGTGAGGATACAGAGGATTGCTGATTCGATCATCTCCGCACTATGCTCAAGCAAATGGACAAGCCGAGGCGCCCAACCGAGTCTTATCAAACTGATCAAGAGGAAAATCGATGAGCATCCGAGGCGTTGGCATGAAGTTTTATCGAGGCTTTATGGGCTTATCGCATGTCATGTCATGGAGCGATAAAACCTCTCCGTACCATCCGGTCTATGGACAAGAAGCCGTATTGCCTTGGGAAATTACGTTTGGATCGAGACGTCACTTTTCGAACGATCTAACAACCAAGAGTATGCAACTTTGATGAGTGACAACATTGAAGATGTGACTGAGCTTAGCGTGGTCATTGGAGAAAATAAGAGAACAAGGCTAAGGTAGCTCGTGCCTACAACAAGAAGGTGAAGCCAAAGGAGTTCCACGTTGGAGATTTGGTATGGGAAGTCGTGTTGCCCTTTGGGTACTAAGGAGGCAAGATATGGTAAATGGTCTCCAAATTGGCACGGCCGCATAAGGTCGACCAAGTTTTAAAAGGGAACGCATACATGCTTGAGCAGTTGGATGGAGTAAAGTTCCCAGTAGCAGTCAATGGACAACATCTCAAGAAATATTTCCCAAGCATGTGGGATGTTGGACAGTAAAACTGGAGGAGCCGTTACATGAAATCGGCTATGGGGGCCGATGCTGGAAATCGGCCGAGTAAAAAAAAATATAAATTTTATATATAGCCGATGCATGGTCATCGATGCTAGAGGATCACACATGTTACAGAAAGGGCCACCTCGACGGTCTGAGCCTTGCCATCTTCATCTTTGCTTGTCACTAGTGGTCTGTGCGGGGCACGTTTTTCGGTGGGCAATTGGAGATTTGGGTCGTTTGTGTTTTAATCCACCGTGTTGAGGAAGGTCGCAGGAGGAGCCGATGGGTGGTCATCGGCTTTGTGCAATTTAACTTGTTTGTTGTATGCATGCGATGGTGAAAGCCGATGATGTCATCGACTTGGAACATCGACTTGTTTCGGATTATCGGCGAAATTGAAGTAGGAAAAGGAGCAATATTTTGGGAACAAAGTTTCATTCATTCAAAGGATCATTGCTTACAGAAGGATCGATTACAAAAGGGGCCTGCTATTGCTACGCCATTACTACTAATTCTAATCTAAGCCGAGGTCGCTGCCGCTGCCGTCGCCGCCGTCCTCTTCATCTTGCCTTTGCTCGGCGTCGCCGCTGGCTTCTTGCTTTGAAGAAGCCAGAGGGACCTCTTCCTCGTCGTCATCTTGATATCCTCGCCGGACCCATAGCGGAAACGCTTCGTCGGCGGATACCCATCGGAGGAGGTGTCCTCCTCCGATTCCTCCTCCTCGTGGAAGAGTCGACGCCGTCCCCACGACCAGTCGTCGCTGCTCGCCGCCTCAGCCCCGTCACGAATCAGAGGCTCTTCGCCGCCGATCGAGGGCGATCGTCCTTCGACCAGACGGCGAATCTCAGTCCTTTCGTCCCCACCATCGTGGGGCGAAGTATCGCCGTATGGGGGTGCTCGAGTTGGTTCTCGCCGCTAATCGAGTTGGAGGCATGGGAGGATGCATCGGAGGAAGGGGGAGGCCATGGCAAGAAAGAGGGTTTTTCCGATGAAGAAAGAGGGTTTTCTGGCCACGGGAGGAAGATGAGGACTGCGAACTGTTTAGGCTGATTTAAATAAGGGGAATAATGGACAGACGGTTCAATGCCATGGCGGTTTCCCATTACCGCCAAAATGGTCAAATCACCGCAGCAGAGTTGAGAAGACAGGGCATCATGATGAAGGGATAGCGTGTGCTTTACGCTCGCCATGCGCTCGTCGACGCTGACCGATAAAAAAAAGGGAGAAGAAGAGGAAAAAAAGCGCCTGAGTGGTTTTGGAATTATCATTGCCAAAACCGAGGGCATGTGTTATCACCGTATTTTGGCCAAAGACGGAGATGGGCCGTGATCAAGATGGGCTTGGAAGATACATTTATTCAACGTGTTGTTGGATCGGCCTAGTGCGTAGATTTGGGCTGAATTGCCCGTGTATCTGTATCATAGTAGGATTCGTGTTTGTTTAGGTTCCGTTTATGTTTAGGTAAAGATAGAGTTGTAGAGTTATTCCAAAAGTAGAGAGTCTGGACTATAAATATGTACCTAGGGTTATTGAAAGAGAAGGACAATCACGTCACAACCAACAACAATCTCACAGATCGCCACCCTTGTTTCTAGGGTTTTTCTCGGGTAAGTGCCATGCTGCCTAGATCGCACCTTGCGATCTAGGCAGTATTTACTTATGCGATTATCCGGTGTTACTCGTACTGAAGCCTTGTTGATGGCGAGTAACACCTTTACCACAGATTGTTAGAGCTAGCATCGATACTTTTACTACGATTGCTTATTCATGCTACCTCTAGCTATCTCCGCCTTTGCACCTTCTCCGGGTGTAAAGGTGGCATCTTCTTGATTTCCGCTAAGTCGATTTGATCTGTTATAGTTGTGCCTTGTTCATCAAGGTTTAGTTTAATATCTACGTGGTTAGGCCTCACAAACGGGTTGAACAATCCGTGTACGTAAGGTATGGTTTATTGATCTTAGAGGATGTTTCCGGAATTGACGTTATGTTGGTTTTAGGCCTTCTAGGATCGGTTTTCTACTATCTTCGTATCTATTAGGCTCAACTACGTGGACGTTCCGGTTGCGGTGAAAACGTTAAACTATCGTAGATCGATTTAACTTGTAGTAATTAAGCAAAACCCCATGTTATCATAGATCCAATGCAGAACCATGGGGCAATCGGCTCGAAAGCCGATTCTGTGGAAACTGGAGCCGATCACGGCTCAATTTTAATATACTTGTTTACCGCAGAAACCAATCGAACAATCCATCACCTTCCGACCAGGTATAGTCGTGGCACGCTCGAACCAAGACAGACGCGGCGGCGTCTTTGGAAGATTCCGCGTTGACCGAGGGACTAGGGCCCACCAGCCGCTCTGGGAGCCTCCCGGCTCTTCGTGTTGCTAGTCACTGCCCGCCGGTGAGTTTTGACAGGCAACAGCTTCATCTTGGCAAGATCATGTATTAATGTGTGTCTTCTTTGATTTAGTTGACTGATGCACTCGAGATGTACAAGCATGCAAGTGGAGATTAGGACTTTTCCTTCATGCATTGTTTCACGAACCTCAAAGGTTTCAAGAAGTGGGACCACATCCTGGTCACTCTCAATGAGGGTAAAAACGACGTAGATGTTCCCCTCCCAGCAGCGACAACCTTGATCGGGGGCCCAACCGGCAACAAGAACTCCAAGGCCGAGAGGAATGCGGTTGGATCATCCACCATGATGGAAGCATATATTGACAAGATGATGACCTAAGTATCCTCCAACACAAAGGATAGAGAGAGCAGAAGAGTGATTCTAGGTGTAAGGACATGTTACAAAAGTAATATTTGAAGTTGGTTCTTGAGAAGAAAAATGTTGAAGCCGTTAACATGGAAGCCTATGCCGCCATGCTCAAGGCAATGAATGAAGCGTCACACATTGTGGTGGCAAATATTAAGGAGGAAGTGAAGATATTGACCGACGACTTGTCAGGCATGAATCCATTGACCGTGTCTTGGTACACAATGTAGCGTGAACGCATCGGCGAAGAGATCGAGGTTGTTGTTGGAGATATGCCCTAGAGGCAATAATAAATATAGTTATTATTATATCTTTGTGTTTATGATAAATGTTTACATTCATGATATAACAGTATTAACAAGGCAACATTAATACTTGTGTGATTTGTAAACTAAATTAGAGTCCCTAGTAAAGCCTCTTCATAATACTAGCTTGTTGGTTAATAGATGATTGTGGTTTCCATATCATGAACATTGAGATGTTATTAACAACAAGATCATATCATTAGGAGAATGGTATGATCGACATACTCCTATAGATAAGCGTAGCATAAACATCAAGTCATTTTAATAGTTCAATTGCTATAAGCTTTCTGATACATAGTAACCTAATTCCTTCGACCATGAGATCATGCTTATCACCATCACCGGAAGGATGCTTTGATGACATCAAACACCACACCGTAACTGGGTGGCTATAGAGGTGGCATTGAGTGTTCGGAAAGTATGGGTTGAGACACATGAATCAAGAGTGGGATTTGTCCATCCATATGATGGATAGATATACTCTGGGCCCTCTCGGTGGAATGTCATCCAATTAGCTTGCAAGCATGTGACTGGATCACAAGGGATCACATACCACGGGAACGAGAAAAGAGTACTTATCAGTAACAAGGTTGAACTAGGTATGCAGAGATACCGACGATCAAAACCTCGGATAAATAAATTATCGTGAGACAAAAGGAAATTTATATCGTATGTAAGTGGTTCATTCGATCGCAAAGTAATCGTTGAAATATGTGGGAGCCATATGAATTTCCAGATTCCTCTATTGGTTATTGATCAGAGAAGTGTCTCGATCATGTCCGCATAATTCACGAACCGTAGGGAGACACACTTAAGGATTCAATGTTGTTGAGTAGTTATGGAATGATGAGTAAGAGACCGAATGTTGTTCAGAGTCTCGGATGGGATCCGGGATATCACGAGGAGATCCGGAATGGTCCGGAGAATAAGATTCATATAAGGAAAGTCCTGTTTCGGAGTTGGGGAATTATTCCGGTGTTTTCACCGGGAATGTTCTAGAAGGGTCCGGAAGGTCCGGCACTCCGGAGGGGAAGGGTACATGAATGTGTCATAACAATATGGAATGATTGCATCATGTACTAGGTATCATGGCTGAGCAAAATAAAGGGAGAAATCAAATCCTAGTTTGAAAGTCAAACGCCAATTTGAAAAGTCAAACGACAAGTTTGCTTGATGGAGGGAGAGTAGGAAACCTACTTTGGGAGGAAGTCCTCCTCCCTCCACCCGCCGACCAAGTAGGCCGAGTTGGGGGAGGACTCCCTCCTCCCAACCGGCACCCTACCACCTATAAAAGAAGGGGCAGGGGCTGCCCCTCTTCTCTACACCCAACACCACCAAAACCCTAGCCCTAAGCCGCCGGCGCCACCACCCCCTGCTGCCACCGCCGCCTAGGGCACCACCAACTCGCCGAGTTGGGGTGATCCCAAACCCTAGACGCCAGCAATACTCTCCCCTTGGTGCCTTCTAAACTCTAAATCGCCAAGGCCTCTCTCATAGTCCACCATACTCGCTCCGGCTTAAGGCGAAGCCCTGCGAGATCTCCGCTCTACATCCGGTACCACGCCGTCGTGTTGCCGGAATCGCGAGGAGAGTACTACAACCTCCGCTGCCTGCTGGAACAAGGGAGAGGAAGGTCTTCATCTAGTACCGAACGTGTGACTGACTGTGGAAGCGCTGTCGGAACGCAGCGCCGGAAGGATCGTCTACGTGATCTTGAGATTGGCAAGAGTACGACTACATCACCCGCGATAATCTTCTCTCATTAACCGCTTTGGAATCTTCGAGGGTGAGTTCCTCTATCGACTCGTTGCTACAATCTAGTAGATAGATCTTGGCTTGTTTGTTTGCATGCGGTAGAATTTTTTTGTTTTCCATGCTACGAACCCCTACAGTGGTATCAGAGTCGTGTCTATATGTAGATCTGTTGCACGAGTAGAACACAATGGTCATTGTGGGAGGTGGTGCTTTTACTATCAATTGCTTCTTGTGTACTTTGCATCTTGCGATATGATGGGATGAAGCGGCCCGGGCTAACCTTACATGACATCGTTCATGCGACTTGCTCCACGCTCAACATGCAACTTTTATTGCATAAGTGGCTTTGCGGGTGCCTGTCTCTCCCATCATAGTATAGATCCAATTTACAACGGGCACTTGATAGTTCAAGCATCAACGTTGTGGTTCTTGTTCGTAAGTTAGAGCGACACTTATTGAAAGCCCCAAACCACGTAAAATATGCAAAGAAAATTAGAGGCGTCTAACTTTGTTTTGTAGGGGTGTGCTGTGATGTGATATGGTCATGATTGTGATTATATTTGATGTATGCGATGTTCCTTATTGTAAGTTGGCAACCGGCAGGAGCCATATGGTTGTCTTTAAATTCTGTTAAGACTCGCGTGTATATTTAAAGTAGTTGTAATAGTTGAAGCTGGTGGACGACAACCATGGAACGTCGTCATTAACCTTGAGGCAATGCCGGTGATGATGGAGATCATGTTCGTGCTTGAAGATGGAAGATCGGAAGCACAAAGCAGAAAGGCCATATCATATCACATATTATGAATTGCATGTGATGTTAATCATTTATGCATCTTGTATTGCTTAGTTAACGACGGTAGCATTATAAGATGATCGCTCAAGCACATAAATTTTAAGTTTTAAAGTGTTCATCCTTAGTAAGCACCGTTGCTAAAGATTTTTGTTTCGAAGCACCACGTGATGATCGGGTGTGTTAGATTCTGCAAGTGTATACAACGTGAGCAAGCCAAATTTGCTCATGCAGAAGCTAAGGTTTGATCTTGACAAGTGAAAGGGCATGTATGTCCCCATGTGTGGTTTGGTAATTAATGACAATCTCTATGGACTAATGTGTAAATTGAGTTTCACTTGTAGGTTTGTCCGTTGGCATCGCTTGGGCCATGTGTTGGTCTCAAGGTTGGAAGATAAAGAAATGTCCAAGGGCTTTGTGCCCATTGGAATCATGAAGAAAGAAGGAGCTTGAAGGTCGATCAAGGCATGTGCAAAGAGTTGCATCAAGATGGATCAACCTCAAGTAAGGATGAAGAAGGGCGAGCTCAAGATGCGCCATCTCTAGAAGATCTCATGCTTGAAGCTTGCCATCCTCGTGCTCATGGAATCATGAAGAAAGAAGGAGCTTGAAGGTCGATCAAGGCATGTGCAAAGAGTTGCATCAAGATGGATCAACCTCAAGTAAGGATGAAGAAGGGCGAGCTCAAGATGCGCCATCTCTAGAAGATCTCATGCTTGAAGCTTGCCATCCTCGTGCTCATGGAATGATGAAGAAAAGTTCAAAGAAGAGGTTTCCCCATGGAGTATGGGGGAGCATTTTGCAAGTCTTCATCAAGCAAGAGCGAGCAAGAGCAATCAAGAAAGGTGTTCCCACTATAGAAGAACAAGACAGTCTACGTCAAGTTCAAGTGGGACGCTCAAGGCAAAGGTATGTTGATAGGGATTTTCTTTTGCCGGTCTCGTGTTGTTAGTTGGGAGACCGGGTTTAGGATAGATAGCCGTACTATCAAGAGGGGCTCTCAAGCGGGTGTCTCGTTTGCCTCGTTCGGAGAGAGCTCAAACCTTTGCATTCATATCATCATCTTTCTTGGTTATTATTTGGTTTTTGTCCATGAGAGGATCTAGAGCTTGTGGTCACCATCATAACAAGCTCTAGCTCATCATATAAGGATTTCACTTGCATATCTTATTGCGGTTTTTGATCTTGCGAGTTTTCCGGCTCCACACCTTGGGGTATACTTCACATATATTCTCCCAAGGTGATACCCAATATTTCGTTGTTATCTTTCCAACAAAATTGGTTTCATCCCGTTTGGAGTTCGGATGCAAAAGTTATTGCGTTTCAGGTTTCTGGAATTTCCCTGACCGGAAGTTCCGGCTTGCCATCGGAAGTTCCGCTAGGGCATTTTTGCCGCCGAAAGTTCTGATGGAAGTTCCGGGTCTTCTTTCGCTCACGCTCAGTAACCTTCTGTTTTGAAGCGTTCTATTTGCCGAAACTTTGTCGGAACTTGCATCGGAAGTTCACCGGAACTTCCGGTCTGTTTTGACCGGAACTTCCGATTGCGCTTCTGGAGCGGGCGTCAACGGTCTGATTACCGTTGGAGCCAGGCTAGGCGGAACTTCCGCCCAGAGCCGGAAGTTCCGGCCATGATTCGTTTTTTCAGTTTCTCGCTCCGCTGTTTTCGACCGTTGGCTGGGTGCCACCGGAACTTCCGGCCTCCCACCGAAAGTTCCGTCCAGGTGTCGCGAATGCCCATAACGGGCAGATCTGGGAGCCCTTTAAAAGGGGCTCCTCTTCCCCTTCGTGGGAACTAGCTTTTCTTCTTGGTTCTTGGCTTTCTCTCTCTCCTCCATTGTCAACCTTGAAGAAGCTTTCCCTCTCCCTTTCCCCTCCTATGATTCTTGCATCTTTTTGAGGAATTTGAGAGAGGAGATATAGATCTACAATCCCCCCAAGTCAAATCCCTTCTTGTGAAGGAATCATTGGGATCTAGATCTTGGAGAGTTTTGTGTTATCCTCTTGTGTTCTTCCTCCCTTATTCCCCCAATAGCTTTTGTAGCTTTGTTGGAATTTGGGAGATAAGGACTTGCCCTTGCATTTGGTGCATAGGTTTGAGTTCTACTCTTGTGTTCTTCCTCCCTTATTCCCCCAATAGCTTTTGTAGCTTTGTTGGAATTTGGGGAAGAAGGACTTGCCCTTGCATTTGGTGCATAGGTTTGAGTTCTCCTCGGAGATTCGGCGAGTTCAAGCTTGTGAGCTTGTTTCTCTTGGGTTCCTTGGAACCCTAGACGCAGTTAATGGTTGGATTGTTGACCTTTTGTGGTCTTGTTGACCTTTTGTGGTCTTGTAGCCTTTTGTGGCGGTGTTGGCCTTTTGTGGCATTGTTGGCCTTTTGTGGCTTTGTTGTTGGGAGCCTCCAATTGAGTTGTGGAGTTATCCCCAATCTTGTACGGGTTCGGTGACCGCCCTCAAGCGTCCCATAGTGGAGCAAGTGCTCGCCTTTTGTGGTGCGCACTTGGGAGAATAGGGTGAGCCTTTTGTGGCATCGGTGAGTTGCGTGCTTCCGCATCAGGGGTGAGGCCTTGTGTGGCGTTGGGTGAGCATCGAGCCACCACACCTCGAGGTGAGCCATTTGTGGCGTTCGGAGAGCATTGCGCCATCGCACCTCTCCAACGGAGACGTAGCTTCTTTGGAAGTGAACTTCGGGAAAAAAATCTCCGTCTCCGCGTCCATCGGTTATCTCTCAACCGAACCCCTTTACTTATGCACTTTACATTGTGATAGCCATCGTGCTTGAAGTATTTATACCTTGCTATCACCTTGTTGCTTGTATTGCTTAGCATAGGTTGTTGGTGCACCTAGGTGAACTTAGTGGCTAGGTTTTGTGCTCAATAAATTAAACGTTAGTTTTATTCCGCATTTACTTGAGCCTAAACCGTAATAATTTTAAAAGCCTATTCACCCTCCCTCTAGGCGACTTACTTTGTACTTTCAACAAGCCTAGCATGTACATACATGGTCTCGGAACACGGATCACCGAAAGGTAAAGCATGATTCATATAGTAGATATGATGAACATGTTGATTGTTCGCCATTGAAGCTACATCAACTCTCGTGATGATCGGTTTTGATGTGGTGGATTTGGTTCGTGTGATCACTATAACAATGTGAGGGATATTGTTTTGAGTGGGAGTTCACCTAGATTAATTTAACTATTAATTAGAACTCAATTTGTCATAAACTTAGTTTAAACTATTGCAAATATGTTGTAGATCAATGGCGGCCCCTACCATCAATTTTAATGCGTTCCTAGAGAAAGAAAAGTTGAAAAACAATGGAAGCAACTTCGCGGATTGGTTCCGCAATTTGAGGATTGTCCTCAATGCTGGTAATTTGACCTATGTGCTGGATGCACCGCTGGGTGACCCGCCTGCAGATGATGCTACCGATGAGGTAAAGAATGTTTTCCTCGCTCGGAAGAATCGGTACTCCACAGTTCAGTGTGCTACCTTGTATGGTTTGGAACCGGAGCTTCATAAAAGGTTTGAGAACCATGACCCACATGATATTGTCCGTGAACTCAAAATGATATTTGAGGCCCACGCGGCAGTTGAGAGTTATGAGGCTTCTGAAAAGTTATTTAACTGCAAGATGGAAGAGGGCAGCTCCGTCAGTGAGCATGTGCTTAAGATGTCTGGGCACGCAAACAAACTACAAAGTTTGGGTATAGTGATTCCTAATTCTTTGGGGATTCACCGTGTCCTCCAATCACTACCACCAAGTTACAAGAACTTTGTGATGAACTACAATATGCAAAACATGGACAAGACGTTGCCAGAACTCTTCTCCATGTTGAAATCTGCAGAAGTGGAGATCAAGAAAGAGCACCAAGTGTTGTTGGTCAATAAGACCACCAAATTCAAGAAAGGCAAGTCTAAGCAAAAGGGAAACTTCAAGAAGGCGAAGAAAGTTGCCGCACCAATGAAGAAGACCAGGCTGGACCTAAGCACGACATCGAGTGCTTTTACAAGGGAAGGTCCTCGGAAGCGGAATTGCCCGAAGTACTTGGCGGATTTGAAGAACGGCAACATCAAGAAGAAAGGTATATCTGATATACATGTTATTGATGTGTATCTCACTAGTACTCGTAGTAGTGCCTGGGTATTTGATATTGGTTCGGTTGCTCATATTTGTAACTCGAAACAGGTGTTGTAGAATAAATGGAAGCTAGCGAAGAACGAGGTGACGATGCGCGTTGGAAATGGATCAAAGGTTGATGTGATCACGGTCGGCATGCTACCTCTTCATCTACCATCGGGATTAGTTTTATACTTAAATAATTGTTATTTGGTGCCTGCGTTGAGCATGAACATTATATCAGGATCTTGTTTATTGCGAGACGGTTACTTGTTTAAGTCCGAGAATAATGGTTGTTCGATTTATATGAGTAATATGTTTTACGCACATGCACCTTTGATAGATGGTCTATTCTTATTGAATCTCGATTGTAGTAATACACACATAAATAACATTGAGGCTAAACGTTTGAAATTGAGCGATAACTCGACCTATATGTGGCACTGTCGTCTTCGTCATATCGGAGTGAAGCGTATGAAGAAACTCCATTCTGATGGACTTCTTGAATCACTTGAAAGATGTGAAACATGTCTGATGGGTAAAATGACTAAGACTCCATTTTCTGGTATAATGGAGCGAGCTACGGACTTATTGGAAATCATACATACCGATGTGTGTGGACCAATGAGTGTAGCATCGCGCGGTGGTTATCGTTATGTTCTTACCTTCACGGATGACTTGAGTAGATATGGGTATATCTATTTTATGAAACATAAGTCCGCAACTTTCGAGAAGTTTAAGGAATTTCAAAGTGAGGTAGAGAATCAACGTAACAAGAAGATTAAATTTCTACGTTCTGATCGTGGAGGTTAATATCTAAGTTACGAGTTTGGCGAGCATTTGAAGAAATGCGGAATACTTTCACAATTGACACCGCCGGGAACACCACAGCGTAATGGTGTGTCCGAACGTCGTAATCGAACTCTCTTAGATATGGTTCGTTCTATGATGTCACTTACAGATTTACCGCTATCGTTTTGGGGTTATGCATTAGAAACAGCCGCATTCACTTTAAATAGGGCACCAACTAAATCCGTTGAAACGACACCGTATGAATTATGGTTTGGGAAGAAACCTAAATTGTCGTTCCTTAAAGTTTGGGGGTGCGAAGCCTATGTAAAGAAGTTACAGCCAGACAAGCTTGAACCCAAAGCGGAAAAAATGCGTCTTCATAGGATACCCGAAGGAAACTATTGGGTATACCTTCTATCACAGATCCGAGGGCAAAATCTTCGTTGCCAAGAATGGATCCTTTCTAGAGAAAGAATTTCTCTCGAAAGAAGTGACTGGAAGGAAAGTAGAACTCGACGAGGTTGTTGAACCTTCTCTCGAACTTGCGAGTAGCGCAGCACCAGAAGTAGTTCCTGTGGCGCCTACACCAATAAGAGAGGAAGCTAATGATGATGATCATGAAACTTCGGTTGAAGTTGTTACAGAGCCTCGCAGGTCAATGAAAACTCGTACCACTCCTGATTGGTATGATCCTGTTATGAGTGTCATGTTGGTGGACAACACCGATGACCCTGCGACTTATGAGGAAGAGATGATGAGCCCAGATTCCAATAAATGGCAAGAAGCCATGAAATCCGAGATTGGATCCATGTACGAAAACCAAGTATGGACTTTGGTGGACTTACCGGATGGCCGAAAGGCTGTCGAGAACAAATGGATTTTCAAGAAGAAAACGGATGCTGATGGTAATGTTACTGTCTATAAAGCTCGACTTGTCGCAAAAGGGTTTCTACAAATTCAAGGAGTTGACTATGATGAGACTTTCTCACCAGTAGCGAAGCTAAAGTCTGTTAGGATTATGTTAGCAATCGCTGCATATTATGATTATGAGATATGGCAGATGGATGTCAAAACAGCATTCCTCAATGGAGTCATTGATGAAGAGTTGTATATGATGCAACCCAAAGGTTTTGTCGATCCTAAAGATGCTAACAAGGTATGCAAACTTTAATGGTCCATATATGGATTGAAGCAAGCATCCCGAAGTTGGAATCAACGTTTTGATAAGGTAATCAAAAGTTTTGGCTTTATACAAACTTATGGAGAAGCTTGTATTTACAAGAAAGTGAGTGGGAGCTCTGTAGCATTCTTAATACTATATGTAGAAGACATATTGTTGATTGGGGATGATGTAGACCTTCTTAATAGTGTCAAGGAATATTTGAATAATAGTTTTTTAATGAAATATCTTGGCGAAGCAGCTTACATATTAGGCATAAAGATTTATAGAGATAGATCGAGACGCCTAATATCATTGTCACAAAGTACATATTTGGACAAAGTTCTAAAGAGGTTTGGAATGGAAGATAGCAAGAAAGGGTTCTTGCCCATGTTGCTCATCGACCTTGAGTAAAACTCAAAGTCCAAAGAACGTAAGATAGAGAAAGGATGAGTAAGAGTCCCTATGCCTCAGCCATAGGATCTCTAATGTATGCCATGCTATGTACTAGACCCGACATTGCATATGTTGTTAGTTTGACTAGCAGATATCAAAGTGATCCAGGAGTGGATCATTGGACAGCGGTCAAAAACATCCTTAAGTACTTGAGAAGAACTAAGGATATGGTTCTTTCTTATGGAGGTGATGAACAACTCGTTGTTAATGGTTACACCGATGATAGTTGGAACACCGATCCAGATGATTTTAAATCTCAATCTGGATACGTATTTACTTTGAATGGTGCAACAGTTAGCTGGAGGAGTGCAAAGAAAAGCGTTGTGGCGAGATCTTCAACTGAATCGGAATACATAGCTGCTTCGGAGGCTTCACAAGAAGCGATACGGATGAAGGAGTTCATTACAAAGCTCGGTGTGGTTCCAAGTGCGTTGGACCCAATGTCTATCTACTGTGATAACATGGGCGCCATAGCCAATGCGCAAGAACCAAGGTCACACAAGAAGCTGAAGCACATCAAGCTACGTTTTCACGCTATTCGAGAACATGTCCAAGATGGTGACATAAAGATTTGCAAAGTACACACAGATCTAAATGTGGCGGATCCGTTGACTAAACCTCTCCCGAGGGAAAAACATGACCAACACCAAACTGCCATGGGTGTTCGGTATATTACCATGTAATCTAGATTAGTTGACTCTAGTGCAAGTGGGAGACTGTTGGAGATATGCCCTAGAGGCAATATTAAAAGTAGTTATTATTATATCTTTGTGTTTATGATAAATGTTTACATTCATGCTATAATAGTATTAACAAGGAAACATTAATACTTCTCTGATTTGTAAACTAAATTAGAGTTCCTAGTAAAGCCTCTTCATAATACTAGCTTGTTGGTTAATAGATGATTGTCTTTTCCCTATCATGAACATTGAGATGTTATTAACAACAAGATCATATCATTAGGAGAATGGTATGATGGACATACTCCTATAGATAAGCGTAGCATAAAGATCAAGACATTTTAATAGTTCAATTGCTATAAGCTTTCTAATACATAGTAACCTAATTCCTTCGACCATGAGATCATGCTTATCACCATCACCGGAAGGATGCTTTGATGACATCAAACACCACACCATAACTGGGTGGCTATAAAGGTGGCTTTGAGTGTTCGGAAAGTATGGGTTGATACACATGAATCAAGAGTGGGATTTGTCCATCCATATGACGAATAGATATACTCTGGGCCCTCTCGGTGGAATGTCATCCAATTTGCTTGCAAGCATGTGACTGGATCACATGGTATCACATACCACGGGAACGAGAAAAGAGTACTTATCAGTAACGAGGTTGAACTAGGTACGCAGAGATACCAACGATCAAAACCTCGGATAAGTAAATTATGGTGAGTCAAAAGGAAATTGGTATCGTATGTAAGTGATTCATTCAATCGCAAAGTAATCGTTGAAATATGTGGGAGCCATATGAATTTCCAGATTCCTCTATTGGTTATTAATCGGAGAAGTGTCTCGATCATGTCCGCATAATTCACGACCCGTAGGGAGACACACTTAAGGATTCGATGTTGTTGAGTAGTTATGGAATGATGAGTAAGAGACTGAATGTTGTTCGGAGTCTCAGATGGGATCTGGTATATCACGAGGAGATCCGGAATGGTCCGGAGAATAAGATTCATATAAGGAAAGTCCTATTTCGGAGTTGGGGAATGATTCCGGTGTTTTCACCGGGAATGTTCTAGAAGGGTCCGGAAGGTCCGGCACTCCGGAGGGGAAGGGTACATGAATATGTCATAAAAATATGGAATGATTGCATCATGTACTAGGTATCATGGCTGAGCAAAATAAAGGGAGAAATCAAATCCTAGTTTGAAAGTCAAACGCCAATTTGAAAAGTCAAACGACAAGTTTGCTTGGTGGAGGGAGAGTAGGAAACCTACTTGGGGAGGAAGTCCTCCTCCCTCCACCTGCCGGCCAAGGAGGCCGAGTTGGGGGAGGACTCCCTCCTCCCAACCGGCGCCCTCCCACCTATAAAAGAAGGGGCAGGGGCTGCCCCTCTTCTCTACACCCAACACCACCAAAACCCTAGCCCTAAGCCCCCGGCGCCACCACCCCCTGCTGCCGCCGCCTAGGGCACCACCAACTCGCCGAGTTGGGGTGATCCCAAACCCTAGCCGCCGGCTAGCCTCTCCCCTTGGTGCCTTCTAAACCCTAGATAGCCAAGGCCTCGCTCATAGTCCACCATACTCGCTCCGTCTTAAGGAGAAGCCCTGCGAGATCTCCCCTCTACTTCCGGTACCACGCCGTCGTGCTGCCGGAATCGCGAGGAGAGTACTACAACCTCCGCTACCTGCTGGAACAAGGGAGAGGAAGGTCTTCATCGAGTACCAACGTGTGATCGACTGCGGAAGCGCTGCCGGAACGCAGCGCCGGAAGGATCGTCTACGCGATCTTGAGATCGGCAAGAGTGCGGCTACGTCACCCACGAGAATCTGCTCTCGTTAACCGCTTTGGAATCTTAGAGGGTGAGTTCCTCTATCGACTCGTTGCTACAATCTAGTAGATAGATCTTGGCTTGTTTGTTTGCATGCGGTAGAATTTTTTTGTTTTCCATGCTACGAACCCCTACAGTTGTAGCATCGGCGTCCTCCGTGACGCCCACACAAACATCAGCGGTGATGGAGGAGCCCGTGGTGAGGCATGAGCCCACGATGAGGGAGGAGACTGATACGTCGGAAACGTATCTATAATTTTTGATGGTCCATGCTTGTTTAGTATCTACTTAGCTTTGCTTGTCTACACTTTGAGGTGCTTTTTACATGTTTCTGGTACTGACCTATTAACAAGTTGTCACAATGTCAGTTGCATGTTTTCTGCTATTTTTGGTTTCAGAAAAGTTAGTAAAGAAATATTCTCGGAATTGGACGGGACAAACGTCAAAGTCAATTACTTTCCGTGGGGAACAAGAAGTCCAGAGGGTAGACGGAGACGCAAGCCAGGGTGGCCAAACCCCCTCCCCCTAGGCGCGGGTGGGCCCTGTCCCGCGCCTGGGTAGGTTTTGACCCCCTCTCCGCCTCCTCGTCCTCCCCCTTCGCCTATAAGAATCCACCGATGCAGAAACCCTAAGAACCCGATCAAACCTCCATGACACCGTATGTAGCCGCTGCCACCATCGTCCCTAGATCGGGGGAATCTGAAGTTCTTCCCAGCACCCTGCTGGAGGGGAGATCATCCCGGAGGCCTTCTCTCCTGTATGATGCATGAGTAGTTCCACCTTGGACTATGGGTCCATGTAGTAGCTAGATGGTTGTATCTCCTCCTTTGTGCTTTCATGTATAGATCTTCTGAGCTCCGTTCATGATCAAGATCTAATCTATTTGTAATCATGCATGTTGTGTTTGCGGGGATCCGATGGATATTGAGATTATTATGTTAGTTTGATTAATCGTTTTGTCTTTATGATTCTATCATGTCTGTGTTGTTTGTGATCTTGCATGCTCTCCGTTGTTAGTAGCTATCTTGGCCAAGTAGTTACTAGTGACTCCAAGAGGGGGTATTTATGCTCGATAGTGGGTTCATGCCTCTAGTTTCCAAGGGAAGTGACAGAAATATCTTCGGTTGTAGATGTGTTGTTACTAATAGGGAGAAAACAATGGTCTCTTGTTCATGGAACATGTGGACTGTTTACCTTACACACTTTGCTTAAAGCAGTTGTCTGTTGCTTGCAACTTAATACTGGAGGGGGTTCGGATGATAACCTGAAGGTGGACTTCTAGTCATAGATGCAGTTGGATGGCGGTCTATGTATATTGTTGTATTGCCCAATCAACCTCATAGGATCTCCACATGTTCCATGAACAAGAGACTGTTGTTTTCTCCCTAATAGCAACAACACATCTACAAACAAAGAGATTATTGTCACTTCCCTTGAAAACTAGAGGCATAAACCCACTATCGAGCATAAATACCCCCTCTTGGAGTCACTAGCAACTACTTGGCTAAGATAGCTACTAACAATGGAGAACATGCAAGATCACAAACAACACAAACATGATAGAATTATAAAGACAAAACCATTAATCAAACCAACACAATAATCTCAATATCCATCGGATCCCCACAAACACAACATGCATGATTACAAATAGATTAGATCTTGATCATGAACGGAGCTCACAATTTCTATATATGAAAGCACAAAGGAGGAGATACAACCATCTAGATACTACATGTACCCATAGTACAATGTGGAACTACTCACGGATCATACCGGAGAGAAGGCCTTCGAGATTATCTCCCCTCCGGCAGGATGCTGGGAAGAACTTCAGATCCCTCCCCCGATCTAGGGACGATGGTGGCGACGGCTACAGACGGTTTCGTGGATTTTTGATCGGGTGCCTAGGGTTTCTGCATCGGGGGATTTTTATAGGTGAAAGAGGGAGACAAAGGGGCCGGCCAGGGGCACCAAACCTATGGCCGCGCCTGGGGGGGTGGCCCCTCTGGCTCGCCTCCCCGGCTCTCCTCTGGACTTCTTGTTCCCCACGGAAAGTAAATGACTTTGTCCTTTGTCCCGTCCAATTCCGAGAATATTTCTTTATTAACTTTTCTGAAACAAAAAACAACAGAAAACAGGCATCTGGCGTTGTTGCAACTTGTTAATAGGTTAGTACCAGGAAACATGTAAAAAGCACCTCAAAGTGTGGACAAGTAAAGCAAAGTAGATACTAAACAAGCATGGAGCATCAAAAGTTATAGATACATTTCCAACGTATCAACTTGCTGCAAACCATTACCTTCCACACCATACGTTTAATCCTTTGTTACAGCAAACAGGTGAGCTTGAAAACCTCACTTATTCGTTGGGGCAAAGTCTTGAGTTTGTGTTGTGCAGGTCTCCGTGTTGCTTGAAACACCTGTGTGACGTTTCCTTCCTCCTACTGGTTCGATAACCTCGATTTCTTACTGAGGGAAACTTGTTGTTGTGCTGCTTCATACCTTGCTCTTGGGGTTTCCAGCGAAGCGTCCCACGACAAGTGGTGGGCGCCATCAGAGACGATGGTGAAGATGCAGGGGCCGTCTGTGATCGATGATACAACCGTGGAGGTAAAGCCAGAGGTATAGGTGCCCCCACTGCTCATTTGATCTCTATGCATATTGATCTTTTGGTAGCCGAATATTGATGGCGATTTGGCGGCCAACTATGATGGCCGAAAACTTGAATTCCTATTTGCGGTGTGGAGACTTTAAATTTCTATTCTATGTGTGATTTAAGAGACTTTGAATTTATATAAGTCATGTAGACTATAAATTTAAATTCTACAAGTAATGGGTGATTATGGAATTTATGTTTTAGGCCAAATCTATTGGGAAGCCCATGTTCAGAGAATCAGAGCATCGGTGTGGACATCCCCTCACAATTTGGCGGCAACCTGAGCCGGCACCCCCGTTAGCACCAGACCGGCACTATTGGACACGTTATAGATGTCACGGGTAAAGATGCTCTTAGAGACCAACCGCGATAGTCTACCATAAACTAGATCTTTCCCACGACGAAACATTGTTGAAGAGATTCACGGTTGATGTACCAAAATTTTGCCTGTATTATGTTTTACCGGACAAACCAAGCACACATGAAGCACACATGTTAGGGTGGTCTAATAGAGTCTCGCAACATAATCATCTCGTTATGCCCTCGTGATACCCCTCCCGACCCCTGACCCCTGTGCGGTGGCGCCCATGCCGCACCGGGGTGTAGCCGCCGCGCCGCTCCAGGGCACTCCGCCCCGCCCCTCTCCTAGCCCGCCGCCGTCGGCTCCGTCGCTAGGCAAAGTCTCGACGCCGCGGCGGCGGCGGACGGTCCTCGCGTCCAAGATCTAGAAGGCGGCAGCGGCGCCCCCTCGCCCTCGTCAAGGATGATGACAGCGGACGACGGCGGCCATCGGCCTAGGCGGTTGGCGGTGGGAGGTTGTTTGCAGGGGCGACGCTGTCCTCCCGGCCTCATCCTTCGGATGGTGATGGCAGGAGCGTGTCGAGCCTGATCTCGACCATTTCCTGTCGGATCTGTTGCAACCGGCAGCGGGATGGCTTTTGGGTTCATCCGTCTTCACGAGGTCACCTAGGGCTGCGAGCCCGGGCATGGTGGTCGTGGCCTTTCTCCCCCGTCAGAGTTGGTCGGCTGGTTGAATAAAGGTGGATCGGCCTAGGGTCCCTCTTGTGTAGAGATGATCACCTTCCTGAGGATGGTTCTTGATCGACAACTGTACGACTATTCTATCGTCGCTGGATCGGGTGGTATTCGGTCGTGTGCACCCATGTTTTATTCCGACGGTTTGGTTCAGGAGGGAGCGTCGCGAAGCTCTGTCTTTTGTTGCCACCAGGCGACTTTCGGTCCATGGTAAAGTCAAAGGTGGAGAATTCATGAAGGCCAGGTTTGAAGATCTATCTATGGAGGTTCGAGTCGTCGTACTATTGAGGGACTTGCTTGGTGTTCTGGGCTAAACAATAGCCGTATGTAAGTGGCGGCGGCAACACAGGTGAATTTCAGAATCTTACCTTTCAGGGTGAAAATCCAAGGTTTGGCCTTAGCTGCTGGTTGTGCCTGTCAATGGCCTTGTTGAAGGCATTGCTTTGAGAGTGAGGATTATCTTCAGGGTGAAAATCTAGATTTTTGATCGGGTGACCACGGCGCTTGTGCACTGCTCCCTTTTTGGAGGCGTCGTTTTTGAAGAGCCTGGAGTTCAGGTGTTATATTGGTGGTGGTTGTACTGTTGGTGCTAGGACCGGAACACTGTAGCGGATCTTTTATTTTTTTAGTTTTCTTTATCTTTTGTTGGCTGTGTGCATCCGTAATATCAATAGGGTATTGCGTTGTTGCAGAGACCGGATATAATTGGTATTGATATTAATATATACTTTAAAAAAAATCATTTCGTTATGCAACGACTGGTTCGCCGTACAGAAGTACTCAGCGCTAGCAGCAATAAACATTAGGCAGAGACGATAGAATAGTCGTACAGTTGTCGATAACCTTGCAGCATCAGCATGGATCTTCATTAATTCGCTACATTACAAAACTCCACGCCGGGTTATCAAGAAGATCGCGAGGCATATATTGTCAACAGGATCCTTTTGGAAATTAAACAAGAAAGCTGGCGGAATGATATTGTACTTCCACGTGCAAGCATGTGGCGATCCCCTTTGAAAAAAATTAACTAATACTCCAAGAGAAGTACTATAGCTTAGGTTCATTATGTGGTTGCTCGATCATATATACATGCTCCACCATAGATGTTTTTGAAATACATGGTCCACCAGAGATGTTTCTGAAATTTCTACCACACATCTCTAATTTTTGTTGCATTTGCTCTACTATTACAGTATATTTCAGATTCGTACTACAAAATTTATTTCCTATAATCTCTTAGTTTAAAGGAACCGAGTCTTCCAAAAAAAAAAAAATGCATAGCATTCCTACAGTTCCATTGATTCCCATCAAGAGCTTAAACCTCGTGTAGGTATTCCCATTGTGTCTATGATAACAAAGGTATGCAATCAGTCTCCATAGGAAATTCTAAAGATTTTTCAATTATCCGGTCAAAGAATTTTTATTACCGATTCATGTATTTTTTTTCATTGCCTTTGGGTGTCACATGTCATGGCATTCTTATTCTTGTGTTTTCTTATCCTGTGAATCAAAGATAGAATTATATTCTGTAAAAAACATACAAAACTTGTTTGATTTGGCATTGTAAACCACATGAATTTTGAGTACTCTTGTAACATGCAGTTACAATGAGTCCAGCTTAACGGAACTTACCCCTGAGGCTTTGTTTGGTTAATCCCAATCCCGAGTATTGGAGTGGATTTGAAAGGATTTTGACTTGTATGAGATTTAATCCACTTTAATCCCCCAATCCACTTCGAATCTAAGCTAACCGAACAAGCCCTGAGTGATAATAATACACCTGATTTTGTTAATAAACACATAAAATAATAGATAGATTCTTGTATTTCTGACTTGTATTCCCTCCGTCCGAAAATAAATGACTTGAATTTATCTAAAATTGCACATATCAAGATGTTTTTAATGAGCAGATAAATGTAAATCTAAAAAAAATCGGAATCACTTAAGGGAGTACACTGTATATGGCAATCTTTTGGACGGTGTAAAAGACATGCAAACTTTTGGAGCCATACCTTTCACATGCAACGACCTCTCGCTCCAAAAACACACCTCCAAACAGATAGACACGTTTCCCTTTCTTCCGTTTCAAAAATAGCCAATACCAAAACTCGCACCTCCCATTTTTTACACCAGGCGGGAAAAAAAAAGAGAAATAAAAATAATTCCGAAGGCACCTCCTCTGCCGTTGCCTCCTGTTCCCACACCCCCCAAAAAAGTGGACAAGAAGCAAGCCCACCACCGAGTCACCAACCCAGAGCACCAGACCATCCGGGCCACGGAGGCACAGCCAAGCACCGCGCCTCGGGCCGGCGCGCCGGTCCCCTTCCATGCTCGCCGGCACCGGCCGCCGCCGAAACCGACGCCGATGCCCGGCCTGCCAAAGGACCGCCCCAGCGGCCGCCTCGGCCGTCTGATCTCCGCGCTCCGCCCCGCGCGCGCCGGGCCTCTGCCCGTCCAAACCGGCTTCCCCACCTCCCTCGCCGACCTCTTCGTCAAGAACCATGGCCGCCTCCGGAAGCCATCCTCGTGCGCTTCCGCTGCCAACACCAGGCGCAAGAAGCGCGGCGCGCCCCCTTTGCCCACCCCTCCCCCTTCACCCACACCTTCTCCCCCGGCTCCCGCCCCACCCTCGCCGCCGCCCCCGCAGGCTGCCGCCGTCTCGCCGCCAGCCCAGCCAATAATACCAGACCTCCCTCCGGCTGAGCCCGTCTGCCACGCAGCCGCCGGCGGCGGCGGCGGCGACCCCTTCGGCCTCGGCCTGGGGTTCCTGGCGCTCGTGGGCGTGGTGTCCCTCGCCCTCCTCGTGATCTGGAGCAGGAAGGTGGTCGCGGCAGTCACCGTCGCCGCCTTCTCGCTCTTCCTTCTAGAATCCGTCCGGTCGCTCTCGCTTCGCCGGAGGCCCCGGCGTGTCGCGTCCAAGGAGGCGCTGGATTTGGTCGGCGGCCGGGGCTACGTCTCGCCGATCCGTGAGGCGGAGGCCACGGACCCAGAGCCGCCGAGACGGAGCATCTCCGACTCCGGCGTCCTCTCCATCGTTTCCACTGAAGATATGGCCGAAGAGAGGAGCGAGGCGGGGGGCGACGATTCAGGCAGTCCGACGGCGAAGTCGAAGAGGAGGTCCTGGAGGAAGCTGATCCCCAGGAAGCTGCAGAGAGGAGGCAGGACTCGTAGCAAGGAGGCGGACCCCCCGTCACGGTCAGCTTCGTTCCGCAGCGAGAGCAGCGAAGCGGATGCCTCGGTTGGCGGCAATGCCATTGCCAGGGCGAGGGACGCGTCGGACTCTCGCCGCGGCAGCGGACGCATTCCGGCGGACGCCGTTTCCCTGTCGTCGGATCGTTCGGGCCCTCGCCACGGCAGCGGACGCATTCCGGCGGACGCGGTTGCCATGTCGTCGTGGGATCATTCGGGCTCTCGCCACGGCAGCGGACGCATTCCAGCGGACGCCGTTGCCCTGTCGTCGTGGGATCGTTCGGGCCCTCGCCACGGCAGCGGACGCATTCCGGCGGACGCGGTTGCCATGTCGTCGGATCGTTCGGGCCCTCGCGCCGGGACGGACGCCGAGGCGCGCGGCCATGGGGGTCGGCTCATAGAAGTGGACGCGTCGGCGGATCTCGGCGGGGTGGATGGCGTGGCAGGATCAGGAAGCCGGCTCCCTTGCGCAGGTGCCATCATCGTCGTGCTCGTGGGGCTGGCCGCCGGGAGGCTCCCGGCCGTCGCGTTCACGGTGCTCTGCTGTGCGTTGGTTGGCTCGCTGCAGAGATTGCCGGTGGGAATGGGATGGCGTGGACTGGAAGGGAGGTGGTGATTAGAGAGATCTTTCCATGGGGATTTGGGGGAATGATTAGATCTTTTCGATGGGTGATGTAAATTAGTGGCAATTATAAATCAGAAGTGGTGGTGGTGGTGGTACACTACTGTTTGTTCTTCGCTTGTCGAAATCGTCGTAGAAGCTTCATACATTGGTGAGCACTGAGTTTTTCTGCCAGACAAATTCACCCGCAGGCAGGAAGAAACATTCCCTCTCGTCGCGCAAAGGCCGGTCTGAACTGCGGTATGGGTCGCCAACAGTTTCAGCGCAGTGTCGCGTGCCGTGCACATACAGGTTCCGCCTGTGGCTGTGGGGGTGGGGGTGAGACAAAGCACGAGCTCGCTCTGTGGGGGTGTTGTTGAACTGAGCAGGAGCCAAAGCTCAAGGGTACAGCTTTGGATTCTTCTGTATGTACTCCATGGTTGGACCAGGGGACACAAAAGCTGCGACGAAACGAAAACGAAAGCTGGGGCGGGCAGGTGGGGTTCGGGGGGAGCAGACGATCGAGCCATCATTCCAAAGCAAGAAGCCTCCCCCGCCCAGCCCCGCCTCCAGTGCCGCGGTTCGTGAATCACGAGGGTGTCGCGTGCGTGGGTGCTCTCCCAGTCCCTGGTGCCTTGCGACGCACCTCATCGCGCTCGACTCTCGAGAGACATGTGAGGCGAGCCATGTCTCGGCCGGCGGCGTGCGTGCCGAGTCTCGCCACTCGCCGGACCGTGCCGGTCTCCTGCCGGAACTAGAATACCCATGCCATACTACGTTGATTCGTTTGTGCTCGAGTGAATCAATGATAGGCGTCGTCTTGAACTGTAGGAGTAGTTGCGAGTTTCTCGCGAGACAGACACGGGTGAAAGAGGAAAATACATCGGAGATAATGGAACTTGTCCCGTGTAATTCGAGTTCATCACCGTATTTACGAAAGCGCGAAATACAGTAACGGAATACGGCGAGTCACGTACGCTCACCGCAGATGCTTCACGTGACACGACACGTACGTATTTGACATGGGACCCGCCTGGCAGCGACTGTTTTTTGACCGGGTGGCGTTTTTGCAGAGAAACCCCGGGAGTTATTGTAGATCGTTGGAGGGGGGTTTCGGAAACGGCTGAACTAAAATAAAATCCTGAGATCCCTAGCTCCTTTGTTCGTCGGCGCATCAAATCCCTAGCTCTGTTCTTCCCCTTCTCCAGGTCTCCTCTCTTTTTCTTCAAGGTCACCGCCGATGTCCACCATGTCAGCATGCAGCAGCCTCAGGTCAGGTGGGCGCCATCAAACTTTGACATGAAAGACCTTGGTGAAGCATCTTATGTTTTGGGCATAGAAATTCACCGAGACAAAGAATGGAGTGTTAGGACTATCGCAGAAAGCATATTGTGAAAAGATTTTAAAGAAATACAATATGCATGCGAGTAATTCAACACCTGCTCCCATAGTCAAGGGCGACTGTTTTGGAAAATCCCAATGTCCAAAGAATCAATATGAGATCGATCGAATGAAGTCAGTACCATATGCTTCAGTTATTGGAAGCTTATAGTATGAACAAGTGTGCACTCTCCCTGACTTAGCATTTATGACCGGGGTACTCGGTAGATATCAAAAGAATCCAGGCATAGAGCACTGGAAGATGGTAAAGAAAGCTTTGCGCTATGTGCAAGGCACAAAAGGCCTCATGCTGACATACAGAAGATCTGATTCCCTAGAGATAAAAGGGTATTCAGATGCAGATTTTAAGGAGATAAAGGCAATGAAAATCCACGACAGTATGTCTTTACTCTCGCGAGAGGTGCTATTTCGGAGAAGCACCAAGATCGATAGTTGCATCATCTCGATGTATGCAGAATTTATAGCATGTTATGAGGCCATGGGACAAAGTTATGGTTAAAGAAATTCTTATCCGACTTAAAAGTGGTTGATTTGCAGAAGGCCACTAAAGATGTCTTGTGTGACAACGAGCCCGCAGTATTCTATGCTCACAACAACAAGTCGAGTAATGCTTCAAAGTCTATAGATATAAAGTATTATGTTGTGAAGGACAAAGTCCAGGATCAAACTATAAGTCTCGAGCATATAAGGACAAAGGATATGCTTGTGGATCCGCTAACGAAAGGCTTACCACTCAATGTGTTCAAGGAGCACATAGCCGGCATGGGTTTAACGGGAAGCCTATGACTCAAGGACTATAGAGGCCCAAAAGTAACAAAATTTGTTTCAAAACATGAAGGTATATAGTAGCTGTCTGATTCTATCGGCAATTGAGCTGAGACAATGAAACATGCTCTATGTGTCATTCTATGATGAAATAAGTAAAGAACAAGGTTAAAAGTAAAGTCGAGATCTAGGGGGAGAATGTTGGATAGATCTCAACGTGACTGGGCCCAACGGCCCAAAGACGCCTCTAACTAGCATACGATCGGGGGCGCCCATCCTTATCTAGGTTGGTGGGCCCCTGTCGCCAGCGCTATATAAAGTGGTGGGGAGCTGGCAGCACGACCTACGAGGTTAGCCGTGTCCTAGCCGCCCCACCTACAAGCCAATCCGATTTAGACTAGCGCTGCGCCGACGGGAAGCTCCACCGCCGTCACCCTAACCACACTCTCGCCACACTCACCCCCTTTCCACCCATGGCCAACGACGGAGGTTCTAGCTCCGGCGCTGGTTCGGGCATTCCCTCTGGCTCCTGTCTGTCGAGCCAGGGAGCAGGTAGAGCGCGTCTCCGTTCTCTCTCTCTCTTCCTCTCTCTCCGTTCTTGATCTACAAAGGTGATGTTTTTAATGCTACTGTTAGATATAGACTAGATCCGTGGTAAAGGTGTTTTAACAGGATGAGCACACTGGGTGGATTTTTTACAAATGCAAGAATCATGGGGTAAGTGTGCTCGAAATTTCTTTCTATTTTGTGACCTCAGGTTTGGTGTTTAGGTGGTTCGATTGTTTTGGCCGATTGATTCATTTGACTGATAGACCACATGTGATTTTTGGCATTGGGAGCGGGAGTATGTGTACTACTTGTCCGAGAACAACATCCTCAGAGGTGATGCATGGGTTAAAACTGTGGGTTAGGCTGAAGAGAGAAGGGAGGATCTGAAGCGTGTTTTGGGGAAGAAGAAGTTTGGAGAACACTGGGGAGCTGGGTATGGGGGTAGCTGCACAGTGGGGAGCTGGACATGGAGGTAGCTGCACTAGCAATGACGCAAGAGGAGATGCAATGCTGAAGAGGATTGCGAATGAGCTAGTAGTGCAAGGAAGAGAAAAACTTCGGGGGTTTCTCAGCAAAAACGCCACTTGGTCGGAAAACAGGGGCGGGTCCCGTGTCAAATACAGTACGTATGTGTCGCATCGCGCGCACGTCTGCGGTGAGCGTACTGAATCGTCGTGGCATATTCCGTGACTGTATTTCGCGCTTTCGAAAGTACAGTGATAAACTCGAATTACACAAACAAGTCCCATTATCTTCAATGTATTTTCCTCCGGGTGAAATTGACCTCTTCCTTCTCTCTCCGCGTTCTCCACGCGGGCCAAGCCAGTGACTGGGCTTGGAATTCCGGCGGAACGGTTGCTGTTGTCACGTAGCGCTCCGACGGTACTGAATATGCGAGCCGAGCAGTAACTGGCAAAGCCTGCTTTGTTTCGTTCGGGATCGTGAGTATTTCAGCGCTTCTCGCTGGGCTTCTTCTGGTCAAAAGTCTACCCGATTTTGTGCTGATTCCGTTTCCAGCCTAGTACCCTGTACAGTACTCTTCGGTGATGGACTCTGATTGCCTTTCGTTGGTGCAAAGGGTCAATTCTTCTGTGACGATCGACCGAAGCCAAGTGGGGGTTGTGGAAGTTCTCAAAAAAAAAAAAGTGGGGGTTGTGGAAGTTCTCAAAAAAAAAAAAAAGTGGGGGTTGTGGCTCAGGACATCAGGCGCTTTGCTTTGTCTTTCTCCCCGGTGTCTTTTAATCATGTCTATCGTCCGTGTAATATTGCGGCACATATTCTACCTTGCTCTGCGGAGCAATTTGTTTCTGTTACTTTTAGGAATTCTGTTCCGGATTCTATCTGGCGAACGATTTGTAATGGTTTGTCATGATTAATAAAGTTGTCGTATTCTCTAAAAAAAACAATGCCGCGTCTTTGTAATCACGGTCATTTTGAGGAAACCTCATATTTCGAAAAGTTTCAAGCTAATGGTCTTGAAAGCTAAAAAGGCAGTGCGGCTAAACCAAAATGGCAATGTTTGCCACAAAAGTTCCACGAAATGTAGATCTAAAATAATTTAATACTGGGGCATATGTTTCATCTATTCTCACGATCAAATGGTCAGTTTAACATAGGAGTATTAATCATGTCGCGTGCAGTGTCTCGAGTAATTGTACAAACATAGGTTAATGTTACCACGTGTAGTTAACCTATCATATCCAAGAGGAGCCCCGGCCGGGGCTAATCGTGAGTACCCTAAGAGCGTGTTTGATTCGCACGTTTTGCTCCGGTATATGTTTATAGAGGAATCCGATGCCGTTAAATAAATCTGTTTAGGTACCTTGTAATCAAGTCCCGTCATTCAGGGTGGGCAAGCACGGTTTAATTGGTTTAACCGGTTGAGCCAGTTCATTTTTTTAAAACTAGATTGGAAATATGAAATGGGCTTGTGAAGAAAAATGAACTAGCACAAATTTAAACGGTTTATATGGTTTGGACGGTTTCACATTTTGCCTACCCCTGCCCGTCGTTGTGTAACCCCGGTACCGGCCTGCTCCCACCAGAAACAAATCAGTTAATAGAGAAGGAGATGCGCCTCTGGCTCGCGGCCATCCCAATGACCCCATCCCGGCGCCCCTCCGCAACCCGGCGCCCATGGCCCCTCCGGCGAGCACGGCGTCGTCGTCGCGTGGTACATGTCCCTTCCATCTCGCCCTCTAATTCCCGAGCAGCAGCCCGGCGCCCATGGCCCCTCCGACGAGCCCAGCGTTGTCGCTGGCGTGGTACAGGCCGCCTTCCGTCTCACCATCTGATTCCCGAGCAGCGACGCCGACAAGGAGAAGCTTCGACGCCCAGTTCCCCTACCACCACTGGCGGAGCTACGTTGAAGCCGACCTGGGCCACGGTCCGCCCAGGATTTAGTCAATCCTTTAATATTCTTGCTGGGCTGGCCCAAAATGTCTCCTGTTTTTGGTAAAAATTGTTGTTTTTGTGCAGTTTGGCCCGCCCAGAAAGTATACTGTAGCTCTGCCACTGCCTACCACCATTCTCCTCTGCTAGTTGATTCCCATGGCCTCTTGGTGCCGATTTTTCCTTGATTTGGTTAGCCGGTTGACATCTTTTCTTAGCCGGTTAGCCGGTTATCAAATTTTCCATTACACTGGTGATACTTGTGTAAACGTTGACGGTCCCGTTAACAGTATTCGAACCAAACACGTTCTAAGTTCAAGAGAGAATATGAACAAGTTAGGAAGAGACATACTCATCGATGCAATAGACTTCTATTCGTGTGGTAGGAGGGCTCGCATTTGAATTTCACAATCACCGCCTACCTAGGGATCTACGGAACAACAGGCCATCAAAGTAGTCGTAATCATCTACTCCCTCCGTTTTAAAATATAAGATGTTTTAGGTTTATAAAGAAAATATATCTAGACTTTTTTAACGTGTAGATTCACTCTAAACCTAAGTAAATCTACATACTAAAAGAAGTCTAGATATATTTGTATTATAAAATTAAAACATCTTATATTTTAAAACGGAGGGAGTAGAAATCACTTTAACCTATCTCGACCACTATACATCTGTCAAGTTCATCCACGTGACCTATCTCGACCACCATACTTGAACATCTCTTCTTAACTGGTTAAGGCATCTCCACCCGAAAAACCTAAACGAACGACTCTAACGGTCTGTTTTTATCTGTTTAAATAGAGCTACATGCGTTTTTGGATCGTAGTCCGACCTGTTTGGTCAGACTCGCCCAGCAGTGTAATGAGAAAGCGATCTCGTATCCTGAAGAAAAAAATGCGGGTTACAGAATGAAAACCAGTACTCCCTCCGTGTCAAAATATAAGACGTTTTAGCATTTCACGGTCAAATTTTGGCACGTTACGAAATTTTCCGAGTTTCCAATTCTACCCCTCATCCGCGTCGCGTCTCGCACGCTCAATCCTCTCGCCCGCGTTCCCTGTGTTCCCCTCGCTCCCGTCGCCGCCCCTCAATGTCGCTCGACCGCGCCGGCACCGCCCCTCTCTCGCCCCACGACACATGCTCCCTCTCCCGTCTTCCTCACTGCTCCCCATCGTGCCTTCCTCCCAACACCCCGATTCCTCCCAAAACCATATTCCTCTTGCGCCCCACCCACCCTATACATTTGGAGGTCAAAATTCAGATTTTTATGCGCCGGTGACGTGCCGTTGGGCGAGGAGGCGCTAGATCTGCGTGCTCCGGCGACGTGCTGTTGGGCGACGGGCGCCAGATCTGCGTGCGCCGGCTAGTTCCCACAGCTCCATAGTTCCATGTTTCCAACCCGACCACGGGCAGGGGCAGGGGCAGGGAGGAGAGACCGGGAAGGATCAGGGATCTCGGCGGCCAGGAGATGCCTGTCGACGGAGGAGGCGCGGAGGATGAGCAGGGAGGATGGTGCTGGGTGGAGGCGGCCCTGGGCCGGGGGTCGGCGCGTTGGACGTCGTGGTGATGGACCTGGCGGCGGGGGACGAGGAGGACAACGTCATCACCGTGAACTGCCCCGACCAGGCCGGCCGCGACCTCTGCCGCACCATCCTCGAGTTCGGCCTCCGCATCACCCGCGGCGGTGAGCCCTCCTATCCCATCCCTCCCAAATTTACTTTGCTCCCCTCTGTAAAAAATAAATTCTCTGTTCCCAAATTCCCCGTCTCGATTCGGCTGCAGCTACCTGCTGTCTGTCCTGGCTGCGCAAATCAAATTACCTGGTTCACAAATTGCATGGATATCTTCTCTCCGGTATTGAGGCAGGGTGGCGTTAGTTACTCCGTTATTGTTGATAGCCTACGAGCTGCTTGGAGTAGGTTCTTCGTTATTGTTTCACAATTTTTTTGGCTGCTTCTTGTTCGTCGATTTCCTAGAATTTTGTGTACATCTCTCACTCATGTGTGATTTATTCTGATTGCATCATTATCTCTTCTTTTAGTTCGCTGGAAAACCTAGGCTTTCTTTTATCAGGCCAAGTTGCCATCTCCTCTAGTCCTTCGACTTCTTGTCCATGTTGCTCTATGATCACTGTCAGTCAGTAGGGCTTCAAATTTTAGTGCTTGCTGTTTAATCATAGGCGTTGGCACCTGGCTTTCCATGTTCATGTTACTGTGTGCACACTAGTTAACCATCAGCGCTTCAATCATAAGCATAAAACTGACAAAAAACGTCGCAACCTGTTCACCTCTACAGAAACCCGTTTCGTCTGCTGCTTCATTATTCTGTAATCCATGTCTTCTACTCTTATCATCATCATTGTCGTCTAGCCATGTACTGCTAGTACACATAATATGCTGAATTTTCTAAATTTTGGAGTAGCAATGTTAGTTCTAAGTTTTGGAGTAGTTCTAAGTTTTCCTTGAACATTTTTATCATCATTGTTACTACTGCAGTAGCACACTGACTAATAACAATAGGCCTAGAATTTCTGCAGTATCTTGATAGCCCTAGAATTTCTCCAGTATCTTGATAGTCAGTGGAAAGATAAATGAATTTCAGTTATTATAGATAAATGAATTTATAAAAATAGCATGTTGTCTGTGTAGCTGGAAAAATTGTGCTCTGGTTCAAAAGAAAGCCATTCAACACTTAGCTTGCAAGACATTTAACAATTAATGCTTCAAAAAGTACATAACAGTAGGCTTGTCCAAAATCTTTTATATCAATCACACATCATCTAACATTTGGAGTACATAACAATTGTTTTTTGTGTAACTTCTTCTAACTTGTTTCTTCACTTATCACTTGTTTGCTTGCTTCTTGTTTAGTTGTTGCTTGCTTTTCGTTAATCACTTGTTTGTTTGCTTCTTGTTCAGTTGCTGCTTGCTTCTCGTTAATCACTTGTTTGCTTGCTTCTTGTTCAGTTGATGCTTGCTTCTCTTTCCTTTGCCTCCTGTTTACTTGCTTCTTATCAATCGTTGCTTGTTTGCTTGCTTCTTGTTCAGTTCTTGCTATCCTTTTCCCCCTTTTCCTCTTGTTCGTTTGCTTTTTCTCACTTGTTGCTTGGTCCTTTACTTGTTCACTTGTTTCTTGTTTGCTTGCTTCTCGTTCCGCTGTTGATGGCTTCTTTTTTGTTTGCCTCTTGTTCACTTGCTTCTTCTCACTTGTTGCTTGATCCTTTGCTTCTTGTTCAATTGCTTCTTGTAGGATTTGTTTGGCATTTGCATAAACTTCTGCTGGAACTTTAAGCCTTTTAGGTAGGAGATCCAACTTTATCAATCTATCTTTGTTCACATGAGGGGGCTTGTACCCATTTCCTCCTCCATGGTTCATGACTTCTATCATGCAGGTTTGTAGACTTAGGAATATCTTATTAAGAATATCAGCCTCGTATTCATCAAACTCTTGCTCCACACCTTGAATGAAATCTTGTAGAGTTTTAGTGCTTAGGGTATCAGTACGAACTGTAGAGACCTGAAAAACCCAAGATCAAGCACATTTAAATCTGGGCTGTTTGCTGGTTGCTGAATCAGCTTCATGGTCAGTCCAGTTTTGGCTGCAATTTCTGCCACTACTTCTTTGAATGCTTGGTCACTTGGGAGAATATGGGGCGTTGCATTGTCTTGTTGGATCAGAATTGTCTTCCCAACATCTTCTGCAGGCCAAGCAGCTATGATAGCAGGAAGTACCTTCTCAATTAGGAACTCCCTCATCACCTCCCTATTGACTTTGATTGACTTTATCTCTAATGTCCCTTTTGGTCTGTTGTCGCTTCTTCTTGCTGCTGGTATTTCCTTAACAAATGGCCAAATGCCTATTTTCCCCGAAAATGTGACATTGTGTGCATGGTCGAACCTTGGCCTAGTAACAGCGGTTAGGAACATGACTTTTCCTATGCAGTTTTTGCTTTGCACAGCTCTTGTAGGGTCTGGTTCATCTGGTAGCAAGTAGTAATTCCTGTTTTTCTTGGTCATGTAGAACCACTTCTCATCAATATGCACAATATTGTGCATATTGATGAATTTTGGAGTTGCATGTGTTGTGGTTGCTTCATCAATCATCGACATGCAAAACTTTATCCTGTCCTTCATATTCTTTTCTTTTAGTAATGGCTTCAAGGAATTTGAATGCCTTCTTATGTGTTTCATCTTAAATCTTCGGTATAATGTGCTAGGGTTTACTCCCAACTGCCAAGCAAGGCACCTGATAGTTGATCTTTTGTTTAGCGCGATAGTGGGCATCATGGATAGATCAACATGTATTGGTTTTCTTCCACATCTTCCTTTCTTTTTGCTAGAAACGTCCACCTCCAAACCCTCAGCGATTTGTCTCATCGCAGTTTTCCATATTCTTTGTATTTGCTGGATACCTACTTGAAAAAATGCTGCTATGTCTTTCTTGTCATGTTTTTTGAACTTGCCACCATTTCGCATACATAGTGCGTGCATTGCTACATAAGCAGCATATCTCTGCTGGTCATTGAGTGATTTTCTTTGTCTCACTACCTGTTGACCACTTGCATCTTGTTCATCCATTTCTGCATCTTGTTTATCCATTTCTGCATCTGTTAGTGCAAAAATATGTTAGTTTAGATGAGCAACACTAAATTACTATGCATATTTTAATAATGGAATATTTTTTCCTTGCAGATATCATGTTGCATTACTACTCCATGGGGTACAAAAGATATGCAAGCAAAGGTAACATGGCAACATATAGTGAATGATCAAGGTTTTAACACATGATAGATAGCCTGCTAGTGCTGACTTCCTTCCATGCTTACTATTGTTAGACTTTGGATAATTCTGCATATGTACAAAGGCTCTATGCTGAGACATGTTTTTAATGCTTGACTTCTGAGATGGTACATCAAAGGAAATGAGTATTTCAGGAGTAATTGCAAGATACATTAAACAAGAGATTAAGGTTGTTTAGTATTTATACCTCTAGCATCTTGTTCATCATCTTGCTCACCACCTCCAGCATCTTCTTCTTCCATTTCTTGATCTACTCCAACATCTTGTTCATCAGGTGGAGTACAGTTAAGGTCCGGGAGTACCATACCGATGTGGCTGCCACTTGTTGTAGGGCCGGAGGAGGCGACTGGTGGGAACTAGGCGCGCTGGACGCCAACGTGCTACTGGGTATGAGCCAGCATGCTGCAGCTGCTTGGAGCCGGCCGGCGGCTTCCAGAGGTTTTGCTGGCGGCGTGCACTGCCGGAGCTGAGCCTTGGCGACGCAGCGTGGATGGATTTGGAGCTGGCGGCTTCCGGAGGTGCTGCTGGGCAATGTGGACCTGCCGGCGAGCTAGGCGCTGGCGACGCGGGCGTGGATGGATTTGGGGCCGGCCAACGGCTTCCCGGAGGAGGTGCTGCTGGGCGACGTGCTCGCCGGCGAGCTAGGCGCTGGCGATGCAGGCGTGGATGGATTTGGGGCCGGCCAGCGGCTTCCCGGAGCTGCTGCTGGGCAACGTGCTCGCCGGCGAGGCAGCGTGGATGGATTTGGGGCCGGCCAATGGCTTCCCGGAGCTGCTGGGCGATCCTAATGAGCTGGACGTCTCGCGCGGATGGATTCCCGCGAGCTGGGCGTCTAGCACGGATTGATTCCAAGGACGAGCACGCCTACGAGCTGGACGCACCTGGATCGATTCCGAGGATGCCTACGAGCTGGACGCGCCGGCAGCTACGATCTGGACGCGCCGGCAGCTACGAGCTGGGCGCTTGCTTGGATCGATTGCGCGCGCGTGGAGGGATCGATTGGCGAGCTGGACCGGCGACGCGCGTGGATCCTATCCCTCCCGCGCGTGGCTTGATTCCTGCCGGCGAGCTCGATGGATCGATTCCGAGGTGGAGACGTGGGCAACAATCTCAGCTGCTCGATTTGAAATTCAAATTAGCGATAGCCTGGTTTCCGACAGTTGATAGGGGTATTTTGGTACAATTCGTTGGATTTGGGTATTGTCTGAAAATGCTAAAACGTCTTATATTTTGACACGGAGGGAGTAGATTTCTTGCCAACCGAGTGCTGGGCCGGTCTTATAAAGACGTAAGCAAGCTGGCCCCATTCTGACAACTAGCCCATTGCTTGATCCAGCCCAGCCATCGGTTCAGAGACATCAAGCATAGAAACTAACCCGTTCCATTTCTCTGGCTTCTTTTGACGGGTTTCTAGGCATCTTCACGCGGTCCGATCTAACCCGTTTTCTCTACTACCTAAAAAAAAGTCGTGTTCCGTTGTCGACCAATACGTCGTCGTCGTCGTCGCTTCGTCGCCTCCCACGATCCGTTGAACGCTCCCTCAAAGGAGCGTTCCCTAAACGAGCGTTTCGCTTCATCAAGTTAGTTAACCCACTTCACCCTGTTTTACGCTTGTCTCTCTCAGGAAAAACCGCCCCGCCCGCTCCTCTCTCCCGAGAGTCTCGCCCATCACGGCATCACGCCTAGGGAGGCAAAGACCTGTGCTCTCACGTCCTGCCCGCGCCTCCGCCACCACGCCTAGGTCACCATCGTTACGCACGGGCCTTGCCGCCTTGGTCCATCGTCCTGCCCGCACGTGCAGCGGAAGGATGAGCGAGTAACCCATGGTAGAGGGCATCCAGCACGTGGGCGACAGGTTTGACACGAGGCACGTCAAGACCTTCTCCGCCTAGGCGGGCTCCGAATCGCTGAGAAGATGCACGTGCCCACGGGGGTTAATTGGCGACGAGTTCACCTAACAAGGTTCGTATTTGGCCTCCACCTTCCTTCCATTTGCAACTTTCCAATTGAAGTGCAAGAATCGCACTAGAATGGCATGTTTTTCACTGATGACTAGCAAATGTGGCATGCTCTTGCCCGCACTGCTCCTGCAGGAATACCTGGAGCGGAACCACTACAGGTGCAAGGAGACGACCTTGTGTACATCAGGGACCAAGACACCTGCATAGGGAAGAACGCGTTAGTGTCGGGGTGGACGGTGACGCGTCGGAGCTGCCCGGTTCGCCTTATACAAGTACAGGCTGAGGCTAAGGACCATCAGACTGTCTCCTCGATCCCGAGATCTAGATTGAACTTCCAGAGGAGACCACTACAATTTTTACTTGACTATGGATGAAACCTGAATACAGCAATACATGGACTTGGAAATAGCGGCAGGTAATGGCATCTTCAGTTTTTCATACTAATCTCTTAGGTAGTGATTTAAGATCTTGGTTATGGCTCTTCAGCTAATTGTAATGCATGGGGACGTCATGTGATATCAAGGTGGTGGTACGGGCGCACTACTGTATTCATCTACTTCCTCTGACCCATATTAGTTGACTCATTGTCTAAATTTAAATGAATCTAGACACTATTTTGTATATAGGTTCATCTAAATTTTAATAAATCCAAGTCAAGTAATATGCTGGGTCGAAGGAAGTACCTTAATCTCCCAGGATACTATTTCAATGATCCAAGGATTCTGGTCAATAAGTTGTTTAGTTTCTCAGACTAGAACATTGTTGAATCTGGGATTTGAGTAACTAGCAGTTCTTCGGACTAAAACATTCTTGGATTTAGGATTTGAGTTACTAGAAAATTTGTTTTCTTTTACCATGTCTATCTGACTACCACACATCCTTGAGATCCACCTGTATTCCTTATAAGTAGGAACGAACTGCAGGTTTGCGCAAAAGCTTAACAGTCCAAGCAGTTAGTTGATTTCTTAATCTGTGACTGGCAAGTGCTTCTAGAACTGCTTTAATAAGCTCTCAATTTGTGATGTAGGGATCGATGAGGCAAGGTAGAATGAACTTCTTAATAAGCGACATCTGAGGTTAGGTTGTCGTGTGGTAGCTTGTAAAAGGCAAGACGTTTTGACATTGATGACATGGTCCAACAGAAAAAAAAGGTGGGATGCTTATTACTAGGACGTAGGTTCTGCTCAAAAGATGTTCTTTAGAATGTTGTTTAGTAAACAGTCCATATTAATTTTTATAGTAAATTTTTTTCTCATTTTTTGCTAATATTGTTGTTTTCTCAAAAAACTATTTGCTATTACGGTTGTACACGTGTCTGTTCAAAATCCCATCAGGTCATGGAGGTTCGGATGCTTCACTTTTCACAATGGCCCATGATCCACCAACTATCTTCCGCATATGAGTTATTAGAATTTCATCTTCAGCCAGCTTTGGCAGATTAGACTTCATTGTGAGACAGGTATATATTCAACTACATAGACGATCATATATGTTTTCCTGTGTTTGATTGTGCATGAATAAGCAAATAATTACTACATTTGTTTTCTAATAAAATAGTCACTACATGTATGGTAATATATTGAGTATACATGATAATTGTCTTGACAAGAAGCTGACTGCACCAATCTTTGTGTTAATAATTGACTGATTTTCTTATATCACACAGTCCTCATTCTGGATGGGAGCTCCAAGGTAGTTTCCACTTTTAGAACTACCAATTCTCTTACATGCTTACAACATTCTTGATTAGCTTATTTAGAATAGAATATATAGTTTAATGCTAATTTCATTTTCATATTTTTTTTCTTACTTGTGAGTGCTCTTAAATCTAAAGGAGAACTTATCTGAATTTATATATTAGCAATTTCTAGACCGATATAGTGTAACTTTTTCAGGATCAAATAATACTGTCACCTTCTTGTCTCAAACGTTATAGATGCAAAGATATATGAGTTCTATGCACAAATCATGTTAATGCTTCAACGCTCCTTCCCGTTCACTCCAACTCATAAAACTCCAACTCATAAAGGTAAGGAACTATTTTATTTCCAATGAAAGTAGCATTAGTACTGCATTTCATTAGCGTAGAAATAAACTTACTTGTATGGATAGTCCAAGATGTAACTAACTCAGCGTCATTAGTCTATGTATGAAAACCCAAAACAACTCCTTAAATTGATAGTTTCGAATCAAGAAAATCAGATGCAGCAGTATGAATGCATAATAAGTGCATGGACTCAGTTTGAAATAAAATTGAGAGACAATGCACCAAGAATGGAGAGGCTGAGAGAAACTGGAACATAAGTGCCTCTCATTTTATATTTCTTAGGCATTTTGTAGTGAGAGGGAACCTACACGAGGACGGTGATTTCTTATATTTATACAAAAATCAAAATCAAAATCAAATTTGTCTCTTTTTGTTTGTACAACGATGTTGTTAATTATTTATTTTGTTATAGACATTTTAAGAAATTACTTGCTGTAAGCTCAGTTGTAGATTGAAAAGAATTTGTTGTTATTTTACGACCATATTTTAGTTTGATTACTTGCTATAAGAAATGACCTTGCAATATATTGTAGTTTTTGTATTTTAAGAGATGAAGATGCTTTAATATATGAGAATCATAGTGTTTATCTCAATTTTGATTTTTCCCTACGATTTAAAGATCAGTCACCCTATTTTTCCATGGTCATCGAATATTTGTCTCCCATGTGAGCAGACATATATCAGGGATTATCATTTGGCACATATATGGTTGTTAATGCCACTGATGACATAAACTTTATCATTGGGATTTTCTTGATTACAAACTGTTTAATAACACAAACGTTTCTTTAATTACAATTGAGAAAGAGCATTTTTTTTTGCACATGTTGTTTTATCATTTGGATTTTTCCACTTTCATTTGTCTGACTATGTAAAATAAAAACCTCATTTATTTTACTGGTAAAGGTCTTCTAGCTAATCCACTTCACTTTAATGTTTTTCACTTCAATGTTTATTTTTCAGAAGTTGCTCGCAAGGTAGAAAATGGTGTTTTCGGCTATTTCCTGAAATGCTAAAGTAATTATAACCTCCAGTTTATTGTTCACTTTCTTACCTTTCAAAAGAAGTTCCGCACATCTCAATTCTAGGAAATGTTAGAGTCTATTTTTTTTCCACTTCACATATTATGTATGTTCATTCCAGCATGGTTGTACATTGTATAACTTACAAAAATATGAATAGTAGTGGAAGTTTATTCCGCGCTTAAGATTTTTCGCTACCAAGATGTTGGCGAATTAATGGCACCACAAATAAAGAGATGGTTACTTAATATGTTGAGCCTTAAATAAAAATAAAATTGTGATGACTCATGACATTTTTCCAACATTTGTAGTGAAATTAAATGGTAAATGCCAGGGTATGTATATTCACATGTAGTACAAATGTACAATGTGAGGTAGAAGTGTCACGTGCATGATATTTATATGTGCGATGAGGCAACAAACGCTTGAAAGCCCGTGGCAACGCACGGGCATGTTTCCTAGTCTTTCTGAAAAAAACTAACCTGTTTGAACGCGTCTGTGCGGATGTGCGGGATGTGCGTGGCGTCCAACCGGCATGACCCAACCGAGGCGTCCGACTCGATCTATCCGTGCAACAAATATATCCAATCGTTGCGTCGGCCTGTACCGAGGGCCCATTTGCCAGCGACCCAACGACTTTTTTCCACTAGCCATCAATGAAAGGCTACTCCAAAGGCTAGCCGCATCGCTGCTGGCATCGCCTGATGGCTGCCCTCCTGACGCGACACTTCAATGTCATCACTTCGGCCTTCGTGCTGGCATCCAATGCCGGGTCTTTTTAATTGGACACCCGCGGCCATCTTCCACATCACACCACACTCTCCTCCCTTCCAAGTAGCTAGCCATGGCCAGCGACATTGGATTTAGGGGAGGGCGTCTAGGACGACCAATGGGTCCTGGCCATGGCCGTTGGGGCGGCGCGGAGAATGCGAAGGACGCGTCCAGAGCAGCACGCCGCCACACTCTCCCTCACCATCGCCGCCGCCCGAGCTCGAGCCAATCGACATCAGCATTGCTGGCATCGAGTTTGCCGTGACCATCCACACGGACATGGCGCGGGACATGTTGCTCCTTCCCCGCAAATTTGCGTCGTTGGTCGACGTCGCAGAGCCCCAGCAGGTCATGATGCGGGCGGCCGGTGTTAATACCGGTGCATAGCCGGTGGACGTGATGTTCGACCACCTCCGTCAGATGTTTCTAGCCAACGGATGGAAGGAGTTCGCTCGCCGGCACCAAATTGAAGTTGGAAACTTTGTCGTCTTCAAGTACGACAGTGAAGCCATGCTCACCGTCAGCGTCTTCGACGACACCATGTGTCGTCGCAGCTACCACTCCGACTCTGACTCCGACGAGTAGGCTAGGTTGTGTACTCCCCATATATGATGTTTGTAATTAAATTAGCAATGTGGGCATCGGCCATTTGCAATGACAAGTTTTATTCGAGTCTTCAAATATCTTACAAGCAAACCACGACTACAACACTAACACCATTCTAACTATGCGTCGCCTACAGCGCGGGCAGCAGCGGCGGGTCGACAAGGCCCCATTCTTCGTTGAGAGAGCGGTAGATCGCCTCCCGCGTCTACAAATCTTCTTGAGCTTGGGAGAGGCGGACACACAGGTAATCGTTGTTGGTATTAGCCCGTAGAGCTCTTCTGTGAGCGCTAGACGTCGTCGGTGCTCCGGCAAAAAGACGCGCTCTATCACCTCCCACGAGAAAGGCTCGCCAGTGGTCCTGTTGTAGTCATAGTGAGAGAGTTGTAACCACAATGGGATAGTGTATATCTGCGGGCGCCCGGAATTGGAGGCGGCAACACGTCTGGTGCCTCTAGCGGGTTCGGCTACCACAACGACGACAGTAGACGCTCAGGCTGCTCTTCTCAATGGACGTCGGGGTTGCCATGGAGGCCAGCCCGGCGACGCGAACGGCCAGGCATGGTGATCCGTGGTTGCGGGTCTGCTTTGAACATATCTCGGCTCGCCTTTCCTTTTTAAGGTTGCGCCTAGAAGCGGCAGGAACGCCCAGAACAGGCCGGAAGCGGTGGGAAAGAAAGGCAAGAGACGACGAGGCGGCATGAACACACTAGAAAAACACCGGCGTCGGTGATAGCATATTTGCCAAGCGCGGACAGATGGATCGCCCCGCTGGACATGGTTGGTCGAATAGGCCGGACCAAGACCCAAAGCGACCACGGGGCCGTCTCAAACGGACAAAAACAGATCGTTTGGATCGACCGTTTGGGTCGGCCCCAATAAAGATGCCTTTATGTGTGACTTGTGTTATAGCATACCGGATTAGAGCAACGACTTGTGCGACCATTCCTCTATTTCCATTTTATATGGAACACAAACATACCATTAAACACGCACGGTAGAATCACTGGACATGGCCTTGGTTACATTGTTACTGGCACCTTAGCTTTTGTTAATGAAATAAAGCGCTAAAAGAGTAGAGCTAGACTCTTTTTTCAAATTAAATAAATAAATAAACTTGAGCCATTTTAGACTCTACACTGTACTAAGGAAGGGAAAAAACATGTGTCATAGCTTTTGTCAAATTATAGCAAATTATTTTTAAAAATATATACCTTTTTAACATGGATTTTTCTTTTAACTTGAAGATATCTTTGGTAGTTTAGAGCGCAATGGCTTTTGTTAAAATGAAAGTGTAGAGTCGTTTAAAAAGAATTATTTGTCTAGTGTAAGAATATTTTAGACTAGTTTACCTTTGCTACACTATGTTTAAATATGCTTATTTTGTTATAGGACATAGACAAGAATTTATATCAAATATATTGCACTTATTTGTAAATCAAATGAAATTAAGTTTTTTCTTTGAGAGAACGCAAAAGAATTTGCGTATCGTTTCATTGAACATGAAGAAGTTGTTGGTATAACCTCCAGAAGGAGGGACACACACAAGCATCCTCACAAGGCGACAACAACTTGCAAGAAGGTGCCCTCGACTATAAACCACAACGACGTTGGATCTCACCTAACCTAGCCTCCAGCCAAGAATGGAGAGGCATCAAGACTCGGAGCAGTAGGGCAATGTCACCGCCGTTGCTAGATGTAACACCCTAGCATTAGAGCTTAGAAATAAGATGAGATCAGGTGTGTGCATTGCATTCATGCATAGAAAATCTGAATAATTTTCGCGCTTTTGATTAAAACATGTCAAAGTGTTTGAAGCTTATCTTAACTTGATGGAACTTAAGTAGATTATCAAGTTAAGTGCGATAAGTTTCAATATGACCTTTGCCAAAACCTTATATTTGGGTAAATATATGGGCAAATCAAATGGAATGGAACTAAACCCACAACACATTACTCAATGGTAAATACTCAATCTTCTAGAGACTATATGAAGGTATTCTTTACAACCACCCATGGGTACCAAATTAAGTATGTAACCCAAGTAAAGAAAATCAATAACTAAACTTTGATATACATGCTTACCATAATTATTCCTACCATGAGCATCATGGTAGTTATTAAACACTAACCCCTTATCACAAATAGAGTAAGAAGGAAGTCAAGTCAATACCATTCACCACATACCCTTTTTACCATATTAATAGGTGTCATTCCTATTAAATCATGTTCTAGTGCCTTTGATCATCAATGTTGAGTGATCAATTTTTGACCTAGCACTTATTAACATTTAGCTCTTGACCTATTATATTGACCTTCCAAAGTCCTAAAGTAACTTAATAAGGGGAAGGAACTAGTTATGGTAGAGTGTGCCATCATCATTGGGATGAGATACTTAGTGGAGATCAAACCATTTTATGTTGGAGGAGTTGGAGGAGTTAACTCATTCCTGAGTTAACTATAAGAAGCATATAAAACTAAGAGTTAAGCTAGTAATTAAGAAGTTACCAGAAAGCTAGTAAAGATAGAGTATCAAAGAATAATCTTGTTAAGCCAAGAAGGTACAACCATAACATATGCTTAATTAGCAAGATAAACCCTATAAAGAGACTAGGTGTAGTACAAGTTGTTACTTAGTTGATGATAGATATTGACCAGACAATTAGAAGCTTAAGTCTAGTGTGATCAAAGAATAATGGTCATTATTCTCAAGCCACTTGGGAGTAATTGATAAGATGCTATAGAATAGTTCTTAGTAGATTAAGCTATATTAAAACTTAGTTGGTTAAGTCACCTAGCTTGATCATGAGAAGTCAAGCTATATGATGAAGTATAGAACATGAATTGTATGGAGTAGTTGGGGGCATAGTATTTTGATCAAGCTTATACAATGATAATCCTGTATTATGGGAGTAGTACCATACCTCTTCTAGAGGATTGATATCATCTATGATTTAGTGAGGATTGTAGTATTGGGAGCCTTGGAAGTAAGTGGTAGAAGAATGTTAAAGAAGTTGATGAATAGAGTTAGAAATAACTACATGAATGAATTCATCAAGGGTAGCTAAGAAGTGGAATTATGTGGAAAATAAAGAATGGAGAATGAGTGGTGAGGAAGTGACATGATCATATCATACCATGATGATGGGTACGATGGAGGCAGATGGTTAGCTTATTCAAGAAGATGAGAGGTTTATACAGAGTATATCTAGGAAAGAAATTCCTTAACTAAGACTCAAGCTTAATGAAGTATTAAAGATAGGAATCCTTGAGAAATATTTAACCAATAATATATCAAGTCATGACAAGTCCCATGCATATTTATTATTCTAAAATAAAACTAAGTTACTAGGTAATCCTCAAGAACACATTATATTCTAAATCCTACTAGACCATGAGTGCGCGCGTTGCGTCGCCCATTCGTCTTCAAAAAAGAATTATAGAAATGCTTGCAAAAACTTGAAAATAGAGACATTTGGTAAAACTTGAACAATGTGAATTACAACTGGATGATGTAACCTTCAATTCAGATTAATCTTCACTCGATGGACAATAGCAACATCCAAGACACTTTATTGCATATGCATATCATTTCTCCGCTACAACCTATCATATTAACATCGACATCACATGAAACGAACGTTGTACGGGGCCATAATTGAACATCTCTAACAATGTCCAAGCAATTCACAATGCACATTCTTTGTGATATGCCAAAGGTGCCTGTAAATACAACCCGACATGCAATTTAGAAAACAATAGGAGATCAACTAAAGCTAAAAATCAATTCATTAAACACCAAGTGCAACCCTGAAACTAAAGATGCCCCTCGAGGCAGAGCCGAACAATTCATCATCCCAAAGATAAGCAAGGATGTTACCATTATATGAGAAATAGAAATATACAATGTCCACCTTCCATGAATTCTTTGTGAATAGTAAGAAAATAATTGACCTTTAGTTTGAAATGCCAACAGAACAAGATGTATATGATCAAACAAAGGTTCTCAAACCCTGCTGACATTTGAATTGATAAAATCTGAATGTACCACTTTCTCATCTCAGTTTCATCTATATCTTATTATCCACTTATCCTAGGATAGTGCTATATTGAGAACCTCATATGCAACTGAAATAGCAGGTCCACCTAGAGTCACATTACTCGGGAAAAAAAAGGTTAGCCTGAAAGACAAGCAAACAATGTTTTTCTAATCTGATTTTTTTTTTATAAAAGCATGTTCAACCTCGGCAGATTGCAAACCAATCAACTAAAAGTTGTATGTGGAACTTAAGATTGGCTGAGAGATGGAATGTTGGCGTCATGCTGATCAGATTTGTGTATCTGAAATAAAAGTGTTATCTCCGATCAGTAAAAAGATAGCAATTAAAATGATATGATTTGAACGAAAAATGACACCAACAAGTGGAAAGGCGGTATAAAAAAGCAAGTGCAAGGGCATATCATCTGATTTGGGTGACATATCAGGCTACTAGCTGAACCGAACGTGATTTACTCTGCAAGATTGAAGCATTCAAAATGATATGCTAGTGGAGGATAAAATAAAGGGTCAAGTGAAGCAAATATAATGCAACCTAATAAAGAAGTAAAGATGCAAGGGGCAGTCCAAAATTTAATGAACAAAGATGAAACGAAGCATAAGCCAGAATCAGTCATTAAGTAATACTCCACAAACCTGGTACATATGACCCATCGAATCAATGATAAATGATGAACCAATGATAGTCCAATCCAAAACAACTAAAATTACCTCTCAAGACAACATTGCATAAGACAATTAGATAGAATAGAAGGTATTACATGTTTTAAAAATAGTCTACGTTTTAACTGTACTACCACTTGTACTCATTTCCTTGACAAGAAGAGATCAAGAAGATTGCAAAGTGTATTTGCTCGTTGCAATAGAAACATTAGGAAAATTACCTTTTATTCATGGATATTATTTCATTGCACCTAAAAGTAATATGATTAGAGAGCTACTATTCCCTCTGGCCACATACGGAGCCATTGTCCATGTGTGTCAGTGTGTGATTGCAGAGAACGTTCAGTATGGAAATTGTTGTAATCCTTCTAAGTAATACAGTTTGGTAAGATATCCCCAATAATAATTGTGTAGCCATTAGCGAAACAAGAGGAGAGAACAACCAGATCCCTTGATCATCCTCCCGAATGGGCGCTCTATGAATTATCGCAACAAAGACCGTACAGAAAGGGGATCCGTGCTAAAGGCACTACAACCGCGGCCGCACCAGATTTTTTTGCTCATGGTCTGGTTCGATGCGTGAGCGGTACAGAGCATCACCGAACAAGATGATGATCCGGAGAGAGAGAGAGAGAGAGAGAGAGAGAGAGAGAGAGAGAGAGAGAGGTGAACTCGAGAGGGCTCATAGATGGAAGGTGAATATCTATGGTTAGGTTTTACATGATATCCTCCTGCACCAGCGACATGGCGCCGTAGCTGTTGCCTCCTCCATGTCCTCTAGCCGACGATGTTGCTGCCTCCTCTCTGCGTCAGCCATCGCTGTCGTCATCGCCATCTCATCTGGCAATAATCCAAAATAACAGCTGGAGTTAGAACATATGCATTACGCCTTGTTTACTTCTCTAGTATCACGGGTGTATTCGCGGGGATCGTAAGGGATTATTCCAATTCACCCCGCAGTCTGTTTACCATGCCGGGTTTGACCGGGATAATACCGGCATATCCCTACAAATCCTTTCATGTTTTTTTTCCGGTGGAATGACTTCGTGTGTACCTCAAACATGAAGCTACACATGAACATATTTTTTTCAAAATTTTCAACTTTTTGAAAAAAAAATCATACCAAAGGGTTTCCGAATCACGGAAGCATATACACGAGATAGTAAGCAATCCAAGACAACATCCCCGGTTATTGTTCTTAGAAACTATGAAATTGCATATGATCATCTCCTCCACGGGGACAGTAATTAATAATGTCTATAAAATCAAGGCCATCCATTGCGTACAATTGCTCGTCTGTAAACTTGTAATTAAGAATGCAGCTCCGTGAAGGTGAGGGGTTCAGAGACATCGTGATGGACCGGCGGTGCAAGAATCAACATAAACAGAATGTCATGAAGCTTAACACCGGGTCTTTCCGGCGCCGTCTCCCAATGTACGACATGAACTCTTGGTGGAAAATATAACTTGCAGCGTCCATCTTTGCTAAGTGCGGAATACAAATGGAAAAAAAATCCTGATCATCTCTATTGGAGAAACAACAGTCGTATGAGAGAATGAGTGAAGAAGACACGCACCAAAGGGCCTGCAGCACCATCGTAACTCCCCCTATCAGCACAGCACCAACCACGCAACTGCAAGCTTAGGGCTAGCATGGCCAAGGTCGTCTCGTTCGCCGCCCAGCGCTGCTCGCTCTGGTGGGGTGGCTCGTCGTCGCATCGGCGGGCGCAGGGGCCTACGCCACCGACGAGGACGTGTACTCGGCCATGCAGCACTATGGCCTCCCTCGGGTATCCTTCCCGCGGGGATGGCCTCCTACTCCCTCACCGACGGTGGGCTTTTCAGCATCAGCGTCGGACCAGCGGGATGCGATGTGCACGCTGGATCCCACGTCGTCCGCTATGATGCCAACGTCACCGGGAAGATCGGCACGAGGGCACTGACGGGCCTCGCTGGATGATGATCTGTGTTGTGAACCCACATCAACATATGTAATTCAAAAAAAGATGAATTTAGAGAAATTTATCGAGCAATAACTATACAAATTCACTGTTTTTCTCTTTTGTGTTCATGCCATTTTGACAGTGACGGAGCTTAGTACAAGTCGAGAGGGGGGGGAGGGGCACCGCCCCCGAACTTTATACCAATTGTTGAATCAAATTAAATGGCAACATTAAATTACTCTGTTGCTGATTTTGATCACCAACAATGGCATTCTTCTGGAGAATTATATAGAGTAAATTCCACTGTTTACCCCATAGTTTTACATTTGTAACATCAATTACCCCATTTAGTGAAACTTGTCTCAGATTTACCCTTTTAAACAGTTAACCCATTCTACTAGCTTGGACCTCTCATTAGGACTAGGTGGATCAGCGTGATATCTATACACACAACTAGGAGATGTAATTAGCTGCATCCTACTGTACTTTGTAAGTAGTTTTATCAACTGGTTGTGCTGCGAGCTCTGGTCAGGAATTTACACATGTTTCTGGCCACATTTCGTTGTAACCACACTCAACGGCTATCTGCCTAAACAAGTTTTCACACATGTCGACCTCAAGCTCAAGCTCCGTACGCAGGCAGCTTACACGACATATTATTTATACTATAGCTTAAGTTTGGTTACATGCATGAGCAATGAGGTGCATATCCCGTGTCTACGGAGTGCAGGCCCGTATGGGCTCTATGGAGAACCTTATTTAAAAAAACAAATTTAAAGATTTTAAAAGTTTTAGTAAAAATATCATGATACAGATAATGATTTATAATACACGCGTATAAAATTTTATGTGAAAATGCTTTGTATTCTGGTCTAAAAAATTAAATCTAGACGTAAAGGGTGCAATTTTGAATAGGCCTCTCTTTTTCTAAAATTTGTCATATTTGTCTTTTTTGTTGTGACCAAAATATAAGGTATTTTTCATTAATTTTTTGCAGCTGTGTATTCCATATTGTTGGCTACACGTAGGCATTTTTTTAAAAATATTTTATGAATTTTAAAAAATTCAAAAAGGGCTCCATGGAGCCCATGTTCTAAAACGATTTTCCGTGGAGCTGACCCTCTCATTCTCTCATCTCTCTATTCATCTTTCTCAAGAGCTCTGGGCTAGGGTTTCCGGATGTCGGCTACGATTCTCTGACTGCTACCACACTAAGCCTACTCAGCGGTAACTCATTTAGGCTACCTCCCCTGGCCTCATCTCAACCATCGTACGACCATGCGTGAGGAGGGGTGCACGGAGGCGTTGCTCCAGGCAGAGGTGTCGTGTAGGAGGACGAGCCGACGGTGATGAGGCGCTGCAGGAGACACCGTTCAGGTGGGGGCTTGGAGAAGCATCTCGAGGAAAGGTTTTTGGCATGGAGTTGAGCCTGCAGAGGAGGTGTGTGGACGTTCTCTGGGGCAGAACTACGTGAGAGAGGGAGGCGCCTGGGCGGCTCGACTCCGCCAAAACTGTAATGCCCCAAATATTAAAAAAATAGAAATTGATTGTTATTTTATTTTGTGCATCATCATGATATCATCATGCATATTTTGTTCGCCAATTTGACCGCAAACTATTTTGATAAAAACTTATTTTTGTTTTACTAAAATATTTCTACTTATTAAATCCGTTTCTCTTTTCTTATTTTCAAATTAAAACAAAATAATAGTTTCGGACCGATACGTGACCATAAATGATTTTTCCTTATTTGACTAAAAATAAAACTAGGCTAAAGGTCCGTCTAAGTTTTATCCTAAAACTAGCTCTATCTAGTCTACTTTAGACTAGATAAATAATCCTTTCCCTTTTTCTTTCACCCCAAATCCTAAACTAGGCCAAACCCTAGACAAACTAACCCTAATTCTACCCAGCCGCCGCCGCCACTCTATGCACACAGCGGCAGTGCAACACGCTGCACACACGCACGCACCCTGCAGCGATGCAGCGCACGCAACACACGCACGCAACACGACTCGGTCCAACCAGGGACGCACGCGGATGCCATCATCTCCCCACGCGGCCCACACCTCGCCATCACGTCCCCTGCCGAACCCCTCCTCTTTCCGCGTTGCCCTCCCTCTCCTCTGCTCTCAATCCCCGCCGCCAGGGCCGCAGCGCCGCCTCTGGCCCTCCTCTCCCCCGACGGCCCTGCTCTTCTCCGCCCGTCCTCGACCCTACCGCACCCTCCTCGATCCAGCGCCGCTCGGCCGCCGTCACCTCACCCTCCTCTCTCAGAGCCCCGACCTCCGCCTCTCCATCCGGCCGCCGCCCACGTGGTCCCCGCTGTCGCGCGCCTCCTGGACTAGCTCGAGCCCGAGCTCCTCCGGCCGCAGTCGCGTCGTCCTCCTCCACGTCCCTGTGGTCCTCCTCTCCGAAGCCCCTGGCAGCCGCCTCTATGTCTCCACGTGGCCGCGCCCCAAGCTCCGCCTCCCGGGGCGAGCAGAGTCGGCGTCTTCTTGCCGTCGCCCCTGGATCCTCGCCTCTGCCCGGTTCTCCGTCGAGCCACCGCGACCCTCTGTGGCATCCCGCAAACCACTACTAGAAAATCGAGTTGTTTTTGTGCATTGTATCATCATGACCGCATGCTCATGTCATCATGCCACATTGCATTTGAGCATCGTCATCGTCTTGCATTTGCTTGCATAAAACTATTTGCGGAAAAAACTGTTTTTGTTTTCTATACGCCCCGTCTTGTTTTCAGATTCAAACCCGGGTCTCCGGATTATTTTGTTTTGTCTGCTATCGGTTTGCAAAAGCCCTGTTTGAAATAATTAAAATATTCAATTATTTTTAGTGGGGCAGTCAAACGGGCCGACTCGACCCAGTCGACCACCCCCGGAATAAAATCGGTCCACCTAAACCAGCCCACCCGAATCCTAAAACTACCCAGTCCTATTCTACCCATCCCTCCTCCATCTCACCCCAACCTATCCTATGTCGTCACCTCACCCCTCCCCAAACCCCCCACCACTCTAATCGCGCCACCTCACCTCTCTCTCCCTCTTCCACTCATGCCACGCACACAGAGCACACACCCAACACCACAACACCCACACACGCACCCCGGGCCCACCTCCACTCACCCCCACTGACCCCACCCGCCCTCTCTCCCCGACCGCCCCTCTGGCCCACCCCCAACCCAGCGTTCTTCCTTCCCACCCCTCTCGCTCTCCGCCCGCTCGGCTTCTGCCTCCCGCCTCCGCTCCTGACCTCGGCCGCCCCCCCCACGCCTCCACTCAACCTCCCACCGTGGCCACCCTCCATGAGCACCCGCCGCCCTCCCTCTCCTCCGCCTCCGTTCCCTCCGCGGCCGCCCGCCGCTCTGGGTCCCATCGCCGCCGCCCTCTGGCCGAGTCCGCCTGACCTCTCCTCCTCGCGTCGGCCCTGCGCCTCCAGGCCCGCGTGCTCCGCCGCCCGCTCGGCCTCGGCGCCACCAGCGGCCGTCTCGCTTCAGCCTCGCGCCCGCCGACCCAGACCTGCGCCTCCCCGTCCGCTCGCCTCCTGCTCGGCCTCCGTCCGGCCGCGTGACCCCGCCGCCAACGCGCCTCCTCCTCGCCGGGGCCCCGCCTGCCTCTTCCCGGCCTCGCCTTGCCGTCCTCGACCGCCGCCGTGCGCCCTCGATCTCGAGTTCATCACCACTTCCCCTTCCCGAGGAAGCTCGAGCTCGACCCCGAGCCCGTCGACCCTGCCCCTCTTGGCGCTCCCTCCAGTACGGCCGGCCACCCGATAGACCCTCCTCATCTTGGGCGCCCGCTTTTTCCTTCTGCAGCTGCTCGGCAAGCTCTGCGCGTCCTTGCTCCGGTTCTAGGACGCCTCTGTATGCGCATCCCTGTTGTTTGTGTTCGTGAAAGCGTGTACCAATGTGTCCATGTTGCTCGTGACGTGCTGTGTTTTTGGTCCTTTGTGGATGTGTTGTATGCTTCAGAGCTATGCAGAGGTGGGATTGATGATCATGGTCTGGTGATGCGAGAGTGGCATTGGATTGGTAGCCTCCAGATCAGACGCCCGAAGAACGATGTTTTGACGATGTGGTTATATGAGTTAGATCATGCGACAAGATCTCGAGGACAAGCCAACCCAACGCCGAGTTCCCTTCGCGGACACCAAGATCTTCGACCCTGGATCCATAGAACGTTACGCCGAAGCCACGGACCCTCGGGATGACAAGTTCTCCACCCAAGGGCGACAAGGCTTTCTTCACGGATTTCAAGACCCCGACCTCGAAACGACAAGATCATCGTCATGGAAACCGAAGACCACATGGGCGACAAGTACTCCCTCGAGGACGCCGAGTACTTCACCCCGGACACCGAGACCCTGGACGACAAGATCTCCTTCCCGGAAGCATTGACGCTCGTGCGACAAGATCTCCTTCCCCCAATCCGAAGACCCGCAATACCGGAGTCCGAGAACGTTTCCGTCGAACCCTGAGCCCCTGTCGAACCCCGAACCCCCGGAACCAAGACCTTCGCAACCCTATTGGTGTGACCCCTTTTCCGAGCCCCTATTTTTTTTATAAATGCCATCTATATAGATTGTTGCATATTAAATTGCCATACTTGCATGCATATTTGTCTATGGTTTGGGGGCCTTATGACGATTCACCTCTAATTAAATATGGGGCCCATATGCGGGCAAATCTAGTCTCATATCGGCCTCATTTAAATTGGTGTAGCGAACCGGTGCTATCTCTTGCCCGGTTAAAACAACATTTAAATTGCGGGGGTATCTAAACAACTTGAACCGTTTAATTAATTGTCGGGACCCCTAGGTTCCACCTAATATGACCTAATTGCATCGCATCCTTTGCCATGCCATACATCATACATGCATCATGCCGATCTTTTGCCGTAGTATTAAATATTGCATCCGGTGCTTGTTCTAGTGTTTTGGTTCTTCGCGAATAAGGCCATTGAGTTGATGTGAGCTTCGCCCCGATCTTCGGTTGAACCCTCGGCAATGTTTTCAGGCGAGCATCTCCCCCTTTCTACCTATCTTACTTTTATAGTATTTATTCCCTCCTGTTGATCTATTGCTATCTGTGTTGCGATGCTCTAGTTTTCGTACCCGTGATATCCCTTGCAGCCTTATATTGCCTTGGACACATCCTATTACCTGTTGTTTGGTAGATAGCTGGACTTGCGCGTCGTAGTCGCTTGCTCAAGTGTTGTTGCGTGTCGCCAAGTACCACAGTTGTTGGTGTATTGCCGCATGTTGATGTTGGAGATGATCATGGCTTTATTTATCGTTCACTTTAATCCCTATTTAAACAACTAAAATTGAAGTAAGTAAGCAGAGGCACAGGTGGGCAATAGATGTTATTTGGTTGTTAACCGTCCACTTGTGTCCCGTAGGACCCCGAGTGCTTGATACATGTTCCTTGATTTATCGCGCTATCCACATCCGGGAGGATTATGGGACCCCCCTGAGCCAGAGCTTGATTCATTCTTATTTCTTGGGGCCACAAACTAGTTTGAGGTTTTATTTACTATCATGTACCTATGCCATGCCTTACTGCTTTATTTACGATTGTGCGAGGAGCACACTGTACTGTTTAGGATCGGGGCACGTTTTCGCGGTGTCGACAAGCCCAGTTTTGGGTTCCCAGTCGTTCACAGCCGTCCACCCAAACCTCGGGTCCGTCTCGGAGTCAGCTAACCGTTGGTGTACTCAAGGGTGGCCCCTGAAATATTTCTGAATCCTGTAATTGCTTTGTCGGGAAAGCCTCGTTGGGTTTTGATTTGGTTTTCGGTTGATCGAGTGTGTGTTGCTATTTGTGCACCCTGCGGTAAAACTTTGAAAGCCGTGTCATGGTTATGGACGACTTGGAGCACAGTATCTCGATCATAGACAACTATAACTAAAGTAGTGCTATAAATTTGACTTTACAATGACTAGTAATCAGCTTCACTATAATGGAATGGCTAAATAAACCTGCCAACAATTGCTTGTTTGAGTTGTCGCTTGCGACCATTGTACCTGACTAGTAAGTATTGCAACTACAACGGAATGGCTAAATAAAAGTACCAACAACTGCTGGGTTTTGGGTTATCTCATGTTAATTGTATCTGACTAGTAAGTGTTGCATCTACAACGGAACGGTTAAATAAAAGTGCCCACTGCTTATTTTATCAGGATGATTATCTACATCTGACTAGTAATTGCTGCAACGATAACTGAATAAATAAAACTGCCAACTGTGTGAGTTCCTCGGTTGACTTCCTCGTTTGGTCTCGAGGGGGAAACCCCAGGATGGGTTTGCTTGATGGTAGCACCAGGATTGGTTTCGAATAGGTCTTTCTTATCCCTCTCTGATAGCCGCCAGTTGTATCGAGTCTCTATAGGTTGTTCGATTGCATCTTTGTCCGCCGCTTGATCCACCATACCTATGTAGGCGAGGACCGCCGAATTCTAGCCTCGCCGTGTACTGGCCTCAGTACTGACGCTCCTCTTTTTCCCTTGCCCTTTGTCGGCACCCCTTTTGTTTAAGCAGGTTTTGAGATCGACGTCGTTAGCAGGGTTACCCTTCCGGCTTGGCCTGGGCAGGGTTATGGACGCCATTGGTTATTCTTCAGGGCTCTTAGCCCCATTTGCATCTTGTCCGTAGTCGGACGCTCCATCGTTTTCAAGGTGATTTGGATCTTTGTACCGTATATCTGTATTCTTGACTCATGGAGTCGTGTTGTATATATATCTGTTCTGTGGGTCCCATCGAGGACTGTTGTGTAATGTTATTACTTCGTTTTCCACCCGCACGCAAGTGCCTGGTGGGCACCTTTGAATCGTTTCTAGCGGGTTTGGCGGGTTTCGCTATAACTTGCATAGGTCCGATTCTGAGGGTGTTACACCCTCTGCCGTGAACCCCGCTGCCAATCTACCCCGTCCTCTGATGCCTCGCCGCCGTTCTGAGCTCACCGGCCGCGTCGCCAGCCGTCGTCCCCTGCACGGCCTTCTCGACCTCCGCCTGCAGCGCCGTCGTGGCCCCCTCCGCAAGCACTTACTCCTGCAGCACGTCGTTGTCCCCATGGCACCGCCTCTGCCCGCCGCGTTGCCGTCGGCTCCCTCACCTCCAAGCCGATGTGCGTCCTACGTGGCAGCAGGCGTGGCGAGCCGCCCGTGGAGCACGGCCTCGACCTAGCGGTTCTGTTCTTCTTCGGCTCTCCGCGTGTTCTCGATGCTCGTCATCCACACCGTGGCCTTGACCCTGATGGCTCCGTGTTCAAGATGAAGTCTTCGTCATGTCGTATTGCTATCCAAGTATCAGGTTGCCATGGTCTCCATCGACAACATGCACTCTATTGATTCTTCGGCTGCTACATGTTGGAGTACATAACACGCTAGCATGTGCGTCTTCTGTCTTGTATGCTCGACGTGGAACTCTACAAAGATCTCCGACATGGGTACTTCCACTTGGTGTCGGGAACTGTCCAAGACTCTCAAGATACTCGCAAGGTGTCGCCTCCGCGTACCTGTAAACCGCCAAGATCTTTGGGACGGCAAGATCAACATCCACCCAGACAAACCCCATGAACCACGCCAAGATGCTAAGGTATACCTCATGGATCCAAGCACGATCCCGGAGTCCGATGCTCAAGACCGATCCCGAGGCTCGAATTCGAAGACCGATCTCGTCGGAACCAAGTTCTTCGATCTCGTCGGAACCAAGTTCTTCGAACCCCAACGTGTGATCTTTATCCGAGACCCTATTTTATAAATTGCCATATTAAACTTATTGCATATTAAATCATTCATACTCGCATACATATTTATTTGTCTGGGGGCACTTTGTCAATTTACCTCATAATTAAATATTGAACCCATATGCGGGCGAATCTAGTCTAATATTGGCCCCATTTAAATTTGTGGGAACCGATGATATATTTTTGCCTTGTTAATACAACATTAAATTGTGGGGTATCTAGACAACATAAACCACCTAACTAATTGTCGGGACCCCGGTTCCGCTTAATATTGCCTAATTGCATCGCACCTTTGCCATGTCATACATCATGCATGCAGCATGCCCGATCTTCTGTCGTAGTATTAAATAGTGCATCTGGTGTTTCTTCTAGTGTTTTGCTTCTTCCGCGGATAGGACGATGAGTGGATGAGAGTTGCGACAAGACTCCGGTTTCCTGACTTTGTCTCATAGGCGAGCATTCTCCCCCTTCTACCTATTTTGCATTTATAGTCTTTACTTCCTTCCTTTGATCTATTGCTATCCTTATTGTCGATGCTATAGTAACGTTCTTTAATTATCTGCTCCACTATATTGCCTTGGTTATCCTATTGCCTTGTTTGATTAGCTAGCTTTGTCCTTGCGAGTCGTAGGCATGCTTAGTACCGCTCTCATACAGGTGGAACACGATATTTGAATATTGTTGGTGATAAGATAATTAATCTGGTGATGTTGGATATGGTTATGGTTTCACCTAATGATAAGGCCCCGGCAGGGACCACCTTTGGGAACTGCTTGAGCCGACCTCTCCCGCTCCTCCGCCTGCCCCGACCAGGCGCCACGCCCCGCCGCTCACTTCAACCGCTCTGCGCCCGTCGCCCGCCTCCTCGCTGCCGAGCCCGCCCGCCTGAGCCCGCCTCCGCCATGCCTGCCCGACCCGCAACCTCCGCCCCTCGCCTCCCAAGCTCACCGCCGCCCGCGCTCCTCCCGCCCGCCTCCGTCGCGCCTCACTCGCCAGTACCACCGCCCTAGCTCGCCTCCGCGCCTCGGGCTCGCCATTGTCGCCCGCTCCATCCTGCGAGCTCGCCGCCCGGCGACGATCCCCGCCGCCCCACAGGCCGTGACCCGCCCGGCCCTCGGCGTGCCACCTCGCCTCCTCCGTGCGGGCCGCGTCGACCTGGCCGTCACGCCTCCCCTGTCCGACGAGATCACCGAGACCGTGGGACCACGACTAGAACCATGAGCAATCAAGACCGTCAGAACCGGTGGCGCTAGCGAAACCTCGACAAGATCTTCATCACGGAAACCCGACACCATGACCGCCTACACGGTCCAAGACCGCTGCCACGAAGACCGATCCGGCAAGACCAAGCGCCCGACGCCGGATCGATGATCGACCACGAGGATTACGGCACTACAAGGCGTCCTCCACGGGGAAGGCCATCGACGAGGAACCGACAAGAACTACATCTCGGGGCGGAAAAACCCCGGGACGCCAAGACCCCCGTGTGAGACGACAAGACCCTCGCTCGGACGCCAAGACCGCCACATGGAACGATAAGCGCTTCATCTCGGACACGCCAAGTACTTGAGCCCGATGCCAAGGCCGACTCGATGGCTCGGACCCGACAGGATCTGCGCAACAACAAGATCGGCATCCGACCGGAAGAACCCGATGAACCCCGACACCGAACCAAGTCCGGCTTCTCGGAACGCCAAGATCTACCCCAGAAACCCGATAACGATCCCGCCAAGGCTGTCGAACCCTGGACCCTGTCGAACCCCGGACCCCGGAACCCCAAGTTTGTCGAACCCTAACAAGATCGCCGAACCTTAATGTGTGACCCCTTTTCCTCGATAACCTATTTTATAAATGATATCAACTTGTTGCATATTTACTTGTCCTCTCGCATGCATATCATTGGTTTGGGGGCCTTCACCTAATAATTAAATATGGGGCCCATATGCGGGCAAATCTAGCCTTATATTGGCCTCATTTAAACATGTGTAGCGAACCGGCTCCATCTGTTACATTGCTAAACAACATTTAAATTGCGGGGTAGCTAAACCACTTGAACCACCTAATTAATCGTCGGGACCCCGGTTCCGCTTAATCTTGACCTAATTGCATCCCATCTTTGCCATGCCATGCATCATACATGCATCATGCCGATCTTCTGCCGTTGTATTAAATATTGCATCCGGTGTGTATTCTAGTGTTTTGCTTCTTCGCGGATAAGGCCGCTGAGTTGATGTGAGCTTCGCCCCGATCTTCGGGGAAAACCTTCGACAATGTTTTCAGGCGAGCATCTCCCTCTTTCTACCTATCTTACTTTTATAGTCTTTATTTCCTCCTGTTGATCTATTGCTATCTGTGTTGCGATGCTCTAGTTTCCGTACCCGATATATCCCCTGCAGCCTTATATTGCCTTGGACACACCCTATTACCTGTTGTTTGGTAGATAGTTGGACTTGCGCGTCGTAGTTGCTTGCTCAAGTGCTGATGTGTGTCGCCATATGCCACGATTCTTGATGTATTGCCGCATTTTGATGTTGGAGATGATTCTAGTTTTACTTATCGTCACTTTAATTCCTGTTTAACAACTAAAATTGAAATAAGCGAGGCATCGGTGGGTGATAGAAAATATTTGGTTTCGAGCCGACTTGTGTCCCGTAAGACCCCGAGTACTTGATACTGTTCCTTGATTTTTTGCGCTATCCACATCCGGAGGTATATGGGACCCCGAGGCAGATCTTGATTCATTCTTATTTCTTGGGGCCACAAACTAGTTTGAGGTTTTATTTACTATCCTGTACTTATGCCATGCTCTTGCTTTATTTACGATTGTGCGAGGAGCACTGCTTTCTGTTAGGAATTGTGACCCGTTACGTGGTAGCGACAAGCCCAGCCACACTTCGGGTTCCCGATCGTTCTGCCCGGCCCCAAACCTTGAGGCCGTCTCGAGTCAGCTAACCGTTGCGGAATCTACTTAAGGGGTGGCCCACGAAATATTTCTGAATCTGTGATTGATCGATCGTGAAAGCCTCGTTGGGTTTTGATTTGGTTTTCCGAGGTTGATCGGCGTGTGTTGCTATTGGTGCACCGGCGGGTAAAACTTTCTCAAAGCCGTGTCCGCGGTTATGGACGACTTGGAGCCGATATCTCGATCATAGACAAGCATAACTAAAGTTCTGCTATAAATTTGACTTATAATGACTAGTAATCAGCTTCACTATAATGGAATGGCTAAATAATACCCACAATTGCTTGTTTGGTTGTCGCTTGCGACAATTGTATCGACTAGTAAGTATTGCAACTTCTAGCGGATTGGTGAATAAAAGTACCAACAAGCTGCTGGGTTTCGGGATTACATCATGCCATCATGCGATTAGTAATTCTGCAACTCAACGGAATGATTAACTAAAAGGGCCCATTGCTTACTTTATCGGGGCGATTATCTAAACGACTAGTAAAGTGCCGCAACTATAAGCGAACAAGTAAAGCGCCAGCGTGTGAGTTCCTCGGTTGACTTCCTCGTTTGGTCTCGAGGGAGACAAGGATGGGTTTGTTCGGTGTTAGCGAGTTGGATCCGGATAGGTCATTCTTACCCCTCTACGAATTGCCGCCGGTTGTATCGAGTCTCTATAGGTCGTTTAGTGCATGCCTTGCCGCTTGATCCACCATACCTATGTAGGCGAGGGCCGAATTCTAGCCTCATGGTGTCTTGGCCTCGATCGGCGCTCCTTCTTTTCCTTTGCCCTGTCGGCACCCTTTTGTTTAAGCGGGTTTGAGATCGGCGCCGTTAGCGAGGTTACCCTTCCGGCTTGGCAGGCGGGGTTATGGGCGCCATTGGTTATTCTTGAGGGCTCTTAGCCCCATTTGCATCTTGTCCGTAGTGGGCTATATCGTTTTCAAGGTGATTTGGATCTTTGTATATTATATCCGTATTCTTGACTCTTGGAGTCATTATATATATATATATTCTGTATGGGTCCCATCGAGGACTGTTGTGTAATGTTATTGCCGTTTTCCACCCGCGAAAGTGCTGGTGAGCACCTTTGAATCGTTTCTATGCGGGTTTGGCGAATTTTGCTCAAACTTGCATAGGTCCGATCGAGGTGTTATAGAGTGGTATCGAGCTCGGCGGTTGCGATACCCACAAGTCCACTGTGGGATAACCTAGCTAACGGCGAAGTAGAGAGTCAAAACTATCTTCAAAAATCGGTTGGATAGTTACGAATAGGTCTGATTTTACTCCTTACCCTTCTTTGTTCTCCTCTTACCTCTCGTGTTTTGAATCCGCTCTCTTCTCTTTCTTGAGTCCGAGATTTCGTGGTTGGGTTTCCGTCGTACCTTGAGGGTTTGAATCCTCCCTTTTGTACGAGGTGCTACGATCATCAATCAAGAATCGCTACATTGTGCCCTTCATCCGATCTGTTGTTCTTAAGATCTTTATCCATATGTGTTCCTTGCTGGATATCCGTATCGTTGAAAAACATATGAGAAGGACGAGCTTTGGTGAAGTTGGAGTATACCTTGAGCATGTGTTGTTCATGCCAATGGAACCATCGCGGAACCTAATCGGTGTGTGTTTCATACGATTTCTGCTGGCAGCATTCCTTTGTTTCGGATACCACCTATGAAGATCTTCAATCTAAATATCGAGAGTTGAGTTGCCGATTTCCCTACTCATGTATAGAGTTGATAGTTAGGGTACGGGATGGACTGATCACCCTACCCGACTCTTACTGTTCGCTCTGTACATCGAACTGGTGGATCAATGTAACTCTTCCCTCTTCTTATGGAAGTTAGAGGTGGCCTTATCGTTTGATACATCTACCTTCGTCCTTTGTTCTCCGGAGTGTTCTCTCGACGATCAGGAACAACGACCCTTTAGTTGGTGGTGTCGCCGATTTCAAGATGGAGAAGGAACCCTCGTTAGTGGTGTCGCGAGGATCTACACGAAGCGTGAAGACGCAGATCGCCGACCTTCCTTCCGGTACCATGAGGCGGATCTCGAGGGCGAGATCCCTTGTTAGTGGTGTCGAATTGTGGCATCCCGCAAAACCACTACTAGAAAATCGCGTTGAATTTGTGCATTGCATCGTCATCGTCATGCATTGTTTGCCAAACTATTTTCGCAAAGCCCGTTTTGTTTTCTAAAACGCCCCATCCGTTATTCAAGCGCCAAACCCGGGGCTCCGGAGTATTTTGTTTTGACTGCTATTGGGTTGCAAAGGCCATGTTTTAATCAAATAAAAATATTAAATTATTTTAGCGGGGCAGTCGAACGGGACGATTTAGCCCGAACGACCGCCCCAGAAAAACTAATCGGTCCAACTAGCCTGGCTCTCTAAATCCTAGAGCTACCCAGAAAGCTACCCAACCTACCCCTCCACCTCACCCCGGCCTATCCCGCTGCGCCACCTCACCCTCCCCAAAACCACCACCACTCCCTAGCTGCCACATGGCCTACCCCTCACAGCTCACCCCTCCCTCCACTCAAACCATTCCCTCACCAAACCCACCCCAGCACTCTACACCGCGCCCAGCCCCGCCCGCCTGACGCCTACCCCCGCTTTTCCTGACCGTGGACCCCGCCCCACCCGCCCAGTCCAGATCACACCCCACCCCACCGAGTCAACCCCGTGGCCACGCCGCTGTGGGTCCCGCCACCAGCCCCGTCCCTCGTGCGGACCCTGCCTCCTCCTCCTCTGGTTCTCTCCCGTCCGTGCGAACCCTCCCTCCTCCTCCTGGTTCTATCCCCGGCCCCGGCCTACCACCTCCTCTCCTTGGCGACCCCTTTGAACCTCCGCCGCCACCCTCTCTCCGTCGTTCCTCGCTCGCTCCTCCATCTCTCCTCTCGGCCTCACCAGCCGCCACCCTCCGTCGCCTCGTCCTTCCTCTCCGCGCCTTGGCTGGCCGTCATGACCAACCTCCCCGCCCAGAGCCACCTCTCCAAGGCGCTCCTCCGCCTCGACCAGCGCCGCCCCGTCACTTCAAGCACCGCTCATAGCCGCCTTCGCCCGCTGCCTCGCTGGCCGCCTGCCAGCCCGCCCAGCGCCATGCCTGCCGCCGCAACCTCCGCGCCCCTCGCCTCCCAAGCTCACGCCTCCCCGCCCGGCCCGCCTCCGCTGGCCCGCTCGCCAGCAGGCACCACCGCCGCTTAGCTTCGCCTCTCGCTCGGGCTTGTCGCCGCTCCATCCTGCGAGCTCCGCCGCCAGTGACGATCCCGCCCCTGCAGCCCGTGACCCGCCCGGCCCTCACGCGGTGCCACTCGCCTCCTCCGGGCCAGCGTCGACTGGCCGCCACCGCTCCCCTGTCCGACGAGATCACCGAGACCGTGGGACCACGACTAGAACCCGCGAGCACCGAAGACCGTACCGTAACCGGTGGCGCTAGCCGAAACCTCGACAAGATCTTCATCACGGAAACCCCGACACCATGACCGCCTACACGGAGTCCGAAGACCGCTGCCACGAAGACCGATCCCGGCAAGACCAAGCGCTTCGGAGCCCCGACGCCGGATCGATGATCGACCCTGAGGATTACGGCACTACAAGACGTCCTCCACGGGACCCGAAGGCCATCGACAGGGAACCGACAAGAACTACATCTCGGACGCGGGAAAAACCCCGGGACGCCAAGACCCCGTGTGAGACAAAGACCCTCGCCGGACGCCAAGACGCCACATGGATAAGCGCTTCATCTCGGACACGCCAAGTACTTGAGCCCGATGCCAAGGCCGACTCGATGGCTCGGACCCGGCGGATCTGGCGAACAAGATCGGCATCCGGCCGGAAGAACCCGATGAACCCGACACGAACCAAGTCCGCTTCTAACGCCAAGATCTACCCCAGAAACCCGAGAACGATCCCGCCAAGGCTGTCGAACCCTGGACCCTGTCGAACCCCGGACCCCGGAACCCCAAGTTCGTCGAACCCTAACAAGATCGCCGAACCTTAATGTGTGACCCCTTTTCCTCGATAACCTATTTTATAAATGATATCAACTTGTTGCATATTTACTTGTCCTCTCGCATGCATATCATTGGTTTGGGGGCCTTCACCTAATAATTAAATATGGGGCCCATATGCGGGCAAATCTAGCCTTATATTGGCCTCATTTAAACATGTGTAGCGAACCGGATCCATCTGTTACATTGCTAAACAACATTTAAATTGCGGGGTAGCTAAACCACTTGAACCACCTAATTAATCGTCGGGACCCCGGTTCCGCTTAATCTTGACCTAATTGCATCCCATCTTTGCCATGCCATGCATCATGCCGATCTTCTGCCGTTGTATTAAATATTGCATCCGGTGTGTATTCTAGTGTTTTGCTTCTTCGCGGATAAGGCCGCTGAGTTGATGTGAGCTTCGCCCCAATCTTCGGGGAAAACCTTCGACAATGTTTTCAGGCGAGCATCTCCCTCTTTCTATCTATCTTACTTTTATAGTCTTTATTTCCTCCTGTTGATCTATTGCTATCTGTGTTGCGATGCTCTAGTTTCCGTACCCGATATATCCCCTGCAGCCTTATATTGCCTTGGACACACCCTATTACCTGTTGTTTGGTAGATAGTTGGACTTGCGCGTCGTAGTTGCTTGCTCAAGTGCTGATGTGTGTCGCCATATGCCACAGTTGCTGATGTATTGCCGCATTTTGATGTTGGAGATGATTCTAGTTTTACTTATCGTCACTTTAATTCTTGTTTAACAACTAAAATTGAAATAAGCAGAGGCATCGGTGGGTGATAGAAAATATTTGGTTTCCGAACGCCCACTTGTGTCCCGTAAGACCCAGTACTTGATACATTCCTTGATTTTTGGCGCTATCCACATCCGGAGGTATATGGGACCCCAGGCGAGCTTGATTCATTCTTATTTCTTGGGGCCACAAACTAGTTTGAGGTTTTATTTACTATCACGTACTTATGCCATACTCTGCTTGCTTTATTTACGATTGTGCGAGGAGCACATCTTGTTAGGAATTGTGACCCGTTTACGTGGTAGCGACAAGCCCAGCCACACTTCGGGTTCCCGATCGTTTACGCACGGCCCACAAACCTTGAGGCCGTCTCGAGTCGACTAACCGTTGCGGAATCTACTTAAGGGTGGCCCTGAAATATTTCTGAATCTGTGATTGATCGATCGTGAAAGCCTCGTTGGGTTTTGATTTGGTTTTTCCGAGGTTGATCGAGCGTGTGTTGCTATTGGTGCACCCCGGCCGGGTAAAACTTTCTGAAAGCCGTGTCCGCGGTTATGGACGACTTGGAGCACAGTATCTCGATCATAGACAAGCATAACTAAAGTTTACTGCTATAAATTTGACTTATAATGACTAGTAATCAGCTTCACTATAATGGAATGGCTAAATAATACTGCCCATAATTGCTTGTTTGGTTGTCGCTTGCGACAATTGTATTTGACTAGTAAGTATTGCAACTACAACGGATTGGCTGAATAAAAGTACCAACAACTGCTGGGTTTCGGGATTACATCATGCCATCTGTACCTGATTAGTAATTGCTGCAACTCCAACGGAATGATTAACTAAAAGGGCCCACTGCTTACTTTATCAGGACGATTATCTAAACCTGACTAGTAAAGTGCCGCAACTATAACTGAACAAGTAAAACTGCCAACTGTGTGAGTTCCTCGGTTGACTTCCTCGTTTGGTCTCGAGGGGGAGACACCAGGATGGGTTTGTTCGGTGTTAGCTTCAGTTGGATCCGGATAGGTCATTCTTACCCCTCTACGAATTGCCGCCATTGTATCGAGTCTCTAGGTCGTTTAGTGCATGCCGCCGCTTGATCCACCATACCTATGTGGCGAGGACCTTGAATTCTAGCCTCGCTGTCTTGGCCTCGATCGACGCTCCTTCTTTTTCCTTTGCCCTTTGTCGGCACCCCTTTTGTTTAAGCGGGTTTGAGATCGGCGCCGTTAGCGGGTTACCCTTCCTTGGCACAGGCGGTTATGGGCGCCATTGGTTATTCTTGGGCTCTTAGCCCCATTTGCATCTTGTCCGGCTGGGCTATATCGTTTTCAAGGTGATTTGGATCTTTGTATATTATATCCGTATTCTTGACTCTTGGAGTCATTATATATATCTGCCTGTGGGTCCCATCGAGGACTGTTGTGTTGTGTAATGTTATTACTTCGTTTTCCACCCGCACGAAAGTGCCTGGTGGGCACCTTTGAATCGTTTCTATGCGGGTTTGGCGAATTTTGCTCAAACTTGCATAGGTCCGATTCTGAGGGTGTTACAGAGTGTGGCATCCCGCAAAACCACTACTAGAAAATCGCGTTGAATTTGTGCATTGCATCGTCATCATCATGCATTGGTTGCTAAAACTATGTTTGCAAAACCCGTCTTTGTTTTCTAAACGCCCCATCTTATTCAAACACCGAAAACCCGGTCCCCGGAATATTTTGTTTTGGCCGCTATCGGTTTGCACGCGGCCCGTTTAAATCAAATAAAAGTTTAATTATTTTAATAGGCGATCGAGCGGGCCAATAGACCCGATCGACCGCCCAGAAAGCTAAACGGTCCACCTTTAATCCTAAAACTACCCGCTCTACCCACCCCAGCTTCCACCTCACCTGCCCAATCCCCATGCGCCACCTCACCTCCTCCCTCTCCTCAACCACTCACACTGCCACCTAAGCCTACCCACCTCTCTCTCTCACCAAACCCCCTGGACTCACGCCCACACAACACACCCGCCCTTGCTGACGCACACGCCACCAAGGCCGCCACTCCCCCACACTTCTGTCATGGACCCACAGGCCCCACCACGCGTCCCGCCCACGAAGGCCCGTCCCTACCTCCTCCTTTCCTCGCCTCCTCTCCCACGCGAGGCTCCCACGCCCTCCGCCACCTTCCAGTTCACCGCCTCCTCACGCCGCGCCCCCGCCTCCCAAGCCTCTCCCCGAACTTGCCGCCGCCTCGCCAAGCGCCCGCCTCTCTCTCCTCTCGCCCGCCCTCTCTCAGCCACACCCCGCTGCCTCTTCCTCCCGGCTTCCCGGCCCACCGACGCCCGCCATCCTCCGCCTCTCGCTGCCGCTTCCTCCTTCGGCCCTTGCCCGCGTTCGCTGCTCAGCGCCGCCAGAGGCCGTCTCCGGCCACCCGCATCAGCAGCCTGCCTCCGGCCTCCCGCCCGCCTTCCCCTCGCTCGCCGCCTCCCGGCCCGCCTGAGCCCGTCTCGGCTCCGGCCGCCTCGTCCTCGGCGTCCCTTTCGCCAACCCCAACGCCGGCGCCCAGATCCTCCCGCCGCCCGACAGAAGCGGCCTCCTCCTGCCTCGGTGCCGTCCCGCCTCTGCGCGGCCGCGTCGTCGACCTCCCCGGCCACCTCGGCGTCCCTGCCGCCAACCCCCGCCGAGGCCGCCCACGCTCTGCCTTCCCCAACGCCACCGACGCTGCTGCAAAGACTGTTCTAAACGTGGGTGTGTGTCTGTTGTATCAGAATCCCTTGTCCTACCTTGTTGTTGTCGAGGATCTTCTCGATGCTCGTGGTGCTATGATCCGATGTGGTTGGGTGCATGAGATGCTCCACATCGCGGTGTCATATGTTTTTCTCGCCAAGATCTTCTCGATCCCCAAGACCGATCCGATGCCGACCCAAGTCTTTCTCCCGAACCGCAAGATCTCCGTCACCAAATCCGCGGCCATCCACACGGAGCACCAAGGTCCCTTCATGGACGCCAAGGCCCAAACCAAGCCCATCGAAGTGACCAAGAAGGAGATGCGTGAGGTCAAAGGTCTCTATCGCATCGCCTTGGTCTTCGACAAGGACCCGACAAGATCGCCTACATGGATGCCAAGTTCCCTTCATGACCTCGAACCCTCGGAATCGCCAAGTTCGCGACACGGATCGACAAGCACTCCGTCCGGACACCAAGTCTGCTTTCGAGCGACAAGGCCCTAGCAATGGCAAGACCGACCCGGGGACCGACAAGATCGACGACGACAAGAACGACACGAGACCGCGAATGCGCCAGCTCTACCCGATGTCCGGAACGATCCGTCAAGTTTGTCGATCCACGAACCCCGAGATCGATCCTCCGAACCTGGACCCGACCGAACCCCGGAATCCCAAGATCGTCGAGCCCCCTCTAATGTGTGAACCCCTTTTCCTCGAACCCTATTTTATAACATAACAACTTGTTGCATATTGAATTGTCATACTCGCATGCATATCTGTTGGTTTGGGGGCCTTATGCCGATTCACCTAATGATTAAATATGGGGCCCATATGCGGGCAAATCTAGCCTTATATTGGCCTCATTTAAATTTGTGTAGCGAACCCGATGCTATCTTCTACCATGTAAAACAACATTTAAATTGCGGGGTACCTAAACAACTTGAACCATTTAATTAATTGTCGGGACCCCGGTTCCACTTAATTTGACCTAATCGCATCGCTGAAGGGAATATGCCCTGAGAGGCAATAATAAATTGTTTATTATGTGTATTCCAAGTATATGATAGATGTTTATTTTGCATGCTATAATTGTATTAATACGGAAACGTTAATACATGTGTGTTTAATAAACAAACAGAAAGTTCCTAGTTAAGCCTCTCTCATAAACTAGCTCGTTGATTAACAAGATGATCAAGGTTTCCTGATCATGGACATTGGATGTTGTTAATAACGGGATCACAACATTAGTGTAATGATGTGATGAACATTCATCCGAAGTATAGCATTACGATCAAAGTCATTGAGTTTATATTGCTATAACAACTTACGAAGTGATCCTAATCCTTAGACCATGAGATCATGTCAATCACTAACACCGGAAAAGTTTCTTGATAACATCAAACGTCACACCGTAACGTGGTGATTATAAAGATGGGTTCAGAACTAATAAAGTGTTATGTTGAGGCTCATGGATCAAGAGTGGAATTTGTTCATCCCGATGACGGATAGATATACTGGGCCCTCTCGGTGATATCACATTGATTAGCTTGCAAGCAAGTGATTTGATCACGGAATGTTATATCACAGGAACGAGAAAAGAGTGCATGTCAGTAACGAGATCAAACTAGGTATGGAGATACCGATGATCGAATCTCGGACATGTAATATATCGTGAGACAAAGGGATTAAGATACTAGCGTAAAAGGTTCCGACGATCACAAGAAAGTCATCGTTGAATGTGTGGGAGTCGATGGGTCTCCGATCCGCTTCGATTATTGATCCGAGAGGGTCTCGATCATGTCCGCATTATTCACGAACCGTAGGGTGACACACTTAAGAGACACCGACATCCAATTGGAGCAAAAGTTTCATGCCGAAAGAATAAACAAGCGCAGGAATTTATTTCACTAGATACAAACAGGTTTTCGTGAAATTGCATAAAGTGGTTATGCATGTGAAATAGAATTCTAGCAAGGTTATTTGTGAATGTTTGTCATTAAAGTAATTGACAAAATTCTGAATAAAATAAAAGAGTTTTATTTAATGAGAGTTTGCATTAAATTTGGTGGAAATTTAATGGGATCTTTGAGTGGGATTTTGAGTGGAGGAATTTGGAGGAGTTTTGTGAGTGGAGTGTCCACCCACATGATGAGGGAGGGCAAGGGCAGCCCCCATGCGCCGGCCACCCCCTTGGGGTTCCCCCTCCTCCTATAAAAGGAGCCTCCTCTCACTTCTCACTCACACCTCCTCGTGAAGGATCTCTCTCCCCTCTAGAATTTATCCCCATGGTCTCGGACTAGCGAGATACATGTTCCCGTGGCTATTCGGCAAGAAAGAGTTGTGCTTCCGCATCGCTGGAGCGAGGAGGCGGAGGTTGCTCGGTGCCTCGAGCGTGTGTGCGAGCACGGATGCGTGGCGATTTTGGCGCTTAGGACTTCCTCTCGATCTTGAGATCGGCAAGCGATCGTCTACATCAACCACGAGTTTGGACTCGTTAAACTTTGTCGGTCTTCAAGGGTATGTTCTCTACGGATATACATCCGCCCGTTGTTTGTATCTAGTATAAATAGATCTTGGTATATAGTTCACATCGTAGGAAATTTTTGTTTTCTATGTCTGCGAACCCTTCAAAGGGTATCGAGCCGGATCTATGCGTAGATACTTTACACGGTAGTACACATATGAGTATGTGGGCGATGATGATCATGTTGTTGCTCCTTTCTTGTGATTTTGGATATTGGTGGCATAGTGGGATGAAGCGGCGGACAAACTTTACATGTCCTCGCACATGAGACCTGTTCCACGCTTGACATGCAACTAGTTTGCATAAGTGGCTAGCGGTGTCTCTCTCCTACTATAGTCAATATCTATTTTGCAAGCGAGTTGTCAACAATTTGATTATCCTCGTTGTGGTTCATGTTCGTAGGTAAGAACGGTTCTATCTCGAAAGCCCTCACCACGTAAAACTTGCAATGGATAAATTAGAAGCGTCTAGTTTAGATTGTTCTTTGGGCTAGTGTTATGATATGGTAGTGTTGTAAGTAGAAGTATGAGATGATACTCTTACAACACATAGCGTGTAAAACCCATAGGCGTGGATTTACACATATAGGTATGATAGTGATCATACCACGATGCACATGATAAAGATCATCTTGGAACCATATAATTTCACTATTAAACATATGATGTTTGATTGCATCTTATATTGCTTGTTTAGCGCTTTGTTAAGCATAATAAGATGATCCCTCATTTTAAATATCAAGATAAGAATGTGTTCTCCCTTTAGTATGCACCGATTATGTTTTCGTCGCTCCAAGACATCACGTGATGATCGGTGTACTTGGATCCTCGACCATACTTGGTGTAAGACAGTTACACGCAAAAATACTAAGGTTCTAACTTGGCGAGCCTAGCATGTATACATGGCCTCGGAACACGACCGAAAGGTTAAGCATGAGTCATATAGTTGATATGATGCCCATTTGATGCTCGCCTTTGAAGCTACACGACTCACGTGATGATCGGACTTGGTGTAGTGGATTTGGTTCATGTAATCACCAAAAGAACACGAGGGATGTCGCTTTTGAGTGGGAGTTCATTCGTAATATAGATTAGTTGAACTCAATCTATCATACACTTAGTCTAAACTTTACAAATTACATTGTAGATGGCACCACCGCTTTTAATTTCAATGCGTTCATGGAGAAAGAGAAACTAGCAACGAACGGTAGCAACTTTCTTGAATGGGCCATGAATTTGAGGATTCTCCTCTCACGCACAAAAGCAATATGTGCTAGAAGCGCCGTTAGGCCCCCACCTTTGACGATGCCCCGACGAGGAGAAGAATGTCTATCGACTCGTCGGAGGACCACAACTTAGTTCATTGCGGCATATTGTATGGGCTAGAGCGGAACTTCAAAGCGTTTCAAAACGGCAATGCCTTTGATACAATGGGTGAGTTGAAAATGATTTTCGACACATGTCTTGTCAGAGAGCTACAATGCTTGAAAAGTTCTTTAGCATGATGGAAGAACAGCTCCGTTAGTGAGCATGTACTCAAGATGTCGGGTTACGCCGATAAGCTTGTGTCCTTGGGAATAACGATTCCCATTGACTTAGGCATCCATCGTGTTCTCGGTCTCGCCACCTAGCTATAAGAGCTTCGTGATGAACTATAATATGCAAGGCATGAAGAAGTCTCCCCGAGCTTACATCAATGCTTAAAACCGCAGAATGGAGATCAAAAGGAACATCAAGTGTTGATGATCAATAGGAACACCGGTTTCAAGAAAGACAAGAAGGGAAAACGGAAGGAAGTAAGGCGGCAAGCCTGTTGCGCTGAAAAGAAACCCCGAGTTGGACCTAAGTCCGATACCGAAGTGCTACTATTGTAAGGATCGCCATCGAAGCGCAATCGCCCAAGTATCTGGCACAAGAAGGCAAAGGCAAACAAAGGTATATATGATATACATGTTATTGATGTGTACTTGACTAGTGCTCGCAGAGCACCGGGTATTTGATACCGGTTGCTAATATTTGTAACTCGAATCGTGGGTCATGAACAGCGATCGCTAGCAAGGGTGAGGTCAAGATGCGTGTCGGCAATGGATCAAACGTTGATGTGATCGCCGTCGAACGCTACCTCTCCACTTACCGTCGGATTAGTTATAAACTTAAATAATCATTATTTGGTGCTGACCGAGCATGAACATTGTATCTGGATCATGTTTAATGCAAAGTGGTTTTCATTCAAATCTGAGAACAATGGTTGTTCCATTTATATGAATGAAATCTTTTATGGTCATGCACCAATGTTGAATGGTTTATTTCGTTGGATCTCGATGATAATGTTACACATATTCATAATATTGATGCTAAAAGGATTAAACTTAGTGATGATATATCCGCATATATGTGGTAATTGCCGTCTAGGTCATATTGGCATTAAACGCATGAAGAAGCTCCATTCGGATGGACTTTTAGAATCACTTGATTATGAATCATTTGATACATGTGAGCCATGCCTTATGGGCAAGATGACTAGAACGCCGTTTTCGGTTCAATGGAGCAGGCGATGATTTATTGGAAATCATACATTCGGATGTATGTGGTCCAATGAGTGTGTCGGCCGAGGTGGATATCGTTATTTTGTTACTTTCACGGATGATTTGAGTAGATACGGTTATATCTACTTGATGAAACACAAGTCGAAACCTTTGAAAAGTTCAAGGAATTTCGTAATGAAGTGGAAAATCATCGTAATAGAAAGATCAAATTTCTACGTCGACCGTGGAGGTGAGTATCTAAGTTCTGAGTTTAGCACTCACATGAAAGAGTGTGGAATTGTTTCACAACTCACACCGCCGAACACCACAAATAAAATGGTGTGTGAACGTCGTAATCGTACTTTATTAGATATGGTTCGATCTATGATGTCTCCGACGGACTTGCCGTTGTCATTTTGGGGTTATGCACTAGAAAGCTGCATTCACTTTAAATCGGGCACCATCTAAATCCGTTGAAACGACACCGTATGAATTGTGGTTTGGAAACAAACCTAAGTCATCATTCTTAAAGTTTGGGGTTGCGATGTTTATGTGAAGAAACTTCAACCGGATAAACTCGAACCCAAAGCGGAAAAATGCGTCTTCATAGGATACCCTAAAGAAACTATTGGGTATTCCTTCTATCACAGATCCGAGGGCAAGGTTTTTGTTGCCAAGAATGGATCCTTTCTAGAGAAAGAGTTCCTCGCGAAAGGTGTGAGTAGTCGGAAGGTAGAACTCGAAGAGGTTATGGAACCTTCTCTTCAAAGTATGGCGAGTAGCGCAGCGCCGGAAGTCGTTCCGGAGTTGGCTCCACCTGTTGAAGAAGGAACTAATGATAATGATCATGAAACTCCGAAAGAGAGTACTACCGAACCTCGCAGGTCAAACAGGACGCGTGCAGCTCCCGAGTCAGACGGAAATCTGTCATAAATTTCATGGTTGATGAAAATAATGACCCTGCGACGTATGAAGAAGCGATGATGAGCCCGGATTCCAACAAATGGTTAGAAGCCATGAAATCCGAGATGGAATCCATGTATGAAAATCAAGTTTGGAACTTGGTGGAATTACCTCACCACGAAAGGCCGTGGAGAACAAATGGATTTTCAAAAGGAAAACGTCTTGATGGTAATGTGACCATCTATAAAGCTCGACTTGTCGCAAAGGGGTTTCGACAAATTCAAGGAGTTGACTACGATGAGACTTTCTCTCCGTAGCGATGCTAAAGTCGATTAGGATTATGTTAGCAATTGCTGCATATTTCGATTATGAAATATGGCGATGGATGTCAAAACCGCGTTTCTCAATGGTAATATTGAAGAAGAGTTGTATATGATACAACCAAAGGGTTTTGTCGATCCTAAGGATGCTAACAAGGTGTGCAAGCTTCACGATCCATCTATGGATTGAAGCAAGCATCACGAAGTTGGAATCCGCTTTGATGAGGTGATCAAAGAGTTTGGATTTGTCCAAACTTATGGAGAAGCTTGTATTTACAAGAAAGTGAGTGGGAGCAATGTGGCATTTACGATACTATATGTGGATGACATATTATTGATCGGAATGATATAGAACTTTAAACAGTGTTAAAAGTTATCTAAACAAAGAAATTTTCAATGAAGGACCTAGGTGAAGGCCTTACATATTAGGCATAAAGATCTATAGAGATAGATCTAGGCGCCTAATAGGGCTATCGCAGTACATACCTTGATAAGATTTTAAAGAAGTTTAAAATGGACGAAGTAAGAAGGGTTCTTACCTATGTTGCAAGGCAAGACATTGAGTAAGACTCAAAGTCCCGGCGGAAGAAAGAGAGATAATGGACAAAGTCCCTATGCTTCACCCATAGGCTCTATAATGTACGCCATGCTATGTACAAGACCGGATGTGGCACACGCTATTAGTTTGACTAGTAGGTACCAATCGGATCCGTTCGAACATCGGATAGCGGTCAAGAATATCCTTAAGTACTTAAGAAGAACTAAGGATATGTTTCTTGTATACGAGGTGAAGAAGAGCTCGTCGCTAAGTGTTATGTCGATGCTAGCTTTGACACCGATCCGGATGACTCTAAGTCTCAATCCGGACACGTATTTCTCATGAATGGCGGAGCGTTAGTTGGAGGAGCTCCAAACAACCTGTGGTAGCGGATCAACAACGGAGGCGAATATGTTGCCGCTTGAAGCGGCAGAAGCGCTTTGGATGAAGGAGTTCATATCCGAACTAGGAGTTGTGGCAAGCGCGTTGGACCCAATGGTGATCTATTGTGACAACAATGGTGCCATTGCCAATGCCAAAGAGCCAAGGTCTCACAAGCATTCCAAGCATATTAAGCGCCGGTTTCACTCCATCCGCGAGCATGTCAAGGATGGAGATATAAAGATTTGTAAAGTACATACGGATCTCAATGTAGCAGATCCGTTGACTAAAACTCTCCCTAGAGCAAAACATGATCAACACCAGAACTCAATGGGTGTTAGATATATCACTATGTAACTAGATTATTGTCTCTAGTGCAAGTGGGACCAAGGAATATGCCCTGAGAGGTAATAATAAATTGTTTATTATGTGTATTCCAAGTATATGATAGATGTTTATTTTGCATGCTATAATTGTATTAATACGGAAACGTTAATACATGTGTGTTTAATAAACAAACAGAAAGTTCCTAGTTAAGCCTCTCTCATAAACTAGCTCGTTGATTAACAAGATGATCAAGGTTTCACGATCATGGACATTGGATGTTGTTAATAACGGATCACAACATTAGTGTAATGATGTGATGAACATTCATCCAAGTATAGCATTACGATCAAAGTCATTGAGTTTATATTGCTATAACAACTTTTAAGTGATCCTAATCCTTAGACCATGAGATCATGTCAATCACTAACACCGAAAAGTTTCTTGATAACATCAAACGTCACACCGTAATGGTGATTATAAAGATGGGTTGAACTAATAAAGTGTTATGTTGAGGCTCATGGATCAAGAGTGGAATTTGTTCATCCCGATGACGGATAGATATACTCTGGGCCCTCTCGGTGATATCACATTGATTAGCTTGCAAGCAAGTGATTTGATCACGGAATGTTATATCACGGAACGAGAAAAGAGTGCATGTCGAAGCGAGATCAAACTAGGTATGGATATACCGATGATCGAATCTCGGACATGTAATATATCGCGAAACAAAGGGATTAAGATACTAGCGTAAAAGGTTCCGACGATCACAAGAAAGTCATCGTTGAATGTGTGGAGTCAGTATGGGTCTCCAGATCCCGCTTCTGATTATTGATCCGAGAGGGGTCTCGATCATGTCCGCATTATTCACGAACCGTAGGGTGACACACTTAAGAGACACCGACATCCAATTGGAGCAAAAGTTTCATGCTTAAAGAATAAACAAGCGCAGGAATTTATTTCACTAGATACCGAAACAGGTTTTCGGGTGAAATTGCATAAAGTGGTTATGCATGTGAAATAGAATTCTAGCAAGGGTTATTTGTGAATGTTTGTCATTACAGTAATTGACAAAATTCTGAATAAAATAAAAGACTTTTATTTAATGAGAGTTTACATTAAATTTGGTGGAAATTTAATGGGATCTTTGAGGGATTTTGAGTGGAGGAATTTGGAGGAGTTTTGTGAGTGGAGTGTCCACCCACATGATGAGGGAGGGCAAGGGCAGCCCCCATGCGCCTGCCACCCCTTGGGGTTCCCCTCCTCCTATAAAAGGAGCCCTCCTCTCACTTCTCACTCACACCTCCTCGTGAAGGATCTCTCTCCTCTAGAATTTATCCCCATGGTCTCGGACTAGCGAGATACATGTTCCCGTGGCTATTCGGCAAGAAAGAGTTGTGCTTCCGCTGCATCGCTGAGCGAGGAGGCGGAGGTTGCTCGGTGCCTCGAACGTGTGTGCGAGCACGGATGCGGCTGATTTGGCGCTAGGACTTCCTCTCGATCTTGAGATCGGCAAGAGATCGTCTACATCAACCACGAGTTTGGACTCGTTAAACTTTGTCGGTCTTCAAGGGTATGTTCTCTACGGATATACATCCGCCCGTTGTTTGTATCTAGTATAAATAGATCTTGGTATATAGTTCACATCGTAGGAAATTTTTTGTTTTCTATGCTGCGAACCCTTCAATCGCACCTTTGCCATGTCATGCATCATACATGCATCATGCCGATCTTCTGCCGTGTATTGAATAGTGCATCCGGTGTTTCTTCTAGTGTTTTGCTTCTTCGCGGATAAGGCCGTTGAGTTGATGTGAGCTTCGCCCCGATCTTCGGATGAACCCTTCGACAATGTTTTCAGGCGAGCATCTCCCTCTTTCTACCTATCTTACTTTTATAGTCTTTATTCCCTCCTGTTGATCTATTGCTATGTGTGTTGCGATGCTCTAGTTTCCGTACCCGTGATATACCCTGCAGCCCTATATTGCCTCGGACACACCCTATGACCTGTTGTTTGGTAGATAGTTGGACTTGCGCGTCGTAGTTGCTTGCTCAAGTGCTGATATGTGTCGCCATATGCCACCGTTGCTGATGTATTGCCGCATGTTGATGTTGGAGATGATCCTAGTTTTACTTATTGTTCACCTTACTTTCTGTTTAACAACTAAAATTGAAATAAGCAGAGGCATCGGTGGGTGATAGATAATATTTGGTTTCCGAACGCCCACTTGTGTCCCGTAAGACCCCGAGTACTTGATACCTGTTCCTTGATTTTGCGCGCTATCCACATCCGGGAGGTATATGGGACCCCCGAGCGAGCTTGATTGGTCAAATTTTATTTCTTGGGGCCACAAACTAGTTTGAGGTGTTTTTACTATCCTGTACTTATGCCATGCTACTGCTTTATTTACGATTGTGCGAGGAGCACACTGTACTGTTTAGGATTTGTGACCCGTTTACGTGGTATCGACAAGCCCAGCCACACTTTCGGGTTCCCAGTCGTTTACCGCCGTCCCCACAAACCTTGAGGCCGTCTCGAGTCGGCTAGCCGTTCGCGGAATCTACTTAAGGGTGGCCCTGAAATATTTCTGAATCCTGTGATTGTTCAGTCGTGAAAGCCTCGTTGGGTTTTGATTTGGTTTTTCCGAGGTTGATCGAGCGTGTGTTGCTATTGGTGCACCCCGACCGGGTAAAACTTTCTGAAAGCCGTGTCCGCGGATATGGACGACTTGGAGCACAGTATCTCGATCATAGACAAGCATAACTAAAGTTTACTGCTATTAATTTGACTTATAATGACTAGTAATCAGCTTCACTATAATGGAATGGCTAACTAACACTGCCCACAATTGCTTGTTTGGCTGTCGCTTGCGACAAATGTATCTGACTAGTAAGTATTGCAACTACAACGAAACGGCTGAATAAAAGTACCAACAACTGCTGGGTTTTATGGGATATCTCATGCTATTCATATTTGATTAGTAATTGATGCAACTACAACGGAATGATTAACTAAAAGTGCCCACTGTTTACTTTACCAGGACGATTATCTAAACCTGACTAGTAAAGTGCCGCAACTATAACTAATTAAATAAAACTGCCAACTGTGTGAGTTCCTCGGTTGACTTCCTCGATTGGTCTCGAGGGGGAAACACCAGGATGGGTTTGTTTGGTGTTAGCTTCAGGTTGGATCCGGATAGGTCTATCTTACCCCTCTCTGATTGCCGCCAGTTGTATCGAGTCTCTATAGGTTGTTTAGTGCATGCTGCCGCTGCTCAGTCCACCATACCTATGTAGGCGAGGACCGCCGAATTCTAGCCTCGCTGTCTTGGCCTCAAGATCGACGCTCCTTCTTTTCCTTTGCCCTTGCCGGCACCCCTTTTGTTTAAGCGGTTTTGAGATCGACGCCGTTAGGGGTTACCCTTCCGGCTTGGCCAGGCGAGTTATGGGCGCCATTGGTTATTCTTCAGGGCTCTTAGCCCCATTTGCATCTTGTCCGTAGTCGGGCGCTCTATCAGTTTTCAAGGTGATTTGGATCTTTGTATATTATATCTGTATTCTTGACTCTTTGAGTCGCTGCTATATATATCTGTTCTGTGGGTCCCATCGAGGACTGTTGTGTAATGTTATTACTTCGTTTTCCACCCGCACGAAAGTGCCTGGTGGGCACCTTTGAATCGTTTCTATGCGGGTTTGGCGAATTTTGCTCCCCGGCCTATCCCGCTAAAATAATTTAATATTTTTATTTGATTAAAACATGGCCTTTGCAACCCAATAGCAGTCAAAACAAAATACTCCGGAGCCCCGGGTTTGGCGCTTGAATAAAGGACAGGGGCGTTTTAGAAAAATAAAACGGGCTTTGCGAATATAGTTTTGGCAAACAATGCAAGATGATGACGATGCAATGCACAAATTCAACGCGATTTTCTAGTAGTGGTTTTGCGGGATGCCACAGATCCCCCCTCAACTACCGGCGCTATTCGTATATCCAGAGGGTTACAAAATTGGTTTTCCATTTGGTGTATACGCATAATATGTCCTCGAACATGGGTGAGTTGATATGTCTTCGGACTTGATATTTTGGTGGACTGCCATGGCTTGCATTGCATAAAATTGGGATATCGTGCCGGAGGTGGGATGGAGCTCTACAAGTTATCTTCCGATCATCGTCCAGCCGTAGACTCAAACGCTGTGCCACCTAGAGAATCAGCTGTATCTCTTGTGTGGATAAAACACAGTAGGTGATGCCTCTGGATATGCGCGTAGTTATGGGACAGTTCTTGCTGTGAGATTCGGAAGGCACGCGTTATATGTTGCCTGAAGGGTTGAGCATACGTTTGGGTATAGTAGTGCACCCCTGCAGGGTAAATCTTTTCGAGAAGCCGTGTGTCCACGGTTATGGACGCCTCAGGAGTACAGTGTCATGATCATAGACAACGCCACTAATGCTTTGACTCTAATAATTTGACTAGTAATTAACCTTATCAACTAAACACCTGCTTAACTAAAAATTGTTACCGTGTGTGTTCCGCAAGAGGACTTCCTCGACTGGTCTTTGAGGGGGAAATCTTCGGATGGGTTATGTTTGGTGTTATATTATTGTTACCACATAGTGCTCTCTTGTCTCGCTGTAATAACCGAAGTTTTAGCGTGTCTCTATAAGTTAGATACTGCAAGTTTTGCTGCCGCTGAGCCCACCATACCTATGTAGGCGAGGACCGCCGAATTCTAGTCTCGCCGTGTACTGGCCTTAGTACTGACCGCTCTCTTCCTGTTTTTCCCTTGCCCTTTGTTGGCACCCTTTTGGCTTGACAGGTATGTGATTGACGACGTTAGCAAGATTACCCTTCCGGCTTGGCCTGGGCAGGGTTGGACACCGCTTGGTTATTCTTCAAGACTCTTAGTCCCAGTTGGATCTTGTCCATACTCGGATACTAATTTGCTTCCTCTTTGAATTGTATCATTTGTATTCTTGACTCGTTAAGTCGATGTTGTATATATACGTTCTTGTGGACTCTATTGTAAACTATTGTGATGTAACTACTTGTATTCAAATCCCACCCACACGAAAGTGTCTGGTGGGCGTCTTTGAATCGCTTCTATGCGGATTTTAGCGGGAAATGTTGAGATATGCATAGACTCGATTCGGGGGCGTTACAAAAACCTTCTGGCCCGTCTTTGCCTAGAGATAAGAAAAGGGGCTTCCTCCTCAGGCCAGCCACCCCTCTCATGTGCTCCTCTCCTCCACTCTCAGCTCTCTTTCTCTCTCTCTCTCTCTCTCTCTCTCTCTCTCTCTCTCTCTCTCTCTCTTCGCCACCAGCGCCGTCGCTCTGGACGTGCCATGACTATGGCCCATCCGGCCTAGGTCAGGCCCGAGCGCCGCCGCCATCGAGCGTGCCGCACCGCCGTGTTGTGCAGCCACTAGACTCACCACTGCGCCGGCATCAACTGTTCAGAGTCATCACCGCCTCGCGACCCATGCTCTCCTCGCGAAGGATCTTCGTCCAGCGGCGGCTGCAGAGGCAAGGGAGGGAAAGGGCGACGACTGCTTTCTAGGGTTTGGGGCTGCCTCCAGAGTCGCTTGCGCGAGCGACCCGGGAGGGGTAGAATCCAATTAGTGTTTTTTTAAATAATATTTTTTTTATTTAATTTCATAAATAATACACAAAATGAGGAATTTGCAAATCTAAGCTGGTCTTCTTTTCAAAAGACGACGGGACCCTTCTTTAATTGAAAAGACGACGGGAGATTTCACTCACGGCACTGGTCGTCATCTGGAATAAAGACCAGCTCATGGTCGTCTTTTCAATTAAATAAGGGGCCATCGTCTTTTGGAATAAAGACCAGCTCCTGGTCGTCTTTTGAAAAGAAGACGGCCCGTTATATTCACAAATTCCTCATTCCGTGTATTATTTATGAAACTGAATAAAAAATGTATTATTTAAAAAATACTTATGCTCCTTAACAATAAATATATACTACAAAATTGATTAGAAAATGAGATCTCATCAAATCCAACAACAATTCAAAGAAATGGGATTGTTATAATCCACCATAATATGAGACATGGTCTTTGATAAGGACTAGTCATATGTCAAAATATGGAGAAACAACAGTATAAATAAAGATTTGTGTATGGGTGCATCATTTGGACATATGGAGTTTACTCTTTTATCACCACTAACTCACACATCGTCTGTTTGAGATTGTCGAGAGTAGTCTATTGCCATAAAGCAATTCTATGTTGGCTACATGTGATGCAAAATCTTTGGACACTACAAAATATATGATCACTAATTCACCCATCAACCCATAACACAATCTTGAAAGCCTGGCTAGTGCCTTTTAAGCAAATTGTACATAGTTTGTCATTTAGTCAATGTGTTGTTTATAGTTAGTACAAAAATGCTATTTTTTTGCGAATCTCCATGATGAGTACATGACATGCACCACTTAGGTCCAAGTTAGCTTACTCAATCTTTACGGGATGCACATGTGGAGCTCTTCTTCCTCGTCACATGGTCTTTATGGTATCTTGGTCCTCAAGATTATTCTCCCATTCCTGTTGCCTCACATATTTACATAGGCCACAAACCAGCTCGCTGCCATGAACCATTTGCGCAACGCCTACTCATTCTATTCCTTATTGTTGTTGCCCATGCTATGTGCTCTCGAGCCCTCCATGGGATGAGGTACACGATCTTAAGGTCACTTTATCCCCATATGCCGATGTTCCCCTTGCTTTTTTATTACTCTTTGTGGTTCATGAAGTTGATCAAGTAAAGAGTTTGTGATTTCTTAGATGAAAAGCCTAATTCTTAAAGTTGAAGGTTGGTAATGATTGAGTAAACAAGAGTCCGGGAGATGAAATGTATGTTGCCATTTGTAAGTTCTAGTTTGGGACTCATGTAATATAAGCTTAAACTTCTAAGAAACCAGAGTACACATGGCTATATGTCATCTTGTTATGTTCATTATTGTCCCACCGCATGACCCATCTTCACTAAACAAGGCAAGAAAGTAGGATCTAAGGCGGTGGTTAAGACATCCCACTTGACCAGTCTGATTGAATACACCAACGTGTGCACAAATGATCTACTGCATGAAATTTGTAAAGTAGTACTAGCACACGAACAACTTATACCTAAATGATTAGATAGACTTATTGAGCCAGTGAGTAAATTCATATCACCAATACGCTTTAAAGAAGATTATATTATACACCAGACGTGTGCTAGATTATATTATACTTCTTCCAACATAGATGCATCTTCGTGCTGTCTCACATTTGTTTTCTTTTTTCTCATTGTTTATCATTGCACTCAGCCGAAGACTTTTCCGTTACTGGTGCTCTGACTAATACTAAAAGAAGGTAAAGTTCCTGCGATAATGCGTGTAAATACACACTAAAATATGGAGAACCAACCCGTGATTGGATGGTTAGGAGGGCAGTGGTACCCTCAGCTCATCAGAGTTCAAACCTCAGGTTTGACGCTTTGGTGTCTCATAAAGGCAGAATATTGTTTTAGTGGGAGGCGATGTTCTCGTCGATAGCGAGACGCCTACGGTGACTTTGTCAATCTTAAGACCCGCCGGCTCAGTCTCTCGAAGGTGCTCATAGGGGTAGGGTGTGCGTGCTTGTGTTCATAGGAGTGTATGTACGCATTGTGAGCGTCTGCGTTTTTACTGTATTTCTCAAAAAAATACACACTAAAATACATGTTTTAATGTTTAGATTCACTCATTTACTCTAAACCTACACACTAAAATACGTGTAGATATATATAATTTTAAAAAGATTAATAAAACATATAATATTACACTGATATTTTGGCTGCTAGTATTTTTTACACTGTAATCCGCTCTTTATTAATAAGATAAAAACAAGTTACAAGGTACGAACGAAGCAACCTTATAGAACTGAAAAGATAGGATAAACCTATGCAAAATACCAGCGCCTATCCTCCTCCTTCGGCACCACCGAAGCGACCACCAAAGAGGGAAAGACAGATCACCACAATACCCGAGCTTGACGCGGCTCTATCGCTGATCAACACCTTTTTAGACTTCCAAAGTAGTTTGCCAAAGACAAAACCATTGTCGTTGAAAGAATCGGACCGGAGCAACATGTCCCCGGACATGCGATCAAACTCCAGAACTGACACCACCGCACGACAATAACGTCGGGAGAGAAAATCAGAACTTCCGGCTTCTATCCACAAACTCAGCACAGGATAAACCATCTTCAATCTGACACATACGCAGACGACCGTCTGCGCATACTCCTGGACAACACATCCTCCCTGCTCCACCATGACGTCGGAGCAAACGTCGTAGTAACGGGGACATAGCAGAAGGAGGGACACACCTGATGGGATCACCTTCTCCGCCTCAACGACACCATCCAAGAACTCTAATGTCGCCAATCCGAGGAATCGGCATACACACGATGACATCAACTTCGAGACGCCGCCACGAGGGACATCATCGGTGTGGGAGTGAAGTTGAGGCAGATGTATTCGTCTGGGCGCCACTCCCACCACCCCAACAGCGCTCCACGACCTGCAAAACCAAACCCTAACTAAAAGCGGAGAGACCGGATTCCCTCTCCCTCCCGCTGTTGGAGCAGCAGACAGAGGAAGAGGGGACCAACAAGAACGCTGGTGGAGATCGGACGGTAAGAACGTTAACTCCATAGAGCCTGGCGGCTAGGTCAGGGACGAAAGGTTGGCCGCTAGTATTTATCTTACCATAGGTTGTTTGCATCCTCTTGTATCGGAGCTACTAGGAGTAGTATCTTTCCACGAACATTTTTTTTGCACGGGTTGAGAAACGCCGGCCGTCATCGTCGATGGTAGATTTGTGCGCACGGCAGGGCCAGAGAACCGACGTGCCGCCGCCAGCAGTAAACTTTGCTGCTGTGCGCGTGCCGCCGCTTTTACACACGCTGACACGCACACATGTCACATGCTGCGATAGCCCGTTCCCCAAGAAAGGACCCCTGATTAGCACTGCAACATCAAAAAAAAAAGCGACAAAAAAAAGAGGACTGGGAGTGGGAGATATCGAAACGTATTAAAAACACAGGCAAATCGCAGCCATCGCACACGAACTGCCCCGGAAAATTTTCAAAATATCCCAACCCAACTCCCGAACCAATTTCCCGAGGACCGGATTAGGACGAGCGGCGGCAGCAGCCGTATACAGCCGCCGGGGGGTCGCTCTCGGAATTCTCGATCTGCTTCCCCAGGCCCTCCCAATCGAGCCGAAGCTTCGGGGCGAGGGTTGCCTGGCTAGGGTTTGGAGGTGGTCGGCGTCGCCGGCGGGGAGGGGAGGGGGAGGGGGATGGATCCGGAGCAGACGTTCCTGCGGGTGCACGCGCGGCTCTCGGGGATGCTGTCGCAGCTGCTCACCCCGCGGATCCGCCTCGCGCTCGAGTACCTCTACCTCACCGGCGCCGTCGCGCTCTTCTGCCTGCTCGTTGTCATGCACACAAACTTCGTGCAGCAGGTGAGCCCAGCACTGGCCCTGCTCGTTTCGGAATTTCCAGTAGCCTACCCTCCTGCGGTTGCTATATACGCGATTAGGGCAGTGCTTCTGTCGAATTTGTGCTACCTGACCACGGCGATTTGGTTCGACAGTGCTAATCGCGGTTTCCCAATTCTATATAAAATAAGTGGTCAAATCAGCCTTTAACATTTTCATGGCGTGCTGACGATTTCGTGGCAAGGAGCTTATGAACCAGCTTTGTTTCTAATGATTTCGTGGCAAGGAACTTATGAATCTATAGATAATTGTTGCTAGACTAGCACAGTGTTGGTTACTGATTAAGCTGCTTTTATTAAATTGAACTTCATCCTGTGTCGTGTTTTTGATGTATGTTGGTCTAGTGCTTTCCCTGAATACCGTGCATTCTGACCTAAGTCCAGCAGAAAAAGTTCAAATGTACTTTTTCTTTTGCATTTCATCAAACCATCATTGGGCTAATTACATATCTATACCATCCTCTGCTTTCATTCTCTCTTTTGTGTTCTTCACGGCAATGGTTTGAAACACGACTCTACTGCTCCCTCAAACCCGACTATCATAGTCCAGAACACCAACACAAGCAAATAACGCGAAACAAGCTCGTTGAGAGTCGACTCCCTCTCCCCCCTGCCGTCCCCTGTCCCTCTCTCTTTCTCTCTCCGGTGGCTCTGCCGGCCGGTTGGTCAGGTGGTCTGGCTTCTAGTAGCCGTAGCTTAGGTAGTAGTTTAGGTTTGCCGTTGATGGCGTTTGCCCCTGTGGCGTGTGAGGGTAGGTGGGAGGTCGCCGGCGATCATACCATCCTGTGCTTTCATTCTCTCTTTTGTGTTCTTCATGGCAATGGTTTCTTTTATATAAGGAATGCTTAGGTTTTATGATACAGTTTGAAAATACCTAAACGAGAAATTGTTATCAAGTACTGTTGCCTACTCCTTCAGGGCCTTTATAATTTTCTGTTTTGTTCCACTTTAGAAGGCGCCTCCACTCCCGCATCATTATTTTCCCGTTTATGCCCTGTTCGCACTATGACGCAGAACTCACAAACCCTGGTCTGGTGGCCGCATTTATTGCATGAGCCGTGCAGTTGCAGAGAAATCAATCAGCCAGTACATAAGCCTGACCAGCTGCAGCTCTAATGCGAAATCTTGGCCAGTACGTAGCGCACATGCATGCAGCAGGGCTCACAGCGGCTTGATTGGCCATGCACTGGACGTGAGCGTTAATTGCCGAAACCCGTTAGGAGGGAGCGTCGGATGGCCTGCTCGATCACGCACGCACGCGGAGTGAGCGCATTAATTAGGGGCAAATCAGTCCATAAGCTTTCGTTGAGTCGCTTCATTGGTCCTAACAAAAAGACTAATATACCTTCCATTGTGGAATGGAGGGATTATTAGTTAAGCTTCGTACATGTCGATGCCTCCTATCCTGCTAATGGCTACTAACACATCACATCAATAGACGCTGTACACCCTGTATGGTTTCTTGTTAACACATTGTACCATAAAGGATATTGATTGGTGATCACATTGAGCTAGTGTATGGTTAGTTTGACTCCATCCAAGTTATCTATTTTATCCATCCTTATGCAAGTAATGTATCAATGCATGAAACAAATTTGTCACACGCATATTAGTAGATAGCACCAAGCAGTCATAATTATCGACACAATCTTGTCTGTTTCTTTGTATACATCCTAAAAGCATACTCTTCAAAATTCTCATTGTATTGTTAACATGAGAAAAAGATTAGCTTCATAGAACTTTCCAATACTAGGTGGATAAACAGAGACCTAGATTTTCGAGAAAGCAAGAATAATTCAAACCTTTCTATTTGGTGCCCATTAGCGAGTATTTTTTTCATCTGAAGTTTATGACAAATAGTGTATTTGTAGCCTCTAATCTTTGAGTTGTCTTTTCCATGCGAAGCCGGGCTGCTCGAGTGAGTTCTCTGGGATTGAATTTGGTGAAGCACAACTTGTCCAAATCAAGGTATGTATTTATGCTTTTCCTACCTGTTGACCTGGAATTCTAGTATAATAAAATTCCCTGTGATTTTTGTGTTACTGTTTGGAATTCTTGTTCATGTTTCGTATTGGTATTATATTATGGTCGTAAAGTGCTATTCTGCTTTTGAGTTGTAGATAATCAGTGGGGGACTATGGGCCAGCAAAGGTGCGTCTTATATTATGGATCTCCAGAACCTTGGGCGTTCAGCTGAGAAAATTCTAGAGGTTAATGGTGATAAGTTCAATATTTTGGCATCTAAGTTTTGGTCAACTTGGGTTGGTCCTGGAGCTAGAAGGAGTAAGATTATGTTTAGATCTTGGAATGGAGACAAAGAATTTGAACCACATTCAGAGGATGAAGCTGACTCAATTGTTACTACAATCATTCCAGGAGTACCTGTACCGGAGTTGACGACAACTGGAGAGGGTTCTGTACATCATCCTTTATCTGCTAAAGAATCATTTAAAGCAGCGGTTACATATTTATTCAGAAAGTGGTACTCTCGTGTTGTCTTATTTTGGAGGAACATAAAGCAGGTTTCAGACAATACTCTCCAACTAATGGTAAGAAGTTTGTTCAATGTCATGACATCCATTATTTGTAGTTCCTTTCTAAAATGTGCCTCTATAGCTGGTCCTTGAAGGATCATATTTGCCGGTAACAGAACTGTTGTTCCTTCATGGAGAAAAACAAAGTTGTTAGGTGCTATTAAAAAAACATGTGAGGTGCTTGTTAGCTTTTCAATGTGTTGTGTGAGGAACACATCTCACATCTGAATTTATCATGATTTATCTTATCAACACCATCAAGTTCACATCTAAAAAAACACCAGCAAATTCAGAAATATTTGGGTTAATAAGAGGGGACAACCTACTAAGATAATTCTCCATGCTGACTTCACGGTTTCTTTTATGTTGTTGCTCCCATGATTTGTGCGATGCTGATTTTAATACATTGTTTATTAGCCATACATATATCGCTTAAGGGTTCATATTTTCTTTCCTTATATGAATACCAGGTCAGATCGAACTGGAATGACTTTCTCCACATCATTAAGGATCTTCAATTACCAAGCATAGATAATCTTCTTTCCACAATAGGTAATGTCCACACTTTGCAGTAAAATGGTCACAGTCTCTGGTTCTTTCCTCCTACAATGGTGCTTGTAGAAATTTTATTAGCTCTGCCTGCTGGTTCCTAAATTAAGGATCTTCAATTACCAAGCATAGATAATCTTCTTTCCACAATGGGTAATGTCCACACTTTGTAGTAAAATGGTCACAGTCTCTGGTTCTTCCTCCTACAATGGTGCCTGTAGAAATTTTATTAGCTCTGCCTGCTGGTTGCTAAATTCCCAGTATTCATCTTCTCGAGCTTTTTACTAGGTTTTGTTGTTTTAGCCTGCTGTTTGCTAAATTCCTAGTGTTCATTTTCTCGAGCTTCTCACTAGGCTATGTTGTCTATTACAGTGCAGTGGTTTGAGAAAAGAAGCAAAACGTTCGAGCCTACCTACTTATATGGTGTGGAGAAGGTAAGGTTCTTGGCTTATTGATATCACCTAGTCACTTTGATTAGTGAACTATGGTGCTTGACTACTTAATGAACTTCTAGCTGCAACTTTTGCTGAAAATAGTCTGTTCTCAATAAAGGAAAATGTATCGAAGCTCCTTAAAGTTGTGTGTGGTTTCTTATCTACCTCTTCGAACTTTCAATTAACATTCTGCGCTCCACAAACTTGCGTTGTTTGCACAACTCCAAAACGCCTCTCCCAAAAAACAAGGTATAAGGCAATTGCACCAAGGCTCACCTTAGACAACGAATGATGGCAGAGAAACATGAGATCAGAGAAAGTCCAATTGCAATTTTGGGTCGCTTGCTTTTCTTATTGGAGTGCTTGAGCAGTTTGCTGACCATCAGTGTCAAGGAAACCCTGTCCTGGCGGTGATGAGCACTTGAGCAGCACTTGTCTCCTCTGCCTCATGGGGCTAGTTGATCATGGTGACACACTGCATGGATCTCTGCGACCTCGCTGTCGAACTCCTGCCTGGTGCTGTTCATCTGCACGTTCATTTCTGCGATGATCTGGCGCACGGCATCGAGGCCCTCGTGCTGTGCGGCGAGGTAGAGTTTCGTGTTGTTGTGCTGAATGGTCGCTTGCTTGATGTACTTATACTTGTAAGGCATGCCATCTGTAGCTGATTAGAAATTCTAAATTAATACAATTCTAAATTTAGTCTCATGACTTGTTCACCTACATAGACCCTGTGTGTAGCCATGTCATACCATGCGATGCAAAACGAGGCAAGTTTAGCCAAAGGCAGATGGCAGTTGCGGTGCAAAACGAGGCAAGTTTTAGGCTGCGCAGAATGTAACATGAATATTCCGGGAGGAAAGTGCGAGAATCACATTATTTTAGAGAGCTCCAATGCATTTTTTTCTCTTTATATAGTAACTCCATGAAGTCGTTCAAGGGTTGAAAGCACTTACTACCACTAACTTTAATGATTATACACATGCTAGCTTTGTAGTTTGACTAGTATGCACTTCCTTACTTTCTTTCCTGCAGGGATATTTCTTGCTTTCTGAAGGATCCAAAATTCGTCACGGGATACGAACTATAAACATCACAATTTCTGCTCGAAATCCTTGCTTTGGGAACAGGTAATTATTAAGCATGCAGAACTAACAAATTTTGACCATACTATGATTGATCATCTCATGACCTCAAGAACTTTCATGGGCGACAAATGTCGAAAATACATACATCTAGACGCAAGCAAACCACAAATATTTATGCCCCCTCTTTCCTTTTTCTTTTCAGGTGGCAGCAGCTTTTGATAAACAGCATTGTTGGCTATGATACTATTCTTACAAACAGCTTAGTGAATTCTCCTGGTCATGGTACGCTTCTGATATGATTGTACTAGTGCTGGACTAACTATTATAATGTTCTATGTAACTGTTGCGTACTTAGTCCATGATAAACTAATGACGTGCTGCACTTTCTTGGAAGCATGATAAAAGTCAGATGTTAGCACTCAATTTTTTTTGTTCTTCAACACGACCCATTATGATAGATTTTTTTACCCTGGCATAATATGCAGGTTATCTATACAACTTTCAGACAAAGGAGCTTTATGATCTTAGTTATGGGCATGAACCGCCAACAGGTCCTACAAGATTTGGAGGTCTGTATATAGTTTTCAAAACTTTGTTATTTCAAAATGCTGATCTGACAATGTGTTGTGTTCTTAAGGTGTTTTAGTGGCATTGATGTTTTATACCTGATGAGATTTGGATGCTAATCTTGCAGCGAAATTTGATTAGAAACGTGAATTGGAGTATTTCTAATTTTTGTAACAGCCCTTGGATTGATTTTTCTTGGTCATTTATGCCTATTGAATTCTTATGCATCATACCTTTACTGTTTGCAGATTACTTTGTGACAAAATGTGGTGTCCTTCTGATGTCACTCTTTGTATTCTTCACTACGACCATGTCTGTGTCATTTACCCTGAGAGAAACACAATCCCGCATGCTTAGATTCACAGGTTTGTGTTTCTTGATGTAGGTTGCGGAAAGTACTACTTAGTTCATGAATAATAAATAATATATGTTTCCTTCCTTGAAATTTCAGTGCAGCTTCAACACCATGCACGCCACCAGCTGCCCACATTTCAACTGATATTTGTCCATGTCATTGAATCGTTGGTTTTTGTTCCGGTATGGCAAAACTCTTCAATATATATTTAAGTAATTGAAATTCATATTGAAAATGTGTAGATATGTACTCAACAAATTCTGCATAACTTGCTAATTCTTCTGCTTTGATCTCTGTAGATTATGATTGGGATCCTCTTTTTTCTGTTCGAATTCTATGATGACCAGCTCCTTGCGTTTCTTGTTTTGACTCTTGTATGGTTATGTGAGCTGTTCACGATGATCAGGTGCATATTGTTGAAATGCTCTATTACTTCGATACTTCCATCCTAGGATATTATATATGTGTGAAACTGTGAAGGAATAAGTAGGATTTTTAACTAAATCCTGAAAGACCAGTCAATACAAATTGAATTTTAAACTGAACTACTTCAAATCTTTGATTTGTTGCAGCGTGCGCACATCTATATCAATGCAGTTCTTTCCTCGCTTTTTCTTGCTGTATTTCCTGGTTTTCCACATCTACTTCTTCTCATACACCTACGGTACGTAGTTGGATATGTTTTTCTGGAACTTACTATTGACAAGGTAATGAGAGTATCCTATAGCTAGATGATCTGCCATATGGTTTATTCTTGTTAGGCTTTTCATACCTGGCTTTCTCTGCGACGGCAGCATTCATGCAGCATCTAATCTTGTACTTCTGGAATCGTTTTGAGGTGAGTTAATATCCAAATTGGCCTTGTAGCTTTGCATTTTTCACATTTCTTTATTCAAGCCTTTTTATTATCTTGTTTGATATTCGAGCATTCCCGGTTCACACTTCGTTCCTTCGGCACTTTGAGCTGTTCCATTTGTTGATTCTGAAAACTGCTTAAGATGTTGCCACACTTTTCATGCATTAAATCGGAAAGGTCACTTGATCTCAGTTTGCTACTAATCTAGATAGGTGCACATGGTATGGTGTGAAGATTGTATGATGAGTTCAGAAGCTCCACCATCTCCTTGTCAACCATGGTATATATTTACTTGAGATTGGCTTGTTGTGTGTCAGGTGCCAGCCCTTCAGAGATTCATTAGGAGCCGAGCTCACATTCACCAACAGGGTGTTCAGATTACATCCTCTACCATCTATACGTCGACATTACATATTGCAAGGGTAAATGTGAGGGACCCTGGCACTATTAATGATGATGGCCTTGGTGCTGCTCGTGAAACAGATACCGTAATGCCTCAGGACGAGCCTGCGTTGAACCAACAAGAGGGCCAGCTCAATGAAAATGTTGAGACAGCAGCTGGCAACCCTCTCCAGTATGAAGATCAAAATCCTCAGCAAGCTGGCAATGCTCCTGCAGGCTCGGGTTCCTTGAATCCATTAGGTTCACTTTTGCTGGGGTTATTAGGGGGCAGTGCTTCAGATGGCATAGTTTCTTTCTTCTCCATGTTTAGAGATGTCCGTGATCATGGTCAGGATTACGCCGACCCGCCTCGAAATGAAAATGAACAGGTGACATAGAAGCATGAAGATAAAGATGAAGGTGTACCGAAAGACAGTATGCCAACCGCAGTGGGTGATTGGGTGACTGTCCTATGTTCTTAAGCAGATTGTGGTACCCGAGCACCCCCTTTCCTGGATAATGACGAATATACATAGCAGCTCACAGACCCGTGTCGGCTGGAAATGCCATGTTATCTCTGATATGTTCATCTCTTTTTGGTTGTTTGGTAAGGTTGCTGAGCTGTATCTATTAGTGATATATGTACATTCCTACCGTCTCAATTGGATGCTTGTTCAAGTCTTGTACAAAAATGACTGACTTGGTCGTGAGTGTTGTGCAAATTCATTTTGTACTCCTATAGGTCGGAGGGGCAACATGTACTCCTATAGGTCGGAGTAGTATTGCAGAATGCTACTAATGAATGGTATGACTTGTTGGATGTTGCGCGTGTTGTTCCAACTTGATGCTCGCATTTTTATTCAGCTTGTTGCACATGAGTCGTGACTACTGTTTCTTTGATGAATGCTGCCTGGTGGAAACTGAATGAGGTCTTCTGCTGTTATGATGGAAGTTTTTGCTATAATCTTGGGGCTAAATTGTATTTGGGGGAAAAGGCATCTTTAGGGCCTATTTGATTTGTAGTATTCTCCAAATGTTGAGATAGGGAAAATGTAGGATTTCAGTGCCATATATTCTATAGTATGTTTCTATCGGATTTAAGACCACAAGGGCGAACCAAGAGTGGGGAGCTGCTAGGTGTCTTACTCTAGACTTTTTTTCTCCCGTACATGGCCTCTCTGACCTAGCTGCCGTCTCCACCTCCGCCTCCTCCTCCGGCCGACCTAGCCGGTAGGAGGGGTGGGGAATCCGATCTATGGGTGGAGTTTTCAATGAAAGTAGTGTTTTCTGAAGATGTGATTAGGGTTTGGTAGTCATCTTCTTGTTGGCACTATGTCAATGAAGATGGCATCGTTCAGAATAAGAGATCTTCGGCCCTTCCTGCGACGACGAGATCTTTTTCCCGGCGTTAATGATGGTGCTATAAGATTTAATTTCTATAGGTACGGTCTTTCCGATCTTGCTTCGTTAGATCGGTTTTGGAGCTTTTCTCAAGGTTGTCGCGAGGATGATTATCCTCGCAATATTTGTCCCGGCTGCTACGTATTCGACAATGGTGATTCGTACTCTCGGCTCCCCGGCGACGTCGACCATGCTGTTCGGTTTATTTTCCCTGAAATACTCGTGTTGGTACTCTTGCCGATATTGGTTGATTACTTTAATGGTTGCGTGCGTGCATGTAACCTTGGCACTGCGGCTCAAATTAAAATTATGGGAGAACCATCATTGGTATTTATAGGTCTGTTCATGTTTCTTCGGCTACCTTCAGAAAGTACAAGACCGTGTCATGGAAGAATTTGAAGACCTCGAAGAGTTGCTTATTTTCTTTTAGACTTTATTTTGTAAACGCTGAAGTCGGCTTGTGTATCTCTACCATGTACTATTTATCAGTATAAATATATATGGTATTGATTGTCAAAAAAAAAAAAGGGCGAACCAAGAGTGTTCAATACTATAGAGAAAACAGATAAATTATAGCGATTTTACTGGAGAGAAACTTTCCTCTTAAATAGTGTACGATGGAATCATTCAAAAAAATTAATCATGCGCATTAAACGACGGACTAAGGAAAAGTTCGTTAGGAATCCTCTACAGGGCTCGTTTGGTTCGTGGGATTAAAAAAAGAGAGAAATAGGAGAACACATAGGAATATATATGATAAGAATGCATGAGCAAAATAGAGGCTTAAAAACACAGGAAATATTGTAAGGCCCCGTTCGTTTAATCCCAAACACGCATGGATCAAGCTGGAACGTGGCCTTATCCCGGGTTTCCAGCCCATCGAGGTATATTTTCCAGCCCAGTCGCTGTGACGTATTCATTTAGCCCATGGCTGGATTACATCCTAACAGATCCCGTCGATTTTCTTCTATCCGCCCTTGGAAAAAAATTATCACCACGAGAGCTGTGGAATTTTTTCCACGAGCGGTGACACTGCGCTATGCTGTTTCCACGGCGGGGGTTACTGCTCGTTTTGGGCTAACCGAACGGATATATTAGTTCATGAAGTAGGATAATTAATTAGCAATTGGATTGGGTGGAGCACAGGGATCAACCAAATCCCTGTGGGGATCAATTCCAGACTTGGATTTATTCCATAGAAACCGAACGAGCCCTAAGTTGGTTTGGTTAGCAGGAATAGGAAAAGGCACATGAATCCTAATAAAAAAAAGGTCAAATCAAAGTGAAACCTGATGAAAAGTATGTTTGGAATGTTATTATGTCCCACTAAAGATCTTCGTACAAATTTGGAAATTATCCAAGTGAATGTAAGTTCCTGCATTTCTCATTTGAAAAGGATCCAATATTTTTTTGTTAAATTCCGGCATTTTTCTTATGACATTGGATCAAAGGGAACTCTTTTGTGTTGTTCCTTTGCTTAACTTTTCCCGTGTTATTCCCATGTAAGAAAATTTTCCATTCCCATGTTATTTCTCTACTTTCTTTTAACTAAAGAGGCCCTAAATCCTATGAAATAGATTCAAAGGATTTTTTTGAGGAATTACAGCGGGAGAGGCTTCTACTGCTCTTAAATTAAAAGATAATCAAAAGTTTACAACATATTTACATAGGGCAAGGATTTTCCTTCCCTTCCGACAAATAAAAATTAGACTCTCAACTCACTTACAAAGTTCTTTAAATGATATCTTCAGTCTAGCCCCTGGCAAATCTAAGTCTGAAGAAAACTGAACCAGCCAACATAGGACATCAGGGTTTATATCATCAAAGTATTTCCTGTTGCGCTGCTTCCAAATATTCCAAGCGCACAGAATAATTCACTCAAAGAATAAAGGCTTATGCCACAAGCTCTGTGCAAACTGGATTATAGAGCTTAGATCCAGATTCGTATCCCAGGTAATTCCCAAAACCTCCCAACATGCAAGACTAAAACGACAAGTGAAGAAAAGATGCCCGCTTGTTTCCCTGTTCTGCTAACACACCACGCAACTAACATCTGCAATTGGGCACTGTCGTCTCTGAAGCATATCCCTGGTATTTAGTGTATCCAAAACCCATAACCAAGCAAAGACCTTATGCTTCATCATGCATTTGGTCTTCCAAATTTTGGAAGGGAAGCAATGGGAGAAAGACACCGAAAGAAGTACTTATAAAACTGATGAGAACTGAACTCCTTCGAACCCCAGGCATAAATCCATTCATCTGGCAGAGCAATATCTCTACTCAATCCATTAATATATCCATAAAGAATATTCAGTTCTTCGGAATCCTCATCTGATATAGGCATAGAAAAGTACCCAACCAGGTCCTCACTAGCAGTGTAATCTGCTACTGAAACGCCCTCCAAAACTGAATAAGAAAACAACTTGGGAAGAGCATTCTGTACCACATCATTGCCAACCCATAAATCCTTCCATAACAGCACCGGTTCCCAGCATTAATTGTGCACTTTGAAATCTCTCTATAAACATCAGAGAATTTACAAACATCTCTCCACCAAAAAGACCCACTCCACCAAAAAGACCCACATGGGGCAACTGCATGTGGAAATGAATCTATATAGTACTTGTACCAAACCATCATCACCCATGGAATATCATGCTTATGATAAAACTTATGGAGAAATTTCAAGAGTAGCCCCTGATTTTGCACTTTGAGATTGAAGACCTAAGCCTCCCTTTTTCTTTGGTCTACAAACCAAGTCCCAAGCTGCAAGTGAATATGATCTTTCTTCCCTATCCTCAGATTTTCTCCATAAACAATGTCTCCTAGCTCTATCAACAAACTCAATAATATTAAGGGGAACCTTAAGAACACATAAAGCATAAGTAAGTAGTGGAGAGAGAGCAGAATGAAAGTTACCCTCCCTCCATATGTGAGATATATTGCAGTGCTAGATAATCCCCTTTCTACTATGTCCACAAGTGGCATAAGCTCAGCTAGAGAGGGTCTTGTGGTACCAAGAGGTAAACCAAGGTAGGTAAATGGCATCACACCGACTTGACAACCAAATGTGTTAGCAAGATCTTTTTTTTTTTTTTTGGAAATGGGCGTTTTATTACTTAACAGTAAGTTTACACCCGGCCTCTGCATAGCTAGGATGCACACAGACGATCAATCACACAGTCTCGGACCAAGACAATAAAAACGGGATTACAAAATAATGTAAATGAAAACACAGTTCTCCAAACTAGCTAAGGAAGATCTATCCGCAACGGTTGCTGCCATCCATGCCGGGAGAAGATATCTCGCGCCGTATCCTCCAGCCGCCTACAGCCCTCCGCAAACAACTCGCGGAACTCCATTCGTTGTAGTGAAGTCCATGATCGGAGGACAGCCGTAGCTCGATAGATAACCTGCAAGGAAGAATATACAACATTATTAAAAATCTTGTCATTTCTACATAGCCAAAGAGACCAAATAATGGCAAGCGCTCCCACCCTAAATAAAGTCCCATATTTATCCTCAATCCCATTCATCCAGTTGCCAAATACATTGACTACCGATCTAGGAGGAGATAAACCAGAGGCTATTTGGATGATTGAACATATAGCACGAGCAAATTTACAATGGAAGAATAAATGACGTATTGTCTCATTATGATGACAAAATACGCATTCAGTGCTACCATGCCAATTCCTCCTAACAAGATTATCTTTTGTGAGAATCACCCCTTTACGGAGATACCAAGCGAATATCTTTGTTTTAAGGGGTATCCTCATTTTCCAAATTTTACTATTGTCATCGACTGGAATATTAGGTTGGATCAAAGCTCTATAAAATGAATCAACAGAAAATTTACCACTGTGTAGTAATTTCCATTTGACTTCGTCCATTCCCTCAGATAGCTGTATCCTGGATAATCTCACTAAAAGATTATTCCAAGACACCAGTCTAGGACCTAAGAGACTTCTTCTGAAAGACACATTAGGAGGATTGGTTTCCATTACCTCAGCGAGAGTATCCTCCTTGTGCCTAACAATTGAGTATAGAGCAGGATATTGTTCACGAAGAGAATTTTGGCCAAGCCATTTATCTTCCCAGAACCTAATCTGTGAACCATCCTTAATATTAAAATTGCCAAATCGGAAGAAATGCTTTTTGGAATCCATTAGCCCAGCCCAAAAGTGTGAGTCACCTGGTTTCCAAACCAGTTTAGACACCGCTTTTGAGCCAACATATTTCCTCCATAGAGTGGTTTGCCATACCCCTTCTTCGGTAAGAAGTTTGTATAACCATTTACCCAGTAATGCGGTGTTTTTGACTTTTAAATCATGTATGCCTAATCCACCATATTCTTTGGGTCGGCAAACAACATTCCATTTGGCCAGTCGATATTTCTTTTTCTCACTATCCCCCTGCCAAAAGAATCTTGAGCGGAAATAGTCCACTTTTGACAAGACACCTTTTGGTAACTGGAAGAATGAGATCATATACAGTACCATGTTGGTGAGTACTGAATTAATGAGTACCAGTCTTCCACCGAGGGATAGCAACTTACCTTTCCAACTATTAAGACGTTTCTAGAGTCTTTCCTCGACGGGTTTCCATTCAGCAATCGTGAGACGCCGATAATGTATCGGTATTCCCAGATAATGTTGGAGATATGCCCTAGAGGCAATAATAAATGTAGTTATTATTATATCTTTGTGTTTATGATAAATGTTTACATTCATGCTATAATAGTATTAACAAGGAAACATTGATACTTGTGTGATTTGTAAACTTAAATTTGAAGTCCCTAGTATAGCCTCTATACATCACTAGCTTGTTGGTTGATAAATGATTGTGGTTTCCCTATCATGAACATTGATATGTTATCAACAACAAGATCATATCGTTAGGAGAATGATATGGTGGACATACTCCTATAGATAAGCGTAGCATAAAGATCAAGTCATTTCAATAGTTCAATTGCTATATGCTTTACGATACATAGTAACCTAATTCCTTGACCATGAGATCATGCATATCACCTTTACGGATGGATGCTTTGATGACATCAAACACCATACCAATGGGTGGCTATAAAGGTGGCATTGAGTGTTCGAAAGTATTGGTTGAGACACATGGATCAAGAGTGGGATTTGTCCATCCATATGACGGATAGATATACTCTGGGCCCTCTCGGTGGAATGTCATCCAATTAGCTTGCAAGCATGTGGTGGCTCACAAGGGATCACACATCACGGAGCGAGAAAAGAGTACTTATCGGTACGAGGTTGAACTAGGTATGCAGAGATACCAAGCGATCATAACCTCGGATAAGTAAACTATCGTGAGACAAAGGGAAGTTGGTATCGTATGTAAGTGGTTCATTCGATCAAAGTAATCGTAGAAATATGTGGGAGCCATATGAATTCTGATTCCTCTATTGGTTATTGTTGAGAAGTGTCTCGATCATGTCCGCATAATTCACGAACCGTAGGAGACACACTTAAGGATTGACGTTGTTTGAGTAGTTATGGTATTATGAGAAAGAGACCGAATGTTGTTGGTCTCGGATGGGATCCGGGATATCACGAGGTGATCCGGAATGGTCCGGAGAATAAGATTCATATAAGGAAAGTCCCGTTTGAGTTCGGAATGATTAGGTGTTTTCATCGGGAATGTTCTAGAAGGTTCGGAATGTCCGCACTCGGAGGAAGGGTACATGAATGTGTCATTGCATATTGGAATGATTGCATCATGTACTAAGTGTTCTCATTGTTCCAAATAAAGGATTAAATTGAATCCTAAATTGAAAAGTCAAATAGCAAGTTTGAAAAGTCAAGCGGCTAAAATTGGAAAGAGGAAAGAGGAAGGTGTGGAAACCGAGTTGGGAGGAGTTCCTCCTCCAACCGGCCCACCTCCAAGCCGAGTTGGGGAGGGACTCCTCTCCCTCCCCATGGCGCGGCCGGCCCCTCCACCTATATAAGGAGGGGCAGGGCTCCCTCCTCTAGACACACAAGTTCCTATCCTCTAAATCTAAACCCTAGCCCTAGCCTCCAGTTTAGAGCCATTTTGGTTTAGAGCTTCTAATTGCCCTAGCCTCCGGATTAGAGCCTTCTAATTGGTGTGTCTAAACCCTAGACCGTCGAGGAACTCTCTCATACTCCACCATACTCGCTCCGGTTTAAGGCGAAGCCCTGCGGGATCTCCCCTCTACTTCCGGTACCACGCCGTTGTGCTGCCGGAATCACAAGGAGAGTGCTACAACCTCCGCTGCCTGCTGGAACAAGGAAGAGGAAGGTCTTCGTCGAGTACCGAACGTGTGACCGATCAAGGGAGCGCCGGAACGCAGCCTTGGGAAGGATCGTCTACACGATCTTGAGATCGGGAAGAGTACGACTACATCACCCACGAGAATCCGCTCTCGTTAAACACTTTGGAATCTTCGAGGGTAAGTTATTCCATCGACTCGTTGCTACAATCTAGTAGATAGATCTTGGCTTGTTTGTTTGTATGCGATAGAAATTTTTTGTTTTCCATGCTACGAAACCCAACAGATAATTGATTGGAAAATTTCCCTGACCACAGCCAAAGATATCGGCATACAGGTGGGCCTCGTCTTTAGCCTCGCCAAAACAATACAAGTCACTCTTATGGAAGTTTATTTTCAATCCAGAGAGCTGCTCAAATGCTGATAATATTAATTTCAGATTCTTGGCTTTCTCCAGATCATGTTCCATAAATAGTATTGTATCATCGGCGTATTGAAGATTAGATAGTCCACCATCAACAAGATGTGGAACCAATCCTTCAATTTGGCCATCAGTCTTTGCTCTCTCAATAAGGATAGCCAGCATATCTGCCACTATATTAAATAGTATAGGCGATAGTGGATCCCCTTGTCTCAGCCCTTTTTTGGTCTGGAAGTAATTACCTGTGTCATCGTTGACATTAATGGCAACACTTCCACCAGACACAAAAGACTGTATGAGAGCGCACCACTCTTTTGAAAAACCTTTCATACGGAGTGTTTGTTGTAGGAAAGACCAATTAACTTTATCATAAGCCTTCTCAAAATCAATCTCGAACAATACACCATTTAGTTTTTTAGAGTGCAATTCATGTATCGTTTCATGCAGGATTACAACTCCATCCAAGATGTTTCTCCCTTGCATGAAAGCAGTTTGAGAAGGGCGAACAACATGATCAGCCACTGAATTCAGTCTAATCGTAGCAACCTTTGTAAAAAATTTAAAACTAACGTTAAGAAGGCAGATTGGACGATACTGTTGTATACGTTCTGCGTTGTTAACCTTAGATAGTAAAATTATGTTGCCAAAATTTAACCTGAATAGGTCCAGCTGACCAACTTGAAAAAACTTAAACAAGCGCATCAAATCCACCTTGATAACTTCCCAGAATTTTTGATAAAACTCTGCTGGAAAGCCATCAGGGCCTGGCGCTTTGTTATGTTCCATTTGGAAGACAGCCTTCTTAACCTCCTCCTCGGTATAAGGGGCAGTCAGAAATATGTTTTCCTCAATAGAAACCTGAGGGATATCCTCCGTCCGGGACTCATCCAGTAAAAAGGAATTTTCTGGTGGTGCCCCAAACAAGGATTTATAGTATTTGGTAATATAAGATTTAAGATGTTGTTGTCCTTCTATCGTTCCTTCATCCTGAATTAGGGAGTGAATAAGTTTCTTCTTATGCTTGCCATTTGCAACAGCATGGAAGTATCTTGTATTCGCATCTCCTTCAAGGATAAATTTAGCTTTAGAACGTTGATACCACTTGAGTTTTTCCTCACGCAGAAGTCTGGCAATTTCTGCATTCGATTGCTTTTTAAGCTCAATCTCTTGTGCAGTCAATAACCTAACCTCCGCTGAGGCCTCCAAATCATTAATAATAGCAGAAAGGCGTAGTTTTTCCTTTTTAAGAATACCAGCAGTATGTCTAGCCCAACCACGGAGGAATTTGCGCAAGGCACGCATTTTGTTGTTCCAACATTGTATGGGTGTGCGACCACTAACTGGTTTTTCCCAAATAGCCTTCACCAGTTCATAAAAACCATCACGATCAATCCATCCCAGTTCAAACTTAAAACTGTTTTTGGATTTTCGTGGTGGTGTTCCGACAGATAACAGTAATGGAGCATGATCTGACAAAGCCTCAATACGCTCTAGAGCGCGAACAGTTACCATAGGAAATTTATCTTCCCATTCGGTATCCATAAGCACCCTATCTAATTTTTCGTATGTAGGCTCCGGAAGACTATTAGCCCAAGTAAACTGTCTTGCTAACATTGTAACCTCTCTTAAGTCCAAGCTATCAATTACAGCATTAAACATAAAAGGCCAATGTTCATCAAACCTGCCCCGACTTTTCTCATGAGAGAATCTTAGCAAATTGAAATCCCCACCTATAAAGATAGGATAGGGATTGTCCTTAGCTAGATTTACCAACTCACGTAAAGTCAGCTTTATAAACATCCTGGACAGCCCCGTATACGGCGACTAGAGACCAAACAAAATCATCAGCCTTATTCCGGATATGGAGTTTAATAAAAAAATCTCCAACCGAACTGGCTAAGATTTCCATAGTCTCATCTCTGACGCCTAACAGAATTCCTCCGGATCTCCCCCGCGGCGGGCGTGATACCCATGAAAAATCCACTCCACCAGAAAGGCGATTGAGTTGACTTTGTGAGAAATCACGTCTACCAGTCTCAGAAATACCCAAAAAATCTAACTTATAATCTCTCACACAATCGGCAAAGAACAAATGTTTAGCCAAGTCACGAAGACCTCTGCTATTTGAGAACATGCCATTCATTGAGAAACAATTGGAGATTTGGATACACGTGACCTCTTACGGGACCTTTGGCTCTTTGATAGGAATGAGCTAAGACTTATGATAGTTAATCTTCAGTCCAGTAGAAGAGGCATAGGCATCCAAAATATCCTTTAGACACTTTAGTTGATCACGGTGAGCTAGCAAGTTTACCAGAGTATCAGCAGCATACTGGACTATAGGAAAGTCTTCATAGGCTGGCTGATTAATTGGTAGAGTGAGCAGACATTCAGAGCAAGAAGCATTAACAACCACCCGCAATAACTCAACTCATGCCACAAAGAGTAGGGGAGACAGGGGGTCCCCCTGCCCCACTCCCCTTCTACACTGAAATTCAGTACCAGGGACACCATTCAACAAAATAGAAGAAGAACCAGACTCAAAAGATCAAACTAATCCATTGCAACCATCTATCATCACAACCCATACTCTTTAGAATTTGTAAAATCGAGGAATGTTCAATTGTATCAAAGGCTTTGGCAAAATCAAGCTTGATAACCACAATCTCTCTACCAGAGACTTTACACTGATACAAATACTCAAAGGACCAGGCAAGACAGTCCTGAATATTTCTTCCTCTAATAAACCCATACCGGTTTCTATGAACCATCTTAAGAATCTATTTCTACAGTCTCTTAGCAAGAACCTTTGTTAAAACCTTTAAAACACAATTTAGCAATGCTATTGGTCTATAGTCATTGATAGACCGAGGTGATGTAATTTTAGGCACCAGGGTGATAAAATAATTATTTAGGCATTGGAGACTAATGTTCCCTTCCCAAAAATCAGAACAAATCTTGTAAAAATCCCCCTTTATAATATCCCAATAAACCTTTATAAATAGCCCATTAAACCCATCAGGTCCTGGCCCCTTATCAGCAGCAATCATACAAATGACCTTGTCAACTTCGTGAGTAGTGAAGGGGGCAGAGAGAGCTTCCAGACCAGGAGTCTAGAGAATAAAGAAATCAAGTCAAATGTCATGCAAGGACTGCAAGTAATTCCCATCCTAGCTTTAAAGGATGAAAGGAAAGTTGCTGCCTTCTCTGAATGACCATCCAGTTGTCTGCCATCTTCCAAAATAACAGAGGAAATATAATTACATCTATACCTTTCAGTGGCCCTAGCATGAAAGTACTTTGTATTCTCATCTCCAACTTGTGCCCATCTATAAGTATATCTTTTATGCCAATACATGTTTTGGTATCCCAACAATCTGCCAATATGCCTTTTCAGAATGTTCCTAAAATGTTTTTTCCTGTATAAACAGAGACCTCTTGTCCTCTATATCATCAAGCTCCAACAAAACCTTATTACAGTTTTCAATCATTAACTTCAGTCTAGAAATAGACTTACTCCATACTTTTAGGCTTCTTCTCAAACTGCAGCACTACTGGAAGCTCAAATAGGCTTTTCCCAAGCCAATTTGACTACTTCTTTAAACCAAGGGTGCAAGGGCCAAAAATTTCAAATCGAAAACTTTACTCTTTGGAAAGAGGTCTCAATTGAAAGCATACAAGGGGCATGGTCTGAAGTTGGTTTTGACATAGGTTGGACCATTGTATTTGGAAACAAGGAAAGCCATTCTGCTATAAAAAATATTCTAATTGTTCTAACAATGGCTGATTCTGCATATTACTCCAAGTAAACCTACGACCTTTCAATGGTATCTCAAATAAAGATTGGTCACTGATTAAAGAGTTGAAACAATGCATATCCACATAATTTCCCCCTGCTTGATTTCTATTATCCGAAGACCGAATGAGATTGAAGTCCCCCAAGAAAATCCACAAACTATTGACTGGAATATCAAGACTAGAAAACCAGTCCAGAAAAAGTTGCCTTTCAGGTTCTTTACAGGGACCATAAATATTTTTAAGTGTCCAAGAATGATTAAGATGGACATAGGAGAACTGTATTGATAGAGTAAAACGTTCTTTGTGCAACAATTGTCCAGAAAACACTGCACTGTTCCATAACACCACCAGATGCTCCAATAGAAGGCACAAAGTCAAATTTATCAAAACGCCTTGGGCTAATTTTACAAAGGAAAGAGTGATAAAAGGACTCTCTCTTTGTTTCCTATAAACACACTATAGCACAACCCGACTCATCAATTTTATTTTCCAGAGCTAACCATTTGGCCTTCCCATTTACCCCTCTAATATTCCAAGACAACATAATACATAATTTAGATGACATTGCAGATAACAAAAGAGCAAGAAAATTTAATGTCCCATGGACTTACAAACCAAATAAAGACTCACATAACTGATAAGGGGAAATCAGTTCGATAAAACCAAATAGCCTCCTGATAAACAACAACTTTATTTAGTTTGAACCTAGTCATTACTGAGAACCAGAGGGCCTAGCACCATCATCCTGAATTAGCGACAGCAACATACTCAGGGACAACTCCTCAGCTGGAATACCACAGATACGCACCCCAATGTCCTGCAAAACTAACACCGGCATCTCAACTAGAATCTCTTCAGCTTGTTGTACCTCTGAAACCTCTGAAACACCAGGGATATTACGAGTCTTGACCCGAGATTTCTTCTTTGGGGTATTGAGTAGGTGACTCTACTCTTAGGGCGCTGACTGTGCCTGACTGGCTGCTTTTCAGCATCTGCAGGAGATTCACGATGATGCTTGCAGGAGGCGACAACTCCCTCAATGCACTCCACCTCCATCTGTCATTCCACACTCTACATTTGCATGCCATCTAATACTTACACTACTGGATTGGTGGCGTTGTGACAGGGACCAGGGCCAAACTTTAATCAAAACAGCTCGAACATACTTAAACTGCTGATACAGAAGGTTCTGAAGCACCTCAACCATATGAGGAGACAAAAAAAAACCATAACACTAGTGCCCAACAGAGTAATATATGTCTCAAACTCCAACTCTTAAGTGTTAAACACAACATCAGACAAGTCATCTATCACATTGTTCATTGGGGTTGTTCCATCTTCAGGATTCACACCCTGCTCGATGGGAATGTTAAACAAACGCTGTGAAACCCCCACCGGGAACAGAATTTGGTCATCTTCAGGAAGCTGCAAGTTATTGTGCAGATTGAGGAACTACTGTTGCAATTGCTCCTCCTCCTCCTGTGGCTACTGCATGTTTCCATTCCATTGATGAATGACAGGAACAATCAAACCTTTGAAAGGGTGGGGGTCAACATTGGCTGGTGGTGGTGGTTCTTCCATGTTTACTTCCATTTGCGGAGCAGCACCTGCCACGGCTTGTGCCCCCAAACCCCTAAGCAGATAAGTGGGAACTGTCCAAGAATTATTAGCCCCTCCAATCTAACGCACAACCAGACTACGAGGCACAAGAGTTTCATCCATCTACCAGACTCTAGCAAGCACTCTTGAAAGATCTCCATTGGGATCATGCCACAAAATTAGTCTCTGATGTCTACGCCCTTCTATTCTTGTAGATAGTTGTTGGACCTGCAAGTGCAGAGGTTTGTAGAACAGCAGCAGGTTTTCCTTAAGTGGATTACCCAAGGTTTATCAGACTCAAGGAGGAAGTGGTCAAAGTTATCCCTCTCAAGCAACCCTGCAATCAAGATACAAGAAGTCTCTTGTGTCTCCAACACACCCAATACACTTGTCAGGTGTATAGGTGCGGTGACCCAGCATACCACTTCATGATGTAGTACACTAGTCATTGACATAACACCAATGAAACACCGTTCACTAGTATTACATCCCTCATACTGGTACAACAGAAAAACAGCAAGTCCAAGACATGACTATAGGTTACAACTCAACTCTTTACACAAGATCCAGAGAACACTCTAGGTTAAAGAGAGAGAAATAAACTTCTTACAAAGAAGAATCAGAAATAAATAACTCAAAAATTATCATACTAATCAGACTAGTATCTGAATTAATGGTCTGGTATTGCTGCTATTGCAATAAACTACAGAATTAGGTTCTATGGCTAGAAATTATACTCCTATCTGCTCAGCAACTTCGTCCTCACTTGAGTTGATGTATATGTTGACTTTCTTGACTTCATTGAAGACTCGAGCTGTTGATGAAGACTTTTTCGAGTACAAGTTGATGTAGATGTCGTTTGTATTGGCTTCAAAATGTAGCAAGGGTTAAGAAGATACGTTGAGTACGAGCGTACTCAGCAAGTTCACTAGAAAAGGAGTGTTTGATGCACTATAACTACAGCCACAGACCGTAGGTTGTAGGCAATGCAAGTTTTTGTAAACATTTCTTCAAGGTTGCTTTTATTCTGAAAAGCTATGTCCATCAGCCTTCACGGGTTTACCAGAACTTTCGTGGAGTTCCTTTCCCGCCGCGTTCGCAGCTCCTTCCCGGAACAGGGAGTAACAAGTTATAGTTCTTACACTCTACAGAGGTGCGTTACTTTACCCATGAGAGATCTTAGCTTTGTTGCACATCCGAGCGGCCAACCTGTTCATACTTCCTTGGTATGAGGCCCAGACTAAGATCCAAGCCAATCACTGCCCTCTCCGCGACCCCATATGTCTGCACGATCCTTCGGGGCCGGCTCACCTCCGTTAAGCCCCCTTTCGGGAAGGCTAAAACCCTGATGAGTTCCCGAAGACTCTATGACCTGGTGATGCTCTGGCAAGTGCCATATTAAATGGACTATACCACTAAAAACCATTCATAGATAATCTAGACACCAAAAGTGTGGGGCATAAGGGTGCCCACCCATATGTTGGATCTGCACAAGGAATCCCAACGTCACGTTAAGGTCGTCTTGCCTCCATACAAAGGGAAAAGGATACAACTGACTTCTCCGTCCCATTCCAAATCTCATGGTTAACGCGTTATATACGGCGCAAGAATCACTGGCGACATTGGTTGTTAAGTCCTAGATAATATGTTCCGTTACCACCGGAACTTTTATAGTAGGTTATTACCTCATGGTAAATAACATATAATCATTTATTATGAAAATAGTGTTTTCTGACCTTTTCAAATGCAGGTGATGACAACACTAGATTTGATAAATACTTTACAGAAAATAATCAAAGGTCCTTTGCTAGTGTGAACTTGCCTTTTGTGATTGCAAGATTATGCACTCATAGTCTTCAAGACAATATAAGATCCAATATCTGAAATCAGCATCATTGATCTGGTAAGGACTAATGTTTAAAGAAGCAAGATGCTTTTATGCATAAGTAATTTAATGAAATTGATAAACGTGAATCACGGGGATAACGTTGTTCTAGGGTTTGGATACTGGAAATGATTTATTTAGAATGTGTTATACTTTTAGAAAAGTTTCACACTTGTGTGTCTTGTTAAGGCTGGTGAGTGTGTGTGAAACAACATGTGTTTATAATATCATACAACAATAAGATACACAAATGTGGAAGGCTATACAAGAGACTACTTATATAAGAGTTGTTGTTTGAAGTATCAAAAAGAATAACATCTGAAGAAAAGATTTCTTTTCTAAGGTCTAAACAATCTTTATGGTTAATAGAATGTGGTTGATGTTGTTTGAGCTTGCTTGAATAGTTTGGATTTGAGATGCGTTAGGTCTTAGTTAAAATAGACCAAAGTTAACTGTAAAACAAATAATAAAGTCTTTAGCATTATATTTGAAGTCTTGTAGACTAAACTTGACTTAAAAAAACATAGATGAACTTAGGGTGTAATGCTTATGATATTTGTATCTTGTTCACTTTATAAGGTTTCTTAAAGTTACTTAAGAATAGTATTACTTCTATTTGAGTAGTGGTTTCTTAATTTTATAATGGAATAGAAGCTTTTATCTCCTTATAAAGGTGTGGTTATGATTTGTATCTAAGGAATAATATTACTTAACTACTTATGAATTCATTATAGTGTTTTGGAATGTTGAAAAACTTGTGGTTAAAGTAAAGGAATAGGTTTTATTTCACTACAAATTATTCTTGAAGATTTTATATTTTATAAGGATTCTTTTTAGAAAATATTCTACACTTATGGTGGAATGATAATACAATAAAATTGTATTCAAAATGTGTTGAAGCATTTTGATTTCATATAATCAATATTTAAGACTAATACTATTTATTAGACTCAATTGGCTAATTTTTAGAAGTATTAGCAAATTTTATTTACACTTATATGAATTTACCAACTAAGGAAATAGGTTTACATCCAAGTTATTAAAGTATTAAGTTTTCATTTACTTCAATAGTGGAATATTATATTTTTAACATGTAGATATTATTTTTTGTGATCATTTTGGTATATTATATGTATTTTTATCAATTTTTAATAATAAGATATGATTTTTATTACTATATAAATACTTAAGAAATAATAAATATTTAATTAGGTGAAATAATAATGCATGATCATAGTTTTAAATTATAGTTCTTATATTTCTAAGATTTTTGGTATTTTATTTACATTTTTAACATTTACCAATATTAAAACATGAATTATCAGAGTCTTATTACTTATAAATCTTTATTAAATAATTATTATTTAAATAACTATCATGATAATGTTTGATAATAGTTTTAAGTTGTATATTTTATTTTTCTAAACATTTTCATATATTACACATATTTTTCTGAATTATAAAACAAAAGTTATTGATTTAACAAGCTTTAATGATTTTATTTTTTTCTAGAATATTTAGATTTGGGTTTATATCATTTATTTATTTCCTAACAGGAAATACTTTTTATACCGAGCTAAACCTGGACACAGTCACTGACTGGTGGGCCACATGCCATATGGCATGCCCAGCTTGATTAATGTTTTTGTTACTGGAGTTGTTCCTACTCACAAACAATGACAGATGGGCTAGGGGCCACGTCACACGCCACACTAGCAAAGGAATGGTCAAACTAGCTGACGTGGCTGGGATCTGACGTAGGCGTGACGTCACGCTGACATCACACGAGATGATCCTCACTGGTTGAGGATCGATCGATCGATCGATTGAGCTTGTGCGCGTGATTGTGGAGGGTTGTGTTAGATTAAGGAGGTTGAGGCGAGCCTAATAGTGGTGGCACTACCCACTTTTGGTCACCGGAGCTACTCCGACGACCATCTACTACGGCGGCCGACGGTGGTGCGCGGTGCAATGATGATTTACGGCGAGATAAAATGATTGGAGGGCATGGGGAGATGCGTACACACACCCTGGTGATATGTTGGAAACGTATCTATAATTTTTGATGCTCCATGCTTGTTTAGTATCTACTTTGCTTTACTTGTCTACACTTTGACGTGTTTTTTACATGTTTTCTGGTACTAACCTATTAACAAGTTGCAACAGATGCGGATGCATTTTACGCTATTTTTGGTTTCAGAAAAGTTAGTAAAGAAATATTCTCCGAATTGGGACGAAGGACAAAGTCAATAACTTTCCGTGGGGAACAAGAAGTCCAGAGGAGAGATGAGGAGGCCGGCCAGGGGGGCAGACCCACCCTAGGTGCGGGTGGGCCCTACCCCGCGCCTGGGTAGGGTTTGCCTACCCTGGCGGCCGCCTCGGTCTCCCCCTTCGCCTATAAGAAGCCCCTGATGCAGAAACTCTCAGTACCCGATCAATATTTCACGAAACCGTCTGTAGCCGCCGCCACCATCATCCCTAGATCGGGGGGATCTGAAGCTCTTCCCGGCACCCTGTCGGAGGGGAGATCATCCCGGAGGCCTTCTCTCCGGTATGATTTGTGAGTAGTTCCACCTTGGACTATGGGTCCATGTAGTAGCTAGATGGTTGTATCTCCTCCTTTGTGCTTTCATGTATAGATCCTGTGAGCTCCGTTCATGATCAAGATCTAATCTATTTGTAATCATGCATGTTGTGTTTACGTGGATCTGATGGATATTGAGATTATTATGTTAGTTTGATTAATGGTACTATCTTTATGATTCTATCATGTCTGTGGTGTTTGTGATCTTGCATGCTCTCTGTTTCTAGTGGTTATCTTGGCCAGGTAGTTGCTAGTGACTCCAAGAGGGAGTATTTATGCTCGATAGTGGGTTCATGCCTCTAGTTTCCAAGGGAAGTGACAATAAGCTCTTCGATTGTAGATGTGATGTTGCTAGGGAGAAAACAACGGTCTCTTGTTTATGGAACATGTGGACTGTTTACCTTACACACTTTGCTTAAAGCAGTTGTCTGTTGCTTGCAACATAATACTGGAGGGGGTTCGGATGATAACCTGAAGGTGGACTTCTAGTCATAGATGCAGTTGGATTACGGTCTATGTATAATGTTGTATTGCCCAATCAACCTCATAGGATCTTTCTGGCTAGTAATTGCATTGTTATGCCTTGCTCAGTTCCTGTCAATTGCCTCGCTGTAATTTGTTTACCCTTCATGCCATGTTGTTTATCTAAGGAGAGCACCTCTAGTGAACTATGGACCCCGGTCCAATATTTACCATTGATACATCTTCCACTGTTACTTGTTTACTTGCTGCAAACCATTACCTTCCACACCATATGTTTAATCCTTTGTTATAGCAAACCGGTGAGCTTGACAACCTCACTGATTCGTTGGGACAAAGTCTTGAGTTTGTGTTGTGCAGGTCTTCACGTTGTTTACAACACCTGTGTGATGTTTCCTTCATCCTTCTGGTTCGATAACCTTGGTTTCTACTGAGGGAAATCTTGCTGCTGTACTCTTCATACCTTGATCTTGGGGTTTCCAACGAAGCACTCTTACTCCCTGTTGAGTGTAGCATCAAGTAATTTCTGGCGTCGTTGCCGAGGACCGAATAAAGAACAACTTCAACCTTTTCCTCCCCGTCAAGCACATCATCAAGTAATTTCTGGCACCGTTGCCGGGGAGGCTAAGGACGTCTTCACTAGGGGAGTCCTTCACTTCCTTTCTCTTTACTTTGTTTTTAATTTTCTTTGTTTCTTTTGCTTGGTTTTGTTTGCCTCTTTACGGAAACCCCAAAAAAATAGTCTAGCTTTGTTTGCTTTCCTTATTCAAAAACACAAAAAAAATTAGTTCCTGCTCTAGTTGCCACCCTGTTCTAGCTCACCATGTTGCTCCCCAAGTTAACCCAGAAAAACCTTGCAATAGGTAGTGGCTCCATAATTGGGAAAGACAATATTGAAGAATTCTTTAACTATGTTAGCAAGCATGAGGATATTGAGGATAAATATATAGCTGAACTTGCTCCTAATTATGAGATTGCTGCAGCTTCTTTAGTTCATATGTTGAAGGCTAGGTTTGTTAGCCTTAACCCCTTTATACAATTCTTATTCCTAAAACTAAAAGAAGAGAAGAATGTTGAAAAAAGGGAATTCATCCTTGAAACTTTATCAAAAGAATTCCATGATGTTGCTAGGGAGGCCAAAAAGTTTTTTGAACGTTTCAATATGCTAGGTTCAAGTGTAGATGTTGTGGGTATTTCTGATAAAACTAAGCCTAGAGAGGAATTCAATATACCCATACCCTATAAGCTTGTTGGAATGTATGAAGCCTTTGAAAATAACTTCGATTGGATTGCCCCTGAAAATCTTTTTGAAGAAGGTAGTAGACCAAAGAGAGATGAGAAAGGATCCTCCAAACCCATTTGGATGAGATACCTTTCATAGTTGAAGATTTTGCAAGTATGCATGTTAATTCTTCTTCATTTGAAAATACTTGATTCTTCTTGCTTCCTGTGCCTAACTTAAAGGCGTTAAAGAAAAGTACTTGTTGGGAGATAACCCAAGAGTTTCCTTGAGTCTTAGAAGTTATTACTACTATAATGACCTCTCCTTATACTTTTTGTTTGCTTTTTGTGCCAAGAATGACCTCTAATGAGAGGGAAGTAAGATTTGGGGAGTTGCTGTCCTGAAACAGATTTCTGTCCTCCACCAAAAAAAATAACGAGGAGGCTCTGTAACTCGGATTGAGCTCAAAATTTATGAATAAATCCCCCAGTATGTTGGATACTTTCATTAGTTCAACACGTTTTGATTTGAGCAAGAGAAGATGTTCGAAACAATTCGTTTCTACATGCTGGTCTGTTTTGACAGATTTATGCCATTATTTGCATTTGCTTCTTATTGATTCCTTTTTGAGCTCTCTTCAGGTAAATTGAGTTTCTTTGAAGGAATTACTTCAGTAGCTTGTGTTTTTAGTGAAAAGCCTTGCTATTCCAAAGCTTTGCTAGTGGTCTAATATCTTTTGAATAAGCTAATGTTGCTAATGAAGATTGTATGGAGTTTTGTATGAAGGAAAAATTTCAAGTGTAGAGAGAGAATGATGTAATGAGATGAAGAATGGACAAAAGCTCAAGCTTGGGGATGCCACCATGGTGTCACCCCAAGAAATATCCAAGAGGTACAAGCGTCAAAGCTTGGGGATGCCCAAGGCATCCCCTTCTTCATCAATAAAAAGCTCAGGTATGTCTAGACACTTCACTTTTATTGTTTCATGCATAGTTGTGTTGTTCTTGGAGCGTCTTAGTTTTCATTTGCTTTGCTTAGTTTGTTTAGTTTGCTTTAGTAGTTTGGACCCCCGTTCTCGCTGTGTTGTTTTGCAAATAAGTTTGCTTGGTGTTTGGAAAGGAGTAGTAAGTTCTTGCTTGAAGTGCAAGAGGAGCTTGCATTGACTGTGACTTAGACTTTAGAATGACATGCTAGGTGTTGTCTTAGCATTATGCTTAGTGATTATTGCTGTAGCATGTCTTGTTCCAAACAATTGGGATTGCTTAGTGTTCCTTGAAGAAATTATGCGTTGTTTTAGCATGCAAAAGCATAGTATTGTGGTATTCTCCATTGACGTTTTGCTTGGGTTGACTTGGCACATGCTCACACCATGTTATGACTATGAAAAGTCACCATTAGCCTCTATGATCATTTAGTCCTTGACTTGTAGTACCACTCTTCGCTTTGATTAGTTTGCTTTGTTGCATTGCATAATTTTGGCCATTATTGCTCTCTTAGTTGGTTGCTCCTAGTCTTTTGCTATCCTCCACTTGTATGAGTAAGTTCTACTCAAACTTCCAACTCCCAAGAAACCAAGTTATTCCAAAATGTCCACTATAAACTCCTATGCATGGTGTGTTACACCATTCCAAGTATATTCTTGTTTTCAACTATCTTCCAATTAAAAACTATTTTGTTATGTGAAAACTTAGTGATTAAAGCCCTCACGAACTTGATGGCACATTTTATTCTTTGCCCTTAATAAAATTGAACCATTGAGGCAACTTTGTTGTATATGCTTGCACTTATAAGTTGGGATCAGCAGAATCGTGCTGTCACAGGGAACGTTTTGAACATTGCACTTGTACTTTTTGTACTCCGTTGATATCATGCTCTTTTGTCTATGGATGTTAGCAGTGTGAAATGAAGTGGGAACTTGTAAGTCCAAGGAGTTTGTATTCTGTGTTAGAGAAACGTCTGGGCCGCTAGCCTAAGCCATGCCTAATCATGGTGGAAACTTGCAGCATCACCATAGTGACATATATGAAGCATTCTTCTTAAAAAAGACACGTTGAGAAAAGAGGAAAGAGAGAAAAAAAGCACCATATTTCCATGGTACATAAGAAGAATTGTTGAGATGCTCATTGTCTGCTTGCCTTGTCATTTTGGTTATGGGAAAGCTCCTGTACCATGTGCAAGGGGTACCCCGTTGGCGGTTCTCAATGATATGCAAATACTTACAGTGACAAGATCTTGCCTGGGCCCTAAGTTGAGTATCCATGAGGTGTATCCCTCATATTCAAGGGACTTGAGATTGCCAACTTATACTTTGTCAAGCATATACTCCAGCTTTGCCACTTTAACCTTAACCACTTCAAGATGCTTATGATAGGGGCAATGAGGGCTGAAAGCTAACTAGTACCATAATTTTTGAAAGCTCTTTTTGAAACTTGTAATCCCTGCTTCCTTTACAAAAAGGCCTTTCTTCCATCATTATTTGAGTCTCCACCTTCTACCTTTAGGCACCATTAAGAGAGCATAGTTGTCATTCTGTGTGCAGTGTTCCAAAGCTTATTAATTGATGCATATTGTGTTATTACTTCTTCATGTGCTATCTGTTTCTAGTCACCCTTGTGAACTTTGTAGGTGTCCTATGCATCTATATTGCTACTCTATGAGGGACAAGTTGATTGCCACTATGTTATGCTTTCTGCATGTGAAACAAACAAACGTTTTTCAATGCATATTATTCATGATCTTTGTTTATAGATTGCCATGTTGCATGCGTAATTACTATGTCCTATTGTTAGAACTCCATCTTTCATGCACATGTTTAGAGTTCTTTGATCCCAACTTTCAATGTTTGCAAATGTTTGGATCTTTATTGTGAGGGTGCATGTCACCTTAAAAATTATTCTTTTTATCACTTACCTACTCGAGGACGAGCAGGAGTTAAGCTTGGGGATGCTGATACGTTGGAAACGTATCTATAATTTTTGATGCTCCATGCTTGTTTAGTATCTACTTTGCTTTACTTGTCTACACTTTGAGGTGATTTTTACATGTTTTCTAGTACTAACCTATTAACAAGTTGCAACAGTGCCAGATGCCTGTTTTCTGCTGTTTTTGGTTTCATAAAAGTTAGTAAAGAAATATTCTCGGAATTGGACGGGACGAAGGACAAAGTCAATAACTTTTCGTGGGGAACAAGAAGTCCAGAGGAGGCGGAGGCGGCCGGGGGCGGACCCACCCTAGGCGCAGGTGGGCCCTACCCCGCGCCTAGGTAGGGTTTGCTTGCCCTGGCGGCCGCCTCGGTCTCCCCCTTCGCCTATAAGAAGCCCCCGATGCATAAACTCTCAGTACCCGATCAATATTCCACGAAACCGTCTGTAGCCGCCGCCACCATCGTCCCTAGATCGGGGGGATATGAAGCTCTTCCCGGCACCCTGACGGAGGAGAGATCGTCTCAGAGGCCTTCTCTCCGATATGATTTGTGAGTAGTTCCACCTTGGACTATGGGTCCATGTAGTAGCTAGATGGTTGTATCTCCTCCTTTGTGCTTTCATGTATAGATCTTGTGAGCTCCGTTCATGATCAAGATCTAATCTATTTGTAATCATGCATGTTATGTTTGCGGGGATCCGATGGATATTGAGATTATTATGTTAGTTTTATTAATGGTTCTATCTTTATGATTCTATCATGTCTGTGTTGTTTGTGATCTTGCATGCTCTCCGTTGCTAGTGGTTATCTTGGCCAAGTAGTTGCTAGTGACTCCAAGAGGGAGTATTTGTAACATCCCAGCATTAGAGCTTAGAAATAAGCTGAACCCAGGTGTGTGCATTGCATTCATGCATAGAAAATACGAATAATTTTCGCGCTTTTAAAACATAACTGGTTAAATTGAATGAATCTTCTCTTAACTTGATGGAATAAGAAGTAGATCATCAAGTTGGCTGCAATAAGTTTCAATAAGACCTTTGTTAAAACCTTATTTTGGGTAAGGTAGATTTGATCTAAGGGTAGATCAAATGTACTAAAAGATTAAACCTTAATACATTGTGAATTATACTTGATCCTTAGGTGATCATATTATAGTATTCATTATAATCACTCATGAGTACCAAGTTAGAGGATATAACACCAAATATGAGTTTAACAACTATATCTTAATCCCATCTGCATGTACCCTGAGTATCATGGTAATATCTAACCCTACTTCTGAAATAAGATTGGGTAGGAAAGAAACTGAGTTTAGATCATGCACCCTATGTCTTTCTTTCCATATCAATCCTTATCATCTTTGTTGAGTTATATTTCCATGTCCGTTATTCATCATTGTTGAAGGATCAACTATTGATTCACCAGATCTCAATCTATCAACTCTTGACCATATTATTGCATTTACTTAAGGCCTAACTAAATAAGAAAGAATAGGTAAATGGTAATGCTAGTTTTAGGTATCATCTATATGGTGGGAGTGATTGGGGAAAATCAAATCAATATGGTAACAAAGAAGATTACAAAGATGGATTTTGAAGATTGATCCCAAGGAGTAATCCTATTGGATTAAGTAGGCATAGTAAATGAATAACATCTCTTAATCCAATAGAAATACTAAGAAGATAATTTCAATACAACTACAAGGTTGTATTGATAATGGCCTTGATTAGCCAACTGGAAACCTAAGCCATAATGATCAAAGGATTCTAATGATCATGCTTTTGTCACCAAGATTGAATATGCTTATATCCTGTATAAGGGACATTGGTGGGTAGAACATGATTAAACCCTAGTCTAGATAATTATCCTAGATTAGCCATGACAATTCACACTAACATAATGTGGGGTTAGAGTATGGGATACTGGAGTTAAGTAGAGACAATATAGTATGATCAAGATAATTCTAGAGTAACATTGGATTAGAGAAATAGTAGTTTCCTCTTGGGAAATACTCACACTTGAGGTGAAGTAAAGCTTGATATATACAACTACTGGAGTAATGTTGGTAATGGATGATGAAGGAAGATTATGAAAGCTTCTGTGTCAAGCTCATTAGAATTATAAATGGAATTAGAAGAATAAAAGGTGGATAAAAATATCCTTATGAGGCAAAGTTCATCATGTTAGCACATGATGATGGATATGAAGAAGTAGTATATCTAGGAAAGGAATTCCTTAATACGAAGTCTAGAGTTATGAATTATGGAAGATAATAGTTCTTGGTAAACAATCAACTCTAAATCTTAAAACCAAGTATAATATCCATTTCATATTAATAATTTTCCATCTTATAACTATATCACTTGATAGGAACATTCCATAAAAGAAATCCCATAAGCACATCTATGTTTATTCCAATTATCATAATTATCTGTGCTTAGGAGTATCTTTATCAATTCTTTGCCATAAAACATTCTAGATATAACTTTCTAGTACTAAACGTGATGCCATCAAATATCCCAAACAGAAAAAAATATGTTTAGCTATTGAATCTTTAACCACATCCATAAAGGAGTCTAAATATATTAAAGACCCTAAACCTTAGGGTAGATATGCTTAATACAAAACCTTAAACCTCTTTGTTTATTACAATAGAATATATACATTGTCATTTTCCAAATCAATGGGAGTAGTAATAACTATATCAATGTCTTTTATATTCCATGCATCAAATAATGGTATAAGATCATTACACATATAAAAGTTTCTATTCAAACTATGATCCAACTGGAATTAAGTTTATAAATAAATAAGAATATATTATTTAGAAATTCATAACTAAAGGAGGAAAATAAAATAATAAGAAAAGCTTTTACAAAATATTAAAAAGGGGTTCATATATTGAGAAAATAAAAGCAATACAACAAGATTATATATAATAAAAATTCACAAATAATACTAACTATGTTTTAGTATTATTGAAATTGTCCAGCAAAGAAATCCTACAAAGAAAAGTTCAAAATATAATTCAAATTCAAATCTAAAAAGGAAAACAGAAAATAGAAAAGAGTAAATCAAATAAAAAACCAAACACGGCGCAACCATGTCTTACACGACACCTGTGTGCAGCCCACTTGACCCGCGACCAGCGGCTCGTCTGCTTGACCTTCTACTTATCGTCGTCTTCCTCGCCGGCGGAAGCAGCTGCGTGGCGTTGCAGCGGTCATCGATCTCCGACGTGTTACGATGTGCGCCGCCGTCAGTGAGGAGGGGGATAAGAACGCCCGCGAGCTCCTCTATCCATTCGTACTCGAATCACTCTCTCTCTCTCTCGTGCTCTCTCTAAAATTTCCCCAACCATGCCAAAACCCTAACTCGCCAGAGTTGCTCGTTGTCGTTGTTCAAGACCACCCCAAGGCCAACTGAAGGTTCCACTAGCACCGCCATGGTGGACTTCGTCTGCTAGGAGGAGGAATCGAGCTGGGAAGCCTGAAACCATGTGAATCGAGCTCGTCTGTCCGCCGTTCGCCGTTGACCATGGCGACGTCGTCTGAGCTCGCCTCCCCTTGTCGTTGCCACTACAAGCTTCCTGGTGAGCTTCCGCTTCTGCTCGTTCTCTCTGATTTGATCCTAGTCATCTGTAGCGCCTTGTACGCATGCACCCGAGTAGGTCACCGTCGGAGCTCGTCGGAGCTAGTGCTCCGGTGACCATTCCGGGGTGGCGCAACCATAGTTCGACTCGCCGTTGCACCCTCTCTCTCCAACGCACCAGACCACGCGTGCTATATCACCGTAGATCATCGTCAGCGACCTTGATCTGGTGGTGGAGGTTGCGCTGATGTCAGCGTGACGACGTGCTGGGGTCAGCCTGGACCCAGTTCCCTGTTTGACCAGTCTTTTCTCACGTGGATGATGACATGGCCTAGGGCCCATATGTCATTGACTGGGGGTAAAGACTGGGTCAGTAACTAATGCATTTCTTTCATCTGAGAGATGAGATGGACCATGGCCCACGGGTCAGTGAGTGAGGCTAGCTCTAGGTGTGGTGTAAAAAGTATTTTCTGTTAATAAATAAATAAAATGTTATAATTTAATTATTAATATTCCAAAAATCAAATAAATGATTAAACCTTGTTTAATTAATAACTTTTGATTTACAATTCAGAAAAATATGTATAATATATGAAAAATTGTAGAAAAATAACATTTACACCTTAAACTTGTTATCAAATATTATCATGTTGACTATTTAAATAAATATTATTTAATAAAGGTTTTATAAGTAATAAAACTTTGATAATTCATATTTTAATAATGGTAAATGTTTAAAATATAAATAGAATACCAAAAAACTTAGAAAAATAAGAACTATACTTTAAAACTATAATCATGTATTATTATTTCACTTAAGTAAATATTTATTATTTATTAAGTAATTATAAGTAATAAGAATTGTAAAAATCATATCTTATTATTTATAAATCACAAAAATAAATATAATATACCAAAATGATCACAAAAATAACAATTACATATTAAAAATATAATGTTCCACTTTTGAGTTAAAATAAAAATTCAAATACTTCTATAACTCAAATTTAAACTTATTCACTTAATTAATAATGCATACAAGGAAAAATAAAATCTATTAATAGTTCTAAAATAAATAAATTAAGTTTAATAAATAGTATTAGTATTAAATATTAATAAAATGAAGCCTTAATGGTTTAAAACACTATAAATATCTTTTTACTAAAATATCTTCAACCTTAAATGAAGATTTTATTCTTAAAAGATTTCCATTTGTAATAAAAACCTTAAAGAACAACTTATGAATACACCAAACCTTTTCTATCTATATTAACCACCAAATTACAAAAACTACCACAACATTATAGGAAGTTCAAAAGTAGTTAAGTGAAAATATATCTTGGTATATAAACTATACTCACTCATCTATAAAAGATAAATGATATTACTCCATTATAGAATCAAGAAACTATTACCCCAAATAAAAGGATAACCATTCTTAAGTAACTTAAAGGAAACATTTCAGATACACAAGATACAAATGTATAAGTAGTATACTTTCACTATATTTTAAAGTTAACTTTAGTCTCCAAGAATCTAAATATAATACAGTACACATTACTATATGTTTTATAGTTAACTTTGGTCTGAAGTAGTTAAGCTATAAAGCAACTCAAGCCAAACCATTTGAGCAAACAAATAACATCAACCACCACTAACTAACCACAAAGTTGTTTAGACCTTAGAAGAGAAACCTTTTCTTCGAAGGTTATTCTTTTTGCCACTTCAAATATAAACTCTTATATAAGAAATTTTGACTAGTATTTCATAAGTATATATTTTTTTGTTGCTACATATGTGTTGCTCACAACCATTCATAAGCTCTAATAAAAGCTAAAATGTGAAACCTATCCAAAAGGACCACAATTTCCAAAGTAACCATTTCCGGAATACAAACCCTAGGACAACGTTATCCCCGAGATTTGCTTTTAGAACATGCATCACATTACTTATGCATAAAAGCATATTGCTGCTTTAAACATTAGTACTTACCGGACCAATGATGCTGATTCCAGATTTTGGGTCTTATATTAACTCGAAGACCGTGAGTGCATAATCTTGCAATCACAAAAGGCAAGTTCACACTTGCTCATGTCCTTTGTTTATTTTCTGTAAAGTATTTTACAAATCCAGTGTTGTTATCACCTGCATTTGAAAAAGAACTTAAAACACTATTTTTGATAATAAGGTGGACTATTGGTTACTGATCCAGGGTGATCAGCTGATCTATTAAATCTGACAGTTGGAATACCACTATTCAGAACTATATCACCTAGGACTTAACAACCAATGTCGCTAGTGATTCTTCTTGTAGTATATTCTGGCGTTGACCATGAGATTTGGAATGGGACAGAGAAGTCAGCTGTATCTTCTTCCTCTCGCATGAAGTCGGATGTGCAGGTCGTGGCTGTTATCCTCGTAGCGTGCATATTAATTGGTAATTCGTAGAGGATATGTAGCATATGGGTGGGAACCCTCATTGTCCCATGATAGTTCTGGCATCTAACGGTTTGTACAAACCATTGTCGTAATTCATTATGTGGGCATGGTGTACACCAAGGAGGCATGCGAGGTCATGAAGGCGATGATTGGCTTGGATCAACGGGCCCACATCATGGAATTGTGGGCGGAATAAGCTACCGGTTGTGCAACAAAGAGTTGATCTCTCATGGGTAAAATGCACCTCTGCAGTGTAAGAACTGTAACTTGTTACTCCTGTTAGGAAGGAGGCTGCGAACGGCGGAAATGAACTCCATGAAAGTTCTGGTAAACCCGCGAAGGCTGACGGACATAGATTTTCAGAATAACAGCAACCTTTGAAGAAATGTTTATGAAAACTTGCATTGCCTACGACCTACAGTCTGTGGTTGTAGTTAGTGCATCAAACACTCCTTTTATAGTGAATTTGCTGAGTACGCTCGTACTCAAAGTATCATCTTAACCCTTGCTAGATTCTGAAGCCATTAAGACGATGTCTACACCAAGTTGTGCTCCAGGAATCATCAAAAGCTAAAGCTCTTCAATGAAGTCAACTTATACATCAACTCAAGTGAAGACGAAGTTACTAATTACATTGTAATATAATCTCTAGCCAAAGAACCTATTTCTGTAGTGCGTTGCAATAGCAGCAATGTCAACCTCTTAGCCAGAATACTAGACTTAATAGTATACTACTCTTGTGTTGTTTATCTTTGATTCTTCTCAGTAAGAAGTTCTTTCTCTCTCTTTAACCTAGAGTGTTCTCTGGATCCTATGTAAAAGGGTGAGTTGTAACCTTTAGCCATGTATTGGACCCGCTGTGTTTCTGTTGTGCCATTCTGAGGGATGTAATACTAGTGAACGGTGTTTCATTGGTGTTATGTCAACGACTATAGTATACTACATCATGCAGTGGTATGCTGGGTCACCGCAGTATTTATGCTCGATAGTGGGTTCATGCCTCTAGTTTCTAAGGGAAGTGACAATAATCTCTTCGGTTGTAGATGTGCTGTTTCTACTAGGGAGAAAACAACGGTCTCTTGTTCATGGAACATGTGGATTGTTTACCTTACACACTTTGCTTAAAGCAGTTGTCTGTTGCTTGCAACTTAATACTAGAGGGGGGTCGGCCGACAACCTGAAGGTGGACTTATAGTCATAAATGCAGTTGGATTACGGTCTATGTATAATGTTGTATTTCCCAATCAACCTCATAGGATCTTTCTAGCTAGTAATTGCATTGTTATGCCTTGCTCAGTTCCTGTCAATTGCCTCGCTGTAATTTGTTTACCCTTCATGCCATGTTGTTTATCTAAGGAGAGCACCTCTAGTGAACTATGGACCCCGGTCCAATATTTACCATTGATACATCTTCCACTGTTACTTGTTTACTTGCTGCAAACGATTACCTTCCACACCATATGTTTAATCCTTTGTTACAACAAAACCGGTGAGCTTGACAACCTCACTGATTCGTTGGGACAAAGTCTTGAGTTTGTGTTGTGTAGGTCTCCACGTTGTTTCCAACACCTGTGTGACGTTTCCTTCCTCCTTCTGGTTTGATAACCTTGGTTTCTACTGAGGGGAATCTTGTTGTTGTACTCTTCATACCTTGCTCTTGGGGTTTCCAACGAAGCACTCTTCCTCCATGTTGAGTGTAGCATCACCTGGTTGTAGTAGCAATGTCGGTGAGGACAAAGGTGGTCGGAGGCGAGCTCTCCGACATGAATTCAGACAAACACCGACGAAACAAGATGATGAAATTCGCCCCAATCCGTGCTCCTCTTGACCTAATGTAAGGTTCCCAACCTTTAATAAGGTAGAGATCCCTGTGTTTACAATGCTAGTCCCTGGATCAATAGCTAGCATCCACAGTTAAGATATAATATCAAGAAACAAAGGTCATAATACAACTTTATAACCAGGAATAACATAATTTTATTACATCTTACATAGCTCATTTGGCTATTATGTTACATTGCAGCAGAATATCTATAAGCATGGGGTCCTTCATCTTCAAAGTGCATGACGAACATGTTGGTTGTAGACTTTGTAATCCTAATCAACACACTTCACTAAATCAAACAAACCTGCAACATAACAAGTTATAGCCACAAGGGTCAATACATTTGAATTGTATTGGCAAGTGATACTATGGTAGTATAGTGGAGTCTATCATCTATATGCGTTTGGCAAAGTGGAGTTGAGGCTTGCATTGCTCAAAAATAGATTTTTCCTTATCCTTTGAAAACACTAAGTTTTTGCTTTGACAAAATCTTTTTCCCAAGACATCTCCCAATCAAAGATTGAAGATCCTTTAACCCTTGTTCAACCACAAGTTTTTAACTTAGAAATTTGGATGATGAGATTCTTGATAGCTTCCATGTCTTGATGCTCAAATTGTCCTTTGCCAGGGACATGGCTAAGTACTTAGATTTTACACTCTGTAGAGGTGGTGCACTTTCCCCACAAGACTTGGTTTCACCAAGACAAGATCTTTCAGAAGCCTTCCCTTAGACCAAAATGGACGCGCTCCAACCTATCATTCCCACTACCACCAACTGTCCAGATGGCTAAGTTCTAGCAACCTATGTGATCCAGGCAGAGCCCATAATGCCAAGTGGTTGCACTTGAAGCTTCTCAACATTTGACATCTCAAATATCTTTGTTCCTGGGTGTCCATACTCAAGTGAGATACACAAGGTAAACCATAGCCATGGGCCTTGTGTAACCACTCAACCAAAAACCACCAAGCAATTACCATTCCACCCAGGTGATTCATTAACTTAGTTGTTTTATTAAACAAAAACACAAGTCCTCAGACTTAGAAATTTTTCCATAGTATGAATGTCTATTCCACCCTTGTTTTCTATTAGCTAAGCTAAGCTTGATAGCAGTAGAAATCTTAACTTAGGAAAATTTCTACTAAGGTTTCATCTACTAGGATTTCCCATAGCATGGTTTATACTTAGCAAAAATTCCATGCAAGTTTTACTTAGAAAAATCACTAATGCATAGTGAAAGTAATGGGACAAAAGTATGAAGCATCACTTGCCTTTTTGGTAGAGGGTAGGTTCACTTCTTGATCTTTGCAATGTTCACACACTTCAAGTCACTACAATTCAATCAAGCAAACAATAATTCAATCTACCATTCAAGCATTTCAACACATAAAATCATAGAATCAAGATAATGCATGCAAGCATGCCAAGCTTTGTTTTGTTTGAAAAAGTGGTTCCTAATGGGTCATAAACATTTGAAAACACCTAATGGTCATTTGCAAGGGATTTCACTTCCTAAACCATTTTCAAAACAAAGTATAATTTTATGTGGTGTAGAAATGTTTTTACTAAGGCATTAATCTATAGGGTTCACAAAATATGTTTTCAAACCATAAAACTTGGTGTTTGAGATCAGAGAGTTTGAAACAAAATATTTCCCAAAGGTTTTCTTCCAAAACCATTTTTAATAAATAAACCCTATTTTTATTTGACTAGAATTGGTTTTAAATCCAAGATTCATTCTCTTGTTTCACCAAATACATTTTTGAATCCCCAAAGTGTTTCCTATGGTCAGTAGGTTCAAAACAATCCAATTGCCAAAGATTTTATCCCCAAAATCATTTTTGAACAATTTTTATAACCTAAACAAGCATACAAAAGTTTCTGCAAAAACAAACATTTTACCAGAAGCTTTTTACTAAACAAATTGCATGGTTGGCTAGGGCTTATTACACTGATTCCATTGATATAAAGTTTGCAAAATTTGGATGTGTAGAACTAAAGTTATGGATTTTTCAAATTTGAACTTCTAATAGGAAAGTTTCTGTTTTTAAAACGGGGTCTGAGCCACGTGTCGAGTTTTTATTCGTCGGTACCGTTTCGTGTGGATCAAGCGATGCAGGCCATTGGATTAAACTACATCGCACGGCGCTGAGATGCTACTTACCTCTTCGCTTATTTCTAATCTTATCCATCATATCGAGTTCCAATGGACCCTATTGCTTTGACCATTGGGCGTGGTTGTGGCGGCATGTGATGGACATGGGCGATGCCGACGATCTAGGAAGCGAGGAGGAGGTGAGGTGCTTGATGTGATCGCGTTACGATGCTCAAGGTGCTCGTCGTTGGGCAGGGGCGCACGGGAACGGCGGTGATTGCTCGTCGGAGATGTCGTCGGCGTCGGGCTTGCTCGTGTGTCGATGCTATCGATGCTACAGGGGTCACAAAGATGAGGCAGAGGGTTCGTTAGATGCGGGAGAGTGTGGCGAATACACGCGTGTGAGCTAGAGGGGTTAGGGTGGTCAGATTTTACCAGGGTGCTTCGCCGGAGAAATGGCTGACTACAGCGGCGTACAGTCGATGTTGCTGTCGAGGCTAAAGTGCTCGCGCGGGTGTGGGGTTGGTGCTAGGATATGCAGGAGACGATGGGGATCACACCCGTGTGCTCTGGGGGCAGTAGGGAGGTTCGTGCTCGCCGAAATTTGCACGGTGGCTCGTCGGAGCAGATGGGGTCGAGGTTGCGATTCGTGCAGCCTGGTGGCTCCGGTGGTGTGGTGTCTGGGGGAAAAGAGAGGGGGCAAGCAGGCGATTAAGAAGGCGTGGTCGAGTGAGGGATTAATGGAGGCAATAATGCGTATTTACACCGGCTTCAACGGACAGAAACAGCAAGGAGGCGTTGGAGGCGTGGTCACCGCGAGGTAGAAGATGGTGAGCTGGTTGCGTGGGTCCGCTTCGTCAGCGAAGGAGAGAGAGGGGAAGCGGGGTCCAGTAGTCAGCGACTTAGCGGGTTGGAATTTCGGTGGAAAACGGTTCGCAGAGAGGGAGGGGAAAACTGGGTTGTGACCGGGCTGTTGGGCCAAGTGGTTTGGGCTGCGTCCGTTTCTATTTTTTTCTTCCTGATTGCTTTTTCTTTTTCTATTTCGATTTTCTGATTTGAATTTCAAACAACAAAACAAACACTCAAAAAATTTCAAAACTCCTCCAAACTTTGCCTTGAGTTTTGGTTCTGTTTAACAACAATATTCCAAGTCCCAAAATAAAATAATATTTTTATTTTAGGGTCCATTAATAATTAAATAAATAGACCTTGATTATTTAATTCAAATAGAATTTGTTTTATTAAAATCTTTATTTTGAAATATAAAATAAAACCAAAAACACTTCAGTAGGTTTTATTTGAGAATATAAAATACTTGGGAAAACTTGTTTAAAATATTTTAACAATTTTTGATGTTTAATTAAAATAGTAAAACCTTTATTTCTAATAAAATTGGTTTAATAATAAACTCTCCTTATTTTTATTTAAATAAACCTTTACTCTTTTAATCAAAACAAAACATTTTATTTTACAAGCTTGGCCAAGGTTTAATTTGGCTCTATAAAATAATCCTTATCTATAAATCTACCATCTCTTTTGAAAACCAAATCTTTTATTAAAAGATCCAAAAATAGTAATTTTAAATATTTTTAATATTTTCTTTATTAATTGTTTATCTTTTCAAATCCCTTTAGGATTTGTTTGATCAAATAGGTTTGAAGGTTTCTAATTGGAATCAAAAAGTTTCTTCTCACCCTGAAAATCAACAAAGTTTTATTTTATTCATTTATTTTTCACATAACAAGATTTGGAAAATCTTGGGATGTGACACCTAATGAGTGGACTATGATGAAGAGGTGATGCTGCGCTTCTCCTCGACCATTCCATGATCTCCGGGACGACCTCTACTGACAGCGACGGTCTTCTCTGACCGGAGCTAGGGTTCGTGTTTATGTGGGAGAGGAAGAAAGTGCGAGAGAGAGATTGTGAGGAGATAAGGATTAGCAGGGACGTCGCCGCGACCTCCTTATCCCCTCCGGGTGACAGCGGCGTGTATCTTGATGCAAGGACATCGGTGGACGTCCTCGGCATCGCCACCGAGCTGCTTCCAGCTGGAGGAAGACGACGATGCACATTCTTGCAGAAAACCCCCTGTTAAAATTTCGAACTCAACCCGTAGTACTTCATCTGGTGCCACTCGTCAGTCATTGTGTGGATGATTTGGGCTCGTTGTTGGGCCGAAATGTGGCTATTGTGGGGTGCTCGTGGGTGATAGATAAGTAAAAGGAAAAAATGGGCCTTAGGCCAGAACCGATTCCTCTATTTTTTCTTTCTGTTTGTTTTCTATTTTCTATTTCATTTTTTCATATTTGTATTATTCATTTGTTTTGGAATCTTTATTTACAGAATTTATTTGATAAATAATTGTAGCAATATTTAAATGTATTTAGTATTATTTTGTGAAATTTTATTGTGTAATGTTATCATTTCTTTATTTTCTTTATATATATACTTTTCTTCTTAGTATTTGTAGGGTATTTTCATATGAATTGATTTATCTAACATCCATAAACTTATTAAAGAATGCATGACTATTAACTCATGAGATTTGATTCTTATCAACTTATAATATTAAAGAAACTTTTATATATAGTGATCCTTCAATATTATTTGATACATAAAGTTCTAGGGAACTAATATGGTTAATATTATTCCCATGAATCTAGAAAATAGCAATGTATATATTTTATTATAACTACATAGTAATTAAGGTTTGAAATTATAAATGCTTACCCTAGGGTTTAGGGTAATTAATATACTTATATTCTTTTATTGATGTGAGTAAAGATTATTGGCTAAAACACATTTTATTTATGCTTGTGATCTTTAATGATATCACTCTTTTCAGGAAGTTATATACTAGAGTGTCTCATGGAGAAGAGTTTATAAAGATAACTCCTAAACACATATGGTTAGGATAGTTGGGAATGACAAAGACATTATTGAGTGAATTGCTATAGGAAAATATTACTATGATCCATTGTGGAAAAATGATGATGGATCAATCATATGAAATGGATATTATGTTAGGTCATAGATTTAGGGTTTAGGGTTTTATCCAGAATTCCTATCTTCCACACTTCATAATTCTGGACTTCTAATTAAGGAATTCCTTTCCTAGATATTCTACTTCTTCATATCCATCATCATGGGTTCACATGATGAGCTTTGCTTCATAAGAATAATATTATCAACACTTCCTCTTTACTCATCACCATCATTACTCCAATAGATGTATATATATATCAAATCCTACTACACCTCAAGTGTTTAATATTTCTCAGGAGGAAAATACTACTTCTACAATCCAATATTGCTCTAGCATCATCTTGATCATGTTATTTTATATTTACTTTACTCAGGTAACTCATAATCCAACCTCACATTATATGAATGTGACTTGTAATGACTACTCTAGGATAACTTATCTATACTAGGGTTTAATCATGCTCTATCCACCAATATCACTTATACATGATATAAGCATTCAATCTTAGTGACTAAAGCATGATCATTATAATCCTTTGATCAAATATGGTTTAGGTTTACAATTATCTAATCAAGGCTTTCACCAATATAACACTACAGTTGTATTATAATTACCTTCTTAGTATCTCTATTGGATTAAGAGATGTGATTCATTGACTATGCCTACTTAATCCAATAGGATTACTCCTTGGTGATTGTCTTCAATATTCATCCTTATAATCCTCTTTGTTACCATATAATTATATCTTCCATATAACTCTTCTATCCATTCAGGAGTGAGTTAAATCCTTTAATTACCATATTGATTTGATTCCCTTCAATCACTCCCATTCTATAGATGATGTCTCAAACTAGCATTATCATCTACCTATTCTTACTTCATTGATAGGCTAAGACTTGATAGATCAATAGTTAATAAGCTAAGAATTGGTGAATCAATAGTTGATTACTCAACATTGATGAACAACAGATATTAAGATAAGATTCATTAGAGATGATAAGGATTAATATGGAAAGAAAAATATGTGGTGAATGGTCTTGACTTGATTTCCTTCATACTCAACAAGTGATAAGGAATTAGTGGTTTAGAAATACCATGATGCTCATGGTAGGAATAAATAAAGATAAAATAGGTCAGGATTTAGTTATTGAATTCTTGTTATTTGGTTTATATTCTTAACTGAGTATTCCTGAGTTAGTGTGATGAATACTATGATATGATCTCTTAAAGATCAGATATGAACCATTAAGTAATGTATTAGGGTTTAACTTTTATTACATTTGATCTACCCTTGGATCAAATCTCCTTTACCCAAAATAAGGTTTTAACAAAGGTCATATTGAAACTTATCGCAGTCAACTTGATGATCTACTTTAATTCCATCAATTTGAGAGAAGCTTCAATCACTTTGACAAGTTTTTATCAAAAGCGCAAAAAATATTCGGATTTTCTATGCATGAATGCAATGCACACATCTGGGTTCAGCTTGTATACTCTCACGTTTCGGAGTAAGGAATTGTCTTGCAATGATTACGATATGTCTCAACTCCATGGTAACCTCAATGGGAATAATTGTAATATGCCATATCCAAATCTTTTCCTTGAATTCTCATCATACTCAACAATTTTCAACTTGATGTCTCCAATACTCCAAAGTTCCTTTTACAATAGTTCCTTAGAAATATGTCCTTATTATAACTCCTTAATTCGGGGTCTCTTCTTTAGTTCCTTATCCTGATTAGGTATCCTAATCCAATTCCTTTACTTGGTCATAAAGCTTCCTTATATACTATGTAAGGTCTAGGAAGTCCCACTAAAATAGGGTTTTAAATTTCTATTAGCCAATAGTTGTGTTCAAAAGACTATTTTTGGTTTGTCTTTGAATGGTTTATACTGATAATCCTTCCAAAGATTGGTTTTGGACACATTTAGTCCAAACCCATTGGAATTTCTTGTTTCTCTACACATGTCCAATTGGATATGCTTTATTACTTCTTAAGGATCACTTAAGAATTGTTTCCTCTAGAATTAGTCTACTAAGATTAATCTATTTTATCACACTTAAGCTCTTACCTTAGCAGGCTTTAGATAATCTTTTATTATTAGCTTAAGTACTTCTTCAACTTCCCTTTATTAATTTACTTAAAGTTTGAGTTTTACTGCCTTGAAGTAAACTTCAATCTTTCATCCTAACATACTTCCAAAAGTACTTTATTAATAATGACTTCTTTTAACCTTATGAAAATAAGGCTTAATGTTGTAATAGGTTATTATTTCTTCTCCACCCTTTAATCTGGAAAGTCAGATAACAGTACTTCCATTTACTGTTTACTCTCCCCCTTAGGGTTTACTAATGGTCTCTATACTGCCTATATAGTAACCATTGGCTTTATAACTGAAATATAGATCTTTGGTCTAGCTTATACTTTACATATTTAAGGTCTCACGTAATAATTTACGGTATACCCACACAATTGTGGATCTCCGAAGTGAATCTTCCAACCTTATTTGTCTTACTTACTATTTGGACATTTTTGCTTTGATAGGCCTGACTTTGCAAAGCTTTTTATAAAAATGTCGTTTAATTATTATACTTCTTTATGTCTTCTCTGACTTAGGCCAAGTTTTATGCTCTTTATGCAACAATCAAGATAATCTGGTTAACTAAGTCAACTGAATATCAGCTGCGGACAATTACCAACTACGTACCATCCTAGGGTGTATGTATTACCTTACGGTTCCTGACATACTACTAGCATTATCTCTGAATTGTCAGAGCTTGAATACCATTTTGGTTTCCAAAGCTTACTTATTTGCATTTGTTCATGATACTTCCATGAACTTAGTACAACTACTTCATTAACTTCCTAGCAACATCACCTACTTTGGTGAACTTAAGTTCATCACTTCTTGTTGGTCCATATATTTCCTTATATTAATCTTCCTTTTGATAGCTGACTAACAATGATCTGAACTTGATCTATCCTTCAAATTGCGTTAATACTCCTTATAGTTTGCTTCATTCTTCATATAGGTCTTCATCTTGATCTTTGGAACTCGTCACTCCCTTACATGAATTCCCTTTTCTCTATAACATGAAGTAATACTGGATGTTGCAACATGCATTTGCACACCAAGTCAAACTTCATGTACAAATATAGTCAATCAAGAAGATCCAAGAAAATCAAATAAATCCAAATGTGGTATATCTATCATACAATATTCTAAGCCTTGGAATATAGTAGTTGAGTATAATATCTCTAGAATTCAGGATTAGTCGTGTAGTATATGACACCTCCTCATATAGGTTTTCATCGTGATACTTAGCACATAGGGTCAAACTATTCTTTGTCTCACTATTTATCCAGATTGCTCAATTGTAACAAGATAATTTTAAGCAAAGTGGTCTCAATCTGGTTTCTACTAACCTTTTGTCTCACTCTTGTAATGATTAACTATAACCAACCTTTCTTTATTAATAAACTAACCTCACATGATCTCTCGAAATGTCTTACAAGTTTCCATCGAACACCTATAATTAACTAGTGTCGGAAATTTATGACATAATGACTTCTATAATAGTTCTACCATATTATTTCCTTACTTCCACGTCAAGATAATTTACTAATTACTTTTCATATTATACTCTCATCATGGTTTCAGAGCTAATCTCACCATGATCTTGTTATGTTTTACCTCTTTATCATGATTTAAGAGTTAATCTAACCATGATGACTTTGTTTCTCACTACACTATTATTAAGTCTTAACATAATTTCACTTCATCACGTAGAATTCTCAAGTGAATCCCACATGATTACCACCCATTACATCAACATTTATCCTAATGATATTCATCCTGTTATCTTTGGTTATCAACTAACCATAAGATTCCACTGTGCTACTTGAATCCTAGGGTTAGGCTACACCATTTAAACTACTTCAATTGATGTCTTAAACTTGATCCTAATCTACTGTGACTAATTGGCTTTTCTACAGTATTTTGGGTGGATTATATCTCCTTCGAAAGACACTAAATAGCACTATACTGAGAAAAGATAAATAATTACTCCTAAGAAAGAATGACTTAAGTATCTAGTGACAAAATTATCCTCAAGTGGATACTTATCACAAGTCATAAGAATATTTGGTTTAGATAAGATGGATCCTATAGTCACTATCCAACCTATAGATCTTCCTAAAAGGGTTTTAATACTAAGGTCAAAGCATATGCTCTGATACCAGCTGCGGTGACCCAGCATACCACTGCATGATGTAGTACACTATAGTCGTTGACATAACACCAATGAAACACCGTTCACTAGTATTACATCCCTCAGAGTGGTACAACAGAAACACAGCAGGTCCAAGACATGACTATAGGTTACAACTCAACTCTTTACACAAGATTCAGAGAACACTCTAGGTTAAAGAGAGAGAAATAAACTTCTTACAAAGAAGAATAAGAAATAAATAACTCAAATATTATCATACTAATAAGACTAGTATCTGAATTAATGGTCTGGTATTGCTGCTATTGCAATACACTACAGAATTAGGTTCTATGGCTATAATTTATACTCCTATCTACTCAGAAACTTCGTCCTCACTTGAGTTGGTGTATATGTTGACTTTCTTGACTTCATTGAAGACTCGAGCTATTGATGAAGACTTGTTCGAGTAGAAGTTGATGTAGATGTCGTCTGTATTGGCTTCAGAATGTAGCAAGGGTTAAGAAGATACGTTGAGTACGAGCGTACTCAGCAAGTTCACTAGAAAAGGAGTGTTTGATGCTCTATAACTACATCCACAAACCGTAGGTCGTAGGCAATGCAAGTTTTTGTAAACATTTCTTCAAAGGTTGCTTTTATTCTAAAAAGCTATGTCTGTCAGCCTTAACGGGTTTACCAGAATTTTCATGGATTTCCTTTCCTGGCGTTCAGCTCCTTCCAAAACAGGAGTAACAAGTTCTGATTCTTACACTCTCTGAGAGGTGCGTTACTTTACCCATGAGAGATCTTAGCTTTGTTGCACATCTGAGCGGCCAACTTGTTCATTCTTCCCTGGTATGAGGCCCAGACTAAGATCCAAGCTAATCAGTGCCCTCTCCGCGACCCCATATGTCTACACGATCCTTTGGGGGCGGCTCACCTCCGTTAAGCCCCCTTTCGGGCAGGATAAAACCCTGATGAGTTCCCGAAGACTATGACCTGGTGATGCCCTGAAAAGTGCCATATTAAATGGACTATACCACTAAAAACCATTCATAGATAATCTAGACACCAAAAGTGTGGGGCATAAGGGTGCCCACCCATATGTTGGATACACACAAGGAAGCACAATGTCACGTTAAGGTCGTCTTGCCTCCATACAAAGGGAAAAGGATACAGCTGACCTCTCCGTTCCATTCCAAATCTCATGGTTAACGCGTTATATACGACGCAAGAATCACTAGCGACATTGGTTGTTAAGTCCTAGATAATATGTTCCTTTACCACCGGAACTTTCATAGTAGGTTATTACCTCATGGTAAATAACCTATAATCATTTATTATGAAAATAGTGTTTTCTGACCTTTTTCAAATGCATGTGATGACAACACTGGATTTGCAAAATACTTTACAGAAAATAATCAAAGGACATGAGCAAGTGTGAACTTGCCTTTTGTGATTGCAAGATTATGCACTCACGGTCTTCAATACAATATAAGATCCAATATCTGAAATCGGCATCATTGGTCTGGTAAGGACTAATGTTTAAAGAAGCAAGATGCTTTTATGCATAAGTAATGTAATGCAATTGATAAACATGAATCACGGGGATAACGTTGGTCTAGGGTTTGGACACTGGAAATGATTTCTTTAGAATGTGTTGTATTTTTAGATAAGTTTCACACTTGTGCATCTTGTTAAGGCCGGCGAGTGTGTGTGAAACAACATGTGTTTATAATATCATACAACAATAAGATACACAACTATGGAAGGCTATACAAGAGACTGCTTATATAAGAGTTGTTGTTTGAAGTATCACAAAGAATAACATTTGAAGAAAAGATTTCTTTTTCTAAGGTCTAAACAATCTTTATGGTTAATAGAATGTGGTTGATTTTGTTTGAGCTTGCTTGAATAGTTTGGATTTGAGATGCGTTAGGTCTTAGTTAAAATAGACCAAAGTTAACTTTAAAACAAATAATAAAGTATTTAGCATTATATTTGAAGTCTTGTAGACTAAAGTTAACTTAAAAAAACATAGATGAACTTAGGGTGTAATGCTTATGATATTTGTATCTTGTTCACTTTATAAGGTTTCTTAAAGTTACTTAAGAATAGTATTACTTCTATTTGAGTAGTGGTTTCTTAATTTTATAATGGAATAGAAGCTTTTATCTCCTTATAAAGGTGTTTGGTTATGATTTGTATCTAAGGAATAATATTACTTAACTACTTATGAATTCATTATAGTGTTTTGGAATGTTGAAAAACTTGTGGTTGAAGTAAAGGAATAGGTTTTATTTCACTACAAATTATTCTTGAAGATTTTATATTTTATAATGATTCTTTTTAGAAAATATTCTACACTTATGGTGGAATGATAATACAATAAAATTGTATTCAAAATGTGTTGAAGCATTTTGATTTCATATAATCAATATTTAATACTAAAACTATTTATTAGACTCAATTGGCTAATTTTTAGAAGTATTAGCAAATTTTATTTACACTTGTATGAATTTACCAACTAAGGAAACAGGTTTAGATCCAAGTTATTAAAGTATTAAGTTTTTATTTACTACAAAAGTGGAATATTATATTTTTTAACATGTAGATATTATTTTTTGTGATCATTTTGGTATATTATATGTATTTTTATGAATTTTTAATAATAAGATATGATTTTTATAAGTTTTATTACTATATAAATATTTAATAAATAATAAATATTTAACTAGGCGAAATAATAATGCATGATTATAGTTTTAAATTATAGTTCTTATTTTTCAAAAAAAATGGTATTTTATTTATATTTTTAACATTTACCAATATTAAAATATGAATTATCAAAGTCTTATTACTTATAAAATCTTCATTAAATAATTATTATTTAAATAATTATCATCATGATGTTTGATAATAGTTTTAAGTTGTAGATTTTATTTTTCTATACATTTTCATATATTACACATATTTTTCTGAATTATAAAACAAAAGTTATTGATTTAACAAGCTTTAATGATTTATTTTTTTCTAGAATATTTAGATTTGGGTTTATTTCATTTATTTATTTGCTAACAGGAAATATTTTTTATATCGAGCTAAATCTGGACACAGTCACTTACTGGTGGGACACATGCCACATGGCATGCCCAGCTTGACTAATATTTTTGTTATTGGAGTTGTTCCTACTCACAGACAATGATAGATGGGCTAGGGGCCACGTCACACGCCACGCTAGCAAAGGACTGGTCAAACTAGCTGACGTAGGCATGATGTCACGCTGACATCACACGAGATGATCCTCACTGGTTGAGGATCGATCGATCGCTTGATCTTGTGCGCGTGATTGTGGAGGGTTGTGTTAAATTAAGGAGGTTGAGGCGAGCCTAATAGTGGTGGCGCTGCCCACTTTTGGTCACCGGAGCTACTCCGGCGACCATCTACTGCGGCGGCCGACGATGGTGCGCGGTGCAACGATGATTTTCGGCGAGATAAAATGATTGGAGGGCATGGGAAGATGCGTACACACACCCTAGTTGCATTAGCGATGTCGGTGAGGACAAACGTGGTCGGAGGCGAGCTCTCCGACATGAATTCCGATGAACACCGATGGAACGAGATGATGAAATTCGCCCCAATCCGTGCTCCTCTTGACCTAATGAGTGGACTATGATGAAGAGGGTGATGTTGCGCTTCTCCTCGACCACTCCACGATGTCCGAGATGACCTCTACTGATGGCGACGGTCTTCTATGACCGGAACTATGGTTCGTGTTCATGCATGAGAGGAAGAAAGAGCGCGCGCGCGCGAGAGAGAGAGAGAGAGAGAGAGAGAGAGAGATTGTGAGGATATAAGGATGAGTAGGGACGTCGCCGCGGACTCCTTATCCCCTCCGGGTGACGGCGGTGTGTATCTTGACGCAAGGATGGCGGCGAACGTCCTCGGCATCGCCACTGAGCTGCTTCCAGCTAGAGGAAGACGACGATGCACATTCTTGCAGAAACCCCCTGGTAAAATTTCAAACTCAACCCATATTCCTTCATCTCCCACTCGTCAGTCACTGTGTGGATGAGTTGGGCTCGTTGTTGGGCCGAAATGTGGATATTGCGGGGTGTTCATGGGTGATAGATAAGTAAAAGGAAAAATGGGCCTCAGGCCAGAACTGATTCCTCTATTTTTTTCTTTCTGTTTGTTTTCTATTTTATGTTTCATTTTTTCATATTTGTATTGTTCATTTGTTTTGGAATCTTTCTTTACATAATTTATTTGATAAATAATTGTAGCCATATTGAAATGTATTTAGTATTATTTTGTGAACTTTTATTGTATAATGTTATCATTTCTTTATTTTCTTTATATATATACTTTTCCTCTTAGTATTTGTAGGGTCTTTTCATATGAATTTATTTTATCTAATATCCATAAACTTATTAAAGAATGCATGACTATTAACTCATGAGATTTGATTCTTATCAACTTATAATATTAAAGAAAAACTCTTATATATAGTGTTCCTTCAATATTATTTGATACATAAATTTCTAGGGAACTAATATGGTTAATATTATTCCCATGAATCTAGGAAATAGCAATGTATATATTTTATTATAACTACATAGTAATTAAGGTTTGAAATTATAAATGCTTACCCTAGGGTTTAGGGTACTTAATATACTTATATTCTTTTGTTGATGTGAGTAAAGATTATTGGCTAAAACACATTGTGTTTATGATTGTGATCTTTAATGATATCACTCTTTTAGATTAGGAAGTTATATACTAGAATGTCTCATGGAGAAGAGTTTATAAAGATAACTCCTAAACACATATGGTTAGGATAGTTGGGAATGACAAAGACATTATTGATTGAATTGCTATAGGAAAATATTACAATGAGCCAATGTGGAAAAATGATGATGGGTCAATCATATGAAATGGATATTATGTTAGGTCATAGATTTAGGGTTTGGGGTTTTATCTAGAATTCTTATCTTCCACACTTCATAATTCTGGACTTCTAATTAAGGAATTCCTTTCCTAGATATTCTACCTCTTAATATCCATCGTCATGGGTTCACATGATGAGCTTTTCTTCACAAGAATAATATTATCAACACTTCCTATTTACTCATCACCATCATTACTCCAATAGATGTATATATATATATATCAAATCCTACTGCACTTCAAGTGTTTAATATTTCCCAGGAGGAAAATACTACTTGTATAATCCAATATTGCTCTAGCATCATCTTGATCATGTTATTTTATATTTACTTTACTCCAGTAACTCATACTCCAACCTCACATTATATGAATGTGACTTGTAATGACTGCTCTAGGATAACTTATCTATACTAGGGTTTAATCATGCTCTATCCACCAATATCACTTATACATGATATAAGCATTCAATCTTAGTGACTAAAGCATGATCATTATAATCCTTTGATCAAATATGGTTTAGGTTTACAATTATCTAATCAAGGCTTTCACCAATATAACACTACAGTTGTATTATAATTACCTTCTTAGTATCTCTATTGGATTAAGAGATGTGATTCATTGACTATGCCTACTTAATCCAATAGGATTACTCCTTGGTGATTGTCTTCAATATTCATCCTTATAATCCTCTTTGTTACCATATAATTATATCTTCCATGTAACTCTTCTATCCATTCAGGAGTGAGTTAAATCCTTTAATTACCATATTGATTTGATTCCCTTCAATCACTCCCATTCTATAGATGATGTCTCAAACTAGCATTATCATCTACCTATTCTTACTTCATTGATAGGCTAGGACTTGATAGATCAATAGTTAATAAGCTAAGAATTGGTGAATAAATAGTTGATTACTCAACATTGATGAACAACAGATATTAAGATAAGTTCCATTAGAGATGATAAGGATTAATATGGAAAGAAATACATGTGGTGAATTGTCTTGACTTGATTTCCTTCATACTCAACAAGTGATAAGGAATTAGTGGTTTAGAAATACCATGATGCTCATGGTAGGAATAGATAAAGATAAATAGGTCAGGATTTAGTTATTGAATTCTTGTTATTTGGGTTATATTCTTAACTGAGTATTCATGAGTTAGTGTGATGAATACTATGATGTGATCTCTTAAAGATCAGATATGAACCATTAAGTAATGTATTAGGGTTTAACTTTTATTACATTTGATCTACCCTTAGATCAAATCTCCTTTGCCAAAAATAAGGTTTTAACAAAGGTCATATTGAAACTTATCGCAGTCAACTTGATGATCTACTTTAATTCTATCAAGTTGATAGAAGCTTCAATCACTTTGACAAGTTTTGCTCAATAGCACGAAAATTATTTGGATTTTCTATGCATGAATGCAATGCACACATCTGGGTTCAGCTTATTTCTAAGCTCTAATGCTGGGATGTTACAGTAGGTGCACTAGTTCGGCGAAGAGATAGTGAAATACAAGTGGTATGGATGATTATAAGTGGTAACAATGCCAGAAAAGAGCTTCTGACGGGGAGGAAAAGACTAAAGGAAAAAAGATGAAAGCAAGCAAACATGTAACAGATCTAGTTGTAAACGGTGTTTCAATGCTTAGAAACAAGGCCTAGGGATCATACTTTCACTAGTGAACACTCTCAATAAATATAGTCTCTTCATGATACTACCATGAACTACTCTCTGGTTGGACACTCTAATCCATGGTAGGGCTATAACAACACTCCTCAAAGTCCGCCTTCCCCATCTAGATAACCCCACACTATCACCTTGAGCGCTAGAAGGTTCCAACAAACACCACAACTTCATAAAGACACCCACCTCAAAATATACTCATGATAAATATTTATGAACTCTAGCCTAAGTGCCACCACGGCGTGCACGCTATCACTTTCACACACGTGGCGAGAGCAGAGATCTATTGAAGCACTTGAGTATTTATGTAAAATCTAGCCTAAGTGCCACTGCGGTATGCACGCTGTCACTTTCACACACGCGGGGAGAGCCGGAGATCTATTAAAGCACTTGAGTAGCAGAGCAGATCTACGTGATTACAAAGCTCATGACCACAACATGATCATGCATAGAGAGAGAGAGAGAGATGAACACATACCTACCGGCAGCGCCCTTAGCCTCGAGGAAGAACTACTCCCTTCTCATCATGGGAATCAACAATGGCGACGGAGATGGTGGTGGAGATCGATGGAGATGGCTCCGGGGGCACTTCCCCGTCCCGGCAGGGTGCCGGAACAGAGACTTTCTGTCCTCCGAATCTCCCCTTCGGTGGCGGCGGCGCTGTGGAGGTTTTCGTGGATTTATCCCAGATTATTTAGGGTTTTTGGGTCGGAGGCTTCTTATAGGAGAAGGAGGCAAGGTCGGTGGAGGGCCATGGGGCCCACACCTCCTATGGGCGCGCCTAGGGTGGGCCTGCGCCCACCTAGTCCTCCTCCGTCTCGTCTTCGATTTTCCGTATCGCTCAGGGGAAATATGAACTTTGGGTCTTGTCCCGTCCAATTCTGAGAATGTTTATTTTTTAGCTTTCTGAAACCAAAAACAGTAGAAAACAGGCAATTGGCACTGTGGAATCTTGTCAATAGGTTACTTCCAGAAAGTGTATAAAAATATCTCAAAGTGTAGACAAAACAAAGCAAAGAAGATACTAAACAAGCATGGAACATAAAAAATTATAGATACGTTTACGACGTATCAAGCATCCCCAAGCTTAACTCCTACTCGTCCTCGAGTAGGTAAGTGATAAAAATAATAATTTTTTAGGTGACATGCACCATCACAATTATGATCAAACCATTTGTAAAGCATTGAAAGCTGGGTTCAAAGAACTCTAAACATGAGCATGAAAGATGGAGTTCTAATAATAAGACAAAGTAACTATGCATGCAACATGAAAGGTTACAAGCAAAGATCATGAATAACATGCATTGAAAAACGTTTGTTTGTTTCACATACAGAAAATATAGCATAGTGGCATTCAGCTTGTTCCTCATGGAGTAGCAAATAGATGCATAGGACACCTTCAAAGTTCATAAGAGTGACTAGATACAAATAGCACAAGAACAAGTAATATCAACAATATGCATCAATCAATATGTTTTGGGACAGTGCACATAGAACTAAGAATGGTAACTATGCTCTCTTAATAGGTGCCTAAGAATAGAAGGTGGAGACTCAATATAAAAGTGGAATAAAGGCCCTTCAAAGGGAAGCAGAGATTTCAAGTTTCATAAAGAGCTTCCAAAAATTATGGTACTTGTTAGCTTCCAGCTCTCATTGCCCCTATCATAAGCATCTTGAAGTGATTAAGGTTAAAGTGAACAAACTATGGAGTATATCCTTGACAAAGTATAAGTTGGTAATCTCATGTCCCTTGAATACGAGGGCCGCTCCTCATGCTACTCAAGTTTAGTTACTTGCAAGTTCTTGTCATAGTAAGTACATGTGTATCATAGAGAACCGCTAACGGGGTACCCCTTGCACATGATACAGGAGCTATCCCATAATCAAAATGATAAGACAAGCAGACAATGAGCATCTCAGCAATCTTCTTATTTACCATGGGAAAATGGTGCTTTTTTCTCTCTTTCCTCTTTGCTTATCTTTTTTTTCTTTGTTCTTAATCTCTTTTTCTATCTTTTTTATAAGAATAATGCTTCATAGATTGCTCACTATGGTGATGCTGCAAGTTTCCACCATGATTAGGCATGGCTTAGGCTAGCGGCTCAGGCGTTTCTCTAACACACATACATAACTCCATGGACTTACAAGCTCCCCTTTCATTTCACACCGACGATATCCATAAACAAAAGAGCATGATATCAACTGGATACAATGTACAAGTGCAATGTTGAAAGCGTTCCCCATGACAGCATGGTTCTGCTAATTCCAACGTATAAGTGCAAGCATATACAACACATATGACACAATGGTTCAAGTTTATTTACGGGCAATAAAAATAAAGTGTGCCATCAAGTTTGTGAGAGATTTAATAATTAACTTTCACATAACAAGTTTAATTTGGAAGATAGATAAGACAATAATATACTTGAATGGTGTAACACACCATGCATAGGAATTTATAGTGGAATCTTTGGAATAACTTGGTTTCTTGGGAGTTGTATGCATGAGTACAGCTTACTCATACAAGTGGAGACTAGCAAAAGACTAGGAGCGACCAACTAAGAGAGCAATAATGGCCATAATCATGCAGAGCGAAAAAACATTACCAATCAAAGCATAAGATGGTACTACAAGTCAAGGACTAGATGATCATAGAGGCTATGGTGACTTGTTCATAGTCATAACATGGTGTGAGCATGTGCCAAGTCAACCCAAACAAAGCATCAAAGGAGAATACCACAATACTATGCTTTTGTATGCTAAAACAACGCATGATTCTTTCAAGGCACATTAAGCAATCCTATTTGTTTGGAACAAGTCATGCTACCGCAATAATCACTAAGCATAAGTTCAAAACAACATCTAGAATGACATGCTAAAGTCTAAGTCATAGTCAAAGCAAGCTCCTCTTGCACTAATTAAGCAAGAACTTTCTACTCCTTTACAACACCAATCAACTTATTTGAAACAACACAGCGAGAACAGGGGTCCAAACTACTTTATTCAAGCAAACTAAGCAAACGAAAACTAAGACGCTCCAAGAACAACATAACTATGTATGAAACAATAAAAACGAAGTGTCTAGAAAGACCTGAGCTTTTTATTGATGGGCATCCCCAAGCTTTGACGCTTGTACCTCTTGAATATTTCTTGGGGTGACACGTGGTGGCATCCCCAAGCTTGAGCCTTTGTCCATTCTTCATCTCATTACACCATTCTCTCTCTACACCTGTTTTTTTCCTTCATACAAAACTTCCCACAATCTTCAATAGCAACATTAGTGTATTCAAAAGATAATAGACCCTTGGGTTTAGCTTTAGAACAACAAAAATTTCACTAAAAATACAAGCTACTATAGCAATTCCCTCAAAAAGCTCAATTTCCCAAAAAGAACCCAAAAAGGAATCAATAAGAAGCAAATGCAAATAATGGCAGAAATCTGTCAAAATAGACCTACATGTAGAAACCGATTTTTTCGAATACCTTCTGTTGCTCAAATCAAAAAGTGTTGAACTAACGAAAGTTGGCTAACATACTGGGGGGTTTATTTATAAAATATCAACTCACTCGACTTACAGAGATTCCTCACGAATTTTTATGGTGGAGCACAAAAATCTGTTTCGGGACAACAACTCCTCAAATCTTACTTCCCTCTCATTAGAGGTCATTCTTGGCACAAAAAGCAAACAAAAGGATAAGGAGAGGTTATTACATTAGTAATAACTTCCAAGACTCAAGAAAACTATTGGGTTATCTCCCAAGAAGTACTTTTCTTTAACGCCTTTAAGTTAGGGTTGATAGTTTGAGAAGATGCTCACATAATAAATATGAATTGAAGTAAAAGAGAGCATCAAGAAGCAAATTCAAAACACATTTAAGTCTAACCCACTTCCTATGCATAGGAATCTTGTAAAGAAACAAGTCATGAAAGCACAAAGCAACAAGCATAGGAAAGCAAAACAAGTGCAACTTCAAAACTTTCAACATAAAGAGGGGAAACTTAATATTATTGAGATGCATAAAACCATGTTTCCCTCTCTCATAATAACTTTCAGTAGCAACATGAATAAAATTAACAATATAACTATCACATAAAACATTCTTATCATGAGCCACATGCATATAATAATTATTACTCTCCACATAAGCATAGTCATTCTTATTAATTGTAGTAGGAGTAAATTCAACAAAATAGCTATCATTATTATTCTCATCACCATAATCATCAAATATAGGAGGCATATTGTAATCATAATTAATTTCTCCTCAATAGTAGGTGGACTGAAAATATCATACTCATCATTGTAATCATCATATATTGGAGGTTTGGTATCATCATAAGCAATAGAATAGCTATCTTCCAAAGCTCGGGAACTAAAAAGATCATTTTCATCAAAACTAGCTTACCCAAGCATTAGCAATAATGGTGTCCAAAGAATTCATACTAATAACATTGCTATTAGCATGCAAAGAAAGTTCCATAGGTTTTTTAATTTTCTTTTCAAACCACTCATGTTCTAACTTAGGAAAAATACTAAAAAGCTCTCTAATTTTGTTGTTGTTTTCCATTAAGCCTAACTAGTGAAAACAAGAAACAAAAAGACAAAATTGCATAATCTAAAGGAAATAACTTCAAGCACTCACACCGGAGGATGTGAGTACCTTTTACCTTACCTCCCCGGTAATGGCGCCAGAAAATAGCTTGATGTCTACGCACTTATTTTCTTGTAGATAGTTGTTGGAACTCCAAGTGCAGAGGTTTGTAGAACAGCAACAAGTTTCCCTTAAGTGTATTACCCAAGGTTTATCGAACTCAGGGAGGAAGTGGTCAAAGGTATCCCTCTCAAGCAACCATGCAATCAAGGTACAAGAAGTCTCTTGTGTCCCCAACACACCCAATACACTTGTCAGGTGTATAGGTGCACTAGTTCGGCGAAGAGATAGTGAAATACAAGTGGTATGGATGATTATAAGTGGCAATGGTGCCAGAAAAGAGCTTCTGGCGGAGAGGAAAATACTAAAGGAAAAAAGATGGAAGCAAGCAAACATGTAACATATCTAGTTGTAAACGGTGTTTTAATGCTTAGAAACAAGGCCTAGGGATCATACTTTCACTAGTGAACACTCTCAATAAATATATTCTCTTCATGATACTACCCTGAACTACTCTCCGGTTGGGCACTCTAATCCATGGTAGGGATATAACAACACTCCTCAAAGTCCGCCTTTCCCATCTAGATAACCCCACACTATCACCTTGAGCGCTAGATGGTTCCAACAAACACCACAATTTCATAAAGACATCCAACTCAAAATATACTCATGATAAATATTTATGAGCTCTAGCCTAAGTGCCACCGCGGCGTGCACGCTGTCACTTTCACACACGTGGGGAGAGCATAGATCTATTGAAGCACTTTAGTATTTATGTAAACTCTAGCTTGAGTGCCACCACGGTATGCATGCTGTCACTTTCACACACGTAGGGAGAGCCGGAGATATATGAAAGCACTTGAGTAGCAGAGCAGATCTACTTGATTACAAAGCTCATGACCACAACATGATCATACATATATATATATATAGATAGAGAGAGAGAGAGATGAACACATAGCTACTGGTAGAGCCCTTAGCCTCGATGAAGAACTACTCCCTCTTCATCATGGGAATTAGTAATGGCGATGGAGATGGTGGTGGAGATCGATGGAGATGGCTCCAGGGGCACTTCCCCGTCCCGGTAGGGTGCCGGAACAGAGACTTTTTGTCCCCGAATCTCCCCTTCGGTGGCGGCGGCGCTGTGGAGGTTTTCGTGGATTTCTCCCAGATTATTTAGGGTTTTTGGATCGGAGGCTTCTTATAGGCGTAGGAGGCAAGGTCGGTGGAGGGCCAGGGGGCCCACACCCCCTGTGGGCATGCCTAGGGTGGGCCCGCGCCACCCTATGGTGTGGCCACCCTGGTGTCCTCCTCCGTCTCGTCTTCGATTTTCCGTATCGCTCAGGGAAAAATACGAACTTTAGCTTTTGTCCCGTCCAATTTCGAGAATATTCATTTTTTAGCTTTCTGAAACCAAAAACAATAGAAAACAGACAACTGGCACTGTAACATCTTGTCAATAGGTTAGTTCCAGAAAGTGTATAAAAATACCTCAAAGTATAGACAAAACTCAGGGACAAAAATGAACTTTGCCTTTTGTCCCGTCCAATTCTGAGAATATTCATTTTTTAGCTTTCTTAAAACAAAAACAGCAGAAAACAGTCAACTGGCACTGTGGCATCTTGTCAATAGGTTAGTTCCATAAAGTGTATAAAAATATCTCAAAGTGTAGACAAAACAAAGCAAATTAGATACTAAACAAACATAGAACATAAAAAATTATAAATACGTTTACGACGTATTAGTCTCCCAAAACTAGCACATGCCATAGAGATAAAGGACTAAGTATGGTAATCCATAGGGAAACCCCAAAAGAGCACCCATCTCTCCTGACCTAGAACTATCGTCCTAAGATTTAGAGTAGCATCGTGTCGAACAAAAGTGATTTTCATAGTGATTCTTCTTTATGGGATTTTCATAGTGATTCTGAAGTAGAAACCTTACTTTTTTTTTCCTATATCAGTCGTTGATTTGTAAGACCGGATCCTATATTTTACAGAAAATTTAGTACCCGTCAACACTCTAGCAAATAATCATTTGTTTTCTTTGAAAAAATATGGGTACCAAAATCCTATAGGAAATGACTTACATTGTTATCATTTGTTTTCTTTGTTCTTGTGTTTTAACGATCTTGCCAACGAAAAAGAACCTAACTTGTATGACCGGTCATGTAGAATGGTTGCCAAGTAGAGCTAGGAATCTCAATAGTGACATAAAGGTTAATAGTTTGCTGTCCAGGGGATAGCTGCCCCTTGGTAGATGCCGTCCAGCATGTGTCTTTGAGATACATACTAAAGCAGATTAACATGGATAATTTATTAACCCATCTGTAATAGAGCTGATAGAGGACAGTTGTGAAGGTTACGTTATTCTTTTGTCTGGGTATATGGTACACGGACATTGCTTACACTTTTCGTTAAATGTGCTCCTTTTTCTTCATGTTAGTATAGTAAACATGCTGCTATTTATATGCATGTTGTATGCATAAACCCACATCTAGTGCACACATATTGAACGTCGAGTCGATATTTCAGTAGCTTATGTGTATATCGCCTTTTTATTATATACATGCAAGTTGTTAGTCTAGAGTTGAGTCGTCTATTCCTATTTGTGCATGCTGGCTAAACCACTTTGACTAATGCTACAGTAAGCTCATGCATAATAACACACAACACTAGTGCACATGTGACGTCCAACATATCCATTGTGAACGTAATTTGTACCACCCGTGTCAAGATTATTGTTAACCTCAGTTCGTAATATATGGACGGAAATATGTAAGTGTAGATAAGCATGTTCAAAGTCCTGATTAATTACAATACACGAGGCTATGCCGACACATCCGAGCAGACATTGTTATCGTTTTTGTTCTCTAACGTTTTATCTTACTGCTTGCAAGTAGCCATATTACACACTACTTGCAACACATACATGAGCTCTAATAACTTATTACAGTCACTTATTTGTTTAGTATTGCATTGTGGTTACATGCCAACATATATCTCTAGGCACAAGGGGACGGTCAATAGAGGGCAGCTATCCCCCTGGGCAGCAAATCCACACTCGTGATATAAATCTAGCCAAATTGCTACTCAACCTAAAGTATTTTTGTGCGAATGACCCCAGGTTCCTCTCTAGGACAAATGAATCCCTAGTTCATAGATCATAGTATTTTTGGTGTTGGACTCGGCTTCCCGAGTTCAATAGGTTGTGCAAAATGTGTGGAACAAGCCTACCAACCATTTCGAACCTTGCCACATCCTTTTCCATAAATTACAAGCAACATGAAAGAGCCTCATCTCTTGGATTCGTGGTCTCTTCTGGAACACCAAAACTTTCTTCCATGCGGTGCTATTTGTGATCCTTCACCTTGACATATCCCAAGAGTCTCGCATCCTTTCCTTGGAGGAGTGATTTAGCGATGCTTGAGAGAGCAAGGAATATTCAAAGAGCTCGCATCTTAAATATCAAAAAGGAGATGCAAATACATTTTTTCCCATTTGATAGTAAATGATCGAAGACGCAAAAACCACATTCACCGCCTCAAAACATCTATTAGAAGAGGGGGAAGATGACTCAAGACTTTAATTGGGATGAGCTCCATTTTGAGAACCCAAACCATGCTTGCACTCTAGCTTGGGACTTTTATGAAAGGAATCGTCTCCAACGCTCAAAGTGCCTTCACTAAAAATATAAGCATCCACAACTTCCTATATGTAATGATTTTTGCAACGAGACTACACAAGAATAAGAAACCATGCCTTTCATTAAAGCTTGATATCCGCAAGGAATTTGACTCTAATTGGATTGGAATACATTTTCAGTCTCCTCCATCATATGTAGAGGCTTCCCTAGTAGATTCCTAGAATGGATTGCCACCTTATTCACCTCATCGTCCTCTCGGATTCTCCTAAACGGTGTAGACGACCCATCAATCATGAAGGCCAAGGAATTTAGCAAGGGGACCCCCTATCGCCTCTCATTTTTGACATTGGCGTTACTCCTTCAACAAATCCTTGACCTCGCCACCTCCCATGGTTTACTTCAAAAAATTAGAGGTTGCAATACCATCTTGCGAACATCTCTATATGTCGACGATGCCACAGTTTTTGTGGCTTCTTACAAAGACGACATCCAAAATCTCGCATCCATTCTTCGTTGCTTTGAAGAGGTCACCGGCCTTTGCACAAACTTTCAAAATAACTCTCTAATACCTATTCATTGCAGCAAAGTTGATTTAGATGATATCCTTGAGGGGTTCCTGATGAAGTGGACTTTCTTCCCTTTAAGATACCCCGTCCTTCCACTCTCGGTTTGGAGCCTAAAGAGAGTTGATTTTTAACATCTTGAAGACAATACATCGGCAAAAAATCTCACTTGTAATGGAAATATCGTCAATATGGCTGCCCCAAGCAAGCTTATCAAGTTTGTGCTCGCCTCCCGAGCTATCTACCACTTGACACTGCTCCTTGCTCCCTAGGCACTACCGACAACATGGAAAAAATAGAGATGTATTTTCTTTAGTCGGCCACCGAAAAGGTCAGGGGAAAAGTTAATTGCGAGACATTTTGCCGTCCCAAATCGTTGGGTGGTGTTGGCGTGCTTTGCGTGGAAAAATTTGCGAGAGATCTTCGTTTGAGATGGTCATGGCTTGAATGGAAACACCCAAAGAAGAATTGGGTAGAATTAGGAAACCCTTACACAAAAGAGGATATTCTATGTCGCTTCAAGTTTATAGTTGGAAATGCAGAAAGGAAGCTCTTTTGGGATGCGCCATGGTTGAATGGTTGCAAGCCACAAGACATCGCGTCTCTAATTTATGAGAGCTCCAAAAGAAAGAAGGGAGTGCCAAAAAACGTCTCGCATAACAATGGATGGATCTCAAATATAAAGGCGGAGAATCTTACTTTCACGCATCTAGAGCAATTTGTGGCACTATGGATGCAACTCCAAACCATGCAACTTGTCGATGCCATTATTTGGACCTTATCGGCGAGTTGAAAATATTCGGCGGCAGCGGCCTATAAGGCCGATTCTTTGGAGCCATATCCACCAACATGAACAACGTAGTTTGGAAATTTTGGGCACGTCTAAAGACCAAATGCTTCGTGTGACTCGTGCTACAAAATAGACTTTGTATGTTGGATATGCTAAAAAAAAGAATGACCAAATTGCGGCATATGCCCATTGTGCAAGAGAACGACCAGTAGGCGGCTCACCTCTTTTACTCAATGCCGTTTCACCATTAGGCTTTGGAGTCTTATCAAAGAACAACTTGTGCTTTATTTTCTTCAACCACAAGAGTAGACTACACTTGCTCTTAACTCCAAATTACAAGGCTTTAACTTTGCTCACCACACGGGAGGTTTGGAATAAAAGTAATGCAAGAGTCTCCCACAACAAACAAGTGCCAACGAACTGTGATCCCCGAGGAAAGCAAGAAGGAAGCGAGACTTTGGGTATCCACTGGTGCAAAATGATTGAGTGTAATAATACTGGAAGAGAAATCCGTTTTATAAACTAAACTTTTTATTGTTCTGATTCAATATAAAACTTTTTCTTAATTAATCGAATGAGGCAGAGCTTTTGCCTTCGTCTTTTAAAAAAAAAAATCCACCAGTTGGCCACACTCATAGTACTCAGAGCATCTCCACTCGTTGGTCGAACTCAGGCCGAAATCCGGACCAAACTCAAGTTTTTGGTCTAGGTACGCCCAGTTTCTTACTCGCGTACCCAGGCCGAGTTCCCGGATCGCCCGTTTTCATTCAAATTCGGCTCAAGTTCGTCTATATTTCGGCATAGTTCGTCATAGAACATTTTAAGACCAAAGTTCAGCGAAATTTTAAACAGAGTTCGGCGTAAATGTAAACATAGTTCGGCCTGCAATAAAAGTACAACATATTTCGGCCAAGTTCGGCCAATTCATGCTCGACATCTACGTCATGTTGCCCCTACGTATCCATAGGTGTTCAACAAGATAATCCTACAGCTGTTGATGCATTGCTGGATCTCGGATCTCCTGACGCATTGCGATGAATGCAACCCATGTTGGAGGCACCTGATGATCAGGCTCGGCAAGAGGACCCTGTTTGTAGTATGACTCGTCCTCCTCGAGCAAACTCACTGGATCCTTCCTCTCATCCTTAATGATCATGTTGTGTAAGGTCACACAACAGTTCGTCACTTCCCATATCTGATCTGTCGACCAGGTCATAGCAGGGAACCAGACAACTGCAAACCTCTGCTGGAGCGCACCAAATGCCCGCTCCACGTCCTTCCTACAAGCTTCCTGTTCCTTGGCAGCGTGAGAATGCTTGGGGAGCATATTGGGCTTGAGATAGTCTTCACAAATATTGGTCATCTTGGATAGATCTCATCTGCTAGATAGTATCCCTTATTGTAGTGGTGCCCACCGATCTCAAATTCCAAGGGGGGAGCATGACCCTCAACAAGCTTGGAAAAGACAGTTGAGGAGTTGAGGACGTTGATGTCGTTGTTCGGTGCGCAGGATCTCCGTCGGCGGACAGGGGGCGCTGTGAGCACTTCGCGGTAGTCTGGGCGAGTGGAGTAAGTGAAAATGGGAATGTCTCGCCAACAGAGCTGGCCCACGCCCTTTTTTGCGGCGTTCCCAGGGCGTACTCGGAAAGCTGGGTTCGGCCTGGGTAGCCTGGTCCAAAACACGCCGAAATCCGGACAAAAATAGGTCCCTAGGTAGGCGACTAGACCGATTTTCGACGTCCGGATCGAATTTTGGCGTCCGGATCGGCGTTCTGGGTATGCGAGTGGAGATGCTCTATATCCCGTTTAATTCTTTTTGTAAGAGCCACTCCCGTCTTTTGTACTTGAGCATCGATCTTCAAAACGAGAAAACTTTCCCCTTTTGCACTCAATCAGCTTTATTACTCTCATTTGGTACTTGATGAAGTTCCATGTAACCACACTGCCACGGTTTCAAACAAACAATTGCTAATTTGAGCTGCCACTCAACACAACCGAGGCGAGAGCCGGGACCCCAACCCCACTCTCTGCCCCGAAAAACAATTTGAAACCTCGCTTCCGCCGCCGAGCCGAGCCAATTTCAAATCTTGGAAAATCCCAAAGCGCACCCGCAGAAGCGGCTGAAGCAGGCAGTGGTCCCTTTCCGCTCCCCTCCGAAGCGGAGCAACCCAAGCCGAAAAGAACCCGAGAAACCCCAGTCCAATCCTCTCCCACCGCTCCGACTCTCCGACCCGGCGTAGCGTAGATCTCCCTGCAGCGGACCATGCCACCGTCGGAGGGCGCGGCGGCGGGCGGGCTGGGGGTGTCGGAGTTCTCGCTGCCGGACGACGTCCTGGCGGTGCTGCCGCGGGACCCCTACGAGCAGCTGGATCTGGCGCGCCGCATCACCGCGCTCGCCGTCGCGGGGCGGGTCACCGGGCTCGAGCGGGAGGCGGCACGGCTCAGGGAGGGCGCCGCGGAGAAGGACCGGGAGAACGCGGACCTGCGGGAGCGGGTCGCGCTGCTCGACCGCGCGCTGCAGGAGACCAACGCAAGGCTCCGCGGCGCGCTCGAAGACAATGTGGGTGCCCGCCGTTAGGCTCTGCTCTCCGTCTCGTTCCGGTCCTGTTGGCTGACGAGGCTTTTGCCGGTGCAGATTAAGCTGAGCAAGGAGAGGGACTCGCTGGCGCAGACGTCCAAGAAGCAGGCGCGCGACCTGCAGAAGGTGCACTCTTTCACCTTGTTCTTCTTGCTACCCTTGCAGCAGATGTTGTGTCTGTGTAGTGATGTGCAAGTGCAACTCTAGGTTTAGAAAGACCAAAATTTTGAGACTTGTTGTGGAGGACGTTGGGACAGATAGTGCAAATGAATCAGTAATGACGTTGATTGGTTCCTACAGAAACCTGAACTCACGTTTAGGTGAAGGACAGATTTGTACAGTTTAGTGGACTAATTTTAGGGGGTGCCAGGGAATAGTGAAATGTAATTCCGTTGGCTAAAAGTAGGAGTGCGATTCGACACAAGAAGTGAAGAGTTGGAATTCTTCACATGTTCAGTAATCAGTACCATCTATAATGATCGCAATTCAAGCATAATTTTGATCCCCTGCCACAAAAAAGGGACATTTTTTTATGATTGTACTTAATCTAGGGACTAGTAGGGAGGTATTCAATTGGATTTGTTCTGGTGAATACCATTAATCTAATCTGCAGCTGTGTTCACTGGCATAATGGCATTTCATAGGGTTTCAAGAATTCATACCAGAAGTGAACAAATATGTGCCTTGATTTTCACTTTCTAGGATCCAAAAGAGATGCACTACTTGATAAGCTATCAGCTGCTTGCTCAGCTTGTCAGTTACTACTTTAACCTCTTTATTTGATGTTATTCTGAATATTTGCTCTCTTATCAGCTGGAGTCATTCAAGCGGCATCTGATGCAGTCACTACGTGACGACAGCTCATCGGTATGTTCTCATTCCATTTGTCGATCTCTGTGTGTATGTGTTATTTTTTGCTAGTTCATGGTAATTGCTGACAGTTTTCCCTTGTTTCTGCTGAATCCCTCCAAGCAGCCACAAGAAACGGTTGACATTACAACATGTGATCTGTCAGTATCATCCAAAACATCGTCTTGTGGAGGTTTATCTGAAAACCTTTTATTTTTTATAAATCACTGAAATCCCTGACACAAATTTTGACTAGTATCATCTTTTGAATGTTGAAGATGGAACTATCAGCCAGTCTACAACAAATCTGTTGAATGGGTCTGTGGATGTTGGAAGCACAAACAGAGAAGGTCTCATTAGCTTCCTATCGATTGTCTTCTTTGATGCTGCCAATCCATTCTGACAAGGCCTAATCTGTTTTGTACAGCAGCAAGGCCTCCAGTCCAGAAGTATGCCCTCTCCTCACTCATGAACCAACGCCTTACGCCAGAAGCAACCCCAAATTTAATGTCTACCACTGCTTCTCCAAGAGGAATGTCTACCACAGCAACACCAAAGCTGATGTCTGGAGCTACCTCGCCCTCAAGAACTCGAATCGAGGGACACATGTCAATGACACCATGGTATTCAAGCAAGCAGTCAACTGCAGCAAACTCACCTCCAAGGGGACGTCCCAACCCAGGTATCATTTATTATGAATTCAGAAGACATGCTGCTGCCTCAAATTATTGTGTACAACCACATATGTTTGATATGGGTGATGCTTGGGTTTTCAGGTCGCACCCCTCGTATTGATGGAAAAGAATTCTTCCGTCAGGCCAGGTCAGTGATCTCTTTCTCTTTACACCTTCAACAGCGACTAAGATGCTTGTATCAGAATCCATGAAGCTCCATTACAATTTCAGGAGCCGTCTATCATACGAACAATTTGGAGCATTTTTAGCCAACATCAAAGAGCTCAATGCTCATAAGCAGTCACGAGAGGTTGTTCATTTGCATCTGTTTGCTAATTTACGAAGGAAATTAAGTTCATGTTGTGCCATGTGCATGAATAAACAACTTCCGTATTTACATCTGAACCAGGAAACTCTCAAGAAGGCTGAAGAGATATTTGGTCCAGAGGGAAAAGACTTGTACCTGTCTTTCCAAGGCTTACTAAACCGTAGCTTGCCATAGGGTTTTCGCTTCTGGTAAGGTTTCCTAACAATTTAATGAGTTCCATCATCCACGATTCATACGCCGAGAATTTCGTGGTAACAACAATCTTTTTTTATGGAATTGCAGATACTACGAAGTTATTGAGTGGGATAACTTATGCCATCTAGAGCAAGTTGCATGCAATGTCCAATTGCAATTTTTGGGTCATGAAATGATTGGATGTCTCCAAGCAGGACTGTACCTGGTGAAATTTGGCAGCATTTCGTTGCCATTTTTTTTCCGCTTCAGACCATGCATGTTAACCAGCATTGTGTAATTGCAACAAAAAAGAACTTTGCTTGAAGCTGTTTCAAGCCTCGCGATAGCTGCAGATGCAATGGTTATATGATATCTACTTTAAGTTTTCAGTTGAAAGAGGTGTTCTTTCTGTTCTGCTCTGCATGAACTGAACATACTTTGTGCCAAGTGATAACTTCAGCTGCAATGGTTATCAGAGAACTAAATCCTTGCAATCTGCATAAGGAACAATTAAGATTAAGGTAATCACAGACAAGCCAATCTGCATTTCCACAGCAGAGTTCAACCGAGTAGAATTCAGAGTGCATGCAAAAAGGTTCTTGCAATGGGATAACAGAAATCACACGCCAATGTCTGCCTGTAGCCTAAGCCAGTGTTCCTAATACCTTCTGGACATCCAAAACCTCCCTTGGTCACCATATGCTACTTAACAAGTACTACTATTACTGCTGCTGCTATATATACCCAGACAATCCGTGACTCAAAACCATCACCTGATCACTTGCTAAATCAGCCCTAAACGCTTGACCAAAAGCACCTGCCGATCGACGAGGTCAGGTCTCGTAGCCTCAGAAGGACCAGAGCCTGGCGTACTCCATCTCCATCATGTTGTGCTGGTCGGCGGGGACGTGAAGGTCCGGCGTGGGCTTCCAGTCCAGCCCCGCCGTCTTGGCCGGGGGCGGCGACATGGAGGACGGCGAGCCTCCGCTGGAGCTGTTGCTGCCGTTGCGTCGGGTGGCGCAGACGCTGGCCATCCTGAGCCTGATCATCTCCGCCTGCGCCAGCGCGAGCTGGGTCTGGAGCGACTCCACCTGGCGCTGCAGCGACGTGATGGCGCCCACGCAGCCGTAGATGGGGTCCCTCACGCGCGCGTTCGCCTCGTACACCAGGCTGCTCACCGCGTCCCCACGGTGCTCCACCGGCACCTCCTGCACCCATATTCATGTTTCAGTCAGTTCATACATGCACAATAGGAGTTACTCTAACTCTCTAAGACAACAAAGATCATGCTTTGCATGTTTGGTGGAGCCGAAAGTTTCAGCTTTCTTTCTTCTTTCATATGGCTAGTGTGCATTGCTTGTCTGAAGATGACTGCCGCAGACAGAGAACTAGGCCGTACACTGCTGATTGACTGTTCGTCTGGTTTATGGATCACATGGGAGAAGCTTTTATCTGGTGGCTTTGTGAATTTCATAAGCACCTACTAACTGTAGTAGCTAGGCATGCCTATACTGATAGGGAAAACATGGAAAATCTTGTTAGCATCTAGGCCTGTCCTTGAGCAATCTAATTATTTGACCTTGTTCAAATGTACTGCACCACACATATGTTGGATCGCTTCAGGGACAAGGATGTCCCCGGTGAGCAGTGAAAGTAGGATGTGGCTGCCCATGCTTGCTGAACCTTCGCGCATGCACTTGTATATGCAGATTATAGTCAGACATACAAAAGGAAGTGCAAATGTGAATTGAACTTTAACTACGTACATTAATCAGTTCAAGATTTCATTATTTTTTGCGGAATTTGTTCACGATTTCAAACTGTAGAGAGATGGATTTGGCATGGGCAGCTATGCAAAGTGTATGCAAGAAGAACAAATTCAGTTCGTAGTATCCGTCACATGTCTGTCTGTACTCTGTATGTATGATGAGAAGAACAAAATTTTCACTGTGATTTAGGCAGCACACACACGGACGGTCAGAATCCCTGATCGAACCGACGAAGCATGGCCGCCGCTAGGACTAGGAGGAGTATGCGAAGAAGCTTGCTGTTTTCGGCAGAGCGGCGCACGCGTTTTGACGAACTGGCTAGTAGGCTAAACCAAAAGAAGAAACGCGATCTTAGACTGAAGATTTTGTGCCAACCCGAAGTAGATGAACAGACAAAGCTCTTCATGCAAGGGCATGGGAGGGCAAAGGAAAGCTCGTTCGGGGCACGAGAAGAGCAGTCGGGAACGAATCCCCCTCGAGTGGTGGAGAGGCGGACCGAGACAGAGCACGGTGGCGGCTGGACGAGGACCGAGAGCACGGTGCCATGCGCATCCGGCGCGGGTGCAAGCTGGAGTTACACGTAGAAGCGGGGTGCAGCGAGAGCGCGAGAGGATGCGGTACCTGGAGCAGCTTGCTGATGTTGCTGGCGCCGAAGACCTTGTGCACGCTGGCGAACCTGTGCGGCTCGGCGCCTGGGAAGTATGGCGCGAAGACGCAGCCCGGCGAGCAGCGGCGCCGCAGCAGCTTGCACGCCGCGCACGGCGGCGTCGAGGAAGGAGGCGACGACGAGGAGGAGCCTCCCTGCCTGCCGGCCTCCACCGCCACGACGACGTCCGTCATGCCCGCCGCCTCCGCACACGAGCGCCTCTCTCTTCCTTTCTTCTCGGGACGGGAGGGAGGCGGAGACGACGGAAGAAGAGTGCACCGGCCCGGCCGCGCCCTCTCGCACGAAGGTGGGTTATACTCCCTGCAGTCAGTGCAGGCGTGGCGAGGACGGGCGGGGGCAGTTGGTCGGCTGGCTGTGGCTGGCGTCGGAAGCCTTTTTGAGAAGATGGAGGCGGCGAGGGGGAAAAAGGTGAGGATGTGGAGGAGGAGGAGTGGCAGTTGAGACGAGACAGAGATCGTGCTGTGCCGCGGCGCGCTGTACTATCTATGATGATGATCCACTGCTCCCTGCTTCTGCTGCCTCCGTATCTGTACGCTACGCAACGCAGCAGCACCCGCCTGACGACGCTGTCTCTCCTGTGTCTCCCTGCCTTTGACTGACCCGATCACCCCGATGGTTTCAGTGCAGAGAGGGCAACACGCACTGGGCCGGCCATTTAAAGCAATGGCACGCATGCTAGTACGTTATCGAGTAGTTTGTTTGTCTTGGCGGCTGAATTATGTGAGAATGAGTGGCCCACTGAATTACTACTACCTAGCTGGTAAACCCTCAGCCAGCAGTGAACTGAAGCTGCTGTCAGAGTCAGTTACCTCCGGGAGAGCTCGGGAACTTTGCGCGCGAGCTGTCGTGGAACAGTCCGCGCATAGTGATGCCGACAGGGTGGCTTGTCGGTGGATTTGCACCACTGACTTCTGACAATGCATCGAAATGTCAGTCGATCTGTTCCTGAACGTCCATTCTTTCTTTCTTTCAGCGTTCGTGAGGGGGACAGCTTCGATGGGGGTGCAGGTCCTGCCGCTGGCGCCCCCGGCGTCAACAAAAAAAATACTGTAGATCTTTTTTGTCTTCTGCGCCGATCCGCTCGCTCTGGTCGCAGCACACTGCCAAAACAGAGTGACAGACCGTGGTGATGGGCACTTGATTAGCCGTGCGTCCTCCTTCCGCCCTTTGGGAGACACTCATCCAAGCTTTGCATTCTCCCCTATCATGGCGCGCCCCCTTTCTTTTCGACCCCTGCGCTCCACACGCACAGTAGTACAGACAGTACGTACACCCGCGCCTTGCTTGCTGGTGAAGGATGCGATCGAGCGGTCGTCGTTTCGCATCATCATCAGTGTCGTGATCGCAACCACATTCTTTTTTCTACATTGGACACTTGCATTGCATGTCCTACATGGGTGCATCTTTTTCTTCATCTTGATTTTGCTGCGGCTCGGCACTGAAAACCTGATCTACTGCAATGGATATGCAACTTGGCAAGAAAAGAGTATGGAATGACCGGGGCGATTCGACCGGGGCAGTTGGGGACAACAACAGTGCAGCAGGGTATGGCAGACGAGGCGAAAAGAAAGAAAGGCCGTCAGAAAGGGCGCACCTTAGGTATGCCGGGCTCCGGGTTCCGGACGATCGACACGATCCGCGGCACGCACGGTACAGTGCTGTGTACTGTACACACTACACTGTGTCTGTATCTGTGCACGAACCGAACCGGACGGGAGTTTCGTGAATCTGCTACAGGTTCCTAGTATCTTCGTGCGTGTAGGATCACGACTCTGTTGGTATACCACAGATTATTAGGAGGACAGTCTGCTTCGGCGCCGCGAGACTTTGTTTACCAGAGATTGGCGAGTGAAGCTAATTAACTAAAGGAGCCTACTACGCGTTCCCCCGGACGATTAAAACCTTCCATCGTCTTGGTCGAGCAAACGACACGTGTCCTAGGGATCCGGTCGTACACGGAAACAACTCCTGAAAAAAAAAGCTAACAACTACCTCCGCATCCCTCGTCTCCACACGCACATCCCTATCCCGTCGCCATGCGGTCCCTGGGCGGTCCATCTCCGGTGAGGCCGCGTCCAACTCTAGCGAGGCCGCGTCTAGCTCCGGCAAGACCACCATCCACGACACCTTGTAGCAGACGACTCGCGCCGTCGCAGCAAACGTCGTCCACTCGTCCACCATTGTAGCAAGCATTGTCCACCATGGTAGCAGCCCGGGCTTCGATCTCCTGACCACAACACCTGCACTGCCGGAGCATCTTCGGCGACACCGCTGGTAGCAGCGCCCTAAAAAACCTTGCAGCAAATCCACCGGCCGTCGATAGCAGCGGCGAAGGCCGTTGGTAGCAGCATGGTCGTACCTTTGCAGCAAAAGACACCAGACCATCGTTAGCAACGACGACAACCGTCATTAGCAGCGATGCTGGCCGTCTGTAGCAGCACGGTCGTACCTTTACACCATGGTCGCTGGAGAGCCCCATCGGGCGTCGCCGGAGTGCCTCGCTGATGCAGCAACTAGTATCATCCTCGACGTCCCTTGTAACAAACCAACCACCACTAGAGAACCTCATCGTGGCGTCGCTGGCAGCAACCACGGCCGCCCATGGCAGCGACCAAGGCTGCCCATGAAAGCAAGCTCGGCCACCGCTGGAAGCAAGCTCCGCCGCCCGTGGAAGCAAGCCCAGCCACCGCTGGAAGCAAGTTCGGTCATCACCACCGTGGCGACAAGGTCGGTGCCCATGGAAGCAAGCTTAGCGCGCATGCCGTCATAAGCAAAAAAAAGGAGGTGCAGGGCGGAGGCGGCTCCTCAACCAGCGGCGCAGGTGCTTGGATAGACGACGAGGTAGGTTTGTGGGGGCAACGGCGGCGCACAGTGCGCGAGAGAAGTTGACAGCCTCGGCCTGGGCGATTTGGGTGAAGAGATAAGGCAGCCTCCAGCCTGGGAAACGAGAGGTGGGGAACGAGAGAGATGGGCCCAACATGGGAGTATGGGACATGTGATTAGTGCGGTAACACTGTAACAACCCGGACGATATCGTCCGGGAGATCAACATCATTTTCCTTAATTAAAAGGGGTGCTTGTACAATGTCGTGCAAACAAGCCGACCTAGCTATAATGGGGCTTCACAATCACAAGTACTGCTGCTAGGAACTTGGGCTTGAATGCTTTTTATAGAAACTTTTGTATCCTTCCTACTCCTACCAACAAGCACCTCACATGCACCCAAGATATCTCAGACAAGCTGCTTTCCTTCCATTTTTTTACTACGACAAAAGGTGAAAGAAGGAGAAGAAGCCTCCTGTCCAAAGCGAAAAGGGGGTCAAAGAGAAGCCGTTTTTACTAGCCGCTGCCGAACTCATAAGTGGCTAGGGTTACACGAGAACCCCACGGCGCTGACCAAAATCATGGACCCCAATCATCACATTCCGCCGGCCGGGGCAGCATACGGATTGCGGAACTGCGCAAAAGGAAGCCGCGCGCTAGGCCCTTTCACTAGTTGATGAAATTGTTGCAGGTGAGTGCCTAGCTCCTACTACTACTACTACTAGGTGTGTGGAGTTGCTGGCCGCCGTGTAGGGGACATCGGCATTGATGGGCTACAGCCTTTTGCACTGCTTCGCAATAGAATTTGGTCGTGATCTTTCTTCGGGGGCCCGGAGAATTCCGTGGTGAATGTATCACATGATGTACAGTCAAGGAGTTGAGGGCAGTAGAAAAAAAAAAGAATTAGCTCGTGATCTTTCGGGAACCTATCGGTGGTATTGGTCTAGACTGTTTTTTATCCTACCGGCACGGCCTCTAGTGTTTTATCGTGTGGGGTAGTATCTCTGTTCCGGATTATTAGTCATAGGAGCTTTCTTATATTGTTTGAGATTATAAAAGCTATCTTATTTATTAGCGTCTCTTCTCCAATGCATATTCTTCTTTTCCTCTCTCACTTCACTATTGGTGCATGCATATATTAATGAGAAAGAATTAAGAAGTGTCTTGCTATTAGCAACTTGGTCCTTAGGACTAATAATCTTAAACAGAGTTAGTAGTCACGAGCACTGGCCTTTGCCTGCATGGTAGGGCGCGAGGTTCGTTTGAGTATTTTTAATTCAAAAAAATAGATACAAAATTTAAAATAGAAATCCCTAAATGAATTTAAAAGGGGATACTGGCGGGATTCGCTTGTTACCTTACTACATCATGAGCAGACACCTTCAGTAGAGAGAGAGAGGGGGAGGGGGGTAGCGGTAAATTCTTGGTGAAAATCTATGATCTCGCAGAGTGGCAGAGCTATGTGTATGTCAGCCCCGCCACCCCCACCCCCACCACCACCTCCCCCAAACTTTGAAGAATTAGTGAAGAAATTTTTTAGTAGGGACTTAAATGTGAAGAAATAGAGTAATGTGGTGCCCCCGAACATCCATCTTTTCAGTTTTACCTCACGGAGAATTTTGTGTTAGCTCCGCCAGTGATCACGCATGTCTAGTCGAATCGGGCAACTTTGACGTATATGTGTAGTATCCTTGTCAAAGGTGTTGGCACGGAGCCCCTCTATTTGGGGTGATAATTTCAAGTTTAACCTTTTGGCTGCACCCGGCAACATCGACTTTTGAACGACGGTCCCTTCTTCAAGCCGTTGTCTTTGAGTACCAACCTCTTTGTTAATCTCATGTTCTCTGATCGATGGACTGGTCCCCGACGACTCGACTGTGGTGGAGGAAAGAGAAGATTGGGAGGCCATAATATGATCTCACGTTTCTTTTCTCCATTTGTAAGGTGATGTATTTGCTTGTGGCACCCCGATCCAATTGATCGAGTCATTGCATATACCATCCCCAGAAACACTGGCTATTATGACACTCGATAAACAAAGACGAAACCAATAATATATTGCATATACCATCCTCAATCCAATTCATCATTGCAACTTGGTGGCGAGGCATCATCGATCGAGCAACATGAGCACACGATAGTATGTACATTATTTATCCAACATATGGGCCTCTCATCGAAATATGGCAGCGAAGACATAGATAATAATTTGAGAACAATGGGATTTATTCCACCAGGTTCTGTTTGGAATATTGTTCCTAGTTCTCATACAATGGGTACTCAACAGCAGCAACAGATGCAGCAGATCTGACATGTTAAAATCCAAAGTGACTATGTTTGAATGTACTCGTCAGGCATCAATAAAATATCAGGCAAAAAGTATCGATATGGCATGGCATAAGTGTTGGAAATATGCACTACTAGAGACAATAATAAAGTTGTTATTATCATATTTCCTAGTTAATGATAAATGTTTATTCATCGTTTTATAATTGTATTAATCGAAAACTTAATACATGTGTGGTTATATAAACAACACGTTGTCTAGGATATCAAGCCTCTAGCCATAGATGGCCCAGCAACAAATTGGGTTCAACATATTTTTGTTTAGTTTCTTCATGTTTGACGCGACCAACTTATAGTGTGACCGGAATTGTCCTTTAACCCAGGCACCGGGCTAGTTACTATATCTTCTTCTTCCGTTGGTTTGCTAGACCAGAGCTCGGGAGACGTTTATACACCGGACGTGTGTAGTACTTGGAGGCACCGCCGCTTGTGGTGCTGGTCGCTTGAAGCCTTCACGATCTTGAGGTCGGGTACGCTTCGGTTACATCAACAATGTTTGCGTGGGAACGTAATCCTGCTTTCGGTCTTCAAAGGTATGAACGATGGATCTTCTCGTTACTATACATCTGCATAGATAGATCTTGGCTGGTGTGTTCTCGTCGTTAGGACTTTTTTGTTTTCTCCCAAGAAACCCCTTCATCCCCTTCACGAAAGTTGTAGGGTTTAACTTGGTGGAGCTTTTGCCACTTCGTACGAGTGGGAGTACGGGTGCTCTTAAAGCGTCCCGAAGCCTCCTCCTAGGCACCATTTACTTGGGAGTATTGAACTCGTGATTGTCTATCAATTGCTCCAGATTTTTTCATAAAAGTACCCAATTCTGCAAGAAGAATATTTGCACATCTATGCAATAATTAGTATTAGTTGCAATTGTAGAGAGATATTTTATCAAATTCTTGACAAATACAGTTTCAACACGGAGATACATGTTTGTATTTTACTGCCATCATGCGGCCATCATGAGCTCATTGGTGGAGAATGTGACATTCCGAAGACGGTGACTCGGTGAGAGATTGATTGAGGGGAAAGAGTGAGGGCGAGTTGGAATAGAGGCCAAGGGTGAGCAAATATAGGCTCGGGATGGGGTACTAGTCTCCGTCGACGCGGCAATCACTGCTCTATGCAAGGACCAGTTGTTGTATCAACTAGGTAAGGTGTAGGAAAGAGGATGGGGCTCAGACTTCATCACATAAGCCGCAGAGGGGGGTGGAGGAAAAGTGGCGGCGATGGTCGGGCCACTGAGGCATAGGGACGGTGCTCCGTCCATCGACTAGGGGTGCAGTGAAGTTCTAGGGAGAGAGGGGTTCAAAGAGACAAGATTTTTGGAGGCTAAGGAGGTGCGGGCGATGACGACCCGACGGCGCTGACGTGTGTAATGGCACCGGTGACCATGCCGGAGAGCGGCATCAGGTCAACACTCTTAGCTCAGAGATTCGATGGAAGTGGTGTTTTTTACCGTTGTGTGCCAAATGAAATATCCATTTTTTTTGTATTACAAGTCTTGCCAAAATCCGAAGTTGGTGGTGTATGTAGAAATTTCAAAAAAAAAAAAAGTTTGGTCAATTAGGCAATAGTGCAAATCAGCTAGGTAGTTGCAATGTACATGATCCCATTCCTCTGCCATATTTATAGTCACATCAAGTGACCTCGGGATGGTCATTCCCATATTTTATAAAAAATGCTTGAAATATCATTTTGATTAGTGGGAGATTTAGGGTAGAAACAAAATAGGGAAAAATACTTGGATATTTTTTAAATAAGATATCCAATTTGTTTGCATATATTGGCTATATAAAGCATGAGGAATATTCCCATAGATTTTCAGAATTTTCTGAGAAGAAGAAAATGTATAACCTTTGTAAACTAGAAGAAACAAAGAAATAATATAAATATGGTTTTTGGTTTGCGAATAATTTTGGAAGAATCGAATATCAACATAGACCATATGTGAAGAGTACAAAGATCAATGATTCTTAATCTAGGCCAAGGTTTGAGTAATAACATAGAGACACACGTCCAAATAAAATAAAATCAAGGCCATAAGAAAATGTTTCGAGAAAATATAACAAAGCAAAATCTTGTGGTGTTACATCGCTCTCGATGGATGTCATATTTTTTAGTAAGGATGGTCATAGTGCTAAATAACTTAGATTAGTAACTTGCATATGTTATTAGTTCATATTACTACCTTCATAGTGGGTAATAATATGTGTGTAGTTTCATGCAATATCTATTAATTAGATTGTAGGTGACGAGGTTTCATCTCGTCAATGCCCATTGTTATGGACTTGGGTTTTGGAGAAGATGGGGATGCTGGAGATCGTGGCACGGTTAACAGACAAGCAACCAGGGGACACGAGATTTATCCAGGTTCAGGCCCCCGAAGGGAAACCCTACTCCTGCTTGTCTGCTCTTTGATTACGGCGGAACCGAAGGTTACATGGCGCGCAGATTCGATCTGGCGTGGATGCGTGTGCGAAAGTATGAGTCGAGTTGCCCTAGGACGTGTCCTCCTGGCCTTTATATAGACTTAGGCAGGTCCCGGGCATAGTCCTAGTCGGTTACAAGTTCTAGGGTTTTACCCCTTTGAATTTTCTATCTCCTCTAGTCTTGCTCTCTAAGGATCCGAAGACATCATGGGCCTTGGCCACCCGAAAATCTTCATGGGCCAGCGTATGTCTGCCGTGGGCCTTCCTTGGGCTGGACTAGGTATGCTGAAGTTACGTACCCGTAGGGTATAACCATGTCAGTAGCCCCCGAGTGATCAGTCGAATCGTAGATTCGGCTGAGGACTCTTCCATCCTTCGGGAGCAGCTATATGTTAATAGTATATGTGTGTAGGGATTGTTGATGCGTGTGCCTGACTCACCCGACGGATCAGGGTCAGTTAACTGTCTTATGACGAAACAACACGATCTTGTTCAGGTTCGGGTCCCTTAACCCGGGCCTGGAACATATGCTGGCGTAATTCAACTCAGGCCGCGGAGGACTTATAGGAGTGGAATTCTAGTGATTTTAATTGGTGTACCCAACGCGTCCGTCGGGATTTTTCATCGTACCTGCTGGTACGGATTCATACTAGCAGAGCGCAGTCAGGTGCGTTGCCACGCCATCAGATGATATCTGTAGGTCTTATCTTTCGTCGCAGACGCAGCATCCGAACATTTATCACCTCGGAGGTGTTTCGGGTGGCCAAGGAGATTGTTGCTCACTTAGCGTTTTGTTGGGGCAGAGTTGCCAAAAAAGTTTTTGCATGCGGATCCGGAAGATCGCAGTCGAAGATTTCATAGGGTGCGCGACCAACGCTCCCAATGGGAGTAGCCCCCAAGTATCTGTTCGAGTCGTAGACTCGAACGGAGACTTTTAGTTCAAGCATTGTTTCAATCATTAGGTCCGCAGGACTTGAAAATTTTCGGATGCTTAAATCCATCCTCCCTATGGGAGTAGCCCCCGAGTCCGTAGTGGAGTCGTAAACTCGACGTAGGACTCAGAGAAATAATTTTGTCCTCATTTGTCTGTCGGGTGCGCGGCCAGCTCTCCTGATAGGAGTAGCCCCCAAGTATTTAGTCGAATCGTAGATTCGAGTGAGTACTTTTAGCTGTGGAGCCGAAGTGGTGCTAGTATAGCTTTTGATGACGTCAGTGCTTACGATCGATGACCTCAAGCATCTGCTACGCCAGAGATGACTTGACTGGACGAAGCGTGGGTCCCACTTGCTGACTTTGAATTGACCGGTCACGCGCGACGTGGAGATGATTACGGCGTCTCCTCGATTTTCGCACGTAGTGGACGGCGTGGTAACGACGGTTCGTTTTGGTGCTAACACGTGTACGGCCAGATCTATCGTTGGCGTTAGGTCTTCGCGATGGACGGCCAGTGTGCGTCGTCTTTGCTGTTATAATCCTGGGTGAAATCGTGGTTTGTTTTCACCAGTTCATCTGTTCACTGCCTCCTTGTTCTTGAGCGATTCTTGCTGCGCGCTGAGCTTTCCTTCCATATTTCATTCGTTCTTTCTGCATTGTCATCGCCACCACCCCTGCAGCGCCATGGGTAAAACAAAGAAGTCCTCATCTGCAGTTGGGACCAGCGCCGCCGGAGGCAAGAAGGGCACCGCCGCTGCTCGCATCACCGATGGTGGCTGGCGGCGATCAGAAACGCGGGAGAGCGATCTCCGCAAACTGCGCGAGCGGAGCCTGATCCTGCAAGACACGGCGGCCGTGAGACTCCCCGGCAATGAGGTAATCCCCCGTCCCCCATCTGGGTATCGGGTTATGTTTGTTGCCTTCATGATTCGCGGGTTTTCTTTTCCGGTCCATGACTTCCTTCGTGGACTGCTCTTTTTCTATGGGGTTCAACTCCATCATCTGTCTCCCAACTCCCTTCTCCACATTGCGTGTTTTATCACGCTTTGCGAGTGTTGGCTTGGCATTGAGCCGCACTTTGGCCTCTTCCGGAAGCTTTATTCCGTGAAGAGGCAGTCTGGTTCGGATGGTGTGTATCCCATTGGGGGTTTCATCATCTCCCTCAGTCCCAATGTGCAATTCTTTTCCTTTTCCATGTTCGAATCTGTCCAGTACTGGCGGAGGAAATGGTTTTACATCCGTGACTCCGTTCTGCCTGGGCAAGATTATGGTCTCGTTCCTTTTGACCCCTCCCAATTGATTGAGAAGAAAATATCCTGGAAAAATCAAATCTTAGACGGTGAGGAGGCGGATAAAGAGGCCCTGTACCGTCGGGTGGAGGATCTCCAATTGATTCCTGAGAAGGAGGTGAACGGTGTCGACATCATCCGGACGTTTCTTGAGCGTCGGGTGCAACCTCTCCAAGCGAGGGCGCATCCGATGTTTCTTTACTCTGGGCGTCGTGATCCGACGAGGGTTTCGAGTGAGAAAATCTCCGAGGTGGAACTTGACAAGGCTCTTCGCGCGCTGTTGAAGTTCAAGGCCGACAAAGAAATCCCGGGGAAGTCGCAGACTCCTCCCTTTTCTTCGACGTTGGTCGTACCGAAGGTGTAGATTTGCGCACGTAGTGCTCCCCTTGTTTTGTCATGTGTACTTTTTCCTTTGTTTGCTAACAAAGTTCCTTTTCCTTTTGCAGAGCTTCAAAGTGCCGGGCATGGCACCACCGTTGCCCGAAAGATATCCGAATGCCCCGGATAATGAAGTGGTGGATTCCGTGTCCGAGCTACCGTCAGCGCGATCCCCAGCGGAGGATGCCGACGAATCGAGTGAGGACCATTCGCGTAAGCGATCACGGAGCTCTAGCGAGTCGTCAGATGCCTCGACTCCTCCGACTCCCAGAAATCCTTTGGGCCTTGAGCGTCATGATGATGTTCATGGGGGTTCTTCCTCTCCCCTTCCTGTCATTCCTGTGTGGGCTGTTGCTCCGCACCCGCCAGCAAAGCGGAAGAAGGAAGATAAGAAGGAGGAGAATAAGGAAGAAAAGAAGGAGGAGAAGAGGGCCCGAAGGGCTTCTCCTATCTTCGACCTGAGCGCGTTGGGCTCGTAAGTTTTCTTGTTGCCACTGTTGTCCTTTGCTCCCTTGTTATTTTTGCACCTGTGTTGATTGGTTCGTATGCAGGCAATCCTCCGACGGCTCTAGTGATGGTGCGCGCGAGATGATGGGGGAGTCGAACATTGCGTCGCCTCCTCCTCAGACGGTGGCGACTTCTGGTGACGTTGCGCCAGTTCCTCCTGTGCAGGAGAGGCTGGTGGTTGCGCCCCAGAATTTCGCAGGCGGGCCGGCGGGTTCGCCTTCGGAGCACGTAAGTTTTTCTGCTTGATGTTACGGGGGGAGCCCCCGAGTGTCTTCGTATGCTGATGTTGTTTATGCTTCTTTGTGTTGGGCGTAGCCCCCAAGTCCTACTCTTACTACTATTGCCTATTGCTGCAGCCTTTTGTCCAAGAGGCCAAGCGGCTGGTAGAGGAACGCCTGACGCTGGAGGCTGCAGTAGCTTCAAGGTATTCGCCTTGTAGTACTTCTCTTGCTTATCCTGGTCCTGTTCTTTGACCCGTGCTTGTTGTAAATGCAGAGGAGCATAATGACTCTCTCCGTGAGGTCGATGCTCTGGAGAAGAGCCTTGGCCAATCGGAGCAGAAGGCCGAAGCTGCTGCGGGTGCGAGAGGGCGCCTTGAGCGGAGCGAAGCGAAGCGTCTGCAGCAGAGGCCGCAGATCGTGAGGATCAGCTGGCCGCTATGCGGCTTTCGTGAAAAAGGGTGGCGGAGAAGCTCATGGCTGCTGCCAAGGCTATTTCGGGTGAGCGTTAGATTTTGTCCTTGCTTCTTTTTCTACGGATCTTCTTCTATGTTGCCTTTCTTCATGTTTTCTTCTTTTTTGTCTCAGATGCCGCAGGCATCGAGTTCAACCGCGGTGCTCTGGAGCAGGAGTGCTCTAGATGATGCCACATGGCGGTCGAAGACCGCAGCACCGTCGTCAACTCCCTTGCCAAGGCGAAGAGGTCCTTGGTCGCTTCTACAGAGCTCTTCCAAGGGCGCACCTTGAAGATGTGGATGCCTGGCGAGGCTCTGTCGGCCCTAAGCGCTGCGTATAAGCGCAAGCAGAAGGGCATCGGCGCGTCCGTCGGGCTGGCGATGGCCATGGCGGCTGGGGCGGAACTGGACCTGCCCCAGATTACTTCTCGGATGCCTACGGTTGCGGATGAATCCGAGGTAGCCTTCGCCGCCTACTCCGCTCGCTGCAGACGATATGGGCCCAAGCTCATTGACTTGCTGTCTGAGTATGCATTGCGGCAGCAGGGCGAGGCCAAAGCTAGGCAGTCTGGTTCTGAGGCGACTCAGTGTCCTCCGCCTTGGGCATAGTAGACGTAGGGTAGTTTGTAGTCTACTTTTGTTGTAAATATCTGCTGTAGTACCATCCTTATGCCACGTAGTGGCCTTATATATTTTAATGAATTCCTCCGAGTTGTGCTCTATCCTTGGCTGAATGTCTGTGTGCCTTCTTTTTTCTGCTGCTATAGGTTCCTTCGGGTGCTGACCCAGTTGACACTTCATCCGAAAGGCCCTTGCGAGCATCATTGGATGATTCCTCGCAGCTCTCTTTTCTTTGAGATCGCGTGCGCAGCTTGGAGAGAGATTTGCTTGGGTTACGTGATACCGACGTTTGGAAATCCAAAGCAGACCGTGGTGCAGCCAGAGAGGAGTATTTGATGGCGGAGCTGGGTCGGCTGTCCGAGCAGCTGCAATGTAAGTTGATCCTTCTTTCGGGCTGTAGCTTAGTTCTTCGGGTGAGCCTGTTGGACTTATTATTGTTTTGTGCGGTTGTCGCTGGTGCCAATCTTGCTCCGAGGTAAGAAAAGGAGCGTATCGCTGTTCGAGTCAATTGCTTGTCTCAACAGGACATGGAGGCCGGCGGCTTCTTCTGGATAGATCGTGATCGCGCCATGGTTCTGGCGACGGTGCAGGATCGTGTCTACCAGGTTTCGCGGGTGCTCACTTTGGTGCGAATCACTTTCCTCGGTCTTTGCACGTCATGTTTCCGTTGGATGCCGTGCCAATGACCCTTGCAGGTCTTCTGACGAAGTTTCGGAGTGCCAGCAATGTCAAGGAGCTGGTGCGGCAGCAGCTCGTCGCAGGGGTGAAGGCTGCCTTGTCTCTTGTGAGGGTGCACCGGCGTAGATTTGGCATTGTGGCGTGGGCCACCTCCTCGACCAGATGGTAGTGAGTGGAATATCGTCCGCATTCAGCGGCTGTAAGCGATATGCGAACAGATTAGATTTGTTTGAGCAGCGTGCTCAGGTTATTCTTTAGAATAGGTAGGACCTGAAAATAAACAGATAGATGTAAAATTTGTATATTGCGGCTGGGCGTGTATGTGCCCTTTGTTGTAAAGGTTTGCTTGTTTGCGAGCACGCAGTGCTTTGATTTAGTACGTGTCCTTTTTGTTTGCCTGACGTGGTCAGCTACTCAGGTGTACACGTTTTGTCCTCAGTCGATGAAATCGTGAGGTGGGGGAAGCCCCCGAGTGCGTATGTAGCATGTAGTAAAGTTGCAGAAAATAGTCAACCGAGGATTGGGGCGAGGTACTTAGCTTTATTTATATTGTAATGGAGGAGGTAAATGGTTCGGCTGAGTAGCCTTGGCTGAAAGATTTATTGAAAGTAAAAAGGGGCGTGGGTTGCTACGGGTAGAATCGTCGCAGGTGCGAGATGTTCCATGGGTTGGAGTATGCGACTCCAGACTCCACGTGCTTTAGGCGATAGGCGCCACCTGGGATGACTTCGGTGATGGCGTAGGGTCCTTCCCATGGTGAATCGAGTTTGTTCGGTCGCTTTTGCTTGAGTCGCAAGACGAGGCCTCCTTCGACGAAGGACCTTGGGCGCAGCCGGCGGCTGTGATAGTTGCGGAGACTCTGCTTGTACACCGCTGATCATTGCTATATCCGTGCTTCGTCGAGTGTGTCGACGGCGTCTTGAGTGCAGCCGTGGACTCGGCTTCATGTGACGACTCGTGGAGCTGGTGGCGTGCTTGGTGGTAGCACCGCTCCGTGTACCATGAAGAACGGTGTGTAGCCGGTGGAGCTGTTTGGCGTAGTCCGTAAGCTCCACAGAGACGAACGTAGCTCTTCGTCCGTTTCGCTTTGTGCTCGAGTGAGCTCATGAGGCGCTTCTTGATTCCGGCGATTAGGCCGTTGGCCTTTTCCACTTGCCCGTTTGTTTGCGGGTGTGCCACCGAGGCATACGTGATATTGATCCCGAGGCCTTCGCGAAGTCCCGGAATTCTTCGGAGATGAAGTTTGATCCGTTGTCGGTGATGATCTTTGTCGTACGCCAAACCTAGAGAATGGATTCGAAGAACTTGGCGGTTTTGCCCTTCCGGTTGGTGGCGGCATGGCTTCGATCCACTTGGTGAATTTGTCGACGCGACCGGAGGAAGACGTGTCCTTCCTTCGAGGATTTTGGCGGTTGCGATCATGTCGAGGCCCCATTGGGCAAAAGGCGAGCTATGGGTATGGGTCGATTCGGACCCAGTGCGTCGCGGTTTGTCGGCGAACCGTTGGCACCCGTTGCATCTTCGGACAATGTCCTTCGCGTCGCTCATGGCCGTTGGCCAGTAGAATCCTGCTCGCAGAGCTTTGGCGACGAGGGAGCGACTGCCTGCATGGTGGCCGCAGATGCCCTCGTGGATATCTTGGAGTATGGCCTTGCCGTCATTGATGGTGACGCACCGTTGTAGTACGCCCGTAATGCTGCGTTTGTACAGCTCGCCGTTGATGATGGTGAAGGCTTTTGACCGACGAGATACACGCCGGGCATCTGTCGGGCTGTCTGGAAATTCTCCGTTTATCAGGAACTGGAGGTATGGACGTGTCCAAGTTTCTTCGACTGCCATGACCTGCATCAGGTTGACCATGGCAACTTCGGTATCCAACTTTTCGGGTCCTTCATGACCTTCGGGTAGCGTAGCCCCCGAGTGTTCGCTTCTTGGGTGATCCTTTGGGGAATTTACGCTTGATGGATGGCACGCAGATCTGTTCGAGGAACACACCCGGTGGTACCTTTGCACAAGTGGAGCCGATGTTGGCGAGTCTATCGGCCTCCTCGTTGCTCTCTCTTCCAACGTCTTTGAAGTTCGCGGCCGTCGAATTCTCCTTCGAGCGTTGTATAGCCAGCGATACCGCGATCATGTTTTCGGCGTGTGCGTCGCACTCATTCATCGTCTGCTGTACGACAAGGTTGGAGTCACCGTAGATGACCAGGCGCGTTGCGCCATATATTTTTGCCATCTTCATGCCATGGATGAGGGCTTCGTATTCGGCCTCGTTGTTGGAGGCTCTGAATTTCATACGAAGGACGTACTTCATCTTGTCACCTTGCGGGGAGGTCAGTATGACTCCTGCCCCTGCTTCGGCTTCGCGTTTGGAGCCGTCAAAATGCATTGTCCAGAACTGCGACATGTCTGGGGTGTCAGGCAGCTGCAGCTCCATCCAGTGCACCACAGGGGTGTCAGGCAGCTGCAGCTCCATCCATGGAAGGACTTGAGATTTGATTGTGTGTCGCTTCTCGTAGATGATGTCCAGGGGTGATAGTTCAATGCCCCACAGGGCCACGCGTCCTGTGGCCTCTAGGTTATTCAGGATGCTGTTTAGGGGTGGCTCGTTGACGACCATCATCTGATGCTCCTGGAAGTAGTGGCTCAGTCGTCGAGCCGTCATGAACACGCCGTATGCCAGCTTCTGGTAGTGCGGGTACCGCTGTTTTGTTGGAGTGAGAACCTCGCCGAGGTAGTAAATTGGGCGTTGTACCCCGTGGGTCTTGCCTTCTTCGGGTCGTTCGACACGAGTACTGTGCTGACCACCTGGTGTGTGGCTGCTATGTACAGCAACATGGGCTCGCGCTCTTTTGGCGTGACCAAAACGGGCGAGGTGGAGAGGAGCCGCTTGAGGCTTTCGAATGTGTCGTTGGCTTCTGGTGTCCACTCGAACTTGTCTGCCTTGCGCAGCAGCTGGTAAAATGGTAGGGCCTTCTCGCCCATGCGGCTGATGAACCTGCTTAGTGCCGCTACTCGCCCTGCGAGCTGCTGAACGCCCTTGAGGTTTTTCGGCTTCTCCATTGTCATGATAGCTTTGATTTTCTTCGGGTTCGCTTCGATCCCTCGTTGAGATGAAGTACACGGCGGTGACCGAGGGGCGCCAAGGCACTTTTATGGATTGAGCTTGATCCTGTAGCGATCAAGGTTGTCGAACGTCTCGCGGAGATCGTCGATAAGTGTTCTTGCCTCCTTGGTTTTTATGACTATGTCGTCAACATAGATTTGGACGCTGCGACCGATCTGGTCCTTGAGGCAGGCCTGCATGCATCGCTGGTACGTGGCACCTGCGTTCTTTAGCCCGAAGGGCATTGTATTGTAGCAGAATACTCCGAACGGTGTGATGAACGCCGTTTTCTCTTGATCTTCGACCTTGAGTCGAATCTGGTTATAGCCTGAGTAGGCGTCGAGGAAGGAGAGCTTCTCACAACCTGCAGTCGAATTGATGATCTGGTCGATCCGAGGTAGAGGGAAGTGGTCCTTTGGGCAGTGTTTATTTAGTGACGTGAAGTCCACGCACATCCGCAGGATGTCCGTGTCCTTCTTCGGGACCATCACCGTGTTGCCGCCACTCGCTTTCCTTGATTTCCCGGATGAAGTCTGCTGCGATTAATCTGTTGATCTCCTTGCCGATAGCTTGCTCGTGGCTCCGGCGGTCTTCGGATAGGCCTTGGCCGGCTTGGTGCAGGAAGACATTGAGTGCGTGCTCGGCGAATTCCCTGGGAACTCCTGGCATGTCCGCAGGACACCGGGCGAATATTTCCCAGCGCTCACGAAGGAATTCGACGAGCGCGCCTTCCTATGAGGTGCTGAGGTCGTTGGCGATCAGCGCCGTCTTGGAGGCGTCTGTCGGATGGACCTGCACTTTCTTGGTGTTGACGGTGTAGTCGAAGGACATGTCGGGTGCATTCTGCCTTGTGACTGGGGGTAGCCCATTGTCCGTCACCTCGCGGAGCCTTACGAGCTCGTCTTGCATGCCGAAGGATTGGGAGATTTTGTTGAAATCCCTGTCGCATTGGTCGGATCGGGTGAAGCTCCCGTGGACTGTGATGATGCCCCTTGGTCCTGGCATCTTGAGTAGTAGGTATGCGTAGTGTGGGACGGCCAGGAACCTTGCGAATGCTACACGTCCCAGGATGGCGTGGTATTGTGACGGCCAGTCCACCACTTCGAATTCTAAGCGCTCCTGCCGAAAGTTGTCCGGCTTCCCGAAGATGACGTCGAGCCCTATTTTGCCCAGGGGGAAGATGCCCTTCCCTGGGACAATGCCGTGGAACGTTGTGTCTAATTGTTCCAGGCTGCATTGCGGGATCCGCATAGCTGCTAGAGTGCTTGTGAACATTAGGTTGATGTCGCTGCCGCCGTCCATGAAGACGCGACTCATCTCGAAGCCTCCGATCTGCGCCTCCAGCACCAGGGCAGCATGACCTGGGCGAGGGATCTGGTAAGGGTGATCCGCGCGAGTGAATGTGATGCAGGACTCCGATCCGCTGAGGTACTCAGGGATTGCAGGCGGAGTTGCCACGGCCAAGTTGATTTGTCGGGTGATTTTCTTCTGCACCCTATTGGTGGGGCGTCCCTTCTGTATCATATTGAGTGCTCGTTTTGGTGGGGGGTATGCGACCCCGACGTTGTTTTGCGCTGGTGAGACTGGTTGAGTTGGGCCTCCAATAGGCGGCGGTGGAGGAGCTCCGTGTGCTATTTCACCTGGCGCAGGTGTGTTTCCGAACGCAGGGATTGGAGCTTGTTGCCTCATCTGCATCATGCCTTCGCTGAGTTTCTGGAACTCGCGGCAGTCCTTGAGCATGTGGCTAGATTTCTTTTTGCCATCTTGTTTGTCGATGTAGAAGTGGATGGTGCATGGACCCGAAAGTTTGTCGAATGTTGAGGGTCCATTCTCGCGGTCGCGGCGTTGCCACGACTGCGTTGGTCATCCGTTGTCGCCGAAGTTTCCACTGCGGTATCCTCCGCTGTTGCGGCTGTTGTCATTACGGCGGTCGGCGTAGCCGGATGCGTCCATGTCGGGTCCGTCGCGGTCCTCGTAGGCGCGTGATCTACTCTTGTTGCGGCGTTCGCGTCTTCGGCCGTAGTCGTCCTCTTCATCTGATTGCGCTCGCTGGATGCAATCTTCGCCGTCTGCCCAACTGTTGGCGATTTCCATGAGGTGGTCGAGTGTCTTGGGCTTTACACACCCAAGTTCCTCCTTGAAGTCTGGGCGCTTGACGCCGTCCCTGAAGGCGTCGATGGCCCGCTCTTCGGAGATGTGTGTTGCGGAGTTCTTGGTTGTAGACCAGCGTAGTATGTACGAGCGAATAGATTCACCCGTTCTCTGAGTGCAGGCTCGCAACTCTTCGATTGAGGCGGGCCTCTTGCTGGTGCATTTGAAATTTCGGATGAAGTCATGGCGATCTCCTCCCGGATGGATCGATGGTAGGTCGCTAAGCGGACCAGCCGCGCATGTTAGCTGCGGTGAAGGCATTGCATGGCGGTTTCTTTGTTGCCTCCGGAAGCAGCGGATGATGATGGTCACTGAGCCAGGACTTTGGATCTTGCGTCCCGTTGAACTTCGGAGTATCCGAAGTAAGCTTGAAGTTGCGTGGCATATGTGTTCGCCGGACGGATCTGCTGAAGCATCGAGCCCCGCAGAGTTCTCCTTCGTCTTCATCCATCTCAGATTCAGACGAGCATGCGCATTTAGCGCGTGCTTTATCGATCTTGTGTTGTGTAAGATTGTCTCTGGCATCATAGTCGCTTTAATGGCGGTGCGAGCTCTTCTTCCTTCGAGGAAGATCATGCTCCTCTTCCTCTTCGGATGAGAGGGTGGGACTTCGGTCGCGCCTGGCCGGAGCTTTTTTCTTCGGTTCCGCGGGAGCGTCTTCGTGGAGCACAGCTCCAATTAGTCCTAGTCCGGTGAGTGCGGACCTATGCATGGCCCTTTTCGGGTCCCCCTCCGGAGGTGGGTGAGCCATGGTATCGATGGCTGCCATGATCGCAGCTTGTGGCGTCTTCGGGATGATGTTGCCGTCGTCCATATCCATGAATGATGTATGGAGAGTTCGGGTCACGTCACGCCGCTCCTTAGGGTCCTGTTTTCCCGAAGGCGGTGCTTGTTTCCTGATTTCCGTTTGTGCTAGAGCCGGGTCCCATGGCGGAGCGCGGCTCGTCAAGACCGGACTCAGAGGCTGCTTGCTTGCGTTTGTCGAGCGTCTCCTGCATCTTGACTTGCTTCTTGTGCTCCTCGATGAGGAGGTAGTGGTATGCCCTCAGCAGATAACGTGGGGAGTCCAAAGGTAGGACTATTTCGCCTGCGACGGCGTGGCGTGCTTCGACCCATCCTTCTTTGCTAAGTTGGATGAGATGGCCCCTGTTTTCCCCGTTTTTGCCGTTTCTGTCCTGCAGGTTGGGGTTGGGCGGCGGGTTAGGCGTTTCCTCGTCGGTTTGGATGGCTTCGGCGCACAGATGGCGCCTGCATATTGTTTGGTTGCTGCCGCAGCTTTCGGATCCGGAACCGTAGGTCCCTTCATCCGAAGGTGGATCGCACAGATCGGTATTGCAGTTGCTGCTGCTATAGAACTCATCTGTTGATGATGACGTGCGTAGCACGGGGTGTGGAGCCCATGAAGCGGGCCTGATTGACGGCACGGGCACCCGCTCAGGGAGGCGGAGGGTGCCAGTTTGTCCAACCTGGAAGCAGAAGCTCCCGAACAAGATTTCGAGTCCGTCGCCTACGGGCTTGAAATCCTTCATGGTATCCGGCGAGTGGGCGGTGAAGTCGAAAGCGCCGAAGAGGAGGTGATTCTCCGTCGCCGCGGAGTTGTAGATCGATCGGGTCGGAACCGTCACGACCGCACAATCAGCAGCCCCAATCCCCACGGTCGGCGCCAATTGACGAGGTTTCATCTCGTCAATGCCCATTGTTATGGACTTGGGTTTTGGAGAAGATGGGGATGCTGGAGATCGTGGCACGGTTAACAGACAAGCAACCAGGGGACACGAGATTTACCTGAGTTCGGTCCGGAGGAAAACCCTACTCTGCTTATGCGCTCTTTGATTACGGCGGAACCGAAGGTTCTGGGGCCTGATTCGATCTGGCGTGGATGCGTGTGCGAAAGTATGAGTTGAGTTGCCCTAGGACGTGCCCTCCTGGCCTTTATATAGACTTAGGCAGGTCCCGGGCATAGTCCTAGTCGGTTACAAGTTCTAGGGTTTTACCCCTTTAAATTTTCTATCTCCTCTAGTCTTGCTCTCCAAGGATCCGAAGACGTCATGGGCCTTGGCCACCCAAAAATCTTCATGGGCCAGTGTATGTCTGCCGTGGACCTTCCTTGGGCTGGACTAGGTATGCTGAAGTTACGTACCCGTAGGGTATAACCATGTCAGTAGGCTCGTATAGTTTTGGTATGTGTGATATTATGGTAACTAGCTAAGTTACTATCTCCCTTTTTTTGTTAATTATTATGACATATCACTAATTTGTTTAGTTGGCATTGCATAGACATGCATGTTACTAGTTAAGGTACTTCTACGACTATCCTAAAACTACGGTCACACGCATCGGAGAATGCAGATACGGTGAGGCTTGTCCTTCTTTCTCGATTTTCTCAAAGATTGCAACGTACTGCCTTCGTTCAGAAATATAAGAAATTTTAACTTAATAAATCGCATGTATCTATATGTCTTTTAATGTATAGGTTCGTAAAAGTTCGGAGTGAACCTATAAACTAAAAAGAGTCTAGATACATTCATTTCATGAAACTAAAATATCTTATGTTTCTGAATCCGAGGGAGTATATCTATAAGTCCCATAGTCCCAACTCCTACGGTAGATGCAATAGTAGGTACTCCCTGAGGGAAATAGCTAAACATGAACTTAGAAGTAAATGCCGGCACTCATTCCCCTCCCCTCTCCTCCCTGGCTGCTTTGAGAGTCGTGCGTGAGAGGCCGGGGCTCTCCCGTGCCCTTCTCGCCGGAGTAGCCGGCGGGAGGTGGCGGCGGGGAGTCGCCGGAGTAGGCCTAGGTTGTAGAGTAGGTTTGGTAGTTGGCCTTGTGCCGGTAGTGGGCTCCTTGCCCGGATGCGGATCTCTAGATCTCGCCCGGATCTTAGCTCTAGGGTTCTTCGTCGGTGTCCTAAAGCTTCTCTGGTCGGAGCTTCGGATGGAGGCGGAGGCCACCGCATCGTTAAATAAAGCTTGGGATTGTTGCCTTTTGGTCTGGGATGCTATTTGGCTCCGGCTTCTTCCGCTGTCCGGTCGTGGTGATGTGGAGTGGAAGAAGTGGAGCTTGGTGGTGCTCGGCGCTGGAGGCGACAAGGGAGTCCTGTCTTTGGCGTGTCATGACGCCGGCGTCGGCTACTCCGGTCTCCTTGCTTCTCTTCTTCTTCCGGCCGTGGCGGCGAGGAGATCAAGAAGGAGGCGCGGCGACGGCCATCTCCCTCTGCATCTCGCAGCGTCTGTCGTCTGCCGGCCACCTCACGCTACTCGAGAAGACACGCTGCCGTGGTGGCGAGAGGTTGACTGAGTGTGCGGCTGCTGCCAGCGAGCTACAGGAGCTTCGAGATTCCTCTCCCCGCGGCGTTCTCCAAGCGACGGCGATGGACTGCCGCCGCTATCCAGGTCCAGAGGGGTGGTCGCGCCGTGCTCGGCAACAGGGTTTGCTCGAGCTTCTCTATCCTCTTCGGGAGGATCTTCCTCGTGACAAGCTGCAAGTCCTCGCCCAAGTGGTCTCGTCCCCGGCTGCAGCAGAGGAGGCGCTTCTTCGTCGTTGTCAGTCGCCGGCGGTTGTATCGGACTTGATTGCGTTTTTGCAATCTTTGCTGGGGTGTTCTCTGTATAATGTAGGGGTCAGTTTGTAATTTTCTTTCTGTTTGGACCTCTCTGTATTCTGTACACCCACCGCTGAATGAATTTCCTGGGCCCTTCGAGACCGTTCCGTTCAAAAAAAAAAAAAGTAAATGCGTGTCTTAGATTGTCTCTCACTCGTATTTTTTGTCGACTAGTGGTGTGCCGTAATTTGTTGGAATTTTGGACCAACGAGATACGGTATCTTATCCAACAGTGTTGCGCCGTATACGATGGCAGCATGTATACTGTGGCACGTGGAAATGTTAAATGTATGAACGCTGGAAGGAGCTAGCAAATTGCATTGGAGCTAGCAAACATTTCTCGCTGTTTGGTGATTTATCAGGTCGCGCATACTATGATGTTGGATTGAATCATGTTTCGTTACTTGAGTTCTACCCAAAGAATCTGCCCTTTTTTCTCTACCCAAAAGCTGGGATTGCATCTAAAAAAGAAGTTGGGATTGTGTCCGGTTGGCCGGGAGTCGGGGCCGTAGTACTCCTAACAAACGGCTCGCAAAACGAAACGAAGAAAAAACTGGCTCGTTTGAATGGATGCAGCAGCGACTCCTCTTGGGTGTAGCAAATTTCCCTATCAAGCAAGGTGCTAGGACCTTACAAGTTACACGATGAATGGAGCCGGGGACATATGCATGGCCATCTGCAACAGGCAAACAGAAACCTACATGGACGGTCTGAGCTGCCTGGACGGCCGCCGGCTTTTGAGCTTTGACGTGCTGATCGGAGGGCTAGCTTTGACAGCCGCCGCTCAGATAGATGGAGCGATATGCTGAGTTAACGGCTGCCTCGCTCTGTTTTTGTTGCTGCTATGAAAATTACAACGCGAATCGTTTAAAATTCTGCGAAGCTCTTGAATTAGCTAATTCAGGGGAGAGAAATTTCTGATATGGAAGGAAGTCCCATGCATTCTCAACTAGGCAGAAGAGAGGAATGGTAGGAACCGAGAGGTGATCATGAAATCGATGATCATGATGTTTGTTATCAGCGAAAAAATCAATAGCTATCAATACTAATACTCCCACCGGTTTATATTAATGGTCTTATTTTTTTCTAGATATAAATCCATATATTTTAAATACTTAACTAGATGGTCATTAATATAGACCTGAGGAAGTAATAATAGTAGTAGAAAACATTTTCACTCGGTATTTACTTGTGCTTCAAAGGAGATCCTTAAGAATTTTATCCCGAGTACAATTTTCCTAGTATAAAGCTTCTGATTTGTAGATTTAGTTTGCAAGCTATGGCCCAGTTTTTTTGAGCCTCAGAAACGCCTCCCAAATTTCCAGAGAAGGCGATTAAAAAATCATGGCGCTTTCAAAATAGTCAAGTCTAAACAAATTTGGAAGCCTCGCAATTTTTTTGAACCGGCTTCCCCAGGCCGCCAAAAGAACTGGGCCTATTCCAACTGCAAAAGAGCATGGGGAGTACAATTTTCCTATAAAGCTTCTGATTTGTAGAACTAGTTTGCAAGCTATTCCATGGGGTTCCGACTTCCGACGCAGAGCTACAATCCTTGTGTTTTGGAATTACACATAAACAACACACTACAGAGATGCTGAAGCGGAATTGAAAGGGCTTGATTACCTCAAGCTCCCAATCATCGTCGACACAGAATTGCTGAACCGATTTATAAGCTGTTACATGGACGAATCTACTGGAGATATAGTTTGGGCAAAAGAAACAAGAGAAGGTTCCCGAATTCAAAAGAGCACAATAAGATGGCACCACATGAAAGATATCTTAGACCTGGTTTACAACTAGAATCTTTTGTTGCTATGTCCAACACCATGAGAGTGGCAACGATAACATGCCAACACAAACATTCCTGATAAAATCAGGACAATACAAGTAGGGTGTAAACCTTAAGAAACGGCACAAGTAGCAGGATTTGATTTGTGCCCAACATTTTGCTAATCACACTTCAAAACCTTGAGACCAAAACAGCCTCAAGTGGCAGGTGTCTTGCCAAGGTTTCCTTCTGTGCTTAATTCTTGCCTCGGCCACGCCTAGGTGGCACAGTAGTCCACCCATCAGCATCAGGGGTAGGCTTGGAAGGTTTTGGCTCATCCACCGCCATATCCTCTGACCTAGCTGCTTCATCTCCCCCCATGGATGACTCATCATCGTCGTCCGAGCTATCGTCGTCATCCTCATTTGCAACCTGCTCATAAGAAGAAAATAAATTAGATACAGGAGCTGTATTCTAAAGATGGCTAATATCAGCCAGAATGGTACCATCGAAGTTTGCTAAAAAAAACTCAACAAGGAGAACATGAACATGAGACCAATGCTAAATAGGGGATTCTGGTTTTTCTTTATCTTGTCAGATAAATGGGTGGATCAAAGGTGCATACTATCTCACAATTTTTTCAGCATTTTGTAAACTTCAGGTTGGAGTTAACATGATATCCACCTATTCACATCTGCAGGGAATACGTATCCAACTAAGAGGACCTCACTGGAGGAGCAAAAGTGAGTCCAAGAAACCGGTTAAACCAAACAACTCAATAGAACAAGTGTATATACAAGGTATCGACATATAAATGCGTCTTGAAAAACAGCATCCCCGAGTTCTAGTTTTTTTAAATACCCACACATCTCCACTACTTATAAAAGCACAAACTTGGCAGGAACATTCGATCCCAGCCTTCTATTCCTCGGTATCTAACGGCATACGTCTCTCCAATGACGTTGTGAAACATCACATCTAGCCGACTAAACTGCACCTGCAACAATCCCGACTTTACTTGTGCTAATAACAGACGACAGACGAAAACAACCCCACCAACCCCAGATGCAAAGATCATGGACGAAATCCACCTTCCTAGCCTGATGCCCTCACCCTGACTTAGTATCCTTGCTCATCATGAACCCATTACACTAGGAAAACATTGGCGAGAGAGAAAGAGAGAGAGGCGATGAAGAACGTAGCAGCAGCGACAGCAAAAACCAGCATGATGGCGACTGCAACCTCGGCGCGAGGCCATGACACCAATAGGAGATAAATTACTGTTGCATCATCGCCAGCTCTGCCGTTCCCGGCGCACCACACGTATATTTTCAGGCTCCCCAATGCGCTGCCCCACTTCTAGATTCAGCCTCCCTGCTTGCAGCCATGACGCTATGTTTTGATTCTCGGATATGTTTGAGAGCAGGGATTTTTGTTCGTTGCCGTGGGTCCAATGGATCGATTTTTTCTGTTAGCTTGCGAGAATTTGGTTGCAATCTGAGAGTGCAAACATGGATATATTTTTATGATTTGGTCACATTTTCCTTCCATTTGTATAGTCTCAACACTCAACTTTGATGCATTTGTCTGAAATTATGACGCTGGCTTCAGGTTGACAGCTGCTTCGGTAGCACCATTGTCTTCTCTGTTCTTTTTCAACATGACATTGGTCTGCTTATGAAAGAGGAAGAATATTGCTCTATTTTTGTTGGTTGAGACTACATGCTGAAAAGAAGGTTGTCGCTGCTGCAACGAACTTCAAGGAAGCATGAATGGTAGTTGCATAGGAGAAAGCACTTAATTCTAAAAAAGGAAGAACCACATGCTAAATTGGAGAAAGCTGGTACTGATCTAGACATGATAGAAACCACTGACAAGGTACAGTGACGTGAAGGGCTATGAGTTTTGTGCTCAAAGAGGAAGATTCAGCCAAGACAAGTTAAAAAGGCTATGATTGGACTCCTCTTCTGCTAGAGCAGTAGTGAAGTGGATGTATCACCCAAAGAAGCTAAAAGACACAGAATTTAAGGCACACGAGCTGAAAACATCGTATAACCTCCCACTGGATGGCGATGAATATACATTTCAGCCTGTAGTTCATACAACACTCAATACAAATTAAACATAGCAGCACTTGGCAGGAATGACATCTTCTTTTGGCCTCTCTACTTGTCCTTTTGGAAAAAACTTAGAAGTGAATTGAATAGTTGACTGGCTGGTAAAGTTTTGACCAATGGCTGTACCCTCCTCCCGAATATGCTTTCTCATTGTTCCTCTAAGCTACTGGTATCTGGGATCTACTCCAAACAGAAGTGTAAATCAAGTGTATAAAATCTTTTTTCATACTCTAAACTCCGACAAATTTTCTCCCTCCCTCATTTTTCCATGTACATTAAGACTGTAATTCTTTTATGTTCTGGATTTGGTTGATTTACAGGGACAAGTTGTCAGTCAGGCTATAATCAGAAATAAGATGTCTTGAATAAAATTTCTTTTCTTTGCCATGAGTCAATCTTGTACACACTAACTAGTTTAGAGCAAAAACCACCGAATCTAGAAGTTCCCAAATATGACCCGATGAAGCAATGGAACAATCATATAAAAAAGACCACGTCTTGAAGAATTAAGAGATCGAACTATCAAACGGATTATGGAAGTGAACTGCAGGGAGAACATCATTAATTCTAAGTTGTAACATTAGTGAGCTCAGACGTGAGAAAAGAAATGACACAGATTACATAAAAGAAAAAAGGGAGCACTTATCAACGGAAAGGGTACCTGTCTACTTTGGGAGACAGCATTTCCTTGAGGACGTGAATTCCTCAGCTTCTCAATCGACGAGAAGTTGCCTTGCAGGCATTCTTCATGCATTGTCAATAAATGCTCAGCAATCTGTTTGCCACAAAAACCATTGAATCAATAAACATGCACTGAACCATGTACGAGCCGACCGAAAAAAAACTTTTACATAAACTGACATAAGTAATACATTCTGACATGATTGTGGTTAAGAAGTTTTAGGTTTTCTGCTGGATAAGCTAGAGACGGGAATGTGGAGGGCTGACCCATCGACCAGCTGATCTGTATAATAGTGGGCGAAAGGCCACAGTAGCGACCCTCATATACAACGGGTGAACTGGGCCAAGCACCTAAAGGTCCTTTGGTCAGAGCAGGTCGACCATTTCAGAACAACTTCCTCAGATATTCATTACTTATCTAGGTTTACCATGAAAGATATATGCTCATAGATCCAGACCTAGTTCAGGGCTGAACATGACAGAAAGAAAAAATAATTACCTCCCCAACACTACCATCCTCACAGTCAGTATGGAAAGATTCAGACATGCTGTCAAACATCATATCCTCCAAGTCCTCGTAATAAAATGGACCTGGAATAAACCTAATGAATATTAGATGTACAAGCAAACATGAGAAGAAGTGAATCTAATACAAAATCAATCACACAAGCATACAGAAGAAACAAGGAAGCCATGGCAACGTCACATTTTGCACCTATGGCATAGATGGAATCGCCTGACTTTCCAAAATAAAGGAGAGTGCAACATATCTATTGGAGCTCTCTTATAACAGAAACGGATTCTGAACTAAAACAAGTGTAAAATATAAATATATTGCTAAGTAATAAAATTATGTGGTTGAAAACTAAAATTCAACACAAGAAATGTAAATGGGGAACAGATTGCAGAAGCTCCAACCTGAATTGCAAACTAGTAGCCATTTTTCCTATTGTTAAATATGGCTCCAATATATCTTAACCAATGAAAAAAATAGCGCGATATTTCACGCTATTTAGCGTGCTATAGCGTATTCGCAGGGTCCACGCTATTTTTTCACAATTTTGCTCGCTATGACGCTATTCGCAAAATAGCATGCTATACCACGCTAAAATATCATAACATTAGCGTTATTTTCAAATATAGCATGCTTTTTTTTGTTGGTGAGTGGAGTAAGCGAGCATGTGATGAGGGTGTGCAATAAGCTAATATAGGATGCAAATCTTGATTGTTAAGCATAACTAATCATGCTAAAACATTTATATGTTTCACTATATCATTTATTCTTGCTAAAATCCTTTATTTTTAGGCTATTTTCAAAACGCTAGTAGAAGGGTCACGCTAAAAGAAATAGCACGCTATTTTTTCATTGATCTTAACTAAATTGAATTCTTTCGAAGAACACCACGGATATGTAGGATTTTGGAGTTGGCGAATCTGTGAACTGAAATTGGCACAGAACCAAGCAACTCAAATCCTCTCTAGAACTATCCGAATGGAACCATGCCTAGGGATAGAAGGAGACATCTTCCTATCACTGAGTTGAGCCCCAAAACCCCGACGAGAGGGGAACATCGCGAGGCTAACTTTCCTACCGGATCCCAGCTCGGGCTTCAGTCATGTAGGACACAATTATACGAGAATGATGAAAGGGTGAGGAGTGTATACCCTTGGAGTTGGCGAACCAGGAGAAGATGGACGCGGCAAACTGGTTGGCCTTGGCGCGGGAGTCGCGGCCGCCCCACTCGTTCTCCACCGCCATCTGCAGCGCTGTCCACCGCCCGAACACCAGCCCGATACCCTCCTGGAATGCCGCGGCCGCCTGGGGCGAGAGCGGCCCGCCGCCGCTTGTGGATGCCGACATGCTGCTGCTGGCGTTCTAGGGACGCTGCGATATTCTAGCGCGGAGGAGCTTGAGCCCTGAGGTGGGTGGCGGCGTCGGGTCGGATGGAGGAGGGGATTCGAGGGGGTGGGAGAGGAGCGTGGAGGCGCGAGGGGGGAAGGAGCGCTCGCGGGGCGAGCTGCTGCTGTCGCGCGCGCCGAGTGCAGGGGGAGTGGCGGCGGTACGAGGAAAGAGGGGGAGGAAAGGGGAGAGGAGGTCGCGCGATAGGGCTTGGAACGGGGATCCTTTTTTTTTTAGGGATCCTATTTGACGCATTTTGCAATTTGTATTAGTTAGAGCATTTTTAATGGAATCTGTAAAAGGGCCAAAACCGTGAAATTTCAACGAGAATACGGGCTGTGAGCCGAGAGGAGAGACCGAGCTAACTGTGCCCATAAAGACCCTGGACCGTAGTCGTTTTTTCTGGGCCGCGAACACCACTCCGCAACCCCTACAAATAGCGTGCGGGCGGGCGGATACGGGTTCCAACCCGCCGCCACCGCACAGCAAACCCTATCCCCTAGACGCCGCCGCACGGCAAACCCCCTCCAGCGAGCGAATCAGTGAGGAGGAGGACGACGACGCCCTCGCCATGTAAATGCTACGACGGATGCGGGCAGGAAGGAGGCCGTAGCGGCGGAGGAGGAGGTGGTGGCCGGCGGCCACTCCCGTGGTCGTCCCCGCATCCCTGCTCCGACGAGGTGGCCGCGAAGCTAGTGCGGTCCATCGAAGCCAAGCGCCGAGCGGCGCGTCGCTAGACCAACAGGAGTCTACGACCTCCCCCTCGCTGGCGCCCTATGTCGTCGGCATGCCCGAAGAGGAGGCGTCGCGAGCTCTCCTTTCCCCCTTCTGAGGCATCGTCATCGTCCTCCTCATCGCGCCTGAACCGGATGTGCCGCGACAACGAGGAGGAGATGGAGGCACTGATGTGTGTGCTTGTTGAGTCCAAGGCGGACGCGGAGGAGCGGGACCGCCATGAGCGGGAGGTGGTGGAGGCGGCCATCGCCGCGGTGACCTTGGCCCAACGCGCCGAGGATCGCGGGCGGCGCTGAGGAGGTGGAGGCCGAGGCGGTAGCGGGCGGCGCCGAGGAGGTGGAGGCCGAGGCGGTCGCGATCGCGAACAAGAAGGAGGTGGAGGTCGTCGTCCTCGACGACTAGATGGCCGACATGGAGCTCCAGAGAGCTTGATTTTGGCCTCACGTGGACGCGTCGGTGTCCCTAGCGAGCTCTCCCCTCCCGTAATTAAGTTTTTTTTAGGATTTTGATGTATATTGTATGAATTGCTTGATCTGTCAACGAACTAGTGTGTTTGCGCGTAAATTTGTCGTCGGAGTAGTTAAATTTAAATTTGCGGGTTGATTTCACGGGCTTCTTAAAGGCTGGGAATTTACGAGTTCCATTAGATATGCTCTTAGTGCGCGTATATTCGGCTTGGCATGTTTACTGCTTCGGGCGCTCCCTTCCGAGTTCATTCGTGCGCGAGCTGCTTCCTGCCAAATGCTAATTGCTGCTTAATGCGGCTTCGTTGGTGTCGCGTACCCCCTTGCCTACCATGTTAGTTCGTGGACCGGCCCACCATCACTAAAAACGGCAACGGGGAGGAGGAAGACAAAACATGATAGAAGACCTCGTAGCCCGCGGCGCCCCGATCGAGGCGAGGAAGAGATCTCAAAGTTGGGGTGGGGTGGGTGCTCACAGGACTTAGGGTTAGGGGTGGGGATGTCACCGACGACCAGACAGGCTAGGGGTGCAAGTCGGGAGGAGGGTAGAGAGATGGCCGACCGGCTAGTTGCGGCATCGCCGACCGGGGCGAGGAAGAAAGATTAGTGTTGGGGTGATTGGGTGCCCGTCGAGGACCGCGGTTACGTGGCAGGGCTTAGGGTTCTAGGGAAGTGCGGGCCTTAGGGGAGATGGGACGAGCCGACGACAGGAGGAAGAAATGGGGAAGAACCGAATAAGATGGACACAAGTCGGGAAAGAGGATGTTGAAGACAACGCTATTGTGGTGGGTCGCGGCGCTGTATGTATGTGGTGTAGCACCTTCCCTGCTTCATGGTTCGCTGAACAGCATATCATCCATTTTCTTAGATCAAAGGGAGGCCCGACTCCATTACGTACTCATAAAACCAACTGAGTTTGAGGAAGTCACGACTAAACGTTCGTGAAAAGTAAACGGAGGCTACCAGCTAAACAAGTACCCACTAGCAGAGTTCAATTAAAAAAAAGAAAATTCCACACTCAAGTGCGAGAAGTTTGTGAGGATTACATGCAACAATAATTACACACCAGCGGCTCTGACCTTGTAAAGAGTACAAATATCCTATAGCGCGCCCTTGGTTTCTTACAATGGTAGGAGCGAAGTTCGCGCAGAAGACTTCTCCCAGGAGTGAACCGAGAACTCATTGGAGATACTGCAAAGGGCGTGTTTGATTCGGTGCGAGTTTTTTCCAGCGCGTGCGCGAGGATTGCACGCCGGGATCAGGTGTTGAGCTAAATTCTTCCCCTTATTTGGTTCCCGGATTGACACTGTTTAACACTTGGGCAGAATGAGGCCTTGTTGTTTGGAGGGCTGTATTAGGCCCGGGAGAAAGAAATAAGCGTGTTTGGTTTCAACTATGACATGTGCTCTGGTAAACTCTTTCCCAAATGGTGAGCTTACCACACCTCACAAATGTGTCTTCGCCACAGCTAACACAAAACAAAGTACATAAGTTCACATCAACATCACTATATAAGTTCACAACAATCGAACAGACAACAAAGTAGGCGGCAAAGATCACAGGTCGATCATGGCAAGGGTTGGATCATGTTGCGGGCACTTCTTCATGACTTCTGTCATGGTGTAGTCAAAGATGGTGACCTTCAATAGGTCACCCTTTAGTATCTTGAAGGTCAAGAAGAACCCGATCTTCACCTAGTGAGCAATGGCGAAGCCACGCCATGAAGGGAATATGCCCGAGAGGCAATAATAAAGTGGTTACTGTCGTATTCCTTGTTTATGATAAATGTTTATTTTACATGCTATAATTGTATTAATACGGAAACGTTAATACATGTATGTTTAATAAACAAACAAAAGGTTCCTAGTTATGTCTCTCTTATAAACTAGCTTGTTGATTAACAAGATGATCAAGGTTTCTTGATCATGGATATTGGATGTTGTTAATAACGAGGTCACAATATTAGTGTAATGGTTGATGAACAGTCATCTGAAGTATAGCATTACGATCAAAGTTATTGAGTTTATATTGCTATAACAACTTACGAAGTGATCCTAATCCTTAGACCATGAGATAATGTCAATCACTAACACTGGAAGAGTTTCTTGATAACATCAAACGTCACACCGTAACAGGGCGATTATAAAGATGGGTTCAGAACTACTAAAGTGTTATGTTGAGGCCCATGGATTGAGAGTGAAATTTGTTCATCCCGATGACGGATAGATATGCTCTGGGCCCTCTCGGTGATATCACATTGATTAGCTTGCAAGCAAGTGATTTGATCACTAGACTGTTATATCACGGGAACAAGAAAAGAGTACATGTTAGTAACGAGATCAAACTAGGTATGGAGATACCGATGATCGAATCTCGGACATGTAATATATCGCGAAACAAAGGGATTAAGATACTAGCGTAAAAGGTTCTCACGATCACAAGAAAGTCATCGTTGAATGTGTGGGAGTAAGTATGGGTCTCCAGATCCCGCTTCTGATTATTGATCCGAGAGGGGTCTCGATCATGTCTGCATTATTCACGAACCATAGGGTGACACACTTAAGAGACACTGACATCCATTTGGAGCAAAAGTTTTATGCCGGAAAGAATAACAAGCGCAGGAATTTATTTCACTAGATACCGAAATAGGTTTTCGGGTGAAATTCAGAAAGTGTTTTTGGATGTGAAATGAAATACTAGCAAGGGGTTATATGTGAATGTTTGTCATTAAAGTAATTGACAAAATTCTGAATAAATAAAAGGAGTTTTATTTAAGAGAGAGTTTGCATTAAATTTGGTGAAAATATAATGGGAATTTGAGTGGGTTTTTGAGTGGAGGAAATTGAAAGGCATTTGTGTGAGTGGAGTGTCCACCCACATGAATGAAAGGAGGGGAGGGGGCAGCCCCATGGCTGGGCGCATGGCCCCTTGGGTTCCCCCCTCTCCCTATAAAAGGAGCCCCCTCCCTCTCTCTCACTCACACCTCCTCGTGAAGGATCTCTCTCCCCCTCTAGAATTTATTCCCCATGGTCTCGGACTAGCGAGATACATGTTCCCGGTGACTATTCGGCAAGAAAGAGTTGTGCTTCCGCTGCATCGCTGGAGCGAGGAGGCGGAGGTTGCTCGATGCCTCGGATGTGTGTGCGAGCACGGATGCGCCGCTGGTTTGCGGTGCTAGGACTTCCTCTTGATCTTGATATCGGCAAGAGATCGTCTACATCAACCACGAGTTTGAACTCGTTAAGCTTTGTCGGTCTTCAAGGGTATGTTCTCTTCGGATATGCATCCGCCCGTTTATTATATCTAGTGGGTAGATCTTGGTACATAGTTGTTCCCATCGTAGGAATTTTTTGTTTTTATGCTGCGAACCCTACAGACCACCCCTGGTCAAGGCAGATCGTGCCGCTGACATCTCGGAGCTTCATGATACGTCAGAAACGTAACTATAATTTTTAATGTTCGATGCTTGTTTAGTATCTACTTTGCTTTGCTTTGTCTACACTTTGAGGTGTTTTTATATGTTTCTGGTACTAACCTATTAACAATATGCCACAGTGCCAGTTGCCTGTTTTCTTCTGTTTTTGGTTCCAGAAAAGGCAGAAAATCAATATTCTCGGAATTGGACGGGACAAAAGCCAAAGTCAATATTTTACCGTGGGGAACATGAAGCCAGAGTACGAGACGAAGAAGAGCCACCAGGGGGAACACCCCCTGGCCGCGCGGGCTAGGTGGTCCCGTGCCTGGGGGGTGCGGCCGCCCTAGGTGCCCCTTGCCTCGCCTCTTCGTCTATAAAGATCCCCTGATACCAAAACCCTAAGGACCCGATCAATTTTCCACGAAACAGTCTGTAGCCGCTGCCACCATCATCCCTAGATCGGGAGGGATCTGAAGCTCTTCCCGGCACCCTGCCGAAGGGGAGATCATCCCGAAGGCCTTCTTCTTCATCATGCTAGCCTCCGGTATGAAGCGTGAGTAGTTTCACCTTGAACTACGGGTCCATGTAGTACCTAGATGGTTGTATCTCCTCATTTGTGCTACCATGTTTAGATCTTGTGAGCTCCGTTCATGATCAAGATCATCTATTTGTAATCATGCATGTTGTGTTTGCGGGGATCCGATGGATATCGAGATTACTATGTTAGATTGATTAATGGTTTTGTCTTATTGATTATATCATGTCTGTGTTGTTTGTGATCTTGCATCCTCTTCATTTCTAGTAGCTATCTTGGCCAAATAGATGCTAGTGACTCCAAGAGGGGTTATTTATGCTCGATAGTGGGTTCATGCCTCTATTTAATCTAAGGGAAGTGACAAAAATCTCTAAGGTTGTAGACGTGCTGTTGCTACTAGGGAGAAAACAACGGTCTCTTGTTCATGGAACAAGTAGATTGTTTACCTTACACACTTTGCTTAAAGCAGTTATCCGTTGCCTGCAACTTAATACCGTAGGGGGTTCGAATGATAACCTAGAGGTGGATTACTAGTCATAGATGCAGTTGGATGGCGGTCTATGTATCTTCTTGTATTTGTAGGGTTCGCAGCATAGAAAACAGAAAAATTCCTACGATGGGAACAACTATGTACCAAGATCTATCTACTAGATACAAACAACGGGCGGATGTATATCCGTAGAGAACATACCCTTGAAGACCGACAAATCTTAACGAGTCCAATCTCGTGGTTGATGTAGAAGATCTCTTGCCGATCTCAAGATCGAGAGGAAGTCCTAGCGCCAAGCAAAAGAGCGCATCCGTGTCGCACACACGTTCGAGGCACCGAGAAACCTCCGCCTCCTCGCTCGGCGATGCAATGAAGCACAACTCTTTCTTGCCGAAAAGCCACTAGGAACATGTATCTCGCTAGTCCGAGACCATGGGGAATAAATTCTAGAGGGGGAGAGAGATCCTTCACGAGGAGGTGTGAGTGAGAGAGAGGGAGGGGGCTCCTTTTATAGGGAGAGGGGGGGGGCACCCAAGGGGCCATGCGCCCAGCCATGGGGCTGCCCCCACCTCTTCCACATTCATGTGGGTGGACACTCCACTCACTCAAATGCCTTTCAATTCCTTCCACTCAAATTCCCATTAAATTTCCACCAAATTTAATGCAAGCTCTCATTAAATAAAACTCCTTTTATTTATTTAGAATTTTGTCAATTACTTTAATGACAAACATTCACATATAACCCCTTGCTAGTATTTCATTTCATATGCAGAAACACTTTCTGCAATTTCACCCGAAAACCCGTTTCGGTATCTAGTGAAATAAATTCATGCGCTTGTTATTATTTTCGGCATGAAACTTTTGCTCAAGATGGATGTCGGTGTCTGTTAAGTGTGTCACCCTACGGTTCATGAATAATGCAGACATGATCGAGACCTCTCTCGGATCAATAATCAGAAGCGGGATCTGGAGACCCATACTGACTCCCACACATTCAACGATGACTTTCTTGTGATCGTCGGAACCTTTTATGCTAGTATCTTAATCCTTTTGTTTCGCGATATATTACATGTCTGAGATTCGATCATCGGTATCTCCATACCTAGTTTGATCTCGTTACTGACATGTACTCTTTTCTCGTTCCCGTGATATAAAATTCTAGTGATCAAATCACTTGCCTGCAAGCTAATCAATGTGATATCACCGAGAGGGCCCAGAGCATATCTATCCGTCATCCGGATGAACAAATTCCACTCTCGATCCATGGGTCTCAACATAACACTTTAGTAGTTCTGAATCCATCTTTATAATCACCCTATTACGGTGTGACGTTTGATGTTATCAAGAAACTCTTCCGGTGTTAGTGATTGACATGATCTCATGGTCTAAGGATTAGGATCACTTTGTAAGTTTTTATAGCAATATAAACTCAATGACTTTGATCGTAATGCTATACTTCGGATGAATGTTCATCACATCATTACACTAATGTTGTGATCCCGTTATTAACAACATCCAATGTCCATGATCAGGAAACCTTGATCATCTTGTTAATCAACGAGCTAGTTTATAAGAGAGGTATAACTAGGAACTTCCTTTTTGTTTATTAAACACACATGTATTAACGTTTCCGTATTAATACAATTATAGCATGTAAAATAAACATTTATCATAAACAAGGAATACGATAATAACCACTTTATTATTGCCTCTCGGGCATATTCCCTTGAGTATTGCCCAATCGAATCTCATAGGATCATGAATGTCTAGTATTGCATTGTTATGCCTTGATCAATCCTATCAATTGCCTTGTTGTAATTTGTTAACCAGCATGCCATGTTTGTTTATATTAAGGAGAACACCTCTAGTGAACTATGGACCCCGGTCCAATCTTTACCATTGATACATCTTCCACTGTTACCGTTTACCTATTTGCAAACCACTGTTACCTTCCACACCATAATGTTAATCATTTGTTTTCAGCAAACCGGTGAGATTGACAACCTCACTATTCGTTGGGGGCAAAGTCTTAAGTTTGTGTTGTGCAGGTTTCCAAGTTGCTAGCAACACCTTTGAGTCGTTTCCTTCCTCCTACTGGTTCGATAACCTTGGTTTGTTACCGAGGGAAGACTTGCTGCTGTGCTCATCACACCTTCCTCTTGGAGACTCCCAACGAAGCTCTACAGTGATCTGAGCTGCCATCACTTCACCATCCAGCTGCATCCGGTGTTCATCTTCAGCACGGTCGTCCTCAACACATTGCCGAGGAAAGTCCTGAAGCCATCAGGGATTGATAGCAGGTCTACCCCAGGTGCCAAGATCACCCTGGAAAAATGGGTTGGACCTACCTGGTCGTGGAAGTGCCCTATCTTGAGAGGCCCGCCCCTCTCCTTCTTTCTGCTACCCTCACCTCCATCGTTCACCCTCTTGGATCCACTACCCTCATCAACATCCATGGAACACTACAACAAGAATCAGCACATGTGATTAGACATGAACAATGAACATAACACATGTGATCACACATGAACAATCGTCAGAACACATGGCCTCATATGCAATGGCATAACAAGCAACGTGATTCTCCTCATGAGCAACAAAAATGAACAATGAATTTGGTTAGCACACAAATTTGTTCATGAATAGGATCCCATTGCATGGCATTGTGCTACTTAGTAATCATCGGCCAAAGGAAGCAAAACCGATGCCCAACTTCAGAATAACTAGCACAAACAAGGTAGAGCTGGTGCTACAGGAAATAATATGACGTGCACAGCAAATATTTTGTGCATACCATCCAGTTCCTACAACACCAACTCTATGAACGCATTGTACTATGTATCATCACAAGCTTCGTTCACAGAATAAACAACAATTGTCTCATAGAATAGAGCATTGAAACATGAAGCGATGATACTACCAAACCAAGTTCCATCGCCTAGATTAGATGACAAAACTAGGTTCGAATGCATCAGCGCTTCCAATAGATTGCAATATGTATCTAATCATCGGCAGTCACATAAATTGTGCCTCATATTAAGCATCGTGTGTCCAAGATCAATCATAACAGCCATGCCACGAATGCAAACTATTGGGATCTTGGCCCCACAATGCAAATTAATCATCGGTCGAAGAAGGAGATCATGAAGAGTGTTGTGCAAAGTAATTAAGGCCTCATATATGAGGTGCACACAAACACCTGGGGGAGGACTCTGTACTATCTAGTACAATGCATAACATAGTTTGTCATGAACGATTGAAGGTAGTACAGAATCACCCTCCCAGTGTGATTTGGTGCCAGTTTTAATCATCGGCCAAGGCAAAAGAAGATGAACAGTGCAAAATCCCCAATTTCCCAATCGCAAGAACCCTAATCACCACACCTGTCGGAATATAGGCACTAGCAAGCATATATGGAACCAATGCATCGCTAGATCTAGTGCTTACGAAGGCACAACAAGCAAAGACAAGACCCTTACACATCAAATGGACCAAAACTAGCATAAATCTTCACAAAACTACCAAGCATGTCACTCATACTAGGAGATTGAGTCGGTAACAGTTAGATCTGAGCTGCTAAAACCTTAGAGGTGATGGTTTAAGGCCTTACCGCCATTGTTTCAGTTGTGGAGCTTCAAGTATGCCGACAAAGAAGAAGTGGTCACAGTCGTTGACCCCCGTGCAGCCACGATAGCGGTGTGATACGTCGGAAACGTATCTATATTTTTTTATGCTCCATGCTTGTTTAGTATCTACTTTGCTTTGCTTTGTCTACACTTTGAGGTGTTTTTCTATAATTTCTAGAACTAGCCTATTAACAAGTTGCAACAGTGCCAGTTGCCTATTTTCTTCTGTTTTTGGTTCCAGAAAGGCAGAAAATCATCATTCTCGGAATTAGACGGGACAAAAGCCAAAGTCAATATTTTACCGTGAGGGACACGAATCCAGAAGACGAGACGGAGACACGAAGTAGGGCGGCCAACCCCCCCTAGGTGCGTCCAGGGGTGGGCCCGCGCCTGGGCAGGGTGTGGCCCTCCTGGTCGCCTCCCGGCCTCGCCTCTTCGCCTATAAGAAGCCCCCAATGCAGAAACCCTAGGTACCCTATCAATATTCCACGAAACCTTCTGTAGCCTCCGCCACCGTCGTCCCTAGATCTGGGGGATCTGAAGTTCTTCCGGCACCACTTGGGAGGAGATCATCTGAGGCCTTCTCTCTGGTATGATGCATGAGTAGTTCCACCTTGGACTATGGGTCCATGTAGTAGCTAGATGGCTGTATCTCCTCCTTGTGCTTTCATATATAGATCTTATGAGCTCCATTCATGATCAAGATCTAATATATTTGTAATCATGCATGTTGTGTTTGCGGGCATCCGATGGATATTTATATTATTATGTCAGTTTGGTTAATGGTTTTGTCTTTATGATTCTATCATGTCTGTGTTGTTTGTGATCTTGCATGATCTCCGTTGTTAGTAGCTATCTTGGATGAGTAGTTGCTAGTGACTCCAGGGGGGGGTATTTATGCTCGATAGTGGGTTCATGCCTATAGTTTCCAAGGGAAGTGACATAAATCTCTTCGGTTGTAGATGTGGTGTTGCTACTAGGGAGAAAACAACGGTCTCTTGTTCATGGAACAAGTGGATTGTTTACCTTACACACTTTGCATAAAGCAGTTGTCTGTTGCTTGCAACTTAATACTGGAGGGGGTTCGGGTGGACCCCGATCCAATCTTTACCATTGATACATATTCCACTGTTACTATTTACTCGCTGCAAACCATTACCTTCCACACCATACAGTTAATCCTTTGTTACAACAAACCGGTGAGCTTGACAACCTCACTGTTCGTTGGGGCAAATTCTTTAGTTCGTGTTGTGCAGGTCTCCGCATTGCTTGTAACACATGTGTAACATCCCAGCATTTGGGAACTAACGAACGGTAGATTTAGGAATTTGAAATGTTGCATGCATTCATCTGTGAAAATGTGGGTAAATATTTCGCCAAATAAAAACCTAAAGTGATCGAGGTTTCTTTCATACTTTGAGATTAGGTATAGTCTTGAAGGATGATTGTTATAAACTTTGATATGATCTTTGTGGACTTATGTGTTTTGAGAAATGATATTTGAATTTAAATCTTGAGTGTTTGAATTATAATTCAAAAGGATTTTCGAATGATGTTTGAATCTTTGATTTAATTAAGAGTTAACCAATAATAACTCAAACTTTATATAAAGAGAGCAATTAAGAATATGAATATCCATTTCATAATTTTATTCAATAAATAATTTACAAAAATGTAACTTATGAGAATCATCCACAATCTTTACAATAGCAAATAAATAAATAATAATATTTCTTTATTGATACTAGTACAATCTTTATTACAAAAGAATAAAAAAAATAAAGAGTACAAAAGAATAAATTAAAGATTACAATTGAATATGATAGTTATTATAGTGACTAATTTATAAAGAAAAATAAAACCTAAACTAAAGTCTTGATCTTCAAATATGGTACCTGCAAAATAAAAATAAAAATAAAATTAAAAGAAAAAGAAGGTTAGGATTAGAATTATTTTTACTCTCAGAAGTTGACAGTGAAGTGCACTATTCACCTTTTCATTATTGAGTATTTAAGGGGCAAGTTTCACCAACATGAAAGAATATATCTTTCATAAATTCAAGCCATAAGTCAAATAAACAGCAAGGAAGGGCAAGTTTCACCAGCCAAGTAAATGGTAACATGGTGAAAGTAACTCTCAAATTCTGAACATATCCACATCTGTGCAGCAGGTACACAAGCAGCACACACACCAAACTGCATGGTGTGTGTTGTCAACACCACAGCGGCAGCACAACCAAACAAAACTATCAACACAGCCGTGGGAAAACCAATCCCCACGCCATTCCATTGCTCTTACACACCAAGCACAGTAGCCAGCAGCTAAACCAAGCCAAAGCCAAGCTAAATCAAACCAACCAAAGCCCAGGATCACATCACCAAGATGGTGACATAAGGAGGGGTAGATCAGGTGGATAGCAAGACCAAGATCAAGCCATCAGGATGAGGAGATGATGGACTAGATCAAGGACAAGCCAGGAACTGGAAATACCAGGGGAGCACCAGATCAAGCTACCACAAGATCCACCACTAGCAACCACAACATCAAGTGACAATGGTGAGTAAATAGACCATCAAATGATCTATTTGTCTAAGATTAGACAATCATACATGATATGTCTCTTATTCAAACTCTCAGAAAGCACCCAGGTGGGGTGAATCCATCACTGATGCTTTAAACTCTAAGAGCAAACAGAAAAGTATAAGGATCCAACTAAATCTCAGAACAACATCATTGATTTAGCTATCAAGCTATATTTCAGTTCAAGAATGAACATAGCTAAGATTTAAACTTCTAGGCACATCTCTAAGACAAGAGTAGCACCTTAGAATTTAATCTTATGGATCTATATAAGTTATCAAGCTTACAAGCATCTTTCCCCAACTTTGATTCAAGCAATAGTAGATGGTATCATTACCAGAATTAATCCATGTGAATCAACAGATAGAGGTCTAAATCCCTAAACCTTAGACCAACATCATTGGTTCTAGGGATATAAGGAAAGAGGATTTCACTTATCTATCATGCCAAGCCAAAACTTAAGCTTGAATAAAACCACAACAAGTAAAGAATCTAGTCTTGTGTGACATACAAGGATGGTGTCACAAGAACAGTTCTAAACTAAGCAGGTTAAGCATCCAATCTTTACAGATACAATCAACCAATTATAAATCATTTTCATGTTCTTAAACACAAGAATCATAAACAGGATATTCATATATATATATATGTCTTCACAGAAAGAGATCATGTTGATCTCAATTTATACATGAATTCTCAAGCCAACAGTACTAAGACAGTGACTTCATCACACCATACTCATTGTCATTAACCAAGTAATGACAGTGGTAAGTTATCAAAACCACTAGCTTTACCAAGTATTGTTTCCAAAACAACTTTACCATCTAAATCATATGAAATTTAACCATGGAAACATCAGCAGTAAACCACTAGCATCACCACAGCTAATCATCGGTGATGAAGTCACGACTAGTCACCACTTAACAGATTCAGAGATCATCAACACATGATCCAATTCATCAGTATCTAATCAACAACAGGGTATGAACCCTAAACAGAACCAAGAACCCTAATCAGACCGACCACGGGGTCAGGGAAGGAGAAGGAGAGGGGTGAGCTCGAGAGAGAAGACAACGAGTGAGTTGGGCTGGGTGGGCCGAAACCCTTCGGGTGCTATTTTGACCTTGCCCTAGTGGTCCACAAGGGCCTAATAAACCCAAATGTCCAGCCTAAGTCATTTTGAGTCTGTTTTAATAAATAGGAAAAGACTAAAATACCCCTGAATTTATTAAATTCTAGAAAATAAAATAAAAGTCCAAAAATTATAAATAAAATATTTTTGGATTCACAATAATCCAAACTATCCAAATAAATTAATATATAAAATTTTAGACATATAAATTTTATTAAGAATTTTGTAATTTTTATATTCCTTATGGAATTTTACAAAATTATTGAAAGATCATAAAAATAAATAAAAAACACTTTCATTATATATTAATATTTTAGTATTTTAGAAAAATACTAAACAAATACTTAATAACAATTTTTGATATTTAAGTGATAATTCTTAAAGGAATTATTAAATCGATAAAATTCAAATAAAAGGGAAATAAAATAAAAGAATACAATATTCTATTATAAATATTAAAAAATAATATTTACAAATCCTTTATTATTAAAAAAGAATTTTTATAATAATGGGGAGAATGCATATGAAGTTAAATGATGCATTACATTACTTTGCATAATCATTTTGCTTCTTTAAATATTGTCCTTACTGGGCAATAATGATGTTTTTGTAGACATAGAAGCTCAAGGTCCAGTGCAAGCATCAAACTTCACTACCTTGCCATCACAATGCAAGTTCATCACTTGCTAATATCCTTTGAAGAGTCTTTATCAAAGTATTTGCAAATAGTGTGTTATCATATATACTCTAAAGAAAGAAAATATTATTTTCACAAATAAAGAAATCTTAGATATCATCCTACGTGATGATATACTGGAGAAATAGAACTTAAGGTTCTATTTGCAACAATAATGATCAATTAGGGACTTAATAACCCCTGACATCAGTGATTCTAGCGTCGTATATTACGCGTTAGCCATGAGATTTGGAATGGGACGGAGAAGTCAACTGTATCTTCTTCCTCTCGCATGAAGCCGGATGTGCAGGTCGTGGATGTTATCCTCGTAGCATGCATATTAATTGGTAATTCGTAGAGGATATGCAGCATATGGGTGGGAACCCTCATCGTCCCACGATAGTTCTAGCATCTAACGGTTTGTACAAACCATTGCCGTAATTCATTATGTGGGCATGGTGTACACCAAGGAGGCATACGAGGTCGCGAAGGGGGCAGTGATTGGCTTGGAGCAACTACTGGGCCCCACATCATGGAATTGTGGACGGTAAAGTAAGCCCGTTTGTGCAACAAGGAGTTGATCTCTCATGGGTAAAGTAACGCACCTCTTCAGAATGTAAGAATTGTAACTTGTTACTCCCTATTCCAGGAAGGAGCTACGAATGCGGCAGGAAAGGAACTCCATGAAAGTTCTGGTCAACTTGTGAAGGCTGATGGTCATAGATTTTCATAATAAAATCCATCTTTGAAGAAAGATTTACAAAAATTGCATAGTGCCAAGGATTTATAATCTGAGGTGGTATTTAGAGCATCAAACTTCCCACCTTGCATATAATGAACTTGTTGGTTAACGCTGTTACTCATCCTTTCCTTTGATCCCTTGCTTAGACTTTGAGGATCCTGAAGACGTGCCAATGTATGTAGCTGAATTTTAAGAAGATGTGTTCTACGAAGAGCCTGACCTATCGGGAGGTGTTGAAGGAGTGGATTACGAAATCCGCTATGGTGTTGACGATAATGAGTCCAACTAAGTATCCTATTTAGTAGTAACCAATGGAGCCGAGCAGCATGAACTCTACAGAATAAGCTGCTGAGATCAACTCCTAGTCGGAGTTGCTACTCTTAAATTCCGCTGAAACACTTTATATTTTGGTTTGTAACGTCTGGAACTTCTGGTATTTTAATAATAATAATGTGTGAATGTTTGTAATATGGACCCGCAATGTTTCTGTTGTACCACTCTAAGGGATGTGATATTTACGGAACGGTGTTCTGTGGGTGTCATGTCAACGACTATAGTGTACTACACATGCAGTGGTATGCTGGGTCACCGCAACCTGTGTGATGTTTCCTTCCTCCTTATGGTTCGATAACCTCGGTCTCTACTGAGGGAACACTTGCTGGTGTGTCATCACACCTTGCTCTTGTGGTTTCCAACGAAGTGCTCCACAACAACACGGGGTGCACGCATCAAGGAATTTCTGGCGCCGTTGTCGGGGAGGCTAAGGACGTCTTCACTTCCTTTCTCTTTACTTTGTTTTTAGTTTGCTTTGTTTATTTTGATTGGTTTTGTTTGCCTCTATTCAAAAAATCCAAAACAAAACAGTCTAGTTTGGTTTGCTTGCTTTATTCAAAAACACACAAAAATAGTTCCTGCTCTAGCTGCTGCTGTTTTTGGCTTGCCCACCTTTGCTAAAATGAACTCTGCGGAGAACACCAAGTTGTGTGACTTCACTAGCACCAACAACAATGATTTCCTTAGCACACCTATTGCTCCACCTGCTCCTGATGCTACCTTTTTATGAAATTAAGCCTGCTTTGTTAAATCTTGTGATGCCAGAGCAATTTTTTGGTGCTAGTTCTGATGCTGTTGTTGCCCATCTCAATAACTTTGTTGAACTTTGTGAGATGCAAAAGTATAAGGATGTAGATGGAGATATTATTAAGCTCAAGATTTTTTCCTTTCTCCTTGAAAGGAAAAGTTAAAGAATGGTTGCTATCTTTGCCTAAAAATAGTATTGATTCTTGGACTAAGTGCAAAGATGCTTTTATTGGAAAATACTATCCTCCTGCTAAGATTATATATATGAGGAGTGACATTATGAAATTTGAACAACTTGATAATGAACATGTTTCTCAAGCTTGGGAAAGAATGAAATCTTTGGTTAAGAATTGTCCCACTCATGGACTCATTGCTTGGATGATTATCCAGACTTTTTATGTGAAGGGTTTCGCGGCATAGTAAATCAAAATTTTCTACGGATGCGAACAGAGGGAAAGCCAAGATCTAATCTAGGAGATGCAAACAACGAGAGATATTGGATTAGATCTTCATACCCTTGAAAATTCGCACAGCGGAACGTTCGTCAGAACGTGGGTGATGTAGTCGTACTCGCTTCTCCTCCTCGCGATCCGATCCGATCTGGCACCACAAGTGGCGGTGCCTCCGTGAGATGCACACGTGCAGCACCTCGACATCTCCTCCTTCCTCGGACCAGCAAGTATGGTGGAGAGACGGATTGGATCTACAACGCGACGGCGCAGTGTATATGGTGGAGAGTTTCTGCAGCAGGGCTTCGCCTACACGCAGTCGGGAGGGAGAGAGAGAGGAGGGCAGCAGGGCGGCTAGCTTTGGAGGGGAAGGTGTGGGGGGTGGTGTGCCCCCAGCCCTCTTATATAGAGGGGTGGGCGGCTGCCCTTGCCCCTCCCCCAAGCCCAAACCGGCGGCCACAAGGAGGACGAGTGGGGGCAAGGAGAACCCCCCTTCTAGAAGGTCTAGTTAGGGTTTTACCCTAGCTGGCCGGTTGGGCCCTATGGGGCCTTGTGCCCCTGGCCCAATGCGGCCAGGGCACTCCCTCATAGGCCCATGCCCCCTCCCGGAAGGTGTGGCCACGTTGGTCCCCTTCCGGAAGGTTCTAGAAGCTTCCGGTACAATACCGATTAACCCAGAACAATTCCGAACTCCAAAAACTGCACTGACTTATATGAATCTTATTCTCCGGACCACTCTGGAACCTCTCGTGATGTCCCGGATCCCATCCGAGACTCCGAACAAAAACTCATAAACCAATTATCCAATCTATCCTAGCGTCGAGACACGTTAAGTGTGTGACCCTGCGGGTTCGAGAATATGCAGACATGATCTTCTATCAATAATCAACTGGGTCTGAAACCCATATTGACTCCCACACATTCATCGATGATCATATCGGATGAACCACGATGCCAGATTCAATCAATTCCATATATATATATTCCCTTCGTCTCGCGATATTTTACTTGCGAGATTTGATCGTCGGTACCGTCATATACCTAGTTCAATCTCGTTCACAACAAGTACTTTACTCATTCGTAATCCGATATCACTTTGTGATTAAAATCCTTAACCACATGCTTGCAAGCGGTGTTGATATCGATTCGAGTGGGCGAAGTATATCTCTCGACTTGGGAGGACAAATCCATCTCGATACATACAACCCAATGATACTTTCCGATCACCTGAGAGACACCTTTATGATCACCCTCTCATAGGATGACGTTTGATGACCTCAAATCTTTCTTCCGATACCAGGGAGTTGTATTATCTCATGGTCTAAGGAATACAATATTTGACATAAGAAAAGCTTTGCAAAGACGAACACGATGACACGATCTAATTGCTTCGCTTAGTTTGGGTCTGTCCACCATATCATTCTCCCAATGATATGATCTCATTATTAATCGACAACTCATGTCCATGGTTACGAAACCTTAACCATCATTAATCAATGAGCTAGTCCATAGAGGCGTACTAGGGACACGGTGTTGTTCATAAACCACACAAGTATTAAAGTTTCCGCTTAATACAATTCTAGCATGGAACATAAACATTATCATGAACAAGAATTATAATAATAACATCTTTATTATTGCCTCTAGGGCATAATTCCAACAGTCTCCCACTTGCACTAGAGTCAATAATCTAGTTTACATCTGGCAACAATCTCACACCCATGGCACTGAGGTGATGATCATGTTTTACACGTGGAAGATGTTTAGTCAATGGATCTACGACATTCAGATCTGTATGTACTTTGCCGATCTTCAGATCTCCATCTGCTATATAATCTCGGATTATATGAAACTTGCGGTTGATATGCTTGGTCTTTGGATGATATCTTGGTTCCTTAGCGAGTGCTATGGCGCCAGTGTTGTCACACAATATCTCCAGTGGGTCCAATGCACTTGGAACCACGCCAAGCTCAGTGATGAAGTTCCTGATCCAAACTCCTTCACTTGACACTTCTGCAGCAGCCATGTATTCCGCTTCTACTGTAGATCCCGCAATCACGCTTTGCTTGCAGCTTCTCGACTCACTCCTCCATTCAAAATATACACGTATCACATGCGAGATTCAGAATCATCCTTGTCGGTGTCAAAACTAGCATCGACGTAACCTTTTACGACGAGCTGTTCATCACCCCCATAGACTAAGAACATTTCTTTAGTCCTATTTAGGTACTTTAGGATGTTCTTCACGGCTGTCTAGTGTTCCACTCCTGGATCACTTTGATATATGCTCGTCAAACTAAGAGCATTGGACACATCCGGTCTAGTACACAGCATGGCATACATGATAAAACCTATGACCGAGGCATAAGGCACTTTGCTCATAGCTTCCCTATCATTTACCGTGGTGGACCGAGCCTTGCTCAATATCTTACCTGACAACATAGGCACTGAACCTTTCTTTGCCTTATCCATTCTGAACCTTTTCAGAACTTTGTCTAGGTATGTACTCTGGCTTAAAGCTATCAGGCGTCTTTGTCTATCTCTATAGATTTTGATGCCTAATATATAAGCAGCTTCACCTAGGTCTTTCATTGAAAAACGCTTGTTCAAATAACTCTTCACATCGTTAAGCATGTTAATGTCATTCCCAATAATCAATATGTCATCCACATATAGTATCAGAAATGTCACCGAGCTCCCACTCACTTTCTTGTAGATACAAGCTTCGTAGCAATTTGAAACAAATCCAAATCTCTTGATCACTTGATCAAAACGAAGGTTCCAACTCCGAGATGCTTGCTTCAGTCCATAAATGGAACGCTGAAGTTTGCATACTTTATCAGCATCCTTAGGATCGACAAAACCTTCGGGTTGCATCATATACAACTCTTCATCAATGTTGCCATTGAGGAAGCGATCTTGACATCCATCGCCATATTTCATAATCATGAAACGCAGCAATTGCTAGTAAAATCCGAATGGACTTAAACATCGCTACGGGAGAGAAAGTCTCATCGTAGTCAACACCTTGAACTTGTCGAAAACCTTTCGCAACAAGCCGTGCTTTATAGACGGTAACATTACCATCCGCGTCCGTTTTCTTCTTGAAGATCCATTTGCACTCAACGGCCTTTCGGTCGCTAGGAGGGTCCACCAAAGTCCATACTTGGTTTTCGCTCATGGATCCCAATTCGGATTTCATGGCTTCTAGCCATTTCTCAGAGTCCGGGCTCATCATCGCTTCCTCATAGTTCGTAGGTTCACTATCTTCTACTAACAAGACAGTCAAGACAGGGTTGCCGTACCACTCAGGAGGGACACGCGACCTTGTCGACTTCTGACGTTCGATGTGACATCGTCCGAAGCTTCATGATTCTTGTCATTAGCTTCCTCTATTGTTGGTGCGTGACCTTTGGAACAATTTCAGGTGCGCTACTCTCCAATTCAAGAGAAGGTTCAATAACCTCGTCTAGCTCTACTTTCCTCCCACTCACTTCTTTCGAGAGAAACTCCTTCTCAAGAAAGGAACCGTTCTTCATGACAAACACTTTGCCTTCGCTCTGTGATAGAAGGTATACCCAATAGTTTCCTTAGGGTATCCTATGAAGACGCATTTCTCGCTTTGGGTTCGAGCTTGTCGGCATCAACTTCTTGACGTAAGCCGCATCCCCAAACTTTAAGAAACGACAACTTAGGTTTAGCACCAAACCACAGTTCATACGGTGTCGTCTCAGATTTAGATGGAGCCCTATTTAAAGTGAATGCGGCGGTTTCTAATGCATAACCCCAAAATGATAACGGCAAATCAAGAAGATACATCATCGATCGGACCATATCTAATAAGGTTCGATTCGCGTTCGAGACACACCATTCTTGTTGTGGTGTTCGGGTGGCGTGAGTTGCGATTCCACTTGCTTTAAGATGCGTGAAAATCATAACTCAAATATTCACCTCCACGATCGGATCGTAGAAACTTAATCTTCATACGATGGTTCTCCATTTCATTCTGAAATTCCTTGAACTTTTCAAACGTTTGATTTATGTTTCATTAAATAGATATACCCATATCTACTTAAGTCATCGGTAAAAGTGAGAAAATAGTGATATCCACGTAGCGTCGAAACACTCATCGGTCAAGCATACATCGGTATGTATGATTTCCAACAAGTCTGTTGCTCGCTCCATCATACCAGGAGAATGGGTTTTGATCATCTTGCCCATGAGGCATGGTTCGCATGTGTCAAATGATTCAAAATCAAGAGACTCCAAAAGTCCATCGAATGGAGTTTCTTCATGCTTTTACACCAATATGACCTAGGCACGACGATTGCCACAAATAAGTAGTATTATCACTATCTACTTTGCATCTCTTAGCCTCAATGTTATGGATGTGTGTTTCATCCCTTTCGAGATTTAGAAGAAATAAACCATTCACAAGAGGTGCATGACCATAAAAGATGTTACTCATATAAATAGAACAACCATTATTCTCCAATTTAAATGAATAACCGTCTTGCAATAAACACGATCTAGAAATAATGTTCATGCTCAACGCAGGCACATAATAACACTTATTAAGGTTTAAAACTAATCCCGAAGGTAAAACTAAGGAGTGCGTGCCGACGGCCATCACATCAAATCTTGATCCGTTGCCAACGCGCATCGTCACCTCATCCCTCGCAAGCCGCCGTCTATTTCGTAGCTCCTGTTTTGAGTTACAAATGTTAGCAACTGAACCGGTATCAAATACCCAGGCACTACAACGAGGGCTAGTAAGGAAAACATCAATAACATGTATATCAAATATACCTTTGATGGTGCCAGCCTTCTTGTCCGCTAAGTACTTCGGATAGTTGCGCTTCCAGTGACCCTTGTCCTTGCAATAGAAGCACTCAGTGTCCGGCTTAGGACCAGACCCGAGCTTCTTCTCAGCAGGGGCAACGCGCTTGCCGCCGCCTTTCTTGAAGGGCTTGTTTGCACCCTTACCTTTCTTGAAGGTGGGGGGCTTGTTGACCATCAACATATGATTATTCTTTTTGATGTCCACCTCCGCTACTTTCATCTTAGCGAAGAGCTCAGTGATCATATCAGTGGAACCAATTTGATTGTGAGCAACTACAAAACTTTTGTAGCTAGGAGGGAGTGATTGCATAACTTTGTAAATCTTGAGCTCCTCTGGAATCTTGCAGTCTAGTTGCTCAAGGCGTTGAGTGTAGCCCGACATCTTAATGGCGTGCTCACTAACGGAACTCCCTTCCTCCATCTTGTAGTTAAAGAATTTCTTAGAGATCTCATGTCTCTCAGAACGGGCTTGAGTCTGAAACATGTTTTTCAGCTCCTCGAGAATCTCAAAGGGCCCGGCGAACTCCTCAAAACGATTTTTAAGATCCGATTCCATAGCAAACAACATGGCAATCTTGATCAAATCATAATCATCCTTGCGCGACTGATAAACAACTTTTTCATCAGCTGGCGCATCTATAGCAGGGGCGTCACCTAGCGCTTTCTCAAGGACATAGTCCTTTTGTCCGCCAGCGAGAATGATTCTCAGAATGCGGAACCATTTGGTGAAGTTAGACCCATTGTTTCTAAGCTTTTCTATCTCAGCACAAACGTTGAAGTTGAAGTTGGACTTAGCCATGTGATCTACAGTATTTGCAAGTACAATTTAGACTATGTTCATGATAAATAGTTCAACTTAATCAAATTACCAGATGAACTCCCACTAAATTCAACATCCCTCAAGTTGTTTAGTGAACACGATCCAAATTCACCACACCTAATCCGATCATCACGAGAAGAGATGTGGCTTCAATGGTGGACAACAAAGTGTCGATCATATCATTCATATGACTCATGCTTAACCTTTCGGTTCATGTGTTCCGAGGCCATGTCTGTACATGCTAGGCTCGTCAAGTTAGACCCAAGTATTTCCGCATGTGCAAAACTGGCTTGCACCCGTTGTATGTGAGCGTAGAGTCTATAGCACCCGATCATCACGTGATGCTTGGACACTTAACTTTCGCAACGGTGCATACTTGGGGAGAACACAGTTTTTATCTTGATCTTTAAGTGAGGAATCATCTTATAATGCTACCGTCGCGATCTAAGCATAATAAGATACATAAAAGGATAAACATCACATGCATATAACTTTATGTGACATGGTATAGCCAATCTTCGCGCAATGATCTCCATCTTATGCGTGCCGGCATGATCTCCATCACTCCACCATGATTGCCTCCACCACGAATAGCAACTACAACTATTGATAACTACTTAGCGATAAAGTGAAACTATTACATGGCGTATAAGAAGTTGACACACAGGTCATACACAATTGTAAAGACAACCATATGGCTCCTGCCGGTTGTGTACTCATCGACATGCAAGTCGTGAAACATTACAAAACATGATCATCACATACATTATACACATCACATCTTGGGCCATACCATATCACAGAAAACACTCCCTGCAAAAACAAGTTAGACGCCTCTACTTTGTTGTTGCATGTTTTACGTGGCTTATGGGAGTAGGTGCTAAGAACGACTCTTACCTACGGAAAGCCACAACGGTGATATTATGGTTGCCAAACTCCGGTGTTAATCCCATGACAACTATAGTGAGAGAAAATGGCATCCACCAGCCGCATGTGTGGAACAAGCCACACGTCAAGTGCGGAGCCGGTCTCGCGAACGACGTCGCGTAAGGTTGGCCTGGACCGCTTCAATCTCACTATCCCGCGTCATAAGAAGAACACAAACAAGAGGCTTTCAATAGAAAACATCAACGCCCGCAACAACCATGTTGCGTTCTACTCGTGAAACACATCTACGCATAGATCTAGCTCGATACCCTCAAGGGTTTCGGCATAGTAAATCAAAATTTTCTACGGATGCGAACAGAGGAAAGCCAAGATCTAATCTAGGAGATGCAAACAACGAGAGAGATTGGATTAGATCTTCATACCCTTGAAGAATCAAGATGTTGAACGCTCATTTAACGTGGGTGATGTAGTCGTACTCGCTTCTCCTCCTCGCGATCCGATCCGATCTAGCACCACAAGTGGCGGTGCCTCCGTGAGATGCACACGTGCATCACCTCGACGTCTCCTCCTTCCTCGGACCAGCAAGTATGGTGGAGAGACAGATTGGATCTACAACGCGACGGCGCAATGTATATGGTGGAGAGTTTCTGCAGCAGGGCTTCGCCTACACGCAGTCGGGAGGGAGAGAGAGAGGAGGGCAGCAGGGCGGCTAGCTTTGGAGGGGAAGGTGTGTGGGGGTGGTGGTGCGCCCCCAGACCTCTTTATATAGAGGGGTGGGCGGCTGCCCTTGCCCCTCCCCCAAGCCCAAACCGGCGGCCACAAGGAGGAGGAGTGGGGGGCAAGAAACCTCCCCTTCTAGAAGGTCTAGTTAGGGTTTTACCCTAGCTGGCCGGTTGGGCCCTATGGGGCCTTGTGCCCCTGGCCCAATGTGGCCAGGGAACTCCCTCATAGGCCCATGCTCCCTCCCGGAAGGTGTGGCCACGTTGGTCCCCTTCTGGAAGGTTCTAGAAGCTTCCGGTACAATACCGATTAACCCGGAACAATTCCGAACTCCAAAAACTGCCTCGCTTATATGAATCTTATTCTCGGACCACTCGGAACCTCTCGTGATGTCCCGGAACCCATCCGAGACTCAACAAAAACTCATAAACCAATTATCCAATCTATCCTAGCCGAGACACGTTAAGTGTGTGACCTGCGGGTTCGAGAATATGCAGACATGATCTTCTATCAATAATCAACAGCGGGGTCTGGAAACCCATATTGACTCCCACACATTCATCGATGATCATATCGTATGAACCACGATGCCAGGATTCAATCAATCCCATATATATATATTCCCTTTGTCTCGCGATATTTTACTTGTCCGAGATTCGATCGCTTGCATCACATACCTAGTTCAATCTCGTTCACCAAGTACTTTACTCGTTCGTAATCCGATATCACTTTGTGATTAACTCCTTAACCACATGCTTGCAAGCGGTGTTGATATCGATTACCGAGTGGGCCCAAGTATATCTCTCCGACTTGGGAGGACAAATCCCATCTCGATACATACAACCCAACAGATAATTTCCGATCACCGAGAGACACCTTTATGATCACCCTCTCATAGGATGACGTTTGATGACCTCAAAGCTTTCTTCCGATACTGTGGAGTTGTATTATCTCATGGTCTAAGGAATACAATATTTGACATAAGAAAATCTTCGCAAAGACGAACACGATGACACGATCTAATTGCTTCGCTTAGTTTGAATCATCCACCATATCATTCTCCCAATGATATGATCTCATTATTAATCGACAACTCATGTCCATGGTTAGGAAACCTTAACCATCATTAATCAATGATCTAGTCCATAGAGGCGTACTAGGGACACGATGTTGTTCACAAACCACACAAGTATTAAAGTTTCCGCTTAATACAATTCTAGCATGGAATATAAACATTATCATGAACAAGAATTATAATAATAACATCTTTATTATTGCCTCTAGGGCATAATTCCAACATTATGCAGGTTTGAACTTCTCCTCAAGGAACCTATTGGATTCAGCTGTTGGAGGTACCTTTATGAGTATCACTTTGGGTGCTGCAACTAGAATCCTTGATAATATGATGGTTAACTACTCTGAATGGCACACTGAGAGAGCTCCACATGGTAAGAAGGTAAATTATGTTGAGGAAACTTCCTATTTGAGTGATAAGGTTGATGTTATTATGGCTATGCTTGTTAATGGGAAAGATCCTTTAGATCCTAATAGTGTTCCCTTAGCCTCTTTGGTTGCTCAAGAAGAGCAAGTTGATGTGAGCTTCATGAGAAACAACAATTTCAACAATAATGCCTATAGGAATAATTTTGGTGGTAACAACAATTATATGCCTTATCCTCCTAATAATGGCAATTCCTATAGAAGCTCTTACAACAATGCTAGAAGTGCCCCCTCTGAACTTGAAGTCATGCTCAAAGAATTTATTAGTAAGCAAACCACTTTCAATAAGTCTATAGAGGAAAATCTTTCAAATGTTGAGAAAAATATATCCTCTTTGTCTGAAGCTCAGTCCTCCTTGATTAATAAAATGGCTGCTAAACCTGAAACCATGGGAAGTACCTTTGCTGCTACTCATGCCATACAAGTTACAATTGATGAAAATGTTAGGCGGTTGGCTCAACTTCATGCTCAGTGGGAAAGGGAAGCTGAAATTGATAGAAACAATAGTGTGTGCACAATCACCACTAAACCACAAGTAGTCTTTGTTCCTCCTCCTACTATGCCTAAGCCTATCGAGCCTACTACTAGTGATGCTAAGCTTGATTTTGATATAGATGGTTGCAATATTTTTGAAGTGATTATGTTCCTACAAAAGCTTGCTAGAAGTCCTGATGCTAGTGATATGCATGTTGCTTTCACCAAACACATTACAGATGCTCTTGTTAAGATTAAGGAAGAGAAGCTAAAACACAAAGCTTCTATTCCTAGGAAAGTAGAAGATAGTTGGGAACCCATTATTAATATGCAAGTGGATGACTTTGATCTCAAAGCTTCATGTGATCTTGGTTCTAGTGTCTCTATTATGCCTAGGAAAATTTGCGAAATGCTTGATTTGCCAGCATTGGAAGATTGTTATTTGGATGTCCCACTTAATGATAATGCTAAGAAGAAACTCATGGAGAGTATTAATGATGTTCTCATTATGGTTAACAATGCTTATGTACCTGTGGATTTCTATGTTTTGGATGTTGAATACAATGCTTCTTGTCCTATTACTTTGGGAAGACCCTTTCTTTGAACAGTTGGTGCCATCATTGATATGAAAGACGACACCATTAAATATCATTTTCCATTCAAGAAAGGTATGGAACACTTCCCTATGAGGAGGTATAAGTTGCTTTTTTCTCCTCTTTTGAAAACAAGGTTTGATGTGAATGCTTTCTCATTTGAAAATACTTGATTCTTCTTGCTTCTTGTGCCTAACTTAAAGGCGTTAAAGAAAAGTACTTGTTGGGAGATAACCCAAGAGTTTTCTTGAGTCTCGGATGTTATTACTTCAGTAATAAACTCTCCTTATACTTTTTGTTTGCCTTTTGTGCCAAGAATGGCCTCTAATGAGAGGGAAGTAAGATTTGGGGAGTTGCTGTCCCGAAACAGATTTCTGTCCTCCACCAAAAAAAATTTTGAGGAGTCTCTGTAACTCGAATTGAGTTGAAAATTTAGGAATAAATCACCCAGTATGTTTGCTAACTTACGTTAGTTCCATACTTTTTGATTTGAGCAACAGAAGATGTTCGAAAAAATTGGTTTCTACCTGCTGGTCTGTTTTGACAGATTTCTGCCATTATTTGCATTTGCTTCTTATTGATTTCTTTTTGAGTTCTCTTTTGGGGAATTGAGCTTTTTGAAGGAGTTACTACAGTAGCTTGTGTTTATAGTGAAAAGTTTTGTTGTTCCAAAGCTTTGCCAGCAGTGGCGGTGTCAGGATCAAAACCTTGTGTTGTCAAGCTTTAAAAATATGATTAAAAATTGAGACCGCACCAATATAAAAAATTAATAGGAGCACAAATAATCACCCTTTATTGTATATTCATGGTAGAATCCCTTTGAAATCATGCATAGCTTGATAGGTATGCATAATAGCATTGGTAGTAATTGACTGTAATACACCAGTTTCCATATACGTAATTAAACAATGATACAAAAAATCATCGCCTATTCTATTGCGCAAATCCGTCTTGATAAGTTTCATTGCGGAAAAGGCTCTCTCAACTATTGTTGTTGCGACCGGCAAAATCAATGCTAGCTTCACCAAAATAAATACGAGCAGAAAACTAGTATGCTTCTTTGTCTCAACTAGTTTTCCGCAAAGATCACTAACCCCTTTAAATTTGGAGAGTCTTGAATCATCACGGACATTTTCAAGGAAGTTGTCAAGTTGGACGCTAAGATCTTCCATCTTGCTTTCACTTTCAAAATCATCAGGATATAGGCGAGCCATTGCTAGTACCTTATCCTTTTCAAAGTTAGAGAATGAATCAGAAGGGTCCAAACAAGCCATCCCAAGAAGCAAGGTCGTGCTACTCTCGCTAAAGCGGTCATTCAGCTCTACACGCAATAGATCAATAACAGCATACGTGACACTTTGGTAGTAACTCTTATTTGATATACCATCTTTCTGAACTTTACACTTTGATATAGATCCACAAGGAATATGCGTTGCATTCATATCTGGAAGTTGAATACCATGTTTAAGACAGAAATCATTCACCTTTGCAAATATATCTTCCCAGCCTTGGTTTCTCATCTCTTGCAGCCTTCTTTTTGTTGTACCTAGAAATGACACGGCATTCACAATGTCCTGATCCTTCCTTTGCAAGGCAATGTTTAGTTCATTAGTAATATCGAGTATAAGCTTCATTAAGTGGATCATAAAAACAAAGTCAAATGTCTGAATACCATCCAGAACTCCTTTTGCTTTAATCCTATCAAGAGCTTTACCGGAATTTTGTGCATTATCATCAATACTTCAATCATCGAGGGAAACATAACAATCATATTCTTAAGAGAACTAAAATGTGAACCCCATCGAGTATCCCTGGGCCTTTTAACTCCAAGTTCTTGATTCAAACCTCTCCTTGTTTCAAGTTCACCCATCTGAAGTGCTTTCTCCACTTGTTTGGCTAGTTTTTCTCTAAGCATATCCCTGTTCTTAAAAGAGTTTCCTACTATGGACAGAACGACGCTCATCCACTCAAAAAGCCACACCACATCTTCATGATTTTTTGCAACAACAACTAGTGTCAATTGAAGTTGATGAGCAAAACAGTGTATACTATGAGCAGACCTGGAGTCTTCCATTACTAAAGTTTTCAATCCATTCAAATGCCCCTGCATATTGCTAGCTCCATCATATCCTTGGCCACGGATTCGAGATGGGCTAAGGTTATGATCTTCAAGTACTGAATAAATAGCTTGTTGGAGGGAAAGCGAAGTTGTTGGGGTAACATGAGAAAGTCCAATAATGCGCTCCACTACAAACCCCCTTTTATCAACATATCTTATAGCAAGAGCCATCTGTTCCTTATGAGATACATCACGATATTCATCAACCAATATAGCAAAGTACTCATCTCCCAAATCTTCTATGATTATTCTTATTGTTTCTATAGCACAAGATTCCACAATATCTTTCTGAATGGTAGAAGAAACCAACCTTAAATTCTTGGGAGCATTCTTTAAAGCAACGGCAGCCACATCAGAACAACGTGCAGCATACCACTCATAAAAAGTGAGAAATTTTCCCTTCCTCAAATAAGACTCGCTTTCATCATGACCTCGAAATGGCAAGCCAAGAGTAAGAAGCGGCCTTGCAATATCTATTGATGCAATTAGCTGGGTTTTATACTCTATCTTAGATTTCTGTCTTTGTTTGCGTACAATGGCTGCAATGGATTGCTTCTGGTTCATTAGATCATCACAACTTTTCATGTGTTGATTATGAGAGCTCGAAGGACCACCAACATGAGTATCCAATCTCTTAAGATTATTCCAACTTTTTCACCCCTTGGTTGAAAAAACATCACCACCATGGCCAAGGCTTTCATTTTGAAACAAGTAGCAACAAAGACAAAATGCTGCATCTTCCTTAATACTATACTCTAGCCATGGCTTGTATGTCTTGAACCAATCTTCATTAAAACGACGTTTAATTCCACTAAAATCTGTTTGAGGGAAATCATGTCCTACAGGTTGGAATGGACCCTTACGGAGGTAAGCTTGCCTCACATCATCACAAAAATTTGTTGTCTTGTATTGGGAAATTGGCTTTCATTTTGCAGGATCTACTGGAAGTCTAGATATATCAACTTCTTCTTTATCTTCGACTGAGTATGGCCTTGCATTGCTGTTAAGTAAAACTCTTTCCAAAGCAGCTCTAGCATCAACAGGATTCTGTTCGTCCCCGTCCACATTTGCAGATGATCTCTCTGAAGAATTTGTACCATTTGACTCGGACTGCCATTTCTTCACAAATCTATCCATTTACCTAACTTAAGTCCTGACAAAATAATAATGCTATAAGAAAAACGAAATCTGGAATGTATAAAGAAAATTAGAAAAACAATTGTGTACTTCCTATTGCTAGTATCAAAATAGATCACATTCACACAAGTTCTATATATCTAAACTAACGTAATATTCAGGAAAGTGGAAGGGGTTTAGGGGAGCAAAATAGAACTTACAAATACAAAGGAAATAGCCTTGTCTTGAGTTCAATCTGCTACTCTGCAACACGTACAACAGTCGCGGCGGTGCACCCAGTCCGTGTTGCCGCTGCTCCGATCACAAATCCGCAGGCCTTCGCGGTGTTGCCTGGTTTTTCACGGCCGTGAGCCGAGGTGGCCGAGCCTGACCGGCGATAATCTGATTAGGAATTAGTAGAGCGGCATCTTGGTGTACTCCTCCCCATACGCCATGGCATCACACTTAATTAGATATTAGGGATTAGGAGGGCCAAAATTTGAGATTTTGGAGAGTACATAGGAAGATAAAATGGAAGAGAGGATTTCACGGAATACCGATCGTGAGAATCAGGCAAGTTAGTTAAGGCTTCCTTTCCTTCTTTTTGCTACAGCCAAACGTTACCCAGACCTGATGACAAGTGGGCCTGTGTGATCATATTTAAGAACTTACATGTTACACAGTATGGTACTCCTAGGTGGGGGTATTAGATTTGTAAAATTCATGTGTAGTCGCTTGACTACACAGGTACAACGTGGCTTCGCCACTGTTTGCCAGAAGTCTAATATCTTTTGAATAAACTAATATGGCTAATGAAGATTGTGTGAAGTTTTGTATGAAGAAAAAATTTCAGGTGTAGAGAGAAAATGATGCAATGAGATGAAGAATGGACAAAAGCTCAAGCTTGGGGATGCCACCATGGTGTCACCCCAAAACATATCCAAGAGGTACAAGCGTCAAAGATTGGGGATGCACAAGGCATCCCCTTCTTTATCAATAAAAAGCTCAGGTCTGTCTAGACACTTTGTTTTTATTATTTCATGCATAGTTGTGTTGTTCTTGGAGTATCTTAGTTTTTGTTTGCTTTGCTTAGGTTGTTTAGTTTGATTGAATAGAGTAGTTTGGACCCCCATTCTCGTTGTGTTGTTTTGCAAATAAGTTGCTTGGTGTTGGAAAGGAGTAGTAAGTTCTTGCTTGAAAATGCAAGAGGAGCTTGCATTGATTGTGACTTAGACTTTAGCATGATATGTTAGGTGTTTTTTTTGACCTTATGCTTAGTGATTACTGCTGTAGCATGTCTTGCTGCAAGCAATTGTGATTGCTTTGTGTGCCTTGAAGAAATTATGCGTTGTTTTAGCATGCAAAAGTATAGTATTGTGGTATTCTCCTTTGATGCTTTGTTTGGATTGACTTGGCACATGCTCACATCATGTTATGACTATGACAAGTCACCATAGCCTCTATGATCATTTAGTCCTTGACTTGTAGTACCACTCTATAATTTGATTAGTAATGCTTTGTTGCTCTACATGATTATGGCCATTATGCTCTCTTAGTTGGTTGCACCCAGTCTGTTGCTAGCCTCCACTTGTATGAGTAAGCTCTGCTCATGGTTCCAACTCCCAATAAACCAAGTTTTTCCAAAGCGTCCACTATAAATTTCTATGCATGGTGTGTTACACCATTCCAAGTATATTCTTGTTTTCAGCTATCTTCCAATTAAAAACTATTTTGTTATGTGAAAACTTAGTGATTAAAGCCCTCACAAACTTGATGGCTCATGATACGTTCAAAACGTATCTACTTTCTCGAACACTTTGCTATTATTTCTTGTCTAAACTTGTGCGATTTGGATACAACTAACACGGACTGACGCTGTTTTCAGCAGAATTACCTTGGTGTCTTGTTTTTGTGCAGAAAATCAACTATCAAGAAAAATCCCGGAAAATATGCCAAAAACTATTTTTCACCAGAAGATCCACGGAGCCAGAAGGGGAGATGAAGAGGAGGCCTAGGGGGCCAGACCCACCCCAGGCGCAGGCCCACTTGACCCCACGCCTGGAGGGGGTTTGTCCACCTAGGCAACTCCTCGGCCTCCCTATGCGCCTATAAGTTGCCTTTCGACCTAAAAACCGAGGGGGAGGGGTCGATAGTTTTCCAGAAAGAGTTCCGCTCCGCCGCCGCCACCAGAAACCAAGATTCGGATCCAGAAACTCCGTTCTGGCACCCTGCCGGGACGTGGAATTTGGAGAGGATCATCGCCATCATCATCACCAACACATATCCATCAACCACCGATGTTTCCCTCATCCATGAGTAAGTAATCCCCCATTGTAGGCTTGGGGATGGTTTGAATTGTATGAGTTCTATCATGTAATCGAATAAGATCTATTAGGGCATAGTGCCTAGTTTCTCTTGTGCTATTTGACTTTGTTGCAACCTGTTGTGCTTAATGCTTGACACTAGGGCCCGAGTGCCATGTTCTCATATCTGAACTTATTATTGAATCATTATGATAGTATTGTTTGTGATCTTATCTACAAGTTGTGTACACATATCATTGTCCGGATCCAAAGGCCCCAAAGTGACAATAATTGGGATAACCGGAAGGGATGGCTGTGGTGTGAGGATCACATGTGTTCACGAAGTGTTAATGCTTTGCTCTGGTGCTCTATTAAAAGGAGCACCTTAATTTCCAGTAGTTCTCTAGAGGCCCTGTTGCCACGGGCTGGCTGGACAGAAGATGTTGTGCAAGTTCTCATTGCGAGCACGTATGGCTATATTTGGAGCACATGCCTAGGATTGTTTAGTACTTGGATGCTTGTTATTATTTATCTGCAATGCCGTAGATCTTAAAGTTACATGTTTATACTCGTCCATGCAACACCCGTCCATCCATCCCTATGCCTACCGCACTCAAATCCTACTGTTACCGTTATTGTTATTGTTACTGTTGTTGTTGCTTTACTATTGCTACTATAAACTGTTGCTACTGATAAACTTCTGTGAGCAAGAACTATTTCCAGGTGCAGCTGAATTGACAACTCAGTTGTTAAGGCTTGCAAGTATTCTTTTGCTCCCCTTGTGTCGAATCAATAAATTGGGTAATACTATCTGCGAAGACTGTTGCGATTCCCTATACTTCTGGGTCATCAGCACACTTTATATTTCTTTGCCCCTAATAAACTTGAACCATTGTGTCATCTATGTTGTATATGCTTGCACTTATATGATAGAAAGTTCCCTATTTTACCATCCACTACAAGAAGAGGTACGGTCCTAAACACCTCTGTTGCTCTTTATTCACTGTCTGTTATAAGTAAGCTTGTCATCCCATCACCACATACTTATGCTACACACACTGCTACTACTGCTGAGTCTAAAACTGCTTTTGATGCTCATGATGCTACTTCTACTGTGCTTGATGTGAGTGGTTCATTAGGTCCTTTTCTAGATGCTACTATGGATAGTCTAGGAAATACCAAAACTCCTAGCGAAGACACTGTTACCCCTGTTAGATCACCTGCTAGTGAGAGTTATGGTATTAATGATGGATACATTGAGTTCACTGATGAATTTGTTGAAGAGTGCGGAAACACACATGATACTAGTGCTATGAAGAGTCTCCTTGCTATACGTACGATTATGCCTAAGTTGTCCTTTGATCCTAAGTTTGCCACCTCTCCCATAGATATTAAAGACGAAGATTATGATTTCTCTCTCGATTTGTCTTATTTGGATATTGTTGAGAAATAACTTTTTTGTGGGACTGGAAATGAGAGTGTTGTGGCTCATATGAATGAGCTTTCTACTATGAGTGCTTTATTATCTGATGATTTTAAGATGCGCAAGTACTTTGTTTCTAAGATCTTCCCTTTTTCACTAAAAGGAGAAGCTAGGGCTTGGTTTAATAGATTACCTCCTGGTTCCATTGATAGCCTGATTGCTTGATTGCTTCTTTCTTCCATAAATATTTTCCTCCCAGTGCTAGACATGCTGCTTTGCAGAGATTTTTTGATTTTAAACAGGGAGAAGAAGAGAAATTGCCTGAGTCATGGAAAAGATTCTGTTCCTTGATTCATGCACATCCTGGATGTCCATTACCTAAAAATGAGCTTATTGATATTTATTATAATGGGCTAACCGATGATTCTAGGTCCTACCTATATAGCTTTGCTGATTGTGTTTTCAGGAAAAGGACTCCTACAAATGTTGAAGAATTAATTACCAAGATAAGCAAGAATTATGACGATTGTCCAAAAATAAAGTTTCCCGAAAAATACCAGAAAATTCAAAATAAAATTTTCCTCGAAAAAAGGGGCAGAGAGGCACCAGGGGTGACCTAGGGGTCCACCCCAGGCCACCACACCTGTGGTAGGCGCGGTCCCACCACTGGTGGCACCTAGGGGGGTTTGGCCCACCTGGGCCCCTCCAGGCTGCCTCCTTAAAGCCACCTTCTTTCTCTCTCCCGAAAAACACCGGAAAACTTTCTCAAGCTCGAGTTCTTGCTGTTCTTGCTCGCGATATTTGATCTCCTTGTCCAGTCCATCTCAAGTGCTGATTTTTGGAGGGTTTGCTCCTTGGTACGTGCCTCCTCCATTTGTCCAATTAGATTTGTGATTGGTAGACTGTATCTTGAGTATTTTACTGCTATAGGTGACAGGTTGTTTGAGCTTTCATGCTTGTTCTTTGCTTAGAAACTTTGTTTTTATGCATGTGTAGTCCTCTAGCAAGTTCCTATAGTATTTGCTCATCATTTATCAACTTAGAAATCACTTGGTTTGATGGTTGTTTAAAAATTTCAGCAAGGAAGATGAGTGCTTATCCACTGAATCAATATGACTTGATGGTGCATGAGACAATGAAGTTTCATCGTGAGGAGGCAGTTTTTCCTTCCATATATCCATGCCATGAATTTATGAGAGCTACGAGGATCCTCCAAGATTTCCAAACTTTGGTTACAAATGCAGGGTTGGAGCACTTTGTTGAAGGTGAACCAATCCAATATGTTAAGCTAACCATGGCTTTTGTTTAGGACTTCCGGTTCACTTGGTCTACTTCTAACCCCATGGTCCCTTACAAAATTTATAATATACCTGTCGACCTGCCTTTTGCTGATTTCTATGCAGCAATTAGAGTACCTCAGTGGGGATCTTGTGAGAAGATCAAGGAGAGGCCCAGGTCACCTGTTGATTTGTATGCTAAGATTTGCCAAGGTTTCGAATTCTCAAAGGAAAGTGGTAAAATTCGGAACATTCAACTCCCAGCTATTAGGTACTTTGCCTATTTCATTATCAAGTGTGTTCTTGCTAGAAAGTTGTCTTCTTTTTATCTAGCTTTTATTGCGGCTGCTCTGAATAGGAATAGTTCTTATAGTCTAGGTGCTTTGATAGCTCACCATCTCACCACCAACCGTGAGAATGGTGGAATTTGTGGAGGTCTCGTTGCTTCTAGGTTGCTATCTTTCCATGGTCTAGAGCCTCATTATTCAGATTTTCAGTTACCCATAGAGAGGCTTGATATTGAATCCATGATTCAGCATGGTTTTGTTTCCTTGGGGGATAATGTGAGAATTTTACCTTATGAAATATCTTTTGCCCAGCAAGGTCGGAGAAAGGGTAGGACTAAGAAAATAGTTTATTTGCCTGCACCTGCTTTGTTTAACTTTGATAACAGGCAATGATGGTCACTTACGGAGGAGGAGCTTGACACTTATGTGGGGGAACTCTCCCAGCAAGAAGAGAATGTTGAAGAGGATGTCGAAGACAATTCGGTTCAGCCCTCCAACTTGGGAGAGTCTTCATACCAGCAACCCTCATTTGATTGGGGCGCTTCTTCTTCTTCATCGCAGGTGCATGACTATGCTCATTCCTATGATGACCCACCAGCATGGGGGAACTATCCGCGCTATTGAGCCCCGCTTAGGCCAAAAGCCTAAGCTTGGGGGGAGGTATACCGACATCACACTCATATATATATATATATCATGTTCGGTCGGTTCTTTGTATATTCATGGTTTTGCTTTATTTTTTGGTTTTTGTTGCTTCTTTCTAAAACCCAAAAATACCAAAAATATTTTCGTTGTTTTTCTTGGTTTGTTTCTTTGCTTTGGTTTGCCTTAAAAGAAAATTCCAAAAAGATTTTGCTTTGTTTGGTTTGCTTTGTTTTTGTTTGGTTTTTCTTTGTTTGCTTGTTTCTAAAAAAATCGAAAACACCAAAAATATTTGTTGTTCTTCTTTGGTTTTGTGATTTCTTTGCAGGGTTCAGCCGTCCTCAGTGGGTTTTGGTTTCATGTTAATTATTCAAGTCACACAAGTGAAGGGCAATAATGAAGATTAAGACAACTCGAGGTGTGGTAAGAGGCTGGTAATGAACTCTATTTGTTTCATTCTTGTACATATATGTGGCATCCCGCAAAAGCCACTACTAGAAAATCGCGTTGAATTTGTGCATTGCATCGTCATCATCATGCATTGTTTGCCAAAACTATGTTTGCAAAGCCCGTGTTGTTTTCTAAACGCCCCTCTTTATTCAAACATCAAAACCCGGTCCCCGGAATATTTTGTTTTGGCCGCTATTGGTTTGCACACGGCCCGTTTAGAATAAATAAAAAATTAAATTATTTTAATAGGGGCAGTCGAACGGGCCGATTGACCCGATCGACCACCCCAGAAAATATAAAACGGTCCACCCCAACCAGCCCCATCTAATCCTAAACCCACCAACTATCCTACCCAACCCTCCACCTCACCCTGGCCACTCACACGTTGCCACCTCAGCTCCCCCTCTCCCTCACCCAATCAATCTCTGCCACTTGTCCCTCCCTCTCTCTCCCTGGACCCTCTCACCCCACCAACCCCCAGACTCACCCTCCCCAACGCACACACTACACGCGCGCGCAGCCACACATCCCAACACACGCAGCCCCCAGCCCCACTCAACTCCCCCCTCTGTCCCTGGGCCCACGCCCTGCCCCGTGGCCCACCCCTGTCCCCGACGCCCTTCTCCCACCTCGCGTGACCGCATCCTCCCACCTCCTCTTCCCCTTCTTGGCTCGCTCACAAGCCTCCCAAGAAGCTTGCTCACACACTGCTTCCCCCCTAGCTCCCAGCCTTGACCCTCATGCTGCCACCTCCGTCATAAGCCACCCGCCTCCTTCCTCGCTGCCTCACCTGGCCAGCTGCCCCACACACAGCCACCACGCCCAACCTCGCCTCGCACGGTCCTCTCCCTGCCCTCGCGTCCCGCCTCCACTCACACGCTGCGCCCTACCCGCCTCACTGGAGCCGCCCCAGCCGCCCACCTCGCCGCCTTCCATGCCGTCGCTGGCCCGCCTGACGACCCTCACGGAGCCGCCATGCGCCGAGCTCCTCCCCACGCTGCCTCCTACAAGCCCCGGGCCCAGCTCGCCTCCGTCGACCACGAACCTCGCCGCCGGCCGCTTGAAGGACCGAGCCTCCCGAAACGGCTGACCGCCTCCAGCCCGAGCCGCCCGATCCCTCCGCCGGCTGGCCCGGCCCCGGCTCAGACGCCAGCCGCTGGCCTGCGGCTAAGCTCAACCTCGAAGCGTCTCCACCGCTGCGGCTGCCGTTCGGCCCGCCACCTCGCTGGCCCACGCCCCGCTGGCACCGCCCCGCCGCCACAGGCCGCCTCACTGTCTGCCGAGCTCGAGTCCCGCCGCCTTTGCTCGGCAGATCCCTGCGGCCTCGACGCAGCCAAGGCCGCACCCTCGTCCTCCAGCGCCCTCTAACCCAAAGACGCAAGACGCCCCTCGGAACCCCGAGATCAAATCGCAAGACCTCCACGTTACGCCAAGTTCGCTAACATGGCAAGTCCAACCCGGAGATCTCCGACCCGGGACCTCTAGGCTTCGGGGGCGGAACCGACAAGACCTACCCCACGGAACAACAAGTACTTCCTCATGGAACACGAAGGATCCAGAGATAGCAAAGAGCGGCGGTGTCGAGAACCCCGTGCGAAGACCTCCGGCGAAGCCGACAAGACTTCCATCACGGACGCTGAAAAACCCGGACTCCAAGATCGCCACGGACGACAAGTTCTTCTTCCCTCGCCAAGACCGCCTCGATGGCGCGGGGCGACAAGACCTCGCAACGGCAAGACCGACCCCGTGGGACCCGGCAAGACCTTCGCGATGACTGAGAACGGCACCGACCCGGAAGAAGCCGATGCGCCCCGACACCGACCCAAGTTCTGCTCCCCGGACATCGAGACCCCGACGCGACAAGACCTGCCCCGATATCGAGAACGACCCCGGAGTCCGAGAACGCTTCCGCCGAACCCCCCGAACCCCAGATCCGTCGAACCCTGAGACCGGACCTCGAACCCCGGAACCCCAAGATCGTCGAGACCCCTAATGTGTGAACCCCTTCCCGAAACCCTAATTTCATAATATAATACAATTGTTGCACATCAAATCATTCATCTCGCATGCATCTCATGTGGTTTGGGGGCCTTATGCCGATTCACCTAATAATTAAATATGGGGCCCATATGCGGGCAAATCTAGTCTCATATTGGCCTCATTTAAATCTTGTGTAGCGAACCCGTATCCTTTGTTGCCATGTAAAACAACATTTAATTTGCGGGGATTTTTCTAAATAACTTGAACCACTTGAATATCGTCGGGACCCCGGTTCCGCTTAATATGACCTAATTGCATCGCACCCTTGCCATGTCACGCATCATACATGCATCATGCCGATCTTCTGTCGTTGTATTAAATATTGCATCCGGTGTTCATTCTAGTGTTTTGCTTCTTCGCAGATAAGCCGTTGAGTTGATGTGAGCTTCGCTCCGATCTCCGGACGATCCTTCGGCAATGTTTTAAGGCGAGCATCTCCCTCTTTCTACCTATCTTACTTTTATAGTCTTTATTCCCTCCTGTTGATCTATTGCTATCTGTGTTGCGATGCTCTAGTTTTCGTACCCTTTGATATCCCCTGCAGCCGTATATTGCCTTGGGCACATCCTATTACCTGTTGTTTGGTAGATAGTTGGACTTGCGTGTCGTAGTCGCTTGCTCAAGTGTTGTCGCGTGTTGTCGAATGCCACAGTTGCTGATGTATTGCCGCATGTTGATGTTGGAGATGATTATAGTTTTACTTATCGTCACTTCAATTTCTGTTTAACAACTAAAATTGAAATAAGCAGAGGCATCGGTGGGTGATAGATAATATTTGGTTTCCGAACGCCCACTTGTGTCCCGTAAGACCCCGAGTACTTGATACCTGTTCCTTGATTTATCGCGCTATCCACATCCGGAGGTATATGGGACCCCCGAGCGAGCTTGATTCATCTTATTTCTTGGGGCCACAAACTAGTTTGAGGTTTTATTTACGATCTGTACTTATGCCATGTTTCTTTGCTTTATTTACGATTGCGAGGTCTTGCACTTCGCATCGCTTAGGTTGGCGGAGTGATTACGCGGTATCGACACCCCGAGTTTCGGGTTCCCGCGCTTCTGACCATTGGCGCTAACCTTGAGGCCGTCTCGGCTAGCTTACTTGCTATGGGTTCTACTCAAAGGGGTGGCCCCCTGAAATATTTCTGAATCCTGTGATTGTTCAGTCGTGAAAGCCTCGTTGGGTTTTGATTTGGTTTTTCCGAGGTTGATCGAGCGTGTGTTGCTATTGGTGCACCCCGGCCGGGTAAACCTTTCTGAAAGCCGTGTCCGCGGATATGGACGACTTGGAGCACAGTATCTCGATCATAGACAAGCATAACTAAAGTCTATTGTTATAAATTTGACTTATAATGACTAGTAATCAGCTTCACTATAATGGAATGGCTAATTAATACTGCCCACAATTGCTTGTTTGAGCTGTCGCTTGCGACCATTGTACCTGACTAGTAAGTATCGCAACTACAACGAAATGGCTGAATAGAGGTAACAACAACTGCTGGGTTTCGGGTTTATATCATGCTATCTGTATCTGATTAGTAAGAGTTACAACTACAACGGAATGGTTAACTAAAAGTGCCCACTGCTTATTTTATCAGGACGATTATCTAAACCTGACTAGTAAAGTGCCGCAACTATAATCGAATAAGTAAAACTGCCAGCGGTGTGAGTTCCTCGGTGGACTTCCTCGTTTGGTCTCGAGAAACACCAGGATGGGTTTGATTGGTGTTAGCTTCGGTTGGATCCGAATAGGTCTTTCTTACCCTCTCTCGATTGCCGCCATTGTATCGAGTCTCTATAGGTTGTTTAGTGTATCTTTGCCGCCGCCATCCACCATACCCTATGTAGGCGAGGACCGAATTCTAGCCTCGCTGTAATCTGGCCTCGATCTTGACGCTCCTCTTTTCTTTTGCCCTTTGTCGGCACCCTTTTGTTTAAGCAGGTTTTGAGATCGACGCCGTTAGCGGTTACCCTTCCGCTTGGCTCGGGCAGGTTATGGACGCCATTGGTTATTCTTCGTGGCTCTTAGCCCCATTTGCTTCTTGTCCGTAGTCGACGCTCTACCGTTTTCAAGGTGATTTGGATCTTGTATATTATATTCGTATTCTTGACTCCCGGAGTCGTTATATATATCATTACGTGGGTCCCATCGAGGACTGTTGTGTAATGTTATTACTTCGTTTTCCACCCGCACGAAAGTGCCTGGTGGGCACCTTTGAATCGTTTCTATGCGGGTTTGGCGAATTTTGCTCAAACTTGCATAGGTCCGATTCTGAGGGTGTTACAATATACTCTTTATTGTGAGCATGCTTAGCCTGTTTGTGTAAGGTGTATGTCATTATGGATGCTTAGTAGTTCTTGCTTGTCTATGATTAGATCCAGGTTGCTAATAGTTTGTAGCATGTTATATGAATGTTTGCTTGCATTGTTTTATTCATACTTTGGTATGATATTCTGGTATCCTCCTCTGACTATTCATGTGAATCGACTTGGAACATGCTCACGCATGCATATGACTAATCAAGAGTTAGTAAGCCTCGATGATTTATTTTGCCTCAGAGTTCTTATATCACTTTCATGCCATAATTAGTCCTGTTTTGTTGCAAGCATGATTATGACAGCTATTGCTCTCTCGTTTGTCGCTCCCTCTCTATTGCCAGCCTTCACTTGCACTGAGTATGTGCTCCACCCGTGCTTCCAACTCCCCCAAACCAATATTGCCAGCTGTGTCCACCATACCTACCTATTAGCATCATTTGCTATTCCAGTGCATATTCCATATGTCGTGTTTTCTTCCAAAATAAAATGTTTGTCTATTTTGAGAAAGTTAGTTAGTAAAGCTCTCACGAACTTGATGGCACACTTTATTCCTTGCGCTTAATAATCCTGAACCATTGTGACTAGTCCATGAAAGTTATATGCTTGCTAATTATATACTGGGAGTCAGCAGAACCGTGCTGTCACGAGGAACGCTTTCAACACTTTTTGGATATCTCACCCAGTTGATTCCTTGCTCTTTTGTTTACGGATGTCGACAATGTGAAATAAAAGGGGAGGTTGTGAGTTCATGGAGGTTATACATTGTGTTAGAGAAACGCCTGGGCCGCTAGCCTAAGCCATGCCTAGTCATGGTGGAAATTTACAACATCAATGTAATGAGCATCTAGGAAGCATCCTCAATAAAAAGCTATGCATATGGTAAATAAAAAGATTGCCGAGATGCTCATTGTCTGCTTGCCTTGTCATTTTGTTTATGGGAAAGCTCCTGTACCATATGCAAGGGGTACCCCGTTGGCGGTTCTTGATGATATGCATGTATTTACAATGACAAGAACTTTCAGGTGACCAAAGTTGAGTAGCATGCGGAGCGACCCTCGTACTCAAGGGACTTGGGATTTCCAGTCTATGGTCTGTCAAGCATATGACTCAGAGTGGATCTCACTTTCACCTTAACCACATGAAGATGCCTATGATAGGGGCAATGAGAGCTCAAAGCTAATGAGTACCCTCCTTTCAGCATTAGGAAGCCTTTCAAACATTCACAAAAACCGTTTTCACAATTTTGTTGAGTCACCACTTATTCTATGAGCACCTCCTTGAGAGCATAATTGTCATTGTTGTGTTTGTTCCAAAACTTGGTTAATTATGTCATGACTTTGATGCTTGTATCTCTGATATTTTTTACTTCTAGTCTTCATGTGAACTCCAGAGGTGCCTTGGCATTTATATTGTGCTTTTCAAACAAAGGCAAGCGAGATACCACTCTATCATACCTTATTATGAGCATTGCAATGTTGCTTATGTTTATGTTTCATGCTACTTATTCTTATTGAGTTGGTTTCTCTTCATAGCTTGCAATGACTATTGAGTAGACTTAGTTGCATACTCCTTATTATGAGTTGACTAAGCATATACTCTTGTGCGGAGAATGTTTACATCATATGAAGCAAAGTGTTTGTGAAAGTTCTTTTATCGCACTCAGTTTTCAACTGAATTGCTTGAGGACAAGCAATAAGCTAAGTTTGGGGGGAGTTGATACGTCCAAAACGTAACTACTTTCTCAAACACTTTGCTATTGTTTCTTCTCTAAACTTGTGTGATTTGGATACAACTAACCGGTCGACGCTATTTTCGTGAGAATTACCTTGGTGTCTTGTTTTTGTGCAGAAAATCAACTATGAGGAAAAATCCCGGAAAATATGCCAAAAATTATATTTCACCAGAAGACCCACGGAGCCAGAAGACGAGATGGAGAAGCGGCCTGGAGGGCCCACACCCCTTCCAGGCGTGGGCCCAACACTAGCTGCGCCTAGGGGGTGCAGCCATCCTAGGCACCCCCTCGGCCTCCCTCTGCGCCTATAAGTTGCCTTTTGACCTAAAAATGAGGGGGGTTCGATAGTTTTCCAGAAAGAGTGGAACTCCGCCGCCGCCACCAGAAACCAAGATTCAGATCTAGAAACTCTGTTCTGGCACCCTGTCGTGACGGGGAATTTTGAGAGGATCATCGCCATCGTCATCACCAATGCATCTCCATTAACCACCGATGTTTCCCTCATCCATGAGTGAGTAATCACCTGCTTTAGGCTTAGGGATGGTAGGTATTGGATGAGTTCTATCATGTAATCGAATAAGATCTATTAGGGCATAGTGCCTAGTATCTCTATTAGTGCTATTTGACTTTGTTGCAACTTGTTGTGCTTAATGCTTGTCACTAGGGTCCGAGTGCCATGATCTCAGATCTGAACTTATTATTGAATCATTATGATAGTAATATTTATGATCTTATCTGCAAGTTGTGTACACATATCATTGTCCGGATCCGAAGGCCCCAAAGTGACAATAATTGGGACAACCGGGGGGGATGGTTGTGGTGTGAGGATCACATGTGTTCACAGAGTGTTAATGCTTTGCTCCGGTGCTCTATTGAAAGGAGCACCTTAATTGCCACTAGTTCCCTAGAGGCCATGCTGCCATGGTCTGGCTGGACAGAAGATGTTGTGCAAGTTCTTATTGTGAACACGTATGACTATATTTGGAGCACATGCCTAGAATTGCTTAGTACTTGGATGCTTGTCATTATTTATCTGCAATGCCCTAGATCTTGAAGTTACATGTTTAGACTCGTTCATGCAACGCCCATCCATCCATTCCTATGCCTACCGCACTCGAATCCCTCATATCATTCTTTATTTACTATTGCTCTTGTTTCCTTTGTTGTTATTCTGCCTTGTTGCTTTGCTATTGCTACTATAAACTGTTGCTACTAATAAACTTCTGTGAGCAAGAACTATTTTCAGATGCAGCTGAATTGACAACTCAGTTGTTAAGGCTTGCAAGTATTCTTTGGCTCCTCTTGTGTCGAATCAATAAACTGGGTAATACTACCCGCGAAGACTGTTGCGATCCCCTATACTTATGGGTTATTAACACACTTTCTATTTCTTTGCCCCTAATAAACTTGAACCATTGTGTCATCTATGTTGTATATGCTTGCACTTATATGTTGGAATTAGCAGAACCGTGCTATCATGGGAAACGTTTTCAACATTGCACCTGTACTTTGTACTCAGTTGATATCATGTTCTTTTGTCTATGGATGTCACCGATGTGAAATAAAGAGGGAACTTGTAAGTCCATTTGTGTTAGAGAAACGCTTGGGCCGCTAGCCTAAGCCATGCTTAATCATGGTGGAAACTTGCAGCATCACCATAGTGAGCTATCTATGAAGCATCCTCAATAAAAAGCTATGCATATAGTAAATAAAAAGATCACTGAGATGCTCATTGTCTACTTGCCTTGTCATTTTGGTTATGGGATAGCTCCTGTACCATGTGCAAGGGGTACCCGTTGACGGTTCTCTATGATATGCAAATACTTATAATGACAAGAACTTACAGGTGACTGAAGTTGAGTAGCATGAGGTGTGACCCTTGTATTCAAGGGACTTGAGATTGCCAACTTATACTTTGTCAAGCATATACTACATAGTTTGTTCACTTTAACCTTAATCACTTCAAGATGCTTATGATAGGGGCAATGATGGCTGAAAGCTAACAAATACCATAATTTTTGGAAGCTCTTTTTGAAACTTGAAATCCGTGCTTCCCTTTGTGAAGGACCTTTCTTCCACCGTTATTTGAGTCTCCACCTTCTACCTTTAGGCACCATTAAGAGAGCGTAGTTGTCATTCTGTGTGCAGTGTCCCAAAGCTTATTCATTGATGCATATTGTGACATTACTTGTCCTTGTGCTACTTGTTTCTAGTCACCCTTGTGAACTTTGAAGGTGTCCTATGCATCTATTTGTTACTCTATGAGGGACAAGCTGAATGCCACTATGCTATGTTTTATGTATGTAAAACAAACAAACGTTTTTCAATGCATGTTATTCATGATTTTTTTTTGTAGCCTGTCATGTTGTATGCATAGTTACTTTGTCCTATTGTTAGAACTCCATCTTTCATGCACATGTTTAGAGTTCTTTCATCCCAGCTTTCAATGCTTGCAAATGGTTTGATCTTGGTTTTGATAGTGCATGTCACCTCGAAAATTATTATTTTTATCACTTACCTACTTGAGGACGAGCGGGAGTTAAGCTTGGGATGCTTGATACGTCGGAAACGTATCTATTACTTTTGATGCTCCATGCTTGTTTAGTATCTACTTTGCATTGATTTGTCTACACTTTGAGGTGTTTTTATATCTTTTTTAGAACTAACCTATTAACAAGTTGCCACCTTGCCGGTTGTACATTTTCTTCTTTTTGGTTCCGAAAGCGTAAAATCAATATTATCGGAACTGGACGGGACAAAAGCCAAAGTCAATATTTTACCGTGAGGGACACGAATCCAGAAGACGATACGGAGACGCGAACCAGGGTGGCCAAACCCCCCTGGACGCGACCAGGGGTGGGCCCGCGCCTGGGCAGGGTGTGGCCCCCCTGGTCACCTCCCGACCTCGCCTCTTCGCCTATAAGAAGCCCCCGATGCAGAAACCCTAGGTACCTGATCAATATTCCACGAAACCTTCTGTAGGCGTCGCCACCATCGTCCCTAGATCGGGGGGATCTGAAGTTCTTCCCGGCACCCTGCCGGAGGGAGAGATCATCCCGAAGGCCTTCTCTCCGGTATGATGCATGAGTAGTTCCACCTTGGACTATGGGTCCATGTAGTAGCTAGATGGTTGTATCTCCTCCTTGTGCTTTCATGTATAGATCTTGTGAGCTCCGTTCATGATCAAGATCTAATCTATTTGTAATCATGCATGTTGTGTTTGCGGGGATCCGATGGATACTGAGATTATTATGTCAGTTTGGTTAATGGTTTTGTCTTTATGATTCTATCATGTCTATGTTGTTTGTGATCTTGCATGCTCTCCGTTGTTACAAACTATCTTGGTCGAGTAGTTGCTAGTGACTCCAAGAGGGGGTATTTATGCTCGATAGTGGGTTCATGCCTCTAGTTTCCAAGGGAAGTGACAGAAATATCTTTGACTATAGATGTGTTGTTGCTACTAGGGAGAAAACAACGGTCTCTTGTTCATGGAACAAGTGGATTATTTACCTTACACACTTTGCTTAAAGAAGTTGTCTGTTGCTTGTAACTTAATACTAGAGGGGTTCTGGTGATAACCTGAAGGTGGACTTCTAGTCATAGATGCAGTTGGATGGCGGTCTATGTATCTTGTTGTATTGCCCGATCGAATCTCATATGATATTTATGACTAGTATTGCATTGTTATGCCTTGCTCAGTTCCTGCCAATTGCCCTGCTATAATTTGTTTACCCTTCATGCCATGTTGTTTATCTAAGGAGAGCGCCTCTAGTGAACTATGGACCCCGGTCCAATCTTTACCATTGATACATCTTCCACTGCTACTGTTTACTCGCTGCAAACCATTACCTTCCACACCATACAGTTAATCCTTTGTGACAGCAAACCGGTGAGCTTGACAACCTCACTGTTCGTTAGGGCAAAGTCTTGAGTTTGTGTTGTGCAGGTCTCCGCGTTGCTTGCAACACCTGTGTGACGTTTCCTTCCTCCTTCTGGTTCGATAACCTCGGTCTCTACTGAGGGAAGACTTGCTGTTGTGCTCATCACACCTTGCTCTTGGGTTTCCAACGAAGTGCTCCAGGACAACACTGGGTGCACGCATCACGATGCTCGCCTAGATCTACCGCCGTCCGCCATCCGTTGCACTCGCGGTGGTCTTCGATCTCCTGGCGGGAGAGGAACCGCCGACAATGAGACAGGAGGAAGGGGCGGTTGCAAATGGGGAGGGGGGGGGAGAGAGAGAGCAGTGAGGGGATTTATGGCACGCGTTCCCGATGCGTCGCAACGTCTCCCATCTTTCCCCCCGCATGCAACCACGTGCGCGCTTTTGGCTCCCTAGGGCCTGCCCGCGGAAACGCCCGATTTTAGTGTTCCTATCGGGCCATGATTTGGGGTGCTTTTAAGACCCGTGCTATGCGAGCTCGGCCCGACGTGCAAGTCTCCAAACGGCCTTATTTATGCCGGCCCAGTGCGGAAACGGCCACACGACCCACCAAACACGCCCAAAATCTCCCAAACCGCTGCATAAGATGGGGTGGATGGTGCGAAGAGTGGCAGTTGCTCACTTAGAGATCTCAGCGACATGGAACCTTGCGAGATCAGCCACTCCGGATAGCACATGGATCTTTCAGTACCTTTCACCGATTTAAGAAGAGGTTGACCTAAGGAAGCATTCCCTGTTTGAATAGCATTCTCCATTTCTTGGTCGTTCTCAAAATCATCCCCCAAACCTGCTTGGTGGAGATCCAATCTTAGAAATAAAAAATTAGATCATTTCTTCATTTCCATAGGCTCCACAAAATGGCAACACATATGGCATTTTAATGCAGAATGTTTCTTATTTGAAATACAAAATATTGCAACTACAAGTAATCGGGACCTAGATAGATACTTAAGAAAGCAGAGACTTTCATCCAATTTTTTGCTGCCACAATACAACCAAAGGAAAGGTGATCTATAGATTCATTTGTAGCACAGAAAATGCAACAGAAAGTCTTCCCAAGATTTCTTTTCGACACGTTGTCTCTGGTCATTAGCTTATTATTAACCAGTAACCAAAGGGAAATGTGATTGTAGGAGGAACTACTAATAAACACCAAATAACAGGAATATAAATTAGAGTTACTCCATAATTTTTGCCATGGTTTACTTCAAATTCGAATTTGATAGGCTTCCAAACAATTCGAATTCAACTTACTCCATAATTTTTGCCATGGGTTTACTTCAAATTTAAATTATATATACACATGATAAATGCTATATGGAACGGAGGGAGTAGATATTCTCACAGATCGACGTCAAAAGAAATTGGTCCTAAATTTAATTCAAAACCAGAGAAAACACACCTTCAATCCGGGCTCGCCTCGTGTTGGGTCGGTATCCGGAACCGTTTCCATCTCAGGGAAACCTGGAAACTTCGCGGGCAGGGAAACGGGCAGGAAAGCGTGACCGCGTCGGTCGGACACCTCCTTCACACGTTTCATATCCAGCGCGCCCTCTCCCTATCTATAAAGCACCAACCCCCGCCGCCAAACCCGATTCCCCACTCGACCGACGCCGCCCCCTCGCAAAATTCCCCAATCGCCTACCTCTGCAGCAGCGGCGGAACCCTAGCCCCGGCGCAACCTCCAGATCGGGAAGCCTCTCCACCGGCGGAATCGGCGTCTTCTTCCCCGGCGCCAAGCTCAGGAGGCGGCGCTGCTCGTCGTCCCCCCGTCCAAGCTCTCCGTCCGCGTCCTTCGCCCGGCGCCCTCGTCAGGATCCGCGCCGGTCCCCGAGGGCTTCTTCGACTCCGCGCGCTCTCGAAGGACTCGCCGCCCCGCCGTCAACCGCCTTAGATCGAATCCGATCTACAATTATCTGCTGTTGCAATTGTGTGTATATTTGATCTCAGAAATTTCCGGGCTTTCTCTTGAAAAATTTGTGCAAAAGAGAGGCCTCTAGGAAGCAAAAAAGAGACTCCATCATGGGTGTTGTGTATTACAAATATAAGAGTGCAAAGGAAACGTATTCTGTGCCATTGCCCTATTCTTTTATATCTGTTTCTGAACTCAAGCAGCTCATCTTGACGAGTAACCGTCACGGCCATGGCCGTACCCGTGGCCGCGGCCCCAGGGAGGATATCGCCCTCTCCAACGCCCAGACCGGCGAAGGTTCGTACTAACGCCGATTAGCTTTATTTAGAGCATTCAAATCTGTAAAATTAGGTTAATAGTTGTTTTTACCAAGGAAATTGCGCAATATTGTTCAACTATTTTGCAATACACGCCTCTTATCATGATTGCAGCATAAGCAATCGAGTCAGGGCCCTTGCCTCGAGATCTGTTTTGTACTTTACTGTATGTCGATTATGATTTTAATAGGATCTCAGCTGTTGGTGTAAGGATTTGTGGATTTATGTCTATGGCTAGGTTAAGTTGGTATTTGGCATGCAGAGTACCTAATTTACCATCACGAACAGTAAAATGCATCCACAACATATTGTTTGAGCCCATCCCAGTTAATCTCAACAGAGCAAAAGGATCCGAAAAGTTGTATCTGCTCTCACTTAAGTTAGCATCAACTAGGTTACAAGGCGTCTCTTGCAAAAATACACAGATGCTTCTGTGACGTGTGGAATCCAAAAATGCATCCTTCCTTCCATTCAAGGATATATGTGTGCTGATCATATTTGTAGTCTGAATGTGGGGTCTAAATGAAGTAGTGAAACCATAGCTTGAACAAAGCAATGGATGCATATTTTCTGTATGATTTATCAATCAGTGATTTGACATGCCTCATTTTTCTGTAACGGTTTTCGGGATGTGAATTATGCATGCCCTCTGGCATGGCGGTCAGTACTAGTCTGTATCCAGATGTGCTCATTTGTTTTGGGAGATGCATGGAGGTCTCTATTACTGTATAGTGGAAGAGCAGCTTTTACATGTCCGCAAGTTTTGGGGATATGGTTCATAGGGTTGGAGATCTCCCATATGTATCTGGGTGCTCTGTTTTCATCAGTCCTGTGGAAAATGCCTTTTCTTCACTGTGATCAACTCATGCTCTGTTCTTTTCGCATCCTGTGCATCCCAATAGCTCTCAGTCTCCCAGCTTCCTAAACATAGTTCAATCTGTTATTTTGATTTGTCTGTTTTTTTGAAGATCTAAGTTTCAATTTAAGACATCTAGTGTTGTTGCTTAATTTTGGTTATACAGGAGGCTGCAAATCTAAAATAAATAACTAAAGAATCACAATATTGATTTAGTAAAACTGATCTACCGCCTGAACATCTAGTGTTGTTGCTTAGTTTTGGTTATATACAGGAGGCCGTTTATTTCACAGTTAAAGCTACTGTAGAAGGATATTGTTTTATTGAAATGCTCTGACATTTCTGTTTTCTGTGCTTGTTCCTGAATGCAGAGTATGCAGATGAAAATGCCATGATACCACAGAACGTAACTGTTCTGGTCCGCCGAGTTGCTGGACAAATGTCAGAGAATATCGTCGTTTTCTCCTCGTAAGTCACTATCCCCTTGCTTGGATATTTGAGTCAAATAGTATGAAATGTATGTATGAACGGATATTACATGTGAAATTTGTGGCCTTTAAGTTTCTTCTTTGGATGTTAAGAATGTCTTCTCTGCTTCTAGCTAAGTCACAATTTCACTGGATTGAGTTGGAGAGAGGTTAGAATAGAAATATTTTTGAGTAATCGTAGGAAATAGAAGGGTTGGAACTTAAATTACATGTGAAATTGGCTGCTTTTAACAATTTATGTTTGTACTGAAAATATAAAGCGACAAAGCTCTTTTCCCTTTTATGTCTGTCTCCTTTGTAAAGATTTAAAGAATGAAGTAAACTGATATGAAAACAATACTATCATAGATAGATATATCAAAACAATACTATCTTCCATAGATCTCTCTCTCTGTCTCTCTTTCTCTCTCATGTACTAATATTGCATGACTAATTGCAGGCGGAAAGTCATAGAAGATGGTTCCATAGCTTCAAACAAATCTGTGGTTACTGAATCGGCATCAAAATCTTGTTCCTCCACAGAATTGCAAGATGAAGATGCTGCAATTGCAGCTGTGATTGATGCAGCTGAACTCAAATGGTAAGATAACAACATTTCCTGCCCTCAAACAAATCAGTACCTAGATTTTTTTGTAGTCTTTTTAATTAATGGATTGTATTCAATGGTGCATATAGGGAAGATCAATCATCTAAGGTAGGATCAGCTTTTGGAAGGTTCACATCAGGACGCAATAATGGTAATGCTGAAATTCTCTTCTTTCAGTGTCATTTTCTGTTGAGTTATTATTATGCTTCAAGACCAAGCAGATTGCCTGAAGATACTCTTCAAATATTAAAACCATAGTTATTATGCTAATAATAGTTTGTATGGATGTTCAATCTTTGCTATGACCCTAGGTTTTGCTCGATTTTTTTTTAGTCTAACTAAATAATTATTCGTGGCCTATTAGACAGTCTTAGAACTTCTAAATATCTGCATACGAACTGTCACAGATTTGGGTTTTCTTGTGAATGTGCACAATATATTTTGGCACACCATATTCGCGTTGTCTTGTGAATATATGGTCTGAACATTTATATTATGAGCTCTTTTTGACATATCTTTTTAATTGAAGGTCATGGACCAGAAAGGGAGGCACCTCCGCCAGGCTATGTGTGCCGCAGCTGTGGAGTTCCAGGCCATTTCATTCAACATTGCCCAAGGGAAAACCAGACACCTCCACCTGGGTATACCTGCTTCAGATGCCGAATTGCAGGGCATTTTATCCATCATTGCCCAACTATTGGCGATCCCAAATTTGAAGATTATAGAGTGTCCCGTTCTCTTGCCCCGGTTGTACCTGTAAATCCTGTTGATGGCATTCCATATGCACTTGCCCCAGCTGCATCTGCAAGTGCTGTTGATGACTTGCCAGCAGAACTCCACTGTCGACTATGTAACAAGGTGATGGCAGATGCAGTGTTAACAAGCAAGTGCTGCTTCGACAGTTTCTGTGATAAATGTAAGCGGTTTTTATGTATTCCATCTGTACATTTTGAATTCTTGCCCTTCTTGGAGCAATGTATTATTCAGACATTCGTAATGTGTTTATGCTCCAACTTTGTTTTAGTTAATAACACTAGTCAGCACTATGGATTTCTGCGTCTAGTTTATGCTTCAAACTGGATGAATAATAATAACTGTCTGTTTCACCCTCAGGTATTCGAGATTACATCATTACACAATCGAAGTGCATTTGTGGAGTGAAGGTACTTGCAGATGATCTCATTCCCAATCACACACTCAGGAGTACGATCAGCAATATGTTAGCAACAAGGGCTGGCAGCACTGCAAGTGGTACTGGGAGACACAAAAGTTCTTCAGGCAGCAACCCTGATCCCAAGTTACAGAGCCCAACCACCTCGGCTGCTTCGGGAAAGGACTTGAAGCAACGTATGGACCACAAGCTACCATCAGCTTCTCCTGACGCCAGTGTCCAGGTTGCCACAGAAGATGATCAAGTGGACCAGCAGAAGACCAAAACTGAAGGCTCTGCAGGAGGTTCAGTGGAAAAGACTCTTCCAATTGCAGCACCCCTCAAACTGAATGATGTAAGCGAATCAACTTTGAAGGGCAGTACAGTTTCAGGGACTCTAGAACCAAAAGTTGCTAAGCCTGATCAATTGAAGAAGAAGCGAAAGAAGGCAGACTCGAATAAGATTGTTCGTCCAAACAATGCTGACTATGGTTACAACGTGCCATTTGACCCTGCGTATGGCAACCCTTTCAACGGTGGATATCCTTTTGTAACCGATCCATACATGTGCGGCCCAATGGGTATGCCCTATGGTGGTTACCCTATGGGTCCATTTGGTGTTGATCACTTTGGCAATATGCTGCCCTTTGGCAATATGCCGCAGCAGGCTCCCTTTGGTAACACCATGCCGCCGCAGGCTTCCTTTGGCAATGCCATGCCGCCGCAGGCTCTTGTGATGCAAGGCTATCCAGCAAACCATCAGAGGTATATTATCAATTATATGGAACTTGTTTCTTCCCCTTCGTCTTCTTTTGCCATTTCAATACTAACACGATTGTCATTTTAATTTTTTTAGCTGGGAAGCTCATCCTGCACAACACCGTGATTCTGAAGCTGCTGCACGTTTGAGGCAGGCCCCTCACCGGGATGTTGAAGCGGCTGCACGTTCGAGGCAGACCGAGAGGCCAAAAGACACTGATTCTCGGCCTCGACCATCAGAGCGTAGCCAGCGCTTGGGTTCTCCTCACGGCACAGAGTCCAGGAGCAGGTCCCGGTCAAGATCGGAGAGGAGGGACCATGGACGTTCTGACAGAGCTTCCAATGACTATGATTCCCGGTCAAGATCGGAGAGGACGGACCATGGACGTTCTGACAGACCTTCCAATGACTATGATTCCCGGTCAAGATTGGAGAGGATTGACCATGGTCGTTCTGACAGAGCTTCCAATGACTACGATTCCCTGTCAAGATCAGAAAGGAGGGAGCATGTACGTTCTGACAGAGCCTGCGGTGACTACCACGAGGATCAAAATGATAGGAAGAGAATGCGCGCCTCTTCCCCAGCAGATGGTGACAAGCAGAACAGGCGGAGGTCCAGGCACAGTTCTAGGAATGTGGCACGGGATGATTCAAGCGACGACGAGCAGAATTTCAAGAGGACCTGGGGACGCCGATAGTCTGTCACCATGGACGACGCAAGGTCATGAATAAAGCTGGTCTCGAGGATGTCTTGAGGCATTGCTCATGTCCTAAGCTTGCTGATTCGACTTGCATTACTGCTCGTGATTGTATGTCTCAGAAAGCAGAGAGTAACTGCGTTCCTTTGGCGGAATTGTAGTTATCAACGATTGTTATACAAGATTGTAATATACGAGCGTTCCCAGTTCTGTATCTCTGTAATGCAAATGTTTGCAAGATGAATAAAATTATCCTAAGCTGTCGTGATATACATTTCGAACTTGTTTTTTCTTGAAGATGATTATATCCCGTTTGTGCTAATACTTACTCCTTGCTTCCCTTAAATAATACTGTGATGGACTACATTGTTTGCAAAGCGCAGCCTGTTTTTTTCATCTACGAGAGCTTTATTTTTGTGAATAAACGTGGACCTTTTTATTTTTGTGACTGACCCGTGCGGCCACGAGTACATTTTGAAGTCGCCTGGGAACCTTCACTTCACTTTGGAAGAAAGAAAGTGAAAAAAAACTCCCCTCCTCGTCGTGTACGTACACGTGTGCGGTGTGCTGGCCCTTGCGTGGCCTCAACGAACAAGCTACACACACACTGCCGGCCGCGCGGCACGTTCCCCTCCTTCCCCGAAACCGCTCTGCCCACTCCTCCCCTGCGCTCTCTCCCTCTTCCCCTCCGCGCTTCGCTTCCCCGCTCCGGCCGATGGCCACGCTGCAGCTCAACCACATCGCACGGGAGACCGCCGACGTGCGCGGCCTCGCCGCCTTCTACGAGGAGGTGCTGGGCTTCGAGCGCGTCCCTGCCCCGGCCTACTCCGGCTTCCAGGTCGCCTGGCTCCGCCTCCCGGGCACCCCCGACGTCGCGCTCCACATCATCGAGCGGGACCCCTCCGTCGCGGTCTCCTCTTCCCCCGGCTCTCTGGGCGCCCCGCCCAACCAGCTTCCCAGGAGGCACCACCTGGCCTTCTCCGTGGCGGACTACGACGGGTTCCTCACCGTGCTCAAGACCCGCGGCACGGACGTCTTCGAGAAGACGCAGCCCGACGGCCGCACGCGCCAGGTCTTCTTCTTCGACCCCGACGGTGAGGGGATTCCTTCTCCGATGCTTATTGTGTGTCCAGTTTTCGCAATTTTTGCTCTAGACTTCCGGTTACTGATCTCTGATCCGGGGGACGCCCTATATGTTTCATTCGTACTTGCTGGCACTTGCAGTATGGTGTCTAACTGACGAAATCCTAGTTGCTGATTTTCGTTTTTTATTACTTGCTGTGGCACTTGCAGTATGGTGTCTTAACTGACGGAAACCTAGTTGCTGCTTGTTGTTGGCAACCTGTCGTAGAATTGCAGCTCTGTCACAAGTTTTGAGCATCCCAGTTATTATGCTCGTTATTATGTCTATAGTTCCCAGGAGGAATGTAGGTACTGTTTCCTACCAACTGCTGTCTTGCCACTACTGCATTTTTCTTCAGAAAAAACAGTTCTGAAGTCTCTATGGCTTCAGTTTGACACAAGCTGTATAGTTTTCGCTTTTCACCAAGTGCCCGGGAGATCAGACTGAATGTAAAACTGATCCATAAATTTTGCGCTTGTTGGCTGAAAATCTGGAGTTAGTTTGATAGCAGGTTGTTTACAGCCAAACATTACTCTGTTGGGGTGATGACTGCTGCTTGACGCTTGTTTGGTTCACAGTACATTAACTGCGCTATCTGTACAGCTTGCATCGTCCACTTGTTGATGCTCTGCAAGCAAATAGCAGGCTTATAGTTATTGAGTTTCTGCACGTTTTATGGCCTTAGCAAGTTAGCATCAGTTCTGATAGGATAGTAGATTAGTAGTGATGCTAGCTTGCACTTGCAGCTTATTGTGTCACAGTCTGAACCTTGTTTGTTTTGTTACGCCATGTCTTTCTGCAGCATATGTATGCACTCTATCATATTGACCAGCATTTGATGTGTGTGCTGCATGCTTATCAGTTTGTAGTAATATACTTGGTCCGTTAATGTTTTTTTTTTACTTTTAAGTCAGGTTATGCTAGGCCTTCCTAAAAAAGGTTATGCTAAACATAGTATGGTGCAGTCAGGCATGTATTTTCATCTGTCCCTTGAGTTCAGTTGTGAAAATGATTTCTACGCTGTCAGTTCAAGCGAGTTATTAAATTTTTGACTTATCATCTATAGTTTTTTTCTTTTAAAGGAGATTGAAAAATATCAGGTTTATGATAAATGTTAAGTCAGAAACAAACTGGTTTTTGCATGTATGTGGTGCCATTTGCTTTTCATAAGTATTGTTGACATTACATGTTTTCAGTAGTTGTGTGGAATCTGTGAATTGCTGAAAATACCATTACTAAAGGCCAACTCTGTACCAAGTTACACGAAGTTTTTTTCCTCAACCACGTCACTTTTATCATCTGTCTAGCCTTCCAACCTTCATCTCTGAATACTTTGCGACAAAGATGATTAGTATTCTTAGATTTTCTTTCTCTCTTAACTCGTGACTGTCGTGAGTTGTGATTGGCCTGTGAATCTACACATACCCATCGTTTAATTAAGTGTTAAAAACTAAACATGGTACGACACCTAGTTATTAGTTATCACGCTGCCGGAGTGCATTTTTACACAGTTAGCAGTGAATTTCCTGTTTGTTAGTAGGCATTTCTGACATCGTATACCCGAAACAAATTGGGGATTGTTTGCATGTTTATTTGTCTTCTTCAGTTTGTTACGTGTGGTATGTTATACTTTAATAACATTGCAAAAGCATCAACACCTCTATGATTATTGATAAAGTGTGGTTGTATTGCAGGCAACGGCCTAGAAGTTACAAGCTCGAGCCCAAGCGATAAGTGAACATGAGAGCATGATCTGTATGATCATGCTTTCTGCTTCTACAATAACTGTGTAAGTAACTGATGTTATAGCACGTCCCAAACTGAAAACCAACAACTTGGTAGTTGCACCCGTAATGCCAATAGGGCAATGCGTTGTTGCAGATGCTGGGTGTAATTGTTATTTCGTGATATTAATATATGCTCCTTTCAAAAAAAAAAAGAGTTGCACTGTATCGGCAGTTTCCAGCTGCTGCTCGTTAAATTGGGAGCGGCTAGTCTGCTATGCGGAAAGTACTGTCAGTTTTCTTGTTGCATATTATCACACCATCTGTTTTTCTTGTTTGTTTGCAGGTAATGATGCCCCTGAGACTGAGTTGATGGAAACTGCAGAATCTCATGGAACATTTCAGGATCATGCTTTATTGTTAGACAAATAATGCGCTTACTATGTGAGCAATGTGTGTCTGTCCACATGGTTGTAACACGGATATGTATGTATAATGACTGTGACTGAATCGTGCCATGGACATGTATATCTGTTACTGAATTGTGCTGTGTGTTAGTCCATTACAGCACTCTGGTTCTCGTCCAGTGAGGCGGCGAATATCTCGTTTTGCCGATGCTGCTAAATCAACCGATCAAAGCATGTGGAACAAGAATGTTTAGGCTATATTATTCTCACTCAGTAGAAGCAACCAATTAGGCAAAAAGAAGCATCTCGACGGTATCTCACAATAGCTCGTGAAACACATTGTACTACTCCGTATCTCAACGCACGATAAGGCCGCTGGCTTGAGATCGAGATGGATCAGTCGTTGGCGGTGGCGAGCTGGACCTGGAGCAGCTCGTCCTCTGGGATGACGCGGATGGTGCAGTCGGAGCGCGGGTAGGCCGCGCAGAGCAGCGCGTACCCTTGCGCCACCACGTCGTCGCTGAGCATGCCGTCGCTCTGGTCCACCTCGCCGGAGACCAGCCGCGCCGGGCAGGTCATGCACACCCCGAGCTTGCAGTCGTGCGGCACGTCCAGCCCTTCCTCCAGCGCCCGCTCCAGGATGTTCTCGTCCTCCTCCATCTCCACCACCACCGACTCGCCGCCGTGCTCGATCGTCACCTTGTACGCCCGCGGCGGGGCCACCGGCGCCGCAGATCTCAGGCGAACCTCGTGCTGTTTCGGGCGGAGCAGGACGGCGGCATGGTGGCGGACGTGGAGGCGCGGGGAGGAGACGGAGGTGGCGAGGTGGAGCAGCGAGGCGGCAGCCATGGTGTGTTTCAGTGTCTGTGTGCTTGCGGCAGGTGGTGACTGAGCGTGGAGCCGTACTAGAGGATAAGGCGCTGTGCCGCTGTCTGTCCCGCTTTAGCTTGATGTAATCACAGCCGCTCATTGTTTTCTCGAGCTGCGCCTCGTACATGACAACCTTCACGAGCTCCATAGAAAAAAAGAGAGGAGCTAATCGCTACACCTATTAGACATTGGTCCAGGTTTATCATTGAAAATCGAATCATTCCTACATCGCCATAATCCCCACAGGATAGCAGTGGTAATCATATTAAACATTTGAAACGGGTGTTGCTAAGCCATCATTTAGCTACTGCTCCAAACAATTCAATGCTCCCGTCAAACATCACTCTGATTTCCTCCCATAAGATTTTTGCAACCAAACGATCAAAGAGCAAGAAATTCAATTTGCCGTTTTTTGGAGCAACCAACAGAAACACTGCCTTTTCTATTAGAAAAGAATTGACCGGTTTGAAAGAAAAACTGGCCGAAATCCGATACAAATGTATAAACACATAAGTCCGGTTAAAAGACCTTAGCTCGACTAGGTCTGGAGCACCACCACCAGAACAACGGCAACTGCGCCGCCGTGCAGGCAACCACACCGGTCCCGGGACCGTGCGCAGTCACAGCCGACGATGCAGCAACCAGACAACACAAGCCCCATCGCCTAGCGGAGCGCAAAATCTCCAAAGACATCACTCCCAAGAGAGAAAACGACGGTGGCGCGCTGTCGATGCCTGCTCCGGCAGAAACCAGAGCTTAGGTTTTCATCCGGAGAGTTTGTGACCCGAAACGACGAGGAAGGTGAAGGAGCTCCTCAACGATGCCTCCAACGAGGGGAACGACGTCCGCGGATGCCGGCATCGCCAACATCAACATAATTTGCGGGTTATTTATTTGACCTTTCTGTAAATTATCTCTACTCATGATTTTGTTCTAAGGGAACAACCAAAATAAAAATTGCACTCTAGGTGGGTCTCTGATTTTCCACATAGTTGGGATACAAAACCGTCTATCCCCTCTATTACTAATAGTTAAAGAAGAAGAAGTATGATACACATCATCATAAATATACTACTAAGTTCAACTATCATCCTCATATGTATAATCAATTGATCTGGCAATCACCTCTAATTCATGCCATTGACCCATCATGGAAGGGGAAAAGGTCCTTCTTAAATATTTCAATTGTTCCCCATCCCATATGTCAGCTAGGGCCTTATTTGTCTCATTTGCAATGTAGTTAAGATCCCAGAATATGATAAATGGTGTAATTGTACCAAACCAACAATCCTCCCAAAATATTGTTACTTTACCATTGCCTATAAACCATCTATTGCGAAACTTACAACCTACTTTGCCCGAAGGACCCCTTTCTAGAACCAGAAAGGGTTACTATCATGTTTGCCTCCCTTGAGTAAGAAGAATACACCGATCTAGGTTTCCACTATAGCCGCCACCATCTGCTCTGTCTCCGCCGCCTTTGACGGGGAATCGCTGTGTCCCCGCCTCTTCTATTTGTCGCTTCCAAGGCATGAGGAGTGGGGACCTTGGACCTAAACTCAACGCTCTAGTAAGGCCTCTAAAGTTAGAGTTTGATCAACAAACATGGACACTATAGTGGCTATGACGATGCTATGTAAGACAAGACTAAGGTATACCCGCCTCCAGCCTCCTCGTCAGTGGTGATCTCATCGTTGCTCCAATGGAGTGGTCAATCTTGTTCAGTATGTGTGTTAAATGTCTGGTGTGAGAAGATTCAACTCAATTTAAGGGTTGAATGTTGACGAGTTTGGCTCGGGGCACTTGTCCTTAGGGCACATGCACGAAGACTTCCCTACTATCATCGACAACACCAGTCCTGCTCCGGTATGAGAGTAGTGACTACAACACGTTAGCTCACCCTGGCGGCAATAGCGGTTGTTAGGTAGTACAGAGACCTTCATGTATTCACTATTATGTTCGAGGTGCTATGTACTTCTTTTAAACTTCTATAATACTCGCAAAAAAGGGAAAAGGTTGCTATCCTGGTAGGTAATTTTGTTAGGGTTATAGTATTGTATTTGGTTTTTGAGTCAATACTTTACTCTAGAGAGTCTTTTCCTCAACCTGGATCCTTTTCACCAAAAGTCCAAGTAAACAAATGTTAAAATCATTGATTAAAAACCCCTAAACTCCTAAATTCTTTCTTTCATACAAATATACTACGAGTAAGCAAGCCGTCGGATCGTACGGTGCTCTTCGAAATCATTCCACAAGCAGTTCGCTATAGAGTGTTAATGACATTCAGAGCCCATATAGAAAACTTGAAAAAAGATACAAGCAGCTAGATTGGTATATATACTAGCTAAGCAAGACTTTACTAGGACCAGTCTTTCTCCTCATACCATTTTAACTACTCCCTTTATCCTATTAGGATGTATATAGTTTTTAGTCCAAGTAAAAAAAAAGAGTAGCTATATAGAAAAAATATACACATCTAGATACCAAATACACGTAATATAAAAATATGTTTCATAAAGGTTCTAACAGTACTGTTTTGATATTATAAATGTTGATTTTTTTCTACATAATCGTCAAATTTTGAAAATTTTACTTTGACAAAAAAACTATATGCGTCCTAGTTTGTGATAGATGGAGTACACTCTAGGTATACACACATGTTTTTTTTTTCAATTTCAGAGCGTGCACATGCACACGAAGTCCACCCTCAGGCCTAGTCTTACTGTTCTTGTTTCCCTCGCTGCAAATTTCCTACCGAGTGTCTGACCGTCACAAACATAGTACTCTCTCTATCTCAGAATATAAGGTGCCTAAGAATTAGTTAAAAGTTAAATTTTACTAACTTTGACCAAATATTTATGAAAAAAATCTACATCTACAATATTAAATAGACACATTAGTAAAATATACTTTATAATGAATCTATTGATATTGATTAAATAATGTACATGTTCATATTTTTGTGTATATATAAATTTAGTTAAATTTAGAAAACGTTGACTTTTAACTAATCTTCATACGTCTTATATTTTAAAACAGAGGGAGTACATATTACTAGTAATGAGTTCTTTGACTGCCGCCGAATCCTTGCTTGCTTCCAGTGAGCTCTAATTTTAGGAAAAATTTATAGAGTGGAGATTTTTGGCTCCCGAGCTCCAGTGCTCTTGCTATTTAAAGAAAATGAAAATTATATTTGTGAATTCCAAATAATAATAATAATAACAACAACATCTGGATGTAGCCCATAATTTATCCTATAAACATACAAAGCTAGAAATTTCAAATACTTTGAGTCAGAGGGAGTACCATTTTATCTACTCCAACTACAGGTATGAATCGCATGTATGTTTTTTTTTAATTTCAAAGTGCGCACGTGGCCACGAAGTCCACCCTTGAGGCCTATATAGTCTGACTGTTCTCGTTTCCCTTGATGCAACTTGCCTATCGAGTGTCGGCCGACACAAACATAGTAGTACTACTAGTAATGAGTTCTTTGACAGCCGCCGAGGCCTTGCTAGCTTCTATTGCGCCAACTCCAATGGAGTCGGGTCGAGCTCAGTGGATGATGCCATTGCCATATTCAATCTCGCATGCATACTCTGACCGGACCTTTCGCCGGAAGACGGAGAAGACCATTCCTTTCATTGCATGCCCGGTAGGCGGTAGCAGGACAAGGACACGTTGCAATACGAGTCTACGATTCGCATCCTTCCTACCTAGCCACGATCATCGGGAGAGAGGCACTCTCGATCGCCATCGATATCTTGCGTCGAAGATTCAAGACAGACGATCGATAAAAGAGCTGGCTCCTTCCACCGCCGCGGCCGGCATGCACTGGTGTCTTGTCTCCCCGCCCGCGGAGAGGGAGCAGAAGCCGACACCTCCGCTTGACTCCGGCCGACGACTGGACTCGCGGACGGAGCTTCCCGGCGATTTCTCTCCGTCGCAGAAAAGCGAGCCGCCCGGCAGCAACGAGGAAACCAGGCCTGGTTTTTGTTCCGGGACTACCGGCCGGCTGGCATCGGCGGGGCCGATCGACTCAGATCGTGCATGGAAGAAAACAAAAGCAAGGAGAAAGAAGAGTAGAACTGACATCGACGCGACTACTTGTAATAATAATAGATAGTCTGGTTGGAATCTTATTCACTTCGATTTTCTTCGTCTCCGTCTCTGTCTTTTAGAGAGGAGATGGGCAGAAAGCGCACAACGTCGCCTGTCACTCTCGTCGCTTTTATCATCTTTTAAAGCCAGATACGACTAGTTTCTGTGGATGGTCAATGTTGATCGATATGATGCGATCGTCTTAATTTGGCGCCACCAGGAATTCATTTTTTTGTGGAGGCGTACGAGTTCACAAGTATACCGCGAAAGCATTTTTTGGCTCGCCGAATAACAGTGAATTTCTATGATTGAGGATATTCGTGATGGAATTCAACAAGTCTCTGGTTTTGAGGATGGTTTCTTCCCTGGAGTGTTTTATGTTTAGGGCGAGGAGCCACTCTTTGACATGGAACAGAACAAAGGGAATGGTCCTGATTGGTCTACGCAGATCTTTTACAAGACATTTTAGGATGTCAGTAAAATGGACTCGGTTCCATGAATTTAGCACATGTCGCCTCTCTTCACCAATCGACTTATTATCAATCTAGGAATAGTTAATTTCTTGGCAGCCTGACCTCTGCAACCCCGGCCAAAAAAAAAAAAATGCACACATCATTTATTATTTATTATTCAACATAACCTTACAAAAAATATAAAAAAATGCAAAGATTGGTTTCAAGTGGATCAACACACAAGAAGAAATGACGAAGTGTAAGTTCAATATGAGCCATCTCGAGAAGATATTCGAGCGATAGGATTTAGGCAGAAGCGGCGATCTCGTTAGAGATCCCGTGTACGTGTTTATATGGATGGGAAAAGCCCCTGTCGTGGCTGTTACAAGAAGTACGGTACAAAGAAATTGAGATAGATCGATACAAAAGGAATCTATCTCCATCTATCTCTTATCTCTATTTACAATAGAGTACAACTCCAACCTTGTACAAGCAATATTACACAACACGTTACATGAAATCTAACAAAGATCACATGATTGAAGCTTTCCATCCTCTATGATCATGGATAGGTGGAGACGTGCTCAAAGAAGAGACCCCCCCATGGGTGTACGGGGAAGTCATTAGCAAGGCTTCATCAAGATGCTAGCTCGAGGAAAAACAATAAAAAAATATGATCTTGAAAAGAATAAGATCGTCTTCATCAAGCTCGAGTGGAATGTGCAAGGCAAAGGTATGATACTGATAGGTTTTTCTTTTTTATCGGTCTCATGTTGTTTGTTGAAGACCGAGTTTAGGATATATAGTCGTGCTATCAAGAGGAACTCCAAAGTGAGTAACTCGATGTAACTTTTGGAGAGAGAGCTTAAACCCTTTCCTTCTTAGCATCATATTTCTTGGTTGTTATTTGGACTTTATCCATGTAAGGTTTTAGAGCTTGTGGTTGTCTTCATAATAAGCTTTAGTTTATCAAAAACAGATTTCCCTTATATACCTTATTGTGTTTTAAAACTTTGTGGTTTTATCGTCTCCATACCATGGGGTGTATCTCACATATTTGTACTTGGTATTTTCTCCCTTGGTGGTATCCAATATTTCCAACAAAATTGTTTTCAGCTCAATCGCAATTCAGATGGTTAAGTTCTTGCAGTTTCGGTTTCTACTATTTTCTATACCGGCAGACTGCTCATGAGCGTCGTTGCGCTAGTGCCGCTTAAATGTTTTCGGGTATGTAACCTGTGCGGCAGTGGATCGGTAGTGCCAAGGCACTGCTACTTCTGCACTTCACGCATAAGGACCTACCAATGGACCACTGAGGCGGCCGATAGTGTCAGAGTTGGGTCTGGCAGTGTCGCCCGTTTTTTGTCATTTGTGTAGTTTTACCGTTAGAGGACCGAGGTGGGGCAACAGTGTCGACTGGCAAATGGAAGTTCATAATGGTTGGATTTCAGGGCCTCCTATTTAAGGCTCCCCTCCTTCTTCCGCCCCACCTAGCTGTTCTACTCTCTCTCTCCTCCATTGTTGACTTCAAGACCTTGCCTTTTCTCTCCATTCCTCCTATGATTATTGTATCTTTTTGAGAGATTTGAAAGATGAGATCTAGATCTAAATCCTACCAAACCATATCTGTTTTTTGTAAAGGAAGTCTTTAGATCTAGATCTTGGAGAATTTGGTGTGCTCTTCTTTTATTTTTACTCTCTTATTCTCTCAATAGCTTTGGTAAAATTTGGGAATTAAGAAATTGTCATTGCATTAGGTGCATTGATTTGAGTTCTCTATGAAGGATTTGGCTGGTGAAAGCTAGAAGCTTGTTACTCTTGGGTTCTTGGAGCCCTAGACGGTTGGTAGCCTTTGTGGTGATTCTTGGGAGCTTTTAATTGAGTTGTGGCGGATTGCGCCAAGCTTGTACCGATTCGGTGATCGTCCTCAAGTGTCCCACAGTGTATCGTGTGCCCGCCTTTTGTGGTGAGCATATGGGATAATAAGGTGAGCCTTTTATGGCATTGGTGTGTGGTGTGCCTCCGTATCTTGGGGTGAGTCTTCGTGTGGCATTGGGTATGCATCGAGCCACCATACCTCAAGGTGAGCCATCTTTGGCGTTCAGGGAGCAATACGTCGCCACACCTCTCCAATGGATATGTAGGTTCTTTGGAAGTGAACTTCGGGATAAAATCATCATCTCCATGTGCCTCAGTTATTTCTGCACCCTAGCTCTTTACTTATGCACTTTACATTATGATATCATTCGTGCTCGAAGTACTTGTTATCACCTTGTTGCTTGTCTTGCTTAACATAGGTTGTTAGTACACTTAGTTTAACCTAATGAATTTTGATTTTGTGCTTGATAAATTAAATGATAGTTTTATTCTGCATTTATTAGATCCTAAACTGTAATTTTTAAACGCTTATTCACCCCTCTAGGCGACATTCGAATCTAAAAGAAATATGTCCGAGAAGCAATAATAAAGTGGTTATTATGCTATTCCAAATTTATAATAGATGTTTATTTTTCATACTATAGTTGTGTTAATAGGAAACATTAATACATGTGTGATTTATAAACATAAAAGGTTCATAGTAATGTCTCTCTTAATACTAGCTTATTGATTAATAGATGATCAAGGTTTCTTAATCATGAATATTGGATGTTGTTAATAACAGGGTCATATCATTAGATAATGATATGATGAACAGTCACCCGCAGTAGATTTAGCCATACGATCAAGTCCTCAAGTTTATATTGCTATCACATTCGTAGTAACTCAATGTTCTTAGACCATGAGACACGCCAATCACTTCCACCAGAAAAGCACTTTGATTCCATCAAACGTCACATCGTAACTGGGTGATTATAAAAGTGTTGTCAGGTACTTGAAATGTGTTAGTTGAGGCTCGTGGATAAAGAGTGGGATTTATCCATCCAGATGACAAAAATAAATACTCAGGGCCCTCTTGATGATATCACATTAATATAGCTTGCAAGCAAGTGATTTGATCACTAGAATGTTATATCACGGGAACGAGAAAAAGAGTATTTGTCAGTAACGAGATTTAACAAGGTATGGATAATACCAAATGACCGGATCTCGGGCAAGTAAAATATAGATAAAAGGAATTTAATTATAGCGAAAAAAATTTAGGCGATCATTGGATTTTCGTGGAGCTAGTGGGAGTCATTATGGATCTCTAGGTATTGCTAATGATAACGCATGAGAAGATACTAGACATCACAGGAATTTGTTCTGTCGAATCTGCCAAAATGGTTTTGGGGTATTGAAACAAATCAAGGGAATAAAATGTTAATGTGTTAATTAAATTAAGTGTTCATTAAATGATGTGTTCATTAAATTGAGTTGCATTAAACCAAGAGAATTAAAGTACTTTAATTGAAAGACCTTTGTTTTTGAGTGGAGATTCAATGGGAGAAAGTGGATCTTAATTATTTCAAGTGGAGTGTCCACCCACATGAATGAGAGGAGGGGAGGGGGCACCCTCTTGGCCGTCGGGCAAGGGAGGGGCTTGCCCCCTCTCCCCTATAAAAGGAGGTGGAGACCTCCTCCTCTCCACACACTCTCCATCTCCTCTCATATTCCATTTGGATGACATCTCCCCCCTTGCTAGCCTTGTCCATTTCCAAAGGAAAAGGTGCTTAGGCAAAGCCTTGCTCAAGATCTTCCCTTCCACCATGTAACTACCTCGGTGAATTACGCTCCTAGATACAAGCCTGGATGAGCGGAAATGGTTGAAATAGTATGGTGGGGCCAAATGCCACTCACAGGTAGACCTTTCGGCCGTCCCAACCATGTCCAATTCATCAGGACAAGTACGGGCGGCGTAATCGGCAGGCGAAGGGATCAACTACATACACAAATGAGTATGTATGCATGCCACCATACAATAGTACATCAGAGCCATTCCATCTAAAAAGAAAGGAAATATAGCAACGCCATACGACAAGATTCAAATGTCCTAGATAGATATAATAGTTTAGGATATCTCCTCATACATCACACATCAGAGTATCAGGCGGAAGCGGCAAACAAGATTCGAGTATGGATAAGAAGCAAATCGGTATAAGATACCCATAAATAAGCACATCCCGCCCACAGATCTCACGGATCCCCGTTCCCGGAATCTCTACACCGAACGATCGTTGCCCACATCATCCGCCTCCTCCACCCAGTATCCATCTTGTGAGTGTACCTGTTCATCTGAACCAAACAATTTATCGTGTGAGACCCTAGGGGTACTCAGCAAGTCTTTATGCCTCTGAAGGGGACACAACCTGGGGTGACGCAATTGCAGCAAAAGATAAACCCTAACAGTCCTATAGATACTCGCTAACCATCCGCCTAACCAAAGACAGACGGATGTCCGTGAATTAATGTCAACAGTTATAACAGTAATATCCACATATCCATCCTCCTCTTCGCTTACCAACGAGGAAGCGGACGAACAACCCCCCCATCCGTTGGCAGTTTTATTAAACATTCCATGAGTGTTGCACTATTTACTAGTCAGTTACTTAGTCAAATTAAAGCGGTACTTTAGTTATGCTTGTCTATGATCGAGAAACTGTGCTCCAAGTCGTCCATAACCGCGGACACGGCTTTCAGAAAGTTTTACCCTACAGGGGTGCACAAATAGCAACACACACTCGATCAACCTCGGAAAAACCAAATCAAAACCCAACGAGGCCTTCACGACAAAGCAATTGCAGGATTTAGAAATATTTCAGGGGGCCACCCCATTAAGCTACCCGCAACGAAGTTAGCTGACTTCGAGACGGACTCAAGGTTTGCGTCAGTGGATGTAAACGACCGGGAACCCGAAAATGTGACTAGGCTTGTCGATACCGCGAAAACACTCTGCTTACCTAAACAGTACAGGTGCTCCTCGCACAATCGTAAATTAAGCAGTAAAGCATGGCATAAGTACAGGATAGTAAATAAAGCCTCAAACTAGTTTGTGGCCCCAAGAAATAAGAATGAATCAAGCTCGGGGGTCCCATAAGCCTCCCGGATGTGGATAGCGCGAATAATCAAGGAACAGGAATCAAGTACTCGGGGTCCTACGGGACACAAGTGAGCAGGAAAACCAAATAGCAGATATTGCTCACCGGTGCCACTTTCATTAGTTATCCCATTACTACTCAGGTTAAGTTGTTTAGGTACCTCGTTATCCATCAGACACTCATATACCCTACACATGCTGTTCTACGAATCACATGGCTCAAACAACTCCTGTAGTAATGGCTCATGGGATGGAGGAACAAGCTGCGGTGGGGTTTAAAAGTAAAGGCTATGCAATACTTGGGATTCAGTTTAATGTAATCGCGACTCAATGATGCAGGAATAAGATAGAGGAAATAGGTACTGTATGTATGCAAGAATGTGGTAGTGCTTGCCTGGCAGCTCAGTCGAAGCGAGAGAAGGATCTGGGTAGTGCTCCTGGTTCTCTTGATATATCCCCTGCTCAGTGTCTATTCGAAGAAGAACCAAACAAACAAGGGCCAACATAAATAAAGTGCGCAAGCATATGAATAAAATGCGACAAGCAAACAATCATGCCATGATGAATGATGCACAAGTTGCATGGCAATAATGTAGCATGGCATGGGTAAGGTGTAGAATACAAGAAATAAACATTTTATTGAGTTTTGGCCACATTTTATCCTCATATTAGTTGCTGTTTACATTATATTTATATGATGCATGCTGCAATTAAGAACATGGAAAGCATAAACATAAAGGTCTCGTCGAGCTGATCATTTTATACATATCATTTGTTAAATTTGGATTTATAAAACAAAAGTTATTAATTAGTTAAGGCCGAGGGCATTTTATTGTTATTTAATTCAACTTGAAATTTTAAGTGCACAAAATATATTTTGAATGGCATATTTGAAATCCTCACATTTTCTGATTCAAAAACATATATCATTTGTATTATTTGGATTTGTATATTAAAAGTTGTTATAAATCTGATTTGAATTTTGAATTTGAATTAAATTTGAAAAGATTTGAATTAAACTAAACACAGAAAAACTTTTCCTACTCAGACCTAGCCATCGGTGGGTCAGAGCCAGGTTACTGGCCCAACACGCTGTGTGAAAAGGGAGGGATCGGTTGATGGAAACTAAAGCCAGGAGCCTTTTTGCAAAAAGCCAACAGCCGCGAACAGGTGGGCCTAGAGGAGCGCGGGTTAAGAAAATAAAAGCCAGGGGGGGTATGCGCAAAATGCCACGACCACTCTTTCTCTTCTCTGACGAAACTGACGGAAAACCAGCTCGCAGCGACTTGTGGACAGGACTCGATCCCGCAAGGCCTTGAGAGACAGAGAACCGGGCCACTTTGGGGAGTTATGCGGTAGGGCGGCTAGATAGGGTTTGTGCGCCGGGGAAGGGAGCGGACGCGCGCGGCCGCCGGTGCACAGAGAGTGCTCGACGGAGCACGCCGCGACCGAGCGGCGAGGCGGACCTTGTCAGGGAGGGGGAGAGGCTCACCGCGGGCTCGATGGCGGGCTCGGATCGGGCAGGCGTGCAGCGGATCGGCGACGAGGCAGGGGCCGGGCGAGCTAGGGTTTCGCGGCGGGGCGCGTCGGTGTCCAGCGTCCTGGGGCTTCTCCTTCTCGTCTGCGGGTACAGGGGCGTCGCTGGCACTCGGCTCGTTCTTCCTCGACGCCCAACAACCACGCCCGCCTCCTCGTACTGCAGGTAGACGCCGAAGCCGACGGTGGCCGGCGATGGGTAGCTGGCGGCGATGGAGAAGAGAGGGGGCGCGGGCAGAGCCCTGGGGGTGGATCTGGCGAGGCAGAGAGGGGAAGAGGGAGTAGATAAGGACAGGGGGAAAGGTAGATGGCGTGGGGGAGGGGAAGGTGGCGATAAAGGTGGCCTCGGCCACCTTTGTCCTCTCCCTCACGTGCTTGGTCGGGGCAGTAGCAGGGGGAGGGGGATGGAGGCTGCCAGGTGGGTCATGGCGAGGCCAGGGAGGCAGGCAGGCTCGGGCTAGGGCCACAGGGCAGGGAGAGAAGAGAGGGAGAAAGGAGAGGGGGTAGGCTCGGGCTAGGTTAGCTAGGGCAGGGGTGAGGTGACCAGGGGGAGAGGGTGGCCGGTGGGGCCAGCTAGGTGAGAGGGAGGGAGAGTAGATGGGGTAGATCAAGGTGGGGTAGGGTTTAGAGATAGAACTAGAGAGGGGTTTGGTTAGGGTTTTGGTTTAGGGGAGGGGTAGAGGGGTATGGTGATTAGGGGTAGGGTTTAGGGATAGATGGGGGAAGAGATGGTCTCCTATTGGCAAGCTCAAGCAAGACAAGATCATACCAAAGCTAGACCAAGAAGAGGGAGAGGTGGGGATATGGTTTGAAGCAATATCAACTAAGACCAAGCCAAAAGGAGTGATAGGGAGATAGATGATCCAAGCAAAACTCAAATAAAAATCCAAATGACAAGCAAAAGGTGGTACTTGCATGGGCCATGCATAAATAATTAAGACCATGCTTATTTTGTGATAACAAGATTATATACATGGCATTGTGCTTATGCATTCCAAAATGTGGAGTAAGGCCCAAGCAAAAGAATTTAAAAGGAAGCCCCAAGTGGACTAGATGGAGATGAGCATATTTGATTAAAATTGGGGCTTGCTAGTGTGTTTATTCCACTAGATGTTTATTAGTCCCAAAAATATCCCACATGAACATAATTCCATAATAATCCATATGGAAGCTAGGAGAAAGGGTCCCACTCACAGGGCATGCAAAGGTGGCCATGTGGCTCTCATATATCAATAATGTGAAAACATAATGATGCCAAGATGAGAGCATGTGGAAAAGAATTGGATCCATCCCAACCCACATGAGCTAGAGGTAAACTCAATTAAAATGCAAAGCTCATATTAATTGGATGGTGGAATTATAAAGTGGTGAAAGAAAGGGTGGTGGAGTCAATAAAATATATGCCCCCAACTCAACTTGGGCATTTAACAATATATCAAGAACCAAATACAATATCAAGAGGCAAATACAAATAATAATGCATATGAGATAAGAACCAAAACAAAAAGGGTTTTTGTATGATGCTCAAATGCAAGGTGGCATGATGACATGAGCATGATAACATGATGATGCAACAATTATATGTAGGAAGTAACCATTATATTACTAGACCAAGTAGCATTACAGTTGTTAGACAAATGGGATGCTACAACTCTCCCCCACTAAACAGGAATATCGCCCCGAGATTCTAGGAAGAAGAAGAAGACACAAAGAGGGTAGGATAGTTGGCATGGAGTTCATCTTCACGCTCCCAAGTGGCTTCGTCAACAGAATGGTGCGACCACTGCACCTTGCAGAACTTGATGGACTTGTTGCGAGTCCTTCTTTCTGTGGTCTCAAGGATTTTTGTGGGGTGTTCTTGATAAGACAGGTCTTCTTGGAGATCGATTAGCTCATGATCCACGGTCCCGCCGGGATCTTTGAAGCACTTCTTGAGTTGAGAGATGTGGAAAACATCATGAACTTTGAGTTTTTCCGGGAGCTCAAGAGCATAAGCAACTTCTCCTCTTCTTCCATGAATTTTGAATGGACCGATGTATCTAGGAGCCAGCTTTCCTTTGATACCAAAGCGGTGCGTGCCTCTCATGGGAGTGACACGAAGGTAAACGAGATCACCAGGGGCATACACCATGTTCGTGTGCTTCCTGTCATAATTGCTCTTCTGGCGACTTTGAGCAATCTTCAGATTCTCAAGAATGATATGCACCTTCTCCTCCGCTTGAGTTACAATGTCAGGGACAAACCAAATTCTTTCTCCTGCACCTGACCAACCAATCGGAGTTCTGCACTTGCGACCATAGAGAGCCTCAAATGGTGCCATCTTCAGACTTTTCTGGAAGCTGTTGTTGTAAGAGAATTCAGCATAAGGAAGACATTCCTCCCACTTCATGCCAAAAGAGATGACGCAAGCACGAAGCATGTCCTCCAGAATCTGATTGATCCTTTCAACTTGTCCTTGCGACTGAGGGTGGTAAGCAGTGCTGAAGTTCAACTTTGTTCCCAAAGCATTTTGGAAACTTTCCCAGAACTTGGAAGTGAAGATGCTCCCACGGTGCAGGCGATCTCAAGCGGAACCCCATACGAGAGACAATTACGTTGATATAGAGCTCACCAATCAATTCCGTAAATTGTTTCCTTGACGGGAAGAAATGAGCCACTTTAGAAAGCCCATCGATGACAACAAAATTGCATTGTTGCCCTTCGCGACCTTGGAAAACCAGTGATGAAGTCCATCTCTACTTTCTCCCATTTCCATTCCGGGGTTTCAATGGCTGTAGAAGACCGAAAGGTTTCGATGGACAGCTTTAACTCTGCGGACATCACACTCGAGACATACTTTGCACAATACCGCTTCAATCCCGCCACCAATATTGTGTTTTCAAGTCCATGTACATCTTTGTGCTGCCAGGGTGAATAGAAAGAGCAGAATCATGCGCCTCCTTAAGAACTTGCTCTCTCAAACCCGGGTAGTTCGGAACAAACATCCGGTGTTCAAAGAAAAGCGTGCCTTGATCATCGACGTGGAAGGACTCATACTTCGGGAGCTGAAGTTTGGAGATGATCTTTTTGGTGTGTGGATCACCAAGCTGACGAGAGCGAATCTTTTCTTCCAAGAGAGGGGTAGCCAGAAGGTTCAGGAGATGCCCTTGTTCCACAATTTCAAGGTTGAGCTGACGGAATTCCTCGCACAAGAGAGGCTGTTGTTCTTCCATCATGAGGTTGTTGACATAAGCTTTGCGGCTGAGAGCATCGGCCATGACATTATCTTTGCCCGGAGTGTAGTTGATGGTCAAATCAAAATCATTGATTGCTTCAATCCATCTCCTCTGCCGAAGGTTGAGATCAGGCTGAGTGAAGATATACTTCAAACTCTTGTGGTCAGAAAAGATCTCACAACGGTTGCCAAGCAAGTAGTGCCTCCATAGCTTCAAAGCAAAGACAACTGCTGCGAGCTAGAGGTCATGTGTAGGATAGTTGATCTCATGCGTCTTCAACTGTCGAGAGGCATAAGCAACAACTTGTTTTTATTGCATGGGGACCGCACCCAATCCTTGCAAAGAGGCGTCACAGAATATCTGGAAAGGCTTAGATGTATCCAGAGGAACCAAGACTGGTGTGGAAGTGAGCTTCTCTTTGAGTGTCTCAAAGCTTGCTTGACATGCAGGAGTCCAAAGGTATTTCTTTCCTTTCTTGAGGAGATCGGTAAGAGGCTTCGCTATCTTAGAAAAGTTCTAAACGAAGCGACGGCAGTAACTAGCCAAACCGAGGAAACTCCGCACTTCTTTGACATTAACAGGAGGAAGCCATTCAACAATTGTCTTCACAGTTTCCGGGTTGACTGCAATGCCCTTGGCAGAGATGACATGACCAAGATAGGTTACTTGAGGCATCCAAAACTCACACTTGGAGAACTTTGCATACAAGCGGTTCTCACGAAGCTTGTTTAGGACGCACCGAAGGTGTTCTTCATGCTCTTCCTTTGACTTAGAATAGACTAGGATGTCATCCAGATAGACCACCACGAACTTATCAAGGTACTCCATGAAAACCGAGTTCATAAGCCTCGATAAGGTAGCAGGTGCGTTGGTGAGACCGAAAGACATGACCGTGTACTCATACAGGCCATAGCGGGTGGTGAAAGCTGTTTTAGGCACATCTTCCTTACGAATCTTGATTTGGTGATAACCACTTCTCAAGTCAAGCTTAGAGAACACCACAGCTCCAGCTAGCTGATCGAAGAGATCATTAATCCACGGAAGGGGATATTTATTCTTGATGGTTTTAGCATTGAGAGCCCGATAATCCACACAAAGTCTATCGGTCCTGTCTCGCTTCTTCACAAAGATTGTTGGGCTACCCCAAGAAGAAGTAATGTGTTGAATGAAACCCAACTTCTCTTGTCCATCAAGCTGACGTTTGAGTTCAGCCAACTCAGCAGGACCCATTTTATAAGGCCGCTTGGACATAGGAGCCGTTCGTGTTCAAGCTCAATTACAAACTCAACCTCACGATCCGGAGGCATACCCGGCAACTCTTCAGAAAGACATCCGGGAACTCACAGACCCGGAACACTCGAATAGCTTCCATAGCATCATCATTCGAGCTGCCAAAGAGAAAAGTCGGATAGCAGGAGTCAAACTTGGAGAGAAGACTATATGGCCTTCAGAATCTTGAGAAACCGGCGTTAAGACAATCAATCACAGCTGCATTTGCTGTCAACCAATCCATTCCCAAGATGACATCAATGTCAGAATTTCCCAGAACAATTAAGGACGCCGAGAACGAAGAGCCACCAATCTCAATTTGATTGCCATGGCTGATTTTAGAAGCTGCCATCTTTGCTCCAGGAGAAAGGACCATTAACCGCTTAAGGAGAGGATCCAATGCTAACTCATTCTCATTTGCAAACTTGTGAGAAACGAAAGAATGCGATGCACCAGAATCAAACAAAACTCATGCAGGGACTGAGTTAACGGAAAGCATACCCATCACAACTCCAGGTGCATGCTCAGCTTGAGCGGCGTTGACACAGTTGGCACGAACAACAGTAGACCCGGGCTTGGTGTTGATGTTGAGAGCCCGAGGTGGTGGTGCACGAACCAAAGGAGAGCTTGCCGCAGATCTTGGAGGGGGTGGAGGAAGAGCTTCGTTTTTCAACGGACAGTTCCAGTTTAGATGTCCAGAGTCTCCACACGTGAAACAAGCACCAGGTGGACGTGGAGCAACGTAGCCAGGGACTCCGCCAAGCGCTCCAGGGTAGTGGTGGTTGTAGCCCCTGGGAGCAGCAGTGATGAAGTTTGGTGGCCTTGCCGCGTAGCTTGCAGGTCTTGGTGGAGCCGGGAGCGACGGTGGTGTGGCATCCCGCAAAACCACTACAAGAAAATCGCGTTGAATTTATGCATTGCATCGTCATCATCAAGCATTGTTTGCCAAAACTATGTTTGCAAACCCCGATTTGTTTTCCAAACGCCCATCTTTATTCAAACGCAAAACCCCGGGACTCCGGATTATTTTGTTTTGTTGCTATCGGGTTCGCAAACGGCCCAATCAAAGTAAATAAAATATTCAGTTATTTTTAGTGGGGCGGTCGAGCGGGCGTTTAACCCGACGACCACCCGTGATATTACAAACGGTCCAGCTAACCGCCCTATAAAATCCTAGACCTACCCAGAAAACTACCCACACCTAGCAGCCACATCACTCCACCCAATCAACCGCTGACACCTCACCCCTCCTCTCCTCCCACCCAATCAATTGCTGCCACGTGGCCCAGCCAGCTCCCTCAACCCTGCCTCACAGCCCACACCCCACCCTGGTCCACACACTACACACGCACTCGACGCACGCACCCGGTCCACCCCCCACACGCGCCCCTGGCTCGCTGCCCCGTGGGCCCCACACGCCTGGCCGCCCCTGCACTCACACACTCACGCCTCCCCAGCCACCAACCGCGCCCGGGCCCACCGCGGGCCCCACCCTCGCCCCACGCCCCACGCCGCTCCCTTCCCTGTTCCTCTCCCTCCTCTAGCCTCGCCAGGAACCCCGCACCTACCCGCGTGCTCCTCCCTCTAGCTCGGCCACCGCCCATGACCTCCCGCCCCTCCCGGGCCCCTCCTCGCGTCACCGCCCGGCGGACCTCTCCGTCACGGTCTCGCCCTCCCTTGCTGCAACCTCGCTCCGCCGCCGCTGAGCCCGGCCACGCGTGCCTCTCTCCTCCTCCTCTTCTTCTTCCTGGCGCCCGCCGCCCGTCGGCTCCCTCTTCCCCAAGCCCCGCCCGCTGCGTGCCGCGCCGCTCCCCTCTCGCTCCGCTCCCGTGCGCGCGCCGCCCGCCCGCCGCCGCCGCCGCCAGCTCGCGACTCGCCTCGACCGCCTCCGCCCGCCGCCCTCCGCGGCCCTCCATGAGTCCGCCGGCCTCGCTCACTGGCGCTGCCGCCTTTGGCGACCTCGCTCCCGCGGTGCTGCCCGCCGCCCAGCGACCCGCTCCCGCCGGCGCTCGCTCCCGCCCGGAGCCGGCCGTCGTCTGCCGCCGCCGGCCTGCCCGCCCGCCAGAACCGTCCTCGCCGTAGGGCTCCCCCTGCCGGTGCTCGTCCCCGGCCAGCAACCGCCGTTCGCGTCCGTCTCCGGCCTCTCCCTCGAGCGCGGTCCCGCAAGCCACCCCGCAGCAAGCGATCCCTGCCTCTCCGTGCCGCTGCCGTGGACGTCGGTGTGCCAAGCCATCAAGACGGAGGCAGAAGGACGAACCTCTGCCAAGGGCAACCGGACGTGGAAAACCCCGACAAGCGACAAGGCCTACATCGACGACAGCATCCTCCGCACAACCTCGTCCCGCCACTGAAGAGCGAACCTCAAGTTTTTACCCAACCTTCGGTGACCCAAGATCATCGAGAGAAAACCGGCGGCCCCGGTCCCGCAGACTCGCGTACCCCGACGCCCCGAGACCGAAGGACCCACAAGACCACGGGCGCGAGACGCCAAGACCGTACCAAGCCGAAGGTGTCCGAAGAATCTCCGACAAGAACTCCATCACGGACCTTCTAGCACTTCGACAGGAAACCCTGGACCCCGGCGCCGAGCCCCAAGTACGTCCCCGATAATCAAGGTGGAACCCCAAGACCCCGATGCCCCGATCCGAAGCGCCAAGCACTTCGCAATGGAACAACAAGTACTTCCCCCGGACATCGAGGCCCTGAGCGACGAGTACTCCTTCCCGGATGCGATGCTCGAGAACACGGACGGTAAGGACGCCGAACGCCAGGACCGTCGACATGACCCGGAGGCCACGAACGCGACGAGAACTACCCCGGTAGCCGAGAACGTTCCCATGAGACCGCTCCGTCGAACCACGGACCACGAGGCCGAACCCCGGAACCCTAACAAGATCGTCGAGACCCCTCAATGTGTGACCCTTTTCCTCGATACCCTATTTTATAAATGACATCAACTTGTTGCATATTTAATTGTCATCTCGCATGCATATCATGTGGTTTGGGGGCCTTATGACGATTCACCTAATAATTAAATATGGGGCCCATATGCGGGCAAATCTAGTCTCATATTGGCCTCATTTAAATTTGTGTAGCGAACCCGGTGTTATCTTCTACCATGTTAAACAACATTTAAATTGCGGGGTAGCTAGACAACATGCACCATCTAACTAATTGTCGGGACCCCGGTTCCACTTAATCTGACCTAATTGCACCGCACCTTTGCCATGCCATACATCATGCATGCATCATGCCGATCTTCTGCCGTTGTATTAAATAGTGCATCCGGTGTTCTTTCTAGTGTTTTGCTTCTTCGCGGATAAGGCCGTTGAGTTGATGTGAGCTTACCGATCTTCGGTTGAACCCTTCGACAATGTTTTCAGGCGAGCATCTCCCCCTTTCTACCTATCTTACTTTTATAGTATTTATTCCCACCTGTTGATCTATTGCTATCTGTGTTGCGATGCTCTAGATTCCGTACCCTTGATATCCCTTGCAGCCATATATTGCCTTGGACACACCCTATTACCTGCTGTTTGGTAGATAGATGGACTTGCGCGTCGTAGTTGCTTGCTTAAGTGTTGATGTGTGTCGTCATATGCCACAGTTGCTGATGTATTGTCGCATGTTGATGTTGGAGATGATTCTAGTTTTACTTATCGTCACTTTAATTTCTGTTTAACAACTAAAATTGATTAAGCAGAGGCATCGGTGGGTGATAGACAATATTTGGTTTCCAAACGCCCACTTGTGTCCCGTAAGACCCCGAGTACTTGATACCTGTTCCTTGATTTTTGCGCGCTATCCACATCCGGGAGGTATATGGGACCCCCACAGCGAGCTTGATTCATTCTTATTTCTTGGGGCCACAAACTAGTTTGAGGTTTTATTTACGATCATGTACTTATGCCATGCTACTTTCGTATTTAAATTGTGCGAGGGCACCTGATCTTTAGGAAGGCGGAGTGATTACGCGGTATCGACAAGCCCAGCCACACTTCGGGTTCCCGATCGCTTCTGACCATTGGCGCTAACCTTGAGGCCGTCTCGGCTAGCTTACTGCTATGGTTCTACTCAAAGGGTGGCCCTGAAATATTTCCGAATCTGTGATTGTTCTCGTGAAAGCATCGTTGGGTTTTGTTTTGGTTTTCCGAGGTTGATCGGCGTGTGTTGCTATTGGTGCACCCCCGCCGGGTAAAACTTTCTTAAAGCCGTGTCCGCGGATATGGACGACTTGGAGCACAGTATCTCGATCATAGACAAGCATAACTAAAGTTTACTGCTATAAATTTGACTTATAATGACTAGTAATCAGCTCCACTATAATGGAATGGCTAATTAATACTGCCCACAATTGCTTGTTTGGTTGTCACTTGCGACAATTGTACCTGACTAGTAAGTATTGCAACTTCTAGCGAAATGGTGAATAAAAGTACCAACAAGCTTTGGGTTTTGGGTTTATCTCATGCTATCACACGATTAGTAACTGTTGCAACTATCACGGAATGGTTAACTAAAAGTGCTCACTGCTTATTTTATCAGGATGAATAGCTATACCTGACTAGTAATTCGCAACGATAATCGAATAAATAAAGCGCCAAGTGTGAGTTCCTCGGTTGACTTCCTCGTTTGGTCTCGAGGGGAAACCCTGGATGGGTTTGTTTGGTGTTAGCTTGAGTTGGATCCGGATAGGACATTCTTACCCCTTTCGATAACCGCCATTGTATCGAGTCTCTATAGGTTGTTTAGTGCATCTTTGCCTCGATCACCACCATACCTATGTAGGCGAGGACCGCCAATTCTAGCCTCGCTGTCTTGGCCTCAAGATCGACGCTCCTTCTTTTTCCTTTGCCCTTTGTCGGCACCCCTTTTGTTTAAGCAGGTTGAGATCGACGTCGTTAGCAGGGTTACCCTCCCGGCTTGGCCTGGGCAGGGTTATGGGCGCCAGTGGTTATTCTCCAGGGCTCTTAGCCCCATTTGCTTCTTGTCCGTAGTCGGACGCTCTACTATTTTCAAGGTGATTTGGATCTTGTATATTATATCTGGATTCTTGACTTTTGAGTCGCTGTTATATATATCTGTTCTGTGGGTCCCATCGAGGACTGTTGTGTAATGTTATTACTTCGTTTTCCACCCGCACGAAAGTGCCTGGTGGGCACCTTTGAATCGTTTCTATGCGGGTTTGGCGAATTTTTCTCAAACTTGCATAGGTCCGATTCTGAGGGTGTTACAGAGTGGTATCAGAGCTCAGCAGTTGCGATACCCCACAAGTCCAGCCCGTAGGATAACCTAGCTAACGGCCGAAGTAGAGTGTCAAAACTATTTTTGAAAATCGGTTGGACAGTTCTGACTAGGTCTGAATTTTACTCCTTACCCCTCTGCTATTCTCCTCTTATCTCGACGTGTTTTGAATCCGCTCTCATCTCTTTCTTCGAGTCCAGGATTTCTCGCGGTTGGGTTTCCGTCGTACCTTCAGGGTTTCACTTTCTTCTTTTTGTAACGGAGGTGCTACGATCATCAATCGGCAACTTGTCTGTTGTACCCTTCATCCGATCTTTTGTTCTTGAGCTCTTTATCCACCTGTGTTCCTTGCCGGATATCAGTGTCGTTGAAAAATATATGAGGAGGACGAGCTTTGGTGAAGTTGGAGTCGACCTTGAGCACGTGTTGTTCATGCCAATGGAACCATCGCGAAACCTAATCAGTGTGTCTTTCATACGATTTCTGCTGGCAGCATCCCTTTGTTCCGGATACCACCTATGAAGATCTTCAGTCTAAATCTCGAGAGTTGAGTTACCTGATTCTCCTACCCATGTATAGAGTTGATAGTTGGGTCCGGGACGGACTGATCACCCTACCCGACTCTGACTGTTCGCTCTGTACATCGAACCGGTGGATCAATGTAACTTCTCCCTCTTCTAACGGAAGTAGAGGCGGCTTTATTTGTTGATGCCTCTATCTTCGTCCTTTGTTTCCCCGGAGTGTCTCTCGACGATCAGGAGCAACGACCTTTGTTGGTGGTGTCGTCGTTTACAAGATGAAGAAGGAACCATCGTTGGTGGTGTCGCGAGGATCTACACGAAGCGAGAAGACGCAGATCGCCGACCTTCTTCCGGTACCTTGAGGCGGATCTCGAGGGCGAGATCCCTTGTTAGTGGTGTCGAATTGTGGCATCCCGCAAAACCACTACTAGAAAATCGCGTTGAATTTATGCATTGCATCGTCATCATCAAGCATTGTTTGCCAAAACTATGTTTGCAAACCCCGATTTGTTTTCCAAACGCCCATCTTTATTCAAACGCAAAACCCCGGGACTCCGGATTATTTTGTTTTGTTGCTATCGGGTTCGCAAACGGCCCAATCAAAGTAAATAAAATATTCAGTTATTTTTAGCGGGCGATCGAGCGGGCCGTTTCGACCCGAACGACCACCCCCAGGATATTACAAACGGTCCAGCTAACCGCCCTGTAAAATCCTAGACCTACCCAGAAAACTACCCACACCTAGCAGCCACATCACTCCACCCAATCAACCGCTGACACCTCACCCCTCCTCTCCTCCCACCCAATCAATTGCTGCCACGTGGCCCAGCCAGCCTCCTCACAGCCCACCCCACCTGGTCCACACACTACACACGCACTGACGACGCCTTGCGGTCCACCCCACACGCCTGCTCGCTGCCCGTGGGCCCCACGCTGGCCGCCTGCACTCACACTCACGCCTCCCAGCCACCAACGCGCCCGCCACCATGGGCCCCACCCTCGCCCCACGCCCCTTGCCCCTTCCTCTCCTCCTCTAGCCTCTTGAGAACCCCGCACCTACCCGCGTGCTCCTCCCTCTAGCTCGGCCCCGCGCGCCGCCCGGCGACCCTCCCTTCGCGCTCCCCGGGCCCCTTCCTCGCGTCACCGCCCCTCGCCGGCGGACCTCTCCGTCGCCGGTCTCGCCCTTGGCTGCAACCTCGCTCCCGCCGCTTTGAGCCCGGCCACGCGTGCCTCTCCTCCTCTCTTCTTCTTCCACAGCACCCGCTCGCCCAGCCTCCCTCTTCCCCCAAGCCCGCCGCTGCGTGCTCGCCGCTCCCCTCGCTCCACTCGCTCCCGTGCGGCGCGCCAGGCCGCCGCCCGGCGCCATGGACTTCCGCCTCGGACCGCCTCCATACCGCCCGCCCGGCCCTCCATCATGAAGTCCCGGCCTCCGCTCCTTGGCGCTCGCCGGCCCGCAGCGACCTCCGCTCCCGCCGGTGCTCGCCCGCCCAGCGACCCGCTCATGGCGCTCGCTCCGCCGGGCCGTCGTCTGCCGCCTGTGGGCCCGCCCGCCAGAACCGTCCTCCCCGTGGGGCTCCCTGCCGGTGCTCGTCCCGGCCGGCACCGCCGTTCGCGTCCGTCTCGGCCTCTCCCTCGGCGCGGTCCCGCAAGCCACCCGCGACAGCGATCCGCCTCTCCGTGCGCTGCCGTGGGCGTCGGTGTGCCAAGCCATCAAGGCGGGCGAAGGGCGAACCTACGCCAAGGGCAACCAGGCGTGGAAAACCCGGCAAGCGACAAGGCCTACATCGGCGGCATCCTCCGCGACAACCTCGTCCGCCCGAAGAGCGAACCTCAAGTTTTACCCAACCTTCGTGACCCAAGATCATCGAGAAAACCGGCCCCGGTCCGCAGAGACTCGCGTACCCCGACGCCCCGAGACCGAAGGACCCACAAGACCACGGGCGCGAGACGCCAAGACCGTACCAAGCTGAAGGTGTCCGAAGAATCTCCGACAAGAACTCCATCACGGACCTTCTAGCACTTCGACAGGAAACCCTGGACCCCGGCGCCGAGCCCCAAGTACGTCCCCGATAATCAAGGTGGAACCCCAAGACCCCGATGCCCCGATCCGAAGCGCCAAGCACTTCGCAATGGAACAACAAGTACTTCCCCCGGACATCGAGGCCCTGAGCGACGAGTACTCCTTCCCGGATGCGATGCTCGAGAACACGGACGGTAAGGACGCCGAACGCCAGGACCGTCGACATGAACCGGAGGCCACGAACGCGACGAGAACTACCCCGGTAGCCGAGAACGTTCCCGCGAGACCGCTCCGTCAAACCCTGGACCCTGAGGCCGACCCCGAACCCCGGAACCCTAACAAGATCGTCGAGACCCCTCAATGTGTGACCATTTTCCTCGATACCCTATTTTATAAATGACATCAACTTGTTGCATATTTAATTGTCATCTCGCATGCATATCATGTGGTTTGGGGGCCTTATGCCGATTCACCTAATAATTAAATATGGGGCCCATATGCGGGCAAATCTAGTCTCATATTGGCCTCATTTAAATTTGTGTAGCGAACCCGGTGTTATCTTCTACCATGTTAAACAACATTTAAATTGCGGGGTAGCTAGACAACATGCACCACCTAAACAATTGTCGGGACCCCGGTTCCGCTTAATCTGACCTAATTGCACCGCACCTTTGCCATGCCATACATCATGCATGCATCATGCCGATCTTCTGCCGTTGTATTAAATATTGCATCCGGTGTTTCTTCTAGTGTTTTGCTTCTTCGCGGATAAGGCCGTTGAGTTGATGTGAGCTTCGCCCCGATCTTCGGTTGAACCCTTCGACAATGTTTTCAGGCGAGCATCTCCCCCTTTCTACCTATCTTACTTTTATAGTATTTATTCCCACCTGTTGATCTATTGCTATCTGTGTTGCGATGCTCTAGATTCCGTACCCTTGATATCCCTTGCAGCCATATATTGCCTTGGACACACCCTATTACACCTGTTTGGTAGATAGATGGACTTATGCGTCGTAGTTGCTTGTAAGTGTTGATGTGTGTCATATGCCACGATTCTTGATGTATTGCCGCATGTTGATGTTGGAGATGATTCTAGTTTTACTTATCGTCACTTTAATTTCTGTTTAACAACTAAAATTGATTAAGCGGCATCGTGGGTGATAGACAATATTTGGTTTCGACGCCCACTTGTGTCCCGTAAGACCCGAGTACTTGATACATTCCTTGATTTTTGCGCGCTATCCACATCCGAGAGGTATATGGGACCCCCCTGAGCCAGAGCTTGATTCATTCTTATTTCTTGGGGCCACAAACTAGTTTGAGGTTTTATTTACGATCCTGTACTTATGCCATGCTACTTTCTGTATTTAAATTGTGCGAGGGCACCTTCGCTTTTGTTAGGAAGGCGGAGTGATTACGCTGTATCGACAAGCCCAGCCACACTTTGGGTTCCCGCCGCTTCTGACCATTGGCGCTAACCTTGAGGCCGTCTCAAGCTAGCTGCGTTGCGGGTTCTACTCAAAGGTGGCCCCTGAAATATTTGAATCTGTGATTGTTCATCGTGAAAGCCTCGTTGGGTTTTGTTTTGGTATTTCCGAGGTTGATCGAGCGTGTGTTGCTATTGGTGCACCCCGGCCGGGTAAAACTTTCTTAAAGCCGTGTCCGCGGATATGGACGACTTGGAGCACAGTATCTCGATCATAGACAAGCATAACTAAAGTTTACTGCTATAAATTTGACTTATAATGACTAGTAATCAGCTCCACTATAATGGAATGGCTAATTAATACTGCCCACAATTGCTTGTTTGGTTGTCACTTGCGACAATTGTACCTGACTAGTAAGTATTGCAACTACAACGAAATGGCTGAATAAAAGTACCAACAACTGCTGGGTTTTGGGTTTATCTCATGCTATCTGTACCTGATTAGTAACTGTTGCAACTATCACGGAATGGTTAACTAAAAGTGCTCACTGCTTATTTTATCAGGATGAATAGCTATACCTGACTAGTAATTACTGCAACGATAACTGAATAAATAAAACTGCCAACTGTGTGAGTTCCTCGGTTGACTTCCTCGTTTGGTCTCGAGGGGGGGAAACCCCAGGATGGGTTTGTTTGGTGTTAGCTTCAGGTTGGATCCGGATAGGACATTCTTACCCCTTCGATAACCGCGGTTGTATCGAGTCTCTATAGGTTGTTTAGTGCATCTTTGCCGCTCGATCCACCATACCTTTGTAGGCGAGGACCGCCGAATTCTAGCCTCGCCGTGTACTGGCCTCAGTACTGACGCTCCTTCTTTTTCCTTTGCCCTTTGTCGGCACCCCCTTTTGTTTAAGCAGGTTGAGATCGACGTCGTTAGCAGGGTTACCCTTCCGGCTTGGCGTGGGCGGGGTTATGGGCGCCAGTGGTTATTCTTCAGGGCTCTTAGCCCCATTTGCTTCTTGTCCGTAGTCGGACGCTCTACTATTTTCAAGGTGATTTGGATCTTGTATATTATATCTGGATTCTTGACTTTTGAGTCGCTGTTATATATATCTGTTCTGTGGGTCCCATCGAGGACTATTGTGTAATGTTATTACTTCGTTTTCCACCCGCACGAAAGTGCCTGGTGGGCACCTTTGAATCGTTTCTATGCGGGTTTGGCGAATTTTGCTCAAACTTGCATAGGTCTGATTCTGAGGGTGTTACAGGTGGGGTGTTAGGAACCCAGACACGCCGCTTAGAAGGAGCTGACATAGCTGAAGAGCTTGGTGCATCACGGTTGTGTTTCTTTGACTCCTCAAACACTTGCCTACTTGCTTCCTCCTGCAGAGTATCTTTGAAGTTCGAGAAAGACGCCGGCCTTGCATGTGTGATTGCATATTTAATCGATGCATTGAGCCCTTGCCGGAACCTCTTTTGCTTCTTCTTGTCATCGAAGATCTCATCACCACCATAACGAGAAAGATTCATGAAGTTCCTGATGTAGGTATTGACATTATCATTTCCACGAGGTTGAGAAACACTTCCTTCATCCTTTCCATGACAATTTCTGACAGATACTGCTCTTTGAATGCTCCAGTGAACCGTTCCCAAGTAGGCTGAAAACCAGTGCAGTTTGCCTTCAGGTAATTCTCCCACCAGAGAGGTGCATCTCCCTTCAGAAGGTGAGTAGCACACTTTACCCATTCTTGCTCGGGAACATCGGCGGTCTCGAGTAGCCTTGACATCCGACGCAACCAATCATCGGCATCAAGTGGTTGATCGAAACATCAAATTGGCGAGGTTGAACTTGGAAGCTTTTGATGTCTCCTCGCTTGGGAGGTGGAGGTAGTGGAGCAAACTCATTCCTCGAACACTTTCCTCAAAGCGGCTTGGTTCTACGCATTCTTGCCAAGGCATTAGCGATGTTTGACAACGCGGATCGATTCGGTGGTATGTCCTCATCAGAACGGCGTGGTGGAGCCATCCTGTGATTGATATAAAACACAAGTCAGTACTATAATGGAGAATAATAATAATCTAAAATAGTACCAAGATGGGATTAACCAAGATTAAATGATACAATTTACTAAGATGATATTAAAATATCAAGAAAGTTCAAAAGCACCTAGAAGATATTAAGCATAACGCACACGACTGAAAAGGAGTGTGGTACACAGATATATCAAAGAAAATTTTTCCACAAATTTCGGCATTAAAATACCAATAGATGCGCAAAATCACTTAACGAATCAAGATTAGTGACTCTACCAATTCAATATACAAAAGCGAATGATAAGAGTAGTGGTATGGTCGGGACTCCATCCCGCACTCAAATCATTACTCCGCACATGAATAAGTGGAACACGTATCCTAACCCCTTCTTCTCACGTTGAACCTAAAGATTAGTAACTACGGAAACGAACACCCCAAACAAGATAACGTCGGATAACAAAGAGTAAGACAGATCGCGGCGGTATACAACGAATCAGATAGATCGCGTCGGTTTGCAAAAGCCTGTCGGTATGGAATGTACCAACAGTTGATAACCAAAGGCTGATTAGATAACAACTTGGATGCAACAGATAGACAAGGAATAAGACACACACACACAAAAATACACAACCTATGGTACTACGGAAACCCAGAACACGTGAATCCTAGTTTGAACTTTTAAGAAGAGGATTGAAAACGTTACACTTCCTTACCAGAAAAGGGTGGGTGGGTGGGTAAGAAGAAAAGTGGAAGCAGTCCTACTCTCGCGTTTTGTTTTTCCTTAGTATACATAACTACCAAAATATTTGCTAGACTTACAACGACCATTTGGCTGAGACCCTGAAGGGCGGGATGGCTCTGATACCAATTGTAACTACCTCGGTGAATTACGCTCCTAGATACAAGCCTGGATGAGCGGAAATGGTTGAAATAGTAAGGTGGGGCCAAATGTTGGAATTATGCCCTAGAGGCAATAATAAAGATGTTATTATTATAATTCTTGTTCATGATAAAGTTTATATTCCATGCTAGAATTGTATTAAGCGGAAACATTAATACTTGTGTGGTTTGTAAACAACACCGTGTCCCTAGTACGCCTCTATGGACTAGCTCATTGATCAATGATGGTTAAGGTTTCCTAACCATAGACATGAGTTGTCAATTGATAATGAGATCATATCATTGGGAGAATGATATGATGGACAGACCCAAACTAAGCGAAGCAATTAGATCGTTTCATCGTGTTCATCTTTGAAGCTTTTCCTATGTCAAATATTGTATTCCGTAGACCATGAGATAATGCAACTCCCTGGTACCGAAGAAAGCTTTGAGGTCATCAAACGTCATCCTATGAGAGGGTGATCATAAAGGTGTCTCTCGGTGATCGGAAGTATCATTGGGTTGTATGTATCGAGATGGAATTTGTCCCTCCCAAGTCGGAGAGATATACTTGGGCCCACTCGTGTCGATATCAACACCGCTTGCAAGCATGTGGTTAAGGAGTTAATCACAAAGTGATATCGGATTACGGGCAGTAAAGTACTTGCGTGAACGAGATTGAACTAGGTATGGCCATGCAAGCGATCGAATCTCGCAAGTAAAATATCGAGATGAAGGGAATATATATATGGGATTGATTGAATCATGGCATCGTGGTTCATCCGATATGATCATCGATGAATGTGTGGGAGTCAATATGGGTGCCTGACCCGCGTTGATTATTGATAGAAGATCATGTCGCATATTCTCGAACCGCAGGTCACACACTTAACGTGTCTCGACGCTAGGATAGATTGGATAATTGGTTTATGAATTTTTGTTGAGTCTTGGATGGGATCCGGGATATCACTAGAGGTTCGGAATGGTCCGGAGAATAAGATTCATATAAGGCGATCAGTTTTGGAGTTGAATTGTTCGGGTTAATCGGTGTATGCGGAAGCTTCTAGAACCTTCCGGAAGGGGACCAACGTGGCCCCACCTTCCGGGAGGGGGCATGGGCCTATGAGGGAGTGTCCTGGACGCATTGGGCCAGGGGCACAAGGCCCCATAGGGCCCAGCCGATTCTAGAGAGATTTGACTCGTTTAAATCTCGGGATAGAATTTCTAGATAAGGGAGAGTTTAAATCGTTTAAACTAGAGATAGGATTTCTAGATAAGGGAGAGTTTAAATTGTTTAACTAGAGATAGGATTTGAGGAGGGGCAAGGGCTGGGCCGCCCCCCCTCTATATATAGAGGGGTGGTGCGCCCCCTCCCCCCTACTACAACACACCTTCCTCCAAGCCCTAGCAGCCTTGCTACCTTCCTCTCTCCCTCCCGACTGTTTGTAGGCTCGCAGCAGAAATTCTCCACCATATACACCACGCCGTCGTGTTGTAGATCCAATCTATCTCTCCACCATACTCTGGTCCGAGGAAGGAGGACACGTCGAGTCTTTGCGTGTGCATCTCACGGAGGCACCGCCACTTGTGGTGCTAGATCGGATCGGATCGCGAGGAGGAGGCGATACGACTACATCACCCACGTTCCGAGCGTTCCATCTTGAATCTTCAAGGGTATGAAGATCTAATCCAATCTCTCTCGTTGTTTGCATCTCCTAGATTAGATCTTGGCTTTCCCTCTTCGCTCCGTAGAAAATTTTGATTTACTATCTTTGAAACCCTTGATGGTATCGAGCTAGATCTATGCGTAGATGTGTTTCACGAGTAGAACGCAACATGGTTGTTGCGGCGTTGATGTTTTCTGTTGCAAGCCTCTTGTTTGTGTTCTTCTTATGATGCGGGATAGTGAGATTGAAGCGGTCAGTGCCAACCTTCAGCGACGTCGTTCGAGACCGGCTCCGCACTTGACGTGTGGCTTGTTCCACACATGCGGTGGTGGATGCCGTTTCTCTCACTATAGTTGTCATGGGATTAACACGGAGTTTGGCAACCATAATATCACCGTTGTGGCTTTCGTAGTAAGAATCGTTCTTAGCATCTACTCCCATAAGCCACGTAAAACATGCAACAACAAAGTAGAGGCGTCTAACTTGTTCTTGCGAGTGTTTCTGTGATATGGTATGGCCCAAGATGTGATGTGTATATTGTATGCGATGATGATGTTTTGTAATGTTTCACGACTTGCATGTCGATGAGTACACAACGGCGGAGCCATATGGTTGTCTTTATAATTGTGTATGACCTGCGAGTCAACTTCTTATCGCCATGTAATAGCTTTACTTTATCGCTAAGTAGTTAGCAATAGTTGTAGTTGCTATTCGTGGTGGAGGCAATCATGGTGGAGTGATGGAGATCATGCGGAGCACAAGATGGAGATCATTGCGAAGATTGGCTATACCATGTCACATAAAGTTATATGCATGTGATGTTTATCCTTTATGTATCTTATTATGCTTAGATCGCGGTAGCATTATAAGATGATTCCTCACTTAAAGATCAAGATAAAACTGTGTTCTCCCCAAGTATGCACCGTTGCGAAGTTAAATCGTTTCCAAGCATCACGTGATGATCGGGTGCTATAGACTCTCGCTCACATACAACGGGTGCAAGCCGGTTTGCACTGCGGAAATACTTGGGTCTAGCTTGACGAGCCTAGCATGTCTGGACATGGCCTCGGAACACAAGAACCGAAAGGTTAAGCATGAGTCATATGAATGATATGATCGACACTTTGTTGTCCACCATTGAAACCACATCTCTTCTCGTGATGATCGGATTAGGTGTGGTGAATTTGGATCGTGTTCACTAAACAACTTGAGGGATGTTGAATTTAGTGGGAGTTCATCTAGTAATTTGATTAAGTTGAACTATTTATCATGAACATAGTCTAAATTGTACTTGCAAATCGTAGATCACATGGCCAAATCCAACTTCAACTTCAACGTTTTCTTTGAGAAGGAAAAGCTTAGAAACAATGGGTCTAACTTCACCAATTGGTTCCGCAATCTAAGAATCATTCATGCGGCGGACAAAAGGACTATGTCCTTGGTAAAGCGTTAGGTGACCCCCCGCAAGCTGCGCGGTGATGAGAAAAGCTGCCTATCGTCGGCAAAGATGATTATGGTGTGATTAAGAGCACCATGTTGTTTGCTATGGAACCGGAGCTTCAAAATCGTTTTGAAACCTATCCCGGGCCCTTTGAGATTCTCGAGGATCTGAAAACCATGTTTCAGACTCAAGCCCGTTCTGAGAGATATGAGATCTCCGAGAAGTTCTTTAGCGCAAGATGGAGGAAGGGAGTTCCGTTAGTGAGCACGCCATAAAGATGTCGGGTACACTCAACGCCTGAGCAAGCTGGAATGCACGATTCTAGAGGAGATCAAGATTGACAGGTTCTGCAATCACTCCTCCCGGCTACAAAAGTTTTGTAGTGACTCATAATCGATTGGTTCCGATCGATCACCGAGCTCTTCGCAAAGTCAAGGCTGCGAAGTGGACATCAAGAAGGATAATCATGTGTTGATGGTCAACAAGCCCTCCTTTAAGAAAGGTAAGGAGCAAAGAAGCCCTTCAAGAAGGCGCGGCAAGCTTAATGCCCTGGCGAAGAAGCTCAGTCGGTCCTAAGCGGACATTGAGTGCTTCTATTGCAAGGACAGGTCCTTTGGGCGAATCGTCAGAAATACTTAGCGGACAAGAAGGTGGCACCATCAAAGGTATATTTGATATACATGTTATTGATGTTTTCCTTACTAGCCCTCGTTGTAGTGCTCGGTATTTGATACCGGTTCGATTGCTAATATTTGCAACTCGAAGCAGGAGCTACGGAATAGATGGCGGCTGCGAGGATGAGGTGACGATGCGGCGTTGTAGCGGATCAAGAGTTGATGTGATGGCCGTCGACGCTCTCCTTAGTTTTACCTTCGGGATTAGTTTTAAACCTTAATAAATTTTATTATGTGCTGCGTTGAGCATGAACATTATTTCGGATCATGTTTATTGCAAGGCGTTTATTCATTTAAATCGGAGAATAATGGTTGTTCTATTTATATGAGTAACATCTTTTATGGTCATGCACCTCTTGTGAATGGTTTATTTCTTCTAAATCTCGAAAGGGATGAAACACACATCCATAACATTGAGGCTAAGAGATGCAAAGTAGATAGTGATAATACTACTTATTTGTGGCTTTGTCGTCTAGGTCATATTGGTGTAAAGCGCATGAAGAAACTCCATTCGATGGACTTTTGGAGTCTCTTGATTTTGAATCATTTGACACATGCGAACCATGCCTCATGGGCAAGATGATCAAAACCCGTTCTCCGATGCGATGGAGCGAGCAGCGGACTTGTTGGAAATCATACATACCGATGTATGCGGACCGATGAGTGTTTCGACGGTGGATATCGCTATTTTCTCACTTTTACCGATGACTTAAGTAGATATGGGTATATATATTTAATGAAACATAAATCTGAAACATTTGAAAAGTTCAAGGAATTTCAGAATGAAGTGGAGAACCATCAAGATTAAGTTTCTACGATCCGATCGTGGGGGCGAATATTTGAGTTATGATTTTCTCATGCATCTTAAAGCAAGTGGAATCGTTTCACAACTCACGCCACGGAACACCACAACAAGAATGGTGTGTTCGAGCGGAATCGAACCCTATTAGATATGGTCCGATCAATGATGTCTCTTCTTGATTTGTCGTTATCATTTTGGGGTTATGCATTAGAAACCGCATTCACTTTAAATAGGGCTCCATGTAAATCCGTTGAGACGACACCGTATGAACTGTGGTTTGGTGCTAAACCTAAGTTGTCGTTTCTTAAAGTTTGGGGATGCGAAGCTTCAAGAAGTTGATGCCGACAAGCTCGAACCCAAAGCGGAGAAATGCGTCTTCATAGGATACCCTAAGGAAACCATTGGGTATACCTTCTATCACAGAACCGAAGGCAAAGTGTTTGTCGCAAAGAACGGTTCCTTTCTTGAGAAGGAGTTTCTCTCGAAAGAAGTGAGTGGGAGGAAAGTAGAGCTAGACGAGGTTATTGTACCTTCTCTTGAATTGGAGAGTAGCACAGCACCTGAAATTGTTCCAGTGCCGCCTGCACCAACAATAGAGGAAGCTAATGACAAAGATCATGAAGCTTCGGACGATGCTGCTACTGAACGTCGCAGGTCGACAAGGTCGCGTGCCCCTCCTGAGTGGTACGGAAACCCTGTCTTGATTGTCTTGTTAGTAGAATACATTGAACCTACGAACTATGAGGAAGCGATGATGATCCCAGACTCTGAGAAATGGCTGGAAGCCATGAAATCCGAATTGGGATCCATGAGCGAAAACCAAGTATGGACTTTGGTGGACCCTCCTAGCGACCGAAAGGCCGTTGAGTGCAAATGGATCTTCAAGAAGAAAACGGACGCGGATGGTAATGTTACCGTCTATAAAGCACGACTTGTCGCGAAAGGTTTTCGACAAGTTCAAGGTGTTGACTACGATGAGACTTTCTCTCCCGTAGCGATGTTTAAGTCCATTCGGATTTTATTAGCAATTGCTGCGTTTCATGATTATGAAATATGGCAGATGGATGTCAAGACTGCTTTCCTCAATGGGAACATTGATGAAGAGTTGTATATGATGCAACCCGAAGGTTTTGTCGATCCTAAGGATGCTAGTAAAGTATGCAAACTTCAGCGTTCCATTTATGGACTGAAGCAAGCATCTCGGAGTTGGAACCTTTGTTTTGATCAAGTGATCAAGAGTTTTGGATTTGTTCCAAATTGCTATGAAGCTTGTATCTACAAGAAAGTGAGTGGGAGCTCGGTGACGTTTCTGGTACTATATGTGGATGACATATTGATTATTGGAAATGACATCAACATGCTTAACGATGTGAAGAGTTATTTGAACAAGTGTTTTTCAATGAAAGACCTAGGTGAAGTTGCTTATATATTGGGCATCAAAATCTATAGAGATAGTCAAAGACGCCTGATAGCTTTAAGCCAGAGTACATACCTAGACAAAGTTCTGAAAAGGTTCAGAATGGATAAGGCAAAGAAAGGTTCAGTGCCTATGTTGTCAGTTAAGATATTGAGCAAGGCTCAGTGTCCAGCTACGATAAATGATAGGGAAACTATGAGCAAAGTGCCTTATGCCTCGGCCGTAGGTTCCATCATGTATGCCATGCTGTGTACTAGACCGGATGTGTCCAATGCTCTTAGTTTGACTAGCAGATATCAAAGTGATCCAGGAGTGGAACACTGGACAGCCGTGAAGAACATCCTAAAGTACCTAAATAGGACTAAAGAAATGTTCTTAGTCTATGGGGGTGATGAACAGCTTGTCGTAAAAGGTTACGTCGACGCTATTTTTGACACCGACAAGGATGATTCCAAATCTCAGACAGGATACGTTTATATTTTGAATGGAGGAGCTGTGAGCTAGAGAAGCTGCAAGCAAAGCGTGATCGCGGGATCTACAGTAGAAGCGGAATACATGGCTGCTGCAGAAGCGTCAAGTGAAGGAGTTTGGATCATAAACTTCATCATCGAGCTTGGCGTGGTTCCAAGTGCATTGGACCCATCGGAGATATTGTGTGACAACACCGGCGCCATAGCACTCGCTAAGGAACCAAGATATCATCCAAAGACCAAGCATATCAACATAAGTTTCATATAATCCGAGATTATATAGCATATGGAGATCTGAAGATTAGCAAAGTACATACGGATCTGAATGTCGCAGATCCATTGACTAAACCTCTTCCACGTGTAAAACATGATCAACACCTCAGTGCCATGGGTGTGAGATTGTTGCCAGATGTAAACTAGATTATTGACTCTAGTGCAAGTGGGAGACTGTTGGAATTATGCCCTAGAGGAAATAATAAATATGTTATTATTATAATTCTTGTTCATGATAAAGTTTATATTCCATGCTAGAATTGTATTAAGCGGAAACATTAATACTTGTGTGGTTTGTAAACAACACCGTGTCCCTAGTACGCCTCTATGGACTAGCTCATTGATCAATGATGGTTAAGGTTTCCTAACCATATACATGAGTTGTCAATTGATAATGATATCATATCATTGGGAGTATGATATGATGGACAGACCCAAACTAAGCGAAGCAATTAGATCGTTTCATCGTGTTCATCTTTGCGAAGCTTTTCCTATGTCAAATATTGTATTCCTTAGACCATGAGATAATGCAACTCCCTGGTACCGGAAGAAAGCTTTGAGGTCATCAAACGTCATCCTATGAGAGGGTGATCATAAAGGTGTCTCTCAGGTGATCGGAAAGTATCTGTTGGGTTGTATGTATCGAGATGGAATTTGTCCCTCCCAAGTCGGAGAGATATACTTCGGACCCACTCGGTAATCGATATCAACACCGCTTGCAAGCATGTGGTTAAGGAGTTAATCACAAAGTGATATCGGATTACGGAACGAGTAAAGTACTTGCGTGAACGAGATTGAACTAGGTATGACGGTACGACGATCGAATCTCGGGCAAGTAAAATATCGCGAGACGAAGGGAATATATATATGGGATTGATTGAATCTGGCATCGTGGTTCATCCGATATGATCATCGATGAATGTGTGGAGTCAATATGGGTGCCTGCACCCATTGTTGATTATTGATAGAAGATCATGTCCGCATATTCTCGAACCCGCAGGTCACACTTAACGTGTCTCGACGCTAGGATAGATTGGATAATTGGTTTATGAATTTTTGTTCGAGTCTCGGATGGGATCCGGATATCACGAGAGGTTTCGGAATGGTCCGAGAATAAGATTCATATAAGGCGCAGTTTTTGGAGTTGAATTGTTCCGGGTTAATCGGTATTGTACCGAAGCTTCTAGAACCTTCCGGAAGGGGACCAACGTGGCCCTACCTTCCGGGAGGGGCATGGGCCTATGGGGAGTGTCCTGGCGCATTGGGCCAGGGCACAAGGACCCATAGGGCCCAGCCGATTCTAGAGAGATTTGACTCGTTTAAATCTCGGATAGAATTTCTAGATAAGGAGAGTTTAAATCGCTTAAACTAGAGATAGGATTTCTAGATAAGGGAGAGTTTAAATTGTTTAAACTAGAGATAGGCTTGGAGGAGGGCAGGCTGGCCGCCTCTATATATAGAGGGTGCGTCCCTCCCCCTACTACAACACACCTTCCTCCAAGCCCTAGCAGCCTTGCTACCTTCCTCTCTCCCTCCCGACTGTTTGTAGGCGAAGCCCTGCAGCAGAAATTCTCCACCATATACACCACGCCGTCGTGTTGTAGATCCAATCTATCTCTCCACCATACTCGCTGGTCCGAGGAAGGAGGAGACGTCGAGGTGCTGCACGTGTGCATCTCACGGAGGCACCGCCACTTGTGGTGCTAGATCGGATCAGATCGCGAGGAGGAGAAGAGAGTACGACTACATCACCCACGTTCCGACGAACGTTCCGCTGTGCGAATCTTCTAGGGTATGAAGATCTAATCCAATCTCTCTCGTTGTTTGCATCTCCTAGATTAGATCTTGGCTTTCCCTCTGTTCGCTCCGTAGAAAATTTTGATTTACTATGCCGCGAAACCCTTCACCAAATGCCACTCACAGGTAGACCTTTCGGCCGTCCCAACCATTTCCAATTCATCGGGACAAGTACGGGCGGCGTAATCGGCAGGCGAAGGGATCAACTACATACACAAATGAGTATGTATGCAAGCCACCATACAATAGTACATCAGAGCCATTCCATCTAAAAAGAAAGGAAATATAGCAACGCCATACGGCAAGATTCAAATGTCCTAGATAGATATAATAGTTTAGGATATCTCCTCATACATCACACATCAGAGTATCAGGCGAAAGCGACAAACAAGATCCGAGTACGGATAAGAATCAAATCGGTATAAGATACCCATAAATAAGCACATCCCGCCCACAGATCTCACGGATCCCCGTTCCCGGAATCTCTACACCGAACGATCGTTGCCCACATCATCCGCCTCCTCCACCCAGTATCCATATTGTGAGTGTACCTGTTCATCTGAACCAAACAATTTATCGTGTGAGACCCTAGGGGTACTCAGCAAGTCTTTATGCCTCTAAAGGGGACACAACCTGGGGTGACGCAATTGTAGCAAAAGATAAACCCTAACAGTCCTATAGATACTCGCTAACCATCCGCCTACCCAAAGACAGACGGATGTCCGTGAATTAATGTCAACAGTTATAACAGTAATATCCACAGATCCATCCTCCTCCTCGCTTACCAACGAGGAAGCGGACGAACAACCCCCCCATCCGTTGGCAGTTTTATTAAACATTCCATGAGTGTTGCACTATTTACTAGTCGATTTAGTCAAATTAAAGCGGTACTTTAGTTATGCTTGTCTATGATCGAGAAACTGCTCCAAGTCGTCCATAACCGGACACGGCTTTGAAAGTTTTATCCTGCAGGGTGCACAAATAGCAACACACTCGATCAACCTCGGAAAAACCAAATCAAAACCCAACGAGGCCTTCACGACAAAGCAATCGCAGGATTGAGAAATATTTCGGGGCCACCCCATTAAGCTACCCTAGCGAACGGTTATGACTTGAGACGGACTCAAGGTTTGCGTCGCTGGTCAGAAACGATCGGGAACCCGAAAATGTGACTAGGCTTGTCGATACCGTGAAAACACTCCGCTTACCTAACGATGCAGGTGCTCTCGCACAATCGTAAATTAAGCAAAGAAAGCATGGCATAAGTACATGATAGTAAAAAAGCCTCAAACTAGTTTGTGGCCCCAAGAAATAAGAATGAATCAAGCTCGCTCGGGGTCCCATAAGCCTCCCGGATGTGGATAGCGCGAATAATCAAGGAACAGGAATCAAGTACTCGGGGTCCTACGGGACACAAGTGAGCAGGAAAAACCAAATAGCAGATATTGCTCACCGGTGCCACTTTCATTAGTTATCCCATTACTACTCAGGTTAAGTTGTTTAGGTACCTCGTTATCCATCAGACACTCATATACCCTACACATGCTGTTCTACGACTCGCATGGCTCAAACAACTCCTGTAGAAATGGCTCATGGGATGGAGGAACAAGCTGCGGTGGGGTTTAAAAGTAAAGGCTATGCAATACTTGGGATTCAGTTTAATGCAATCGCGACTCAATGATGCAGGAATAAGATAGAGGCAATAGGTACTGTATGTATGCAAGCATGTGGTAGTGCTTGCCTGACAGCTCAGTCGAAGCGAGAGAAGGATCTGGGTAGTGCTCCTGGTTCTCTTGATATATCCCCTGCTCAGTGTCTATTCGAAGAAGAACCAAACAAACAAGGCCAATATAAATAAAGTGCGCAAGCATATGAATAAAATGCGACAAGCAAACAATCATGCCATGATGAATGATGCACAAGTTGCATGGCAATAATGTAGCATGGCATGGGTAAGGTGTAGAATACAAGAAATAAACATTTTATTGAGTTTTGGCCATATTTTATCCTCATATTAGTTGCTGTTTACATTATATTTATATGATGCATGCTGCAATTAAGAACATGGAAAGCATAAACAGAAAGGTCTCGTCGAGCTGATCATTTTAGACATATCATTTGTTAAATTTGGATTTATAAAACAAAAGTTATTAATTAATTAAGGCCGAGGGCATTTTATTGTAATTTAATTCAACTTGAAATTTTAAGTGCCCAAAATATATTTTGAAGGGCATATTTTAAATCCTCACATTTTTCTGATTCAAAAACATATATCATTTGTATTATTTGGATTTGTATATTAAAAGTTGTTATAAATCTGATTTGAATTTTGAATTTGAATTAAATTTGAAAAGATTTGAATTAAACTAAACACAGAAAAACTTTTCCTACTCAGGCAGACCTAGCCACTGCCGCTGACGGGTGGGGCCAGGTTGACTGGGCCCAACACGCGCACAGGAAAAGGGGAGGGGACTGCGGGTTGATGGAAACTAAAGCCAGGAGCCTTTTTGCAAAAAGCCAACAGCCGCGGACAGGTGGGCCTAGAGGAGCGCGGGTTAAGAAAATAAAAGCCAGGGGGGTATGCGCAAAAGGCCACGGCCACTATTTCTCTTCTCTGACGAAACTGACGGAAAAACAGCTCGCAGCCTTGGCGGGACAGGACTCGATCCATGACGCCGAAGCAGAGAGGCGAGCCACCGGGCCACGTGGGGAGTTGTCGGGTAGGGGGGCGCGGCTAGATAGGGTTTGTGCGTCGTGGGAGCGAGCGGACGCGCGCGGCCGCCGGTGCACAGAGAGTGCTCGACGGAACGCACGCCGCGACCGTGAAGCGACGGCGGACCTTGTCGAGGGGAGAGGCTCACCGCGGCTCGATGGCGGGCTCGGATCGGCAGGCGGCATGATGGCCAAGAGGCAGGGGCGAGCTAGGGTTTCGTGGCGGCGTCGGTGTCCAGCGTCCGGGCTTCTCCTTCTCGTCTGGGTGCAGGCGCTGGCACTCGGCTCTTCCTCGACGCCCAACCACGCCCGCCTCCTCGTCGGTAGACGCGAAGCCAACGGTGGCATGATGGGTAGGCGGCGATGGAAGAGAGGAGGCGCGGCAGAGCCTGGGGTGGATCTGGCGAGGCGAGAGGGAAGAGGAGTAGATAAGGGTAGGGGGAAAGGTAGATGGCGTGGGGGAGGGGAAGGTGGCGATAAAGGTGGCCTCGGCCACCTTTGTCCTCTCCCTCACGTGCTTGTCGGGGCGAGTGGAGGGAGGATGGAGGCCAGTGGGTCATGGCGAGGCGGGAGGCAGGCAGGCTCGGGCTGGTGAGAGAAGAGAGGGAGAAAGGAGAGGGGGTCGGCTCGGGCTAGGTTAGCTTGGGCAGGGGTGAGGTGACCAGGGGGAGAGGGTGGCCGGTGGGGTCAGCTAGGTGAGAGGGAGGGAGAGTAGATGGGGTAGATCAAGGTGGGGTAGGGTTTAGAGATAGAACTAGAGAGGGGTTTGGTTAGGGTTTTGGTTTAGGTGAGGGGTAGAGGGGGGTATGGTGATTAGGGGGTAGGGTTTAGGGTTAGATGGGGGGAAGAGAGATGGTCTCCTATTGGCAAGCTCAAGCAAGACAAGATCATACCAAAGCTAGACCAAGAAGAGGGAGAGGTGGGGATATGGTTTGAAGCAAGATCAACTAAGACCAAGCCAAAAGGAGTGATAGGGAGAGATAGATGATCCAAGCAAAACTCAAATAAAAATCCAAATGACAAGCAAAAGGTGGTACTTGCATGGGCCATGCATAAATAATTAAGACCATGCTTATTTTGTGATAACAAGATTATATACATGGCATTGTGCTTATGCATTCCAAAATGTGGAGTAAGGCCCAAGCAAAAGAATTTAAAAGGAAGCCCCAAGTGGACTAGATGGAGATGAGCATATTTGATTAAAATTGGGGCTTGCTAGTGTGTTTATTCCACTAGATGTTTATTAGTCCCAAAAATATCCCACATGAACATAATTCCATAATAATCCATATGGAAGCTAGGAGAAAGGGTCCCACTCACAGGGCATGCAAAGGTGGCCATGTGGATCTCTTATATCAATAATGTGAAAACATAATGATGCCAAGATGAGAGCATGTGGAAAAGAATTGGATCCATCCCAACCCACATGAGCTAGAGGGAAACTCAATTAAAATGCAAAGCTCATATTAATTGGATGGTGGAATTATAAAGTGGTGAAAGAAAGGGTGGTGGAGTCAATAAAAGATATGCCCCCAACTCAACTTGGGCATTTAACAATATATCAAGAACCAAATACAATATCAAGAGGCAAATACAAATAATAATGCATATGAGATAAGAACCAAAACAAAAAGGGTTTTTGTATGATGCTCAAATGCAAGGTGGCATTATGACATGAGCATGATAACATGATGATGTAACAATTATATGTAGAAAGTAGCAATTATATTACTTGACCAAGTAGCATTACAGCTGTTAGACAAATGGGATGCTACACACCACCTCTACCATGTCGTAGTGTTGCTGGAGTTCCCGGAAATCCACTACTTCTGCTGCCTGGCTGGAGCGAGGAACGGAAGTCGTCGGCACACCATACGTGCGACCGATTACAGAGGTGATGCACTCTTGTGGCACCGATCGTCTACACTTCCTTGAGTATTGTCATATACATCTACATCAACCATTTTTGTTTGCGGGAACATTATCCCGCTAACAGTCTTCAAGGGTGATTCCATCTAAAACCGTTACATAGTATCGCCTTGATTCGATTTTGGCAGTTGCAATCATAGGATTTTTTTGTTTTCTATGCAATGAACCCCATACGAATCCTTTTAGACATCATCAACTAATCGAAGGATATAGGGATTCCCTTTGATTTTGAAGGAGGAGTAGAGAATCCTCACGAGAATGCATTCACAAAGGAAGCGACGTATGCGTTGCCATCGTCGGCCCTGGACACCAGCCAAAAGCAAGGATATCGCTTGGATCATCCCCGTGAACTTCTGACGCATTAGAATAGCCACCTACAGATCCTCAATTTTGGCCAAGCCCAACCCAAATTGAATGAACAAGAACCACATCCAGCCTAGAGGGGAGTCCGCCACCCATACCATCTCGCACGGAGGAACGGGCCGATCTAGAGAATATCTTCATCGTCTCTAAATGTCGAGGAGCCAAAGTAGCCCAGACGTGGGAGCCACATGCCCAAAAAGGAGGTGATGTTAGTCGATCGCAAGGCTGAGTCATGCCGTGTCGGATGACATCCACATCTTGGACACCCCCCACGAAAATAAGGGACCCTGTGACCGCCGTACGACGGCCAGGATTTGCCTGGTGGCCTCCTCTGGCAGCTAAGAGGGGCTAAAGTGATAGATCCTGACAAGGTTGCATCTCTCTGTATAGTGCCAATCCTGGATCGGTTTATCAACACACATAGAATAGATAGATAACAAAGTAATATTGTGCATCATAAATAAAGCGTATGATCCAGAATTTATAATAAAAGGTTTCAATTCACAAAAGTTTGCACAAATTATTCGAGTATCAATACTAACATAAATAAAATAATCATTCATCTTCAATTTTTGCCACAAACAAACAAATTTCAAGTATAGTATCGCGACCTATGGATCACTCAGAGTTGGAACAACCTGGAACAGGAAACACTACAGTCACGAATGATCAATACATTGAATATATGACAAGTAGGGATAAGGAACAAATATAAAGGTCCTAGCAATAGTATGCTTATTTGGCTAGGTGTAGATTGTAGGATTTGTAGAAAAAGCAAGTACCTTTTATCATACTTTTATCAAATAAATTTTATTCACTCAACCCAATTAAGTTCACCCATCAATTTTAGTAATTAATAAGTTGGAATGAGCGAGAAATATAGCATAACTTCACAATCAAGTGGTTGAAATTATCCATAACCAGGGACAAGGCTAAGCACTTAGTTTTAACACTCTCAGAGAGGTTTGTACACTTTATCCATGTGACTTTGACAACCCCTTCTACCATTACACTCATTTTATGCCATGGTTCGAAGAAGTCCTAGATAAAACCATTTCAAAGAGTAGATCCCCAAACCCAACACGTACCGTTTCAACCTATCCATTCATTACATCTCTGGCTACGTGGGTTCAGGTCATCACAACCTACTAAGCCTAACCAACCACCATAACTCATTGGATCATGGTTGTACATGTAAGCTACTACAATAATGAAACCAATCCTTTCTCAATTACCTAGGTCTAAGTCAACCGGAAATGCCCAACACAAGATACGTACATAAAAAGGCTTATGGTGGATATGTCAGGAAAGTGGAGAAGCAAATCAAACCAACCAAATGAAAAAAAAAGTGGGTAAAATTGAAAAGATCAAAATGCAAAAAGGCAAAAATCAAAAGGGGTACCGAAAACCTAACTATACTCACACGGTGGGATAAGTGGGGTTAACACGACTATAGGTGTATGAACTATATACAAGATGGCCTAACAAAGAATAGGGCTCGTGTCATACCAACTCAAAGAAAGACGCTAACTATGATTGCGATTTGATATAGATCTATTGATTTGCACTTGGCCAACCTTCACTCTCTTACTCTCTTTGATCCCATGCTTGGCGAAAAACCTACAAGATAGTACTTGTCACTACTTTCTTTTTGTTTGTATTTTCTTTCTTATTTTTTCTTTCATTCTTGTTTTGCTAGTGCCAAGACACAAAAGGAGCTAGCGTACTCACAGTAATAAGGTCTTCACTCGGTATGATACAAGTACAAATCTCTCGCAATACTTGGCAAGTTAGTCTTATAGGACAAGGTACACACAAAGAAAGAATGGGTTAGAAAATTTAAGGTTTGCAAGTTATACTTTCAGAGTTGATGATGATTCTCATGAAAGGGCAACCATTGCTGGTTTGCTTGTTCTTGAGCATCGCGGTGATGGCATTTTGGGAAGTGTCGAAGTTGTTATAGAAGCTCTGTTGATGACGTGAAATAGCCAGACAAAACATCAAACAAACACGAGGAGGTGGTGCTAAAATTGCCGAACGAAAAATATGAGAAAACCTGAAAAAATGGGCTCGATGCTAGTACCGCTCGATTGTTGGTAGTACGAATCAACACTATAACCAGAATCATAGGTGTGGCTCTGCCAGAAGTTATATTACGGGTCAACACGCAGATCTGCTTCAAATCTGGCCCAAAATTCCTCGGGTTCCCAAGAATTTGGCAAAACTGAGGCTAGGGATTTCAAGAGGAAGTAGATCTAAGCCCTATGCAACATATCTATGGACTAAAACCACTACAATCTTGTCATAACAAGAGATAATTTCGAAAGAAAATTTGGTGATATATTTTGTGTAAATTTTCAAATTTATGGTGTAAATCAATGGACATAGTCAAATCCGTGTAAACCAAAGGCCGCTGATACCATCATGCTGCCTCGAGGGTGGCTTGATATTCATATAATTGAGGTGGAAAACAAGAGGGAGGGTGATGAATGTGATGAACACGGATAACGAAAAAGTAATATACAAACTCACGCACACACGAATACGCCCAGTTTCCCAAGCTGGCCAGAATCACTAAATCAATAGAATTCTTTTTTTTGCGAAATAAGTCGATAGAATTCATGTGTAAAAGACCGCTAGGTAGAGATCCACAGTGGAAAGATCGCTAAGAAAATGGATAGAATCCTATTGTGAAGATATTACAACTGATAGATACGCTAATCGTAGACATCAAAGGCAATAGAGTGAAAGCAAATATGAAATTCACAAGGTGGGACCTTGTATAACTCCAAGATGCAATATATGGAGAGGTTCCCCCTAGGGAAAGTGGAGGCTAATACATTACAATTCAATTCCTAGACCTGGGCCAACTAAGATCTATATATAGTGATAGGGCGAAGGGGTAAGTTATGGATAAGGTTACATGACTAAGGGCCAACTTTGGGCTCACAGTTCCGCACATGGGCGGTAGTACCAACTGGGATTTATTCCGAGCTATTCATGGCTTGGGCGGTAGTACCGTACAGGTCTTCTTCTGAGTGTTCTAGCGTCCAAGCGGTAGTATCGGTCTTGTCCCGACCAAGTTTCAGTAAATAAGTGAAGGGGCACTAAAACTTGCCAGCATTTTCCTGGAAGCATACCGATACTGGGCTGGAGGTACCGACGAAGCAGATTTGGGATTTATGTCGGGTAGGTAGTACCGGTGGAGCCAATTCCTTTGCGTTCCTTCGTTTCAATGCCTTGTTCCAAATGGTGCAACTCTTGGGTATCATACCTAAGGACACATAGAATGTTGGCATGAGGCATGATATGTCGGAAACGTATATATAATTTTAGATGTTCCATGCTTGTTTAGTATCTAATTTGCTTTGCTTTGTCTACACTTTGAGGTATTTTTATATCTTTTCTAAAACTAACCTATTAACAAGTTGTCACAGTGTCAGTTGCCTATTTTCTTCTGTTTTTGGTTCCAGAAAGGCAGAAAATCAATATTCTCGGAATTGGACGGGACAAAAGCCAAAGTCAATATTTTACCGTGGGTGGCACGAATTCCAGAGGAGAGACGGAGGAGCGCCACGGGATGGTCACACCCCCCAAGCTTGGGAAAGACGGAGAAGTGAAATAATGAAATTGAAACAACTTGATAATGAACATGTTTCTCAAGCTTGGGAAAGAATGAAATCTTTGGTTAAGAATTGTCCCACTCATGGACTCACTGCTTGGATGATTATCCGGACTTTTTTATGTAGGTTTGAACTTCTATTCAAGAAACATGTTGAATTCAGCTGCTGGAGGTACCTTTATGGGCATCACTTTGGGTGCTGCGACAAGACTCCTTGATAATATGATGGTTAACTACTCTGAATGGCATACTGAAAGAGCTCCACATGCTGTTGAAGAAACCTCCTCTTTGAGTGATAAGATTGATGTTATTATGGATATATGCTTGTTAATGGGAAAGCTCCTTTAGATCCTAATCATGTTCCCTTAGCCTCTTTGGTTGCTCAAGAAGAGCAAGTTGATGTGAACTTCATTAGAAACAACAATTTCAACAACAATGCCTATAGGAATAATTTTGGTGGTAACAACTATAGGCCTTATCCTCCTAATAATGGCAATACCTATGGAAACTCCTACAACAATGGTAGAAGTTCCCCCTCTAAACTTGAAGTCATGCTCAAAGACTTTATTAGTAAACAAACCACTTTCAACAAGGGTATAGAGGAAAAGCTTTTGAATTTTGAGAAAAATATATCCTCTTTATCTGAAGCACAATCCTCCTTGATTAATAAAATGGCTGCTAAACCTAAAACCATGGAAAGTACCTTTGCTGCTACTCATGCCATACAAGTTACTATTGATGAAAATGTTAGACTGTTAGCTCAACTTCATGTTAAGTGGGAAAGTGAAGCTGAAATTGATGGAAACAATAGTGTGTGCACCATCACCACTAAACCACAAGTAGTCCCTATTCCTCCTCCTACAATGCCTAAGCCTATTGAGTCTACTACTAGTGATGCTAAGTTTGATTTTGATATAGATGGTTGCAATATTTCTGAAGTGATTATGTTCCTACAAAAGCTTGCTAGAAGTCCTGATGCTAGTGATATGCATGTTGCTTTCACAAGACACATTACAGATGCTCTTGTTAAGATTAAGGAAGAGAAGTTAAAACACAAAGCTTCCATTCCTAGGAAAGTAGAAGATAGTTGGGAACCCATTATTAATATGCAAGTGAATGAATTTGATCTCAAAGCTTCATGTGATCTTGGTTCTAGTGTCTCTATTATGCCTAGGAAGATTTATGAAATGCTTGATTTGCCACCTTTGGAAGATTGTTATTTGGATGTCCCACTTAATGATAATGCTAAGAATAAACTCATGGGAAGTATTAATGATGTTCTCATTATGGTTAACAATGCTTATGTCCCTGTGGATTTCTATGTTTTGGATGTTGAATACAATGCTTATTGTCCTATTACTTTGGGAAGACCTTTTCTTAGAACTGTTGGTGCCATCATTGATATGAAAGAAGGCACCAATAAATATCATTTTCCATTCAAGAAAGGTATTGAACACTTCCCTATGAGGAGTGAGAAGTTGCTTTTTGCTCCTCCTTTGAAAGAAAGGTTTGATGTTAATGCTTCTTCATTTGAAAACACTTGATTTTTCTTGCTTCTTGTGCCTAACTTAAAGGCGTTAAAGTAAAGTACTCGTTGGGAGATAACCCAAGAGTTTCCTTGAGTCTTGGAAGTTATTAATCCAGTAATAACCTCTACTTATCCTTTTTGTTTGCTTTGTGCCAAGAATGACCTCTAATGAGAGGGAAGTGGGATTTGGGGAGTTGCTGTCCCGAAACAAATTTCTATCCTCCGCCATAAAAATTCGTGAGGAGTCTCTGTAACTCGGATTGAGCTGATATTTTGCAAAAAAAATCCCCCAGTATGTTAGCTAACTTTAGTTAGTTCAACACTTTTTGATTTGAGCAACAGAAGATTTTTTAAAAAATAGGTTTCTACCTGCTGGTCTATTTTGACAGATTTCTACCATTATTTGCATTTGCTTCTTATCGATTTCTTTTTGAGTTCTCTTTTGGGTAATTGAGCTTTTTAAAAGAAGTTGTTTCAGTAGTGTCACATCCCAAGATTTTCAAATCTTGTAATGTGAAAATAAATGAATAAAATAAAACTTTGTTTGATTTTCAAGGCTAGGAGAATTTTTTTAAATAGAACTTCAAATCTATTTGGATTAAATAAGTCCTAAAGGGATTTATAAAGATAAACATTTATTAAAGGAAATTAAAAATGTTTTAAAATTACTATTTTGAATCTTAAAATAAAAAGATTTAGTTTTCAAAAGAAAAGGTGGATTCATAAATAAAGATTATTTTATAAAGCCAAATTAAACCTTGACCAAACTTTGGAATTAAAACATTTTAATTTTAAATAAAAATTAGCAAAGGTTTATTTAAATAAATTAATAAGGATTTAATACCCAACTTTATTTAAATAAAAAGGTTTTACCAATTTAATTGAAACATCAAAACTTATTAAATTATTTAAAATAAGTTTTCTAAATATTTGATGTCACAAATAAAACCTACTAAAGTGTTTTGGCTTTATTTTAGGTTTTAAAATAAATCTCTTAATAAAACAAAATTCTATTTGATTTATTAACTAAAGTCCATTTTATTTAATTAATAAATGGAACCTAAAAAAAAATTTAAAATATTATTTTATTTTGGAAGTTGGTTTATGCTACTAAACAGAACCAAAAACTCATTACAAGTTTGAATTGTTTGAATGGTTTGCATTGTTGATTGAATCATTTGTTTGAATATCAAATCAGAAAATAGAAATAGAAAAGAATAAAACAAACAGGCTGAAAAAAAATATGGAAAAGGACAGACCCAACTGAGCCAGCCCACTTAGCCCAGTCCTCTCCTCCCCGCAGAAAACGATTCGAACCAACTATCTGACCCACGCAGACGATGACATGTGGACCCCTCTCCTTCTCCCTTTCTCACTGACCAGAGGACCCCACCACCACGTCTCTTCTTCCCCACCCCATGACCTGTTCCTCCTCTCTCATCGCCGTTGCAGACTTGATTTCGCGGCTTGATTACGCCTTAACGCGACCAGCTTTACTCGCAGTGATCATGCACCTTTAAACGCCAGTCACTCCTCTCCGTTTCCCCTCTGTTTTCTCCCCCAAGCACGCCTCCAGGAAGCCACAATTTCTCCTCGACTGCCCCTGTCTCCGACGATGCTCCGACGCCGATTCCGGCAGCCTCTCGCCACCCCTTGCCTCCCCGACCATGCTCCTGTGATCCCCACCTCCTGGCGATCATCACCGTAGCGCCAGCTCGCCCCCGAGCGCTCCAGAACGTCAGCAACATCTCCACCTGTACGCCACCGACGACCCCGCAACTCCGGTGAGCTCCAAGACTTTCGACTCCGGCGCCTTGATCAGTGAGTCATGCCATTTGATTAGTATTTGTCCTCTGTATCTCCAGGTGCTCGCCAAACACTCGCGCGTGGCCTGCAACCTCGTCCCCGTCGGCGAGCAGAAGCTCCTGGCGCCAGTAGAAACTCCGGCGAGGAATTCCCGTAGCTCCAGCGCGCCCCTCGGCAAACGGGAAGCACCTCGAGCACCCCCACGCCTTGGCGAATTCAGTGAGCCCCCTCTCCTCCTTCCTCGCTTCCTATAGCGTCGACTCCGCCACCGTCTGGCCGCTCCGCCACCAGACGCCGCCGCCAGCGCCGCCCATCCCTGGCAAGCGAGCTGAGCACCGTCCGATCTAGATCGCAGCGTCACGATAGATCCACTTAACTGAAAGGGTACGCTAGCTCTGAGCCGTATGATCACATTTAATCCAACGCTCCACAGCGACTGATCCGTGCGAACCGGTACCAGCGAATAAGAGAGTGCCGCGTGTCACCAGAAATTTGAAAAACAGAATTTGAACCTGATTAGAATGCAAACTTGTAATTGCTATAACTTTCAAACCACACGTCCAAATTTTGCAAACTTTATATCATTGAAATCAGGAGAACAAGCCCTAGCCAACCATGGCCTTTGTTTAGCAAAAAGCTTCTGGAAAAATGGTTGTTTTTGCAGAAACATTTGTATGCTTGTTAAGCTTATAAAAATTGTTTAAAAATGAATATGGGGATAAAATCTTGGGCAAATGGTGTGATTTGAACCTACTAACATTGTGAAACACTTTGTGGTCTCAAAAATGTTTTTGGTGAAACAAAAGAATGATTCTTTGATTTAAAATCATTTCTAGTCAAATAGAAATGTGGTTTATTTATTAAAAATGGTTTTGGAGGAAAACCTTTGGAAAATGTTTTGTTTTAAACTCATTAACCCCAAACCCCAAGTTTTGTGATTTGAAAACATATTGGGTGAACCCTATAGGTTAATGCCTTATTAAAAATATTTCTACACCACATAAAATGATACTTCATTTTGAAAATGGTTTTGAGGTGAAACCTCTTTGCAAATGACTTGGCCACTTTACAAAATGATCAAATAGGTGCTTGCAAATGTTTATGACCCATTAGGAACCACTCCTTCAAACAAAACAAAGCTTGTCATGCTTGCATGCATTACTTTGACTTTGTCATTTTATGTGTTGTTTTGCTTGTTTGGTAGATTGAGTTGTGCCTTGCTTGATTGATTTGTAGTGACTTGAAGAGTGTGATTGTTTCAAGGACAAGGAGTGAACTTACACCCTCTACCAAAAAGGCAAGTGATGCTTCATACTTTCTATTCCTATTACTTTCACTATGCATTAGTGATTTTGCTAAGTAAACTTGCATGGATTTTGCTAAGTATAAACCTTGCTATAGGAAAACTAGTAGATGAAACCTTAGTGGAAATCGTCCTAAGTTAAGATTCCTACTACTACCAAGCTTAGCCTAGCTAATAGAAAACATGGGTGGAATATATATTCACACTATGGAAAAATCTCTAAGTCTGAGGACTTATGTTTTGTTTAATAAAACAACTAAGTTAATGAATCACCTGGGTGGAATGGAAGGATTGGGTTATGTTGAGTGGTTCACAAGGCCCATGTTTATGGTTGACCTTGTGTATCTCACTTGTGGATGGCCACCCAGGAAACAAAGGGATTTGAGATGTCAAATGTTGAGAAGCTTCAAGTGCAACCACTTGGCAATATGGGCTCTGCCATGATCATATAGGTTGCAAGAACTTAGCCATATGGACAGTGGGTGGTAGTGTTTGATAGGTTGGAGCGCGTCCATTTTGGTCTAAGGGAAGGCTTCTGAAAGATCTTGTCTTGGGAAACCAAGTCTTGTGGGGAAAGTGCACCACCTCTGCAGAGTGTAAAATCTAAGTACTTAGCCATGTCCCTGGTAAAGGACAATTTGAGCATCAAGACATGGAAGCAATCAAGAATCTCATCATTCAAATTTCTAAGTTAAAACTTGTGGATTGAACAAGGGTTGTTTGAGATCTTAAATCTTTGATTGGTAGATGCCTTGGAAAGGATCTTCAGTCTTTGATTGAGAAAAATGATTTTGACAAGCAAAAACTTAGTATTTTCAAAATGTTAAGGAAAATATATTTTGAGCAATGCAAGACTCAACCCCACTTAGCCAAATGCATATAGATGATAGACTCCACTATACTAATATAGTATCACTTGCCAATACAATTCAAATGTATTGACCCTTGTGGCTGTAACTTGTAATGTTGCAGGTTTTTGATTGTTTTAAGTGAAGAATGATTGATTAGGATTACAAAGTCTACAACCAACATCTGCCTGTGGCACTTTGAAGATTAAGGACCCCATGATTTTACTTACTCCGCTGCAATGTAATGTAATAGCCAAAGGAGCTATGTAATGATGTAATAAAATTATGTTATTCCTGGTTATAAAGTTATATTATGACCTTTGTTTCTTGATATTACATCTTAACTGTGGATGCTAGCTATTGATCCAGGGACTAGCATTGTAAAACACAGGAGGCTCTATCTTATCTAAGATTGGGACCTCTACAAGTAGCTTGTGTTTTTAGTGAATTTTTTGATGTTCCAAAGCTTTGCCCAAAGGTATATTATCTTTTGAATACACTAATGTTGCTAATGAAGATTGTGTGAAATTTTGTATGAAGGAAAAATTTCAGGTGTAGAGAGAGAGTGATGTAATAAAATAAAGAATGGACAAAAGCTCAAGCTTGGGTATGCCACCATGGTGTCACCCCAAGAAATATCAAAGAGGTACAAGAGTCAAAGCTTGGGGATGCCCAAGGCATCCCCTTCTTCATCAATAAAAAGCTTAGGTCTGTCTAGACACTTTGTTTTCATTATTTCATGCACAGTTGTGTTGTTCTTGGAGCGTCCTAGTTTTCGTTTACTTTCCTTATCTTGTTTAGTTTGATTGAATAAAGTAGTTTGGACCCCGTTCTCACTGTGTTGTTTCAAATAAGTCGATTAGTGTTGGAAAAGAGTAGAAAGTTCTTGCTTGGAAGTGCAAGAGGAGCTTGCATTGACTGTGACTTAGACTTTAGCATGCCATGCTAGGTGTTGTTTTGACCTTATACTTAGTGATTATTGCTGTAGCATGTCTTGTTCGAAACAATTGGGATTGCTTAGTGTGCCTTGAAGAAATTATGCGTTGTTTTGGCATACAAAAGCATAGTATTATGGTATTCTCCTTTGATGCTTTGTTTGGGTTGACTTGGCACATGCTCACACCATGTTATGACTATGAACAAGTCACCATAGCCTCTAAGATCATTTAGTCCTTGACTTGTAGTACCACTCTATGCTTTGATTAGTAATGTTTTGTCGCTCTACATGATTATGGACACCTTTGAAGAAATGTTTATGAAAACTTGCATTGCCTACGACCTACGGTCTGTGGCTATAGATATAGTGCATCAAACACTCCTTTTCTAGTGAACTTGCTGAGTACGCTCGTACTCAACGTATCTTCTTAACCCTTGCTAGATTCTGAAGACAGTACAGACTACGTCTACATCACGATATGCTCCAGGAATCATCATCAAAAGCTAAAGCTCTTCAATGAAGTCAAGAAAGTCAACATATACACCAACTCAAGTGAAGACGAAGTTTCTGATTAGATAGGAATATAATCTCTAGCCATAGAACCTATTTTTGTAGTGTATTGCAATAGCGGCAATGCCAAACCAATATTTCAGACACTAGTCTTATTAGTATGATAGTTTTTGAGTTGTTTATTTCTGATTCTTCTTTGTAAGAAGTTTATTTCTCTCTCTTTAACCTAGAGTGTTCTCTGGATCTTGTGTAAAGAGTTGAGTTGTAACCTATAGTCATGTCTTGGACCTGCTGTGTTTCTGGTGTACCACTCTGAGGGATGTAATACTAGTGAACGGTGTTTTATTGGTGTTATGTCAACGACTATAGTGTACTACATCATGCTGTGGTATGCCGGGTCACCACAGTTGGTATTAGAGCATATGCTTTGACCTTAGGATTAAAACCCTTTTAGGAAGATCTGTAGGTTGGATAGTGACTATAGGAGCCATCTTATCTAAACCAAATGATCTTATGACTGGTGATGAGTATACACTTGAGGATAACTTTGTCACTAGATACTTAAGTCATTCTTTCTTAGGAGTAATTATTTTATCTTTTCTCAAGTATAGTGCTCTTTAGTGTCTTCCGAGGGAGACATAAACCACCAAGATACTGTAGGAAAGTGTAAGACATCATATGGAAGTAGTCTTAATGGTGTAGCCTAACCCTAGAATTTAAGTAAAAGTAGTAAAATCTTAGTGTTAGTTGGTAACTAAAGTCAACCTGATGAATATCATTAGGATCAATGTTGATGTAATGAGTAGTAATCATGTGGGATTCACTTGAGAATTCTACATGATGAAGTGAAATTATGTTAAGATTTAATAAGAGTGTAGTGTGGAACAAAGTTATCATGGTTAGATTAGCTCTTAAATCATGATAAAGAGGCAAAACATAATAAGATCATGGTGATATTAGCTCCGAAACCATGATGTAAGTGTAAATATGACAAAAATTTAGTAAATTATTTTGGAGTAGAGTAAAGTAATAACAAAGTAGAACTATGATAGAAGTTATAGGTGCTAGAAATATCCAAAAATCTCTGCTTTAAGAATCTGGTTAGTCTTTTGGAGAGATTTTGTAAGGTTAGATTACTAAATAATGACAGGTTGGTTATACTAGCCATTCCAAAAGTGAGACTAAAGGTTAGTCAAAACCAAATTGAGACCACTTTGTTTGAAATTACCCTATTGCAATTGAGCAATGTCGGTAAATGTCGAGGCAAAGAATAGTTAAACCATTTAAGTGTTAAGTATCACGATGTAAACCTATATGAGGAGGTGTCATATACTACACAACTAAGTCTGAATTTTAGAGATATTATACTCAACTACTATATTCTGGGCTTAGAATATTGTGTGTTATATGTACCACATTTGGATTTATTTGTTTTTCTTGGATCTTATTGATTGACTAGATCTGTACATGAAGTTTGACTTGATGTGCAAATGCATGTTGCAACATCTAGTTACTAATTGATGTTATAGACCTAGATAGGAATGGGAATTCGTGTAAGGGAGTGACGAGTTCCAAAGATCAAGATAAGACTTACATGAAGAATGAAGCCAAGTAGGAGTATCAACGTAATTTGAAGGATGGATCAAGTTCAGATCATTACTAAACAGTAATAAGAAGGAAGATTCGTGTAGAAGATATATGGAGCAACAAGAAGTAATGAACTTAAAGTTTAATCAAAGTAAGTGATGTTGCTAAGAATTTAATGGAGTAATTGTACTAGTTCATGGTAGTATCATGAATAAGTACAAAGAAGAAGCATTGGAACCAAAATGGTATTCAAGCTCTGACAATTCAGAGAGAATGCCATAAGGATGTTGGAAACCGTGGGGTAATACCTACAACCTAGGATGATCCGCAGCCAGTATTTGATCCATAGTCGGTATTCTGATCCACAGTTGGTATCTTGTCCGCAACCGGTGATGGTTAACATAGTTAACCAGATCATCTTAATGGTTGCGTAAAGAGCATAAAACTTGGCCTAAGTTAAGAAAGACATGAAGACGTATAATAATTAAGCGATGGTCTTTCGAGACGCTTCGCGAAGTCAGACCTATCAAAGCGAAAATGTCCAAATAGTAAGTAAGAGAGATAGTCCTGAAAGATTCACTTCGGAGATCCACAATTGTGTGGATACACCGTAAATCTTTCATAAGACCCTAATTAGGTAAAGTATAAGCTGAACAAAGACCAACATTCTAGTTATAAAGCCAATGGTTAGCAAATTTGTAGTTTAGAGACCATTAGTAAACCCTAAGGGGAGAGTAAACAATAAACGGAAGTACTATTATCTGAATTCTAAAGTAAAGGTTGGAAAAGAAGTACTAACCTACAACAACCTTAAGCCTTATTTCATAAGGTCAAAAGAAGTCATCATTATAGAAGTATTATCGGAAGTATGTTTGGATGAAAGATCGAAGTTTATTTCAAGGTAGTAGTACTCAAACCTTGAGGTAACTAATAAGTGGAAGTAGAAAAAGTACTTAAGGGAATAATAAAAGATTGTCTAAAGCTTGATAAGGTAAAAGCTTGAAGTAATAAAATAGAATAGTTATAACAAACTAATTCTAGAAGAAGTAAATCCTAAGTGATCCTTAAGAAGTACTAAAGCATATCCAATTGGACATGTATAGTGAAACAAGAAATTCCGATGGGTATGGACTAAATGAGTTCAATGCCAATTTTTGGAAGGACTTATAGTATAAACCATACTATAACATATTAAAAATTTAGTCTTTTGACCACAACTATTGGTTACTAAGAATTTTAAAACCTGTGTTAGTGAGACTTCCTAGACCTTATACAATATAATAAGGAAGTTTGATGATCAAATGAAGGAGTTGGAATAGAATACCTAATCAGGAAAATGAACTAAAGAAGAAACTCCAATTTAAGGATTCCATAATGAGAACATATCCCTAAGGGATGATAGTAAAAGGAACTTTGGAGTATTGAAGACAACAAGTTGAAAATTGCCAAGAATTATGAGAATTCAAGGAAAGATTCGGATATGGAATAATACAATTATTTCCATTAAGGTTATCATGGATTACATGACAATTCTTCATTCCAAAACGTGAGAGTATACGAACTTCGAGGATGAAGTTTATTTTAAGGGGGAGAGTCTGTAACATCCGAGCATTAGAGCTTAGAAATAAGCTGAACACAGATGTGTGCATTGCATTCATGCATAGAAAATCCGAATGATTTTCGCGCTTTCGAACAAAACTTGTCAATGTGATTGAAGCTTCTCTCAGCTTGATGGAATTGAAGTAGATCATCAAGTTGACTGCGATAAGTTTCAAATGACCTTTGTTAAAACCTTATTTTGGGTAAGGGAGATTTGATCTAAGGGTAGATCAAATGTAATAAATGTTAAACCCTAATACATTACTTAATGATTTATATTTGATCCTTAAGTAATCATAACCTAGTATTCATTACAATAACTCATGAATATCAAGTTTAGGATAAAATTCAAGTAACTAGAATTTAATAATTAAATCTTGACCTATCTTAATATTATATATCTCTACCATGAGTATCAGGGTAATACTTAACCTTAAATCTTTAGTGAGTTTGAGTAGGAAAGAAATCAGGTCAAGATCATTCACCATATATCTTTCTTTCCATATCAATCTTTATCATCTCTAATGAACCCTATCTTAATATCTGTTGTTCATCAATGTTGAGTAATCAACTATTGATTCACAAATTCTTAAACTATCAATTCTTGATCTATCAACTCTTGTCCTTATCATAGCATCGACTCTAAAACCTTTAGAGAAATAAGTAAGAAGAGATAGGTGGTAATGCTAGATTTAAATATCATCTATATGATGAAAATGTTGGAAGAGAATTAAATCAATAGGATTATTGATGGAGTTAACTCACTCCTGAATGGATAGAAGAGTTATTTGAAATAAAGATATATGTGGTAACAAAGAAGATTATAAGGATGAATCCTGAAGATAGATATCAAGGAGCAATCCTATTGGATTAAGTAAGCATAGTCCATGAGTGGCATCCCTTAATCCAATACAACTGTAATGTTGTATTGATGAAGCCTTGATTAGCCAAGTGGAAACCTAAACCATAAAGGATCAAAGGCTTATAATGATCATGCTTTACTCACCAAGATTGAATGCTTATATCCTGAATGCTAAAAAAATGCTTATATCCTGTATAAGTGACATTGGTGGGTAGAACATGCTTATATCATGTATAAGTGACATTGGTGGGTAGAACATGCTTATATCCTGTATAAGTGACATTGGTGGGTAGAACATGATTAAACCCTAGTCTAGATATATTATCCTCGATTAGTCATTACAAGTCACATTAATACAATGTGAGGTTGGAATGTTAGATACTGAAGTTAAGTAGAGACATGATAGTATGATTAAAATGATGCTAGAGCAACTTTGGATTGTAGAAGTAGTAGTTTCCTTTTGGAAAATACTAACACTTGAGGTGAAGTAGTTTGATATAGACATCTACTGGAGAAATATTAGTGATGGATGATTAAAGAAGAGTATGAATGGAGTTAGAAGTAACTACTTGTTGTATGGGACATTATCAGAAATATAGTAGTTGATATAACCAAGACTGGATAGGTGAAGACTATGAAAAGCTTTAATGTCAAGCTCATTGCATTTATAAATGGATTTAGTAGAGTAAAGGATGGATAAGAAATTCTTGTGAAGTAAAGCACATCATGTTAACACATGATGATGGATAGGAAGAAGTAATATATCTAGGAAGGGAATTCCTTAATCAGAAGTCCAGAATTATGAAGTATGGAAGATAGGAATCCTTGGTAAACACCAAACCCTAAATATTTAACCAAACATAAAATCCATTTCATCTGATTAATATATTATCTTATTTCCACAAAGCATTATAGGAGTATTTTCCTATAGCAAATCACTTAAGCACATCTTTGTCATTTTCATCCATCATTCTCATAGGTATTTAGGAACTATCTTTATCAATTATTTCTCATAAGTTATCCTAGAAAACAATCCCACTATTTTACTTTAAATGGTGATATCATTAAATTTCACAAACATAAAGACAATGTGTTTAGCCATTAATCTTTATTCACATCAACAAAGGAAAATAAATATATTAAGAACCCTAAACCATAGGGTAAGAATTTACAATTCACACCCTAACTCTTATGCTAGTTATAACAAAATATAAACCTTGATATTCACTACATTCATGGGAATGATATTAACCATAGTAGTTCCTTAAAACTTTATGTATCAAATAATAATGAAGGGTCACTATATCTAAAAAAATTCTTTAATAAAATAAGTTAATGAGAATCATTCCATAAGTTAAAATAGTGCATTCTTTAATAATTTTATGGATATTAGATAAAATAAAATTCACCTCTAAAGCCTTTACAAATACTAAATGAAAAAGGTATATATATAAATAAAATAAAGAAATAATCACATTATACAATAAAAGCTCACAAAATGATACTAAACATATTCCAATATTGCTACAATTACCTAGCAGATAAAATTCTATGGGAAATATTCAAAAAAATAAAAAATACAAATCTTAAAACAAAGGTGCAAATACAAAACAAGAAAATAAAACAGAAAATAATAAAAAATGGAATCGGACCAGAAACTGGCCCGAGGCCCATCTTTGCTTTCCCTTCCTTTCGCTCACGCGCGTCACAACAAAGCCCAACACCAGCCCAACTAAGCCGAATACCGTTTCGCTAAATCTTTTCCTTTCTTCTTCCTCTTGCCAGAATGCAGCGCCGACGAAGCTGCTGCCTGGCACATCGTCGGCCGTCCATCGTCGCCGCGATGACCGCTATCGCCAAGATCCGAGCCGCCGCTAATCGTTGCCTATTAAGAAGATCGCCGTTGCGCCGGAGAGCCTTATATCCTTCTCTTTCATGTTTTCCTCCTTTGTTCCGAACCCTAGCTCGCCGGTGTTAGTTGCTCCGGCCAAGTCCGACCACCCCGTGCCTCGCCAAAGCCACCATTAGAAGCTCCATCATGGACTCGTTCGATTAGGACCAAGAACGGGAGTTGGCGCGCCAGGAATCAAGCGGAATCGAGGGTTCCCTTCTGATGGCCACCGTGGCCATTGTCGTCGATTCTTTGTCTACACGCCTCCTCTCACTTCCCCAAGCACTCCATCACAAGCAGGGTGAGCTCCTCTATCTTCCAGTAGTCTTCGTTGGTTCGATTGCGTCCTGTATCGAGACCTTGCCGTGCGCCGTCGTGCACCGCCGTTAATCACCGCGTGGACAGCTCACCAGTGACCATTTAGGGGCGGCGCGACCACAACCAGACTTCCCGTGCTCCGCTCTTTCCAACGCACCTAGCCACAGCCCCGCGCACGCACCCGATTCACGGATTCAACCATGGATTCAACCATGATCTGAGGATGATCCAGGGATAATGTCAGCGTGACATCACGCTGATGTCATATTTCTATTTTCTTTTATCATTTTAGAAATTGTGATAAGTTTTCTGTAATAAATAAAAACACTAGTGATGAAATGGCAAAGGTCCCACCAGTCAGTGACTGGGGTAGGATTAGTTCTGGTGAGAAAAACCCCTCACTTCATGCTGACATCAGCATGACCTAATAAACACATTTAGTTGTTTAATTAAAAATTACCAAAATGATTAAACCTTATAAAATTAATATCCTTAGTTTTGTAATTCAGAAAAATACATGTAATATATGAATCTTTTTAGAAAAATACAATCTATAACTTAAAACCATTATCAAACATTATTAGGTTAACAATTTAAAAAATTATTATTTAATAAAGATTTTAAAAGTAATAAAACTTTGATAATTCCTATTTTAATAATGGTAAATGTTAAAAATATAAATAAAATACCAAAAATATTAGAAAAATAAGAATTATAATTTTAAACTATAATCATGTATTATTATTTCACTTAATTAAATATTTGTTATTTATTTAGTGTTTATAAAGTAATAAATCTTATAAAAATCATATCTTATTATTTATAAATCACAAAAATAAATGTAATATATCAAAATGATCACAAAAATAATGTCTACATGTTAAAAATATAATATTCCACTTTTGAGTTAAATAAAAAGTTAAACACTTTAATAACTTGAATTTAAACCTCTTTTTTTAGTTAATAATTCATATAAGTGTAAATAAAATTGCTAATATTTCTAAAATTAGCCAATTGAGTCTAATACATAGTATTAGTCTTCAATATTTATAATATGAAGTCAAAATGGTTCAACACATTTTAAAATGCAATTTTATTGAATTACCCTTTAACCATAAGTGTAGATTATTTTATAAAAGGATCATTATCCAATATAAAATCTCCAAGAATAATTTGTAGTTAAAGAAAGCCTCTTTACTTAATTCAACCATAAGTTTATAAACATACCAAAAACTATAGTGAATCCATTAGTAGTTCAAGTGATATTATTTCCTTGTTTACAAACTATAACCATTCATTCACAAGAAGATAAATGATTCTATTCCATTATAAAATCAAGAAACCACTACACCAAATAAAAATATAACCATTCTTAAGTAACTTTAAGGAAACAATATAAAGTGAATAAGATACAAATAACATTAGCAATATACCTTAATTCCATCTATGTATTTAAAGTTAACTTTAGTCTGCAATACTTTAAATATTATACTAACAACTTTATTATATAATTTATAGTTAACTTTGGTCTGTCATAATTAAGTTATAAAGCATCTTAATACCAAACTAACTGTAACATTCCAACATTAGAGCTTAGAAATAAGCTGAACCCATATGTGTGCATTGCATTAATGCATAGAAAATCCGAATAATTTTCGCGCTTTTCAACAAAACTTGTCAAAGTGATTAAAGCTTCTCTTAACTTGATGTAATTGAAGTAGATCATCAAGTTAACTGTGATAAGTTTCAATAGGACTTTGCTAAAACCTTACTTTGTATAAGGGAGATTTAACCTAATGGTAGATCAAATGAAATAAAAGATAAAACCTAATACATTATGATTTATGTTTGATATTTAGGTGATCATATTATAGTATCCATTATAATCACTCATGAGTACCAATTTAAGGATATAACACAAATAACAAGAATGTAACAACTATATCTCAATCTCATCTGCATATACCATGAGTATCATGGTAATATCTAACCCTACTTCTGAAATAAGATGGGGTAGGAGAGAAACTGAGTTTAGATCATTCACCATAAATCTTTATTTCCATCTCAATCCTTATCATCTCTGTTGAGTAATGTTTCCATGCCTGTTATTCATCAATGTTGAGGAATCAACTATTGATTCATCCATTCTCAACCTATCAAGTACTTGATCATAACACAGCTTACCAATAAGTGTCTACAAAGAAACAACTAAGAAAAGGTGAATAATGATGCTAGTTTCAGATGTCATTTCTTTGATAAGAATGATTGAAAAGAATCCAATCAATAAGATAGTTGATGGAGCTAAATCCTTCCTTGATAGAAAAGAAGATTACAAGGATGAAGTCTCGAGATAGTTACTAGGAGTAGTCCTATTGGATCAAGTAGGTATAGTTAATGAATTATATCTCTTAATCCAATAGAGCTAAACAGAAGATAATTTCAATACAACTACAAGGTTGTATTGATAATGGCCTTGATTAGCCAACTGGAAACCTAAGCCATAATGATCAAAGGATTCTAATGATCATGCTTTTGCCACCAAGGTTGAATATGCTTATATTCTGTATAAGGGACATTGGTGGGTAAAACATAATTAAACCCTAGTCTAGATAATTATCCTAGATTAGCCATGACAAGTCATACTAACATAATGTGAGGTTGGAGTATGGGGAACTAGAGTTAAGTAGAGACAAGATAGTATGATCAAGATAATGTTATTATAACATAGAGTTATAGAAGTAGTGTTATTCATCTTAAAGGATAGTCAACTTTAGAGAAAGATTAGTGATGGAATATTAAGGAAGATTGTGAGCGGATTTTGAAGGAACTACTGGTTGGATGGAAGATTATCAACAGTAGAATAGTAAATACAACCAAGCAAGGATATGAGAAAATTATGAAATACCTTTGTATCAAACTCATTGGATTCATCCATGAGTTTAGAAGAATGATATATGAATAAGAAGATTTTAATAAGTAAGTTCATCATACTAACCATGATGATGGATAGGAAGAAGTACTATATCTAGGAAAGGAATTCCTCAATCATAAGTCCATAATTATAAATTATGGAAGATAGGAATTCTTGGTAAACTCTAAACCCAAAATCTATGATCAAGCTTAATAACCATCTCATCTGTTGAATAAATCATTCTATCCTCACAATGTTGTATAAGGAATATTTTCCTATAGCAAATCACTTCAGCACATCTCTAACATTTCTAATTGTCTCAACCATATGTGTTTAGGAGATATTCTTATCAATTCTTTTCCATCTGACATTCCAGTTAATAACTTTCTATTTTAAAAGGTGATATCATTAAAGATCCCAAACAGAAAACAATATGTTTAGCTATTGAATCTTTAACCACATCCATAAAGGAGTCTAAATATATTAAAGACCCTAAACCTTAGGGTAGATATGTATAATACAAACCCTTAAAACCTCTTTGTTAATTATAATAGAATATATACATTGTTATTTTCCAAATCAATGGGAGTAGTAATAACTATATCAATGTCTTTTATATTTCATGCATCAAATAATGGTATAGGATCATTACACATATAAAAGTTTCTATTTAAACTATGAGCCAACTAAATTTAAGTTGATAAGCAAATAAGAATATATCATTCAAGAAATCCCTAACTAAAGGAGGAAAATAAAATAATAAGAAAAGCTTTTACAAAATATTAAAAAGGGGTTCATATATTGAGAAAATAAAAGCAATACAACAAGATTATATATAATAAAAATTCACAAATAATACTAACTATGTTTTAGTATTATTGAAATTGTCCAGCAAAGAAATCCTACAAAGAAAAGTTCAAAATCTAATTCAAATTCAAATCTGAAAAGGAAAACAAAAAATAGAAAAGAGTAAATCAAATAAAAATACCAAACCTGGACGCAGCCCAATCCTATCTCCTAACCTGACACCTAGGTGCAGCCCACTTCGGCCCGCGACCAGCCCACCAGCAGCCCGTACCGCTTCGGCCTTCTGTTTCTCGTCGTCTTCCTCGCCGGCGGAAGCAGCTGCGTGGCGTCGCGGCGGTCGTCGATCTCCGACGCGTTACGATGCGCGCCGCCGTCAGTGAGGAGGGGGATAAGAACGCCCGCGAGCTCCTCTATCCATTCGTACCCAAATCACTCTCTCTCGTGCTCGCTCTAAAAATTCCCCAACCATGCTGAAACCCTAACTCGCCGGAGCTCGTTGTCGTTGTTCAAGACCACCCCAAGGCCAACTAAAGGTTCCACTAGCATCGCCATGGTGGACTTCGTCTGCTAGGAGGAGGAATCGAGCCGGGAAGCCTGAAACCATGTGCATCGAGCTTGTCTGTCCGCTGTCCGCCGTCGAACATGGCGACGTCGTCTGAGCTCGCCTCCCCTTGTCGTTGCCACTACAAGCTTCCTGGTGAGCTTCTACTTCTGGTCGTTCTCTCCGATTTGATCCTAGTCATCTATAGCACCTTGTACGCATGCACCCGAGCGGGTCACCGTCGGAGCTCGTCGGAGCTAGTGCTCCGGTTAACATTCCGGGGTGGCGCAACCATAGTTCGACTCACCGTTGCACCCTCTCTCCAACGCACCAGACCACGCGTGCTAAATCCCTGTAGATCGTCGCCGGTGACCTTGATCTGGTGGTGGAGGTCGCGCCGACGTCAGCGTGATGACGTGCTGGGGTTAGCCTGGACCCAGTTACCGGTTTGACCAGTCTTTGCTCACGTGGCTCATGACATGGCCTAGGGCCCATATGTCATTGACTGGGGGTAAAGACTGGGTCAGTAACTAATGCATTTCTTTCATCTGAGAGATGAGGTGGACCATGACCCACTAGTCAGTGACTGGGCTAGCTCTAGGTGTGGTGTAAAAAGTATTTTCTGTTAAGAATTAAATAAAATGTTCTTAACTCAATTAATAATATTCAAGAAATCAAATAAATGATTAAATCTTGTTTAATTAATAAATTTTGATTTACAATTCAGAAAAATATGTATAATATATGAAAATTTATAGAAAAATAAAATCTACAACTTAAACTTATTATCAAATATTATTATGATGATTATTTAAATAAATGTTATTTAATAAAAGTTTTATAAGTAATAAAGCTTTGATAATTCATATTTTAATAATGGTAAATATTAAAAATATAAATAAAATACCAAAAATCTTGGAAAAATAATAATTATAATTTAAAACTATAATTATGTATTATTATTTCACTTAAGTAAATATTTATCATTTATTAAGTAATTGTAAAGTAATAAGAATTGTAAAAAATCATATCTTATTATTTATAAATCGCAAAAATAAATGTAATATACCAAAATGATCACAAAAATAATATTTACATATTAAAAATCTAATATTTTACTTTTGAGTTAAATAAAAATTCAAATATTTTAACAACTCAAATTTAAACTTATTTACTTCATTACTAATTCATATAAGGATAAATAAAATTTATTAATATTCCTAAAATGAGTAAATTAAGTTTAATAAATATTATTAATCTTAAATATTAATAAAATGAAGCTTTAATGGTTCAAAACATTATAAATATCTTTTTATTAAATTATCTTCAACATTAAATGAAGATTTTATTCTAAACAGATTTCCATTTATAATAAAAACCTTAAAGAACAACTTATGAATACACCAAACCTTTTCTATCTATATTAACTACCAAATTACAAAAACTACCACAACACTATAGAAGGTTCAAAAGTAGTTAAATGACAATATATCTTACTTTATAAACTATACTCATTCGTCTCTAAAACATAAATGATATTACTCCATTATAGAATCAAGAAACCATTTCCCCAAGTAAAAAGAATGACCATTCTTAAGTAACCTAAAGAAAACATTTCAGATACACAAGATGCAAATGTATAAGTACTATACTTTCAAAACTATATATATTTTAAAGTTAACTTTAGTCCCCAAGAATCTAAATATAATACAATACACATTACTATATGTTTTATAGTTAACTTTGGTCTGAAGTAGTTAAGCTATAAAGCAACTCAAGCCAAACCATTTGAGCAAACCAATAACATCAACCACCACTAACTAACCACAAAGCCTATTTAGACCTTAGAAGAGAAACCTTTTCTTCGAAGGTTATCCTTTTTGCCACTTCAAACAAGCACTCTTGTATAAGCAGTCTTGACTAGCATTTCATAGATATATATTTTATTGCGACATAAATATGTGTTGCTCACACACACTCATAAGCTCTAATAAGAAGCACAGATGTGAAACTTATTTAAAAGAACCACACATCCCAAAATAACCATTTCCGAGATCCAAACCCTAGGACAACGTTGTCCCGGAATTTGCGCTTAGAACGTGCATAACATTAATTATGCATAAAAGCATATTGCTTCTTTAAACATTAGTCCTTATCGGACCAATGATGTTGATTTCAGATTTTGGATCTTATACTGACTCGAATACCGTGAGTGCATAATCTTGCAATCACAAAAGGCAAGTTCACACTTGCTCATGTCCTTTGTTTATTTTCTGTAAAGTATTTTACAAATCCAGTGTTGTTATCACCTGCATTTGAAAAGGTCTAAAAACACTATTTTCGATAATAATGAGAACTATTGGTTACTGATCCAGGGTGATCAGCTAATCTATTAAATCTAACAGTTGGAATACCACTGTTCAGAACTATATCACCTTGGACTTAACAACCAATGTCGCCAGTGTTTCTTGCGCCATATATTATGTGTTGACCATGAGATTTGGAATGGGACGGAGAAGTCAGCTGTATCTTCTTCCTCTCGCATGAAGCCGGATGTGAAGGTAGTGGCTGTTATCCTTGTAGCGTGCATATTAATTGGTAATTCATAGAGGATATGCAGCGTATGGGTGGGAACCCTCATCGTCCCATGATAGTTCTAGCATCTAATGGTTTGTAAAAACCATTGCCGTAATTTTTTATGTGGGCATGGTGTACACCAAGGAGGCATGCGAGGTCGCGAAGGGGGCAGTGATTGGCTTGGATCATCTTCTGGGCCCCACATCATGGAATTGTGGACGGGAATAAGCCGCCCGGTTGTGCAACAAAGATTTGATCTCTCATGGGTAAAGTAACGCACCTCTACAGAGTCTAAGAACTGTAACTTGTTACTCCCTGTTCCGGGAAGGAGCTGCGAACGCGGCGGGAAAGGAACTCCCTGAAAGTTCTGGTAAACCCGTGAAGGCTGACGGACATAACTTTTCAGAATAAAAGCAACCTTTGAAGAAATGTTTACGAAAACTTGCATTGCCTATGACCTACAGTCTGTTCCTATAGTTATAGTGCATCAAACACTCCTTTCTAGTGAATTTGCTGAGTACGCTCGTACTCAAAGTATCTTCTTGACCCTTGCTAGATTCTGAAGTTGGAATGGGCAACAACCACATCAAAATATGCTACAGGACTTATCAAGACCAGCTAAAGCTCTTCAATGAAGACAAAGAACTCAACATATGCCTCAAATCAAGTGAATACGAAGTTACTAATTAGATAGGAATAGAATCTCTAGCCTAAGAACCTATATCTGTAGTGCGTTGCAATAGCAGCAATGCCAATTCCTTAGTTAAATACTAGTTTTAATAGTATAATAGTTTTGTGTTATTTATCTTTGATTCTTCTTCGTAAGAAGTTCTTTCTCTCTCTTTAACCTAGAGTGTTCTCTGGATATTATGTAAAGAGTGAGTTGTAACCATTAGCCATGTATTGGACCCGCTGTGTTTCTGTTGTGCCATTCTGAGGGATGTAATACTAGTGAACGGTGTTTCATTGGTGTTATGTCAACGACTATAGTATACTACATCATGCAGTGGTATGCTGGGTCCCCGCAGTTGGTATCAGAGCATATGCTTTGACCTTAGGTTGGAAACCTAGTAAACGGGTAGAACCTGTAGTACACGCCCTAGCAATAATAAAGAGTTCTCTAGTGATATGAGGGATATTCACTTGAGAATAATCTTGTTATGTTACTAGTGCGATAACTCTTTTATATGAATGCCATTCCAATCATTACCCAAGAGTTTTAACTCTATGTGACTAATGATAATTTCTTATCCACAGTTCCACATGGCACCTCGATATCCACCCCGAAATGTTCAAGTGATGAACATGACGTTGGATGACTACGGAGGGGATTGGACAAACAATCTACAACAACTTCTATGGAGTTTGGAATGTGAATCGAGACTTTTGGTCAAGATTTACAGTTACTATGATGGGCAGGTATTAGCTAAATACCGTGTCATGATCATGTTACCCAAGAAGGTAGGACTTAAGGGAGAAATGCCATCAGGATAAGAAAGGTGCATGGAATCTGCATATCAGATTGCCGTAGCAGCAGCCATAACCATGATCCGAGAGCATAAATCTCAAGCTCTAGAAGGTAGTACTCACACCATCATACCACATGAAACCTCAAACTCAGAGCATGAGTTAGATCACTCTACCTTAGTCCAAACTGAACCTACTCTAGCTGTAGAGTATATGGATCGTTATCGGTCTTTGCTAAACACTTATCACAACACTCACCAAGTCTTAGTCCAGGAACTGGATACGGTCATTGAGGATTTTACTGATCCTGATAAAGCAATGGCTCGTAGGAAGAAGCTAGATAAAGAAGCTAGGCATCCCAAATACATACCTTCAGGAGAAGTGTTTAAGGAAACTGAGGTTGATGACCCAAACTCGGAAAATTATGCCTATTACCAAAACGAATTCAAGCCACCTGAAGACCTATGGACCAAATATAACTCCGAACAACAGGAATGGAATAAAGTTATTCCAAATAATCTTGAGACTAACAAATATGGATGGGAAATAGAATCTCAAGGTAGAACCATAGAAAATCGTATACCTTGTGATACAGGTATTGAAGAAGAGACCAATTATAACCATAGAGAGCCTTATGGACCATATGGGGTAATACTAATCCCATCAACTTAGAAGAGTATTCCGATAGCTACTATACCAATATATATGACTGGATCCAAGAAAAAGCTAAGGAACCAACTTACTATGAGGAAGCGTTGCCAGAAAACCCGGACTATTCGGTGGAAGATTACGCCAACTCTAGTCATTTTTAATGACTAATCTTAGTCTCGGTACTTCTAATCAAGAATACGCACCTCCTGGATGCTCTTATGCTCCAGAAGGCAGTCATAGGACTTCACGTCATCATGGAAGGAACTCCAGGAAGCACTAGAGGAAGATGAAAGTAAGAAAGGAACGACATCCCAAGGGATGAGGGCTTGAATAATGTATATAGTGGGTAATGCGTAATGTAGTTTTAAAAGTTTGCCGAAATAAGTGAGGGTATATCCACAAGAGAAAAAAGTTCTTGTAATATAGTGGTGTAAATGGTGAAAGGACTATATCTTCCCATGATGTTTTTGGTGTTAATGATAATCCCAACTGTGTTTTTAACTGTGCGCTTGAGTTTCAGGGGAAACGTTGTTGATGTCTCCTTCTATAGTGGTGGATGCTCTCTTGGGATCTCATGAAGACGGTGGACTTTTAGTCTTCTCCTAGTTTCTCTCTGGTTGTTTTTAGGTCACCGTACTATTAAGAGGGGGTCCATTTTGGAAGGCTGTGGGAAATCACTTGTTCTTGCACAAACCTATATGCACCGCCATAGCCATCCATTATCCCGTGAGAGAGCGTTTTCCTGTTCTGTTGGAGCCTTTTTGTGTCTCACCGGAACTTCTGGCCTAGGCCAGAAGTTCCGCTCAGATTCTTTTCTGCGGGCTGTTCTACACTTTGTTCCGACGCTAGTTCCGCCCCAAGTTCCGATGGTGAATCAGTAACCTTTTGTATGAAGTGTTCTATTTGCCGGAACTTGGGATGAACTTCATCGTAATCTTGTAAAAGATCTGAGTGGAACTTCCGCCCGGAACTTGAACTTCCGGTTGATTCGTGAACGAAGTTCCGCCTTGTTCGCTCCAAGTTCGTGGTGGCTCAGTAACCTTCTGTTTTGAAGCGTTCTATTTGTCAGAACTTGGTCGGAACTAGCATCGGAAGTTCACCGGAACTTCCGGTCTGTTTTGACCGGAACTTCCGGTTGCGCTTCTGGAGTGGGCGTCAACGGTCTGATGACTGTTGGAGCCAGGCTGGGCGGAACTTTCGGCCTCTCACCGGAACTTCCGGTGAGGTTATGGGGTAGCAGTTCAGCGAGGGCCTATTTAAGGCACCCCTCTTCTTCCTCCCACTCTCTCTCGAATTTTTCTCTCTCCTCCATTAATGCTTGAGCTTCACCTCACTAGATCTCTCTCTCTAGCCACTCAAATGACTTGATCTTTTGAGAGGTGAGGGAGGTGACCTAGATCTACATTTCCACTAAAGAAGATTTGATTTCCCCCACCCATCCTTTGTGGATCTTATTGCTCTTGGGTTTCTTGGAACCCTAGACGGTGTAGGGCATCCTCGGATCTAAGGCTTGCGTTGTAAAGCTTCGAGGTGTCGTTGAGGGCCTCCAATTGAGTTGTGGAGCCTCCCCCTCAACCTTGGTGTAAAGGTTTCGGTTGGCGCCTTCAAGGTCACTGGTTAGTGGATTGTGAGGCCTCCTTTGTGGGGGAGCTCACAGGAGAAGAAGGTGAGGCCTTTGTGGCGCTCGGGTGACCTTGTGTGGCCCCGACACCTCTCCAACATAGACGTAGCTCCTTGGGAGTGAACTACGGGAATTACATCTCCGTGTCCCCTCTCCGGTTACTTCGTTCCCCTCCTTTACTCCTTGCTATTTACTGTTTTTGTTGTTGGTGTTTGTTTCCTTGCATTTAGGTTGTTCACTTAGTTGCATCTCTAAATAACTTCCTTTCTCGTTGAGCCTAAAAGTGAGAAACAAATGGAAATTGGGTAGACGCCTATTCACCCCCCTCTAGTCGTATAAAGTCGGTACTTTCAATTGGTATCAGAGCCAAGGCTCTTATTTCGGGCTTTACCACCTAAGAGACTATGGCCGATGAAGGGGGTAGTGAAACCAAAAAATCCAAGAACTTGGACACTATGGATGACCTCAAGCAGTTGGAGTCATCCATGATGTCCAAGTTCGAGGAAATGATGACTCTCTTGCAGTCTCTCAAGCCAAACCCCATGGTTGCTATTGACACACCCCAACCCAACAAGGTTCCTCCCACCGTTACGGTGTCCGCCCCTAGGGTAACTCCCGCGGCTGCCACCACTCACTTGGGACTTGGTTTTGTTGCTCAAACCTCTACCAAGGTTCCAAGTGAGAACATCGAGGAGCCCGAGAACCCAACTTCCAAAGAGGAAAATGGAGGAAAGGACTACTCGGCGGTACCCCCACCGCCGAAGTACACTCCGGATCCACCCATCCCCATGCCACACATTATACCTCAAGGAGCACCACCCATGCTAGATACTTCTAATTTCGCCAATTGGCAATATCTAATGCGCTCACATATTTCCAGCTCGTCTATTGAGTTAATGAGGATTGTGGAGGATGGATTCTCTCCATATGACCCAAAGAAGTTGACACAAGGTGAAGTGGTGGACAAGAAACTCAATGCCATAGCTTTGGGAATGATTCAAAAGGCCTTGACTCCAAAGGATTTTGCTCACATTCGCCAATTTGACACCGCCAAGGAAGCTTGGGATCAACTCACCGAGCTCTTTGTTGGGAATGCAAGCATCCAAAGCTCCAAGTTTGATGAGATCAACAACGAGTGCTATGGTTTCGCAATGCAATATGATGAGACCCCCGAAGACATGTATAGGCGCCTTAAGGTCCTTTGTTCCACTATGAGGGACCTTGGGGCTCACTATGTTGATGACAAGTTTATGAAGAGGAAGTTCATTCAAGATCTCCTCCCATTTGAAGAACAAAAGCTCAACTCTATCAAGGGAAGAACCAACTTTCACCTAATGACCTCCCAAGAAGTCTTGAGTGAAGTAATTGCCATGACTATTGCCAAGAAGAATGCGGAGTCCGCTCGAGCTAGAGCCATTGGGTCAACCAAAGTGAATCTTGCTTTGAAGTCCAAGGCTATTGAAGTTGATGATGATGATACATCAAGTGAGTGGTCTCAAGAGGACCTCAAATGTGCCTTCAACGAACATATTTCTCTCGCTTCAAGGGCCTTTTGGAACAAGTCCGGATTCAAGTCAAGATCAAGGTACAACTCAAGATTCAACTCACCCAACAAGTCTCCCAAGGCAATGTCGTGCTACAATTGCAACGACAAGAGTCACTTTGTGGCCAAGTGTCCCTTTGAGAATCGTGAAGACAATGGTGGTCGTCTCATTCGCAAGATCAAGTCAAGACCTCCTCATCCCTTGAACAAGAACTACGTCGTCAAGAATGTCACTAACAAGGAACGAGCAATTATGGTCCATGAAGAATATCTTTCGGGCACGAATGAAGATGATGATGAAGTTCACGGTGGAGAGATTGTGGGAGTTGCTGCTATTGCCACTACCTCAACTCCACGTCTATCCCTCTTCGACTCACCAAATGAAAATGTCATCTTCTCCAACCAAAAGTGCTTCATGGCCAAGGCCACCGAGGTAACACCAAAACCCACTCCTCAACCTATCTCTAGTGAGCCTTCCTCTCTTGATCTTGTTGGTCTAGAGGTGAAGAAAGAGATGATTGACATGTGTGAATTTGTTGCTACCTTAGATGAAGAAACTAAAAACTGCTTTGAGTCCTTACTTGCACAACTTGACAATGCTAGAGATGCCTTAGATGAAAAGGAAGAACTTCTTGACTTATTAAGTAAAAATGAAAGAGATGCCGCCGATGAAATTGCCTCTCTCACTCAAAGTCTTGAGGATGAACAAAATATGAGAATTAATCTTGAAGAAAATGTGTCTAAGCTTGTAGATGATCATAACAACACTTTGTGCTCTACAATTAAAGAACGTGACCATGCTCTTGATTTGGTTAAGGTTCTCAAGAAAGAAAATGCCGAGTTTGTGGGTGGTCATGATAGGACGCAAAACGATCTTGAGAAACTCAAATAGGAACACAAAGCCTTGGAGAGTAAATTCTCAAATCTTTTTGAAGCCCATGAACAGCTTCAAACTCAATTAACTTGTGATCTCTCTAAGTCTTCCGCTGTGCAAATTATAGACTTATCTAGCTCTCCTAACCCTTGTTGCAAGCATGAGCATCTCATAGAGGAAGTCAAGGTGTTGAAGGATCAACTTGCCAAGACTAAGAAGAAGAAGAAGAAGAAGAAGAAGAAGAAGAAGAAGAAGAAGAAGAAAAAGAACAAGGGCATGGCCCAAGGGGTACCAAATGGCCTAACCCTCTTGCAAAGTGACAACTTTGCCGGAAAGAATAATCCCTCTTATATTCTTCGCAAATCTTATGATGGTCATGTATATGCTAGATACGTGGGAACGTCTTACACGCATGATTATCATTGGGCCATTTGGGTGCCAAAGGCTCTTGTCACTAACAAAAGGGGACCCATTGCAAAATGGGTACCTAAAACCAAAGCTTGATTTTCTTGTAGGACTATGCTTCCGGTGGATCAAAATGGGTGCTTGATAGTGGTGCCACGAGTCATATGACCGGAAGCAAGTCTATCATGACCGAATTGAGGCCCAATATTGCCAACACCATGGTCTCCTACGGTGACAAAACAAGCTCTCGTGTTTTGGGTTTTGGCAAAGTGGTGGTAACCCGGATGTATCCTTGGTTGACGTCATGCTTGTCAAAACTCTTGGTTACAACTTACTCTCAGTTCGTGCTCTTGCTCTTATGGGTCTTTCTTCTTTCTTTAATTCTCATACCGTGGTCCTCATGTGGAGCAAGTCTCTCAAGGTGGCTTTTGTAGGATATGTAGAACATGACTTGTATGTGGTGGACTTTTCAGGGACCACTACTCCTCATGCTCTATGTCTCTATGCTAAATCCGACAAGGGCTGGTTGTGGCATCGCCGCCTAGCCCATGTTAACATGAGAACTTTGCAAAGACTTCACTCCGAGGGCCACATCCTTGGAATTAACGATGTTTCTTTTGCCAAAGATCGTGTTTGCAGGGCTTGTATTGAAGGGAAGATGCATGAAACTCCTCACAAAGCACTCAATCAGATCACTACCGAGAGGTGTTTGGAGCTCTTGCATATGGATCTCTTTGGTACTCCCTCTCATGATAGCCTTGGAGGCAAGAAGTATTGCTTGGTTATTGTGGATGATTTCTCAAGATACACTTGGGTGTTCTTTTTCAAGTACAAGAGTGAGACTCAACAAACCGTCATTGAATTTGCTAATGAGGTTCAACGGAATCACAATGCAACTATTCTCTCAATTCGAAGTGAAAATGGCACCGAGTTCAAAAACTATACCTTGGACGAGTTTCTCAGTGATGAAGGAATCAAGCATCAATACTCCACTCCTTACACCCCTCAACAAAATGGAGTTGCCGAAAGGAATAATCGCACATTGATGGATGCGGCTCGGTCTATGCTAGATGAGTTCAAGTCTCCATACAACTTTTGGGCCGAGGTCATCTCCACCGCTTGCCATGCAACCAACCGACTTTATCTCCACAAGAAAAAGAACAAGACCCCCTATGAACTTCTCACCGAGAAAAAGCCTAATGTTAGCTACTTTCAGGTGTTTGGTTGCAAGTGCTACATTCTCAAGAAAGGAGTTCGTTTGTCCAAGTTTGAATCCAAGGCTCAAGAAGGAATTTTCGTTGGCTACTCAAATCAGTCCCATGCTTATAGAGTCTACAACAAAGCCAATGGAAGAGTTGAAGAAACGAGCAACATGAAGTTTGATGAAAATCATGAGTCTCTTGTTAGGCAAGATGGTGTTTGTGATCCAAGTGATGAAATTCCTCCCAAGGCCATAAGAAGAGTGGGTGTGGGCTTCCACCTCCCCATTGAGGATCCCCTTATGGACGAAGGAGAAGGACCAACCTCTACTCAAGTGGAGCCCTCACTTTCACAAGATCATCTTGCCCCTCAAGGACCTACTTTCTTGGCACAAGCTCCCTCAAGCTCTTCCGAAGCTTCCCATGCTCATGACTCTCCAAGCTCCAAAGAACAAGATCTTCATCAACAACATCAACCTCCCCACGATGGGGCTCCTCCTCAAGGCACCTCACACGGAAAAGCTCTTCATCAACCTCCCCAAGATGGGGCTCCTCCTCAAGGTCACGGCTCTCCCCAAGTTCAAGCTCGTCGAGATCAAGAGCAAGTCAATGATCCTCAAGGATCCTCTCCAAGTGATGACTCCCACGAAGTGGAAATTGATGAATATGACCCTCGTGTTCGTGCTTATAGTCAAGGCGGCGGCTCAATTGGTGGAAATGACCAAGTGGTAGCTCAAGAATCTAGAGTTGAAGCACAAGCCCACCGTCAAGCCTATCGTCTCGCCAAGCTTGTTCGAGATGGCCATATCCTTGATAATGTCTATGGATATTTCAATAAAGGTTCCACTACTAGGAGGCAACTAGCTTCCTTTAGCTCTCACCATGCGTTTATCTCTCTTGTGGAACCACAGAAAGTCTTCGAAGCTCTTGAAGATGATGATTGGCTTGATGCTATGAACGAGGAACTTCACAACTTCAAGAGGAACAATGTTTGGACATTGGTTGAGCGGCCCAAAGACTGTCAAAACGTTATTGGAACCAAGTGGGTCTTCAAGAACAAGTGCGATGCGAATGGAATTGTCGTGCGCAACAAGGCAAGGTTAGTCGCCCAAGGATACTCACAAGTTGAGGGCATCGACTACGGTGAGACTTACGCCCCTGTTGCTCGCCTTGAATCCATTCGTATGCTTCTTGCCTTCGCTACCCATCATAACTTTAAGTTGCATCAAATGGATGTTAAGAGTGCTTTTCTTAATGGTCCTTTGAAAGAGTTGGTATACGTCAAGCAACCTCCGGGTTTTGAGGATCCACTTTTTCTGAACCATGTCTACAAGCTCAATAAGGCACTCTATGGCCTAAAGCAAGCCCCACGTGCGTGGTATGATTGCCTTAGGGAGCTCTTGTTAGACCGTGGCTTCGAAGTGGGCCTCATTGATCCCACTCTTTTTACTAAGAAAGTTGGAGGCCACTTGTTCGTATGCCAAATCTATGTTGATGACATTATCTTTGGGTTTATTAACAAAACTTTTAATGAGGATTTTGCCAAGCTCATGACCGATCGCTTCGAGATGTCCATGATGGGGGAGTTGAAGTTTTTCCTTGGGTTTGAAGTCAAGCAATTGAGGAAAGGGACTTTCATCAACTAAGCCAAGTACATCCAAGACATGCTCAAGAAGTTCAAGTTTGATCAAGTCAAAGGTGCCAAGACTCCCATTCCAACTAAGGTTAATCTTGATCTCGATCCCAAGGGTAAGGAGGTGGATCAAAAACTCTATCGATCTATGATTGGTTCTTTGCTCTATCTTTGTGCATCCCGACCGGATATTATGTTGAGTGTGGGTATGTGTGCAAGATTTCAAGCCGCACCAAAGGAAAGTCACATGGTGGCGGTTAAGAGAATCTTTCGATATTTAGTTCATACCCCAAACTTTGGGTTGTGGTACCCCAAGGGAGCCAGCTTTGATCTCATTGGTTACACGGACTCGGACTGGGCTGGCGACGAAGTGGGAAGAAAGTCAACCTCCGGATCTTGTCAGTTTCTCGGAAGATCTTTGGTTTGTTGGTCCTCGAAGAAGCAGAACTGTGTGTCTATGTCCACCGCCGAAGCTGAGTACATCTCTACCGCAAGCTGTTGTGCTCAATTGCTATGGATGAAGCAAACTTTGAAGGATCTTGGACTATATTTTGACAAGGTGCCTCTTCTTTGCGACAATGAGAGTGCCATTGCTATTGCTCATAATCCCGTGCAACACAACCGGACCAAGCACATTGACATTCGTCATCATTTCATTCGGGACCATGTTGCTAGAAGAGAAATTTCTTTGGAGTATGTTCCCACCAAGGAAAATCTTGCGGATCTTTTCACGAAGCCTCTTGATGAATCAAGGTTCCGGGAGTTAAGGCATGAGCTAAATATCATTGATTCAAGCAATGTTGCTTGAGTACCTTGCACACCTACCCGCGTCTCAATGTGTATCTTGTTTGGATGTAGGCATGGATTTAGGGGGAGTGTAGTTCCTCTTATGAATAAACGCGATCCCTATTATGCGCACATTAAAGTTTTCATACTCTATAGTCTCTAAAGGAGACCATTTGAGCTTCATGATGAGTGTTGGTAATGAACCCAAGATATATCTTCGCGGTCTCAAGCCATTTACTCTTATATAAGGTGGCCTCGGCCACCGACCCGTTTTTATTTGTGTCTTTGACCTTTTTGTTTTTCTTGGTTTTTGTTGGCTTTGGTTCTTCACAGTTTGAGTCCTCTATCCTAAGCCTTTCCTTAACTCAAGCCCCCTCTATTCCCTGCACAAGTTCTTCCTTGTTATCTTCCAAACCTGAGATGGTCTTCCTGGCGTCAGCGGAACTTCCGGTCAGTCTGACCCGGAAGTTCCGGTCCATCGGAACTTCCGGTCCCTGACCGGAACTTCCGGTGGTGCTCCCCGTCCTATATAAGGTGGGCCCTGGGGGAAAACGGGATCTTCTTCCTTTTCCCCCAAGACCCATCCTCTATTTGGAGCAGCCGTCGGCCAGGACCTCTCCACGAAGGTGCTCCGGCCCCTTCGTCTCCAACCACTCCTCCGCAGATCTGCTCCGTGGGATCCTTCCCCACCTCGATCTCCCGCTATGGACTCCGGTATTTTCCCTCAACTCCCTCCATTAATGGAGATCTTGCTCTCACCATGGCTTGAGTTAGGGCACACCTTGTCTAGGCTAGTTATTTGGCTAGAACTTGTTGGAAGATCTTGGTAGGCCTAGGGTATCATGCTAGAGTAGATTGGTCCAATACATTCTTGAAAATCTTTGCACTTGTGGCTTTTAGATCTAGATCTAGTGAACTGCTGTTTGGAACCGTCGGTTCGTGGTCTCACCGGAACTTCCAGTGAGCCACGACCGGAACTTCCGGCGAGCCACGACCGGAACTTCCGGTGTACTATTTTCACCGGAAGTTCCGGAGATTCAGCGGAAGTTCCGGCAACAATGCAATTTGTTTTCCTGATTGTATTTTTCCAATCTATCTCTTTTGTTTCCTCTTCCGAACTTGTGCACTTACCCCACCTTCCCTCCCTACTCTTCTGCTTTCCTCTCAGGGCAAGGAGATACCCGCCAAGGCAAGCGTGCCCGCCGACCATCCTCTGACATTCCTCCTGAGATTGATGAAGAAGATGTTGAGGTTGTGCGTCCGACCAATCAGACTACTCGTCAGAAGGTTGCTGCTGCTTTCACGTCTCTTCTTTGCAGGAAAAGGCCTCTTGCTCGAGAAGGCCCTTCTTGGGCCAGACATGACCAGAGCCAAGATTTCCAAGTGGTCTTAGAAAGCTTACTCTGCATTCAGGGCTACGGATCCCTACCTCGTGCCTCATGATCGTCTTTGCTTGGACCCTCACTTCCACACCTGCCGTCAGGAACAGATATATGAAGAAATTTATGCATAGAAGAAGAAGTTCGTGGTTGCTCCTCAAAAGTACATCAATGTAGCTCACATGGAAGAGAAGCAGGTTTACTTTGGCGAGGCTCTTGATATTTGCCAGAAGTTTGGGCTGGTTCCCCTCATGGAGCACCGTCAGAACTTTGATGTGACTGCTATTGCTCAGTTTTACTCAACTCTGTTTATTCACATGCAGTCCTCTACTGAAGGTGTGATGAAGTGGATGACCAGGGACATGTTTCTTACCGCCACTTGGTCTGAGTTTGTTGAGCTTCTTGGCTATCCCATTCATCCTGGCCGCGGGGCAAATGGTTGGCGTGTTCATGGTCCTGAAGCTACTGATCCTGAGGTCCTAGAGCCTCTCTACATTGAAGGGTGGGAATTGTTGGGTTTGTGAATCATCTGCTGCCAGTTTTTGACATCATGCGCAGGGTGTACTTGAACACCATCTCTCCCAAGGCTGGCAACTTTGATCAGTTTCATGGCTATCTGGTTGACCTCATGCATCAAACTTATCTTTGCCGGGACTCTCACAGGTCAATGGATATTATGCACTTCATCTACTCAGAGATGTGGGCGGCTCTCATTGAAAAGCGCTCCTACATCTATGCTCCCTACATACAGACTCTCATCAATCACAAGTGGCTTGAGACGACTGGCACCCGCTTTCCTCAAGACAACATCACCATTCATGAAGAGAAGAAGCTACGTGTGAGTAAGCACCAAAAGTCTCGTTCTCAAGAAGAAAAGGAAGCTGCACTCAAGAAGGCTCGAGATGTTGCTGGTGGTCCCTCCTTTGCTCCTGGTGGCTCTAGTGCTGGTGGTCCTTCTCTCCAGAGGCAGCCGTCTTGGGCAAAGAAGCTGCTTGGGAAAGTGAATAAAACTTTCTGCTTTCTGTAGGACCAAGAGTATCAGGCCTATGTTGATCACGTCACAATGTTCAGCGCCAGAAGGCCATCATGACCGCTCTCAACATTCCTAGCTCACCGGTCACTAGCTCTGTCACTGTTCCCAAGGATGATTAGATTCGCGACAACTGCCACTGGTCCGAGGATGAGTCTGAGGAGGAGGTCACTGGTTCGTCGCCTGAGTGGGGTCCTTGGGTCCCTGAGTATGCTCCTTCTCCCTCTCGTGGCTGGGACGATTAGCTTGATCTTCTCTTCCTTTTTGGTGTCTCGATGCCAAAGGGGGAGAAAGATGTCTATTAGGTTGTCTACGGGATTTGCATGGGTTGAGTCGCGAGCCTGTTCTTGCCTTTGATCTTTTCTTGCTCGTGAACTCTCTAGTTTATTTGTGTGCTTGTGGTTTTATGTCCGTGAACTTATGTGTGCTTGTGGACCATGTGGTATGTTATGTTTGAGACTATGTGGTATCTTTGTGGTATCTTATACAATGTCGTGAGTGTGGTATCTTGTTTTCATCTTATGAGCTCATGCATATGGTGGTGGAGCCTCATTGCTCTTATTGTTATTATTACTCCTTTTATCTCCACCACATTTGGTTGGTTCTGGTATGATCTCTATCCTTTCTTGTACCTTGCACTTGTGCTATCTTTGCAATTGGTAGGGGGAGCCTCCGTGTATGTGTGCCAGTCTTGTCCTTAGAGTTCTTCTTCTCTACCTTGCACACATACAAGGGGGAGCTTGTCCCGTCCATTGCAAAGATTGCTTTGATTCTATGCAAATCTTTGGGATTGTCATCTAACACCAAAAAGGGGGAGATTGAAAGGACTATATCTTCCCATGATGTTTTTGGTGTCAATGATAATCCCAACTGTGTTTTTAACTGTGCACTTGAGTTTCAGGGGAAACGTTGTTGATGTCTCCTTCTATAGTGGTGGATGCTCTCTTGGGATCTCATGAAGACGGTGGCCTTTTAGTCTTCTCCTAGTTTCTCTCTGGTTGTTTTTAGGTCACCGTACTATTAAGAGGGGGTCCATTTTGGAAGGCTGTGGGAAATCACTTGTTCTTGCACAAACCTATATGCACCGCCACAGCCATACCATTATCCCGTGAGAGAGCGTTTTCCTGTTCTGTTGGAGCCTTTTTGTGTCTCACCGGAACTTCCGGCCTAGGCCGGAAGGTCCACTCAGATTATTTTCTGCGGGTTGTTCTACACTTTGTTCTGACGCTAGTTCCGCCCCAAGTTCCGATGGTGAATCAGTAACCTTCTGTATGAAGTGTTCTATTTGCCGGAACTTGCATCGGAACTTGTCCTGCCAAAAGATCCTGAGCGGAACTTCCGCCCAGACGCCGGAACTTCCGGCCAGATTCGGTTCGCGACCCAGAAGTTCCGCCCCTTGTTCCGCTCCAAGTTCCGGTGGTGGCTCACTAACCTTCTGTTTTGAAGCGTTCTATTTGCCGGAACTTGGTCGGAACTAGCATCGGAAGTTCACCGGAACTTCCGGTCTGTTTTGACCAGAACTTCCGGTTGCGCTTCTGGAGCGGGCGTCAACGGTCTGATGACCGTTGGAGCCAGGCTGGGCGGAACTTCCGGCCTCTCATTGGAACTTCCGGTGAGGTCGCGGGGGCTGTAACGGTTCAGCGCGAGGGGGCCTATTTAAGGTTCCCCTCTTCTTCCTCCCACTCTCTCTCTCGAATTTTTCTCTCTCCTCCATTAATGCTTGAGCTTCACCTCACTAGATCTCTCTCTCTAGCCACTCAAATGACTTGATCTTTTGAGAGGTGAGGGAGGTGACCTAGATCTACACTTCCACCAAAGAAGATTTGATTTCCCCCACCCATCCTTTGTGGATCTTGTTGCTCTTGGGTTTCTTGGAACCCTAGACGGTGTAGGGCATCCTCGGAGCTAAGGCTTGCGTTGTAAAGCTTCGAGGTGTCGTTGAGGGCCTCCAATTGAGTTGTGGAGCCTCCCCCTCAACCTTGGTGTAAAGGTTTCGGTTGGCGCCTTCAAGGTCACCGGTTAGTGGATTGTGAGGCCTCCTTTGTGGGGGAGCTCACCGGAGAAGAAGGTGAGGCCTTTGTGGCGCTCGGGTGACCTTGTGTGGCCCCGACACCTCTCCAACGTAGACGTAGCTCCTTGGGAGTGAACTACGGGAATTACATCTCCGTGTCCCCTCTCCGGTTACTTTGTTCCCCTCCTTTACTCCTTGCTATTTACTATTTTTGTTGTTGGTGTTTGTTTCCTTGCATTTAGGTTGTTCACTTAGTTGCATCTCTAGATAACTTCCTTTCTCGTTGAGCCTAAAAGTGAGAAACAAATGGAAATTGGGTAGACGCCTATTCACCCCCCTCTAGTCGTATAAAGTCGGTACTTTCAAATGGGTATGGAGCAAACCGTTGGAACATCTAGTACATTTGTAAATTATTTAAAACCTATGTATAATACAGGGTATATGTTTTGTTGTTTATCGACTTTTGGATCTTTTTGATTTTTCTTGATTGACTAGATCTGTACATGAAGTTTAATTAGGTGTGCAAATGCATGATGTAACACCCAGTTATTACTTGATGTTATAGACCTAGATAGAAACAGGAATTCATGTAAGGGAGTGACGAGTTTTGAAGATCATAATGAAGACTGACTTGAAGGATGAAGCACGATATAAGAGGTAGTAACACCATTTGAAGGATGGACCAAGCTTAGATCATCATTATTCCGCAACAAGAAGTGATGAACTTAAAGTTCAATCTAAATAGATAATTTTACTAAGAATTCAATGGAGTAATTATATAAGTTCATGGAAGTATCATGAATAAGTGCAAAGAAGTTTTGGAACCCAAAATGGTATTCAAATTCTAAAAATTCAAAGGGAATGCCATAAGTATGATAGTAATCATAGGGTAATACATACACCCTAGGATGATTCACAACTGGTAAATTTCTGCAGCTAGTACTTAATCCATAATCGGTGTTCTAATCCATAGTTGGTGTTTTGTCCGCAGCTGGTATCTGGTTAACATAGTTACCCAGATCTTCTTAGAAGTTGCATAAAGAGCATTAAATTTGGCCTAAGCTAAGTAAGACCTAAAGAAGTATAATTTTTTTAAGGCAATCGTCTATCAAGATGCTCCGTAAAGTCAAACTTATCCAAGCGGAAATGTCCAAAAATAAGTGGACATATAACGCTGAAAGATTTGCTTCGGAGATCCACAATTATGTGGATACACCATACAATCTTTCATCAGACCTTAATTAGGTAAAGTATAAACTGAACCGAGATCAACATTATAGTTTACGAACCAATAGTTTCTATGTATGTAGTTTAAAGACTGTTAGTAAAACCTAAGGGGGAGAGTAGACATTATGAATGAAAGTTGAAGGAAATCCTATAGGTAATAAGGAAAGACTATTTTAAAACCTTGAGAAGGTATAAGTTTGAAGGTGATAAAAGGTTAATCCTAACCGACTAATTTTAGAAGAAACAACTCTTAAGTAACCCTTAGGAAGTAATATAGAATATATAATTGGGCAAGTGTCGAGAATGAAAAAATTCCATTGGGTATGGACAAATTGAGTTCAAATCCAATCTCGGAAGGAGTACCAGGATCAACTAAACTACTATAGTAATAGAAAGGTAGTCTTTTGACTACTACCACGGGTATATAGAAACATAAAACTTGTTTTAGTAAGAACCCCTAAACTGTACTTAAAATAGTAATAAGATTTGATGTTAAGATAAAAAGATTTGGATTATGAGATCTAATCAGGTTATGGAATACTAAAATTAATTCCCATATAAGGTCATTATGAAGTGGAGAAGTAGCTACCACTACAAAACAATTTCTTACTCCAAAACATGAGAGTTTGCGAACTTCGAGGACGAAGTTGATTTTAAGGGGGAGAGTCTGTAACATCCCAGCATTAGAGCTTAGAATAAGCTAAACCCAGATGTGTGCATTCCATTCATGCATAGAAAATCCGAATAATTTTTGCGCTTTTCAACAAAACTTGTCAAAGTGATTGAAGCTTCTCTTAACTTGATGGAATTGAAGTAGATCATCAAGTTAACTGTGATAAGTTTCAATAGGACTTTGCTAAAACCTTACTTTGTATAAGGGAGATTTAAGCTAATGGTAGATCAAATGAAATAAAAGATAAAACCTAATACATTATGATTTATGTTTGATATTTAGGTGATCATATTATAGTATCCATTATAATCACTCATGAGTACCAATTTGAGGATATAACACAAATAACAAGAATGTAACAACTATATCTCAATCTCATCTGCATATACCATGAGTATCATGGTAATATCTAACCCTACTTCCGAAATAAGATTGGGTAGGAGAGAAACTGAGTTTAGATCATTCACCATAAATCTTCATTTCCATCTCAATCCTTATCATCTTTGTTGAGTAATGTTTCCATGCCTGTTATTCATCAATGTTGAGGAATCAACTATTGATTCATCCATTCTCAACCTATTAAGTACTTGATCATAACACAGCTTACCAATAAGTGTCTACAAAGAAACAACTAAGAAAAGGTGAATAATGATGCTAGTTTCAGATGTCATTTCTTTGATAAGAATGATTGAAAAGAATCCAATCAATAAGATAGTTGATGGAGCTAAATCCTTCCTTGATAGAAAAGAAGATTACAAGGATGAAGTCTGGAGATAGTTACTAGGAGTAGTCCTATTGGATCAAGTAGGTATAGTTAATGAATTATATCTCTTAATCCAATAGAGCTAAACAGAAGATAATTTCAATACAACTACAAGGTTGTATTGATAATGTCCTTGATTATCCAACTGGAAACCTAAGCCATAATGATCAAAGTATTCTAATGATCATGCTTTTTCCACCAAGGTTGAATATGCTTATATTATGTATAAGGGACATTGGTGGGTAGAACATAATTAAACCCTAGTCTAGATAATTATCCTAGATTAGCCATGACAAGTCATACTAACATAATGTGAGGTTGGAGTATGGGGTACTAGAGTTAAGTAGAGACAAGATAGTATGATCAAGATAATGTTATTATAACATAGAGTTATAGAAGTAGTGTTATTCATCTTAAAGGATAGTCAACTTTAGAGAAAGATTAGTGATGGAAGATTAAGGAAGATTGTGAGTGGAGTTTGAAGGAACTACTAGTTGGATGGAAGATTATCAACAGTAGAATAGTAAATACAACCAAGCAAGGATATGAGAAAATTATGAAATACCTTTGTATCAAACTCATTGGATTCATCCATGAGTTTATAAGAATGATATATGAATAAGAAGATTTTAATAAGTAAGCTCATCATACTAACCATGATGATGGATAGGAAGAAGTACTATATCAAGGAAAGGAATTCCTTAATCAGAAGTCCATAATTATAAATTATGGAAGATAGGAATTCTTGGTAAACACTAAACCCTAAATCTATGATCAAGCTTAATAACCAACTCATCTGTTGAATAAATCATTCTATCCTCACAATGTTGTATAAGGAATATTTTCCTATAGCAAATCACTTCAGCACATCTCTGACATTTCTAATTGTCTTAACCATATGTGTTTAGGAGATATTCTTATCAATTCTTTTCCATCTAACATTCCAGTTAATAACTTTCTATTTTAAAAGGTGATATCATTAAAGATCCCAAACAGAAAACAATATGTTTAGCTATTGAATCTTTAACCACATCCATAAAGGAGTCTAAATATATTAAAGACCCTAAACCTTAGGGTAGATATGTATAATTCAAAACCTTAAAACCTCTTTGTTAATTATAATAGAATATATACATTGTTATTTTCCAAATCAATGGGAGTAGTAATAACTATATCAATGTCTTTTATATTTCATGCATCAAATAATGGTATAGGATCATTACACATATAAAAGTTTCTATTCAAACTATGAGCCAACTAAAGTTAAGTTGATAAGAAAATAAGAATATATCATTCAAGAAATCCCTAACTAAAGGAGGAAAATAAAATAATAAGAAAAGCTTTTACAAAATATTAAAAAGGGGTTCATATATTGAGAAAATAAAAGCAATACAACAAGATTATATATAATAAAAATTCACAAATAGTACTAACTATGTTTTAATATTACTGAAATTGTCCAGCAAAGAAATCCTACAAAGAAAAGTTCAAAATCTAATTCAAATTCAAATCTGAAAAGGAAAACAGAAAATAGAAAAGAGTAAATCAAATAAAAAAACAAAACCTCGCCGCAGCCCAACCCTATCTGCTTACCTCACACCCAAGTGCAGCCCACTTCGGCCCGTGACCATCCCACCAGGAGCCCGTACCACTTCGGCCTTCTATTTCTCTTCGTCTTCCTCACCGGCAGAAGCAGCTGCGTGGCGTCACGGCGGTCGTCCATCTCCGACGTGTTACAATGCGCGCCGCCATCAGTGAGGAGGGGGATAAGAACGCACGCGAGCTCCTCTATCCATTCGTACCCAAATCACTCTCTCTCGTGCTCGCTCTAAAAATTCCCCAATCATGCCGAAACCCTAACTCACCGGAGTTGCTCGTTGTCATTGTTCAAGACCACCCCAAGGCCAACTGAAGGTTCCACTAGCACCGCCATGGTGGACTTTCGTCTGCTAGGAGGAGGAATCGAGCCGGGAAGCCTGAAACCATGTGCATCGAGCTTGTCTGTCCGCTGTCCACCGTCGACCATGGCGACATCGTCTGAGCTCGCCTCCCCTTGTCGTTTCCACTACAAGCTTCCTGGTGAGCTTCTACTTCTGGTCGTTCTCTCCGATTTTATCCTAGTCATCTGTAGCGCCTTGTACGCATGCACCCGAGTGGGTCACCGTCGGAGCTCGTCGGAGCTAGTGCTCCGGTGACCATTCCGGGATGGCGCAACCATAGTTCGACTCGCTGTTGCACCCTCTCTCCAACGCACCAGACCACGCGTGCTAAATCCCCGTAGATCGTCGCCGGCGACCTTGATCTGGTGGTGGAGGTCGCGCTGACGTCAGCGTGATGACGTGCTGGGGTCAGCCTGGACCCAGTTCCCGGTTTGACCAGTCTTTGCTCACGTGGCTCATGACATGGCCTAGGGCCCATAGGTCATTGACTGGGGGTAAAGACTGGGTCAGTAACTAATGCATTTCTTTCATCTGAGAGATTTGGTGGACCATGGCCCACTAGTCAGTGACTGGGGCTAGCTCTAGGTGTGGTGTAAAAAGTATTTTCTGTTAAGAATTAAATAAAATGTTCTTAACCCAATTAATAATATTCAATAAATCAAATAAATGATTAAATCTTATTTAATTAATAAATTTTGATTTACAATTCAGAAAAATATGTATAATATATGAATTTATAGAAAAATAAAATCTACAACTTAAAATTATTATCAAATATTATTATGATGATTATTTAAATAAATGTTATTTAATAAAAGTTTTATAAGTAATAAAGCTTTGATAATTCATATTTTAATAATGGTAAATATTAAAAATATAAATAAAATACCAAAAATCTTGGAAAAATAATAATTATAATTTAAAACTATAATTATGTATTATTATTTCACTTAAGTAAATATTTATCATTTATTAAGTAATTGTAAAGTAATAAGAATTGTAAAAAATCATATCTTATTATTTATAAATCACAAAAATAAATGTAATATACCAAAATAATCACAAAAATAATATTTACATATTAAAAAATCTAATATTTTACTTTTGAGTTAAATAAAAATTCAAATATTTTAACAACTCAAATTTAAACTTATTTACTTCATTAATAATTCATATAAGGATAAATAAAATTTATTAATATTCCTAAAATGAGTAAATTAAGTTTAATAAATATTATTAATCTTAAATATTAATAAAATGAAGCTTTAATGGTTTAAAACATTATAAATATCTTTTATTATATTATCTTCAACATTAAATGAAGATTTTATTCTAAACAGATTTCCATTTATAATAAAAACCTTAAAGAACAACTTATGAATACACCAAACCTTTTCTATCTATATTAACTACCAAATTACAAAAACTACCACAACACTATAGAAGGTTCAAAAGTAGTTAAATGACAATATATCTTACTTTATAAACTATACTCATTCGTCTCTAAAACATAAATGATATTACTTCATTATAGAATCAAGAAACCATTTCCCCAAGTAAAAAGAATGACCATTCTTAAGTAACCTAAAGAAAACATTTCAGATACACAAGATGCAAATGTATAAGTACTATACTTTCAAAACTATATATATTTTAAAGTTAACTTTAGTCCCCAAGAATCTAAATATAATACAATACACATTACTATATGTTTTATAGTTAACTTTGGTCTGAAGTAGTTAAGCTATAAAGAAACTCAAGCCAAACCATTTGAGCAAACCAATAACATCAACCACCACTAACTAACCACAAAGCCTGTTTAGACCTTAGAAGAGAAACCTTTTCTTCGAAGGTTATCCTTTTTGCCACTTCAAACAAGCACTCTTGTATAAGCAGTTTTGACTAGCATTTCATAGATGTATATTTTATTGCGACATAAATATGTGTTGCTCACACACACTCATAAGCTCTAATAATAAGCACAGATGTGAAACTTATTTAAAAGAACCACACATCCCAAAATAACCATTTCCGAGATCCAAACCCTAGGATAACGTTGTCCCGGAATTTGCGCTTAGAACGTGCATCACATTAATTATGCATAAAAGCATATTGCTTCTTTAAACATTAGTCCTTATCGGACCAATGATGTTGATTTCAGATTTTGGATCTTATACTGACTCGAAGACCGTGAGTGCATAATCTTGCAATCACAAAAGGCAAGTTCACACTTGCTCGTGTCCTTTGTTTATTTTCTGTAAAGTATTTTACAAATCCAGTGTTGTTATCACCTGCATTTGAAAAGGTCTAAAACACTATTTTCGATAATAATGAGAACTATTGGTTACTGATCTAGGGTGATCAACTAATCTATTAAATATGACAGTTGGAATACCACTGTTCAGAACTATATCACCTAGGACTTAACAACCAATGTCGCCAGTGGTTCTTGCGCCATATATTACGTGTTGACCATGAGATTTGGAATGGGACGGAGAAGTCAGCTGTATCTTATTCCTCTCGCATGAAGCCGGATGTGCAGGTCGTGGTTGTTATCCTTGTAGCGTGCATATTAATTGGTAATTCATAGAGGATATGCAGCGTATGGGTGGGAACCCTCATCGTCCCATGATAGTTCTGGCATATAATGGTTTGTACAAACCATTGTCGTAATTCTTTATGTGGGCATGGTGTACACCAAGGAGGCATGCGAGGTCGCGAAGGGGGCAGTGATTGGCTTGGATCATCTTCTGGGCCCCACATCATGGAATTGTGGACGGGAATAAGATGACCGGTTGTGCAACAAAGAGTTGATCTCTCATGGGTAAAGTAACGCACCTCTACAGAGTGTAAGAACTGTAACTTGTTACTCCCTGTTCCGGTAAGGAGCTGCGAATGCGGCGGGAAAGGAACTCCATGAAAGTTCTGGTAAACCCGTGAAGGCTAACGGACATAGCTTTTCAGAATAAAATCAACCTTTGAAGAAATGTTTATGAAAACTTGCATTGCCTACGACCTACGGTCTGTGGCTGTAGTTATAGTGCATCAAACACTCCTTTTCTAGTGAATTTGCTGAGTATGCTCGTACTCAAAGTATCTTCTTGACCCTTGCTAGATTCTGAAGTTGGAATAGGCAGCAACCACATCAAAATATGCTCCAGGACTTATCAAGACCAGCTAAATCTCTTCAATGAAGACAAAGAACTCAACATATGCCTCAACTCAAGTGAATACGAAGTTACTAATTAGATAGGAATATAATCTCTAGCCTAAGAACCTATCTCTATAGTGCATTGCAATAGCAGCAATGCCAATTCCTTAGTTAAATACTAATTTTAATAGTATAATCGTTTTGTGTTATTTATCTTTTATTCTTCTTCGTAAGAAGTTCTTTCTCTCTCTTTAACCTAGAGTGTTCTCTGGATCTTATGTAAAGAGTGAGTTGTAACCTTTAGCCATGTATTGGACCCGTTGTGTTTCTGTTGTACCATTCTAAGGGATGTAATACTAGTGAACGGTGTTTCATTGGTGTTATGTCAATGACTATAGTATACTACATCATGCAGTGGTATGCTGGGTCACCGCACTAACCAAGTTAAAAACCAAGATAGATAAGCCTCAAATACTACTAATATCATTATTCAAATAGAGCAATTATTTCTTAGTTAAAGACTATAACTAGAAAGAACACCTAATAAGGTTAACTTAAAATTTAAATACTTCTCCTTAACTAAGTAAGATTTTATTCAAAATTTATTATTTTAAGGTACATTATAAAGCAAGACATAAGCATTTTTATGAAAGCTCTAAATGATGAACAAACCTTATATACATACATACTCTACAGATACATTTCCCACTTGAGTATTCCATTATTATGTGTGCTTTATTATACTTACATGTTGTTTCACACACACTCACAAGCCTTAATAAGAAGCACAAGTGTGAAACTTAATCTAAAAGGGCAACACATTCTAAAGTAACCATTTCCAATATCCAAACCCTAGAACAAGCTATCCCCAGGATTCGAGTTTACGAAATTGCATTACATTACTTATGCATAAAAGCATATTGCTTCTTTAAACATTAGTCCTTAAGGGACCAATGATGCTGATTTCTGATATTGGATCTTATATTGTCATGAAGACCATGAGTGCATAATCTTGCAATCACAAAAGGCAAGTTCACACTTCCTCATGTCCTTTGATTATTTTATGTAAAGTATTTTGCAAGTCCAGTGTTGTCATCACCTGCATTTGAAAAAGGTCAAAAACACTATTTTCGTAATAATATGATTATAGGTTATTTACCATGAGGTAATAACCCACTATGAAAGTTTCGGTGCTAAAGGAACATATTATCTAGGACTTAACAACCAATGTCGCTAGTGATTCTTGCGCCGTATATCACGCGTTAACCATGATATTTGGAATGGGACAGAGAAGTCAGCTGTATCTTCTTCCTCTCGCATGTAGCCGGATGTGCAGGACGTGGCTGTTATCCTTGTAGCGTGCATATTAATTGGTAATTCGTAGAGGATATGCAACATATGGGTGGGAGCCCTCAACGTCCCACGATAGTTCTGGCATCTAACGGTCTGTACAAACAATTGCCGTAATTCAATGTGTGGGCATGGTGTACACCAAGGGGGCATGCGAGGTCACGAAGGGGGCAGTGATTGGCTTGGATCTTAGACTGTGCCTCATACCAGGGAGTTTCTTGATTAATTCGGCCTTCAGCCGCACCATCTCCCTGCCAACGCCATTGCCTCTCTCTCGGCCTTCATCTCTGTCTCGGAGGGATACTTCGGCCTGTGGCCGTCCGTGCATGTCTGGTCGAAGTTTTTACAGATTCGTTCTAACGTTGTTCCAGACAAGTCTCTGCACCCTTCCGAGAAGTTGCTTACCCAATGTGGAGCAGCGTCCATTACACCTCGGAGGAAGTCCGTATTTCCTTGTGTCACGGGGCTAGAGTCATGCAAGAAGTGGCACAAATCCTTCTTCTATGTCAAGAACACGGGAAAGGAGGATAAGATTCGGCTCCCTGCCTTCTCCATAGGCACACCTTCCAAGGAGAACTGGACTTATAATCTGAGGAAGAGTCACGCTTTGGCCGAGGCTTTTGAGATTCGGCTTAAGGAACTGATCCGCGCCGGGTTACGCGGCGAGGATCGATTACCTTCGTCGTCGGCCGAATCGACCATTCGAGCGCACGCATAAACTCTGCTACATGAGCGGTCCTCTTGACCCCAACCGAGTCTCGACCGTGGAGCTGGACAACTATCTCATCTTTAAGCGTGTCCGAGCTATATTTAAGACGGAGATGCCTGAGGATTGGGCTTGGGGATTGAAGTCGTTCACCCGCGAGCATCCCCCTCATAAAGTAAGCTTAATCACTAATGCTTTGCTTTCCCATTGCTTTCGTAACCATCTTTGCTAATCTTCTTCTCTCTCGTCTTACAGAGGTTTGCGGAGCAGAAGGATGAGGACGCCGAGGTTTTATCACTTCCGTGGCCTGCGGACCGGAATACCCCGGACAGTGGGGAGCCGGACTCGGAAGAGTTCGTCCCTAAGTCGGACCCTGCTCCGGCCCGTGCTCGTAGCAAGACCTCGGCTCACGAGGAGGAAGGTGATTCGGACGAGGTCCAAGTTCTAGAGGTAGTTGCTGCAATGCCCATTTCTTATGCATTTCCGGATTCTACTTTCCCAGCTAATCCGGTCGGTCAGGTTCACGGCCCCCTGTTACCTCGGGGAAACGTGGGGCTCCCGCTGGTGCCTCAGAGGCGGCCCCCAAGAAACGAATGAAGAAATCCACTCCGAATCCTCCCAGGCGCAAGACCATGCCTGGAGTCACAGGGTAAGTTCCTTTTGCTCGTATTTCTTGTTTCTCTCTTTCTGCTTTTTAACCTGACCCCTTTTTTTATTTCGAAGTGCTCCACTTTCTGTTAAGCCCGGCGGTCCTAGCATGACGAGTCGTATGACTCGGCAGCCGTCTCCTCCGCCTACTGAAGATACTAGGATTCCCAGTCCTGCTCGCGCTGCATCTCCTCCAGCTCCGAATCGGACGCCACCTCGCCATGGTATCCCCGAGATTCCTCCCGTTGATGTTGATTTCACTCGGCCCACAGATATTTCTGCTGACCCTGTTGCCTTCTCTGTGAACCCTAATGTCTCTACTGAGCCTCCTTCTGCCCCCGTGGTTTCCACAGTGACTCCTTCCCTGGCCGAGGATGTCCATATCTCAGCGCCTTCTGCGACCGTGAATCCTCCGGCTCCTAAAGACGCCGTTCCCATTGCCGAGGTATCAGCTCCTACTGTTGCCTCTTCTAAAACAAGAAAAGCCGTCGTCACCAAAGCTTCCTCCTCCCAGAAAGGTCTTGCCGGCTCTTCTCAGCCAAGTATAGCCGATGTGCTGCGCAAAGGAAGTGCCTCCGCCAAAGCCTCCGTTACTCCGGCCGCCGGTACCCAGCTCGCTCTTCATAAAAGCCCAGCGGTAGCGGTGGTTACACATCACGTCCGAGGTAAAGTGGAAACAGCCTCGGCTCGCTGGTTGAATACGCCAATAACTGGAATGCTGCCGATTAGTTCGAGGGTAATCCAGCCAGCCAGTCGTTTCAGCTTTCCGACATCAGCAGTCGCCTGCATCAAGCCGCCAAGATCGTTCTTGATAGTAACAAGATGAATGAGGTAATTGCTTTTTATGGAGTTTTGATTAATTCTCCAGATGCTATTATATATATTCTAGTCCCCGAAGCTTGCAAGCGAATAACTTGTTATTCGTTTGGAAGTTTTATGATTCTCTACTCAGTTGAATTTTATCTTAAAATTCGAACCTCTATCCAGCTAGATCTGCCTTAAATTCTGCTTGATTTGTCTCTATCTGAATTTGGATTATCCAGCCACCTAGGTCCGAGTTAAGTTTTGCTTGACTCGGATCTGTTTTATCTTCGAATATCCAGCCACCTAGATCCGGATTAAGTTTTGCTTGACTCGGATCTGTTTTAGCTTCAAATCTTCAGCCGCCTAGATCCGGATTAAGTTTTGCTTGAGTCGGATCTGTTTTAGCTTCGAATATCCAGCCACCTAGATCTAGGTTAAGTTTTGCTTGACTCGGATCTGTTTTAGCTTCGAATATCCATTCATCGTTTGCTCTATTGCTTAGGTTGCACATGACCGGCGGACTGCCGAATTTCAAAGATTGCTTTTTTCGCACAGAAAATTGGAAGAAAAATATGAGAAAGTTATTCCTGTGGTGAAAAAAGCTGGTAAGTCGACAATCCTTTTCATCATCTCCGACATTCTTACTGTTTTGTATGCGAGATGTCGGCTCACTTTGTTGGTAAACAGGTAACTTCAATAATCTTAACATCCGTCTTGAGAAGAAAGTCAATACCCTGGAAGGTTAGTTGCCCTTTTACTTTATACCTTCCCTCTTTAAAATGTGCGCTAAGTTTCTTTTATCTCTTTTGGCTTTGGTAAAGCCGAGTTACAAACCTTTGCAGCATCTCACCAAGATTGCATGCCCATGCCTGATGTGATGCTGCATTTTTTAGAACAAAGCTCTACTCATTCGGCGCAGCTAAAAGAAAAAGACGATGAAATAGCTCGCCTGCGCGCCAAGGTGGAGGCCCTTAAGCTCTCTCAGAAGTCCGAATTAGAAAAGGTCGACCAGGAGTTCTCCGAGGAGAAAAATCGGCTAGCTCTGCAACTGCAGAAAAATAAAGAGCTCTTCGAGGCTGCCGAAAACTTCGTGGAATGAGCGAGGAGATCGCTCGCTTTGAGAAGAGCAAGATTGACTGGGCTAAAGACCTTCAGATAATGCTGAGTTATATTCATCATAAGCTTCTTAGCACGGCCGGATTATCTTTTTCTGTTTTCCTACTGCCGACTGACGCATTCGTGTTTTGCGCAGATCATTTTCCAGAAGCTAAGCCCGTGAGATCTAAAGCGGTTCTTAGTGCTCGTGTGTGCCGAGGTGTTCCTGTTGACGCGGACTCGGAGTACTCGATGGAAGATTTCCTGGTTGCTGTCGGCGCTGCAGTTGGTCCGATGAAGATTATGGGCAGGGATTTGGTGCAGGCAGCTATCCGAGCCTACCATGTTCTCTGGCCAAATACTTCTGGGACTCCTGATATCAATGAGGTCCAATTGCTGGTGGAAAGATTAATGGCATCCGAGAGGCAACTAAGTCTTTGGAGGGAATCAGCCGGACGAGCTGGCGCTGATATGGCTCTCACTGTTATCATGTCATGGTATGAAGATATTTCTCTTGATATCTTGAGAAATTTGCGCACTGGTTCCCGTTGGGTTAAGGACCCAACCTTTGTCGCTCTTCGGCAAGCTCGCGCCTTCTAGCTCGTTGAGTATACCGACGTGCTACCTGGAACGAAGGTCCGAGTTTCCTTCCTAACCCGGAAGACGAGGTCGTAGTTGAGGATGCGTCGGATAACAACTCAGCTGAACAAGGAGAAGATGAGGATGACTCAGCTACTCGGTGATTCGATTCGAGCTCAGATGGCAATGGCGACGCGCGATCCTCATCCAAAGGTACTGGGCATTCTACTGCGCAAACTGACGCTCCTCAGCAGCCTCGGGCTTCCTCCGAAGTCGCTCCTGGGTCTGTGGAGGGCGAGGCAACCTCGGCCGAAGTTCCACCTACCTCGGAGTGCCCAGCCCCTGACCAAGTTATTGCCTCTCCAGCTAAAAACCTCTAAGTCATTTCTTATCCCTGGTATGCCGGGCGTATGATGTACGTGGAATATTTGTCCGTCTTCTGTATGGTATGAATTTCTTTTGCCGTGTGCTGCTGAGACATATATGGTTGTAATTGTTATCACTTTGTTTAAGTGGTCTTGTTCGTCCGAATCCTTGCTTTGGCGGCCTGCAATTTCTTGATTTTGGGATATATATTTGCCTTTGTACTCCCGTGGTTTAGACCATTAATCTGGGTGTGGACTTCGAATATCATACGAGATTGAGCTGTTCTTACTTTGAGTGTCGAAGTTTGATACCTTCCTTGTATCAAAGGCTAACCACTACTTCGAAACAATATATGGCAGTCCCCGAGTCACTGCCTATGGCGCCGAAGTCTAGTATGTAAACCAAATTTCAGAAATAATATAAGACGGTTGCCGAGTCGCTGCTCAAGGTGCCGAGGTTTAGTACATAACATAAAATTGAAATAACATATGGTAGTCCGCGAGTCACTGCTCTGGATGCCGAGGTTTAATACATAACATGAAATTGAAATAACATATGACAGTCCCCGAGTCACTGCTCTGGATGTCGAGGTTTAATACATAACATGAAATTGAAATAACATATGGCGGTCCCCGAGTCACTGCTCTGGATGCCGAGGTTTAATACATAACCTAAAATTGAAATAACATATGGCAGTCCCCGAGACACTGCTCTGGATGCCGAGGTTTAATACATAACCTAAAATTGAAATAACATATGGCAGTCCCCGAGTCACTGCTCTGGCTGCCGAGGTTCGAGTAAAGCTTGATCTTGAGATACTACTTTACAATGTGTCACTGATGACTGCTACGAGTAAAATGGACGAAGTAAAGCTACGTTTCATGGCCTTTTCGTTTCTTCGCCGGATTTGTCTGCCCTGTTCTTTCCAGGGGATTGAGCATCGATTAAATAATATGCATCATTGTGCAATGCTTTGCTCACGACGAATGGTCCTTCCCATGGAGGTGACAACTTGTGTATGCCGGCCGTGCGTTGCACCAGTCGGAGAACTAAATCTCCTTCTTTGAACACTCTTGGATTCACCTACTTGTTGTGATATCGTCGCAAGTTCTGCTGATAAATAGCTGATCTTGATAGTGCCAGCTCGCTGGCTTCTTCTAGCAGATCAACAGTATCTTGCCGAGCTACTTCATTTACTTCTGAAGTTGTATATTGAGCAACTCTTGGCGAATCATGTATTATGTTGGCTGGAAGCACGGCTTTTGCCCCGTATACCAGAAAGAATGGTGTATAACCTGTTGATCTGTTTGGAGTAGTCCTGAGGCTCCATAATACTGCTGGTAGTTCCTCAATCCAACATCCTGCCGACTTTTGCAGTGGTTCGACGAGTCGTGGTTTTATTCCGGACAATACTAGTCCATTAGACCTTTCCACTTGCCCATTGGATGCTGGGTGAGCCACAGAGGCAACATCTAATCTTATGTGCTTCTCTTAGCAAAATCTAGCGAAAGCTCCTTCTGCAAAGTTTGTGCCGTTATCTGTAATAATACTGTGCGGGTATCCATATCTTAAGATAATATCTTTGAGGAATTTCACTGCTATGGGCCCATCGCATTTTTTATTGGTTTCACTTCAATCCATTTTGTGAACTTGTCCACCATAACCAATTTGTGGGTCATCCCCCCTCGGGCCGGCTTAAATGGTCCCACCATATCTAAGCACCACACAGAAAACGGCCAAGTAATGGGTATCGTTTTTAACTCGGACGATGGCATGTGTATCTTGGTTGCATATCTCTAACAACCATTGCATTTTTCAACCAGCTCTTTGGCTTCTTTCAACGCCGTTGGCCAATAAAACCCATGCCTTAATGCTTTGGCCACTAAGGCACGAGATGAGGCATGATGTCCACATTCTCCTTGATGTATATCTAGGAGGATCTCCTGGCCTTCTGCCGAACTCACACATCTTTGCAATACACTTGTGACGCTTCTTTTGTATAGCTCATTATTTATGATCGTATAAGCTTTAGCTCTCCTTGCTATCTGTCTTGCTAACACCTCATTATTCGGCAAAGTCGCATCTCTAAGGAAAGAGAATATGGGTTGCGCCCATACAGGTGTGATTTTCTCTGGTGTGGTCTCACTGTCTATTTCCATGTTTTCTGCTGACATAACTACCTCGGCTTTCTCCATAGTTATGCTTACCTCAGTTGTCTTTCTCTTGGGGAATTCCGGGTTATATTGCTGGTCAATTTCCATCGGCACACTATCTTCTGCTGAATTTGCCGGAATAAAGATGGATTCGGACTCTGGTGATGGTGTTATCGATGGTTTCCTTAGGTGCTCTAGGGCGATACCTGGGGGAATTGACTGCCTGGTTGATCCTAGCTTTGACAACGTGTCGGCGGCATCATTTTCTGCCCGAGGTATGTGGTGAAATTCACACCCTTCAAAGTATCCACTGATCTTTTGCACATGAAATATATACAAAGCCATATTATCATCCAATGCGTCCCAATTGCCTGAGACTTGTTGTACTACTAGATCTGAGTCCCCATAGCATAAGATTCGGCGTATGCCAATCTCTTTTGCCACCTTCAATCCATGGACCAGTGCTTCATATTCGGCTACGTTGTTTGACGCGGCAAAATGTATTTGCAGCACATATGTCAGCTGATCTCTTTTGGGCGAGGTTAACACTATTCCTGCCCCCAAACCATTTCTTAGTTTGGAACCGTCAAAGTGCATCGTCCAATAATTCGGGTCTGGTAATGGTGGCTCATATTGCACCTCGGCCCAATCTACGAAGAAGTCGGCCACACACGAGATTTGATTGCATCTCTCCTATCGAATTGCGGAGCATAAGGTGACAATTCAATTGCCCATTTTGCTATTCGGCCACTTGCATCTTTGTTGCTCAATATGTCGGCTATGGGTGCTTCACAAATCACTTTGATGGGGTGCTCTTCGAAGTAATGTTTAAGTTTCCTTGCCGACATGTACACTCCATAAGCCATCTTCTGATAATGTGGGTAATTTTGCTTTGAAGCTGATAACACCTCGCTCAAATAATACACCGGCCTCTGTACTGACTTATCATTTTCGACTCGTTCTACGACGATTACAGCACTCACTACTCTGTTGGTAGCCGCTATGTAGAGTAACATAGGCTCTTTTGATAATGGAGAAGCTAAAATGGGCGTTGTGACCAACATCATTTTCAATTCATGAAATGCACTGTCTGCTTGTGGAGTGCAAATGAACTTATCCGATTTCTTCATCAGTTGATAGAGTGGTAATGCCTTCTCCCCCAGCCGACATACAAACCGGCTGAGCGAGGCTAAACAACCCGTGAACTTTTGTACGTCATTTAGACACCTTGGCAACTCCATCCTATCTACTGCCTTTATCTTGGTTGGGTTGGCCTCTATACCTCGGCTAGATACGAGAAAACCGAGTAATTTTCCTGCTGGCACGCCAAATGTGCATTTCTCCGGGTTAAGCTTCATTCGGAACCTTCTCAGGTTCGCGAAGGTCTGTCGTATATCACCCAGTAGTGTTTTGCTTTCTTTGGTTTTGATAACCACATCATCCACATATACTTGTACATTTTTTCCTATCTGGTCATGTAGACATTTTTGCATGCATCTTTGATACGTTGCTCCTGCACTGCGCAGGCCGAATGGCATTGTGCGATAGCAATAAGCCCCGTACGGGGTAATAAACGCAGTCTTTATTTGATCGGCCGGATTTAACGGTATCTGGTGAAAACCAGAATACGCGTCTACAAATGACAACAGCTCACAACCAGCGGCCGAATCAATGACTTGGTCTATTCTAGGTAAGGGAAAAGGATCTTTTGGACATGCCTTGTTCAGGTTCGTGTAATCGATACACATTCGCCATACAATGGCTACATTCGGATCATCCTTCTTCTTTTCTACTAGCACCGGGTTTGACAACCAATCCGGATACAGCACCTCCATGATGAAACCGGCCGCCAGGAGCCGAGCTATTTCATCCCCTATTATTTTTCTCCTGTCTTCGTGAGCGGAGAGGTTGCTTCACCGGTCTTGCTCCTGGCCTTACATTCAGAGAGTGCTCAGCCAACTCCCTCGGAACACCTTGAAGATCCTGAGTTGACCATGCAAAGATATCCCGATTCTCGCGGAGGAAGTTGGTGAGCTCGCTTTCCTATTTAGCATCTAGGCCTGCACCAATAGTAACAGTACGCTCTGGGAATTGCTCATCTATCTGAACCTTCTTTGTTTCTTTAGTCGGCTGGAAGGAGACACTTCCATGTGGATTGGCTAATGCCGGCATATTCAGCTGTGCCGACTGAGCGAGGGCTGCTACCTCCTGAATCCTTCTTTTTTCTCTTGATATAACCAATGACTCGGCCAAATTTGACCCGGCTGAAGCACATTCCATTGACTTCCTGTAATCCCCTGCTACTGTTATTACTCCTTGTGGCCCGGGTAGCTTCATTTTCAGATAACTCACATGACAGCTGCCCATGAATTTGGCCAATGTTGGTCGTCCGAGTAAAGCATGATAACAACTCTCTAGATCCACCACTTCAAACTCTAAGTTTTCTGCTCTGCAGTTATCTCTTGTGCCGAATAATACATCCACTCGAACCTTACCAATGGGTTCGCACGAAAGCCCTGGTACTATCCCATGGAAAGTGGTCCTCATGGATTGCAGCATGTTCTGCGATATTCCGAGTTTATGCATGGTATCTTTGTACATGATGTTGATACTGCTCCCATTGTCAATGAGAACCTTTGAAAATTTAACATTAATGCTTGGTCCAACAGATGTTGGATCCAATACGAGTGCATACGACCCCGAACTCGGCATTATCTTGGGGTGATCCTTTATGCTCCAAGTTACTTCTTGATCTGACCAAGGCACATATCTTGGTACTGCCGGCATTACTGCATTTACTTCCATATGCCGGCGCTGTACACTCTGCTTGTCTTGTTGTTCCGTCGTGAACACGCAATACGACTGATGATGTTCTCTGTGATCATTGCATCCATTGTTTCCTGGATTTGTCCTTCCATCCTGGCCTTGGTTCATCACTTGATGCACCGCATCTCTCCAGTCCGAGTTATCATATCTCGGGGGAGGAGGTGGTAACATCAGTTGCTGTGCATTTTCTCCAGTCAATTGCGACTGATGCTGTTGATGTACTTGGAGAGGTGCTGCATGAATGCCTGCGGGGTTTCCCATTGCATTTTTCATCCATGCACATTGGCGGGTCGTATGGTTGGCCGGCCTGGCTGGGTTTGACGTGTGAAATTTACACGGCTGATCTAACATAGATTAGAACGTGTACTTCGGCCTCTCCTGCCATTGCTTCTTTTGTTCTGGAGTCCACTGTCTTTTTCCTTCATTCCTTGGTGTCCACTGCTGAGGACCATTCTTTTGCTGTTGAGTCGTTCCGTGACTCGGCTGATCTTGCGCTACCGCTGCCACTTGGGCCGAATTATATCTATAATCCGGCCTTTCTTCTCTTCTTCTTCCTCTAAAGTCATTGCGCCTGGATGACCCGGCCAAATCTCTAGCATACTGGTCTTGTTGCTCCCGATGATCTGCCGACATTAATTCTGGTTGCGTCGGATCTCCCAATGCATAGGAGTCCGCTATTCTGATGGTTTCTGCTAATGTGGTTGGCATATCTCTTTTTTTGCGCTGCGCCAAAACACTGGCATAACGGCATCCTTGAGTGAACCAAGCTATTGCTTGTGACTCTATAACTCCTTCACACGAGTTTCTCAGGTTACACCACCGAGTTAAAAACTCTCTGTCCGTTTCATTCGGCCTTTGCTTGCACATGGCTAATTGTTGCGGCCTGTTTGGCCTCTTGTATGTACTGGTAAAGTTGCTAACGAACATTTCTTCAAAATCCAACCAACAGTTGATGCTGCCTGCTGGTAGATTATTCAGCCATACCCTAGCTGGTCCCTCCAACATTTGTGGGACATACCGTACTACCCATCGTAAGTTCCCACCTGCTATTTTAACAACTGTGGCATAATCAATCAACCAGTCTTGTGGTTTGGTGCTCCCATTATATGTCTTTGTGCCTCTTGTCAGCTGAAAGTTCGGCACAGGTGGTTCGCCCATGATCCGTGGTCCGAAGCACGTCGGACCCGGTGGACCCTGTTCTTCGAGCAACTCGGATCGGTATATCCGGTCTAGCTTTACTCTGGCATCATTTGATGGCAAATATCTGTACAGAACTCTGTCTTGCATTCCATAGTGGTTATTTCCACCATGGATCGCATATTCCATCTCGGAATAACCATCATTGTACCTTTCATTTACTTGATTGTGGCGAGCTGGTCTTGCTTCTCTTTCCTGCCGAGGTTCATGTCTTGGCTGCGGGTTGAGCGGCGGTTCTCTCCTTACTTCAACAGGGATATTGTTCTCGTGATTGCCTCTTCCGAGTTCTCTTCTGCCGAGGTCTCCATTGCCTCGGCTTCCGCCGTCTTTCTCAGCACGGCCGACATTCCTCTCACCACTGTTACCTCGGCTTCCATTGCCTCTGTTTTCGTTTGCTTTCCCAGCTATCGCCGGATCATACGGAACGATTTGCTTGTTTCTCTTTCCTAAAGTTACCGCTTTGTCCCTTCGTGCATTGTTTCCGGGTGAGGACGCTGCTGCCACTGACAAGGCAGGTGATGCTCCAGCCGAGTGAACCATTCGCGAGGCCCCTAGCCTCGCCGGGTCTTCCCTGAGAATTTCTTCGTTTTGCTGGTTCGCGATGCGCACCAGCTCATTCACTCTTTCTTGCTGTTTCTGCCGGGCTTCGCCGGTCAATCCCTCTAATTCTAATGCTGCGGCATTTGCCGCTCTCAGGTTCTTTGCCGGGGTACTGTACCTCGGCAAACCCAAATCAACTGATTCTGCCCTATGAGCATCATGCTCCTTGTTAATATCATCTATGAGGTTCTTCCCTCTTAATCTCAACTCGTCAACCCGTTCGGGAGCGACGTCAAGCTTATTAGCTTTGGCATATTCTCGCAGGGTCTTGTTTAAGGATTCCCGCAAGGCCGACACCTTTTTTGCCTCTACCAGCACCTTTTGCCTGGTTTCTTCTAACTCTGCCTGAGCATTAGCCGGATCAAGTATCGGCGCTACAGGTGTAGTCAGGTTTTCTATGGTTGCCTGAAGAATGTTTTCTGGTCTTTCCAGAGGTGGCCCTCTCACTCTTGGTGCCTTTGGGGTAGTGTCCATGCCCGTCTGGTTGGTCCTTTGGAGGGATTACCTCGGTGGGTGGTGGTGCGTCTGCACTGGCGCGACACTGCACGCTGGGCGGGTCTCTGTTGATCCGGCACCCGCTACTCCCTTTGCACTGCGACCATCACCTCGACGCTGCTCACGGATGCGCTCGCGGCTCGCTTCAGGCTAAGGGTGGCTCTCCTGCAACAACAACCTGGTGAGGATAAATGCCGGAGATGTCGACGCCGACGTAGACCCTGTGCCCGCCCAAGCTGATGAAGACACCGTTGCACGGGGGAGTTTTTTCCCTGAAGCTGCCTGCATTGTCGCTGACGTAGTCACAGAGATCGAATCTCCGGACCAAGCCAGAAACAACGCGCTTGCCGGTGTTGATGAAGTTTCCCGTCCGGATCATGACTCCAGCTAGCACCGCTTCTAGCCCCACGGTGGGCGCCAACTGTCGTGGTGGTGGCACGGCAGATGCCATGGGTAGGTAAAGTATGGGGCCAATGGATGCTAGAGGGATCTAGGGAGGGAAGATGCAGTTGATTCTACACACAGAAGACAAAGGCAAAGATATTTATTTCTCCTTCCTTGGGCTACAAGTGCTCCTTGAGCTGTATTCAAGGAGAAAGGAAGAACTTTACCAGCCTAACGGTACTAAATGAGCCGATGCCCTCCTCAGGGTCCAAGCCTCCCCTTATAAAGGAGAGCCTTGGGTTCCTTTAGGGCTGACGGGGCAAGCATATTCGAGGAATATGCTTGTCCCTAATATAGTAGTTCGGCGGCCTCCTTTCCCTGTCGCCCTTATAATGACGGCAAGGCTCCAGAGGGCCCTTCCTACGTGCCTCAGGCTTCAGGACTGTCACCTCCGTGACCTCCTTCTGTCCCTCTGTCACTCTGCGCCTTTGTACCTTGTGCTTGGCTCTGCTCAGATTCTCCCTAGCCTGTGGCTAGAGTTTGACTTTGGGCTTCACCTTCTCTTGCAAGCTTCGTATCATTCGGCCCTGCCTCGAGTAACTCGGCTTGTCCTTCACCTGCATTAAGATTACTCGGGCTAACCCGGCCGACTTATTCAATATCTCAGCCGGATAACGCCTTGCCATTATTATGAGGGTCCTGCCCTTCCCTATCTCGGCCGAACTCTACAGGATTCGGCCGATTCATACTATAACTCGGAAACTATACGGGCAACTTCCTTTCATCTTTCCCCGTTTTTACCCTACCCGAGGTCATCACCCCAACAGTTAGCTTTCAGCCCTCATTGCCCCTATCATAAGCATCTTAAAGTGATTAAGGTTAAAGTGAACAAAGATGGAGTATGTGCTTGACGAAGTATAAGTTGGCAATCTCAAGTCCCTTGAATACGAGGGTCATACCTCATGCTACTCAACTTCAGTTATAGGTAAATTCTTGTCATTGTAAGTATTTGCATATCATAGAGAACCACCAACGGGGTACCCCTTGCACATGGTACATGAGCTTTCCCATAACCAAAATGACAAGGCAAGCAGACAATGAGTATCTTAGCGATCTTTTTATTTATTATGTGCATAGCTTTTTATTCAGGATGCTTCATAGATATCTCACTATGGTGATGCTGCAAGTTTCCACCATGATTAGGCATGGCTTAGGCTAGCGGCCCAGGCGTTTCTCTAACACAGAATACTTACTACATGGACTTACAAGCTTCCTCTTTATTTCACACCGGTGACATCCATAGACAAAAGAGCATGATATCAACTGAGTACAAAGTACAAGTGCAATGTTTAAAACGTTCCCCGTGACAGCACGGTTCTGATAATTCCAACGTATAAGTGCAAGCATATACAACATAGATGACACAATGGTTCAAGTTTATTAGGGTCAAGGTATATAAAGTGTGCCATCAAGTTTGTGAGGGCTTTAATCACTAAGTTTTGACATAACAAAATAGTTTTTAATTGGAAGATAGTTGAAAACAAGAATATACTTGGAATGGTGTAACACACCATGCATAGGAGTTTATAGTGGACAATTTGTAAAAACTTGGTTTCTTGGGAGTTTGAAGCATGAGTAGAACTTACTCATACAAGTGGAGGCTAGCAAAAGACTGGGAGCAACCAACTAAGAGAGCATAATGGCCATAATCATGTAGAGCAACAAAGCATTACTAATCAAAGCATAGAGTGGTACTACAAGTCATGGACTAAATGATCATAGAGTCTATGGTAACTTGTCATAGTCATAACATGGTGTGAGCATGTGCCAAGTCAAGCCAAACAAAGCATTAAAGGAGAATACCACAATACTATGCTTTTGCATGCTAAAACAACGCAAAAATTCTTCAAGGAACACTAAGCAATCCCAATTGTTTGGAACAAGACATGCTACAACAATAATCACTAAGCATAAGGTCAAAACAACACCTGTCATGTCATGCTAAAGTCTAAGTCATAGTCAATGCAAGCTCCTCTTGCACTTTCAAGCAAGAACTTACTACTCCTTTCCAACACCAAGCAACTTATTTGCAAAAAAACACAGAGAGAACGAGGGTCCAAACTACTTTATTCAAGCAAACTAAACAACCTAAGCAAAGCAAACGAAAACTAAGACGCTCCAAGAACAACACAACTATGCATGAAACAATAAAAACAAAGTGTCTAGACAGACCTAAGCTTTTTATTGATGAAGAAGGGATGCCTTGGGCATCCCCAAGCTTTGATGCTTGTACCTCTTGGATATTTCTTGGGGTGACACCATGCTGGCATCCCCAAGCTTGAGCTTTTGTCCATTATTCATCTTATTGCATCATATTCTCTCTACACCTGAAATTTTTCCTTCATACAAAACTTCACACAATCTTCATTAGCAACATTAGCTTATTCAAAATATATTAGACCTATGGCAAAGCTTTGAAATAGCAAGGCTTTTCACTAAAAACATAAGATACTTTAGTAACTCCTTCAAAAATCTCAATTCCCCAAAATAGAACTCAAAAAGGAATCAATAAGAAGCAAATGCAAATAATGGCAGAAATCTGTCAAAACAGACCAGCATGTAGAAACCGATTTTTTCAAACATCTTATGTTGCTCAAATAAAAAAGTGTTGAACTAACTAAAGTTAGCTAACATACTGGGGGATTTATTCGTAAATTTTGAGCTCAATCCGAGTTACAGAGACTCATCACGAATTTTTATGGTAGAGGACAAAAATCTGTTTCGGGTCAGCAACTCACAAATCTTACTTCCGTCTCATTAGAGGTCATTCTTGGCACAAAAAGCAAACAAAAAGGGTAAGGAGAGGTCATTACTGAAGTAATAACTTTCAAGACTCAACTAAACTCTTGGGTTATCTCCCAACAAGTACTTTTCTTTAATGCCTTTATGTTAGGCACAAGAAGCAAGAAGAATCAAGTATTTTCAAATGAAGAAGCATTAACATCAAACCTTGCTTTCAAAGGAGGATAAAAAAGCAACTTATCTCTCCTCATAGGGAAGTGTTCAATACCTTTCTTGAATTAAAATGATATTTAATGGTGCCTTCTTTCATATCAATGATGGCACCAACTATTCTAAGAAAAGATCTTCCCAAAGTAATAGGACAACAAGCATTGTATTCAACATCCAAAACATAGAAATCAATAGGGACATAAGAATTGTTAACCATAATGAGAACATCACTAATACTCCCCATGAGTTTCTTCTTAGCATTATCATTGAGTGAGACATCTAAATAACAATCTTCCAACTGTGGCAAATCAAGCATTTCATAAATCTTCCTAGGCATAATAGAGACACTAGAACCAAGATCACATGAAGCTTTGAGATCAAAGTCATTCACTTGCATATTAATAATGGGTTCCCAACTATCTTCTAATTTCCTAGGAATAGAAGCTTTGTGTTTTAGCTTTTCTTCCTTTAGCTTAACAAGAGCATCTGTAATGTGTTTAGTGAAAGCAACATGCATATCACTAGCATCAGGACTTCTAGCAAGCTTTTGTACGAACATAATCACTTCAGAAATATTGCAACCATCAATATCAAAGTCAAACTTAGCATCACTAGTAGTAGGCTCAATAGGCTTAGGCATAGTAGGAGGAATAGGGACTACTTGTGGTTTAGTGGTGATGGTGCACACACTATTTTTTCTATCAATTTCAGCTTCATTTTCCCACCTAGCATGAAGTTAAGCTAACAACCTAACATTTTCATCAATAGTAACTTGTATGGCATGAGCAGTAGCAAAGGTATTTTTCATAGTTTCAGGTTTAGCAGCCATTTTATTAATCAAGGAAGACTGAGCTTCAGACAAAGAGGATATATTTTTCTAAGCACTCAAAATTTTTGACTGTAAACTAGGAATTTCTATATTAAGATTCTCAAGCTGATGGCTAATGTTTTTCAAGATAATAGATTGTTCCTCCATAGTTTTAGTGAAAATCTTATTTTGCTCATATTGCATCTGCATAAAATTCTTAGTGGATCTCTCTACTTCTAGAATCCTTTCTTCACTAGGCATTCCAGATCTACCATGATGAACATTTCCACTAGGAGGATAAGGCCTATAATTACCATAAGTATTATTGCCAAAATTGTTGTTTCTAATGAAGTTCACATAAACTTACTCTTCTTGAGCAACCAAAGAGGCTAAGGGAACACTATTAGGATCTAAATGAGCTTTCCCATTAACAAGCATAGCCATAATGACATCAATCTTATCACTCAAAGAGGAAGCTTCCTCAACAGAATTTACCTTCTTACCATGTGGAGCTCTCTCAACATGCCATTCAGAGTAGTTAACCATCATATTATCAAGGAGTCTTGTTGCAGCACCCAAAGTGAGGCCCATGAAGGTACCTACAGCAGCTGAATCCAACAGATTTCTTGAGGGTAAGTTCAAATCTGCATAAAAAGTCTGGATAATCATCCAAGTAGTGAGTCCATGAGTGGGGAAATTCTTAACCAAAGACTTCATTCTTTCCCAAGATGGAGCAACATGTTCACTATCAAGTTGTTTAAATTTCATAATGTCACTTCTCATAGATATAATCTTAGCAGGAGGATAGTATTTTCCAATAAAAGCATCTTTGCACTTAGTCCAAGAATCAATACTATTCTTAGGCAAGGAAAGCAACCATTCTTTAGCTTTTCCTCTCAAGGAGAAAGGAAAAAAGCTTGAGCTTAATAATATCTCCATCTACATCCTTATATTTTTGCATCTCACAAAGTTCAACAAAGCTACTGAGATGGGCAGCAGGATCATCAAAACTAGCACCAGAAAATTGCTCTCTCATCACAAGATTCAACAAAGCAGGCTTAATTTCATAAAAAAGTAGCATCAGGAGCAGGTGGAGCAATAGGTGTGCTAAGGGAATCATTGTTGTTGGTGCTAGTGAAGTCACACAACTTGGTGTTCTTAGCAGAGTTCATTTTGGCAAAGGTGGGCAAGCCAAAAACAAAAGCAGCAGCTAGAGCACTATTTTTTTTGTGTGTTTTTGAATAAAGCAAGCAAACCAAACAAAGCAAACTAAAAACAAAGTAAATAGAAAGGAAGTGAAGGACTCCCCTAGTGAAGAAGTCCTTAGCCTCCCCAGCAACGGCGCCGGAAAACTTGTTGATGACTCCTTAATGGCGCCAGAGAACTTGGTGCTTGCCGTGGAGTCTGTTGGGAACCCCAAGAGCAAGGTGTGAAGCAGCATAGCAGCAAGTCTTTCCTCAGTAAGAAACTGAGGTTATCGAACCAGTAGGAGGAAGGAAACGTCATACAGGTGTTGCAAGCAACGCGGAGACCTGCACAACACAAACTCAAGACTTTGCCCCAACTAACAGTGAGGTTGTCAAGCTCACCGGTTACTGTAACAAAGGATTAAACATATTGTGTGGAAGGTAATGGTTTGCAGCAAATAACAAGTAATAGTGGAAGATGTATCAATGGTAAAAATTGGACCGGGGGTCCATAGTTCACTAGAGGTCCTCTCCTTAGATAAACAACATGGCATGAAGGGTAAACAAATTACAACAGGGCAATTGATAGGAACTGAGCAAGGCATAACAATGCAATTACTAGTCAGAAAGATCCTATGAGATTCGATTGGGCAATACAACAAGATACATAGACCGCCATCCAACTGCATCTATGACTAGAAGTCCACCTTCAGGTTATCATCCGAACCCCCTCCAGTATTAAGTTGCAAGCAACAGACAACTGCTTTAAGCAAAGTGTGTAAGATAAATAGTCCACTTGTTCCATGAACAAGAGACCATTGTTTTCTCCCTAGTGGCAACATCACATCTACAACCGAAGAGATTTTTGTCACTTCCCTTGGAAACTAGAGGCGTGAAACCACTATCGAGAATAAATACCCCCACTTGGAGTCATTAGCAACTTCTCGGCCAAGATAGCTACTAACAACAGAGAGCATGCAAGATCACAAACAACATAGACATGATAGAATCATAAAGACAAAACCATTAACCAAACCAACATAATAATCTCAATATCCATCGGATCCCCACAAACACAACATGCATGATTACAAATAGATTAGATCTTGATCATGAACAGAGCTCACAAGATCTAAACATGAAAGAAAAAAGGAGGAGATACAACCATCTAGCTACGGACCCATAGTCCAAGGTGGAACTACTCACGCATCATACCGGAGAGAAGGCCTCCGGGATGATCTCCCCTCCAGCAGGGTGCCGGGAAGAACTTCAGATCCCCCCGATCTAGGGACGATGGTGGCGGCGGCTACAGACGGTTTTGTGGAGATTTGATCAGGTGCTTAGGGTTTCTGCATCGGGGGATTCTTATAGGCAAAGGGGGAGGCCGAGGCAGTGGCCAGGGGCCCCACACCCTGCCTATGCGCGGGGCAGGTTCCACCCGCGCCTAGGGGGGTCTGGCTGTGTAAGATCCCTCCTTTATAAAGGAAAAGGATCCCTGTGATTGCAATGCTAGTCCCTGTATCATTGCTAGCATCCACAGTTTAAGATGAAGTACACAGATACAAAGGTCATTTATTACATCCATTCCAGAGATAAACATAGTCTTTACAACTCATCACGTCTTCCGAAGACGTGGAAGTGGGTTCCTCTAACCTGTCGGGAGTGTCTCCCTAGCAGACGTCCTATCAGATCCTGCATAACTACCTCAAGGCCTCTCTCCCTGTCATCGTGCATGATCTTGAAGACAATGGCCTCCGTGGTAGGCTCTGTCTGGCGTCCGGGCTGGTTGACCTTGAAGCCCCAGAGGTCCTTCCTCTCAAACTTGGTGAGGGGATGCACCATGATGATGGGAAGAGGGAGATTGAGCAAAGTAGTAAGCTCAACGATACGAGGACCAAAGCGGGTAACCTGGAACTCCTCAACAGTGCTGATGGTAATAGGCATCTATTTATAAGATAGAAAAGTTAGAACAACACAAATCAAGATAAAACAAAAGACAAAACATCACATACATATCCTTGGAAAGCAAAACACACAAGTAATGCATACATGAAACCATTACAACAACCAAGGTTCAATCTTATTTTAAAGCAACATTTTGGAAAATAAGGTGATAGGTGGTGGTCCAACTAACGAAGCATGTTTACAATCCTATCTCACTGGATCTGTTGGCTAACACAATGTTTCTAGAAGCAATCAGCCTATCTAGCTCACATGATTCCATCACTAAGTCTATAATGTCTCCTCTTAAGGTTTGGTTGGTAGCTTCCAACTCTTGGGTATGTTCCTTTTCTTTCCTTAGATCATTTTGGAGGTTGAGCATTCTGCACTTGACTCTATCACCAAGTTCTTTGATGGTCTTCCAAGCTGCATCCTTTGCTGATTCAAAGAATGTAGTGTGCACCACTGAATTGGTGAACATGCAGAATCCTTTTTCCTGATGGTTATCTTCCTTGTTTTTATACAAGTGAAGTTGCACCCACCAGTATTCCACTCCTTCATCCATCACAGGAAAACCTTTGTACACAGCTGCACCTTGTATCTCTAATGCAACCATGAGGTCCTTGAGAGCCTTGGGAATTCTGTCTCACACTCCAAAGTCATTGTCATGAGTGGTCCTTTCCTCACGGCCGTTGATGGAGTTCATCTACAAATAGAGATGAGAGAGAAGATTAGAAAAGTTTTACGAGAAGAATAGACAAGTGTAGAAGTTGAAATTTTTTCCTTAGTGGTTTCCAATCCTAGGGTCATAATCCCTGGCAACACAAAGGTTCGATACCATCTGAAGATCCCTCCTTTATAAAGGAAAAGGATCCATGTGATTGCAATGCTAGTCCTCGGATCATTGCTAGCATCCACAGCTTTAAGATGAATTACAGATACAAAGGTCATTTATTACATCCATTCCAGAGATAAACATAGTCTTTACAACTCAAAGGCCACAGGCCTATTACAAGAGTTTGAATAAGTAAATAAATATAAGTCTTCATCTTCATGTGCCACAGGCAAACATGTTGAGTGTAGACTCATGACACCTAATCCTCATCACAGTAACCTGCAACATCACAAGTTACTGACCCACAAGGGTCAATACTTTGGAATAGTATTGGCAAGTGATACCTTAGTATATTTTAAGTGGACTAGATACTATATGCAAATTTGGCTAAGTGTAGCTTGGCTTGCCTTGCTCAAAATAGGTTTTTCCTATTAGTTGAAATCACTAAGTTTTTCTTTGTCAAAACTTTTCTCAAGGAACCACCAATAAACATTGGGGTCCTTCACCCTTGTTCACCCACAAATTTTTACTTAGAAATTGGGATGAGGAGATTCTTGATAGCTTCCATGCCTTGATGCTCAAGTTGTCCATTGCCATGGACTTGGCTAAGTACTTAGATTTTTCCATCTGCAGAGGTTGTGCACTTTCCCCACCAGACTTGGTTTCACCAAGACAGGACCTTTCAGAAGCCTTCCCTTAGACCAAATGGACGCGTTCCAACCTATCATTCCCACTACCACCAACTGTCCAAATGGCTAAGTTCTAGCAACTTATGTGATCCAGGCAGAGCCCATATTGCCAAGTGGCTGCACTAGAAGCTTCTTAACACTTGGCCTCTAAAATCTCTTTGTTCCTGGGTGGCTTACCACAAGTGAGATACACAGGGTAAACCATAGCCATGGGCCTTGTGTAACCACTCAACCAAAACCACCAATCAAGTACCTTTCCACCCAGGTGATTCATTGACTTAGTTGTTTTATTAAGCAAAAACAAGTCCAAAGACTTAGAAATATTTTCATCATAGCATGTATATTTCACCAACCCTTGTTTGCTACTAGCTAGGTTAAGCATGGCATAGATAGTAACTTAACTTAGAAATTCCCTAGCAATTCTACAACTACTTAGGATTTCCCAACATGGCATATAGGCAAAATAATAACATGCAAGACTAACAAAATATTTCTAATGCTTAGTAGAAAACATAGGAATGATAATATTCATGAAGTACCACTTTCCTTGGTAGTTGGGAGAGTAGCACTCTTCACAATCACAATCACTAGCACCAAAGTCTACACAAAGAATGGTAGCAACAAATTACACACAAAACATATACAAACAAACAAAAATATATGCATGCATGCAAAATGCTAAGTGATGATTTTTAAAACTCAACCAAGCAAGTGCATAGAACTGAATCCTAAACAAGTCAAAAACTTGCCACACAACAATAATTTAAACCCTAAATTAATTCCTAAACAATTCATATGTTCAAATAAGCCCTACACATGTTTTTGCAAAAGAAACCATTTTAACAGATGCAAAACATTAAACACATTGCATATTCTGAAAGGTCTTGTTCTCCTGATTCCAACGGTATAAAATTTGCCAAAATCTAACGTGGGAATCAAAAGTTACAAACAAAACAAATCTGAACTATAATCTGATTCAAAGTCGAGCGCTTAGCATCGGCGAAGCGTGAGGCCTTCTGTCGATGGTGCCAGCGTTCTAGGTCGCCCGGGGAGGGGAGAGGATGCTCACCAGAACCTCCATGACGAGGTGAAGCTCAACATGTCTCTGGTTGGCGAAGGGGCGCTCGGAGTCGTCGGGGATTCCTCGCCGGAGTTCGCGAACGTGTCGGATACGGCTGCTCGTCGATGTTGGCGAAGATACAGATCACGCCAAGGCAAAATAAGTAGTGCGTCAGATGTGCGGAGTGATGCTGGTCATGCGAGTGTCAAAGAGAGAACAAGGCGCGGTCAGAACTAACCAGGAAGGTTCGCCGGAGTTGGAGACGGCGTCGGTTGCTCACGGTGCTCGTCGAAGTCGAAGCTCTGGATCACAAACAGACGGACAAAGGGGATCAGGAGATGCGCAAGGAGGTCGCGAAGCTGTTCGCATGCACCAGAGAGGAAGGGCGCACGGGGTTTACCAGAATCGCACGCCGGAGGTCGCCGGAGCTGCGGCGGTGTCTGGCGAGTTGCGAGCAGCCTGGTGGCATGGAGAGAAAATTGAGTGAGGGGAAATGGTCGCGAGAGGGAGGGGCTTAAGTAGGAAGAGTTGGGCGTGGAGTTACTCGCGGAATCAATGGGAATCAACGCGGCAGTGACTGCGGCGAGTAACGGCGGCGTGAGAGGCACAGGCGCTCGTGATTGACGAAGACGACGACGGGGTCACGGGTCTACTTGTCAGCGAAATAAACAGAGGGGAGGTGGGGTCCTGGCGCCAGCGACTCCGCGGGTGCGTCTGCGTGTGAGAGTGAGAGAGGGGGAACCTGGGTGGGATAGTTGGGCTGGATCTGTTGATGGGCTCAAACCCTGGCACTGGCCTTTTTCTTTTTCTTTATTCCTTTTCTATTTCTGAATTGATTTTCTGGAATGATTTTCAAATGAATTCAAACTCTATTTGAATTCAAATCTTTTCAGGATTTTTGCAGTGTGCAACAGTCACAAATTTGGGCATAAAACCAAGTGGTCACTTTGAATTGGCTTGGTCATTTGGATAAATAAAATAAACAGTGACTTAGCACTTGTTTTATATTGGTTTTGAATTTGATTTTCAAATTGTATTTGCTTTGAAAACTTGGGTTTAGGTCTTAGCAATCTAGCAACTCATTCTGAAAGCAATGAGGCACAAGGTTTGGTTTCATGAACAACAACCTCTCATAGAAAGAGTAGCATTTGTTTCAAATGATGATCACATAAAATAATGAGCTCATATGCTCCTGTTTTTGAATTGTTTTGTTTGAAATGAAAAACATATGATCATGGATGCATGAATGATATGCATAAGTTTGAACATGATTTTAGGGATGTTACAAATCTAACCCCCTTAAGGTGAATCTCGCCCTCGAGATTCGGATTGGTTAGCAAATAGGTGAGGGTGGTCTTTCCGAAGATCATCTTCTCTTTCCCATGTTGCTTCCTCTTCGGAATGATGATTCCACTGCACTTTGCAGAACTTGATAGTCTTAGTCTGTGTGACTCTTTCTGCAGTCTCAAGAATCTTGATAGGCTTCTCTTCATAGGTGAGATCACTTTCCAACTGAACTTCTTCCAAAGGTATAGTATCTTTCAAAGAAGTCTCTTCCATTTCAGGATGACATTTCTTAAGCTGACTCACATGAAACACATTATGAACGGCTGACAGAGATTCTGGCAGTTCTATTTCATAGGAAACTTCTCCTTTACGACTCAGAATCTTGAATGGTCCAACATATCTTGGTGCCAGTTTTCCTTTGACTCCGAATCTCTTCAGTCCACGAAGTGGTGACACTCTAAGATAGGCTTTATCACCAACTTCGTAGGTGACTTCTCTACGCTTAGGATCTGCGTAGCTTTTCTGTCGGGACTGTGCTATCTTCAATCTGTCTTTAACTAACTTGACCTTCTCTTCGGCTTCCTTGATAAGATCTGGTCCGAATAAACTTCTTTCTCCCACACCATTCCATAACAATGGGGTGGTACACTTTCTTCCGTAGAGAAAATCAAATGGTGCCATCTCAATGCTGGCTTGATAGCTGTTGTTATAAGAAAATTATGCGTAAGGCAGACTTTCATCCCAACTGGCTCCATAGTCTAGGGCACATGCCCTCAACATGTCTTCGAGAATCTGATTAGTCCTTTCCGTTTGTCCATCGGTTTGAGGATGAAAAGAAGTACTGAATTCCAACCTCGTTCCTAATGATTCATGTAACTGTCTCCAAAAATGGGAAGTGAATTGAGTTCCCCTATCAGACACAATACTCTTGGGCACTCCATGTAGACATACAATTCTACTCATGTAGATTCTGGCTAACTTAGCACTTGTATAGGTTGTCTTCACGGGTATGAAATGAGCCACTTTAGTTAGGCGATCCACTACTACCCAAATAGAATCGTATCCTGACCGGGTCCTTGGTAATCCGGTAATGAAATCCATACCAATCTTGTCCCACTTCCAATCAGGAATAGGTAGTGGTTGAATCAAACCTGCTGGTTTCTGATGTTCCACCTTCACTCTACTACACACATCACACAAAGAAATATGTTCGGCGATGTCCTTCTTGAGATTATTCCACCAAAATCTTTCTTTCATGTACATGTACATTTTGGTGTTACCCGGGTGAATAGAATACGGAGAGTTGTGTGCTTCTTGCAAAATCAGTTTCCGCAACTCCGGGTCTTGTGGAACACAGATACGTTTCGCATGCCATAAAGTACCATGTTCGTCTTCATGGAATCCTTTGGCTTTTCCTTTGACAATATTTTCCTTAATCTCTTCAATTTCCTTATCAGTCTTCTGGGCTTCTTTGATCTTGTCCAACAAAGTGGGTTGAACATCCAAAGACATGAGAGCGGGGGGATCTGAAGTTCTTCCCGACACCCTGCCGAAGGGGAGATCATCCCGGAGGCCTTCTTCTCTAGTATAATGTGTGAGTAGTTCCACCTTGGACTACGGGTCCATGTAGTAGCTAGATGGTTGTATCTCCTCCTTGTGCTTTCATGTATTGATCTTGTGATCTCCGTTCATGATCAAGATCTAATCTATTTGTAATCATGCATGTAGTGTTTGCGGGGATCCCATGGATATTGAGATTATTATGTCGGATTGATTAATGGTTTTGTCTATTTGATTCTATCATGTATGTGTTGTTTGTGATCTTGCATGCTCTCCGTTGTTAGTAGCTATCTTGGCCAAGTAGTTGCTAGTGACTCCAAGAGGGGGTATTTATGCTCGATAGTGGGTTCATGCCTCTAGTTTCTAAGGGAAGTGACAGAAATCTCTTCGGTTGTAGATGTGTTGTTGCCAATAGGGAGAAAACAACGTCTCTTGTTCATGGAGCAAGTGAATTGTTTACCTTACACGCTTTGCTTAAAGCAGTTGTCCGTTGCTTGCAACTTAATACTGGAGGGGGTTCGGATGATAACTCAAAGGTGGACTACTAGTCATAGATGCAGTTGGATGGCGGTCTATGTATCTTGTTGTATTTCCCAATCGAATCTCATAGTATCTTTTTGTCTAGTATTGCATTGTTATGCCTTGCTCAGTTCCTGCCAATTGCCCTGTTGTAATTTGTTTACCCTTCATGCCATGTTGTTTATCTAAGGAGGGCACCTCTAGTGAACTATGGACCCCGGTCCAATCTTTACCATTGATACATCTTTCCATCATATCGCTTTGCTGCAAACCACCATTACCTTCCACACCATACAGTTAATCCTTTGTTACAGCAAATCGGTGAGCTTGACAACCTCACTGATTCGTTGGGGCAAAGTCTTGAGTTTTTATTGTGCAGGTTTCCATGTTGCTTGCAACACCTTTGAGACGTTTCCTTCCTCCTACTTGTTCGATAACCTTGGTTTCTTACTGAGAGAAAACTTGTTGTTGTGCTCATCATACCTTGCTCTTGGGGTTTACAACGAAGCGTCCCGTGACAAGTATTGGGCGCCATTAAGGTAGCAATCCATCCAAGGGGTATCAAAGTCACACAAGGAGAGGATAGATTTCACCTTATCATGGAGTTCTTTGACTCGTGCTTAGGTCATATGTCCACTTAGGGGACTTGGTGATGTTGTAGTAGATATGGACGTAGGGCATTTCACATAAGGGGTGCTAGCACATGCTTTGCCTATTGGGGGCTCCTGCTCATAGTTGTGCCCCATATGTCACCCTATAGCCTCATAGAAATAGGCATAAATTCAATGTCTCATCCACCAAAACACCACGAAATTCAATGTCTCGACGAACAAAAATACCCCAAGTCTACCCACATATTACAACACTACAATGTTCAAATGGAAGGCGCACGATCATCCTCTGCCGGGGTAGGTGGCGCCTCCGGCGTAGCCAATGTCGCTAGTGGTACATACCTCATCGGTGCTACTCTCATTTTCTGCAAGACGAGGTCATGTTGATTCTTATGCCACTCCTTCACCTGGTGATCCATTGTTGATGTGTCCGCAATCAAGAAAATGTAGTCCTCATTCCTCTTATTCACCATAACCTTTGTTTGGATAAGCTCGATCTTGACATATTTTCCTCCAACATGATTGCCCACCTTGCATCAACCTTTTGGTCACTCAAGATGGCATTCGATGCAACATCGATGATGCATTTAATCGATGCTTGGAACCTCTCTAACGATGGCACTACATCAGTTGCCAACTTTTCCTTCTTGTTCCTAGTGGGCGCCCCTTTGAGGCCACCGGTTTCGCTGCTTTAGGGTCATAGGGGACGTGTTTGGTCAGAGACAGCTCAGTCTTAGCCTACTTGTCGCATGTATCGATCCTTTTGAAGATGTCGGGTAAGTATTGGCCGACATGGGACGGAGGCACACCATGCTTTCTCAAGGCCGCCTTGCTCACCGCCGCCGCCATCGCATGCTTTGGAGAACCAACAGCCTTCTGTGCCCTAGCTCTGCAGTCGGGTGACATTACCGACCAGCGTTGGACGTCCATCACCCACTTTGCATTGGACATGACATGTTGGTGATGCTTTGGTTGGCGAGGTTTCTTCACCTTTGGCAGCTTCGTTGAATGAGGGACAACGGACGGCTCCTTCGACGGTATGGCAGCGAGGAGGCGTCGGTTCACGGGTGGGAGGGGAAAAGACGGGAGTTGTAACGACGTGGCGGGGTAGCGGAGGAAAAAAATGTGTTTTGTTTCTATGACAAGGTTGACCTACCCCATTTTCGACGCCCCGCTTGTCCCCATGTGGGTCTGGTGCGGTGTCGGGGTGCCAGACACTGTATTGGATCATATTGGATGAAAACGAGCTATGGGGACATGTAGGGCAGGGTGTGGCCCCCCTGGTCGCCTCCCGGCCTCGCCTCTTCGCCTATAAGAAGCCCCAGATGCAGAAACCCTAGGCACCCGATGAAAACTCCATGAAACCGTCTATAGCTGCCGCCACCATCGTCCCTAGATCGGGGGGATCTGAAGTTCTTCCCGGCACCCTACCGGAGGGGAGATCATCCTGGAGGAATTCTTCTCCGGTATGATGCGTGAGTAGTTCCACCTTGGACTATGAGTCCATGTAGTATCTAGATGGTTGTATCTCCTCCTTGTGCTTTCATGTATAGATCTTGTGAGCTCCATTCATGATCAAGATTTAATCTATTTGTAATCATGCATGTTATGTTTGCGGGGATCCGATGGATATTGAGATTATTATGTCAGTTTGGTTAATGGTTTTGTCTTTATGATTCTATCATGTCTGTGTTGTCTGTGATCTTGCATGCTCTCCGTTGTTAGTAGCTATCTTGGCCAAGTAGTTGCTAGTGACTCCAAGAGGGGGTATTTATGCTCGATAGTGGGTTCATGCCTCTAGTTTCCAAGGGAAGTGACAAAAATCTCTTCGGTTGTAGATGTGTTGTTGCTACTAGGTAGAAAACAACGGTCTCTTGTTCATGGAACAAGTGGATTGTTTACCTTACACACTTTTCTTAAAGCAGTTGTCTATTGCTTGCAACTTAATACTGGAGGGGGTTCGGATGATAACCTGAAGGTGGACTTCTAGTCATAGATGCAGTTGGATGGCGGTCTATTATCTTGTTGTATTGCCCAATCGAATCTCATAGGATCTTTCTGACAAGTATTGCATTGTTATGCTTGCTCACTTCCTGTCAATTGCCCTGTTGTAATTTGTTTACCCTTCGTGCCATGTTGTTTATCTAAGGAGAGGACCTCTAGTGAACTATGGAACCCGGTCCAATCTTTACCATTGATACATATTCCATTGTTACTGTTTACTTGCTGCAAACCACCATTAACTTTCACACCATATAGTTAATCCTTTGTTACAGCAAACCGATGAGTTTGACAACCTCACTGATTCGTTGGGACAAAGTCTTGAGTTTGTGTTGTGCAGGTATCCACGTTGATTGCAACACCTGTGTGACGTTTCCTTCCTCCTTCTGGTTCCATAACCTCGGTCTCTACTGAGGGAAACTTGCTGTTGTGCTCATCACACCTTGCTCATGGGGTTCCAACGAAGTGCCCCACATCAACACTGGGTGCACGCATCAAGATTTCTGGCGCCGTTGCCGGGGAGGCTAAGGACGTCTTCACAAGGGGAGTCCTCCACTTCCTTTCTCTTTACTTTGTTTTTAGTTTGCTTTGTTTCTTTTGCTTGGTTTTGTTTTTCTCTTTTCAAAAAAACCCCAAAAATAGTCTAGTTTGGTTTGCTTGCTTCATTCAAAAACACAAAAAATAGTTCTTGCTCTAGCTGTTGCTGCTGTTTTTGGCTTGCCCACCTTTGCCAAAATGAACTCTGCTGAGAACACCAAGTTGTGTGACTTCACTAGCACAAACAACAATGATTTCCTAAGCACTCATATTGCTCCACCTGCTCCTGATGCTACCTTTTATTAAATTAAGCCTGCTTTGTTGAATCTTGTGATGAGAGAGTAATTTTCTGGTGCTAGTTCTGATGATGCTGCTACCCATCTCAATAACTTTTTTGAACTTTGTGAGATGCAAAAGTATAAGGATGTAGATGGAGATATTATTAAGCTCAAGCTTTTTCCTTTCTCAATGAGAGGAAAAGCTAAAGAATGGTTGCTATCTTTGCCTAAAAATAGTATTGATTCTTGGACTAAGTGCAAAGATGCTTTTATTGTAAAGTACTACCCTCCTGCTAAGATTATATCTATGAGAAGTGACATTATGAAATTTAAACAACTTGATAATGAACATGTTGCTCAAGCTTGGGAAAGAATGAAATCTTTGGTTAAGAATTGCCCCACTCATGAACTCCATCTTTCATGCACATGTTTAGAGTTCTTTGATCCCAGCTTTCAATGCTTGCAGATGGTTTGATCTTTATTGTGAAGGTGCATGTCACCTCAAAAATTATTCTTTTACAACTTACCTACTCGAGGACGAGCTGGAGTTAAGCTTGGGGATGCATGATACGTCAGAAACATATCTATAATTTTTGATGTTCCATACTTGTTTAGTATATACTTTGCTTTGCTTTGTCTACACTTTGAGGTGTTTTTTATATCTTTTCTGGAACTAACCTATTAACAAGTTGTTGTAGTGCCAATTGCATGTTTTCTTCTGTTTTTGGTTCCAGAAAGGCAGAAAATCAATATTCTCGGAATTGAATGGGACAAAAGCCAAAGTCAATATTTTACCGTGGGCGACACGAAGTCCAGAGGAGAGACGGAGGAGCGCCACAGGGTGGCCACACCCCCCAGGCGCGGCCAAGCCTGGCCCGCGCCTGGGCAGGGTGTGGGCCCCCCGGGCACCCCCTGCCTCGCCTCCTCGCCTATAAGAGGCCCCTAATGCAGAAACCCTAGGCACCCGATCAAAACTCCACGAAACCATCTGTAGCCGCCACCATCGTCCCTAGATCGGGGGGATCTGAAGTTCTTCCCGACACCCTGCCGAAGGGGAGATCATCCCGGAGGCCTTCTTCTCTGGTATAATGTGTGAGTAGTTCCACCTTGTACTACGGGTCCATGTAGTAGCTAGATGGTTGTATCTCCTCCTTGTGCTTTCATGTATTGATCTTGTGATCTCCGTTCATGATCAAGATCTAATCTATTTGTAATCATGCATGTAGTGTTTGCGGGGATCCCATGGATATTGAGATTATTATGTCAGATTGATTAATGGTTTTGTCTTTGATTCTATCATGTCTGTGTTGTTTGTGATCTTGCATGCTCTCCGTTGTTAGTAGCTATCTTGGCCAAGTAGTTGCTAGTGACTCCAAGAGGGGGTATTTATGCTCGATAGTGGGTTCATGCCTCTAGTTTCTAAGGGAAGTGACAGAAATCTCTTCGGTTGTAGATGTGTTGTTGCCACTAGGGAGAAAACAACGGTCTCTTGTTCATGGAGCAAGTGAATTGTTTACCTTACACACTTTGCTTAAAGCAGTTGTCCGTTGCTTGCAACTTAATACTGGAGGGGGTTCGGATGATAACTCAAAGGTGGACTACTAGTCATAGATGCATTTGGATGGCGGTCTATGTATCTTGTTGTATTTTCCAATCGAATCTCATAGTATCTTTTTGTCTAGTATTGCGTTGTTATGCCTTGCTCAGTTCCTGTCAATTGCCCTGTTGTAATTTGTTTACCCTTCATGCCATGTTGTTTATCTAAGGAGGGCACCTCTAGTGAACTATGGACCCCGGTCCAATCTTTACCATTGATACATCTTTCCACTGTTACTGTTTACTTGCTGCAAACCACCATTACCTTCCACACCATACAGTTAATCCTTTGTTACAGCAAATCGGTGAGCTTGACAACCTCACTGATTCGTTGGGGCAAAGTCTTGAGTTTTTATTGTGCAGGTTTCCACGTTGCTTGCAACACCTTTGAGACGTTTCCTTCCTCCTACTTGTTCGATAACCTTGGTTTCTTACTGAGAGAAAACTTGTTGTTGTGCTCATCATACCTTGCTCTTGGGGTTTACAACGAAGTGTCCTGTGACAAGTATTGGGCGCCATCAAGGTAGCAATCCATCCAAGGGGTATCAAAGTCACACAAGGAGAGGATAGATTTCACCTTATCATGGAGTTCTTTGACTCGTGCTCAGGTCATTGGTCCACTTAGGGGACTTGGTGATGTTGTAGTAGATATGGACGTAGGGCATTTCACATAAGGGGTGCTAGCGCATGATTTGCCTATTGGGGGCTCCTGCTCATAGTTGTGCCCCATATGTCACCCTATAGCCTCATAGAAATAGGCATAAATTCAATGTCTCATCCACCAAAACACCACGAAATTCAATGTCTCGACAAACAAAAATACCCCAAGTCTACCCACATATTACAACACTACAATGTTCAAATGGAAGGCGCACGATCATCCTCTGCCGGGGTAGGTGGCGCCTCCGGTGTAGCCAATGTCGCTAGTGGTCCATACCTCATAGGTGCTACTCTCATTTTCTGCAAGACGAGGTCATGTTGATTCTTATGCCACTCCTTCACCTGGTGATCCATTGTTGATGTGTCCGCAATCAAGAAAATGTAATCCTCATTCCTCTTATTCACCATAACCTTTGTTTGGATAAGCTCGATCTTGACATATTTTCCTCCAAGATGATTGCCCACCTTGCATCAACCTTTTGGTCACTCAAGATGGCATTCGATGCAACATCGATGATGCATTTAATCGATGCTTGGAACCTCTCTAACGATGGCACTACATCAGTTGCCAACTTTTCCTTCTTGTTCCTAGTGGGGCGCCCCTTTGAGGCCGCCGGTTTCGCTGCTTTAGGGTCATAGGGGACGTGTTTGGTCAGATCCAGCTCAGTCTTAGCCTACTTGTCGCATGTATCGATCCTTTTGAAGATGTCGGGTAAGTATTGGCCGACATGGGACGAAGGCACACCATGCTTTCTCAAGGCCGCCTTGCTCACCGCCGCCGCCATCGCATGCTTTGGAGAACCAACAGCCTTCTGTGCCCTAGCTCTGCAGTCGGGTGACATTACCGACCAGCGTTGGACGTCCATCACCCACTTTGCATTGGACATGACATGTTGGTGATGCTTTGGTTGGCGTGGTTTCTTCACCTTTGGCAGCTTCGTTGAATGAGGGCCAACGAACGGCTCCTTCGACGGTATGGCAGCGAGGAGGCGTCGGTTCACGGGTGGGAGGGGAAAAGACGGGAGTTGTAACGACGTGGCGGGGTAGCGGAGGAAAAAAATGTGTTTTGTTTCTATGACAAGGTTGACCTACCCCATTTTCGACGCCCCGCTTGTCCCCATGTGGGTCTGGTGCGGTGTCGGGGTGCCAGACACTGTATTGGATCATATTGGATGAAAACGAGCTATGGGGACATGTAGGGTGAGTTTTTTTTGTGTCCGGCGGCTCAATAGCTGTGTGTGGGCTATCGGGGTTATCTGTACTTTTTAGCTTTAAGTATACACCGGATGGGTTCACGTGCACCACAGTTCCTAGCAGATTTTTACCAAGTGGAAGCTCCACACGTGGGCAACATCGAAACTGAGGCGAAGGCCAGCGCCGCAAACCACACCAAACAAGTCGGCCAAACCAAAGGCAGCTTCTGGGAAACAAGGGCGTGCGCGCGCGCGACAGTAAAAAATCGGTGACGCACCGCCGGCAACGTCAGTGGCCGCACGCTCGCTGAGGTGTAATAATGCGGGCGCGCTAATAACCTAACGGAAACGCCACGGCCGCCGTCACGGCCCCCGGCCTCTCTCACTTGAACCCAGTGACACTTGCTAATAAAACATATCTTGCCTGCCTGGCTGTGATGAACAGGAGGCTGGGCTTCGTCTCGACGACGTTAACGTTCCATCCATGAAGCTTCTGTTTGACCAAGCTAGTAGCCTCCTCCCGATAAATATACCGCCCGGCCGCCTCAAGAGCATCCCTCCCACTCCCACCACTACGCCGCCGATCCCTGCCTGCTCCCTCCCTCGACGCCTCGCCCCCTCTCGATCTCTGTCTGACATATATACACACTCTTCTGCAAGCTCACCAGATCTATAAACCCCATCCATTATTCGTGTAGGCTGCAACAGCATGGAAGCACTGCTCGAGCGCCCCAAGAGCATGTAACCAGCAACCATCACCAGTTCTCGCCATGGCCTCAACCTCACAGCCAACCGCACCGTATGGCGCCTTCTCTAGATCTCTACTTCTCCGCGCACAGCCATGTCTTTTCTCTCATAATAATATATTTCTCTCTAGTCTCTACGCTAATATACTAGAAACTATAGCTGTTTTTTCTGCATATATCATGTCTTTTCTCTGTTTTGAAGTTTTTGTTAGTAGTACACCAAGTTCATCTGATTATAATTAAGGTTAGCATATCTGGCTTGCTTCATGTTGTCCTTTCTATCCATATCCAGATGATATGTATATGTCAATGAACTCCCATATGTTATTCACGGGGAGAAGCCGGCCGAGTAAAACAAATTAACTAAAGCGTCCCTTTCCTAGACATCATTCCTTACTTTTGCTCCGAATCGATCGCTGGGGTCTGCTGATGTGCCTGGTATTCTTAGATAAGCCCTAGCTAAGTACTGGATCCAATCCATCCAACGTCACAAAAAATCCGCTCCATTTGTTCTTCTTTTTTACGACCATGAGTTATAGTATGTATCTATAATCTATCTATATATGTGTGCATGTAGAGGGAGCGGAGGAGGTGGGCGAGGTCGCCATGACGACGAGCGGGATCAGCAGGCACCTTGGCCGGAGGAAGCCGGCGGCGGCGGGGAGCAGCTGGTGATGCCGGAGGACGGGTACCAGTGGAAGAAGTACGGCCAGAAGTTCATCAAGAACATCCAGAAAATCAGGTACGTATACATACAGATCTACATCATCTAACAGATACTCGAGCGATCTTAGATTATTGAACGGCGGCGTGCAATGTGCAGGAGCTACTTCCGGTGCCGCGACAAGCGGTGCGCCGCCAAGAAGAAGGTGGAGTGGCACCCGGGCGACCCCAGCCTCCGCGTCGTCTACGAAGGCGCGCACCAGCACGGCTCCCCGTCGTCGACCGGCGGCGGCCAGGGCGAAGGAGGCGACGGCGGCGTTGGCAACCGGTACGAGCTCAGCGCCCAGTACTTTGGTGGGGCCCCCGCGCAGTGATTGACTGGCCACGACTGGCCGGCCAAATAACGACTGGCTGGCGCCGCCGGTTGGCGGTGCCAGGGCGCCGGTGCAACGTGATGTTGAGTGGCAGATTATCTGCGGTCAACGGTGTTACACATCTACAGCTCGGTGGTCGCACTAGCACGACTTGTTCCAGACTTGCGGCAGGATTAGTCGTTGTACTCCGGTACCTGAGGCTGTGAACGCATGGGCATTGATTAGTAGTACACTTGTAACACCTGAGGCTGCCTGTCATGAGAAATGTAGTAGAACTACGAGTATCTATCGTTGACTCTCCGATACATGCTTGTTCGCCCTGATCCTCATGGCGCCGCAAGCTGATCCAGCTGGGTGGCTTTTAGAAGCACGGCCAACTATCAAAATATCAACCTTGATTTCTTCTTCTTCCTCTCTGGGTATTGTCAATCTTTTGTTGATGTGATCACGTAGTTGTCCCACTACCGATATGCCGTCCGACGTAACCGTATGCACTCTCCCTCGGAAGCATATACTCTCTCTGTTTTAAAATATAGGATGTTTTAGGTTTGTAAAAGAAATAAATCTAGACTTCTTTTAGTGTATAGATTCATTCCAAAGTTGAATGAATCTACATACTAAAACAAGTCTAGATACATTTTCTTCACAAATCTAAAACATCTTATATTTTGAAACGGAGGGAGTACATGTTTATCCATTAACATAGGTGTTGCATCCATCCTCCAAATCAATCGAGACTCTCTACGCATCGTGATGTAGAGGGGAGAAGATTATCGTCTCTCATTCGTGTATGATAACATCTCTAGGTTTAAGTTTTGGTGTCACTACAACGGCGTTCCATCAGCAACGATGGCATTATCGTCATTAGAAGTCCTTCGGTTCCAATTTTGTCTCGGTGGCGCTTAGTCACGTGCTTCCGAATAGTTGGGAGGGTTTGCCTGCCCCTCGCAAAAATCCTATGAGACCGGGTCTATTTCTTCACGAGAGAGACCCAGGTAAGGAGTCTCTATCACATCTCAAGGCTCTTCTTCTCGGTAGCTCCTCTTGCCCGTCTCGTCCATTGGAACACACACACCCTAAAGTCAAAGACCTCGCGCAGACGTGGCCTCCCCGATGGCAAAACAAGGAGGACTACACAAGAAGGGAACTAGTGTGCATCACAGTGACATCTTAATTCTTCCTAGGAGCAAATCAAATATCTGGACCGTGTGCTTGTCAATCAATTTAAATCCCATATGTTCCCAATCTAACACCAATTTGTTGATCTATGTCGATCTATTTCTCCGTCTTGAGTTTCCGACCTTGCCTTCATGGGAGAACGACAAATGAGGAAGCGTTGCAGGTACATAATTATTGGGCAAGCCTATCATTTGATTTGTTTCGGAGCACCTCATCCTCACATCGTCTTGATTGTTTCCAATGTTCGTCGGCTTACAAAGAAGATTTGGGGAAGACCTTTAAGATGTGTGCAAGGAGACACATGTTTTCACCTCACCTGGGTCTATCCTGGTGGAGAAATAGACCAGGTCTCATGCAATTCTTTATTATGTACGAAAAGGGCGGTTCTTTGTGTTTTGGGGTTGATATGGCCCCATGGAGCATCGTAGTCGTGGATTTTCTACAGTTAACAGTATATATCGGAGTGCCACATCGACGATGACGTCAACATGACATCACTCATGTGCTGACCAAAATTTTGAAATTTTATGAAACAAAAATAAAACATGACTTAAACTTCTGAAACATTTTGTACTATTCATAGACTATTTCACAAAAGTTTCAATGTTTCAGTTAAGTTTCGGTCGGTTTCAAATTATGTTCAAGTAGTGACGCCACCCATGTGCTGACCAGAAAAAGGGCTAACTAGCGCACCAATCTTAAAGCAAAACTGGACAGATAGTTTTCAGGGGCAGTACCTTCTTTAAGAACCCCTTTTTTTGAGTCCAAGATGGTTGGACTATTGATACAGTCGCGGCCAACCTAGATCAAGGTGGTAACCCCACCGATATACTTGCATTGGATGACTCGATAACTTACCACAATTCAACGAGTTTTAGTCATTTATGAGTCTTTGCAGGTACTTGACACTGAAATTCCCCTAACGTCCACAAGTTAATTCTACGAGTTCAGTTACCCCATTATCTACTTCTACTGTGTATTCTTTTATCTTCTATATAAATAAGATATGATTAGTTCCAAATAAAATTAGTAGATCTGATTCAACAATACATACGCACAAGCAAAGGAACATAAACATCATAATCATGTTTAAATGGAGCAGACATGCATAGTATGAACCAGATAGAAGTATTCAGCAAAGACGATGGACTTGGACGCTGCAGACCTTGGACATAAAGAGAAATATGTAAAATGATAAGCATCATTCTCACAGGAAGTCCAAACATCTCGAGTACATACAATAGAAAAAAGGGCAATCACATAGGTATAGTAGTACATGCAGATTGCACAAATCGATATTGTCGTGTCTTCTCATCATTGTACGGCAGCATAAAAGGTTACAAACCCCACAACTGCAAATACTCAGAAAAGACATCCACATGACAGACACACAAATAGAGCCAATCTCCCCAGTTCGGTTAGTGTACAATGCAGCACATGCCTTGTCTGTCTTCTGTGCAGATCACATAAACTCTACTCAATATAGGACCCATGATGAACACCAACTCTACCATCACGCAGACCTATTATTACCAATAGACCAAATGGATATCATTTCTCAAGCAGCGCACTTGCATCAGATCTCATATAAATTACAAGATGTTATGGGCTCCTCCAGACCATATGTACAGTTAGAAGTTAGCAGCCGCAGCTCAAAAGAGAGCAAAATTTCAATGGATCTTTGTGGTTGCGGCTTCAGTAAGTTATCTGCAAGCAGAAATATGCAAAAAAATAATTAGTCTTATGCCCCTAGGTATCTTATTTAAAATCTTAAAAGATAATGTAGCCAGAAACTTTAAAGGTGAAAAAAAGGGAAGGATGGCCATAAATCAACCAACCAGACAGTATCTATCATTACATGGAAAAACGATTTTTGCCAAGATGAACTACTACTCAGCAACCTCCATTCCTAGAAAACATACAGGTCCTCACAAAAGCATGAGCATGTGCTCCACATTGAAGAGGACGCATTAAATGACTAACCAGTCATAGTATTCAAGAATTGCAAATTTTTCTATATACTAAAAGAACAGTGAAAAGTTCCCACCGCTGCACATGCATATATATCAGGTGTAACTATCAACCATACACTCACACTTTATCAACTGGCAAGAGATTTCCCTATTTATACAAACTTTCTAGCACACAGCTGAGTTACATAATCAGAAACAAAGTATAGTGCATACCATTGCTGAACTTTTCTGAACTCTGTGAGTACAGGATATATGTTCTCAAAGGCAGTGTATGTCTCGTCTCTCACCTGGAAAGAAAATAGTTTCACTCTTTCAGATGTACAAAATGAATAGCCAACAGAAGTATATATATATACAATAAAAGACTGCTACCTTTGCTCCGGTCAAGACAATCTTGCCCGAAACAAAAATCAGAAGAACAATCTTTGGTTGTTTCATTCGATAGATCAGGCCAGGAAAAAGTTCTGGTTCATACTGTAAAACAAAAGGTACACATCATTCAACTTAGACTCAAGAATAACAGAAAGATGCACACATACAGATTCACAAAGAAACATAGAATCATTCGACTTACACTTGAGAAAGCACCATGAGAATATGCAAGGCCCTCCAGTCTAATTGGAAATTTGACATCACAAGAGGCTACGATGTTCTGAATCTTGAAGTCCTGATATAGCACAGGAGTCAGTAATGTCTCACAAAACGAAAATGTTCAGAGATGCAGGTGCTCATGGAAACTGTACAAGCCTCAAATAGTTACCTTGAATTTAGCTGGAAAGCCAAGTTTCTGAATAATACGAGCATACTGGGAACAACATTGCTGTGTTAGACTTCAGAAACCTCCAAGCCAGCATAGACAAAATGGAAGCTAGCCATGTCATACCTTTCTTGCTGCAAGCTTTGACTGTTGTTCACTCTTTGCTCCTGTACATACCTGGAACAAGATATTCGTTGTGTCAACATAAGTAGGATGGATGGATGTTTGGATACATGGTAGTAGTTATCTGAAAGTTATGCACTTCTCTATCAGTAAATCTAAACACAAGTTGCTTACTAAAAAAATCTTACTTCCAGCTGATCAATGGTGACAACCAATAAAGCTTATTTGAAAGAAGATGACGATCTAAATAACATCCCAAGTAATATATCACTGCAAATTATCCTTCCATGGGTACTGGACTACAATATTTTAGGTTCCAACTAGATCCTTCCATGGCTTAAATTTTATTGCTGTCGATTGATGGTTGACAGCAACGAAAATTAAGACATGGATCACTATTCGCTCCATTAACGTATAACATAGCTTCTTCTCCATGCAAAATTTAGTCTGTACATTTACAAAAGGGTATAAATTAACATGATACACATAGCGATTCAAAAACTAAACTAAGAGCATTCTAACAGGTGACAGTGAAATAGCAGCTCATGAAAATATGCATTCTAATAGTCCAGAACATGTACAAACTTAAGTGCTTAACTGAAATTAGATCATACCATTTTACCCGATGCGAATATCAACGCTGTAGTTTTTGGTTCTCTTATTCTCATAATAACTGCAGCAAAACGCTGTTTGAAGAGAAGAGTTAACAAACTAAAATATAAAACATGGAATAGGAACACATTGCTATAAGACATGGAATAGTTACATAAGACATAGCACCAGAAAATATGCAGAGCAATCAAGTTGATATACACAGCACTATTACAAGCTTAAGTGCATATTCTCTGTGCTATTTTTTTAGGTGAGTACTAAGTTTTGTACTGATGCCTTATTGGATGACAAACACAACGGTGTACATTCAGCTTAAAATATCACATCTAATTCAACTTAAGCCCACTACAGTCAAGCTTTATCTAGTAAGTGCACCACTAATTAGAAATTCAAAAGGCAAAGTAAGACAAGATATATATATATATTCTGAACTGTTAAATCTCATTTCTAGGGAAAATAAGTTCTTATTCAAGCAAAGTAAGGCAAGATATATATCTGCTAAACTATTTAAGCAACAAGCTTGTTAGGGCACCTCAATATTGAAATAATGTCGGCCATAAGCCAAATTTCCTGTGGTCGACAACACGCATAATCTAGGTGCCAACAACACGCATAAGGAAGGTGCATAAAAGAAAAAAGGTTTTCTCTATCACACACAGCTTGGGAAGGCTGCCCTTCCCACAAGCTCTGGAAACCACCAACTTCAGATCTAGCCAAAGAACAGCCGCTGCAGATCGTTGCTGACATTCACCATCGCCATGTGCTGAGGCCTAATGAGCATGTTTTGCCGTAGCCTGTTGCACAGAGGGGCGTACTGCTTGGTGTCACTTCGAAAGGGAAGGATGAGAGGCAAGTAGATCTGGTTTTGCGGGAGAGGATTGAGTGTGGAGGTTCTGGAAAGGGGTGTTTGGTTGAGGAGAAATTAAGGAAGAGGATTTGGTTGAGGAGAAATTAAGGAAGAGGGAGAGAGTTTGGTTGAGAGAGAGAGCATCTTGCAGTGCAATTTATTTGAGAGAGAGAGAGTGATGGGATACAAGCTATTTGGGTGAACTGGAGAATGGAGAGGACAGCTGGGATTTTCTGGTTATGAATGCTTGCAAAAGAAAAAATAGGCTTGAGGTATCCGAGAGTGGATACCAGATTATGGTCTACTTATGAAATGAGGATTGGAGATGCCCTATAGCACCCTATCAATCCAAAACACAAATTATGAAGTTCACAAAATGGCCTTTTTGAAGCTGCAATGCTGCAGTGAGCTCAAATGATAGGCCACTTTGCCACTATTAGTACACGGTGCGTCCATGGACCAGAATAACATGGTAACCAGATATTATCCTACACATATACATGTTGGGGCCTGTCTTTGTGTGCTGTAAATTTTGATGGAAAAAAGAACATTTTTGCGCCCCAGGAAGAACAGTTCTCTAAAAGAATGTGATGCGTGCAAAATAACCTTCAAAGCGAAAACAGGACCACAAGAACACACTGAACGACCATCATACCTTAGGATTATATTCTGCATTGCGCGCTTGCAAAGCTATTGCTTTGAGGTCTAGTTTACAATCCAAATTGACTGTTGACACGATATTCCTGTCATTAAATAAGAGGGTACACAAAAAATGAGCTTGATGCTCTCAATGGAAGTGGGAAAAAAAAATTGGTAACAGAGCAAAACAAACATCATCTAGGAACTATAATTCCTATCACTGCAATATCACATAAAACAAGCCGACAATACAAGCCAGCACCATAAGCATTTCTGACTTGTCAATGCACAACAACCGTCAAGTAGACCATGAGGTACTCACATATTAAGTTTTTACACAGGCTAGTACAAGTACCATTCGTTGTATACATGAATCGATGCGGTATGATCAGCTAGCAGGTTTTGGTCGCCTAAGTATGGGCAAGGACTAGTACGAAATTGCGTAGTATGCAAGGAACGAAAAAAATCGCATCTATACAAACAAGGGCCGGATTTCTGCTTGGTTTGTTTGGGCACAGACCGAAACAGAGCCTTTAGACATTTCCCTGTCCTTGAGGCGACGGATCTAGATCCTAGTATTCGGGTCACAGTTGATCCCTGGAGCCGATTAGACAAATTATCTCCCCACTCCGGTGCACGAAGCCACGACCCAGCAACTACAAAATCCGCACCCAAAGATCTAAACCAAATCAACCCAACGAGCTAACACGAGCCGACAAATCCAACCCGCGACCCGAGAACGGGTCTTCCCTTCCGGCGCCGACCGACAAGGCCCAGATCCGGGACTTACTGGAGCGTAGGGATGATGCCGGAGGGGTGCCTCAACAGATCCACCGGCTCGCTCCCCTCCAGCGTCGGCTCCGCCATGATCCGACCGCGCAAAAATCGCCTCGCTCACTCCGATGCCTCCGCCCACGAATCACACCGGAACAGAGCGAATCCTACGATGAAATGGGCGGGAAGAGGCGTGGGTGTCGAGAGGTTGGCGGAAGAATTCGAAATTTGGCGTCTTTTATAGAGATCAGGAGCAGGAGGGCAGAGATGGGATGGGGTCTAGGGTTATCTGTCTCGGGGAGAGGGGAGGAGGCGTCTGCGGGTGGGTGTGCGCGAGAGAGGAGGCGTGTGTGGCTTTGTGGTGGAGGGTTGGGCTGACGTGGACCGGGAATAGGCCGTCGGTGGGGCGGCTTCGTATTTATAGGAGGAGCGAGGTGACCTGCTGTGGCCGGTCTGGGCACCGGAGTCGTTCGCTCCTGGTTTTGCGATGGCCTTTGTTCGAGAAGGCTGACCTGTGGGCTTACGATGTCAGGAAAGTCTGGACATGGAATTGGGGTAGAGTGTAAAATTAACGTGCATTGAAATACGTTGCGATTAACTTGTGATTTTTTTACAAATATAACCCTGCAATTTCCTATAGTCAAAACTGCCTCTCTTCATTGCAAAAGGCAAAAGTGCCCTTACGGAAGGCTAGGAAAGTGATACGTGCCACATCCCGTCACGCCCGTGACGGGCCAATCATCGAGCCATAGGCGGTGGCGGGAAGAACCTGCCGCCAGCGCACGCGGCGGGATGAGGTGGGGCCTAGAGCGGGAGGTGGACGATCCGCTGGCGGGACGTCGCGTCGAACTTTGGGACAGAGGCGGTGACGAATAGTTTATCCCGCCCTAGGCGGTGGCGGGATGAGCTGCCCCCCCCCCCCCCCCACACACAGCATCTTCCGCCTAACCCTGACACGACTTGACTTGACCTGCACAGTAATTAGACTAAAGCGCTTGTACATTAATTAGACAACCGACGGGAGCTGCTCGTTGAAACTTGTAGGTACTTTTGCTTTTGAAAGTGTAAGATGGTTAACCTAGAGGGGTGAATAGGTTTCTATAAAATTCTTTATAATATTTTGCAAGTTTTAGGTTTTGCGGAATATAAGTGAGCCTAAATGCAAACTAGGTGAGGCAACCTAGATGATGAACAAGATACTTCAAGCTCGAAGGCTATCACAAGGTGAACAACACAAGTAAGAGATCGGTTAAGGAATAACCGAAGCACGCGGAGACGAAGATGTATTCCCGTGTTCACCACCTTTGGAAAGGGGGATACGTCACGTTGGAGAGGTGTGAGGTTTCACAAAGGATTCCTCACGCGCCACAAAGGCTCACCTTCTTCTCCGAGCCTATCCCATGAAGGAATAGCTCACTTACTCGTGATAGACTTTAAGGTAGTCTTAAACCCTCACAAACTTTCCACGGAGCAAATCACAAGCCGAATGCCCCGGGCAACCCTAGCCGCCTAGGGTTTTCCACAAACCCAAGAGTAACAAGCTAACTCGATAAACTCAAGGGAGGATGAACTTTGGCTTGGTGGAAACGTAGATCAGGACCTCCTCTTCCTTTCTACCAAAGGGATTTGGATTTGGTTGGGTAGAATGGGAGATCCTCAAGCTTTTGTGTTTCAACATTGGGGGAGAGAGAGAGAGAGAGCTTCAAGAAATGATATAAACTGAATGCCTAACTTACTCAAGTTGGAAGAAGGGATATTTATACTCAAGGAGAAAACTAGCCGTTTCAAGCCAAATTCGCAAGGTCCGGTTTTAAGTTCGGTTGGACCGGTTCACACACCGGACAGTCCGGTCCTCAGCCTGGAAAACCGTACTAAAACCGAATCTGCTCTCAGTACCCAGACCCGTATAGATTCGGAGTAAGTAATCCGGAAAACCCGGTTTGAGTTCGGATTTCCGATCCTGACACCGGACGGTCCGGTCTGGGAGTCGGTCAAACCGGTCTGAAAATCGGATCTGGAGAAAAGGACTTGATGGATAGGATTTCTTCCCTTCTCTCTTTGGTGAAGGATTAGGTAGAAGAATGGGATGTGTATATGGCTTAGGTAATCATCCCCAACAAGCTCATCGAGAGAACCCCTCTTAATAGTGCGGAGCTCCACCGGACTCAAATTACATAAAAGGGAAAACTCCGGTGCGAAGCTTCGTTATCAAAATGGGGGGTCTCTGATGACCTTTCATCACAGCATCGGACTAGAACCTGTGTAAGACACTAGAAGTAGCATTAGTCCACTCTAACCACAGTGTCATTGTCAACCAAAAATAGTATAGGGTAAAATACCCTTTCAATCTCCCCCTTTTTGGTTGGCGATGACAAACCGAGCTAGAGTTCTCAAGGATATCATAAACAACAATAGACATAGTCATAACATAATATAAATATCCATGGTTCACGCACATAGCACAAACTTGTCCAACAGACGGAAAGAAGGCAGATAGTTCATACACAAAGCAAAGGGGAAAGCACAATGCCATAAGAAGCAATGAGAAAGCAAGGGGCATTGTGCTAACGGCGAACCCCGGAAAACCCCGGCAAGGAACCTGTAGATAACTAATAGAACTCTACTCTGCTCCCCCATTGGCATCAAGACACCAAAAAGAAAGAGGAGTAAAGCGATGCTAACACAACCCAACTAGAAGAACGGCGGAGGAGGCCGAACTGGGACATCTTCCTCTTCAGAGTACTCATCACTATCAGCAGCAGCATCATTGTCCTCATCATCAACGTTACCCTGAGCAGAGGGACCACTGGGACCACTGGGAGCAAACTGACTGGGGAAGTAGCCATAGAACATAGAATCATCAAGAGGCGGCATTTCATAGTTGACATAGGGGGCAGGGGCCATCTCAGGACCATCTGGTGGAGGAGTGACATTCTGGGTCGCAAGAAACTCATTGTGGCGGCGCCTAGTCTCCTGGATCATCTCCAAAGCCTTGTGACTCACATCATAGGTAGAACGACACATCTGTAAGAGCCTCTTGAAAAACTTGGCAGCACCACCCTTAGGCCTTGGGTGAGAGGAGGACTCACCAACAGGACAACGAGAACCAGCCCGAGTAGAAAAAGATGGCCAAGGATCATGAGCATCTTTGGTGCGGTGCTCAGGAGGCCGCATCGCAGGAACCTCAGGAGTGTGGGCACGGAGACAAAGATTAAGCATTTCTTGTTCCTCTCGCTTTCCCACCATCACACCAGGCGGCACCACCCGATTGAGCAGCTTCTGAACATACATGCAGAAAGTGGGAGTCATCCTGTCCAAAGCAGCCCACCGCAGCTCACAGTACACAAAGTCACATCCATCAATCTTCCTCAGCTGATCAGGGTGACAGTAGTACAACAGGTTGGAAAAATACCCACGGCAGTTAGTGGAATCTCCAACACGGGGAACAAGGGACTAACGGAAGATATTGGCCAAGGTATGATAGTAATAATACATGCCAGTCATGCACGGAGGACTCCACTGAGAATCACTGGGATAGCAGAAAGCAAGAGTCTCAGCAGGCTTGACCTTCTCACTGTGAATACAGAAGCCTCCTCCTCTACCGGTGTAGCCCATGACATCGAACAAATCAGCATAAGTAGCCTGAAAACGCCGCGTGCCAGTCATCCAAGTCATAGTGCGATCCGCATCATCATGAAAATAGACTGTGCAAAAGAACTGACAAATGAAATCAGGAAAGTAGTCCTCCTTGAGACAGACGAGGTCGAACAGATCCATTTTCCTCAAAGCTTCATCAGCATAGAAGTAATCAGAGGCTGCATACAAATTGAACCACTCCAGATTGAGAGCTTGAATGTGGCCATAAGGAGTGACCCAGAACTGAGTGTAAATGTGATCCCACATCATAGCCTGAGTCTCAGTCCAGAATTTCTTGTCAGATCCTCTATATGTGCGTTGCTTGAAGCGATAGGGATTCTGCTTGTGGAGAGCCTGGTACTGACCAATCTCCATACCCTTGAGAGTTTGACAAGGCACATCCTCAGCCTCGGCCTGAGAAGCTTGCTGCTTACCCCTGTTAGCCTTGAGTTTGATGTGCCCAGAGTGAGCGCTACCCTCAGGCTCATGCTGCATAGACCGAGTGTTGCGACAAGCCCGCTTAATCCCATTAGCTACCTTGGGCACATACTCACTATCAGGCACATACTCATCACCAGCAGAATCAACATCTTCACCTGTGAAAGAGAGAGAGAGGTTGGGGAGCACAGAGATAAGTACACATGCGAAAGGGAAAGATGGGAGAAAAAACTTGGATTTGGGCAAGTGCATGGTAAAAGAGGAGACATTGCAGAGAGGTCCGGTGCTAGGGCCGGAAAAACCGGTTCCAGAACCGGATGGTTAGGTGCCAGGGTCGGTTGAACCGAATGCAAAATCGGATGGTCCGGTGTCAGAGCCGGAAAACCGGACTCAGACCGGACGGTCCGGTGCTACAGCCGGATCAACCGGATGGCAAACCGAGATCCACGAAGGCCATCTATTGCAATGTAAAAAATCTTACCAATGACTCAAGTACTTGCGCAAATACAGTTCTAAGCAGAGCGGGTAGGACATGGAGGAACGAGGGTGGAAAAACAAGAACAAGGTGGACCCCTAACTTGTCAAATCCAACAAAATGTATAGCAAAACATAGGGATTTGAGAAGGACAAGAGGAGAGGGAGCAAAGGGAGTACCCGTGGACATGGCTTCCCGTGAAGGAAAGCACCAAAGAGCCCTTGAGGAAGAAGAACACCAAAAAACTCCCGAACCACCACGAGATGAAGAAATTTCTTTGGTGAAAAGCCTCCAAAAGTCCTTCCTCACGAAATGGTGGCCCAATCTATGGATCCTAGGGGTGGAATTACCCTAGGAGAGGAGGGGAGGGTGGGGAGGGGCGACAATGGAGGAGGAAGGGTCGGGGGAAGTGAAAGGGAACTGTGGGAGGGAGGAGGGGACCAGGGAGAATAGGAAGAAAAGAGAAAAAACAGATCTGAACCTCGGTTTTAAGTCTGGTTCAACCGAGATCCAAACCGGATGGTCCGGTCCACAGGTCGGAAAACCGGAACCCAACCAGAAAGCGGTACTGACACGAGCTTCAGATAGACTCGGTTTAGTATAACCGGATTTTACGGTTCAAGTCCGGTTTTACGATGCTGGCACCGGGCGGTCCGGTCTTGGAGCCGGTTCAACCGGGCCAAAAACCGAACAACAGAAAAGACACCAAAAAAAATTTAGAATTTTTTTTCGAGGATGGCATGTGCATGTAGAGGAAGATAGCAGACTCCAAAAGGGTAGAGGAAGCAGGTGATCCAGGCATGCATATTGGAAAGAACCAATTTCATCCTCACAAATAGCAACAATAGGCATGATTCGAGGATATCAAGAGATCAAACTCAGAAAGCCTCAAGATGGAAACCATTGAGATGCAAAGGAGGCTAGGAGATTGCGGGGGATTTCTCCCCCTATGTTTAAGCACATGTGTCATGGCGCCTCAAAGATAGATGCTTGGACTCATATCATGGCACGAGATCAATTTATGTTGCACACATAGGTATGCATCAAACCAAGACATGGTAAGATAGATATCCCTACATGTGCTGCGCAACTAGTCTACATAGCATGTTGAGAGCAAGAATGTAGTGCAAGAAGCAAATCAATCCAAGTTTGGGGGATCTAGAATACCGAGTTCTCGCCTCAACATGACAAACCGGGCTTCATCCAAAGGCTTCGTGAAGATATCGGCCAATTGGAACATCGTACCCACATGAGTGAGATTGATATCACCGTTTGCGACATAGTCACGTAGGAAGTGGTGGCGAATGTCAATATGTTTGGTGCGGCAATGTTGGACAGGGTTGTTGGCAATCTTTATTGTGCTTTCATTATCACATAGAAGAGGCACCGTCCCAAGAGACACACCATAGTCTTTCAAGGTTTGCCTCATCCATAACAATTAATCACAACAATATGTCGCGGATATGTACTCGGCTTCGGCGGTGGATAGGGCTATGGAGTTTTGTTTCTTGGAAGACCAACTCACCAACGACCGGCCAATAAATTGGCAAGCCCCGGAGGTTGATTTCTGGTCAACCTTATCACCTGCCCAATCGGCATCCGAATAGCCAACAATCTCAAAGGCTGACCCCTTTGGATACCAAAGCCCGAGAGTAGGGGTGAGAACAAGGTACCTAAAAATACGTTTGACCACCATCAAGTGGCACTCCTTGGGAGCGGATTGAAAATGAGAACACATTCCAACACTTAACATGATATCCGGCCTAGAAGCACAAATGTAGAGCAAGGAACCAATCATATAACGATATACCTTTTGATCCACGTCCTTCTCACCTACTCCAAGGCCAAGTTGTCCATTTAGTGGCATGGGTGTATTCATGGGATTAGCCTTGTCCATCTTGAACTTATTGAGCATATCCTTAATGTACTTCTCTTGAGATATGAAAGTGCCATGAGGAAGTTGCTTTATGATGAAGCCTAGAAAGAACTTCAACTCCCCCATCATGGACATCCTAAATTTCATAGTCATCAACTCGGCAAAAGCTTTGTTATGAGATTCGTTAGTTCCACCAAAGATAATATCATCAACATAGATTTGAACAATAAATAAGTGCGGTGACCCAGCATACCACTACATGATGTAGTACACTATAGTCGTTGACATAACACCAATGAAATACCGTTCACTAGTATTACATCCCTCAGAGTAGTACAACAGAAACATAGCAGGTCCAAGACATGACTATAGGTTACAACTGAACTCTTTACACAAGATCCAGAGAACACTCTAGGTTAAAGAGAAAGAAAGAAACTTCTTACAAAGAAGAATCAGAAATAAACAACTCCAAAATTATAATACTATTAAGTCTAATATCTTAATTAATGGTCTAGCATTGCTGCTATTGCAATACACTACAGAAATAGGTTCTATGGCTAGAGATTCTATTCTTATCTAATCCACAACTTCGTCTTCACTTGAGTTGATGTATATGTTGACTTTCTTGACTTCCTTGAAGAGTTTTAGCTTTTGATGATGATTCATGGAGCATAACTTGATGTAGTCATCGTCTGTACTAGCTTTAGAATCTAGCAAGGGTTAATAAGATACTTTGAGTACGAGCGTACTCAGCAAGTCCACTATAAAAGGAGTGTTTCATGCACTATAGCTACAGCCACAGACCATAGGTCGTAGGCAATGCAGGTTTTCGTAAACATTTCTTCAAAGGTTGCTTTTATTCTGAAAAGCTATGTCCGTCAGCCTTCACGGGTTTATCAGAACTTTCATGGAGTTCCTTTCCCGCCGCGTCCGCAGCTCCTTCCCGGATCAGGGAGTAACAAGTTACAGTTCTTACACTTTGTAGATGTGCGTCACTTTACCCATGAGATATCTTAGCTTTGTTGCACATCCGGGCCGCGAACCCGTTCACACTTCCTTGGTGTGAGGCCCAGACTAAGACTCAAGCCAATCACTGCCTTCTCCGTGACCCCACATGTCTCTTTGGTGTACGCCAGCCCACCTATTGAATTACGGCAATGGCAGTACAGACCGTTCAGATGCCGGAACTATCGTGGGACGTTGAGGGATCCCACCCATATGTTGCATATCCTCTACGAATTACCATAAATAATATGCACGCTACGAGTGATAACAGCCACGACCCGCACATCCAGCTCCATGCGAGAGGGAAAATATAAAGCTGACTTCTCTGTCCCATTCCAAATGTCATGGTCAATGCGTGATATACGGCGCAAGAATCACTGGCGACATTGGTTATTAAGTCCTAGATAATATGTTCCTTTACCACCGGAACTCTTATAATAGGTTATTACCTCATGGTAAATAACCTTTAATCACATTATTATGAAAATAGTGTTTTCTGTCCTTTTTCAAATGCAGGTGATGACAACACTGGATTTGTAAAATACTTTACAGGAAATAATCAAAGGACATGAGCAAGTGTGAACTTGACTTTTGTGATTGCAAGACTATGCACTCACGGTCTTCAAGACAATATAAGATCCAATAGCGGAAATCTGCATCATTGGTCCGATAAGGACTAATGTTTAAAGAAGCAAGATGCTTTTATGCATAAGTAATGTAATGCAAGTTGATAAACGCGAATACCGAGAATAATGTTGTTCTAGGGTTTGGATACTGGAAAGGGTTTCCTTGGGATGTGTTGCCCTTTTAGATTAAGTTCATACATGGGCTTCTTATTAAGGCTTGTGAGTGTGTGGAAAATAACATGTATTTATACAACAATAAAATACACACGTATGGAATGCTACATAAGGTTGCTTACATCTTAATTCTTTATCTTCAAGTTTTACTCCATAAGTAATGTCACTTATAAAGAATTTAAGTATTAATAATCTTATTATACAAGTAAAGTATAAAGTAATGTAATTGTGATTAGTTGTCATCTGTCTTCTGAAGTGGCAAAAAGAATAACATTTGAAGAAAAGATTTCCTTAATAAGGTTTAAACAACACTTGTGGTTGAGTAAATATAGTTGATATTGTTTGAGTTTGAATAGTTGGGACTTTAGATGCTTTACAACTTATATATAACAGACCAAAGTTAACTCTAAAATATGTAATAAAGTATTTAGTATCATACTTAAAGCTTTGCAAACTAAAGGCAACTTGAAGAATGTAGATAGACTTAGGGTGTATTACTTATGATACTTGTATTTTGTTCATTTTATATTGTTTCCTTAGAGTTACTTAGGAATGGCAGTACTTCTTTTGAATAGTGGTTTCCTAATTGTTTAATGGGATAGGATCATTTTTCCTTTTTATGGATGAGTGGTTATAGTTTCTCAACAAAGAAATAAGATTACTTAACTACTTATGGATTCAATATAGTGTTTTGGTTTGTTTATAACTTGTAGTTGAAGTAAAAGAATGGGTTTTATCTTATTACAATTATTCTTGGAGTTTTTAGATTGGATAAGGATTCTTTTATAAAATAATTTATACTTATGGTTGAAAGATAATTCAATAAAATTGTATTTAAATGGTGTTAAATCATTTTGACCTCATAATGTTAGTATTTAAGATTAATACTATTTATTACATTTAATTGGTTAATTTAAGAAATATTAACAAATTTTATTTGTCATTTTATGAATTATTAATTAAGGAAATTGGTTTAAATTCAAGTTATAAAAGTGTTTAACTTTTTATTTAACTCAAAAGTGTAATATTACATTTTTAACATGTAAGTATTATTTTTGTGATCATTTTGGTATATTACATTTATTTTTGTGATTTATAAATAATAAGATATGATTTTAATAAGGTTTATTACTTTAAAAATACTTCATAATTAATAAATATTTAATTAAGAGGAATAATAATACATGATTATAGTTTTAAACTCTAATTCTTAGTTTTCTAAGATTTTTAGTATTTTATTTATATTTTTAATAATTACCATTATTAAAATATTAATTATCAAAGTATTAAAAATTTATAAAGTTTTTATTAAATAATATTTATTTAAATAATCATCATAATAATATTTAGTAATAGTTTTAAGTTGTATATTTTATTTTTCTAAACATTTTCATATATTACATGTATTTTTCTGATTTATAAAAAAATATATCAAATTTACAAGATTTAATCATTTTATGAATTTCTTAATTAAATAACTAAATGTGTTTATTAAGTAATGATGATGTCAGCATGGACTGAAGGGTTTTTCTCACCAGAACCTAATTTACCCCCGTCACTCACTGTTGGGGAATATGCCATGTCATTTCTATGTTTTTATTTAATACAGAAACATTATTCCAAATTCTAAAATAAATAAAATTGGAATATGACATCAGCGTGACGTCACGCTGACATCACTCCAATTTCATCCTCAGATCAAGCTTGGATTCGCGAATCGGCTGTGTGCGCGGGGCTATGCTTGGGCTAGACGGGAAGAGGGCGTCGCGGAATGCGTTTTAGTGGCGGCGGCGCCCTGAAATGGTTACTGGTGACGGTGGCGCAACGATGGCGAGCGGCGGCAGCATCGGTCTCTCGTGGGGAGGTTGATTTAGAGGAAGAGAGAGGAAACAGAAGGGTGCTTGAGCACCGGTGGCTCACCAGGAGTATGACGGTGGTGGTGCTGAGGCGAGGCGAGCACGGGGAAGGCCGGAATCGAGGAAGAAAGCGGTGGCCGGAGCTCAGGTATGCGATGTCCTTGCTGACGATTGGAAGCTTCCCGTGACGATTCCTCCTGCGAAGACGCTCACCGCGGCGAAGCGAAGCTTCCAAGATCCACGGAGAGGCTCGGGGAAGCTGGAGACGATGGAACTCGACGGCGTCAGTGAGCTCTGAATATAGGGTTTGCGCGCTGGAGAAGGAAGGAGAATAAATGGCGTGTTAGGGTTCATCCTTGGCGAGGCAGGGAGTCTTGTAGGCGACGGCAGGCGGCGGCTCGAATCCTGGTGCACGCCAGCGCGGCAGAGCTCGACAGCGAGCTGCCTGCTCGATCCGTCGGTGAGGAGGAAGATGGGGAAAAGACAACGAAGGGGTATGGGCTGTTGTTGGGCCTCCGTGGGTTGTTGCGGAGTGAGCGAGGAAGATTGGCTACGACCAGCGGGCGTTGAATAGAGAGAAGAGGGGATGGGCCGTGGGCCACTTTCTGGACTGAGCTAGTTCTTTTATTTTTTTTCCTGATTTCTGCTTTGTATTTCATTTTCTTTTCAGATTTGAATAATACTCAATTATTTGAATATTTCCCATAGAAAATTATTAGCTAAATAATTGCAGTAGCAATAAAGTTTTTTAAAAAATCAATTTGTGAACTTTTATTATGTATTGTGATGTGTATTTTTTTATTTTCATTGTATATATATTCTTTTCTATAACATTGTTTTCACTGTTATTTGGAGTAATGAAGTTTTTAAATGTTTAATAATACCCATAGGGTTGATCTATATGTATTTAATCACAGAGTATAATATAGAATGGTCAATATTATTGTCTTTATGTTTATGATTTTAATAACATCACCATTTAAAGTAAAGTAGTAGAATTGTTTTCTGGGATATATTATGAGAAAGAATTGACAAAGATGGTTCCTAAGCACCTATGATGATGATAATTGGAGGTGACAAAGATATGCTTAATTGATTGGTTATAGGAAAATATTCCTATAAAACATTGAGGAAGCAAGATGGTAGATCAACAGATGGAATGGATATTAAGTTTGATTACAGATTTAGGGTTTAATGTTTACCAGGAATTCCTATCTTCTATACTTCATAATTCTGGACTTCTGATTAAGGAATTCCTTTCCTAGATATATTATTTTTTTATGACCATCATCATGTACTAACATGATGAGCTCTGCTTTATAGAAACTTCTTATCCACCCTTTATTATTCTAAATCCATTTATAAATGCAATGTGCTTAACACTAAAGTTTTCATAATATTCTCATATTTATACTTGGCTATAACAACTATTCTACTATTAATAATCTCTAACCCAACAAGTGGTTTGTGGCATCCCGCAATTCCACTACTAGAAAATCACGTTGTTTTTTGTGCATTGCATCATCATGACCGCATGCTCATGTCATCATGCCACATTGCATTTGAGCATCGTCATCATCATGCATATTAATTTGCCTAAAAAACTATTTGCGAAAGACAATCGTTTCTAAAATTTACCCTCCTTCTATTTCAATTAAACCCCCGGACGCTTCCGGATATTTTTGTTTGTCTAAAATCTATTTATACAAGCTTATTGCAAAAGTTAAATAAAAATTATATTATTTTAGTGGGGCAGTCGAACGGGCCGAATGACCCGACGACCCAGAAAAATACAACGGCCCACCCATAATCCTACTGACTACCAACCTATCTACCCACACACCTCCACCTCACCCCTCCTATCACGAGGCCTCACCTCACCCTTCCCCCTAGCCTATCCCCATCCTGCCCCCTCTCTCTCCTCTCTCCTCCAGCCACATCCCACCCACACCTGCACGCACGCCACCAGCCCACCACCAACCCCCACGCCACTGGTCCCACCCAACTCGACCCCACGCCCGGCCCGACCATCTCTGCGTCGCCCGCCCGCAACCTCTCCTCCCGATCCCCAACCAGCCCCGCCAGCCGCCTCACGCCCAGGCGTCGGCCCGGCGCCTTGACACCATGCCGCTCCTCCCCGCCTCCTGCGTCCTCCTCCTCCTCGGGCGTCCCTCCCCCAAGAGGGCACCTTTCCCTTGCCGCCATCCGGACCCGTCGTCCACGCCGCCATGCCGGTCCTCCTCCCGCTTTAGCCGCCGTCCGGCCACCGCCCTCCTCCTCGGGCCTCGCCCGCTTCGCTTGGCGCCGCCCGACCACCTTCCGAGCTCCCGCTTGGCGCCTCCTCACCGCCTCGCCCGCCTCTCCCGGCTCTGCGTCCCATTGCCGGAGCTCGCCGGCCATGACCACCTCTGCCGCCAGCAAGCCTCCGCTCGAGCTCCCCGACTCCACATCTCCCTGCACGCGAGCACGTATCCTCTCCTCTCGCCTGTCGGCCGTGGCCCAAGTTCTGCGTGTCCCATCCGTTCCGCGGTGATGGTCTTCCCTCTCTGCGAGCGCCGTCGCTCCGGTGCCCCTGTCCCCATCGTCCGTGCCGCTGCATCGAGCTGCGCGCCTCCTTCGGCCATCCACGTGTGCAAGTGTTCAGATGTGGTGACATGGCTGCTACAAGAATATCCGGTGTGATGACTCACTCGCTCGAGACTCTCCCGATGGAGTTCACAGAACGCCATGATCGCCGACATGGAACTCTAAGGCACTGCCGCCGGACTCAGAGCTCCCCGTCATGGCATGACTTGATCTTCTTCATAGATACCGAGACCCCGAAGCCGATCCCGGTGATCCGAAGGCCACACCAAGACCTTCCCGGAAACCGAAGACCGTACCAACCGGTAGCACCCGACGACCCTCCGGCAAGATCTTCGACATGGACAAGATCTACCGATGACCCGACCAAGGTCCGAAGACCGAACCCTGGCGCGCCAAGTTCTTCGACCCGGGGACCGATCCATCGGATGCGACAAGAACTCCTTCTCGAAACCACCAAGCACTTCCTCTCGGACGTCAAGGCCGAACCCGGAGACCACCAAGATCGCCACCGAAACGCGAAGTCCTTCTTCCCGGAACGCCAAGTTCTCCATCGTGTATCTGATCCCGTTGAACCCTGAACCCTGAGGCCGAACCCCGAACCCCGGAACCCCAAGTTCGTCGAGACTCTAATGTGTGACCCTTATCCGAACCCTTATTTTTATAAATGCTAAACATAAAACCTGTTGCATATTAACTTGTCATTCTTGCATGCATATTCATGTGGTTTGGGGGCCTTATGCCGATTCACCTAATAATTAAATATGGGGCCCATATGCGGGCAAATCTAGTCTTATATTGGCCCCATTTAAATTTGTGTAGCGAACCGGTACTATCCTTTGCCATGTTCAAACAACATTTAAATTGCGGGCTAGCTAAACAACATGAACCACCTAAATATTGTCGGGACCCCGGTTCCGCTTAATATGACCTAATTGCATCGCATCTTTGCCATGTCATACATCATACATGCATCATGCCCGATCTTTTGCCGTAGTATTAAATAGTGCATCCGGTGTTCTTTTAGTGTTTTGCTTCTTCGCGGATAAGGCCGTTGAGTTGATGTGAGCTTCGCCCCGATCTTCGGTTGAACCTTCGGCAATGTTTTCAGGCGAGCATCTCCCCCTTTCTTCCTATCTTACTTTTCTAGTATTTATTCCCTACTGTTGATCTTTGCTATCTGTGTTGCGATGCTCTAGTTTTCGTACCTGTGATATCCCTTGCAGCCATATATAGCCTTGGACATATCCTATTACCTGTTGTTTGGTAGATAGTTGGACCCGCGTGTCGTAGTCGCTTGCTCAAGTGTTTTTGCGTGTCGTCCAGTACCACAATTGTTGGAGAATTGCCGCATGTTGATGTTGGAGATGATCATGGCTTTACTTTTCGTTCACTTTAAATACTGTTTAACAACTAAAATTGAAGTAAGTAAGCAGAGGCATCGGTGGGTGATAGATAATGTTGGTTTCCGACCGCCCACTTGTGTCCCGTAGGACCCCGAGTTCTTGACACCTGTTCCGAGATCGAGCGCGCTAACCACAGGTGGGGAGATATGGGCCCCCCATTGATTATTACCTGATTTCAAAGTATTGTACTGGGGGCTACAAACTAGTTTGAGGTTTTATTTATGATCCTATACTTATGCCATGCTTTACTGCTTTATTTACGTTTGTGCGAGGAGCACACTGTACTGTTTAGGAAGCGGAGTGTTTTGGGTATCGGCAGTCCCGTTTGGGGATTCTTTGTCGTTCTGACCATCGACGCAAACCCTAAGTCCGTCTCGGAGACCGGCCGACTTCGTTGCGGGTTCGACTTGGTGGGGTGGCACCCATGTACTTGCTTTGGGTCTGGGAACGTCGTGACTTAGGCCCCGCCGACATACCGATGGGTGTATGTTAGCGATCCGGCAAAAGGGTCAAGTGCTGTGGATACTTTGGTGCACCCTGCAGGTTAAATCTTTTCGAGAAGCCGTGTCGCGGTTATGGACGACTTGGAGCACAAAGGCTTGATCATAGACAACTATAACTAAAGTTCTTGTTATAAATTGACTTGTATCCGATTTGACTAGTAATCGCTTCACTACAACGGAATGGCTAAATAAAAGTACCAACAAGCTTTGGGTTTTGGGGTTATCTCATGCTAAATGTATCGACTAGTAAGTGTTGCCACTATAACGGAATGGTTAACTAAAAGTGCCCATCGCTTACTTTATCGTGACGATTATCTAAACGACTAGTAAAGTGCCGCAACTATAATCGAATCGAAAGCGCCAAGCTGTGAGTTCCTCGGTTGACTTCCTCGTTTGGTCTCGAGGGGAAAAGCGAGGATGGGTTTGTTTTTGGTAGAATCAGTTAGTTCGGATAGGTCCTTCTTACCCTCTCGATTGACGCCAGGTTGTATCGAGTCTCTATAGGTTGTTTAGTGCATCTTTGCCGCTTGATCCACCATACCTATGTAGGCGAGGACCTTGAATTCTAGCCTCATTGTCTTGGCCTCGATCGACGCCTCCTCTTTTCCTTTGCCCTTTGTGGCACCCCTTTTGTTTAAGCAGGTTTTGAGATCGGCGTCGTTAGCGGGGTTACCCTTCGGCTTGGCACAGGGGGGTTATGGACGCCATTGGTTATTCTTCAGGGCTCTTAGTCCCATTTGCATCTTGTCCGTAGTCGGACGCTCTATCATTTTCAAGGTGATTTGGATCTTTGTATATTCTATCTGTATTCTTGACTCATTGAGTCGCTGTTGTATATATATCTGTTCTGTGGGTCCCATCGAGGACTGTTGTGTAATGTTATTACTTCGTCTTCCACCCGCACGAAAGTGCCTGGTGGGCACCTTTGAATCGTTTCTATGCGGGTTTGGCGGGTTTCGCTAAAACTTGCATAGGTCCGATTCTGAGGGTGTTACATGGTTACCTCTAACTCCATTCATACCCTTCCTAAATCATCCATCACAAATACTACTCTAGTAGAGGTTTATATTAAGTTCTACTCTCCTCTAGTGTTTAGTATTTTCCCAAGAGGAAAATACTACTTCTTTAATTCAATGTTGCTCTAACATTATTTTAGTCATACTTTATTCTCTCTACTTAACTCCAATATCTAACATTCCAACCTCACATTATATTAATGTGACTTGTAATGACTAATCTAGGATAACATATCTATACTATGGTTCAATCATGTTTTATCCACCAATGTCACTTATACTTGGTATAAGCATTCAATATTGGTGAGTAAGTCATGATCATTATGATCCTTTGATCCTTTATGGTTCAGGTTTCCAGTTGGCTAATCAAGGTTTCATCAATGCAACACTACAGTCGTATTGAAATTATCTTCTATCTAGCTCTATTGGATTAGGAGATATGATTCATTGACTATACCTACCTAATCCAATAGGAATACTCTTGGTAACTATCTTTAGACTTTATCCTTGTAATCTTCTTTGTTACAATATTGATTTGATTTCCTTCAATCACTCCCATCCTATAGATGATATCTAAAACTAGCATTACCATCTACATGTTCTTACTTAATTCTCTAAGGACTAAGAGTGATTGTTATGATGAAGGCAAGAGTTGATAAATCAAGAATTGATAAGTTAAGAATTGGTGAATCAATAATTGATTACTCAATATTGATGAACAACAATTATAAGGATAGGATTTAGTGGAGATGATAAAGATTGATATGGAAAGAAAGATATATAATGAATGGTCTTGACTTGGTTGCTTTCCTACTCAGTCTCACTAAAGAGTAGAAGTTAGGTATTTCCATGATACACATGGTATAAGTAGATAAGATTAAGATATAGTTGATACATTCCTATTATTTGTGTTATATTTATAAATTGGTATTCATACGTTGTGTAATTAAGTAATGTATTAGGATTTAATTTCATTCCATTTGATCTACCCTTAGATCAAATCGTGTTTACCCAAAATAAGGTTTTAGAAAAGGTCATATTGAAACTTATCATAGTCAACTTGATGATCTACTTCAATTCCATCAAGTTAAGAGAAGCTTCAATCACTTTGACAAGTTTTTTTTAAAGCGCAAAAATTATTCAGATTTTCTATGCATGAATGCAATGCACACGTCTGTGGTCAACTTATTTCTAAGATCTAATGCTGGGATGTTACAATAAGCCACCCCCTTTAACCCGTTTGGTGAAAAGGATGGAGTCGACCTTACCCATGCTAAACCCATCCATGAGTAGAAAATCCCTAAGGTGCTCATACCAAGCACGAGGACCTTGCTTTAGTCCGTAGAGAGCCTTATGGAGTAGATACACATGGTTGGGATAGTGTGTGTTTTCGAAACCCGGGGGTTGAGCAACATATGCAACCTCTTTCAAGGGACCATTAAGAAATGCACTTTTCACATCCATTTGATAAATCTTAAAGTTATGGAAAGATGCATAAGCAAGAAAGAGACAAATAGCTTCAAGACGAGCAATGGGCGCAAAGGTGTCCTCATAGTCAATACCTTCTATTTGGGCATACCCTTGCGCCACTAACCTTGCTTTGTTTCTTGTGACGACCCCGTTCTCATCTTGCTTGTTCTTGAACACCCACTTGGTCCCAATGAAATTGATGTGATGATATTTATGCCTCTCCACTAGAGACCATACTTCATTACGGGTGAAACACTCGAGTTATTCTTGCATGGAAATGACCCAATTCGGATCCTCCAAAGCCTCATGAACCTTAAGGGGCTCAAAGTTGGACACAAAAGCATGATGCCCACAAAAGGTTGTGAGGTTCTTCTTCTTGGCACGGGTCTCGATCCCTCTTGATATGCTTCCAAGGATATTGTTGACTTGAAGTACACTTGAAATGGAGGCGGACTTAATCTTCCGAATTGTGCCTTCATGATCAACAAATTCATCTTTTGAGGGGCCTCGATCATTGACACCATCTTGAGCTTGGCCTTGAGATGGAGGTTGATCTTCTACTTGGTCTTGCTCAAGGGTTTGAGGGCTTGGTTCTTGTTCTTCATTTTGCATGGCATCTTGAGTGAGATGTTGATCTTGTGATGCATTTGATGGCTCAACTTGGGTAGAGCTTGGCTATTCTTGAGTTGAGCTTGATTCTCCCCCATCATCTTGTTGAACATGAATGTGAGACTCAGTGGGCAAGATGTTCCCAATACCCATCAACTTGATGACTTGAGAAGAATCACCATCTCCTACATCACGAGAAGAAACTTGCCCCTCATGGGGGCCATTATTCTCCAAAAACTCCACGTCGCAAGATACTTCAACACTACCATTGGTCTTGTTGTAGTATCTATAGGCATGAGAGTTTTCCGTATAACCAACAAAAATACCCTCTATAGTTCTAGATTCGAATTTACCGAGCTTTTCCTTTTTGTTCTTGACGAGGCACTTGCATCCAAAGACACGGAAGTAGTTGACATTGGGCTCCTTACTTGTGAGAATCTCGTATGGAGTCATGTCAAAGGGAGCTCGGAGGAAGAGTCGGTTCGTGTAGTGGACCACGGTAGCAATAGCTTCTCCCCAAAAATTGTGAGGGGACTTGAATTCACTCAACATTGTTCTTTCCATCTCAATGATTGTCCGGTTCTTCCTTTCAACAACGCCATTTTGTTGAGGGGTATACGGAGCTGAGAATTCATGCTTGATCCCCTCATCTTCAACAAATTCTTGCATGGTGTGGTTCTTGAACTCGGTGCCGTTGTCGGTTCTAATGGTCTTGATCTCCACTCCATGAGTGCGTTGAGCTTGCTTGGCGAAGATCATGAATTCCTTGAAGGTCTCCTCCTTCGTGTTGAGAAGAAAGACCCAAGTATACCTTGAGTAATCATCAACAATGACAAGACCATATCTTCTTCCACCAAGGTAGTCATATGTCGATGGCCCGGAGAGATCCAAATGGAGCAGCTCCAAGGGTCTTGATGTGGCCACCTTGGTAACGGAAGGATGATGCTTCCCAATTTGCTTTCCTGGAATGCAAGCACTACACACACGATCTTTCTCAAAGGAGATACCTGTTAGTCCAATAATATGCTCACCCTTTAGGAGTAGATTGAGATTTTCATGTTGACATGGCCTAGGCGACGATGCCAAAGCCATCCCTTGTCAGTCTTGGCCATTAGACATGTAGGAAGAGATTGGCTCTCTTTCGAGAGGTCGACCACATAAAGGTCGTCTTCCACGTGTCCAATGAGAACCAAGATGAGATCATCACCCCTAAAGACCTTCACAAAAGTTCTAGAGATATAGGAGTCATAGCCGGCATCCGCGAGATGTTTAATAGAAAGCAAGTTGCCAAGGTTTTCAACATGTAAGACGGTCGCAAGGGTCAAAACCTTGGAGATTACCAACTTACCATAACCTAGTACCTTTCCTTTAGAGTTATCTACAAAAGTGATGCTTGACATTGAGTTGACATCGTGAATGAATTGGTCGAGCCCACTCCTACCTCCGGTCATGTGATTGGTGCATCCACTATAAAACACCCATTTTGATCCACCGAAGGCATAACCCTACAAAATCAATTCTTTGATTTAGGAACCCATTGAGTAATGGGTCCCCTAGCATTAGCAACAAGATCCTTAGGTACCAAAATTGAGTACCACCTATAAGCATAGCCATTTCGAGGGCCAACATATTTGGCATATACATCTCCTTGAGTGCCCTTACATAGTACATAGGAAGGATTAGACTTTCCCGTATACTTGTGATTGGGATTGCCCCTCATGGCTCCCCCATTCACCACATTCCTTTTGACTTGGTCAACCACCTTATCACCTTCTTTTACAAAGGTTATCTTCTTTGGTGGAATGGCATTGCTCGTGTTGTTCTTTGGATCAAAACCGACACCTTCCTTGGAAATTCTCGTCTTTTGACGGGATAAAATCTCATCTAGGATCTTTCCCTTGGAGGTAGGTGCACAACGCTCTTTCTCAAGTTGCTCTTTCAACTTCTTATTTTCCTCAATGAGGTGATCTTGATCAAAGGTAGAGTTAGAGGTACAAGAATCATTTTCAACAATAATTGGATCCTTCAATGTACCAAGAGCCTTCTCATAGGACACCCGAAGCTGATCATGGTTCTCTCCAAGTTTTATGATATCATGCTTGACAAGCAAACTAGCCTTCTCAAGGTGCTCAAGGTCCTTGATAAGAGAAGCATGAGCAACTTCAAGCTCTTTCTTTGAGGCATCAAGCTCTTGGGATAATGAGTTAGCCCTATCAATAGTGTCCATGTCATTTGCTTTATCAATTTCAAAGATTTAAATTCGTAGTTTAAGAAAAGAATTGGTATTCTTTTCCTCACAAAGCTCTTGCTCAAGAAGATTGAATCTTCGTTTCTCATCATCAATATGAGATTCCAAGCTATCAATGGCCTCATCGCGTGAGCTAACAAGTTCCATTAATTGCTTGACTCTAGCACGAGCAATGGGAGGAAGAGACTTCATGATATCATACATTTATTTTATATACTCTTCACCAAATTTATCACTATCACTATCATGATCACTCTCAAGATCATCCAAGACGCTAGATAGGGATGGAGGAGAGACAATTACCTTGGAGCTTCTTGCCATAAAACAAGAACCGGTGATCTTGGGGATAGGATAACTCTCGATGTAGTCCTTGGTGTAGTCATGGGTGAGAGGTGAACCGGGTACGACATATGCCAAACCGGTCACACCCACCACCTTATCCTTATCCCCACACTCCACGCCGGACTCGTCCTTGGAGCTCCTTGCCCTGAGGCAAGTGGCGGTGACCTTGGGAGTAGGAGAGTCGTCGGTGTAGTCCTTGGTGTAGTCATAGGTGAAGAGAGACCCGGGTTTGGCGAAAGCCAAACCGGCCACTCCAACCACCTTCTCTTCATCCTCTTCCTCCTTGTCGGATATGTATTCTTGACCTAGGAAGCCCTTGCCATCACGCCTATTGTTCCTCTTGTATCTTTCATTGATGGGGTTGGGCTTCAATCTTGGTTTGACACCTTCTTCATACTTGGGCTTGTCAAGCCTCTTCTCATATGGACATTTGTCGGCAAAATGGGTTGACTCATCACAACTATAGCACGTCCTCTTCTTCTCACTTGATCCCATTGAACTTCTACTTCTTCGGAACTTCATGTTCTTGGTGAAGAGGGCACGTTGAGAGAGAGCATATCATCAACTCCATCAACATCGCTTTCTTCATCACTAGCAACATCTTCTTGCACATGCTTGGCCTTTAATGCTAGAGAGTGGGAAGACCCAATCGCACGGTTGATCTCCTTGATCTTTTGCCCTTCATCCGCCAAGTTATCCGTGGCAACTAGATAAGATACTAGAACATCAGGAGTGAATTGATTAGCTCTATCAAGGAGTTGCAAGTTCAAGGCATGCTTCTTGTCGGTGCCTGTGATCATGGAGACAATCTTGGACTTGATAAGTTCATCATTCAAATTGAACCCATCATCATACTTCTCACATCCTAGGCCACCAATCTTCACTCGGAGGGCAACAAGTCTCTTGTATGCTTCAGCAATAGTCTCACCATCATGGTTCATGGACATGTTCATCTCTGACTTGGCAGCTTCATACTTGGACTTTTGGATAAGAGAGGTTCCCTCTCGGAGAATGACAATCCTATCCCAAAGATCCTTTGTAGTGGGAATTTCGCTGGCTTGATCATGGAGAGTGCGGTGAATGGCACTCCTTATCTTGTCACAAGCCGTTGCATTTAGTTGACGGTCGTAGTACTCTCCCGGAGTGAGATTGTTGGGATCATGAGGGTGGAAACCAGTGCATACAATCTCCCAAAGCTCAACGCTGCAGCTGCGAAGATGAGATTCCATAGAAGCTTTCCAATGAGAGAAATGAGTTCCATCATAATGAGGTGTAGGACCCGAACCATTAATATGAGGCATGATGTTCTTTTGCTTAGGATAAACATAAGGGAATTGATTAGGGGGCATGGAAGTTTTTGACGAGCCACCCTCATGAGCGGACTCGACATCCTTATCCTTTTCGGTGCCCATTGGTCTCCCTTGAGGTACTACCAATGGGTTACCGAGAAAAGCCCCATCGCTAATGGCCTTAAGTTGTCCTTCTAAGTAACTCATTTGAACAAGGAGATCGGAATCCGCCTTGGCCTTTTCAAGGGCACCCTTGGCTAGGATTTCGCGAAGCTCCTTGACTGAATAAGTCTTATCCTCCTCATCATCGGATAAAACCATCTTTTCTCTAAGGCGATAAAGCCCTTAAAAGAGCCCTTGGCTCTGATGCTAATTGAAATGTAAGATGGTTAACCTAGAGGGGGGTGAATAGGTTTCTAAAAATTTCTTTATAATCTTTTGCAAGTTTTAGGCTTTGCGGAATATAAGTGAGCCTAAATGCAAACTAGGTAAGGCAACCTAGATGATGAACAAGATACTTCAAGATCAAAGGCTATCACAAGGTGAACAACACAAATAAGAGATCGGTTAAGGAATAACCGAAGCACGCGGAGACGAAGATGTATTCCCGTGTTCACCACCTTTGGGAAGGGGGATACGTCACGTTGGAGACGTGTGAGGTTCCACGAAGGATTCCTCACGCGCCACAAAGGCTCACCTTCTTCTCCGAGCCTATCCCACGAAGTAATAGCTCACTTACTCGTGGTATACTTTAAGGTAGTCTCCAAACCCTCACAAACTTTCCACGGAGCAAATCACAAGCCGAATGCCTCCGGGCGACCCTAGCCTCCTAGGGTTTCCCACAAACCCAAGAGTAACAAACTAACTCGATGAAATCAAGGGGGAATGAACTTTGGCTTGGTGGAAACATAGATCAGGACCTCCTCTTCCTTTAAAGGGCACCCTTGGCTAGGATTTCGCGAAGCTCCTTGACCGAATAAGTCTTATCCTCCTCATCATCGGAGAAAACCATCTTTTCTCTAAGGCGATAAAGCCCTTAAAAGAGCCCTTGGCTCTGATGCCAATTGAAAGTGTAAGATGGTTAACCTAGAGGGGGGTGAATAGGTTTCTACAAAATTCTTTATAATCTTTTGCAAGTTTTAGGCTTTGCGGAATATAAGTGAGGCTAAATGCAAACTAGGTGAGGCAACCTACATGATGAACAAGATACTTCAAGATCCTCAAGCTTTTGTGTTTCAACAATGGAGGAGAGAGAGAGCTTCAAGAAATGATATAAACTGAATGCCTAACTTACTCAAGCTGGAAGAAGGGATATTTATACTCAAGGAGAAAAACTAGCCGTTTCAAGCCAAATTCGCAAGGTCCGGTTTTAAGTTCGGTTGGACCGGTTCACACACCAGACAGTCTGGTCCTTAGCCCAGAAACCGGACTAAAACCGAATCTGCTCTCAGTACCCAGACCCGGATAGATTCGGAGTAAGTAATCCGGAAAACCCGGTTTGAGTTTGGATTTCCGATCCTGACACCGGACGGTCCGGTCTGGGAGCCGGTCCAACCGGTCTGAAAACCAGATCTGCAGAAAAGGACTTGATGGATAGGATTTCTTTTCTTCTCTCTTTGGTGAAGGATTAGGTAGGAGAATGGGATGTGTATATGGCTTAGGTAATCATCCCCAATAAGATCATCGAGAGAACCCCTCTTAATAGTGCGGAGCTCCTAACCGGACTCAAATTACATAAAAAGGGAAAACTCCGGTGCGAAGCTTCGTTATCAAAATGGGGGGGGGTCTCCGATGACCTTTCATAACAACATCAGACTAGAACCCGTGTAAGACACTAGAAGTAGCATTAGTCCACTCTAACCACGGTGTCATTGTCAACCAAAAATAGTATAGGGTAAAATACCCTTTCATATTTCTTGGAACTTGTTTGTTGTTCTGCTCAAATGGATGCTCCGTCCGTTCCTTTAAGTACCGCAGGTGCTACTCAGTTCACTCTGCGACATATTTCGGTCTGTTTACTCACACGCTCTGCGACATATGCTCTCTTTAATTGTGTGAGGTTGCATTAGTGTTCGTTTGAGGCTGCATTAGTGTTCGGAGGCTGAAAAGAGACACTCATCGATTAAGGTAAGTTGTTTTCATTGATTGTTTTTTAAGCTACACATGTTGTATATTAGTTAGTTTTTAGGCCATATTTTACTATCAATTCGCTTTGCAACTTAGTTAGCTCGGGTAGAACTATTTTGATTTTGATTTCGTATAGTAACATTTGAGCGAAGCAACTGATCATCCATACGAGCGTCGTGTAGAAAATGTTGAGCTCTTATAGTAATAATCTAGATAAGCAACCTAATTATGTCGTGTAGAAATATTTGAGGTCTTGTATTAATATTTTAGCTATGCAATCTAACTAGGTCTTGTAGAAATATTTTAGCTAAGCAATGCAATTAGGTTGTGTAGGAATATTTGTGCTCTTCTAGCAGTATTGTAGGTATGCAACTTAATTGAATCGTGCAAAAATATTTAAACTCATCTAGTAATATTTTAGCTATGCAATCTTAATTAGGTCATATAGAAATATTTTAGTGGTGTAGTAATATTTTAGTTATGCAATGTAATTACGTCGCGTAGGAATATTTAGGCTCTTGTAGCTATATTTTAGATCGTTTAGAACGTGTAATAATATTTCTTGCACGTGGGTTAGACAATTACATGTAGGTAGTAATGTATTTTGTTAATATAAATAATTATGTTAATGAACTATGGTTATGGTTATATATAATTAATATGGTTATATTAATGTGATGCGCTTAGGTACGATGAACACTTTGTATGTTTCTATGCTGAGTACATCACCCGCGATGGGCCGTCGGGGCTTGATCTGTCGCGTTGTGAGACAAAGAATGTCATAGTGGAAGAATTGGTGAATGCTAGTTTCACGGACATTAGAAGGCGCATCCGCGCAGAGTATACCTGGGCATGGGCAGCCCGCCCGAAAAAAGCCCGACGGGTCGGGCTTTAAAGGCCCGCGGGCCGGGCCTAGGCTTGAGATTTGTGGCCCGGTGGGTGCACGGGCCGGGCTTGGGCCAAGAGAAATGCGCGAAATAAGGAAAGGCCTGGCCCGGAGAATTTACACAGTGGCGGGCCGGGCTTGGGCCAAGTTTTTAGGCCCGCCAGCCGGGCTGGGCCAGGCTCGGACCTGGGATTTATGCGGTCGGGCTTTGTCAGGCCCGACCCAAGCCCGGAACATGCCCAGGTATAGCGCAGAGTTTGGGCCAGAGATGGCCCCAAAAAAGATGACCGTTGAAGCGGTCGTTTTCAAGAGAGTGGGGGAAGATTACCGTTGGGCACTTTGTCATGTTAAAGGTGAGAATTCATGGGGTTCATACATGAAATTTGCCAGCACACCTGGTGCGGCCATGTATGGGCAACCGATGGTGTATGTGCAGTTTGTTGATGCCAGCGACATACCTGGTAGCAGCACTGCATCCGGTGAGCTCCAACTATCCATCGCCGCAATGGCTATAGATTCAGAGATGGTGGAGAAGAGACATGTGGAAGATGCCTTTGTTCCTAACCAGAACAATGGACCTTATTCCATGGCGATTGTCGACCTCAACGAACGGATTGAGGGATAGTCAGACGATCTTGATTCTGATGACAACGATCATGAATCGTCAGATGATGATGAAGATGAAGGAGGCGGTCCGAGTCAAGTGAGAGCAGTGGCGCCATCAATGGCACCTGGGGACATAGAGGCTCTTGTCATTGGTCACGGTGATCCCTCTGTCCCTGGAGTCGGAGCTACCATCCTAGAAGAAAACCAGCAATTCCCGAGCAAGGAGGCCGTGGACATGGTGATCAGAAGATATGCGTTCTCCATTTCCCGATAACATAAAGTGAAGAAATCTGACAAATATTTGTTGAAGGTTCTCTGCATAGAGTCTGGTTGTCCTGGAAGAGTCGTCGCTCGTCAACCAGTGGGAATATGCAAGCCTTGGACGATAACTCGCATGGTTCCCCACAGTTGTGAGCTAACTAGCACTCTTCCTGAACACCGCAATGTCAGTGCCGCATATGTGGCATAGGTCATTACACCCATGGTAAAAGATAAGATCCGTGTATCGGTGAAGGCGTTACGAGAGGGTGCGACAGATGCGATAGGCTTCCCGGTGAGATATGGCAAGGCCAGGCGGGCCAAGGAGTCTATTTTAGAGGGGATGTATGACACATATACAGAGGCTTACAACATGGTTCCGAGAATGCTACATCTAATTACTGAAGCCAACCCTGGAACTGTCACCTATAGGATGGAAATTGAAAGGATACAGATGTTGCCTAGAGGGGGGGTGAATAGGCGATTAAAACTTTTCCGAGAGTGGCTCGACAAAGGTGGAATTAAACTAGCGTTTACTTTGTCAAGCACAAAACCTAGAACAATCTAGGGTTCACCTATGTGCACCAGCAACTTATGCTAAGCAAGACAAACAACTATGTGATAGCAAAATATATACTTCACACATGAAGGCTATCACAAAGTAAAGTGCATAAGTAAGAAGTCGGGTATAGAGATAACCGAGGCATGCGGGGACGACAATATTTTACCGAGTTCCTCCCAACATGGAGTATGTCTCGTTTGGACTTTGGAGAGGGGGTGGTATCTAACCACCTAAGCCACAAAAGGCCTCCCTTATTCTCTAGTGAATCTCACCCCAATGGGATCGATCCATGCTTCCACTATCGGTGGACTTGTTGGTGGCAACCGGAACCTCTCACAAGGTTGGGGCACTTCTCCACAACTTAATTGGAGGCTCCCAACAAATGCCACCAAGGCCTCAACCTGCAACACAACAAACCGTCTAGGGTTCCAAGAACCCAAGAGTAAAAAGCTTCTCAACTTTCACTCACCAAATCCTCCGGGGAGAACTCAAACCGATGCACCAAATGAAAATGGCAAGAACACAAGTAGTGCTCAAATCCTTCTCTCCCAAATTCCTCCAAAGCTACAAAAGCTTGTGGGGGAATAAGAGAGGAAGAACAATGGAGGAAATCCACAAAAGACTCCAAGATCTAGATCACAAGATGTTCCCCTCACTTAGAGGAGAGATGGATTGGTGGAATTGTAGATCTAGATCTCCTCTTTCAAATCCCTAGAGTACATGCAAGAATCAAGGGAGGGATTGAAGGGGGATCAAGCTCAAGAGGGTCAAGAATGGAGGAGAAAGCCTGTAAAAACTCGAGCCGTGTCATTGGGGTAGAAGGGCCCCCTTTTTACAGGCCCTGATTTCGACGCCTGCTTGGGACTTGCTGGACGGAGACTCCGGTGTACAAACAGGAGACTCTGGTCTACACCGGAGATTCCAGCCCAACCTCCGGACCGACCTCCGGACCACCCATCAGACTGTCCTGGGCAAATTTCTGGCGGCCCCTCCGGGGACTTTTGGTGAAACTCCGGACCACACCGGAGACTCCGGTCCACGCAGACCGGAGACTCCGGTCTGGACCAAATAAGAGGCAAACTTCAAATGGCGATATCTAGAGTTTGGAAACTTCGATTGACCCGAAACCAATTTTGTTGGAAAGAGGACAACAAGAGTTACCCAACAGAGAACATTTCATGTATTTGTTGGAGATATGCCCAAGAGGCAATAATAAAGTGGTTATTATCATATCTTCACACTTATGATAAATGTTTACATACCATGCTATAATTGTATTAACCGGAAACATTAATACTTGTGTGATTTGTAAACTAAAATAAGAGTCCCTAGTAAAGCCTCTTGTTAAACTAGCTTGTTCGTTAATATATGATCATGGTTTCCTGATCATGAACATAGAGATGTTATTAACAACAGGATCACATCGTTAGGAGAATGATATGGTGGACATACTCCTATAGATAAGCGTAGCATAAATATCAAGTCATTTTAATAGTTCAAATTGCTATATGCTTTCTGATACATAGTAACCTAATTCCTTCGACCATGAGATCATGCATATCACCTTTACCGGATGGATGCTTTGATGACATCAAACACCACACCGTAACTGGGTGGCTATAAAGGTGGCATTGAGTGTTCGGAAAGTATTGGTTGAAACACATGGATCAAGAGTGGGATTTGTCCATCCATATGACAGATAGATATACTCTGGGCCCTCTCGGTGAAATATCATCCAATTAGCTTGCAATCAAGTGACTGGCTCACAAGGGATCACATATCACTGGAACGAGAAAAGAGTACTTATCGGTAACAAGGTTGAACTAGGTATGCAGAGATACAAGCGATCATAACCTCGGATAAGTAAACTATCATGAGACAAAGGGAAATTGGTGTCGTATGTAAGTGGTTCATTCGATCGCAAAGTAATCGTAGAAATATGTGGGAGCCATATGAATTTCGATTCCTCTATTGGTTATTGTTCGGAGAAGTGTCTCGATCATGTCCGCATAATTCACGAACCGTAGGGAGACACACTTAAGGATTCGACGTTGTTTGAGTAGTTATGGTATTATGAGAAAGAGAGAATGTTGTTTGGAGTCTCGGATGGGATCCGGATATCACGAGGTGATCCGAATGGTCCGGAGAATAATATTCATATAAGGAAAGTCTCGTTTGAGTTCGGGAATGATTCGGTGTTTTCATCGGGAATGTTCTAGAAGGTTCGGATTGTCCGCACACGGGGAGGGTACATGAATGTGTCATTACATATTGAATGATTGCATCATGTACTAAGTGTTCTTGCTGTTCCAAAACTGGAAAAGTCAAACTGCCAGTTTGAAAGTCAAACGGCTAAAACAGGAAACTGTGAAAAACAGGAAACTGTGGGAAACAAGCAAGAGGTGGTTGGAACCGACTTGGGGGAGGAGTCCCTCCAAGCCGGCGCTCCAACCAAGGCGAATGGGAGGACTCCCTTGGCCGCCCCTCCCACCTATAAAAGGAGGGGTAGGGCCTCCTCCTCTAGACACACAAGTTCCTATCCTCTAATCTCCGGTTTAGAGCCGTTTTGGTTTAGAGCTTCTAATTGCTTTAGCCTGCGGTTTAGAGCCTTCTAATTGGTGTGTATAATCCCTAGACCACTAATAGCCCTCTATCATACTCCACCATACTCGCTCCGGCTTAAGGCGAAGCCTCATGGATTTCCTCTACTTAGGTACCACGTCGTTGTCTTTAGGAATCGCGAGGAGAGTGCTACAACCTCTGACCCATTGAACAAGGCAGGAACATTTAAGGAAGGATCGTCTACACGATCTTAAGATCGGAAAGAGTACGACTACATCACCCACGAGAATCCGCTCTCGTTAAACACTTTGGAATCTTCGAGGGTAAGTTATTCCATCGACTCGTTGCTACAATCTAATAGATAGATCTTGGCTTGTTTGTTTGTATGCGATAGAAATTTTTTGTTTTCCATGCTATGAACCCCTACAGTATTATAATGTGAGATACCTCTCTTGGTGAGAAACCGAAAAAACCTCAAAGATCAAAAACGCAATATGATATAAAAGGGAAATCCGTTTTTGATGAACTAGATCTTGTTATGAATATTACCACAAGCTCTAGAACCTCACATGGATAAGATCCAAATAACAACCAAGACAGGATGATGCTAAGTATGCAACGGTTTGAGCTCTCTCGAAAAGATATGATCGAGTTACTCACTTGAGAGCTCCTCTTGATAGTACGATTGTCTATCCTATAAACCGGTCTCCCCAACTAACACCACGAGACCGGTAAGAAAGAAACCCTATCAAGATCATACCTTTGCCTTGCGCATTTTCCACTTGATCTTGATGTATACGATCTTGTACTTCTCAAGATGGAACACCTTTCTTGATTGCTCTTGCACGCACTCTCTTGATGAAGACTTGCAAGTTGCTCCCCCATACGACATGGGGAAACCTTTACTTTGACCTTGTCTTCATCGATCCATGATCACCGAGGATGGCAAGCTTCAAGCATGATATCTTCTAGATATGGCACATCTTTAGCTTGCACAACATTACTTCTAACACCATTTGGATTATGTCTTGAAGATACATATGATGAACTCTATCTTCTTCTTCAAGACACCCTTGCAAAAGGCTCAACTCTCACATGACCAATTTGTGGATCACTCTTGGATCACTCTTTGAACACCTTGGTCACCACTTGATCCTCTTCACTTTCTTCTTCTCCAAACCTTGAAGCCAACATAAGGTTCAAGCATTGCTTATGGACAATTCCTACAAGTACAACTTGATACAAACATTAGTCCATAGAGATTGTCATTAATTACCAAAACCACACATGGGGGCCCACATGTTCTTTCAGAAAGGAACCACCCGAGTGGCACTCCTGATCATTTCATCCTGGACCGTATCTTCTAGGCGTTCAGCCAAACTATCCAAGCATTCCACCATTGCCGGCCGATGATATCAATTGATGGTACCTTCCTCACCGGACAATATAAGGGTACTCTCTTGGTAGTTGTGGCATCAAATGCGAATAACCAGCTTCTTCCTATTGCATATGCATTCGTTGAGTCCGAGAGCACGTTAAGTTGGTTGTGGTTTCTGCAATGCTTGAAGGATGGTGTTGTGAAAGATATACTTGATGTATGCATCATTTCTAATCGCAATCAGGGGATTCTCAGTGCACTATAAAAAATGAAGCACGATGTACCGATGGAGTTCCTTTGGCCTGATCTTGAAACTAGGTGGTGCATGAGGCATCTAGCAGCAAACTTTTACTCTCGCTTTCGGAACAAGGAATGTTTCAAGGCCTTCAAACTGATGTGTATGCAGAACCAACCGCGGAAATTTGATGCCCTCTGGATGGCATTGAATGTCGTAACAACCGCAGCTTCCGGCGATGCACCAGCTGAGCCAGCGGGTGCAGGAAATCACAGGAGGGCCATGAATATGGCTGAGTGGGTGAATGTTAATTACATGGATGTTCGGGAGTGGGCACTGGCTCATGACAATGGTGCTCGCTATGGAATAATGACCACCAACATGTCAGAGGTATACAATGCAGTGCCTAAAGGTGTTCGAGACCTCCCTATTACTGCACTGGTTGCTAAAACATGGTCCCGCACAGTGGCGTACTTTGCATATAGAATTCAACTAGCACATGCATGAGTGCAGATGAACAAACAATGGTCTGAAGCTACGCAAGATCACTTGGCCATAAAGATAGAAAAAATCAAAGACTCATGGTAGCAGAGTGGTGGACTCACTTAGGAAGAGGTGGGAGATCAGAACAAGGCAAAAATACGTGTGTGGCTACTTGAGAGGGATACAAAGCAAGAAGTCACACTCAATTCAACGACATACGAATGCACCTGCAAGAAGCCTTTGCTTTATAATTACCCATGCAGCCATGTCCTTACAACGGCAGCAGGCCAGAGGACTGTCGTTGACTCATATATCTCCCCATAATTCAGCATGCATAATCTTATGAAGACATGGGATGGCGAGTTCTGGGCATGGGGTGTTAAGGAGAATCACAACACTATTTGGTATGGTGGACCAACATGGTGGCCCAACCCTGCGCTCAAGCGAACCGTTAAGGGACGTCGTCAAAATAGGCGATTTAGAAATGACATGGACCATAGCTAGGCCGGAGAAGGACGGAGGTGTAAGACTTGTAAAATTCCTGGGCACATGGCGAGAAATTTCCCACACAAGCTATAATGTTGTATTTGTATTTCTGTGTTGTAACGTACTATGTTTTAAATTAGTATTTCAATGTTGTAATGTACTATGTTTTAAATTTGTATTTCGATGTTGTAATGTACTATGTTTTAAATTTGTATTTTGATGTTGTAATATACTATGTTTTAAATTTGTATTTATCTTATTTGTACAGACTATGACGGATTTACCTCCTCTCTTGGATGGGCAGTACGATTCTACCCACCGGTGCCAACAATGGATTAACCCTGAAGGTCCACTAGGAGGGCCAAGTACTTTCAGGTGTCGAGGTCCAACGAACCGATGGATTCTTGATGAGCAGTTCGTGCCTTATCTTTCTCGTAGCGGACTACTTCCGTTCGCTAGGATGACATCCACGCCTCAGTTATTTAAACTGGACCCTTGTCTTCTAACATCACTTGTTGACCGGTGAAGACCGGAGACACACACCTTCCACTTTCGGTGGGGAGAGATGACACCTACACTTCAGGATGTATCCATGATCACTGGGTTGCCACTTCGTGGTATTCCTCTCGTGTTGCCGCCAGCACGGGCATCCTGGAAGGAAGATTTTGAACAACTGATGGGTCAATTTATCCCGAGAACTTGTACCGATAAGTTATCTAGAGGTGTCCCCATCAGTTGGCTAGTAAATTTTATTGACTTTCCAGCCGATGTTTCTGAGGAAGTAGTACGTCAACACCTGGTTGCATACTTACTCTACCTATTTGGCATGTTGTTCCCATCGGGAAATGGTGAAGTAGTCAACCCAATTTTTATTAGACTAGCAGAACACATAGCCCTTCCTCTGGACAATTTAGAGATCACCCAGTACAACATCGGTTCGGCGGTGCTATGTCAGACTTACAAGGGGGCTATGTGATGCCTCATATAGGAGAAAGAAGGTTTGTAGTGCAGCCTCAATTCTATGTGTATGCTATATTTTCCTCCAGTTGTGGTCTTGGGAGCACATACCCGTCGGACGGCCAATGATAGAAGATACAGTGCACCCATATAGTGGTCATGACGTCCAGTTTGATTACGCGACCATGGGTACCCGGTGGACATATGGCGTATTACGTTGGGCCCGTGATTTGGCTTCGAAGTGCTATCCTCTTTACCATGAAGATTTCGAGACCATACATCATTCTTCTATCAAATGAAATGCGTGGCATGAAGATTATGTAACGCACGTGGCCGGGGATAGGGGTTTAGAAACTGATTGCTACTGAGACCAGGAGCTTTGGTGGACACGTTGTCACCTTGTGTTCCTGTATATGGTGGAGCCACAGAACCCGGAGTGTGTGATGCGGCAACTTTATCTCTACCAGGAGGTACCTCTCCCGCCTCCCAATGGTGTCGAGTCTATATTTCACGAGTACGTTCTCAATCTTAAATCAATTTAAATTTATACAATGTTTTTTGTCAAATATTATAACAATGGTTATGCGCATTTCAGACAAAACAATCAACGGAGAAAGAATCATAATTGGTTGCATACCCAGAAGCTATGGATAGATCAATGGAATTCGAACAAGCTTGCGGACATAGTTTCAGAAAATAGGTATTTTTTGTAGATTATTTAAAAATTCTTATTGGTATGCTTATGACACTGAACATGCAGGGTATTTTCCGATAGTACGTGGGATGCTTATATGACATGGTACAATGCGAGCACACGTTTCAAGATCACCCGCGCTCCAACGGATAGGCTAGCACACCGTACACGTCAAGACCAGCTAGAGGGAGGGATAGAACGTATTGCAGCAAACCGCCGTGATGACAAAATATGTATATTTTTAGCACCGTATTTATAATCTACATTTATGAGAATATCATTGGTCGTTATTTTGAGCTAAGTAGACATCATAGCATAATGGCGGATGTGCGTGAAATAGTTAGAGAGAACCCTCGATCCATGCCGAATATCATCAAGAGTAGGTTGAGGCGTATTTTTCAAAATGCTTTACATACCGCTCCTAATTGGAGTTGTGGCCGAGCGGATGATGTTATGCTAGGACAGTACAACATGCCTGAGTCTTTCTCGTCGCGCCTGTATGCGTGACAATGTATGTATTTTCTATACTTCAAAATATGTTTTAGAAAAACAATTATTTATAACGTTTTTGTGCTGACAGACTAGAACACGCCAAGACGCTACTCTTATGCGTACATCATCAAGGATTACCGTGGAACCCTCTAGGACTGAATCTTCAAGACAACCGCCACATGTGAGTCTGATACTTTTAATCAACGTATGATATAATAATTAAATTATAACATGCAGATCATTTTTTAGATTGATTTTGGTTCAACGCATCAACCAACACCTATAGGAATATTCCCAGAAATTACTAGAGAACTATTTCAGGATATAATCGCACTAACTTATTATTATATTTTACTCGTTCTAATACTTATTGTTCCTATACAGACCACTTCTGACGATGCATGGGATGATAATGATGCTGGATTTAATTCCAACATGCCACCTTCTCACCCATCTATAGGCCATGACAGTTACTACACATATGATCAGCCATACGACCAACCTTAGTCTTCATACAACCCTGGACCATCACAGCCAACATATGATCCAATGATGGATTTCTTATATACTGATGTTGGTATGAGCCAAATTCCTGACAGTCAACAAGATACAGAAATCAGAGATCATTTTATACCATCACCGCCAAATCTCCGTACAAATCCCAGGCCAACGGACCCATAGAGTTATCCTTTAGATCACATATACGGAGGACGTGCAAGGAAACAACCGATACAATGAGACGATTATTGTAACTCTTGGCGGTGTAGACGGTTTCTATTTGAACATTAATGTATCGCTCTATATTTGTGAGAGACATATTACTATTATCTTGTCTTGCTGTTAAAAAATATTTTCAAATAAAAATTTGCAGATATTTAAGATATAACTAAAATAAAAATACTTAGGTACTTATTTTTCATTACCACAGGGTACAACAGAAATTAGGATACATTTAAATGCATAATTTAAAATACAAGTACTTTAATTAATATTCAATGGGAGGCGTGGATTCAGACATTAGGACAAAAGTCTAGTCGTCTTGCGTCCATTGTGGAAATTTTCCTGTCTTATCACCGTGTTCTTCGGCTGCCCCTGTCTCACCAGCCCTTTCTCTCAGAGTCTGTATGTATGCCTCCCTAGCCTGTCGTTCCTCCTCCTCCCTGAGGCGTCGTTGTTCCTCTCTCTGCCTCCGTAGCTCCTCTAACCGACGTCGTTGCTCCTGTTGCGCCGCTCTACGCTCTTCTGCCTCTTTCTCACAATGCTCATCCTCGTGAAAGTTTTGCCACACACGATGACTCCTCTCTTCTATCTCACGAAGCGCCCATCCGGGTTGCTCCGTGTCAATCAAATGATATCATATTGATGGTGCTCAACGTGGCACTTAGTTGGTAACCCAAAGCGCAGGGTGTGAAGAGCACAACAGCAAGTTTTCTCTCAGTTGAGACCGAGGTTATCGAACCAGAAAGAGGAAGAAAATGTCACACAGGTGTTGCAAGCAACACGGAGACATGCACAACACAAACTCAAGACTTTGTCCCAACGAATCAGTGAGATTATCAAGCTCACCGGTTTGCTGTAACAAAGGATTAAACGTATGGTGTGGAAGGTAATGGTGGTTTGCAGCAAGTAAACAAGTAACGGTGAAAGATGTATCAATGGTAAATATTGGACTGGGGTCCATAGTTCACTAGAGGTGTTCTCCTTAAATAAACAACATGGCATGAAGGGTAAACAAATTACAGCAGGGCAATTGACAGGAACTGAGCAAGGCATAACAATGCAATTACTAGTCAGAAAGATCCTATGAGGTTGATTGGACAATACAACAAGATACATAGACCGCCATCTAACTGCATCTATGACTAGAAGTCCACCTTCAGGTTATCATCCGACCCCCCTCCAGTATTAAGTTGCAAGCAACCGACAACTGCTTTAAGCATAGTGTTTAAGGTCAACAGTCCACATGTTCCATGAATAAGAGACCGTTGTTTTCTCCCTAGTAGCAACAACACATCTACAACCGAAGAGATTATTGTCACTTCCCTTGAAAACTAGAGGCATAAACCCACTATCGAGCATAAATACCCCCTCTTGGAGTCACTAGCAACTACTTGGCAAAGATAACCACTAGCAACGGAGAGCATGTAAGATCACAAACAACACGGACATGATAGAATCATAGACAAAACCATTAATCAAACCAACATAATAATCTCAATACCCATTGGATCCCCGCAAACACAACATGCATGATTACAAATAGATTAGATCTTGATCATGAATGGAGCTCACAAGATCTATACATGAAAGCACAAAGGAGGAGACACAACCATCTAGCTACTATATGGACCCATAGTCCAAGGTGGAACTACTCACGCATCATACCGGAGAGAAGGCCTCTGGGATGATCTCCCCTTCGGCAGGGTGCCGGGAAGAGCTTCAGATCCCCCCGATCTAGGGACGATGGTGGCGAAGGCTACAGACGGTTTCGTGGATTTCTGATCGGGTACTCAGGGTTTCTGCATCGGGGGATTTTTATAGGCGAAGGGGGAGACCGAGGCGTCCGCCAGGGCTGGCAAACCCTGGCCAGGCGCGGGCTAGGGCCCACCCGCGCCTAGGGTGGGTCTGGCCCCCTGGCTGGCCCCTCAGACTCTCCTCTAGACTTCTTGTTCCCCACGGAAAGTAATTGACTTTGTCCTTTGTCCCATCCAATTCCGAGAATATTTCTTTACTAACTTTTCTGAAACCAAAAACAGCAGAAAACAGGCATCTGGCACTGTTGCAACTTGTTAATAGGTTAGTACCAGAAAACATGTAAAAAGCACCTCGAAGTGTAGACAAGAAAATCAAAATAGATACTAAACAAGCATGGAGCATCAAAAATTATAGATACGTTTCCAACGTATCAACATCCCCAAGCTTAACTCCTGCTCGTCCTCGAGTAGGTAAGTGATAAACAGAATAATTTTTGAGGTGAACATGCACCCTCACAATAAAGATCCAACCATTTGCAAACATTGAAATCTAGGATCAAAGAACTCTAAACATGTGCATGAAAGAATGGAGTTCTAACAGTAGGACATAGTAACTATGCATGCACAGTATGAAAACATGTGTACAAACAAAGATCATGAATAACATGCATTGAAAAACGTTTGTTTGTTTCACATACAGAAAACATAGCATGGTGGCAATCATCTTGTCCCTCATAGAGTAGCAATAAAATGCATAGGACACCTACAAAGTTCACAAGGGTGACTAGAAACAAGTAGCACAAGAACAAGTAATAACACAATATGCATTAATTAATAAGCTTTGGAACACTGCACACAGAATGATAACTATGCTCTCTTAATGGTGCCTAAAAGTAGAAGGTGGAGACTCAAATAATGGTGGAAGAAAGGCCTTTTTTTGTAAAGGAAGCAAGGATTACAAGTTTCAAAAAGAGCTTACAAAAATTATGCTACTTGTTAGCTTTCAACCCTCATTGCCCCTATCATAAGCATCTTGAAGTGGTTAAGGTTAAAGTGGCAAAGCTGGAGTATATGCTTGACAAAGTATAAGTTGGCAATCTCAAGCCCCTTGAATATGAGGGCTACACCTCATGGATACTCAACTTTGGGCCCAGACAAGTTCTTGTCACTGTAAGTATTTGCATATCATTGAGAACCGCCAACGGGATACCCCTTACACATGGTACAGAAGCTTTCCCATAACCAAAATGAGAAGGCAAGCAACATCTCAACAATATTTTTATTTACCATATGCATAGCTTTTTTATTTAGGATGCTTCATAGATAGCTCACTATGGTGATGCTGGAAGTTTCCACCATGATTAGGCATGGCTTAGGCTAGCGGCCGAGGCGTTTCTCTAACACAGAATACAAACTCCATGGGCTTACAAGTTCCCACTTCATTTCACACCGGTAACATCCATAGACAAAAGAGCATGATATCAACAGAGTAGAAAAGTACAAGTGCAATGTTGAAAACGTTCCCCGTGACAGCACAGTCCTGCTAATCCCAACTTATAAGTGCAAGCATATACAACAAAGTTGTATCAATGGTTCAAGTTTATTAGGGGCAAAGAATAAAATGTGCCATCAAGTTCGTGAGGGCTTTAATCACTAAGTTTTCACATAAAAAAACAATTTTTAATTGGAAGATAGTTGAAAACAAGAATATACTTGGAATGGTGTAACACACCATGCATAGGAGTTTATAGTGGACACTCTGGAATAACCTGGTTTCTTGGGAGTTGAAAGCATGAGTAGAACTTACTCATACAAGTGGAGGCTAGCAAAAGACTGGGAGCAACCAACTAAGAGAGCATAATGGACATAATTATGCAATGCAACAAATCATACTAATCAAAACAAAGAGTGGTACTACAAGTCAACGACTAAATGATTATAGAGGCTAATTGTGACTTGTGAGAGTCGTAACATGGTGACGAGGTTTGATCTCATCAATGCCCATTGTTATGGACTTGGGTTTTGGAGAAGATGGGGATGCTGGAGATCGTGGAACGGTTAGCAAACAAGCAACACGGGGACACAAGGTTTACCTGAGTTCGGGCCCCTGAGGAAACCCTACTCCTTGTCTCGATCTTGATTACGGAAGGTTCTGAGGTGTGGTGGTGTGTATGAGAAAGTATGAGTCGAGAGATCTAGGTCGTGCCCTCCTGGCGTTTATATAGACTTAGGCAGGTCCCGGGCATAGACCTAGTCGGTTACAGGTTCTAGGGTTTTACCCCTTTGAATTTCCTATCTACTCTAGTCTTGCTCTCCAAGGATCCGAAGGCGTCGTGGGCCTGGGCCACCCGAAAGTCTTCATGGACCGGCGTATATTTGCCGTGGGCCTTCCTTAGGCTGGACCAGGTATGCTGAGATCATGCACCCGCGGGGTATAACCATGTTAGTAGCCCCCGAGTGATCAGTCGAATCGTAGATTCGGCTGAGGACTCTTCAATCTTTCGGGTGCAACTATGTATTTCAATAGTTTATGTGTAGGGATTGTTGATGCATGTGCCTGACTCACCCGATGGATCAGGGTCAGTTAACTGTCTTAGGACGAAACAACACGATCTTCCTCAGGTTCGAGTCCCTCAACTCGAACCCGAAACATATGCTGGCGTAATTCGACTCAGGCCGCGGAGGACTTACATGAGTGGAATTCCAGTGATTTTAACTGATGTACCCAACACGTCCGTCAGGATTTTTCATCGCGCCTGCTGGCACGGGTTTATACTAGCGAGGCCTTGTGTGTTGCCGCCATCGGAGGATATCTAGGGGTCTTATCTTTGTGTCGCAGACCACATCGAATGTTTGTCACCGCGGAGGTGTTTCGGGTGGCCAAGGAGATCGTTGCTCACTCAGCGTTTTGTTGGGGCAGAGTTGCCGAAAAGTTTTTACATGCTGATCCGAAAGATCGCAGTCGAAGAATTCATAGTGTGCACGACCAGCGCTCCCTATGGGAGTAGCCCCCGAGTGTCTGTTCGAGTCGTAGACTCGAGCGGAGACTTTAGTTCAAACATCGTTCAGTTGTTAAGTCCGTAGGACAATTTTTTTTTCGGATGCTTAAATCCATCCTCCCTATGGGAGTAGCCCCCGAGTCCGTAATGGAGTCGTGGACTCGACGTAGGACTCGAAGAAACAGTTCATTGTTATTCATCTTTCGGGTGCACGGCCAGCGCTCCTAATAGGAGTAGCCCCCGAGTATTTAGTCGAATCGTAGATTCGAGTGAGTACTCTTAGTTTTGAAGCCGAAGAAATTGTAGTTGTTGCTAGTATAGCTTTTGATGACATCAGTGCTGACGATCAATGACCTCAAGAGCCTGCTGCGCCAGAGATGACTTGACTGGACGGACGTGGGTCCCACTTGCTGACCTTGAATTGTCCGGTCACGCGCGGCGTGGAGATAATTACGGCGTTGCCTCGATTTCCGCGCGTAGTGGACGGCGTGGTAATGATGGTTCGTTGTGATGCTGACACGTGTATGGTCAGATCTGTCGTTGGCGTTAGGTCTTCTAGATGTACGGCTGCTGTGCATCGTCCTCGTCGTTATAATCATTGGGGAAAGCTGCGGTTTGTTTTCACCGCATCAGTTCTTGTTTTCACCGCCTCCTTGTGCTCTAGTGATTCTTGCTGTGCGCTGGAATTTCCTTCCACGTTTCCATCTTCCCTTCTACACTCTCACCGCCGGCGCCGCCGTAGCGCGATGGGGACGAAGAAGTCATCATCTGCGGTTGGTACCATCGCCGCCGGAGGAAAGAAAGGCACCACCGCTACCCGTGTCACCGACGGTGGTTGGAGGCATTCAGAGACGCGGGAGAGTGATCTCCGCAAGCTTCGCGAGCGGGGCATGATCCCGCAGGATAGGGAGGCCGTCAGACTCCCCGACAACGAGGTAATCCCCCGTCCCCCCGCTGGGTATCGGGTTATGTTTCTTGCCTTCGTTATGCGTGGGTTTTCCTTCCCAGTCCACGAATTCCTTCGTGGGCTGCTCTTTCTCTATGGCATCCAGTTGCATCATCTTTCGCCCAATTCTCTTCTTCACATTGCTTGTTTCATCACTTTCTGCGAGTGCTGGCTCGGTATCGAGCCGCATTTTGGCCTCTTCCGAAAACTTTATTCCGTGAAGAGGCAATCTGGTTCGGATGGTGTTTATCCCATTGGGGGTTGCATCATCTCCCTCAGGCCCAATCTGCTTTTCTTTTCCTTTTCCATGTCCAAATATGTCGATCTTGGCGGCGATGGTTTTATATCCGCGACTCCGTAGTGCCTGGGCAAGATTTTGGTCTTGTTCCTTTTGACCCCTCCCAAAAGATTGAGCCGAAAAGGTCTTGGAAAAACAAGATCTTGGATGGCGAGGAGGCGAAGATAGAGGAGTTATATCGTCGGGTGGAGGATCTCCAGTTGATTCCGGAGAAGGAAGTTAATGGTGTGGATATTATCCGCATGTTTCTCGAGCGTCGGGTGCAGCCTCTCCAGGCTAGGGAGCACCCAATTTTCTTTATTCTGGGCGCCGTGATCCGACGAGAGTTTCGGCTGAGAAAATCTCCGAGGGAGATCTTGATAGGGCCCTTCGCTCGCTGCTGAAGTTCAAGGCCGGAGAGAAAATCCCGGGGAAGTCGCTGACTCCGCCGTTTTCTTCGGCATTGGCTGTTCCACAGGTGTAGATTTGTGCGCGTAGCGCTTTTCGTCGACTACGTATTTATTTTCCTTTGTTTGCTAACAAAGTCTCTTCTTTTTTGCAGAGCTTCAAGGTGTCGGGCATAGTGCCGCCATTGCCTGAAAAATATCCAAATGCTCCGGATAATGACGTGGTGGATTCCGTGTCCGAGCTGCCGTCGGCGCGATCTCCGGCGGAAGATGCCGACGAGTCGAGAGAGGACCACACGCACAAACTATCACGGAGCTCCAGCGAGTCTTCGGATGCCTCAACTCCTCCGACTCCCAGAAACCCTCTGTGCTTTGAGCGTCACAGTGACGAGCATGGAGGCTCTTCCTCTCCCATTCCTGCCATTTCTGTGCGGGCTGTAGCACCGTACCCGCCAGCGAAGCGGAAGAAGGAAGAAAATAAGGAAGAGAAGAAGGAAGAGAAGAAAGGGGAGAAGAGAGCCCGAAGGACTCCTCCTGTCTTCGACCTGAGCTTGTTGGACTCATAAGTTTCCTTTATACTGTTGTCTTTCTGCTGTTGACTTTTTTTGCTTGTGCTAAATATTTCGTGTGCAGGCACTCCTCCCACGTCTCCTCCAGCGATGGTGCTCAGGAGATGATGGGAGGTTCGAAGGTTGCGTCTCCTCCTCCTCAGACGGTGGCAACTTCGGGGGCGCTGCTCCGAACCCTCCTCTACAGGAGGTGCGGGTGGTTGCGCCTCAGAATTTCGCCAGCGGGCCTTCAGCATCACCGTTGGATCATGTAAGTCGTCTATCACGGGGGGAGCCCCCCGAGCCTGTGTAAAAGAGTTCTCTTAGTTTGTTCTTCTAGTCTCGGGGGGAGCCCCCGAGTGTTTTCGTGTGAGTCGTTTTCTTCTGCTTTCTCCTGTTGGGCGTAGCCCCCGAGTCCTTTTTCTGAATGGTGGTTCTTCTTCCTGCAGCCTTTTGTGCAGGAAGCCAAGCGGCTGGTGCAGGAGCGCCTGGTGCAGGCCAACCTCCAGCAGCTTCAAGGTACCCGTATGCTTTGGGTGCTTCTTTCCTTTATTTCTGTCCTACTTTCTGATGTTTGATTGTTTTGAATGTAGAGGAGCATAATACTTCTCTCCGTGAGATCGACGCTCTCAATAAGAGCCTTGGTCAATCGGAGAAGAAGGCTGAGGACGCCGCTGATGCGAAGGAGCGCCTTGAGCTGGAGCTGGCCAAGGCAGCCGAAGCTAAGGAGCGTCTGCAGCAGGAGGCTACGGACCGCGAGGAGCAGCTTACCATGGCTGTGACTGCGCGTGAAAGAGAGGTGGCGGGCAAGCTCATGGCTGCTGCCAAGGCTGTTTCGGGTGAGTACCTTATTTTGCTTCTGTATTTTCGTTTCTTGCCTTTCTTCTGTGTTACTTTCTTCATTCCTTCTCTTTTTGTCTCAGATGCATCGCCGAGTTTTGACCATGGCCCTGGAGCATGGGAGTGCTCTAGATGATGCTCTTTGTGATCGAAGATCGCTGACACTCGTCAACTCCCTTGCCAAGGCGAAGGAGGTTCTTGGTCGCTTCTACAAGGAGCTTGTCCCCAAGGGCGTGGCCCTTGATGATGTTGACGCCCTGGCGGAGGCTTTGTCGAAGCGCTGTGGCGCATAAGCGCAGAGAAGGGCATCGCCGCGTCGGGCGGTGGCGATGGCGGCCAGCGGTGGGCGGAGCTGGACCTTCCCCAGATCACCTCCCGAATGCCGACGATCGCGGATGGATCCGAGGTAGCTTTTGCTACCTACTCTGCTCGCTGCAAGAGATATGGGCCGAAGCTCATTGATCCGCTGTCCGAGTATGCACTGCGGCAACAGGGGGAGGCCAAGGCGAGGCAGTCCGGCTCTGAGGCTACTCAGGGTGCCGCATCTTAGGCGTTGTAGCTGTAGGATAGTTTGTAGTCTCCTTTTGCTGTAACTATGTTGAGGAACGAAATCATTGTGCCACATAGTGGCTTTTACATGCTTAATGAATTTTGCTGAGTTGTGCTCTTCTATGTCTGAATGTTTATGTCCTTTGCTTTTATGCTGTTCTAGGTTCCTTCGGGTGTTGACCCTGTTGACACCTCGCTGTCATAGCTAATGGCCATCTTTGGATGGTTCTTCACAACTCGCTTTTCTTCGAGACCGTGTTCGTAGTCTCGAGAGGGATTTGCTTGGGGTGTGTGGTCACGCCGATGTTTGGAAGTCCAAGGCGGATCGCGGTGCAGCCAGAGAGGAGTACTTGATGGCGGAACTGCTTCGGCTGTCTGATCAGCTTCAATGTAAGTTGTTCTTTGTTTGATCATGGAACTGATCAGCTTCAGTTCTTCGGATGAGCCTGCTGGCCTTGCCTCTTATTTTGTGCAATTGTCGCAGGTGCTAACCTTGCTCCGAGGGAAGAGAGAAGGGCGTGTCATTGGTCAATTGCTTGACTCAACAGGACATGGAGGCGGCTTCTTGGATGGATCATGACCGTGCCATGGCTCTGGCGACGGTGCAGATCGTGTGCACCAGGTTTTGGGTGCCGCCAGTCTTGACGCTTGCCTCGGTGTTGCATGTCATGTTTCCATTGGATGCCGTGCCAACAAGCCTTGCGGGTCTTCTGTCGAAGTTTCGTAACGTGAGCAATGTCAAGGAGTTGGTGCGGCAACAGCTCGTCGCGGGAGTGAAGGCTGCTTTGTCTCTTGTGAGGATGCACCGGCCAGATGTAGATTTGTCTGTTGTAGCAGCTGGGCCACCTCTTCGGCCGGATGGTGGCGAGTGGGATATGCGTCCGCATTATGCGGCTGTAAGGCAGTATGCCGAATAGGTAGTAGATTTATTTGAGCAGCGTGCTCAAGTTATTCTTCAGGATAGGTAGTACCTATAAAAGAGATAGATGTAAAAATTGTATATTTCGACTAGGCGTGTTGTGCCCTTTGTTATAAAGGTTTTGTTTACTATGAGCACGTAGTACTTTTTTTTAGTACGTGCCCTTTTCGTTTGCCTGACGTGGTCAGCTACTCAGGTGTACACGTGTGATCCTCGTTGATGAAATCGTGAGGTGGGGGGAGCCCCCGAGTGCGTTTGTAGCATAAAGTAAAGTTGCAAGTAGCGAACAAGATTTTGGGGCGGAACACTTAGCTTTATTTATATCGTAATGGAGGAAGTACATTGTTCGGCTTAATAGCCTTGGCTGAAAAGCCTTATTGAAAGTAAAAGGGGGGGGGGGGTAGATAGCTATGGGTAGAATCGCCGCAAGTGTGCGATGTTCCATGGGTTGGAATATGCGACTCCAGACTCCACGTGCTTGAGGCGATAGGCGCCACCTGGGATGACTTCGGTGATAACGTAGGGTCCTTCCCATGGCGACTCGAATTTCTTCGGTCGCTCTTGCTTGAGTCGCAAGACGAGGTCTCCTTCGACGAAGGACCTTGGGCGTAAGTCGGCTGTGGTAGTTGGAGACTCTGGTACTGCTGGCGATCATTTGCTATGTCTCTTGCTTGTCGAGTGTCCACGACATCTTGAGTGCGGTAGTGGATTCGGCTTTATGTGACGACCCGGGGGGCCTGGTGGCGTACTTCGGCTGGTAGCACGGCTTCGGCTCCGTGCACCATGAAGAACGGTGTGTAGCCAGTGGAGCTGTTTGGCGTAGTACGCAGACTCCATAGGACGGATGGCAGCTCTTTCGTCCAAGCTCCGGCCTTTCGTTCGAGTGGGCTCATGAGGCGCTTTTTGATGCTAGGGCCGATTAGACCGTTGGCCTTTTCCACCTGCCCATTTGTTTGCGGGTGCGCCACTGAGGCGTATGTGATGTTGATCCCGAGGTCTTCGCAGAAGTCCTGGAATTCCTTGGAGATGAAGTTTGATCCATTGTCGGTGATGATGCTGTGCGGTACGCTGAACCTATAGACAATGTACTCGAAGAACTTGACGGCGGTCTTGCCCTTTTGGTTGGTAACTGGCATAGCTTCGACCCACTTGGTGAATTTATCGACTGCGGCCAAGAGGTAAACATGCCCCTTTCGAGGATTTTGGCAGTTTGCCGATCATGTCGAGGCCCCATTGGGCAAAGGGCCAGGCTATAGGTATTGGCCTGAGCTCTGATCCGGGTGCGTGTGGTTTGTCAGCGAACCTCTAGCACTCGTTGCATCTTCGGACGATGTCCTTTGTGTCGCTCATGGCCGTTGGCCAGTAGAATCAAGCTCGTAGAGCTTTGGCGACGAGGGAGCGGCTACCTGCGTGATGGCCGCAGATGCCCTCGTGGATGTCTTGGAGGATGGCTTACCCGTCACCGATGGTGAAGCACCTTTGTAGTACACCCGTAATACTGCGCTTGTACAGCTCGCCATTGATGATGGTGAAGGCTTTTGACCGACAAGATATGCGCCGGGCATCTGTCGGGCTATCAGGCAGTTCTCCATTTATCAAGAATTGGAGGTACGGTCGCGTCCAAGTTTCTTCGACTGCCATGACCTGCATCAAGTTGACCATAGCGACCTCTGTGTCTAGCTTCTCGGGTCCTTCGTGTCCTTCGGGCAGCGTAGCCCCCGAGTGTTCTGCTTCTTCAAGTGATCCCTTGGGGAATTTCCGCTTGATGGATGGCACGCAGATCTGTTCGAGGAACACGCCTGGTGGCACCTTTGCGCAGGTGGAGCCGATGTTGGCGAGTCTGTCGGCTTCCTCGTTGCTTTCTCTTCCAACGTGCCGAAGCTCGCAGCCGTCGAATTCTCCTTCCAGTGCATTGTAGAGCGTGCAGTACGCGATCATGTTTTCAGCGTGTGCGTCGAACTCGTTCATCGTCTGCTGGATGACGAGGTTGGAGTCACCGTAGATGACCAAGCGCGTTGCGCCGCAGATCTTTGCCATCCTCGTGCCGTGGATGAGGGCTTCGTATTCGGCCTTGTTGTTGGAGGCTCAGAATTTCATCCGGAGGACGTACTTCATCTGGTCGCCCTGCGGGGAGGTCAGTATGACCCCGACTCCTGCTCCAGCTTCGCGCTTGGAGCCGTTGAAGTGCATTGTCCATGACTGCGACATGTCTGGGGTGTATGGCAGCTGCAGCTCCATCCAATGTACGAGGAAGTCCGGGAGGACTTGAGATTTGATTGCGAGTCGCTTCTCGTAGATGATGTCCAGGGGTGACAGCTCGATGCCCCACTCGGTGTCGAAGGAATGACCACGGCAGATGCTGCAATCGGCAGCGAGTAGTAGAACGAGGGGCAAGGGCGGCCAGCCATCTGCGGTGCGAGATGAGGGCAAAGACACAGGGTTTTACCAGTTCGGCCCCGGAGGGTAAAGACCTACTCCTGCTAGATTGTATTATGGAGGTGTTTACAATGGGCGAACTCGGCGACTAGGCGGCGAGTTGCTTGGGTGTATGAGGGAACGTGTCTCTACTCACCCCATAGGGAGGTTTATATAGGCTCACCTCCCCTAGGGTTTACATATCTCAACCGATTCGGTTACAACTTCGGTAATCATTTAACCTAGACCGACTGGGCCTATCCGCTGGGCCTTCAACTTCGATCGCTTTGATACCTTCTTTGCTTTGGTCCACTCGCCGTTCTGCAGGCCCACTCGCCAGCCCTTGGACCAGTCGGAAACGTCCCGCTGAGTATACCCCAATAGGCGTATCCCCATCAGTAGTCCCCGAGGCCGTCGTTGATTAGGCGTGAGTGGCTGCTGGCAGTCGGAGTATACGGCTTCAAGTTGGCATCCAGTCGAATCGTCGGCGGGCTCCTGTATAAAGGAAAAAACCCGGTGAACCGAGTCGCGTCTTGGGCGAGTCGAGCCAACGGGACGCGGTCTCGGCGAGTGACTTAACGAGCCGAGTGGCTAGAGTTGGACCGTCAGGCGTGGTCAAACTAGCCGTTAAGGTAACCCAACGGTAACTTCTGGCGTAATCATCGCGCGTGCGGCCCCGATTTGGCGGGCAACTCCACTATATAAGAGGAATGGTAGGCTATCGCAGCCAACCGCCCACCATTTCTTCCGAGTACGCACCTCTTCCTTCCTTTGATTCCGCGATCCAATCGACCCGCAATCCTCCGACCCCGAACAAGTCCTCGCCATGGCCCTCTCCACGAACCTTGGGGATCCAAATGCACCGGGCGTGTGGCCTCCTTCGAGGAGGCCGGAATCCTATGGGCTCTTTGGCGTATCCCTTGGTGGGAAGCGACCCCAAACCCGAGAGAGAGTTCATGTTTCACCACCTCGGCGGGGTTAGGGTTTCCCATCTTTGTTCTTCGGCGTTTCTGCGCCTACTACGGATCTAGCCCTCGGATCTGGTCCCCACGACATCGGCAGCTCGCCATCTTCGTGGCGTTCTGCGAGTGCTATGAGCTGCCGGCCCTACTTTCCTTGTGGCAAGATCTATTCCATGGACGGATCGGCGAGGAGGCGGGCGGCAATGCTAGCCTGGGCGGCTTGACTTTCAACTCAAATCCAAAGCCTCCTTCTTGACTGATCTTGCCAAAGCAGCGGCGGAAAAAGTCATGGTTCTACGTGACCGAGGCGACTCGGAAGGCAAGCGGCGATCCCGGTACTCGGCTAATCGTTCGAGCCGCCATCTCCAGTCGGCAAGCTCCCGGCGACCAGCGGATGGTTGTCGACGAGATGCTCCGGACCATCCGCGATGCGAAGAAGAAGGCTCCGACGGTAAACTTGTACAATTGTTGGCTTGGCTCGTTCCGCTCGCCTAACGCGATCATTACATGTACCGATTACGGGCGGGAGACTCGGCCGCCTCGCCGAGTGGAAGCTAGAGGATTACCTCTCAGCGCTGAAGAAGATCACCCAAGCGACATACGTGGATGCGCAGGCTGGGGTACCTCCCTACACCGCGAAGCGTCCGGCTCCGACGGTAATCCTTTTATCTTGTTCGCGATCGCGGCGTGCGATCGCGGTAACTCTAACTGTTCGTGTTTAACGCATTGTTCCAAGTGGTGGAAGGTGGTTACCACCCGCCGATGTGAGCCCGGGCCATCCGCCCGGATACAAGCGAGTCGCCACCCGCCAAGGGTAACGAGGGCGAGGATGAGTCCGAAGAGGAGATTGCCCCTGGTCCGAAGACCCGGCAACGTCGAGGCGAGATCGAGGCGGCGGGGCCTCGGCGTCATGGCGGCGACGACGAACTCCCAGAGACCACCTCGCACCGTCAGGCCACTCCCGCGAAGAAGAAGAAGAAGGAGAAGGAGGCGAGGGCCCCCCTGAGAAGGAAGACGAAGCCGCCGAAGGTGGCTTCACCGCCGCACTCAACGAGCAGCTCTGATGCTCACAGCTCGACGGTGGCGCGATCCGGCGACAACCGTGCTAGATGCGCCATCTACAGAAGCTCCGCTGGCCTCAATGCCTCCGCCATTCGCGTCGGTTTCTGGGCTAGGGAAGGCTCCGGTTGTGGCGACTTCGCCTCGCAAGGAGGTCCCGAGCGCGGTGGCCTCGCCCCGCAAGGAGGTTCCGGCCGCGGTAGCCCCAATTCACGAGGAGGCCTCCGCCGAAGGCGCCCCGGAGGCGCCAACCGCTACGTCAACGTCAAAGAAGCCGTCCGTATCCTGGGCCCCCGACGTCCTGGAGCTGGGGCTTAGTCGCCGATTAGGCCTCGGTGAAAACCGGTGGCCCCGTGCGAGCTGCGTTTCATTCCAGTCGCCAAGTGAGTGCATTCGGCCTTCCCTATTTTCCTTTAGTACTTTGATTGTCTTTTATTGATTTGATTCGATGTGCAGGACCGGAGTGAAAAAGATTGGTCACCCGACCGTGGCCAAGGTATCTTCCGCCGTTGGCGAGAAGACCCTTCCCAAGAGGAAAAGTGATGAGTCGCCGCCTCAGCGGAAGGCAAGAAGGCCAAGGCGATGACATCGTCACCGTCTCGACGACGTGGCGGCGGCTGGACCAGCGATGGGCGGCGCGTCTCTGAAGGAGGCGTTCCTTGCCTGAGGAAGCGACTTCCTTTGGGCGGCGCCTCGATTGCTACCTTCCCGTTTCACGACCAAAGGCGGCCCGGCGAGTGGGGCTGCAACCCGAGCCCGCTCGGGGACCATCAACGCTGAAATCGACCAACGTCGGGGCTGCCGCGCTTGCGTCTGTGGGCGGTGCAACTTCACGGCATGCTTGGTGCGGCCATCCGGTACCTCCGGTCCCGAGGATCGGTCGGTGCTTAGCGGCTTGATTCTTATAATTACTTGTTTTGTACTTTGAATCCAGTCCCGAGTGCGTATGCGCTAAATTTTAGCGGATATGCACCGAGGAATTCGTGATCGCCGGTCCCGAGTGCACCGCTAAATTTTAGCGGGTGGGCACTGAATTTTCGTGATCGCGGTCCCGAGTGCGCACCGATAAATTTTAGCGGGTGGGCAAGAAATTTTCATGTCTTGACTTTGGAGATGTACGAAGTCTGCGGTTTGGAGTCGCAGAGCGATTGGCTATGACGGCGTCTTGAAGGAGCTGTCCGCTCTCCAAGAAGCAAACAAGGAGCTTGAGTTGTTGCTTAAAGTGAGGTGGCTCGCCAGAGCTTGTCCTATTGGAGAGCTGAGGCGGTGATCTGCGTTAGGCACCGCCGAAAGCGTAAAATCGCCGACCTCGGCGACTGCGGGAGGCAAAGAAGAATCAAGCTCGTGAGCAGGCGGCGAAGGCCGCCATTGCGGCCGGAGGAAGACCGAAGCGTCGGAAGCCCTCATTGTTGGGCTTCGGGGCGATCATACATCGCTTCAAAGTTTCATCACGGGACTCGCCGCCCATTGCTTGGTGAGTCGTCTTCCCATCTTTTGGTTGTATTGTTTGTGGTTTCCATGGTACTCATACTTGTCTCCTTCTCGAGTCGTGTTATTGGCTGCCAAGAAGAAGCGAACTCTCTTGGCGAGGAATGCGTAAGCATGCTCGTCGACTCGGCGCTGTCGGCGACGTGCATCCGCGCCTACCTTCAAGAGATGTCGCCCACGGAGGTTATTCCCAGTGACCTCGTTGAGGTGTGGGAGTACTTGGAGAAGGCGCCCGCGGTCGTAGAGTTCATGACGCGGTCGGCGTTTCGTCGCGGGGCGTCGACAGCCTTGAGCCTTGGACTCGCCCACTTCCCCGAGGACTTCGATCTCGATGATGTGACGAGTGGGTATCCTTCGTCGACTGGCGCAGTGGATCTGTCCGAGGTTCTCAAGCTGCAGGAACGTGCCGCCGCGTACTCGGAGCGCGTCTGGGCGATGGGCGACCTCCTTCCCTACCAGGAAACGGTCGTCGCGCCAAACGACCCCGAGCCGCCGCATCGCGACTTCAAGGTTGAGCAACCTTTCCGCTCGGCGATGGCGGGTGAGCTGACGACGTATCCGTCAAACCCGTACACCGCGTTCATCCGTAGGCGCCGGGATCTTTGGCGTCGTTAGCTGCGAGAATAGTGTAGTTGCCTAGATGTGTTAGCAGCGATTACGCGAGTAGGCATATTTTGTACTGTAAGACAATGCGATATGCGATTGAATGGAACGTTGTGTTCATTTTGCTATTTGTTTGTGTGTTTTGGATTGATTTTGGGTGAGTCCCCGAGCGCGTCCGCCCTTTTGTGGGGTTCACCTCATATATGATGTTTTGTTGTTTATCATGTGTGTTGTTAGTTTAGTCGACTCGCCCGAGCTCGGAGAGCCGATCAAGGCGACTCCTTGAGTGCTCTGCTTTACCGTTTTCCCGTCTGTGACGGGGCGGGTGGCGAGTCCCCGGCGTGGTACTTGGTAGTTCAAGGCGCGACTCGAGGGTGGTTGAGGCTGGCGCGTTGGTGTGGCGCGTCACTCTGCTGGCCCGGTGGGTCGATCGCGTGTGAGTCCTAAGCGTGCTCTCTTGGCGTTTTCCTGTCCGATCGCGGCACGGTATTCAGTCCGGCGTGGTACTTAGCCGCTCGAAGTCGCTACGAGGATGCGGAGGACCGAAGTCGTTGGAGAAGCGAGGGCAGTTGTCTTGGTTCGTAAAACCAGTCGAGCTAAGCGACTCAATGGGGCTCGGATTGGCGTTTTAGTGGACGATGCAAGACCTGAAATGACTCGGTGCTCTTACATCGCACTACTTAGCCGTGCGGTCGCTGTACCAAGGGTTGACTTCGTATTTTAGCATGACGCTGTTAATTACGAGTCGAGTGGCACAAGGCATGGAGAGTAGCAATTTTGCGGTAACCGTTTCTTTTATTCATAGCTTGATCGAGAGTACATATGTGGGGTTCTAGGAATAGAACTTCCGGAGATTTACATTCCATGGCCGCTGACGTCGAGTTCGCCGTCCCGCGGATGTCGACGAGGTAGTAGGCGTCGTTGCGGTCTGGCGCCCAATAGCGAAACGGGCCTTCCACGGAGGAGAGCTTGTGCATGCCCTTCTTGTCTGGATGAGGCGTAACACCAGGTCGCCTTCACGGAAGGTGCGGGTTTTCACCCGTCGGCTGTGGTAGCGGCGAGTCCTTGCGATAGATGGCGGTCTTGGCGATCGGGCGAGGTCGCGTGCTTCGTCGGTCGAGCCCGTCTTGGCGGGCCAGCTCGTTTCGGCCTCCGTATAGTGGACGACCAGCGGCGAGTCGTGTTCGAGGTCGGTGGGCATGGCGCCCGGGCCGTAGACCATGAAGAAGAGTGAATCCGTCGACTGTTGACCGAGGTGCGGATTCCCGGATAGCGGAGGGAGCTCGTCGACCCGGCATCAATGGTGGCTACCGAGTGGTACTTTGAGTCGGCTTCAGCCGTGGAGGATGCTTTGGTTGGCTCGTTCCGCTGGCCATTGGATTCGGGTGTGCGACGGCGAGGTCGAGCGGATGTGGTGCTCTTCGCAAAATTCGCCATTGCTCCCTTGGCGAAGTTTGTGCCGTTGTCCGTGATGATCTTGTTGGGGACCGTGGCGGTATATGAGCTCGCGTAGGAACTTAGTGGCGGTCTTCCGTCGCATTTCCGGACCGGCTTGGCCTCTACCCACTTCGTGAATTTGTCGTGGCGACCAGCGGTGGGTGTAACGGAGGGCCTTCTTGAAGGGCCTACCATGTCCATGCCCCACACGGCGAATGGCGGTGATGGGGATTGTTTTGGCGCCGAGCTCGATGCGTCGATTGGCGTGCCGGCACCGGCACATCGCTGGGCGATGTCGGCAGCGTCGGCGTCTTGTGATGCCAGAGAAGCCGTGTCGCATAGCCTTGGCGACCAGGGAGCGAGCGGCGGCGTGGTGGCCGCAGTCGCCTGAGTGGATGTCGTGGAGGATTTTGCGTCCTTCAGCCGGTTGGACGCAACGTTGGAACACTCCGGTGACGCTGCGCTTGTGTAGCTCGCCGTCGATGATGGTGTAAGACTTGCATCGGCGGGCGATCATTCGAGCATTTGTTTCGTCTGCTGGCAGGGTGCCAGTTTCCAGGTAGGCGATGTAGGGCTTGGTCCAGTCGTCTGGCTCGGTGATGAGTGCGACCAAGGCTGCCTGGTTGGGCGGGACTCGATGTCGATCTCGCCGGGAGAGGCGATGGCGTGAAGATTGTGTCGAGGAACACGCCGCGGGTGGTGCGTCGAGCCGACCCGATGCGAGAGGCGTCGGCCTCCTCGTTTTCTCCTGTCGATCCACTCGGCGAGTAGCGATGAAGTGGCGCCCACCTTGTCCACCTCTTGGCGATGCGCCGCCATGGTGGGGAGACGGCGTTGCGGTGCGGCGACTTGCCCCAGCGGTCGAGTCTCCGTAGCATCGAAGGCGATTGACGCTCATCTCCTTTGCGGCTCGCATGCCGTGGAGTAGGGCCTCGTGTTCAGCCATGTTGTTGGTGCGGGCGTGAATTCGAGGAGGATGTAGCGGATCTTGTCGCCTTTTGGTGAGGTCGCACTATCCCGCTCTGCGCCGTCGCGTTCTTGGACCCGTCGAAGTGCAGGCTCCAATAATGGAGTCTGACGGCTTCTCGGCTGGGCCTCTTCGATCGGCGAGGAAGTCTGCCGGTGCTGCGACTTAATCGCCTTCGTGGCTCGTATTTAATGTTGTGGACGCCGATCTCGACGGCCCACTTGGCGACCGCCGATCGCCTCGCGATTGCGGATGATATCTTGTAGTGGTCTGAGGAGACGACCGTGATCGGTGCTCACGGAAGTAGTCGGCAGCGCTGAGCCCTGAAGACCGCGTATACCAGTTTTGGTACTGTGGTATCATGGCGCGACTCGGTGAGACCTCGCTGATGTAGTACACGCTGGACGGCGCTCCTTTCCTTCCTCGTCGTTCGACGACCATTACGGCATCGACGACGCTCGGACGCCTGGCGTAAACCAGCATAGGCTCTTTGTCACCGGTGCGGCGAGTAGTGGTGCGTAGTAGCACCTTTTGAGGTCGCGGCGCGTCGTCCGCCTCCTTGTCCCCTGGAAGATGGGGTTCTTGCGCATCGGTATAGGGGCATCGCCTTTCGCCCAGGCGGGGATGAAGCGGCGAGCCGCTACTCGCCCGGCCACGGGCGTCGCGCGAGCACTCGGGTTTGCGCCGAGGCGATCGTGTCGATCTTCGTTGGGTTTGCCTCGATCCTCGTTTGGAGACGACGTATCCAGTAGTTGCCAGCGGGTACACGAAGGTGCACTTGGATTGAGCTTTATCTTGTACCTTCGCAGATTGGCGAAGGTCTCCGCTAGGTCGGTAGTAGGTCGCCTTGGCGGCGGATTTCACGACCACGTCGTCGATGTAGACGTGGATGTTGCGCAATTTGGCTCGCGAGGCATTCTTGCATGCACCGCTGGTAGGTTGCTCCGGCGTTCTTGAGGCGAAGGTCATGGCGGTGTAGCGAAGGCTCGAATGGCGTGATGAACGCCGTCTTCTCGCCCTCGACAGCCATTTTGATCTGGTTATACCCGGTAGGCGTCGAGGAAACATGATTCGAACCCGCGGTGTGGAATCGATTATCCGATCGATCCGCGGGAGGACAAACGCTCCTTTGGGCAAAGGTATTCAGTTTGTTGTGTAGTCGATACACATTCTCCAGTCCCATTCTTCTTCTCGACCAAGACTGGGTTTGCCCCACTTGAGTATTTGATTGGCGGATGAAGCCGGCAATGAGAAACATTGCACTTCCTCGGCGATTGCCGACGGCGTTCTTCGTTGAAGGGCCTTAGCGATCGCTGACGGTCGCACTTGGGGTCGGCGTTTAATTTGTGCTCAGCGAGCTCCCTAGGGACACGGGCATGTCGGAGGGTTTCCATGCGAAGATGTCCTGTTCTCACGGAGGAACTTCGATGGCGCGCCTTCCTATCTTTGGGCTCATGCTGTCCCGATCGTCACCGTCTGGTGGAGTCGCTGGGACCAGCTCAGCGGTGCGGTGTGCGTCGTAGCCTCAAAGGTTGAGGTGTTTGCGCCCTCGAGTTTGGCTTCTTGAGTATCGTGGGGTCATTGTTAACCCGCTCGCGTATTTGGCGAGCTCGTCGGCGTGATTAGTTTACGCGCGATGGCGGCGTCGTGAGTTCGGCTCCTTTGGCCTCGCATTCGGCGGCCATGTCGGGTCGCCGTTGATGGTGATGACGCCGCGGCCGGGGAGCTTCATCGCGTTATGCGTGGTGGGCGCCGCCATGAATTTGGCGACGCTGGCGCCCTAGGACGCAGATGGTAAGGCTGTCGAATGGCACCAGCTCGAAGGCGATCCGCCGGTGCGGAAGTTTGCCGAGCGAAGGTGACGGGTAGCGTGACCTTTGCCGATCGGGTACGCCTTCCGACCGGGGGCGATGCCGTGGAGCGTGGTGTGGTCTCGATCATCATTGCGGGAGCCACAACCGCTGAAGGTGTCGAGGTAGAGGATGTTGATGGAGCTGCCGCCGTCCATCGGTCTTGGGAGCGATGGTCGCCAACCTTGGGCTTGACCACCAAGGCGACTCGTCCCGGTACTCGATGCGTGGCGGTCTTCTTGGCTCGGTGATGGGCTGTTCCGACCAGTTGAGGAACGGGGGCGTCTGTTTGGGCCAGCGTTGGCGGCGGCTGGCGATGACCTTCTTCTCGCCGTGTTGAAGCTCGTGAAGGTGTGGAGCGAGCGGCTACTTTGCGAATTTTCCGCCATTTGGCGGGTCGTTGTCGGTATCTTCCAGCGTCTGCGTGCCTTCGATCTCCACGAGGGTGTGGCGTCGGCGGTGGTGTGCGTGGCGGGCTTTCCTTCCCCGCTGTAAACGCACATGGTTGGTTAAGGAGGGCGCGGGATCGAACCTTGGCTTGTTCTTGTAGTTCCCGCCAGCGTCGTTGCCCTCCGTCGGCGCGGTAGCTCTTGGGCTCGCGTTGTGCTTGCCGGCATTGGCGGCAAGTCGACTCGCCCGTCGTTGCGGCGCTTGCACGTGAGGCGGTGCCGCTGTAGCGTCGTCGGTTGGCGGCCGCGCCGTCGTTGCCTCCCGTGCGGCGTTGCCCTCCTGACTCGTCGTCGACGTCTTGGTTGGGATCCTCCTCGGCGTACTGTTTGGCGATCTCGAGGAGGTCGGGGATGTTGTCGAGTGTGCGGGCGTGTCGCTTGAGCTTGGCAACTAGAGGCTCGTAGCGGCACGAGGTCTTGAAGCAATGGATCGCGGTGTCCGGGTGGATGCCGACGCGTTGTGCGAGCTCTTGCCACCGTTGGACCCGATTCTTGGGTCGATTCGGGTCCCTGACGATCGCTCAGGTCCTCGATGGTGGTGGCGCGAGTGTAGGAGCACTCGAAGTGCTGGCGAAGGCGTCTCGCATTTCCTCCCGGTCGATACTGTCACGGGGGCGTGTTGATCCATTGCCCGCGTCCCTCCATCATCGATGGGAGGTAACAGGCGGCGTAGGTCGATGTGACCCGCGATCCCCATTGCCATGAGGTATGTGTCGAGCGGATCGCGGGGTCGTGCGAGGAGTCGTATTTTCTATCTCCTTTGGCGCCTTGAAGTTTGGTGGGTACTTTTCGCCTCGGATCATTGGTCCAAGCACTTAGGCCCTAGTCGATCGGCGACCCCATAGGCTCGCCATCGCGCCAGTAGTTAGGTGTGCCGCAAGTCGCCGGGCTGGCGGCGCGCGATTTGGTTGTTGATGATGTGAGTGCGGGCGCCGATTGGTTCTCCGTTAGCGCGGCGACGAAGTTGGTCGCTGCCCGGGATCGTTGGAGAGGCCGCTCGCTGGTCGGCGTTGAGCTGCGGTGGCTCGTGGCGGCAATTGAGGGTGTTTGCCACACCGGGCGGCGCTGAGGCCGCCGCTTCGAGGAGCGCGAGTATACCGCCTTGCGGTCGGCGCCCGCTTGCTGTTCCACGGCCTTTGAGTAGGGCCTGACGCATCGATTTGTAAGGCGCCGCCGCGGTGGCCGTGATGCTATCGGCTGCTCGCTCGCCACGAGGTTGTCCATCGGGTGGAGAATGTGGGAGGCCGTTAGCGTCTCGCCCCGTGAGGAGACAACTATCCGCTGGTCCTCGAGGGTGCGGTTGGGTGGTGGTGGGGCACCCATCGCCGCCGATCTGGCGCGGCGGTTTCTCCGGTGGCGCTGTTCGCAGATCGCGCGCCGCTGCTTGGCGTCGGTCGTTGCTGCCGGTTCGAGGCGCCTGAACGGTGGGGTTCAGCGTGACCGATCCGCTGGTGGTAGCGTGACGGTTCTGCTTGTCACCGCCGAGGCGAATTTTTCGCCGCCCGCTTTATGCATCGCCGCCAATTTCAGGCGGAGTTCCTCTACCTCCGTCGCCGTGGCGTTAGGAGGGATCGGGGTGGAGAAAGGGTCCTCCGGCGGATCGGTGCCGGTGGCCATGTAGGTCGCGGCATGGCGACTGGCTCCGTCGTGGAGGTCGGCGGAGTTTTCCGACCCGGAGTCGAATTCGAAGATCCCGAGGATGGAGGGGTCCTCGAAATCTCCCGCGTTGGAGACCTGGATGATGGAGCCCGCGGATTAAGCCGCGGTGATGGATCCGGCGAGTGACGCCGGGGTCGCCGAGTCGTCGTTGTCGGTGAGGGCCGCGTCTTCTGCGGCCGCTGAGTTCTCGGCCACGTTGCTGTGGGCCGAGTTGTACTCGGAGGCGAGGCGGTGGATCGTGCGGACCTGGCTCTCGGAGAGCCGATCGCGTGGTGGCGACTCGCGGATGCGAGCCGAGTCCTCCGAGGTGATGACGTCGGTGAGGCCGACGAAGAGACTGATCGTGCCGATCGGCAAGATCACGCTATGCGTGACGGGTCACGCCGCCGGGACGTAGCTGCTTGGCAAGATCTGGAGCATCTCGCCGATCGCTATCACGCCGGTGGCGACTGCCTCATTGATGGGCAGATTGGATCTCGCCAGAACACCGCCGGACCGCCAGCCCCACGGGCGCCAACTGTCGAAGGAATGACCACGGCAGATGCTGCAATCGGCAGCGAGTAGTAGAACGAGGGGCAAGGGCGGCCAGCCATCTGCGGTGCGAGATGAGGGCAAAGACACAGGGTTTTACCCAGGTTCGGCCCCCCGGAGGGTAAAGACCTACTCCTGCTAGATTGTATTATGGAGGTGTTTACAATGGGCGAACTCGGCGACTAGGCGGCGAGTTGCTTGGGTGTATGAGGGAACGTGTCTCTACTCACCCCATAGGGAGGTTTATATAGGCTCACCTCCCCTAGGGTTTACATATCTCAACCGATTCGGTTACAACTTCGGTAATCATTTAACCTAGACCGACTGGGCCTATCCGCTCGCCTGGGCCTTCAACTTCCAGTCGCCTGATACCTTGCTGGGCTTTGGTCCACTCGCCGTTCTGCAGGCCCACTCGCCAGCCCTTGGACCAGTCGGAAACGTCCCGCTGAGTATACCCCAATAGGCGTATCCCCATCACTCGGATTTATCTGCCTTGCGTAGCAGCTGGTAGAATGGGAGGGCCTTCTCACCCATGCGGCTGATGAATCTGCTCAACGCCGCTATTCGTCCTGCAAGCTGCTGGACACCCTTGAGGTGTTTCGGCTTATCCATTGCCATGATGGCTCTGATTTTCTTCGGGTTCGCCTCGATCCCTCACTGAGAGATGAAGTACCCAAGCAGCTGACCCGATGGGACGTCGAAGGCGCACTTTTCGGGGTTGAGTTTGATCCTATAGCGATCGAGGTTGTCGAACGTCTCGCGGAGATCGTCGATAAGTGTCCTCGCCTCCCTGGTTTTTATGACTATGTCGTCGACATAGACTTGAACGTTGCGACCGATCTGGTCCTTGAGGCATGCCTGCATGCATCGCTGGTACATGGCACCTGCGTTCTTTAGCCCAAAGGGCATTGTGTTGTAGCAGAATACTTCGAACGGTGTGATGAACGCCGTTTTCTCCTGATCTTCGACCTTGAGTCGAATCTGGTTGTAGCCTGAGTAGGCGTCGAGGAAGGAGAGTTTCTCGCAACCTGTAGTCGAATCGATGATCTGATCGATCCGAGGAAGAGGGAAGTGGTCCTTTGGGCAATGCTTGTTTAGTGACGTGAAATCCACGCACATCCGCAGGATGTCCGTGTCCTTCTTTGGGACCATCACTATATTTGCAAGCCACTCGCTTTCTTTGATTTCCCTAATGAAGTCTGCAGCGAGTAGTCTGTTGATTTCCTTGCCGATAGCTTCATCTCGTGGCTCGGACAGTCTTCGGATGGACTGCTTGACGGGCTTAGTGTCTGGAAAGACGTTGAGTGCGTGCTCGGCGAATTCCCTGGGAACTCCTGGCATGTCCGCAGGACACCAGGCGAAGATTTCCCAGCGCTCACGGAGGAATTCGATGAGCACGCCTTCCTATGCGGGGCTGAGGTCGTTGGCGATCAGCGCCGTCTTGGAGGCATCTGTCGGGTGGACCTGCACCTTCTTTGTGTTGACAGTGGAGTCGAAAGACATGTCAGGTGTGTTTTGTCGTGCGACTGGGGGTGCTCCATTGTCCGTTACCTCGCGGAGCCTGAGGAGCTCCTCCTGCATGCCGAATGATTAGGAGATTCTGTTGAAATCTCTGTCGCATTGGTCCGATCGGGTGAAGCTCCCGTGAACTGTGATGACGCCCTTCGGTTCTGGCATCTTGAGTAGCAGGTATGCATAGTGCGGGACAGCCAGGAACCTTGCGAATGCTACACGCCCGAGGATGGCGTGGTACTGTGATGGCCAGTCCACCACTTAGAATTCGAGCCGTTCCAGTCGGAAGTTGTCCGGCTTGCCGAAGATGACATCGAGCCATATTTTTCCCAGGAGGAATATGCCCTTCCCTGGGACTATGCCGTGGAACGTTGTATATGATTGTTCGAGGCTGCACTGCGGGATCCGCATTGCTGCTAGAGTGCTTGCGAACATCAGATTGATGTCGCTGCCTCCGTCCGTAAAAGACACGACTCATCTCGAAACCTCCGACCTGCGCCTCCAGCACCAGGGCAACATGACCTGGGCGAGGGATCTGGCAAGGGTGATCCGAATGACTGAATGTGATGCAGGACTCCGATCCGCTGAGGTACTCAGAGATGGCGGGTGGAGTTGCCACGGCCAGGTTGATTTGTTGGGAGATCTTCTTTTGCACCCTAATCGTCGGGTGCCCTTCCGATCATCGCGTGCTCCTTTACCGGGGATACCCGTTCCCGCGTGTTCTCGCTGGTACGACTGGTTGGTTCGGGCCTCCAACAGGTGGCGGTGGAGGAGCTCCATGCGCTATTTCACCTGGCGCGGGTGCGTTTCCGAACGCGGGGATTGGGGCTTGCTGCCTCATCTTCACCATGCTTTCGCTGAGTTTCTGGAACTTGCGGCAGTCCTTGAGCATATGGTTGGCCTTCTTTTTGCCATCCTGCTTGTCGATGTAGAAGTGGATGGTGCATGGACCCGAAAGCTTGTCGTATGCTGAGGGTCCGTTATCGCGGTCGCGGCGTTGCCACGACTGCGCTGGGCGTCCTCCGTCGCGGAAGTTTCCTCCGCGATATCCTCCGCTATTGCGGTTGGCGTTGTTGCGGCGATCGGCGTAGCCGGCCGCGACCATGTCGGGTCCGTCGCGATCGTCGTAGATGCGTGATCTTCTCTTGCTACGGCGCTCTCGCCGTCGACCGTAGTTGTCTTCCTCTTCCGATTGTGCTCGGTGAATGGAATCTTCTCCGTCAGCCCACCTGTTGGCGATGTCCATGAGGTGGTCGAGTGTTTTGGGATTGACGCGCCCAAGTTCCTCCTTGAAGTCTTGGCGCTTGACGCCGTCCCTGAAGGCGTCGATGGCCCTCTCTTCGGAGATGTGCGCTGTGGAGTTCTTTGTGTTGGACCAGCGTAGTATGTGCGAGCGAATGGATTCGCCCGTTCGTTTAGTGCAGGCTCACAACTCTCCGATTGAGGCGGGCCTCTTGTTGGTGCCTTTGAAGTTTCGGATGAAGCTGTAAGCTAGCTCATCCCAGCTTCGGATGGACCCTGAAGATAGGCTGCTAAGCCAGATCCGAGCTGCGCCTGACAGCTGCAGCTGAAGGCACTGCATGGCAGTCTCCTTGTTTCCACCGTGTAGTTTGACGGATGATAAGTGGTCGCTGAGCCAAACTTTTGGGTCCTGAGTGCCGTCTAACTTCGGAGTATCCGAAGGAAGCTTGAAGTTGCGCGGCATCCTTGTCCGCCGGACGGATCTGCTGAAGCATCGGGCTCCACAGAGTTCTCCTTTGTCTTCGTCCATCTCGGATTCAGACGAGCATGCGCGCTTGGCTCGTGCTTTGTCAATTTTGTGCTGTGTGAGAGCATCTCTGGCGTCGTAGTCGCGGTTGCGGCGTCGCGAACTCTTCTTCCTTCGGGGAAGGTCATGTTCCTCTTCTTCGGATGAAGGGGTGGGGATGCGGTCGAACCTGACCGGAGCTTTCTTCTTCGGCTCCGTGGGAGCTTCCTGGTGGAGCACGGCTCCGACGAGTCCGAGTCCGGTAAGTGCGGACTTGTGCATGGCCCTCTTCGGGTCCCCCTCCGGAGGTGGGTGGGCTGCGAGTTACGCAGTGGCTGCCATGATTGCAGCCTGCGGCGTTTTCGGGATGACGTTGCCGTCGGCGTCCATCTCCATGAAGGATGTGTGGAGAGTTCGCGTCAACTCGCGGCGCTCCTGGGGATCCATGTTCTCCATCCGAGAGCGGTGTTTGTTGCCTGGGTTGGCGTTCGAGATGGAGCCGATGCCCATGGTGGAGAGCGCGACTCGTTGCGCGCTGGATTCTGAGGCTGCTTTCTTGCATTTGTCAAGCACCTCCTACATCTTGACCTGCTTCTTGTGCTCCTCGATCAGGAGCAGGTGGTAGGCCATTAGCATATACCGTGAGGCGTCTGCAGGCAGTACTATGTTGCCTGCCACGGCTTCGCGGACCTAGGTCCATCCTTCTTTGCTAAGGCGGATGACGTGGCCGCCGTTGTTTTCCCCTTCGGGTGGGGGGGACTGGCTTCTTCTGTTCCCACCGTTTCGTTCTGGCGGGTTAGGCGGTGGGTTAGGCGTTTGCTGATCCACGTCGCTTTGGATGACTGTGGCGCATTGGTAGCGCTCGCAGATTGGTCATTGGCCGCCGCTTTTCGATCGAACCGTAGGTCCTCGCATCCGATGGCGGATTGCAGATCGGAGTTGCCGCTGCCGTCAGAGGAATCATCTGTTGATGATGTTGTGCGTAGCACGGGGTGTGGGGCCCATGAAGCGGGCCTAATTGATGGAAGGGGCACCCGCTCAGGGAGGCGGAGGGTGCCAGTTTGCCCCACCTGGAAGCAGAAACTCTCGAACATGATTTCGAGTCCGTCGCCTATGGGCTCGAAGTCCTTCATGGTGGCCGGCGAGTGGGCGGTGAAGTCGAAAGCGCCGAAGAGGAGATGACTCTCCGTTTCTGCGGAGTTGTAGATCGATCGGGTTGGGACCGTCACGATCGCACACAACCAAGACCCCCAATTCCTGAGCGCCAATTGACGAGGTTTGATCTCATCAATGCCCATTGTTATGGACTTGGGTTTTGGAGAAGATGGGGATGCTGGAGATCGTGGAACAGTTAGCAAACAAGCAACACGGGGACACAAGGTTTTCCCAGGTTCAGGCCCCCGGAGGGAAAACCCTACTCCTGCTTGTTTGATCTTGATTACGGCGGAACCGAAGGTTACAGGGGTGCGCAGATGCAATCTAGCGTGGTGGTGTGTATGCGAAAGTATGAGTCGAGAGATCTAGGTCGTGCCCTCCTGGCCTTTATATAGACTTAGGCAGGTCCCGGGCATAGACCTAGTCGATTCTGTGTTCTAGGGTTTTACCCCTTTGAATTTCCTATCTACTCTAGTCTTGCTCTCCAAGGATCCGAAGGCGTCGTGGGCCTGGGCCACCCGAAAGTCTTCATGGACCGGCGTATATTTGCCGTGGGCCTTCCTTGGGCTGGACCAGGTATGCTGAGATCATGCACCCGCGGGGTATAACCATGTCACATGGTGTAAGCATGTGCCAAGTCAACCCAAGCAAAACATCAAAGGAGAATACCACAATACTATGCTTTTGCATGCTAAAACAACACATAATTTCTTCAAGGCACACTAGGCAATCCCAATTGTGTGGAACAAGACATGCTACAACAATAATCACTAAGCATAATGCTAAAACAACACCTAGCATGTCATGCTAAAGTCTAAGTCACAGTCAATGCAAGCTCCTCTTGCACTTCAAGCAAGAACTTACTACTCCTTTCCAACACCAAGCAACTTATTTGCAAAACAACACAACGAGAACGGGGGTCCAAACTACTTTATTCAAGCAAACTAAACAACCTAAGCAAAACAAACAAAAACTAAGATGCTCCAAGAACAACACAGCTGTGCATGAAACAATAAAAGTAAAGTGTCTAGACAGACCTGAGCTTTTTATTGATGAAAAAGGGGATGCCTTGGGCATCCCCAAGCTTTGACGCTTGTACCTCTTGGATATTTCTTGGGGTGACACCATGGTGGCATACCCAAGCTTGAGCTTTTGTCCATTATTCATCTCATTGCATCATTCTCTCTTTACACATGAAAATTTTCCTTCATACAAAACTTCACACAATCTTCATTAGCAACATTAGTTTATTCAAAAGATATTAGACCACTAGAAAAGCTTGGAACATCAAGGCTTTTCACTAAAAACACAAGCTACTGTAGTAACTCCTTCAAAAAACTCAATTCCCCAAAAGAGAACTCAAAAAGGAATCAATAAAAAGCAAATGCAAATAATGGAAGAAATCTGTCAAAACAGACCAGCAGGTAGAAACCGATTTTTTCGAACATCTTCTGTTGCTCAAATCAAAAAGTGTTGAACTAAAGAAAGTTATCTAACATACCGGGGGATTTATTTGTAAATTTTGATCTCAACCGAGTTATAGAGAATCCTCACAAATTTTTATGGTGGAGGACAGAAATCTGTTTCGGGACAACAACTCCCCAAATCTTAGTTCCCTCTCATTAGAGGTCATTCTTGGCACAAAAAGCAAACAAAAAGGATAAGGAGAGGTTATTACTTAAGTAATAACTTCCAAGACTCAAGGAAACTCTTGGGTTATCTCCCAACAAGTACTTTTCTTTAACGCCTTTAAGTTAGGCACAAGAAGCAAGAAGAATCAAGTATTTTGAAATGTGGAAGCATTAACATCAATACTTGCAAAATCTTCAACTATGAAAGGTATCTCATCCAAATGGGTTTTGGAGGATCCCTTCTCATCTCTTTTTGGTCTAATACTTTCATCAAAAATATTTTCAGGAGCAATCCAATCAAAATTCTTTTCAAAGGCTTCATGCATTCCAACAAACTTAAAGGGTATGGGTATCTTAAATTCTTCTTTGGGCTTAGTTTTATCAAACATACCCACAACATCTACATCGGATCCTAGCTGCTCAAAGACCTTTTTGGCTTCCCTAACAACATCATGGAATTCAATAAATAAAGTTTCAAGGATGAATTCCCTCTTTTCAGCATTCTTTTCTTCTTTTAGTTTTAGAAACAAGAATTTCATGAAGGGGTTAAGGCTAACAAACCTGGCCTCCAGCATATGAACTAAAGAAGCTACAGCAATCTCATAATTAGGAGAAAGTTCAACTATAGTTTTTTCCTCAATATCCTCATGCTTGCTAACATGATTAAAGAATTCTTCAATATTATCTTTCCCAATTATGGAGCCACTACCTATTGTAAGATCTTTCAGAGCGAAATTGGGGAACACCATGGTGAGCTAGAGCAAGTTGGAAACTAGAGCAGGAACTATTTTTTTGTGTTTGTGAATAAAGAAAGCAAACCAAACTAGATTATTTTTTTGGGTTTTTTTGGAAAAAGGAAAACAAAACCAAGCAAGAGAAACCAAACAAACTATAAACAAAGTAAAGAGAAAGGAAGTGAAGGACTCCCCTTGTGAAGACGTCGTTAGCCTCCCCGGCAACGGCGCCAGAAAGACTTTGATGGTGCTCGACGTGGCACTTCGTTGGTAACCCAAAGCGCAGGGTGTGAAGAGCACAACAACAAGTTTTCCCTCAGTTGATACCGAGGTTATCAAACCATAAGGAGGAATGAAACATCAGACAGGTGTTGCAAGCAACACGGAGACCTGCAGAACACAAACTCAAGACTTTGTCCCAACGAATCAGTGAGGTTGTCAAGCTCACCGGTTTGCTGTAACAAAGGATTAAACGTATGGTGTGGAAGGTAATGGTGGTTTGCAACAACTAAACAAGTAACAGTGGAAGATGTATCAATGGTAAAGATTGGACCGGGGTTCATAGTTCACTAGAGGTGCTCTCCTTAGATAAACAACATGGCATGAAGGGTAAACAAATTACAATAGGACAATTGACAGGAACTGAGCAAGGCATAACAATGCAATTACTAGTCAGAAAGATCCTATGAGGTTGATTGGGCAATATAACAAGATACATAGACCGCCATCCAACTACATCTATGACTATAAGTCCACTTCAGGTTATCATCCAAACCCCCTCCAGTATTAAGTTGCAAGCAACAAACAACTGTTTTAAGCAAAGTGTGTAAGGTAAACAGTCCACATGTTCCATGAACAAGAGACCGTTGTTTTCTCCCTAGTAGCAACATCACATCTACAACTGGAGAGATTATTGTCACTTTCCTTGGAAACTAGAGGCATGAACCCACTATCGAGCATAAATACCCCCTCTTGGAGTCACTAGCAACTACTTGGCCAAGATAACCACTAGCAACAGAGAGCATGCAAGATCACAAACAACACAGACATGATAGAATGATAAAGACAAAACCATTAATCAAACCAACATAATAATCTCAATATCCATCGGATCCCCGCAAACACAATATGCATGATTACAAATAGATTAGATCTTGATCATGAACGGAGCTCACAAGAACTATACATGAAAGCACAAAGGAGGAGATACAATCATCTAGCTACTACATGGACCCATAGTACAAGGTGGAACTACTCACGCATCATACCGGAGAGAAGGCCTCCGGGATGATCTCCCCTCCGGCAGGGTGCTGGGAAGAGCTTCAGATACCCTCGATCTAGGGACGATGGTGGTGGCGGCTACAGACGATTTCGTGGATTTATGATCGGGTACTCAGGGTTTCTGCATCAGGGGATTTTTATAGGCGAATGGGTAGACCGAGGCGGCCGTCAGGGCTTGCAAACCCTAGCCAGGCACAGGCTAGGTCCCACCCGCGCCTAGGGTGGGTTATCCACCTTGGCTGGCCCCTCAGGCTCTCCTCTAGACTTCTTGTTTCCCACGGAAAGTAATTGACTTTGTCCTTTGTCCCGTCCAATTTCGAGAATATTTATTTACTAACTTTTCTGAATCCAAAAACAACAGAAAACATGCATCTAGCACTGTTGCAATTTGTTAATAGGTTAGTACCAGAAACCATGTAAAAAGCACCTCACGGTGTAGACAAGTAAAGCAAAATAGATACTAAACAAGCAAGGAGCATCAAAAATTATAGATACGTTTCCAACGTATCACATATGCACAAGGGTGGAGGAGACTACATCACAAATAAGAACATACTAAATATTCCATAAAACAAAAAATATATCATTTTGTTATAGATGAAACATACCGGAGGCCTATTTTAACTCCAGGGAGCTGGATCATACTGATAATTGGGACACATGAAAAACTTCACGCCCATTTTATTAGAAAAATCTATGGAATCCTTCACCTTGCAAAGAGTCCCGCACCAACACCAAAGATGTTCCACACCAGAAGGAAAACTCGCATCCTTCATATTTCTCGGCCTGTAGTCTTGGTCAGAGAAAGGCAAACTCATAGCCACCAAAGAAAATAGAAAACAAAGGAAGGAACGGAGAAGGATGCATATGTGAAGAGCGTGATACTACTCCTTTTATAAGCCAACCTTCTCTACTAGCGGGACAAATCTGCATGCGAGTGCGCTGCAAAGTTCGGTAATCAATTTGCTGTACCGGTGCTCTTTCGGCGGTCTATTTTCTGTAGCTCCCGTTAGTGGTCTAATTACTGTATGCGTGCAGTCATGTCGAGTCGTGTCATCGTCAGGGACAGTTGCTGCCGCGCGCGCGGGAGGTGGGAGGGAGGGGGGGCACCTCATCCCACCATCGCCTAGGGCGGGATGAACTATCAGCCACCGCCTCTGTCCCATATTTCGACGCGACGTCCCGCTAGCGGAGCGTCCACCTCCCGCCCCAGGACCCACCTCTTCCCGCCGCGTGCGCTGGCGGCAGGTTCTTCCCGCCACCACCTATGGCTCGATGATTGGTCCGCCACGGGCCCTGTCGGGATGTGGCATGTGTCACTTTCCTAGCCTCCCGTCAGGGCACTTTTGCCTTTTGTAGTGACAGGGGGCAGTTTTGGCTATAGGAAATTGTAGGGGGTTATAAAAAATTGTACTCCTGTACAAGAACACACCAGTAGGAGGAATACTTGGTAATAAGAAAGCATAGCAAAGAATCCAAACACGTCAAACGTATAATGACTGAATTCACAAAAAAATGGATAATGACCAAATACACATAAGTAAGTTAAAATTTGTATAGCGTATAATTTTCTTGACTTTTAAGCAACTTTTTCAATGCTACTCCCTCCGTATACTTATGTAATACATTCTATTCCATTTTCAAAAATGCATGTATATAGACGTGTTTTATTATGTAGGTTCACTCATTTTGGTATGTATCTAGTCCACGTTAAAATATCTAAAAGGTCTTATATTTGTGAACAAAGGGAATAGTTAATATAAAAAACTAATAGGAAACAAATTCTTTTGGATGATGATTATAGGGTCTGCCGCTCAATCATCACACAAAATATTATGCTCGAAATAATGTACATCTATTACTCCCTTCATACCGGTTTATTGGGCTAACATGGAGACCGAGAAAGATGTTCGACTACAAATTTGACCAACGAAATATGAATCATATGTCATAAAAATTATATCATTGGAAAGTGCTTTTAAATATCAATCCAATCATATAATTTTTGTGACATATAACTCATGTTTTATTGATAAATTTTATGGTTTAAATTTTTTCTTAAACTCTGTGTTAGTCCAACAAACTGGTATCACTACTAGGAAAAGGCCTATCAGTGGCGCACCATTTTGGAACTTCTATGGCGCATATGGTACACGCCACTGTTATATCGCCACTAAAGTGTTTTGTGGCGCATATTGAAATGCACCACAGAAGTCTTAAAAACTTCTATGGCGCATATTGCTAAAATACGCCACGGAAGTCCCGAACCAGATCTCAAACTTCTGTGGAGCATATTGGCAACTGATGTTTTTTTTTCAAAATTCAAAAAAAAAACCCGGCTAGATGTGGCCGGAGTATGTGGCCGGAGTGGGAGGTGGGTGGAGGGTGGTGGGTCGCTAGATTAGGAGGCCGCTAGTGTAGGAGTACATGGAGTAGGAGGAAGGGTTGCCGGAGTAGGAGGCCGCCGATGTAGGTGGGGTAGGGGGGAAGGGTCGCTGGAATAGGAGGGGTTGCCGGAGTAGGAGGAGAAGGAGGCCGTCAGTGGAAGAGGAGGAGTAGTAGGAGGAGGAGGCGGTGGAGGAGGTGGACGAGGTGTCGCCGGAGGTGGTGGAGGCCATGGCCAGAGTAGGAGAAGGAGTTGGCCGGAGAGTGGAGAAGGAAGAGAAGTAGAGGAAGAGAAGAAGGGGAGGAGAGGAGTAAAGGGGAGAAGGATAAAAGAGAGGAGGAGGGCACCATAGAAATTCAAAATTCGAATCCTAACACTTTTGTGGTGCATATATGAGAAATGCGCCACAGAAGTTTTCCCCTTTTTTATATTTTTGCAGAAAAAATCTTTTTTCTGCCATAACTTTTTACTCTTTTCGAATTTGGGGAAGCTGTAAAACTATTCGGTCGTTGAAATTGAGTAGAAAATTTCGAGACGATCATTTTGGTATATTAATTTTTTTTCCAACATCGTATGCAAAAGTTACGGCCGTTTTACTGTCCCATGAGCTTTTTTTTGCAAAATACATCGAAATTCCATTTTTTCAATTTTCCCTACAACTATACCAAAAAATACAATTACATATTCAAGGAATTATTTTTTTGATTTTTTTATCATTTTCATTTATTTTTTACAAAAGTTAAAAGGCGATCCTAGGGGTGGGGGGGTGGGGGGTGGTGGTGAAATCTGCGTTTTCATGTTCTGTGGCGCATATCGAAGTTAAAACTTTGGTCAACCGAATACTGTGGTGGGTCCTACCCTCACTTTCTGTGGTGCATATATCCATATGCCGCATGGTCAGAACCATACGCCACAGAAGGTCTGTCTATCTATAGCTGGTTTTCTAGTAGTGTATGGAGGTCGAGAGACATTTAATGCATAACAAGTTTTACTTGGCCCGAGAATACATCCTCACTCTTAAGGTTTTCCCGGAGCCATCACTAGCTCTGGGTTGTAGAAGCAAATTGCAATAAGAGTCTGTTGCCTGCCAAAACCCACCGGCGAGCAGCGACGAGCAACACGAAGAGCCGGGAGGCTCCAGTAACCGCCGGTGGTCCCTCGGGCAACGGCCCAAAACTCCGCACACGCCCCGGCTTGGTTCGAGATGCACCGACCTATACCTGGTCAGAAGGTGAAGGATTGCTCCGATTGATTTCTGCATGGTAAACAAGTATCGAAAATTCGAGCCGTGACCGCTCCTGTGTTTCACGTGAATCGGCTCCTAGAGCCGATTATCCCATGGTTCTGCATTAGATTTACGATAACATGGGGTTTTGCTTCATCATTACAAGTTAAATCAATCTATGACAGTTTAACGTTTTCACCACGTAACTGGAACGTCCTACACGTAATTGAGCCTGGTAGATACAAAAGATGATAGAAAACTAACCCTAGAGGAGGCCTAACAACCGACGCAAAGTCAATTACCGGAACAACTTCTCTAGAACTAGTAAACCACGTCCTTACGCATACCTTGGATCGTTCAACCCGTTTGCAAGGCCTGACTACGTAGATATCAAACTAAACCTTGGTGAACAAGGCATAACCATAACAGATCGAATCAGCTAAATAAAGATCAAGCAAGATGCTACCCTTGCACTTGGGAAAAGGGGCAAAGGTAGCGAGGTAACTAGAGGCAGCATAACTTAAATAATTATAGCGAAGAACACCGATGCTAGCCTTAACAAATCTTTGATAGTAGTATTACTCGCCATCAACAAGGCTTTAGTACGAGTAACACCAAATAACGCATAAGTAAATACTGCCTAGATCGCAAGATGCGATCTAGGCAACATGACACTTACCCGAAAGAAACCCTAGAAACAAGGGGTGGCGATGCGCCGAGATTGTGTTTGTTGTGAACGTGATTGTCCTCCTTTTCTTGATAACCTTAGGTACATATTTATAGTCCGGAGACTTTCTATCTTTGGAATAACTCTACAACTCTATCTTTATCTAAACTGAAATGGAACCTACTACGATACAAGATACACGGGCAATTTAGCCCAAATCCACGCACAAGGCCGATTCAACAACACGTTAAATATACGTATCTTCCAAGCCCATCTTGATCACGGCCCATCTCCTCCTTTAGCCAAAATATGGCGATAACACATGCCCCCCTGGTTTTGGCAATAATAATTCCGAAACCACTCTGCTGATGTTTTTTCTTCCCCTTTTTTTCTTCACATCGGGTTACGTTGGTAGTAGAATCGCCACGCCACCCTCATCATGATGCCTGTCTTCTCAACTCCTTCGCAGTGCATGATTTGACGATTTTGGCAGACATTCTCGGGAAACCGCTATGGCATTGAACCGCCTCCACTATTCCCTTTATTTAAATTAAATCGAGCAGTTCGCATCCCCATCTTCCTCCAAGAGCTGAAAACCCTCTTCCTCCGCCATGGCCTCTTCCTCTTCCGCCTGCTCTCCCGGTCTTCCAACAACATTAGCGATCGAGCCGACGCCAGAGCACCCGCCACGGCGATATCTCGCCCACAATGGTGGGACGAGAGGATTGGATTTTGCCGTTTGGTCGGAGGACGACGCGCCCTGACCGACGGCGAGAGGGCCTGCAGCCTCGCCGACGGGAACCGGAGGCGAGAGCAGCGACGACGCCTTGGTCCTGGACGGCGCCGAGTCCTCCGACGAGGAGGAATCGGGAGGACACCTCCTCCGGCAGTACCCGCCGTGAAGCGCTTCCGCCGGGTCCAGCGAGGACACCGAAGACGACGAGGACGAGGAGGCCCCGCGGCTTCTTCAAGAAGAAGTAAGACGACGCCAAGAAGGCCGAGGAGCCGAACAAGACGGCGGCGACGACAGCGGCGACAACCTCGGCCTCTAGATTAGGAACCAGTAGTAGTAGTAGTAAGCTCCCTTTTGTAATCAATCAGCCTTTTGTAAGCAATCATCTTTTGAATGAATGAATGAAAATTTGTTTCTCGAAGATTGCTCTCCCGACCCAATTTCGCCGATAGTCAAAATAGGTCGATGCTCCAGAAGCCGATAGCACCGTATCGGCCTTCACCACACTGCGTTCATACAGTCAAACAAGTCAAATCTCAAAGAGCCGATGGCAACGCATCAGCTTTTCCACAAAAATGTTGACAAGGTCAAAACTTGGTCGCATATTTAGGCAAACTTAAACGGCCATTTTCTAGTTTCAAACGGTAACCTGCGACCCTCTTCAAAAAGGGCGACCCAGATCTCCAATTGCCCACCTACGAGTTTGAGCTCACAACGACAAGACCCCTCAATCCCCAACTGCATAGATCCATCTCCGCCGGCAAACTAGATGGCGGAATCGTCCAACACCAACCCAGAGGTCTCCGGTCTGAAGGTACGCCTACTTCTCGCAGTATGAACACGATCAGAATTAATGGCGAACACCTGAATTAATGCCTTATTCCACCATTAAATTTTTAGGTTTCAGATATTCTGCTGCCGCATCCTTCTCTCCCAAATTCCCTCTGTCTTGGCCCTCGTACAGATTCTAGTCCTGCCCATCTGATTTCTTGCGAAGCAAACAGAATCCCCTTCATAATCCAAGACCTAGATCTGAACTCTTGGGCCGATCACTCATGAGCCTGGCCTAATCCCCCTGAACATTGGGTCTCTTGGTTCAGCAGAGTAGCTAGAGCTTACCAATCCCAATGGGAAACCACAGGAATAGCCGATGCCTTGCATTTATCATTGTCTCCTCTTGAGAAACATGAGAACCTTCTGAAAACCATCGGCTACTTCTGGTCTGACGCTCTGAACTGCTTTATGTTCGGTCATGGCCCTATGTCACCAACCTTGTTAGACGTGGTGATGATCACTGGTCTGGATGTTACATCACCCAGCCCCTCTGCTTTTAAACTGACCAAAGTCCCCTACAAACTGTCTTCTAAAACAGACTGCACGAACTGGGGTGCCTACCTCCAACGCCATATGAAAACAAAGGGCCCTGTCTCAGAGAAAGAACATACAGCCTTTCTCAACTTCTGGCTGGAGCATTTCATATTTTGTGGCCCTTCCCTTGCTCCAACCAAAAACTATCTCTCCTTAGCCCACGAACTGGCCAAGGGCACTCAACTTGGCCTCGGAAAACTGTTCCTTGGAGAGGTCTATAGATATCTCCAGTTGATGTCTGTCAAGCTGTTCTCTGGCATAGCAGTCAAAACAGGTGGTCCTTGGTGGTTTATCCAGCTATGGGCTCAGTTGTATTTTCAAAACCACATCCCAAACTTCCCCATTTTGGCGAGATGCACCTTTCCAGATGTGAAAGGGAAGCAGATCCGATGCACCAGCTATGGCCAAGCCTTGTATAGATCGCCAGCAAGAGTGACCCAGAAGCGTCTAAATGGTTCAAGATTTTCTTTCAAGGACTGGACAATCCTATCTTCTTTCCTTACATGGAGGAATCGAACATTTTGAAAACCCACTCTCCTTCAGTTAGACAATTTTGCCGATGACACCAAAGACTTTCGGCCTCTTTTCCACCGTGATTCGTCCCTGTTTCCTTCCGGTTGGCATGAGTACATCCAATGAATAATCAAGCTGGTATGAATTCTACCAGCGATCGTCGTGGCTCGGCAATTTGGCCTTGGACAAGTACCTCCCACTTCTTTCTCCATCACCTTACAGAGCAGAGCCGACCTCGACCCTCTCACCACCAAAGGTGTTATTCCTTCTTTGATGCTCGACCATCCCAATTCCCAACGACCTTACCTTTGCCTCATCAACCGATGGCTTTGAAGACCGGTGGTCGATGTGGAAGACTCACGCTTTCAGAAAGCTCGGGACCGTTCTGAACAAAGCTCGATGTCGACTTATGACATCCCGTGGAGCAGTACCACTACTTGCAAATTTTCTTGATGCAGCTCACAAATGATCCTTCTACTAATCCACTCTTTCTTTGCGGAACAAGATGGCCTGAACCCACGCACGTTGATGGCTCCTCCTTGAGTTTTTTCCGCCACGTGGGTTCTTTTCTGCAAAACTCGCCACCTCGAAAAAGGTCATAATGCGTAAAACATAACGACACCACAATCGGCTTCCAAGAACCCAACAACTCCTAAGTCACCGCCTCGAGTTCCGACTAAAACCAGAACGATGGTGAGGAAGGTAGCTGCCAGGAAGACCTTGAGGCGCCGGAGCCCTTCTCCAGACAGCTCGCATGTAAGCTGATTCAGGCCTTGGTCGATCCTTATCATTCTTCCATTCTTGCAGACATGCTCGCGCTTACTGGTTCTCCCCTTTTACAGGCTTCCGTCGAAGACACCTCCAGCGAGGATACCCAGACCAATCGAGGAGAACTAGGCCCGACGGATTCTGAGAGGACCATCACACCGAACCAGCCAGATTCACCACTATCAGCTTTCAGGAAAAGGTCGGCTCCTGAACCTAATGCCCCCCGAGCACCAGTCGAGGCGGGGCCAACTGTGGGTCCCAAGAGAGCTCGCAAAGGACTACAAGCTTCTTCGTCGAGCCAGGAGGTTTCGAAAATCACCACCCTTCATGCTCTTACTACTTGTTTCCTTTTGTCTGTCGATTTATCATTATTTACATCGGCTAAACACCTTTCATGCAGACGACTGACGTTTCCAGTGGGAAAGCTGGGGCAGTGCCGATGCCGGACCTAGCAATCCCCGAAGGTGCAGATGAAACGGCTACCACTTTGGCCAAGCCCCCAGCGACCACACACAAACCGATCGTCTCCTCATCGGCTATCCTTTCGATCTTAGGAGAGGTACGTTAGGTTCTTTCGGCTCATCCTTACACGTTTGGACGCATACTGACGCTTTTCGGGCTGCCAGAGTTGTGATATTTCAGGTTTGCTGACGTTTGACCCTGAATCCATCGAACCAACTCCCTCTGTTGTTGATGATGAACCACGGGCCAGGGCTGTTCCACCTCAATTCCAGCGTCTTAAAGCCCTGCTGTCCTCCCCGATCGAAGAGTTGATCGAGGGTTCTGAGGAGGTGAAGAGCGTTCTGGCTGAAATAAAAGACCAACTCCCAGTAGCACTGCAGGTGAAGCTTTGGCCAGTTGTAACCCTGTCTTTCTACGGGCCAAGGGTGAAGTTAGCTCGTGAGAGGATCAGCCTGCGCCGCGCCCAACTCCCACTGAAAGCCAATATCGCAGACAGATGTCAGCAGCTTAACGAGAAAAAGGCGTCTCTGGATGCCAAAACTGAACCCTCTGTCAGTACCGCCGAGCTCGCATCCTTGAAAAGGGAGTTGGAAGATCTTGAAGAGAAGGTCCGGGCAACTAAACAGCTCATTCGCGACAAGGAAGAATCCATCGCCCGCTCTCAAGACGAAGAGGAAAGCCTCAAAGCCCAAATGAAGACCGATATGGCAGAAATACGTGCCCTGAACAAGGAGCTAGTGACGGGCAAAGACGAAGATGACGAAGCCGAGATCGCCGAGATGGATCGTGTCCGTGCTGACGCCCTCCACGCCTTCGAGGCATTTCTTCAGTAGCTTGTTTCGGTACACTGGCATCTGCTTGTAATAGTTTGAACCTCTAGAGTCGATGACTGTGCATCGGCTGTATATTTTGTTTTTTATTCGGCCGATTTCATGTATCGGCCCCCACGTTTCACTGTCCATCATCCCCTTTCGCCTCACTTTCTTGTTATATGCACGAGCTACCTTGGCCTTGTTCTCTTTGATTTTCTCAAGCTACCACAGCCTGAGCTCAGTTAAATCCTCAACACTGTCACTCATCAGGGTTGCATATTCTTCAGTTGTCAGATTGTCTTGAAAAGTGACACGTCTCGATCCAGCCGTAATTTCCCAGGGCAATACGGCTTCTTGTCCATAGACTAGATGGTATGGCGATGTTTTTATCGCTCCATGGCATGACATGCGATAAGCCCATAACGCCTCTGACAAAACCTCGTGCCAACGCCTAGGGTGCTCATCGACTTTTCTCTTGATCAGCTTGATGAGGCTCTGGTTGGATGCTTCAGCTTGCCCATTTGCTTGAGCATAGTATGGAGATGATCTGATCAGCTTAATCCCCGTGTCCTCACAGAACTTTCTAAACTCGTGAGAAATGAAGACCGAACCTCCATCGGTCGTAATAGTTTGGGGAATCCCGAATCTATGGATGACATGTTCTTTCACAAAGTTGATAACATCCTTTGAGTTTGCCAAAATCCACATGTGGCCTTTGCTTGATGGAGGATTGATCTTGCCGATCATATCCATGCCCCAACCTCGGAATGGCCAAGGCTTGATGATGGGGTTCATTGCTGATGCGGGTACCATCTGGATTTTCCCAAATTTCTGACATGCTTGACACCCTTTGTAGTACTTGAAGCAGTCCTCAAGCATGGTGGGCCAATAAAACCCTGATCGCCTGATCAACCATTTCATCTTGTGAGCCGACTAGTGAGTTCCACAGGCGCCTTCGTGTACCTCATGTAGGAGCCGATTGGCCTCGGCTGTCCCCAGACATTTGAGCAATAACCCTTCCAGTCTCAGAAAACATGTCATCCCCAATAAGCACATACTTCATGGCCTTGTACCTTATCCGTTTAGGTGCCCCCCGAGCCGAATCCTTCAAGTAATTGAAGATATCGGCTCTCCAGTCGTCTGCTTCCAGGAACTGTACCTGAACATCGGCTCCCTCTGCTACTTCCTTGTAGCCTGAGGCCATTTGTGCAAGATCGTTCGCCTCGTTATTCTGCGACCGCGGGATCCAAGTGAAGTTTATGTACCGGAACTGTGCCATCAGCTCACGGCAGTGCAGCCATAATGGGAAGAGGGACTCGCTCTCACACTTGTACTCCTCCGTGAGTTGGGAAATCACCAACTTGGAGTCTCCAAAATTTTCCACTGCTCCCGCCCGATGAGCAACTCCATTCCCTTGCGTATCGCCTCATACTCAGCGACGTTGTTGGTGCGAGAGGTAGATAATCTGATGGAGAAGGAAAATGTTGCCCCCCAGGGCGACACGAGTAAAATGTCGATGCCGCAACCATCGCCACAAACCGATCCATCGAAAAACATAGCCCACGCTCTTATAGACAGTGCTGCTATGTTAGTGTTGATCCTTTCAACGATAAGGTCGGCCAATGCCTGACCCTTAACTGCTTTAGCGGGTTGATACCGGATGTCAAACTCTGATAATGCAAACATCCATTTGCCCAGTCGGCCTTTCAACATAGGGGCCGACAGCATGTGCTTTATGACGTCTGATTTGCATATGATGATAATCTCCGCTGATAGCAAGATGTGACGCAGCTTAGTGCAGGTGAAAAACAGGCAGAGGCACAACTTGTCGATCTCAGGATACCTTGTCTCTGCGTCCAGCATCCTTCTGCTTATGTAAAATACGACTCGCTCCAGCCCATCATAAACTTGCACCACCACCGAGGCGATGGACGTGTCAGCTACTGACAAGTAAATGTAGAATGGTTTGTCTGGCTGGGGCGGAACCAACACTGGCGGCTTCGTCAGATATTCTTTGATCTCGTCGAAGGCTTGTTGTCGCTCGCCTCTGCCGAATTCCTCGTCAGTTTTAATTTTCACCAGTCCCATGAATGGCTCTATTCTTCCTGACAGATTGGAGATGAATCTTCTGACGAAGTTGATCTTGCCGATGAGAGACTGCAGTTCTTTCTTTGTGGTAGGTGGCTTCATTGTTCGTACTGCCTCCTGACTTTTTAGGCCGATCTCAATTCCGCTTTCATGGACCAAGAAACCCAAGAACTGACCGGTCGTTACCCCGAAGGCGCACTTCTTTGGATTCATCCGTAGCCCGAATTTTCTTGTTCGGTTCAGGACGCGTTGCAGATCGTCCTAGTGTCCTTGCACCGAAGCAGACTTGACCACCATGTCATCGATGTAAATTTCCACCAGCTTGCCGATCAGATCATGGAAAATGTAATTCATGGCTCTCTGGTACGTGGCGCCGGCATTCTTTAGTCCAAATGTCATGACTACATATTCAAACAACCCCACCGAACCTGGGACTCTGAACGCAGTCTTGTGTATGTCTTCTGGAGCCATAAAAATTTGGTTGTAACCGGCATTGCCATCCATGAAGCTCAAGATCTTATGACCAGCCGCTGCGTTGATTAACGCTTCGCTACCGCATCGGATACTCATCCTTTGAGTAGCTCTTGAGATCCCGAAAATCTATGGCAACACGCCAGCCGCCATCTTTTTCTCTACAGTGTACGATACTAGAAATCCATTCAAAGATACCGCATGGCCCGATTAACTTGGTCATAACATTTTCTCGACCTCTTTCTTGACTTCTTCCAAGATTTCGGCCTTCATCCGTCGTGCTCGTTCTGGAACGGCGAAATCCTTTTTAAGCGGAGCCGATGCTCAATGATACTCCTGTTCAGACCGGGCATCTCAGTATAGTCCTGAGCGATGCGGATATTTTTCAACGAGCTATCATCGGACCCCGCAGACTTGGATCCAACTTCTGCCGATAAATGTTGGTCGTGGCTTATCCCGTGACCGATGTCGATCTCTTCTAGTTCATCAGCGGATGTAAACCCATACCCTAGTTTTCCGTCACCTGTTAAATCGATGCTAAACACAGGGCAAACAGTTGGTGAGGAAAACAAAAATAATTTGGGCCGATTGCCTGAATCGGCCCCCTTTTTGATTGCATTAGTCAATGATGGTTTACACCTTATGTGTGCTTTACATTGGCAGGGAATCTCCCCGCTACGACTACATGATCTGCTTGTCGTAAGATTGCGGCTTTTTATTTTTTGTGGCCGATCGCAGGGATCGGGCGTACCATGCATGATCGTGGACTTTGCTACTCTGTCAGGCCAGTGGATAAGACCAGCCTCACCCCGTTTTTTGTAGCTTCAATGCGCTCACAGCCGTCTAGACTTATTCCAGAGATCGGCTCTTGGTCTTCTGCTTCCCAGACGTTCATGCCAGCTATGGAGATCTCGATAGAATCATCTGCATGGATGACCTCCACTTCATCTCCATCCCATCAGACAGGGCACCGGTGCATCGTGGACGGAATGCAGCAATTAGCGTGAATCCAATCTCTTCCTAGCAAGACAGCAGTAGGTGCTTTTGCTGTCCACGACGAAGAATGACGTGGGTATGGTTTTTCGCCACGGTCGATCCACGCTCAAGACGCCTTGCTTCAAGTCGGCTGAAGTCGCTTAACGTGACGTTGGTTTTGATCAGATCTGCAGTGGAGCGTCCCAAACGCCGTAGCATGGAGTATGGCATTATATTGACTGCCGCTCCGGTGTCCACCAATAATCTTGCTGACAGGTTGCCCATTGATGTAACCTCGTAGGTACAGGGCTTTCAGATGTTTGTAACCCTTCTCACGTGGCTTCTCAAAGATAACCTGTGGCATCCCGCAAAACCACTACTAGAAAATCGCGTTGAAGTTGTGCATTGCATCGTCATCATCATGCATTGTTTGTCTAAAACTATTTTCTAAACGCCTGTCGTTGTTTTCCAAAATTATCCTTCTCTTTATTTAAATCGAAAACTTAGGTCCGTTCGGGTCTTTTATATGTCCCAAACCTTTTTGCAAAAGTTTTGTTTTAAAAGAAATAAAAATAATAGTTGATAAATATTTTATATCGGGGAGGCCGCCACCGGCCAGGCCGAAACGGCCCAGTCGGCAGCAGCCTACTTCCCCAGAAAAATATCTACCCAGTCCCCCTAAATCCTTTCTTACCCAACCTAGTCTACCCACCCTCTGGCCACCTCACCCCGGCCAATCCGCACCCGACACGTCACCTGGCCCAATCCCCCCACCCAACCAACTTCTGCCACATCACCTCACCCCTCCTCTCTCTCTCCACCTCTCCCCCCACGCCAGCCCCACACACTCCCAAGCCAACCCAGCCACCTGCACCGCCCCTGGGTCCCACCCAGGCCCCACGCAACCCACGCGGCGCCCGGCCTCACCCCACGCACGCGCCCCGCGAGCCCCACCCCGTCCCCGACGCGCGCTCGTCTCCTTCTCCCTTCTTCTCCCCTCCCAGCGAGCTTCACTTGCTGCCCTGCCAGTCGCTTCTTCCCCTCTCGGAGCTTCGGCCACCTCACCGCCGCCCGCCCGCCTCCGCCGCCTGCCTCCCCTGGCGCCCTGCCCTCCTCTCCCGCTGCATGTGCGCCCGCACGGCGACCTCCGCCCTCCTCCAAGCTCCGCTCAGACTCTCCATCTCCTCCGGCGACTGCCAGCGCCAGCTTCTCCCTGCCCGCCTGTGACTCGAGCCCCGCCGCCCTAACCTCCCGCATCTCCTCCCGCGTGCCGCGGCGCCATCGAGCAGCCCCACCGCGCCGCCAGACCGCCACTCAACCTCGCCGCCCGACCAGGCTCGCCGGGCGCCTGGCCTCAGTTTTCTCTCCGCCGCTGACGACCTCGCCACTGCCCGAGCCCGACGCCGCTGCCGCTGGCCGGATCTCCGCCCCGCCTGTGCAGAGCCCGCCGCTCCCAAAGACGCCGCCCGCCGGAATCCGCCTCGCCGCCGCCGACCTTCGCCTCAGCGAGCTGCCTCCGCCCGTGAGCAACCACCAGCGCCGCCCTCCACCGCTGCTAGCGCCGCCGCCCCACCTCCTTTTTCCCCTCCGGCCGCATCGCGTGCCTCTGCCGCGGCCCTGTGAGCTTGCCCTGTTCATCCGTGGTCGACCTCCTCCTCTGCTTCCGCCCGCCAGCCGATCTTTCGCCATACGCTTTTGCTATGTGTCCGCTCAGCCAAGTTCGATGATGGACGGTGGTCACGTGTCGAGGAAACATGGTGAGACAGTGTAGAAGGGACGCCCGAGTGAGATTGTTGTATGCCACCCGGATGACCCCGACGAGAATCGCCCATGCCGAGATCTTCCGTAGATGATTCGACAAAGGTCCGAGGCGACAAGATCTTCCCGTTGACAAGGCCACCGACAAGATCTTCGACATGCGTCGCCATATTCGCAGGCCACTTCGCGACACCCGGGGATCGACACAAGACTGGAGCACCCGGGCCTCCTTCATGGAATCGCCAAGGTCTACTGACGCCAGACGCCCGAAGCCGAGGACCCGACAAGAACCCCCAACATGGACACACCGAGTTCTCCATCGAGGAAACCAAGGCCGTCGACGTGGAACCAAAGAGTGCCGAGTACTTCATCGCGAACGCCAAGACCGACCCGATGCGCGGGCCCGACAAGATCGGCCCCGACCTGGGTGGAGCCGGAGACCGCCAAGTACATCTTCCCGGAACGCAAGATCTGCCCCGTTACCGAGAACGAGAGAACGATCCCGTCGAGACCGATCCGTCGAACCCTGGACCCTGAGACCGGACCCCGACCCCGGAAACCCAAGATCGCCGAACCCTAATGTGTGAACCCCTTCCCGAAACCTATTTTATAATATAATACAACTTGTCGCATCTTAATTGTTCATGCATGCATCCTTGTCTGTGGTTTGGGGGCCTTATGCCGATTCACCTAATTAAATATGGGGCCCACATGCGGGCAAATCTAGTCTCATATCGGCCTCATTTAAACTTGTGTAGCGAACCGGTATCTTATCTTGCCTTGTTATAACAACATTTAATTGCGGGGGTTCTAAATAACATGAACCATCTAATTAATTGTCGGGACCCCGGTTCCGCTTAATATGACCTAATTGCATCGCATCTTGCCAAGCCATACATCATACATGCATCATGCCGATCTTCTGCCGTTGGATTAAATAGTACATCCGGTGTTTATTCTAGTGTTTTGCTTCTTCGCGGATAAGGCCGTTGAGTTGATGTGAGCTTCGCCCGATCTTCGGATGAACCCTTCGACAATGTTTTCAGGCGAGCATCTCCCCTTTCTACCTATCTTACTTTATAGTATTTATTCCCTCCTGTTGTTCTATTGCTATCTGTGTTGCGATGCTCTAGTTTCGTACCCTTGATATCCCTTGCAGCCCTATATTGCCCTGGACACATCCTATTACCTGTTGTTTGGTAGCTAGTTGGACTTGCGTGTCGTAATCGCTTGCTCAAGTGCTGTTGCGTGTCGTTCAGTGCCACAGTTGTTGATGTATTGCCGCAAGTTGATGTTGGAGATTATCATAGTTTTACTTATCGTTCACTTTAATTCCTGTTTAACAACTAAAATTGAAATAAGCAGAGGCATCGGTGGGTGATAGATAATATTTGGTTTCCGAACGCCCACTTGTGTCCCGTAAGACCCCGAGTACTTGATACCTGTTCCTTGATTTATCGCGCTATCCACATCCGGGAGGTATATGGGACCCCCCTGAGCCAGAGCTTGATTCAGTCTTATTTCTTGGGGCGACAAACTAGTTTGAGGTTTTATTTACTATGCTGTACTTATGCCATGCTACTTATGTATTTACGTTTGTGCGAGGAGCACCTGCATCGTTAGGATCGGGACACGCCACGCTGCATCGACAAGCCCACCACACTTTCGGGTTCCCGTTGCCACCGTCCACCCAACCTTAAGTCCGCCCTGAGCCGGCTTCGCTATGATTCTACTTAAGGGTGGCCCCAAATATTTGAATCCGTGATTGTTCACCGTGAAAGCCTCGTTGGGTTTTGATTTGGTTTTTCCGAGGTTGATCGAGCGTGTGTTGCTATTGGTGCACCCCGGCCGGGTAAAACTTTCTGAAAGCCGTGTCCGCGGATATGGACGACTTGGAGCACAGTATCTCGATCATAGACAAGCATAACTAAAGTTTATTGCTATAAATTTGACTTTATAATGACTAGTAATCAGCTTCACTATAATGGAATGGATAAATAATACTGCCCACAACTGCTTGTTTGGGTCGTCGCCAGCGACCATTGTACCTGACTAGTAAGTACTACAACTACAACGGAATGGCTGAATAAAAATACCAACAACTGCTGGGTTTTGGGTTATCTCATGCTATTGTATCTGCCTAGTAAGTGTTGCAACTATCACGGAATGGTTAACTAAAAGTGCCCACTGCTTATTTTATCAGGATGATTATCTAAACCTGACTAGTAATTGCTGCAACGATAACCGAATAAATAAAACTGCCAACGGTGTGAGTTCCTCGGTTGACTTCCTCGATTGGTCTCGAGGGGGAAAAGCCAGGATGGGTTTGTTTGCTGGTAGAATCAGGTTGGTTCCGGATAGGTCCTTCTTACCCTCTCTCGATTGACGCCATTGTATCGAGTCTCTATAGGTTGTTTAGTGCATCTTTGCCGCCGCCCATTATACCTATGTAGGCGAGGACCGCCGAATTCTAGACTCGCCGTAATCGGCCTCGATCGACGCTCCTTCTTTTCCTTTGCCCTTTGTCGGCACCCCTTTGTTAAGCAGTTTTGAGATCGACGTCGTTAGCGGGTTACCCTTCCGCTTGGCCTGGGCAGGGTTATGGACGCCATTGGTTATTATTCGGGCTCTTAGCCCCATTTGCCTCTTGTCCGTAGTGGACGCCTATCGCTTTCAAGGTGATTTGGATCTTTGTATATTATATCGTATTCTAGACTCCTTGAGTCATTATATATATCTGTACGTGGGTCCCATCGAGGATGTTGTGTAATGTTATTACTGCTTTCCACCCGCACGAAAGTGCTCGGTGGGCACCTTTGAATCGCTTCTATGCGGTTTGGCAAATTTCGCTCAAACTTGCATAGGTCCGATTCGAGGGTGACATAACCGTGGGCATGATCAATAACTGCCATCGGTAGCTCATTGGTTCTTGGCGCAGAATTGACGGAAGTATGAACACCATGTTTGTGCCGGCCGATGTCTTTGCATCGGCTTTTCCCGATTTGGGGCGCCACTCTTTCCTTTTGAGGCGGTCTTCCGCTTCCAAGGTCCGCCTAATTTTAACGCCGATCGGGCCGTGCTTTCTTAAAGCGGAGATATCTGCGCTCGCTTCCTCCAAGTTACGCAGCGCTGCACTTCACGCTTTTGGGTGTGTCTGAGTCCGTCGACACCACCTTGGACGGTGATATCTGTCTTCTTCTTTGTCATCCCTTGGCTTCGAGGTCTTTTGCTCGAGCGACTCAGAACGCCTCGAGGTGGGAGAGGCCCTAGACGCTGAACACCGAAACCGCCCCGTGTCCTCCTTCTACTGTCCACATTCTGGGCAGTTATCGATTGTAGGCAATCGGCTCATTCCCTTATCCCAGCAATATTTGAAGAAAGGACAATCCCAATGCTTGTCGACACCTTCCTTTTCTTTTGACGTTCCCAGAGAGGTGCTCATCTCCTTCACCGCCTCTATCGCCACGGCGACGTCGATCATCTTGACGCTCATACTTATTCAGAGATGTGTGGAGTGTGGCTTGATATCGCACGCTCGACCTGCCGCTTTCGATTATACCGCTGTCATTGTGGTCATTTGGGCGGTCGTGTGGACCAGCCTCCTCTCTTCTTTTGCCCGAGAGCGACCGCCTTCCTCCTTGTATGTGCCATGGTGGTACCCAGATCCCGCCATGTTAACATCGAGCGAGAACTCCAAATGACGCCTTGCGGAGGCTGTGTTCTACCATGTTGACGCTGGAAATGGGTTTGTGTCTACTTTCATGGCGAATCGCCCGGATCGACGGCCTTGCTCTATTGCTGTTTGGATCTGCGACGTAGCTCTTTGCATATTGGTGTGGGTGAACGAGTGATGCCACTTGCGATGGTCTCCGCTTCATCTCTGAGCTTGGGGATTTTGGCCTTCGCAACTTACCGCTTTTTAGTAGTAAATCAAATATCCGCAGCTTTGCTCACATCGGTCGAACCCTTTTGCAGGACCGCTTGCTTCACCCATTTGCGGACAGTGGTTCCGCCGAGCCCATTCGCCACGGCCACCTCGGTCTTGTGTAGGATCATCTTCTTCATGACGACCAGGCCTATCGGATGTTTCAACTTGTCTTGGTACAACTCGTGGTGGCGCTGTTCATACATCGCCGTTACAGGCCATGTGCGCCAATGAGTTGTACTCTACTTGGAAAGCCAGATCCTTGATGGGTCTGAGAGGCCCAACATCAAATTTTGATCGCTTTTTTCGATTAAACGAGCCGAGTAACATCGGTTCTTAGCGATCTGAAGCGCTGGATGTACTCGCTACGATTTCTCCCGCTTTTGCCGCACTGCGTGCGCAATGCCAGCCTCGGAGCCTCTCGAATGATACCGAATGTGGAACTGCTCTTCCGCTTGCTTCCAGTCTGAATCGAATCGTGGCGAGGTGTACCACCCAAAAGCTGGTCTGTCGAGATTGCGCAAAGAACCTTACGCGAATCGATCCGATCTTGAAATCATGCCTAGCTGTGCTAGGTATCGGCTCACGTGATCGATCGAGCTCGACCTTCGACCCGCTAAACCTTGAGAACTCGTGGAGCCGATACTTGGGTGGCGGCGGAATCGATCAAACTTGGGGTACGGCTTTGAATAGCCGATCGTCCTTCTCTTCGCACGGCGAACCGGTCTCAAGATGGTACGGATTTGCTCCACCGCTTGAGATCTGGGCTAGATTCTCATGACTCGCTGGCATACTTGGCTAGCCACGGCTGTTTATCGGCGTCCATCCTGCATATCGCTGCTCGAAACACCGCCTCGAAGCCCCGCCCAGAACTCCTCGCAGAGAAATTCCTGCGGTTGCAATCTGGTTGGTGCGTGTCAGGTTATTGCAGTCCGGCACGTAGGTGCATACATATCCATGTGGGATTTCCTTAGGTGGCTCAAACAGGAACTGGCAATCGCCTGGGTCGCCTCCAACCTTGTAGAAGACGTACGCCGCTGCCCCTGGCGGCTCCGGAGCTGCAAGTGTGAATGGCAGCGGTGGCCTGGCTTGGAGCGGTCTTTCTCCCTGGTGAGTCCCCAGAGTAGGCCCCGACGGAGAATACTGATGTTTCATGATCTCCTGAACTACGCGAACTGCGATCCGCTCGAAAGCGTTCACCAGGCTCTCAGAATGGCGGTGAAGAGAATGAGCCACCATGTATGTAACACCCTCAGAATCGGACCTATGCAAGTTTGAGCAACATTCGCCAAACCCGCATAGAAACGATTCAAAGGTGCCCACCAGGCACTTTCGTGCGGGTGGAAAACGAAGTAATAACATTGCACAACAGTCCTCGATGGGACCCACATAACAGATATATATAACAGTGACTCAAAGAGTCAAGAATACAGATATAATATACAAAGATCCAAATCACCTTGAAAACGATAGAGCGTCCAGCTACGGACAAGATGCAAATGGGGCTAAGAGCCACAAGAATAACCAATGGCGTCCATAACCCTGCCCAGGCCAAGCCGGAAGGGTAACCCTGCTAACGACGTCGATCTCAACCTGCTTAAACAAAAGGGGTGCCGACAAAGGGCAAAGGAAAAGAAGGAGCGTCAGTACTGAGGCCAGTACACGGCGAGGCTAGAATTCGGCGGTCCTCGCCTACATAGGTATGGTGGATCGAGCGGCGGCAAAGATGCACTAAACAACCTATAGAGACTCGATACAACCGGCGGTTATCGAGAGGGGTAAGATAGACCTATCCGAACCAACTCGATTCTACCATCAAACAAACCCATCTGGCATTTCCTCGAGACCAAACGAGGAAGTCAACCGAGGAACTCACAGTTGGCGCTTTTATTTATTCGATTATAGTTATGCACTTTACTAGTCGTTTAGATAATCGCCCCGATAAAGTAAACAGTGGCACTTTTAGACCATTCCGTTATAGTGGCAACAATTACTAGTCGACAATTAGCATGAGATAACCCAAAACCCAATAGCTTGTTGGTACTTTTATTCAGCCATTCCGTTGTAGTTGCAATACTTACTAGTCGATACAATTGTCAAGCGACAACCAAACAAGCAATTGTGGGCAGTATTAATTAGCCATTCCATTATAGTGAAGCTGATTACTAGTCATTATAAGTCAAATTTATAGCAAGAACTTTAGTTATGCTTGTCTATGATCGAGATATCGCTCCAAGTCGTCCATATCCGCGACACGGCTTTCGAGAAAGTTTTACCCGCCGGGTGCACCAATAGCAACACACGCCGATCAACCTCGAAAACCAAATCAAAACCCAACGAGGCTTTCACGACGAACAATCACAGATTCAGAAATATTTCAGGGGCCACCCTTGAGTACACCCGAACGGTAAGCAAGCCGAGACGGACTCAAGGTTGTGGGGACGGTCGTGAACGATCGGGAACCCAAACTGGGCTTGTCGACACCGGAATCGTGCCACTATCCTAAATGCAGATGTGCTATCTCGCACAATTTAAATACATAAAGTAGCATGGCATAAGCAGATCGTAAATAAAACCTCAAACTAGTTTGTGGCCCCAAGAAATAAGATCAATCAAGCTCGCTCGGGGTCCCATATACCTCGGATGGATAGCGCGATAAATCAAGGAACATGTATCAAGTACTGGGTCTTACGGGACACAAGTGGGCTCGAAACCAAATATTTTCTATCACCCACCGATGCCTCTGCTTATTCAATTTTAGTTGTTAAACAGAAATTAAAGTGAATGATAAGTAAAACTAGAATCATCTCCAACATCAACATGCGGCAATACATCAGCAACTGTGGCATATGACGACACACATCAGCACTTGAGCAAGCAACTACGACGCGCAAGGCCAACTACCTACCAAACAACAGGTAATAGGGTGTGTCCAAGGCAATATAGGGCTGCACGGGATATCAAGGGTACGGAATCTAGAGCATCGCAACACAGATAGCAATAGATCAACAGGAGGGAATAAATACTATAAAAGTAAGATAGGTAGAAAGGGGGAGATGCTCGCCTGAAAACATTGTCGAAGGGTTCAACCGAAGATCGGGGCGAAGCTCACATCAACTCAACGGCCTTATCCGCGAAGAAGCAAAACACTAGAAGAAACACCGGATGCAGTATTTAATACAACGGCAGAAGATCGGCATGATGCATGTATGATGCATGGCATGGCAAGGTGCGATGCAATTAGGTCAAGATTAAGCGGAACCGGGGTCCCGACAATATTTAGGTTCGTGTTGTTTAGCTACCCTGTAATTTACATGTTGTTTTAACAAGGCAAGATAAGATACCGGTTCGCTACACAAGTTTAAATGAGGCCAATATAAGGCTAGATTTGCCCGCATATGGGCCCCATATTTAATTATTAGGTGAATCGGCATAAAGCCCCCAAACCACATGATATGCATGCGAGAATGACAATTAATATGCGACAAGTTGTATTATGTTATGAAATAGGGTTCGAGGAAAGGGTTCACACATTAGGGGTCGCGACGGTCTTGGGGTTCCGGGGTTCGGGGTCGGTCTCAGGGTTCGACGGGGATCAGATCTCGGGTTCAGGGTTCGACGAACTTGACGGGATCGTTCTCGGATAGCGGGGGTAGTTCTTGGCGTTCTAGGAAGCCGCATTGGTCTTGTCGGGGCGCTTCGGATACTTCCGGGCCGATGCCGTTCTTGTTGTTGTGCCGGTCTTGTCGGGTCCGATCTTCGTCTCCGGGAACGGGTCCTCAGGGTCTCGACAACTGCGATTCTCTGTGGGCGATCTTGGCACTCGATGTCCGTGAAGTAGTACTTGTCGCACCTACCGTCTTCGGGTTCGCTCCAATCGGGTCCATGTCGGAGTACTTGTCATCCCATGAAGGAGATTTTGCGTCTAGGGTCTCGGCGAACTTGGCGGTCCCGAGGGTTCGGTTCGTGAGGCGGTCTTGATGCTCCGTGATGGAGAACTTGTCGCATCCGTGGCGATCTTGCCGGCCCTCGGGTCATCAACTCCGTGAAGGGGATCTTGGAGCGGCGCCGGGTTTGGTACGGTCGTTCTTCGGGGTTCACGTCTCCGCCAGCCTACGGTAGACCGTGGTGGATCCAGAAGTAGAACTCGACGTCCTACGGCCATCGTGGGCGACGGCGTACATCCCGGTCTGGACGTGTGGGAAACAGCAGGCGGCGGTCGTGGCGTAGCGGCGGCGCACGCGCCGACAGCAGAGTCCGGCCCGCGGAGGCCGCGTCGCAGTGGGGTCGAGGGCGCTCGACTCCGCACGACGACGCGGTCGTGGCGAGGGGCCTTCTGGGTTGACGAGGGCCCGCGGCTCGGGAGGCGGCCTCGAGGAGGGTCGGCGACAGGTGACGCCAGTGTCGGCGGGGCGCGCGGACGGAAAGGTCGCGAGGAGAGGAGGAGCCACGAGGCGGGGCGAGCGAAGCGGCGGCGAGCGAAAGCGGGCGGCGGCTTCGACGGCGGGGCTTGGCGGGCGACGGCAGACGGTGGAGGAAGCGGACAGCTGGCCAGCGGCTTCAGCCAGGCGGTGGCCGGGCGTGAGCGGCGCGGCGACGGGAAGGGGACGGCGGCAAGAAGCAGGCGGCGGTGCTGGGCTGAGGGTCGACGACGCGGGCGGAGGAGCGAGGAGGGCGGAGGTAGTCGATGCGGGGTGGTGGCGTCCGGGCGGCGCTGGCAGCGAGCGCAGAGAGCGGAGGCGGCGCGCGAGGGGCTGGGAGGCTGGCGGCGGCCAAGTGGCGCAGAGCGGGCCAGCAAGGCGGGAGGGCGGCGAGCGGCATGGAAGGGCGGCGGGCGGTGCGGGGCCGAGCGGGGTGCAGTGAGAAGAAGAAGAGAGGCTGGGGGGAAGGGAGGTTGCGTGGTGGGGGAGGTTGGACTGGGGAGAGGGCGCGGCGGTGGGACCCGCGGTGGGCCTGGGAGGCGCGTGGGAGAGGAAGTTGGGACCGGGGAAAGGTGGAGTGGGAGAGAGGTCAGGGGGTCTTGGCAGTGGTGGCCCAGAGGGGGTGGGGGCCCCAGCGGTCAGGGGAGGCTGCGGTTCGTGTGTGCGTGTGTGCTAGTGTGTGTGGGTTGGTGGGGCTGGTGAGCTGAGAGGGAGTGGGCTGTGAGAGAGGGAGAGAGAAAAGAGAGGGAGGGGAGTGATGTGGCAGATTAGGATTGGGTAGAGGGGGAGAGAGGGTGAGGTGGCGTTAGGGGATTGGGTGGGGTGATGTGGCCAAGGGGTGTGGGTAGACTAGTTGGTAACTTTAGGATTTAGGAGCGGTGTAGTTGGACCGTTTTAAAATCTGGGGCGGTCGTTCGGGTCGGGTTGGCCTGCTCGATCGCCTACTAAAATAAATAAATATTTTATTTATTTTAATTGGACCGTTTGCAAACCGGTAGCAACAAAACAAAATAATCCGGAGACCCGGGCTTTGGGGTTTGAATAAAGATGGGGCGATTTTAGAAAACAACACGGGCTTTGCAAACATAGTTTTATGCAAACAATGCATGATGATGACAATGCAATGCACAAATTCAACGCGATTTTCTAGTAGTGGTTTTGCGGGATGCCACAATTCGACACCACTAACAATGGATCTCGCCCTCGAGATCCGCCTCATGGTACCGGAAGGAAGGTCGGCGTTCTCCGTCTTCACGCTTTGTGTAGATCCTCGCGACACCACTAACGAGGGTTCCTCCTCCATCTTGAAATCGGCGACACCACCAACAAAGGGTCGTTGTTCCTGATCGTCGAGGGTACACTCCGGAGAACAAAGGACGAAGGTAGAGGTATCAAACGATAAGGCCACCTCTGACTTCCATTAGAAGAGGGAAGAGTTATATTGATCCACCAGTTCGATGTACAGAGAGAACAGTAAGAGCCGGGTAGGGTGATCAGTCCATGCCGGACCCAACTATCAACTCTATACATGGGTAGGAGAACCAGGCAACTCAACTCTCGAGATTTAGACTGAAGATCGTCATAGGCGGTATCCGGAACAAAGGAATGATGCCAGCAGAAATCGTCTGAAGACACAATGATTAGGTTCCGCGATGGTTCCATTGGCATGAACAACACATGCTCAAGGTATACTCCAACTTCACCAAAGCTCGTCCTTCTCATATGTTTTTCAACGATACTGATATCCGGCAAGGAACACATATGGATAGGATCTCAAGAACAAAAGATCGGATGAAGGGCACAACAGAACAGTTGCAGATTGATGATCGTAGCACCTCCGTTACAAAAGGGAGAAGCGAAACCCTGAAGGTACGACGGAAACCCAACCACGAGAAATCCTGGACTCGAAGAGAGAGAAGAGAGCGGATTCAAAACACGTCGAGGTAAGAGGAGAATAGCAGAGGGTAAGGAGTAAAATCAGACCTAACCAGAACTATCCAACCGATTTTTGCAAAATAGTTTTGACACTCTACTTCGGCCGTTAGCTAGGTTATCCTGCAGGCTGGACTTGTGGGGTATCGCAACTGCTGAGCTCTGATACCACTCTGTAACACCCTCAGAATCGGACCTATGCAAGTTTGAGCAACATTCGCCAAACCCGCATAGAAACGATTCAAAGGTGCCCACCAGGCACTTTCGTGCGGGTGGAAAACGAAGTAATAACATTGCACAACAGTCCTCGATGGGACCCACAGAACAGATATATATAACAGCGACTCAAAGAGTCAAGAATACAAATATAATATACAAAGATCCAAATCACCTTGAAAACGATAGAGCGTCCAGCTACGGACAAGATGCAAATGGGGCTAAGAGCCCTGAAGAATAACCAATGGCGTCCATAACCCTGCCCAGGCCAAGCCGGAAGGGTAACCCTGCTAACGACGTCGATCTCGAACCTGCTTAAACAAAAGGGGTGCCGACAAAGGGCAAAGGGAAAAAGAAGGAGCGTCAGTACTGAGGCCAGTACACGGCGAGGCTAGAATTCGGCGGTCCTCGCCTACATAGGTATGGTGGACTGAGCGGCAGCGGCAGCATGCACTAAACAACCTATAGAGACTCGATACAACTGGCGGTTATCAGAGAGGGGTAAGATAGACCTATCCGGAACCAACCTGATTCTACCATCAAACAAACCCATCCTGGCGTTTCCCCCTCGAGACCAAACGAGGAAGTCAACCGAGGAACTCACACAGTTGGCAGTTTTATTTATTCAGTTATAGTTGCGGCACTTTACTAGTCAGGTTTAGATAATCGTCCTGATAAAGTAAACAGTGGCACTTTTAGTTGACCATTCCGTTATAGTGGCAACAATTACTAGTCAGATACAATTAGCATGAGATAACCCAAAACCCAGCAGTTGTTGGTACTTTTATTCAGCCATTCCGTTGTAGTTGCAATACTTACTAGTCAGATACAATTGTCGCAAGCGACAACCAAACAAGCAATTGTGGGCAGTATTAATTAGCCATTCCATTATAGTGAAGCTGATTACTAGTCATTATAAGTCAAATTTATAGCAGTAAACTTTAGTTATGCTTGTCTATGATCGAGATACTGTGCTCCAAGTCGTCCATATCCATGACACGGCTTTGAAAGTTTTACCCGGGTGCACCAATAGCAACACACGCCGATCAACCTCGGAAAACCAAATCAAAACCCAACGAGGCTTTCACGTTGAACAATCACAGGATTCAGAAATATTTCAGGGGCCACCCTTGAGTACACCCGCAACGAAGTAAGCAAGCTTGAGACGGACTCAAGGTTGTGGGACGTTGTGAACATCGGGAACCCAAACTGGGCTTGTCGACACCGCGGAATCGTGCCACTATCCTAAACAGTGCAAGGTGCTATCCGTCGCACAATTTAAATACATAAAGTAGCATGGCATAAGCACAGATCGTAAATAAAACCTCAAACTAGTTTGTGGCCCCAAGAAATAAGATGAATCAAGCTCGCTCGTGGGGGTCCCATATACCTCCGGATGCGGATAGCGCGATAAATCAAGGAACAGTATCAAGTACTCGGGGTCTTACGGGACACAAGTGGGCTCGAAACCAAATATTTTCTATCACCCACCGATGCCTCGCTTATTCAATTTTAGTTGTTAAACGAAATTAAAGTGAATGATAAGTAAAACTAGAATCATCTCCAACATCAACATGCGGCAATACATCAAGAATCGTGGCATATGACGACACACACATCAGCACTTGAGCAAGCAACTACGACGCGCAAGGCCAACTACCTACCAAACAACAGGTAATAGGGTGTGTCCAAGGCAATATAGGGCTGCACGGGATATCAAGGGTACGGAATCTAGAGCATCGCAACACAGATAGCAATAGATCAACAGGAGGGAATAAATACTATAAAAGTAAGATAGGTAGAAAGGGGGAGATGCTCGCCTGAAAACATTGTCGAAGGGTTCAACCGAAGATCGGGGCAAAGCTCACATCAACTCAACGGCCTTATCCGCGAAGAAGCAAAACACTAGAAGAAACACCGGATGCAGTATTTAATACAATGGCAGAAGATCGGCATGATGCATGTATGATGCATGGCATGGCAAGGTGCGATGCAATTAGGTCAAGATTAAGCGGAACCGGGGTCCCGACAATATTTAGGTTCGTGTTGTTTAGCTACCCTGTAATTTACATGTTGTTTTAACAAGGCAAGATAAGATACCGGTTCGCTACACAAGTTTAAATGAGGCCAATATAAGGCTAGATTTGCCCGCATATGGGCCCCATATTTAATTATTAGGTGAATCGGCATAAAGCCCCCAAACCACATGATATGCATGCGAGAATGACAATTAATATGCGACAAGTTGTATTATGTTATGAAATAGGGTTCGAGGAAAGGGTTCACACATTAGGGGTCGCGACGGTCTTGGGGTTCCGGGGTTCGGGGTCGGTCTCAGGGTTCGACGGGGATCAGATCTCGGGTTCAGGGTTCGACGAACTTGACGGGATCGTTCTCGGATAGCGGGGGTAGTTCTTGGCGTTCTAGGAAGCCGTACTTGGTTCGGTGTCGGGGCGCTTCGGATACTTCCGGGCCGATGCCGTTCTTGTTGTTGTGCCGGTCTTGTCGGGTCCGATCTTCGTCTCCGGGAACGGGTCCTCAGGGTCTCGACAACTGCGATTCTCTGTGGGCGATCTTGGCACTCAATGTCCGTGAAGTAGTACTTGTCGCACCTACCGTCTTCGGGTTCGCTCCAATCGGGTCCATGTCGGAGTACTTATCGTCCCATGAAGGAGATCTTGCGTCTAGGGTCTCGGCGAACTTGGCGGTCCCGAGGGTTCGGTTCGTGAGGCGGTCTTGATGCTCCGTGATGGAGAACTTGTCGCATCCGTGGCGATCTTGCCGGCCCTCGGGTCATCAACTCTGTGAAGAGGATCTTGGAGCGGCGCCGGGTTTGGTACGGTCGTTCTTCGGGGTTCACGTCTCCGCCAGCCTACGGTAGACCGTGGTGGATCCAGAAGTAGAACTCGACGTCCTACGGCCATCAGGGCGACGATCCGTACATCCTGGGTCTTCGGACGTGTGGGAAAACAGCAGGGCGACGGCGGTCGTGGCGAGCAGCTCTGGCGGCGCACGCGACAAGCAGAGTCGCGTCCATGAGGCCGCGTCGCTGCGGGTCGGGCGCTCGCTCGACTCCGCACGACGACGCGGTCGTGGCGAGGAGGCAGGGGCGGAGCTAGAACTATTCATGGGTATGCAATGAATACCCAATAGTTTTTGCAAAAAGAAATCAGTATATAGACTCCTGTATGTATATATATACATGTTAGGGTTCTTCTGTAGGCGTTGGACAGGTAAAAATCTTGAAAACGAGCTGAAAAGAGCGCTCGACTTCATCCATACGAACTGGGCCAAAAGCCCAACTTAGGCTTTAGGGCTCATACCGAGGCATAATTCCTCCTCCGCAGCGATTGGATCGATCTAATCCAAGCACATACGACGCGAACTGCCCGCCTCGCCTGTGTCCTTTCCAGACGCCATGCAGCACTGTCTGTCTCGGCCAGCCTTCGCCATGGCCCGCCAGCCGCATCCGGCAGCCGTGTTCCCATCCGTCCCCTGCAGGCTGCAATTGTATAGGTACGCGTGTGTGCATTAGCCGTAGCAAAGGTACCTTGATTGATGGCTTGATCAGAAAGTAAAAACTAGAAAAGAGACGCGTGCTAAGTTATAATTTTCTTTTTAACCTTGAATTTAAATCAGAATTGATCCCATTTAATTTGAATTGAATTAGATTGAAGTGGTCACTTGGTGTTATTTCTACACGCATTTAGAATCGAAGTGAGTCTCACAAGAAGAAGTTCTTCACTTGCAATTTTCTATTATGATTTTCTCCAATTGAGATCCTCATTAATTAGTTAAAAACACATTGTAGGTCTGAAGAATGAAGAACAAGCAAAAGCAGGACACGTGTAGCGATCTAAAACGTATGTGGAATAAAGCGCAAAGAATCAAGACTGCTTCCACATTAACGCCGACGCCGATATCTATGTGTCGATAGGCAAAAACAAGATGAAAATGTGAGTGATCCTCCTTCATCGAGTTGCAGTTGACACTAGTGAAAACACATAACAATGATGACAAAGAACCTATATATACTATATTATGTGTTGGATTTTTTTAACTCCGAATACCCAATATAAAAATTCTGGCTCCGCCACTGCGAGGAGGGGGCCTTCACGGGGTTGACGAGGGGCCCGCGGGCTCGGGGAGGCGGCCTCGAGGGAGGGTCGGCGGACGAGGTGACGCCCAGGTCGTCGGACGCGCGACGTGACGGAAGGTCGAGGAGAGGAGGAGCCACGGGGAGGGCGAGCGAAGCCGGCGGCGAGCGAGGGGCAGGGCACGCTCGCGACGGCGGGGCTTACGGGCAACGACGCAGCAGACGCGGAGGGAAGCGGCCTTGCAAGGCCAAGTGGCCAGTGAGGCGTGAGCAAGCGTAACGGGAAGGACGGCGCAAGAAGCTTGCAGGCGGTGCTCGGGCATGGAGGGTCGGTGACGCAGTGAGGAGCAGAGGAGGCGAGGGGTAGTCGCATGCGGGGGTGGCCGCCAAGCGATCGGCGAGGCGAAGGCCAGAGCTGAGGCGCGAGGGGCCGGGAGGAGGCTGGTGGCATGGCGGAGCTCGCAGGCGGGCGCTGGTCGCTAGCAGACGTATGAGGGGGCGGGAGAGCGCGTCATGGGAGGCGTGGCGGCGGCGTGGGGTGCAGTGAGGAAGAAGAAGAGAGGCCATGGGGGAAGGGAGGTTGCGTGGTGGGGAGGTTGGACTGGGAGAGGCGCGGGCGGTGGGACCCATGGTGGCCTGGGAGGCGTGGGAGAGGAAGTTGGGACCGGGAAAGCGGGAGAGAGGCTGCAGGGTGGTCTTGGCCGGGTGGCCCAGAGGGGTGGGGCCCAGTGTCGGAGGAGGGTTCGTGTGTGCGTGTGTGCTAGTGTGTGTGGGTTGGTGGGCTGGTGGTGAGAGAGGAGTGGGAGAGAGAGAAAGAGAGGGAGGGGAGTGATGTGGCAGATTAGGATTGGGTAGAGGGGGAGAGAGGGTGAGGTGGCGTTAGGGGATTGGGTGGGGTGATGTGGCCAAGGGGTGTGGGTAGACTAGTTGGTAACTTTAGGATTTAGGAGCGGTGTAGTTGGACAGTTTTAAAATCTGGGGCGGTCGTTCGGGTCGGGTTGGCCCGTTCGACTGCCCCTAATAAAATAAATAAATATTTTATTTATTTTAATTGGACCGTTTGCAAACCGGTAGCAACAAAACAAAATAATCCGGAGACCCGGGCTTTGGGGTTTGAATAAAGATGGGGCGATTTTAGAAAACAACACGGGCTTTGCAAACATAGTTTTATGCAAACAATACATGATGATGACAATGCAATGCACAAATTCAACGCGATTTTCTAGTAGTGGTTTTGCGGGATGCCACAATGTAGTTGACCTCCTGTCGCAGAGCTCTGGTGCGCTCCTCTGAAGGAACAGACAGATCCACCTCATCAAGAGCACCCTCGGGTGAGAACCCCCTCCACTTGATGCCATGCTTACGGGTCCTCTCAAACGAGCCGATGAGATCGGCTTCGAAGAGAGCTCTGATCTCATCATACTTCGCCTTGTTCTCTTCAGGCAGCTCGTCGTACGTGACTGGTCTGTCCCCCATCTCAGCGTCGGATGTTGATGCAGATGTTGTTGAGTGTCCCACCGGGCGTGCCAGAATGTGTTGCCTGCCAAAACCCACCGGCGAGCAGCGACGAGCAACACGAAGAGCCGGAGGCTCCTGAACTGGTGGGCCTCGGTCCCTGCAACGGCCGCAAAAACTCCGACACGCCCCGACTTGGTTCGAGATGCCACCGACCTATACCGGTCAGAAGGTGAAGGATTGCTCCGATTGATTTCTGCATGGTAAACAAGTATCGAAAATTCGAGCCGTGACTCCCAGTTTCTCGTGAATCGGCTCCTAGAGCCGATTATCCCATGGTTCTGCATTAGATTTACGATAACATGGGGTTTTGCTTCATCATTACAAGTTAAATCAATCTACGACAGTTTAACGTTTTCACCACGTAACTGGAACGTCCTACACGTAATTGAGCCTGGTAGATACAAAAGATGATAGAAAACTAACCCTAGAGGAGGCCTAACAACCGACGCAAAGTCAATTACCGGAACAACTTCTCTAGAACTAGTAAACCACGTCCTTACGTACTACTGGATCGTTTAACCCGTTTGCAAGGCCTGACTACGTAGATATCAAACTAAACCTTGGTGAACAAGGCATAACCATAACAGATCGAATCAGCTAAATAAAGATCAAGCAAGATGCTACCCTTGCACTTGGGAAAAGGGGCAAAGGTAGCGAGATAACTAGAGGCAGCATAACTTAAATAATTATAGCGAAGAACACTGATGCTAGCCTTAACAAATCTTTGATAGTAGTATTACTCGCCATCAACAAGGCTTCAGTACGAGTAACACCAAATAACGCATAAGTAAATACTGCCTAGATCGCAAGATGCGATCTAGGCAACATGACACTTACCCGAAAGAAACCCTAGAAACAAGGGGTGGCGATGCGCCGAGATTGTGTTTGTTGTGAACGTGATTGTCCTCCTTTTCTCGATAACCTTAGGTACATATTTATAGTCCGGAGACTTTCTATCTTTGGAATAACTCTACAACTCTATCTTTACCTAAACTGAAACGGAACCTACTACGATACAAGATACACGGGCAATTTAGCCCAAATCCACGCACAAGGCCGATTCAACAACACGTTAAATATACGTATCTTCCAAGCCCATCTTGATCACGGCCCATCTCCTCCTTTAGCCAAAATATGGCGATAACAGAGTCGCAGAAAAGCGACTTGCATGTACTCACAACTTTGTGTGGAACAGACAAGAATCATGGTGGGTGAACATTTGGAACATTCAAAATTTGAAAATCAACACAATATGTGTCTACCAACTCGTATAAATTTGTAAGAGAACTACATCTGAACACAAAGAGAAAAGGATAAATCCTCAGTAATTAGTAGTTGCCATAGAGTATTTATTTGAATTGGCTACTATTTACAATATATTTTGTCAAAAATTGCATTGTTTGAATAAATTCCAGATTCAAGTTATGTTGACATGGTACATGAGTCTCCTTGTAGATATTTTCAAAAAATGTTTGAGCTTTTCCTTAATGTTTGGACTACCAAAGTGCCAATAGTAGTCATGTACTCCCTCCGTTTCAAAATATAAGATGTTTTAGCTTTGTGAACCAAATATATCTAGACTACTTTTAGTATATAGGTTCACTCAAGTTTGGGATGAATCTAAACACTAAAACAAGTCTAGATACATTTTCTTCACAAACCTAAAACATCTTATATTTTAAAACGGAGGGAGTATGTCCTGAAGGCAAAATTTTACACTAACTGGCATTGTGCCTCCGAGCGTTGCCACCAAAATGCAAGGAGTTAGGTCATGATTATGAGGAATTTTGAAAGTGTCATGGGCGTCTTGTGACCATTATGTGGTTATAGCAAACAAAAGTTTTGCTTTCTATGATAGTACGAGTATATGTATTTACAGAAGCTATTGGTCATATGGTATAAGCATAAGGTGCATTTTGTTTACTAGGTGTCTCTTGCATGATGGTGACCCCACATGTGTAAAGTTTGTAGTTGATTATTCAAGATTTTTTATAGTTATTGGCCCCACCTACATTACATAATACAGTGGCGAGAGAGCGAACAGATTACCGACCCCAAATTTAAGATGCGGAAACACAACTCGACTCTTAAGAGCATGTGTTGCTGCATGCAAAAATAATAATCTTGTGAATGTCAAAACAATAGGAAATTTTTTAGAGATGTACATGCCCGTGTCTCTCGGTTGCTTGCAAACTTTTAGGCCTCGTTCGGTTATACGGGATTGAATCCCCAGCGTGGATCTGATCGAGAGTTGGATTGGATGTATCCAGAGCTATCACCAAAATCCCTTCTAGTTCCCTTCCATGATCCATATTAACCCCGGAACATGTTTGTTTAGGCCTCGTTACTAGTTCATTTGCCGTCGCCCCTTCCGTGTGTCGCAAGGTGGAATTCTTCCACAGGTAAGATGGGAAGAAAAAAAAACAATCCAAATGAGAAGGTGTTGGACCGGATGGGCTGAGTTGTAATCCCGGGTGTAAACGAAGAGGTCAGATTTGGTGGGCTGGAAAAATTGTCTCGCTGGTTTGGATTGGGCCACAATACATGCCAATCCATGTTCGTTATTATTAAACGGACAGAGCCTTATGGAGAAAACACAAATATTGTGACAAGTGTAGACAAGTTGTATGTTGAATTTGTTCCTTGTTTAGAGCACTAAATTTTGTTTTTTATTGGGAAAATATAGAAAGTTGTTTATTGTTTCAGTAATATTAGTATGTACTATGGCAAATAACTTGTTAGCAGAACTCTGTTGAAATAATGCAACAATTGTCAATACATTGTTTTTTCCTTATAGCCAGTCTCTACATCCTAGTGTTAGGCTTATACTCTTACACAACAATTGTCTGCTACTGGTTGCATCTTTTACCCGTTTCAAATGCAATATCTTTCGTAGACTTTCTAGGAAACAAAATAGCCAAATGGGGAGTGTAAAATAGTAAATATGATAGACCTCACATGCAAATAGAACTAGAAACTATAATATTCAAACTGTAGGATTGTTGTATCTTCAAATGTATGCTTTCAAAATCCCAATCTTCTAACTATGGAACAGGACCGGCAAGGTGTTACGAATTTGGCAGATACAACCGTAACCTTACAATCTTGCATTTACACTAAGTTTACAGCACTTGTCATCCGATGAACCACATGGCTCAGCAAGTGCAAAAGATGTTAGAAACAGTAACCTTCAGTTGGTTCAGGTGAGTGTGTATCGTCGGCATCTTTTTCAAAAATATTCAGGAGTGTGCATTGTCAGCATCTAGCTTGGTGCATCTGGTGTAATCACCAGTTTAAGGTTGACGATATTTCTAGCTTTCCATGAACCCAGCTTCTTTGCCTCATTTCAGGTCCACCATCCACTCTTAATAACTGAAGGAGATTGGTCAAACAGAGCAAGTTTTCTCCAGTCCACGCTTCGGTTATATCACTAGCTTTCTTTTTTCTCCGAAACAGGATTAATTCCAACTGCCTTTGTGATACATATTAACGGATACTTCATTGTTTTGATTCAGCAGGCTGGCTAGTGCCATTGCTGATGTGATCTTTCACATACGTTCTAAGGCATCCATTGATTATCCGAGGAGCACCTCCGTCACAGAACCGTTTTGCCAGATCTACTGCCTGAACAAAGATTAACAAGAGGGCATAGATACTTAACGTTTGTATTGCGAAACTATAAATTTGCAGGACAGGCTCAGAAAACAATAACCTCATTGATGGCAACTTTGTGAGGTGTTCCTCTCGATGTCATCTCTGCCATAGCAATATGAAGAATGCAGAGTTCAAGGATCCTTGCAACAGGTTCATCCTGCAAACACAATGTTCAATGAATGAGCAAAGTGATATTGATGTAACTCAGCAAAAAAGAAGGGTGCAAAATACGACTAGGTAAACCAGCAATTAAGCTGGTGATAAAATGAACAGGCAAAAAGTTCACCAACCAACCCATCATCTTTCATATTTTAATATTCCTTTTAGAAAGGACAAAGTGAGCTTTAGGAGTTAATCAATATATAAAGGTGGGCAATAGTTCAGATATTTCAAAAAATAGTTGCATTAAAACTCATGCCAAGCACTTCAGCTTCTTACTGATTATGGAATCTCTTGCATTTTTTTGGGATAACTAGATAGTACTATTTTCTACCGGTAATAAATCCAAACAATGCCACATTTTGTAGAAAAAAAAAAGAGACCGTCCAGCACACTGAACAGGTGCCTAAGCAGTGGCACAAAGGATTAAGGAAAAATCAAAAAAATAGTCGTAAATGTCTGTCCAGTTTTACTCGCTTCTGGTATGAGCCATAGTGATTATTTAGGGTTGTGATGAGACAAAAACAACCAAAAATATAATGGGTGTTGCAAACCAAGTAAAAATGCACTTGAACTTGGACACCTGATTATACAATACCTTTTGACTGAACTTATAACCATATGAACAACTTGATGCAGAAATTTGATGGACAATTTTACAACATTGTAAAATAAGTATGAACCTTCCAGTGCTGGGGAATTATTTTGTTGATGACTTCAACGTGCTGATCCCATCCACTGGCAACTGCCACTAACATATCTCGAGCCAATCTGTAATAGAGAACATCTAATTAGAAAGATACTACAAGAGCTCCAGACCTTAGTAAGAATTATGTAGATATTCATACATATATAGTAATTAACAATGCATCAAATTATCTAATATGCCTTGAACCAAAAAGGGGAAGGGGATGAGAAGGAAACATACCTTAACACAAAATTGTTGTACACCAGCCTCGGAGGAGCTGAAAGAACTTCTGCTTCTGAATTAAAAAATAAATAAATACATAAAAACTTATGTCAAAATTCTTTGCATGAGAACTGAACACTACTGGAACATCCTTTACAAAATAGCTCATCCAAAATAGCCCACTCTTTTTGCACAAGTATTAATAAAAAACATATTTATGGCTATGTGCATCCAAGGATCCAGACACCTGGAGACGTTGACTTCCTTTCCAAAAAAAAATGTATATACCACAGTTACGATTCAGGATACAATCAAGCCAAGATCAGATTGACCTATTTCAGCAACTTTCTAATTCCTAATCACATAGCTCCTACTACACGTCAACTCGGTCTGGATTTAAAATGTTAACTAAAGGTTCTGAGTTCAGCAAGGTGGATCAAGACAAAGTGGATCTTATATATCGATGTCTATGTGGTCGAAATGGAACACCGAGATGTCCAGATGACATTAGTTTTATTTCATCACCCCAACCATTTCTAAGGAATTGCACACCAAGTTCAGATCAAAGGAAAAGTTTTAGAGTGTGGCCAGTTCTATATATCTTCAACTTAAGGTCTGATTATTCTCCTAGCTTCAGCCTTCAAGGCATGAAATCAACACCAGCAGCAACTTGAATTTTTATTCTACTATTTCCTTTTTTGTGCATGCATTATTAATACCCTTATCCTAGCACACATGATTATTAATTCAATACTACATAAGCATAAAAAAGCACGTGGTATATCCTTATCATAGGAACTAACAGGAACAGCCTCCCAATTCTAACATGGACTTGAATCAAATTCTATGACCAAAGTCCACAAGGATAGGATTTGAGGTAATCGATGTAAGTTTTTCCCTTTGCATGTCGCTGCATAGAGAAATAACATCGTGGTTCAATTGTGGTATCTCACACTCTCACTATGTATGAGCTATTTTTACAAACCATTCCATAGCTCATAACGATATGATTAACTTGCATCGCGTTCCATATCCCCGGACTACATTCAGCAAGCAGCAGCTCAAGTTTCAAGTTTCAATTTATAATTCCAGAAAACGAAGTTGCATTGCATGGTTAAAAATTGTTACCGTTTGCCGAATCCTTCTCATTCTGGCTCATGAGCTTCTGAGCCTCCTCCTCTGTCGCAACCTCTAGAGGTCCCCCACAAAAGCTCATGAAATTGTAGCTCTGCAAGCTCGCCTTATTGAAAACATAGCCGTCTTCTGCAGAAACGTACAAAACAAGACCAAAATGAGGACAAACAGGAATCGAGTGTTTTATCTAACGAACACCAAACATTGGCCGCCGTGTAGTGTACTGATGTCGTCGCTAACATTCAAAGTAAGACGAAATGAACCACGCAATTACGCAAACGAACAGTTGTACACTAAACAGCACGCACGGATTAGCAGAGCCCTGCTGCGGCCGTTAAAACAATCTAGTTTAATTCGATTGAGCGAGAAATTTAATAGGCTTCGGAAGAGGAGGGCTCACCTCTTCTCGCGGCAACCCTGCGGTCGAAGTGCCGCACCACGTCGGCGCCCTCCAGGCACGCCGCGTAGGAAACCATCCTGCAACAACGGGGTGGCAGACAGCATCCGTAAGCCACCGCAAACGAAATCAATGCTCGTTAGGGAGGAAGGGAGCACTCACAGCGCGAGCTCTCGGGCGGCGCGCGGGCTGCAGAAACGGCCGGACCGGTCGACCTTGGGCTGACCTGTCGCGGGAGAGGGCGGGGACTTCGGAGGCGGGCTGGACACGACAAGCGGCGCGCGCGACGAGGCGACGGTCCGAGCCGGCGGTATCAGCGTCCGTGTGCTGCGCCCGGAGGCGGCGCTCGCGGGAAGGCGCCGTTGGGGTCTATGAGCTGCGGACGACGAGGGGGAGAAAGTGGATACGGCAGCCGGCGCTACCATTCTGCACGGCGCGGCGGTCGCCGCCGATGGAGGAGAAAGGAAGAGGGAGGTGCGAGCTGGAAATGGAGAAGAGAGAGGGGATAGAGAATTAGCGAGGGGATAAGGTGGGGTTTTGCTTTGCGGGGAGCGAAGCGCGGAGGCGTCGGCGTCCGAGTCTTCTGTATGGGCCCGCTTGTCTGACAGAAGGACTCGGCGTTAACATTTTGTGCATAGGAAATAACCCGGCCCTTTCCTGGCCCATTTACGCCCTCTTTGGATCTTACGAGTTCCATAGGATTTTTTTTTTAGAAATTCAATCCTTGACAACTTTTTTTCCCTATGGATTTGCATCTGTATCAAAGAAATGGGTATGCAAAGGGAAAATATCACATGATGCTAAACTTCACACAATATCATGATACCACTCCTAAGAACTTAAATTTACAAGTTTCTAAAAACATTGACAAAAAATGTGAGTGTTCACAAGATGTTTTTACAATCTCTATAATTTTCATAACCGAATTCGAATTGCACAAGAAGTACACACAGCTGTCATCATCACCATTTCCCCTCTAAGTTCTAGCTTTATTGACTCGAAGCTTTGGAAGTTCTATCTTGTTGGTTTGCATCTGTACATGGTTATGTCTAGATCAATTCATGTGTCCTGTCATAAGAAGTGCATGCACAGGGGAACCACACAAGGGTTTGTAACAATTAGATGTGATGGCATTACGAGGAACATCGGTGATACGAAGTTATTAAAGATCCTTTGCTCCTTGAGTTGGGGGGGGGGGGGGGGGGGCTCACAAAAACCCATCCTCTTTTACCCGCAAAAAAAAAATCCATCCTCTTTTATGCTGAAAACACATGGAAACCTTTATTAATGACCTATGACACCAAATGTGAGATGGGAGTGGTGTGAATGGTGTATATATATATGAGGCATCGTGGTGCAGGTCCTAGTTTTGACTTTGCCATCTAGATTCCCTTACCTGGTAGATCGTCGGGTGTTCATTGTTCAGATAAACTGCCTAGAAGCTTTTATCATTGGTCGTCTCGCCTAGTATTTGTGTCGCCTAGTATTTGTGTCGTGTCTTTCAATTCTTGTTTTTAGTTATTTTTGCTTTGCCTTCATTACCTTAGATTTGTTCTAAACATCTGCTTGGGCGTAAAAAAGGTTAGAGTCCGTGACTAAAGATAAGAAGCTTAATATTTACTTTCTTGGCTTCATAAATCTTGAGATAATACTTCCATTGAAGAGTATTCGTATTGCGGTGATCCGTGCGAGCTTTGGGGTCAATCTTTTCTGAGATTTGTGTAGGTTGATTTTTCTTTTATACTCCAGGAACTTCAAGATGCTTGAAAGGCGAAAACGGAGACGACCAATTTTCCCCGGATAACATTGGTGCAACTTTCTGTTGTAGCAGAGGGACATCTGTCTGTATCACTCGCGCATGACGCAACGATGCACCGAAAACAAACAGCAGCCCCTGTCGACTCGTATGGTTTCGTGTAGTCTCTAATCAAGCCTTCACTCCCTGCCTGACTACTCGATGGCGCCAATCAACCTGGCTAGTATGTAGGAACGAGCGATCACGTACGCAACTAGGCCGGTTGGGTGCCATGCCAGCAACAACAAGCATCACATCGTAGCTGTTGGAACAAGAAAATAATCACATCCTTGCTGACGGATCGCGTTGACGCACTGTTCTAATAACTTTTTAAAAACTGTCGTGGTTTCAGGCTTTCAGCTTTTTCGTTCGACACAAATAATTCAAGGTGAGTATGGGGACACGTGTGCGAAGGATGGATGGGTCTTGCTCCGGACCGCCACGACGCGAGAGCCTATCGACGTTGACGGGGTACAAAGGCAGGCATATCAGGCCACTCCTAGCCGTTCGTTCTGATGGTCTTGTCCTGTCCCTTCTTGGAAGTTGGAAGGGGACGCTGAGTCGACGCACAGTGCCAACATAGCACGCACAGCGACTTGAATTCGTCGGCAGTTGGCACTTGGACAAGAGAAGGCCGTGTAGAGCGAGCTACTACTGAGCTAACTAGTGCAATCTCTGAACAGTCTCTCTTACAGTCACAGCTATACAACTCTCTGAAAATCCATGGGATGATCATGCTACCAAATTAAACAAGCACCTCTGAACAATCTGACCGACCGACACGAAACACGTACAGTACAAAAACCAAAAATCATCTACAAGACTACAAGTGTAACCTCTAGCTGCTGCTGCTGCTGTCATTAATTATACTCTGTCTAAATAATGAACAGATGGTAATACCAATCAGACGAGCGTGACCATAGCCGCAAGAACCCAGAAGACGGCCAGCACGGCCGCCGTGGTCCGGCGCCCCGGCGGCGCGGCGTCCGAGGTGGTCTCGAGCTGGATGGTGAAGTTGCAGGTGCCCGTGGAGGGGTCCTGCAGCGTGCGCACGGCGAAGCCCTCGAACCCGCACGCCTCCTCCTGCTGGTCGGACACCTGGAAGTAGGCGTTGAACGCGTACGACGCGTTCCCGGCGGCGTCCATGCCGCTGCAGCTCGACCCGTAGCTCAGCGACGTGCAGTCGGCGAAGGTGCACGCGTACCCCACGTTGTCGCCCAGCCCGCTCATGTTGCCCGGCGGCGAGTTGCTGTTCAGCACGCACCACGCCCGCGGCAGGTACTCCACGCCCCTCGCCCCCGCCAGCGCCGTGTTCCGCCCCTGGCCCGTCAGGTCCATGTAGTACTTGGGCTGCCCGTCGTACCGCGTCATGCCCCAGTGCCGCTCGAAGTTCCCCGGCGCCACGCTCTTCACGTCCTCGTCGATCAGGCTGAACAGGTACGCCTCCACGTACTGGCTCGGACGCAGCGGCGTGCCCGCGTTGGACGTGAGCTTCCTTAGAAGCCCCGCGTAGAACCGCTGCGCGTACGCGGCCGTGGCGTGCTTGTCGCCGTCCGTCGGCCAGCCCACCTCGCCCACGACCACCGGTAATCCGCCCACGCCGGCGGCCCCCAGCGCCGACACGAGGGTGTCGAAGTTGGCGTCGAACACGTTGGTGTAGCTGATGCCCGTCGCGGCGTCCACCACCGGGCTGCTCGTGCCGTCGAAGAAGGCGAAGTCCAGCGGGAAGTCGTCGTTCCCGTACAGGCTCAGGTACGGGTAGATGTTCACCGTGAAGGGCGCGCCGCTCTGGTTCAGGAACTGCACGATCTCAGTCATCAGCCCGGAGAGCTCCGCCCGGAACCGCCCCGCCGAGGGGACAGGCTGGTTGGCCGGGGACTCGTACACGTCGGCGTTCAGCGGCACCGTGGCCTTCACGGTGTCGCCCAGGCCGGCCTCGTTCAGGGCGCGCTGGATGTTCTGCAGGGCGGGGAACGTCACGTTCAGGAACGTGCCGTTCAGCGACGACAGAAACGGCTCGTTCCCGACGGCTACGTATCTGCAGAGAAATGTTAACTTAGATGACAGTTTTCTACTACCATTTGGACGGCTAATTTATCAGTAAAGACACTTTCTTTCAGGCATGATACAGGTCAAGACAAATTGCACAATTTGTTTATCTGAAGATTCTTCTCCAACCGGTGACTGAAAGACAACTTTGCAATAAACAGTTCGTGCGCATGTTGTAAAATAAATGCTTCTGAACACTTAGTGGATACCTACAAGGGGCCACTTCAATTAGATCAAGTGTGCCCTGCTTTAAGATAACAAATCCCTTCGATGCCACAATCATTCAGTGGGGATGATCCTTGCTGGGTCACTAGCGTGCATGACAGATCATTTTCAAAATTTCAACCACAAAACACACTTTGCAGATAAAAGTTAGAATCTGGAGACATCAACTGGACAGGACAAATGCAAATGCGCTAGGGGTAACTTTATCTTCAACTAAAAAAAACTACTAGCTGGTGCCAAGGCTGCTACTTTGCTGACAGGAAAGCTTTTGGAATGAATCACCTGACAGGATATCCACATCATCCTAGTATCATCCTACACCTACGGTAAGTACTTTAAGAAAAACCAACTGTAAATAGATTATGAAACCCGGATAAAGGTATTGGGTTGCTTACTAGAAACTCAAGCTTTGGAGGGACGAAGAGGAAGAAAAAAAAAATACCCCCTTCGCTCTCTCAAAATAGATATCGGAAATTTGTCTAAATTTTAATGTATCTATATACTAAATAGAGTCTAGATTCATTCAAATTTAGACAAATTAGCGACATCTATTTTAAGATGGAGGAGTATAAAAAACCGACAATCAGGACATAAGTAGCAACAAAATACTACAAGTATTGTCCTAGTCACTAGTCAGAGGATGAACCGATGAATTTAAGTTTGTGAAAGCGATAAACAGTTTCAGAGAAATGGAAACCGCAATTGATTGCAAGAAAACAGCTGAAGTAGCATCGACCGATCAACAACATGGGTAAGGAAAACAGAGAGATTAATTGCACCTGAGACTCTGAACCAAAGAGAGAGAAAGAAAAGAGAGGATCATAGTTCATAGAGGAGTAGTAGCTAAGTAGTACTCACTTGATGCTCACTCCGCCGTCGAAGCTGTACGCGCTGACGTTCTTGTGCACCCACTCCCTGGCGGTGTCGTAGTCCGTCATCATGTCGAGCATGTTGTTTGGGATGGCCACCATGACCTCGATGCCTGTGCCGGCGAGCGCGCCGAGCGGGCCCGAGTCGGCGTCGAAGAGCTTGACCTTCTTGATGCCATTGTCCTGCAGCATGCGCACGACGGTGCTGGGCGGCAGCTGGTGCGACGCCATCGTGCCCCAGTTCACCCCGAGCGCCTCGGCCGCCGGAGACCCGATCACGGCGGCCAGCAGCGCGACGGCCAGAAACCGGGAGGAGCACGCCATGATCGAGGCGCCAAAGGTAGCTGAGGTTTCAGGCCACACACACACTCAAACGCACGCACGCACGCACCCAAGAGTTGAAGAAGAATGGGAAACACGGTTTGTTTCCAGCTGGGGATGTGTGTAGTACGTGTAGAGGGAGGAGACGGGATGCGATTTGGATGATGGGGAGGTGGGAACGATTTGGTTATTCTAGTGCTTCTGGTGCTTTTCTTCGTGAGGAGGGACAAGGACGGGCATTTTTGGATAGAACTGGCCTGGCCGGACCGGACGTGTGATGACGGTGAACCACATAGGTGGACGGTGGAAGGGCACAAGGTTCAGTCGATCTTTCCCATTTCAAGAGCAAACACGTACTACTACGCAAACACTGTTGCTTTCAAGGTCAAAACGTATCAAGGGAAAAGCTATTATTGTTGCTTTTTTGTCGAAGACGATTAGGGAGAGCTAGGATGATAAGAATGGAGCCTTGAACTGAAGACCTGAGCTAACTGAAAGTTGCTCAAACCTGACGGGAGCTAGCTGAAACATTCTCCAAGTACATAGTATGGAGAACTAAATGATCCAAGCATGTTTAGCATATATATCGGTCCGTTTCGTTTCTTCAGAGGAAGTGGATCCATATCCTTCGTTCTGCTTCGCAGCGAGGAGTAGTGCATGTAACAGCAGGAGTGGACCGTACTTAAACCTGAACCGCTTTATCAAAAACATAAAAATAACCTGAACCTGAACCTAAGCAAGAAACATAGCCGTGAAATTATGAATCATGTCGGCCTAACGACATGACAATACGCATGTCAATAGTCCTACGATGCATCTGTACAGCGTCGTGGCGCGAGAACCATGGATCCTCCACCGAGTTTTTTCGCCTAGTTTGACCAACAAGACAGCATGATCATCACGGACTTGTTACTAGTAGCTTCCCCCACCACGACTCTCCTCTCCTGACTCCTGAGAGAACGGCCGGAGCAAACTGAAGAAACGGTGGCCACCAAAACGGGACAGCTGCTACTTTCTCCAAGAGATGATTAGATAGGAAGTCGCTGCTGCCATCACGCACGCGTCGCTGTTAGTCCCTCCACCGCATCCGTCAAAAAAGAAGGAGAAAAGAAGAATATTTCTTTTTTTATATCCGGCACAGATTATTCGATGCGGAAGGAAGAAAAAGAGAGGAAGAGTCCCACGGCCGGGAATCCAATTGGCCGCCGTGGCGTTTGTTGTTTTCGTGACAAGGATGAATGAAGCCCATCCATGGAGCGATCGACTTGCTATCTCCATCTGTTACTCTACCGCCATTAAATTAAATTAGTCTGAATACCTGATCTAGTTTGGCCAGCCGGCTAGCTGGGCGGGCAGCAGGTCGGCAGCCGTCGCCGTCGCCGTCTGCACGAGTGCCAAGCTTCCCGAGTTCTAGAAGCTCAGGCTTTGAACGTTTTGTGTTTGTTTTTTTGTTTAGAAAAAGAGTAGTTGCTTTTGTAAACCTGGTGCAGAAAACTGCAGGCCTGAGGTTGATTATTTTAGTGTGCGCGATGACACGTCTGTAATCATCTCAAACAGAATTGGACGCATGCACACATATGCGTGAATGTATATGCCACGTACAGGCGCACCATATTACGCCTGAACAGCTGGTTCAGCTGGACTGATCTTGCCGTCGGTACCGAGAACTAAAGTTCAGACAACAAGCAACTGGCATGTACTACTCGGAACGGAGGGTATCAGTTTGTATGCCGTGTGCGGCCGCCTCGAGGTAACAGAAACGCCCCCTACTTTTACGTTTTCAGTGTCACCAGTCCTCCGATTTAAAAAAATGTCACCGGTACTTGTTAAAAATAAGGACCGTGCTATGTTTAGACCAGTCTTCGGATTGCAAATCTTGACGGGCACGTACACCAGCAGCATACTGTCGTTGATTGCCTTCGTCGTGTGTTACAACCAAAAATAGAAAGTGAGCTAGTGTTAAACATAAAAGACAAAATAGATGATGTCATCGAAATTAAATACGAAATCAGAAAATTCAAAATGGTTTGTAGGTCAAACTGTTTATCCGATTTATAAATCGTTTTTACCGTTGGACTAGTCGCGACGAGATCTTCAAAAGTAGATCTCATGTTGATATGTTTCGAAAACTTTTCTTTTTCGCGCAAAATGTTATCCACCGTAACACATAAGTTATCCAAGCTGTACTATATAAGTTATCCACAAGTTAACACATAAGTTATCCACCCTATAAACATGTTGTGTTTTTGAGTTTTTGTATGCGTACAAAAAATATAAATGTGAACTTCTTAGATTTCGGGTCCGCTTTCACCAAGTCGACAGTGAACAAACAGAACGCGCAACCAATAGTCTAACGCCCGGCTTCATCTCTCGTTGTCGACTGGTCGTTACCGTGGTGTACGAATGACGAAGTCTCGAAGGGTGTTAGTGTATCAAGCCTTCACCGCTCGTCGATGCCCTAACATGAATTCTCGGTACCCTAACACCTAACCTACCGCGTCCTAATTAAACTAGTTCGTAGCTCACATTTAATTAACTCTACTAAAATACAGGTGACAATCGAGGTTTAATGAGGCGAGAAAGATACAAAAGTTACCCACATGAGAAATACAAGAACATCTTGACTAAACTTGTTTATATGTTGGATAACTTATATGTTTTAGGGTGGATAACTTACATATTATGACACGGATAACTCACGTGTTAGGGATTGATAACTTTTTAAAGGAATTAAATCTTACTTTCTTTTGCATACAATAATATAATAAATGGGCTCTTATCTCTCACACATCTACCATCCTAAGTTGTAATGAACAAACAAAACATGCAACCAAAAGTCTAACACCCGGCTTCATCTCTCGTCGCCGACTAGTCGCTACGCGGCGTACGGGTGACGAAGTCTTGAAGGGTGTTAGGGTATCAAGCCTTCATCACTCGTCGATGCCCTAACACAAATTCTTAATACCCTAACACCTAGCCTACCGCGTCCTAATTAAACTAGCTCATAGCTCACATTTAATTAATTGTACTAAAATACATGGGGCAATCGAGGTTTCATGAGACGAGAAAGATATAAAAGTTACCCACATGAGAAATACGAGAACATCTCGGCTCAACCCGTTTATATGTTGGATAAATTATATGTTTTAGGGTGGATAACTTACGTACTATGATATGGATAACTCACGTGTTAGCGGTTGATAACTTTTTGGTCAATTTTTTTTTCATCGAGATATATCAAGATGGGATCTAGCTTCGTAGATCTCATTGCGACTAGCCCAACGATGAAAACGGATCCTAAATCGGATAAATGGTTTGGTCTAGAAAACATTTTAAATTTTTCATTTGCTCCTTAGCTGGCTTTGATTCTTTGTTGTTTAGTGGTACACGGGCACCGGACATTGACTATATGCGCGCCCGCTGGATTTGGAATTTTTCAGACCGGTCGCTGCCTAGATTTTCCAAAAAATAATGGGCTAAATCATTAGACCCATGTGTGATTTCAGATTTTCCCTAACAAAGTCCATTTATGTGGAAGCCCATATGTGATTTGGCCCAAGTTGGTGGCAGCTCATATGTGTGGCAAGAACTGTGGGAGCTAAAGTTTAGTCTCACATGGAAAGTTGAAGGAGAGTTGCACCAACTTATAAGGTGGAGTGTTGCACCATTTTGTAAGTGAATAACAATAAGAGAGCTACGCGCGCGCTCTTTCTCCGACGATCGCCGCCGCTCGCACGCACGCTCGCCTCGTCTCGTCACGACGCGTGCGCCGCGAGTTGCGGGAATCTCGTCGAGCTGAGCTTTATTTTGCTGCTCAGAAAAATGTATGCGGTTAGACAGACGTGTCAATAGTTAGCAGATTCGGGTCGCTCCCGGATCGTCGACTATATGTAACCGACCCGAACGTGCGCGATATGGGCTTGGTCCACTTCGTGTCCTGTACGGGATTTCCGAGCCGCTCTATATAAACGCTTGTACTGCTACAACGTACGACACCAAACCAATCTAGGATTTTGCCATCCTCTCTGCTTGCGTTGCCACCGTAGTCTACTCCATCCCGCTTGCCGGCGTGCATCGACGGTCGGGAGAGAAGGTCTCCGGAACCACTCGCCTTTGTTATCCTATACGGGAGAGGGCGAATAAGGTTTTTGGGAGTGCTCCGCGCGACTTCTCAAGTTCGTCATCACGACGCGTCTTCCCGGTCGTCAAGCCGGATCTCGAGCGCGTCGTCTTCAACACCGACTTCTTCGACAGGCTACTGCACCAACAACGACTACATCAACAACCGATCAGTACTTACATCGTCAACAGATCTATTGTTTGACTATGGCTGTTAGTACGTACAATCTGCTACTGTTCATGTTGATCAATACTTCTAGTATGTTAGAGGTTCACGTGATTATAGCTACTGTTGTCATGATTTATATTCTAAAATTAATCGTAGAAATTATGCCTAATAATCCAACAATCCAAAAACCTTATTATAGGCAATTTCTTGAATTAAACATGAGACACTTGGCCGATGCTATGAACCGGAAAAGTTCACCGGTGTTCATTTTAAGAGGTGGCAGTATAAGACCACTATGTGGCTGCAAGCTCTGAAAGTATTCAAGGCTAGTGAGGGTTTACCTGCAGAAACTATATCTGACGAGGTTCGGAACAAGTTTAAGGAAACCAATCTTGCCTTTATGGGATGCGTTCTGAGTGTTTTTGATAACAATCTATTTGGTGTATATGCACATCAAAAATGGAAAAGAGCTCTGGGAGACACTGAACGCTAAGTTCGGTGTAGCAGATGCTGGCAGTGAGCTGTACATCATGGAGAACTTTCATGATTACAGAATGGTTAACAACCGTTCTGTAGTTGAGCAAGCTCATGAGATATAGTTCTTTGCCAAGGAGCTTGAAATCCTCAAGTGTATCTTACCCGACAAGTTTGTGGATATGTGCATTATTGCAAAGTTTCCTTCTTCGTGGAGGAACTTCGCCACAACTCTCAAATACGAGAGACAGGAGATGGTTGAAAACCTGATAGCGTCTCTTGATGTTGAGGAGAAGGCTCGGGCTAAGTACACTGCTGAGAGAGGAGGCGACGATCAGTCTAGCGCCTACATGGCGCATAAGAAGACCTTCGACAAGAACAAAGGGAATTATAAGCGCTCGTTCAACAAGCCTGAAAAGACTACAACCTTCAAGAAGAAGAAGAAGCCGAACAAGGCCGAGATACATTGTTATTCATGTGGAGAGCTCGACCACTTTTCCAAGGACTGCCCAGAATGTGCAGATCGCAGAGGGAAAGGTGGGAAGACTGTCAACATCGTGACCGCTAGCAACACTGATGGGTACGGTAATTTATTTATTGTTCTTTCAGTATTTCAATCACCATATTGGTGGATTGATGTGGCATCCCGCAAAACCACTACTAGAAAATCGCGTTGAATTTGTGCATTGCATCGTCATCATCATGCATTGTTTGCATAAAACTATGTTCGCAATGCCCGATTTGTTTTCCAAACGCCTCATCTTAATTCAAATGCAAAGCCCGGGTCCCCGGATTATTTTGTTTCGGCCGCTATCGGTTTGCACACGGCCCGTTTAAAACAAATAAAAGTTATATTATTTTTAGTGGGGGGCAGTCGGACGGGCCAACCCGACCCGAACGACCACCCCCGTACAAAACAGAACGGTCCAACCTAAATCCTAAGGCTACCAGGAAACCTACCCACACCCCCTGGCCACCTCATCCCCTCCAATCAACGCTCGCCACGTCAGCACACCCCAAACCCCCACCAATCCCACCCTGCCACATCACCCTCCTCTTTCCTCTCTCTCTCTCAACCCAGCCCCACACCACAGGACCCACACGACGACACGCTGCACCCACCCACGCACGCCTGCATTCTCGACCGCATACCGCCGCCATTTTGCCTGCGTCGCCTAGCTCGGGATGATGTCGTTTCGGGTCATGCTTGTCCGTGGAGGGCGCCCTGCGAATCTTCAACAAGATGCACCCGATGACCGCAAGCCGTACCCAGAGACCGCCACCCGAAGTTCAAGACCGTCTCGCCCCAAGATCCCCGATGCTCTTTTGTCGCCAAGATCTACTTCGTTGCGAGATTCGTCGACCAATGTGCGAGGTGGAACCGATGACGCCGGGACCCCCAAGATCTTCCGGCGCCGAGATCCAAGATCGACCCCGAGGACCGGTCTACCGGAACACCCAGGACTTCGAACAGGGATGCTCAACGACAAGACCGGCTTGATGCCGATGGGCTCGAGGGGTGTACATGGTGCCACTAGATAACCGCCAAGATCGTCATCGGAACCACAAGGCCGTTGCAGTGAACTCGACAAGATCTACCACATGAAGCCCAGATCAACCGGTGACCTCGGAACCTCCGGCAAGAACTTCGACAGGGCCAAGATCTACCGCAACCGAGTCCGGCGCCGACAAGTGAAGTCAGAGCCACCAAGACCTTCATCGCGAACGCCAAGACCTACCTCATTATCCGAGAACGCTTTCCGAACCACGGACCACGAGACCGACCCCGAACCCCGGAACCCCAAGACCGTCGAGACCCTAATGTGTGACCTTTCTCCGAGCCCTATTTTATAAACGCTAAACATAAAACCTGTTGCACATTAATTGTCATACTCGCATGCATATCATTGGTTTGGGGGCCTTACGCCGATTCACCTAATAATTAAATATGGGGCCCATATGCGGGCAAATCTAGTCCCATATTGGCCTCATTTAAATTGGTGTAGCGAACCCGGTACTATCTTCTGCCATGTTAAACAACATTTAACTTGCGGGGGTTCTAAATAACTCGAACCATCTAATTAAATGTCGGGACCCCGGTTCCGCTTAATATGACCTAATTGCATCGCACCTTTGCCATGTCATGCATCATACATGCATCATGCCGATCTTCTGCCGTTGTATTAAATATTGCATCCGGTGTTTCTTCTAGTGTTTTGCTTCTTCGCGGATAAGGCCGTTGAGTTGATGTGAGCTTCGCCCCGATCTTCGGATGAACCTTCGGCAATGTTTTCAGGCGAGCATCTCCCCCTTTCTACCTATCTTACTTTTCTAGTATTTATTCCCTCCTGTTGATCTTTGCTATCTGTGTTGCGATGCTCTAGTTTCGTACCCGTGATATCCCTTGCAGCCATATATAGCCTTGGACACATCCTATTACATTGTTTGGTAGATAGTTGGACCCGCGTGTCGTGAGTCGCTTGCTCAAGTGTTTTGCTTGTCGTCAAGTAACACAAATGTTGGAGGATTGCCGCATGTTGGCGTTGGAGATGATCATGGCTTTAATTCTCGTTCACTTCAATTCTGTTTAACAACTAAAATTGAACTAAGCAGAGGCATCGGTGGGTCATAGGTAATGTTGGTTTCGAACGCCCACTTGTGTCCGTGGACCCGAGTTCTTGACACTGTTCGAGATTGAGCGCTAACCACGGTGGGGAGATATGGGCCCCATCGATTATTACCGATTTCAAAGTATTGTCTTGGGGCCACAACTAGTTTGAGGATTTATTTACTATCCTGTACCTATGCCATGCTATACTGCTTTATTTACGATTATGTGAGCACGCTGTCTTTGTTTAGGAAGCGGAATGTTTTCATGGTATCGTGATCCCCGATTGGGGATCCGCCGTACAGCCATTGTCGCAAACCCTGAGTCCGTCTCGGAGACCGGCCGACTTCGTTGCGGGTGTACTTAGTGGGGTGCCCCCCCGTGCTTGCTTTGGGTCTGGGAACGTCGTGACTTAGGCCCCGCCGACATACCGATGGGTGTATGTTAACTGATCCGCAAAAGGGTCAAGTGCGTGGATACTTTGGTGCACCCTGCAGGTTTAATCTTTTCGAGAAGCCGTGTCATGGTTATGGACTACTTGGAGCACGTGCTTGATCATAGACAACTATAACTAAAGTTTATTGTTTTAAATTGACTTGTTTCCGATATGATTAGTAATCAGCTTCACTACAACGGAATGGCTAAGTAAAAGTACCAACAATTGCTGGGTTTTGGGTTTATCTCATGCTAAATGTATCTGACTAGTAAGTGCTGCAACTATAACGGAATGGATAACTAAAAGTGCCCACTGCTTATTTTATCAGGATGATTATCTAAACCTGACTAGTAAAGTGCCGCAACTATAACTGAATAAGTAAAACTGCCAACTGTGTGAGTTCCTCGGTTGACTTCCTCGTTTGGTCTCGAGGGGGAAACACCAGGATGGGTTTGTTTGGTGCTAGCTTAGGTTGGAACCGTATAGGTCCTTCTTACCCCTCTCTGATTACCGCCAGTTGTACCGAGTCTCAATAGGTTGTTTAGTGCATGCTGCCACTGCCGCTCAGTCCACCATACCTATGTAGGCGAGGACCGCCGAATTCTAGCCTCGCGTGCATCGGCCTCGATCGACGCTCCTCTTTTCCTTTTGCCCTTTGTCGGCACCCCTTTGTTTAAGCAGGTTTTGAGATCGACGCCGTTAGCGTGGTTACCCTTACGGCTTGGCACCGGCAGGTTATGGACGCCATTGGTTATTCTTCAGGGCTCTTAGCCCCATTTGCATCTTGTCCGTAGTCGGACGCTGTATCATTTTCAAGGTGATTTGGATCTTTGTACATTATATCTGTATTCTTGACTCTTTGAGTCGCCGCTGTATATATATTTGTTCTGTGGGTCCCATCGAGGACTGTGTAATGTTATTACTTCGTTTTCCACCCGCATGCGAAAAGTGCTGGTGGCACCTTTGAATCGTTTCTATGCGGGTTTGGCGAGTTTCGCTAAAACTTGCATAGGGCCGATTCGAGGGTGTTCAGAGTGGTATCGAGCCCGGTTGCGATACCCCACAAGTCCAGCCTGTAGGATAACCTAGCTAACGGCCGAAGTAGAGTGTCAAAACTATTTTTGAAAATCGGTTGGATAGTTCTGATTAGGTCTGATTTTACTCCTTACCCCTCTGCTGTTATCCTCTTACCTCTACGTGTTTTGAATCTGCTCTCGTCTTTTTCTTCGAGTCCAGGAATTCTCGTGGTTGGGTTTCCGTCGTACCTTCAGGGTTTCGCTTCCTCTGATAACGGTGTTGCTACATCTGGTGTTCAAGCTGCCTGATGAATCCGTCTACGGTGTCACCATTCTTTGTTCCTTGTTTGCGCCTTCCGGTGTTTTCCGCCGCAACGACATCCTCTACGCCAGATCCGATGCAGAGTCTGCATCACTCCCTTGATCCGAACCTCGCTTGTCGAGATCTTCAGTCTGAATCCTGAGAGTAGGTTGCATAATCTGTCTATTCGTGTACATAGTAATGCTTTGAGTGCGGGATGGAGTCGCGACCATACCACTACTCTTATCAGTTGCTCGGTATATTGAATAGTGGATCGATGCAATTTTACTCCTTCCATGGAAGTTAGAGGTGGCCTTACCTTTAACTTCGTCCGTTGTTTATCCGGAGTGTTCTCTTGACGAACGGGATCAACGACCTCTTGTTAGTGGTGTCGCGAAGGTCTACACGAAGCGAGAAGACGCAGATCGCCGACCTTTCCTTCCGGTACCATGAGGCGGATCTCGAGGGCGAGATCCATTGTTAGTGGTGTCGAATTGTGGCATCCCGCAAAACCACTACTAGAAAATCGCGTTGAATTTGTGCATTGCATCGTCATCATCATGCATTGTTTGCATAAAACTATGTTCGCAACGCCCGATTTGTTTTCCAAACGCCTCATCTTAATTCAAATGCAAAGCCCGGGTCCCCGGATTATTTTGTTTTGGCCGCTATCGGTTTGCACACGGCCCGTTTAAAACAAATAAAAGTTATATTATTTTTAGTGGGGGGCAGTCGGACGGGCCAACCCGACCCGAACGACCACCCCCGTACAAAATAGAACGGTCCAACCTAAATCCTAAGGCTACCAGGAAACCTACCCACACCCCCTGGCCACCTCATCCCTCAATCAACGCCACGCCAAGACACCCCAAACCCCACCAATCCCACCGCCACATCACCCTCCCTCTTTCCTCTCTCCTCTCAACCCAGCCCCACCACCACAGGACCCACACGACGCACGCTGCACCCACCCACGCCTTCGTGCAGCGCGCTGCCGCTACCTTGCCTGCGTCGCCTAGCTCGGGATGATGTCGTTTCGGGTCATGCTTGTCCGTGGAGGGCGCCCTGCGAATCTTCAACAAGATGCACCCGATGACCGCAAGCCGTACCCAGAGACCGCCACCCGAAGTTCAAGACCGTCTCGCCCCAAGATCCCCGATCCTCTTTTGTCGCCAAGATCTACTTCAAGTAGATCGACCAATGTGCGAGGTGGAACCGATGACGGGACCCCAAGATCTTCCGCCGAGATCCAAGATCGACCCCGAGGACCGGTCTACCGGAACACCCAGGACTTCGAACAGGGATGCTCAACGACAAGACCGGCTTGATGCCGATGGGCTCGAGGGGTGTACATGGTGCCACTAGATAACCGCCAAGATCGTCATCGGAACCACAAGGCCGTTGCAGTGAACTCGACAAGATCTACCACATGAAGCCCGTACCGAACCGGTGACCCTCGACGAACCTCCGGCAAGAACTTCGACATGGCCAAGATCTATCGCAACCGAGTCCGGCGCCGACAAGTGAAGTCAGAGCCACCAAGCCCTTCATCGCGAACGCCAAGACCTACCTCTGTTATCCGAGAACGTTTCCGTCGAACCCTGGACCCTGAGACCGACCCCGAACCTCGGAACCCCAAGACCGTCGAGACCCTAATGTGTGACCTTTCTCCGAGCCCTATTTTATAAACGCTAAACATAAAACCTGTTGCACATTAATTGTCATACTCGCATGCATATCATTGGTTTGGGGGCCTTACGCCGATTCACCTAATAATTAAATATGGGGCCCATATGCGGGCAAATCTAGTCCCATATTGGCCTCATTTAAATTGGTGTAGCGAACCCGGTACTATCTTCTGCCATGTTAAACAACATTTAACTTGCGGGGGTTCTAAATAACTCGAACCATCTAATTAAATGTCGGGACCCCGGTTCCGCTTAATATGACCTAATTGCATCGCACCTTTGCCATGTCATGCATCATACATGCATCATGCCGATCTTCTGCCGTTGTATTAAATATTGCATCCGGTGTTTCTTCTAGTGTTTTGCTTCTTGGGATAAGGCCGTTGAGTTGATGTGAGCTTCCCGATCTTGGATGAACCTTGGCAATGTTTTCAAAGCAGCATCTCCCTTTCTACCTATCTTACTTTTCTAGTATTTATTCCCTCCTGTTGATCTTTGCTATACGTGTTGCGATGCTCTAGTTTCGTACCGCGATATCCCTTGCAGCCATATATAGCCTTGGACACATCCTATTACCCGTTGTTTGGTAGATAGTTGGACCCGTGTCGTAGTCGCTTGCTCAAGTGTTTTGCTTGTCGTCAAGTAACACAATTGTTGGAGGATTGCCGCATGTTGACGTTGGAGATGATCATGGCTTTAATTCTGTTTCACTTCAATTCTTGTTTAACAACTAAAATTGAATTAAGCGGAGGCATCGGTGGGTCATAGGTAATGTTGGTTTTCGACGCCCACTTGTGTCCCGTAGGACCCGAGTTCTTGACACTGTTCCGAGATCGAGCGCTAACCACGGTGGGGAGATATGGGCCCCATCGATTATTACCGATTTCAAAGTATTGTCTTGGGGGCACAACTAGTTTGAGGATTTATTTACTATCCTGTACCTATGCCATGCTTTATCGCTTTATTTACGATTGTGTGAGGAGCACGCTTGTTTAGGAAGCGGAATGTTTTCGGTATCGGCGATTGGGGATCTGTTGTCGTTTATAGCCATTGTCGCAAACCCTAAGTCCGTCTCGAGACCGGCCGACTTCGCTATGGTGTACTTAGTGGGGTGGCCCCGTGCTTGCTTTGGTGCAGGAACGTCGTGACTTAGGCCCCCGACATACCGATGGGTGTATGTTAACCGATCCGCAAAAGGGTCAAGTGCTGTGGATACTTTGGTGCACCCTAGGTTTAATCTTTTCGAGAAGCCGTGTCCGCGGTTATGGACGACTTGGAGCACAGTGCTTGATCATAGACAACTATAACTAAAGTTTATTGTTTTAAATTGACTTGTTTCCGATATGATTAGTAATCAGCTTCACTACAACAGAATGGCTAAGTAAAAGTACCAACAATTGCTGGGTTTTGGGTTTATCTCATGCTAAATGTATCTGACTAGTAAGTGCTGCAACTATAACGGAATGGATAACTAAAAGTGCCCACTGCTTATTTTATCAGGATGATTATCTAAACCTGACTAGTAAAGTGCCGCAACTATAACTGAATAAGTGAAACTGCCAACTGTGTGAGTTCCTCGGTTGACTTCCTCGTTTGGTCTCGAGGGGGAAACACCAGGATGGGTTTGTTTGGTGTTAGCTTAGGTTGGAACCGTATAGGTCCTTCTTACCCCTCTCTGATTACCGCCAGTTGTATCGAGTCTCTATAGGTTGTTTAGTGCATGATGCCGCTGCCGCTCAGTCCACCATACCTATGTAGGCGAGGACCGCCGAATTCTAGCCTTGACGTAATCGGCCTCGATCGACGCTCCTCTTTTCCTTTTGCCCTTTGTCGGCACCTTTTGTTTAAGCAGGTTCGAGATCGACGCCGTTAGCGGTTACCCTTCGGCTTGGCACGGGCAGGTTATGGACGCCATTGGTTATTCTTCAGGGCTCTTAGCCCCATTTGCATCTTGTCCGTAGTCGGACGCTGTATCATTTTCAAGGTGATTTGGATCTTTGTACATTATATCTGTATTCTTGACTCTTTGAGTCGCCGCTGTATATATATCTGTTCTGTGGGTCCCATCGAGGACTGTTGTGTAATGTTATTACTTCGTTTTCCACCCGCACGAAAGCGCCTGGTGGGCACCTTTGAATCGTTTCTATGCGGGTTTGGCGAGTTTCGCTAAAACTTGCATAGGGCCGATTCTGAGGGTGTTACAATTGATACGGGTGCTAATGTTCATGTGTGTGCTGACATCTCTATGTTCACTTCTTATCAGGTCGCTCGAGATTCATCCGTCCTAATGGGGAATGGATCACATGCTTATGTTCGTGATGTTGGCACAGTGGATCTGAAGTTTACTTCCGGAAAGATTGTGGAGCTAAGGAACATACAGCATGTGCCTACTATGAACAAGAATCTCGTTAGTGGCTCCCTTCTATGCAGAGATGGGTTTAAGGTTGCGTTAGAGTCCAATAAAGTCATTGTTTCGAAAGATGGAAAATTTATTGATAAAGGTTATGAGTTTGGAGGCATGTTCTGATTTTCACTTTCAGAGTTTTGTAATAAATCCGTGAATCATATTTGTGGTGATGTTAATGATGATACCAGTGTTTGGTATTCTCGTTTATGTCACATTAATTTTGGTTTGATGTCTCGGATGTTCAGTATGAGTTTAATTCTGAATTTCACTATTACCAAAGGTTCTAAGTTCCATAGTTGTGTGCAATCAAAGCAACCTCGAAAGCCTCACAAGGCTGCCGAGGAGAGAAATTTGGCACCTCTAGAACTCATACATTCTGATCTATGCGAGATGAATTATGTGTTGACAAAAGGTGAAAAGAGATATTTCATGACGTTGATCGATGATGCTACTAAATTCTGCTATGTTTACTTGTTCCAAACTAAAGATGAGGCTTTAGACTACTTTAAATCTATAAGGCCGAAGTTGAAAATCAACTAGAGAGGAAGATCAAGCGTCTTAGGTTGGATCGTGGTGCTGAGTATTTTCCCAAAATATTTGACGATTTCTGTGAGGAACACGAAATTATTCATGATAGGATGCCTTCCTACTCGCCCCAATCAAACGGGGTTGCCGAGAGGAAAACCCGCACGCTGACTGACTTGGTGAATTCCATGTTAGCCACTGCTGGTTTATCAAAGGCATGGTGGGGGAGGATTTGTTGACTTCATGTCATGTCCTGAATAGGGTTCCTAACAATAATAAAGAAAATACCCCTTATGAGGAGTTGGTTGGGAGAAAACCATCACTTTCGTAGCTGCGCACTTGGGGGTGTTTGGCGAAGGTCAACATACCGATCCCCAAGAAACGCAAGTTCGGACCCAAGACAGTGGATTGTATCTTTCTAGTGGTTAAATCTGAGATACCTGATATGCATGTTGATACTACAATGGAATATCGTGATGCAACATTCTTTGAGAATATTTTTTCTATGAAAGATATGCATAACATTGGTAGAATTTCTTCTGAAATACTTCCTGAATCTAGTGCATCTATTGAGAATTCTGAACAACCACATGAGGAATTCCTTGAGAAGGATGACGATGAACCTCCCACGAGGAGTAAGAGGTAGAGGATTGGAAAATCCTTTGGTAATGATTTCATCGTGTACCTTGTGGACGATACTCTCAGATCCATTGCAGAGGCATATGCATCTCCTGATGCAGATGATTGGAAAGAAGCTGTCCAAAATGAGATGGACTCGATTCTTTCTAATGGAACTTAGGAATTATCAGAACGACCCTATGGTTGTAAATCTGTGGGTTGTAAATGGGTGTTCAAGAAGAAGCTAAGGCCTGATGGTACTATTGAGAAGTACAAGGCGTGGCTTGTAGCTAAGGGCTACACACAGAAAAAAGGCGAAGATTACTTTGACACATATTCACCTATCGCTAGACTGACCACCATTCGAGTACTACTGTGCCTGGCTGCCTCTTATGGTCTTCTCGTTCATTAAATGGACGTGAAGACAACTTTCCTTAATGGAGAGTTGGAAGAGGAGATCTACATGGATCAGCCGGATGGGTTTGTGGTAAAAGGTGAAGATACAAAGGTGTGTAAGTTATTAAAATATTTATATGGCCTAAAACAAGCACCTAAGCAATGGCATGAGAAGTTTGACAAAACTCTACTTTCTGCTGGCTTTGTCATTAATGAGGCTGATAGGTGTGTTTACTATCGCCATGGTGGGGGCGATAGTGTTATATTATGTTTGTACGTGGATGACATTCTGATCTTTGGTACAAACATGAAAGTGATAAATAAAGTCAAGTCTTTCCTGTCAAAGAGTTTTGATATGAAAGATCTGAGAGAGGCTGATATGATACTGTACATCAAGCTTATTAAGAACGGGAATGGGATTACTTTAACGCAATCTCATTATGTTGAGAAGGTCTTGATCCTATTTGGCTTTACTGATGTCAAGACTTCTCCAACACCTTATGATCCCAGTTTGACATTACGAAAGAATAAGAAGGAACCAACAGATCAACTGAAATATTCACATGTTGTTGGTTCTCTCATGTACTTAGCAAGCGCTACAAGACCTGATATCTCTTTTGCTATGAGAAAGTTGAGTAGGTTCATGTCTAACCCGGGTATTGATCATTGGCATACACTTGAAAGGGTCATGCGCTATCTATGTGGTTCAATGAGCTATGGGATTCACTATTCAGGGCACTCTGTTGTGCTTGAAGGATATAGTGATTCGAACTGGATCTCTGACGTTGATGAACTCTACGCCATGAGCGGTTATGTGTTTACCCTTGGAGGTGGTGCGGTGTCATGGAGATCCCGTAGACAGACCATATTGACGATGTCAACTATGGAAGAAGATCTTACTACTTTAGACAAAGCCACTGTTGAGTCAGAATGTCTGCGTGAGCTCTTGATGGACTTACCTGTGGTTGAGAAACCTGTGCCGGCAATCCTTTTGAATTGTGACAACCAAACTGTTATTGTCAAAGTGAACAATTCTAAGGATAATGCGAAGTCATCAAGACACATGAAGAGACGTTTGAAGTCTGTCAGGAAATTGAGAAACTCCGGAGTAATAACTGTTACGTATATTCAAATAGACAAAAACCTGGGAGATCCCTTTACTAAGGGACTATCATGAAATGTGATAGAAAGTGCATCGAGGGAGATGGGGTTGAGACCCATGGATGTCACACCTAGTGGTAACCCAACCTATGTGATCGGAGATCCCGTGAATTAGGACCTGGAAAAAACAAGCTAGTGGTTTGACTGATGAGAGTAATTGGTAACCCTCTTTATGCGAAGATGCATAACTCTTATAATCTGTAAGGCAGGTTGCCAACACGCCTTAATGTGTTTATGTTGGCTTTAACTAGCAAAGATGCCGTCCTACAAGGCATTCTTGAAAGAACACATCTATATGAGCTTGACTGTAAACGTCGCGGTTTATGAGACTTGGGTGATCTCTAGTAAACTCATGAAAAGACCAGGGAGTATGACGCATATGCTCCAACCCGCGGGGTAGGCTACTGGCAGCCAGGTACTAGTTATGATTTTGAGTGAAATCTATTGGCACCAAACTTGCAATTCAAGGTTCGTATATTGTTCAAGTTGTTGATAGACATAGTTCACGATTCTAGGCGGAAGTTCAACTTAACAGTCTCTGCTGAAACACTGGTATGTAAACAAGTAGCGGGGATTAACAAATCTTCAAATGGGCATTTGAGATCTGGTGGGGGATTGTTAGAAATAATGGGCTAAATCATTATACCCATGTGTGATTTCAGATTTTCCCTAAATCTCAAAAACCATGTTATGTGGAAGCCCATATGTGATTTGATCCAAGTTGGTGGCAGCTCACATGTGTGTGGCAAGAGCTGTGGGAGCTAAAGTTTAGTCACACATGGAAAGTTGAAAGAGAGTTGCACCACCTTATAAGGTGAAGTGTTGCACCACTTTATAAGTGAGTGACAATAAGAGAGCTACACGCGCGCTCCTTCTCCGATGACGCCGCGCTCGCACGCACGCTCACCTCGTCCCGTCACGACGCGCACGCCGCGGGTTGCGGGAATCTCGCCGAGCCGAGCTTTATTTTGCTGCTCAGAAAAATGTGTGCAGTTAGAGAGACGTGTCAAGAGTTAGCGGATTCGGATCGCTTCCGGATCGTGGGCTATCTGTAACCGACCTGAACGTGCACGATGTGGGCTTGGTCCACTTCGTGTCCTGTACGGGATTTTCGAGCCGGTCTATATAAACGCATGTACGGCTTCTACAACGTACGGCACCAAACTAATCTAGGGTTTTGCCATTCTCTCTGCTTGTGCCGCCACCGTAGTCTACTCCATCCCGCTTGCCGGCGTGCACCGGCGGTCGGGAGAGCAGGTCTCTGGAACCATGTGATCCTGTACGGGAGAGGGCGAATAAGGTTTTTGGAAAACGCTCCGCATGACTGCTCAAGTTCGTCATCAAGGCGCGTCTTCCCGGTTGTCAAGCCGGATCTCGAGCGCGTCGTCTTCAACGCTGACTTCTTCGACAGGCTACTACACCAACGATGACTACATCAACAACTGATCAATACGTACAACGTCAAAAGATCTGTTGTTTGACTATGACTGTTAGTGCGTACAATCTGCTACTGTTCATGTTGATCAATACTTCTAGTATGTTAAAGGTTCACGTAATTGTAGCTATTGTTGTCATGATTTATATTCTGTAATTAATCGTGGAAATTATGCTTAATAATCCAATAGTCCTAAACTGTCATTATCCTCTATGTATCTAGAACCTTTTTTTTGTTTTAGATCTTGATATTGCACTGCTGCTCCTGCTCGGAACGGAGGGTGAAGTTTGTATGCAGCCGCCTTGAGGTAACAACAACTCCCCCTACTATTACGTTTTCAATGTCACCAGTCCTAATATGCCATTATCCTATATATGTAGCTATAAAACCCTAAGGCACTCACAACACATAAGCATAGCTCCAATCCATTAATTTTATGTTTTAGATAAAAATTGAGTGACTTGCATGGAAGCATTTTTTATTTTATTTGAACTTTAGATTTAAAATTATAGGCCTGAGCTTGATTACTTTATTGTGTAAGAGAATCTCTAACAGATACTGTAAACATATCAAACTGTAAAATAACCACCAATTTACGGGATCAGTTCAGAAAATGGCGCATATCAGTTACTATAAACGGGACCGAACCGAAAATTTTTAAGGGCCACGCAAAAAATGGGACCTGTGCGTGACTAGTCAAATTCAAGTCAGGTGATGGGATCCACGGTCGTCCCGTCGCATCGTCTCTGCTGCCGCAGACGGTTGAGCTCACCGATCGTCAGCAATAATGTCAGAAAAGCAAAGCCAGCAACGGCTCGAAGATTTCGACTGATCACAAAGTACTTACTTGAGTCTATGACTCAACCAACTACTCGGGGCTACTCCTATCAGGAGCGCTGGCCGCGCACCTGAGAAATTATCAGGGTCGTAGAACCTCGAAAAGATATTCAAATCCTATGTCGAGTCTACGACTCCACTACGAACTCGGGGGCTACTCCCATAGGGAGCGCTGGTCGCGCACTCGAAAAAACGTGTCCTTCGAAGAAATCAATAAAGAAAACACGAATAACTGAACTAAAGTCTCTGCTCGAGTCTACGACTCGAACATACACTCAGGGGCTACTCCTATAGGGAGCGCTGGTCGCGCACCCTATAAACTATTCAAGTGAGATCCTTCGGATCAAGTACGATAATTTTTTTTGGCAACTTTGTCCAAATTAACGCTGAGTGAGAAATAGTCTTCTTGGTCACCCGGAACACCTCCGCGGTGATAAAACTTTGGATGTTGTGTCTATGACACAAACATAAGCCCTATAGATATCATCTGATGGCCTGGTAATGCACCAGACTATGCTCTACCAGTAAACTCCCATGTCAACAGGCACGATAAAAATCCCGACGGACGCGTTGGGTACACCATTTTAAAATTACTGGGATTCGACTCCTATAAGATCTCAACGGCCTAAGTCAAATTTACGCCAGCATTCGTTTCGGATTCAAGTCCAGGGAGTCGAGTCTGAAGAAGATCGTGTTGTTTTGTCCTATGATAGTTAACTATCCTCGGTCCATCGGGTGAGTTAGGCACACACATCAACAATCCCTATGAACTAACGTGTTTATCCTTAAAAAACAGGCTCAAACGCAAGGCACCCGAAAGACTATAAAGTCTGAACACTCGGGGGCTACTGACATGGATATACCCTACGGATGCATAACGTTGGTATACCCGGTCCAGTCCAAGGAAGGACCAGACGAAGACTTGCTGCCTACGGATACTTCGGGTGGCCCAAGCCAACTGCAAGTTCGGCTCCTTGGAGGACAAGTCTAGATGTAGATAGAATTTCAAAGGGTTCAACCCTAATCTGTAACCGACTCGACCTATCCCCGGGACTTGGCCTATCTATATAAAGGCCAGGAGGGCACGACGAGAAGGACCTGAACACCTCATACACACACCTCACGCCAGATTGCATCTGCGTACTACCTGTAACCTTCGGTTCCGCCGTAATCGAGAACAAACAAGCATGAGTAGGGTTTTCCCTCTAGGGCCTGAACCTGGATAAACCTCGTGTCCCCTTGTTGCGTGTCTGTTAACCATCTCGCGATCTTCAGCATCCCATCTTCTCTAAAACCTAAGTCCATAACAATGGGCATTGACGAGTCGAACCCTCGTCAACCAGACCCTTTCTATTATTCAGATGAGCCTCCCTTCTAGATTTCCCTAACCGGGTCGCCCAACAGGCCATAGGCCATGCTACCAATTATGGACCACCTGGGTTAATCAAAATAAGGCTTCGCTATGCTGATACTCATAAATCATATCACCAACAAATAGCGTAGCACCGCCTCAACAGCTTTGGCATGTGCTATATCCTCCTCGTCGGCCACATCTGCCAGAGCGGACCCCTATGGTCACGAATTTGTGGCAATCGTGTCCAACGATGGAGAAGGAGATAGTGGCGTCGGCGCCCACAACGCTGGGGACGGGTGCACCTCCCCTGCGTCCCGGTCGCAGAATCAATCACCTTGTTGCGGTTTCGCCGTGGCCGCCCCCAAAGGTTGGACCTTTGGCGCTCCCGGCGCGATCCAGCATGCCTCTGCCCGTCGGCATCGGGGCCTGAGCTTCCCTCGGGGGGCTAGGGGCGGTGGCTTAGCGAGCCGTCAAAAGCAGATCGCCATCAGATCGATATGCCTACATCGATGGACATTCAACCAAAAAAAAAACATTGAGCTTATTCCATGTCTCGAGGCATCAACTTGACATGCATAAATTCCTTATATAAGTTTCCTCAAAAGTAAAAATTATTGAACCTTAACAATAAATACTAGTGCGTTAACCTACCATACAACGAGCATATATTAATAATATCTTATATATTTTAGGGAAAACAATATATTTATACTGACCCCTTTTATTATAGTACCTTCAATCAGTGATATAATTTCTGCAAATAAAATCAGGGATTATTTGCAGGATATTTCCCCCCGAATGAAAACAACGGCTTATGAACCGGAAACAGAAGGATCCGGACGAGCAGTAGTAATGCAAAGAAACCTAGATACACCCAAGACACACATTATCAGAACATTATAGGTTCTGCATAGCAACCAGGAGAGAACTCCATGATTCCGTCCATGGCAGCCTGGCCTGGTGCCATGTCGTCGAGCAGCCAGTTCTCGAGCAGGGAGAAAGTGGTCCCCGTGCCAGCCTCGCCGCGGCCTACCACCATATCCGAGGGCGCTGACCTATCGCCACTGGTCACGGAAACTGCAGCACCGGTCTCACGGTCATCTTGGAACTCATGCATGGCTACCGTAGCTTTGTAGTCTGCCGCAGCCGGCGATGGCGCCTTCGCCATCCAAGACTGGAAGAGCTTGGAGACAGCCATGGTGGCAGGTGCAGGGTTGCAGGTGGTATTGGCGTAGGCCATGGCGGGTTGCATAGCGGGGTCGATGCTGTTGCTGCCAGGTTTGTAGTAATTTGAGCTGGTTGTTGTTTCTGCCGCTGCATTGTCAGCAGTGGTGGTCTGCTGCTGGAAGGAGGAGCGATCTGCAGGATGTGTTTGCTGTTGCAGCCTCTTCACCTTCTTCTTGAGGTGCGTGTTCCAGTAGTTCTTGATGTCGTTGTCTGTTCTTTGGGGGAGGTAGGAAGCTATTGCTGCCCACCTGAATATTCACCAGGGAAAAAAGACAGCGGGTTAAACATATTTGTGTGCAATCCAGTAAAAATCATGGGGAAAATTTCGCTAGCTGTTGAAGGTTCAGATGATTGACTCCATCGTCACTGAATAATCCATGGTTTGATCAAGGAAGTTAACACTGTTAAAAGTCTTTGAAAATTCTGGGGTTTATTGCTTGTACAGCAAACTTTTTAAATGCTTGTTTGGATACGATGTATCCAATTCAACCTTTCGGATAGATAGAGGTAGTAGAAAATTTGTATACAATCCCGTCTAATTTGAGTCCGATCAGCGTGTATATATGAATAGTAACCCAAGGAAGATCCTATAGTAAGCTTTTCATTGTGTTTGCTCAATACACCTAACGCAACAATTAAGATGAGACATATGGTTGGTTGGTTACTTGTTGCCAAGCAATGCCTGGAGGTGGATGATGATCCCTTCCTCATGAGGGGTGAAGTTCCCTCGCTTGATTCCAGGCCTTAGGTAGTTGGTCCACCGCAGCCTGCAGCTCTTGCTGCACCTCATCAACCCTAAAGTTATAATACAACAAAAAGGAAAATCAAGAAACAAGCAACACAAAGTTCACTCTACTATTGGACAAAGTTCACTTCTTTCCTGTTTAGTTATATATATAGGAATTGGTTCCTCTTTAACTCCTTCTTATATATATAAATTAAAATAGATGTAACACAAAACCTGCAGGCATATGTTGACCATCCACACATGACACTGAAGTACTGCACGGAACTGACCTGTGTTCTCGGGCACAGAGCGCCAGTTCCCCGGGCCGTGCTGCTGTATATACGAGACAAGGACGATGTCCTCCTCGGGCGTCCATGGCCCCTTCTTGACGCCTGCACCACCATTGTCGCAGCATGGTGGCCTCCCCATATTGGTCCAGAGGTCAGCTAATATGTAGCCAAACGAATATATATATAACTAGTTGAATGAACACAGTCGTAACAGTATCTATGTATTTAGCTACCTAGCCTAGCCTACCATGCCTGCACGGCCATGGCACTGCACACTGACCTCCCCTCTGAATCTAAGCTTCTCCTCTCCCCCTGCTGGTCTCCTTTTATTCTAAGACGCCGACCCCTGCTTTTCCGAGCTGCATGTGACTATGTGAATGCTTATATACTAGTACATGAGCAGCTAGCTCATCATAAGCCATTGGTCATATGATCATATGTAACCTTCCTGCTGTGCTGTGCAGCCCTGTACTTTCGAATGCAAAAGTCAGCCAGGGTGCATCTCCCGCCTCATCAGTCTCTCTCTCTCATCTCGGGTCGATCTCTTTGTTGAAGGAGATCACATGCGCCCTAGTAGTGAGCTTTGCTGCTTTGCTTTTCCACATGAAAGGTTGACGTACGTGATCGACCTGTCGCCCTATCTCTCTAGGGTTTCTTTTCTGGTTTTGGCGCTCATGAATGGAGTAATTGCGTGTGTGCTATAGCTCTCTCCTGATTTCTTGGGCATTGATGGGGACAGCGTGCGCATATCCATCAGCTGGCACGCACAGGTTGGCTCTCGCGTCCGCTGTGCGCGTGTGATCGATCATCTTCCATCTTTTCTTCTTTCTAGATGGCTCTCTCACCCGTGACGTGAAGCTTTTAAGTGGTGCGTCCGACCGAGCGTCAACGAACGGATGGACGAGTCACATCGGCGTATGTAATATTTCCTCCATTTTAAAATATAAAATATTGGTTTATGAAGCAAATGTATCTAAACTTCTTTTAGTATGTATACATACTAAGAGAAATCTAGATATATTTGCTTCACAGAGCTAAAACGTCTTATATTTTAAAACAAAGGTAGTATATATCAACTAGGGGATATGTCGTGGCGAAACGGGCTCATGTCGACAATAAATAGCTAATAATAATATTTTAATCCAATAAAAGTAAAAAAAATAATTAAAATAATATTTTATTCACATTTTTGCCATCTATTCATTTAATATGGCATAAATAATATCTTTAAATCCATAAATTGAAAATCGACAAAAAATATATCGATTATTATTAGAAAATGTGAGGAATCCAAATATGGCATAAAAATTTTCTAATTTTTTTTAAAATAACTTTTTTCCTGTATGAATTTTAAAAATCTAAAAAATCCCAGACGGCCTAAGGCGGTCGAAATCAAACTCCAAATTTTTTTCCGCACATGTTAATAGGTCATACGTTTTTTTCCGACATCGTATGCAAAAGTTATATAGCCGTTTGAAGTTTTCATGACAGTTTTTGACAAAATATATCGAAATTCATGTTTGTTATTTTTCGTAACAACTAAATCACTTAATATAACTACACTCTGAAGGACTTTATTTTTAGAATATTTTATAATTCTGTGGCATGCTTTCGAAACTAGAAATGACGATCTCGAGGGGGTGCGGGGGGCAGAAATATCCTGCCATGGCAGGACTTTTGCCTATTTTCCTGCCGTGGCAGAACCAGCCAATTTTTTTTACCAATTTTTTTTAGTCTCGGTTGATGTCTCAAACCGGGACTAAAGGTCCAGCTTTAGTCCCGGTTTGTGTCTCCAACCGGGACTAAAAGGTGTTGCCCACAGCCGCACCCGTCTCCACCCTTTTAGTCCCGGACTAAAGGTCCCGTTCAAACTGGGACTAAAGGTTACCGGCGTCCAAGCTGTTCGAACCGGGACTAATGTGAGCATTAGTCCCGGTTCATAACACACCCGGGACTAATGCTCCGAAGGGCTGTGGACGAAAGGCCTGTTTTCTACTATTCTCTCGAATCTATGAAGTAAGACATTGATTTTGCAATAAGATCAATTATGTTCATTGCATAATAAGCTCCTTTGAAAAGCATTGGCGCCTAGTGCGAGGTGATAAAAAAGCAAATAAATCACATATATCTGTACACATACAATCAGTAATCCGCATTAGTGCGCTTGAAAGGTGACAAACTTAATAAGTATTTCAATAAACTAAACTCAAAATAAAGCAATGCACAAATGCATGCATAGCTAAAAACACCCTTGCGAGGGTTGTCACACAATAAGGCATCATTGCTACTTATAAATCTCCAGATTTAAAGAGACGAGTAATGGACGTCCTAATGTATAGTAGTAGTATTAGCTAACATCAACTTAAACATTGCCCTGAATAGTAATCCATTAATTACCATTAGACATTATCCATTAGCTAGCTTGATCGCGTTCACCGCCTTGTTGGTGCTATTCCACCAGCAAAGAACTAGCTACTCATCTCAAATATTCCAGCCCCTTAAGGTATGCAAAGAACAGAGATGACCCATAAGGCGGGACAGAGGGGCACTCGTCCTGGTCACCATGAGGCTGGCGACTACAAACTGAAGGCCCAGAAGTGTAGCTAGGCCTCGTTGAATTAGGTCAACTCCACCGAAACCTTAACTGACTCGGTGTAAATCCTGTAAACCCTAGCGAGGTGACACTATATAAATCTCCCTAGGACACTCTCAGTGGGTATCCTCTATTAGACACCCCATAGAAGCGACTCGCCGTCTTGTTGCCGAGCTCGCAAATGCTTATAATCTCATACAGATCAATACATCCTAGCAGGAAGTAGGCTCTTTACCCTATGAGGGCTAAACCTCGTTAATCCCTTATGTGCTCTTAATCTTGATCCGCAAATGGCTAATTTTCCCTTGCCTTATTCGACTCAATCTCTACCCCTGGTAGCGACTACCGTGACCATTCCCACGACACTCCAGAGAGACACGACAATAACCCACACCCGCCATTCAGTTCCAGAGCACTACACAACCACTTAGGTCTTCCCATCCAATCTTGCAACGAGCAACACAGGTCGGGTCAGTAGGCCTCCAAAACCATATCTCTTCGATCATGCACATAAGAAGGGCGATAAGGTTTTTAAGGAGCGCTCACACGCGATTACTAGCTTCATCACGGCTAATGACTTCTACCCCGACAACAACTACTTACCCGACACCAGCAATCTCTTTGACAACATGGCTGACGCCAACGCCAACGTCAAATCTAACACAAACGGTTCCTCCTTTGTTGCACCATATGTGGTCTTCTGTCATATGCAGGCCGGGGGGGAGGGGGGGGGGGGGCAGGCATCAACGAGACTTTTGGTCTTGGCATCGCCACTGTCAGCCCTCGTGTGTCTTTACAAGATTCTTTGTATTTATTAGTGGAGACTAAAGACGTAATCGCGTAACCAGTGGTGGATCTAGAAATTTATCTAAGCCTGGACGTGCAAAAAGGCAAATATTTTTCTCTCTGACAATTATGAATATCAACAGGAGAATTTTGTTTTCTCTATAGTTCTAGATTTCTAACACGGAAACACGAGTACAAATATTAAGGTTCACAATAGGTTTACAGCTGCAGTAGTCAACTCGTTAGGGCTCTCCAAGCTATTTGCCAGTCAGCGTATACCATTCTGCAGGTGGCAGACGACTATGTGCATGTTGGTCGGTGTAGAACAGCGGCGAGGCCATCGATCTACGCCAAGGAATCAATTAGAGGCCTCCTTTTCTTTCTTTGTCTCTCACTGTGTCAATTAGAGGCTTCTCACTGTCATATTGAGACGACGACATTGGCGGCGAAGATGGCAGCTATGGTGGTGCGGACAACGACAAGATGGACTAGACCCCCTTCTCCCGGTGCCATTATATCTAGGTTTAGGGTAGTTCTTTTTCAATTTTGTTCAAACTTGTCTAAATCCAAAATGTTTGAATGAATCTGAATTTAAGTGACTTAAACTTTTCTAGGTAAAATGTATTGGGAGCATTGCCGTGGGTAGACTCCCCCAATACATATGCAAGTGGTGTCGAAGCACCCGGTAGGGCTTGTCCGACCTAAGGATGGCAATGGATAGGGTATGGGCAGAATAAATCAATACCATAACTATATTCGTGTAGTCAATGGATACAAAAGTTTACCCATACCCTTACCCGTATATATAAAACTCTATTCATACCTGTATCCGCCGGGTACCGATACCCATTGAATACCTGATGGGTAGATCCAATAGTACACAAGTTATTCACAATTTTACGTTTATCAACAACATATTTGAAAGAAAAACACTTATATCTACTTAATAATAGATAGACGAGTACATGAAAGTATCAAAATTTAGAATTCGCAATCGCATGCTCGTCCCTAGTCTTGTCGGTCGCATAGGTTGAAATTTTACAAGTATGTTCGACATGTCAGTTTAAACGGGCAGTGTATGGGTATACCCATAAGTATAAGTCTATATTCATACCCGTATCCATAATTTAACGCGTAAAATATGGATATTACCCATGAGTATAAAAGTCTGCCCATACCCTGCTCACGCGGATATGGTACCCACGAGTACCCATACCCGCTGGTAAAATTACCATCCTTAGTCCGACGTTGTTGGAAGACAGCCTATAGGGCTGACCCGTGGAGATGCTCTTAGCTTGGAGCCTTGATGGAAGTAGTTGACATTTTGGCCGCATGGACTTATGCATGATCCAAATAGGTAAGAAGTATTCCCTTCGTCTAAAAATAAATAACTTTGATTTATCTAGATTTTTATTTATTTAGACGTGTTTTAGTGTAGATATATACAAATCTAAACAAATATAAGTCATATATTTATGGATGAAAGGAGTATAGTATTTACTACTCTTAATTAGGGATAGAAAGGAGTCCACATAACCCTCCTATGTATCAGGTTTGGAACACTAACCCCCCTTAACTTTAAACTGGGGCACTTAACCCCCTTAAGTATGCAAAACCAGGCAAATTACACCCACAGGCGTTTGATGGCTGTTTTAGCTGTGGTATTGGTCGATGTGGACAGTGGTTTACGCCACGAAGGCAAGTCTAGATAACCTCTCTAACTTTGGTTCTGTTTGAGCGCACAGGCAGATATGTTTGAAGCCACAAGCCAACCGTCCCCACGATTTTTGCTCTCCCGCTCGAGCTGGCGCGACCGCCGCTGCACCGGAGGGTGATTACTGGCGATGGACGTCGACGGGAATTTTTCAGTTCAGCAGATACTAGTAGATGCAATGAACTCTCCTATGTTTCTTGTCGCTGAGGTGAAGCTCATCGGCGGCCGGCAAGGTTGATTCACTTTGCTGAAAGGGGATGTGTATTCTACTGATGCATCCTATTGCTAGTCTGTGAATTATATACTTCATGAGAGTGTCCTAAATTAAACATAAATCTATCAGTGTTTAACACATATAGCTGTTTAAATCATATTGATTTTGTAATCGTTACTCATCGACTGTACTTTCGTGCTCTGATTTGATTGAATATACACGTAAAGGAATGTTCCATGGATTACAACCGGTGGCCATCAGACTCACTGTGATCGTTACTGTCGGGCTGTATATTTCTGCTCTGATTTGAGTGTTCATCATTGGATAGTAAGGCTGTGAAATTACGTGTCCAATGCCCAGCAGGAAGAGAGCTAAGAAGAAAGCTCCTGCAATGCACCAATGTCCTGCAGCAATGCCCAGCCGCAAGCACAAAATCCGGTACATAGTCTTTTGTTCCACCAAAGAAAATGCAAAAGAAAGCTCTACTGCAGCTGGTCACTCAAATTCTCAAGCAGGTACTCAATCCTCTGCTGGATTGCAAGGGCCAAGATCTCAAACAATTCCCATGTATGAGGTACTGAACAAGTTCTATGTATTTTGTTTGTGTTGTATTAAAGTGAACCAAGTTTCTGTCTTTTGGTCGTGTTAAATTACAGTGAACAAGTTCTCTCTTTTGTTTGTGTTAAATTACAGTGAACAATCCTCCTATGCAAATTCTGTAAAAATGCAGCCATAAAAGTAGCCAAATGCTGTCAAAGTCTGTGTCTCTTGCAACTGTAAAAATGCAGCCATAATAGCAGCCAAATGCTGTAAAAAATTACATAATTCATTCATATATACCAAATTACAAAGGATATGGCCATAATATTTAATACACAACTAGTTTGATATCGCCAGTAATCACCCTCCGGTGCAGCGGCGGTCGCGCCAGCTCGAGCGGGAGAGCAGAAATCGTGGGGTCGGTTGGCTTGTGGCTTCAAACAGATCTGCCCCTGCGCTCAAACAGAACCAAAGTTAGAGGGGTTATCTAGACTTGCCTTCGTGGCGTAAACCACTGTCCACATCGACCAATACCACAGCTAAAACAGCCATCAAACGCCTGTGGGGGTAATTTGCCTGGTTTTGCATACTTAAGGGGGTTAAGTGCCCCAGTTTAAAGTTAAGGGGAGTTATTGTCCCAAACCTGATACATAGAGGGGTTATGTGGACTTCTTTCATTAGGGATACACCACGACGAAAACAAGGCGCGAAGCGGGTAATTAAAGACCAAGTCAAAGAGAGAGGAAGGGGTATTCCCCCGTTTCAGCTCTAGCCTCTCTCTTGGTAAATTTCTTCTTTTTTCTAGGCCATCTATCCTAGGGAAAGCTACTCTGCCCATCAAATTGGCCCGCTGGGGTTAATTGGGCCTCAAAAACAAATAAAACACATGTCAAGCACAATGCTATGAGGGTAGATTCCTTTCAATTATTAGATTATGGCATCTCCATATAAAGCTATCTTTGAATTACAAAGGAATTAGTTCATGCATATCGTTGTTTGATTGCACAACGTGTATAGGGATTGAGTAATATACTCTATTTCATCAACTAAAGCAAGGTGTAGAAAATTATACACTGATCTAACTGCTACACACAAGGTAGCTATCTATACTATTAAAAAAATTGAGAACGTTCGTCGCCCCTCAAATTTTCCGTCTTCCTTGAAAAGACGACTTTACCCCTGGGACTTTGGGGAAATTACAGCCAATGCCACCGTCAGGTAATCCTCTCTCTATTCTCCCTTCTTTCTGTACCGAGCCAATCGCAGCGATGCCGCCGGAAACCTCGCCAGCCACCCATGCCCCCGAACCTCTCCGGCCACCCATGCCCCAGAAGCTCGCGCAGCTCCGGCGCGGTATCCTTGTGGATGCCCCCGCCTACGAAGACCTCCAGCACTTCAATCGCGCCTCCATCGGCGGGAGGTCGATCTGGCCGGCGTCTGTCGCCGGCGGTGGAAGCGAAGCGGGAAGCGATGTGGAAGCGTCGGCGGCCGTGCGAGCAGCGCCACGATTCCATGGCGGGAGAAGGCGCGAAGAATCTTGCGGCAGAGATACTCGGGGACGGCGGAGCTGTTGCCGGCGGCGATGGGAGCAGCGAGACCTTGTCGGAGTGCATGCAGTTGTTGGGGCGGCCCAGAGCACGAGCTCGAGGGAGGGTGGCACGGGGGCAGCTGGCGGAGGAGCTCACCGTAGCGACAGCAGACGGCAGCTTGGGAGGCACCGTCCCATGACCTCCACCACAGCCAGAGCTCCCGATTCGATTTGGCCGAGGGCTGGCTCGAATTGGCCTTGAATAGGTCCGAGAGGCGCCGGGTAAGCGACTGTAACTACCTCGGTGAATTACGCTCCTAGATACAAGCCTGGATGAGCGGAAATGGTTGAAATAGTACGGTGGGGCCCAAAAGCCACTCACGGGTAGACCTTTCGGCCGTCCCAACCATTTCCAGTCATCGGGACAAGTACGGGCGGCGTAATCGGCAGGCGAAGGGATCAACTACATACACAAATGAGTATGTATGCAAGCCACCATACAATAGTACATCAGAGCCATTCCATCTATAAAGAAAGAAAATATAGCAACGCCATACGGCAAGATTCAAATGTCCTAGATAGATATGATAGTTTAGGATATTTCCTCATACATCACACATCAGAGTATCAGGCGGAAGCGGCAAACAAGATCCGAGTACGGATAAGAAGCAAATCGGCATAAGATGCCCAGAAATAAGCACATACCGCCCACAGATCTCACGGATCCCCGTTCCCGAAATCTCTACACCAAACGATCGTTGCCCACATCATCAGCCTCCTCCACCCAGTATCCGTCTTGCGAGTGTACCTGTTCATCTGAACCAATAATTTATCGTGTGAGACCCTAGGGGTACTCAGCAAGTCTTTATGCCTCTAAAGGGGACACAACCTGGGGTGACGCAATTGCAGCAAAAGATAAATCCTAACAATTCTATAGATAAACGCTAACCATCCGCCTAACCAAAGATAGACGGATGTTCGTGAATTAATGACAACAGTTATGACAGTAATATCCACAGATCCATCCTCCTCCTCGCTTACCGACGAGGAAGCGGACGAACAAACCCCCCCATCCGTTGGCAATTTTATTAACCATTCCATGAGTGTTGCACTATTTACTAGTCGGCTACTTAGTCAAATTAAAAGAGGTACTTTAGTTATGCTTGTCTATGATCGAGAAACTGTGCTCCAAGTCGTCCATAACCGCGGACACGGCTTTCAGAAAGTTTTACCCTGCATGGGTGCACAAATAGCAACACACACTCGATCAACCTCGGAAAAACCAAATCAAAACCCAACGAGGCTTTCACGACAAAGCAATCACAGAATTCAGAAATATTTCAGGGGGCCACCCCTACGGGACATAAGTGAGCGGGAAAAACCAAATAGCAACGAGGGTTTCAAGTACTCGGGGTCCTACGGGACATAAGTGAGCGGGAAAAACCAAATAGCAGATATTGCTCACCGGTGCCACTTTCATTAGTTATCCCATTACTACTCAGGTTAAGTTGTTTAGGCACCTCGTTATCCATCAGACACTCACATACCCTACACATGCTGTTCTACGACTCGCATGGCCCAAACAACTCCTGTAGTAATGGCTCATGGGATGGAGGAACAAGCTTGGTGGGGTTTAAAAGTAAGGCTATGCAATACTTGGGATTCAATTTAATGCAATCGCGACTCAATGATGCAAGAATAAGATAGAGGCAATAGGTACTGTATGTATGCAAGCATGTGGTAGTGCTTGCCTGGCAACTCAGTTGAAGCGAGAGACGGATCTGGGTAGTGCTCCTGGTTCTCTTGATATATCCCCTGCTCAGTGTCTATTCGAAGAAGAACCAAACAAACAAGGGCCAACATAAATAGGGTGCACAAGCATAGGAACAAATGCGTCAAGCAAACAATCATGCCATGATGAATGATGCACAAGTTGCATGGCAATAATGTAGCATGGCATGGGTGTGGTGTAGAATACAAGAAATAACATTTTTATTGAGTTTTGGTCACATTTTATTGTCATAATAGTTGCTGTATACTATATATTTATATGATGCATGTTGCATTTTAAGTCATGGATAGCATAAGCAGAAAGGTCTCGTCGAGCTGATCATTTTAGACATATCATTTGTTAAATTTGGAGTTATAACCCAAAAGTTATCAATTTATTAAGGTGAGGGGCATTTTGTTGTAATTTAATTCAACTTGAAAATTTAAAGTGTCCAAACAATATTTTGAATGGCATATTTGAAATCCTCACATTTTTCTGATTTGAAAACATATATTATTTGTATTATTTGGAATTATGAATTTAAATTTATTAAAAGTCAAAATTATTAATTAGGGTCAAAGTCAAAGGTTTGACTAGATAGAGTCAAATCTGGTCAAATTCGAAAACATGGTTGAATTCATATTTGGAAAACATTTACTTTTCATTTTGAAAGTTTTTACAAATTCGAATTATTTCAAATTATATGAATTTAGTCAGATTTTAACATTTCCTGAATTTTTATTTGTATTAAAGGTTTGGCAAACTTTTGTCACGCAGCTAAGAACTACCCCCAGTCAATGACGAGTGGGCCAGAGGGCGAGAAGGTCCACATGTGGCCGACGCGGCTGACACGCAGTACCAAGGATCGCGGGTTGATGAAGGCAAAAGTGCGGGTGCCTTTTTACAAAAAAAAGGGTGAGAGGGAGGGACCGCGGGTTAGATAGAAGGGAAGGTCAGGGGCTTCTTTGCAAAAATGTCTACGCGCTGTCGCTGACGAAACTGAAGAACGGATCGCGATTAGACTAACTGATTCGATTTTTGGTTGAATTTGACGAGGAAACGAAACATAGTCTGGGGTCGCCTCAAAAACGAAACTTGTAGCTAACGTCAAACTCTACAACTTTGGTGTAGAGCGATCCTACAGACGAGTAGAGACGGAGCCGGAAACAAACGACGAACACGTCGGATTCAGGCAGGGCTGTCTGACGGAAAAAAATCGACGTTTTCGACAGATAAACTGGCTGTTTTCGGGGAAGAAATTCCAAAGCTGTGGTGCTCCGATCCGAGCGAGGTTTGGACCTTGAACTGGAGGGGAAATAGGGCTACAAAATTAGTCCAGAAGTCTGGGCAAGATCTGGGCTGTACCTCTCGGAATTTTGACGACAACAGAGAGACAACGAGCGTTCGCAGCGTCTATAGAGGTATCCTGCCGCTGCCAGGCGCGACGCGTGCAGGGCGCGACAGAGCGCGGCGAGGCTTCCGAGCGCGACACAGGCGAAGGGGGAAGGTACAAGGAGGAGCAGGGCGGAAAGGGGGTGCTCACCTAGACCGATTCCCAGGGGAATCGAGGAGGGGAGTGGTCGGAGGTGATGACGGCGACGGCGGTGTTGTTCTGTGCATGGTAAGGAAGAAGAGGAGGCAGCGGCTCCACGTCCAGCTCCTCCTAGAGCTCACGAGGTGGTCGACGAAGACTGCCTGCACGCCCTCCGCCTCCAAAAGGTGATCAAGGCGACGGCGCGGCGACGCTATCCTTGCCGAAGCTCTCGGGCAGGGTGAGCATAGCTGGGAGCAGAGGTAGGGGATGGCGGCGGAGAGGAGGGGAAGAGGGAGGCTAGGGTTCGAGGGGGGGGCCTCCGCGGCTTGGGTATAAGAAGAGGAGCAGGTGGCTGTGGTGACGCGGACAACGGCGGACGGACGGAGACCTGCTCCGTCTGCTGTTCTTCAGAGAAGAGGGGGCGAACGGAGAAGAGGTACAGGGGCGACGGCGTCGGGTGCGAAGGGGTACCGGGCCGGGGTGGTGAGTTGGGCCGGAGGAGGGGTCTGCCCTGGGGAGCTGTTGCTTCTCTTGGGCTGCTGCGGCTGGTAAGGCCCAGGTAGGCTGCTGCTGCTCCTCTCTCACTCCTTTTTCCCTCTTCTTTTTATTTTTATTTGTCTTGTTTGTTTTCATTCTATTTCAAATTTAAACCAGCTTCTACTTTCAAAAACTTTGGAACTTTTTCAGGGGATTTTGGTACAGAGGGTTGACCAAGAGGGGAGGCAAAAGAGAAAAGATACATAAGGAGAGAGAATGCCCACATACATATTCATTTTGGGCATTTTGCTAGATTTGGGATTTAGGGTTTATAAAATGGAACAAAATCATTTGAAAATGAAAATAATGGACCTTAACAATGGCCCTTGATTGTATAAAACAAAATAGGGATACAAAGGGGAGGGAGATGAGATGAGAGTTGTTCCACTCAAGAATTCAGATAAAATCCAAAAGACTTAATTGTGGTGTTACTTGCATGGCCCATGCAAATCAATAAATGCCTTGGTTTTATCTTGTGAAAACAAAATGATATCTCATGGCATTTATTTATTTGCATCCTCCAAAGTTGGAGTAAGGGTCAAGCAAAAGAACTTGTAGGATTGGACCCACCCTATCTCTCATGAGCTTGATTGAACACCCAAAGAAAAATAATTACAAGCTCATGGATAATGGGATGGTGGAATTGTAAAGTGGTGAAAGAAAGGGTGGTGGAGTCAATAAAAGATATGCCCCCAACTCAACTTGGGCATTTGACAATATATCAAGAACCAAATACAATATCAAGAGGAAATACAAATATTAATGCATATGAGATAAGAATCAAAACAAAAAGGATTTTGTATGATGCTCAAATGCAAGGTGACATGATGACATGAGCATGATAACATGATGATGCAACAATTTTATGTAGAGAGCCATTTTATTACTAGACCAAATAGCATTACAGTTGTTAGACAAATGGGATGCTACAGCGACCGCCGGCGACAGAGACAACACCGAGGCCTCATCCCCCACCGCGGAAGGGAGCTCCAGGAGGCGGACCAGACCGGGGCAACGTGTCGCCCACCCGCTGTTGCAGCCATGGCGGCTGTCTCGGTTGGCCGACTCCATCCCTCGCTGGCTCTACTCGTAGGAGACGCGACCGAGAGAAGGGCTCTAAGACGCGAGGACCGAGCTCGACCAAGGCGGACGCGATGTCGATCAATGTTCACTGCATAGAGCTCCACTTTATCTTCTGGCTAGCTGGGGATACAGAGGGAACTGGGTAAGAGTCTCTCGGCCATTTCAATCGGAGAACAGGGCTAGCTCGTCCATGTCATGATTTGTTTTCTCCAGCTAATTATTAATATCGAATATTCGCACATCTTCGGTTCTTCACTACAAAAATATGACCGTAATGGAAGTGGTTTGCTCTTCTACAAATATTGCTGCATGTGCGGGTTATTTTGACCTGTTATTGCTTATTTTGACCTGTTATTGCTGTTTGCAAGCAAATTGCCTAGCTAGCATTTTTGGGATCTGCCGAGCTAGGTGTGCATGTAAATCCGCTAACCATTGTGGTGACTTCTATGATCTAGAATCCGGATTCTATATATGATTAAGAAGAGATCGTCTGCCACTATCCTTGCATCTTCCTCTCTTTAATCATGGACGTCGTTTTGCTAAACACAAAATATAGTGTATTATTTTTAATTATTTTCTATATTCAAAAACTCATTTCACTTGGCTCCTGATCTTACGACCACGCCTTCAACACTGGCGTGGACCCAACTGTCCGTTTCTTCAAGATTCCAAAGTTAAGCTCATAACGGACTACCCCTGCACCTGTACATGGTTCAGAGAAGAAGGAAGATGGGGCAATGTGCACCAGCCTGTTGCCACGGTGCGAGTGACCGATACAATACATGTTCTTTCAAACCATACTGCCACCTACCATCAATGATCAGATCATCAAGCTCAACGGCACACGGTTTACGCAGTTTTACATGAGCGGAAAAGGTGTATAAATAGTTGTATTTTTATTTATATGCATACTGAATATTGGTCGTTACAAAAAGTTAACCTAAACCCATAGATCTTAGTTAATAAGAAATAAATAATAGGTCCTTTCTTTCTATGCGTATGATATCTATTGAAATCTTTAATGTTTTCATAATTGGTTTTTGGATATTATGGGTTTATTTTTTCTACAAATACAAATTTCTATGCAAATTATATTTACATGTGCGATATGGAAAAAAAAAATGAACCGTAGCAACGCACGGGCATTCAACTAGTATTGACTAAATTAAGTTGATGCTGAAAATATATGCTCTACTTTAAAGGTATCAAACTTCACAGATAAAATACAATTACATTTTATCAATCCCTAACATTCTATAGTCCTAATATACATGCGCGACATCACACGCTGTCATGATCTAGTGAAACATGGAACTTCATCACTGATACCACCGGTTGTTCAGTTGTTCAGCTAGAGTTTGGCAAGGAGGACAAATTCTCTGCTGATGGTTGCTTCTCCACTAGTAGCGCCTACAACATCTTCTTTGCGGCCAACATCTGCTTCCCTTGTGCCAAGGCAATATGAAAATCTAAGGCCCCGCCGCGCTGCAAATTATTCATGTGGCTTGCTGTTCACCGGCGCTGCCTCACTGCTGATAATCTAGGGCGGAGGGGTTGGCCCTGCACGGCCACCTATCAGCTTTGCCTCTCTGAACCCGAAACTTGCATGCATCTCTTTGTTCATCGCCCATTTGCAGCTCAGGTGTGGCGGCTGATCAAAAGACGGACGCCCGCTGATTTTTCCATCCCTGGTAGCAACTTTGCATGTACCGAAGACTGGGGGCTACATGTCAGGAAGCGTGCCCCCAAATCCATTCGTCGATATTTTGATGCGGTCGTAATCCTTGTTTATTGGCGAATCTAGAAGGAGCGCAACTCAAGGGTGTTCGAGAGCACCCAACACTCTGCTGAGGAGATTTGTGATCTGATCTGTGAGGATATCAGGCTTTGGCACGCAACAGGCAAAGTGATTGCGATTTGAGTCCGGGGATCTGTCTTGCCCGGCTCTGTTTTTCTGTTCGGCTGTAGCTTGGTCCTATCAAGCTTCAGTTTGTACCCATGCTCCACCTCGGAGCTACCTGTTGTACTCCTTTTCTGCTTAATAAAGATCAGCCTTTGGCCTTTTGAATCTAATGTGACAAACAAATATCAATTCAGAGTAAAACAATTAATTGACCATGCTTAACAATCGATAAGTGTACATCCTCACAACGGCCCTTCACATATGCTGTTTTTTGAATCGACAATGAAAACCATACATAGTCCTGATCGCGTAGGTAATTAGAGACTAGACCTCGTGTAGGGAAAAGAAATCTTCAATATGCAAGATGTGCAGCTCAAGATCCTGGGGCTGGGGGACAGGCGACCAAGACAAGGATGACAGGACGGGGAGATAGGATCGAGCCGTTCTATCTCTGCCCTTTCCGTGTAGCTAAGAAAATCGCCGATTCACCAGCGTCGCGTGCTAGAAAGCCCAGGCAAGGCAGCCTTTGGGCATGCTTTGTTGCTAAGAAAATCATTGTTCACCACGTCGCGCGCTAGCAAAGCCCGGACAGTCGCCCGGGCAACAGGGTTGGTGCATCCGCTCAAGCAAATAACTATACCATTCCGTAAGTGGTTCTCCTCTGATCCAATGATTCTACTTGTCCCATCATACATGTTTGAAAGACTATTCCATTCTGATATTAATCATGTGTCTAATATGTCTATTATTCTACTCATATTTTACAACATATGGATTTGTTACTCTCATAATATTGTTCTGTGGTTAATTTTGTGGGTACATATGTATATACACATGTACACAAGGAGCAATTGATAGAAGTAAATATCATGGTATATAATAGTTCTGACTTTTTTCACCAAGATTCTAAAGAGCATGGATTTATCGAATGCACATATTATTTAGTTTGCTATTGTATTAACTAATATTTCTCTTATGAAATACTAATATTTTCTAAGTCTCCTGTGTGTGAACAAGTGGTGGAGCTTGGCAAACACTAAAAATATTTTTTTCTGGAGTAGGGGTGCTTCCACTTTAAACAAAGGTCTTTGGTGTCGTATTGCCCTAGGCTCTCAGACCTGTCCTAGCAAATAATTGACAGTATAATGATCATCATGACCGTGATAAGTTCTCACATGTATGCATAGCTAAAAACTCAAAATAGAGCAATGCACAAATGCATGCATAGCTAAAAACACCCTTGTGAGGGTTGTCACACAACAAGGCATCATTGCTACTTATAAATCTCCAGATTTAAAGAGTCGAGTTATGGACATCCTAATGCGTATTAGCTAGCATCAACTTAAACATTCCCCCTGAATAGTAATCCATTAATTACCATTAGCCATTAGCTAGCTTGATCGAATTTACCGCCATAGGTATGCAAAAAATGATCATGACCGCGTGATAAGTTCTCACATGTCTAATTATCCAAACCAGGATAGGCTTGATGAGTCGTGAGGTGTCCAATCTAGGAAGAGCTTGATAAACCGATAATCCATATCCATTAACTAGCTCGATTGCAAATATGTAATTACTACCCTACTAATAGTGGTTAATTAGCTAGAAAGCTAGATATGCGTGAACTGGGATCCAAGTGCATGATGAGCTCATATCTGCTCATTCTCGACAGAAGGTGAACAGAGAGGAAATGGGAATTACACTTACCATGCATGATGAGTTGCCATTCCAACTCAGAATGAGGAGTGCAAAGAATCACCTCAACCCCGCTCCATCCACTGCTATATAAACACGAGACTTAGCGAGAGACAGAGACCTGCCTACTCCGATCCAGAAGGTTTTAGGTGCGGCAATGGCGCCATTGGCGCGTCGCCGGACGAGCATGGGTCGCCAGAAGATCGAGATACGCCGCATCGAGAGTGAGGAGGCGCGTCAGGTGTGCTTCTCCAAGCGCCGCGCCGGGCTGTTCAAGAAGGCGAGCGAGCTGGCCATCCTGTGCGGCGCCGAGGTGGCCACCGTCGTCTTCTCCCCCGCAGGGAAGGCCTTCTCCTTCGGCCACCCCTCCGTTGAGTCCATCCTGGAGCGCTTCGCTCCGACCGGGGCGGCCGCCGGAGGAGGTGCCGGCGACGGAGAAGACAACAAGCAGCTCGTGGAGCTGAACCGCCAGTACGGGGAGCTGCGGGCGCAGCTGGACGCGGAGAAGGCGCGCAAGGAGCGCGTGGAGGCGGCCATGGCGAATTCGAAGGAGCGCGCGGCGGCGAGCCCCGTGACGGCGTGGCTGGAGGCCGACGTCCGCGACATGGGAGAGGAGGAGCTCATGGCATTCGCGGCGGCGCTGGCGGAGGTGCAGGCCGCTGTCGCCGCGCGCGCTAACCAGGTGCTCCAGGAAGCCCTCAATCACGGCCACGCCATGGCGTCCAGGGCCCGCTCCAACATGGTGCCCATGCCGGCGCCGCAGCAGCAGCTCCTCGCCATGGGCGCCGGCGGCAATATTGGTGGGTTCGAGTTCGATAGCAGCGGCGGCGTCAACAATGACGGCGCCGGGATGGACATGCAGATGCAACAGATGTTGATGGCGATGCCACCGACGCCGCCGGGGTTCGCCGGCGCAGGAATGGAGATGATGATGCAGCAGCAGGGGTTCGACTTCGCCGGCCAATACTGAGAAGCAGAGGTGCATGCCTGGATGGACGGCTCAGGATAGACAAACAAATTAAACGAACACGATCGAAGCTAGCATGTTAATTCTTCTTACAAAATAATAATAAAATGTTTACTTATGATCGTCAAATTATTTGGTAGCTCGCTTTGCCAGCAAACGAATTTTATCTCATTTGCAGCAATGCCAAGTTAATCTGGTTTGATCAAGCTGGATGGGATGGGACTGGGCAAAATTAACCATGCATCGATGCCTCGAAGCTAATGTTGATGGTAGTCGTTGATAGTGTCTTAATGGAAGAGATTAACTTGCTGCTAGCTAATACAGTAATACTCCTCTGTATTAGTGCACATTAGGATGCGAATTACTCGATTCTTCATGAGTTGCCGTTTCATTTGGAGCTTGGTACACATGCAGCAGCAATGCTGCATTGTTGGATGACACCTCACGTATGTGTATGTCAAATTTAGATTGGCTTTTGATGCCTGTAAATATTTCCCCCGAGCTAAGCTTTTATAATTCTCTTTATCTCCCGTCGTTGACCATCTCCGTGTTTGTGCGCTCCAATTGTATATATTTGAGTAATATAAAGCATCCTTTATCGAAAAAAAGCAAAAAAGAACATTGAAAATTATTGTGGTTTTTCTTTTTTTTATTATGGTACTATTATTTGTACATTCCTTATCCTAGCTAGCTATATCAAGAAATGAAACTATCATGTACAAAGTCAGGACCATGTTTATCTTACCATAGTCAATATAAATTTGTCTATCATATATACAAATCAATAAATAAATACTAATATGTGGAAACACTCACCCAAACAAACATGGAAAATATTTAATCCACTTGATAAACATCTAAAGATGGTAAGGTGGAAGATAAATGTATGCATATACTGAGAGGGGAAATGAGTGAGTGCCTAGCTAGCTAGGTTCATGTAACACCCTCAGAATCGGCCCTATGCAAGTTTTAGCGAAACCCGCCAAACCCGCATAGAAACGATTCAAAGGTGCCCACCAGGCACTTTCGTGCGGGTGGAAAACGAAGTAATAACATTACACAACAGTCCTCGATGGAACCCACAGAACAGATATATATATACAACACGACTCCAAGAGTCAAGAATACAGATATACGGTACAAAGATTTAAATCACCTTGAAGACGAAAGAGCGTCCAGCTACGGACAAGATGCAAATGGGGCTAAGAGCCCTAAAGAATAACCAATGGCGTCCATAACCGTGCCCAGGCCAAGCCGGAAGGGTAACCCTGCTAACGACGTCGATCTCAAAACCTGCTTAAACAAAAGGGGTGCCGGCAAAGGGCAAAGGAAAAAGAGGAGTCAAGATCTTGAGGCCAGTACACGGCGAGGCTAGAATTCGGCGGTCCTCGCCTACATAGGTATGGTGGACTGAAGCGGCAGCGGCAGCATGCACTAAACAACCTATAGAGACTCGATACAACTGGCGGCTATCAGAGAGGGATAAGAAAGACCTATTCGGAACCAACCTGATTCTACCATCAGACAAACCCATCCTGGTGTTTCCCCCTCGAGACCAAACGAGGAAGTCAACCGAGGAACTCACACCGTTGGCAGTTTTATTTATTCAGTTATCGTTGCAGCAATTACTAGTCAAGTATAGATAATCATCCTGATAAAATAAGCAGTGGGCACTTTTAGTTAACCATTCCGTTGTAGTTGCGACACTTACTAGTCAAATACAATTAGCATGAGATAACCCAAAACCCAGCAGTTGTTGGTACTTTTATTTAGCCATTCCGTTGTAGTTGCAATACTTACTAGTCAGATACAATGGTCGCAAGCGACAACCCAAGCAAGCAATAGTTGGCAGTTTTAATTAGCCATTCTGTTATAGTGAAGCTGATTACTAGTCATTATAAAGTCAAATTTATAACACTACTTTAGTTATAGTTGTCTATGATCGAGATACTGTGCTCCAAGTCGTCCATAACCGCGGACACGGCTTTCAGAAAGTTTTACCCGGCCGGGGTGCACCAATAGCAACACACGCTCGATCAACCTCGGAAAAACCAAATCAAAACCCAACGAGGCCTTCACGACAAAGCAATCACAGGATTCAGAAATATTTCAGGGGGCCACCCCATTGAGTAGACCCGCAACGAAGCCAGCTGACTCCGAGACGGACTCAAGGTTTGCGACAATGGCTGTAAACGACTGGGAACCCAAAACTGGGCTTGTCGATACCGCGAAAACATTCCGCTTACCTAAACAGTACAGTGTGCTCCTCGCACAATCGTAAATAAAGCAGTAAAGCATGGCATAGGTACAGGATAGTAAATAAAACCTCAAACTAGTTTGTGGCCCCAAGAAATAAGAATGAATCAAGCTCTGGCTCAGGGGGGTCCCATAATCCTCCCGGATGTGGATAGCGCGATAAATCAAGGAACAGGTATCAAGTACTCGGGGTCCTACGGGACACAAGTGGACGGTTAACAACCAAATAACATCTATTGCCCACCTGTGCCTCTGCTTACTTACTTCAATTTTAGTTGTTAAACAGGAATTAAAGTGAACGATAAGTAAAGCCATGATCATCTCCAACATCAACATGCGGCAATACACCAACAACTGTGGCACTTGACGACACGCAACATCACTTGAGCAAGCGACTACGACGCGCAGGTCCAACTATCTACCAAACAACAGGTAATAGGAGGTGTCCAAGGCAATATAAGGCTGCAAGGGATATCACGGGTACGGAAACTAGAACATCGCAACACAGATAGCAATAGATCAACAGGAGGGAATAAACACTATAAAAGTAAGATAGGTAGAAAGGGGGAGATGCTCGCCTGAAAACATTGTCGAAGGTTCATCCGGAGATCGGGGCGAAGCTCACATCAACTCGACGGCCTTATCCGCGAAGAAACAAAACACTAGAATAAACACCGGATGCAATGTTTAATACTACGGCAAAAGATCGGGCATGATGCATGTATGATGTATGGCATGGCAAGGTGCGATGCAATTAGGCCATATTAAGAGGAACCGGGGGCCCGACAATTAATTAAATGGTTCAAGTTATTTAGGTACCCCGCAATTTAAATGTTGTTTTAACAAGGCAAGATATGACAACGGTTCGATGCACAAATTTAAATGAGGCCAATATAAGACTAGATTTGCCCGCATATGGGCCCCATATTTAATTATATGGTGAATCGGCATAAGGCCCCCAAACCACACAAATATGCATGAGAGAATGACAATTTAATATGCAACAATTTATATTTAGCATTTATAAAATAGGGGCTCGGGAAAAGGTTCACACATTAGAGGGCCTCGACGAACTTGAGGTTCCGGGGTTCGGGGTTCGGTCTCAGGGTCCGGATCTGGGGTTCGGTCTCGGCGGGATCGTTCTCGGATAACGGAGTCGATCGTGGCGTTCCGTGAAGAAGGACTTGGTTCGGCGTCGGGGGCACATCGGACCCGCTCTGGTCGGTGTCGTTCTTGTCGTCGCGAAGATCTTGTCGTGCCCTTGTGTCAGGTCGGTCTTGGCATTCGGGGTGAAGAACTGGACGCCCTGCGTCGGTGTCCTCACCGTCCGTGTTCTCGAGCATCGCATCCGGGAAGGAGTACTTGTCACACGTGTGGTCTTCGGGTCCGGGGGTCTCGGCGTCCGTGACGAAGATCATGTCATCCGTGTCGAAAGCGTCGGGGTTTCCGGGGTTCGGTCCCGTGAGGCAGGTCTTGGGGTTCGGTCTCCAAACACCGGGGTCGGTCTTCGGGGTTTTCGGAGTTGGGGCCTTCGGGTCCTTGAGGGCGATCTTGACGTTCCGGGCATCTTCGGTCCTTGGATCCGAGAGGGGGTACTTGTCGTCTGTGACGGAGAGGTTGGAATCCTGCGGAGTCACTTTAGGGTTCCTTGCCGAAGATCTCGTCGGTACTGGATCAGGTGTCGGTTCATCCCTTGCCATAACCACATTCACAACAGCAACCTTGGCGAGCACCGACGCGGCGGGCCACGAGCAGGGGGGTGGCGCTCGCGGGCAGACGCTAGGACGGGCGGCGCTCGAGGCGGAGAAGGCGGTGGCCGAGCGGGGCGATTGAGCGGGGACGGCGAGGTCAGCCGGAGAGGAGGGCGATGGGGGCGTCGCGCGTGAAGAGGCCGCGGCGAGGCGGGTGAAGGCGCTGGGCGGCTCCCGCGGGGCGAGGCAAGGCGTCGTCAGCAAGGAGGCGCGGGAGGTTGGTGAGGAGAGGAGGCGCGTGGCGCGCGGCTCGCGGAGAAGGAAGGCCGTGGGGGCGGAGGATGCGCTGGCGGAGGCGCGCTGGGAGGGAGGGAGAGGCGGCGAGGCCGGCTGGCGGGCCGGGAGAAGGGCGAGCTCGAGCGGCGGGCGGGAGGTTGGAGAGGACGCGGGCGGAGGATGCGGTGGCCTGGCCGGGAGAAGAGGGTGGGGTGCGTACAGGCGAGGAGGGAAGCGGGGAAGAAGGCGGCATGAGCGTGAGGAAGGGACGCGAGGTGGGAGGCGGGCCGCTGGTGGGGACGCGTGGGGTGGGGCCGCGGGCAGTGGGGGGTTGGCAGAGAGTGGCCTGGGGTGTGGTGGGCAGGTGAGGCCTGTGTGTCGGTGGGGGGTCGGTTGACCGCGGGGAGAGGGAGAGAGGGAGTGGGGGACGGTGGGACCGGGGTGGGGTCGGCTGGAGAGAGAGTGGGGAGAGAGAGTGGGGAGTGGCTGTGGGATGGGGCCAGGCGGGGCGTGGGACCGAGGTGTAAGGGAGAGAGGGTAGGATGGGGCTAGGTGAGAGAGAAAGAGGGGTGCTGCAGGGTGGATTGATGAGGTGGCAAGGTGGGTAGGGATTGGGGGAGAGGGTGAGATGGCAAGCTGGGATAGGTGGGTAGGATAGGATTGGGTGGGAATAGGATTTAGGTTCTAGGCGGACCGATTTTATTCCGGGGGTGGTCGACTGGGTCGAATCGGCCCGTTCGACTGCCCCACTAAAAATAATTAACTATTTTATTTATTTCAAACAGGGCTTTTGCAAACCGATAGCAGACAAAACAAAATAATCCGGAGACCCGGGTTTTGCGTTTGAACAAGGCGGGGCGTTTAGAAAACAAAAATAGTTTTTTCCGAAAATAATTTTATGCAAGCAAATGCAAGATGATGACGATGCTCAAATGCAATGTGGCATGATGACATGAGCATGCGGTCATGATGATGCAATGCACAAAAACAACGCGATTTTCTAGTAGTGGTTTTGCGGGATGCCACAATTCGACACCACTAACAATGGATCTCGCCCTCGAGATCCGCCTCATGGTACCGGAAGGAAGGTCGGCGAGCTGCGTCTTCTCGCTCCGTGTAGATCCTCGCGACACCACTAACAAAGGATTGTTCCCCATTCATCGAGAGAACACTCCGGAGAAACAAAGATGAAGGTAAAGGTCTCAAAAGGGTAAAGCCACCTCTAACTTTCGCGGAAGGAGTATAACTGCAATGATTCACCATTAAATGTGCAAGAGCGAATGATAAGAGTAGTGGTATGGTAGCTACTCCATCCCGCACTCAAACCATTACTCTGCACACGAATAGGCGGATTATGCAACCAACTCTCGGAATTCAGACTGAAGATCTCGACAAACGAGGTTCAGAAACAAAGGAGTGATGCAGACTCGGATCGGATCGTAGAGGATGTCGTCGCGTCGAAAAACACCGGAAGACACGAGAAGGAACAAAGGGAAGTCCACCAGACGAAGGATTCCTCGGATAGCATGAAGACCAGATGTAGCAACACCGTTACCAAAGGAGGAAGCAAAGCCCTAAAGATACGACGGAAAACCCAACCACGAGAAGTCCTGGACTCGAAGCAAGAGAAGAGAGCAGATTCAAAACACGCAGAGACGAGAGGAGAGCAGCAGAGGGGTAAGGAGTAAAATCAGACCTAATCAGAACTATCCAACCGGTTTTGCAAAAATAGTTTTGACACTCTACTTCGGCCGTTAGCTAGGTTATCCTACAGGCTGGACTTGTGGGTTATCGCAACTGCTGAGCTCTGATACCACTCAGAACACCCTCGATCGGCCCCTGCAAGTTTTAGCGAAACCCGCCAAACCCGCATAGAAACGATTCAAAGGTGCCCACCAGGCACTTTCGTGTGGGTGGAAAACGAAGTAATAACATTACACAACAGTCCTCGATGGAACCCACAGAACAGATATATATATACAACACGACTCCAAGAGTCAAGAATACAGATATACGGTTCAAAGATTCAAATCACCTTGAAGACGAAAGAGCGTCCAGCTACGGACAAGATGCAAATGGGGCTAAGAGCCCTGAAGAATAACCAATGGCGTCCATAACCCTGCCCAGGCCAAGCCGGAAGGGTAACCCTGCTAACGACGTCGATCTCAAAACCTGCTTAAACAAAAGGGGTGCCGACAAAGGGCAAAGGAAAAAGAGGAGCGTCAGTACTGAGGCTAGTACACGGCGAGGCTAGAATTCGGCGGTCCTCGCCTACATAGGTATGGTGGACTGAGGCGGCAGCAGCAGCATGCACTAAACAACCTATAGAGACTCGATACAACTGGCGGCTATCAGAGAGGGATAAGAAAGACCTATTCGGAACCAACCTGATTCTACCATCAGACAAACCCATCCTGGTGTTTCCCCCTCGAGACCAAACGAGGAAGTCAACCGAGGAACTCAAACCGTTGGCAGTTTTATTTATTCAGTTATCGTTGCAACAATTACTAGTCAAGTATATATAATCATCCTGATAAAATAAGCAGTGGGCACTTTTAGTTAACCATTCCGTTGCAGTTGCGACACTTACTAGTCAAATACAATTAGCATGAGATAACCCAAAACCCAGCAGTTGTTGGTACTTTTATTTAGCCATTCCGTTGTAGTTGCAATACTTACTAGTTAGATACAATGGTCGCAAGCGACAACCCAAGCAAGCAATAGTTGGCAGTTTTAATTAGCCATTCTGTTATAGTGAAGCTGATTACTAGTCATTATAAAGTCAAATTTATAACACTACTTTAGTTATAGTTGTCTATGATCGAGATACTGTGCTCCAAGTCGTCCATAACCGCGGACACGGCTTTGAAAGTTTTACCCGCCGGGTGCACCAATAGCAACACACACCGATCAACCTCGGAAAACCAAATCAAAACCCAACGAGGCCTTCACGACAAAGCAATCACAGGATTCAGAAATATTTGGGGCCACCCCATTGAGTAGACCCAACGAAGCGGTGACTCGAGACAGACTCAAGGTTTGCGATAATGGTCAGAACGATCGGGAACCCAAAACTGGCTTGTCGATACCGAAAACATTCCGCTTACCTAAACAAAGCAGTGCTCGCACAATCGTAAATAAAGCAAGAAAGCATGGCATAGGTACAGGATAGTAAATAAAACCTCAAACTAGTTTGTGGCCCCAAGAAATAAGAATGAATCAAGCTCTGGCTCAGAGGGTCCCATAATCCTCCGGATGTGGATAGCGATAAATCAAGGAACAGTATCAAGTACTCGGGTCCTACGGACACAAGTGGACGGTTAACAACCAAATAACATCTATTGCCCACCTGTGCCTCTGCTTACTTACTTCAATTTTAGTTGTTAAACAGGAATTAAAGTGAACGATAAGTAAAGCCATGATCATCTCCAACATCAACATGCGGCAATACACCAACAATCGCGTGGCACTTGACGACATGCAATGACTTGAGCAAGCGACTCTGACGCTGGTCCAACTATCTACCAAACAACAGGTAATAGGAGGTGTCCAAGGCAATATAAGGCTGCAAGGGATATCACGGGTACGAAAACTAGAGCATCGCAACACAGATAGCAATAGATCAACAGGAGGGAATAAACACTATAAAAGTAAGATAGGTAGAAAGGGGGAGATGCTCGCCTGAAAACATTGTCGAAGGTTCATCCGGAGATCGGGGCGAAGCTCACATCAACTCGACGGCCTTATCCGCGAAGAAACAAAACACTAGAATAAACACCGGATGCAATGTTTAATACTACGGCAAAAGATCGGGCATGATGCATGTATGATGTATGGCATGGCAAGGTGCGATGCAATTAGGCCATATTAAGCGGAACCGGGGGCCTGGCAATTAATTAAATGGTTCAAGTTATTTAGATACCCCGCAATTTAAATGTTGTTTTAACAAGGCAAGATATGACAACGGTTCGATGCGCAAATTTAAATGAGGCCAATATAAGACTAGATTTGCCCGCATATGGGCCCCATATTTAATTATATGGTGAATCGGCATAAGGCCCCCAAACCACACAAATATGCATGCGAGAATGACAATTTAATATGCAACAATTTATATTTAGCATTTATAAAATAGGGGCTCAGGAAAAGGTTCACACATTAGAGGGCCTCGACGAACTTGAGGTTCCGGGGTTCGGGGTTCGGTCTCAGGGTCCGGATCTGGGGTTCGGTCTCGGCGGGATCGTTATCGGATAATGGAGTCGATCGTGGCGTTCCGTGAAGAAGGACTTGGTTCGGCGTCGGGGGCACATCGGACCCGCTCTGGTCGGTGTCGTTCTTGTCGTCGCGAAGATCTTGTCTCGCCCTTGTGTCGGGTCGGTCTTGGCGTTCGGGGTGAAGAACTGGGCGCCCTGCATCGGTGTCCTCACCGTCCGTGTTCTCGAGCATCGCATCCGGGAAGGAGTAATTGTCACACGTGTGGTCTTCGGGTCCGGGGGTCTCGGCGTCCGTGACGAAGATCATGGCATCCGTGTCGAAAGCGTCGGGGTTTCCGGGGTTCGGTCCCGTGAGGCAGGTCTTGGGGTTCGGTCTCCAAACACCGGCGTCGGTCTTCGGGGTTTTCGGAGTTGGGGCCTTCGGGTCCTTGAGGGCGATCTTGACGTTCCGGGCATCTTCGGTCCTCGGATCCGAGAGGGGGTACTTGTCGTCTGTGACGGAGAGGTTGGAATCCTGCGGAGTCACTTTAGGGTTCCTTGCCGAAGATCTCGTCGGTACTGGATCAGGTGTCGGGTTCATCCCTTGCCATGACCACAATCGCAACAACAACCTTGGCGAGCACCGACGCGGCGGTCCACAAGCAGGGGGGTGGCGCTCGCGGGCAGACGCCAGGACGGGCGACGCTCGAGGCGGAGAAGGCGGTGGCCGAGCGGGGCGATTGAGCGGGGACGGCGAGGTCGGCCGGAGAGGAGGGCGATGGGGTGTCACGGGCGGGGGCGGCGCCGGCGGCGAGGCAAGGTGAAGGCGCGGGGCCGGCTCGGGCTCCGGCGGGGCGAGGCAGGGGCGTCGTCCGGCAAGGAGGCGGCCGGGGAGGTTGGTGAGGGGAGAGGAGGCGCGGTGCTGCTCTGCGGAGAAGGAAGGCCGAGGCGGAGGATGCGCGTGAGGCGCTACCGAGGAGGGGGTCGAGGGAGAGGCGCGAGGCGGGCGGGGCCGGGAGAAGGGCGGAGAGCTCGAGCGGCGGGCGGGGAGGTTGGAGAGGGACGCGGGCGGCGGAGGATGCGGCGGCGCGCTCGCCGGAGAAGAGGGGTGGGGGCGCGCTTGCGAGGCAGAGGAGGAAGAAGCGGGGAAGAAGGGGCGGCTCGCGAGCGTGAGGAAGGGGACGCGGGGCAGGTGGGGAGCGGGCCACGCGTGGGGGACGCGTCGGCGGGGTGGGCCCGCGGTGGCAGTTGGGGTTGGGGGGTAGAGAGTGGGCCTGGGGGTGTGGTGGGCAGGTGAGGGCCCAGGTGTCGGTGGGGGGTCGGTTGACCGCGGGGAGAGGGAGAGAGGGAGTGGGGGACGGTGGGACCGGGGTGGGGTCGGCTGGAGAGAGAGTGGGGAGAGAGAGTGGGGAGTGGCTTTGGGATGGGGCCAGGCGGGGCGTGGGACCAAGGTGTAAGGGAGAGAGGGTAGGATGGGGCTAGGTGAGAGAGAAAGAGGGGTGCTGCAGGGTGGATTGATGAGGTGGCAAGGTGGGTAGGGATTGGGGGAGAGGGTGAGATGGCAAGCTGGGATAGGTGGGTAGGATAGGATTGGGTGGGAATAGGATTTAGGTTCTAGGCGGACCGATTTTATTCCGAGGGTGGTCGACTGGGTCGAATCGGCCCGTTCGACTGCCCCACTAAAAATAATTAACTATTTTATTTATTTCAAACAGGGCTTTTGCAAACCGATAGAAGACAAAACAAAATAATCCGGAGACCCGGGTTTTGCGTTTGAACAAGGCGGGGCGTTTAGAAAACAAAAATAGGTTTTTCCGAAAATAATTTTATGCAAGCAAATGCAAGATGGTGATGATGCTCAAATGCAATGTGGCATGATGACATGAGCATGCGGTCATGATGATGCAATGCACAAAAACAACGCGATTTTCTAGTAGTGGTTTTGCGGGATGCCACGGTTCATGATTCAATTACCTACTGCCATCTCATCACAAGATAAGGCATTAGTACAAACCTCAACAATAAAGAGACCCTCCATTAGCAACGACGGCCAGATGGGCCATTTATACGCATAACCAATGATGACTTTTGAAGAATGGGCTGTGGCTAGGCTACTTATATTGGTGATGAGCTTTTTTTGTTGTTGCCAATATAATGGCAACAATGGTTGATTATTTTTGTATTATGTGTTGTGGGTTTCTATGAAAATTGATGTTCATAAATATCCATTGCTGATGTTTCTGGTGCCTATGTACCATACGTGATACGCGTAGTTTTTTAAATTAGACATACCTGAAGATATATACCTAAGTTTCGTATACCTAAGATATGCAAGTTATGTATAACCAAGGTATCACATGAATGAGCTATGCCCTAGAGGCAAATAATAAATATGTTTATTATCATTTCTTATTAGTTTATAATAGTTTTATACCATGCTATAACCGTGTCAATCGGAAACATTATGCACGTGTGGTATGTAAACAAATCAAGTTCCTAGTAGCCTCTATTTATGCTAGTTCATTGGGAAACCGATGATCAAGTTTTCCAGATCATGGAGCATTTATGCTAGTTGACAATAAAGTCATGACATTGATGAATATCATGATGGAAATTACCAATATAATTATTGCAACATGACTAGTCACAAAGTTTATCATTGCAATAGTTAGAAACAAAGTATCCTTCTCCTTTGACCGCGAGATCATGTTTAATCACCATCACCCGCGGCTGCTTAGACTGCATCAACCGTCACACTGTAACAGTGTGATCATAAATGTGTATTTTGGGTATTCCAGAGGGGCATGTAGAGGCATATTGATAGGGCAAAGGTGTCCGATCTTTCGATGATATGGTGATAGTCGATTTGGTGGAGTTCGGGCTTGACGATCCGACTACACATGCGAGCACAAGCGCCAATGCAATCACTAGTCCAATCTCTGGAGGTTACCGATCCTGCGGGAACACGATCAGCCTGACCAACGAGGGTCTTAATTTCTACCTGAAATCGAGAAAAAAGTAAGAACTAATATTGCAATCAAGATATTGCGGGTTAAGATGAAAGCTTTAATGAAAAGGTGGGATCATGTATAGGTGCAAAGTACAAGAGGCCTCTGCGACGCTCGAGCCTTGGCGAAGTTGCTATGATGGCTAACTTTATGTCTAAACAAAATCCGAGTCTAAAGTGACGGCTATGGGGAGTATTTAAGGAGTCTAAAGCCATAGAGGTGGTGGCCGAATCCAACCCTAGAAGTTCTTTTCTCCTCAAATACGAACTCTAAAAAGTGGCTAATTAAAATCCTGCGAAAATTACGTGGGCCTGGCCCAAAATAAAGGTGTCGCAGCACCATATTAAGATATGGACGAATTTGTGAAGTATTAATATTGAATATTTCGTCCAAGCCTTCAATCTCCATTATGGTGGCTTTAAAGTTCTGAAATCTCTACTTGTGGCGTCCTCTTCAATCCTCACATGCTTGCTGCCATCTCCATGCATGATCATGCTCCAATGCTTGTCCTTCTCATCCTTGCTAGGTCCATCATTCCTAAGAGTAACAAACATATCCGATTTACACTACTAGAGAAAACATTATGCGAGGCGCACCTAAAAGCATATGAGAGGCGCATATCGTATGTGCCTCTAGCTTCAAGCCTCGCCTATTTTTTATGCGAGACGCATATCATATGTGCCTCCTATATTTCAAATATGTGAGGCGTATACCTCCTATAATATATATGAGGCACATATCGATATGCACCTCGCATATGTGAAATATAGGAGGCGCATATCATATGCGCCTCGCATATGTTTCATAATGCGCCTCATATATTTATTGTATATGCGCCTCCTATAGTGTCCTATATGCGCCACCTATAATATTTTCAAAATTCAAGTTTTACGGATCACTATAAATAACAGTATATGGATATTCAAATATACAATACAGTCTAGAATATAGTATAAATAGCACAAAATTTTCCAGAAACTTGCAATTGGCCAAAGCATAATAGAACCAACATGAATACAAGTACATTACACATCAACCGCGACATACTAGTTCATACATAAACTAAAATCAACAAGTGCCAAGTTTTCACACAACACCAAGTGTTTGTGCCACAAGTTCCCACTCTGCACGCGTCGGCAACACCTTGAATCCAGGTACGGCCAGCACCCAACAGGTCTGGCCAGCACCGCGCGCCCGACACCCACCCTGCACCGCCATGGCCATCCACTCGTTGTCGTATAGGGGATAAGGCCAGGGCTCCTGTTGCGGTCCGGCGAGCACTACACGCCTGGCACCCACCCTGCACCGCGCCCGCCCGTCCACGCGTTGTCGTCCAGGGGAGAAGCCAGGGCTCCTGCTGAGGTCTGGCCAGCACCACATGCCCCGACACCCACCTTGCACCGTGCCAGCCGTCCACGCGTTGCCGACCAGGGGAGAAGGCTAGGGCTCCTGCTGAGGGTCGGAGATCTCATGTTCCCGCAAGGTGCTCCCAAACACCGACAGTCTCGGTGTAGTCTCGGCTTGCACCGTCGTCCTCCAGGCTGGGTGCATGTCCAGGCATAGTCTCGCTGTACCTCCAGGCTTCTCCTCACCAGCTTCTCCTCGTCGGCTCTTCCTCGTTGGTGTTGGAGATATGCCCTAGAGGCAATAATAAATGTGGTTATTATTATATCTTTGTGTTTTATGATGAATGTTTACATTCATGCTATAATAGTATTAACAAGGAAACATTAATACTTGTGTGATTTGTAAACTTAATTTGAAGTCCCTAGTATAGCCTCTATACTTCACTAGCTTGTTGGTTGATTAAATGATTGTGGTTTCCCTATCATGAACATTGAGATGTTATCAACAACAAGATCATATCGTTAGGAGAATGATATGGTGGACATACTCCTATTGATAAGTGTAGCATAAAGATCAAGTCATTTCAATAGTTCAATTGCTATATGCTTTCTGATACATAGTAACCTAATTCCTTCGACCATGAGATCATGCATATCACCTTTACCGGATGGATGCTTTGATGACATCAAACACCACACCGTAAATGGGTGGCTATAAAGGTGGCATTAAGTGTTCGGAAAGTGTTGGTTGAAACACATGGATCAAGAGTGGGATTTGTCCATCCAGATGACGGATAGATATACTCTGGGCCCTCTCGGTGGAATGTCATACAATTAGCTTGCAAGCATGTGACTTGGTCACAAGGGATCACATATCACGGGAACGAGAAAAGAGTACTTATCGGTAACGAGGTTGAACTAGGTATGCAGAGATACCGACGATCATAACCTCGGATAAGTAAACTATCGTGAGACAAAGGGAAATTGGTATCGTATGTAAGTGGTTCATTCGATCGCAAAGTAATCGTAGAAATATGTGAGAGCCATATGAATTTCCAGATTCCTCTATTGGTTATTGTTCGGAGAAGTGTCTCGATCATGTCCGCATAATTCACGAACCGTAGGGAGACACACTTAAGGATTCGACGTTGTTTTGAGTAGTTATGGTATTATGAGAAAGAGACCGAATGTTGTTCGGAGTCTCGGATGGGATCCGGGATATCACGAGGTGATCCGGAATGGTCCGGAGAATAAGATTCATATAAGGAAAGTCCCGTTTCGGAGTTCGGGAATGATTCCGGTGTTTTCATCGGGAATGTTCTAGAAGGTTCCGGATTGTCCGGCACTCCGGGGGGGAGGGTACATGAATGTGTCATTTAATGATTGCATCATGTACTAAGTGTTCTTGCTGTTCCAAAAACATGAAAGTCAAATTGCCAGTTTGAAAGTCAAACGGCTAAAACAGGAAACTGTGGGAAACAGGAAACTGTGGGAAACAAGCAAGAGGAGTTGGAACCAACTTGGAGGAGGAGTCCCTCTCCTCCAGGCCGGCGCCCAAGCCCTAGGCCGAGTTGGGGAGGGACTCCCTCCCTCCCTGGCGCGCCTAGCCCCTCCACCTATATAAGGAGGCGGGCCTCCTTGAGACACACAAGTTTCCACCTCTAATCTCAGGTTTAGAGCCGTTTGGTTTAGAGCTTCTAATTTCTTTGGCCTGCGGTTTAGAGCCTTCTAATTGGTGTGTCTAAATCTCTAGACCACTAATAGCCCTCTCTCATAAATCCACCATACTGCTCGGCTTAGGCGAAGCCTCGGGATCTCCCTCTACTTCGATACCACGTTGTCTTTGCCGGAATCGCGAGGAGAGTGCTACAACCTCCATTTGCTTTGGAACAAGGAGAGGAAGGTCTTCGTCAATCGAACGTGTGACATTGCGAAGCGCTGCCGGAGCAGCGCGGAAGGATCGTCCACGATCTTGAGATCGGAAAGAGTACGACTACATCACCCACGAGAATCCGCTCTCGTTAAACACTTTGGAATCTTCGAGGGTAAGTTATTCCATTGACTCGTTGCTACAATCTAGTAGATAGATCTTGGCTTGTTTGTTTGTATGCGATATAAATTTTTTGTTTTCCATGCTACGAACCCCTACAGTTGGCTCCTCCTATGCTCCCTAGTTGCAGTAGTTAATAACAGCATCAATTTGATAGCAGTAGCAGCAGTTCATAGCAATAGTAGTTCATAGCAGCAACTATGGTGATTAATGATTCCAGACCTGAATTTTATGCCTCACGATGAAAATGTAGCTATACTCCTGTGATCGGCAACCATTGACATCATGAATCAGATACAAGTACAAGAAAAGTAGTGCTAGTTTCATAAATCATGCACTAAAATAGAATATGCTCATGATTTGTTTGTAAGTAAACATAAAACGCAGCAAAACCGTAAAGCACTCCTAATTAAACCAATGACCTGAACTTGATCTTGTGGTTCAGTTCACATGATGTGTGCATGATCTAACAGTAAATTCTTGGATAATACTGATGCCCTAATAAATTCCTGCAAGTAAACATGACAAGTCCAGAACTAAAACTTTGCATCTTATAAAGAAAGCACAAAAGAACAAAGACTATCAGCAACAAATAAGGAAAAATTAATCAGCAACAAGACTATCATCTTACAGCAAATATGATAGAGTTAAGCTACATATTTTTACTCCATGTTCAGTTTGCTCATTCCCATAAATTCAAGATTAAGATACACTCAAGTTTGTACTACTCCTACCGAGAAATACGTTTAAATGCAAGTTCAAGTTAAATTTCAGTGAACAAGTACATATACTCCAGCAATAATTTACTGAGTACTCCAACATCAGACAAGAAATTGCAGTTTATTGTTCTGGTATGATGTTCTACTCCTAGTTCCAAGTACTGGTTAACATAGACAAGAGAGTACAAGCTATAAGGAAATTTCTTAACATAGACAAGAGAGTACAAGCTACAAGGAAATTTCTACTCCAGCACTGGTTAACATCACAGGTATCTACTCCAGCACAAGCCAATTTCTGCACAAGCAAATTGCAGTTCAAACAATTCTCAAGAAAAATGGAGTACTCCATCACAGAAATAGTGACACGTATTGATAATCTATGCAAGCAGAATGTTAATAATTATAACAGAAAATTAGTGATAATCTATGCAAGCAGGACTGAATAGTACTTCATCAGAGAAAATCAGTGATTACCACAAGGAACAAGCAGGGAGCAACAATTTCCTAGAGTAGATTAATTGTTGTCCCGTAGCTGGTTACAACGATTGGAACCTACTCCAATGATCGATCAAGGAGGACAAAACAAGAACAAGAATAAGATCATCCTCTTCTTCTTCTTCTTCTTCAAGAATTCATTAGCTAGACCGATGTACGTGGGCAAACTCTAGAAAGTTTCGATTGCACAATTGTCTAGACTGACGTACCTTGGCGAGCGCGAGGTCGAAGGCTACATAGGCACGGTTTTGCAGTATCGAAACCGCGGCGCACCGGAGACACGGCCGGCCATCGGTGCTGCTGCTGCATCTGCTCCTGGGCGTCACCCTCCTCGTCCTATTCCTCACCGTGCTCCGCGTCCGCGACCCCAGCCTCCTTCACCGACCTCCTTCTCCTTCGTCTTCGGCCTCCTTCTCCTTCGATGTCGACGGATCGAGCACCGCCACTCAAAGATCTTGGGGCACCGCAGGTATCTTGCCCAAAATATCTGATCTTGGAGCACTGCTGCTCACAGATCTTGGGGGACCGCCGAAGATTGAGCAAGGTCGCGTGGGGCGGCCAGGCGGCGGCGTAGGGCGTAGCGTGAGCAGAGCCAGGCAGCGGCGTCGGGGGAGGGGGCCAAAGCAGCGACGTGTGGGTAGCAAGGCGGCGCTGCCGACGGTGGAGTGAGGCAGGGGCGAGAGCGAGAGCGGTCCGTCCGTGCGGGCGACCTGAGCAACGCGAGCAGGGGCCGCGGGGTAGAGACGCGGGCCTTGCACGGAGCACCGGAAGGCGAGGGGGGCGGCCGGTGGCTGCGGCGCCAGGGCGAGGGAGCCTGTCGGCGGCGGGGATTAGCGAGCGAGGGAGGGGTCGCGAACGTGGTTAGTGAGGGACGAGGTGGACACGCGGGGTGGGGTCGTGTGGCTGCGGTAGGATATGGGGTGGGGCCGGCAGCGTATAGGAGGCGCATATGACAATACTTGCCTCGCATATTGTCAAGTATAGGAGACGTAGATGACTATATGCGCCTCGCATATTCGACCACCCATTTTTATCTGGGCCCACGCAGTTTATGCGAGGCGCATTTTGCCTATATGCGCCTCGGATATCAGATATATAGGAGGCACATATGATTAGAATGCGCCTCGCATAATCTGGGGCTGCTTGATTTTGTCCGTACATGGATTATAGGAGGCGCATTCTTATCATATGCGCCTCGCCTATTTTTATACTAGAGGCGCATGGAGAAGGAGTGCGCCTCGTCTATTTTATAGGAGGTGCATATGGTCTAAATGTGCCTCCTATAAGCATGTCTCCTATAGCATTTTCTCTAGTAGTGTTAGGCATCATCATATTCTCATGTATATAAGAAATAGTTCCAAAAAACGAAAGTACCTGATAATTAAGTTGCTTGACACGAGCTCGAGTGATAGGTCCTTGTATATGTATAGTTGTAGGAACAACGATTGTATCAATAGATGGGGTGTCCACATCACATATGCATCGAGATCGGTTTAGTCCCACCTTGCCTATGGAAGGAGGCCACACCTAGGTTATAAGGGAGAGATTCCTTCCTCTATTCGGTCCGGCTTTTAGGATGGAGGGAACTCTCTTCTTATTATTGGGTTGTGTGTGCTTAAACGTCCAGAACATAGGCTGAGTGCTGGACTAGCCAAATGGACGCTAACACTACTTAACATTTTACATCCATACATTGCCTTGTTAACTCTGATCTACATCCATCCATTGCCTTGTTAACTCTGATCTATGAGAGTCTCGCACTAACTAACGCTTAAACTGTAACATCCCAATTTCAGCAACCCTGCTATTTTGTCAAAAAGGCAAAAATTAGGGGAAAAACTTTTTCTTGTTATGAGTTGCAATGCTAGTTGCTTTTTGCTTGTCTGATGGTATATTAGAGCATATACATCTTACCTCAGCCCCTTTAGACAAAAGCTATTTAACAAAAGATATGTCTTGACTTATTTTACATATTCTCAAATGTTCTGGCATTACAAACCTAAGCCAAGATGACTTTGATAAAACCAAATATTTTATTAGTTTATATTTACAAAAACTATGGAGAACTATATATAATCTCCTTATTGTTTTCAAGACAGAACATTCAACTACTCTTATCTCTGGGTTTTTCCAAAACCTTTTATAAAACCTTTTAATTCTACTCTTGGTAGAAATACTAAGAGGTCCTTACCTTACTTCAAAACCCAACCCCTTCAAAATACCCATGCTTACCTCTAGTTAGACTTGATGGTAACCTTAGTAATAGTTGATAAGATTGACTAGATGAATTGCCTTGATCTGTTGTTTGATGTATTGCCTTGATCTGCTGATTGTATTGTGTGCTTAGGATCTAGAGTGATCTAACCTATTATCTCATACCTTAGGATCCAATCCATGTTTGAGATCATAAATCTCCAACTAAGCATCCAAATCTGGATCTATCTTAAGTCACTCAAGTGATCCCCTAATCCCCTTTACCATATCACCTCTAAGCTAATCCTCTGTATTAGCAACCAACTCCTCAAAGAACAAATCTAAGCATGGATCATATCTACTTAGTTGACACTTCAACATCATCTCCTTGATAATGAGTTTGCAACCTAGACTTATCTCAAAATCATCTACACTTGTAATCTAGTCTAAAACCCTAAATCTGCCAAAATGGTAAGTCTAGAATCCTTATCTAGATTCAATCTTTGGAGCTATACCTATTCCAACCTATGTGCATTCTTGAAAATGTACTTGAACCCTCTTGTAGAACAGCATTATTACTACCAAAGAGCATTCTTTCCTTTGGCTAAGCCTTTTTTGTCTCCCACTCCTCCATGATGGTTTTGTTGACATCATGATAATCTTTTCTACAAATCCAGTCAACATGCCCACTTTGGCCGAAGCTCACATCCATATGCTATCACCCCTTAACCAAATATTGGCACGGTTATGATATACTAACCATGTCCTATCACCCCATACCTCACATGTTCCCATTGGAACCTTATACTTCCTAAACCCTCATGTTTATAAGGCATCATGACAATCCTGCTATGGCAGCCTTGTTTTCAACAAAGTTTGCCATCTCTTCTATATCACCTCAAATACATCTAAGATCAACTCTTGGCATCATGATCATCTATATAAATTTGTATATCCATTCATATATCCCTTGTATCAAGGTGAACTCTGAGCTCACCCACCCAACCTTGTTTGGGTGGCATAAAAATAATGAAACCCTAGATCCTCCGATCCATCTGTTCCTCCAAAAATCCATCTTGTTTCTCAATACCCAAGGTTATCTTGATATATACTTTGAGTATACATCATCTACTTTGAATATAATCATCCCCAAATAATTCCAATAATTATTTGGACTATTAAGCTATTTAAATTCCTTTAATTACTAAATCCTCAAAACCTTGACTACAAAGACAAGTTTGCTTTTGCCAAACCACATGACCAAGTAAAGGCACATTTTATGCTTACATATCCTATCTCATATTCCCAAATCAAAAATAAATATTCTTGAGATCCCTTATTATTTCTTTTTGCCATTTTTTCTTCAATGGCAGAAACAAGAAATAATTCATTAAAAATACTTTTCCATCCCAATAAATCCCAATAAAATTCCCCAAGGTGTATTATGGTATTTAGAACCATATCACACCAAAAACCCATATTGACTAATGTAAAATTATCACATTAGCTTCTATAAACCACTTCTGCACTTTTTGAATAAATAATTTTTAGTGAACTAAAAATCATCCAATAAATCCCAAATAAATATTGGAGGTGTACAATGACCATACCCATCTACCAGTATCATTTCCCCATCTTGTCCAATGTAATTATTTGGACCTCCTTCATAACCCTAGTTTTGATCAAAATTGACAATCTAATCAAAGCTTGGTCTAATTTAAGCCAAAACCTTCACCCACATGATCCAGCAAACTTCCACAACACACTACCTCACTCTGGTCGTGTGAACTATAGCTAAAACACCCTGGCACTGTAGCAAACCCCCTTCTTGTCTCCTATACTTGAAAGGAAGGAAACCATGGACAAACCAAATACATGCCCATGGTTTTGCAACAGCAGCTACCACCCCTATCCACCGACCAGGACACCTCCTGCCTCCCCTCTCCTCCACCTGGCCACCCCCCAGTTGCCCCTACCCTACCTCCATGTGCAAATTGGAAATTTCCCCTTTGCTAAATGATCTTGAAATAAAAAGGCCACAGGACCTTCTGCTCTCCCTCTTGGCCACAATTTTCTCCCTCTCCCCTCTCCATGTCACCCCCGAGCACCCCTCCCCTTCCTATGCTCTGCATTGACCTAGAGGAGAGGAAGAAGCCCTCTCGGCCTCTTCAAAGAAATGATCATGGCACCCTTCCCTCTGCCTTCCCCTCGCTGTATTTTACCATGCCAAGACCCCCTATTCACCCTCCATCTAACCATGCCTTCGTACTGGTCTAGGAACCCCTCTGCAGGCCTCCCCCACCGAGCACCGACGAGCTCTTCTCCGGAGAACTCGCGCGAGCATGGTCTAGATGACGAACACCCTCCTATCGCCCGTCCCCGAACTCGCCAGCATGGACTACCTCCTCTCCGCCCCTTTCCATTGACATGCAGACGCCCCAGAAGCCTCTCCAACTAGCTCCGGCGAGAACCCTTCAACCCCCGTTGTGCGAGACATCTCCCTACGTCGACTCCCCTCCTGCCGACCATCCCCAGAGTCGTCACCGCCTGCCGCATCCTCTCCGCCTCTTCCCCAACACCGGCGAGCCCCTAATGAGCCTCCCCGCCTCTCCCCTTCCCCGTATAGGGTTTCTGCCCTGCTAGCCCGACCCTGGGAGGAAGACGACCAGGGACCGTTGGATCCCTCTTGATCCAACGGCCCTCGTCTCTGGATACCGCTTCGGCGCCTAGCGTCGCTGACGGATGGGCCATGCCCCCTGCGCTCCCGAGCTACCTACCGCGTGCGCGGGCGTCCTTTTGGGCTGGCCCAGCCACGGTACCGCATGGATCTTTCAGATCCAGCTCACAACCCTTCAACCTTTTTATTGATTTTTTCAGATATGCTTTGTGGCGAATTGGTTTAAATCATTTCAAAAATGGAAATGACCTCTAAATAATCAACTAGCATTTTTCACATATACTTGAGAATCCTCTTCAACATGTAGTAGCTTGGCTGGGCCCAATTGATATTTAAATTATATATAGTAAATCTAAACCATAGAGGTAGCCTTTGTACAAATTAAATCTCTCTATGAGTTTCAAGGTATGAAACCTTTTTGTACTACAAGGTATCCCTTATACCTATCATTTTGCTTTGGCCAAACCCCATTTTGCTTCCTAGTTTGCCTGTAACAAAAAAAACAAAAAAATGCCATTATTGAATTTAGGAATTCCTCTGGGTCAAACCATAAATGTTATTGACCCAATTCCAACTCCTAGTGAACGTGCCTACCCTTATCCATCAAATCGCAGAAGATCATAATTTATTGAGCCATCACTGAATTTTGGTGAATTAAACTATTCTATGTATTGTTTATTCACCAATATTTTCACCTTAGTATTTCTATAAACCCAATAAGGTTGATTACAATTTCTACAGAAAGGTATTCAAAATACGTAACCTATGTCTTTGGAATCACATCAAACCTCTTGTAGATTTAATCTGGTGAAAATAGACAAATAACATTCAGTACTGTCTTTGGGAATTTCCCCAGGGCATTCTATTAATTATTTTGGAGTGATTCCAACTTTCCTTGAATCAGTCCACCAAACACTACCAAACCACCCAAGGAAATAATTTTTGGAACTCCAGAACAATTATGGTGAATTATTTCCTAAAACCAGAGTCTTAAACACTAGGAAAACCACTATAAATCAAAGGTAATTGATAAAATAGTGAAACCACTTTTGTTGGTTTCATTTTATCAATACCAATCTAATGATATAATTTGTATACAAATATATCATACTAAATGTGACCTTGGTCTAAAAACCCTCCTCTACTTAGTTTCTAAGATAAAACTCATATGGGAATTCCTCCAAGAGCTTCCAAGCCAATCCCCATCTTTCTAAAAATCCTTACTCCCAAACCCTACTGAATTGTAATATGTATCTATTGTTTGTTTGCTGTAATTTTTGATGCTTGTATGCTTGGTATTGAATGTGTTGTTGTTTGCTTGCATGTATGTTCGATAACGATGATAGTTGCGATTGTGTGACTCCGAGAAGAAGGACGCATCGGGTTATCTTATTATTATTGGGTATATCGGTATTCTATTGAAGAAGTCCAGGGACATTATTGCCACATTGCTGATCATCAGGCAAGGCCACCATTTCCGAACTCCTTTACTGCCCTACTCCTTTTATCAATGGTTTTGTATCCCGTTATGAACTTCATGATTACATGCATGGGTTGTTTGAAATAAAATACGTGAGTAACTTGGCTCCTCCAAGTTATGAAGGATTGTCCGTTAGGATACTTACCCTTATTGACACCCACATTTACCCCTTTAGATCGAGGCTAAGATGCTTAGCATCTTCCCTCTTTGGAAACTACGGTTTTTCAAAGATAAAACTATTTTGGGTTTTACCCCACTACAAAGTTTTCAAACTAAAACCCTTGGAAAGAGGCATCATTTATGAGTGGATGTTTTACTAAATAAAATCATGAAGAGGAGAAAGAGGAAGATTTGAGCAAAGGAAAGAGAACGGATGTTCTACGCCTTTACCGGAACAATTTACCCGTGCAACCACACTACCCTAGGAGCTGGGGCTTAGCTCGTAGTTTGTTGTCTTTAGCTGGGGCTGCTTGTACTTGCTTAAGGGGAGAAAACCCTAGAATTCCGGGTGAGCTCTACAACAAAACTTCGGATTTGGGGCCAACAGCTTGCTTCGGCAAGAGTGAGCCTGTCTTGACAGGAGTGCCGGTGCAACAATTGGGTCTCCCGCGGACGATATTCTTTAGGAGTGGAGAAGGAAGTGGAGTCACCGAGGTTATTGTATATTGCCAAGCTGCGGGTTTTGGTATACGGAAGTGCAGAAGGGAGGACTATGGCCGGGGGCCACATACTCGTTGCCAGGGAGAACAAACCCAAATGGAAATGCCGCCGTTGCTAGGGATGACAAATGAAAGGTTAGGTTTGATTATCCGAACCCCCGTTTACCGTGTGTAGCGGGCCATGATTGTATCCCGGCGGATGTATTGATTATTGTGGGTAAAGTGCACAAACTCTGCACAGTCTAATCTATTCGAATAGTCGTGTCCACGGTCAAGGACGGTTGAAAAGGTGATTGCTAGGAGTACCCTTGGGATATGTTTAAGATGAATAAAAAGAATGTGACTTGGTCACGGGGAAGTATGAACAAGAGATTTGTTTTGACCAGAGATGGTCCAAGATGTTTTAAAAATGGGTTCTACTCTAAAAAGGTTTTTATCAAGGATGTTGAGATATCCTGACTTTCTAAAAGGAGGCATGTTTTCAAAACTCTTTTTCAACAAAGATGTAGAGATGCCAGTTTAGGCTCTTCAAAAACAACTATAGTGTAGAGTTACCTCGCCATGGCCAAAAATGCATTATCCTTGTTTACCTTATTTCGGTGGTCTTGCGAGTACATTCAAAAGTACTCACGGCTTTGTCCCTGGCTATTTACTTGGCCAGATTGCAGATGTTAAGAAGTGACGAAGATGTTGACGTCTATGCGAGTTAGGCCGTCTTCCAGTCAATCGCATGTAGGTTAAGACACGACATGGACGCTACGATGAAGAATTCCGCTATTTGATGTTGTAATCGCCACAATGGCAACTTTGTAAGTTTTGTAATCGTTATTGTATGGATGTTGTAATGATACGGGTCGGTTATGCTCACGGTTCGCTGATCATGGGAACATGAATTATATGCATAACTGGTACTCTAGGACCGTAAATCCGGGATGCCATATAAACCAAGGGGAACAATAAATCGACGGGTAAGTTTACGCTACATTGCATTGCATTTTTTGCACGTGGAACACGTGTCCATCATTGGAGATATATGGCCGGCCACGAAACTCAAAGGAGCTAGAGATCAGATTGGTTAGTTAGTTAACTAGTTGGTGTCGTTGGACGTGTTGCTGATCTGCTCAGGCATCTACAGATTATATCTCTATTCGGTAAGTTTGGGAAGCTGCGAAGCAAAGGCAAGGAAAATCTCAAGGACATGACGACCCGTGCCAGCTATACCTACACATGACATGCCCAAGAAACCTCAAGAATTAAATACGCACGTTGTCGTAACTCGCACGTAGGGTGGAGATTGCGTCTCTTTGATCGATATGCATGCGCTCTAACGTCAATCTCTCGATCTTCCTAGGTACGTTGAAATTAAGAAAGTTTCAACCGATAATTTTCTCATCGATTTCAGAATGGACATAGGGCGGTCGAGCTAGAGCTTGTTGATTTCTTCGAGTACAGCGCACGCATGAGCTTCTCTGACTTTTAATTTATGTATAATTTCCCATGCTAGCTCGGAGGTCGTTGGGGCTGCGAGCATATGCAATTATGCATGAAGTCGACTTGCGTGATGAGTGAACTAGCTAACATGGTTTCATATAGGAACCACTTTCAAAATACTCTTAATTTGTACTGGCAAATGTGCTGTGCGAATATACTGTATTATCGTGCGCGAGGCAGGCCACAATAATACTTAAATGCCCAGTTAGCTAGCACAGCGCGGTCACTGGATGCCTCTCTCCAATTTTTTTCTTCGAGGAGTAAGCTGGCAAGCGTCGATCGTCCTCCTGTCACTGTCTTTCTTGTTCATGCTGTGCTTATCTGCCAAGGAATATCCATTGGGAGACTCTTTTGGAACTCTTCCATCTCCACACTCTAACTCAAATGCCAGGCCAACTACTCTATATGTAATCATATTTATACACACTGTTCGTCCCTCAATTCTCTCCATCCCGGAGCTAGCTAGCATTTGCAACAAGTTACAAACTAATCCAAGCAAGAAGCGAAGCTAGCGACCGGGATAACAACTAACTTTCCAGCTACAGAGAAAATGGCGGGAAAGATCAAGACGGTGGTGGTGGTGGTGCAGGAGAACCGGTCCTTCGACCACATGCTGGGCTGGATGAAATCCCTCAACCCGGAGATCGACGGCGTCACGGGCGCCGAGACCAACCGCGTCGTCGTCGCCGACCCTACCTCCAAAACCTTCACCTTCGGGGACCGCGCACAGTACGTGGACGCGGACCCGGGCCACTCCGCGCAGGCCATCTACGAGCAGGTCTACGGCACGCCCTTCGTCGACGCCCAGGCCACGCCCATCACCCCGCCCGGCGTCCCCTCGCCGCCGATGAGCGGCTTCGCGCAGCAGGCCGAGAAGGAGAAGCCCGGCATGGCGGAGACCGTCATGAACGGGTTCAGGCCGGACGCCGTGCCGGTGTACCGCGAGCTGGCGCGGGAGTTCGCCGTGTGCGACCGCTGGTTCGCGTCCAACCCGGCGTCCACGCAGCCCAACCGGATGTTCGTGCACTCCGCCACGTCGCACGGTCTCGTCAGCAACGACACCAAGACGCTCGTCGCCGGCCTGCCGCAGACCACCATCTTCGACTCGCTCCACGACGCCGGACACTCGTTCGGGATCTACTACCAGTACCCGCCGGCCGTGCTCCTATACCGGAACCTCCGCCAGGTCAAGTACGCCGGCAACTTCCACCCGTTCGACCTCGAGTTCCGGAGACATTGCCGGGAGGGAAAGCTTCCCAACTACGTCGTCGTCGAGCAGCGCTACTTCGACCTCAAGATCCTCCCCGGCAACGACGACCACCCGTCGCACGACGTCTCCGAGGGGCAGAAGTTCGTGAAGGAGGTCTACGAGGCGCTCCGATCGGGGCCGCAGTGGGAAGAGATGCTCCTCATCGTCACCTACGACGAGCACGGTGGCTTCTACGACCACGTCCCCACACCCGCCGTGGGCGTCCCCAGCCCCGACGGCATCGTCAGCGCCGCGCCATTCTTCTTCAACTTCGACAGACTCGGCGTCCGCGTCCCGGCGTTCTTCATCTCCCCCTGGATCGAGCCCGGGACGGTGGTGCACCGGCCGTCGGGGCCGCAGCCGACGTCGCAGTTCGAGCACTCCTCCATCCCGGCCACCGTGAAGAAGATCTTCAACCTCCCAAATTTCCTGACCAAACGCGACGCATGGGCCGGCACGTTCGACACCGTCCTCACCCGCGACACGCCGCGCACCGACTGCCCTACCACGCTGCCGCAGCCGGTGAAGCTTCGGTCGACGGAGGCGGCGGAGCAGGTGCAGATTTCTGAGTTCCAGGCGGAGCTGGTACAGCTCGGCGCGGCGCTCAACGGCGACCACGCCAAGGACGTGTACCCTCACAAGATGGTGGAGGGCATGACGGTGGCGGACGCGGCCAAATACTGCAACGACGCCTTCAAGGCCTTCCAGGACGAGTGCGACCGCTGCAAGAAGTGCGGCATGGACGGCTCACACATTCCCACCCTGCCACCAGCCACACCGTCGCCGCCGTCCAAGAAGAGTAGCTTCCCTTCCAATATGCTGGCTTGCTTTGCGTGTGGTCGTTCATAGGCGTCGCGATTCAGACGCCTCGTTGGATTGTTTGTTGGAGTTGGACAGTGATCAGGACTGGTCGGTTGCTTGCCTTCACGATTTCCAAGATTGGTGATGTTGGAAAGCAGTATTGATTGTAGGTGTGAATTTTACCGCATTAGTACACTTAACATTGTGGAGATTGATAACAACATAGACCCGTCTAGCGAGCGCACAGGCGTCAAATAAACGAGCCTGACGCACCAGGTTTGCCAGAACAATCGCCAACTGGCCTGATCCACTTTTGGAAAGTTTATCTTTTCCGCTTTTTGACTCTTTCTCGATTCGTGAGGGGGGGGAGGCGCTCGTCTGCCTTTATCTGGCGCCCCCCACCGCGCCCACCCCGTGATCCTCCAGCGTCCTATCTCTAACCCTACCGCCCCCAGATCTCATCCCCTACATCGTCTTCTTTCTCCAGCCCAGCCGCCATTGCTTCCTCTTTTGCTTGCTCCATAAACCCACAACATGTCAACTACCCAATCCTAAACCATACTAACATGTTTCATGGGAAGAGCAGCTCGAGGAACGCACATGCATCTGGAATTGATCTCTCAGATTCAACACAGGTACTTATCCATCTTTTTCTCTTGTTGCTTTTTTTTGCTATAGTCAACTTTGTACCAAACACAAACAACTTCTCTCTGCTCCTTAATCACTTCTCTAGCTCGTAGGCAACATATATTGCCATGTCCTTCTAGTTTTATTTATTTTTTTCTTGCAATTCAGATGAAAGTTACAACTTTTGTGTTGTTCTTAGCAACTTTTTTCTTTTCTGTAACAACTTTTATCATATCCCAGGCAACTTATTTTTCGTAGATTGCAGTTCAGATGGAGAAAAATGCAATTTTTTTAGTTCGGATGGAATTTGCAACTTTTGTGATGTTCTTAGCAACTTTTCTCTGTTTTTTAGCAACTTCTATCAATTTCCGGGCAATTAGCCCCTGTTACATAGCAACTTTTCTCTTAGTTGAGCCAACTTTTGTGCCCGAGGCAATTTTTGTTTATGCCAACTAAACTTGTCAAAAAATATGCTCCTTTTTTACGCACAGAAACATCATGTGAACAGAGAGTACCAACATTAGTTTTTGAATTCACAGAATCATCATATGAACAGTAGGAAACTAATTGACATAAGTATGCAACTTGGTAGCATCTGCAAGCAACTTTCTTACATAAGTATGCAACTTAGTTTCACACAATTGTCATCCAACTTGGTATCATCAAACAGTAGATACTTGCACCAAAAATAATAGAAAAATATAACAGAGTTTGAAACGTACTAATCCTAATTACAACACATGTAAAACATGACTTGAAACATTTATTGCCTTCATTTCTTTGCATCTGGTTATCGCTTCCTCGTCTTTTCCCCACATGAAGTGGCTCTTGACCAGTACCTACATGTCAAAAAACAGCAAATAAAAATGTAAGAACTTGGGAGGCTAAAAATAGAATTAGAAGTATTGTTTAGCCAAACAATGCATAGTTTTTTGTCTATATATACTTTGAAGTTGCCTTTTTCCCTTATTTATTTTAATAATTCATTTTTTTTTGCAGCCAATGGGTATCCTTGACCTCAGTGAGGAGCCATTTGACCTCACTGAGCAGGTTGGTTTGCTACCGCCTAATTACTTCACGCATATCCTTATGGAAGAAGCTATTGATGAGACTCCGGAGTTGCTAGTTGACATTGACGCCCCCGCTGTTGATGTACATACAATACCAACTGAAGTGAAACTGAACTGTTTGTTGCCGGTACAAACACAACATCGCTTGCCCAAGACGATGCAGATGACAACGAGGCTTCATCTCAGCCAATGGACCCACATATTGGAATGCGTTATGACATGCTGCAAGGTGCTAAGGAACACTACAACGCATATGCTGCTAGGACTGGATTTTCAATCAAGGTCAATAGGAACAGAAAGTTAGCGCGCACCAATGAGATTTCTAAACAACAATTTGTTTGCAATAAATTCAGGAAACCTAGGAATGATGATGACGGAGGTGACAAACCAGATGTAGTTGGGACAGTACCATCCTCAGAATCATCGGATGAGGAGGACCGGCAGAACGCAGAACTTGCGTTAGTTGTTGCTGGGATTGCTAAGCAGAAAGGTCAAAAAAAGAATCTGAAGAAGCGGAAAAGGGAGACAATAATACCAACTAATTGCAAGATGAAGATGGTGGTGAAGCTAAAGGATGGTAGATGGGAAATTATTGCTTTTACACCGGAGAATAATCATCCTCTTGTCCACAAGCCATCGTTAAACAAGTATCTTAGGTCACACCAAGGAATACCAGCAGAGGAAAAAGATTTCATGAAGAATTTACACAACACAAACCTGACTGCTGGTATGTTACTAAATCTATTCCTGTGTTTTTTTAGCTGTACCCATAGTTGCTGGAAGACCAGATGAAGTTGCTAGTTGCAGTATACATAGTTGCTGGTGTAATAGATTAAGTTGTTAGTTGCTGGTGTAACAGATTAAGTTGCTGCATTTTAAAAAATGTAATCAGGAAAAAGTTGCTAGAACAGTATGTATTAGTTGTTAGCTAGTAATGTAAACCTAGGAAGAAATCAGTATGTTAGTTGCTAGTAGCTACTGTAAAAATAAAGTTTTCCTCACTTGTTTGCTTTCTACAAAAAAATTGCAGGGAGGATGATGGATATACTGTCAGATTTCCATGGCTCAGAGTTGCTAGCCGCATACACTGCGAGAACTATCACCAACTACTGTGCAACTTTGACTGCAGAAGAAACAAAAGATGGTGACATGACCGAAGTGGTCAATCATTTTCAAGAGCAAAAAGAGAAGGATTCTGATTTTTACTTCTGATTAGAATGTAATGAGAAGGACAGGATGAAAAACATCTTCTCGGTTGATGGGCCTGCTAGGAGAGCATATGCGGAGGCTTACCATAACTGTGTATCCTTTGACAGCACGTACTTGACGAACAAGTACAACATGCCCTTTGCACCGTTCATCGGGATCAACAAGCATGGCCAATCTATCATGTTGGGTTGCGGATTTGTGAGGCAAGAGTTGACAACCAGTTTTGATTGGTTGTTTGAGAGTTTCCTTATCGCGATGAATGGTCGAGCACCGGACAACTTGATCACTGACCAAGATGTTGCTATGAAGATGTCAATTGACAGGATGTTTGTGGCATCCCGCAAAACCACTACTAGAAAATCGCGTTGTTTTTGTGCATTGCATCATCATGACCGCATGCTCATGTCAGCATGCCACATTGCATTTGAGCATCGTCGTCATCTTGCATTTGCTTGTATAAAACTATTTACAGAAAACCTATTTTGTGTTTCTAAAACGCCCCGTCTTTATTTAAACGCAAAATCCGGGTCGCCGGAATATTTTGTTTTGTCTGCTATCGGTTTGCAAAAGCCCGGTTTGAAATAAAGAAAATATTTAATTATTTTTAGTGGGGCAGTCGAACGGGCCGATTCGACCCGAACGATCACCCCCAGAATAAAAATCGGTCCAGTTTAGACCCCACCCCAAGTCTTTTCTTACCCCAGTCCTATCTACCCACCCTGCCTCCACCTCACCCCAACCAGTAGCAGCTTGCCACCTCACCCAGCCCCTCCCTTTGGCCAATCCTCAACCGCCACATCACCCCACCCGCGCCTGGACCCACTCCCCACTTCCCTCAGCAGCACACACTCACCCACCAGCCTCACCCCACGCGACCCACCCCGGTCCCACCTGCCAGCCGGACCCCTCCCTCTCTCCCCCACATTCCCACTCCCACCTGTCCCCCACCGGCCCACCTCTCCCCTGGGTCCCGCACCCTGGCCCACCCCTGCCCCGCGTCTCCCACCTCCCGTCTCCTTCCTCCCCCGTCTTCTTCCTCCTGGATCCCTTCTCCAACCCCCTGCTCCTTCCGCCCTCTCCCTCGGCCTCCCGCTCACTCCCTCTGTCTCCCGTCCGCCGCCGCGCCTCCTCCCGTCGCCGTCCCGCGCCCGCCGTGCTCCTCCTCTCCGGCCGCCCGAGCCCCGGCCGCCTCCGTCGGCGTCGCCCTCACCTCGTCCCCGCCCGTCCTCCTCCCGCCGCGACGGGCTCCTCCCCGCCGCCATCGGCTCCGCCACCGAGCTCCGCGCCCGGCTCCCCCCATCCTCCTCCGTTCCGTCCCCGCGGCCGAGCCCGCGCCTTCCGGCCCCTCCGCGTCGAGCTCCTCGCCGCCCGCCTCCCCTCTCTGTCTGCCGGCCGCGCTCGTCCATGAGCTCCTCCGGCCGCGCCAGCGCTCCGCGCCTCACTGCGAGCTCGGCCGCCCGCCCGTCGCCAGAGCCGCGTCCCGCCGCTGGGCGACCTCGCCGACCCGCCCTTCTCCTCCTCCCGCGAGCTGCCGGTGGCCCCGAGCCGCCGAGCTTGGTCCCGCTCCCCTCGCCAGCGACCACCGGCACGCGCCCCTGCTCGCCTCCGTCCCCGCGGTTCCGCCGGCCCGAGCCGCCCCTCCAGCCGCCTGCCGGCCTCCTCCATCGTCGTCGGCTCGCCCGCGTGTGAAGGCCTCGGTCGAGCCAGTACGGGTCCTGTGTGCCTCTGCCACGTTCTGCATGTCGGATGTTGTCAGTTGTTGCCGCTGTTGAACCCGTACCGCGTGTGTGTGCCCGCTGGTGCTCTAGCGGAAGCCAAGACCAACTCGAGACCCCGAAGGACCCCACAAGACCACGGGCGCGATACTCCAAGACCGTACCGAGCCGAAGGTGTCCGGATAATCCCCGACAAGAACTCCATCACGGAACATCAAGTACTCCGACAGGGAACCCTGAAGACCTCGGTGACGAGCCCCAAGTTCGCCTCCGATAATCAAGAAGGTACCCCAAGATCTCCATCGTATGTGTCGAGTCCAACACCAAAGCGATGACAAGATCTACCGATGACCGAGAACCCTGACGCCAAGATCGCCACCGGAACGACAAGCACTTCGCCGTCGCACGCCAAGTCCTTCATCCCGAACGCCATGACCGTCTACACGGGCCGAAGACCACGGATGCGACAAGACCTACCTCCGTTATCCGAGACCAAGGCCGTCGAATCCTGAAACCTGAGACCGACCCCGAACCCCGGAACCTCAAGTTCATCGAGGCCCTCTAATGTGTGAACCCCTTCCCGAAAACCCTATTTTATAATATAATACAACTTGTCGCATCTTAAATGTTCATGCATGCATATTTGTGTGGTTTGGGGGCCTTATGCCGATTCACCTCTAATTAAATATGGGGCCCATATGCGGGCAAATCTAGTCTTATATTGGCCTCATTTAAACTTGTGTAGCGAACCGGTGATATATCCTGCCTTGTTAAACAACATTTAAATTGCGGGGTAGATAAACAACATGAACCACCTAATTAATTTTCGGGACCCCGATTCCACTTAATATTGACCAAATTGCATCGCAGCTTTGCCATGCCATGCATCATACATGCATCATGCCCGATCTTCTGCCGTAGTATTAAATATTGCATCCGGTGTTTATTCTAGTGTTTTGCTTCTTCGCGGATAAGGCCGTTGAGTTGATGTGAGCTTTGCCCGATCTTTGGATGAACCTTCGGCAATGTTTTCAGGCGAGCATCTTCCCCTTTCTACCTATCTTACTTTTATAGTATTTACTCCCTCCTGTTGATCTATTGCTATCTGTGTTGCGATGCTCAAGTTTTCGTACCCATGATATCCCTAGCAGCCTCATATTGCCTTGGACACATCCTATTACCTGTTGTTTGGTAGTTAGTTGGACTTGTGCGTCGTAGTCGCTTGCTCAAGTGCTGTTGCGTGTCGCCAAGAACCACAGTGTTGGAGTAATTGCCGCATGTTGATGTTGGAGATGATCATGGCTTTACTTTTCGTTCACTTTAATTACGGTTTAACAACTAAAATTGAAGTAAGTAAGAAGAGGCATCGGTGGGTGATAGATAATGTTGGTTTCCGACCGCCCACTTGTGTCCCGTAGGACCCCGAGTTCTTGACACCTGTTCCGAGATCGAGCGCGCTAACCACAGGTGGGGAGATATGGGCCCCCCATTGATTAGTACCTGATTTCAAAGTATTGCACTGGGGGCCACAAACTAGTTTGAGGTTTTATTTACGATCGTGTACTTATGCCATGCTTTACTGCTTTATTTACGATTGTGCGAGGAGCACTGCTTGTCTTTAGGAAGCGGAGTGTTTTCAGTATCAGCAGTCCAGTTTTGGGATTTGCATCGTTTACCGACGCAAACACCGAGTCCGTCTCGAGACCGGCCGACTTCGTTGCGGTAGACTTAGTGGGGTGCCCCGTGCTTGCTTTGGGTGGGAACGTCATGACTTAGGCCTTTGTAGGGTTCGCGCATAGAAAACAAAAATTTCCTACGATGTGAACTATATACCAAGATCTATTTATACTAGATACAAACAACGGGCGGATGTATATCCGTAGAGAACATACCTTTGAAGACCGACAAAGCACGAGTCCAAACTCGTGGTTGATGTAGACGATCTCTTGCCGATCTCAAGATCGAGAGGAAGTCCTAGCGCCGCAAATCAGCGCATCCGTGCTCGCACACACACGTTCGAGGCACCGAGCAACCTCCGCCTCCTCGCTCCAGCGATGCAGTGAAGCACAACTCTTTCTTGCCGAATAGCCACGGGAACATGTATCTCGCTAGTCCGAGACCATGGGGATAAATTCTAGAGGGGAGAGAGATCCTTCACGAGGAGGTGTGAGTGAGAAGTGAGAGGAGGGTTCCTTTTATAGGAGGAGGGGGAACCCCAAGGGGTGGCAGCGCATGGGGCTGCCCTTGCCCTCCCTCTTCATGTGGGTGGACACTCCACTCACAAAACTCCTCCAAATTCCCTCCACTCAAAAGTCCACTCAAAATCCCATTAAATTTCCACCAAATTTAATGCAATCTCTCATTAAATAAAACTCTTTTATTTTATTCAGAATTTTGTCAATTAATTTAATGACAAACATTCACAAATAACCTTGCTAGAATTCTATTTCACATGCATAACCACTTTATGCAATTTCACCCAAAACTGTTTGGTATCTAGTGAAATAAATTCCTCGCTTGTTTATTCTTTTCGGCATGAAACTTTTGCTCCAATTGGATGTCGGTGTCTCTTAAGTGTGTCCCCCTACGGTTCGTGAATAATGCGGACATGATCGAGACCCCTCTCGGATCAATAATCAGAAGCGGGATCTAGAGACCCATACTGACTCCCACACATTCAACGATGACTTTCTTGTGATCGTGGAACCTTTTACGCTAGTATCTTAATCCCTTTGTTTCACGATATATTACATGTCCGAGATTCGATCATCGGTATCTCCATACCTAGTTTGATCTCGTTCTGACACATGCACTCTTTTCTCGTTCTGTGATATAACATTCTAGTGATCAAATCACTTGCTTGCAAGCTAATCAATGTGATATCACCGAGAGGGCCCAGTATATCTATCCGTCATCGGGATGAACAAATTCCACTCTCGATCCATGAGCCTCAACATAACACTTTATTAGTTACGAACCCATCTTTATAATCACCACATTACGGTGTGACGTTTGATGTTATCAAGAAACTCTTCCGGTGTTAGTGATTGACATGATCTCATGGTCTAAGGATTAGGATCACTTCGTAAGTTGTTATAGCAATATAAACTCAATGACTTTGATCGTAATGCTATACTTCGGATGAATGTTCATCACATCATTACACTAATGTTGTGATCCCGTTATTAACAACATCCAATGTCCATGATCAGGAAACCTTGATCATCTTGTTAATCAACGAGCTAGTTTATGAGAGAGGCTTAACTAGGAACTTTCTGTTTGTTTATTAAACACACATGTATTAACGTTTCCGTATTAATACAATTATAGCATGCAAAATAAACATCTATCATATACTTGGAATACACATAATAAACACTTTATTATTGCCTCTCAGGGCATATTCCCTTCACCGCCGACATACCGATGGGTGTATGTTAACTGATCTGGCAAAAAGGGTCGAAGTGCTTGTGGATACTTTGGTGCACCCCTGCAGGGTTAAATCTTTTCGAGAAGCCGTGTCCGCGGTTATGGACGACTTGGAGCACAGTGCTTGATCATAGACAACTATAACTAAAGTTCTTGTTATAAATTGACTTGTATCCGATATGACTAGTAATCAGCTTCACTACAACGGAATGGCTAAGTAAAAGTACCAACAACTGCTGGGTTTTGGGGTTATCTCATGCTAATTGTATCTGATTAGTAAGTGACGCAACCACAACGGAATGATTAAATAAAAGTGCCCACTGCTTATTTTATCAGGACGACTATCTTTACCTGACTAGTAAGTTGCCGCAACTATAACTGAATAAGTAAAACTGCCAACTGTGTGAGTTCCTCGGTTGACTTCCTCGTGTGGTCTCGAGGGGGAATACCAGGATGGGATTGTTTGGTGTTAGTATCAGGCTGGTTCTGGATAGGTCTTTCTTTCCCCTCTCTGATAGCCGCCAGTTATATCGAGTCTCTATAGGTTGTTTAGTGCTTGCTGCGCTGCCGCTTCAGTCCACCATACCTATGTAGGCGAGGACCGCCGAATTCTAGCCTCGCCGTGTACTGGCCTCAGTACTGACGCTCCTCTTTTTCCTTTGCCCTTTGTCGGCACCCCCTTTTGTTTAAGCAGGTTTTCAGATCGACGCCGTTAGCAGGGTTACCCTTCCGGCTTGGCCTGGGCAGGGTTATGGACGCCATTGGTTATTCTTCAGGGCTCTTAGCCCCATTTGCATCTTGTCCGTAGCTGGGCGCTCTATCGTTTTCAAGGTGATTTGGATCTTTGTACTATTTATCTGTATTCTTGACTCATGGAGTCGTGTTGTATATATCTGTTCTGTGGGTCCCATCGAGGACTGTTGTGTAATGTTATTACTTCGTTTTCCACCCGCACGAAAGTGCCTGGTGGGCACCTTTGAATCGTTTCTATGCGGGTTTGGCGGGATTCGCTAAAACTTGCATAGGGCCGATTCCGAGGGTGTTACAGAGTGGTATCAGAGCTCAGCAGTTGCGATACCCCACAAGTCCAGCCTGTAGGATAACCTAGCTAACGGCCGAAGTAGAGTGTCAAAACTATTTTGCAAAATCGGTTGGATAGATCTGGTTAGGTCTGCTTTTATTCCTTACCCCTCTGCTATTCTCCTCTTATCTCGACGTGTTTTGAACCTGCTCTCTTATATTTTCTTCGAGTCCAAGAATTCTCGTGGTGGGGTTTTCCGCCGTACCTTCAGGGTTTCGCTTCCTCCTCTGTTAACGGTGTTCTACCATTCGGTGTTTAAGCTGACTGATGAATCCGTCTGCTGTGGTATCATTCTTTGTTCCTTGTTTGTGCCTTCCGGTGTTTTCCGACGCGACGACATCCTCTACGCCAGATCCGATGCAGAGCCTGCATCACTCCTTTGTTTCCGAACCTCGCTTGTCGAGATCTTCAGTCTAATTTCGAGAATGGTTGCATGCTTTTCCACTGATTGTGCGGAGTAATAGTTTGGGTGCGTGATGGATTGGCCCCCATGCCGACTACCCTCTCTATTCGCTTGTGTACATTGAAGCGGATGAGAATGCATCGGTTCCCTCTTTCTACCGGAGTAGAGGTGGCTTTATTTGTTGATACCTCTACCTTCGACCTTTTGTTCCCGGAGTGTTCTCTCGACGATCACGGACAACGACCTCTTGTTAGTGGTGTCGCGAGGATCTACACGAAGCGCGAAGGATCAGACCGCCGGCTTTCTTTCCGGTACCATGAGGCGGATCTCGAGGGCGAGATCCATTGTTAGTGGTGTCGAATTGTGGCATCCCGCAAAACCACTACTAGAAAATCGCGTTGTTTTTGTGCATTGCATCATCATGACCGCATGCTCATGTCAGCATGCCACATTGCATTTGAGCATCGTCATCATCTTGCATTTGCTTGTATAAATCTATTTACAGAAAAACCTATTTTGTGTTTCTAAAACGCCCCGTCTTTATTTAAACGCAAAACCCGGGTCGCCGGAATATTTTGTTTTGTCTGCTATCGGTTTGCAAAAGCCCGGTTTGAAATAAAGAAAATATTTAATTATTTTTAGTGGGGAAGTCGAACGGGCCGATTAGACCCGAACGACCACCCCCAGAATAAAAATCGGTCCAGTTTAGACCCCACCCCAAGTATTTTCTTACCCCAGTCCTATCTACCCACCCTGCCTCCACCTCACCCCAACCAGTAGCAGCTTGCCACCTCACCCAGCCCCTCCCTTTGGCCAATCCTCAACCGCCACATCACCCCACCCGCGCCTGGACCCACTCCCCACTTCCCTCAGCAGCACACACTCACCCACCAGCCTCACCCCACGCGACCCACCCCGGTCCCACCTGCCAGCCGGACCCCTCCCTCTCTCCCCCACATTCCCACTCCCACCTGTCCCCCACCGGCCCACCTCTTCCCTAGGTCCCTTGACACCCACCCACCTCGCTGCCTCCCACCTCCCGTCTTCTTCCTCCCCCGTCTTCTTCCTCCTGGCTCCCTTATCCAACCCCCCTGCTCCCCTTCCGCTCGCCCCTCCCCCCTCAGCCTCCCCGCTCACTCCCTCTGTCTCCCGCCCTTGCCGCCTCCTCCTCCGTCGCCACACCCGTGCTCTTCCTCCTCTCCGGACGCCCGAGCCCCGGCGCCTCGTCGGCCGCCTCGCCCTCTCGCCTGCCCTTCCTCCCGCCGCGACGGGCTCCTCCGCCATCGGCTCCGCCACCGAGCTCGCGCCCGCCCCATCCTCCTCCGTTAGCCCCTGCCGAGCCCGCCTCGGCCCCCTCCGCCGAGCTCCTCGCCGCCTCCTCTCTGTGCCGGCCGCCCGCCGCGCTCGTCCCATGAAGCTCCTCCGACCGCCAGCGCTCCGCCGCCTCCGCTGCGAGCCTGCCGCCGCCGCTGGGAGCCGCCCGCCGCTGGGCGACCTCGACCCCGCCCTTCTCCTCCTCCGGCGAGCTGCCGCCAGCGGGCCCCGAGCCGCCTCCACCCGCCGAGCTTGGTCCCGCCTCGCCAGCCACCACGCACGCTCGCCTCCGTCCCCGCGGTTCCGCCGGCCCGAGCCGCCCCTCCAGCCGCCTGCCGGCCTCCTCCATCGTCGTCGGCTCGCCCGCGTGTGAAGGCCTCGGTCGAGCTAGTACGGGTCCTGTGTGCCTCTGCCACGTTCTGCATGTCGGATGTTGTTAGTTGTTGCCGCTGTTGAACCCATCACAGGTGTGTGTGCCCGGTGCTCAAGCGAAGCCAAGACCAACTCGAGACGAAGGACCCCACAAGACCACGGGCGCGAGACTCCAAGACCGTACCGAGCCGAAGGTGTCCGGATAATCCCCGACAAGAACTCCATCACGGAACATCAAGTACTCCGACAGGGAACCCTGAAGACCTCGGTGACGAGCCCCAAGTTCGCCTCCGATAATCAAGAAGGTACCCCAAGATCTCCATCGTATGTGTCGAGTCCAACACCAAAGCGATGACAAGATCTACCGATGACCGAGAACCCTGACGCCAAGATCGCCACCGGAACGACAAGCACTTCGCCGTCGCACGCCAAGTCCTTCATCCCGAACGACATGACCGTCTACACGGGCCGAAGACCACGGATGCGAAAAGACCTACCTCCGTTATCCGAGACCAAGGCCGTCGAATCCTGAAACCTGAGACCGACCCCGAACCCCGGAACCTCAAGTTCATCGAGGCCCTCTAATGTGTGAACCCCTTCCCGAAAACCCTATTTTATAATATAATACAACTTGTCGCATCTTAAATGTTCATGCATGCATATTTGTGTGGTTTGGGGGCCTTATGCCGATTCACCTCTAATTAAATATGGGGCCCATATGCGGGCAAATCTAGTCTTATATTGGCCTCATTTAAACTTGTGTAGCGAAACGGTGATATATCCTGCCTTGTTAAACAACATTTAAATTGCGGGGTAGATAAACAACATGAACCACCTAATTAATTGTCGGGACCCCGGTTCCACTTAATATTGACCAAATTGCATCGCATCTTTGCCATGCCATGCATCATGCCCGATCTTCTGCCGTAGTATTAAATATTGCATCCGGTGTTTATTCTAGTGTTTTGCTTCTTCGCGGATAAGGCCGTTGAGTTGATGTGAGCTTCGCCCGATCTTCGGATGAACCTTCGGCAATGTTTTCAGGCGAGCATCTTCCCCTTTCTACATATCTTACTTTTATAGTATTTACTCCCTCCTGTTGATCTATTGCTATCTGTGTTGCGATGCTCTAGTTTTCGTACCCGTGATATCCCTAGCAGCCTCATATTGCCTTGGACACATCCTATTACCTGTTGTTTGGTAGTTAATTGGACTTGCGCGTCGTAGTCGCTTGCTCAAGTGCTGTTGCGTGTCGCCAAGAACCACAGTGTTGGAGTAATTGCCGCATGTTGATGTTGGAGATGATCATGGCTTTACTTTTCGTTCACTTTAATTACTGTTTAACAACTAAAATTGAAGTAAGTAAGCAGAGGCATCGGTGGGTGATAGATAATGTTGGTTTCCGACCGCCCACTTGTGTCCCGTAGGACCCCGAGTTCTTGACACCTGTTCCGAGATCGAGCGCGCTAACCACAGGTGGGGAGATATGGGCCCCCCATTGATTAGTACCTGATTTCAAAGTATTGCACTGGGGGCCACAAACTAGTTTGAGGTTTTATTTACGATCATGTACTTACGCCATGCTTTACTGCTTTATTTACGATTGTGGAGCACCTGCATCGCTTAGGAAGCGGAGTGTTTTCGCGTATCGACAGTCCAGCTTTGGGATTTCTTGTCGTGTACCATCGACGCAAACCCCGAGTCCGTCTCGAGACCGGCCGACTTCGTTGGTAGACTTAGTGGGTGGCCCCGTGCTTGCTTTGGGTGCGGGAACGCGTCATGACTTAGGCCCGCCGACATACCGATGGGTGTATGTTAACCGATCCGGCAAAAGGGTGAAGTGCTTGTGGATACTTTGGTGCACCTCAGGGTTAAATCTTTTCGAGAAGCCGTGTCCGCGGTTATGGACGACTTGGAGCACAGTGCTTGATCATAGACAACTATAACTAAAGTTTACTGTTATAAATTGACTTGTATCCGATATGACTAGTAATCAGCTTCACTACAACGGAATGGCTAAGTAAAAGTACCAACAACTGCTGGGTTTTGGGGTTATCTCATGCTAATTGTATCTGATTAGTAAGTGACGCAACCACAACGGAATGATTAAATAAAAGTGCCCACTGCTTATTTTATCAGGACGACTATCTTTACCTGACTAGTAAGTTGCCGCAACTATAACTAAATAAGTAAAACTGCCAACTGTGTGAGTTCCTCGGTTGACTTCCTCGTGTGGTCTCGAGGGGGAATACCAGGATGGGATTGTTTGGTGTTAGTATCAGGCTGGTTCTGGATAGGTCTTTCTTTCCCCTCTCTGATAGCCGCCAGTTATATCGAGTCTCTATAGGTTGTTTAGTGCTTTCTGCGCTGCTTGATCCACCATACCTATGTAGGCGAGGGCCGAATTCTAGCCTCGCCGTGTCTTGGCCTCGATCGACGCTCCTCTTTTCCTTTGCCCTTTGTCGGCACCCCTTTTGTTTAAGGGTTTCGATCGACGCGTTAGGTGGTTACCCTTCCGCTTGGCCAGGCAGGTTATGGACGCCATTGGTTATTCTTCAGGGCTCTTAGCCCCATTTGCATCTTGTCCGTAGCTGGGCGCTCTATCGTTTTCAAGGTGATTTGGATCTTTGTACTATTTATCTGTATTCTTGACTCATGGAGTCGTGTTGTATATATCTGTTCTGTGGGTCCCATCGAGGACTGTTGTGTAATGTTATTACTTCGTTTTCCACCCGCACGAAAGTGCCTGGTGGGCACCTTTGAATCGTTTCTATGCGGGTTTGGCGGGATTCGCTAAAACTTGCATAGGGCCGATTCCGAGGGTGTTACAATGTTCCTAGCAACTATCCACCGTTTTTGCCGCTGGCACATCATGCAGAAAGCATAGGGTAAGTGTGGTACTGTTCTGGGCAGAAACCCAGGTCTAGCAGGAGATTTCAACGCCTGCATAGACTTCACCTTTTCGCCGGAGGAGTTTGAGGTGAAATGGGCTCTGTTTTTAGGCAAGTGGCCTGTTGCTGCTGCTGGACACTCGCACTTTAGGGAGCTATATGACATTAGGGACAAGTGGGTTCCTTGCTACTTCTTGCATCGGTTTTTCCCTTATCTCTAGTCCACGCAGCGCAGTGAGGGTTTTAATGCAGTGCTGAAACGCTATGTGAACCCACACAAGTCACTGTTAAACTTTGTGAAACAGTATGAGAAGATCCAGGTGCATGTGCTTGTGAAGGAGGGTGGCAACAACTACCGTACGGAATTTCTCGAGGTCCAGAGATGGTCGCCATATACCATTGAGGAACAGGCATTCAATATGTACTGCAGAGACATATATTTGAAGTTTCGTCATGAGTTTGAGATTATTGCTAGGTACAATGTGAGTCACTTTGGTGGTTTGTACTACTGGATTGGGCCAAATAGGACATGGTGTGCCAAGTATGGGGCGAGGACCTACATGGTTATAGTGAACAAGGATGAAGGCATCTACTCATGCGAGTGTTCAAAGTTTGATAGGGATTGCATGCTTTGTTGCCACATATTGAAGGTTTTCACCCACCTTGGTGTTGATGTGATACCCGAGATGTACATCCTAAAAAGGTGGACGCCACAAGCAGTCTCTGGTGGACAGGAAGCCGAAGTGGTGGAGCAGCCAGATGTGATGCCACCATAGTCGCAGCAACAAGTGCGACATGCAAACATGAACATGTCGTTTCAGAAACTTGCTCGTATGGCTTGCACAACGGATGGAGCTACTGCGATTGTGAACAAACACATGGGAGCTGCGACGACGGAAATTACTCAACTGAACAAGTCGCCGAAGAAAACGAAGAAACCTGCTGCTGCTGAACCGTCAGCAAGCGCCCCTGTTGATCGTACTATTCCTAGGGACCCGCCAAAGTCAACTACCAAAGGGCGAACGAAGGCACATCAGACAAAATCTGCCCTTGAACTTCATCCAAATAGAAAAATTAGTGCAGGACGTGTGGTTCGTTTGAGCATAATTCTGCAACATGTGTAGAGAGGATGGTGTAGACAGGGACAAAAAACATTTTAGGCTAGGCAACTTTTATTAGTTCTGTGGCAACTTTTATTGTAGTTCTGGCAACTAGTACCATTATTCCTCGCAAGTTTTATTAGATATGCAATTTTTTTGTTTCTGATAATTATGTTACTGTGAGAAGCAACTTTTAGCATTTGAAGTTCACCTAGGTACTATTAAATCCACATAAACAAAGAACAATCAAGAAAAAAAAAGATAAAAAAAATAAAACAATTTGTGTGTAATCTTAAGAAACTATAGACATTTGATATGAACAATAAAAAGACAAATGGAGGTCAGAGTTTGTGCGGGGCATGCCTTTATTTCTTAAAGCTTGAGGACTTTCTTCCAGTCGGCTTTGTTGTCCTCCGATGTCACCCAACCGTTTGTCATGATCTTCCTGATGTCTGGGATATCCTTTGTTTTGTAGTTCTGAGATGCTCTACCATTCCAATTGATGTTCATTAAGGTGAAAACCCCACAGTCATCACTGTAAAAACACATCCATAAATTTAGTATGGATGTAATCTTGAACAAATAAAGGCAACAAACATGTTGGGCAACACAACTACTTATGCATGTAAATTATAGTGTTGTGTATACAAAAAACTTGACATGTCCTAGTATTAATAAATGCTAGTCAGAAAGCAACTTTTAGTCAAAAAACAGCATGACAACTAGTGTAACTAACAAGTTGGTTTGAGCAACTTACATTGTCTGACAAGCAACTAACAGGTTGGTTTGAGCAACTAAAAAGTGTGAGGCAAGCAACTAGTAGGTTGAGCAACTAACATTGAACAGGAAAAAAGTATGCATGTGGGAAAGTTGCTCATTGAGATTGCTTACTTGTTTTTCTGCTTTGGAACTTGGATTTCTTGAAGACGGAAATTGTCAAGTTTGACTTTGGATGCACCGTAGTTATTATCCTAGTGAATTCGTAGAGACGCGATGATGGCTTGGTAACTTTTCTGCAGAAGCTTATCCTCAATTGTCATCCACGAGTTAAGGATCTGAAATTGCTTGTCTCTGATATTTAAGTTGAACAACCAATAATGATTGACAACATCCTTTGCTTTTGGGTTGAGGGCTTGGATAATTGGGAACATAACCTGTGTAGTTAGGCAATTAGTTAGCTGCACGGAAAGCAACTATTTATATTGTGCAGGCAACTAGTGAGCTTGATGGAGCAACTAGAAAATAGCCTGACATAGATAGTATTTTTGTGTAGAAAAAAGCTACAACTAGGGAAGTTGTTGTTGGAGATATGCCCTAGAGGCAATAATAAATGTATTTATTATTATATCTTTGTGTTTATGATAAATGTTTACATTCATGCTATAATAGTATTAACAAGGAAACATTAATACTTGTGTGATTTGTAAACTTAATTTGAAGTCCCTAGTATAGCCTCTATACTTCACTAGCTTGTTGGTTGATTAATGATTGTGGTTTCCCTATCATGAACATTGAGATGTTATCAACAACAAGATCATATCGTTAGGAGTATGATATGGTGGACATATTCCTATAGATAAGCGTAGCATAAAGATCAAGTCATTTCAATAGTTCAATTGCTATATGCTTTCTGATACATAGTAACCTAATTCCTTCGACCATGAGATCATGCATATCACCTTTACCGGATGGATGCTTTGTTGACATCAAACACCACACCGTAACTGGGTGGCTATAAAGGTGGCATTGAGTGTTCGGAAAGTATTGGTTGAAACACATGGATCAAGAGTGGGATTTGTCCATCCATATGACGGATAGATATACTCTGGGCCCTCTCGGTGGAATGTCATCCAATTAGCTTGCAAGCATGTGACTGGCTCACAAGGGATCACATATCACGGGAACGATAAAAGAGTACTTATTAGTAACGAGGTTGAACTAGGTATGCAGAGATACCGACGATCATAACCTCGGATAAGTAAACTATCGTGAGACAAAGGGAAATTGGTATCGTATGTAAGTGGTTCATTCGATCGCAAAGTAATCGTAGAAATATGTGGGAGCCATATGAATTTCCAGATTCCTCTATTGGTTATTGTCGAGAAGTGTCTCGATCATGTCCGCATAATTCACGAACCGTAGGGAGACACACTTAAGGATTCGACGTTGTTTGAGTAGTTATGGTATTATGAGAAAGAGACCGAATGTTGTTCGAGTCTCGGATGGGATCCGGATATCACGAGGTGATCCGGAATGGTCCAAGAATAAGATTCATATAAGGAAAGTCCTGCTTTGAGTTCGGGAATGATTCCAGATTTCATCGGAATGTTCTAGAAGGTTCGGATTGTCCCAAGCACTCGGGGGAGGGGTACATGAATGTGTCATTACATATTGGAATGATTGCATCATGTACTAAGTGTTCTTGCTGTTCCAAATAAAGGATTAAATTGAATCCTAAAACAGAAAAGTCAAATGGCAGTTTGAAAGTCAAACGGCTAAAACAGGAACTGGGAAACAAGCAAGAGGAGGCAAACCGACTTGGGGAGGAGTCCTCCTCCAAGCCAGCGCCACCAAGGCCGACTTGGGAGGGACTCCTCCCTTGGCCCTCTCCACCTATAAAAGGAGGGGGGCCTCCTCTAGACACACAAGTTCCTATCCTCTAATCTCCGGTTTAGAGCCGCTTTTGGTTTAGAGCTTCTAATTGCACTAGCCTTCGGTTTAGAGCCTTCTAATTGTTGTGTCTAATCCTAGACCACTAATAGCTTTCTCATACTCCACCATACTCGCCCGCTTAAGCGAAGCTCATGGATCTCCCTCTACTTGGTACCTGCATTTGCCAGGAATCGCAAGGAGAGTGCTACAACCTCACGCTTTCTTTGGAACAAGGAGAGGAAGGTCTTCGTCGAGTACCGAACGTGTGACCGATCAGAAGCGCCAGGAATGCGTCGGAAGGATCGTCTACGCGATCTTGAGATCGGAAAGAGTACGACTACATCACCCACGCGAATCCGCTCTCGTTAAACACTTTGGAATCTTCGAGGGTGAGTTATTCCATCGACTCGTTGCTACAATCTAGTAGATAGATGTTGGCTTGTTTGTTTGTATGCGATAGAATTTTTTTGTTTTCCATGCTTTAATCCCTCACAGGGTATCGAGCCGTGTCTATATGTAGATATGTTGCACGAGTAGAACACAATGGTCATTGTGGGCGTTGATGCTTTTATTGTCGATTGCTTCTTGTGTACTTTGCATCTTGCGGTATGTTGGGATGAAGCGGCCCGGGCTAACCTTACATGACATCGTTCATGAGACTTGCTCCACGCTTGACATGCAACCTGTATTGCATAAGTGGCTTTGTGGGTGCATGTTTCTCCTAGCATAGTTAAGATCCAATTTACAACGGGTGATCAACAATGCTAGTATCAATGTTGTGGTTCTTGTTCGTAAGTTAGAACGACACTTATTGAAAGCCCCAAACCACGTAAAATATGCAAAGAAAGTAGAGGCGTCTAACTTTGTTTTGCGGGTGCTGATGATGTGATATGGCCATGATTGTGATTATATTTGATGTATGCAATGTTCCTTATTGTAAGTTGGCAACCGGCTGGATCCATATGGTTGTCTTTAATTTATGTTAAGACCCGCGTGTCTATTCAAAGTAGTTGTAATAGTTGAAGCCGGTGGACGACAACCATGGAGAAGCGTCATTGACCTTGATGCAATGCCGGTGATGATGGAGATCATGTTCGTGCTTGAAGATGGAGATCGGAAGCACAAAGAAGAAAGGCCATATCATATCACATATTATTGAATTGCATGTGATGTTAATCCCTTATGCATCTTGTATTGCTTAGTAGACGACGGTAGCATTATAAGATGATCCCTCATGCACATAAATTTCAAGTCATAAAGTGTTCACCCTTAGTTAGCACCGTTGCTAAAGCTTGTTGTTTCGAAGCACCACGTGATGATCGGGTGTGTTAGATTCTGCAAGTGTATACAACGTGAGCAAGCCAGATTTGCTCATGCGGAAACTAAGGTTTGATGTTGACGAGCCTAGCATGTACAGACATGGTCTCGGAACACGGATCACCGAAAGGTAAATCATGAATCATATAGTAGATATGATGAACATGACGATTGTTCTCCATTGAAACTATATCAACTCTCGTGATGATCGGTGTTGATGTAGTGGATCTGGTTCGTGTGATCACTAAAACAATGTGAGGGATGTTGTTTTGAGTGGGAGTTCACCTAGTTTAATTTCATTAATTAATTTGAACTCAATTTGTCATAAACTTAGTCTGAACTATTGCAAATATGTTGTAGATCAATGGCAGCCCCTACCATCAATTTTAATGCGTTCCTAGAGAAAGAAAAGTTGAAAAACAATGGAAGCAACTTCGCGGATTGGTTCCGCAATTTGAGGATTGTCCTCACGGTGGTAATTTGACCTATGTCTGGATGCACCTGGTGACCCACCCGGTGATGCTCCCGATGAAGTAAAGAATGTTTGCCTCGCTCGGAAGAATCAAGATCTCCATAGTTCGTGTGCTATCTTGTATGGTTTGGAATCGAGCTTGAAAAGGTTTGAAGAGTCAGACCCATATGATATTGTCGAGGATCTCAAATTGATTTTGAGACTCATGCGGCAATTGAAAGCTATGAGGCTTCTGAAAAGTTCTTTAACTGCAAGATGGAAGAAGGCAGCTCCGTCAGTGAGCATGTGCTTAAGATGTCTGGGCACGCAAACAAACTTCAAAGCTTGGGTATAGTGATTCCTAATGCTTTGGGGATTTACCGTGTCCTCCAATCACTACCACCAAGTTACAAGAACTTTGTGATGAACTACAACATGCAGAACATGAACAAGACGTTGCCAGAACTCTTTGCCATGTTGAAATCTGCAGAAGTGGAGATCAAGAAAGAGCACCAAGTGTTGTTGGTCAATAAGACCACCAAATTCAAGAAAGGCAAGTCTAAGCAAAAGGGACACTTCAAGAAGGGTGGTAAGAAAGTTACCACGCCGGCGAAGAAGACCAAGGCTGGACCCAAGCCTGATACTGAGTGCTTTTACTGCAAGGGAGAAGGTCACTGGAAGCGGAATTGCCCAAAGTACTTGGCGGATCTGAAGAACGGCAACATCAAGAAGAAAGGTATATCTGATATACATGTTATTGATGTGTATCTCACTAGTACTCGTAGTAGTGCCTGGGTATTTGATACTGGTTCGGTTGCTCATATTTGTAACTCGAAACAGGTGCTGCAGAATAAACGGAAGCTAGCGAAGAACGAGGTGACGATGTGATCGCGGTCGGCACGCTACCCCTTCATCTACCATCGGGATTAGTTTTATACTTAAATAATTGTTATTTGGTGCCTGCGTTGAGCATGAACATTATATCGGGATCTTGTTTATTGCGAGACGGTTACTTGTTTAAGTCCGAGAATAATGGTTGTTCGATTTATATGAGTAATATGTTTTATGCACATGCACCTTTGATAGATGGTCTATTCTTATTGAATCTCGATAGTGGAAATACACATATCAACAACATTGAGGCTAAACGTTTGAAATCAAGCGATAATTCGACCTATATGTGCAATCGCTGCCTCTTGGTCACATTGGAGTGAAGCGTATGAAGAAACTCCATTCCGATGGACTTCTTGAATCACTTGATTTTGAATCACTTGAAAGATGCGAAGCATGTCCGATGGGAAAATGACTAAGACTCCATTTTCAGGTATGATGGGCGCGAAGCTACGAACCTATTGGAAATCATACATACCGATGTGTGTGGTCCAATGAGTGTAGCATCGCGCGGTGGTTATCGTTATGTTCTTACCTTCACGGATGACTTGAGTAGATATGGGTATATCTATTTCATGAAACATAAATCCGAAACTTTTGAGAAGTTTAAGGAGTTTCAAAGTGAGGTAAAGAATCAACGTAACAAGAAGATTAAAATTCTACGTTCTGATCGTGGAGGTGAATATCTAAGTTACGAGTTTTGCGAGCATTTAAAGAAATGTGGAATACTTTCACAGTTGACACCGCCGGGAACACCACAGCGTAATGGTGTGTCCGAACGTCGTAATCGAACTCTCTTAGATATGGTTCGTTCTATGATGTCACTTACAGATTTACCGCTATCATTTTGGGGTTATGCATTAGAAACAGCCGCATTCACTTTAAATAGGGCACCGTCTAAATCCGTTGAAACGACACCGTATGAATTATGGTTTGGGAAGAAACCTAGATTGTCGTTCCTTAAAGTTTGGGGATGCGAAGCCTATGTAAAGAAGTTACAGCCGGACAAGCTTGAACCCAAAGCGGAAAAATGCGTCTTCATAGGATACCCGAAGGAAACTATTGGGTATACCTTCTATCATAGATCCAAGGCAAAATATTCGTTGTTAAGAATGGATCCTTTCTAGAGAAGGAATTTCTCTCGAAAGAAGTGATGGAAGGAAAGTAGAACTCGACGAGGTTGTTGAACCTTCTCTCGAATTATAGTAGTGCAAGACCGGAAGAAGTTCTGTGGTGCTGCACAAATAATAGAGAAAGCTAATGATGGTGATCATGAAACTTGGTTGAAGTTGCTACAGAGCCTCGAGGTCAACGAGAACTCGTACCACTCCATTGGTATGATCCCGTTATGAGTGTCATGTTGGTGGACAACACGATGACCCGAGACATATGAGGAAGCGATGATGAGCCCAGATTCCAATAAATGGCAAGAAGCCATGAAATCCGAGATTGGATCCATGTACGAAAACCAAGTATGGACTTTGGTGGACTTACGGATGGCGGAAGGTGTCGAGAACAAATGGATCTTCAAGAAGAAAGCAGATCTTGATGGTAATGTTATCGTTTATAAAGCTCGACTTGTCGCAAAAGGGTTTCGACAAATTCAAGGAGTTGACTACGATGAGACCTTCTCACCAAGCGAAGCTAAAGTCCGTGAGGATTATGTTAGCAATCGCTGCATATTACGATTATGAGATATGGCGATGGATGTCAAACAAGCATTCCTCAATGGAGACATTGATGAAGAGTTGTATATGATGCAACCCAAAGGTTTTGTCGATCCTAAAGATGCTAAAAGGTATGCAAACTTCAACGGTCCATCTATGGATTGAAGCAAGCATCCGAAGTTGGAATCAACGCTTTGATAAGGTGATCAAAAGTTTTGGTTTTATACAAACTTATGGAGAAGCTTGTATTTACAAGAAAGTGAGTGGAGCTCAGCATTCTTAATACTATATGTGGATGACATATTGTTGATTGGGAATGATGTAGACCTTCTTAATAGTGTCAAGGAATATTTGAATAATAGTTTTCAATGAAGGATCTTGGCGAAGCAGCTTACATATTAGGCATAAAGATTTATAGAGATAGATCAAACGCCAAATATCATTGTCACAGAGTACATATTTGGACAAAGTTCTAAAGAGGTTTGGAATGGAAGAAAGCAAGAAAGGGTTCTTGCCCATGTTGCTCAATACGACCTTGAGTAAAACTCAAAGTCCGACATCGGCGAAGATAGAGAAAGGATGAGTAAGACTCCTATGCCTCACCATAGGATCTCTAATGTATGCCATGCTATGTACTAGACCCGACATTGCATATGCCGTTAGTTTAACTAGCAGATATCAAAGTGATCCAGAGTGGATCATTGGACGTGATCAAAAACATCCTTAAGTACTTGAGAAGAACTAAGGATATGGTTCTTTCTTATGGAGGTGATGAACAGCTCGTTGTTAGCAGTTACACCGATGCTAGTTGGAACACCGATCCGGATGATTCTAAATCACAACTGGATACGTATTTATTTTGAATGGTGCAGCGATTAGTCGGAGGAGTGCAAAGTAAAGCGTTGTGGCGAGATCTTCAACTGAATCGGAATACATGGTCGCCGGAGGCTTCACAAGAAGCGATATGGATGAAAGAGTTCATTACAGAGTGGTGTGGTTCCTAGTGCTTTGGACCCAATGTCTATCTCTTGTGATAACATGGGCGCCATAGCCAATGCGCAAGAACCAAGGTCACACAAGAAGTGAAGCATATCAAGCGTTTTCACGCTATTCGAGAACATATCCGGGATGGGGATATAAAGATTTGCAAAGTACACACAGATCTGAATGTGGATCCGTTGACTAAAACTCTCCGAGGGCAAAACATGACCAACACCAAACTGCCATGGGTGTTCGGTATATTACCATGTAATCTAGATTAGATGACTCTAGTGCAAGTGGGAGACTGTTGGAGATATGCCCTAGAGGCAATAATAAATGTAGTTATTATTATATCTTTGTGTTTATGATAAATGTTTACATTCATGCTATAATAGTATTAACAAGGAAACATTAATACTTGTGTGATTTGTAAACTTAATTTGAAGTCCCTAGTATAGCCTCTATACTTCACTAGCTTGTTGGTTGATTAATGATTGTGGTTTCCCTATCATGAACATTGAGATGTTATCAACAACAAGATCATATCGTTAGGAGAATGATATGGTGGACATATTCCTATAGATAAGCGTAGCATAAAGATCAAGTCATTTCAATCGGAGGTCAGAGTTTGTGCGGGGCATGCCTTTATTTCTTAAAGCTTGAGGACTTTCTTCCAGTCGGCTTTGTTGTCCTCCGATGTCACCCAACCGTTTGTCATGATCTTCCTGATGTCTGGGATATCCTTTGTTTTGTAGTTCTGAGATGCTCTACCATTCCAATTGATGTTCATTAAGGTGAAAACCCCACAGTCATCACTGTAAAAACACATCCATAAATTTAGTATGGATGTAATCTTGAACAAATAAAGGCAACAAACATGTTGGGCAACGCAACTACTTATGCATGTAAATTATAGTGTTGTGTATACAAAAAACTTGACATGTCCTAGTATTAATAAATGCTAGTCAGAAAGCAACTTTTAGTCAAAAAACAGCATGACAACTAGTGTAACTAACAAGTTGGTTTGAGCAACTTACATTGTCTGACAAGCAACTAACAGGTTGGTTTGAGCAACTAAAAAGTGTGAGGCAAGCAACTAGTAGGTTGAGCAACTAACATTGAACAGGAAAAAAGTATGCATGTGGGAAAGTTGCTCATTGAGATTGCTTACTTGTTTTTCTGCTTTGGAACTTGGATTTCTTGAAGACGGAAATTGTCAAGTTTGACTTTGGATGCACCGTAGTTATTATCCTAGTGAATTCGTAGAGACGCGATGATGGCTTGGTAACTTTTCTGCAGAAGCTTATCCTCAATTGTCATCCACGAGTTAAGGATCTGAAATTGCTTGTCTCTGATATTTAAGTTGAACAACCAATAATGATTGACAACATCCTTTGCTTTTGGGTTGAGGGCTTGGATAATTGGGAACATAACCTGTGTAGTTAGGCAATTAGTTAGCTGCACGGAAAGCAACTATTTATATTGTGCAGGCAACTAGTGAGCTTGATGGAGCAACTAGAAAATAGCCTGACATAGATAGTATTTTTGTGTAGAAAAAAGCTACAACTAGGGAAGTTGTTGTTGGAGATATGCCCTAGAGGCAATAATAAATGTATTTATTATTATATCTTTGTGTTTATGATAAATGTTTACATTCATGCTATAATAGTATTAACAAGGAAACATTAATACTTGTGTGATTTGTAAACTTAATTTGAAGTCCCTAGTATAGCCTCTATACTTCACTAGCTTGTTGGTTGATTAATGATTGTGGTTTCCCTATCATGAACATTGAGATGTTATCAACAACAAGATCATATCGTTAGGAGTATGATATGGTGGACATATTCCTATAGATAAGCGTAGCATAAAGATCAAGTCATTTCAATAGTTCAATTGCTATATGCTTTCTGATACATAGTAACCTAATTCCTTCGACCATGAGATCATGCATATCACCTTTACCGGATGGATGCTTTGTTGACATCAAACACCACACCGTAACTGGGTGGCTATAAAGGTGGCATTGAGTGTTGGAAAGTATTGGTTGAAACACATGGATCAAGAGTGGGATTTGTCCATCCATATGACGGATAGATATACTCTGGGCCCTCTCGGTGGAATGTCATCCAATTAGCTTGCAAGCATGTGACTGGCTCACAAGGGATCACATATCACGGGAACGAGAAAAGAGTACTTATTAGTAACGAGGTTGAACTAGGTATGCAGAGATACCGACGATCATAACCTCGGATAAGTAAACTATCGTGAGACAAAGGGAAATTGGTATCGTATGTAAGTGGTTCATTCGATCGCAAAGTAATCATAGAAATATGTGGGAGCCATATGAATTTCAGATTCCTCTATTGGTTATTGTCCGGAGAAGTGTCTCGATCATGTCCGCATAATTCACGAACCGTAGGGAGACACACTTAAGGATTGACGTTGTTTGAGTAGTTATGGTATTATGAGAAAGAGACCGAATGTTGTTCGAGTCTCGGATGGGATCCGGATATCACGAGGTGATCCGGAATGGTCCAAGAATAAGATTCATATAAGGAAAGTCCCGTTTGGAGTTCGGGAATGATTCCGTGATTTCATCGGGAATGTTCTAGAAGGTTCGGATTGTCCCAAGCACTCCGGGGAGGGTACATGAATGTGTCATTACATATTGGAATGATTGCATCATGTACTAAGTGTTCTTGCTGTTCCAAATAAAGGATTAAATTGAATCCTAAACAGAAAGTCAAATGGCCGCTTTGAAAGTCAAACGGCTAAACAGAAACTGGGAAACAAGCAAGAGGAGGCAAAACCGACTTGGGGAGGAGTCCTCCTCCAAGCCGGGCCACGCCACCAAGGCCGACTTGGGAGGGACTCCCCTTGGCCGCCCTCCCACCTATAAAAGGAGGCAGGGGCCTCCTCCTCTAGACACACAAGTTCCTATCCTCTAATCTCCGGTTTAGAGCCGTTTGGTTTAGAGCTTCTAATTGCACTAGCCTTCGGTTTAGATCCTTCTCATTGGTGTGTCTAATCCCTAGACCACTAATAGCTTTCTCATACTCCACCATACTCTCCGCTTAAGGCGAAGCCTGGGATCTCCCTCTACTTCGGTACCATTTGTTGTCACAGGGAATCGCAAGGAGAGTGCTACAACCTCCATTTTCTTGGAACAAGGGAGAGGAAGGTCTTCGTCGAGTACCGAACATGTGACCGACTACGGAAGCGCTGCCGGAACGCGGCGCCGGAAGGATCGTCTACACGATCTTGAGATCGGAAAGAGTACGACTACATCACCCACGAGAATCCGCTCTCGTTAAACACTTTGGAATCTTCGAGGGTGAGTTATTCCATCGACTCGTTGCTACAATCTAGTAGATAGATCTTGGCTTGTTTGTTTGTATGCGATAGAAAATTTTTGTTTTCCATGCTACGAATCCCTACAGTTGTGGTATAGTCAGAAGCAAGTACTAACATATGTAAAGCAACTACTAAGATAGTGGGAGAAATTTTTGAAATGTTGTACAGTAAAAAACTCATTGAGGAAACTTTTATTTCTAGATAGGCAACTAGTGTCATAGTGAAAAGCAACAAAGTAAGCTGAACTAAGCAACTACAGGCCCAGAAAAAAGCAAGTAGTATGCAGTGGTGTGGGGGGTGGTGCGTGTTCTGTTCATGTGGGAAAGTGTACGCACCATATATTGTCGGTCCAAACGCCGTGAATTGTTGAATAGTTTCTTCAGTTCTTTCCGATTAAAATCTAAATCATGCAGCCATGTCTTTGAAAAAAAGGCAAAAAAGTAGTGACTGTGAGTAACGAAACAAGTTTTTTCAAAAAAAAAGTAAACAAAGTTGATTCAAAAATCCTGATTTCACTTACAGATATCCTCAAAGGCATGACTATCTTCTTTGCAGATTTAGGAATGGTTTTCGCAATCGCCATGATTCCAATTTCCATGACCGAAGTGTGGAGCCATCCTCCTGGTTTCATAGAAGTTGCAAGCTCCCATGTTGTAACATGGTAGGTGCCAAAGTTGACGACTATCGGGCTGCACAAAGTAGTTTTCATCAAAACACATAGTCATGTTGGCAACAAAACATATGTATTCTAACAACTTTTTCTATTAATAAAGCAACTATGCATCCTGTATAAGAAAATTGTACTGTAACTAAAAAAGCGGTAAGAGAAGTTTGTAAAAAAGTGTTAAAAATCACCTTTCGTTAATTTTATGTTGGTTTGTTCTGATGCTTCGTTCGTGCTGAATTACTTTTGCGTGTAGATTGTTAGAACTTTCTGTGCTTGTGAACTGTTTCTTGTTATCTACATTGACGTACGGCGATAGTTGGCAAGGGGGAGGATTGATTAACCTTCTCACATACTGTTGAGGAGTTGTGGAGCTGCTTGAACCATCAGTGCCTGCATCTGGTGCTGTGGGGGCAGGGGCTTTATCGGGCGTTTGCAGCTCGCCATGTGATTCTTCATTGTCTCCAATGTTTGATGCCTGAGCCACTGCCCTCCGAGATATTTCTGCTTCAACACACACTCTCTCAATCTCTTCAGGATCGATGTTCGCTAAAATGTCGGGCTCACCAGATTCAGCAGCTTCCATTTTCTGAGCAACTTCATCATCTTCATCATCAACTCCTGAACCACCATCATCATCAAAATCTGGACCTAGGCTGAAAGATAGGCAATCCATATCGATAGCAGACCTGGCCCTTGGAAGCGCCATCTTGTATGTGTGATGTTCCTACACTTGGGGATCGGGCAACTTGTTTGCTTTTTTCCCTCGGATGGGTGATGGTGGCGGGCTATTTTGTCTAGTTGGTGGTGGGATAAAGTGCACTCTTTTTGCCATTGCTGGGCTGTTCAGCGGTTGTTTTCCCTGTGCTTCTGCCTTTGGGTGCACTGTAGTTGCCTTGGTCTGTGCAATAGTTGTTTGTATAGTTGGAGAAGTTGCCTGCAGAAGTGGAGAACTTGCCTGTAGAACAGCAGAAGTTGTCTGCTTATTCTCTGAAGTTGTCTGAGGAACACCTGCACTTGCTGGTTCCTTCAGTTTCACAAGCTCCCCTTTGCTGGATTGCATATCCGTCTTCTTTTCCATGTCAACTGAATCAAGATACCCCTTAAAAGTCCCTGGACTACACTGTACTCCACCATCGATCCATTCCAAACCAGTGTCTTGTGAGTCACCTGATTTTTTCAACTCTTCTTGCAAAATAGACTTCAACTCACTTTGTGAATTCATTTCAAATATGGCGGGTTTTTCGATGATATGAATTTCTGACAACTTCTTCATGACGTTCATCTTGCAAAAATCCAACAAAGACATTTTCGCATAGTATTGTTCTTGGCTGCTCCCAGCATCGCCATGTTGTCCAGGAGTAACTTCCTCTCTATCCTGAGCAACTATCTTAGTTTGTTCACTGGAATGTGCATCAGATCCAAGTATCTTAGTGTTGTGCTCAATATCCTGAGTAATGGCGCCTCCAACGGTGCCTCCAAGTGCGTCAGGAACAGTTTTTGAAGTATTCAAAATAGTGGTGTTGGCCAAAACTAATGGGATGCCGGCTGGGCAAGACATTTTTCCATCACGAGCCACTAATTTAGCCTTCTTGATAATTGTTACTTCTCTAGTTGGTATTTGTTGTTGGGCAGGTTGTCCATGCTTTTCACTAGCCTGAGCAACTTTCACACTGGCTTGAGCAACTTTTACATTTGTCTCAACAACTTTTACATCTGTCTGAGCAACTTTACAACTGGTCTCAACAACTTTACCTTTAGGATCAGTAACTTTCCCCCTGGTCTCCTGTTGTACAGCATGTTTCATGGTCTGTGGTACACTTATCTGCATTGTCTGTTGGACAAAATCAATCTTTCTTTGCTGAACTACCTCTTGCACGCTAGGGGAAACTTCTTCCATGTTTTGTGATTTTTTGGTCCATGCTTTTCTGTTCAACAGCTAGTTCAATAGTTCACTGGGTACTTTCAGCAACTTCCTTCCTGGTAGCAGCAACTTCCATCCTGGTATAAACAACTTTCTCCCTGGTATCAACAATTTTCTCCCTGGTTTCAACAACTTTTGTTCTATGTTGGGCAACTTGCTCCTTGGAACCTGCAACTTGCCCCCTTGGCTGTTGAGCATCTACCTCAGATGTTTTCCCAGCAAAATCCTTGTTGACCTGATGAGCAACTTCCTTGCTGGTCTGAACAACTTCCTTGCTGGTCTGAGCAACTTGCTTACGAGCAACTTCAACCCTCGTCTGCGCCAGTGACTTTCCAATAGGCTGACTAACTTGTTCGGTAGCCTATGCAAGTTCTTCCTCAGTCTGTTCAGCATCGCCTTCGACTGCCCTCTTCCTTTTTGCCCCCGACCTTGTGGCGGACCTTGTTTCTCTATTTTCAACATAGCACTGATCTGTGCAACTATCATCCATGCTCTTGTCATTGTCACTGCCATCGTCTCCATCTTCTCCTCTGCCAGATCCTATGTTCCCAGTGCCGCCATCGTCATCATCACCATCGTTGCTACTGCTTTCATCCCTATCCTCGTCATCCTCATCCTTTTCTTACTGGTCGGACTCATCATCATCGTCATCATCGTCGTTCTCGATGTATTCTTTGTTGTGTACAACAAAAAAAGGCCAAAAAAGTAAAAGTAAGGTACTGGTAAAAAAACAGTAAGGTAGTTGCTCAAACTACACACAATAAAATACATGATCATAGTCTTACCTGATGTTTTCGTCATCAGAGTTGTCGGAGTCCTCATCGGGCAACACCGGTTCTTCGAACACCGGTTCTTCGTCTTTCTTGTTGTTTATTCGTCTCTTCGAAGGTCTTGGTTGACCTCTGCTAGTTACAATACAATGCCATTCACAAACTTTGCCATGATATTTTCAAAATCTAAGCATTCTACATGGACCAAAGCAGAAATTTTCCTTTTTCTCTGCAAGTTTGTTATTAAGAATGAATAACACAAGTTAGTTTTCATGCTAAGCAACTAATATTGTAAGACAAGCAACTTATATTGACATGCAGGCAACAAACTTGTCAGGTTGAGCAACTAAAAAATGAGGTACACACACACTGGTCGTAGTTTGGCGGCAAATTTGCGGTGACGAACTGTTTATCCTTTAGCAATCCGCCGAAAAGTCCTCCATGTTGCGTGTCTCTATATTTCTCCTTGAGCTGTTTTTTGACAAAGTAGGTTAGTAAAAAACTAGATTGATATAGGAACGTAGGCATAGAAGGAGAGTAAAAAATGTAAAAAAACAAGCATATCATGCTTACTTGCAGTTTTCCAAAAACCCCTGGTTTGATCATGTCTTTCTTCTTGACCTTATTTATCAAGGCGCTGTCCCAAGCATCTACTCGAGGGTAACACTGACTGATGAGTTCGTCAACCTCTATGGAATCTAGGTACAGTAACTACGTGACAGGGAAAACAGGGGAATAAACATGAATTAAATGCAAAAACATATTTTACAAGGGGCTGCAATGAAAATATGGTTATTAGCAATTGATGGTATCATATAGGCAACTAAACATGATTTAGGGCACAACATGCTTTAGAGGTGCTACAAAAAACATGTCGCATCACCTTTTCGTTGTATGTAAGCAACAAACAGGCTGTACTGAACAACTAGATGAGTCATAAAAACAATTTCTATTATCATGTAGCCAACAAACTTGCCAGGTTGAGTAACTATAAAGTATAAAAAAGAACTATACTGAAGAGGTAAACATAATTCAGAGGTGCTGCAGGAAAAAAACATGGTCTAGCAACTTTTAGTTGTATATAAGCAACAAACAGTCTTTGTTGAGCAACTTGATGAGACATAAAAGAAACTACATAGAACATCTGTCTATGATTAAAAAAACTATGCACTTACCATCAAGTGATAAACACAACAACACACAAACTTCTTGCTTTTTAGTGAACTAAAAGCAATCCTGATCTAGTCGACAACAAACTGACAGATGTTTGTGTGGGGGATTAGGTTAACGTCATGCACATCAGGATAGGAGCGTGGGCTAACTTTTAGACCAATTTTGAGAGCAAGAAAGTTGTAGGCCATTACATCCCAAGCTCGAACAAACAGATCATCTGATTTCCCTCCCATCTCCTCAATCATCTTGCACCAGCTGGTAAGATCAGGACTGCCATTTGGCAGGAAACCGTAATCCTCCGACATCTACCGCGTAATATCAGCATTCATCTCGTAGCACACTTTTAGGCCTGAGTTTGGCAGCCCCCGGATCCTGTGCACACTTTCTGCATCGATCGGGATCTTTTCGCGGTCCGGTATGATCAACTCAGAGGTGTCAGGGTCATAGCACTTCATAACCCCCTGACTGAGTTCAAGAGGCATGGTGCATGCGCCTATGTTCAAGAGGCCACCAAATTTCTTCTCGATCAGTGCAATCTTCTGTGGACCTGTCAGTTTGTGGTTTAGTGTGACAAAACGCGAAGGCGATGACCTTTTTCTGATTTCACCAATTTCCTAAGTCTATAATTCAAGCATGCAACAAAAAATATATATGAGATAGTTTCCATATAGGCTGGAAAATAGCAACTATCCGCTGTACAGAAACAACTTCATACTGAAATTTAACAACTAACTACTGCAGAGTATGAACTTCACACTGCAGAGAAGCAACTACCTAATGTAGAAAAACAACTACCTACTGCAGAGAAGCAACTATCTAATGCAGGAAAGCAACAACCTATTACAGAAAAGCAACTACGTACTGAAAAAGATAAAAAATGACAAGTAATAAGATTTAGCATGAGTACAATGTAGATAGCATGGGTAGAACTTACATCAGAGCTGTCCGCTATTTTTATGGTTGCAACCTTTTTCCCCTTGTTCTTTGGATTGTATGCCATTTCAACAATATCAACAACAGGTTTCTTTGCAATTGTTGTCTTTTTTGACTGCTTCGCAGGAGGCGGTCCACGATTAGCGAGAGCCTTCTTTTTCTTTTGCTTAAGTTCATTCGTAGGTGGAACCTTTGTTTGTTGGCTCGCTGAAGATGAGCCCCCACCTGCTGATGGATCAAACCCATCCATCATGCAAACCTGGTTAACAAATAGCATGGAAACACAGAAACCTGTTATGAAAACTAGCAACTTCTTCGTGGATGTATGAAACAAACATGTTGTATTTAGCAACTACTTATGTCAAATAAGCAAACAGACATGTCTGGTTTGAGCAAAACCGATAATGACATGAAAAACAATACTTATAGGCACCATGGTAATAAAAACCTATGCAACTACTAGTCCAATATAGGCAATAAATATGTTTTGCAAAACCAACTACTTGTGTCTTAGCACCTACTAAATGGCAGGCAACAAAAAATAATGTTAGGTTCAGCAACTAATAAAAATGTCAAACATAAAATGTCAGATTGAGCAACTAATATTGTGAGACAAGCAACTAATATTTTGAGACAAGCAACTTCTATTAACAAACTTGACAGGTTGAACAACTAAAAATTATGAGACAAGCAACTTGTATTATAACAGACTAAGTCATGATCCTTGTCATAGACTACGAAACAACAACTTCTACTAGCAACTAGTAGTTTCATGTATGAAACAAACGATGTTTAAACTAGCAACTTATTTGTCAACAGAAGCAACTAATCAACAAAAATAAACTAATCAACTACTAAATCAACTAGTAGGTTGAGCAACTAATAATTTCAGACAAGCAACTTCTATTATCATCTAGCCAACAAACATCATAGGTTGAGCAACTAATAATTTCAGACAAGCAACTTCTATTATCATCTAGCCAATAAACATCACAGGTTGAGCAACTAATAATTTTAGACAAGCAACTTCTATTATCACCAAGCCAACAAACATCACAGGTTGAGCAACTAATATTTTGAGACAAGCAACTTCTATTATCATCTAGCCAACAAACATCACAAGTTGAGCAACTAATATTTTGAGACAAACAACTATTATTATCATCTAGCCAACAAACATCACAGGTTGAGCAACTAAACAGTGTGAGACAAGCAACTTCTATTATCATCTAGCCAACAAACATCACAGGTTGAGCAACTAACAGTGTGATACAAGCAACTTCTATTATCATCTAGCCAACAAACATCACAGGTTGAGCAACTAACAGCGTGAGACAAGCAACTTCTATTATCAGTGCGCATGATTCCTTTGGTAACAGTGCGCATAAAAATCCCCCAGATCCCCTTCCTTGATGCGCCAATCCACCCTCTACAAAAGCATGAATGCGCTTCATATAACCCCTACAGAGCAATCCACCGTGAAATCGAAAACATAGAGAACCACCCAACATCACAGGCGAACCCCCTGGCGCCTAAATCCACCCCGAGAGAACCACACAAAAATCGCATGAAAAACACACATAGAGGAGACGAAAATCAAGGGGATTCATGGAATCAGAACGTACCTATTCTCTCGCGGTGCAGGAATTGTGCCGAAAATGTGCTCGCACAATGTCAATCGTCAGATTCCGCCAAGAATCCCCGAGAATCTCTGAGAAAATCAACGCATCCACCGCCTCCACCTCCCAAAATCGCTGATGTAGACCTCTCCCAGTCGCGCGCCAGTTCCCCCTCGCCGAAACGGCCCCACCACCGCCACCAATCACCGGAGAGACGGGAGGGAACCACCCCGCACTGCGGTTTGGGAACGAGAGAGAGTATCGAGAGAGAAAGAGAGAGCAGGGTGGTGCGCGAGAGAAATGGGAGGGAGGGAGTAAATGTGCGAAGTGGACAAAAAATAACCTGGGGCCCGTTACCCCACGACGCCACGCTGGACAACGTCGTAACAACTGCGTGTGCGGCCCGCGACATCTTTCTAGCGTGCCCAGCACGTCTTCCTAGCGCCTAGGCGCCGAGAAGTAATTAGGTAACAACATTGTGTACATTAATTGATGATGAGATAATGCCAAAAAAATTGATGATGAGATACATATGTGCTGATCGTATCAGGATTTCTCGTTCATGGGTGACCGGGCACGCGGTTCGCCGGCTCGACGCGCGCCATGTAGGGCACATCGGTGAAAGAAACCTTATCCTGGAATGTGCTCTTCGGTTGACTCCCTCCCTAATCTCTCTCCCCGCGAGTCCCGTGGTCTCCTCGCCTTCTCTTCCTCCCACCTTAGACCTCCTCGAAGTCCCTATGTTCCCACCGAGTCGGTGTCAACGACTCCATTATTGAAGCTAGGGGAATAGCCGGGGCCATGCCCCCATGACACGGTGGAGCAAGGCAAATTACATGTTTTAGATGAGACTAAATGCCACTTTATGTGGAGATTAGCTTACCTTCCCCCACATGTGAAGATTAGCTTAATTGTCCCTCTTGTCTTCATGTAATGTCTATATCCCTAGATGACTCCACAGATACCAGCGACGAAGGACGCTTGGACGAGCCATGAGCGAGCGGAGCTGAGCCCTAGACATAGGGGTGCAGGGGTGCAGCTCGTTGATGCTAGAGAAGAAGCCTAGCAACGGATGTCCTTAGAAGGAGGATCAGGTGGCGGCGGACCCACAAAGGTGGCGATTTGGGCGGGAAGGGTGGCATGATGGTTGTAGGCTGATTCTCCTCTCCAGCCAGTACGAGGCCAGCGACGGCCATAAATTGGTCGTGCCTGCACGCATGGGTGACTGCTAGATTGCCTTAGCCGATTTATGTCGGTTCTTAAGATTAACAGTCTAACCCAACCCCAGAAGGAGAGAAGGAGGGCGTTCTTTGCATTGCAAATGAAGAATTCTGGCAATGTGGTTATGTATTGTGATAAAAGTCGGCCATATTATAGAGAATGAAGAACTTTGAAGTTAGTGCGCATGTACCCTTATTTCCCTTTTTCTCCCATTTCTACAAATTCCCTTATTTCCTTTTTTTCCGCCGTTTCAGCAAATACTCTATGTTACTCCAATATTAACACAACAATAATTCAAACACGAATATTTTCATTGCATATAATTCAAATATATTTCTATGTGTCTATCTGGATTAGTCTTTAGGACATGTGCGGCTATCCGAAGGGGATTAGGTGAAGACCTGAAAATCTCTAAACCCTATTCTTTTTGTTTGAAATGAGGCAAAGAAGATTTTGCCTTATATTGATATAGAAGGAGCAAACAAGGGTTTTGGCCTAAGCTTTCAAAAAAAACAAAGGGATAGCAATCCCAAAGAAAACAAGCTCTGTCAGGTTCTTTGCATTGGCCAGAATCCAATCCTCTCCTTCCTCCCCGATCTTATGCATGACGACCGAAGGCAAGGAGGATTTGTTATATAAAACTCGCGTTTGTTTCCTTCCAGATCTCCCAAGTGATGAGCATGATGGCAGTCCGAAGACCTTTGGGAGAAGAGGTGGGGCTCCTGGCGGTAGCATGCCAGTATTTTAGCACCTTTGGTCTCCCCGACCCAAGGCAAAGGACCAGGTTCGGGCAGGACAGCCAAGACGCCGCGGCCGACCAGATTCTTCTAGAGAAGCGGCACTCAATGAGGATATGACGCGCCGTCTCGGGGGCGCACATACACAGGTGGCAAGAGGCCTGGTGTGGCCATCCACGTTTTGCGAGATGATCGACGGTCCAGAGACAATTTTGAACAGCAAGCCAAGCAAAGAAACGGCATTTAGGGGGAGCCCGAGCTTTCCAAACCAAGTGCTCAAAAGAGCAAGGCAGAGCTGTAAGGAACTGGCCTTGTAGGCGGAGCTGGCCGAGTAGCAACCATTTGGAGACATGGTACAGATAATGGAGTCCAAGGTGTCAGGGGGATAGATGGACCCCTGAAAGGATATTCCATAGGCGGACGTATTGTTCCATGGATCGACCGTAAAAGATCCCACATTAATGTTGGCGACCCAATTCAGTCCCTCAAGCACATATCGGACCGTCCGATTCTTTCTTCTGGAGGCTTTAAAAATCAAGGGGGCGAATTTTTTTGGGGGAGAACCATCAAGCCAGAAAGAAAAACAGAAAGAGGCCTTAGCGCCATCTCCAATTGTGACCCGAGCAGCAGCATTGAAGAGGTCTCTATCGGAGGCGTCGTTGGGAGTTTCGGAGCCAACCTAGGGCTTTTTCGGTGTCGTCCACTCGTACCACAACCAGCAAAGCCTGAGCATGTGAGAGAACTTTTCCAAGTCCAAATCCCAAGGCCATCGAGCTCCTTAGGACGATAAACCTTCTACCAGTTAACCTTGCATTTCCCCCACTGACCACTTCCTTACAAGCCCATAGCATTCCCGGCTGATCTTGGCGAAGGCCTTGATAATTACCTTATATGCATTTAAAGATGTTAGCAAGAAGATATGCATGGAGGAGAGCATTGACTTCACCAGAGCATTACAACTTGCCCGATTCAGAAACCTGCCTTTCCAGCGGTTTAGCCGCGCCAGAGCCTTATCGATGGAAGGTTGGAGATCCGCTCTTCGAAGTCTGCCAAGTGAAAGGGGCATACCAAGGTACTTGAGGGGAAAATTAACAGTAGTCGCCAGGAAGTCCGTCAGAGCCAACGCAAGGTCAATCCAGAGCATCGAATTGGAGCTATAGAGCTTTTTGCCACATTTGTCACCAGGCTGGAAACCTCCCCGAAACTCTAGAGGATATTGGCCAAGGCCGAAACGTCATGCTCTGTGGGTGTCAAAAAAATGGCAGTGTCATCCGCGTGAAGGGAGACATGGGGACCTTGCAAACCACCAGGCATCTCATGCAGCATCCCGGAGGCAGTAGCCTTCTCCAGGATACCCTGAAGGAGGTTGATGGCGATGTAAAAAAGGAGCGGCGGAAGGGGGTCTCCCTGTGAGATACTATGACTGTGAGTGATGTTTTTTCATGGGGTCATGTTTAGGATGACGTGGGAGGAGGCCGTGAGAACAGAGTCGACATCAAAGCACGCCATCTTTGGGGAAAACCGAGGCATTGCATGAGGTCCAGCATATAATCCCTGTGAATAGTGTCAAAAGCCTTAACGATATCAAGCTTTAAGAGGAGGGTCGGAGTCTTGCTGCGATGGAGATTGTAGCATCCCAATTGTCTAACAATGGCAATGCTACTAGCCTAGTCTATATAATGCTACTTCCTATATATAATTGTTGCATCATAATTATATCATGCTCATGTCATCATGCCACCTTGCATTTGAGCATCATATAAAACCCTTTTTGGTTTGGTTCTTCTCTCATATGCATTGTTAATTGTATTTGCCTCTTGATATTGTATTTGGTTATTGATATATTGTTTAAATTCCCGAGTTGAGTTGGGGGCATATCTTTTATTCAACTCCATCACCTTTCTCTGCCACCACCTTATAATTCCACCATCCAACTAAATATGAGCTTTGCACTTTATTGGGTTTTACCTCTAGCTCATGTGGGTTGGGATGGATCCAATTCTGTTTCCACATGCTCTCATATAAGCATCATGTTGTTTTCACATTATTGATATGTGGAGTCACCTTTGCATGCATTATGAGTAGTGCTCCTTTTCCTAGCTTTCATATGGATTATCATGGATTCATGCTCATGTTGGGATATTTTTGGGACTATAAAACATCTAGTGGAATATACACACTAGCAAGTTCCAATTATAATCAAATGTGATCGTCTTCATCTATTCCATTTGGAACTTTCCTTTAACTTCTTTTGCTTGGCTTAATTCCACTTTTGGGAATGCATAGGAATAATGCCATGTAAATATTATTGTCTTCACAAGAATAAGCATGGCATTAATCGTTTTGCATGGGCCATGCAAGAACCACCACATTCTAGTCTTTTGGGTTTTTATTTGACTCTTGAGTGGATCATCTCTCATCTCTCTCTTCCTCCTTTTGGCTTGGTCTTAGTTGATCTTGCTTAAACCCCATCACCACCTTTTATCTCTTCCTCTCTTTGATCTAGCTCTTGTTTGATCTTGTTTTGTTCTTGCTTGAGCTTGCCAAAAAGAAAACACATCACCCAATCCTCTATCACCACCCTACCTCCTCTCTCTCTCATCTCACCCTCTCTCTTCATCCTCTCACCTAAACCCTAGTTCCTCTCTAACCTAACCCGAGCTCCCTTCATAGCTAACCCTAGCTAACCACATGCCTTCCCTCTCTCACCCTCCCTCTCCCTGCCAGCAGGCCCCACCTAGCCACCCATCTACCCCTCCTCCTAGCCAAACCCTAACCGAGCCTAGCTCACCCGAGCCCGAGCCTACCCTCTCCTCTCTCCTTTCTTTCTCTCTGCCAAGCGTGTCCTACACCGAACCACCCTCCTTGGCCTCGCCCGTCCCCACCTGAAAGCCACCTGCCCTGCCCTGGCCGAGCCCCACCCGAGCACGTGAAGGAGGAGGAGAAAAGGTGGCCGAGCCACCTTTTCCACCGTCTACCCCGCGGCATCCTCCCCTCTCCCCCTAGCCTTTACCCTTTCCCCACGTCTCCTCGCTCCCGTCCAGATCCAACCCGGGGTAACCTTCCTCCCCTCTCCTCTCCAGCTACCCCGTCCCTCCTTCTCCAACCCCGGCCGCCGCTCTCGGTGTCGCCGTCCATCTGCAGAACTAGGAGGCGGGCGTGCAGACGCGGGTGTCGGGGAAGACCTCAGCCGTCTTCCGCGTCGCCCTGTACACGGCCACGAGGAGGAGGCGGACCAGGCCACCAGAACCAGCGATGCCCGAAGCCAAACCCTAGATCCTCCGGCCGCCTGCATCACCGCCGATCGTCGGCTCCTCTGTTGATCCGCCCGCAAGCATTCCACGGTGAGCCACTGGCCACCCTAGACATGTCCCTGTCCAGCGCTGCTTCCCGTTTGCGCCGTTCGTTTCGTCGAACGACCAGCGTGCGCCGCCGCTCGCGTTGTCTGCACGTTCTCTGCGCCGCGTAGAGCCTCACCTAGTTGTGTGCTGCCTCCCTGACAACAACCCACCGCTGGCTAGCCCATAGCGCACACCCGCGACCAGGATCGAACCCAGCGCCGCGCTCCATGGCGGCACCGATCTGTCGCTCGATGCAGAGAAGAACAACAGTACAGGGCTATTGCCACTTTACACTTAGCCCCCCCTTTTTAATTCCACGAACTGCGCCTCTAGGCCCACTTGACCTCCGTGGCGTTTTGTAAAAAGGGGCTTGCTTTCTCTCAACCCAGGTCCCAGCGTGCAGCGTGGCAGCCTCGCACTCGCCCACTGGCGTGTGGGTCCGTTTGACCACCGGCCCTATATGTCGGTCTCGCGGGCTAGCCGAACCTGCGGTAGGAAAAGCCCAGCTTGTGCGCGCCTACCTACTCAGTCGGCGCCAAGGCCCACCGTCCGTTAGTGGCTGGATCTGCCTGAGTACCAAAAGGATTTCTGTTATCTGTTTTAATTTAAATCTTTTCAAATTTGATTTAAATTCAAATTCAAATCTGTTTTAAAATAACTTTTGAAATATAAATTCAAATTAAACATGTAATATATGTTTTGAAATCAAAAAAATGTGAGGAATTCAAATCTTCCATCCAAAATATATTTTGAACACATAAAATTTCGAGTTGATTAAAATTACAATAAAATGCCCTTTTTCCCTAATTAATTAATAACTTTTGTTTTATAACTCCAAATTTGACAAATAATATGTCTAAAATGATCAGCTCGACGAGACCTTTCCGTTTATGCATTTCATGTTCTGTTTTGCAGCATGCATCATATAAATATAAAGATTACAGCAACTTAATTGAGTATAAAATATGATTAAGACTCAATAAAAGGCTTTATTCTTGTATTCCACACCTCACCCATGCCATGCCACCTTTTTGCGATGCAAATTGTGCATCATTCATCATGGCATGATTGTTTGCTTGCCGCATTTTATTCATATGCTTGTGCACTTTATTTATGTTGGCCCTTGTTTGTTTGGTTCTTCTTCGAATAGACGCTGAGCAGGGGATATATCAAGAAACCCAGGAGCACTACCCAGATCTTTCTCTCACTTCAACTGAGCTGCCAGGCAAGCACTACCACATGCTTGCATACATATAGTACCTATTGCCTCTATCTTATTCTTGCATCATTGAGTCGCGATTGCATTAATCTGAATCCCAAGTATTGCATAGCCTTTACTTTTAAACCCCACCGAAGCTTGTTCCTCCATCCCATGAGCCATTACTACAGGAGTTGTTTGAGCCATGCGGGTCGTAGAACAGCATGTGTAGGGTATGTGAGTGTCTGATGGATAACGAGGTACCTAAAGAACTTAACTTTGAGTAGTATGGGATAACTAATGAAAGTGGCACCGGTGAGCAATATCGCTATTTGGTTTTCATGCTCACTTGTGTCCCGTGGGACCCCGAGTACTTGATTCCTGTTCCTTGAATATTCGCGCTATCCACATCCGGAGGCTTATGGGACCCCCCGAGCGAGCTTGATTCATTCTTATTTCTTGGGGCCACAAAGTAGTTTGGGGCTTTATTACTATTCTGCTTATGCCATGCTTTGCTTTATTTAAGATTGTGCAAGGAATGCACTGCATCTTTAGGTAAGCGGAGTGTTTTCACGGTATCGACAAGCCCATCAAACTTTCGGGTTCCATCGTTTCTGACCATTGACACAAACCTTGAGTCCATCTCGAGCCGCCAACTTCGTTGGGTAGCTTAATGGGGTGCCCCGAAATATTTCTGAATCTGTGATTGCTTTGTCGTGAATGCCTCGTTGGGTTTTGATTTGGTTTTCCGAGGTTGATCGAGTGTGTTGCTATTTGTGCACCCTGCAGGTAAAACTTTCAAAGCCGTGTCCGCGGTTATGGACGACTTGGAGCAGTTTCTCGATCATAGACAAGTATAACTAAAGTACCGCTTTTAATTTGACTAAGTAATCGACTAGTAAATAGTGCAACACTCATGGAATGGATAATAAAATTGCCAGCGGATGGGGGTGTTAAATCCGCTTCCTGGTTTAGCGAGGAGGAGGATGGATCTGTTAATATTCTTTATATAGCTGTTTATTAATTCATGGACATCCGTCTATCTTTGGTTAGGCGGATGGTTAGCAGTATCTGAAATTGTTAGGTATTACCTTTTTGCAATTGCGTCATCAGAACAACCTCGAATCGGACCTATGCAAGTTTCAGCGATTCCGCCAAACCCGCATAGAAACGATTCAAAGGTTCCACCAGCACTTGCGTGCGGGTGGAAAAGCAAGTAATAACATTACACAACAGTCCTCGATGGGACCCATGAGCAGATATATATACAACACGACTCCATGAGTCAAGAATACGATATCTGAACAAAGATCCAAATCACCTTGAAAACGATAGAGCGTCCAGCTACGGACAAGATGCAAATGGGGCTAAGAGCCCTGAAGAATAACCAATGGCGTCCATAACCCTGCCTAGGCCAAGCCGGAAGGGTAACCCTGCTAACGTCGTCGATTCCCAAAAACCTGCTTAAACAAAAGGGGTGCCGACAAAGGGCAAAGGAAAAAGAGAGAGCGGTCAGTACTGAGGCCAGTACATGGCGAGGCTAGAATTCGGCGGTCCTCGCCTACATAGGTATGGTGGACTGAAGCGGCAGCGCAGCATGCACTAAACAACCTATAGAGACTCGGGATAACTGTCGGCTATCAGAGAGGGATAAGAAAGACCTATCCGGAACCATCCTGATACTACCACCAAACATACCCATCCTGGTATTTCCCCCTCGAGACCAGACGAGGAAGTCAACCGAGGAACTCACACCGTTGGCAGTTTTATTTATTCAGTTATCGTTACAGCAATTACTAGTCAGGTATAGACAGTCATCCTGATAAAATAAGCAGTGGGCACTTTTAGTTAATCATTCCGTTGTAGTTGCAACACTTACTAGTCAGATACAATTAGCATGAGAGATCCCCAAACCCAGCAGTTGTTGGTACTTTTATTTAGCCATTCCGTTGTAGTGAAGCTGATTACTAGTCATATCGGATACAAGTCAATTTATAACAGTAAACTTTAGTTATAGTTGTCTATGATCAAGCACTGTGCTCCAAGTTGTCCATAACCGCGGACACGGCTTCTCCAAAAGATTTAACCCTGCAGGGGTGCACCAAAGTATCCACAAGCACTTCGACCCTTTTTGCCAGATCAGTTAACATACACCCATTGGTATGTCGGCGGGGCCTAAGTCATGACGTTTCTAGACCCAAAGCAAGCACGGGGGGCCACCCCACTAAGTCTACCCGCAACGAAGTCGGCCAGGCTCCGAGACGGACTCAGGGTTTGGGTAGACAGCTGTGAACGACTGGGAACCCAAAACTGGGCTTGTCGACACCGTGAAAACGTGTCCCGATCCTAAACAGTACAGGTGCTATCCATCGCACAATTTAAATAAAGCAGTAAAGCATGGCATAAGTACATGATAGTAAATAAAACCTCAAACTAGTTTGTGGCCCCCAGTACAATACTTTGAAATCAGGTACTAATCGATGGGGGGCCCATATCTCCCCACCTGTGGTTAGCGCGCTCGATCTCGGAACAGGTGTCAAGAACTCGGGGTCCTACGGGACACCAGTGAGCGGTCGGAAACCAAATATTGTCTATCACCCACCGGTGCCTCTGCATTTATCTACTTCAATTTTAGTTGCTAAACAGTAATTAAAGTAAACGGTAATTAAAGCCATGATCATCCCCAACACTAAACATGCGGCAATACTCCAACAACTATGGTACTTGACGACACGCAGCAGCACTTGAGCAAGCGACTACGACACGCAAGTCCAACTATCTACCAATCAACAGGTAATAGGATGTGTCCAAGGCAATATAAGGCTGCAAGGGATATCACGGGTACGAAAACTAGAGCATCGCAACACAGATAGCAATAGATCAACGGGAGGGAATAAATACTATAAAAGTAAGATAGGTAGAAAGGGGGAGATGCTCGCCTGAAAACATTGCCGAAGATTCATCCGAAGATCGGGGCGAAGCTCACATCAACTCAACGGCCTTATCGGCGAAGAACCAAAATACTAGAATAAACACCGGATGCAATATTTAATACTACGGCAAAAGATCGGGCATGATGCATGTATGATGTATGACATGGCAAAGGTGCAATGCAATTAGATCATATTAAGCGGAACCGGGGTCCCGACAATTATTCAGATGGTTCAAGATATTAAACTACCCCGCAATTTAATTGTTGTCTTAACAGGATAAAACATGGCATCGGTTCGCTACACAAATTTAAATGGGACCAATATACGACTAGATTTGCCTGCATATGGGCCCCATATTTAATTATATGGTGAATCGGCATAAGGCCCCCAAACCACACAAATATGCACGCGAGTATGACAATTTAATATGCAACAATTTATATAGATGACATTTATAAAATAGGGGCTCGGATCAGGGTCACACACTAGGGTTGCGAAGATCTTGGTTCCGGGGGTTCGGGGTTCGGTCTCGGGGTCCAGATCTGGGGTTCGGTCTCGGCGGGAGCGTTCTCGGATAACAGAGTAGATCTTGGCGTTCCGCGAAGAAGGACTTGGTTCGGCGTCGGGGCGCATCGGATTCGTCCTGGTCGGTGTCGATCTTGTTGTCACTAAGGTCTTGTCGGGATCGGGCTTCGGAATCCGTGAGGCGATCTTGATGCTCCGTGTCGAAGTCCTTGAGGTTTTCTCCTTATTCACCGGTGGCGAACTTGGAAACAGCGTCAGGGTCCTCGGGGGTACGCCATGTACATTCTTCAAAAACATCGTTATCGAGACGATCTTGGCGTGCCTAGGATTCGGAGACATCGAATCCATGAGGGGGTACTTGTTGCTCTGCCTTTTGTCGCTGTCGAACTTCATCCGTCAGGGCCGATCTTGTCGTCGATGGCGAACTTGTCGGATGGCATGTTCTTTGGAAGATCTTGGCATGGGGGCACGAGCAGCATCGTTATCATTGCCCACACTTGGTACTTGTTCACACCGAGGTCTTGATCAACAACACCAACATCTCCACACCATCATCACCAAGTATCCAGAATTCCACTGATACATCACTCGCTCCATCCCTACTCCCTAGGGTTCCTAGCGCCCAACTTGCTCGCCGGAGACGGCCCCCTAGGAGGTGGAATCTGGAACCGGAGACCAGCAAACCCTGTATTTGGCACACATACACGAGCACACTTAGACGCACGCACGTACAGCGAGCGAGCGACAGAGAGGGATAAGCGAGAAGGGGAAGAACACGGGGCTCTGGTGGCGATGGTTTTTCTGGGGAGGAGGTGCTCGAGGCCGGGGCGCCGAGGAGGGAAACCGGCAGCGGCGGCGGACGGTCGCAGAGGTGGAGCGGGCGGCGGCCGGGAGGTTGGTGTGACGGCCTCGCGAGGGGGTCGCTGTGGCCGGGCGAGGATGGCGGAGGCGGCGGGGACCGAGCGACGAGGCTGGCGGTTGGCGGGGGAGGAGGAGGCCGAGGCTGGCGGTTGGCGGGGAGGAGGAGGCCGAGGCGAGTGGCGGTTGGCGGTGAGGAGGCCGAGAGGCAAGGTGGCGGTTGGAGGAGGCCGAGGCGGTTGGCGGCGGTGACAGGAGGAGGCCGAGGCGAGGCTGGCGGTTGGCGGCGGTGGCCGGAGGCGGTCTCTGGGGGCGGCGCTCGGCTTGCAGGGTGTAACACCCTCAGAATCGGACCTATGCAAGTCTTAGCGAAACCCGCCAAACCCGCATAGAAACGATTCAAAGGTGCCCACCAGGCACTTTCGTGCGGGTGGAAAACGAAGTAATAACATTACACAACAGTCCTCAATGGGACCCACAGAACAGATATATATATATATAACAGCGACTCAAAGAGTCAAGAATACAGATATAATATACAAAGATCCAAATCACCTTGAAAACGATAGAGCGTCCAGCTACGGACAAGATGCAAATGGGGCTAAGAGCCACGAAGAATAACCAATGGCGTCCATAACCCTGCCAAGCCGGAAGGGTAACCTCGCTAACGTCGATCTCAAAACCTGCTTAAACAAAAGGGGGTGCCGACAAAGGGCAAAGGAAAAAGAAGGAGCATCGATCTTGAGGCCAAGACAGCGAGGCTAGAATTCGGCGGTCCTCGCCTACATAGGTATGGTGGACTGAAGCGGCAGCGGCAGCATGCACTAAACAACCTATAGAGACTCGATACAACTGGCGGTTATCAGAGAGGGGTGAGAATGACCTATCCGGATCCAACCTGAAGCTAACACCAAACAAACCCATCCTGGTGTTTCCCCCTCGAGACCAAACGAGGAAGTCAACCGAGGAACTCACACAGTTGGCAGTTTTACTTATTCTGTTATAGTTGCGGCACTTTTCTAGTCAGGTTTAGATAATCATCTTGATAAAAATAAGCAGTGGGCACTTTTAGTTAATCATTCCGTTGTAATTGCAACAATTACTAATCAGAACAGATAGCATGAGATAAACCCAAAACCCAACAGTTGTTGGTACTTTTATTCAGCCTTTCCGTTGTAGTTGCAATACTTACTAGTCAGGTACAATGGTCGCAAGCGACACTCCAAACAAGCAATTGTGGGCAGTATTAATTAGCCATTCCATTATAGTGAAGCTAATTACTAGTCATTATAAAGTCAAATTTATAGCAATAAACTTTAGTTATGCTTGTCTATGATCGAGATACTGTGCTCCAAGTCGTCCATATCCGCGGACACGACTTTCAGAAAGTTTTACCCGGCCGGGGTGCACCAATAGCAACACACGCTCGATCAACCTCGGAAGAACCAAATCAAAACCCAACGAGGCTTTCACGACTGAACAATCACAGGATTCAGAAATATTTCAGGGGCCACCCTTAAAGTAGAACCATAGCAACGGCCGGCTCGAGACGGACTTAAGGTTGTGGGACTACCGTGACGGCGGGAACCCGAAAGTGTGGCTGGGCTTGTCGACACCGCGGAATCGTGCCACGATCCTAAGCGATCAGTGTGCTCCTCGCAATTGTAAATACATAAGTAGCATGGCATAAGTACAGGATCGTAAATAAAACCTCAAACTAGTTTGTGGCCCCAAGAAATAAGACTGAATCAAGCTCTGGCTCAGGGGGGTCCCATATACCTCCCGGATGTGGATAGCGCGATAAATCAAGGAACAGGTATCAAGTACTCGGGGTCTTACGGGACACAAGTGGGCGTTCGGAAACCAAATAGTATCTATCACCCACCGATGCCTCTGCTTATTTCAATTTTAGTTGTTAAACAGGAATTTAAAGTGAACGATAAGTAAAACTATGGTCATCTCCAACATCAACATGCGGCAATACATCAACAACTGTGGAACATGGCGACACGCAACAGCACTTGAGAAAGCGACTACGACGCGCAAGTCCAACTATCTACCAAACAACAGGCAATAGGATGTTTCCAAGGCAATATACGGCTGCAGGGAATATCACGGGTACGGAAACTAGAGCAACGCAACACAGATAGCAATAGATCAACAGGAGGGAAGTAAATACTATGAAAGTAAGATAGGTAGAAAGGGGGAGATGCTCGCCTGAAAACATGCCGAAGGTTCAACCGAAGAACGGGGCGAGGCTCACATCAACTCAACGGCCTTATCCGCGAAGAAGCAAAACACTAGAAGAAACACCGGGTGCAATATTTAATACTACGGCAGAAGATCGGCATGATGCATGTATGATGGATGACATGGCAAAGGTGCGATGCAATTAGGTCAATATTAAGTGGAACCGGGGCCCCGACAAATAAGTAGATGGTTCCAGTTATTTATCTACCCCGCAATTTAAATGTTGTTTATCAAGGCAAAAGATAATACAGGTTCGCTACACAAGTTTAAATGAGGCCGATATAAGGCTAGATTTGCCCGCATATGGGCCCCATATTTAATTATTAGGTGAATCGGCATAAGGCCCCCAAACCACAGATATGCATGCGAGATGGATTATTAATATGCAACAAGTTGTTATTACTTTTATAAAATAGGGTTTCGGGAAGGGGTTCACACATTAGGGTACGGCAGATCTTGGGGTTCCGGGGTTCGGGGTCCAGGGTTCGACGGATGCGTTCTCGGACTCCGGGATCGTTCTCGGATAACTGGGTAGATCTTGTCGCTTCGCGAAGAAGGACTTGGTGTGGCGTCGGGGCGCATCGGACTCGCCTTGGTTGGTGTCAAACTTGTTGGGCTCGCGTAGATCTCGTGGGGTCCGTGATTCGGGTCGGTCTTGGCGTCCGGGGGGAGTACTTGTCGCGTCTGTTTCCTTCGGTCGAAGAACTTGGCACGCCCGGGTTCGGCCTTCGGGGTTCGGTCATCTGATCCATGAGGAAGCACTTGGGTGACACCATGTACATGTACATCCTTCACAACCATCGGCATCGAGCCGGTCTTGCCAGTGAGCTGCCGTGTGCGAAGATCTTGACTTTTTTCCCGTGGGTTCTGGCGTCCATCTTGAGCGTCGAGGATGTTGTCCCGGTACTATCGACTCTTCGAGCTACGACCTTCTCGTCGATACTCCATCGTCTACTCTGTCGTGGCCGCATCAATGAGCGATGGAGACCTTAGGCGCCGTGGCTCGCAAGAGTTATCTCGACGCAGCGAACGAGCCGTTCTTTGAGCCGCAAGGCGGCGGGAGCCGAGCTCTCTCTCGGAGCAGTAGCCTCAGCAGCCATGACCGCGTTTGACGTTCCCTTCCGGAAGCTGCACGTACTCCAAGGACGGTTCATCGGGAAAGGGCCAAAGCCGAGGAGGACCGCCAAGTCGTCCACCCACCAGAGCTTGCCGCCGTGGGAGACGCGTCGGAGAAGGTCCTAGAACCAGCGCGGCTGCGATAGGAGGGAGACCGACGATGGGAGGAGGCTCAGGGGCGCGGCGGCCGGCGAACGGGGCGGAGGGGTCGGGGCAGGCTGGCCGCGGCGTCGCCGGAGGTCGACGCCACGCAGCGCGAGGAAGGGGACCTCGCGGCCCGGTCGGCGGTTGGTGGAGGGATGGTCGGGGCTGGAGGAGGGCGGCCATGGCGGAGCTCTGCGGGGAACAGTGGTCGCGGGTGCGGGAAGGAGGCGGTTGGTCGCCGGCGGTTGCAGGACACGCGCCGGCGGCCGGACGCGAGCGGGTTGGTGGGGATGGTGCGAGGCAGAGGTGCGGCGGAGGAGGCGCGGCGACGCGCGCGGGGAAACGGTCGGGCGGCGCGGCGAGGTTGAGGGGGGAGAGGGGAGGGTCGGCTGGAGGAGAGAGACGGGGCGGGGCGGGGCAGGTGAGCGAGCGAGAGGTGAGGGACGGGGTCGCGCGGGTGGGGTCCAGGCGGGGCCAGGTCGGTGTGGGTGTGTGAGTTGGTGGGGGTATGAGTATGACAGGTGGGCCACGGGGGGAACGGGGTCCACGGGCAGGGAGTGGGGACTGGGGTAGGGAAGGTGGGATCCAGGGGGCAGGCGCGTGTGAGCGTGGCGTGCGCGTCGTGTGTGCTGCGTGCGTGACTTGTGTGGTGTGGGTTGTGTGGGGGAAGGGAGAGAGAGAGGTGAGGGAGTGTGGGTGGGCTTAGCCTAGGTGGCAGCATAGGATTGGGTGGGGGAGAGGAGAGGGTGAGGTGTCAGGAGGGGGTTGGCCAGGGTGAGGTGGAGGCTGGGTTGGGGTAGATTAGTTGGTAGCCTTAGGAATAAGGGGGTGGACCGATTATATTTCTGGGGTGGTCGTTCGGGTCATTCGGCCCGTTCGACTGCCCCACTAAAATAATAAATATTTTTATTTGTTTTACAAACACCGTTTGCAAACCGATATCAGACACACAAAAATAATCCGGGGACCCGGGGTTTTGATATTTGATTAAAGATGGGGCGTTTTAGAAAACAAAACGGGCTTGCGAATATAGTTTTATACAAACAATGCATGATGATGACGATGCAATGCACAAATTCAACGCGATTTTCTAGTAGTGGTTTTGCGGGATGCCACACAGGGCGGAGGAGTCGGAGGCGGCCGGAGCTTGCGAGGGAGGGGCGAGGCTAGCAGGCGCCGGACGAGCCACACAGCAGCGACGTCGGTGAGGTGAGGGGCCGGCGAGGAGGCCGAGGAAGAAGGGCGGGGTCGGGGGAGCGGTCGTGCGTGGGAGTGCGTGGTGGGGCCCAGAGGCGTGGGAGGTGGTGGCGTGGTGGGGCAGTGGGGAGTGGGTCCAGGTGGAGTGGAGGTGAGGGAGGTGGTGTGGGTTTGTGCTGTGTGTGTGGCGCTGAGTGGGGAGGGAGGTGAGGTGGCAGGCTAGGATAGGTTGGGGGAAGGGGCAGGGTGACGTGGCGGCCAGCGATTGGAGGGGGTGAGGTGGAGGGGGCTGGGTAGAAATAGGATAGGTAGGAAAAGAATTTAGGTGGCCCGATTTTGTACTGGGGGTGGCCGACTGGGTCGGATCGGCCCGGTACGTCTGTCCCCTTAAAATAATATAAACTTTTGTTTAATTTAAAATAACTTTGTAAATAGTTTTTAGACAAATAAAGGACCCGGAAAAACCTAGCGCTTTAATTTGTCGAGACGGGGAATATTTAGAAAACCAAACTAGGATTTTAGAAAATAGGTTTCGACAAACAAATGCATGATGCCATGACGATGCTCAAATGCAATGCACAAAAACAACGCGATTTTCTAGTAGTGGTTTTGCGGGATGCCACAGTCACCCAGGTTGTGTCCCTTTTAGAGGCATAAAGACTTGATGAGCACCCCTAGGGTCTCACATGATAAATTATTTGATTCAGATGAACAGGTACACTCACAAGATGGATACTGGGTGGAGGAGACGGACGATGTGGGCAACGATCATTCGGTGTAGAGATTCCGGGAACGGGGATCCATGAGATCTGTGGGCGGGATGTGTTTATTTATGGGGCATCTTATGCCGATTTGCTTCTTATCTGTACTCGGATCTTGTTTTCCGCTCACCGATACTCGATGTTTGATGTATGAGGAGATATCCTAAACTATATATCTATCTAGGATATTTGGATCTTGCTGTATGGCGTTGCAATATTTCTATTTCTTTTAGATAGAATGGCTCTGAGGACTGTTGTATGGTGGCTTGCATACATACTCATTTGTGTATGTAGTTGATCCCTTGGCCTGCCGATTGCGCCGCCCGTTCTTGTCCCGATGTTTGGAAATGGTTAGGACGGCCGAAAGGTCTACCTGTGAGTGGCATTTGGGCCCCACCGTACTATTTTAACCATTTCCGCTCATCCAGGCTTGTAACTAGGAGCGTAATTCACCGAGGTAGTTACAAAGATGGCGGGCAGTGTTCCTGACATACATGAAATTTCCATGGATGGTTCTAGACTTGATGAAAGCACTCTGGCTGTGAGAAAAGATCTCATTCATCTTAGGACTGAGCCAGCGGGCCATAGCTTTGGCAATGATCTTCGGGACCACATGGATGAGGATAATGGGCCTGAAATCAGTGATGGACTCCGCGTCGTCCTTCTTTGGCAGTAGCAGAATGTTGGCGGTGTTGACCACGTGGAAATTGGATGCTAAAAGATCAGAGAACACGTTGACAACCCTCATAAGATCGTCCTTAATGGTTTCCCAACAAGACCGGACAAAAGAGATGGAGAAACCATCAGGGCCCGAGGCCTTATCCATAGGCATGTCATCGATGGCCTCCTTGATCTCAAGTTCGGATAAAGGCAATCCAAGATCCTCCAAATAATGTACAGAGGGGTTTACATCCCAGTTAAATGTAGGGTTCGCAGCATAGAAAACAAAAAATTTCCTACGATGGGAACAACTAAGTACCAAGATCTATCTACTAGATACAAGCAACGGGTGGATATACATCCATAGAATACATACCCTCGAATACCGAATAGCGTTAATGAGGTTGTACTCGTGGATGATGTAGACGAACGCTTGCCGATCTCAAGATCGTGATGAAGTCCATCTGGTCCAGCCGGTCCAGCACGATCAAGTCCAGCACCTCAAAGCAGTGGTGCATTCGTGATCGCACACACGTACGGGTACCTGACAACCTCCGCGTCCTCGCTCCAGCGAAGCAGCGGAAGCAACAAATCCTTCCAGAAAAAGCCACCAGGAACATGTATCTCGCTGATCCGAGACCATGGGGAAATTCTAAAGGGGGAGAGAGATCCTTCGCGAGGAGGTGTGTTTTGAGAGGAGGAGAGGGGGGCCTTTTATAGGGAGCTATATACGCTTTTAGTCCCACATCTTGCAGCGTGGAAGCGTTTTAGTTCCACATCTTGCAAACTGAGCACTACTAGTCCTACAACTTGCATCCCTGAAACATTTTAGTCCAATTTAATTAGACTTCATCGAGATTGACTGATTTTAACCAAATTTCGTCAACCCTATAGCGACACAATTTTTTCAAATGATCCTTGTATATTTTTACAAAATAAATAAAAATATAAAAAATAAGGGAATTGAACTCATGACCTCTGCAATGCTAATCATCTCCTCAAACCATTAGGTTGAACGATGCTGATTGTTACACAAAAGGACGTAACACTTTTATACAATATAAGCGCGCACACACTTAAAAATGCTCACATTAAAAGGACGGAACTAGTGATCTTTATTGATTGAGTGTGTATATCCGGGCTACATCTAAGTATTTATTTTGGATATTCAAAAAATACATATTCTTACGTTGAAAAATTTATAAAGGAATTATAAATTTTCAATCTGAAATAATTTATGCTCTAGGCTTTATAGAAAACACAAAATTAGAGATCTGGGTTTGCAAGCGGTGCACCTTTAAATCTTGTTAGAATTTTTTTTTGTGGCCCCTAATACAAACAATCCGGGCTAAAATTTTGCACACTAAAATCTTATATCATTGTCCACATGTACGTAATTTTTAAGGTAATTTTGATACTTAGAATTGCATTTTTCAAATGTTCAAATAAAGGCCACCACGTAGCCCGAGTTTCAAAATAAAAGGCATTCACATATGACGTATAAGATTATGCTAACAGCGAATATGGGCGTTTTTACATGTCGGCGCTTATATTGGATAAAAAGATTCCACCATTTGTAGAACCAGATATCATTGCATAACGTAGTGGCTTAAGGTGGTGAATAGGAACTCAAAGATCATGAGTTCGATTCACTCCCTTGCCACATTTTTATCTATTTTGTACGTCCGCTAAAAAAATGTGATGCCACAAGTTGACGAATTTGGTTAAAATCAGTCAAACTCGATGAAGTCTAATTAAATTAGACTAAAATGTTTTAGGGATGCAAGTTGTGGGACTAGTAGTGCTCACTTTGCAAGATATGGGACTAAAACGCTCCCACGCCGCAAGATGTGGGACTAAAAGTGTATATAGCTCTTTTATAGGAGAGAGGGGGGCGCCCAAGGGGCATGGCGCCCAGCCATGGGGGCTGCCCCCACCTCTTCCACATTCATGTGGGTGGAGCTCCCACTCAAAATGAAAAGCCTCCACTCCCATTAAAAAGCCTCCACTCAAAAATCCACTCACATGCATTAAATTTCCACCAAACTTAATGCAATCTCTCATTTAAATAAAACTCTTTTATTTATTTATTCAGAATTTTGTTAATTACTTTAATTAACAAACATTCACATAAAACCCCTTGCTAGTATTCCATTTCACATGCAGAACCAGTTTCAGCAATTTCAACCGAAACAGTTTCGGTGTCTAGTGAAATAAATTCATGCGCTTGTTATTCTTTTCGGCATGAAACTTTTGCTCCAATTGGATGTCGGTGTCTCTTAAGTGTGTCACCCTACGGTTCGTGAATAATGCGGACATGATCGAGACCCCTCTCGGATCAATAATCAGAAGCGGGATCTGGAGACCCATACTAACTCTCACACATTCAACGATGACTTTCTTGTGATCGTCGGAACCTTTTACGCTAGTATCTTAATCCCTTTGTTTCGCAATATATTACATGTCCGAGATTCGATCATCGGTATCTCCATACCTAGTTTTATCTCGTTACTGACATGCACTCTTTTCTCGTTCCCGTGATATAACATTCTAGTGATCAAATCACTTGCTTGCAAGTTAATCAATGTGATATCACCGAGAGGGCCCAGAGCATATCTATCCGTCATCAGGATGAACAAATTCCACTCTTAGTCCATGGGCCTCAACATAACACTTTAGTAGTTCTGAACCCATCTTTATAATCACCATGTTACGGTGTGACGTTTGATGTTATCAAGAAACTCTTCCGGTGTTAGTGATTGACATGATCTCATGGTCTAAGGATTAGGATCACTTCGTAAGTTGTTATAGCAATATAAACTCAATGACTTTGATCGTAATGCTATACTTCGGATGAATGTTCATCACACCATTACACTAATGTTGTGACCTCGTTATTAACAACATCCAATGTCCATGATCAGGAAACCTATGATCATCTTGTTAATCAACGAGTTAGTTTATAAGAGAGGCATAACTAGGAAATACCTTTTGTTTATTAAACACACATGTATTAACGTTTCCGTATTAATACAATTATAGCATGCAAAATAAACATTTATCATAAATAAGGAATACGATAATAACCACTTTATATATTGCCTCTCGGGCATATTTCCTTCAGTATCCCACTTGCACTAGAGACAATAATCTAGTTTGAAAACTTTGTGTATTGAACACATATGGCTTTTTGGTGTTCCATATACGCAACTGCAAGTGGTTAACATAATCTACGGATCTGACGCTTTCAGGTCCGTGTGTATTTGCATGTCTTTGCATCTTCACGCATCACTCATTCTCCAATGAGATGGCATTGTATAAATTTGGTCTTTTGGTGAGACCTTTAGTTCCTTGGGGTTAAAACATGTCGATACTATTGTCGTACAATATATCTTTAGTGTTAGCCCGTTGCGAACCACACCTTAGTTTGATAACAAACTACTTGACACAAATGCCCTCCTTTGCTGCTACTATAGCAGTCATATACTTAGCCTTTTTGTTGTAGTATTCGTCACAATGTCTTAACTATGGATTTCATCCAAATCCATCATGGAATCTTCTTTCCATTATATTGTGCCACCCATAGTTTAAATTAAGATAAAATTAATTTGTATCTTGTGACAAACCTAATATCAATGTAACGCTTTACAATGAACTATTTGTAATTGTTTGTCACCTCTACACGAATATATTCTTAGTTCTTTCAAAAAGATCATAAGAATATCCTCACTATCGTCCAATGATCATTTTATGATTCATTCTGGTATATTCTCATAACACTTAGAGCATAGGACATATCTGGATGTGTACATATCATGGTATGATTGATCAAAACATTCTCGTGATTTCACTCATCAAGTGTCAAAGCACTTGAATCTTATTTCACTTATCAAGTGTTGATACACTTGAATCTTGATTCAATTCCTTTCCATGCAACAAGAACTGTTTCTTGTCGTTTCTATATTGAACTCCTTCAATATCTTATATATGTACGTTTGGCACAACCATATTGGCGTCACAGTCTATCCACTATAGACATTCACGCTAAATATTTGGGTTTTGCCTAAGTATTTCATCGAAATGAAATTCTTAACCTTTGTCAATAAAAGATACATCATTTCTAATCAACAAAATGTCCTTCACATAATGTATTAGAAATATGTCTTAGCGCCTCCCACTTAATTTCTTGCAAATGCAAGCATCTTCATCGTCTCCTGATGAAAACTCTTTTTCATCACGGTGAAGATTCCAACTCCGTGATGCTTACTTCAACCATTGAAGTTTGCATGCCCTTTTTAGCATCCTTTGAATTAACAAAACCCTTTGGATCGTGTCATGTACACGTCCTAGGTAACCATTCTATTAGAAGAACTTTGTTTTGTTTATTCATCTACCATATAACAAATTATATGTAGTGGTTGCTACTTTAATCCGTCCAGACTAAATATCGCTATGAAAGATCAAATCTTGTCATAGTCAACTCCTTGAACATTGTCGTAAAATACTTTACGACATGTCGACTATTTCATAGATGTGAAACATCTATGTCTGTTTCTTTATAGATCCAAATACGACTGATAGGTTTTTACACCTTCCGGAGGGTCTTCCAAGTTCAAAACTTGATTTATCGTGTATGGAACTATCACGGATTTTATGGCTTCAAGCCATTTGACGGAGTCAGGGCCCATCATTGCTTCTTTGTATGTATTCGGTTTATCATTGTCAAACAATAATGATTTACTCTCAAATCTTAGCATTTGATTGTTTAACCGACCTACTTGGTTCAATAGGAACTTAGATCTCCGTGACCACAACCTTTGAGGCACATAAGCTATGAGCATTATGGCAGCCTTTGGAACGATTTCCGACGCTGCGCAACTCAACACATATAGCTAAGGTTCGTTAACCTTATCAAAGTTCTATTGTCCTCCCACTTAACTTTTGCGAAAAATTTCTTCTCCAAGAAACTTCACGTTTCAAGCGACAAACCCTTTTGTCCTTGGTGTTATGAATGAATAACCAGTTGTTATTCGAAATAACCTACAAAGACATGCTCATCCGACTTCGGTTGTAAACATCTTACTTATGTTTAGCATACCAAAATTTAAGAAAAGATAACTTGGGTTTTACCCCAAACCATAACTTCCATGGTGTCATTTCAACGGATCAAGATGGAGCTCTTTTCAGTGTAAAAGCGGTAGTCTCTAAGGCTTTAATCTTTTAAAACATAATGGCAGTTTTATAAATAACACCTTTGATCCAACCATGTCTAACAAGGTTTCATTGCAAATCTCAAACACTCCATACTCCTATGGTGTTTCGGGAAATGTAAATCTAGGTGTTTTGCTAAACTTTCAAATCAAATAAATCCCTTTATGATAAAATCATAATTCATTTATTTTCTTGTTACACTTGTAACTCAAACAAATCCCTTATGATAAAATCATAAACCATTTATTTTCTTGTTACAATGATTTTCCACTTCATCTTGAAATTCTTTGAACGTTTTCAAATATTTCACACTTCTTTCTCATTAAGTGAATATTCACTCAAATTTCCAGAGAAAGTATATGAAGTTGAAACCCATCGCTTACGACTATAAATAATGGACTACATACATCGATATGTATAAATTCCAATATTTTAGTCGTTCGTTCTTCTTTGGCCTTTGAACGAAGTTTTAATTATCCCTAGGAAAGTCTCACAAGCGTCACTTGATCAAATCAAAGACTCCAAAATTCCATAAAAAATGGAGTTTCTTCATGTTTTCTTTCCAATATAATTTAAACAGCGATGTCTCGTAAGTGATCTTCCAATCATTTGTCTTGCGACATTTTAGCATTAGGCTTTATGGATGTGATTTCTTCAACTAGATTTGTAAATCATCCATCTTATATGGAATACGGTAATTATTTAAACAACCTTTGTTCTCATAATACCTGATTTAAATAACAATTATTAAAAGAAATCTTCAAGTCAAGCTTTGATGTCAACGAGAAATACAAACAACGGTTTGTTTGTTTTCGATGAACGTCATCACATATTCTCTTGCTAGTTACTTAGGCCATTGTGGTTCATGAATTGCGTCGTTCCGTATGAAATTTCATACCAACCAATTCGGTATCCAATATCCAAGAACCACGTTGTTTAACAAGCAAAGAATACAACCATAACATGTATATCATCCATATACCTAAATTGGATATTTCCAATCTTTTCTTTTCTGCCAAGTATATTTTATAGATTCTCTTCCAGCATTTCCTTTTCCTTTTAAAAGAATCTATCAACATCAACAGTGGCGCCATATATATGACACATAGTCCAAAGCGTGTATATTCAAATAATAATACCTTTGGATTTGCACTTTGAAGTAGATCACCATCATCAAAATGATCGGTATTCTTTCAAAATCCATTCTTTAGCAATCTTTTAGTGTAGTAAACACTTTACATACATATTCTATTCATCCTTATCATGACGACTTTCATGATCAAGCTACTGTAGCTTATAAAGGCGAATTGTGAGTATAACGTTACTTTCCAAAACCCTTTTGGATGATTAGGATGTCTAGCATCTACAACCTTCGTAAATTCTCATCCAATATGAGAACATATATTATACTCTATCATATTGCAACCAAAACATTGTTTTAGATATCGTTATATCTGCCACACATGATGGTTTCTGAATAATTCTTTCAGCTCCTAGATAAACTTGATATTAAAACAATCAAGAATCATGGAGGCAAACATGATACTTCAGATACTAACACTGGAATTGTTACTCTCAATTTAATACTAATTATCAAATTTCACGGAGTAAACAGAGTTTGCTGAAATTTTGCAATAGGACTTTAAACTTTAGATTGACACTCAACACAATACGATACCAGTTCGTAAAGTAAATATCCAGAATTCTATAGTTCTATTATCTCAATTACAACTAAGCATAAAGTGGTGAACGAATGCCAATGACTACAGCAAATTATGCAAATTCACTTTGATTTAATTTATGATAATTGAGTTCTAATAATCCAAATTAGAAATGAACTCCCATTCAAAAATGACATCCCTCGTGTCTTTTTGGTGATTACATGAACCAAATCCACTACACCAAGTCCGATCATCACGTGAGTCAGCGTAGCTTCAAAGGCGAGCATCCATATGGTCATCATATCAAAACATATGACTCATGCTTAACCTTTCGGTCCGTGTTCCAAGGCCATGTCTGTACATGCTAGGCTCGCCAAGTAAGAACCTTAGTATTCGCGTGTGTAACTGTCTTACACCCGAGATATGCTCGTGGATTCAAGTACACCCGATCATCACGTGATGTCTTGAAGCGACGAAACATTGTCGGTGCATACTTAAGGAAGAACACATTCTTGTCTTGATATCTAAATGAGGGATCATCTTATTATGCTAATAAAATGCCAAACAAGCAATATAAGATGCAATCAAAACATCACATGTTTATAAGTGAAATGATATGGTTCCCGAATATGATCTCCATCATGTGCACCATGGTATGATCTCTATCATACCTTTATGTGTAAGTCCAAGGTCTATGGAACTTACATGCTATGTGTGTTGTAAGAGTATCATCGCATACTTCTACTTACAACATCACCATATCATAACACTAGCCCAGCAACAATCTAAACTAGACGCCTCTAATTTATCCATTGCAATTTTTACGTGGCTTAGGGCTTTCGAAGATAGAACCGTTCTTACCTACGAACATGAACCACAACGAGGATAACCAAATTGTTGACAACTCGTTGCAAATTAGATATTGACTATAGTAGGAGAGACAGACACCCTCTAGCCACTTATGCAAAACTAGTTGCATGTCAAGCGTGGAACAGGTCTCATGTGCGAGGACATGTAAAGTTTGGCCGGGCCGCTTCATCCCACTATGCCACCAATATCCAAAGTACAACTAAGAAAAAATAAAATGATCATCATCGCCCACATATACTCATATGTGTACTACCCGTGCAAAGTATCTACGTATAGATCCGGCTCTGATACCACTGTAGGGTTCGCAGCATAGAAAACAAAAAATTTCCTACGATGGGAACAACTAAGTACCAAGATCTATCAACTAGATACAAGCAACGAGTGGATATACATCCATAGAATACATACCCTCGAAGACCGAATAGCATTAATGAGGTTGTACTCATGGATGTTGTAGACGAACGCTTGCCGATCTCAAGATCGTGATGAAGTCCATCTGGTCCAGCCGGTCCAGCACGATCAAGTCCAGCACCTCAAAGCAGTGGTGCATCCGTGATCGCACACACGTACGGGTACCCCGACAACCTCCGCGCCCTCACTCCAACGAAGCAGCGGAAGCAACAAATCCTTTTAGAAAAAGCCACAGGGAACATGTATCTCGCTGATCCGAGACCATGGGGAAATTCTAAAGGGGGGAGAGAGATCCTTCGCGAGGAGGTGTGTTTTGAGAGGAGGAGAGGGGGGCCTTTTATAGGAGAGAGGGGGGGCACCCAAGGGGCATGGCGCCCAGCCATGGGGGCTGCCCCCACCTCTTACACATTCATGTGGGTGGAGCTCCCACTCAAAATGAAAAGCCTCCACTCCCATTAAAAAGCCTCCACTCAAAAATCCACTCACATGCATTAAATTTCCACCAAATTTAATGCAAGCTCTCATTTAAATAAAACTCTTTTATTTATTTATTCAGAATTTTGTTAATTACTTTAATTAACAAACATTCATATAAAACCCCTTGTTAGTATTCCATTTCACATGCAGAACCAGTTTCAGCAATTTCAACCGAAATAGTTTCGGTGTCTAGTGAAATAAATTCATGCGCTTGTTATTCTTTTCGGCATGAAACTTTTGCTCCAATTGGATGTCGGTGTCTCTTAAGTGTGTCACCCTACGGTTCGTGAATAATGCGGACATGATCGAGACCCCTCTCGGATCAATAATCGAAGCGGATCTGGAGACCCATCGACTCCCACACATTCAACGATGACTTTCTTGTGATCGTCGGAACCTTTACGCTAGTATCTTAATCCCTTTGTTTTGCAATATATTACATGTCCGAGATTCGATCATCGGTATCTCCATACCTAGTTTGATCTATATCGACATGCACTCTTTTCTCGTTCCCGTGATATAACATTCTAGTGATCAAATCACTTGCTTGCAAGCTAATCAATGTGATATCACCGAGAGGGCCCAGAGCATATCTATCCGTCATCGGGATGAACAAAATCCACTCTCGATCCATGGGCCTCAACATAACACTTTAGTAGTTCTGAACCCATCTTTATAATCACCCTATTACGGTGTGACGTTTGATGTTATCAAGAAACTCTTCCGGTGTTAGTGATTGACATGATCTCATGGTCTAAGGATTAGGATCACTTCGTAAGTTGTTATAGCAATATAAACTCAATGACTTTGATCGTAATGCTATACTTCGTATGAATGTTCATCACACCATTACACTAATGTTGTGACCTCGTTATTAACAACATCCAATGTCCATGATCAGGAAACCTATGATCATCTTGTTAATCAACGAGCTAGTTTATAAGAGAGGCATAACTAGGAACTACCTTTTGTTTATTAAACACACATGTATTAACGTTTCCGTATTAATACAATTATAGCATGCAAAATAAACATTTATCATAAATAAGGAATACGATATTAACCACTTTATTATTGCCTCTCGGGCATATTCCCTTCATTAAAAACCAGCTGGCGAGGTGGAGGACGGCATAAGGCTTGGGAGAAGTGGTCGAAAATGAGTTTCTCCTTATCCTCGTGAGTAGTAGACCAACCGTTGAGATGCTTGAGCCTCGTGATGTAATTCTTGCGGTTCCTCGCATTTATCCGTAGGTGGAAAAAATTGTGTTAGCATATCCCTCGCGAAGGTAAGTGATTCTGGAGGCTTGTCGTTTCCACGATCTTTCCAGGGCAGCCAGGCCTTTAACACAGCGCTTAAGATTTGAGCGAAGAGCCCTCTCGTCCTAAGAAAGGTTCCGGGATTCCTGTGCCACATCCAGCTGGAGAATGACCTCAAGAGCCATAAGAAGCTGAAGCTTACCATCAGAAAAGAGGATTTTAATCCAAGATATCAAAACCCTCGCTGTTGTTTTCAACTTGTGGTTGACGACATTGAAAGTGCAAAGGACGTCGCCTAGAGCGGGGTGAATAGGCTTTTAAAATTATTATGATTTAGGATCAAATAAATGCGGAATAAAACTAACGTTTAATTTATTGAGCGTGAAAACTAACCACTAGGTTCACCTAAGTGCACCAACAACCTATGCTAAGAAATACAAGAAACAAGGTGATAGCAAGATATAATACTTCAAGCACGAAGGCTATCACAATGTGAAGTGCATAACTAAAGGGATCGGTTGAGAGATAACCGATGGACACGGAAACGAAGATTTTTACCCCGAAGTTCACTTCCAAAGAGGCTACGTCTCTGTTGGAGAGGTGCGATGGCGCAATGCTCACTGAACGCCAAAAATGGCTCACCTTGGGGTGTGGTGGCTCGATTATCACCCAACATCACACAAGGCCTCACCCCGGATGCGAAGGCACGCAACTCACCGGCGCCACAAAAGGCTCACCCTATTCTCCCATGAGCTCGCCACAAAGGCCTACTCACGATCCACTAAGGGACACTTGAGGGCGGTCACGAAAACCCATACAAGGTTGGGGCTATCTCAACAACTCAATTGGAGGCTCCCAACAACAAAGCCACAAAAGGAAAGAAAGCCATATCAGGCCACAAGCTTGAGACCACTCCACAATAGAGGCCACAAGAAGTCAACACACCAACCACACAACCGTATAGGGTTCCAAGAACCCAAGAGTAACAAGCCCACAAGCTTGTACTCGCCGAATCTCTGTGGAGAATTCAAACCTATGCAACAAATGCAAGGGCAAGTCCTTCTCTCCCAAATTCCAACAAAACTACAAAAGCTATTGGGGGAATAAGGGAGGAAGAACACAGGAGGAGAACACAAAACTCTTCGAGATCTAGATCCCAATGATTCCTTCACAAAGAAGGGATTTGGCTTGGGGGATTGTAGATCTATATCTCCTCTCTCAAATCCATCAAAAAGATGCAAGAATCATAGGAAGGGAAAGGGGAGAGGGAAAGCTCTTCAAGGTCAACAATGAAGGAGAGAGAGAAAGCCAAGAACCAAGAAAAGAGTTGTGCCCCACGAAGGGGAAGAGGAGCCCCTTTTAAAGGGCTCCCAGATTTGCCCGTTATGGGCATTTATGACCCTAGCCGGAACTTCCGGTGGGACGCCGGAATTTCTGGTGGCACTCAGCCAACAGTCAGAAAACTGTAATGCGAAAGACAGAGAAAAGGGTCTAGCCAGAACTTTCGCCGGTTCACCGGAACTTCAGCTGAGAATGGTACTACCGACAGAGGTTTCGACCAAGTTTCGACAAATAGAGCACATAAAACAGAGAGGTTACGGTACGTGAGCGGAACGAGAGCTGGAATTTCACCCGATACTACCGGCGACATTTATGCCCGAGCGGTATTTTCGGTCCCTGGAAGGAACTTCCAGTGAGGGCGGTATTACCGCCAAAACTTCTGATCCAAATTCCGCCAAATAGAACAAAACAGGCAGTGAGGATACAGTACGTGAGTGGAAGAAGTACCAGAACTTTCTTCAGTACTACCGGCGGCAAATTTCCCTAGCGGTACTACCGGTGGCTAGCAGGAACTTTTGGTCAGGGAAATTCCAGAAACCAAAACTACAATAACTTTCGTATCCGAACTCCAAACGAGATGAAACCAATTTTGTTGGAAATATAACGATGAATAGAATCCAACAAAAACTCGCAATGTGTGAAGCCAAAAAACTCTCAAGATCAATAACCGCAACAATATATGCAAGGGAAATCCTTAAATGATGAACTAGAGCTTGTTATTATGATAACCACAAGCTCTAGATCCTCTCATGGACAAGAACCAACTAACAATCAAGAAATATGATGCTATGTATGCAAAGGTTTGAGCTCTCCCCGAATGATGCGACCGAGATACCCGCTTAAGAGCCCCTCTTGATAGTACGACTATCTATCCTAAACTCGGTCTCCTAACTAACAATACGAGACCTGCAAAAGAGAATCCCTATCAAGATCATACCTTTGCCTTGATAAATCCACGTGAGCTTGATGTAGACCGTCTTAAACTTCTCAAGATGGAACACTTTTCTTGATTGCTCTTGCTCGCCCTTGCTTGATGGAGACTTGCAAATTGCCCCTCCCCCATACTCCATGGGTAAACCTCTTCTTTGAGCTTGTCTTCATCACTCCATGATCACGAGGATGACAAGATTCACGCATGATATCTTCAAGAGAGGGATTGATCTTTCCCTTCTTAATTCCTTCTTGAGGTTGATCTATCTTGATGCAACTCTTTGCACTTGTCTTGATCAACCTTCAAGCTCCTTCTTTCTTCATGATTCCAATGAGCACAAATCCGTTGGACATTCCTTCATCTTTCAATCTTGAGACCAACATATGTCCCAAGCAATGCCAATGGACAAACCTAAAAGTGAAACTCAATTTACACATTAGTCCATATAGATTTTCATTAATTATCAAAACCACACATGGGGGCATAAATGCCCTTTCAACATGAATAGGTTGGGTGTGGGTTGATGGCGCAAACTACGCACGCTGAACCGCCTCCTAGAACCCCGACATCCTAGTCCAAAAATTCTCGAAGCGAAAGGATGGAGGCCTCCAAGGGCCTCTTTGATTGGAGAGCAGGAGGGGACAATGGTCCGAGAGGGAGCACGAAGGAGCGTCCAAAATTCTATAAACCCTATTCATCCACAAGCTTTTGAGGTAGTCAAGTGCTCACATGCTTTAAAATGAGTTATTCTCTTACTTTGGCTCGATCCTCACAAATAGTTTCTTACTAGGTGTGTAAGGTCAGTGCATACATGCTATGGCCATATGAAATTAAAGAAAATTTACCATCAATTAACCATGCATTTGATTGTTTGTAGTATTTTTCTCTGATTTTTCGAAGTTTTTTGGGTTGCAAAAGAAGTTGCTCACAAAATATGATAGAGTTCGTGAATTAGTGTCATTTAGTTTATAGGGTTCTTTTAGTGAGCGTGTAGAGATTATGGTGGTACGATCTAGTATTAAACTTTTCTTTTTCAAAATGGCATGCGTCAATTTGTTATTTTGACTTATTAAATAAGTGAGGTGTTGTTTTTGCTCATATGAGATGCTCCTATTAAGGAAACACATTTTTTAATGATTAAAACATTTACAAAAATAGTATTTTTGTTTTTAGAGAATCTATATACTTGTGTCTTTTACATGTCCTCAAATATTAAAAAAAAACATATGTATTGTCATAGACACGTAGGTATCATTTGTATGGCACCAAAAACTTTCTTTCTTGCGTAGGTCATAAAAAATATTTTTCCATGACACTTAATATGTGTGCATTAGAATATGTAGATGTACACTCAACAATTTTTCTTTTTATGAAATTTTAGAATGTGATTATGAGATTATCTAGTATTTTTTTCGACATGTAGTCTTCGTTTTAGGGAATGAGGGTAATATATACTAACCCAAAACTAGTAAACTGCATGTGCTTTGCACGTCAATATCTTACAGCATTAATGTGTAATAATAATATCCTGAATAGTTTAGAATTTGGGTAGTACAACACTTGGTCAATTTGCAAATAAATGTTTCTTGTGTATTTAGAAGTAGCAACTACTCTGTATAACTTTGGTTTCGCATAACTATTGACATTTGCAATTTTATTATTGTACTCTTCACATTTGTCATCCAGGAAGAAAATGAGCATATGATCTCCAAATGTAACACGTATATTCATGTGGAAACCAGACGATCAATGTCTTGTGTTATGACGCATGTGACAGAAATTTTTGGAATATGAAAATTAACCTTGTAAAATTGGCAAGTTATCATTAGAAAAATAGCCCGAAACCATTTGTCATGTTTTACTGAAGTATTCGTTCTAAAAATAATGATTAAAATTAATTACATGTTAGAGACTATATATTGCCGATATTGCATTTGTATATGGAGTGAGTACTACATAATAGCGTGTATAGTAATCTTTTGTGCCCCGGAAATTCTCTCCCTCTTTCTAGTTGGCGTCTAGAGAATCATTTGACATAGAAGTGGACACCTTGATTATGCAACAAATGGTTAGATGAACGGACGATTTAGTATGTAGACACGGTATCGATACGTTAAAATATTCATATTTAATGATGTAGCAGTAGTTGTTTATTTCATATCATGAAGAAGACAAAGTAAATAAGGTTTGGAGTGGACGCGTGCCCACATGGATAGGCCTCAAACCTGACCACCAAAGGACAGATGGTGGAGCTTTTTTTCTAGGACATTGGATTCATCCCGAAGTGTCTAGACTCTAGATTCGCGCGCAAAAGCGGGGTGGCGAATCCAAATGCTCCTAGCCGTCAGATCAAATCAGTATTGGCCTGATGAACGACACATAGAAACTCCAACATGCAAGTCAAAGGCTTGGATTACTACAAGGGTACATTGGCGGGAAAGTTGTCAAATTCAAAAACTCATGTACTATATAGTAACTAGTAGAAGGAACGTGTTTTGCACGTGTGCATCACTATACTCACTATATAGTTATATGTACCTTTGCACAAAAATTACATCAGATTTGGGATGGAAAGGCAAAAGAGATGGCCTGTGTAAATTCAACTTATTTTCTCAGATATTTAACTTTTAGACCTATGTTGTGTTCCATCTTCTTTTCTTTTTTTTTTTGCAAATGATGTTCCATCTTTTGTATATATAGTACTTGTGATTGAGTTATCAGCATCAGTGAATAAAAATCAGAGTTTACAGGTAAATGATCAAATATTAAATACACGTATGAAGCCCAATAGCTCAATGTATGTGCAAAGTGATCTCTGCCCGCTCCTGCGATGTCTGGTTTTCTTCCTTTTTCCTTTTTATTTGAGGGAGAGAGGCACTACATTTATTATCAGAAGAGTTAGTCATGCCATGGACAATCAGCTTATTTAAAATGATAGAGTTTAAAATTACAGGGACATGAACTCAGCAAGACTTCATTAGTCCCCTAAAATCTGGGCAAAGAACCTAGGTCATGAGCAACTCTATTGTACTCTGTTCCAATCTTCCTGACTTCAAAACCATTTAGGTGATTCATAAGGTAGTCGATCTCCCCATACAAGCTCTAAAACCTGCCCAGTTACCCAATGAACTTTTAAAACAGTTGTGTTGTGGTTGTCATAATCCATAACAGAGGGGCATGAGAAAAGTTACCGATAAGTTTAGGCCCATTCCATAGTTCATCTTATTGCTAGGATACTCCTGTTCAATGCTAAAAACTGAAAGACGATGCATATATGTTTGAAACCCAATGGTTCTGTATCAAGAAAGAAAATGATATGTGCCCCACTGTATGCTAAAACTGAAAGACCATGCATATACACTACCCCAAATCAATTCATAATGCGCAGCTTGATTCCGGTGAAATTGATGATAAATACGGATATGCCGGATGAACTAGAGGGAGTATATTAAGAAATAGAGGGAGTATATTACTATTTTTTTCTTCGCCAAACTAATTTAGTTTATCAAAACATCTTATATTAAGAAATAGAGGGAGTATATTACTATTTTTTTTCTTGCATTTATTGCAGTTTTATTTGATGATTATTCTAGTGCTAGGCAGTATGCTTAAGTATTTACTCAGTATATGTCAGTCTTTATATAATTTGCATTTATGATTGGACATTATTGTAACACCCTCAGAATCGGACCTATGCAAGTTTGAGCAAAATTCGCCAAACCCGCATAGAAACGATTCAAAGCTGCCCACCAGGCACTTTCGTGCGGGTGGAAAACGAAGTAATAACATTACACAACAGTCCTCGATGGGACCCACAGAACAGATATATATACAGCAACGACTCCATGAGTCAAGAATACGGATATAAAGTACAAAGATCCCAAATCACCTTGAAAATGATAGAGCGTCCGACTACGGACAAGATGCAAATGGGGCTAAGAGCCCTGAAGAATAACCCATGGCGTCCATAACCCGAAGGCCAAACCGGAAGGGTAACCCTGCTAACGTCGTCGAACTCAGAACCTGCTTAAACAAAAGGGGTGCCGACAAAGGGCAAAGGAAAAAGAAGGAGCGTCGATCGAGGCCGACACGGCGAGGCTAGAATGGCGGTCCTCGCCACATAGGTATGGTGGACTAAAGCGGCAAAGCATGCACTAAACAACCTATAGAGACTCGATACAATGGCGGATATCGAGAGGGATGAGAATGACCTAACCGGATCCAACACAAGCTAACACCAAACAAACCCATCCCGGTATTTCCCCTCGAGACCAAACGAGGAAGTCAACCGAGGAACTCACAGCTTGGCAGTTTATTTATTCAGTTATCGTTGCAATTACTAGTCGGGTTTAGATAATCATCCCGATAAAGTAAGCAGTGGGCACTTTTAGTTGACCATTCCGTTATAGTTGGCAATTACTAATCAAATACGAGATAGCATGATATAATCCCAAAACCCAAGAGTTGTTGGTACTTTTATTCAGCCAATTCCGTTGTAGTTGCCATACTTACTAGTCGGTACAATGGTATGGCGACAATCCAAACAAGCAATTGTGGGCAGTATTATTAGCCATTCCGTTATAGTGAAGCTGATTACTAGTCCTTATAAGTCAAATTTATAACAATAAACTTTAGTTATGCTTGTCTATGATCGAGAATCTGTGCTCCAAGTCGTCCATATCCATGGACACGGCTTTGAGAAAGTTTTACCGGCGGGTGCACCAATAGCAACACACGCTCGATCAACCTCGGAAAAACCAAATCAAAACCCAACGAGGCTTTCACGACTGAACAATCACAGGATTCAGAAATATTTCAGGGGGCCACCCCTTAAGTAGAATCCGCAACGGAGTAAGCAAGCTCTGAGACGGCCTCAAGGTTATGGGGACGGCTGTGAACGACTGGGAACCCGAAAGTGTGGCTGGGCTTGTCGACACCGCGGAATCGTGCCATGATCCTAAACAGTACAGTGTGCTCCTCGCACAATTTAAATACAGAAAGTAGCATGGCATAAGTACAGGATCGTAAATAAAACCTCAAACTAGTTTGTGGCCCCAAGAAATAAGACTGAATCAAGCTCTGGCTCAGGGGGGTCCCATATACCTCCCGGATGTGGATAGCGCGATAAAAACAAGGAACAGGTATCAAGTACTCGGGGTCTTACGGGACACAAGTGGGCGTTCGGAAACCAAATATTTTCTATCACCCACCGATGCCTCTGCTTATTTCAATTTTAGTTGTTAAACAGAAATTAAAGTGACGATAAGTAAAACTAGAATCATCTCCAACATCAACATGCGGCAATACATCAGCAACTGTGGCATATGACGATACACATCAGCACTTGAGCAAGCAACTACGACGCACAAGTCCAACTATCTACCAAACAACAGGTAATAGGATGTGTCCAAGGCAATATAGGGCTGCAAGGGATTTCACGGGTACGAAAACTAGAGCATCGCAACACAGATAGCAATAGATCAACAGGACGGAATAAAGACTATAAAAGTAAGATAGGTAGAAAGGGGGAGATGCTCGCCTGAAAACATTGTCGAAGGGTTCCACCGAAGATCGGGGCGAAGCTCACATCAACTCAACGGCCTTATCCGCGAAGAAGCAAAACACTAGAATAAACACCGGATGCAATATTTAATACACGGCAGAAGATCGGCATGATGCATGCATGATGAATGACATGGCAAGGTGCGGTGCAATTAGGTCATATTAAGCGGAACCGGGGTCCCGACAATTAATATATGGTTCAAGTTGTTTAAACCCACGCATATTAAATGTTGTTTAGCATGGCAAACGATAGTACTGGTTCGCTACACAAGTTTCAATGAGGCCAATATAAGGCTAGATTTGCCCGCATATGGGCCCCATATTTAGTTATTAGGTGAATCGGCATAAGGCCCCCAAACCACATGAATGTTTGCATGCAATACAATTCAATATGCAACAAGTTGATATCATGTTATGAAAACGGGTTCGAGGAAAGGGTTCACACATTAGAGGGGGCTCGACGATCTTGGGGTTCCGGGGTTCGGGGTTTGACAGGGTCCAGGGTCCAGGGTTCGACGGTCCCGTTCTCGGCTCCGGGGTTAGGGTCTCGGATCGGGGTAGTTCTTGTCGCGTCCGGGAAGCAGGTCTTGGTTCGGTGTCAGGGCGCATCGGATCTTCCGGGTCGGTGCCGTTCTTATCGTCGGGCAGATCTTGTCGCATCGGGGTCTCGATGTCCGGGGAGCAGAACTTGGGTCGGTGTCGGGCGCGTCGGATTCTTCCGGGTCGATCTTGCCGTTGAGAAGATCTGGTCGGTCCGCGCCATCGAGTCGGTCTTGGCGTCCGGGAAGAAGAACTTGGCGTCGCATGTCGAGGTTGTCGGGTGTCGGACTGGGTTGTGGCGTCGATGGTCTTACGTGGCCCGATGTCTCCATGTAGGAGATTCCCGGGTACCGTGTTTTCTCGGGGTGGTTCCCTCGGTGGTCGGTGAACTTGGTCCTCAAGTCAAAGTTTTCTCCCGAAGATCTTGGGGTTCCGCCCTTGGTTTGCGGATGCCGAACTTGTGTTGGACTCGGGCGTTCTGGGGACATATGGACGTATGCACGCTGTCGTCACCGCGGTACACGAATAGCCATCGAGGTCGCGTCGAGGGCAGCGTCCACACGGGGCGGGGATGGCGAGGAGCTTGCTGGCATGGGGCCGAGGCCCAGAGGCGGACGAAGCAGGCCCGCGGCAGCGGCGGCAATGAGCAGGCGCCCGGCGGGATACTGGCGCGGCGTGAGGCGGGCGAGGCGGCGGAGCTTGACGGGCAGGGCGACGCCGCCGATGGAGGCGGCATGAGCTCTGTGGGGCGACGGACGCGGAGGTGCCTGGCGGCAGGCGAGGCTCGCCAGGGCGCGGGCGGAGGCGAGCGAGATCGAGGCGTCTGGCGGCGGAGGGCAGCGCTGGCCGTGAGAGGTGGCGGGCCCAGGCAGGAGGCGTGCTGGCGGGGTTGGGAGGCTGAGGAGCGAGGGAGGAGGGAGCAGCGGGGAGGCTTGCGGCATGGCGCCACATGGAGAGGGAGGCCGCGCTGGCCTTCAGCCCGGAAGCGGGCAAGGCGGGCTGCAGGGGGTGGGGGAAGGCACGCTGGGGGCTCGGCGAGGAGGACGCAGGAGGGGCGGAGGGCACGGCGCCCGGAGGAGGCCAGCCGGAGGTGGTGGCCACATGGCCGGCAGCGGGAGGCAAGGCAGCTGGGAGGCCGTTCGCTAGAGAGAAAGGGGGGGGGAAGGAGAAGGAGCCGGGCAGCGCGTGCGTGGGGGCACGGGGCGCGGGGCACCGCGTGGGACGCGTGGGGAGGTGGGTCCAGCAGCGGCCAGGGGGAGGCTGGGGGGCCCGTGTGGCAGTGGGAGAGGGTCAGTGGGGCTGGGTGTGAGAGAGTGTGGGGGGTGGCAGGCGCGTGGCCAGCGCGTGGGGCGCGCGTGGGGGCGTGTGGCAGGCGTGTGGCGGGCGCGGGGCGGGTCCCAGGGGCAGGTGTGAGTGGAGTGGGGCTGTGTGGGGACATGTGGGGTGATTTTAGCATAGGTGGAGGGTTGGGGGCTGATGTGGCACTGTGTGAGTGGTTGAGGGGGAGGGAGGAAGTGAGGTGGCGTGACCTATTGGTTGGGGTGAGGTGGAGGGATGGGTTGGGTAGGAAGATGGGTAGGTTTAGGAATAAAGGGTGGGCTGGTTGGACCGTTTATTATTTCCTGGGGTGGTCGATCGGGTCAATCGGCCCGTTCGACTGCCCCTATTAAAATAATTTAAATTTTTATTTATTCTAATTGGGCCGTTTGCAAACCGGTAGCAACAAAACAAGAATAATCCGGAGACCCGGGGTTTTGCGTTTGAATAAAGATGTGACGTTTGGAAAACAAATCGGGTGTTGCGAAAATAGTTTTAGCAAACAATGCATGATGATGACGATGCAAAGCACAAATTCAACGCGATTTTCTAGTAGTGGTTTTGCGGGATGCCACAATTCGACACCACTAACAATGGATCTCGCCCTCGAGATCCGCCTCATGGTACCGGAAGGAAGGTCGGCGCTCTCCGTCTTCTCGCTTTGTGTAGATCCTCGCGACACCACTAACAAGAGGTTGTTGTCCGTGATCGTCGAGAGAACACTCCGGAGACAAAAGGTCGAAGGTAGAGGTATCAACAAATAAAGCCACCCCTAACTTCCGTGGACGGAGTAAAATCGCTGGATCCGCTGGTTCGACGTACAAGAGCGAATGATAAGAGTAGTCGGATGGTGATCAGTCCATCGCGCACCCAAACCATTACTCTGCACACGAATAGGCGGATTATGCAACCAACTCTCGGAATCAGACTGAAGATCTCGACAAGCGAGGTTCGGAACAAAGGAGGGATGCAGACTCTGCATCGGATCTGGCGTAGAGAATGTCGTCGCGTCAGAAAACACCGGAAGGCATAAACAAGGAACAAAGAATGGTAACACGGTAGACGGATTCCTTCGGCAGCTTGAACACCGGATGGTAGACCACCGTTATCAAAGAAGGAAGCGAAACCCTGAAGGTACGACGGAACCCAACCACGAGAAATCCTGGACTCGAAGAAAAGATAAGAGAGCAGATTCAAAACACGTCGAGATAAGAGGAGAATAGCAGAGGGTTAAGGAGTAAAATCAGACCTAGCCAGACTATCCAACCGATTTTGCAAAATAGTTTTGACACTCTACTTCGGCCGTTAGCTAGGTTATCCTACAGGCTGGACTTGTGGGGTATCGCAACTGCTGAGCTCTGATACCACTCTGTAACACCCTCAGAATCGGACCTATGCAAGTTTGAGCAAAATTCGCCAAACCCGCATAGAAACGATTCAAAGGTGCCCACCAGGCACTTTCGTGCGGGTGGAAAACGAAGTAATAACATTACACAACAGTCCTCGATGGGACCCACAGAACAGATATATATACAGCAACGACTCCATGAGTCAAGAATACGGATATAAAGTACAAATATCCCAAATCACCTTGAAAATGATAGAGCGTCCGACTACGGACAAGATGCAAATGGGGCTAAGAGCCCTGAAGAATAACCCATGGCGTCCATAACCCTGCCCAGGCCAAACCGGAAGGGTAACCCTGCTAACGGCGTCGAACTCAGAACCTGCTTAAACAAAAGGGGTGCCGACAAAGGGCAAAGGAAAAAGAAGGAGGCGTCGATCGAGGCCAAGACACGGCGAGGCTAGAATTCGGCGGTCCTCGCCTACATAGGTATGGTGGACTAAAGCGGCAGCGGCAGCATGCACTAAACAACCTATAGAGACTCGATACAACTGGCGGATATCAGAGAGGGATGAGAATGACCTAACCGGATCCAACAAGCTAACACCAAACAAACCCATCTGGTATTTCCCCTCGAGACCAAACGAGGAAGTCAACCGAGGAACTCACACAGTTGGCTTTATTTATTCGATTATCGTTGCAGCAATTACTAGTCAGGTATAGGTAATTGTCCTGATAAAATAAGCAGTGGGCCCTTTTAGTTGACCATTCCGTTATAGTTTCGGCAATTACTAATCAAATACAGGTAGCATGATATAATCCCAAAACCCAGCAGTTGTTGGTACTTTTATTCAGCCAATTCCGTTGTAGTTGCCATACTTACTAGTCAGTACAATGGTATGGCGACAATCCAAACAAGCAATTGTGGGCGTATTATTAGCCATTCCGTTATAGTGAAGCTGATTACTAGTCCTTATAAGTCAAATTTATAACAATAAACTTTAGTTATGCTTGTCTATGATCGAGAATCTTGTGCTCCAAGTCGTCCATATCCATGGACACGGCTTTGAAAGTTTTACCCGCGGGTGCACCAATAGCAACACACGCTCGATCAACCTCGGAAAAACCAAATCAAAACCCAACGAGGCTTTCACGTTGAACAATCACAGATTCAGAAATATTTGAGGCCACCTTAAGTAGAATCCATAACGGAGTAAGCAAGCTCGAGACGGCCTCAAGGTTATGGGGACGGTGTGAGCAGTGGGAACCCGAAGTGTGGCTGGGCTTGTCGACATCATGAATCGTGCCATGATCCTAACATGAGGTGTGCTCCTCGCACAATTTAAATACGAAAGTAGCATGGCATAAGTACAGGATCGTAAATAAAACCTCAAACTAGTTTGTGGCCCCAAGAAATAAGATGAATCAAGCTCGCTCGGGGTCCCATATACCTCCGGATGTGGATAGCGCAAAAACAAGGAACAGTATCAAGTACTCGGGGTCTTACGGACACAAGTGGGCGTTCGAAACCAAATATTTTCTATCACCCGATGCCTCCGCTTATTTCAATTTTAGTTGTTAAACAGAAATTAAAGTGACGATAAGTAAAACTAGAATCATCTCCAACATCAACATGCGGCAATACATCAAAGAATGTGGCATATGATACACATCAGCACTTGAGCAAGCAACTACGACGCACAAGTCCAACTATCTACCAAACAACAGGTAATAGGATGTGTCCAAGGCAATATAGGGCTGCAAGGGATTTCACGGGTACGAAAACTAGAGCATCGCAACACAGATAGCAATAGATCAACAGGAGGGAATAAAGACTATAAAAGTAAGATAGGTAGAAAGGGGGAGATGCTCGCCTGAAAACATTGTCGAAGGGTTCCACCGAAGATCGGGGCGAAGCTCACATCAACTCAACGGCCTTATCCGCGAAGAAGCAAAACACTAGAATAAACACCGGATGCAATATTTAATACACGGCAGAAGATCGGCATGATGCATGCATGATGAATGACATGGCAAGGTGCGGTGCAATTAGGTCATATTAAGCGGAACCGGGGTCCCGACAATTAATATATGGTTCAAGTTGTTTAAACCCACACATATTAAATGTTGTTTAGCATGGCAAACGATAGTACTGGTTCGCTACACAAGTTTCAATGAGGCCAATATAAGGCTAGATTTGCCCGCATATGGGCCCCATATTTAGTTATTAGGTGAATCGGCATAAGGCCCCCAAACCACATGAATGTTTGCATGCAAGACAATTCAATATGCAACAAGTTGATATCATGTTATGAAAACGGGTTCGAGGAAAGGGTTCACACATTAGAGGGGGATCGACGATCTTGGGGTTCCGGGGTTCGGGGTTTGACAGGGTCCAGGGTCCAGGGTTCGACGGTCCCGTTCTCGGCTCCGGGGTTAGGGTCTCGGATCGGGGTAGTTCTTGTCGCGTCCGGGAAGCAGGTCTTGGTTCGGTGTCAGGGCGCATCGGATCTTCCGGGTCGGTGCCGTTCTTATCGTCGGGCAGATCTTGTCGCATCGGGGTCTCGATGTCCGGGGAGCAGAACTTGGGTCGGTGTCGGGCGCGTCGGATTCTTCCGGGTCGATCTTGCCGTTGAGAAGATCTGGTCGGTCCGCGCCATCGAGTCGGTCTTGGCGTCCGGGAAGAAGAACTTGGCGTCGCATGTCGAGGTTGTCGGGTGTCGGACTGGGTTGTGGCGTCGATGGTCTTACGTGGCCCGATGTCTCCATGTAGGAGATTCCCGGGTACCGTGTTTTCTCGGGGTGGTTCCCTCGGTGGTCGGTGAACTTGGTCCTCAAGTCAAAGTTTTCTCCGAAGATCTTGGGGTTCCGCCTTGGTTTGCGGATGCCGAACTTGTGTTGGACTCGGGCGTTACGGGACATATGGGCGTATGCTGTCGTCACCGCGGTACACGAATAGCCATCGAGGTCGCGTCGAGGCAGCCGCGTCCACACGGGCCGAGGATGGCGAGAGCTTGGCGGCATGGGAATTTGAGGCCATGAGGCGCGCCGACGAACGGGCCCTTGGCGCCAGCGGCGGCAATGGCGCCGGCGACGGGATGCTTCATGGCGCTTGTGAGGCGGCGAGGCGGAGCTTGACGGCGAAGCGGCGCCGATGGAGGGACGGCGAGGCTACGTGAGGACGGCGGACGCGAGGTGCTCGGGCGACGGAGGCGCCGGGCTTCCTGGGCGCGGGAGGCGAGATCGAGGGCGTCTGTGGCGGGCGGCGCGCTCGGCGGGCAGCGCTGGCAGCGGGTGGCGGGCGAAGGCGTGCTGGCGGGGTTGGGAAGGCTGAGGGGCGCGAGGAGGAGGCGTGGGGAGGCTTATGGCCGGGCGCCATCATGAGAGAGGGTAAGCGGCATGGCGGGCGCCTTCAGCCGGCAGCGGGCAAGGCGGGTTCTGAGGTCGGGAAGGCACGAGGCTCAGCGAGGGAGGAGAGGCGGAGAATGCTGGCGCCGGAGGCCACCAGCGTGGTGGCTGCCATGGCCATGAGGCCAGCAGCTGCAGTCTGAGGCGGTTGCGCTAGAGAGAAAGGAGGAGGAAGGAGAAAGGGCCAGCGGCGTGCGTGGCACGCAGGCGGGGCACGCGTGGGGACGCGTGGGGAGGGTGGGTCCATGGCAGCAGAGGGAGGGGGGCCCGTGTGGCGTGGGAGAGGTGGGTGGGTGTGAGAGAGTGTGGGGGTGGCGGTAGCGTGGCATGCGTGGGGGCGTGCGTGGGGCGTGTGGTGTGGCGGGGCGGGTCCCAGGGGCAGGTGTGAGTGGAGTGGGGCTGTGTGGGGACATGTGGGGTGATTTTAGCATAGGTGGAGGGTTGGGGGCTGATGTGGCACTGTGTGAGTGGTTGAGGGGGAGGGAGGAAGTGAGGTGGCAGCAGCCTATTGGTTGGGGTGAGGTGGAGGGATGGGTTGGGTAGGAAGATGGGTAGGTTTAGGAATAAAGGGTGGGCTGGTTGGACCGTTTATTATTTCCTGGGGTGGTCGATCGGGTCAATCGGCCCGTTCGACTGCCCCTATTAAAATAATTTAAATTTTTATTTATTCTAATTGGGCCGTTTGCAAACCGGTAGCAACAAAACAAGAATAATCCGGAGACCCGGGGTTTTGCGTTTGAATAAAGATGTGACGTTTGGAAAACAAATCGGGTGTTGCGAAAATAGTTTTAGCAAACAATGCATGATGATGACGATGCAAAGCACAAATTCAACGCGATTTTCTAGTAGTGGTTTTGCGGGATGCCACAATTATCCACTGACATGATTTTGCTTTTGGTCACTTTATTAAACATATGATCGAAATGGCATGACTAGATTCACCATAAATATTGCTTTCATCACAAACTGAATGTTTTGCTGACATGATAATATTATCATAATAACTAGTGGTCAAAGTATTGTTTTTGATGTTGTGGAGAGAGAAAAACTGCATCTATTTTGGGCCGAAGGAAGTGTGTATTAATAAGATGATGCACAGTCCCTTAGGGCATCTAACTATATGAGGTTAATTAAATTTGATTTGTTAGCGACTAGCTAGCTTGTACATTTCTAAAGAAGTATGTCTATAACTTGAGAATTGCTAACAATATTTTTTTGAGAGAGAAATTTCTAACAGTATGAGTTGAAGGTGTAGCAGTAAAGTTTTTAATTTACTATTCTCATGTAGTTCTCTGTTTCTAATGTTGGTTTTGACAAACAATGCCGAGACGATTCAGTTTTGGAGCTTTTGGCACAATTTCTACCATAGTGAAGTTAAATGTTTAGTGTTTTGAGTCATGCCAAATTGTAAGATATTACTCTAACGACTTCTCCAGTAAATTTCACAAATTGGTTTGACTGATGAACTGTTTGCTCCGCAGGTATCTAGGATCACATTCCGGTGGGGGGTTGAGATGCGGAAATGATGTGTGTGCTGTAGGTTCTTCCATTTTTGAAATTGGCCCTCTGTAGTCTGTACCACTGGTCAATTTTGAAATTTGGCTTGTACTCCATCTGAATTAATGGCTTCGTTTGCTAATTTATGCAGACATTAGTCAACTGGCATGAAACAGTGTGACTTGCTTGGGTTAGTGATTAGCATTGGTCTTGTAAGTGAATATTCGGTTCGTTTGTTTTATGTCTTCCAAGCAAGCGCACGTTAAGACAGGTCGCCTGTGACTAAGTTGTGTCGTGTGTGTGTGCGTGCCTCATCTCAGTATCATCGTTTGCTTATGTTTCATGTTGTGCAGGACTGGTTGCGCCATTTTTCTTAAAGATTTGTCCACTCATCTCAGTGAGTGGACGGATTTCTCTGAAGGTTGCGCCAAGAGGAGGAAGCACATAAGTTTTCATTTGGTGTTCTATTCATATGACTGCTACCTTCTTTTTCTTCCAAAATGTCATGCAGTAAAATCTTTGAAGGTTTCACGCAGCATGTCCCTGTGCTGAACCTCTTTTCACACCCCTGACAACATAATACGAGAATGAAATGAAATGAAAGCATGCTGGTTTATTATTTGTTCTTTTGGCACAGTAACCAGAAGCAAACATACTATTCTTCACAATTATTCATGGATAAAGCTTCATCTATGTAATACAGGTAAAACTATGTAAAATCTGCAAAATTATAACTTACAAAATCATCTATGTAATTCCTTACAAAATATTCTACTAGCAGAAAGGTCCTCATGTATCATCTGCTGCCATCTCCCCTAGTAGTAATCAGTAACAGAAAGCTTTCTTCCTCTAACGACGTTGGTCAGACCTCATCTCTTACACCACTCGTCTAGTAGAGATAATGGGAAACTTGACTGGAGCTGGGAGTCTCGGTATCCGAACACTGATGCTGATAATGGCCGGCGCCGGCGTCGCAGCGCTGGAACTCCTCGGCCTGCCAATGCGGCGCGTAGCTGTTGTCCAGGTAAGTGTAGTTCTCATCTATGGTGGAGTTGGCTTCAGAGCACTGGGATTCCATGGCCTGCCATTGCGCTGTGTAGCTGTTGTCCAGATAATTGTAGTTCTCATCCATGGTGGAGTTGGTGTCGGAGCACTGAAATTCCTTGGCCTGCCATTGCAGTGTGTAGCTGTTGTCCATATTAGTGAAGCTCTGATCCGTGCCCATGGGGTAGTCGAGCCGCGGTAGCGTGTAGTCCCCGCCGGTGACGGCCTGAGAGGAGTAGCGCTCAGGCGCCGGAGTGGCATCGACGAACTCGGAGTAGTACATGGTCAGATCGGGCCAGCTGCAATCAGCATTGTCGCCGTAGCCCGCGGGCGCCTGCGTCGGGAAGCGATCGTCCCACAGGAGCTGCTCGGGCATGCCGCCGTCGTTGTCCCCACCCTGGCACGGCACCATCTGCATCTGGAAGCCTGCGTACTCCACGTTCTCCTGCCCGAGCTGCTGCTGCGGCACGCCGGTGGCGTCGTCTGAAGGAGCATCATCACCATCGCCCGGCGCGAGCGCGAGCTCGAGCGCGGCCTGGCCTTGTGCAGGAAAGCCCAAAGCCGCCATCCTGTCCCGGGCGGCCCGCAGCGCGGCGTCGACGGTCTCGAGCACCTCCCGCGCCTCGTCCAGCGCCATGTCGTTGAACGCCGCGTCCCAGTCCGGTAGCGCGGCGGGGCGCGCCCTGGCGAGCTTCGCCTTCTCCTTGCCCAGCTCGGCCTCGAGGTAGCTCCGGTGCGTGTGCCGCGCGCGCGTCACGGCTGGTACGCCGCCGCGGTACCTGTCGAGGACGCCCGCCTCCGACTCCCACACGACCCGGGTCCCGGCGCATCCGCCGGCGGGGGCGCAGACGAGGGCCACCGGGACGCCGCAGAGCCTCGAGAGCTCCAGCGCCTTCTTCCGGAGCGTCTCCGTCCTCCTGGCGTACGCGGTGTTGCGGCGCGCCATCGTTGTTCGCCTGGCGATGGCAATGGCGGCGGTTGATCTCTTGGGTTCGCTCTTCTCGCCGCTGCTGCTGCCTCCGATCAGATTGCCTTGGCCACTATCTCGTCGCAGCTCTCCGGGGAGGCGGCTGGTGTATATATACACGCGCGGCGCAGGGAGAGCCTCTCTGTGCCGGGCGCGGACTCGTCCGGCTGTCCCGAACGCGGCGCGTGGTGGCTAGCTGCTAGGCAGTAGGCGCTAGGCCGATTAAGCGCCGCCGTAATCTTAACCTGACATTGTTAGCTCTAAGCAAATGACGCCGATGTAGGCTGCTAGCTGAGCAGTTCTCCAGAAAAATGCGGATTAGTAAAACGCAATCGTGATTAACCAAAAAAGGAAGGCGAGGGCTAGCTAGTAGCTAGTAAATCGGTTGGAACCCGGCGGTGAATCCGACTTGTGGTAGGCAATGCTAAAATCCCAGTCTACACATACGAGGGCGTCCCGGGCTTATCCTGGCCGTTCATTTGTGCATCAAGATCCGTGCAACCAACTGTGTATGTTGCAAAGAACCCCTCGTATATATTTTTCTGTTCAGTTAAAAAACACCTCCAATCTATCAACTATTTACAATGAGATCCTAATGATAGGGAAAGCTGCTCTCTTTTTCATTAACTGCACATCGACCTTGACGAGAAAATGGATACAAACGGATCTGGATCGAGCAAGAAAAACGAATCTGAAGCTATCACAACGAAGAAAAGGAAACGGATTGTGGATGGTGTGGCGTTGGACATGACATGGTATCCTTCTCCTTCCCCCAACCGCCGACGACCAGCCTAAAGCTGCCCGTCCAATCTGGAGGCTTCTCCCCCATCGTCTTCCTCCCCTGCGAGGAGCATGGGTTCCGTTCGTGGGGGCTATGGGACGGAGGACGGAACCGCCAGCCGCCAGCTCTCTTCTGGGCGTCGAAGCCCACGAGCCGTCATCCTCCTTCCTCGCATGCGAGTTGCTGCCTCAGATCTCCTTCCCGCCATGCGTCTTCTTTGCGGTCGGCCACCGCGGATCTGCTAACCCCGGAGAGGCATGAAGGAGCACGGATCCCGGTGATTTCATCGCAGGAGAGTTCGTCGGAGAGCAGATAAGAGGATGAAGTAGAGGTGGGGAAAGTGGATGGGTTCAGGGTGGGGAGAGAGGGTGGAGCACAGCGGTGGGGCGCAGGACAGGAAACAAGGTGTACATGTCCACCTTCGGCTCTATAGGATGCGATTGTGTACTATGTCCAGGTCGAAATTACAAAGTTAATTTGTACGAATCTTAAAACAATTCTGGCCCTTGGATAAGCCGGGGACACCCACGACTACGTGGAATCGCTGTGTTGAAATGTAGGCAATGCGAGATCTTTGTTTTCCCTACGGGACTGCTGGCGCGTCCCTGCGAGAGACGCAGCTGCGCGCGTATCATATTGGCGTACGGGCCAAGGCTTGTTCGGGAGATACTCGGACAAACAGTGTATTTTAATATTATTGACTCTATTTATTATTAAATTGTTATAAAATTAGACTTGTTGGGCGGCTAAAAGCTGGACGCATGTCCGGCTTAGGGACGGCTAGGTCCCTATGTGGGAAAATAGATGTTCGGATTCGAGGGTCCATTCCCAATCTTTTTCCAAGGGTGTGCCCTAGGCGTCCCCGGGACAATGAAAAGCCTGCCATCGTCCTGCTTCCTGCCATGTGTCCATGAAAAAGGCCCCAATCCAAAACAACCCTTTTTTCTATAAAATGTCCATGCTTTTACTTTAAAAGTAAAAAAAGGTTCGTTTCAAAAAATAGAACGGTCCGCCGGAGACCTCACCAGAGACCATGCAGCAAAAAATTATGCTAATATAGCAAAACCGACTTCGCCGGAGACATCGTCAGAAAAGACTCGCTGGTGACTCTCGCCAGAGACCTTATAGCAAAAGATTGACACTGTTTTAGTAAACTTATAAGACTGTTGTAGAAAAAAACTTCTAATGTAGCAAAAAACTAACTTTGCCGGATACATCGCTGCCTCGCTGGAGACTTACACCTCGTCGGAGACCTCACCGGGGATGTCGCGTAGCAATAAATTTACGATATTGTAGTGAAATTAGAAAACAAATTTAGCAAAAAATAACAAAAATGTAGCAAAAGCCTGTCATATGTTATATGTAGCAACGCTGACTGTCATATGTAGCATACATAGGTTTTGTTTCGTTTTTCAAGCGTACAACTACCTTCGTTATTTTAAGTGGTGTTTCCGTGTTCTCTTTTATTCTGGACAGAAAACCCTATGTAGTTTTTCATTATGTTGTGAAAAATCATTATCTTTCCACAGTAAAAATAAGAGAGTTTACTTTTCTTAAGTAAATGCCGACGAATCATTTGAACGAGCTAAAGTTTCCCGGTATGTTATGTTTAAATAAGCAGCGGAAAAATTAGTTTAAGAGCTGAAGTTTGCGGTTACGGTATGTTTGAATAATCAGCTAAAAAATAAATTTATGTTTGAATAATCAGCTAAAAAATTATCTTAAAAGACCGTGGCAGCGCACGGCATTTTAGCTACTGTTAGTAATTTTGTTACCGAACTTTTGAATCATTAAATATTTTCGTCAAATTTTGGAGCGACATGAGATAGCCATTAGATCGGTGAGGCCACTGATTTGTGTTAAACCGGGTGGATCCATGGCCTCTAAAATTGGGCCCACGGGCCAGGTCCCGATCAGTGCGTTTTGATCCCGACCTGAACGCAAAATCTGACTCCAAACCGGGCGCGTTTCCTTTCCTGACTCAGCGATACGGGCCAACCGATATATATGCCCAACGAGCGAGAACCCTAGCCGTCGCCCCGTCAACGATACAACAGCCATACAAGGCCAAATTGCCGTACACCATGACGACCTCCTCGCTTGTCACCGGCCACGCCCTCTTCCCCGGATCTGCCGGCGACGGATCCGGTGGCGATTCCCCCTCCCTTGTATCCACATCTACCATTGTCGCCGGCGACGTGAGCGGCTCTCACCTGCACATGACCGTCGTCGACTACTCGCGCGCCAAGTTGGTCCCAAACGGCAAGCTGATCGAATCTAGCCCGTTCCTGTTAGGAGGCTGCACATGGCGTCTGCGTTACTATCCCCGCGGCGCCACGCCCGCGTTGATTGAGTACGCATCTCTTTCATCAAAATCGACGGTACGCTTGCCGAAGAGGAGGCCATGGGGGTACGAGTAAAGCTCAGCTTGCTCGATCAAGACGGGAACCCAGTGCCGTCCGGTACCCATACCAGCATCTGCTATGGCTTCTCGAACGATTCTCCATCTTTTGGATTTAGCAAGTTCGTCAGGATCACTGAACTCGAGAAGCATCTCAAAGATGACGACTCTTTCACTATCCAGGTCGATGTTACCATTGACAATGGCTTCTACGTGTTTCGGTCGTCCATCGAGGTGCCACCATCTGACATGTGCAAGCGCTTTGGGGATCTTTTGTTGACCAAGGAAGGTGCTGATGTCGAATTCATAGTCGGCGGGGAGACATTCTTGGCACACCGGGCGATGCTCGTTGCGCGGTCTCCCGTTTTCAAGGCACAGCTCCTTAGCGCCATGAAGGAGGGAAGAACCACCACCACAAAGCAGGTCATATCTGTAGGTGACATGGAGGCTGAAGTGTTTGATGCTATGCTTACTTATATATACACGAACGCACTGGCTCATAGTATGGATCAACAAAATGAGCCTGCCATGGCTCAGCAACTGCTTGTTGCGGCATATATGTATGGTTTAGATAGGCTGGTGCGCATTTGTGAAATTAAGTTGTGCGGACTTATCAATACAAGCTCTGTGGCGACCATCTTGGCATTCGCGGAGCTACACCGCTGTCATGGGCTTAAGACGGAATGCATGATCTTCCTACACAATTATGAAGAGGTCATGGCGTCTGAATATTGAGTTTCTAATCTAAGAGCTAGCTGCCCCGGTATTACAGACATTCTCCTCTGATGTGATATGGAATCATGCGTCTTGAAAGTAACTATAAGAGCCTACATGCTATCTCATGCTAGTTCAATACTAGAGACAAGTAAAGGAACGATGGCATGTCTACGAAAACTCTACTGTGGTGATTATTACATATGGGAAAGTCAGTGTTTTTAAACTATGCATTGTGCTGTAGAGGAACAAATGGCAATGTTTCTCACTACCGTAGGGCACCATAAGAATAACATCGATATCAGTTTGCATTTCACAAGATCTGGTGAGAGTGTGAGTCTTCACTTCAATCGAGTGTCATTTGCAATTGGAACCGAAATGCGACCTTTTCTTTTGTCTTTCGAATTGTATCCGTGGCTACTGTTGTTTTGCCAGTCTGTTTGTCCCCACTAATAAACTCTCGCTGACCGCGCCCTATGGGGATCATCGATTGATCTAAATTCAAGGCAACCCACAGTTTGATCCCTATTTTAAGCTAAACTTATATGCCACTGTTTCATGTGAAATAAGAACCAACCTACTAATACAAACATTGCACTTATTTGCTTGCTTGGCTGTTTAGGACTCCATTGGGCTTGTTCCATCCGGAATCATAGACATATACCGTGGCAGGAAACCTTTTTGTACCCAAAATGTTCTTGCGGTGGTTGACTTTGATTTTCTGTTTTATTACTTTGGGGCTCCTTTGTACTGTTGTTGATTATTATTAATAGATCGGTGGAATTTCACAAAAAAATGTTTGTGCTGCGTGGGAATGTTCAACACATGATTCAAGAATCCTAATCAAGTCACTTTTTTGAGCATCCAAATGGCCTTCGAGTCCCTGAAGGTTGGCCCTATCATAATTTAGATATACATATAACTTTAGTCATATGCCGGCATTAATTGGGCTTACAATGTCATAATTTAGTAAGTATTATTTCGCGGATGCTAGGTAGTATGCAGCTAGGTGAGGATTCCTACCACCATTCCGTCGGACTCGCTATCATTTGAGTGATTGGATGGGTAATAGAGCATGTACACTAAATGAACTATTAAACGTGAGGCAACTCCTCTGTTGAGAGAGCATTTGGGACTTTGAAGAGTCGATTCAAAGTTCTAACAACAAGACCTTATTATCCTCATCCTTCACAAATTTTAGTTGTCATAGCATGTTGCGTCCTTCGCAACTGGATATTACAAAATGGGGGACGCGATGAACTAGTCTATAGTGAGAAAAATTGATTCGAACATTATCCAAGATCAGGTGGCCGTGTCCAATGGCGATGTTGATTCTGGGACGCAATATGATCAGATTGCCTTCCCGAGGATTCCAAAAATGAAGCTGGTCTCGTCAGCGCATCCAGCTAACAAGCATGCTAAAAGTATGAATGTGAAGCGTGATGAAGACGATGTGATTAAAGATATGACATATTCTTTGTGTGATCTGTGTAACCAACCTGAATGAGTTGCTGCCATGCTATTAGACTGGTTGTTTATTTCATCTGGAACTAAAGAAGCTTAGCAATTACGAGCTCCAAAACAACCATTGTTTAACATTACCATACATGCATGTTGATGTTCTTGCTTCTTTATCATCCCATCATGTACACAACACTTGCTAGAAATACAAAGAGAATATGTTCCCATTTACGCAATGGAACATGAAAAAAATATAGTATTTTTGTTGTTGTTTTCATCCTTTTTACTTGACACATCAGTATCTTCTACATGGTAGCATACCTTATCTGTTTAATTTTTCCAAATTTATGTGGAATAATTTATTCTATTACTAGCTTAATTTATTAGATGTCGGTGCTCCTAGCGTGTGTTGCTGGAGAAAATCATCTGAATCTGGTTAGTACTAGCCATTTCATATTGTGATGGGATCACAATCAAATTTTTATCGTTGTGGACACGAAACCATTAACAGATCATGTCCTTTGGTCTTTATTACATGATGTAGATTACACAGAAGAGAAATGATTCGAAGCATGAGAACACAATGATGTTCTGAAAGAGCAACTCAGCATTATAACTTTTTGATATATTTCCTATCTTATACATTGTTTGATAATTTTAGAGGCCTACATGAAAACAAAATTGGATGTCGAGTTGCAGTCTACCTTCTCATGACCATGATTTTTTAATAGATTGCACATATCTTGGCATTGGAAGCAGCTTTCATTTCATACCTTTGATACATTGCCTGCTTATCATTGAGTATTGGTGATTCTTCATCTGTCATATATATAGCTACACTACGTTGCTTTTGTATGATTTTAGTACTATTTATCATGTTTAAAAGAGTAGGAACCTTGTTTATTGAACACTTAAATTAGCAGTAGAAACCCTTTTCTATATTGAATAAAAAAATTCAAAGGGAAACTAAAAATTTTCGTTATAATATCCAATTCTCTCATAGTAATATTTTTTATCAAGTATTTGCCAAGTTGTCCATCTATGGTTAAAATCGATATATATTAAATACCCATAATTTTGTAAGCAAAAGTACGCATTGGTATATATACTGTGCAGTGTTTTGCAGAATGGATTGAGATAAACCGAGTGTGTTCCCATTGCCGAATTAGTTTGCACACCATTGCTGCAGTGTTTGGTATTGTTTTGCGGTGCAATGGTTGTTTCCTTGAGACAAAACTATGACTTATTTAAATCTAAATGTCATTATTAACTACTAACTAGGCATATATTGAGGACCTGGACCTGGGAGCTTCCACTTAGAATCACGAACTTTTGCTTGCTTCTTCATAAGATGATGTGCTTCCAAAAAGGAAATAAATACTTTTTCGGATTTGCTAGTTCTCAGGCGTCTGAGAACTTCTTAAGTCTCAGTCGCCTCTTTCACCGTTCGATTTATCTCGTGATTTGTGTAAAATGGAAGTTACACATGAGTTGCAACTTGGGTGTAACTGAGAATTTAATGAGTTGCAACTAGGTTGCAACTGAGAATTAGTACAAATCTTATGAGTTGCAACTAGGTTGTAACTGAGAATTAGCACAAATATTAGGATGACATCAGCGACTTAGACATAAGAAGTTCTTAGCCTGAGATCTAGACACTCCCATACTTTTTTTTAGATTAAAATGGATGTCTTCCCTGTTCCCTTTCATATTGAAAAGAAACAAACAGAGTCTTACAAGCAAAAGGAAACCCTAGTGAAAACTAAACAACACAAAGCCAGACATTTGGCATGAAAGCCCGAACGGAGAGATAAACTGCCTCAGGATCACCTACACCATGAGGAAATAAATACTCTTACGAGATTACGACGAACAGATCTTATACTTATGAAGTTAATCAAACTGTTACATGCTTTATTAGAGTAGTAGACATAGCTCCTTTTTATTGTGTTGTATGCTGCATGTTCTTGTTAGCAGAGAAGCTAGTGAAGAACTACGGTGCAGCTCATAGCAAATAAAGCCAATGTGCGCATACGGATTTTTTTTTTTTGAAAAGAGGGAGTTGTTCAACCGAAGAAGTTAATAATTCCCTGTGGGGATAACTTATTTTTTATTCCCAGAGTTTTTTTATACGTACTAATTTATATATATTATACTGCAAGTTGTAAAATATGAACCTGTACAGATTTCTCTGAAATGTGCACTGCACTTGTGCAATTGAGATTGACGTAAATCTTCCATGGAGCCTTTTATATTCTTATTATAGCTATCAGTGCGGCTTTTTTTTTTTTGTGTGTGTAGAACACCTCTGTAGCGTTTAGACTTTAGAGTTGTCTGCTTCCGATTTGATACGCTAAAAACAGTGGTGGCCAAGATTCTTTTTATTGCTCTCGCTCGGACCAGATCCCCCAAGATACAAGCACGAGGCAGGGAGGACATCGCTTTCCTTCTTCTGCGGGTGGGCCAGGGCGGAGCGGCTCCACCAAGATTTGATGTCGCTTTCCATGGAGTGCTGCCGGCTCTGTAGCTTGATTGCAAAGGGGGTAATTCCCACAATTTTTACCGACCCCAACGTTGCAATCGGTCGGTCGGCCGGTGAACTGTTGCTTTTAGCAGCAGCTCAGCAGAAAGAACATACTGTGGTACGTACGTACATGGTAGATCGTCGGCCAAATCATATTTGACATCGGGGTGGTGACGCGTCCACCATGCACAGACAAAACGCAACACGCATGATTGCGCGCCAAGATCGATCGGCTCCCGCCGGCGCGCGGGCACGCGCACAGACAGCAGAAGACGATGACGTGGGGACTGGGGAGCATGGCGGATCAAGCAGCAGGGAGGAATCATCAGCCAGTGGATGGATCGTCCTGCAGTGCAGTGCACCGGCCGGCTGGATATATGCCTTCCATTGTCCTGGCTTCAATCAATCACGCAGCCGTGGGGACTCGATGGATCGAAAAGAAGAGGCTGGTGATATTATTCTGGTGGAAGCATCGCTACCTGACCTGCATACCTAGGGAGGTCCGGTACCTAGCTAAGCTGCCAGCCAGCGACATCGGTACTGCGAAATGGCATACCGGCGATAATGCGCGCGTATTTATACGCGACGGTGAGTCGGTGACGCGTGATGATGGATCTTCCTAGGCCTGTGGGAGTGAATGACGGGACATCCCAACGAACACATGTGATGTGTGTATGTTCCGGCAGCCTCAAGGATGGGCAGGGGCTGCAGCAGCCAAGGCGGTTGCAGGCTTGCAGCAAGTTCAGTTTCCCTGGAGAGTGGAGAGTTCAGAGCTAGACCACTGGTGCAACGTCGAGAGACTTGACAGGCGGGGTCACAACCGGGTGGGCTAGGGAATCCCCGGTCGGAGGCTTGGGCTCTACCTTCACGGGGTCGGTGTGACCCCAGCTTGGCTGGTGGAGACTGGAGAGAACGAAAAATATGCTGAAAGCACAGAGGAGGACAGATATACAAGTACAACTAGCGCAGGAAGAAGACGAGCGAAAACGGAAAAAGAAAATATTACAAAAAAATGCACCAGCCGGGAATCGAACCCGGGTCTGTACCGTGGCAGGGTACTATTCTACCACTAGACCACTGGTGCTTGCATGTTAATTTCTTAGATTAATACTTGATATCCCGAAACAATCCGTGACAACGACGGCGACCAGAGGTAACAGAACGCTGCCATACGAACAAACAAACAAAATGATTGGTCCCTGGCTCCCTGGACCACACGACCCTTTCACAAAGCGGAAAACAAACACGGCTGCCTTGATGTCGCCGGCCGGCCGGCCACGCCGGAAAGAGGAGCTCATCATGGCCAGTCAGTTCCGAGACAGAACCGTAATCTGCTTCGCTTTGCTAGCTGCTGCTCGGGCAAACGTCGCCTCACTCATGTAACACTACCTGGTGCAGAGCATCCCGGTGGAGGTGCATCATTGTTCGTCCCGGTCCCGCCAATGGAAGCCTGAAACGCACGAGGAGCCAGAGCCACACAGGAGTTTCAATGGTTGGTCACGCCTGCTGAAAGCTACGTACCCACCTCTGCGTGCCGCTGCCGTAGCTAGCTAGCTCGCCGGGCGTGTCGCCGTCGTGGATCTGTGATTGCTCGCGATCGCCGTCCAACTATCTGACAATCGGACGACTAGTGTAGTTCCGGATAAGCTGCTACGCCGGTCGCCGGAGTTACACATTAACCGCGTGACTGCTGTCGGACGGCGACGTGCGAGTTAGTTAACCGACCAATGGGTGGGAACTGGGAAGAAAAACTTACAGAGCCTCACCACCGTGTCGATCTGCTAGTCTAGTCGACCAACAGATGGGAAAGCGCAGCGCCAACTTGACCGCTCCAACTCAAAGCCACCAGCAGCCCAGACAAGAAAGTTCACAACCAAGACCCTAGTGCAAGACTGAGACAGAATTCCCAGAAAAAAGGCAGATAGTACTTTGCTTCGTCCTCTTCTTTCGTCGGACAATTGGAGCAAGATACTAGTATGCTTAAGTTATTAATCGAGATTCCAGGTTTTTCTCCCAGACAAGGAAAGAACATTTACCTGTTCCGTTCCAGCGACCCTGCTTGTTTTTAATACCATCCTAGTGCTACTGCTACGATGCCGGTCCTGTGCCGACGTACGCGTGGAGGAGGAGGAGGTACGACGCGCGCCGAAGCATTATTCATTTCCTCGCAACCGCGTTCTGGGCCAATAAACAAAGGGGACCGGAAGGATGTGTTAGTACCGACAGGACCAGGGCGTGTCTGTCCCAGGATCTGTCGTAACTGGGGAGTAGTACAGTCGAGTGCTGCTGCGTCAGCGTCACTGCCTCTGTCTGAAGAACCGGCATTTCCCGTCAAGAGAACTAGAGAAGAAGGCAGGCTCGATCGATCAAGTTTAAGCCGAGATTTAGCATGTCGGTTTGGGCATGGCACTAGTAAGAAGAGGTTTAGTGACTATGTTCAGAAAAGAAGGTTAGTGGTGTTGCACGTGCACGCCCACTAATCTCGCGTCACTGGTAACCGGCAGTAGTGGCGTGTGGCTTTGAACGCACCACTAACTTGGTTATTGGTGGCGTTTATTTTTTTTAAACACCACCACTAACTTGCTTACTAGTGGCACTCGGTTTTTCGAGCCACTACTAACTTGGTTACTAGTGGTGTTGGCACAAACATGAATGCCACTAGTAACTATATATGGATTTTAAAAAAAATTGTCATCATTTTTGTTTTTTTTGAATAACAACAAGAGAACTGTTATATTCATCGCAATAAAGGAAAAGGTCAAGATGACCTAATGACCCAGTTTATAGGAAAACCGAGCCTAAAAACCACACAGAAGGACCCCGTTTATAAGGAAAACCGGGTCAAAAAACCGCACAAGCAACGGAGCCTCATCGCCCACACGACATCAGACTACCGACACACTAAAAACACACACCCATATCCGGAGCCGCCGCTTCCCCGCCGGAGGCGAGCTGCCGCCATGGCGTGGACATGTTGCAGCCTAGCTACACACGCCACCGCAGACCACGGACGCCATGCCAAAGATCCGGACCGCCACCGACGTGCCGAACGACCGTTTGGTAGCGTCGGCCGGGCCGACAAGCTCACGCCCTCGCAAGACCAAAGACGCCACCCATGCCTTGCTAGGCCACAACCACACCTCATGGAGTCGCCGCAGAAGGCCTTCCGAGGCCGCCGCCGCCAAGATGTCCACCGTCCGGAGCCACCCCAAGATCCACAACCCTTGACCACAAGGCCAACTCGCAAAGCGCCACGCACCGCCACACCTAAGTTTCGAGGACTCCAAAGGCGGCGCCTTCAAGAAGGTAACGACAGGTGTCGCCGCCCACTCCGAGGAGAGCTAAGGCTTTCGCCCGAAAATCACAGGAAACTCGTGACGGCAGGAGCTCCTCGATGATGCCTTCAAGAAGGAAAACGGCTCCGAAGGGCACCGCCATCATCGACACCGACCAGAGTCGGTGCGAAGCTTTCGCCTGGAGTGCCATTCCCGTCAGGCCAAGAGAGGCACAGCAGCAAGGCGCAAACAGCCGAGCACGAGCCTCGCAGCCAACCACCAACGCCTACCGCCCGAATCAGACGGCATGGTCGCATCGCTGCAAGCCCAAGCAGATCCCGCCACCAACCTCTCGCTTTGAGGGCCCGATGACCCGTCGCAGTCTGCCGGCCTGGGACAGCCCGCCGATGCAGCCCCGCAACCATCCCGACCGCGACGTATGTGCGCCGCGATGCCAAACTCGTCAAGATCTGCGCCTGACGCCGCCAAGCTCGACCCGAGCTCCTCACGCACATAGACCGCCGACGCTTTGCCAAGACGCGCGACGCCACCTACGCGCAGCCACCCCGCTGCCATCGCTGGTAGACCAAGAAGCCCAGAGACAGCCGCTTTGCGAGCCCATCGCGACGGCCTCGCCGCGCGCCAAGGCTTATGCACCGCCTCCGCTGCATAAGACCGCCACCCGCAAGGCTATGCGACGCCTCGATTCACCTGCCAGTGAGCTGCCCGCCTTGCCGCTGCAGACGGAGGGCCTGCTGCCGCCGACGCTGGCTTTGCCCGGCGGCGCTTGCCGGCGGCGGCAGGGAGGGCTTCGGTTCCTGGCGGCTGGGAGCTCCCGGGTCGCCCGGCGGGTGGAGCGACACGGGAGAGACAATCTCTAGTTTTCCATCATTTTTGTGGATGTCATCGTCACCATCGTCGATGTAGCCCCGTGTCGAGGTCGCTCACATCATCGCTGCCGCTGCAGCCCCTTAGTGAGGTCACCATAGCACTACCGCAACAAATTGAGCTTTCATTCTTGTTCTTCACGCGTATAGAGAGATGGACGAGGTTAGATCTGAGGAAGAAAAACAAATCGGAGAAAATAGCAGAAATGAGGCTCACCGACGGCCGGTGGTTGTTGGGACAGCTGCTGCTGGCCTTTGCCCCCCTTCTTGGTCTTGCGCTTCCTTGCCAAGGGGCGGCCGGAGTAGGGTGCGGTCGGAGGTGGGCGGAGGAGCGTGCAAACGGAGGTGGATGGAGGAGGGCGAGTCTGGGCCACTAACTTGGTTACTTGTGGCATTTATTTTTTACGAGCGCCTGGCTACTAGTGGCGTTTAGAAAAATATAAGACATTTGAGCTTTATAAGACATTTTGATACTTCCTTTTATAAAGCTCAAATATATTATATTTCTGAACGGAGGGAGTACATGTCTCGTACTATTAACAACATGCTTGCTCGATATTTATGCTGCGTTGTTTTTCCTTTATTAGACAGAAAAATAGATGACTAATTTATATGTCGAATATAAGCTTTTGAGAATTTTCTATGTAGAAACACAAATTTTAAAAATATAGTATTAAAAATAGACTTTACGTTGACCCGTAATACCCAACTGGCTAACGAGGCCGCTGACTATTTTTAATACGGGTCAACCCGTGGCCTCTAAAGTTGGCCTCGGGGCCACGGGGTCAAGTCCAAGAACAGGGCCGGGTTGGCCCATTCCCATCCCGACTTAGGAGAGATTTTAAACACCTTGAGAACAAATGCACTTCGAAGCTATCAACTTGGAGCATGAAATTCATTAATGTTCCATTGTTCTTGTCAAATCGGTCATATCATCACAAGCACTTTAGTAATTGATTCCTCTTGTCGTTTTCGCGGGCACTTTAAATTTTATCGAAAAGTTGAAGCGCGTCTTCCTTTGGGTGGCTAAGGATCGGTGCTAAATGCAAGGTGAATTGGGAGGTGGTGTGTCACCCAAAGAAACTTGGCCAACTTGCAGTTCTCCAATTGGATAAATTCGCGACAGCGCTTAGGCTTCATTGGCCTTGGATCGAGTGGGAAGACCCACAAAAAAATTGAACGGGGTTTGATAAATGATGCGGATATGAACATCTTCTATGTCTCCACTACCATCACAATGGACAATGGTCGTAAGACTCCCTTTTGGTACATGCCTTGGTTAAGTGGGGGAAAGCCAATTGACATTTCTCCCCTCATTTTTTCAACTTCTAAAGTAAAATGAATAATTGGGATGTTGCCCAAGCTATGCAAGAGGAGGGTTGGATTGGAAAGGTTGAGCTGGGTCAAAGTTTGTCCTCGGATCATCTTTCACAATTTGTGGAGTTTTAGGGCCTTCTCAATCAAGTCCACCTTGTGGAAGATGTTGATGATGATATTTTTGGAAGCTCACCACTAACGGAGAGTACTCTGCTAAGTCGACATATAAAGTAAAAAATTTGGGCTCCATCTCTTCCAATATGTGCAAGCCGGTTTAGAATGCCTGGGCTTCTCCTAAGGTCAAATTCTTTGCATTGCTTGCAAATCAAAATAGAATATGAACGACAGATAGATTAGAAAAAAAGAGGATGGCCCACTTAGATCTTTCATCAAGGATTAGTTGGGCATTATTGATATCCGTCGGGGTCAATGGCAAGGGGCGGGCTTCTCCATCAAAAGTTGGCGAGCATGATGACGGAAGGTTCAATCCTAAACCGTAAAGCTTTGGCCTCTCTCTCTTACCTTGAGTACAACTTGGGAAATTTTAAATGAACACAGTGCACGAGTTTTGCATAATAAGCATATGCCGCATTTTATTGTTTTCTATAAGATCAAGAAAGAAGTCCGCTTGTGGGTCCTCGCGGGTGCTACGAAATGATGCCGAAAGAGTAGATTTTTGTAATCTCTCTTCTATTTTATTATTCTTGTTAAGTTCTATCCCCTGTTTTAGAAAAAAATTAAGAAGGTTCGGGCTTAGTTTGAAATTGAAAGCAGTGACGGAATTGGCCAACGGATTGATCAACATACTGTTTGCTTATAGATTTCGTGTCTTCCTAGATCTTGGCGACGACGCTGGTCCGAGAAATGGTAGGGATCTTGTCGGCGACGACGCTGGTCCGAGAAATGGTAGGGATGACAAGGCAAATCAGCAACGATGATGGATCTTCCTAGGCCTCTGAGAGCGAATAACGGGACATCGCAACACACACACACATGTGTTGTGTACGTTCCGGCATCCGGGGTCGAAGCCAAGGCGGGTTGTAGGCTTGCAGCAAGTTCAGTTTCCCAGCTAGGTTGGTGGCAGGCGTTTCGTCTGGTTTGGTGCAAGTGGTTTTTGGCCGAAGTCGATACTCCTAACAACAAAAGTATCTCCGCGATGAAAATGAAAAATGCACCAGCCGGGAATCGAACCCGGGTCTGTACCGTGGCAGGGTACTATTCTACCACTAGACCACTGGTGCTTACGTGTTAATTTTTTAGAATTGTCTTACATACCAGTAGTTAATCTGTGACAACGACAGAGACCAAAAGTAACAGAGAGGAGAGCAGTAGAACGCTGTGCCATACAAGAATGATTGGTCCCTGGACCACACGGGCCTTTCGAAGCGGAAAACAAACACGGCCGCCTTGATGTCACCGGCCGGCCACACCGGAAAGAGGAGCTCATCATGGTCAGTTCCGAGACAGAACCGTAATCGGCTTCGCTTCGCTGTTCGGGCAAACGTCATCACGGGCGGAGCTACGACGTAGCACCGGTCGAGAAAAGTTACACATGGGATAAGCTAGTAGTAGTTCCAGGCCATGAGCACTACGGGGTCCTACTCTGAAAACTTGCATCTTGTATCCGGGAGACGATTGGCAAATTGGCATCCGTAGCGGCAGATTGAAGTGCTAGCCCCGTGCTCCGCTTAGTGAATTATAATTCCCCAATTTTGTAACTAAGACGATGCCTTAGCGAAAGCAATTTCCCAAGTATAGCGCGCAGATCCATGGTTCCATTTCCTGTCCTCTACGTTTGCTCAGCTCTCCGAAGCATTATTCATTTCCCTCGCAAGCGCGTTCCGGAGTATTTTGATTTTTGTAGTATTAGACTATTTATTTCAACGCATTTTGCTACGGAGTATGATTTATTTCAGTCGCATGCTACAATTTTTTACACAATAGAGCTTAGCACCTATCTTGCTCTCTTTCTAGCTCCGCCGCCGACTCAGCATCCCGGTGGAGCAGTTGTCTCGGTCCCGCCAATGGAAGCCTGAAACGCACGATGAGAGCTACACAGGAGTTTCAATGCTTGGTCACACTTGCTGAAAGCTACGTACCCACCTCCCTTCCTCCCGTAGCTACGTACTCCCTCCGTTTCAAAATATAAGATGTTTTAGGTTTGTTAAGAAATAAATCTAGACTTGTTTTAGTATGTAGGTTCACTCAACTTTGGGGTAAATCTAACATTAATGCTAGGTGGGTGTGTCGCGGTCGTGGATCCGTGATTGCTCGCGATCGCCGTCGTGCTATCGGACGACTAGTGTATTTCCGGATACTTGCACTGTGTTTCACCGCGGACGGGCGCGTGAAAGCTGCTACGCCGGAGCTAGCTACACATTAACCGGCGTGTGACTCACTGATCTCCCCATTGCTGTTGCTGTTGGACGGCGACGTTCGAGTTACCAATCGATGGAAAAAAGAAACAACCCAAACCCAACGTCGACCTCCACTGGTTGCCGCTGCTAGTCTAGTCGATCGACCAACAGATGGGAAAGCTCAGCGCCAACTTGACCGCTCCAACTCAACAAAGTTTAGAACCGAGAGACCCTTGCCATTGCAAGACCGAGACATAATTCCCAGAAAAAAGGCAGGTACTTTTGCTTTGCTTTGCTTTGCTTCGTCGGCTTCTTTCGTTGGACAATTGGAGCAAGATACAAGTATGCTTAAGTTAATCGAGATTCCAGGATAGTCTCCCAGACAAGGAAAGAACATTTACCTGTTCCGTTCCAGCGATCGCGCTTGTTTTTAATACTATCCTAGTGCTACGAATGGCGGTCCTGTGCCGACGCACGCGTGGAGGAGGGAGGAGCATTATTCATTTCCTCGCAACCGCGTTCAGGGCCAATAATAAACAAAGGGGACCGAAAGGATTGTGTACTGCCTGCCATCGGAGGCAACACGCCAGGACCAGGACCACGGCGTGTCTGTCCCAGGATCTGTCATATAAACTGGGGAGTACAGCAGAGTGCTGCTGAGTCACTGTCGCTGCTAAAGGCAAGGCACGCTTGATTAAGCTTAAGCTGAGATTTAACATGTCGGTTTGGGTTAGCGCAGCATGGCAAGTCTGATTTAGAAGGTCCGCGTTTCGGGCATTCCCAACGGCGGCCTGCATTTCGGACAGACCTTTTCATCGACTTGGAACGTTCACGGGTTGAGGAGGACATGTCCCAGGCTGTGATTTTTTACAAATATGCCCCTCTGCAATTCGTCATTTCAAAAAATACCACCCGCGCGCCGCAAAAGCCAAAAATGCACTGGCGGAAAAGGCTGAAAAGGCGACATGTATCACCTCCCGCCGGGGGGTGGCGGGACGTTCCTTCCGCCTTTGGCAGTTGCGGAATGACGCTGTGGGGCCCACCAGCGCAAGCGCGAAGTCGAACCTCCCTACTGGCCCGGCCGTGGGGCCCACCTCATCCCGCCATTCCCCCTGGCGGAAGGAACATCCCGCCACCCCCCGTGGCGCGGGAGGTGACACGTGTTGCCTTTTCAGCCTTCCGCTCGGGCATTTTTGGCTTTTGCGGCATGAGGGGTATTTTTGGCGATGGCAAATTACAGAGGGTCATATTTGTTAAAAAAAATCCCAGGCTGTTGTTCGTGCAGGCCAGGCCGATGCACCCAATGGTACCTCCCCTTTGTCTGGCCGGCAATTTTTTTAGATAGAAGTTGATTCAATTCGAACTTAACATCAAATTTGATGACCACTTGATACCGGTCTAGAGGCCACTGTCCCAAAATGGCACATAGTTTATACATATACACATAAAACAAGCGATAGTGCATCTCGCTCTAAAATCGTCTTCCTCTTCTTCCGGAACCAAGAGCACCAAATTGGCTCCATGTCGGTGAGATTTGTGATCATGATCCGATTTTCATCGGCGAGTATGGAGAGCTTGACTTCATTTTGCTTGAGATCTAGCTTCATTGCTCTTGACCGGGCATTGATCTTTTCTAACTCGAGAAGCTTCGTTTACATCTCATGAAAGTTCTTGGCCGCGTCCTACTTTTTCTTATGTTTCCTCTCTTCCCTCTTGTCAGGGGACACATCCTTCTCGTCTATCAACTCTTTCAACGTCTCTTGGATAGCGATAGACGGAGAGCTTTGCATCTAGCTTGGAGTTCGTCCTTCCCAGTGACCTTGGCTGCAACAATGGCGGCATGTACTACTCTTTCAGCATGAGTAGCGTGGCTGCCTGCGCGGCATGGGCATTGGCGTTTGCCTTGGCATGAATGTACGTTGCATGCTCGAGGGCGGTGGCCCTTTCCTGGGCAGCTTGGACAGCTAAAAGGCGGCTCCTGGATCTCTTCGAACGCCCCTCTTCCTCATATCCTCCGTTGTGAGCTCCTTCTTGACCTTGGCAACAACACTGGGTTTCGCCGGATCTTTCGCAAAAGTTGCAGATCCAGGAGGTGACGAAGCGGCTCATGGAGGCACGAATGGGGTCTGCGCAGGGGCCGCGTCGGAGGGTAGCGAGGACAGCACTTTGTCCAATGGTGGTTGTGGGGTCAGGGGTGGCTGCGGGAGCAAGAGAGGAGGAGCATGCGTCCCTTGCAACAGGTCCTAGGGAGGACAACTCTGGGACGCACGGGTTATCCATCCCTCCAAACACGATCCAATTTTCAGCTAGGAATGCGCCGAAACAGGCCGTTCAGGGGTTGTTCCTACATTTACGGGTGGACGTTGGGCTGCGACCTCGGAACAAGTCTAACAACACCCTTATTCGTCTGGCCCGTAAAGCATGAGTAAGGACGACTGTACCCTGTTTTTATGGGCTGAAATGCGCCAGCGGAGATCAGTATTCTAATTCACAGGTTGTGAATAAGGGCGCTGATCTCCGCCAGCGCATTTCAGCCCGTAAAAACAGGAATTCTAGCACAAATGCAAGTTGCAAACTTTTCATGCATAGTTTCAACATCGAATCAACAACATAGTTCACATCAAATCCATAAGCAGAACAGTTCACGGCAAATCCAAATGCATAGTTCATAGGTCTACCAACATGCAAGGGAGAATCAAGCTCCAGAATTGTCTCCATGCTCAACCGAAGCACCTCTGGTTCCACTTTGACGAAGGAGCCTTCTTCTCTCCGTGATCTCCGCGGTGGTCTCTTTCCACCACTCCAATTGTTGCTCATTCATGTCCTTCGTGTTCATTATCATGACCTCCCTCTCCTCGGCTAGGAGTGCCTTCATTGCCTTCTCCTTCTTCACTTTGATCGTCATCTCCTTCAACTCGGCCTTGTGCCTTGCTTCTTTTCGTGTGGCTTCCACCTTTGCAAGCTTCACCTCTCTCTTCTTCTCGGTGATAGCAAGCTTTGCCTCCAATGTCTTCATTGTCATAGACTCCTTGGTCTTCATCATTTGATCAAACTTGTCCCTTAGCAATGATGACTCGACCTCCATCTTAATCCTCTCTTTGGCTTTCTTGCACCCCTCCGGCTTGTCCCACCTTCTTCCTTCCTTGTCATCATCACTATCATCCATTTTACCCATCGGCCCTTTCTTTAGTGGAGCTTCTTGATCCCTCAATTGCCACTTGGGAAGATGCTTGAGCACGTCATGGCAATGCTTGAATGCAAACCTTTTGCCTTTGTTGTCGTTCATGTATTTATACCGCCCTTGCGCAAGGTTGTCCTACAATCGCAACACTAAAGGTTATATGACGAAGAAATGGTCGTAATTAGTGAAGATGTGGTGTTCAGCAAACTCACATATTGGTCAATAGTTACACCACTAGGAGGATTCAACGTCACCACATCAATGGCCGCACTCCACCGGCTACAAGCCGGTTTGATCACCTCCCAACGGCCTTGGAGCGATCGGCATGAGCTGGTAAAATCTGTCCTCAATGCGCTGCCAATACCGCTTCCCGGTTTGATCATGGCCCGACGTAACATCCATTCCAATTTGTGCCCAAGCACGGCACAAAGTTGTATCCTCGATCTCTGTGTAGTTCATGGCTCTCTTCTTCGACTTCTTCACTGCGCCCGTCTTGACCTCGGTCACCTCTACCATCTCCTTGCCGCCCGTCTCCTCATCGTCCGTCGGCTCATCGGCATCAACGTCACACAAATTCTGCTCTTGTTCACCGCCGAAAGGAGCGAGAAGTGGACCGGAGGTGTCGACAGTGGTGCCGTTCAACATCTCCATGAACGAACCATGCGCGGGAGTGCTAAAATCAGAGAAATTGGCATAAATTATGCGAGGTGAGACGGAGGGACTCATGGAAAAATTGGCATACCTTTCGGGCAACGGGTCGAACGGTTGCGGAGCGGGGAAGACGACGGGAGGCGGAGATGGAGTGACGGCGGGGGAAACTGCAGGAGGCAGAGATGGAGTGGTCGGCGGGAGGCCGCTGTGGCGGGACGGACGCTTCTAGCTCACTCGCTTCCTCTTTGGCTTCAACGCCGACGCAGGGGCGGGAGCCGACGCAGATGTTGTCTGGATGAGGTGCGTACCTGCCCTCTTCCTCTTCTTCACGCTAGTGGCCGCGACCATCTTGGCGACATCCGTGGAGGTCGGAAGACCTCCGACAGCCCCAGGAGAAATTGTGAGCGGCGGAGAGGGTGCCCTAGACTGCGGCGTGCCGCCAGCGGACAGCGGGATCGATCCGTGGTCCATGTCGTTAGTTTCCGTCCGCGGTTGTGCAGGAGACGGCGGGGGAGCAGAGATCGGCGGCGGCGGCGGGCGGGAAGGGGGAACGAGTTGAAGTCTCTCACGCGCAAAGGAACGATGGAGTGCGGGGCGCGTTCGGGTCGCCCTCTCCAACCCTGGTTTGTGCGGATGGAGAGCGGGTTTACGAGTCGGCGCTTACGTTTTTTAAGAATCGTGTGATTTAAGGGTATTGATCGCCGTGATTTATGGGTATTGATCGCCGCCGCCGATTCGGCGAAAACATTAAAACAACGATTATTTTAAGGGTTTGCCCCTGCCGTTAGACTTGCTCTCAGAAGGGATGTTAGACTTGCTCTCAGAAGGGATGGAATTGGCCAACTGATTGATCAACATAATGATTGTAATAGATTTTTCATGTCATCATAGATCTTGTCGGCGACGCTGCTCCGAGAAATCGTAGGGGTGACAAGGCAAACCAGCAACCGAACACTAGACGCTCGGATGGAAAATCAGCAGAGCGAAATGGCCCTGTCTAGAGGAAGGAAATGATGAAGCGTCGCACCTTCTTGTGAGTTGTGATCGTGGACGGGATGCACAGGAGATCGATGGCGCACCCACATGATGTCTTGGAAGCATCGGCAGAAATCGAATGTGGTCCACCATCTCGCTGCTGCTATTCGATCGCAACGTCGAGCTAACTTCGGGCGCGCAATCAATCCAGATTGATACGGTGAAAGAAGAAGCCCGGCATGCATTCATTTCACGGTGGTACCACGCACCGTGGAGGGAAGCTGAACTGGGGAATTCCAAGTTTCCAACCAAAACAATGAACAATTACATCCGCTAAGATCCTAGTATTACTAGGCGGATTGCTGCTACTACTGTACAGAATCTGATCTATGTATCGTCCTCCGTCGATCGTTCCACTATTTAGCGAACTACGTACAATCAGTGATGGCCGCCATTGACGGGAGGAGGGCTACCAGAGGCCGAGGCTGTCGAGGACGCGGATGCCGAAGAAGGAGAGGTAGATGGCGATGAGGCCCACGCCGTACACCCGGTCCAGCCGCATCCCCCTGGCCGGCACCACCACCAGCGCCCACGCCAGCCCCGCGATCAGGAACCCCACCGTCTCGTACACCGCCCCGTCCGCCGGGAGCGTGAACGGGGTCGGGTACTGCGCGCCCGCCGCCAGCGTCAGCGACAGCCCCAGCCCCACCACCGTGTTGAACAGCGGGCCCGCGTAGCAGGCCGACACCGCCGTCTGCGCGCCGCCGGGCCCGCCGTGCGTCGCCATCGCCACGTTCGAGACAAGGTCGCCTAGGGAGTCCCCCCAAGCCAGCACCGTCACGCCCAGCACGCTCGCCTTCACGCCCACCATGTACCCGATGGCCACCAGCAGGGCCACCAGCTCGCGCGCCAGGGTGTACGCCCAGAGTACGCTCATCAGGAACCCCGCGGCCAGCCAGGGGACGCGGCGCCGGCGCCCGCGGGGAGGGGAGGCGGAGTCTGTGGTGGAGGCCGCGAGCGCGGCGAGGAGGAGGCCGAGGAAGGCGCTGGCGAGGAGGATGGCCACGTCGTGCCCGTGATCGAGCGTGGAGGCCGCGGGGGTGTGCGAGGTCCAGGTCACGGCGACGAGGACGGGGGCCAGCACGGCGGAGGCCACCGCGTAGCGCTTGGACCAGCGGTGCCCCGCGATGTCCGGGATCGTGAGGCGCCGCGGGAGGTACAGCGGCATGCTGAGCGCGTCCAGGACGCAATGCAGACATGATTTTGCCGGGGTCGTCTTTGCGGAGTGGGACGGCAGCGTAGGGACGTCCTCGTCGTCGAGGAGGAGCGGCGCGGCGAGATCGGGATGCGGCGGCTTGCCCGGGTCGCCGCAGCACTGGGACGTCCAGACGAGGACGACGTAGGCGGCGTAGAGCGAGACGAAGGACGCGGCCACCCAGACGGTGATCGTGCCGGTCGCGAGGACGCACACCAGGTAGCAGAGCGCGCAGAAGAGGAAACAGAGGTCGCGCGCGAACCCGCGCAGCTCCACGACGGTCCCGCCCTCGCTGCGGGACCCGGCGGCGAGCGCGACCACGCCGGCCACCACCGTGGACACGAAGAGCGCGCCGCCGAGCGCGCTGTTGAGCCCCACCCCGCCGCCGTCCCCGCCGTCTCCGGCCGCGAACGAGACGACGCTGGCAAAGACGTCCGGGGCGCCGTTGCCGAGGGAGAGGAGCGTGACGCCGGCGACGGCGGGCGGGAGCCGCAGCGCGGCGGAGAGGCCCTCGAGCGAGGCGCAGAAGTACTCGGACGCGGTGTCGCCGAGCAGGTAGAAGAGCACGACGAGCCAGAGCAGGAAGGCCGCGTAGCCGACCGCCGGCGCGGCGCCGAACCCGCAGTAGAAGAGGCGGAGGTAGTCGACGTACCCCGCCGGCGCGCACGGGGTGTGCGCCAGGAGGTAGGAGCACCTGGCCTCCACGCCGTCGAGGGACTGCAGGTCCTGGCAGTTCCCCTGCTCCTTGCGAGAGGAAGGGGACGAATAGGAGCTCGCGCGGGTGGTTATCCCGCGCACGACGTGACCGGCGGCGGCGGGGTCGTGGGGAGCGTTCAGGAGGAGGAAGGCGGCGACGAGGGAGAGGAGGAGAAGGAAGCAGGCGCTGGGGACGGCGGCATTGTACACGCGCCGCCTGCGCGTGAGCTCCATAAAAAAAGGGAGTTTTAATTGGGCGGTGGGGAGGGCGCGCTAGGACGGCATGGAGCTCGTGGCCTAGCTCGAGGTCTTGGTGCGAGGGGACGGTTTGCTTGGCGACGAGAGGTGCAGAGGGATTTTCGGCCGGAGTGGGGATAGAGCTCAGCCCCTCAGCTCACACTCCGGGCGGGACGCGTCGTGCGAGGGGCGTGGCGCGTAGCAGGGAGAAGTGGGGGAGGAGGAGGAGGAGATCAGGAACGAAATTGAGCAGTGGAGAGGGGATTTGTGTTGTGTCCTTGCGAGTTAAGTAAAGGGTGTGAGGCCGTGCGTCCGACGGCAGGGAAAAAGAGTGGGAAGGCGAGGCGATGGAGACGTGCGTGTGCGCGTGGAACGGGGATTTGGGTTGGGCGGTGAACCAGTGAACGTGTGTAGTACGTGGAGGCGAATGGATGAGCAGGTGGATAGAAAGGCGCACTGTGTAGACGCCTGCTACGTGGCGCGCATCGGAATTAGAGCAAGTTTTAATAATTCCTCTGTCCCAAATTTACTGAATCAAAATTGTTAAAACTCATTTATCTAAACACTAAAATGTACTCCCTCCTAGGCTAATTTTTTTTAAATAATAAGTTTTTTAAATAATTTTTACGAACTAAAAGATTTACAATTCTAGCACGGCCTCGGCAATTCAAGAGCCGACCGGGACACGTTGGCACTTGATAAGCCGACCAGAGTTGTCGGCTTTTGAAGAGCCGACCAGCCTGACAGCGGGCCCGTCTGGCCGGGTTGTCGAACAACAGGGGAGGAGCGGGGCATCGTCGGCTTTTGAAACGTCGATCGACGCTGTCGGTATTTCAATTGCCGATGTGGGTGTTCTTATCTGCCACGCATTGGCCCGTCATCCTCCTCTCTCCTTTCTTCTTCCTCCTTCCTTCTGTTTTCTTCTTGCTCTCGTTTCCACAAACCACTGCACCGATTTTCATCTTAGATTTCTACCCAAACTCGGTGCTGAATTATTTTAGGAAGTTAGGAAAGTTTCGGTCTACTAATGGTATAGGCTGGTGTAGTGATTTGAGTCATTTTTGTGGAGGAATTTGATGGTATTCTTGGGGAGCAATGTCTATGGTGTAGGTTGGGGCTTTATCTTGAGGCAGCTGCATGATGGAGGTGTCGATCCGGTGACCGGAGGCTGTTGCACGACACTACTTTACACGCTTCAAGGGTAAACCCGAATTTCAGTCATTTGTTTATGTTTATAAGTAGCCTTACGCATAGTCTCTTAGTTGTAAGTTTTTTTGGCTAGAGGATTAGAAGTATATTTGTAGAGTATTATGTGCCATTGTATGTGTATTTTACGATTTTGAGTATTTTTTAGGTCGAAAGTTATGTCAAATAATGTAGTGTTTAGGTTTTACTATGATGACGGTGTCGTCAGAACAAACGAGCACGGAGCTGATTTGGGCGAGTTTCGTTTTATGGATAAAGTGCTTCAGGATCATGAAACATTGTCTGTTACTGAGTTGAAGGATTGGTTATCTGCTTGTTTAGGGCTCCCTCCGACCCATACTGTCAGTGTGCATGTTTTATGGACTAAGTCAAGGATTACCTCTAATTTTTTATTTAAGGCCGTATAGAAGCGTACATAAATGGGTCAAATATGTGCAAGCTTGTCACAAAAGAGTAGTTAACCCCAGTGTCTTAATGCTACCTGTGGCGAAAGAGGCTGTGTATAATCATGGCCAGAGTAGTACCCAACATGGTGTTGGTGGTTATGATCACGACGAGAGTAGTCAAGCCCAGAGCGTTGGTGGTGCCGACTACTATCAAGGCCAGAGCAGTCAAGGCCAAGATGGCGGTGGTGGTTATGAATCTGGTCATAGTAGCTATGCATACACGGGGGTGGTGGTTATGAATCAGCCGACTGTGGTCAAACTACAGGGGAAGATATTTTCACTGATGAAGCTAATGAGGATGATATACACGGAGGTTGGTTGCCAGATCAGATGGAAGCCAAACATTCAGAAGGCGACATTCATAACTCTCATGATTCCGCTGAGTCTGATCAAAAAGAGATCGTCTAACCTATTCCGGTATCATGTAATAATGACCACACATCAACAATTAATGTGAATGATGGGCATGATTCTGCGTGGCACTATCACGCTGACAACATCTTGATACGTCGGAAACGTATCTATAATTTTTGATGTTTCATGCTTGTTTAGTATCTACTTTGCTTTGTTTTATCTACACTTTGAGGTGTTTTATATGTTTTTCTAGACTAACCTATTAACAAGATGCCACAGTGCCAGTTGTCTGTTTTCTTCTGTTTTTGGTTTCAGAAAAGGCACAAAATCAATATTCTCGGAATTGGACGGGACAAAAGCCAAAATCAATATTTTACCGTGAGGAACACGGAGTCAGAATACAATACGGAGGGGAGCCACCAGGGGACACACACTGGCATGGCCCAGCCACGCCTAGGGTCTTGGCCCTGTCTGCCCCCTGCCTCGCCTATAAAGACCCCTCCCCCCGATACCAAAACTCTAAGTACCCGATCAATATTCCACGAAACCGTCTATAGCCGCCATCACCATCGTCCCTAGATCCGGGGATCTGAATCTCTTCCGGTACCCTGCCGGAGGGGAGATCATCCCGGAGGCCTTCTTCTTCATCATGCCAGCCTTCGGTATGAAGTGTGAGTAGTTCCATCTTGGACTATGGGTCCATGTAGTAGCTAGATGGTTGTATCTCCTCCTTTGTGCTACCATGTTTAGATCTTGTGAGCCCCGTTCATGATCAAGATCATCTATTTGTAATCATGAATGTTGTGTTTGCAGGGATTCGATGGATATTAAGATTACTATGTCAGATTGATTAATGGTTTTGTCTTATTGATTCTATCGCGTCTGTGTTGTTTGTGATCTTGCATGCTCTTCGTTTCTAGTAGCTATCTTGGCCAAGTAGATGCTAGTGACTCCAAGAAGGGGTATTTATGCTCGATAGTGGGTTCATGTCTCTATTTAATCTAAGGGAAGTGATTGAAATCTCTAAGGCTGTAGATGTGTTCTTGCCACTAGGGAGAAAACAATGGTCTCTTGTTCATGGAACAAGTGGATTGTTTACCTTACACACTTTGCTTAAAGCACTTATCTATTGCTTGCAACTTAATACTAGAGGGGATTCAGATGATAACCGGAAGGTGGATTACTAGTCATAGATGTAGTTGGATGGCGGTCTATGTATCTTGTTGTATTGTCCAATCGAATCTTATAAGATCATGAATGTCTAGTATTGCATTGTTATGCCTTGCTCAGTCCTGTCAATTACCCTGCTGTAATTTGTTTACCCAACATGCCATGTTTGTTTATCTTAAGGAGAACACCTCTAGTGAACTATGGATCCCGGTCCAATCTTTACCATTGATACATCTTCCATTGTTATTGTTTAATTTCTGGAAACTATTATTACCTTCCATACCATACGGTTAACCCTTTGTTTTCAGCAAATCGGTGAGATTGACAACCTCACTGTTTGTTGGGCCAAAGTCTTGAGTTTGTGTTGTTCCGGTTTCCAAGATGCTAGCAACACCTTTGAGTTGTTTCCTTCCTCCTACTGGTTCGATAAACTTGGTTTCTTACTGAGAGAAACTTGCTGCTGTGCTCATCACACCTTCCTCTTGGGGTCTCCCAACAAAGCTCTATTGTGATATGAGCGCATCACATCTCCATGGGTGCATTATATCCTAGCAAGAGACATATGCAGGAGGCAATCGTTGAGTGGGCATTGTCCATGCAACGTGTCTTCAGAACGAAGGTGTCATCCCAACAATATTTGACATTGGTTTGCAATGTAGCCGGATGTCCAGCAAGGGTGCATGCCCATCAACCTCAGTATGACACCAACTGGAAGGTCATTGTCAACACCCGGATTTTTAATCCCAGATGCCTGTTATGCCATACATCGCAATCCCAGGATTACCATTTTTGCGAGACATAACATAATTGGATACCATAGTACATCATCCATTACAAACCATACATAAGGTCTTACACAAATAGGGATCTCATGATCCAGTCCTTAATACAACTCAAGCAGCGGAATACGTAATAATAACGGTAGCGTAGGCGAAGCTCCATCTTCGGGGTCACAGCCAATGCTGACGATGGGAGATGATCCTAGTTGTCGTAACCTTCCTGGGGTCCATCCTCCAGGTACTCCTCTTCATAGTCTGGCCACGGAAATAGCCAGGGACAAAGCCATGAGTACTCTTTAAGTACTCACAAACTAATACTAACAAGTGCAGGGTTTTATTGATAATAGGACACTAGGCTCTAGGGTTGTTTTTGCAAGAAGCCAGATTTATCTCTACTAAATTCAGAAGCAAGAGAGCTAGTTGAAGTTTATAACACCTAAGTGGGAACTTGTATTTCATATCACAACCTTGTTGTGGTCAAGTCAAAGTCTCAATTCATTTCACAAGTCATTTTGAAAACATCTGATGGGGGAACAGTATGGCCACTCCAACTGTCCATAACCGCGGACGCGGCTATTCGAATAGTTTGACACTCTGTAGAGATTGTACACTTTCACCACAACATTCGATACATCCGTCAGGAACAAATCCTGAATTCACCATACTCAGTATGCGGATAATCAATCCAAACCTTTCAATTACAAGCCCTAGTATAGGTAACTCTCCTGTGAGTTTGGCCTCCCAACCATGACCAACTGTCATCTTGGGTACTGCACAGGTGGACAATCTTCACAAGGTAGCCTCCGCTCAGACCTTGGCCGTGAGGGAACTAATACTAAGGTATATAAGTTTCCAGTCAAGCCCTACCCAATCTTCGGGTATTGTGGTTGTACATGAAATTGGAATGGTATCGCATCCATACAACCATCAGTTTTATAAAGGGCTAAGGCTCATGCCTCAACATTTTCATCACCAAAATCATCTGGTGTTCAGAAACACATGTCAAAACATCTCAGTAGAATGATCCATCATTCTAAGGTTTTCATAACCATTTTTACCAAGTATTCCCATCTAAAGTTGATCAAGTTTTATGCTTAGCACTAGCATCTACAAGTGGGGGTAAGCACTAATGAGGGGTGATAAACTAGTGGAGTTTCAACTAAGTTCAATCTCATGCCTTAGGGTGACATCAAGATTATCTAGCTTAGGCCAAATTTTATGCTCTTTATGCAACCTTCAACTATTTTCCTAGAATCTACAAGTTACTTTAGTAAACTCTGAGTTAAAGCTTTGATTAAGAAATAAAGTAGAAAGCTTTCAAGTAAAACTAGGATTGGGTATCAAAAGGGTATAAACACATATGCTTAAGGCATATAGTTGGCATGGTAACAAGCAAGTGTCTGTTTGCATCAGTAGAGTATCTTGCAAGTGTTAGCTTGCATAATTTCAAGTATAAGCTTGCCTTGTGCAGAGCAGTGGTTGAAGTTCTCCTCGGCTTCTTCTTCGTAGTATCCTCCTTCCTCCTCGTATCCTTGGTCGGTACTAGAGTCTATAAATAAATACGATGTACACAATCACCAAACAATACTTAACTACTTGCAATCATCACACAAAAGGGTCCTATAGATGATCTAACATCATCACTAACATTACAAGATTAAGGCTTGGTTTAATTCCTTTTATTTTTAGAAAAGTAATTTCTACTCATTGAAAAACTACTTAGATTTAATATTATCCAAACCCAAACATGGGATCATGTTGACACATGTCATCACCACATATTTTAGTCCATGGGAATGTGATTTAAAGTGGTGTCACAATTTAATAAGGTTTTACCCTTTTATTTTAATTAAATAAGTGACTAGAAATGCCTATGTGGCATTCTTTTATAACTTGGTCATTATTTCTATAAGTAAACCCATATATTTTTATATATTCTGAAAGGTATGGTTAAATGTGATTTTTGAGAGTTGGAATCAACTCAAAATCTATTAGGGTTTAAATTTGAAAAATGTTTGAATGCAGAAAAGCTTCTGCCTTGTTATTTTTACTAAGGGTGATCTACAGATTCCAATGGTTTGAATCAAATGGGCTTGGATTCAGTATTTCAAGACCTTTCTAACAAAATTGGTTTCATTCAATTTGGTTCACTGAATCAACCTGGGTTGATTTTTGAAACTAGGTGCAGAAGTGTGTTTGAATAAAAATGAAAAATCCAAATCCAAACAACTGGGCTGCGCCGGAAGCGATACTGGGCCGGCCTGCTAAGCACAGCGCTTACGCGGGCTGGTTAAGTCGCTGTCCCAACGCGTCAGTGAGATGAGGGGGTGCGAAGCGGTATGGGGTGATGTGAGCCGTGGGATCTGGTTCTAATCTAACGGCTAAGGGTCATCGTCGACGTTGGGCAACGCCGGCGAGACAGAAACCTAGCGCGGCAGGTGGGGTCGTTGCGGGCTTACCGGGGCTTAGGCGAGGGTCGGCGAGGCGGGCGAACGATGAAGTCGACGACGGCGAACCTCCTGGTACCGGCAGCTTCTCCTGGGGCGGCTCCAATCGCTGGCCCCTTCTTCTCCGGTGGCGGGCTCCGGTGAAATTTGGCGGTCTTTTCGCCTTACTCCGGAAACGGGGTGGAACGATCAGTGAAGAGAGGGGAATGAGATGGTGTGCTCAATTCGGCTGGGGGTGGCCTCTATTTATAGTCGCGACGACGAGACAGAACGAGATGGCCAGGCGACGGTGGTGACATGGCTACGGGCGGCTAGAGGCATGGGGAAGCGAACGAGGATGTCTGGCGGTCTCCTGGGTCGGTGGCGATCATGTATGCGCGCGGCGAGGGCGGCGCGTGGTCTGTGGGCGTGGGTCGAGCGTGGCGCTCTGGCGCATGCTCGGCATGATTGCTGGCGAGTTGGGCACGGTCTGTGCGTGTGGTCCAGGGGTTGGCAATGCTCGCGGCTGGGATAGGGAGTGGCGGTGGACGGTGGGCTGCCTCCCAGACAAGGTTGGCATGGCTAAAACTCCTCCTAGCTTGCTGTCTCCACTGGGGTGGCATGGTGAGCTTCGGTTGTTCACCATTAATGGCATTGCCCAGCTTACAGTGAGGATAGTGCTTGGTTTAGTTTTCTAGATGATCTACTGAGGTTGTTGTGAGCTAGAGAGGGAACAAGTTAGGCTCCAATCACTGCTCACAATAGTGTTTTGATTTTGGATGATTTGAATCTGCAAGGTGTTTGATGAAATGGCCGCATGAGTTCAGGTTTTGAATTTTGAAAAGATTTTTGGTGGGTGTGCTAGGTAGGTGTTGGTGAGTCTGCAGATGCTTGGGTTTTAAAAGTTGAGCTTGTTTGAGTGGTTTTTGAAAAAGTGGGATCTTCCCATATGATAAAGATTCAATTTTGAATTGTCCTTTAAACCATGCATTTGAATGTTTCTGGATGATCACAAAGTGGGCCTTGATACTTTGTTAAGAGTACTATCAAGGGGTGCAAAGATCCAAACAAGTTTCTGTTAAGTTCTAAAAGTTTGGGACAGCCAAAGTAGGCATGGGGGTTAATTTGGCCAAAATGACCATTCCCTTATTTTGTTTGTTTTGATTTATTTGTCTTTGGGAAAAGTGTGGGGATTGTTTAGATGATGTTTATTTCACCTAAGAATCCATTTACAAGCAAAGAAACACACAAACAAGGTGGTTCAAAAGAATTCAAAATGAAATGCATACTCACATGCATGCTTCCATATTTTTATTTAGAAAAGTTTTTGTTAACCCTAAATTTGATGATTAGAGTTTGATGATCCAAGTTTAGTGTTTTTGGGATGTTACAGTCATCGATGTTGTGCTACACACATGTCAACTTCCCAATGTCCTCCAGGACCATCGTGACCTCACCTCAACCCTCCTGGCCAGACTGTTATATACGGAGATAGTGGAGAGCAAATCCATGGGGGTGAAAGCTGTCATCAACAAAGTTGTTGTCATATTCCGCTACAATATTTCTTACAGAAAGGCTTGGAGGACTAAGCAGAGGTCACTGGAGGCAAGATTTGGTCCGTTTCGAGACGGATATGGCTGCATTGTTAGGATGCTCCAGACACTGTAGGCTAGTAATCCAGGCACCTACGTGGACATCCAACACTTTACGTTGCCACAAGAACCTAATTTGAGGGTGATGTATCGAGTGTTCTTCTCATTTACTATATGCATAAAAGCTTTCACTCATTGACAACCAGTCATCTATGTGGATGGTATATTACTCACTGGAAAATACATGGGTCAGATATTGACTGCCATAGGTCAAGACGGGAACAATCAAGTTGTTCCACTTGCATTCGCTTTCGTGGAGAGCGATAACACCGAGAGTTGGGTATGGTTTTCAGGCAGCTGAAGATAGCAATTGTGAAAGATACACCCGAATGTGTGTCTCCTTCATGACATGTATTCGGGTATACTAAGCGCGATAAAGAAGCTCACACAGCCTGCTCCTGATGAAGTAACTCCATGGCAGGACATGCAGAGTCGCTGGTGCATGTGACATCTAGGGCCAACTTTTTCTCACGGTTTAGGAACACGGCCCTAATCAACCTATTCAAGAAGCTTTGCAAGTAGAACCAAGAGTGGAAGTACATCAAGTCTCGTGGCTATCTGGATGACTTCACTAAAAACATGTTACACAGAGTAGAGTAGCTAGAGCAGTGATGGCTGTAAAATATAGCCATCCACATCCACATTTAAACTGGATATTATTCATATTTTTTATGAAATATCTCTCTAAGACCTGCCACTAATACCTAATAATAAAAGAGGTATACAATACTTTATTTCTATTTTTCCCTACGCAGTAAATGACGTTTGATGATGGGAATCACAACATTAAAGTTAAAGATACGAGATTTCCAAAAATCCAAAGAAACCAGGGTCGTGAGGTGAAGATAGAAGCTTTAACGGCCAACTATACGGCGGGAATAAAATTCCGGCCGTATAGTTCCGGCCTTATAGTTTCCACCAACACCGCTAGGTCAAACAGAACAACTTTCGTGAAGAGACCCCTATATAGAGAGGCCTCGGGCGATGATAAAAACCCGTCCCCCTCCTCCCCCGACTCCGCCAGACTACGCCAAGACATCAGAAACCACACCGCCAGAAGAATAGATCTAAATCTCCAAACCCTTCTCCATCACTATAGCCATATTCCACCACTTGTAATAGTAGATCCCATCTCTAATCGATGACATTGTAAGACTATTACTATCAATCTTATGATTTATATTATAATTTTTATGATTGTTGATCTCATCTCTATGTGTGAGTAATTCTTCTTGGGCTAAGGGCTTCGGTCTAGCCATGTAGTATGTGCATGTTATTTATCATGGATAGGATCATATATTAGTTTGTATGACATGATGATTATTGTATACTCTCTTGCCTTAATCTAAGGACTTGTCAGGTACCCAAGACCCCAAGGATTGATCCAGGTATAGGGAGTGTGAGTAATGACTAATCTGCAGGATGGGAACCCTAGTGACAAAAATGGTAGTACGGTTGTATGTGAGGGATTTACATGGGATTAACGGTGATGTCACTATTCATATCATTAGTTCTCTTTTTTTCTATGGATGAGACTAGTAGGTTATTGCTATAAGCGGTTGCGGAGGTAATAGCAATTATGGATGCACTGCCCACATATAATTATCTTGCTCTAACAATTACATGCATACTTTATTATTATCTTTTATTTTCATCAGATGTTTTGCACAGCTACAGGTGAAACCGAAAGCCTCGGGACCTCTCTCTCATCATCGACAACAACAAAATACAGCAAACTCTTGGTCCGGTAAAACACAAAAAGAATTCTAAAACTCTGAAAGGTCCGTTAAAGTAACTATACTACGCTTTCTGCTTCCCGAGGATTCGATAACCTAGGTCTACTAGGGAAAAAGAGCTATACTACATCCATAATCCGAATAGAAGGTATCAAGCAGCAGCGATCACGGCTCATGCAGCGGCGTTAGCTGCACAGACAGCAACAAGAGCAGCACCACCGGAGGAAGAATCCATTGCCCTTTGTGACTTGCCAGGATTTGAACAACCCGGTACTAGGAGAAGGCTTGGGAGAAGGATTAAAAAAATTCAGGAATGGATAGAGAACGAGCCTGTGGAGAGGTGGTCTCTGCTGCATGACACTCATGGTGCTAGGTTTGGCCTCATGACTACAAATCTTGCTGAAACTTACAACTTCGTATTGAGAGGAAGCAGGGCTCTACCATTAACAATCATTGTGGAGTGTATTTTCACCGAAACTTTTAAATACTTCAGAGACAGACTCCAGATGTCTCAGATGCATATCATAAACAAACCAAACACGAGGTACCGTTCAAAGATCATGCATTACATGAATGACAAGATGGAGAAGTCTTGGTCCATGCATGTCATCGCCATCGGTAATCAGGAAAGAAGGTTCGAGGTGTGCCTCCCTTCCAACCGTATCGAAACTAGAGAAGAGGTAAAGGCACAAGAGGTGATGATAGACAATGAAGCCTGGCCAACGTGTGAGTGCACGTGCAATAAACGGTGGCGGGAGGTAAACGACGCGAAATATTGGCAGGAACCGAAAACCGATCACTTTATTAGGCTTGCTAGACACGTAGCATGATTCGTCTAACTGTCAGGGGCAGATAAGGTGGTCGGTTGTTCAAAAGCTGACTCGTGCTATCATCATTTCAAACACCGACTGTCCCTCTACCACGGCAGGCGCTGCTCCGACATGTCGATCGGTACTTCAAATGCCGACGGGACCTGGTCGATATTTCAATTACCAAGACCGCGCTAGAATGGTAAATTCTTTAATTCGTGTATTATTCATGAAAATTATTAAAAAATATCCCCACCTTTCCACAATATAGTGTATATAAGATTTTTAAAAAATCAAACATCATCAATTTTGACCAAATTTATTGAGAAAAATATCTATATATGTAATACTTTCTCTGATCCATATTAATATCGACTGAATCAGATGTATAGGAGGGAGTAGCAAATATATACCATATGAAAATATATATCATGATAGATCTAATGGTGTTGAGTTGGTATTCTTGATGTTGTATCTTTTTCCACATACTTGGTCAAACCTGACATCGTTGGAATTTTTAAAATTCTTATATGCACTACATTTTAGCATGTGGGCAGTACTCCCTCGGTTTAAAAATATAAGATGTTTTAGTTTTATGAAGGTAATATATTTAGACTTTTTTAGTATGTAGGTTCAGAGAGGTTGTGAGTGAACCCACACTCTAAAAGGATCTAGATACATTAGCTTCACAAATCAAATATATATTATATTTTGAAATAGATGGATTACTATTTAGTCTGTTTGAGTCTAGTTTTCGAGCGATAACTCTCTAGGTTAGGTCGTGTTGTACTTCCTCCCCCTCTATGTTTTTCCCTCTTAATATATACACATCAGTCCTTCCACATGGTTCAAAAAATGTACTATTTAGATACACAACCTGCTGATTTTAACCCGTTGTCATGTGACTTATAGTCAGTTATATGGCCAATATACAATAGTTAGATATAAAATAACAACACAATATATGGCACATCCGACACTCACACAGTTTTAGGAGCATGTGCTCTTAATCTAGAGTGGCCCAGCATTGTCTCTACCGGGACCACAAGCATCTCGACGCCCATGAATCTTCATGCGCTTGGCTAGCATCCCCTCGACGACCGTCGCGCCTCCATGGTCCTGATAACAGCCGCCGCAGGCCTAGTCCCTCCACCATGTGTGCTCCACGCGAAGACTAGTGTAGGTCGCCCTACCTGATGGCGGCGATGGGAAGGAGCCCAAAGGTAGTTTGGATGAAACGCTCTTGCTCACTCCGCTACTAGGCCAAGTCCATGACTACCTACTCGAGCCAACAACTCTTCCCATCATCGAAGTGGGCTGGCGGTGCTCTCTAGCATAGTAGGGACGACATCAGGACCATTGGTTCGCATTGCGGAGGCCGCACAACACGAAGTGTATCCATGAACATGGAGGCCACGGGGACTGTATCGACATTGTAACATCCCGTAGAACTAAGAGACAACTAAGAGACTCTAAATGGTTAGAACATAGCTGCACGATTGCATCCATGCATATAAAATCTAGGGAAACTAATTTTTTATATCGAACTTGTCAACGTAATTGAAATTTCACTTAAGCTAATAATTTAGGACTAGTTCATCTACCTAACCGTTAAAACTTTGAAATAGTCTTTGGTAAATTTCTATGTTAGAAAGGGTAGTCATAAGTTTCGTGAATAAAACTGAAACAACACACAACACGTCCTTAAGAGCAAGTAATAACTTTATTATTAACTTATCTTTTCTAACAATCAATTCACTAATGTGTTAAACTATTATTTAGCACATGATTACTACACCAAAATAAGATCAAATTTATTCGTATGTTATCGCATTCCTTCTTATCCTAAATATCATCTCATTTGCCAACACTTGTGCATGACAAGAGTCAACTAACAAGTAAATTATCCAAGTCTCTACAAACTAAATCTTGATCCATCCAAAACCTTGACTTACCTATTCTTGCCTACCAAAAAATTCCAAACTTCATAATCAAGGGAGAGATATGTACTTAATACTAAGTCTTAAATATCATCCTATGAATACAAATATTGGTGAGTATTCTGGATACACCAGTGTAACATCCCAAAAATATTAAGTTTGGATCATCAAACTCTAGTCATCAAAATTAGGGTTAACAAAAACTTTCCCAACTAAAAATATGAAAGCATTCATATGTGTGTATTCAAAATTTGGATTCTTTTGAATTGCCATGATTCTGTGTTTCTTTGTTTGTAAAAGGATTCTTAGGTGAAATAAACATCATCTAAACAATTCCCAAACTTTTCCCAAAGACAAACAACTCAAAATAAACAAATGAAGTGAATGGTCACTTTGGCCAAATTAACTATCATGCCTACTTTGGCTATTCCAAGCACTCAAAACTTAACAGAAACATTTGTGGATCTTTGCACCCCTTGTTAGTACTCATAATGAGGTACCAAGGCCCACTTTATGATCTTCCAAAAATATTCAAATGCTAAGTTTAAATGACAGTTTAAAATTGAATCTATCTCATATGGGAAGATCCCCATATTTCAAAAACCACTCAAACAAGCTCAATTTTGAAAACCCAAGCACCCACAGAATCCCCAGCACATGCCTAGCACACCCACCAAAAATATTTTCAAAATTCAAGTTCTTGCGGCCATTTCATCAAACACCTTGCAGATTCAAATCAAACAAATGACAAACACTATAGTGTGTAGTAAATTTGGCCTAACTTGTTCCCTCTCTGGTTGCAACTAGTCTTTAGTAGATCATCTAGCTCAATTGTAAACATCTAGCACCACTGTGAGCTTGCCTTGCCATCAATGGTGAGCAGGCCGAGCCTCACCATGCCACCCCATTGTCGCCGACCAGATAGCAGCCACCCTAGCCTTGCCCACCTTGTCTGGGAGGTATCCAAGACCCTCACCGCCCACCGCCCCTCCCAAGCCGGTGCAAGCCGTGGACCACAGAACGCCAGCGCCGGTGCCATCGCGACATGCCGAGCCCGCCCAGGCGCAGACCAAGACGCTGCACACGCCGCCCCTCGACCGCAGCCCATGCCCACCGCTTCGCCATGATCCCAGGAACACGCCAGACACCCCCGTTCGCCGCCCCGTACCCCGTAGCCACCGCTCACCGCGGAGTTCGCCGCCTCTGTCGTGCAGAGCACCACACGTTCTCGACCGATTGACACCGCCCCTACGCACGCATTTAATCTCTAGAGCATCGCCAGGAGACCGCCCGTCGATCACCAACCTCAGCCATGCCGCTAGCCGCCCGTAGCCATGTCGCCACCGTCGCCTGCCCATCCCTCTCGGCCTCGCCGTCGAGCCTATAAAAGCAGGCCACCCCCAGCCGTTCGAAGCACACCATTCCACTCCCCTCACCTCACTGATCGTTCCACCCTCGAGCCGGAGCATGAGGAGTAGTAGCTTGCCCGAATTGTGTCGGAGCAGGCCGCCTATGGAGAAGAAGGGGGCCGTTGATTTCGACCACCCCCGGAGCTGCCTCGACCGTACCTGAGATCGCCGTCGACCACTCGTCCGTTTGCCCGCCTCGCGGTCGTCGCTGGAGCCCTAGTATGCCCTCTATGCACCCCCACTAAGCCGCTAGGGTTCAAGCTCGCCGGTGACATGTTCATCGTTGACGACGACCCTCAGCCGTCGATCGCCCTTCTAATCCAACGAACCACACCGCCAGACGCCGCTGCGTTATGAGGCACTTATCGGTGGAACCCGTGTCAATCGCGCCACTGTATGAGTGACACTGGGTCGGCCCATTAACCTCTCCCGCGTGACCCAACAGTTTGAATTTAGACTTTTCCTTTTTAATTCAAACCCAGTTCTATACCTAGTTTCAAAAATCAACCCAGCTCGATTTAATGAACCAAATTGCATGAAACCAATTTTGTTAAAAAGGTACTGAAAAGCTTAATCCAAGCCCATTGGATTCAAATCATTTGAATCTGTAGATCAACCTTGGTAAAAATAACAAGTCAGAAGCTTTTCTATATTCAAACATTTTTCAAATTTCAACCATAAGAGCTTTTGAGTTGATTCCAACTCTCAAAAATCACAATTGATCATACCTTTCAGAATATATAAAACATATGGGTTTCACTACAGAAATAATGCTCAAGTAACAAAAGGATGCCACATAGGCATTTCTAGTCATTTTATTTATTTAAAATAAAAAGGTTAAACCTTATTAAATTGTGACACCACTTTAAATCACATTCCCATGTACTGAAATATGTGGTGATGACATGTGTCAACATGATCCCATGTTTGAGTTGGAGAATATTAAACCCTAAGTAGTTTTTTAATGAGTAGAAATTACTTTTCTAAAAATAAAATAAATAAGACAAAAGCTTTAATCTTGTAATGTTAGTGATGATGCTAGATTATCTATAATACACTTTTGTGTGATGATTGAAAATAGTTAAGTATTGTTTGGTGATTGTGTACCTCGTATTTGTTTATAGACGCTAGTACCGACCAAGGATACGAGGAGGAAGGAGGATACTACAAGGAAGAAGCCGAGGAGAACTTCAACCACTGCTCTGCACAAGGCAAGCCTAATACTACTAGTTGAATGTGCAAGCTATTAACTTAGCAAGTTAACCCTTGCAAGATACCCTACTTATGCAAGCTAATACTTGCTTGTTACCATGCCAACTATATGCCTTAAGCATATGTGATCATACCCACTTGATAACTCAATCCTAGTTTTACTTGCAAGCTTTATACTTTATTTCTTTAGAGTAAATTACACGAAACCACACTTTCAGGTTGACTTGTAACAGTTTACCCCAACTTTTGGACAAACTTTCACAATACCACATATTTTGAGCTAACTAGCGACGATTCATCCAAATTAACAGTTTAACCTCAAATCTTAGGATACCGGTCGCACCTGACAGGCCAGCGTGGCATGCATGCCCGCCGTCGGGGATCACGCTGCATCGAGCGCCCGTCCAGTCTATCGTCGCGCCTCCCCTTCGCTCCCTTGGCTGCAGCCATTGGGTAGCATCTGACGTTCGACACTCTGCTGGCGGCGCACAAGCACGCCATGGACTGGAGCTTCGACGGATCAGGCATCGAGTAAGTCCCCCGCCTCCCTCTCGTCATGATGCAACATCCCGTTAGTTTGGGGATTAGGGCTGGAAGAAAAAGAATGAAAATGTGAGCAGTTTTGGGTGAGATCCGATGATCGGCGTGTATTTTTCCACGATTGATCTGTATTTGTGATTCAACTTGTACATTCCTACAATCTTTGTACTTCCTTCGACCCATATTAGTTGATTCTACTTTATCTAAGATTCATATGTATCTAGTTAACTATCTATTCTAGATGTATCCGTATCTAGACAAAGTTGAGTCAACTAATATGGGTTGGAGGGAGTACTTCGAGGTTGATTTTTTTGCCAGGTTCCATTAATTTAGGGTAGGCTTGGTCGATATGGTTAGGTTATATGTGGAATATGAATTTCATTTGTATCTAGTGATGATGTTGGTGTTTTTTTCTCATATAAACTTGTATATTTGCCTTTGTAGTGACGATGATGAACGTTGGTTAGTCAGCATGTTTTCTGAAGGCAGAGAATCAGTGCAAAAAACAATTGGACGTTCTGACATCACTCATTGGAAGCTAATCTTCTTAGTGTGTTGTGCTGGTTACAATGTCAACGACTTCATATATTATGTGAAAGAGGAAGGGAGAGGATTGACTGGATTGGAGGTTCTGGATAGCAATGAGAAGGTTACGTCAATGATGATTCAGTACAAGGACATTAAGAGATTAAATATGAAAATCATGAGGGGATTTGACACAACATCAAGACAATCAAATTTCATAGAGTATGCAACTCAACAAAGTGTCAACCAAACAAACGAACCTTGCAAGTCAAAGATAGATAAGGGCAAATCAAATGCATATGAGGAAGAAAAATATGTGCTTGAGCAAGAAGAAGAGGTATATGGTGAAGAAGGAGCTACGGCGCAAGATTTTGATGAAGAAGATTTGTCCAATATTGCACAATTAAGGAGGCAGAAGGAAGACCCCAATATGCACATGGAGGGTGAGACAGATGTTGAGGATATGTTTCCCATGGTAGATGAGGCACCTATTATCACAAATAAAGAGGATATAACCGGTTCTACCAATCCATCAAAGAAGATAAGGCTTGCTCTAAGTGTTATGAGCATGTACCATAATGAATCATAAAATGATCATTGGACGATAGTGAGGATATTCTTATGATCTTTTGGAAGAACTAAGAATATGTTTGTGTAGAGGTGACAAACAATTACAAATAGTTCATTGTAAAGCGTTGCATTGATACTAGTTTTGTCACAAGATACAAATTAAGTTTATCTCAATTTAAACTATGGGTGGCACAATGTAATGGAAAGGAGATTCCATGATGGATTTGGAAGAGTTCCAAAGTTAAGACATTGTGACGAATACTACAACAAAAGGCTAAGTATATGACTGCTATAGTAGCGACAAGGAGGAATTTGTGTCAAGTAGTTTGTTATCAAACTAAGGTGTGGTTCGCAACGGGCTAACACTAAAAGATATATTGTATGACAATAGTATCAATGTGTTTTAACCCCAAGGAACTAAAGGTCTCACCAAAAGACCAAATTTATACAATGCCATCTCATTGGAGAATGAGTGATGCGTGAAGACGCAAAGACATGCAAATACACACGGACCTGAAGCGTCAGATCCGTAGATTATGTTAACCACTTGCAATTGCGTATATGGAACACCAGAAAGCCATAGGTGTTCAATACGCAGAGTTTTCAAACTAGATTATTGTCTCTAGTGCAAGTGGGAGACTGAAGGGAATATGCCCGAGAGGCAATAATAAAGTGGTTATTATCGTATTCCTTGTTTATGATAAATGTTTATTTTGCATGCTATAATTGTATTAATACGGAAACGTTAATACATGTGTGTTTAATAAACAAAAAGGAAGTTCCTAGTTATGCCTCTCTCATAAACTAGCTCGTTGATTAACAAGATGATCAAGGTTTCCTGATCATGGACATTGGATGTTGTTAATAACGGGGTCACAACATTAGTGTAATGGTGTGATGAACATTCATCCGAAGTATAGCATTACGATCAAAGTCATTGAGTTTATATTGCTATAACAACTTACGAAGTGATCCTAATCCTTAGACCATGAGATCATGTCAATCACTAACACCGGAAGAGTTTCTTGATAACATCAAACGTCACACCGTAACAGGGTGATTATAAAGATGGGTTCAGAACTACTAAAGTGTTATGTTGAGGCCCATGGATCGAGAGTGGGATTTGTTCATCCCGATGACGGATAGATATACTCTGGGCCCTCTCGGTGATATCACATTGATTAGCTTGCAAGCAAGTGATTTGATCACTAGAATGTTATATCACGGGAACGAGAAAAGAGTGCATGTCGGTAACGAGATAAAACTAGGTATGGAGATACCGATGATCGAATCTCGGACATGTAATATATCGCGAAACAAAAGGATTAAGATACTAGCGTAAAAGGTTCCGTCGATCACAAGAAAGTCATCGTTGAATGTGTGGGAGTCGGTATGGGTCTCCAGATCCCGCTTTTGATTATTGATCTGAGAGGGGTCTCGATCATGTCCGCATTATTCGCGAACCGTAGGGTGACACACTTAAGAGACACCGACATCCATTTGGAGCAAAAGTTTCATGCCGAAAAGAAAAGGAAAGCGCAGAATTTATTTCACTAGACACCAAAGCTGCTTTCGGTTGAAATTCTTGGCCAGTTACGCATGTGAAATGGAATACTAGCAAGGGGTTTTATGTGAATGTTTGTTAATTAATGTAATTAACAAAATTCTGAATAAATAAATAAAAGAGTTTTATTTAAATGAGAGCTTGCATTAAATTTGGTGGAAATTTAATGCATGTGAGTGGATTTTTGAGTGGAGAAATTTGAAGGGCCATTTTGTGAGTGGAGTGTCCACCCACATGAATGTGGAAGAGGTGGGGGCAGACCCATGGCTGGGCGCATGGCCCCTTGGGTGCCCCCCCTCTCCCCTATAAAAGGCCCCCCTCTCCTCCTCTCACACCACACCTCCTCGTGAAGGATCTCTCTCCCCCTCTAGAATTTATCCCCCATGGTCTCGGACTAGCGAGATACATGTTCCCGTGGCTTTTGGCAAGAAAGAGTTGTGCTTCCTGCATCATTTGGAGCGAGGCGGAGGTTGCTCGTGCCTCGAACGTGTGTGCGAGCACGGATCTTGGCTGTTTTGCGGCGCTAGGACTTCCTCTCGATCTTGAGATCGGCAGAGATCGTCTACATCAACCACGAGTTTGGACTCGTTAAGCTTTGTCGGTCTTCAAGGGTATGTTCTCTACGGATATACATCCGCGTTGTTTGTATCTAGTAGATAGATCTTGGTACATAGTTGTTCCCATCGTAGGAAAATTTTGTTTTTTCTGTCTTGAACCCTACAAAGGTATCGAGCGGATCTATGCGTAGATACTTTGCACGGGTAGTACACATATGAGTATGTGGGCGATGATGATCATTTTATTGCTTCTTTGTTGTACTTTGGATATTGGTGGCATAGTGGGATGAAGCGGCGGACAAACTTTACATGTCCTCGCACATGAGACCTGTTCCACGCTTGACATGCAACTAGTTTTGCATAAGTGGCTAGCGGGTGTCATCTCTCCTACTATAGTCAATATCTAATTTGCAACGAGTTGTCAACAATTTGGTTATCCTCGTTGTGGTTCATGTTCGTAGGTAAGAACGGTTCTATCTTGAAAGCCCTAAGCCACGTAAAATTTGCAATGGATAAATTAGAGGCGCCTAGTTTAGATTGTTCTTTGGGCTAGTGTTATGATATGGTGATGTTGTAAGTAGAAGTATGAGATGATACTCTTACAACACACATAACGTGTAATATCCATAGACCTTGGACTTACACATATAGGTATGATAGTGATCATACCACGGTGCACATGATAGAGATCATATGCGGGAACCATATCATTCCACTAATAAACATGTGATGTTTGATAGCATCTTATATTGCTTGTTTGGCGTTTTATTAGCAAAATAAGATGATCCCTCATTTAGATATCAAGATAAGAATGTGTTCTTCCTTAAGTATGCACCGACAATGTTTCGTCGCTTCAAGACATCACGTGATGATCGGGTGTACTTGAATCCACGAGCATTCTCGGGTGTAAGACAGTTACACTTGAATATTAAGGTTCTTACATGGCGAGCCTAGCATGTATGAGACATGGCCTCTAACACGGACCGAAAGGTTAAGCATGAGTCATATAGTAGATATGATGCCCATTTGATGCTCGCCTTTGAAGCTACACCGACTCACGTGATGATCGGACTTGGTGTAGTGGATTTGGTTCATGTAATCACCAAAAAGGCACGAGGGATGTCGTTTTTGAGTGGGAGTTCATTTCTAATTTGGATTAGTAGAACTCAATTTATCATAAATTAAATCAAAGTGAATTTGCATAATTTGTTGTAGTCATTGGCATTCGCTCACCACCATATGCATAATTGTAATTGAGATAATAGAACTATAGAATTCCGGATATATACTTTACGAACTGGTATCGTATTGTGTTGAGTGTCAATCTAAAGTTTAAAGTCCTATTGCAAACTTTCAGCAAAATTCTATTTACTCCGTGAAATTTAATAATTGGTATTAAATCGAGAGTAACAATTCCAATGTTAGTATCTTAAGTATCATGTTTGCCTCCATGATTCTTGATTTAAACATCAAGTTTATCTAGGAGCTGAAAGAATTGTTTCAGAAACCATCATGTGTGGCAGATATAACGATATCTGAAACAATGTTTGTTGCAATATGATAGAGTATAATATATGTTCTCATATTGGATGAGAATTTACGAAGGTTGGAGATGCTAGACATCCTAATCATCCAAAAGGGTTTTGGAAAGTAATGTTATACTCACGATTCTCCTTTATAAGCTAAAGTAGCTTGATCATGAATGTCGTCATGATAAGGGTGAATAGAATATGTATGTAAAATGTTTACTACACTAAAAGATTACTAAAGAATGAATTTTGAAAGAATACCGATCATTTTGATGATGGTGATCTACTTCAAAGTGCAAGTCCAAAGGTATTATTATTTGAATATACACGCTTTGGACTATGTGTCATGTGTATGGCGCCACTGTTGATGTTGATAGTTTCTTTTAAAAGGAAAAGGAAATGCTGAAAGAGAATCTATAAAATATATTTGGCAGAAAAGAAAAGATTGGAAATATCCAATTTAGGTATATATATGATATACATGTTATGGTTGTATTCTTTGCTTGTTAAACAATGTGGTTCTTGGGTATTGGATACCGAATTGGTTGGTATGAAATTTCATACGGAACGACGCAATTCATGAACCACAATGACCTAAGTAACTAGCAAGAGAAAATGTGATGATGTTCATCGAAAACAAACAAACCGTTGTTTGTATTTCTCGTTGACATCAAAGCTTGACTTCAAGATTTGTTTTAATAATTGTTATTTGAATCAGGTATTATAAGAACAAAGGTTGTTCAAATAATTACCGTATTCCATATAAGATGGATGATTTACAAATCTAGTTGAAGAAATCACATCCATAAATCCTAATGCTAAAATGTTGCAAGACAAATGATTGAAAGATCACTTATGAAGTGACATCGCTGTTTAAATTATATTGGAAAGAAAACATGAAGAATATCCATTTTCATGGATTTTTGGAGTCTTTGATTTGATCAAGTGACGCTTGTGAGACTTTCCTCGGGATAATTAAAACTTCGTTCAAAGGCCAAAGAAGAACGAACGACTAAAATATTGGTATTTATACATATCGATGTATGTAGTCCATTATGTATAGTCGTAAGCGATGGGTTTCAACTTCATATGCTTTCTCTGAAAATTTGAGTGAATGTTCACTTAATGAGAAAGAAGTATGAAATATTTGAAAAATGTTTCAAAGACTTTCAAGATGAAGTGAAAAATCATTGTAACAAGAAAAATAAATGGTTTATGATTTTATCATAAGGGATTTATTTGAGTTACAAGTGTAACAAGAAAATAAATGAATTATGATTTTATCATAAAGGGATTTATTTGAGTTGCAAGTTTAGCAAAACACCTAGATTTACATCTCCCAAAACACCATAGGAGTATGGAGTGTTTAAGATTTGTAATGAAACCTTTTTTGACATGGTTGGATCAAAGGTGTTATTTATAAAACTGCCATTATGTTTTAAAAGATTAAAGCTTTAGAGACTACCGCTTTTACACTGAAAAGAGCTCCATCTTGATCCGTTGAAATGACACCATATGAGTTATGGTTTGGGGTAAAACCCAAGTTGTCCTTTCTTAAATTTTGGTGTGCTAAACATAAGTAAGATGTTTACAACCAAAGTCGGATGAGCATGTCTTTGTAGGTTATTTTGAATAACAATTGGTTATTCCTCCTTAACACCGAGGACAAAAGGGTTTGTCGCTTGAAATGTGAAGTTTCTTGAAGAAGGAATTTTTCATAAAAGTTAAGTGGGAGGACAATAGAACTTTGATAAGGTTAACGAACCTTAGCTAAATGTCTGAGTTAAGCTAGGAAATGGTTCTGGAGGCTGCCATAATGCTCATAGCTTATGTGCCTCAAAGGTTGTGATCACGGAGATCTAAGTTCCTATTGAACCAAGTAGGTCGGTTAAACAATCAAATGCTAAGATTTGAGAGTAAATCATTATTGTTTGACAATGATGAACCGAATATATACAAAGAAGCGATGATGGGCCCTGACTCCGTCAAATGGCTTGAAGCCATAAAATCCGTGATAGTTCCATACACGAGAAATCAAGTTTTGAACTTGGAAGACCCTCCGGAAAGGTGTAAAAACCTATCGGTATTTGGATCTATAAAGAAACAGACATGGATGTCTCACATCTATGAAATATTCGACATGTTGTAAAGTATTTTATGACAATGTTCAAAGAGTTGACTATGACAAGATTTGATCTTTCATAGCGATATTTAGTCTGAACGGATTAAAGTAGCAACCACTACATATAATTTGTTATATGGTAGATGAATAAACAAAACAAAGTTCTTCTAATAGAATGGTTGCCTAGGACGTGTACATGACACGGTCCAAAGGGTTTTGTTAAATTCAAAGGATGCTAAAAGGGCATGCAAACTTCAATGGTTGAAGTAAGCATCGCGGAGTTGGAATCTTCACCATGATGAAAAGGAGTTTTTTCATCAGGAGACGATGAAGATGCTTGCATTTGCAAGAAATTAAGTGGGAGCGCTAAGACATATTTCTAATACATTATGTGGAGGACATCTTGTTGATTAGAAATGATGTATCTTTTATTGACAAAGGTTAAGAATTTCATTTCAATGAAATACTTAGGCAAAACCCGAATATTTAGTATGAATGTCTACAGTGGATAGACTGTAACGCTAATATGTTTATGCCAAACGTACATATATGAGATATTGAAGGAGTTCAATATAGAAACGACAAGAAACAGTTCTTGTTGCATGGAAAGGAATTGAATCAAGATTCAAGTGTATCGACACTTGATAAGTGAAACAAGATTCAAGTGCTTTGACACTTGATGAGTGCAATCACGAGAATGTTTTGATCAATCATACCATGATATGTACACATCCAGATATGTCCTATGCTCTAAGTGTTATGAGCATGTACGTAATGAATCATAAAATGATCATTGGACGATAGTGAGGATATTCTTATGATCTTTTGGAAGAACTAAGAATATGTTTGTGTAGAGGTGACAAACAATTACAAATAGTTCATTGTAAAGCGTTACATTGATACTAGTTTTGTCACAAGATACAAATTAAGTTTATCTCAATTTAAACTATGGGTGGCACAATGTAATGGAAAGGAGATTCCATGATGGATTTGGAAGAGTTCCAAAGTTAAGACATTGTGACGAATACTACAACAAAAGGCTAAGTATATGACTGCTATAGTAGCAGCAAAGGAGGGAATTTGTGTCAAGTAGTTTGTTATCAAACTAAGGTGTGGTTCGCAACGGGCTAACACTAAAAGATATATTGTATGACAATAGTATCAATGTGTTTTAACCCCAAGGAACTAAAGGTCTCACCAAAAGACCAAATTTATACAATGCCATCTCATTGGAGAATGAGTGATGCGTGAAGACGCAAAGACATGCAAATACACACGGACCTAAAGCGTCAGATCCGTAGATTATGTTAACCACTTGCAATTGCGTATATGGAACACCAGAAAGCCATAGGTGTTCAATACGCAGAGTTTTCAAACTAGATTATTGTCTCTAGTGCAAGTGGGAGACTGAAGGGAATATGCCCGAGAGGCAATAATAAAGTGGTTATTATCGTATTCCTTGTTTATGATAAATGTTTATTTTGCATGCTATAATTGTATTAATACGGAAACGTTAATACATGTGTGTTTAATAAACAAAAGAAAGTTCCTAGTTATGCCTCTCATAAACTAGCTCGTTGATTAACAAGATGATCAAGGTTTCACGATCATGGACATTGGATGTTGTTAATAACGGTCACAACATTAGTGTAATGGTGTGATGAACATTCATCCAAGTATAGCATTACGATCAAAGTCATTGAGTTTATATTGCTATAACAACTTACGAGTGATCCTAATCCTTAGACCATGAGATCATGTCAATCACTAACACCGGAAGAGTTTCTTGATAACATCAAACGTCACACCGTGTGGGTGATTATAAAGATGGGTTCGAACTACTAAAGTGTTATGTTGAGGCCCATGGATCGAGAGTGGATTTGCTCATCCCGATGACGGATAGATATACTCTGGGCCCTCTCGGTGATATCACATTGATTAGCTTGCAAGCAAGTGATTTGATCACTAGAATGTTATATCACGACGAGAAAAGAGTGCATGTCAGAACGAGATAAAACTAGGTATGGAGATACCGATGATCGAATCTCGGACATGTAATATATTGCGAAACAAAGGATTAAGATACTAGCGTAAAAGGTTCCCGATCACAAGAAAGTCATCGTTGAATGTGTGGGAGTCGATGGGTCTCCGGATCCGCTTCGATTATTGATCCGAGAGGGTCTCGATCATGTCCGCATTATTCGCGAACCGTAGGGTGACACACTTAAGAGACACCAACATCCATTTGGAGCAAAAGTTTCATGCCAAAGAAAAGAAGGAAAGCGCAGGAATTTATTTCACTAGACACTAAACTGCTTTGGTTGAAATTGCTGGCCGGTTACGCATGTGAAATGGAATACTAGCAAGGGGTTTTATGTGAATGTTTGTTAATTAATGTAATTAACAAAATTCTGAATAAATAAATAAAAGAGTTTTATTTAAATGAGAGCTTGCATTAAATTTGGTGGAAATTTAATGCATGTGAGTGGATTTTTGAGTGGAGAAATTTGAAGGGCCATTTTGTGAGTGGAGTGTCCACCCACATGAATGTGGAAGAGGTGGGGGCAGCCCCATGGCTGGGCGCATGGCCCCTTGGGTGCCCCCCCTCTCCCCTATAAAAGGCCCCCCTCTCCTCCTCTCACACCACACCTCCTCGTGAAGGATCTCTCTCCCCCTCTAGAATTTATCCCCCATGGTCTCGGACTAGCGAGATACATGTTCCCGGTGGCTTTTTGGCAAGAAAGAGTTGTGCTTCCGCTGCATCGCTGGAGCGAGGAGGCGGAGGTTGCTCGGTGCCTCGAACGTGTGTGCGAGCACGGATGCTGGCTGTTTTGGCGCTAGGACTTCCTCTCGATCTTGAGATCGGCAAGAGATCGTCTACATCAACCACGAGTTTGGACTCGTTAAGCTTTGTCGGTCTTCAAGGGTATGTTCTCTACGGATATACATCCGCCCGTTGTTTGTATCTAGTAGATAGATCTTGGTACATAGTTGTTCCCATCGTAGGAAAATTTTTGTTTTCTATGCTGCGAACCCTACACAACTATGTTTGAAGATGTGCTTCGTCGACATGCATCAATTTAGAAGAACACTCAAGAACTATCATATACTCCAGGGTAGGGATTATGAGTATATTCGAAATGACGGAAACAGGGTTAATGTGTGTTGTGTCAATGAGCATTGCCAATTCTACATGACTGCTTCAACTATAAAGAGGGAAAAACAGTTTGCATTAGGAGGATGATACTGCCTCACACTTGTGGTATTACATATGATAGTGTAGGGGTTCGTAGCATGGAAAACAAAAAAAATCTACCGCATGAACACGCAATCAAGATCTAATCTATGATCAAGCCAAGATCTATCTACTAGATTGTAGCAATGAGTCGATAGAATACTAACCCTCGAAGATCCAAAGCGGTTAACGAGAGAAGATTCTCGTGGGCGATGTAGTCATACACTTCCGATCTCAAGATCGCGTAGACGATCCTTCCGGCACTGCGTTCCGGCAGCGCTTCCGTAGTTGGTCACACGTTCGGTACTCGATGAAGACCTTCCTCTCCCTTGTTCTAGCAGGCGGCGGAGGTTGTAGCACTCTCCTCGTGATTCTGGCAGCACGATGGCGTGGTACCGGAAGTAGAGGGGAGATCTCGCAGGGCTTCTCCTTAAGCCGGAGCCAGTATGGTGGAGTATGAGAGAGGACCTTGGCGATCTAGGGTTTAGAGGCACCAAGGGTAGAGCTTGGCCGGCGGCTAGGGTTTGGGGAAACCCTAACTCAGCGACTTATAGGATGCCCTAGGCGGCGGCTGCACTGGAGGTGGCCGGTGACTTGGGGCTAGGGTTTGGGGTGTGAGAGGTGTAGGTAGAGGGGGAACCCCTGCCCCTTCTTTTATAGGTGGGAGGGCGCCGGTTGGGAGGAGGGATTCCTCCCCCAACTCAGCCTCCTTGCGGGTGGAGGGAGGAGGACTTCCTCCCCAAGTAGGTTTCCTACTCTCCCTCCACCAAGCAAACTTGCCGTTTGACTTTTCAAATTGGCGTTTGACTTTTCAAACTAGGATTTGATTTCTTCCTTTATTTTTCCCAGCCATGGTACCTAGTACATGATGCAACCATTCCACATTGTCATGACACATTCATGTACCCTTCCCCTCCAGAGTGCCGGACCTTCCGGACCCTTCTAGAACATTCCCGATGAAAACACCGGAATCATTCCCCAACTTCGAAACAGGACTTTCATTATATGAATCTTATTCTCCGGACCATTCCGGATCTCCTCGTGATATCCCGGATCCCATCCGAGACTCCAAACAACATTCGGTCTCTTACTCATCATTCCATAACTACTCAACAACATCGAATCCCTAAGTGTGTCTCCCTACGGTTCGTGAATTATGCGGACATGATCGAGACACTTCTCCGATCAATAACCAATAGAGGAATCTGGAAATTCATATGGCTCCCACATTTTTCTATGATTACTTTGTGATCGAATGAACCACTTACATACGATACCAATTTCCCTTTATCTCACGATAGTTTACTTATCCGAGGTTTTGATCGTCGGTATCTCTACATACCTAGTTCAACCTTGTTAACGATAAGTACTCTTTTATTGTTCCCGTGGTATGTGATCCCTTGTGAGCCAGTCACATGCTTGCAAGCTAATTGGATGACATTCCACCGAGAGGGCCCAGAGTATATCTATCCGTCATATGGATGGACAAATCCCACTCTTGATCCATGTGCCTCAACCCATACTTTCTGAATACTCAATGCCACCTTTATAGCCACCCTATTACGGTGTGGTGTTTGATGTCATCAAAGCATCCTTCCGGTCATGGTGATTAACATGATCTCATGGTCGAAGCAATTAGGTTACTATGTATCAGAAAGCTTATAGCAAATGAACTATATTAAATGACTTGATCTTTATGCTACACTTAACTATAGGAGTATGTCCATCACATCATTCTCCTAATGATATGACCATGTTGTTAATAACATCTCTATGTTCATGATCAGGAAACCATGATCATATATTAACCAACAAGCTAGTTTAACAAGAGGCTTTACTAGGGACTCTTTTATGTTTACAAATCACACAAGTATTAATGTTTATGATTAATACAATTATAGCATGGTATGTAAACATTTATCATAAGTATGAAGATATGATAATAACCACTTTATTATTGCCTCTTGGGCATATCTCCAACAGTCTCCCACTTGCACTAGAGTCAATAATCTAGTTTCAAACCTTTGTGTATTCAACACCTATGGCTTTCTGGTGTCGTATGTACACGATTGCTAGTGGTCAACTGATCTCCGGATCTGACACTTCCAGGTCCATATGTAATTGCATGTCTTTACGTCTCTACGCATCACTCATTCTCTAATGAGATGGCTTCGTACAAATTTGGTCCTTTGGTGTGACCTTTAGTTCTTTGGGGTTAAAACATGTTGATAATATTATCGTACAATATATCTTCATAATATTATCCCTACTTTGAACTACACCTAGTTTGATAACAAACTACTTGACACAAATGCCCTCTTTTGCTGCTATAATAGCAGTTATATACTTAACCTTTTGTTGTAGTATCTGTCACAATGTCTTAACTTTGGAACTCATCCAAATTCATTATGGAACTTACTTTCCATTATATTGTGCCACCCTTAGTTTAGATTGAGATAAACTTAATTTGTACTTTGTGACAAAACTAGTATCAATGTAATTCATTTACAATGAACTAATCATCTATTTGTCACTTCTACAAAATAATATATTCTTAGTTCTTTTACAAGATCATAAGAATATCTTTACTATCGTCCAACGATTATCTTATGAATCATTCTGGTATATGCTCATAACATTTAGAGCATAGGACATATCTGGATTTGTACATATCACGGTATGATTGATATAAATACTCTTTGTGATTTCATACATCAAGTATCAATCTATACTTGAATCTTTGTTTCACTTACCAAGTGTCAATACACTTGAATATATCATCAATATTGAACTCATTCAATCCTTCTGTGCGATAAGAACCTTTCTTGTAGTTTCTATATTTAACTCATTCAATACATCATCTATGTACTTTCGGCACAACCATATTAGCGTCTATTGATGCCAAATATTTGGATTTTGCCTAAGTATTTCATCAGGATGAAATTCTTAATATGTGTTAATAAAAGATACATCATTTCCAATCAACGATATGTCTTCCACATAATGTATTAGAAACATGTCTTAGCGCTCCCACTTAATTTCTTGCAAATGCAAGCATCTTCATCGTCTCTGATGAAATTAAACTATTTTAACAGTTTCATCATAGTGAAGATTCCAACTCCGCGATGCTTACTTCAACCATTGAAGTTTGCATATGCTTTTAGCATCCTTTGAATTAACAAAACGCTTTGGACTGTGTCATGCACACGTCCTAGGTAACCATTCTATTAGAAGAACTTGTTTTGTTTATTCAACACATAACAAAATTATATGTCGTGGTTGCTATATTAATCCGTCTAGACTAAATATCGCTTAATGAAAGATCAGATCTTGTCAAAGTCAATTCCTTGAACATTGTCGTGAACTCTTTCCCGATATGTCGATAATTTCATAGATGTGAAACATCCATGTCTATTTCTTTATAGATCCAAATAAGACTGCACGGTCTTGTACCTTTCTAGAGGGTCTTTCAAGTTCAAAGCCTGATCTCTCATATATGGAACTATCACGGATTTTATGGCTTCAAGCCATTTGACGGAGTCAGGGCCCATCATCGCTTCTTTGTATGTAGTCGGATCATTATTGTCAAATAATGATTTAACTCTCAAATCTTGGTATTTGATTGTTTACCCGACCTACTTATTTCAATAGGAACTTAGATCTCCGTGACCACAACCTTTGAGGCACGTGAGCCATGAGCATTGTTGCTGCCTCCGGAACACTTTTCGGCGCTGCGCAACTTTGCACATATAGCTAAGGTTCCTTTAACCTTATCAAAGTTCTATTGTCCTCCCACTTAACTTTTCACGGAAAATTCCTTCTCAAAGAAACTTGACGTTCTAAGCGACAAACACTTTTGTCTCCGATATTATGGAGGAACAGTTATTCGAAATAACATACAAAGACAGGTTGATCCGACTTTGGTTGCAAACATCTTTCTTATGCATAGCATACCAATGTTTAAGAAAGGACAACTTGGGTTTTATCCCAAACCATAACTTTATATGGTGTCAATTCAACGGATTGCGATGGAGCTCTTTCCAGTGGAAAAACGGTAGTATCTAAAGCTTTTAATCTTTAAAATATAATGACAGTTTTATTAATTACACCTTTGATCTTACCATGTCAAACAAGGTTTAATTACATATCTTGAACGCTCCATACTCTTATGGTGTTTTGGGAAATGCAAATCCACAGAACGATTCCTAAATCTTAGGTGTTATGCTAAACTTGTAACTCAAATATCTTCCTTTATGATCTTATCATAAACTATTTATATTCTTGTTACAATGATTTTGCACTTCATCTTGAAAATCTTTGAACTTTTCAAGTTTCATACTTCATCCTTATTTAAGTAAATATTCATATATTCACTCAAATTTTCGGAGAAAGCATATGAAGTTGAAATCCATCGCTCTTGACTATACATAATGGACTTCATACAACATTATGTACAAGTTTCAATAAGCGAGTCATCCGTTCCCTTTGGCCTATGAACAGAGTTTTAGTTATCTCTAGGAAAGTTTCACAAGTGTCATTTGATCAAAAATCAAAAGACTCCAAAATTCCATCCACATGGAGTTTCTTCATGTTTTCTTTCCAATATAATTTAAACGGCAACATCACTTCCTAAGTGATCTTTCAATCAATCGTCTTTCGACATTTTAGCACTTATTTTATGGATGTGATTTATCCAACTAGATTTGTAAATCATCCATATTTTATGGATTACGGCAATTATTTGAACAACCCTTTTGTTCTCATAATACCTGATAAAACAAATCTTGAAGGCAAGCTTTGATGTTTAACGAGCAACACAATAACCCTTTATTTGTTCTCAATGAACATTATCACATATTCTTTTGTTAGTTACTTAGGAAATTGTAGTTCATGAATTCTGTTGTTTCGTATGACGATTCATACCAACAAATTCAGTATCCAATACTTAAGAACCGCATTATTTAACAAGCAAAGAATACAGCCATAACACGTATATCCTCTATATACCCAAACTGAACAATTTTAGTCTTTTCTTTTCTGCCATATATTTATGAGATTCTCTTTCAGTATTTCTTTTCTGTTTGAAAGAATCTATAAATATCAATAGTGGAGCCATATACATGACACATAGTCCAAAGCATGTATAGTAAAATACCCATGTCTTTGGTCTTGCACTTTGAAGTAGATCACCATCATCAAATGTTTGGTGTTCTTTCAAATTCCTTTCTTTAGTAATCTCTTGGTGTAGTAAACATTTTACCTACATCAAATATTCACCTTTATCATGGAATTATCCATGATCAAGCTACTTTTAGCTTATAACGGTGAATCGCGAGTATAATGTTGCTCTCCAAAACCTTTTGGAGGATTAGGACAACTAGCGTCTCCAACCTTTTGCAAATTCTCATCAAATATGAGAACATGACTTTTTCCATATTATACTCTATCATGTTGCAACCAAAACTTCGTTTCAGATATCACAATATCTTCCACACATCATGGTTTCTGAAACAACTCTTTCAGATCCTAGATAACCTTGATATTAAGACAATCCTTTGAATATCAAGAATCATGGAGACAAACATGATACTTATATACTAACACTAGAATTGTCACTCTTGATTTAATACCAACTATTAAACTTTATGGAGTAATCAGAACTTACTAAAAGTTTGCAATAGAACTTTTAAACTTTAGATTAACACTTCAAAACAATACGATACCAGTTCGTAAAGTAACTAACCAAAATTCTATAGTTATATTTGTTGGAGATATGCCCTAGAGGCAATAATAAATATAGTTATTATTATATCTTTGTGTTTATGATAAATGTTTACATTCATGCTATAATAGTATTAACAAGGAAACATTGATACTTGTGTGTTTTGTAAACTTAATTTGAAGTCCCTAGTATAGCCTCTATACTTCACTAGCTTGTTGGTTGATTAATGATTGTGGTTTCCCTATCATGAACATTGAGATGTTATCAACAACAAGATCATATCATTAGGAGAATGATATGGTGGACATACTCCTATAGATAAGCGTAGCATAAAGATCAAGTCATTTCATTAGTTCAATTGCTATATGCTTTCTGATACATAGTAACCTAATTCCTTCGACCATGAGATCATGCATATCACCTTTACTGGATGGATGCTTTGATGACATCAAACACCACACCGTAATCGGGTGGTTATAAAAGTGGCATTGAGTGTTGGAAGGTATTGGTTGAGACACATGGATCAAGAGTGGGATTTGTCCATCCACATGACGGATAGATATACTCTGGGCCCTCTCGGTGGAATGTCATCCAATTAGCTTGCAAGCATGTGACTTGGTCACAAGGGATCACATATCACGGGAACGAGAAAAGAGTACTTATCAGTAACAAGGTTGAACTAGGTATGCAGAGATACCAACGATCATAACCTTGGGTAAGTAACATATCGTGAGACAAAGGGAAATTGGTATCGTATGTAAGTGGTTCATTCGATCGCAAAGTAATCGTTGAAATATGTGGGAGCCATATGAATTTCCAGATTCCTCTATTGCTTATTGTTCGGAGAAGTGTCTCGATCATGTGCATAATTCACGAACCGTAGGAGACACATAAGGATTCGACGTTGTTTGAGTAGTTATGGTATTATGAGAAAGAGACCGAATGTTGTTGAGTCTCGGATGGGATCCGGGATATCACGAGGTGATCCGGAATGGTCAGGAGAATAAGATTCATATAAGGAAAGTCCGTTTGAGTTCGGGAATGATTAGGTGTTTTCATCGGGAATGTTCTAGAAGGTTCGGATTGTCCGGCACTCCGGGGAAGGGTACATGAATGTGTCATTGATCATTGAATGATTGCATCATGTACTAAGTGTTATTGCTGTCCCAAATAAAGGATTAAATTGAATCCTAAAACAGAAAAGTCAAATGTCCGGTTTGAAAGTCAAACGCCAAAACAAGCTGTGGGAAACAAGCAAGAGGAGTTGGAACCAACTTTGGAGGAGGTAGGACTCCTCCAGGCGCCCGACCCTAGGCCGAGTTGGGAGGGACTCCCTCCCTCCTGGCCAAGGAACACCCTCCCATAAAAGGAGGCGGGGCTCCTCCATAGACGCTTTACTTTCTACTCTAGATCTCGGTTTAGAGCTGTTTTGGTTTAGAGCTTCTAATTGCTTTAGCCAACAGTTTAGAGCCTTCTAATTGGTTTAGAGCCCTCTAATTGGTGTGTCTAATTACTAGGCCACTAATCCTCTCTCTCATAAGCTCCACCATACTACTTGCGGCTTAGGCGAAGCCTGCGGGATCTCCCTCTACTTAGGTACCACTTGGTTGTCTTTAGGAATCGCGAGAGTGCTACAACCTCCGCTCTTTGGAACAAGGAGAGGAAGGTCTTCGTCGAGTACCGAACGTGTGACCGATTGCGGAGCGCTGCCGAACGTGGCATTTGGAAGGATCGTCTACACGATCTTGAGATCGGGAAGAATGCGACTACATCACCCACGAGAATCCTCTCGTTAACCACTTTGGAATCTTCGAGGTGAGTTCCTCCATCGACTCGTTGCTACAATCTAGTAGATAGATCTTGGCTTGTTTGTTTGTATGCGATAGAAAATTTTTGTTTTCCATGCTACGAACCCCTACGATGGTATCGAGCCGTGTCTATATGTAGATCTGTTGCACGAGTAGAACACAATGGTCATTGTGGGCGTTGATGCTTTTATTGTAGATTGCTTTTGTGTACTTTGCATCTTGCGGTATGTTGGGATGAAGCGGCGGGCTAACCTTACATGACATCGTTCATGAGACTTGCTCCACGCTTGACATGTAACTTGTATTGCATAAGTGGCTTTTGGTGCATGTTTCTCCTAGCATAGTTAAGATCCAATTTACAACGGTGATCAACAATACTAGTATCAATGTTGTGGTTCTTGTTCGTAAGTTAGAACGACACTTATTGAAAGCCCCAAACCACGTAAAATATGCAAAGAAAGTAGAAGCGTCTAACTTTGTTTTGCGAGGGTGTCGATGATGTGATATGGCCATGATTGTGATTATATTTGATGTATGCAATGTTCCTTATTGTAAGTCGACAACGGCGAGCCATATGGTTGTCTTTAATTTATGTTAAGACTGCGTGTCTATTCAAAGTAGTTGTAATAGTTGAAGCGGTGGGCGACAACCATGGAGAAGCGTCATTGACCTTGATGCAATGCCGGTGATGATGGAGATCATGTTCGTGCTTGAAGATGGAGATCGAGGCAAGAAGAAAAACCATATCATATCACATATATATTGAATTGCATGTGATGTTAATCCTTTATGCATCTTGTATTGCTTAGTAGACGACGGTAGCATTATAAGATGATCCCTCATGCACATCAATTTCAAATCATAAAGTGTTCACCCTTAGTTAGCACCGTTGCTAAAGCTTGTTGTTTCGAAGCACCTCGTGATGATGGTGTTCTAGATTCTGCAAGTGTATACAACGTGAGCAAGCCAGATTTGCTCATGCAGAAACTAAGGTTTGATCTTGACGAGCCTAGCATGTACAGACATGGTCTCGGAACACGGATTACCGAAAGGTAAAGCATGAATCGTATAGTAGATATGATGAACATGATGATTGTTCGCCATTGAAACTATATCAACTCTCGTGATGATCGGTGTTGATGTAGTGGATTTGGTTCATGTGATCACTAAAACAATGTGAGGGATGTTGTTTTGAGTGGGAGTTCACCTAGTTTAATTTCATTAATTAATTTGAACTCAATTTGTCATAAACTTAGTCTAAACTATTGCAAATATGTTGTAGATCAATGGCAGCCCCTACCATCAATTTTAATGCGTTCCTAGAGAAAGAAAAGTTGAAAAACAATGGAAGCAACTTCGGATTGGTTCGCAATTTGAGGATTGTCCTCACGGTGGTAATTTGACCTATGTCTTTGGATGCACGCTGGGTGACCCACTGCACTTGCTTCCGATGAAGTAAAGAATGTTTACCTCGCTCGGAAGAATCGGTACTCCATAGTTCATGTGCTATCTTGTATGGTTTAGAATCGGAGCTTGAGAAAAGGTTTGAAGAGTCGGACCCACATGATATTGTCGAGGATCTCAAATTGATTTTGAGACTCATGCGGCAATTGAAAGCTATGAGGCTTACGAAAAGTTCTTTAAGCGCAAGATGGAAGAAGGCAGCTCGTCGGTGAGCATGTGCTTAAGATGTCAGGCACGCAAATAAACTTCAAAGCTTGGGTATAGTGATTCCTAATGCTTTGGGGATTTACCGTGTCCTACAATCACTACCACCAAGTTACAAGAACTTTGTGATGAACTACAACATGCGAACATGAACAAGACGTTGCGAACTCTTTGCCATGTTGAAATCTGCAGTGGAGATCAAGAAAGAGCACCAAGTGTTGTTGGTCAATAAGACCACCAAATTCAAGAAAGGCAAGTCTAAGCAAAGGGACACTTCAAGAAGGGTGGTAAGAAAGCTACCACGCCGGCGAAGAAGACCAAGGCTGGACCTAAGCACAGGCCGAGTGCTTTCTTGCAAGGGAGAAGGTCCTCGAAGCGGAATTGCCCAAAGTACTTGGCGGATCTGAAGAACGGCAACATCAAGAAGAAAGGTATATCGATATACATGTTATTGATGTGTATCTCACTAGTACTCGTAGTAGTGCACGGTATTTAATCTTGGTTGGTTGCTCATATTTGTAACTCAAAGCAGTCTTTGCGAATAAGCGGAAGCTAGCGAAGAACGAGGTGACGATGCGGCGTGGGAAGCGGATCAAAGGTTGATGTGATCGCGGTCGACGCTACCTTCATCTACCATCGGGATTAGTTTTATACTTAAATAATTGTTATTTAGTGCTGCGTTGAGCATGAACATTATCTCGGGATCTTGTTTATTGCAAGACGGTTACTTGTTTAAGTCGGAGAATAATGGTTGTTCGATTTATATGAGTAATATGTTTTACGCATGCACCTTTGATAGATGGTCTATTCTTATTGAATCTCGATGGTGGAAATACACATATCAACAACATTGAGGCTAAGCGTTTGAAATCAGCGATAATTCGACCTATATGTGGCATCTTGTCGTCTTGGTCACATCGAATGAAACGTATGAAGAAACTCCATTCGATGGACTTCTTGAATCACTTGATTTTGAATCACTTGAAAGATGCGAAGCATGTCGATGGGAAAAATGACTAAGACTCCATTTTACGGTATGATGGAGCGAGCTACGGACTTATTGGAAATCATACATACCGATGTGTGGTCCAATGAGTGTAGCATCGCTGTGGTTATCGTTATGTTCTTACCTTCACGGATGACTTGAGTAGATATGGGTATATCTATTTCATGAAACATAAGTCCGAAACTTTCGAGAAGTTTAAGGAGTTTCAAAGTGAGGTAGAGAATCAACGTAACAAGAAGATTAAATTTCTACGTTACGATCGTGGAGGTGAATATCTAAGTTACGAGTTTGGCGAGCATTTAAAGAAGTGCGGAATACTTTCACAATTGACACATGGGGAACACCACAGCGTAATGGTGTGTCCGAACGTCGTGTCGAACTCTCTTAGATATGGTTCGTTCTATGATGTCACTTATTGATTTACCGCTATCATTTTGGGGTTATGCATTAGAAACAGCCGCATTCACTTTAAATAGGGCACCGTCTAAATCCGTTGAAACGACACCGTATGAATTATGGTTTGGGAAGAAACCTAAATTGTCGTTCTTAAAGTTTGGGGATCGAAGCCTATGTAAAGAAGTTCTGGGGACAAGCTTGAACCCAAAGCGGAAAAATCGTCTTCATAGGATACGAAGGAAACTATTGGGTATACCTTCTATCATAGATCCGAAGGCAAAACATTCGTTGCTAAGAATGGATCCTTTCTAGAAGAATTTCTCTCGAAAGAAGTGACTGGAAGGAAAGTAGAACTCGGCGAGGTTGTTGAACCTTCTCTCGAAATTGCGAGTAGCGCAGACCGGAAGAAGTTCTGTGGTGCTGCACCAATAAGGGAGGAAGCTAATGATGATGATCATGAAACGGTTGAAGTTGCTCTGAGCCTCGGAGATCAACGAGAACTCGTACCACTCCAGTTGGTATGATTCCGTTATGAATGTCATGGTGGTGGACAACACCGATGACCCGAGACATATGAGGAAGCGATGATGAGCCCAATAAATGGCAAGAAGCCATGAAATCCGAGATTGGATCCATGTACGAAAACCAAGTATGGACTTTGGTGGACTTCTGGGATGGTAAGGCTGTCGAGAACAAATGGATTTTCAAGAAGAAAGCAGATCTTGATGGTAATGTAATCTATAAAGCTCGACTTGTCGCAAAGGGTTTCGACAAATTCAAGGAGTTGACTACGATGAGACTTTCTCACGATGAGCGAAGCTAAAGTCTGTGAGGATTATGTTAGCAATCGCTGCATATTATGATTATGAGATATGGCGGATGGATGTCAAAACAGCATTCCTCAATGGAGACATTGATGAAGAGTTGTATATGATGCAACCCAAAGGTTTTGTAGATCCTAAAGGTGCTAACAAGGTATGCAAACTTCAACGGTCCATCTATGGATTGAAGCAAGCATCCCGAAGTTGGAATCAACGTTTTGATAAGGTAATCAAAAGTTTTGGTTTTATACAAACTTATGGAGAAGCTTGTATTTACAAGAAAGTGAGTGGGAGCTCAGTAGCATTCTTAATCTGTATGTGGATGACATATTGTTGATTGGGAATGATGTAGACCTTCTTAATAGTGTCAAGGAATATTTGAATAATAGTTTTTCAATGAAGGATCTTGGCGAAGCGACTTACATATTAGGCATAAAGATTTATAGAGATAGATCGAAAACGCCAAATATCATTGTCACAGAGTACATATTTGGACAAAGTTCTAAAGAGATTTGGAATGGAGGAAAGCAAGAAAGGGTTCTTGCCCATGTTGCTAATCGACCTTGAGTAAAACTCAAAGTCCGACATCGGCGGAAGATAGAGAAAGGATGAGTAAGACTCCCTATGCCTCGACCATAGGATCTCTAATGTATGCCATGCTATGTACTAGACCCGACATTGCATATCTTTGTTAGTTTAACTAGCAGATATCAAAGTGATCCAGAGTGGATCATTGGACAATGATCAAAAACATCCTTAAGTACTTGAGAAGAACTAAGGATATGGTTCTTTCTTATGGAGGTGATGAGCATTTCGTTGTTAATGGTTACACCGATGCTAGTTGGAACACCGATCCAGATGATTCTAAATCACAATCCGGATCGTATTTATTTTGAATGGTGCAGCGATTATTGGAGGAGTGCAAAGCAAAGCGTTGTGGCGAGATCTTCAATGAATCGGAATACATGGCTGCTTCAGAGGCTTCACAAGAAGCGATATGGATGAAGGAGTTCATTACAGGCTGGGTGTGGTTCCAAGTGCTATTTGGACCCAATGTCTATCTCTTGTGATAACATGGGCGCCATAGCCAATGCGCAAGAACCAAGGTCACACAAGAAGCATATCAAGCTGCGTTTTCACGCTATTCGAGAACATATCCGGGATGGGGATATAAAGATTTGCAAAGTACACACAGATCTGAATGTGGCGGATCCGTTGACTAAACCTCTCCAGGGCAAAACATGACCAACACCAAACTGCCATGGGTGTTGGTATATTACCATGTAATCTAGATTAGATGACTCTAGTGCAAGTGGGAGGCTGTTGGAGATATGCCCTAGAGGCAATAATAAATATAGTTATTATTATATCTTTGTGTTTATGATAAATGTTTACATTCATGCTATAATAGTATTAACAAGGAAACATTGATACTTGTGTTTTGTAAACTTAATTTGAAGTCCCTAGTATAGCCTCTATACTTCACTAGCTTGTTGGTTGATTAATGATTGTGGTTTCCTATCATGAACATTGAGATGTTATCAACAACAAGATCATATCATTAGGAGAATGATATGGTGGACATACTCCTATAGATAAGCGTAGCATAAAGATCAAGTCATTTCATTAGTTCAATTGCTATATGCTTTCGATACATAGTAACCTAATTCCTTGACCATGAGATCATGCATATCACCTTTCTTTGGATGGATGCTTTGATGACATCAAACACCACACCGTGGCGGGTGGTTATAAAAGTGGCATTGAGTGTTGGAAGGTATTGGTTGAGACACATGGATCAAGAGTGGGATTTGTCCATCCACATGACGGATAGATATACTCTGGGCCCTCTCGGTGGAATGTCATCCAATTAGCTTGCAAGCATGTGACTTGGTCACAAGGGATCACATATCACGAGCGAGAAAGAGTACTTATCGGTAACAAGGTTGAACTAGGTATGCGGAGATACCGGCGATCATAACCTTGGGTAAGTAACATATCGTGAGACAAAGGGAAATTGGTATCGTATGTAAGTGGTTCATTCGATCGCAAAATGTCGTTGAAATATGTGGAGCCATATGAATTTCAGATTCCTCTATTGGTTATTGTTAGGAGAAGTGTCTCGATCATGTCGCATAATTCACGAACCGTAGAGACACACTTAAGGATTGACGTTGTTTGAGTAGTTATGGTATTATGAGAAAAGAGAATGTTGTTCGGTCTCGGATGGGATCCGGGATATCACGAGGTGATCCGGAATGGTCCGGAGAATAAGATTCATATAAGGAAAGTCCGTTTGAGTTCGGGAATGATTAGGTGTTTTCATCGGGAATGTTCTAGAAGGTTCGGATTGTCCAAGCACTCGGGAAGGGTACATGAATGTGTCATTGATCATTGAATGATTGCATCATGTACTAAGTGTTATTGCTGTCCCAAATAAAGGATTAAATTGAATCCTAAAGCAGAAAAGTCAAATGTCCGGTTTGAAAGTCAAGCGCCAAAACAAGAAACTGTGGGAAACAAGCAAGAGGAGTTGGAACCAACTTTGGAGGAGGAGTAGGACTCCTCCAGGCGGCGACCCTAGGCCGAGTTGGGGAGGACTCCTCCTCCTGGCGCGCCAAGGAACACCCCTCCCATAAAAGGAGGCGGGGCTCCTCCATAGACGCTTTACTTTCTACTCTAGATCTCGGTTTAGAGCTTTTGGTTTAGAGCTTCTAATTGCTTTAGCCAACAGTTTAGAGCCTTCTAATTGGTTTAGAGCCCTCTAATTGGTGTGTCTAATTACTAGGCCACTAATCCTCTCTCTCATAAGCTCCACCATACTGCACTTGGCTTAAGGCGAAGCCTGCGGGATCTCCCTCTACTTAGGTACCACGCCGTTGTCTTCTAGGAATCGCGAGGAGAGTGCTACAACCTCCGCCTCTTTGGAACAAGGGAGAGGAAGGTCTTCGTCAGTCCGAACGTGTGACCGGCTGAGGCTGCGGAACGTGGCATTTGGAAGGATCGTCTACACGATCTTGAGATCGGGAAAATCGACTACATCACCCACGAGAATCCGCTCTCGTTAACCACTTTGGAATCTTCGAGGGTGAGTTCCTCCATCGACTCGTTGCTACAATCTAGTAGATAGATCTTGGCTTGTTTGTTTGTATGCGATAGAAAATTTTTGTTTTCCATGCTACGAACCCCTACAATATTATCTCAATTATAACTAAGTGCAAGGTGGTAAATGGATGCCAATGACTACAACAACTATGAAAATTCACTTTGATTTAATTTATGATAAATAGTGTTCAACTTTTAATTATATTGCTGTTGAACTCCCACTCAAAAACAATATCCCTCACATTGTTTTAGTGATCACACGAACCAAATCCACCACATCAAAACCGATCATCACGTGAGTTGATATAGATTCAATGGCGAACAATCAACATGTTCATCATATCTACTATATGACTCATGCTTTACCTTTCGGTGATCCGTGTTCTGAGACCATGTCTGTACATTCTAGGCTCGTCAAGATCAAACCTTAGCTTCTGCATGAGCAAATCTGGCTTGCTCACGTTGTATATACTTGCAGAATCTAACGCACCCGATCATCACGTGGTGCTTCGAAACAAAAAGCTTTATCAACGGTGCTTACTAAGGATGAACACTTTAAAACTTGAAATTTGTGTGCTCGAGGGATCATCTTATAATTCTACCGTCGTTAACTAAGCAATACAAGATGCATAAAGGATTAACATCACATGCAATTCATAATATGTGATATGATATGGCCTTTTTTCTTTGTGCTTCCGATCTCCATCTTCAAGCACGAACATGATCTCCATCATCACCGGCATTGCATCAAGGTCAATGACACTGCTCCATGGTTGTCGTCCACCAGCTTCAACTATTACAACTACTTTGAATAGACACACGAGTCTTAACAGAATTTAAAGACAACCATATGGCTCCTTTCGGTTGCCAACTTACAATAAGGAACATTGCATACATCAAATATAATCACAATCATGGCCATATCACATCACAGCACACCCCTGCAAAACAAAGTTAGATGCCTCTAATTTTCTTTGCATATTTTATGTGGTTTGGGGCTTTCAATAAGTGTCGCTCTAACTTACGAACAAGAACCACAACGTTGATGCTTGAACTATCAAGTGCCCGTTGTAAATTGGATTTATACTATGATGGGAGAGACAGGCACCCGCAAAGCCACTTATGCAATACAAGTTGCATGTTGAGCGTGGAGCAAGTCTCATGAATGATGTCATGTAAGGTTAGCCCGGGCCGCTTCATCCCATCATACCGCAAGATGCAAAGTACACAAGAAGAAATTGATAATAAAAGCACCACCGCCCATAATGACCATTGTGTTCTACTCGTGCAACAGATCTACATATAGACACGGCTCTGATACCACTGTAGGGGTTCGTAGCATGGAAAACAAAAAATTTCTACCGCATGAATACACAATCAAGATCTAATCTATGATCAAGCCAAGATCTATCTACTAGATTGTAGCAACGAGTCGATAGAATACTAACCCTCGAAGATCCAAAGCGGTTAACGAGAGCAGATTCTCGTGGGTGATGTAGTCGTACACTTCCGATCTCAAGATTGCGTAGACGATCCTTCCCAAGCTGCGTTCCGGCGCTCCTGATCGGTCACCGTTGTACTCGATGAAGTCCTTCCTATCCCTTGTTCCAAAGAAAGCAGTGAGAGGTTGTAGCACTCTCCTCGTGATTCGGCCTGACGGCGTGATGCAGGAAGTAGAGGGAGATCTCGAGGCTTAAGCCGGAGCGAGTATGGTGGAGTATGAGAGATGGCCTTGGCGATCTAGGGTTTAGAGGCACCAAGGGGAGAGCTTGGCCGGCGGCTAGGGTTTGGGGAAACCCTAACTCGGCGACTTAGTGGATGCCCTAGGCGGTGGCTGCACAGGAGGTGGCCGGCGACTTGGGGCTAGGGTTTGGGGTGTGAGAGTTGTAGGTAGAGGGGGCACCTCTGCCCCTTCTTTTATAGGTGGGAGGGCGCCGGTTGGGAGGAGGGAGTCCTCCCCCAACTCAGCCTCCTTGGCCGGCGGATGGAGGAAGGAGGACTTCCTCCCCAAGTAGGTTTCCTAGTCTCCCTCCACCAAGCAAACTTGCCGTTTGACTTTTCAAATTGGCGTTTGACTTTTCAAACTAGGATTTGATTTCTTCCTTTATTTTTCCCAGCCATGGTACCTAGTACATGATGCAACCATTCCACATTGTCATGACACATTCATGTACCCTTCCCCTCCGGAGTGCCGGACCTTCCGGACCCTTCTAGAACATTCCCGATGAAAACACCGGAATCATTCCCCAACTCCGAAACATGACTTTCCTTATATGAATCTTATTCTTCGGACCATTCCGGATCTCCTCGTGATATCCCGGATCCCATCCGAGACTCCGAACAACATTCGGTCTCTTACTCATCATTCCATAACTACTCAACAACATCGAATCCTTAAGTGTGTCTCCCTACGGTTCGTGAATTATGCGGACATGATCGAGCCACTTCTCCGATCAATAACCAATAGAGGAATCTGGAAATTCATATGGCTCCCACATATTTCTACGATTATTTTGCGATCGAATGAACCACTTACATATGATACCAATTTCCCTTTGTCTCACGATAGTTTACTTATCCGAGGTTTTGCTCGTCGGTATCTCTGCATACCTAGTTCAACCTCGTTACCGATAAGTACTCTTTTCTTGTTCCCATGGTATGTGATCCCTTGTGAGACAGTCACATGCTTGCAAGCTAATTGGATGGCATTCCACCGAGAGGGCCCAGAGTATATCTATCTGTCATATGGATGGACAAATCCCACTCTTGATCCATGTGCCTCAACCCATACGTTCTGAATACTTAATGCCACCTTTATAGCCACCCTGTTACGATGTGGTGTTTGATGTCATCAAAGCATCCTTCCGGTAATGGTGATTAACATGATCTCATGGTCGAAGGAATTAGGTTACTATGTATCAGAAATCTTATAGCAAATGAACTATATTAAATGACTTGATCTTTATGCTAAGCTTAACTATAGGAGTATGTCCATCACATCATTCTCCTAATGATATGACCATGTTGTTAATAACATCTCTATGTTCATGATCAGGAAACAATGATCATATATTAACCAACAAGCTAGTTTAACAACAGGCTTTACTAGGAACTCTTTTATGTTTACAAATCACACAAGTATTAATGTTTCCGATTAATACAATTATAGCATGGTATGTAAACATTTATCATAAGTATGAAGATATGATAATAACCACTTTATTATTGCCTCTTGGGCATATCTCCAACAGATAGTTCTAGAGTGAGCAGCACATGGTTGAGCAAGAGGTATGAGAGCACATTTAGAGGTGATCCAGGATGGAAAATAAGTGGACTCATAGACGCTACTATTAGAGACCATGGTGTAGAGATCACTCCCATGATGGCATATAGGGCAAAGAACAAGGCATCCGACATAGTATTGGGAAATCATAAAGAGCAGTATCTGAGGATCAGAGACTACCTACAAACAGTAATTGATACTAACCCAGGGAGTAGATGCATTGTGACCACTATCCAACAGCCTCCACCTGCAGTTAACCCTAGGTTCCATGGACTATTTTTCTGTTTGAGTGCTGCTAAAGAGGTTTTCCTGAATGGATGTAGACCATTCATTGGTGTTGATGGATGCTTTGTTAAGTTGACAACAGGGGCTCAAGTGTTGGCTGCCTCAGGAAGGGATGGTAACAATAACTTGTTCCCAATTGCATTTGGAGTTGTAGGGAAAGAAGATACTGCCTCATGGTGTTGGTTTATAGAACAACTCAAATATGCTCTTGGTGGTGATTCGGGGCCTTTTGGAAGGTTTACTTTCATGTCAGATAGACAAAAGGTACAAAAAATCTCAATCTCTATGTCATTATTGATGTTTATGCTCACTTCAAACTTAAAAATCTGCTTATTAATTATTGTTTTAGGGACTTCTCGATGCAATAGACAAAGTTTTTCCTCGTTGCGATCAGAGATTTTGTCTAAGGCATATATATATGCAAACTTTCAAACTGCTGGATTTAAGGGTCCCGATCTGAAGAAAATCATGGATTCTACTGCATATGCTTACCAAAAATCTGATTTTGATGATGCAATGAGTGATTTGAAAGCCGAGAGTGAGAGTGCATGGGAGTGGATATCAAAAATTCCACCAAGGCATTGAGCTAGGCATGCCATGGATAGTGTTTGCAAGACAGATTTGATCGTCAACAATTTAAGTGAAGTTTTCAACAAATATATCTTGGATACGAGGGATAAGCCAATTCAAACCATGATAGATAGTTTTAGGACAAAGCTCATGTCTAGATTCAACACCAATAGGGATGGGGCTGATAGGTCAAATTGGGAGATTACACCTAATTATGCAGAGAAACTTGAACTTGAGAAGGTCAGAGCAAAGCATATTAGGCCAGTGGCTACAGGGATGGGGTTATGGCAAGTTTCATCAGGGGAGAAAGTTTATGCTATTAATTTATTTGCAAAGACATGTGGGTGCAGAAGATGGGATTTTAATGGTCTGCCATGCAAGCATGTTGTTGCATGTATCTATAAAAAGAAGGAGCATCCTGAAGATTACTTAAGTGATTTCTTTAAAAAGCCACTCTACCAGATTGCCTACAACAACATCATTTTTCCTGTACCTTCTAAGGAAAACTGGACAAAGACAGACTCACCTAACATTGACCCACCAATATTCTTAAGGCACCCTGGAAGACCAAAGAAAATAGGAGAAACGGTGTTCATGAGGTACCGCAACCAGGTGGCAGGCATAAGATGATAACTACTACATGTTCTAATTGCCGTAGACTCGGTCACAAATACACAAATTGTTCTGAGCCTTTGAGAGCAGATTCGGAGATAAGGAAGAGCAAGCACAAGGTGAGTTTTCTAACTAGCCACTTGTATTTCAGTTTTCTACAATTCATAATTTTTTAATCTCCCTTTTCCTTCAGAGTAATAGGAAAGCACAAGACCCTGTGGCTGAAGCAAAAAACAATGTACCAGAAGCTCATGTTGGCGAAGAACAACAACAAGAAGGACCACCTGCTAGAGTAATCAGAGTTAGAGGAAGAGGTAAAAAGAGAGGAAGAGCAGTTGTTGTTGAGGAGGAGAAACAACCAGATTCAAATGATGTATACCAATCAAAAGAAGATACAATTGATGTACCGACACTTCCAGTTCGAGATAAGCTACACGTTATTAGAGGGCCAGGTTCAGCAGGGGGAGAATTATGGAGTATTTCACATCTAGTGGTAGCTATTGAGAAGAACTTGTAGTCTCTTACTTTTATTACATGCTCAAATTATAGTTGCAATTTCTTTTGTTACATCATGGTCGAGCATAGACTAGTGTGGATGCTCATTACTTCATTTTGGTACATTGGGTTCCGTATGACATTTCCTGAAATGAAATGCCTTTTGTGAACTTCTATTGTGTGATAAATTTTGTGCACTGTGTACTCAATCTGCAAGTGTCAAATAGGAACATTTGTTGTTTGATTCTGTCATTTTGTTATTTCATTCTCTGTTTCTCTCTATAAAAAATATGTTCTGCATACACTAATTTTGTCCTTGTCCAGGCACTTATTTTGATAGTCTGGAATGACCTCCAGCGTAAAGCCATTCTCATTTCAATAGCAATATTGTACAGTCAACATATTTAGTACTCAAACAATTCATCTGAATATACTCCCTCCGTCCCACAATAAATGTCTTAGATTTGTCAAAATTTGGATGAACCTATATACTAAATAGTGTCTATATTCATCCAAATTTTAACAAATCCGAGACATCTATTTTAGGACGGAGGGAGTAAATGTTTTACAAACAACCAGTTCAAGATATTGGCAGAGTTTATCCAAACTCCAAACAATTCGTGGTAAACTATTCATTGTATCCAAATTTCTCTACTAAATCTGCAATATCAGTTCATCTTTGTCTTGTCAGTAAACTGAAGCTCCAACTCCAGTTCACTTCAGCGACACAAGTGGTGGCAGAGCAGCTGTGCTAGAGGGGTTGTCGCAGGAACGAGCTACATGGCGAATTTTGACCAGAGCCGGAGGGGAGGATGTAGATCGGAGGTGCGGGGCGACAGCGGTGGCACTCGCGGTGGGGGGAGGCGGCGGCTCAGAGGTGATGTAGCGGAGATGAGCTAGGTGGACCAGACCGGAGGCGTACGATCGGAGGCGGAAGGGCGGACACGTACTCGGAGGGGAGACAATGGCTCAGCGATGGGGGAAAGGCGGTGGCGGCTTAGCAACGGGGTAATGGCAACGACACACCCTCTGTTTTGTTTCAGCATTGAGCTTGCGATGCAAACTAATGGTCTGGCCATGCGCCACTCTGGCCTAGCTATGCGCCACACTAGCCTGTCAGGTGCGACCGGTATCCTAAGATTTGAGGTTAAACTATTAATTTGGATGAATCGTCGCTGGTTAGCTCAAAATATGTGGTATTGTGAAAGTTTGTCCAAAAGTTGGGGTAAACTGTTACAAGTCGACCTGAAAGAGTGGTTCCGTGTAATTTACTCATTTCTTTATTAAAGCTATCTCTTAGAGTTTACTTAAATGACCTGTAGATACTAGGAAGATAATGGAAGGTTGCATAAAGAGCATTAAATTTGGCCTAAGCTAGATAATATTGATGTCATCCTAAGGCATGAGATTGAACTTAATTAAACCCCACTTGTTTACCACCACTCATTAGTACTTACCCCACTTGTAGATGCTAGTGCTAAGCATAAAACTTGATCAACTTTAGATGGGAATACTTGGTGAAAATGGTTATGAAAACCTTGGAATGATGAGTCAACCACAATACCCGAAAATTGGGTGGGGCTTGACTGGAAACTTATATACCTTAGTATGGGTTCCCTCACGACCAAGGTCTGAGCTGAGGCTACCTTGTGAAGATTGTCCACCTGTGTAGTACCCAAGATGACAGTTGGTCATGGTTGGGAGGCCAAACTCACGGGAGAGGTGCCTATACTAGGGCGTGTAATTGGAAGGTTAGGATTGATTATCCGCATACTGAGTATGGTAAATTCAGGATTTGTTCCTGACGGATGTATCAAATATTGTGGTGAAAGTGTACAATCTCTGCAGAGTGTCAAACTATTCGAATAGCCGCATCCACGGTTATGGACAATTGGAGTGGCCATATTGTTCCCCCGTCAGATGTTTTCAAAATGACTTGTGAAATAAATTGAGACTTTGACTTGACCACAATAGGGTTGTGATATGAAACTCAAGTTCCCATTTAGGTGTTATAAAACTTCAACTAGCTTTCTTTGCTTCTGAACTTAGTAGAGGTAAATCTGGCTTTTTTCAAAACAACCCTAGAGCTTAGTGTCCTACTACAAAACCCCCCTTAACTGTTAGTATTAGTTTGCGAGTACTTAAAGAGTACTCATGGCTTTGTCCCTGGCTATTCCTGTGGCCAGACTATGAAGAGGAGTACCAAGATGATGGACCGCAGGAAGGATATGGCAACTAGGACCATCTCCCATCGTCAGCATTGCTTGTGACCCCGAAGATGGAGCTTCGCCTACTCTATCGTTACTATTACGTTATTCCGCTGTTTGAGTTGTATTAAGAACTGGATCATGAGATCCTTATTTGTGTAAGACCTTATGTATGGTTTATAATGGATGATGTACTGTGATATCCAAATCTGTTATGTCTCGCAAAAATGGTAATCCTGGGATTGCGATGTATGGCATAACAGGCATCTGGGATTAAAAATCCGGGTGTTGACAACCAGTATCCATTCTAAAGCTTTATCAAGTTTGACCCATTGACAAGACTAGGTTATCACCATCAAAACATTTTGGGAGTTGACGTTGATATACTTTGACAATAATCAGAGTTAACCATAGATCCTAGTAGATCTTAAGGAGAAGAGAGGGTTTAAACTCTTGGACCACAAGCTAGTATCAACCTTAGCTCGGAAAACTTACATCTTCAACTATACTCCAGTTGGAGTATACCTTGTTGAGAACTCATTAGTCTAAGACTAACGAGTATCTCAACACATTAAAGCCATTCATCAAACCATCTTATCCAATTCATTGGATCAACCTTTAACTATTCCCTTGAATTATATGCATGAAGCCCTCTCATATATCCATTCTTTTGATGAGTATAATTCCTACTTATTGCGGAGGGGAATTTATTGGATGTAACGATCTGCTCTAAGCTAGGGCATATGCCCTATATGCCATGGTAATTCAGAGAATACGTGAACTCAATGTTTCTGCGCATACCTATGATTCATCTCTATCCAAACCATCGTATAAACCAACCTATGGTTAAAAGGCCATTTTTCATCTATACCTGCAAAGCTAGAAATACAAGTGTTGAGCTGACCTCACATTCTGGTGAAACAAATGTATTATTTTCACACTAAACCCTAGTGTTATGTGGAGAAGAATGTGATCACAAGCACCTAGGGAAGTAAATCCTAAACCTTGTCCTATGGTTAATATTACCTGAGGAGGTAAAAAAATGTCTTGGGTAAGATACACAAAGAGTATCTCATGATTTTCATCACAAGAGCATTAACCAAAATCATCATGTTAATCAGTAGTGAATCTACTGAAAGCATACACCAAATTCTTTGTGATTATCTTAACTCAGTTTTGGTCACTCAAGATAAATTAAAGCATTTTCTAACATTAGGATATCCATTTGAAATTTCTCTCATATTGGGAACCTAGTTGACAACTCCAAATTTTATGTGGCACATGAATATATATATATATATATATATATATAGAAATTCTTTCTTAAATTGTGCAAATGGAAGAAAAAACTATATGAAATAATGGAAGTTCTCGGTGATCAAAACCTCCATTTTGAATAAAGATTTCCATTTTTGAAAGTTTCAAAATTTATTTTCTCATCATATCAAATTATTTCCTAGAAGGAAAGTACTTAAACTCAGTCTATGCTAAAAGAATGATACCAGACCTTTGCGACATGTTTGTGTCCAATCCAAATCCAAGGAAATATTTGGGAAATTCCAAAATATTTCTTACGTACAAACTCTTTTGAAATGCTTAAAATATATTTGAATATCACATATTGTTATGTGAGAAACAATTAACTCAAAACCACTTTCCAAATGATTTTTAGAGATGTCAAAATACTTCTTAGTAACAAACATCATAATTCACACATTTGAATTATTCAAACATAATTCAAAAGAATCCATAACCTAAATATAATTCAAACTGGAAAACACAAAATAGAAAATAGAAATAAAAAAAGAAAAAAGAAACAGAACAAAAAAAACTTGTACAACTGAATTGCACCGCAACCCACCTACTAGCAACCAGCCCATGTAACCGCCAACCATACTTTTGTAGGGGTTCGTAGCATGGAAAACAAAAAATTTCTACCGCATGCACACAAACAAGCCAAGATCTATCTACTAGATTGTAGCAACGAGTCGATAGAGGAACCTACCCTCAAAGATTCCAAAGCGGTTAACGAGAGCAGATTCTCGTGGGTGATGTAGTCGTACACTTGCCGATCTCAAGATCGCGTGAGCGATCCTTACAGCTGCGTTCAAGCGCTCATGATCGGTCACACGTTCGGTACTCGACGAAGACCTTCCTCTCCCTTGTTCCAAAGAAAATGGAGGTTGTAGCACTCTCCTCGCGATTCTGGCAACCTGGCGTGGTACAGGAAGTAGAGGAGATCTCGTGAGCCGCCTTAAGCCGGAGCGAGTATGGTGGAGTATGAGAGAGCTCCTCGGCGATCTAGGTTTTAGACACACCAAGGAGGAGGTGCTAGAGCCGGCGGCTAGGGTTCCGGGACACCCCAAGTCGGCGGCTAGGGCAAAAACCCTAAGGGGGTGGCGGCGGCTATGGTGGGCTGCAGCTTCTAGGGTTTGAGGTGAGGGACTTGTGTGTGCTAGGAGGGAGCCCTGCCCCTCCTTATATAGGTGGAGGGGCCGGCGGCCAAGGGGAGGGAGTGGAGTCCCTCCCCAACTCGGCTTGGGTGGTGCGCCGGCTTGGGGAGGAGGGCTCCCTCCCCAACTCGGTTTCACCTCCTCCTCCTCTTTTCCACTTTCCAAATTTAGTCGTTTGACTTTTCAATTTAGCTATTTGACTTTTCAAACTAGGATTCGATTAATCCTTTATTTGGAACAGTGATGACACTTAGTACATGATGCAATCATTCCAACTTGCAATGAAACATTCATGTACCCCTTCCCCTCGGAGTCTTGGGACATTAGGAACCTTCTAGAACATTCCTGATGAAAACACCGGAATCATTCCCCAACTCCGAAACGGGACTTTCCTTATATGAATCTTATTCTACGGACCATTCCGGATCTCCTCGTGATATCCCGGATCCCATCCGAGACTCCGAACAACATTCGGTCTCTTTCTCATCATACCATAACTACTCAAACAACGTCGAATCCTTAAGTGTGTCTCCCTACGGTTCGTGAATTATGCGAACATGATCGAGACACTTCTCCGATCAATAACCAATAGAGGAATCTGGAAATTCATATGGCTCCCACATATTTCTACAATTACTTTGCGATCGAATGAACCACTTACATACGATACCAATTTCCCTTTGTCTCACGATAGTTTACTTATCCGAGGTTTTGATCGTCGGTATCTCTGCATACCTAGTTCAACCTCGTTACCGATAAGTAATCTTTTATCGTTCCCGTGGTATGTGATCCCTTGTGAGCCAGTCACATGCTTGCAAGCTAATTGGATGACATTCCACCGAGAGGGCCCAGAGTATATCTATCCGTCATATGGATGGACAAATCCCACTCTTGATCCATGTGCCTCAACCCATACTTTCCAAACACTCAATGCCACCTTTATAGCCACCCAGTTACGGTGTGGTGTTTGATATCATCAAAGCATCCTTCCGGTGATGGTGATTAACATGATCTCATGGTCGAAGGAATTAGGTTACTATGTATCAGAAAGCTTATAGCAAATGAACTATATTAAATGACTTGATCTTTATGCTACGCTTACTATAGGAGTATGTCCATCACATCATTCTCCTAATGATATGACCCATTGTTAATAACATCTCTATGTTCATGATCGAAACCATGATCATATATTAACCAACAAGCTAGTTTAACAAGAGGCTTTACTAGGGACTCTTTTATGTTTACAAATCACACAAGTATTAATGTTTCCTATTAATACAATTATAGCATGGTATGTAAACATTTATCATAAGTATGAAGATATGATAATAACCACTTTATTATTGCCTCTTGGGCATATCTCCAACAGTCTCCCACTTGCACTAGAGTCAATAATCTAGTTTCAAACCTTTGTGTATTCAACACCTATGGCTTTCTGGTGTCGTATGTACACGATTGCTAGTGGTCAACTGATCTCCGGATCTGACACTTCCAGGTCCGTGTGTAATTGCATGTCTTTGCGTCTCTACGCATCACTCATTCTCTAATGAGATGGCTTCGTACTAATTTGGTCCTTTGGTGTGACCTTTAGTTCTTTGGGGTTAAAACATGTTGATAATATTGTCGTACAATATATCTTCATAGTAGTATCCCACTGTGAACTACACCTAGTTTGATAACAAACTACTTGACACAAATGCCCTCTTTTGCTGCTATAATTGCAGTCATATACTTAGCCTTTTGTTGTAGTATCTATCACAATGTCTTAACTTTGGAACTCATCCAAATCCATTATGGAACTTTCTTTCCATTATATTGTGCCACCCTTAGTTTAGATTGATATAAACTTAATTTGTACTTTGTGACAAAACTAGTATCAATGTAGAACTTTTACAATGAACTAACCATCTATTTGTCACTTCTACAAATAATATACTCTTAGTTCTTCCAAAAGATCATAAGAATATCCTTACTATTGTCCAATGATCATCTTATGAATCATTCTGGTATATGCTCATAACATTTAGAGCATAGGACATATCTGGATTTGTACACATCACAGCATGATTGATATAAATACTCTTTGTGATTTCATACATCAAGTATCAATCTATACTTGAATATTTGTTTCACTTACCCAGTGTCATTACACTTGAATATATCATCAATATTGAACTCGTTCAATCTTTTCTGTGTGACAAGAACCTTTCTTGTAGTTTCTATATTGAACTCATTCAATACATCATCTATGTACTTTCGGCACAACCATATTAGCGTCTATTGATGCCAAATATTTGGGTTTTGCCTAAGTCTTTCATCGGGATGAAATTCTTAATATGTGTTAATAAAAGATACATCATTTCCAATCAACAATATGTCTTCCACATAATGTATTAGAAACATGTCTTAGCGCTCCCACTTAATTTCTTGCAAATGCAAGCATCTTCACTGTCTCTAATGAAATTAAACTCTTTTAACAGTTTCATCATAGTGAAGATTCCAACTCCGCTATGCTTACTTCAACCATTGAAGTTTGCATATGCATTTAGCATCCTTTGAATTAACAAAGCCCTATGGACCGTGTCATGCACACGTCCTAGGTAATAATTCTATTAGAAGAACTTGTTTTGTTTATTCAACTACCACATAACAAAATTATATGTAGTGGCTGCTACATTAATCCGTCTAAACTAAATATCGCTATGAAAGATCAAATCTTGTCATAGTCAACCTTTGAACATTGTTGTGAACTCTTTCCCAATATGTCGACTACTTCATAGATGTGAAACATCCATGTCTATTTCTTTATAGATCCAAACACAACTGTAAGGTCTTACACCTTTCTCGAGGGTCCTTCAAGTTCAAAACTTGATTTCTCGTGCATGGAACTATCACGGATTTTATGGCTTCAAGCCATTTGACGGAGTCAGGGCCCATCATCGCTTCTTTGCATGTAGTCCGTTCATTATTCTCAAATAATGATTCAACCCTCAAATCTTTGTATTTGATTGTTTACTCGACCTACTTGGTTCAATAGAAACTTTGACCTTCGTAATCACAACCTTTGAGGCACGTGAGCCATGAGCATTGTTGCTGCCTCCGGAACACTTTTCGGCGCTGCGCAACTTTGCACATATAGCTAAGGTTCCTTTAACCTTATCAACGTTCTATTGTCCTCCCACTTATCTTTTCACGAAAAATTTCTTCTCAAAGAAACTTGACGTTCTAAGCGACAAACACTTTTGTCTCCGGTGTTTATGGAGGAATACTTAACAGTTATTCGAAATAACATACAAAGACAGGTTCATCCGACTTTGGTTGCACACAACTTTCTTATGCATAGCATACCAATGTTTTAAGAAAGGACTACTTGGGTTTTATCCCAAACCATAACTTTATATGGTGTCATTTCAACGGATTATGATGAAGCTCTTTTCAGTGGGAAAAACGGTAGTCTCTAAAGCTTTTAATCTTTAAAATATAATGGCAGTTTTATGAATTATACCTTTGATCTTACCATGTCAAACAAGGTTTAATTACATATCTCGAATGCTCCATACTCTTATGGTGTTTCGGGAAATGCAACCACGGAACGATTCCATAAATCTTAGGTATTATGCTAAACTTTGTAACTCAAATATCTTCCTTTATGATCTTTATCATAAACTGTTTATATTCTTGTTACAATGATTTTGCACTTCATCTTGAAAATCTTTGAACTTTTCAAATATTTCACACTTCATCCTTATTAAGTAAATATTCATATATTCACTCAAATTTTCGGAGAAAGCATATGAAGTTGAAATCCATCGCTCTTGACTACACATAATGGATTTCGTACAACAATATGTACAAGTTCCAATAAGCTAGTCATTCGTTCCCTTTTGGCCTATGAACGAAGTTTTAATTATCTCTAGGAAAGTTTCACAAGCGTCATTTGATCAAAATCAAAAGACTCCAAAATTCCATCCACATGGAGTTTCTTCATGTTTTCTTTCCAATATAATTTAAACGGCGATGTCACTTCCGAAGTGATCTTTCAATCAATTTGTCTTTCGACATTTTTAGCACTAGTTTTATGGATGTGATTTCTCCAATGAGATTTGTGAATCATCCATCTTTTATGGATTACGGAAATTATTTGAACAACCCTTTTGTTCTCATAATACCTGATAAAACAAATCCTGAAGACAAGCTTTGATGTTTAACGGGCAACACAATAACCTTTTATTTGTTCTCGATGAACATCATCACATATTCTTTTGCTAGTTATTTAGGCCATTGTAGTTCATGAATTGTGTTGTTTCGTATGACGATTCACACCAACAAATTCAGTATCAAATACTTATGAACCACATTGTTTAATAAGCAAAGAATATAGCCATAACATGTATATCATCTATATACTTAAGCTGAACAATTCTAGTCTTTTCTTTTCTGCCACATATTTATGAGATTCTCTTTCAGTATTTCTGTTTGAAAGAATCTATCAACATCAATAGTGGAGTCATACATATGACACATAGTCCAAAGCGTGTATAGTTAAATACCAATGTCTTTGGACTTGCACTTTGAAGTAGATCACCATTATCAAATGTTTGGTGTTCTTTCAAATTCCTTTCTTTAGTAATCTCTTGGTGTAGTAAACATTTTACCTACATCAAATATTCACCCTCATCATGGATTTATCCATGATCAAGCTACTTTTAGCTTGTAACGGTGAATCGCGAGTATAATGTTGCTCTCCAAAACCTTTTGGAGGATTAGGACAACTAGTGTCTCCAACCTTTTGCAAATTCTAATCAAATATGAGAACATGACTTTTGCCATATTATACTTTATCATGTTGCAACCAAAACTTTGTTTCAGATATCACAATATCTTCCACACATCATGGTTTCTGAAACAACTTTTTTCAGATCCTAGATAACCTTGATATTAAGACAATCCTTTGAATATCAAGAATCATGGAGACAAACATGATACTCATACACTAACACTTGGAATTGTCACTCTCGTTTTAATACCAATTATTAAACTTCATGGAGTGTCCGGAACTTACTGAAAGTTTGCAATAGGACTTTTAAACTTTAGATTAACACTTCAAAACAATACGATACCAGTTCATAAAGTAACTAACCAGAATTCTATAGTTCTGTCATCTCAATTAAAACTAAGCGCAAGGTGGTAAACGGATGCCAATGACTACAACAATTATGCAAATTCACTTTGATTTAATTTATGATAAATAGTGTTCAACTTTTAATCATATTGCCGTTGAACTCCCACTCAAAACAATATCCCTCACATTGTTTTAGTGATCACACGAACCAAATCCACCATATCAAAACCGATCATCACGAGAGTTGATATAGCTTCAATGGCGAACAATCAACATGTTCATCATATCTACTATATGACTCATGCTTTACCTTTCGGTGATCCGTGTTCCTGAGACCATGTATGTACATGCTAGGCTCGTCAAGATCAAACCTTAGCTTCCGCATGAGCAAATCTGGCTTGCCCACGTTGTATACACTTGCGGAATCTAACACACCCGATCATCACGTGGTGCTTCGAAACAACAAGCTTTAGCAACGACACTAACTAAGGGTGAACACTTTATGACTTGAAATTCATGTGCATGAGGGTTCATTTTATAATGCTACCATCGTCTACTAAGCAATACAAGATGCATAAAGGATTAACATCACATGCAATTCATAATATGTGATATGATATGGCCTTTCTTCTTTGTGCTTCCGATCTCCATATTCTAGCACGAACATGATCTCCATCATCACCGACATTGCATCAAGGTCAATGATGCTTCTCCATGGTTGTCGTCCACCGGCTTCAACTATTACAACTACTTTGAATAGACATGCGGGTCTTAACATAAATTAAAGACAACCATATGGCTCCTGCCGGTTGCCGACTTACAATAAGGAACATTGCATACATCATATATAATCACAATCATGGCCATATCACATCACTGCACACCCCTGCAGAACAAAGTTAGACGCCTCTACTTTCTTTGCATATTTTACGTGGTTTGGGGCTTTCAATAAGTGTCATTCTAACTTACTAACAAGAACCACAACATTGATACTAGTACTGTTAATCACCCGTTGTAAATTGGATCTTAACTATGCTAGGAGAAACAGGCACCCGCAAAGCCACTTATGCAATACAAGTTGCATGTCAAGCGTGGAGCAAGTCTCATGAACGATGTCATGTAAGGTTAGCCCGGGCCGCTTCATCCCAACATACCGCAAGATGCAAAGTACACAAGAAGCAATCGACAATAAAAGCATCAATGCCCACAATGACCATTGTGTTCTACTCGTGCAAACAGATCTACATATAGACACGGCTCTGATACCACTGTAGGGGTTCGTAGCATGGAAAACAAAAAAATTCTACCGCATGCACACAAACAAGCCAATATCTATCTACTAGATTGTAGCAACGAGTCGATAGAGGAACTTACCCTCGAAGATTCCAAAGCGGTTAACGAGAGCAGATTCTCGTGGGTGATGTAGTCGTACACTTGCCGATCTCAAGATCGCGTAGACGATCCTTCCGGCTGCGTTCGGCGCTCATGATCGATCGCCGTTCGGTACTCGCGAATACCTTCCTATCCCTTGTTCCAGAAAATGGAGGTTGTAGCACTCTCCTCGCGATTCGGCAACTGTGGCGTACCGGAAGTAGAGGGGAGATCTCGCAGGGCTTCGCCTTAAGCCGGAGCGAGTATGGTGGAGTATGAGAGAGCTCCTCGGCGATATAGGTTTTAGACACACCAAGGAGGAGGTGCTAGAGCCGGCGGCTAGGGTTCCGGGACACCCCAAGTCGGCGGCTAGGGCAAAAACCCTAAGGGGGCGGCGGCGGCTATGGTGGGCTGCAGCTTCTAGGGTTTGAGGTGAGGGACTTGTGTGTGCTAGGAGGGAGCCCTGCCCCTCCTTATATAGGTGGAGGGGCCGGCGGCCAAGGGGAGGGAGTGGAGTCCCTCCCCAACTCGGCTTGGGTGGTGCGCCGGCTTGGGGAGGACTCCTCCCAACTCGGTTTCACCTCCTCCTCCTCTCTTCCACTTTCCAAATTTAGCCGTTTGACTTTTCAATTTAGCTATTTGACTTTTCAAACTAGGATTCGATTAATCCTTTATTTGGAACAGTGATGACACTTAGTACATGATGCAATCATTCCAACTTGCAATGACACATTCATGTACCCCTTCCCCTCCGGTGCCGGACATTCCGAACCTTCTAGAACATTCTGATGAAAACACGGAATCATTCCCAACTCAAAGCAGGACTTTCCTTATATGAATCTTATTCTCCGGACCATTCCGGATCTCCTCGTGATATTCCGGATCCCATCCGAGACTCCGAACAACATTCGGTCTCTTTCTCATCATACCATAACTACTCAAACAACGTCGAATCCTTAAGTGTGTCTCCCTACGGTTCGTGAATTATGCGGACATGATCGAGACACTTCTCCGATCAATAACCAATAGAGGAATCTGGAAATTCATATGGCTCCCACATATTTCTACGATTACTTTGCGATCGAATGAACCACTTACATACGATACCAATTTCCCTTTGTCTCACGATAGTTTACTTATCCGAGGTTTTGATCGTCGGTATCTCTGCATACCTAGTTCAACCTCGTTACTGATAAGTACTCTTTTCTCGTTCCCGTGGTATGTGATCCCTTGTGAGCCAGTCACATGCTTGCAAGCTAATTGGATGACATTCCACCGAGAGGGCCCAGAGTATATCTATCCGTCATATGGATGGACAAATCCCACTCTTGATCCATGTGCCTCAACCCATACTTTCCAAATACTCAATGCCACCGTTATAGCCACCCAGTTACGGTGTGGTGTTTGATGTCATCAAAGCATGCTTCCGGTGATGGTGATTAACATGATATCATGGTCGAAGGAATTAGGTTACTATGTATCAGAAAGCTTATAGCAAACGAACTATATTAAATGACTTGATCTTTATGCTACGCTTACTATAGGAGTATGTCCATCACATCATTCTCCTAATGATATGACCCTGTTGTTAATAACATCTCTATGTTCATGATCAGGAAACCATGATCATATATTAACCAACAAGCTAGTTTAACAAGAGGCTTTACTAGGGACTCTTTTATGTTTACAAATCACACAAGTATTCATGTTTCCTATTAATACAATTATAGCATGGTATGTAAACATTTATCATAAGTATGAAGATATGATAATAACCACTTTATTATTGCCTCTTGGGCATATCTCCAACAACTTTTCCCCGTTTACACTTAAACCGCCAGTCGAACTTCCGCTAACAAGGAAGGGACTCTGGGGATCACAACCTCGTATCATCTTGTAGTTATCTCTATATGATCCTTGTTATATTGTTGTTTACCTTGTTCTTTGATTGCTTGCCATCTAGGGAAATTCACTTCATTGCATATCTAGAGAATTTATCTTTGTGTCAAGCCTAAACTTAAAAAATATATAAAATTTGGTAGTGCCTAATCACACCCCTCTAGTCGCTCATATCGGTCCTTTCACCTGGTCTATTTTTAATCATAAGAAACACCTTATACTTGTATTTCAATCATTTTTAATTTTCTCAATTGTTTAATGTGTAATACAAAAACATGTTTACTTCTTGCATTCACTATATAATACCCAAAAGTAGCACTACCATTACCATTGCATTTAGTTTTACCATTACATATAGTATTAATTTATTTTATTGCTTGTATGATAGATTTAGTTTACTTTATTGCTCTTTATATTTTAGTTTTCAATTCAAATTTATACATTGTGCTTGACAATAACATTGGTGGAGTTTGCGACACAAGAGAAATTGAGTTGTTTTTGCAAGTTGCTAGAAGAGAGAGAGAAAAGGGTTTACTATTTCCCCAAGAGTTTGATATTGAACCTAGAGTTACCCTTGTGGGAATAACACCCTTGCGATATCATTGTGCTTGGAATCCCAACAAATTGATATCCACATGATTTGGTGCTATCACATGCGGTGACCGGTGGGATCATGCTCCATTTTTCTCTCGTGGCTCGGTGGTTGAGTCTAAAGAGAACAACATTAGAGAGCTAGGCTCCAAGAGATTGGAAGAGATATTTATGTAGGTATTTGTTGTAAAATGCTACCTACATGGCGTCAGTCAACTTGGTCAAACAGGTACAAGTTTCGAATAGACCGGGTCACACATTACAGGGTGCAAATGACAGGGATTTTGACCTCATGGTTTGAACTGTCGAACCCTAAACCCTACAAAGATGACATAAACGACCAAGTAGCGAATCCAGTCCTTCGCATCAAACCCAAACACAATGTAGGGAAACCGTGTACGAATGTCAAGCTCTTTCTTGACCACCATGAGCTTACTGGACACTCGTACTTATATCCATTAAGGAGTATAACTTCTCTTATAGTGTCCTTCGACGAGGTAAATAGGTAGCCGCTCATAAAAAATATCGAGTTTACAATAATCAAATGAAAAAATAGTCATAACAATACTATATAACCATACTTGATAAACAACACCATATATAAACATGGGAAACTGCTATTGGAGCCCAAGCTCAATGCAGCCCTTTATTTTAGAAATTCAATAAAGGTATTATGAAGTTTTATTTTTTTAAAAGAATATGTACATAGATATAGTGATGTACACTTCAAGTGTGCAAAGGCTCACTCTGAAATAAGTTGTATTATGGGATGAATAAAAAGGATAAAATCTAATGGCACACCATTTACGCATTCAAATCTATAATTTTTTATTCAGTGTAGAATATAACATATTTTAGATTTAGATTTTACACACTTGTATTATATATGATTCCCTATATATACATTTTTGGATTTTTTAGAGAACTTAAAAATATTTTTTCGAATGTTTAAAATAAAAGGCTCCAAGAAGTGAGCCAAGCTCAATCTCACGGATGCAAAATTGGATTTTTATTTAAAAAATCAAACTTGTTGTGGAGTTTTCCCACCGCTTTCCTTCTTTTTGGGTGGGTTCGTATTGACATCGCGCTGTAGATTGTGTTTTTCCACACCTTTTTATGTTTTTTCTTTGTTTGATATTTTTTATACAACTTTTTGTTCATAATTTTTTGACAGTAGTTATTCTACGTGTACAACATTATATACTTTATGCTTTGACGGTAATTTTTTGACATAACTTTTTGGTTGTTATTTTATGACATTAAATATCCTATGGTTATTCTTTGCCGGGGAATAATTTTTTGGCAGTAGGGTGGATGAATTCTTGGCTCCCCAGACACCCACATTAGCCACCCATGTAGTGTACTGTAGCAAGCCTAATTGTACCAATCATGGCGTGCCACATTGATGTTTCTTTTTCATTTTTTTACAATATTTTTTGCCATTTCTTCTTTTCTATCTTTTGACGGTGATTTCTTATGCAAATTTCTACTAGTAAATTTTAGATGATAGTTACCCAATGCCTTTGACAGAAGAAAAAATTAAGTTTCTTCGATGCAACTTTTCAGCCAATATTTTTCTATGATAGCTACCCTAAGTCTACATACCCTACATCACGATAGTAACATTTTTCATTTCTCATTTATTCTTTGACGGTGATTTCTCGACACAACTTTCCGGCTGTAGCTTTATGGTGGTAGCTACATTACGCATTGAACGTAATTTTTATTTACATTTCCCCTTTTATATCAAGGACGATGATTCGTCGACCAATTTTCCTAAATTTTCCTTCGGCAAATCGTCTCTTGGTTAATTTTATGATCATTATTTGTCACCGGCTATCAACATTTTTTTCTTCTATTTGACGGTAATTCCCCGACACAAAATTTGAGCCGTAATTTACCTATAGTATTTATCCTAACATAATTATCCGATGGTTAGTAATAATTTACTTATAGTAATTCACCATGGGTAATTTCTTTTGTATGCGCGCGACTGGCGGAGCTTGTCGCCAAGCCAATTTGCCTTGTACGATCCTTGAAACAGGATTTCGCTCCGCTTTATAAATAAAGCACACAGATGAGACCGCTGCTGGGCCAGACATTACAACGCCTAAAGGGAGACACAACACGATACATGATGCTAGAGCAGCAGCACACATACCCGACATGCCCAAAAGAAAAGAAATAAAGACCAGGACAAATTGACTAGATGAAGATGGCCCGCGGTCGCTACGCCCTCCAACTTTTTCCACCACACTCAAAGTGCACCAAAACGCCGAGTCCCTAGCAACCCCTTCCCGAGAGAAGCACCGTCGACACGGTATTGCTGCTTGGACCAAGGTCCAAGGGTCTCACCCAGCACTCCGGGTAGAGTAGAGGCACATGATTCCCTCGATGCCCCCAAGAGGGAATGGTGCCACCCGACGGCGGAGCCGCATCAGGGTCGGACAAGCCGACATGGATTTCTCCCGACCTCCATCGCCACCGAACCCTGGTGCAATAGAGCACAACAACCCAGCTTCGCCACCAACCAGCTTGCGCCACCACGACCTTGAACTCACCAACACCGTCGCTTCGTGTACACTGGCACGTGACCTGCAAGAGGAGACACATGACAACGCTGGAACAAGGACAGCGTCACCGTAACCCACTAGAGGAACCCACCTCCACTGCCGGGAGGCAGTCATAGACCGGGCAGAGTAGCCCGGGCACACTAGGCCCGGCCAGGCCCATATGGACTCGTAAAGCCCTGTCGCCGCTACTGAAATGGGCAAGCCGGAGCGTCGCATCCAAGTTCAGCGAGCCATCGCCGCCACCTACAAAGAGACCGTCGAGAAAGAGCACAGCCCGCCCAAGCCCAACTAGGGCTGAGGCGCACAGATCTGTCCAGGGACAGCCGTCGGAGGCTCTCCCCACCATGGCCGTGCTACTAAAGCCAGCGCCACCGCCAGGGACACCCGGAGCCGCCGGACCCAGACCTTCCGAAGTACACCGCCGTTGACATGGTTATACCCCGCGGGTACATGATCTCAGCATACCTGGTCCAGCCCAAGGAAGGCCCACGACAAATATACGCCGGCCCATGAAGACTTTCGGGGGCCAAGGCCCATGACGCCTTCGGATCCTTGGAGACCAAGACTAGAGTAGATAGGAAATTCAAAGGGGTAAAACCCTAGAACCTGTAACCGACTAGGTCTGTGCCCGGGACCTGCCTAAGTCTATATAAAGGCCAGGAGGGCACGACCTAGATCTCTCTCTCTCTCATACTTTCGCATACACACCTCCACGCCAGATTGCATCTGCGCACCCCTGTAACCTTCGGTTCCGCCGTAATCAAGAGCAGACAAGCAGGAGTAGGGTTTTCCCTCCGGGGGCCTGAACCTGGGTAAACCTCGTGTCCTGCGTTGCTTGTTTGCTAACCGTTCCGTGATCTCCAGCATCCCAATCTTCTCCAAAACCCAAGTCCATAACAATGGGCATTGATGAGTCGAAACCTCGTCAATTGGCGCCGTCTGTGGGAACTAGGGACGCTGATTGTGCGATCGTGACGGTCCCAACCCGATCGATCTAAAACTCTGCGGCGATGGAGAGTCACCTCCTCTTCGGCGCTTTCGACTTCACCGCCCACTCACCGTCCACCATGAAGGACTTCCAGCCCGTAGGCGACGGACTCGAGATCCTGTTTGGGACCTTCTATTTCCAGGTGGGGCAAACTGGCACCCTCCGCCTCCCTGAGCGGGTGCCCCTACCATCAATCAGGCCCGCTTCATGGGCCCCACACCTTGTGCTACGCACAACATCATCAACAGATGAGTCCTACGACAGCAGCAACTGCAACTCCGATCTGTGCGATCCGCCATCGGATGAATGGACCTACGGTTCCGGATCTGAAAGCTGCGGCAGCAGCGGACCAATCTACGAGCGCTACCAATTCGCGTAGTCATCCAGGGAGACGTGGAGCAACAAACACCCAACCCAACACCTAACCCGCCAGATCGAATGGCGAGAACAGAAGAAGCCAGTCCCCCCCACCCGAAGGGGACAACAACGGCCATGTCATCCGCCTTAGAAAAGAAAGATGGGCCCAGGCACGCGCCGCCGTGGCGGGCAGCATAGTCCTGCCTGCAGACTCCTCACGGGACCTGCTGATGGCCTACCATCTGCTCCTGATCGAGGAGCACAAGAAGCAGGTCAAGATGCAAGAAGTTCTCGACAAACGCAAGCAGGCAGCCTCGGAGTCCAGCGCGCGACGAGCTGCGCTCTCCGCCATGGGCATCGGCTCCAGCTCAAACGGCAACCACGGCAACAAGCACCGCTCCCGAACGGAGAACATGGACCCCAAGGAGCGCCGTGAGGTGACCTGAACCCTCAACGCATCCTTCATGGAGATGGATGCCGACGACAACATCATCCCAAAGACACCACAAGCTGCGATCATAGCAGCCACTACGTACCTCGCGGCCCACCCACCTCCGGAGGGGGACCCGTAGAGAGCCATGCACAAGTCCGCACTCACCGGACTCGGACTCGTTGGAGCTGCGCTCCATCAATAAACTCCTACGGAGCCGAAAAAGAAAGCTACGGTCAGGTTCAACCGCAGCCCCACTCCTTCATCCGTAGAAGAGGACCATGACCTTCCTCGAAGGCACAAGAGATCGCGTCATCGCAGCCGCGATTACGACGCCAGAGACGCTCTAACACAGCGCAAAATCGACAAAGCGCAAGCTAAGCGCGCATGCTCGTCTGAATCTGAGATGGACGAAGACGAAGGAGAGCTCTGCGGAGCCCGGTGCTTCAGCAGATCTGTTCGACGGACACGGATGCCGCGAAATTTCAAGGTTCCTTCGGATACTCCGAAGTTCAACAGCACACAAGACCCAAAGGCATGGCTCAGCGACCACCTGTCATCCGTCAAATTGCACGGCGAAAACAAGGAAACCGCCATGCAATGCCTTCAGCTGCAGCTGACAGGTGCAGCCCGGATCTGGCTTAGCAGCCTATTTTCAGGGTCCATCCGAAGCTGGGAGGAGCTAGCTTACATCTTCATCCGAAACTTCAAAGGCACCAGCAAGAGGCCCGCCTCAATCGAGGAGTTGCGGGCCTGCACTCAACGAATGGGCGAATCCATTCGCTCATACATACTACGTTGGTCCAATACCAAGAACTCCACAGCGCACATCTCCGAAGAGAGGGCCATCGACGCCTTCAAGGACGGCGTCAAGCGCCAAGACTTCAGGGAGGAACTCGGGCACGTCAAGCCCAAGACACTCGACCACCTCATGGACATCGCCAATAGGTGGGCTGACGGCGAAGATTCCGTCCACCGAGCGCAATCGGAAGAAGAGGAAGACTACGGCCGACGACGAGAGCGTCGTAGCAAGAGAAGATCGCGCGTCTACGACGATCGCGATGGACCCGACATGGTCGCGGCCGGCTACGCCGATCACCGCAACGACGCCAGCCGCAACAGCAGAGGATACCGCGGAGGAAACTTCCGCGATGGAGGACGCCCAGCACAGTCGTGGAAGCGCCGCGATCGCGATAACGGACCCTCGGCATACGAAAAACTTTCGGTTCCATGCACCATCCACTTCTACATTGACAAGCAGGATGGCAAGAAGAAGGCAAGCCACATGCTCAAGGACTGCCGCGAGTTCCAGAAGCTCAGCGAAAGCATGGTCCAGATGAGTCAGCAAGCTCCACTTCCTGGATTCGGGAACGCACCCGCACCAGGTGAGATAGCGCATAGAGCTCCTCCACCGCCACCTGTAGGAGGCCCGAACCAACCAGTCGCACCAGCACAGAACAACACTGGGAACGGGTATCCCCTGCCGAAAGGAGCACTGATGATCCAGAAGGGGCGCCCCACGAATAGGGTGCAGAAGAAAATCACCCGTCAGATCAACCTGGCCGTGGCAACTCCACCCACCATCCCTGAGTACCTCAGCGGATCAGAGTCCTTCATCACGTTCAGTCGTTCGGATCACCCTTGCCAGATCCCTCGCCCAGGTCATGCTGCCCTGGTGCTGGAGGCGCAGATCGGAGGTTTCGAGATGAGCCACGTCTTCATGGACGGCGGCAGCGGCATCGACCTGATGTTCGCAAGTACTCTAGCAGCAATGCGGATCCAGCGGCAGCGATCGAACGCGTTCCATGGTCCCAGGAAAGGGCATATTCCCCCTGGGCAAAATATGGATCGACGTCATCTTCGGCAAGCCAGACAACTTCCGACTCGAGCGGCTCGAATTCGAAGTGGTAGACTAGCCATCACAATACCACGCCATCCTCGGACGTGTAGCATTCGCAAGGTTCTTGGCTGTCCCACATTACGCATACCTACTACTCAAGATGCCAGGACCAAAGGGCGTCATCACAGTCCACGGGAGCTTCACCCGATCGGACCGATGCGACAGGGACTTCAACAGAATCTCCCAATCATTCGGCATGCAGGAGGAGCTCGTAAGGCTCCGCGAGGTGATGGACAATGGGGCACCCCCAGTCGCACGACAAAACGCACCTGACATGTCCTTCGACTCCACCGTCAACGCAAAGAAGGTGCAGGTCCATCCGACGGACGCCTCCAAGACGGCGCTGATCGCCAATGACCTCAGCCCCGCATAGGAAAGCGCGCTTGTCGAATTCCTCCATGAGCGCTGGGAAATCTTCGCCTGGTGTCCTCCGGACATGCCAGAGTTCGAGGAATTCGCGAGCACGCACTCAACGTCTTTCCGGACACCAAGCCCGTCAGCGGTCCATCCGGAGGCGTCCGAGGCAGGCCAAATCCATCGGGATGGAAATCAGCAGCTACCGCTGCAGACTTCATCGGGAGATCAAAGAAAGCGAGCCGCTCGCCGTCGATGATGGTTCCCAAGAAGGACACGGATATCCTGCGGATGTGCGTGGACTTCACATCGCCGAACAAGCACCAAAGGACCACTTCCTCTTCCTCGGATCGACGGATCATCGATTCGATTGCAGGATGCGAAACTCTCCTTCCTTGGCGCCTACCAGGCTACAGATTCGACTCAAGGTCGAAGATCAAGAGAAAACGGCGTTTATCACACCGTTCGGAGTATTCTGCTACAACACAATGCCCTTCGGGCTAAAGAACACAGGTGCCACGTACCAGCGATGCATGCAGGCATGCCTGAAGGACTAGATCGGTCGCAACGTCTAAGTCTATGTCGACAACATAGTCATCAAAACAAGGAAGGCGAGAACGCTCATCGACGATCTCCGCGAGACGTTCGATAACCTCGACCGCTACAGGATAAAGCTCAATCCCGAAAAGTGCACCTTCGGCGTCCCATCGGGTCAGCTGCTCGACTACTTCATCTCCCAGCGAGGGATCGAGGCGAACCCGAAGAAAATCCGGGCCATCATGACCATGGAGAAGCCGAATAATATTAAGGGCGTCCAGCAGCTCGCAAGACGAATAGCAGCATTGAGCAGATTCATCAGCCGCATGGGCGAGAAAGCCCTGCCATTCTACCAGCTGCTACGCAAGGCAGATAAATTCGAGTGGACGCCAGAAGCGGACGACATATTCGAAGATCTAAAGCGACTGCTCTCCACCTCGCCCGTTTTGGTCACGCCAAAGGAGCGCGAGCCCTTGCTTCTGTACATAGCAGTCGCACATCAGGTAGTCAGCACTGTGCTAGTGGTTGAGCGACCCGAAGAAGGCAAGACCCATGGGGTCCAACGCCCAATTTACTACCTCAGCGAGGTACTGACGCCCACAAAACAGAGGTACCCTCACTACCAAAAACTCGCCTACGGCGTGTTCATGACGGCTCGTCGGTTGAGCCATTACTTTCAGGAGCACCAGGTGATGGTCGTCAATGAGGCACCCCTGAACAGCATCCTGAATAACCCAGAGGCCACATGACGCGTGGCCCTATGGGGCATCGAGCTGTCACCCCTACACATCGTCTACGAGAAGCGACTCACAATCAAGTCTCAAGTCCTCCCGGACTTCCTTGTACCTTTGGATGGAGCTGCATTTGCAGACACCCGGACATGTCGCGGTCATGGACGCGATGCGCCGGACGGCTCCAAGCGTGAAGCTGGAGGCGATGGCAAAGTCATCTTGACCTGCAGGGCGACAAGATGAAGTACGTCCTTCGGATGAAATTCCGAGCTTCTAACAACGAGGCCGAATACGAAGCCCTCATCCACGGCATGAGGATGGCGAAGATCTGCGGCGCAACGCGCCTGGTCATCTACGGTGACTCCAACCTCGTCATCCAGCAGACGATGAACAAGTGCGACGCACACGCCGAAAACATGATCGTGTACCGCACACTCTACAACGCACTCGAAGGAAGCTTTGACGGCTGCGAGCTTCGGCACGTTGGAAGAGAAAGCAACGAGGAAGCCGACAGACTCGCCAACATCGGCTCCACCTGCGCAAAGGTACCACCAGGTGTGTTTCTCGAACAGATCTGCGTGCCATCCATCAAGCGGAAATTCCCCAAGGGATCACCCGAAGAAGCAGAACACTCGGAGGCTACGCTACCCGAAGGTCATGAAGGACCCGAGAAGCTGGACACAGAGGTCTCCATGGTCAACCTGATGTAGGTCATGGCAGTCGAAGAAACCTGGACGCGACCGTACCTCCAGTTCTTGATAGACGGAGAACTGCCTGACAGCCCGACGGATGCCCGGCGCATATCTTGCCGGTCAAAAGATTTCACCATCATCAATGGCGAGCTGTACAAGCGCAGCATTACGGGTGTACTACAAAGGTGCGTCACCATCAGTGACAGGAAAACCATCCTCCAAGACATCCACGAGGGCATCTGCGGCCATCACGCAGGCAACCGCTCCGTTGTCGCCAAAGCTCTACGAGCTGGATTCTACTGGCCAACGGCCATGAGCGACGCAAAGGACATCGTCCGAAGATGCAAGGGGTGCCAAAGGTTCGCCGACAAACCACACGCGCCCGGGTCAGGGCTCAGGCCCATACCTATAGCCTGGCCCTTCGCTCAATGGGGCCTCGACATGATCGACAAACTGCCAAGGTCCTCGAAAGGGGGGCACGTCTACCTCCTGGTCGCAGTCGACAAATTCACCAAGTGGATCGAGGCCATGCCGGTCACTAACCAAAAGGGCAAGACTGCCGTCAAGTTCTTTGAATCCATTGTCTACAGGTTCGGCGTACCGCATAGCATCATCACCGACAATGGATCGAACTTCATCTCCAAAGAATTCCAAGACTTCTGCGAAGGCCTCGGAATCAACATCACATACGCCTCGGTGGCACACCCATAAACGAACGGGCAGGTGGAAAAGGTCAACGGCTTAATCGGCGCTGGCATCAAGAAGTCCCTCATGATCCCACTCGAGCGAAAAGCTGGAGCCTGGACGAAAGAGCTACCATCCGTCCTATGGAGCTTGCGCACCACACCAAACAGCTCCACAGGCTACACGCCATTCTTCATGGTGCACGGCGCCGAAGCCGTGCTACCAGCTGAAGTACGCCACCAGGCCCTCCGGGTCGTCGCTTACAGCAAAGCCGAATCTACGGCTGCACTCGAAGACGTCGTCGACACACTCGACGAGGCACGAGACATAGCAGCAGCTCGATCAACGGTGTACCAGCAGAGTCTCCACAACTACCAGAGCCGACGGCTGCGTCCAAGGTCCTTCGTCGAAGGAGACCTCGTCTTGCGACTCAAGCAAGAGCGACCGAAGAAATTTGAGTCACCATGGGAAGGACCCTACATCATTACCGAAGTCATCCAAGGTGGCGCCTATCGCCTCAAGCACGTGGAGTCTGGAGTCTCATACTCCAACCCATGGAACATCGCGCACTTGCGACGATTCTACCCCTAGCTACATATCCATTTACTTTCAATAAGGCTATTCAGCCAAGGCTACTCATTCGAACAATGTACTTCCTCCATTACGATATAAATAAAACTAAGTGTCTCGCCCCAAAATTTCGTTTTGCTATTCGCACCTTTACTTCATGCTCCAAAACACACTCGGGGTCTCCCTCCACCTCACGATTTCATCGACTGAGGATAACACGTGTACACCTGAGTAGCTGACCACGTCAGGCTAACGAAAGGGACACGTATGCAAACAAAGCACTACGTGCTCAAACAACAACCACATCTTTATAACAAAGGGCAAAACACGCCCAGACAAATACACACAAATTTTACATCTACCTCTTTTACAGGTACTACCTATTTTGAAGAATAACTTGAGCACGCTGCTCAAACAAATCTACGACCTGTTCGGCATACTGCCTTACAGCCGCATAATGCGGCCGCATATCCCACTTGCCACCATCCGGCCGAAGAGGCGGCCCAGCCGCAACAACATACAGATCTACATCAGGGCGATGCAGCCTCACAAGGGATAACGCAGCCTTCACTCCTGCGACGAGCTAGTGCCACACCAATTCCTTGACATGATTCACGTTCTGAAACTTCGACAGAAGACCAGCAAGGGTTGTTGGCGCGACATCCAGCGGAAACATAACATGCAGAACCGACGTCTTCACTTGACGAAGCACCCGCGATACTTGGTGAACACGATCCTGCACCGTGGCCAGAACCATGGCACGGTCATGATCCATCCAGAAGAATCCTCCGGCTTCCATGTCCTGTTGAGTCAAGCAATTGACCCAAACAGCAACACGCTCCTTCTCCTCCCTTGGAGCAAGGTTAGCACCTGCAATACTCGCACAAAAATAAGATGCAAGGCCAGCAGGCGCATCCGAAGAAATGAGCAATAGCTCGAGAAACTTACACTGAAGCTGCTTGGGCAATCGAATCAATTCCGCCATCAAGTACTCCTCTCTGGCAGCACCGCGATCCGCCTTGGACTTCCAAACGTCGTCATGGCCACGGATCCCAAGCAACTCTTTTTCGAGACTACGAACACGGTCTCGAAGAAAAGCAAGCTGCGATGAATCATCCAAGGATGTTCGTAGACGCGCGGCAGGCGAGGTGTCAACGGGATCAGCACCCGAAGGACCCTAGAGCAGCAGAAAGACAAAAGACATGAACACTCAGACGGAGAAGAACACAACTCAACAAATTCATTAAGTGCATAAAAAGCCACTACGTGGCACAGGGATTTGTTCATCAACATAATTACAACAAAAGAGACTACAACTACCCTACAGCTACAGCGCCTAAGATGCAGCACCCTGAGTAGCCTCGGAGCCGGATTGCCTCGCCTTGGCTTCCCCCTGCTGCCGTAGCGCGTACTCGGCCAGCAGATCAATCAGCTTTGGCCCATATCGCTTACAGCGAGCAGAATAGGTAGAGAAGGCTACCTCGGATCCATCCGCAGTCGTCGACATCCAGGAAGTGATCTGGGGCAGGTCTAACTCCGCTCCAGCCGCCAAAGCCATCGCCAGCCCGACGGATGCGTCGATGCCCTTCTGGTTGCGCTTGTACGCCGCAGGTGCTTCGGCTGACAGTGCCTTCGCCGGAGCGTCAACATCATCAAGGGCCGCGCCCTTGGGGACAAGCTCCTTGTAGAAGCGCCCAAGGACCTCCTTGGCCTTGGCAAGCGAGCTGACGACGGTGCTGCGGCGATCTTCGACCACCGTAGTAGCATCATCTAGAGCACTCCCGTGCTCCAGAGCACCGCGGTCAAACTTGATGCCTGCGGCATCTGAGACAATAAAGATAAGGAATGAACAAAGCACCGCAGAAGAAAGACAAGAAAACCAAAAAAGATGCAAGTGAAGATACTCACCCGAAATAGCCTTGGCAGCCGCCATGAGCTTGCCAGCCACCTCTCTTTCACGCGCAGTCGCAGCAGTGGCAAGCTGCTCCTCGCGGTCCGTGGCCTCCCGCTGCAGGCGCTCCTTCGCACCAACGGCGACCTCGGCCTTCTTCTCCGCTTGACCGAGGCTCTTTTTGAGAGCATCAATCTCACGAAGGGAGGTGTTGTGCTCCTCTGTATTCAAAAAATACAAGCGTCAGATAACAAGACAAGAATATACGAAGAAGAAGACATCAAGGAATAACAGTACCTTGAAGCTGTTTGAGGCTGGCCTCCAGCACTAGGTGCTCCTGCACCAGTCGCCTGGCATCCTGCACAAAAGGCTGCAGGAAGAAGACCTACTAGTCAGGAAAAGGACTCGGGGGCTACGCCCAACAGAAAAGAACAGAAGCAAAATACACACACGAAAACGCTCGGGGGCTCCCCCTGAGACTCGAAGGAAGAACAAAACAAGAAAAAATCTTTTACAGATGCTCGGGCTCCCCCGTGGCAGGAGACAGAACTACTTACATGATCCGATGGCGACGCCGAAGGTCCGCTAGCAAAATTCTGAGACGCAACCACTTGAACCTCCTGCGGAGGAGGGTTCGGAGCAGCGCCCTCGGAGGTAGCCACCGTCTGAGGAGGAGGAGACGCGACTTTCGACTCCCCCATCATCTCCCGAGCACCATCGCTAGAGGAGTCGTTGGAAGAGTGCCTGCACACGAACAAATTAGTACAAGTACAAAGTAAACAGTAAAGAAAACACAGTGCAGAAGAAACTTACGAGTCAAGCTCGCTCAGGTTAAAGACAGGAGGGGTCTTTTGGACTCTCTTCTCCTCTTTCTTCTCTTCGGAGTAATTTGAATCGGAGGGAGTACTAGAGACTTCTCATCTCCTAGTACGATCCTATGTCCATTGTCCATACCCACTCTAGCCGTATGACATTTTCTTATTCATGCACCTAGATTTGGTAATTGTTTATCCAATACCCTTTAACCCAATAAATAGGATTTCACCGACCATCTCTAGAGCCGTGTCATACGGCGCCGCCGTCGCGACGCGACGTGCGCGCAGAAATCGGCCACTAAATCGAGCCGAGAGCCTCCCACCCGGATACTCGGTGTGGACGACCGTGCGTACGTACGTGTGCCGCGCGCCCGTGTCGCCTCCCGCCCATGTCTCCGTCACGGCAGGAAGCTAGGAAATACCGGCGTAGTTCATCAAGGGAAGGAAGGAAGGAGACGCCGTCGTCGTCGTGGTTAGTCCGGCCGCGACCGCGACGTCCCATCACGCGCGTCCGGTGCCCGCGCCGCACCCCTCCACGCGTTCCATCGACGGGCGGTTGCGGCCGGGGGTTTGGCTTCGGCGTGTCGATTCATCATCACGCGGGGAAGGAAACGGCATTCGAGCCGCTATTCGTCGGGAGCCGCTAGCCCCATCTCTCTCTCTCTCTCGTCCTGTTCGCGTCACCTGGTCGTTCGGTTGTGGATTATGTAACCCAACGGTCCTTTTCGGCAGCGAGCGAGAGTAGTACAAACGGAGAAGTTGCAGATTTCGACGCCAAGCAACGCCAGCGTACGTTTTGGATAGTGCACCAGCTAGGGGAGCATCAATTTCAACGTCCGATTTGGGCGTCCAAGCCTTCTTCAACGTTCGATGTTGGTAAAAGATCATTCGACCATTTGTGGGTCAACGTGCTATATCTCTATGCCGTCGAATACACATATTTCTGGTATTCTGATATTCGTGTTTTTTTTTTCTACTCCAGTATAAGACGGCGTAATCCACACCGGTGAACATGGTATCCGTTTGATCGTTTCACATATGCAGAACACCGAGGGAAATTTTTGCTACATGACACCATTATTTTCTAGCGTTTAGCAAAACACATCGATTATGTGTTTGTAAGGTACAATTACATTTTTGGCCATGCGGTGTGTTTTGACAAATATATCATAAAAACCGTAATGATACATGACAAAAAGATAATCAGGGCAATGCAAACACCGGAATATAATGATGTCCTGTAGCAAGTTTTCCTAAAATTGAAATACAATGCAAACCTAATACCACGTGGTCTAAAATCGTCTTTTTTTTCATTGAAAGGAGTTTTGGTCTGTGATTGCAAGAAAATGACACCAAACGAATTGAGTGAGACACTTGGGCATGGAATTCCTGCAAAAGGTAGACTTTGCACATACCAACTCAAGTCTTATATTGTCCTGCCCCTATCAATCTAGCAAATGAGAAGCTAAATATACTTGCGGACACTGGCGGACCCAGAAATTTTTTGAAGCCTAGGCAAACACTACTAATGTGCCAATTTTCGGACAAAACCGCTATACGAAATCATATAACGCAAGCTGCGGCACGGATGGCAAGCCTGGGCGGCTGCCCGGCTGGAGGGACCTTGGATCCGTCCATGCCTGCGGAAACAGTTGGTTGTGTCAGGTATATCCCCTTTCGGTTTGTCTACTATTTCGGGAATTCCCCTATATTTGAAGATCAAATCCGTATATAGGTGGAAAATATTTCTTTCCGCCAGGGTGAGTGATGTAAAAAAAAAGGGTCTGATTAGATTGCTTATATCCTCCCGCTCAACCTTCCATTTCGATAGGTTTCATTTCATGTGACCTTTCACTATCAGGAACTAACATGGTCACGGAACACAATGTTTGGCTGGAGATTCCACCCAAAATGTTTATGAACCATGCCATAGGTAAACTTCAAAAACCTACTCATGAGTCATCTTTGTACGTTGGATCCATATCTAGCCATTCAGAAATACCTGGAGCTACAAAAATATTTGACCACTAGCATTTCTAAGCACCATGTTAAATTTTGTGAGAGGAGATAATACGTGCTTTATCCATAAATTGTTAGTAGCGATGTGTTATTGTACCCCCGCCTTCCTACCGATGGACTGATGACAGTTCATTCGTTGTTACATTATCCATGTTGTCACCACGAAATATGTGCTCACGCACATGGTTTTTCTGCTTAAAGACGATAATACCCTCGCACATGTATAAATGGTGATGATATTTTTTAGTGTATTCTGGAGACTCTAGCCCAGGTCCATCACCAGCGGCAACATCATCAGTTAGGTAGTTCACTACATCCACGGTAGGAGGGGACACTCATTATCCGCCAAATCCTCGTTCAGGTCATTGTCTTCGTCGCCATTGTCTCGCTGCCAGTCACCCTCCCATGCCCTCCCCTTCTTCCTCGTCTCAGCTCGTCCGTTGCTTTTCTGGGATATCACCTCCTGGCAAATAGTGAAAATGGGTTCACTGCCTAGGCCTCATTACGGTACGTCGGAGTAGAAACTGGTTTTTGGCAAGGATCTAATGGGAGTCTTTAGGGTGACAAGGATCTAATGGGAGTCTTTAGGGTGACAAGGATCTGGTAATCTGATTCTTTTTCATCCTTCTTAACATGCCTGTCTTACCATCGAGAAGTTACTATTACCTCCATTCCTAAAATATATAAATGCGGTTTAATTTGAGCTACTAAAAGATTTCAAATTTTGAAATGAAGAGAGCATTTCACAACTACGGCGAGCGTATCTAGAGGTGTGGGCATGTCTCAGCGTGGATGAGCTCCGCCGACAGCCTGGGCGAGTGGGGTGGGTGGAAATGGGACTGTCTCGCCGACAGAGCTGGCCCACGCCCATTTTCATTGCTTCCGGCGTCTCCAGGGCGTACCCGGAAACCTAGATACGGCGTGGGAAGCCCGAACCAAAATTCGCCCAAATCCGAACGAAAACAGGTTCCTGGGTACGCGACTAGGCTGCGGCGTCCGGATCGACGTCCTGGATAGGCGAATGGAGATGCTCTTATCATCCGAGCATTTAGGGTGGCAAGGATCTAGTAATCTTATTCTTTTTCATCCTTCCTAACACGCCCGTCTTACCATCTAGAAGTTACTAATACCTCCATTCCTGAATATTAAAAAAATGCCGTTTTAATTTGAGCTACTAAAAGGCTTCAAATTTTGAAACGGAGAGAGTATTTCGTACCAGAATGTGCATTAGAAGAAATTATCCGACTCAAGTAGACTCAATGTCATTCCATCCGTCCCATAGGAAGTGACGTCCTCATTTTCCGTGTCCTTACTTTTAGCACGAATTTGACCAATAATACACGTGTGACGTGTTATAAAAAGTTATACCATTAAAAAGTTATACTTATGAGTCAGGCCATTCCGTGTCCTTACTCAATAATTCTGTTTGTTAATTTTTTTTGGGTCAAATTTAAATGCCCCGTGAACGTCTCCGCAAGGCCTGCACCGCACAAGTCGCGAACCCGATCTTTGGCACCCAGAGCACGGCCAGGCCAGGGACGGGGAAGACGTGTGCGTCGGCACGGCCGCCGAAATCGGCCATTAGACGGCGTCCCGGCCGGTATACCCCATGCATGTGTCCACTAGCTAGGCCGGTGCCCGTGTCTCTTTCAGCTCGCCGGTCGTGTCTCCGTCACGGCAGGAAGGCGGAAAAAACCATGCCGATCCCATCGACCGACGTCGTCGACGCACCTGGGTCCTGGGGCTGCGCGCCCCCGCAAAGATACCTTATTACCTACCGGGTGACGAGGAGGAAACGAGGATCAATCCACGAGACGATCGAGACGGCGTCGACCGATCGTGACGAGGGCGCGACCTGCCATCGCGTCGATCTAGCTTTGTGCCGCGCCGCACGCGTCCTGGGCGACGCGGGCTTCGTGTCCCCCGGCCGGCTTTTGGCTTTGGCGTGTCGATCGATCACGCGCGAGGGAACACGCGTGACTCTTTCCTGCGCTCGTGCTTTGACTTGCATCATTTTTACCAAGTTGGGAAAGCAGATATACTAATGCGCTGTGTCCTTTTCGAGCTGATTGAGAAAGGCCACATGGAGCTCGAGCGACGGAAGTAGAAAGTCGGTAGGCACGGCACGGTGGCCAATTTAGCCACACTAGAACACCCTTCATTCACCCGGTGTCCCTTGCTACTAGAAGAGATCTTCCGAAACAAGAAAGATCCCAAACACTGCTGCTTCGTTTGGGGTTGTGGTGTTAGGTTCTCAGGTGATTAATTAGGTACTCGCTCCGTTTGGAAATATAAGATGTTTTAGATTTGCAAATGAGATGTATCTGGCCTCTTTTAGTCTGCAGATTCGTTTGAGCACTTATACACTAAAGGCGTCTGAATCGTCTCCTTCACAAACCTAAAACATCTTATATTTCTAAACGGAGGGAGTACTACTCTACGCTTCTGCAATACTACTTGACGTGGTTTTTGAACTAAAAGCACACCAAGTATAACAAAGTGTCGGTACGGTACGGTAGCCAATTCAGCCACACTTGAGCATCCTAAACAAGAAAGGTCCCAGATACTGCTTCATTTGTACTATGTTGTTGTTAGGTTCTCATGTTCCTCTCTCTCGTTGGGGAAACTGGTAAGAGACCCAGGTGATTGATTAGGTACGTCTCAAATCAAGTACTCCCTATGTTCTAAAATACTGGAGAAGAGAGTGTACTATATATGACAAAGTGTCGCGACGGGTTTAGTGTTGTGATCATTTTGTTTGTATAGTTAATTTCTGCACGTATCGTACCAGACGAATAAGTCATATTTATGTTGTATCAAACACTATATTAACAAAGTATATATATTAAAATAATATGTACTATTTCCTCCATTGATTTGAACTGAAATCACGTCAAGCACTTTGGAATGGGGGAGTATCATCTATTTATGTCCAATCTAAATAAAAAAGATCACAAACGTCGTGGGTATCTACCTAGCCGTGTTTAGTGTTTCTACTTGTTCTTTGCTATATTCCTTATTTTTTTTTTCCTTTTTTTTTTGAGAAAAGCTACTCTCTTCGATCCAAATTAATGTACTCAGATTTAACTAAATTTGGTGTATCTAACATTAAAATATGCCTAGATCTATTATAATTTGGATCGGACAGGGTATAATAGTAGTCCTTATTATATCTAAAAAAAAATCCGGGTAAAGCCAGCGCCTTGCTTCGCGTCGATCTCATGCAATCAATATGGACCGGGCTAAGAAAAGTAGCAGCTGTGGGCACGTAAGCCCAACAACAGCTCACACCAGCTTCAAGGCTGGGCCAAGCCATTGCACGGGCCTTCAACGAGCCTCCGCACGTGGGCTCCCCCGGTCCGGGCGATGAACCCGAAGCTGCTGGTGCGGCTTTGGAAAACCGACGAACAATCCGAGGAGCTCCTCTTGCTCTTCTTCTTCCCCACTGGCGACGGAGCCGAGAAAATTTCCATTCCCCACCAGCCGTAGAGGTATCGCTTGGTGATGGAGGTCTCGGCCAGGCTCCGCCCTCCGCCCGCCACCTCGGCGGCGTCGCCCCGCCGCGGCAGAGCGTCCCTGGGGCGTCTGCCCCCGTCGGCTCGCGCCGCCCCCCGCGCGGTCTCCACCAAGGTGCATTCCAGCACCTGCTCCTCGGGCTCGGGGCCCCTACTTTCTTCGCGCTTCACTATTATGTGGTTGGTCAGTACGGCTGCGGGGATCCTTAGACTGTAGATGCGATGCTTCCCTGCCGGGGTTGCTTCTTCTGACTTCTGATGGTGTTTGGAGTTTCGCGTTATGACGGCCGGATTTATATTTTGGTGCGTCCTGTTTAGCTTTTGCTCCCGAATTGTATGCCGTCTTCTTAGTGGAATGGCAGGAAAGGAGCTAGGACTTGTTTGATCCAAAAGGGTTAGGACTTCGCTATACTGTACTGTACGAATGAGGAAATTCCTAAATTCTATGGCCTCTGGAAATAGTAAACCTGCCCATATTTAGTAGCAAAAGGCTGAGACCAATTTGTCGAAACGACATGAATGAGCCAATGCAATGTCCATGGTCGCATGGTCTAGGAGTTACTTTGTTCCATCTTACGAAACACTCTTTCTGGAGTGGTGAAAATGCCAAGAAAATACACGTCTTATGTGCTGGTTGGTTTGTCGTGCGCTCGAAAGCACATTCTTGGTGGTTTTGTGATACTGTACCTGCTCAGTCGATACCCGTGGGTGGTGGTGTCGGTGTTAGTGAGGATCCATTAGTTTGGACTGTTCCGCTGCTGCCCCGTGCTGGGGTTTTGGCGTTTGACGTTTCCAGGTGTTGTTTGGTACTTCAGAAGATCTTCTCCAATGCTTAGAAGCTTGCAGGCACGGCCTCCCTTGTTGCGTAAGCCTTGGCTCTATCGAACATCAGTAGTTTGAGCGTTTCATTTGTTTTTCTCGTTACCTGTATCTTTTGTGCCTTTCTGTTCTTGTCGTGTTTTGTGTGCTTGTAATCTATAGCTGGCAACCCCCACATGATACCCAGCAGGTTTTTGCTTTATTAATTTAAGGCTGGGTTCTCTTCGAGCCTTCTGTCTAAAATGATACCTATTGCGTGGATGAAATGATCATCAAATCTATTTTTACACCAAGTTATGAACACAAACTATGTCTCTGGTGCTTATGGAGTAACTGTATTTTTATGTCAATTGGTAAAAGTGTTGCCAGACCATAATTGACAGAAACCGAGAAGCATTTATATTGTATTATATTCTGCATATGTAGTATCTATTATCTAATGCCAGCACTATTCTGTTGGAGTTGTGGGTAGACTAGCAAAGATAAGATGACAGTGTAGATGGATTAGCAGCAGAAATTATGCAGAATTAACCAGGTGGAATCAATCGTTAATTATCTTCCTTTAGGCGTGAAACAAAACTAGAATGCCTTGAATGCCTTGTGTGCATGGCCCATTTCCACCTAACTGATCTCCTATTAGTTTCTTTTATTGTAAAGAAGTGGATCTTTACTTACTGTTAGTCCCAGCATGTAAGGGTCTGTTTGGATTGTGGCCGACGGTTACCATACCAAAATTTTGCCGTTGACTGCTAGCATAGGCTAGCGTTTGGATTGAAGCCCAATTATCAGAGCCACGCCAAAATATTGGTAGCTACTTCTGATTCTGCGCCCACGCGCTTGCTAAACACGGGCGGGTGAATCCTTCGCCAAAATATTGGTGTGCCCCTGATTTGGTGTGGCGGGCTTGGGCATAAAACAAACAGTCCCTAAGTACCATTCCGTGGTTCAGTGGTAACCGATATTAATTGTTGGTATGCAATCTTGTCTTAAAATATCTAATCTTTATGTGTGGTTTTCAAAGTTAAGGCGTTCCATATTATGCCAGGCTAATCTGGGCCCATTGCTATTGTCGTCTATGGTAGCAAATTACTGCTTAATTTGTTGTGCTCAGCCTTTTTTTTCTGAGATTGTTTGCTCAGCCTTTTTTTTTTCTGAGATTGTGTGCTCAGCTTTGTTTTTCGAGATTGTGTGCTCCTTCATTGACCTTGTTACCTAGAATCACACACACTGAAAATGCTAGGAGATGAATAATAACAGGATCCCGTTCTTGATGATTCAAGCGATTATTTTGGTTAAATATTCGTGTAATCATTTTCATCCTCAGTCTACACATGATCTACTTCTGAGGAGAGGAAGTTGGATGTGTATCTTTTACTGTTATTTGGGGGTTATTTTTCAACTTACTTCAGTCTTTGTGTTCTATTGCATGATGTCGATCGGCTAGCTAACTGACATCCAGTTTGATAGCAGAAGTTTGTGTCATGATTAAATAAGTTTTCTGGCCAATACAGGTCAGAGCAAATGCAGTTAATGGCCTGCAAAGAAGCAAGAGTAACCTTGAAAAACTATTCCGCGATGACAAATCTGTTTCAGAGGAGGATATTGGGACGCCAACTGGTTTAGCCTTGGAAAAGAAGGATGTTGGGAAGAATCCTCCTTGTGTGAGCTGCGAAACTAAAGGCGCTGTGCTGTGTGCAACCTGTGCTGGCTCAGGCTTGTACGTGGACTCGATAATGGAGAGCCAAGGAATCATTGTAAAAGTCAGGTGTCTAGGTAAACAATTTCGACCATCATTTCTGTAGTAATTTGTGCACCTGTTCCTGCTAGATGGATGATCTGTACATGCTCATGTTGGAATTACTGTAGGCTGTGGAGGAACTGGAAACATCATGTGCTCCAAATGCGGAGGCCGTGGACACACCTGAGGTGCCAAAAATTGCGTTCCTCGCAAACAGAGGAATGTAACTCGAGTAGCATCTTCGTCGTGTACACCGGTCCTGTGAAGATGAGCAAAGAAGTCCGTAGTTGAATGTCGGTCGGGATTTCTGCTCCTGTAAGACATGCAAAGAGAATCATAGCATATAAACAGTTTCGCTGTACCGAGTCATCTGGTGCCGAGTCAGCTGCACCAGCTGGAGTTCGTTTCTCTTCGAACATCTGACATTGTTTTGTACTCCCTCCGTCCCATGGAAGAGGGCGTATATATTTTGGCTCTTAGATTAAGGGAGAGTTTAGCTGGACAAATACTTTCCCAACTTGCCCCTATAAATAGCTTGCCCTCCTCGTTTCTCTCCCGTGTGACATGCTCACGTCTCTCTCTCCTCCCAACATGGATAAGGCCAATGGTAGCACTGCTTTTCTCCTTATTGTTTTCTGACTGATACGCATGCGCCATGCACGGCTAATAGCAGCGCTGCAATAATTGCTGCCACCTGATTTTTTAGTCCATGCTGGGAGGGGTAGTTTGGAAAGATACAACATAAAATACGCCCTGCGCCTTAAGCTTTGGAGAAAATTTGAAAAAAAGTATACGCCCTCTTCCATGGGACGGAGGGAGTATTATGAAGGATCGCTGTTATCTCAGCTTTACCGTTCCCGACTGTTTGACTATGCGTGCTCGTTGATGCATGTGTTCGGTCTTTGATGATTCAGATATAAGCGGTTTTGCCGTTTGACCATCCATGTACAGTGAAACAAAGGCAGCAGATAGCCGTACATCGCATATTCTTTGCCCCTATGTCTCCATTTGTGCAGGTGCATCTTCTCCAGAAAAAAATTAAGGTATCAGCTAGGTACTTTGTGCTGTTGCCCTTTAGCATGAAAGATGATGTGATGGTAGTCTTCTTACAACGATATACCAAATGTTCTGTAAACAGTAAATGGTCATAAGCAGGAATCCAGGGTAGTTGTTATGGATCAATGCTGGTCTAGAATCAACGGTCAAGATCACGTGATATTTACATTACTAGAATCTCACGATCGACCGAGATACCCCAGATTCGAATACCAAACACCCAAAAAATGTTGCGAAACGTCTGTAGTAGAGTTGCTCAAATCAGTACTCCCTTCGACCCATTGATTTGGATTTATCTAGATTTAGATGAATCTAGACACTATTTAGTATATAGATCCATTCAAATTTTGACAAATCCAAGTCAACTAATATGGGTCGGAAGAAGTAGTAGAAAGATTGCATTAAAAACTGGGAATTTTCCACTTCCAAGAATGTTTATCAATCGATGGCACACTCAGTCTGCGGATCATTGTTAAAAATAACTCTGTTGATCAAATTTGTAATTTTCTTGGATCAATTATGCTTGCTCCTAATTAACACCTACTGCAGCTAACCGATATGCTTCCCTTGTGGCTTGGAGCAACATGACACATTTTCCTTCCTGCAAAATCCACCACCGACATTTTCCAGCCCCAAAACAAAGCAAGGTATACACTTTGCGTTGCCGACGACGCAGGGAGAAACACCAGACGAAGAGGAAAATATCACTTGTCCACCAAGCCATGTCCGATCCATCTCCAAGAATCTATTCTTTCTCCTGACTCCTGAGCTAGGCTACCTGCGAGTCCGCGACTATATATACATCTCCATCGCAAAAGCTACCGGCATCACTCACCAGCACCACCATCACATCGCAAGCATTCCCCTGTTAATTTGCCACATTTCGATCAGGTTCGGGAGAGGAAGCAAGAAGGTGAGAGTGGCAGCCATGGACAGGGCCATCAACCGCAGCTACGAGGAGTACACCCCCGTCGTGGAGTGGAGCCACTCCCCCGACGCCAGCTTCGCCAAGATCGTCGTCCCAGGCAAGCAACCAATTCATCATACCCCCATGATCAGTTCGTTCGTCGTCCCAGCAGATGCTTATGTATACTCCATGTCATGGCAGGGTTCAAGAGGGAGGAGATCCGCGTGCAGGTGGACAACCACGGCCACCTGCGGACGCGCGGCGAGCGGCCGCTGCAGGGCAACAAGTGGAGCCGCTTCCAGAAGGACCTGCAGCTCCCCTCCGACTGCAACGTCGACGGCATCCGCGCCAAGTTCGAGAACGAGGCGCTCACCATCACGCTCCCCAAGAAGCACCCATCGCCACAGGCCGCGCCCGTGCCGGCACCAATGCCGCCCAAGCCCGAGCCGATGAGGCCGTCCATGGCGCCGCCCCAGAAGCCGCCGCCGGCGCTCCCCGAGCCCGCGAAGCCTGCCGTGCTGCCCCCCGTGCGTTCCCAGAAGTCCTTCCCTGACCGCAGGCCGTCGCTGCCCAGGAAGCCGTCGGACGTTGTTCCTGCTCCGGCAAGGCCCGCGCCTCCCGTGCCGGCACCGGCACCAGCGGCGGAGCTGGAATCCCTGAAGAAGTACAATGAAGCCGCTGCCGCCGCGAAGGCGGCGGAGGACGCCTGGCTGAAAGAAGCAGAGGCCAAGAAGGCGCAAGCGGCGGCGGCGGCGGCCGAGGAGGAGGAGAGGGAGGCGAGAGGGAAGATGGAGGAGGACAGGAGGACGGCGGAGGAGATGAAGAATCCCAGGGAGGCGGAGGGGATGATGGACATGCAGCAGCGGAGGAGGCCGGCCCCGGCGAGCCACGGGCTGCTGGTGAACGTGGCAGTGGCCGTGGTGGTGCTCGTCGGGATCACGGTGTACGTGTGGCACAACCTCAGCGCGGCTGTCGGCGGCGACGGCAATGGGGGTGCCGGAGCCGGGAGCTACGGTGACGAGATGTGAGTTTGATCGATCGAGCAGCTGGCTGGCGCGAAGGATGTATTTGAGGCGTGTGTGAGACCGAGTGAAAGTTCATATGCGTGGGCGGGCTGGGGCGGGGATCGAGGAGGTTCTCAAGTATAGTAAAATGCAAGTGTATCTGGATGTGGTTTGCTGATATGTATATGGTGTTGCAGATTACAAAGACATGATGCTTGGTTGATAAACCTAGGTGAAATAAAATGATTTGCGCACACTTTTTAACTTTCTGTATGTCTCTCGCCTGATCACTCTTGTGTCTGTGTTCATGCTCTACATTACACGTTATTTCCTCATGCGTGGAATGTTTCATGTTTCACGTTTTCTTCCACTTGGGATATCCTTCTTATGAGAGAGGCATGCATCGTCATGCGTGCTATACCATGCGACATGCTTGTAGCAATTTGGTCATCGTATCTAAATTGTTCTTGTCAGTGTGTATCTTCTCAGTAACTCGAATTTCACAACATCTCGAATCCAGCCTCGCATCGGTGTGCTTTGTTAGAGAGTGAAAGTTTGAATTCTTGGCAAGATGAATATCTATTTGATTATCACAAGATAAATTGTATTTATCTTGCCTTGTGTCGAGCTCTTGCAAGGAGCTTTTCATCCTCGACACTTCCTTGCAAGTATCAACCATGTGGCTTGCTGATATATGTATATGGTGTTGCAGATTACAAAGACATGATGCTTGGTTGATCAACCTAAGTGAAATAAAATGATTTGCGCACACATTTTAACATTATATATATCTCTCTAGTCTGATTACTCTTATTTTTGTTGATGCTCACATTTTTTTTTAGATGGAAGGCACGAAGTTCCCGGCTTTAAATTAATAAAACACTAAACGAACATGAACCAAGTACAATAAACTATTTGGGATACCGGCTTAAGAGTTTACCAACGGCCACAAAGGCACAAACTGCGCAACAAGTTTTTGGAAACAACGATAAACCAAAAAAAGCTAATATCTAAGTTTCTTCGCAAAAAAAAATTAAATAATATATTTTTAAAATATTTTCTAGATCTATTACACGTTTTTAACATTTTACAAAAATAATATTTTGTTGGCCTGGAGGAGGCCGATTGGGTCAGTCGGCCTGAAGCAAAACGACTGAGCGTCGGCATGTAAGGCAGATGGGGGCGTGTTGGCCAATCGGTCTAGGGCAGGCCGACTGCGGCCTGGGCCAAACCGACTGTCCAACGTTGCATGCAAATGCAAAAATACTCCGCATGCATACACCCATGTTAGATGCAAAAAATCCTTCGCCATGCATGATTTATGAGCTCCGCGTGCGATCAATCCGTACCTGACATGCATGCTTGAGCCAGTCGGCCTGCTCCAGGCCGATTGGGACAGTCGACCTGCCCCAGGCCGATTGGCCGACGCTGCACCAGCTGCCTGCGCGTTGACGCTCGTCGGCTTGCTCTAGACCGACTGGCCCAATCGGCCTCCTCTAGACCGATAAAATATTACTTTTTTAAAATTCAGAAAACGTGTAATAGATCTGAAAAATATTTAAAAAGGTGTATTATTTAAAAAAAATCGCAGTTTCTTCGCTCACATTACATGTTGTTCCTTGTTCGTCAAATTGTTTCTTCGCTCGCACCGTTTCATAGCTCCCGCCCTTGTTTCACATTTCACATCCCCCCCCCCCCCCCCCCCCCCCACCCACCCCCACTTGTTGAGATATCCTTCTTATGAGAAGGGGCATTGTCACGAGTGCTACCGTGCAACATGTCGTAGCATTTTTGTTCCGTTATATCGTGTCTAAACTATTTTTGTCAGTATGTATCTTCTTAATTATTTGAAACTCACAACATCAATCCAACCTCACATCGACGTGCTTTGTTAGAGAGTGAAAGCTTGAATTCTTGGCAAGATGAATATATATTTGACAATCACAAACTAAATTTGTGTTTATATTGCTTCATGTCGAGATCTTGCAACAAGTTCTTCATCGGTGACACTTCCTTGCCAGCATTAACCATGCGATTATAATTGATCAAAAAGGAAGTCCAAAATAAACTCATGTTTCTGGTGCGGTTGCTAAGGAATTGAGAGAATTGAATTTTACTTGTGTACTTATATTTTGTACCCGAAAATGCAATACATTTTTAAAATCATGATTTTCATGGCACCCCTCCCCCGGGGCATTGGTTACTAGGTATGTACAAGTAGTTCCTTGTCATGAGAATAATCTGCATCTGTATGGCCCTACTATCAAGGATTGGCCCATTTAAATCACAACAACAATATAGAAGGTCATTTCTGATAAAAAATGCACACTTTGCTAATTCAATCGGTTTTCTTATGAACATGCTAACAACTCCAACTGCATAGAAACGACGTACTACATACAATGGCCTTGTCATGATTCAACCGAAAACCATTTTGGGGACCTAGATGTACTTTCAGAAGTGTTTGGCTTATACAAATGATGTTCTTCCTAGACAAAAAAAAAGTGAAGAGTCGATGGTTCAGACAACATACATATTTGTTAGTACCCCATGGATTCACATACTTCTCTATTCTCACACTGGTGTGTATAGAGAGGATGACGTGTCAGGACCAATCAACAAAGTCCTCCCTAAGCCCCTGGGCAGGCAACCTCGTGGTGGATCAAATCCACGAGAACACCTCGTGGTCGTGGCCACAAGATGTGTGAGAAGTAGAGACCTTTAACAGATGACTCATTGTCCACTCTGATTGGTCGAAAAGCACACACACCTAGGTATTGATTGATCTTGACCCAGTTTGAATCAAATAGAATGTTAAGGAGAAGAGGCCCATGAACCAACATCTGTGTCCCCCTTATCGTAACAGAATTGCCATGATAGGGTCACCCTAACTAACAGGTGGTTTTGGTCCCCTATTGCCATCATGTATTAAAAGGGTGGAGTCCTGAAAACTTATGACTAGAGATTTCACGTACGTTTTTGGTTTCGCTCCTATAATTCCCTAAAACCCAAGACTGGTGTGAGTGTATGTTGAAGCAACTAGAAGACCGGAGTCAAGGCCAAGGAGATCAGGAGGATCATCAGATCGTCTACCTCAACTCTAACCTTACCTACAACGAGCAGGTAATCATCATGTTCATCACCCGTAAGTTCATCTCCTAATTATCTGTCTGAAGTTTCTTTAGGTGTTCTATGTATGATCAGCTTATGTTGATGTTTCCCTAATGATCAATTATATCTAACACTTTGTTTATTTATATTAACATTTTGTTTGAATTCGTTTGGTGTTAGTCTCACAATGTGGTGATAATATTTATGTCCCCAATGAAGGAACGTTTTTGTAGAGTTTATGTGTGTTATGGAACAATTATGATGTAATAAAGCGGAATAATGAGATCTCATCGAAGTTGTGGTCAAGTTTATCACATTTTGAGGGTGAGAGTGAATGAAATGTCTCATTAAATATGGGATAGCATGCTCAATTTCTTACAATTAGGAATGTGTTGATTCTTCAAGTAGGATGGAACCAACGAGAAGCCTTATCTAGATAATAAACAGAAATTGCACTAATGGTCCAACTCTTTTTATCAAGTTAATATGTACTTGTTCCCTTATGAACATAATGAAGAAGCACACACAAATGCTAAAGTGAAAAGTTCATCGGTCTAATGTTCATTATGATGTAGCATGTGGCTAATGATTGTATTTCTGACCAACATCATTTATAATCATGCACCGCATTTCATTAAGTTCTTTCCCACCATTTTTCCAATGGTGTTATGGTTTAAATCTAAAATGAAGCATTTTGGGAGGTATGTTCTCCAAATAATGTGATCATGGGAACCTGGAACATATGAACATAACTCTTTAAGGATAAATCCCTTAGATATTTGTTCATATGCATCAAGAAGCCTGAGAGTTATGCAATTCCTAATGAAACACTTCGTGATAAGTGTTTCATCAATTTCCCTCTGGTAAACAATGTGTGTGAACTTCCATCTTAGTGGTTTTTCCATAAAGGATGAAGATTATGATATGTATGGAACTTAATAAAGTTTTCTAAACGAGTTAAGCAATGGTAGGCTGTAAATGTCCCTACAGAACCAAATGTGACTCTGAGAAAATATCGAAAGATTCAAACAAAGAATTGTATAAAGAAGGTTATTTCATGGCGCTTGTGTTATCATTGTGACATGTTCATATTTTGACTTGGTGAAGAATGTTTTGGATGGCTCAGCCGAAAGGTTGTGTCATGAAGGACAAGTTAACATATGGCACCGGGGGAACAATATGTAACATCCCAGGATTAGCACCTAGAATTAGAGAGGACACATGTGTGTGCATTGCATTCATGCATCAGAAAATCCGGAGAATTTTCACGCAAAGCTATAGAGGCTATAGAGGGATCGGGTTCTATCTTGTTCTGATAGAAACATCAGGACAAGTGCGATGGATTTCGACATGACCTTTGTAGAATTCTTGTTTTTAAGGGGAAAGTTATTCAAACATGTATTTGAAGTTTAAATTTTAATTTAAATGATTTTTTAAAGAAATACAGAATAAATTATAGAATATTTAATGCTTATAAGAAATGGAAGAGAAACTTTGTAATAAAGTAATAATACAATTTGGAAATAATAAAATACAATAAAAGTATAAATCAATACTTTACTACATTAATATAAAGGGTATAAAGTACTTTCATTTATCCAAATAGGAAAGAATGTTAATACAGAATAATATTAGAAAAGGAAATAACAATGTTATATAAAGGAAAAGAAATAGTAGAGAATACATCAATAATGTTAAAAGGATTCTTTATTCTATACATGAACATATTACATTATTCTTATAAAATAATAATAAGTACTAAAACCTAAACTATTGGGCCTAAGCTAAATCTTGTATTTTCTTTTCTTCTCCTTATCTTCATTCCTGCATAATAAACAACAAAAGAAAGGAAACATTTTGTAATGTTAAAATGTTTGCCCCACCATAGGTGAGGCAATTTAGTTTATTAAACTTAGTTAGGGAATCTAGGAAGTACTCCTAAATTCCACAACCTAGAACTAGAGGGCATTACCAAATCTAGGCAACATCTAGGACATGGATCAGATGCTTCTATACACTTGAAATATAGAGAGGTATATGTGGGTCAAATTAACCAAAAAAAATTCCAATCTTAGGCAAGCTATAATACCCTCTAGCTCGAGCTAAGTTTAAATTTAACAGAAAAAGAAGTCAAATGTACATATTAGTCAAGTTTAGCAATAATTAGCTAAACTGACTGTTTCTTAAAGTGACAAGTTTAGCAAATATGAAGAATGACAGACAACCAGATAATATCCATCATTCCTTGATCTCATCCATAGAAAAATATCTGGTGGTGGAAACTTGAACCCTGGGAGGGTGATACGTCGGAAACGTATCTATAATTTTTGATGTTCCATGCTTTTTAGTATCTACTTTGCTTTTATTTGTCTACACTCTGAGGTGATTTTTACACGTTTTCTGGTACCAACCTATTAACAAGTTGCCACACTGTCATTTGCCTGTTTTCTGCTGTCTTTGGTTTCAGAAAATCTAGTAAAGAAATATTCTTGGAATTGGACGGGGCAAAAGTCAAAGTCATTTTATTTTTGTGGGGAACAAGAAGTCCAGAGGGGAGATGGAGAGACAGACTGCGGTGACCCACCATACCACTGCATGATGTAGTACACTATAGTCGTGGACATAACACCAATGAAATATCGTTCACTAGTATTACATCCCTCAGAGTGATACAACAGAAACACATCAGGTCCAAGACATGACTATAGGTTACAACTCAACTCTTTACACAAGATCCAGAGAACACTCTAGGTTAAAGAGAGAGAAAGAAACTTCTTACAAAGAAGAATCAGAAATAAACAACTCATAACTATTATGCTAATAAGATTAGCATCTAATTATTTGGCTTGTATTGTTGCTATTGCAATACTCTATAGAAGTAGGTTCTATGGCTAGAGATTATATTTCTAACTAATCAGCAACTTCGTCTTCACTTTAGTTGATGTATATGCTGACTTCCTTTACTTCATTAAAGAGCTTGAGTTTTTGATGATGATTCCTGGAGCATACTTGATGTAGACGTCGTCTTAATGGCTTCAGAATCTAGCAAGGGTTAAGAAGATACGTTGAGTACGAGCGTACTCAACAAGTTTACTAGAAAAGGAGTGTTTGATGCACTATATCTATAGCCACAGACCGTAGGTCGTAGGCAATGCAGGTTTTCGTAAACATTTCTTCAAAGGTTGCTTTTATTCTGAAAAACTATGTCCGTCAGCCTTCACGGGTTTACCAGAATTTTCATGGAGTTCCTTTTCCGCTGCGTTCGTAGCTCCTTCCCAGAACAGGGAGTAACAAGTTACAGTTCTTACACTCTGCATAGGTGCGTCACTTTACCCATGAGAGACCTTAGGCTTTGTTGCACGGTCGGGATTATGTTCCCATTCAAACTTCCTTGGTTTGAGGCCCAACCTAAGATCCAAGCCAATCACTGCCCCCTTCGCGACCTTGCATGTCTCCTTGGTGTACACCATGCCCACCTATTGAATTACGGCAATGGTTTGTACAGACCGTTAGATGCCAGAACTATCGTGGTACGTTGAGGGTTCCTACCCATATGATGCATATCCTCTATGAATTACCAATTAATATGCACGCTACGAGTGATAACAGCCACGACCTGCACATCTGGCTACATGCGAGAGGAAGAAGATACGGCTGACTTCTCTGTCCCATTCCAAATCTCATGGTCAACGCGTAATATACCGCGCAAGAATCGACATTGGTTGTTAAATCCTAGGTGATATAGTCCTGAACAGTGGTATTCCAACTGCCAGATTTAATAGATTAGCTGATCACCCTGGATCAGTAAATAATAGTTCACATTATTATCAAAAATAGTGTTCTCTGACCTTTTTCAAATGCAGGTGATGACAACACTGGATTTGCAAAATACTTTACAGAAAATAATCAAAGGACATGAGCAAGTGTGAACTTGCCTTTTGTGATTGCAAGATTATGCACTCACGGTCTTCGAGACAATATAAAAGATCCAATACCTTAAATCAGCATCATTTTTCCGGTAAGGACTAATGTTTAAAGAAGCAAAATGCTTTTATGCATAAGTAATGTAATGCAAGTTGATAAACTCGAATCCCTGGGATAACGTTGTTCTAGGGTTTGAATACTGGAAAGGGTTCCTGTTAGAATGTGTTGTCCTTTTAGATAAGTTTCACACTTGTGCTTCTTATTAGAGCTTGTGATTGTGTGTGAAACAACATGTAAGTATAATAAAGCACACACAATAATGGAATACTCAAGTGGAAAATATATCTGTAGACTATGTATATAACGTTTGTTCATCATTTAGAGCTTTCATAAAAATGCTTATGTCTTGCTTTATAATGTTCCTTAAAAGAATAACTTTTGAAGAAAATCTTACTTAGTTAAGGAGAAGTATTTAAATTTTAAGTTACCTTATTAGGTGTTCTTTCAAGTTATAGTCTTTAATTAAGAAAGAATTTCTTTATTTGAATAATGATATTAGTAGTATTTGAGACTTATCTATATTGGTTTTTAACTTGGTTAGTTTGGTATTAAGATGCTTTATAACTTAATTATAATAGATCAAAGTTAACTATAAAACACATAACAAAGTCTTTTAGAATAGTATTTAAAGTACTACAGACTAAAGTTAACTTTAAAGACATAGATAAACTTAAGGTATGTTGCTTATGTTATTTGTACCTTGTTCACTTTATAATGTTTCCTTAAGGTTACTTAAGAATGGAATTACCTCTAGTTGGTATAGTGGTTTCCTAACATTTTAATGTATAAAGGGATTGATCTCCCTATAAGGATGTGGTTATGGTTTGTGAATAAGTAAACAATATTATTTACTACTTAGGAATTCACTATAGTGTTTTGGTATGTTTATAACTTATGGTTGAAGTAAGGGAAAAGGTTTTATCTCATTACAAATTATTCTTGGAGATTTTATATTGGATAAGGATCCTTTTATAAAATTATCTACACTTATGGTTAAAGGACGATTCAATAAAATTGTATTTAAAATGTGTTGAACCATTTTGACTTCATATTATCATTATTGAAGACTAATACTATTTATTAGACTCAATTGACCAATATTAGCAATTTTTATTTACCCTTATATGAATTATTAACTAAAGAAATAGGTCTAAATTCTAGTTATTAAGTTGTTCAAATGTTTATTTACCTCAAAAGTGTAATATTATATTTTTAACATGTAGGTATTATTTTTGTGATCATTTTTGGTATATTACATTTATTTTTGTGATTTATAAATAATAAGATATGATTTTTATAAGGTTTATTACTTTATAAATACTTAATAAATAATAAATATTTAATTAAGTGAAATAATAATGTATGATTATAGTTTTAAAGTATTTTTTATTTTTCAAAGATTTTTGGTATTTTATTTATATTTTTAACATTTACAATTATTAAAATATGAATCATTAAAGTTTTATTACTTTCAAAATTTTATTAAATAGTAATTATTTAAATTGTTAACGTAATATTTTTTTATAATGGTTTTAAGTTATAGATTTTATTTTTCTAAAAAAATTATATATTACATGTATTTTTCTGAATTATAAAACAAAAGTTATTAATTAAACAAGATTTAATCATTTTGTTGTATTTCAGGATATATTTATATTTGATTCTATAATGTTTTATCTAATTCCTAAACATAAAATACTTTTGGTACCGAAGCTAAACCTACCCTAGTCACTGACTAGTGGGCCAGTGGCCACCTCCCACTCTCAGGTTAGTAAATGCATTTGTTACCGACCCTGTCTCTACTCCCAGGCAATGACAAGTGGGCCCTATAGCACGTCACCTGCCACCTGGGCAAGGACCGAGTCAAGCTTTGGACCAGGTCAACCCCGACGTCACGATGACGTCAGGACGCCGGTGAGCACCGGAACCAGCGAGGAGGGCTTCCTAGGCTTCTGCGATTACACACGTTTGAATATCGGGAGCTTGGCAACCATCTGGAGGCGGCGCCGCCCAAGAATGGTCACCGAATCATGGCAACGATGAGGTCGCATCGGCGAGGCACGGTGGCACTCGCGAAAATAGGGTTACAGTGAACGCTAGCACGAAATAGCAAGTGCTTGAGATGCACTAGCTTACCCTGATGCTCATGCGGTGGTCGACGAGGATCAGCGAGGTCAGAGGTGAGCGCTCGGTCAAGAATTCCGGCAAACCCCGAGGAAAGGGAACAATGAAATTCAACCTCCTCAGAGCTCCCCTTGATGTTTTAATCCACCCAGACGATCTACGGAGCACGGCGTTTCTCCCCATCCACACCACAGGCTTCGAGGAGCATTGCCTCGACGGCCAGCCGAAGCTCGTCGGCGATGGCGTCGGGTTGAAAAGAGAGATAGACAGCGAGAGGGAGGATGATTTGAAGATCAAGATTGACTAGAGGCTCGAGCGGTCTCAGACGGATGATTTATACGGTTAGGCAAGCTCAAACACGTCGGCACGACGGTGATGACGGTCGGGATGCGGCGGCGCTACTGAAGCTCAAGGTGGGCGCGAATCACTGCGTGAAACCACTTGGCGGACACCAAACAAGTTGGTATGAGGTTCTGAGACGGTCAACCGCGTCCGGACGGTCCCGAATTGCGGCGGCGACGTGCCTCGCCAGCGGCGTGTCGATCAGCCAAAGGAAGACGAAGATGACGGTTCTCTCTTGCGTGGGACCCGCCTGCCAGTAAGAGAACAAAACGGTATGTGGGATCGGGCCGTGGTGGGCTGGTTCTAGGCTGCGAGATAAGGAGCAAGTCTGCTACTGTTGGTTGCTCTGAGCGGTATATAGAGATAGAAAAGAATGGGTCGTGGGCCAGATTTGATGCTTCTTCTGTTTTTTTCCTGGTTCTATCCCTTTTCTATTATTCTGTTTTGTTTTTAGCTTTGAATTTGCACAATTGATTTGAGTTTTCTTTGTAGAATTAATTTGTTAAACAATTTCAGCAACAATGAATGTATTTAAAGTCATTTTGTGAACTTTTATTATATATTGTTTAGAGTTTCTTTATTTTCTTTATATAGATACTTTTCCTATTATTATTTGTGGGGCTTTTAATATGCATTTAATTGAGCTAATATCTATAAACTTATTATAGAATGCATTACTATTAACTCATGAGATTTTATTCTCATTAACATATAATATTAAGGAAATTTTTATATGGTGATCCTATATTATTATTTGATGCATAATATCCTAAGGATTTAATATGGTTAATATCATTCCCCTGAATCTAGTAAATACCAAGGTTTATATTTTGTTAAAACTAGCATAAGTGTTAGGGTGTGAATTATAATTACTTACCCTATTGTTTAGGGTCCTTAATTTATTTATATTCTTTTGTTGATGTGAATCAAGATGAATGTCTAAACATATTGTCTTTATGTTTATGGTCATTATGGATATCACCTTTTTAAAATAATAAGGTTATTTTCCAGAATGACTTATGAGGAAGAATTAATTAAGATAGTTCCTAAGCACCTATAATCTTCGTGAATTGGCTACGCTATGAGTGTTGCTTTGCTTTTGTTGGGCGCTTTGTAGGCTTCAAGGAAGGTGAAGGAACATTGAAGTGTTGTCAAGTCACTCTTCCCGAGGACGACTATATGGTGAACCCCAGGATCAAGGATGTCCTTCGACCGCTTCTACTTTGTGATGAGCATGTAGAGTCGAGGACGACTCTTTTGAAGGGGAGTCGATGTAGCCCGACCTACGGTCGTTACTACATCTTGGTCTCCAACTTACGCCAAGTCGTCATGGACTCCAAAGGTGAATCCGTTCCTCTATGCGAGCCCCTTCCTACCCTATTGAATGGTATGCTACTTCATACTCCGTGACATATGCATGATAGGTTCACATTGACAAGTACGGAGGCAAGGGAGGCCGGAGCATCAAGCCCGACAAGGCGGAGGCTTGGAAGAGGAGGCGGAAGAACAGATCGCCAAATGCTCTCTGTCGCCAGTACTACGGACACAGCGGCCATACTACCGCCCGGCGGCACTACCGCCCACTACCGCCAACTGTGACGCCAATGTATCCAAATACTCTCATCTCCGGCGGTACTACGGATCTGGACCGGTTACCGGCCGGTACTATCGTCGTCTCGATACCGCCTTCTGACGGCTCCATCTCGACGCTCCAGACCGCAAGCGGTACTACGGACCCAGGCGATCGTGGCATCCCGCAAAACCACTACTAGAAAATCGCGTTGTTTTTGTGCATTGCATCATCATGACCGCATGCTCATGTCATCATGCCACATTGCATTTGAGCATCGTCATCATCTTGCATTTGCTTGCATAAAACTATTTTCGGAAAAACCTATTTTTGTTTTCTAAACGCCCCGTCCTTATTCAAACGCAAAACCCGGGTCACCGGATTATTTTGTTTTGTTTGCTATCGGTTTGCAAAAGTCTGTTTGAAATAAATAAATTATTTAATTATTTTTAGTGGGGCAGTCGAACGGGCCGATCCGACCCAGTCGACCACCCCCAGTATTAAAACGGTCCACCTAAACCAGCCCCCTCTAATTCCTAAAACCACCCAAATCTATCCTACCCACCTCTCACAGCCCGCCACCTCACCCTCTCCCCCAATTCCTACCCACCCCGCCACCTCACCAATCCCCCTCTTTTCCCCCCTCTCTCTCTTTCTCACACAGCCACACCCTCACCCTCTCTCTCTTTCATCCGGGCCCCACCCGCAGCCCCACTTCCCCTGGCCCACTTGCCAGCCTCACCCACCTGCCTCACTCCCTCTCTCTCCCTCCACTCACACGCCAGCCTCACCCCCTCCTGGACCCCACCTGGGCGCGCCTCCCGCCGGGCCCCCTAGGTCCCACTCCAGTCCACCCCGCGCTGGGACCCGCCAACCCCACCTCTCACCCTCCCCACCTTTCTCCTACCTCCTGCCGCACGCTCCCTCCCCGCTTCTCCCTCCGCCAGGCTCGCCGGCCGGGCTCCTCCTCTCCCCACCATCGGCGACCCTCTGCGCTCGCCCTCTCCCCAACCCGCTCCACCAGCCGGCCGCGCGTCCTCCGCGCCGTGTCCCTCTTCACCGTCTCCCTCCCGTGGCGCCCATGGCCCGCCCGACCATGGCGCCACCGCCGCTCCCTCGCTCCGCTCCCGCCCTGCACCTCCTTCCCACGGCCGAGCTCGCTCCCCACCTCTCCCCTCTCAATGGCGCCGCCCTGCCAGCGTCCCCTTCCCTCCTCGCCCCGCCTCGCTGGCGCCCGCCCTCCTCCGAAGCTCGCCCGCCTCCGCGCCCCACATCGGCCCTGTTTCCCCCGCCGCCTGCCTCGGCCGCCTCCGCCTCCACTGACGTCGCCCGGGCCGTGCTCGCCCGGCCGCCTCCTCCCCTCCCGTCGCTCGCTCCCGCCGCCGCAAGTGCCGCCCGCCGCTGCCGCCTCTTCGCCCCGCCATCGTGGCTCCCCTCCGCCCTCCGTCTCCTCGCCCTGGCGTCTCCACTGCGGCCGCTTCCCCACCACCTGCGCTCGCCGTCACCGTGGGACCCCGTCGTCGGCCACCTCCTCCGCCTCCCCGTGCAGGCCCCCTCCCCGTCAGCATCCGGTTTTCCTGGCCAGCATCGGGCGCTGCCTGCTGCCCGAGCTCTCCCCGCGTGCTGCAAGCTCCGCAAGCCGCAGTCGCGCCCAGGCCATGTTGGAGTGGGTTTGGAGCAGCCACAACTATTTCAGTAATCGAGGGGTGGTGTTGAAGATTGGTGGTGATGTTGCCAAGTACAAGTCGCTCGAGTTGTTATCGACAAGAGCTTCATCCGTCGTGATGCTCTGTGGTACACCAAGTTCTCCCCGGACAAGCGAGAAGACGTCTATCACGAACTCCAAGTCCTCGCGATATCCGAAGGCGAGGCTCCCGGAAGCTGAAGACAACCCGAACCTTGGTGCCGATCCCAAGTTCGCCACCGGCGAATAAGGTGGTACCTCAAGGCCTTCGTCACGGGACGCCGAGAACCCGAAGGACGACCTCACCGAACCCGGCGCCACTCGAGACCGACAACGACCTCGGCCGTCGGAACCCCAAGATCTCCTTCCCGGAATGCGACGCCTCGATCCTGCGGATCCGAAGACCACATGTGCGACAAGTACTCCTTCTCGGATGCGATGCTCGAGAACACGGACGGTACGGACATCGACGCGGAACACCAAGTTCTTCCTCCCGGACGCCAAGACCGACCTGATGCGCGGGCCCGACAAGATCGACATCGTCCAGGGCGAGTCCGATGTGCCCCGACGCCGCACCAAGTCCTGCTCCCCGGATGCGACAAGACCTACCTCTGTTGTCCGAGAACGACCCCTTCGAGACCCAGATCCGGACCCTGAGACCGAACCCCGAACCCTGGAACCCCAAGTTCGTCGAGACCCTCTAAAGTGTGAACCCCTTCCCGAAACCCTATTTTATAATATAATAGAACTTGTCGCATATTAAATTGTTCATGCATGCATCCTTGTCTATGGTTTGGGGGCCTTGTGCCGATTCACCTAATAATTAAATATGGGGTCCATATGCGGGCAAATCTAGTCTCATATTGTCCTCATTTAACTTGGTGTAGCGAACCGGTGCTATCTCTTGCCATGTTAATACAACATTTAAAATGCGGGGTATCTGAACAACATGAACCATCTAAATATTTGTCGGGACCCCGGTTCCGCTTAATATTGCCCAATTGCATCACACCTTTTGCCATGCCATACATCATACATGCATCATGCCCAATCTTTTGCCGTCGTATTAAATATTGCATCCGGTGTTTATTCTAGTGTTTTGGTTCTTCTCGGATAAGGCCGTTGAGTTGATGTGAGCTTCGACCCGATCTTTGGATGAACCTTCGACAATGTTTTCAGGCGAGCATCTCCCCCTTTCTACCTATCTTACTTTATAGTATTTATTCCCTCCTTTTGATCTATTGCTATCTGTGTCGCGATGCTCTAGTTTTCGTACCCGTGATATCCCTTGCAGCCGTATATTGCCTTGGACACCTCCTATTACCTGTTGTTTGGTAGATAGTTGGACTTGCGCGTCGTAGTCGCTTGCTCAAGTGCTGTTGCGAGTCGTCAAGTGCCACAGTTGTTGGAGTATTGCCGCCTGTTTGATGTTGGAGATGATCATGGCTTTACTTATCGTTCACTTTAATTCCTGTTTAACAACTAAAATTGAAGTAAGTAAGCAGAGGCACAGGTGGGCAATAGATGTTATTTGGTTGTTAACCGTCCACTTGTGTCCCGTAGGACCCCGAGTGCTTGATACCTGTTCATTGATTTATCGCGCTATCCACATCCGGGAGGATTATGGGACCCCCCCTGAGCAAGAGCTTGATTCAGTCTTATTTCTTGGGGCCGCAAACTAGTTTGAGGTTTTATTTACTATCCTGTACTTATGCCATGCTAATGTTTTATTTACGATTGTGCGAGGAGAACACTGTACTGTTTAGGAATTGTGACCCGTTTACGCGGTATCGACAAGCCCAGTTTTGGGTTCCCAGTCGCTTACAGCCGGCCCCACAAACCTCGGGTCCGTCTCGAAGTCAGCTAACCGTTATGGGTGTACTCCAAGGGGTGGCCCCCTGAAATATTTCTGAATCCTGTGATTGCTTTGTCGTGAAGGCCTCGTTGGGTTTTGATTTGGTTTTTCCGAGGTTGATCGAGTGTGTGTTGCTATTGGTGCACCCCGGCCGGGTAAAACTTTCTGAAAGCCGTGTTCGCGGTTATGGACGACTTGGAGCACAGTATCTCGATCATAGACAAGCATAACTAAAGTAGTGCTATAAATTTGACTTTATAATGACTAGTAATCAGCTTCACTATAATGGAATGGCTAAATAAAACTGCCCACAATTGCTTGTTTGGTTTGTCGCTTGCGACGATTGTATCTGACTAGTAAGTATTGCAACTACAATGGAATGGCTAAATAAAAGTACCAACAACTGCTGGGTTTTGGGATATCTCATGCTAATTGTATCTTACTAGTAAGTGTTGCCACTATCACGGAATGGTTAATAAAAGTGCCCACTGCTTATTCAATCAGGATGATTATCTATACTTGACTAGTAATTGCTGCAACGATAACCGAATAAATAAAACTGCCAACTGTGTGAGTTCCTCGGTTGACTTCCTCGTTTGGTCTCGAGGGGGAAACGCCAGGATGGGTTTGTTTGATGGTAGTATAAGGTTGGTTCCGGATAGGTCTTTCTTACCCCTCTCTGATAGTCGCCAGTTGTATCGAGTCTCTATAGGTTGTTTAGTGCATGCTGCCGCTGCCGCTTCAGTCCACCATACCTGTGTAGGCGAGGACCGCCGAATTCTAGCCTCGCCGTGTACTGGCCTCAGTACTGACGCTCCTCTTTTTCCTTTGCCCTTTGTCGGCACCCCTTTTGTTTAAGCAGGTTTTGAGATCGACATCGTTAGCAGGGTTACCCTTCCGGCTTGGCCTGGGCAGGCTTATGGACGCCATTGGTTATTCTTCAGGGCTCTTAGCCCCATTTGCATCTTGTCCGTAGTCGGACGCTGTATCTTTTCAAGGTGATTTGGATCTCCGCACCGTTTATCTGTATTCTTGACTCATGGAGTCGTGTTGTATATATATCTGTTCTGTGGGTCCCAGCGAGGACTGTTGTGTAATGTTATTACTTTGTTTTCCACCCGCACGAAAGTGCCTGGTGGGCACCTTTGAATCGTTTCTATGCGGGTTTGGCGGGTTTTGCTAAAACTTGCATAGGGTCGATTCTGAGGGTGTTACAGAGTGGTATCAGAGCTCAGCATGACGATACCCACAAGTCCAAATGTAGGATAACCTAGCTAACGGCCGAAGTAGAGTGTCAAAACTATTTTTGAAAATCGGTTGGATGGTTCTGATTAGGTCTGATTTTACTCCTTACCCCTCTGCTATTCTCCTCTTACCTCTACGTGTTTTGAATCCGCTCTCTTCTCTTTCTTCGAGTCCAAGAATTCTCGTGGTTGGGTTTTCGTCGTACCTTCAGGGTTTCGCTTCCTCCTTGGGTAACGGTGATGCTATAGCTGGTCTTCATGCTATCCGAGGAATCCTTTATCTGTGGTACCATTCTTTGTTCCTTGTTTGTGCTTTCCGGTGTTTTCCGACGCGACGACATCATCTACGCCAGATCTGATGCAGAGTATGCATCACTCCTTTGTTTCCGAACCTCGATTGTCGAGATCTTCAGTCTGATTCCGAGAGTTGGTTGCATAATCCGCTTATTCGTGTGCAGAATAATGGTTTGAGTGCGGAATGGAGTAGCTACCATACCACAACTCTTATCATTCGCTCTTGTACATCAAATCAGTGGATCCAGCAATTTTACTCCGTCCACGGAAGCTAGAGGTGGCTTTATTTGTTGATACCTCTACCTTCGACCTTTTGTTTCCGGAGTGTTTCCCCTCAACAATCACGGGCAACGACCTCTTGTTAGTGGTGTCGCGAGGATCTACACGAAGCGAGAAGATTCAGATCGCCGCCCTTCTTTCCGGTACCATGAGGCGGATCTCGAGGGCGAGATCCATTGTTAGTGGTGTCGAATTGTGGCATCCCGCAAAACCACTACTAGAAAATCGCGTTGTTTTTATGCATTGCATCATCATGACCGCATGCTCATGTCATCATGCCACATTGCATTTGAGCATCGTCATCATCTTGCATTTGCTTGCATAAAACTATTTTCGGAAAAACCTATTTTTGTTTTCTAAACGCCCCGTCTTTATTCAAACGCAAAACCCGGGTCACCGGATTATTTTGTTTTGTTTGCTATCGGTTTGCAAAAGTCTGTTTGAAATAAATAAATTATTTAATTATTTTTAGTGGGGCAGTCGAACGGGCCGATCCGACCCAGTCGACCACCCCCAGTATTAAAACGGTCCACCTAAACCAGCCCCCTCTAATTCCTAAAACCACCCAAATCTATCCTACCCACCTCTCACAGCCCGCCACCTCACCCTCTCCCCCAATTCCTACCCACCCCGCCACCTCACCAATCCCCCTCTTCCCCCCCCCCTCTCTCTCTTTCTCACACAGCCACACCCTCACCCTCTCTCTCTTTCATCCGGGCCCCACCCGCAGCCCCACTTCCCCTGGCCCACTTGCCAGCCTCACCCACCTGCCTCACTCCTCTCTCTCCTCCACTCACACGCCACCTCACCCCTCCTGGACCCCTGGCTGGCCTCCCTGCCGGGCCCCACCCTAGGTCCCACTCGCCCCGGTCCAAGCCCCCTGCCGCGGGACCCGCCTGCCCCACCTCTCACCCTCCCCACCTTTCTCCTACCTCCTGCCGCACGCTCCCTCCCCGCTTCTCCCTCCGCCAGGCTCGCCGGCCGGGCTCCTCCTCGCCCCACCATCGACCCTCTGCCTCTCCCCAACCCGCTCCACCAGCCGGCCGCGCCTCTTCCGCGCCGTGTCCCTCTTCACCGTCTCCCTGTGGCGCCATGAAGCCGCTTCGACCATGGCGCCACCGGCCGCTCCTCGCCTCGCTCCCGCCGCCTCGCACCTCCTTCCCGGCGCGAGCTCGCTCCCACTCTCCCTCTCCATGGCGCCGCCTCGCTGCCCCGCCTGCGTCCTTCTGCCCTGGCGCCTGCCCTCCTCCGCCCTGAAGCCGGCCGCCTCAGATCGCCCTGCTTCCGTGTCGCCGCTCGGCCCCGCCTCCGCCTCCCGTACCGACGTCCCGCCCGAGCCGCCGCCCGCCGCCTCCTCCCCTCCGTCGCTCCGCCGCCGCAGTGCCGCCCGCTGCCGCCTCTTCGCCCCGCCATCGTGGCTCCAGCCCCTCCGCCTGCCACCCTCCGCCCTGCCGTCTCGCCTGCGGCCGCACCACCGCTTCTCGCTGCCACCGTGGGACCCCGTCGTCGGCCACCTCCTCCGCCTCCCCGTGCATGCCCCCTCCCCGTCAGCATCCGGTTTTCCTGGCCAGCGTCGGGCGCTGCCTGCTGCCCGAGCTCTCCCCGCGTGCTGCAAGCTCCACAAGCCGCAGTCGCGCCCATGCCATGTTGGAGTGGGTTTGGAGCAGCCACAACTATTTCAGTAATCGAGGGGTGGTGTTGAAGATTGGTGGTGATGTTGCCAAGTACAAGTCGCTCGAGTTGTTATCGACAAGAGCTTCATCCGTCGTGATGCTCTGTGGTACACCAAGTTCTCCCCGGACAAGCGAGAAGACGTCTATCACGAACTCCAAGTCCTCGCGATATCCGAAGGCGAGGCTCCCGGAAGCTGAAGACAACCCGAACCTTGGTGCCGATCCCAAGTTCGCCACCGACGAATAAGGTGGTACCTCAAGGCCTTCGTCACGGGACGCCGAGAACCCGAAGGACGACCTCACCGAACCCGGCGCCACTCGAGACCGACAACGACCTCGGCCGTCGGAACCCCAAGATCTCCTTCCCGGAATGCGACGCCTCGATCCTGCGGATCCGAAGACCACATGTGCGACAAGTACTCCTTCTCGGATGCGATGCTCGAGAACACAGACGGTACGGACATCGACGCGGAACGCCAAGTTCTTCCTCCCGGACGCCAAGACCGACCTGATGCGCAGGCCCGACAAGATCGACATCGTCCAGGGCGAGTCCGATGCGCCCCGACGCCGCACCAAGTCCTGCTCCCCGGATGCGACAAGACCTACCTCTGTTGTCCGAGAACGACCCCGTCGAGACCCAGATCCGGACCCTGAGACCGAACCCCGAACCCCGGAACCCCAAGTTCGTCGAGACCCTCTAAAGTGTGAACCCCTTCCCGAAACCCTATTTTATAATATAATACAACTTGTCGCATATTAAATTGTTCATGCATGCATCCTTGTCTATGGTTTGGGGGCCTTGTGCCGATTCACCTAATAATTAAATATGGGGTCCATATGCGGGCAAATCTAGTCTCATATTGGCCTCATTTAACTTGGTGTAGCGAACCGGTGCTATCTCTTGCCATGTTAATACAACATTTAAAATGCGGGGTATCTGAACAACATGAACCATCTAAATATTTGTCGGGACCCCGGTTCCGCTTAATATTGCCCAATTGCATCGCACCTTTTGCCATGCCATACATCATACATGCATCATGCCCAATCTTTTGCCGTAGTATTAAATATTGCATCCGGTGTTTATTCTAGTGTTTTGGTTCTTCTCGGATAAGGTCGTTGAGTTGATGTGAGCTTCGACCCGATCTTTGGATGAACCTTCGACAATGTTTTCAGGCGAGCATCTCCCCCTTTCTACCTATCTTACTTTATAGTATTTATTCCCTCCTTTTGATCTATTGCTATCTGTGTCGCGATGCTCTAGTTTTCGCATCGTGATATCCCTTGCAGTAGTATATTGCCTTGGACACCTCCTATTACCGTTGTTTGGTAGATAGTTGGACTTGCGGCGTCGCTTGCTCAAGTGCTATGTAGTCGTCAAGTGCCACAGCTTGTTGGAGTATTGCCGCCTGTTTGATGTTGGAGATGATCATGGCTTTACTTATCGTTCACTTTAATTCCTGTTTAACAACTAAAATTGAAGTAAGTAAGCAGAGGCACAGGTGGGCAATAGATGTTATTTGGTTGTTAACCGTCCACTTGTGTCCCGTAGGACCCCGAGTGCTTGATACCTGTTCATTGATTTATCGCGCTATCCACATCCGGGAGGATTATGGGACCCCCCCTGAGCAAGAGCTTGATTCAGTCTTATTTCTTGGGGCCACAAACTAGTTTGAGGTTTTATTTACTATCCTGTACTTATGCCATGCTAATGTTTTATTTACGATTGTGCGAGGAGCACACTGTACTGTTTAGGAATTGTGACCCGTTTACGCGGTATCGACAAGCCCAGTTTTGGGTTCCCAGTCGCTTACAGCCGGCCCCACAAACCTCGGGTCCGTCTCGAAGTCAGCTAACTTCTTGGTGTACTCCAAGGTGGCCTCAAATATTTCTGAATCCTGTGATTGCTTTGTCGTGAAGGCCTCGTTGGGTTTTGATTTGGTTTTTCCGAGGTTGATCGAGTGTGTGTTGCTATTGGTGCACCCGCCGGTAAAACTTTCGAAAGCCGTGTCCGGTTATGGACGACTTGGAGCACAAGATCTCGATCATAGACAAGCATAACTAAAGTAGTGCTATAAATTTGACTTTATAATGACTAGTAATCAGCTTCACTATAATGGAATGGCTAAATAAAACTGCCCACAATTGCTTGTTTGGTTTGTCGCCATACGATCGTATCTGACTAGTAAGTATTGCAACTACAACGGAATGGCTAAATAAAAGTACCAACAACTGCTGGGTTTTGGGATATCTCATGCTAATTGTATCTGACTAGTAAGTGTTGCCACTATCACGGAATGGTTAATAAAAGTGCCCACTGCTTATTTTATCAGGATGATTATCTATACTTGACTAGTAATTGCTGCAACGGTAACCGAATAAATAAAACTGCCAACTGTGTGAGTTCCTCGGTTGACTTCCTCGTTTGGTCTCGAGGGGGAAACGCCAGGATGGGTTTGTTTGATGGTAGTATAAGGTTGGTTCCGGATAGGTCTTTCTTACCCCTCTCTGATAGTCGCCAGTTGTATCGAGTCTCTATAGGTTGTTTAGTGCATGCTGCCGCTGCCGCTCCACTCCACCATACCTGTGTAGGCGAGGACCGTCGAATTCTAGCCTCGCTGCATCGGCCTCGATCGACGCTCCTCTTTTCCTTTGCCCTTTGTCGTCACCCCTTTTGTTTAAGGGTTTTGAGATCGACGTCGTTAGCGGGTTACCCTTCCGCTTGGCCTGGGCAGGGTTATGGACGCCATTGGTTATTCTTCGTGGCTCTTAGCCCCATTTGCATCTTGTCCGTAGTCGGACGTCAGTATCTTTTCAAGGTGATTTGGATCTCCGCATCAGATATCTCAGTATTCTTGACTCACGGAGTCGTGTTGTATATATATCTGCCTGGGTCCCAGCGAGGACTGTTGTGTAATGTTATTACTTTTCCACCAAGACGAAAGTGCTGTGGGCACCTTTGAATCGCTTCTATGCGGGTTTGGCGGGTTTTGCTAAAACTTGCATAGGGTCGATTCTCGAGGTGTTCTGTACTATCGGACCAAGCGGTACTACCGGTACCAAGTCCCAGACTACGCTCTGGCGAGTGCTGGCAGCACTAGTTGGGCCACAGCCCTTGTATCCCCCTCTACTTACCTATTCGCCTAGTTTATCCCCAAACTACCCTTGTTTATGTGGTTGGCCTATAAATAGAGCCCCCACCCCTCATGTATCCCTTAGGCATAGATGATAGACTAAAGACAACCCCCATTGTGGAATATCTAGTTTTGCCTCATCCCCTTTACCAAGGGGACCGACTATCGTCACCAACCTCGATTGGACTTTGCATCACGCATCCATCGTTGAATAAGGCCTTGGGTTCTCGGTTTCTCGCCCCCCAAGTTGTCAAGACCCTCCTCAAGGTGTTCTTCCCTCTCCGATGTGGATTTGAGGGAGCACGTTGACCGATCTTTCCTTGCGAGGATTCTATCGGACCGGTGGCCGCCGTTCGGGAGCAATCGGCCTTGTATCGTGTGAGTTTTGCGTGTGTTCATCATGTTCTTCGCGAGGTGTGTGTTCGCTTCCGCTACCTTCTCCCTTTCCCCTCGCTTTCCCATCGATTTGACCACGAGATCCGTGAAGATCGGGCACCCAAGAGGTTAACCCCTCCATCATCTGGTATCAGCGGCTTTTGGTTGCCACGGATTTCTCATCGATTTGGTCTTTTCCCCATAAATTCGAAAATTTCACCAAAAATAGCCCCAATTCGTGTTTTGGATCAATCTGTGATTTGAGTGTGTTTTGGTAGGTTTTGATCCATGGATTACTTGCTAAACTTGTTGATCTACCTTCCTTTGCGTTCCCATGGCCTAATTCCTTGATTTCCCCCGTCGATTTGGTGTTTTTCTTGAAGATTTTCCGCCCAAATCGCCCCAAACTCGCGAAATCGCGTCAGATCTGGATTTCTCTGTCTCGAGCGGTACTACCACTCCAAAAATACGGTACTACCGTTCACCTGTACTACCGCTCCCAAAATACGGTACTACCGCCCAAGACAGAAAGAAAACAGCAAGTTCCAGATTTCAGCCTCTCACCGTTTTGAGCATAACTTTTGCATTCGAACTCGGATTTTGGTGTTCTTTAGCTCGTTTCGAAGAGAAGGAGCTCTACATCATCATCCACGTTGTTCATGCTATCTAATCTATCCAAATTCCGTGAGCAAGGCGGAATCCAACAATAAAGGGTGAAGATCGTCGACGAAAGGTATAAACATTCCGCTACTTCTCACCACTTGCATTCCTTTGTGAACCCCACTATCTTTGCGAGCAACAAACACCTATTGAGACTAGTTCCTCTTATGATTGCTTGGGCTATGCACATTTGATACCTTGTAGATTCCGAGCAAACATTGTGAGCGCTATCTCATATAGTTATCTTGTATAGTTGTTGGCACAAGGAAGAGGCAAGTGAAAAGAAAAAGAAAAGAAAGAAAAAGAGAAAAAAAATAGAAAAAAAATAAAAAGAAAGAGATACATATGTGCCTCATAGAATAGGAAGAGCAAGCTCGATGAACATCAAATAGGTGGTACTTATTGTGCATATCTTGTAGCCCACCAATCTTATGCAATCGAACTAGCATCTCTCCTTGTACTTGTGTGACACGAGCTTATAGTCTTCGCTAGGTAATCATTTGGTTCTTAGCTCACTTTCTCCGTCGCACAAGTCCCATTTATCCCACCGTGTGTGTTTCCTTGTATATATTTCCTATCTTGTGGATTAACTTGTTTGCTTTGTGATCATTGTGGTTCTTTACTTGCCATTACAACATCTTGATTTCGGATTGGTTCTTGACATGCCACTTTCCATACCTATCCACCATAGGCCTTGTGTGTGTGTTTTTTTTGGTTAGTAGTTGGTTTTGGTGTTCCGCGTGAACTTCACTTTGCTTGGTTTATTGCTCTCAAGTGTGGCCACTTGCACGATACGGTCTTCCAAGGTAAAGTAAGGTTTGACGTTGTATCCCTAACACCCTCTACCATTTCCATATACACCGCTTGGTCTTGTGAAGCATGTCTAGGGACTCCAGGACCGAGGATGATTTCCATGAAGAATCCATGATGAGACACCATGCATATGTCTCCACAAGCATGGATAACATGATGGAGCAATACACCAATAATGGCTCCACATGCTTGGGTGATATGGAGTACTACAACAACAATGACTCCCCAAGCATGGACGACTTCAAGAACGACAACGCGAAGCTCCTCAAGTCGCACCGACCAAGACGGAGCCTCCAACTAGAGTGCGCCAAGGTCCATCATCAAATGGACAAGTTCCAAAGCGACCTCCACAACTTCAAGAAGGACATGGACTTCGACTTCGACAAAAACATGAGGATGGTCGCCAAGACTAATGATGCTTTACGCTCATTAGAAAAACTTACAAGGAAGAGTGCCAAGGTCAAGGGCCATCGTCGTGAGCGTCATATGGATGACCAAGTGCGCCACCTACATCAACCATCGGCAAGGCACGCCAATGACCTCCATCGACACCATCACAAGGCACCTTCAACTTCTTGTGCCACCACCAAAATGGCACCAAGAGCAAGCCTTCGTCCACGCCATCAAGCTTCAACAACTACGCTTGCATTTGAAGACCTCATGAACGAGGAAAATGAAGACCTCTACTTCGCCAAGTTGGATAGCATGAGCCTACCTCCACCACTACTACGAGATGGCCACAAGACGGTCGAGCATGGGATTTTCCCTTCGACCATGGAGGCGAGCAATGATGCCCATCTTATGGCATCCAACCTTGAAGGCGACAAGGTCAAGAATGGTGAGCATGGGATTTTCCCTTCACCAAAGGAGGCGCATGGAGTTGAGGAAACCGAGCCTACCCCCATATGCTTGAGTGATGATGTGGTACCAATCCCATGTGAGTATGAGAGCCACTTAGCCCACTTGAGTGAGAACAAGAGTGAGACGAGTGACTCCACCTTATGTGAGATTGAGTGCTTCCACTTGGAGGGCATGAGTGATACTCCTAGTGAGTTGAGAGTGGTAGTTGATAGGTCAAGTGAGACCATTTCGATTTCTAACAACTTACCCTCTACCTCTAGTGTGTTCTCTTGTGTTAGCTAGGTTCCATGGAGGAAGACGCCCGAAGCTATGAAGCAATGATGCCTCGAATGGAGAAGATGTACATGGTAGATGCTACGCCATGGCTACATGAAGAAGATGAAGTCGTCCACAAGGAGGCCACTACTACCACAACACCCACTTCATATGAGAGGTATGACCAAGGTATCAATACGGGTGTTGATGATGCCATGATCCCACTAGTGTACATGATGAATTGTGAGGATATGCATGTTTTGGATGATACTTGTGACATTACATATGCTTCACTCATATTCCCATGTGATGATTTTCCTTTGCATCATATTCATCATGTGGAATTGTTTGATTGCGAACTCATTGCCATAAACATGCCATGCTATGCATCTTGTGTGTATCCTCCAATTGCTTTGGACTTGCCTTATCATGCTAGTCATTCAATTTCTCCCGTTGCTTGCGATAAGATGAATGCTTGCTATTTCACTTGTTTTGCTTGCAACAATATTGATCATATGCGTTATAATGAGATGGACCCCATAGCTTTCTCAATTTTTGGAGATTTTGATGATTGCCATGATAAGCATGTTCCCCACTTGCATACTCACCATGCATATATTTCATACTTGAATGACATTAATGGTGATGTGCACAAGAAGAGATACGTCATGATGGATGATGTGTATCTCTACCATGCACACACGTTATTCCTTTTACATATGATGTGTGTAGGTACCCGCACGAGAATGTCAACCTCGGTTGAGCACGAGTTGACAAAAAGAGCTCTAGAGAGCATCCCACAAGTGAGTTCAAGATCGAACCCAGCTCTGATACCTTTTGCATGCTTTGCATCTTTCATGTTGGCAAATTTCTCTTTATTATGGTTTGATTGCAAGCATGTTAATGGTATTATCTCCCCTTGTGACATTCATGTTTCTTCGCATCTAGATAATGATGTTTTGTGTGTTGCAATAAAAATATTGAACATTTTCTCTTTTCGATGTTTTGGGTGCAACCACAATTCCATTAAGAGCATGTATTGTCATGAGAGCTTCGAAGAATCTCGTCTTGTTGTTGCAACAAACATAAGGACCACTTGCTTTTTCATTTGGTTTGTTTGCAAATATGTTGTTTTTGCTTCCGCTTGGGATACTCATTTTCCCATTATATTTGCTTTCGATGATTTGTGTGTGACATCCAACATGTCAAACAATTTCTCTTTCCAATGGTTAGTTTGCACACATATTGTTGTTGCTTTGGACATTCTTCCTCGTGTGTTTTTGCCAAATTCTCCTATTCTTGCATCAAAGATGTTGTTTGAAATTTGGATCCAATGCTTTGAATGCCCCACTAATACGTTATATGGAGTTTTTGTGTTTCCACATTTGGATGATGTTCGAACGATTTCCATGCACTTTGACCTTGCATATGCATCCCATTTGCTATACATGCATTGTACTAATAGTGTTGTGAACAAGAATGGACATGCCTCATTTGACATGCTCCTCTATCACGCACGAAAATATTTTGCTTGGTCTTTGTTGTGTGAAGGTACAAGTGCATACATGTCAACCTCTACCAACCATGTGTTAACAAGAAGAACCGAAGAGAGTTACCTATGGCTACCCTTCATCGAGCTATCTCTACAAGATAAGGTGACTTCCTTCTACTTGAGGACTCATGCTATAATCTTCGTGAACTGGCTACGCTTTGAGTGTTGCTTTGCTTTTGTTGGGCGCTTTGTAGGCTTCAAGGAAGGTGAAGGAACATTGAAGTGTTGTCAAGTCACTCTTCCCGAGGACGACTATATGGTGAACCCCAGGATCAAGGATGTCCTTCGACCGCTTCTACTTTGTGATGAGCATGTAGAGTCGAGGACGACTCTTTTTGAAGGGGGGAGCTGATGTAGCCCGAACTACGGTCGTTACTACATCTTGGTCTCCAACTTACGCCAAGTCGTCATGGACACCAAAGGTGAATCCGTTCCTCTATGCGAGCCCCCTTCCTACCCTATTGAATGGTATGCTACTTCATACTCCGTCACATATGCATGATAGGTTCACATTGACAAGTACGGAGGCAAGGAAGGAAGCCCGGAGCATCAACCCCGACAAGACGGAGGCTTGGAAGAGGAGGAGGAAGAAGACAGATCGCCAAATGCTCTCCGGTATTATGAGACTATCGGACCGGCGGTACTCTGCCCGGCGGCACTATCACCGCCACCACCACCAGACGACGCCAAGCCAAATACTGCCTCCGGCGGTACTACGGATCTGGACCCCAGATTACCGTCAGGTACTACTGGTCCCCGATACCTTCGCTATAGCGGCTCCATCCGACGCTCCAGACTGCAGCGGTACTACTGGACCAGGCGGTACTCTAGGACCAAGCGGTACTACCGGTCCCAAGTCCCATTACCGCTCTGGCGAAAGGCTCACAGACTAGTTGGGCCACAGCCCTTGTATCCCCTCTACTTACCTATTCGCCTAGTTTATCCCCAAACTACCCTTGTTTATGTGGTTGGCCTATAAATAGAGCCCCACCCCTCATGTATCCCTTAGGCATAGATGATAGACTAAAGACAACCCCCATTGTGGAATCTCTAGTTTTGCCTCATCCCCTTTACCAAGGGGACCGACTATCGTCACCAACCTCGATTGGACTTTGCATCACGCATCCATCGTTGAACAAGGCCTTGGGTTCTCGGTTTCTCGCCCCCAAGTCGTCAAGACCCTCCTCAAGGTGTTCTTCCCTCTCCGATGTGGATTTGAGGGAGCACATTGACCGATCTTTCCTTGCGAGGATTCTATCGGACCGGTGGCCGCCGTTCGGGAGCAATCGGCCTTGTATCGTGTGAGTTTTGCGTGTGTTCATCGTGTTCTTCGCGAGGTGTGTGTTCGCTTCCGCTACCTTCTCCCTTTCCCCTCGCTTTCCCATCGATTTGACCACGAGATCCGTGAAGATCGGGCACCCAAGAGGTTAACCCCTCCATCAAAATATAATCCATTAAGTCATGTATTAGGGTTTAACTTTTATTACATTTGATCTACCCTTAGATCAAATCAAGTTTACCCAAAATAAGGTTTTAGCAAAGGTCATATTGAAACTTATCGCAGTCAACTTGATGATCTACTTCAATTCCATCAAGTTGAGAGAAGCTTCAATCACTTTGACAAGTTTTGTTCAAAATCGCGAAAATTATTCGGATTTTCTATGCATGAATGCAATGCACACATATGAGTTTAGCTTATTTCTAAGCTCTAATGTTGGGATGTTACACAGGCCAGGGCGGCCAAACCCCCTAGGCGCGGCTAGGGGTGGGCCCACGCCTGGGTAGGGTTTGCCCGCCCTGGTCTCCTCCTCGGACTCCCCCTTCGTCTATAAAAAGCCCCCGATGCAGAATCCCTGAGTACCCGATCAAATCTCCACGAAACTGTCTGTAGCCGCCGCCACCATCGTCCCTAGATCGGGGGGGGTCTGAATTTCTTCCTGGCACCCTGCCGGAGGGGAGATCATCCCGGAGGCCTTCTCTCCGGTATGATGCGTGAGTAGTTCCACCTTGGACTATGGGTCCATGTAGTAGCTAGATGGTTGTATCTCCTCCTTTGTGCTTTCATGTATACATATTGTGAGCTCCGTTCATGATCAAGATCTAATCTATTTGTAATCATGCATGTTGTGTTTGTGGGGATCCAATGGATATTGAGATTATTATGTTGGTTTGATTAATGGTTTTGTCTTTATGATTCTATCATGTCTGTGTTTGTGATCTTGCATGCTCTCCGTTGTTAGTAGCTATCTTGGCCAAGTAGTTGCTAGTGACTCCAAGAGGGAGTACTTATGCTCGATAGTGGGTTCATGCCTCTAGTTTTCAAGGGAAGTGACAATAATCTCTTCAGTTGTAGATGTTTTGTTGCTACTAGGGAGAAAACAGCGGTCTCTTGTTCATGGAACATGTGGACTGTTTACCTTACACACTTTGCTTAAAGCAGCTGTCTGTTGCTTGCAACTTAATACTGGAGGGGGTTCGGATGATAACCTGAAGGTGGACTTCTAGTCATATATGCAGTTGGATGGCGGTCTATGTATCTTGTTGTATTGCCCAATCGAATATCATAGGATCTTTTTGACTAGTAATTGCATTGTTATGCCTTGCTCTGTTCCTGTCAATTGCCCTGCTGTAATTTGTTTACCCTTCATGTCATGTTGTTTATCTAAGGAGAGCACCTATAGTGAACTATGAACCCCGGTCCAATCCTTACCATTGATACATCTTCCATTGTTACTTGTTTACTTGCTGCAAACCATTATCTTCCACACCATACGTTTAATCCTTTGTTACAGCAAACCGGTGAACTTGACAACCTCACTGATTCGTTGGGGCAAAGTCTTGAGTTTGTGTTGTGTATATCTCCGCGTTGCTTGCAACACCTGTGTGGCGTTTCCTTCCTCCTTCTGGTTCAATAACCTTGGTCTCTACTGAGGGAAGACTTGTTGCTGTGCTACTTCACACCTTGCTCTTGGGGTTTCCAATGAAGCGCTCCTACATCAACTTAGGCGCCATCAGAGGGTCACACTTGACAGTAGCTCGCACACCACGTGCAACTGATGTGTTGTCAACACATCAGGGAAGGTACCAACTATAGAAAGGAAACACCAGCCATACCAGTACTGCTACTACATCCTTTCCACACACACCATCAGACCAACAGTTCCTCTACTACCAAGAACACACACAATCAGAGCCAACCACTGGATGACAACCACACATACTACTCCACCATCTCACCACATCTCTAGCTCTGGTTGCTCCCTGGAGCCATCCAAGAGCTAGAATAAGGGGAAGACAAGATCCAGGAACACCAGCAGAAGAAAAGCAGTAGCAGATTCATTAGATCAAGTCAGGATCTAAAAGGAGAGGGTTTGCACCAGTAGTGGATCAAGAATAACCACAAGCTTACAAGCACATTTCACCAACCTGTGCAAAACTAGGTAAATACCCATTCCTTGGATCAATCATATCATCCATTCTTTTATGAGAGGATTTTTTAAAAAGGGAGCTCTCAGTCTTACATAGAAATGTTATGCAAGGCTCATCATAGAGCTTTGGGGAACACAAGTCTCTGTTCTTATTTAAATTTTGTGCATCAACCTATGCATCCTTGGCAGCCATATCTTAATTCCTAGCCAGTCAGTTTAAAACAGCAGATTGAGTTATCCAAGTATGCCACTATAGCTTTAGACTTTTGCATCACTAGCTATAAGCTCTATCTCCCTGCTATACCACTCAGGTTACATCATACTAGTATTTTCAGCAGCATTTTATGATAATTAAGATTCACTACTGTGCACACTCTTGAAAGAGGCACCACAATAGTTAATTCCAGTTAGCAGAAGCCACTATTCTAAGGGACACTGATCTTAAATATGATTGCTTGATAGATAGTAAGTGACAAGGAAACATATACAAGTTTACAAATCATTTTCCTAGCTTAAATTGCTAGGAATCATTCCCAATATACTTTCTCATATAGACAATATAGATTAAGCAACCAATCTCACTTGCAGATAATCACCAAAGAGTTCTTATCATTTCTCTAGTCAACCATCTAGGAAATCATTTACCCAGATAACAAGCAATTGGTAGATAAAGAGAATCTACATTGTATATTCCAATTCATATTTGTCCAAGATCATGCTTTTGTAGGATATGATCATCAATAGCTCATTAAAAAACCATCTGTAAGCAACCAACATTAAATTTTAGATCATTTTCCTAGCTATTTAGCTAGGAATCATTTGTTTGTAACAACTCTGTCATATTGACAGACATAGAATTCAGTTGAACATTATGAATCCATAACATATAAAAAAATGAGTACCACCACAAGCTTAGATTGACAGTGCCAATGCATAGCTTACACATATTTTAATTCAATTCCAAGAGCATCACATAGTTTCTGTAATAAATACAGGAAGTTTACTTATATCATTTCCCTGAATACTTTCTTCCAGGAATCATTTTTAACACTAGCTGTCAACATAGATAGTTAAGTTTAGTTCAATACAGACTCCAGATCATCATTTGAACCAAAGGTTCAATAACTCAAAGCCTAGCATATTATCATCTTAACCAACTACCAATTCAACAACATTCTTTTAGCAAAACCATTTGTTTTTTGATCAAACTAACAGCCAAAGGTAGTTGTACAAGAAACAACTACCAAGTACTGGTACTATGAAATCAAGATACATGTGCCACACTTTAGACCTGAGGGTAACAGTAACCACAAACCTCTCTTCTAACAATAAATTTCACAAGCTATCCACTATATTTCATCAACACAATTTCCTCCACTTAGCAATTCAAAGGAAATCAGATCCTTATCATACAAACACTAGGACGGCGCATTTGTGCTACTTAGGATAATCCTATCATCACAGAGAGAAATCTAGAGAGGAATCAAGTGGATAAAAGAAAAGGATAATCCCCACTTACCCGTGGTCCTCGCTTAGAGATTGGAGAGGAAGCAGACCGGCGGTGAAGATTGGTGTGGAGGCACGAGGAGCATCGCTGGCGCTCAACCCGCGTCAAGCCTTACCAATAGCACCCAACGGAAATCGACAGCAATCAACAAACACCAGCACCACACCACCAACCCAACAAGCAACCCTCTAAGGTCACCGGAGCACGGCGAAGACGCGGTGTCCAAAACCCTAGGCACCAGAGAGGATACGACGTGGCTATAAGAGGGCCCGAGCATCGAATCGAGCTGGGCTATTCGATGCAGCATCGTCGACTACCTCAACTTGCAACACAACGGCGGCCTGAGAGTCTAGAGATGGTCGGAATCGAGTGGCGACGGCGAGGAACTTCCAGTCGCTAGAGAGGGGAATGCATAGGTGAGGATGAACGAGCTCGAGAGAGAGAGGGGGCACTAGGCCCATGGGGTCGGTCCAGTGGCAACTAGGTGGGGTTTGACCCCAAGACCAGTTGGGTCCAGTGGGCCAGTTGGTGAGCTTGGCCCGGTTCTAAAGAAAAATAAAATAAAATAAGAAAATAAGATATTTATCAAATCACTAAATGACCAAACTACCCCTAAACATAATTTATACCCTAGAAAAATATATAAAAATCCCAAAAATACATATGATATATCAAAATGACCACAAGAATAATATCTACATAGAAAAATTATAATTTTACTTGTTAATATATATATAAAGAAAATAAATATTAACACCATTAAGTCCCAAGTGAAGTCTCATAAAATAAGGAAAAATCCTAAAAAACGAATAAAAAATCATTTTTGTGCATAAAAATAAATCTACTATTTTATAAAAATACTAGTCTATTTTTTATATATAAATAAAAATGAAGTAAATATTTAAATACAATTAATCCTTTATGGAATTTTATAAACATAAAAATAATACTTAAAAATAAATAAAAATCATTTTCAAGGTCTTGAATAAATATATTACACTAGAAAAATATTAAATATGTTAGTAGAAAAGTTTTTAACATTTTAAAGTAATAAATCGTTATCTATTATCTATTTTTGAAAATTCTTTGAGAACATTTCTTAAGTAAGAAATAATTATATTTATTTAGAAATATTAATACCCTAAAATCAAATTATTAAAGTTCTAAACCATAACTAAGGTTTATAATAAAACTTAAGTGTAAATTATTAACTTTATAATATATTTTGAAACCTTAAATAGATTTTTTAAAAATACAACCTTCAAAATAACTTTATACATCATGCACTTAAATATAAAGTGAACAATTCCACACCTTAGTCATACTTATCATAAAGCCAAAACTTGATAATAATTAAAACAAATTACACCTTAAGTTTATTTAGCGTTTTAAAGTTAACTTTAGTCTCAAAGCTTATAAACATCCTGTTTAATAAACTACTTATGCTTTTATAGTTAACTTTGGTCTATTTCAATTAAGACATAAAGCATATCAATTCCAAACTAATCAATCAAACCCCAAAAGACATTGATCACATTCTATTAACAATAAAGATTGCTTAAACCTTAGAAAAGAAATCTTTTCTTCAAATGTTATTCTTTCTGCCACTTCAAACAACAACTCTATAATAGTTCCTTCAACTATTAACAACTCAACCCAAGGACTATTATCATAGCCATCATATTAAAAATAATAATAATCACATTACTTTATACTTTACTTGTATATTTAGGATTGTTGACACTTAAATTCTTTATAAATGTCAATACTTGTAAAGTAAGTCTTGAAGATAAATCAACTCTTAAAAGAATCACCTAAACTCACTTCACTCAAAATATTGGGGAACCACTTTAGGAGTTTTACAAAATGCATAGCATTAATTATGCATAATCGCATCTTGTTTCTTTAAACATTAGTCCTTACCGGACCAATGATGCAGATTTCAGATATTGGATCTTATATTGTCTCGAAGACCGTGAGTGCATAATCTTGCAATCACAAAAGTCAAGTTCACACTTGCTCATGTCCTTTGATTATTTTCTGTAAAGTATTTTGTAAATCCAGTGTTGTCATCACCTGCATTTCAAAAAGGTCAGAAAACACTATTTTTGATAATAATGTGAACTATTGGTTACTGATCCAGGGTGATCAGCTAATCTATTAAATCTGGTAGTTGGAATACCATTGCTCATGAATATATAATCTAGGACTTAACAACCAATGTCACCAGTGATTCTTGCGCCATATATCACGCATTAACCATGAAATTTGGAATAGGATGGAGAAGTTAGATGTATCCTTTTCCTTTAGTATGGAGACAAGAAGACCTTAACGTGACGTTATGATTCCTTGTGCGGATCCAACATATGGGTGGGCACCCTTAGGCCCCACGCTTTTGGTGTCTAGATTATCTATGAGTGGCTGCCGGAGGTTTAGCCGGACCTATATGGTACTTGCCAGGGGCATCACCAACTCATAGAGTCTTCGGAAACTCATCAGGGTTTTAGCCTGCCCGAAAGGGGGCTTAACGGAGGTGAGCTAGCCCCGAAGGATCGTGCAGACATACGGGGTCGCGGAGAGGGCAGTGATTGGCTTGGGTCTTAGTCTGGACATCATACCAAGGAAGTATGAACGATCCTATAACTCGGATGTGCAAAAAAGCTAAGATCTCTCATGGGTAAAGTAACGCACCTCTGCAGAGTGTAAGAACTGTAAATTGTTACTTCCCGTTTCGGAAAGGAGCTATGAACGCGGCAGGAAAGGAACTCCACGACAGTTCTGGTAAACCTGTGAAGGCTGACGGACATAGCTTTTCAAAATAAAAGCAACCTTGGAAGAAACGTTTAGAAAAACTTGCATTGCCTACGACCTATGGTCTGTGGTTATAGATATAATGCATCAAACACTCCTTAGTGAACTTGTTGAGTATGCCCGTACTCAACGTATCTTCTTAATCCTTGCTAGGTTCTAAAGCCAATACAGATGACGTCGTCTACATCAACTATTACTCAATAAAGTCTTTTTCAATAGCTCAAGTTCTTTAATAAAGTCAAGGAAGTCAATGTATACACCAACTAAAGTGAAGACAAAGTTGGTTGATTAGATAGAATATAATCTCTAGCCATAGAACCCACTTCTGTAGAGTATTGCAATAGCAGCAATACAAGCCAAATATTTCAATGCTAGTCTTATTAGTATGATAATTTAAGTTGCTATATTTTGAATCTTCTTTGTAAGAAGTTTCTTTCTCTCTCTTTAACCTAGAGTGTTCTCTGGATCATATGTAAAGAGTCAAGTTGTAACCTATAGTCATGTCTTGGACCTGCTGTGTTTCTGTTGTACCACTTTGAGGGATGTAATACTAGTGAACGATGTTTTATTGGTGTTATGTCAACGACTATAGTGTACTACATCATGCAGTGGTATGCTGGGTCACCTCACAATAATACCATTTTGACTTAGCCGGAAGGTTGCGTCTAAAGAAACACAACTATGAACTAAGACAAGCGGTGGAACAATAATACCATAAGACAAGGGGGTAAGATTCACTATTTTATTTAGATTGAATCTTATCGGCTAGCCAAGAGTTTTCTATCTTCTAATTATGATAATAGGGATCTTGGTAATACCTCATACCTTATTTGTGTTGAGGTCCCTCAAGGTATTGGTCCAAAAGGAGTATAAGTTCTATTAAAATGACAAAAATTGATAGAGTATACAAGAAATTATTATGCATTAATACTCTATCTCACCTGCTAATAAAGCTAAGGATGGTAAAGATGGATATTTCAATGTCAAAGGAACCATTTTAAACTGGACAGATAATATCATTTCCTTATGCTTTAGCTATTAGAAGCAAAAAAAATGTGTATTCAAGTATGAACATGCCCTATTTACGATCGGGATAATTGGCAAATGTATAATAAAATAAGTCTAGAAATTGACCACTAGAAAATCTGCCAAAATGTCCTGCATCACCTGAAATGCAATAAAATTTGCATGCTCGCCAATAAGAAGTTTTGGTAACCTCGATTTCATAGGTTATCTAGACATTGTGTATGCGAGGTGTATATATATTAAATTTTCTATGCATGTTACATATTCACCCACGCATGTGAAGCTCTATCATGGAAGTTAATATCATAATTATATGTCTAAAGTTTCTTCAGGTGTTCTATGTTTGATCATCGTATCCATGTCTCACCATATGCTCTGCGAATCCAACACCGATCATGATTTCATGATAGTGTGATGCAGGAAGTCCTACGAACGACTCTACATCGACAACGCCAAGTCCCCCAAGTGGACCAATGACTCGTGCTCAAGCCAATCTCCTCCATGATAAGGTGAACTCGCCCCTCTCTATTTGTGACTTTGATACACCCTTGGATGGATTGCTACTCCATACCAATACTTTATGTATCCTCACCCATGATCCCTAAGGACTACGATAAGGGAGATCACCAAGTCCACATGGAGCCGAAGCCAAACAACATAAAGAAGCTTTAGAGGATTTCGTGCCAACATCGGTCCGACTAGTCGTACCAGCCTTAAAAAACAACCAACCCGTCACCAGAATCGGTGCACCGAACCATGCACCGAATCAGTCCAGGCATGCACCTGAAGCTAAACCGGTTCCAGCACCGGTCCAATGGATGGCAGATCGAAGGACTCGGTCCCTAGGTCCGGTCACTACCGAACCTCGCTAAAATATGATCCGGTGTCATTTTGGTCACCGCCTGGTCCCTGTTCCGGTCGCCACCGAACCATCCAGCACCCAACCCGGTTCCATAGACTTGTTACCGAAATCACTTGTATGCGCGCAAAGTAAGGGTTTGATGCCCCGGAATATTCACTTTACCTACTACTTCGCCTCTAGCACTATAAATAGCCCCTAAGGCTATTCCTTTTCTCTTTAGACTTGATAATAGAACTAGAAAACCCTAAGAGAGGATCCAATTTAGTTTTGGTCTCATCTTTCTTCTATGGAAGTTATATTATCCCCACATGTTTGGACTTTTCCATGGCATCCAAGTTGTCCAAGGCCTCCACCTTGAGTTGTTTATAGGTGAAGTTATCAAGATCCTCACCAAAGTTTTTACCCCTCTCCGATTGGGATTGAGTCTTGAGAGAGATCTTTGTTCGATACTGATCCTCACACGAGGATTGTATTGAGCCGATAGCCACTGGAGTGAGCCAACAGCGTGTATCGTGTTGGGTGTTGCGTGTGTTCGCCATGTCCTTCGCCTTTGCGTGAGTTCGATTTCATACGAATCCCCTTCCTTCTCCCGTTAAAGATCGGACCAGCCCGTGGCTAACCCCACAACATAGTGGAGGGTCTAAAACCTCCAGGTAAGCTTCAACGGTAGTGACACCCGCATGTTTGGTTGCTAAAATTTAACTTTACGTGGCAAGTGGTAAACATAGCTGGCTGGTGTTTCTGTTAACATTTTTTTATGGTCACAAGGCAGGGCGTTCCGCCATTCGATTAGGAGAGAAGTTTTTGTTAACACATTTTCTGCCTTCCCCGCCAACATTTTTAAACCTGCATCCTTGTTATCCCTGCATGGTATTGCCAGCGAACGAGTACTGTACCTTGTGGCCAAAGCAAAACATCTTAGAGCAGCAGAAGCAAGGGAATGAGGTTCGCCTAGCGACTACCTATCCAGCGCATAACTCGTCCACGAGGCAACACCAATCTTCTGCCAGGAACTAAAAAAATACAGTGATCTTCCCTATAATGCACCCCGATCCCCTGTCCTAATCAATCTTCTCGCTGAAAGATCCCAAAGGAACCATGCAGGCAACCGCTGCCCCAATGCCGGCACGACCCCCTGCGCCGCGCCGCCGCGTTTACATGGCCGTCGACCCTCGGTGCGTGTGGGCGCACACCGTGGACGCCGACACCCTCGTCGTCGACGTCTCAGGTACGAATGAATTGCATCACCACGTCTGTACTGTTGGAGTGTGACCTGTGTCTTCTGAAGGTCTCTTGTACTCTTTGGCTTTTCAGGGTTCAGGAAGGAGGAACTGAAGGTGCTCTACAACACCAGCCGGAAGCTGAAGGTCGCCGGCGAGCGCCCTGTCGCCGGCGGTGCAAGAGCACGATGGGCGCGCTTCCTCAAGTCGTTTCCGGTTCCGAAGAGCGTCGACACCGGTGGCATCAAGGCCGTGATGGACAATGATAAGGCCGTGCTCTATGTCATCCTGCCCAAGGGATTACCGTCATCGTCCACGGACAGGCAAAAGCAGATGGAACAGCAGCAGCAGCAGCCACCACCGCCGCCTGGAAGCTCTCTGCCTCAGCCCCATGGAGATCAGAAAGGAGAGACGTCACGCAGCAGCAGTGATGGTGGCTTTTCGAGCGCCCAAGAAGATGCAGAGAAGAACAGGGTTGAAGAGAGCAATGTGGTACCGGAGGAGATCAAGGTGACAATACAGGAGGAGATCGCCACACAAGATGCGCTGAGAACTGATGCTGGTGCCAGTGCAAATGATGTGGAAAAAGATGAGGATGAAGGCGAGAACAAGAGGTGGTGGCAGAAGATTAGGCCTCTTCACGTTCTTGGCTTTGTTGTTCTCATCCTTGCTCTGGTAGGAGTTGGCGCATTGTGTGCGCTGTGAAGCATGAGTAAAAATTGTGTGTAAAGATTTGCATAACAGTTAATTGTGGTCTGGGAACAGACCCACATATAAGCAGACAACTTCTCTTTCGATCAAAGAATTGCCGTTTGAGACACTGAAAGATGCAAACGAATGACTGCATTTTTCAATGCTGATTATAAATGTAACACACATGTTCCAGACAACAGTCTGAAAAGAGGAAAAGGAAAAACCCACCAAACATAGAATACAACATGTATGGCAACACGACTAATCTAACCAAACACCAGGGGTATGATAAAGACCAAGATTATTCGAAACAAATGGCTCCATTTGCGCTCTGTTCCAACATATCAAGAGGTGTGTGTGCCATCAGTCTGTTCATTTTGTGCTGGCGAGCTGGGTGCGGATGAGCTTGGCAGCATTAACCATGGCTGTAAGGGCGGGCATCACCTCGGCGTACTTGCGCGTCTTGAGACCGCAGTCAGGGTTCACCCAGAGGATGTTGGTGTCAAGCACGGCAAGCATCTTGTTGACACGGTCAGCAATCTCCTCTGTGGAGGGGATCCTGGGAGAGTGGATGTCATAGACACCAGGGCCAATGCCAGCTCCATAGGTCACACCCTCGCGGAAGACAGAGAGGAGCTTCTCATCAGACCGGGAGTTCTCAATGGTGATGACATCAGCATCCATGTTAATGATGGAGAGGATGATGTCGTTGAAGTTAGAGTAGCACATGTGGGTGTGGATCTGCCAAGGGAAAAAGATCAATCAGGGTGATCCTAACAAAAATTCCTGAATATCTCATCACATTTAAAGAATATTACCTGAGTGGTGTCCTGCACACCGCAGTTAGTGATTCTGAATGAGTGGACAGCCCAGTCCAAGTAGAAAGCATGCTCGGACTTGCGCAGCGGCAGACCCTCTCTTAGAGCAGCCTCATCGATCTGGATCACCTGCAAATGGCCAAAGCAAGTTGTTACACATGCCACATGGACGTATTGTTGATGATATAAAGGTGAGACAAACAAAACTCATATACAAACCTGAATGCCAGCAGCTTCGAGATCCTCAACCTCCTTTTTGATGGCAAGGGCAATCTGGTAGCATGTCTCAAACCTGTGAGAAAGCACACCCATAAGAATGTTAAGTACATCCACATTGAAGGTTATCAAAGCAGAATTAAGCTAGGGAGTAGTATCAACCTTGGCTGGTCATTCCTGACAAAAGACCAGTTGAGGATTGTGACAGGACCAGTCAGCATTCCCTTCATTGGGCGAGGGGTCATGTCCTGAGCCATCTTGGACCAGAAAACTGTCATGGCCTTGGGGCGGCTGACATCACCGTAGATAATCGGTGGCTTCACACATCGGGATCCATAAGACTGCACCCATCCGTTGGCAGTAAACGCAAAACCAGATAGTTGCTCACCAAAGTACTCAACCATGTCATTTCTCTGAAATATAGAGAAATTAAGTCACAAAAATGCGCAAACCCTTCGTTTCCATAGAATAAAATAAAAATGCTGAAACAAATCTCAGTTGTAATTATCCATAGACAAAATAGTCTACAACAAGCAATAGTAGTTAGTTAGCACTGCTCACCTCAGGCTCTCCATGCACAAGCACATCAATGTCAAGATCCTCCTGGATCTTGACAACCTTCCTAATTTCTTCCTCAATAGCCTTAACATACTCTTCCTCAGTTACCCTGCAGCAACACACATTTAGAATAAAACAGAAGTAAATATTACTACAGAAGTAGTAGCTGTGGAGGCACTCACTTCTTAGCCTTGTACTCACGGCGGACCCTCCTGAGCTCCACTGTCTGAGGGAATGAACCGATTGTGGTTGTTGGAAGGACAGGAAGGTTAAGCTTCTTCTGCTGAGCGTCCAGTCTGGAAGAAACAGTGGTAGCACGGCGGTGGTCGGAGCCCTTCAAAGCAGCCGCCTGTAAGAAATGTACTTCTTGTTAATAATTGGCACGTGCAAGCTGTTAACGTGCGTCTAGGTGACTGAAGCTCAATGAACTTACAGCCTTCTGAACTTCCTCATTATTCACTCTGGGAGATGATCTCCTTGAGGCCTGAGCAGCAGCATTGGCTGCAAAGTAAGCCTGCATTTGACAATTTTCAATATTTACATGTGAGTAAAGTCAGTCAACAGTTCCAGTTTAAGTTTAAGTGGTATAAAGCACCGAAGTATAGTAAGAAAATATCATACCTCGTCCTTTTGACCAGCCAAAGCCTTGGCTAGTGCATCCACCTCAACCACCTTTTGGGCAGCAAATGCAAGCCATGACTTAATCTCACTGTCAAGCTTAGTCTCGTTCACGAGATCAACAGCAGTGTGCATCAGTGAGCAGGAGGTGGATACCACAAGCTTGTCTGAAAGAATGTATTCATGATTGTTAGATACAGAAAGGAAAGCAAGGCACAATGGATATTAGGTCGTTTTAGAACCTTGGTAGTAAAAACATTTTTACGTTTGACCATAAATGTAGAAAAAATATCAGCATCTACATCACAATGATATTACAAGATCTATCATTGAATATACTTTATAATGAATACTTAGTTTTATTCAAAGCAACATATTTTCAGAGAAACCAATGGTTAAAGTATCACCTTAAAGACTATCAGCATTGAAAACGATCCAAATTATAATCCAGAGGTAGTAAATATTTAAATATATGGTTTAAGCTTACCCTTGCCAACAACAGTCTCAAGAGACTGAAGAGTGCTGAGAGACGCAGCAAGATCATCAGCCCAAATGTTCCGTCCATCTACAACACCAGCAAATAAGTACTTTCCAGATGGGAAACCCGCGCTCTTGACAAGATCAAGTGTCTTAGTTCCACGGACAAGATCAAACCCATAGGCAGTCACGCCGCTCAATGATGTGAGGGTCCTGTGATTACAAAAAAAATTAGTGCCTGGTAACTCAACAGAAAAACTTGAAATAAATACAATGGTCAGGAGAAATTATTAGCACTAGAGAACTATACTTGTAGGATTCAGCAGGAACATCAGCGAAGTATGTCTCAACAAGTACATTCAATCCAGAGAGTGTCGGCTCAAGTTCAGCATATGCCGAAGAGAATGCAGCCAATTCGTGAGCAGCAAGGTCCTTAACAAGGGTGGGCTCATCAAACTGAATCCATGAAGCACCAGCAGCCTTCAGCTCAGCAACAACCTCCCTGCAATCATATAACATGCAGAATTATCAACTGAAGATTCAAGTTACCACAAAATAAGTTGTCTACTTCAGTTAATACTTACTTGTAGATGGGAAGAATGCCAGAGAGAAGTGAAAGAGGAGAGAATGATTTCTCCACACCCTTCGCTGCCTTAGAGAGGAGTAGGTACGAGACTGGTCCAACAAGCACTGGGACAGTGTCAACGCCGAGCTGCATCGAAGTGAGAACATTTAGCAGTCTGACATCATCATTAGTAAGATTATCAGCATGGCTAGCCACTTTTCTTCCAGGGTAAACACTAAATAGATCTAGGGAGGTCCTACTGTATCACTACGATTATGCAACACAAAATAAAAGGATAATTCTTTGTTGGGTCTGTTCAGAACAAATTAATCAGTAATGAATCAACCAAACATCCCAGTTAACAAAATCATAAACTTGTCACAATCCATTCCATTAAGAACTTGCACAATTGTTGTAAAAAGTGCTTTATGGAAACACAGAAGAAAGTAAAAGACTAATTTAAGATCCTTGGAATTGAAGTTTCATGTTTTGTCAAGTATGCCAAAGGTAATGCATCATTCTCTGTACGATAGCAAACATGTTTGTTCCAGGACTATCGAGTTATGGATAGCCAAGAAATGTGATGCACTTAATCCAAGTGTTGTTAAAGCTCTATTTTTTAACTAGAAAAACAACCACTAAAGGAGACAATCTGATTTAATTAGCAAAGGGAGTCAGACTAAACTATGACTGTATATGGAATTGGATTTAGATAGCAATCACAGATACAAGATCTTTTCTACTACTGTATCATATATGTAAGTAAACTACTAAGAAAAGGAGATGAGAAAATAAACTAAAAATGGATGTTGTTCAAGGAACATACCGCCTTTGCCTCCTTGTATTCAGAGACGGCCTTGTGTGAAGCATATGAGAACTTGGTCTCTGGGGCCAATTCAGGTACAATGAAGTGACTGCAAGAAGTGAGAAAACCAGTAAGCACAACTGTAAGACCATATCCCCCCCCCCCTAAAATATCGCCAATGGTAAACTGGTAAGCTTCAAGAGATATTGGCTTACTAGTTGGTGTCAAACCACTTGGTCATCTCCATAGCAGGGACAATGGCATTGCCCCTGGCCATTGAGAAGTAGGTGTCATGACCAATCTCGCCGCCAGTCCAAGAGTAGCGGTCGGGGACAGCACCAAGCATAGCAGTTGTGTCAAGCACCTGGTCATAGTATGAGAAGGTGTTGCTGGGAATGTACTTAATCCCAGCCTCTGACATTTGCTTCCAGATGCTGGCCCTGAGGTCAGTGGCAACCTTCTCCAAATCCTCAGCGCCGCTCTTCTTATCCCAGAATGACTCCAAGGCAAACTTGAGCTCCCTCTTGGGGCCCATGCGCGGGTATCCAACAATATGGGACGCCATCTTGCTATACAATGGAAACATTAAAATCATTAATTTACAGGAACATTGACAAAATCATTAACTCAACTTTACCACGAAGAACCTTTTGAAAATATACTGTGCACATATAGCAACCAAAGTGTTATCGGAAACATTAACAGCTGAAGGACCCAAGAATATCCTAATATAATTCACGAAACGAGTAATCAAAACATTTTTGGTTTCTTCTACACAAAATTCTTAGGTAATACAACAGGATGAGCTCCTCCTGTAAGATGAGGAGGCTTAAGAAATACCTTCTGCTAATCAAGGACTCTATAAACTGAAAATGTTTAACCGTACCATGAAGGCAGGTTACATGCACTAAAGATCTCCATTTAGGATCAAACCAACCCTTTCCCTGCTGAGGGTACAGGAGAGCTGAGATCGGTCGGAAGGAAAGCAGGGCCCCTCTCAGGCACGAAATCATCATACTACAAATAACATTCAGAGCAACGGATAGCTCGAATCAAAATGTCTCAAGAGTAGGACAACGACAGTTAGCATGCCACGTGAATGAAAACAGTAAAGGAGTAGAACTACAGGAATCAAATTGATCGGATACAATCATATAAAATCCAGTCATCCTTGGAGTCTGACGGACGCATGGCCAGTGTAACTTCAGATGTATGCGTGGTGCACCGATTACCAAAAAAAAATGCTAACCATAATGACAGATCTGATGCAAGGAAACTAACTACCGTATATCGATCTCAGATCTAACGAGGCATTTTCGGCGTAGCCAAAAGCTCGGATCTGAACAGCTACAGTCGGTGGCGGATCCAGATGGTGGCCGTGCCAAATATTTATCCAAAAAATAATTGGAGATCAGTTTGGGTTTAAGCGACTACTGGATGACTACTAAAATCTCGAACCTCGAAAACTAATGCCCAGTAATACCACGGACGGGGCGGCGACGGCGACGGCGACGCGATGATGCGCAACGGGAACAGCGTCAGAGGCGACGCGCGCGATCGGCGTCGGCGGTGACGCTAAGCTACGGCACGGCGGAAGCTCTAGCGCGCAGCGGGAGTCAGACTGGCGGCGCGGGATATTTTATAGCCGCGCGCATTGGGGGGCGGGCTGACTGGAGCTCGGGCAGAGTGATAGCACGAGGATCAGGAGAGGGAGTCGAGACTGAGGCAGGGGACGGCGGAGAGGGAAAATCGGAGAGGATTACACAGGCGGCGGGGAAGGAGCGGTGGGGAGGAGGGCTTACCCTTGGAGCGTGGGGCGAGGGAGTCGCGAACGCCGGGAGATGAGGAGGGAGGAGGAAGACGGGGTTGAGCACGGGGAATCCGGGGGGTTTGGGAGGTTTATTTATCGGCAGCTCGCTCCCCTCTCCCTCTCGTGTTCGTGGACGCGGTAGGTGGGATCTGGTGAGATCTCTGAGACTGATCTGAATCTATTGGTTGGTGCCTTGGTGCATTTTTCGACCCGGGCCGGAAAAAGCCCGACGAAAAAAATCTGGGCCTGAGTCTGGCCCGACAATCGGGCCTGTTTTTATGGCCCAAGCTTGGCTTGAACATACATAAGTATGTTGGGCGGGGCCGTTTCTTTTAATCCATGTTCTGTGAAGCCTAGCCTCGACGTGTACTTTGGGCCTAGATCGGTGGCCTATGGGCCATTTTTGGGTCGGGTCGATCGGGTCAGGCTGTTCACGTCTAGGTTTGCTTGAGACGCGTTTGGTAGCTTGGATACCCTCGAGGCAGGCCAGCGGAAGGCGAAATTGGGTCATTTGGTTACCTGGACGAGGTGTTGGGTTGCGCCAGCACGAACCGTAAAGCAGCCTGGAGCCAGGTCCAGGTGCTACGCTCAAATCAGCCGTTTCCAGCGAGCCATCCTTGTTGTGCGCCCGCTGGATGTAAAACCGACGCTCCCCTGCACGAGCTCAGCCGACGATGGCGCAGGCGGGAGATTCCCGTTGGCCTGGAAAAGGGGCGGGATCCTTTCCCTCACCTCCCGCCGAGAGACACCCTACGCACTCACCGATGAAACTAGATCCACCTTTTCCCTCTTCTCCTTTCCCTGGTCAACGGCCACTGACGACGACAGTGACGACACCCCCAACAAGACAAAACCAGCAGGGTGGCGGCCATGCTGAGCTGGAATGACGGCGACAGCTCCTCCCAGTCGTATCTAGGGGTAAGTCCACTTCCCCCAATTCTTTCACATGGTTAGGGTTCGGCAGTGAGTTAGGAATCCTCAATTTACAATCACATGAACTCGATTTGGTGTGCTAGAACATCACGGACATGGACTATGCTCCTGACTTCTTCGAAGACCCTAGTTTCTATGGCATAGAGAAAGATTGTCCCGAGCTCTGCCGCATCCACAAACTTGAGCATGTCAAGCGTGTTGCATTTGAAGGAACCAACACAGGCCGCAAATTCTACCTCTTCCAAGTTCATAAAGTAAGTGTTTACTCCTTGTATCGTCATTCACTTTTCTCGCAAGCAGTAGGTCTGTGCCAACGAAATTCTGACCTGCGGGAGGTCGAAAACTGTGGGTTTATGGCTTGGGTAGGGACATGGATATACCCTACGGGTACCTTACATTGGTATATCCGGTCCAGCCCAGTGAAGGCCCACGTGAAAACTTGCTTCCCAAGGAGACTCCGGGTGTCCCAAGCCTAGTAGAAGTTCGACTTCTTGAAGAACATGACCAAGCTATAGATAGAATATTTAAGGGTGAAACCATAACTTGTAACCGACTCGACTTACCCCCGAGACCTTGCCTATCTATATAAAGGCTAGGAGGACACGACGAGGAGGATCTTGACAACTAATACACACATCTCACGCCAGATTGCATCGGCGCACCCCCTATAACCTTCGGTTCTGCCATCAATCAAGAACATACAAGCATGAGTAGGGTTTTCCCTCCGGGGGCCTAAACCTGGGTAAACCTTGTGTCCCCTTGTTGTGTGTCTGTTAACCATCTCGCGATCTCCAGCATCCTCATCTTCTTCAAAACCCAAGTCCGTAACAATGGGAATTGATGAGTCGAACCCTCGTCAGGTAGACAATGAATGGCCAGATGCTACGAATAATGCACTTGTGGAGCTATAGGGGATGTATGATTATACAAGTAGTGCAAGAATCGACGAGAAGGTTGAGAATGCGCAACCAGTTGATGACCCACAAGTATAGGGGCATATCGTAGTACTTTCGATAAATAGGAGTGTCGATCTCAACGAGGAGCAGAAGGTGCTGAACAGTGGTATGGAGCAGGAAATCCCTGTGAATACTTAGCAAACAGATTTTTAGTGGTTTTCTGACAAGGCAACAAAATAAAGAGCAAGTAACAAGAGTAACGAACAAACGGAGCAAGTGGTCCAATCCTTTCTTAGCAAAGGACAAGCCGGTGGAAATACTTATAAGGACCAAACGTTCTCGAGGACACATGGGAATTCTGTCAAGTGCTTTCGCTGCAAATAGCTAAGTACTCTTCTTTGGTGTTTGTAAGTGTTGTGTGGGTGAACCTGTGCTAACATACTTCTCTTCCTAGGACTAATACATACTTGTGATTAAACCCCCTGCAAACATCCGTAACTACAAGAAAGTAATTAAGATATAAGTCTAACCACAACCTTAAAATCTGAGATCCTACGCTCCCTTGTGCAAAGGTGTCCTAACGGGGGTTCAGGTTTCTGTCACTCCGGCAACCCCACGATTAGTAGCCAAATACACAATGCATCCCCCTAGGCCCATAAATGGTGAAGTGTCATGTAGTCGACGTTCACATGACACCACTAGAAGAATAGCACCACAACTTAAATGCTAAATCATTGAATAATAACTCATCATAGATTCACTACTAAAAACATGACTTCTCCCATGTCCTCAAAAACTAAACGAACTACTCACAAGACATCATATGGATCAAGATCAAAGATGATATGATAATGGATAACAATCTGAACATAAACAATAATCCAATGGTTCCACTCACAAGCATCAACTACAATAGTAATTAACACCGGGAAAGTTTCCCCTAATGAACTAAACAATATCCAACACAATTGTTACAGCGGGACGGAGTGATGATGATGGTGCTGGTGAAGATGATGGTGTGGATGATGATGATGATGATCCCGATGAAGCCTAGCTTGATGATGGTGTTGATGGCGACGGTCTCCCCTCTCCGGGAAGGAACTCCCCCTGGCAGAAATCTGTCTGTCGGAGAGATCTTTCTCTCTCGGTGTTTTCCGCCTCCCAGAGGCGGCGGAAGTCTATCTGTGGTCGCCCTCCTGGTGTTAGGGTTCCGTAGGGAAGATATAGGCGAAGGGGCGGAGTCGGAGGCCGAGCAGGTGGGCCAAACCCACCCTAGGCGCGGGGTCAGGTGGGCCCGCGCCTAGGGGGTGTGGGCCCCCTGAGTCCCCCTCTTCGCTCCTCCTTCTGGCTTCCTTCGTCTTCTGGTAAAATAATATGTTTCCATATTTTCTGGTATTTTTCTGATCTTCGCGAAATTGCACCGAAACACCGTCTTTTCCATCAGAATCCAGACTCCGGCATTCCATCCTCTAGGAATCATCCAACATGCATAAACAGATGAAAAGCCATAAGTAATACCTCATAATAAGACAAATATCAATGAATATAGGTAAATTGTGATATAGAATGGTGATGCAAATTGGTCGTATCAACTCCTCCAAGCTTAGACTTCGCTTGTCCCCAAGCGAATACTGAGCTCAGTAAACATGTCCACAGGTTTATCGAGTGAAGTGTCAATAAAAATAATACGAGCAAGAAGCATCACACTTACCATTGCACAACTCGTAGAAGAAAGCAACTCACCATTATATAACTTAGCTTACAACCAAGTATAGCAGTCACAATAGAGATGCATAAAGATAAATCATAATTGGAATTGGCAAACTTGTTCTTGGTCAGAGAACACCTAGCAAACAGTTTTGACACTAGACTTCGGCCGTTAGCTAGGTTAACCTAAAGGCTGGACCAGTGGGGTATCGTAAACCTTTGCTCTGATACCACTTGTAACGCCCCCGAATCGGGTCTATGCAGATCTCAGCATTTCCCACCAAAATCCGCATAGAAGCGATTCAAAGACGCCTGCCAGATACTTTCGTCTGGGTGGGATTTGAATACAAGTAGTTACATCATAGTAGTTTACAACAGAGTCCACAAAAACTTATATATACAACAACGACTCAATGAGTCAACAATACAAAATGTACAACCCGAAGATACAACTCAAGAAGAAAACAAGATAGTATCCGAGTACGGACAAGAACCAAATGGGACTAAGAGTCCTGAAGAATAACCAAGCAGTGTCTGTAACCCTGCCCAGGCCAAGCCGGAAGGGTAACCTTGCTAACGTCGTCAATCACATACCTGTCAAGCCAAAAGGGTGCCGACAAAGGGCAAAGGAAAACAGAAAGAGAGTGGTCAGTACTGAGGCCAGTACACGGCGAGACTAGAATTCGGCGATCCTCGCCTACATAGGTATGGTGGGCTCAGTGGCAGCAAAGCTTGCACTATATAACTTATAGAGACACTCTACAACTTCGGCTATTAGAGCGAGATAAGAGGGAGCTATGCGGTAACAATAATATAACACCAAACATAACCCATCCAAAGATTTCCCCCTCGAAGACCAGTCGAGGAAGTCCTCTTGCGGAACACACACAATGGCAATTTTAATTAAGCAAGTATCTAGTTGATAGGGCTAATTACTATTCATATTATTAAAGAGGCAAAATATTAGTGGCGTTGTCTATGATCATGACACTGTACTCCTGAGGCGTCCATAACCGTGGACACATGGTTTCTCGAAAAGATTTACCCTACAGGGGTGCACTACTATACCCAAACGCATGCTCAACCCTTCAGGCAACATATCACGCGTGCCATCCGAATCTCACAACAAGAACTGTCCCTTAACTACGCGCATATCCAAAGGCATCATCTACTGTGGGAAACCAACCAAGAGGTACGACGATTCTCAAGGAAGGCATAGTGTTTGCGCCATCTGGTGGATCGGGCCCTGCGGGGTAACTTATACACACCGTGGGTGCTGCCACCGTGTACCGCGATTTATGTATGCAAGCCATGGTAATCCACCAAAACATCAAGTCCGGAGACATATCAACTCACCCATGTCCGAGGAAATATTATGCGTATGCACCAAATGGAAAACCAATTTTGTAACCCTCTGGATATATGAATAGCGCCGGTAGTTGAGGGGGGATCCCAGAGGCCCCACGTTTGGTTAGCGTGATCAACTCAGAACTGGTATCGTAGAACGAACGGGTCCTAGGTCGGCTCAAGCAGTTCCCAAAGGTGGTCCCTGCCGGGGCCTTTGTAGGGGTTCGTATCATGGAAAACAAAAAAATTCTACCGCATACAAACAAACAAGCCAAGATATATCTACTAGATTGTAACAACGAGTCGATAGAATAACTCACCCTCAAAGATTTCAAAGTGTTTAATGAGAGCGGATTCTCGTGGGTGATGTAGTCGTACTCTTCCCGATCTCAAGATCGCGTAGACGATCCTTCCGGCTGCGTTAGCGCTTCATGATCGTCCTGCGTTCGGTACTCGACAAAGACCTTCCTATCCCTTGTTCCAGAAGGCAGCGGAGGTTGTAGGACTCTCCTCGTGATTCCGGCAGCACGACGGCGTGGTATCGGAAGTAGAGGGGAGATCTCGCAGGGCTTCGCCTTAAGCCGGAGCGAGTATGGTGGACTATGAGAGAGATTCGATGATCTAGGTTTTAGACGCACCAAGTAGAAGGGGCTAGGCCGGCGTCTAGGGCAAGGGGATTGCCCCAATCGGCGGCTTGGGCAAGCCCTAGGGCGGCAGCGGCTATGGTGGCCGGCGGCGGCTAGGGTTAGGGTTTAGAGGGGTGTGGTGTTGTATCTTGGAGGGGCAGCCCTGCCCTCCTTATATAGGTGGAGGGGCGCTCCAAGGGGAGGGGAGTCCCTCCCTAACTCGGTCTCCAAGGGCCGGCGGTGGAGGGAGAGGAACTCCTCCCCAAGTAGGTTTCCTACTCTCCCTCCACCAAACAAAATAGCCGTTTGACTTTTCAAACTAGGATTTGATTTATCCCTTTATTTTGTTCAGCGATGACACCTAGTACATGATGCAACCATTCCAACTTGTTATGACACATTCATGTACCCTTCCTCCGAGTCGGACATTCCAGAACCTTCTAGAACATTCCCGATGAAAACACCGGAACCATTCTCCAACCCCGAAACAGGACTTTCCTTATATGAATCTTATTCTCCGGACCATTCTGGATCTCCTCGTGATATCCTGGATCCCATCCGAGACTCCGAACAACATTGGGTCTCTTACTCATCATTCCATAACTACTCAACAACGTCGAATCCTTAAGTGTGTTTCCCTACGGTTCGTGAATTATGCGTACATGATCGAGACACTTCTCCGAACAATAACCAATAGAGGAATCTGGAAATTCATATGGCTCCCACATAGTTCTACGATTACTTTGCGATCGAATGAACCACTTACATACGATACCAATTTCCCTTTGTCTCACGATAGTTTACTTATCCGAGGTTTTGATCGTCGGTATCTCTGCATACCTAGTTCAACCTCGTTACTGATAAGTAATATTTTCTCGTTCCCGTGATATGTGATCCCTTGTGAGTCAGTCACATGCTTGCAAGCTAATTGGATGACATTCCACCGAGAGGGCCCGGAGTATATCTATCTGTCATATGGATGGACAAATCCCACTCTTGATCCATGTGTCTCAACCAATACTTTCCGAACACTCAATGCCACCTTTATAGCCACCTAGTTACGGTGTGGTGTTTGATGTCATCAAAGCATCCTTCCGGTGATGGTGATAAGCATGATCTCATGGTCGAAGGAATTAGGTTACTATGTATCAGAAAGCATATAGCAATTGAACTAATAAAAATGACTTGATCTTTATGCTACGCTTATCTATAGGAGTATGTCCATCATATCATTCTCCTAACGATATGATCTTGTTGTTAATAACATCTCAATGTTCATGATAGGGAAACCACAATCATTTATTAACCAACAAGCTAGTATTATAAAGAGGCTTTACTAGGGACTCTATTTTAGTTTACAATTCACACAAGTATTAATGTTTCCTTGTTAATACTATTATAGCATGAATGTAAACATTTATCATAAACACAAAGATATAATAATAACTACATTTATTATTGCCTCTAGGGCATATCCCCAACAGTCTCCCACTTGCACTAGAGTCAACTAATCTAGATTACATGGTAATATACCGAACACCCATGGCAGTTTGGTGTTGGTCATGTTTTGCCCTCGGGAGAGGTTTAGTCAACGGATCCGCCACATTCAGATCTGTGTACTTTGCAAATCTTTATGTCACCATCTTGGACACGTTCTCGAATAGCGTGAAAACGTAGCTTGATGTGCTTCACTTCTTGTGTGACCTTGGTTCTTGCGCATTGGCTATGGCGCCCATGTTATCACAAGATATAGACATTGGGTCCATAGACTTGGAACCACACCGAGCTCTGTAATGAACTCTTTCATCCATATCGCTTCTTGTGAAGCCTCAAGGCGACCATGTATTCGATTCGGTTGAAGATCTCGCCACAACGCTTTGCTTTGCACTCCTCCACTAATCTTGCACCATTCAAAGTAAATATGTATCCAGATTGTGATTTAGAATCATCCGGATCGGTGTTCCAACTAGCATCGGTGTAACCATTAACAACGAGCTGTTCATCACCTCCATAAGAAAGAACCATATCCTTAGTTCTTCTCAAGTACTTAAGGATGTTTTTGACCGCTGTCCAATGATCCACTCCTGGATCACTTTGATATCTGCTAGTCAAACTAACAGCATATGCAATGTCGGGTCTAGTACATAGCATGGCATACATTAGAGATCCTATAGCTGAGGCATAGGGAGTCTTACTCATCCTTTCTCTATCTTCTTCCGTTGTTGGACTTTGAGTTTTATTCAACGTCGTATTGGGCAACATGGGCAAGAACCCTTTCTTGCTATCTTCCATTCCAAACCTTTTTAGAACTTAGTCCAAATATGTACTTTGTGACAATGATATTAGACGTCTCGATCTATCTCTATAAATCTTTATGCCCAATATGTAAGCTACTTCGCCAAGATCTTTCATTGAAAAACTATTATTCAAATATTCCTTGACACTATTAAGAAGTTCTACATCATTCCCAATCAACAATATGTCATCTACATATAGTATTAAGAACGCTACAGAGCTCCCACTCACTTTCTTGTAAATACAAGCTTCTCCATAAGTTTGTATAAAACCAAAACTTTTGATTACCTTATCAAAATGTTGATTCCAACTTCGGGATGCTTGCTTCAATCCATAAATGGACCGTTGAAGTTTGCATACCTTGTTAGCATCCTTAGGATCGACAAAACCTTTGGGTTGCATCATATACAACTCTTCATCAATGTCTCCATTGAGGAACGCTGTTTTGACATCCATCTTCCATATCTCATAATCATAATATGCAGCGATTGCTAACATAATCCTCACAAACTTTAGCTTCGCTACTGGTGAGAAAGTCTCATCGTAGTCAACTCCTTGAATTTGTCGAAACCCTTTTGCGACAAGTCGAGCTTTATAGACAGTAACATTACCATCAGCATATGTTTTCTTCTTGAAATTCCATTTGTTCTCGACAGCCTTCCGACCATCCGGTAAGTCCACCAAAGTCCATACTTGGTTTTCGTACATGGATCCAATCTCGGATTTCATGGCTTCTTGCCATTTATTGGAATCTGGGCTCATCATCGCTTCCTCATATGTCGCAGGGTCATCGGTGTTGTCCACCAACATGACATTCATAACGGGATCATACCAATCGAGTGGTACGAGTTCTCGTTGACTGCGAGGCTGTAGCAACTTCTGACAAGTTTCATGATCATCATCATTAGCTTCCTCTCTTATTGGTGCAGGCACCACAGGAACTTCTTCCGGTGCTGCGCTACTCGCAAGTTCGAGACAAGGTTCGACAACCTCGTCGAGTTCTACTTTCCTTCTAGTCACTTCTTTCGAGAGAAATTCCTTCTCTAGAAAGGATCCATTCTTGGCAACGAAGATTTTGCCTTTGGATCTATGATAGAAGGTTTACCCAATAGTTTCCTTTGGGTATCCTATGAAGACGCATTTTTTCGCTTTAGGTTCAAGCTTGTCAATTGTAACTTCTTTACATAGGCTTAGAACCCCAAACTTTAAGGACGACAATTTAGGTTTCTTCCCAAACCATAATTCATACGGTGTCGTTTCAACGGATTTAGATGGTGCCCTATTTAAAGTGAATGCGGGTGTTTCTAATGCATAACCCCAAAATGATAGCGGTAAATCTGTAAGTGACATCATAGAATGAACCATATCTAAGAGGTTCGATTCTGACGTTCGGACACACCATTACGTTGTGGTGTTCCCTTGTGTCAATTGTGAAAGTATTCGCATTTCTTCAAATGCTCGCCAAACTCGTAACTTAGATATTCACCTCCATCGTAACGCAGAAATTTAATCTTCTTGTTACGTTGATTCTCAACCTCACTTTGAAATTCCTTAAACTTCTCGAAAGTTTCGGACTTATGTTTCATGAAATAGTTATACCCATATCTACTCAAGTCATCCGTGAAGGTAAGAACATAACGATAACCACCGCGCGATGCTACACTCATTGGACCACACACATCGGTATGTATGATTTCCAATAAGTCCGTAGCTCGCTCCATCATACCAGAAAATGGAGTCTTAGTCATTTTACCCATCAGACATGCTTCGCATCTTTCAAGTGATTCGAAATCAAGTGATTCAAGAAGCCCATCGGAATGGAGTTTCTTCATACGTTTCACTCCAATATGACCAAGAGGACAGTGCCACATATAGGTTGAGTTATCGCTCGATTTCAAACGTTTAGCTTCAATGTTATTAATATGTGTATTTCCACTATCGAGATTCAATAAGAATAGACCATCTATCAAAGGTGCATGTGCATAAAACATATTACTCATATAAATCGAACAACCATTATTCTCGGACTTAAACAAGTAACTGCCCTCGCAGTCTACTTAATAAACAAGATCCCGATATAATGTTCATGCTTAACGCAGGCACCAAATAACAATTATTTAAGTATAAAACTAATCCCGATGGTAGATGAAGAGGTAGCGTGCCGACCGCGATCACATCAACCTTTGATTTATTTACCACGCGCATCGTCACCTCGTTCTTCGCTAGCTTCCGTTTATTCTGCAGCACCTGTTTTGAGTTACAAATATGAGCAACCGAACCAGTGTCAAATACCCAGGCACTACTACGAGTACTAGTGAGATACACATCAATAACATGTATATCAGATATACCTTTCTTCTTGATGTTGCCGTTCTTCAAATCCGCCAAGTACTTTGGGCAATTCCGCTTCCAGTGACCTTCTCCCTTGTAGTAAAAGCACTCTGTATCAGGCTTAGGTCCAGCCTTGGTATTCTTCATCGGTGCGGCAACTTGCTTACCACCCTTCTTGAAGTGTCCCTTTTGCTTAGACTTGCCTTTCTTGAATTTGGTGGTCTTATTGACCATCAACACTTGGTGCTCTTTCTTGATCTCCACTTCTACAGATTTTAACATGGAGAAGAGTTCTGGCAACTGCTTGTTCATGCTTTGCATATTGTAGTTCATCACAAAGTTCTTGTAACTTGGTGGTAGTGTTTGGAGGACACGGTAAATCCCCAAAGCATTAGGAATCACTATACCCAAGCTTTGAAGTTTGTTTGCGTGCCCAGACATCTTAAGCACATGCTCACTGACGGTCGCCTCTTCTATCTTGCAGTTAAAGAACTTTTCAGAAGCCTCATAGCTCTCAATTGCCGCGTGAGTCTCAAAGATCAATTTGAGTTCACGGACAATATCATGTGGGTCTGAATTCTCAAACCTTTTCTGAAGCTCCGATTCTAAACCATACAAGATAGCACACTGAACTGTGGAGTACTGATTCTTCCGAGCGAGGTAAACATTCTTTACTTCATCGGTAGCATCAGCTGCAGACGGGTCACCCAGAGGTGCATCCAGCACATAGGTCAAATTACCAGCATTGAGGACAATCCTCAAATTGCGAAACCAATCCGCGAAGTTGCTTCCATTGTTTTTTAACTTTTCTTTCTCTAGGAACGCATTAAAATTGATGGTAGGGGCTGCCATTGATCTACAACATATTTGCAATAGTTTAGACTAAGTTTATGACAAATTGTGTTCTAATTAATAGTTAAATTAATCTAGGTGAACTCCCACTCAAAAAAATATCCCTCACATTGTTTTAGTGATCACACGAACCAAATCCACCACATCAAAACTGATCATCACGAGAGTTGATGTAGCTTCAATGGCGAACAATCGACATGTTCATCATATCTACTATATGATTCATGCTTTACCTTTCGGTGATCCGTGTTCCGAGACCATGTCTGTACATGCTAGGCTCGTCAAGATCAAACCTTAGTTTCCGCATGATCAAATCTGGCTTGCTCACGTTGTATACACTTGCAAAATCTATCACACCCGATCATCACGTGGTGCTTCGAAACAACAAGCTTTAGCAACAGTGCTTACTAAGGGTGAACACTTTAGAACTTTAAATTCATGTGCATGAGGGATCATCTTATAATGCTACCGTCGTTAACTAAGCAATACAAGATGCATAAAGGATTAACATCACATGCAATTCATAATATGTGATATGATATGACCTTTCTTCTTTGTGCTTCTGATCTCCATCTTCAAGCACGAACATGATCTCCATCATCACCGGCATTGCATCAAGGTCAATGATGCTGCTCCATGGTTGTCGTCCACCAGCTTCAACTATTACAACTACTTTGAATAGACACGCGGGTCTTAACATAAATTAAAGACAACCATATGGCTCCTGCCGGTTGCCAACTTACAATAAGGAACATTGCATACATCAAATATAATCACAATCATGGCCATATCACATCACATCACACCCCTGCAAAACAAAGTTAGACGCCTCTACTTTCTTTGCATATTTTACGTGGTTTGGGGCTTTCAATAAGTGTCGCTCTAACTTACGAACAAGAACCACAACGTTGATGTTTGAACTATCAAGTGCCTGGATCTATACTATAATGGGAGAGACAGACACCCGCAAAGCCACTTATGCAATACAAGTTGCATGTTGAGCGTGGAGCAAGTCTCATGGACGATGTCATGTAAGGTTAGCTCGGGCCGCTTCCCATCATACCGCAAGATGCAAAGTACATAAGAAGCAATTGATAATAAAAGCACCACCGCCCACAATGACCATTGTGTTCTACTCGTGCAACAGATCTACATATAGACCTGGCTCTGATACCACTGTAGGGGTTCGTAGCATGGAAAACAAAAAATTTCTACCGCATACAAACAAACAAGCCAAGATCTATCTACTAGATTGTAGCAACGAGTCGATAGAATAACTCACCCTCGAAGATTCCAAAGTGTTTAACGAGAGCGGATTCTCGTGGGTGATGTAGTCGTACTCTTCCCGATCTCAAGATCGCGTAGACGATCCTTCCGACGCTGCGTTCCGGCAGCGCTTCCGCAGTCGATCACACGTTCGATACTCGAAGAAGACCTTCCTCTCCCTTGTTCCAGCAGGCAGTGGAGGTTGTAGCACTCTCCTCGTGATTCCAGCAGTACGACAGCGTGGTACCGGAAGTAGAGGGGAGATCTCGCAGGGCTTCGCCTTAAGCTGGAGCGAGTATGCTGGACTATGAGAGAGCTTCGGTGATCTAGGTTTTAGACGCACCAAGTAGAAGGGTCTAGGCCGGCGGCTAGGGAAAGGGGATTGCCCCAAGTCGGCGTCTTGGGCAAGCCCTAGGGCGGCGGCTATGGTGGCCGACGGCGACTAGGGTTAGGGTTTAGAGGGGTGTGGTGTTGTGTCTTGGAGGGGCAGCCCTGCCCCTCCTTATATAGGTGGAGGGGGCGCGCCAAGGGGAGGGGAGTCCCCAACTCGGTCTCCAAGGGCCGGCGGTGGAGGGAGAGGAACTCCTCCCCAAGTAGGTTTCCTACTCTCCCTCCACCAAACAAAATAGCCGTTTGACTTTTCAAATTGGCATTTGACTTTTCAAACTAGGATTTGATTTATCCCTTTATTTTGTTCAGCGATGACACCTAGTATATGATGCAACCATTCCAACTTGTTATGACACATTCATGTACCCTTCCCCTCCAGAGTGTCGGACATTCCGGAACCTTCTAGAACATTCCCGATGAAAACACCGGAACCATTCTCCAACCCCGAAACAGGACTTTCCTTATATGAATCTTATTCTCCGGACCATTACGGATCTCCTCGTGATATCCCGGATCCCATCCGAGACTCCGAACAATATTCGGTCTCTTACTCATCATTCCATAACTACTCAACAACGTCGAATCCTTAAGTGTGTCTCCCTACGGTTCGTGAATTATGCGGACATGATCGAGACACTTCTCCAAACAATAACCAATAGAGGAATCTGGAAATTCATATGGCTCCCACATATTTCTACGATTACTTTGCGATCGAATGAACCACTTACATACGATACCAGTTTCCCTTTGTCTCACGATAGTTTACTTATCCGAGGTTTTGATCGTCGGTATCTCTGCATACCTAGTTCAACCTCGTTACTGATAAGTACGCTTTTCTCGTTCCCGTGATATGTGATCCCTTGTGAGCCAGTCACATTCTTTCAAGCTAATTGGATGGCATTCCACCGAGAGGGCCCAGAGTATATCTATCCGCCATATGGATGGACAAATCCCACTCTTGATCCATGTGTCTCAACCAATACTTTCCGAACACTCAATGCCACCTTTATAGCCACCCAGTTCCGGTGTGGTGTTTGATGTCATCAAAGCATCCTTCCGATGATGGTGATAAACATGATCTCATGGTCGAAGGAATTAGGTTACTATGTATCAGAAAACATATAGCAATTGAACTAATAAAAATGACTTGATCTTTATGCTACGCTTATCTATAGGAGTATGTCCATCATATCATTCTCCTAACGATATGATCTTGTTGTTAATAACATCTCAATGTTCATGATAGGGAAACCACAATCATTTATTAACCAACAAGCTAGTATTATAAAGAGGCTTTACAAGGGACTATATTTTAGTTTACAAATCACACAAGTATTAATGTTTCCTTGTTAATACTATTATAGCATGAATGTAAACATTTATCATAAACACAAAGATATAATAATAACTACATTTATTATTGCCTCTAGGGCATATCCCCAACAACCTTATCATTAGGTGAAGCCATAACCAACAACATCAGATTAATTATCTTATCACCAACAATATCCAAGTATCATGTTCCACCTGTATGAGAGCGATACTAATCATGCCTACGACTCAGAAGGACAAAGCTAGCTAATCAAACAAGGAAATAGGATAACCAAGGCAATATAGTGGAGCAGGTAAATAAAGAAACGATACTATAGCATCGACAATAAGGATAGCAATAGATCAAAGGAAGGAAGTAAAGACTATAAATGTAAAATAGGTAGAAGGGGAGAAATGCTCGCCTGTGAGACAAAGTCGGAAAACCAAAGGCTTGTAGTTTCTCACATCGTCTCATCGTCCTATCCGGTGAAGAGGCAAACACTAGAAAGAGCAACCGATGCAATATTTATTACTACGGCGAAAGATCCGACATGTTTATGATATGATGCATGTTATGGCAATATGCGGCCCCATTTAGCAATATTAAGCGGAATCGGGATCCCGAGATTTATTATTAGGTTGAATTTATTTAACTACCCCGCATATTAAATGTTGAATTAATAAGACAAAACATGGCATCGGTTCGCTACACAATATTAAATTGGAATCGGGACAAGGCAAATAACACTCCCATATATTCCATATTTATTTAGTAGATGAATTGCCATATATCCCCGAACGATAATATATATGTATGCAAGCATGAACGATTTAATGTGCAACAAATTATATTATATTATAAAAATAGGGATCGGAGAGGGATCACACATGGGCTTCGGCGATCTTGATGTTCCGAGGGGTTCGGTCTTGAGCTTCGGACACCGGGATCGGTCTTCGGAATCCGGATCGGTCTTTAGATACATGTCGCCGCAACCAAGGGGTCTTGACGTCTTCGGGCTCCAGGAAGAAGGCCTTGACGACCTTGAAGAAGGTCTTGGCGGTGGCACGATATCCTTGTGGGGGTTGTGGTTCATCTTAGTGCATCATCGTCGGATAGGTAACAGAGATCTTGTCTTAGATTTAATGTCGGTGTGGAACTTGATTAGGTAGTCTTCGGCTACCATATTCTTGCGATGTTCACTGGGAACATCTACAAATAGCTTTTGCTGACCAGAACAAAAATACGAGGCAGAGAAGGGAACGACGTCTACAGAACAAGGAGGCCTCCCTAGGGTCAGAACATGTCAAACCACTGCCTGCTACAGAGAACCAGGAGGCATCCCGCAGGGCTTAGCCAGAGGCGCGGCTCGACGAGGTAGGAAGCCCGACGACACGGACCGGCGACGGTGGCGCTCGTGGAGCGGAGGAGGGCCGGCCTCGCGGCGAGGGTGAGACGAGCGATGGCAGAGGGTAAGGTCGCCGCGGCGTCGGAGGGAGGCGGCACAACAGGACAAGGACAGCGGTGGAGGAGATGTAAGGCGATGGGCGCGGCGGCAGCTCGCCGGCGGGAAGGATCGGAGGAGGCCGATGACGAGGGGAAGCAGGGGAGCGACGCGACAGTCCGCAGCGAGGAGGAGGAGCGGGTGGTGGCGTCGGGGCCCACGCAGCGGAGAGGGGCACTAGGCAGAGGCGGGTCTGCGGGCGACCAACGCTTGGAGATCTGGGAGGTGCTCGCAGGACAGGGGCGGTGTTGCATGGTGGCGCTCGCGAGGAAGGAGACTAGGCGGCGGTGCCTCTGACGATTCTGCAGTGCGAGCAGGCGAGGATCAAGGGCTCTGGCGGCGAGGGATCTTGCGGCGGGGTCACGTCTGAGGTTGGGTTTTGCGTACGGGAGAGAGAGTAGGGCGAGCGGTTGGTGGCGACCGCGTGCGTGCTGCTTCGCGTGGGCGTGTGGGTCGTGTTTGGTGTGGCGTGTGTGCATGGTGTATGTGTGAGGTGTTACGCGATAGGGCAAGGTGGGGTGCGTGCGTTTGTTGTGTGTGTGCGTGTGTTTCCTGGGTGTGTGTGTCCCGGGGGTGGCGGTGATAGGGAGTGGCGTGCTAGGATTTGGGATGGTTAGGGTTTAGGTGGTCTAGGGGATTAGGGTTAGGTATGGGCCGGGCCTGCCGGGTGGTAGGTGGCCTGGCCTAAACGGCTGGGCTGCCTCCCCGGAAATACTTTTATTTTTATTTATTTTAGTTTTAAAATATTTTTGTAAATAGGTTTTAGACAAATAAAAAGATTTGGAAAAGACCGGGGTTTTCGATTTGAAATTAAAGAGGGGACTAATTAGGAAACAAAATAGGCTTTTAGTGAAAACGTTTTTAGGCAAAAATATGCATGATGATGTCATGACGATGCGAGAAAGAAAATATCATGAAATTTTTATTTCCGAATATTTTCGGGACATTACATTCCCCTAGGCCCATAAATGGTGAAGTGTCATGTAGTCGACGTTCACATGACACCACTAGAAGAATAGCACCACAACTTAAATACTAAACCATTGAATAATAACTCATCACATATTCACTACTAACAACATGACTTCTCCCATGTCCTCAAGAACTAAACGAACTACTCACAAGACATCATATGGATCAAGATCAAAGATGATATGATAATGGATAACAATCTGAACATAAACGATAATCCAATGGTTCCACTCACAAGCATCAACTACAATAGTAATTAACACCGGGAAAGCTTCCCCTAATGAACTAAGCAATATCCAACACAATTGTTACAACGGGACAGAGTGATGATGATGGTGCTGGTGGAGATGATGGTGTGGATGATGATGGTGCTGGTTGAGATGATGGTGTGGATGAAGACGGTCTCCCCTCTCCGGGAAGGAATTCCCCTGGCAGAAATCTGTCTGCCGGAGAGATCTTTCTCTCTCGGTGTTTTCCGCCTCCCAGAGGCGGCGGAAGTCTATCTGTGGTCGCCCCTGGTGTTAGGGTTCCGTAGGGAAGATATAGGCGAAGGGGCGGAGTCGGAGGCCGAGCAGGTGGGCCAAACCCACCCTAGGCGCGGGGTTAGGTGGGCCCACGCCTAGGGGTATGGGCCCCCTGAGGCCCCCCTTCTCTCCTCCTTCTGGCTTCCTTCGTCTTATGGTAAAATAATATGTTTCCATATTTTTCTGGTATTTTTCCGAGCTTCGCGAAATTGCACCGAAACGCCGTCTTTTCCATCAGAATCCAGACTCCTGCATTCCATCCTCTAGGAATCATCCAACATGCATAAACAGATGAAAAGCCATAAGTAATACCTCATAATAAGACAAATATCAATGAATAGAGGTAAATTATGTTATAGAATGGTGATGCAAATTGGGCGTATCACCAATGAAGTAACTATATGATGAGAAGAACAAGATTGAAAAAAAGTACTCAAGTCTTCTAGTTGATGTGAGGAAGTTCATTGAAGAAACAGAGAAGAAGGCGTTGGAGGAGAACTTGTCTCGGATGAATGACAACAATGAAGCGTTGAGAAATGAGGTTGAGATGTTGAAGAACATGTAGAAATCACAGGCTTATGTAATCAAAGAGAAGCAGAAGCAATGGGATAAGGACCGGGCGATCTTCAAGGAGGAAAAGAAGAAACTAGAGTACACGCTCTATGAATTTTTCAAACCCAATGATGCTAACAAGGATAAACTGAAGAAGATCGAGTAAATTTGTGATGGTTGACTGTTCAGTTGCACCTTGTTGTACTGTTGACGGTGAACTGGTGGTGGTGGTGGTAGGATGACACCCACTTTTGATGTAGTGGTAGGTTATAACACCATGGTGGTATGTTAAACTGTGATCCTTTTTGGCGATGATCATGCTTATTAAGATTAATTCGTACTTGTGTTGTTTCTTCTAAGGGTGTTCATTTGTTCATGGTTAACTGTGATCTCCTTTTGCTTGTGTTGTTCATGCTTTGTGGGGATCATGCTTGTGGAAATCATGCTTGTTGTTTCAGGTCGTGTGTTCATGTGTATGGTGATGGTAACCTCACCATATGGAAATACAAGGTGACCACAACCATTGTTGCATGTAAACCAAACAAGTGGAGAATGCATGACATGGGTCAAAAGTGCAATATGCAGGCAACCAAACAACATGGTCCTAGTTGCCCAACCGGTGCACCAAATTTGATGCAGGCTACCAAATAACTTGCACAATGTGGCTTTTGGGTTATATGAGTTTGTCACCGCTCATCGTGGACATGCCCCGGTGAGACCCAAAATTGATACAGTCTACCAAACATCCCCTTGGGGTGCTTGGCTGGTTGGGAGGTGCTAGGAATCGGTCGCCCACAAAACATCCCGAAATCGGTCATACTCGAGCATTTGGATCGATATCCAACACCTAGAACAAGCCTAATGTAGTTTTGCATTTATCCCCTCCATTTTCGTGAAAATAACCTGTAGTCCTAAGTTTCTCCACATGAAACAAAAAGGTATATCAGGTTGTTCATGTTCTTTCTGATATTTACAACAAATATATCACTATGGTGATTTACCTTTAAGAGGGGGTATTGCAAAAAAAATCCTAACGTCACCTAAAAAAATATTATTACAACAAATATGATGTAGCATTTAAAAATAATAATGTTACAAAAAATATTAAACAACAAAATAGCAAATTGAGTTACAACATAAATCATTAACAATTTCAAGAAAATCGCAAACGATAACAACAAAGACCCATGTACTTGCAGCTATGAAAAATTTCTTAAGCAACAAATGTTTGATACATGTTGATTTGAAACAAAAAAATCAACTATTTCAATAAAAACACGGCCAATTAAAACAAAAATGTGCTTGTACTAAAAAAATAGTAGATAAGTAGCAATTTTATGCTACAGATTCATTTGCAACAAAAAATATCTTTTGTTCCAACAAAAATATGAAAGATCATAACAATAAGACATTTGTTTGCAGCATTTCAAAAAACACGTAAACATCATCCAAAAAAAAGGGCAACAATAGGTTTTCTATTGGTTATTCCTACTTGTAGTGGTCAATTCTTGACAAGATCTGATATCTTATCTTCGTCACGATCATTGATTGTCAGGTGGCTCCGTAGAGGACGTATGAGAGGGTCCTTATAGCCAAGTCCCGTGTGCTTGTCACGCTACCTTCATAGCTCAGTGAAACTTCCTTGGTATCAATAGCTCGGTTTTTTCAACCTGCGTAGAGTTGTCGCGTAGGAGGGGTATGAAGTGACAATCATGGTTCAAGCTCTCAAAGGTTTTGATTACAGTTTTATCTCAAACCGATATCAACCTGGCCTCTAGTTTGACCTTGAGCAGTCAATGCACATATTCCTGCAGCATACGCTCGATCAATCATGGTGCCACTACTTTGGCACTTCCTCATTTCTATAGCATAACATTTTTTTGCCAACTATATGAAAACCGAGCAATATTTTATCCTACAAAAAAGGGTGAACATGCATGAGATGGTTTTGAAGAAATGAAACGCCTAAATAATCATGGAGGGAACGTGAGCAGCCGAACTGCCCGAGTGAGAAATTAAACAAGACGCAAAATGGTGGGGAGATGTGCTGCCACAGCCAGGGGACCGGGGGTTGGTGCGATGGCCATGCAGCGTTGCTGAGCTGATCTACTTTTTCAAATGATCGTACTTGGTCCGTTCAGTCATCTCATGTTAATTTGTACATAAGATATACTGTCATACTTGATATGTGAGAGGATCCTTATACTCCCTCTGTTTTAAAATATAATATGTTTTAGCCGTGTTACTCAGGTTTAGAGTGAATCTACATATTAAAAGAAGTTTAGATATATTTTCTTTATAAACCTAAACATTATATTTTAAAGCGAAGGGAGCAGTCAAGTCTCGCGTGTTTGTCGCGCTACCTTCATAGCACAGTGAAACTCCCTTGGTACATCAATAGCTCAGTTTTTTCAACCTTCGGTGTATATACTAGCTTATACTAGTTGTCACATAGGAGGGGTATCAACTGACAAAGTGGCAATCATGATTCAATCTGTCGCAGGTTTCGATTGCAGTATTATCTCAGACTTCTTGACCGATATCAACCTGGCCTCTACGGACTACCGTGACCATGAGCAGTCAGTCAATGCACATATTCCTGCAGCATGTGGTCGATCAATCACGGTGCCACTACTCCGTCACGTCCTCATTTCTGCAGCCTAGCAGTTTTTGCCAACTATATGAAAATCGAGAACTTTTTTATCCTACTCCCTTTGGTCCATATTAATGTTCTTAATTTTTTTAGATTCATATATATCTAGTTAGTCATTTAGACTACTTCCTTGGATCCAGGGAAATCTCTTTTGTCTCACGGGTGCATTTACATCCATTGTGAGAAAACATATTTTAAAATGTTAAAAAAAATTAAAAAAAAGTCTACATGTATATTCGAATATTTTATATTTATTTACAAGCTTTCAGGATGAAAGAACATTTTATATGTCATGTATAAAAAAGACAAAAAATATCACGTGAGTACGACTATTCATAGGGCATTTTTTTGTCTTTTTTGCACGAGACACGTAGAATGTTATTTCATCCCAAAAACTTATGAATGAATATAAAATGTTCGGATGTATATGTAGACAATTTTTAAATTTTTTATATTTCAAAATATGTTATCGTAATAGGTGCAAATGCACCCGTGAGTAAAGTTAAGAACACTAGTATAGACGGGAGGTAGTAAAAAAAATGATGAACATGGTTTTGAAGAAATGGCACGCCTAAATAATCAGCCGAACTGCCGGAGTGAGAAATTAAACAAGACGCAAAATGGCGGGGAGATGTGACGCAAAATGGTGGCGGAGATGTGACGCCAGGGACAACCATGGGGGTTGGTGTGCTGGCCATGTAGTGTTGCTGGAGGCTGACCTACCTTTTCAAATGATCGTGTACTTGGTCTGTTCATTACTCATCCCATGTTAATTTGTACAGAAGATATACCGTCATACTTTATGTATGTATGTATATGCCTTATTTGGACGGTAACATTACACTTTCGCCAATAATATCTTCAGAGTTTTAAAAGTGTAGAATAGACAAACACACCACACCGACCTATATATGCGCCCCCTCGAACATATTTGCTACAGTCCAAAATGCATCTTCGCGACACAAAATTGTCGGTTGTGAAACCGTACTATACATGGTTCGTGCAACAATTTAAAATTGTATCAATAAAAAAAGTATTTCCTTCGACCCATATTAGTTGACTTAACTTTGTCTAGATTTATGTGTATCTAGTTAAAATATTTAGTCTAGATTTATCCGTGGGTCGGAGGGAGTAGAGTAAGTGTGGAGGAGTGGTGGGGTATATATTGAATTGGTTATTTCCATGGAGTCCTCCTTCTCTCTGATGCTTCTCCAATGGAATCCCGATTGGACGATGATAATGACGTTCAAAACGCAATATTAGATCGACGTGCGCCCCCAACCATCCCAAGTGGAAGTAGAGTAAGCTCCTCTCTCCTGCCACACCAACCATGACACTGACAGCTCCCTCTCAGCTACTACTTTTCCTCTGGTTTGTTTGTTTGTTTGTTTGGCTTCCATCGCACTCAAAAAATATACACATGGAGAGAAGGGAAGAGAGTTTCCCATGTTCGTCTCATCATCTCTCGTGTCCCTGGGACTCTGCTGGGAGAGAGCTCCTATTGGTGGTGTGCCTAGGCAGGCTGGGCGCTATTATGATTCGTGGAGGTGGAAAGGTAGACATGGTAGGTGCTCCAACCTCCGGCTCCGGGGGTTGGTGTGGTGGACGACGCATGAGACATGCGAGATACGCGTGTCCAGACAGACCTTTGTCGTACGCCCGTCCCGGTGGGGTGGGTTGCAGTTGCAATCACGTTCACGGTGAGTGAAGCCGTGCTTGCAGAGTTCTGGTTTACTGAAATTTGCTCGGATTGGGACGCAGGAATTCCTATGAAATCACTTCTTTTTCTTACTGAAATGTAAATCCTTTTGCTCTTTTTATGGATACAAATGTAAATTGGAAAATTCAACAGATGTAAATTGTTGTTCGAGACGCGGAATTCAACGGGAGTCGGATCATTTTCGGCGGACATTTGAACGAACCCTTGGTTCTTTCGTGGCCGAAAGCTGCAAGGCTTGCCAAACTGGCCAGGAACATGGATCTGAACGGTGCGCCTCAGCTAACTTTCTGTTACGGAAACGGGGAGCTCCTGCTCCGACGTCACCGTTCCAGGAAAAAAATACACATGATTCTGCCAGCTTCACCAGCTGGAAGGAGGTGTTCTTGGTGGAAGAATCTCGGGAATCTCTTCCCCTCCACGAACCAACCACTCGTGCCCCGACGCAAGCTCAAATAGGTGCTGAGCTCAAGTCTAGCACACAGGTCACTTTCAAAGCAGTTCACCAGCAAAATACTACTACTCGTGCTGTACATACACATGTCGGAGCAGAGTAGCTGACAATCTCACCAAACCCCAGCAGGAGCAAATACAAAAAAATAAGTAAGCTCGATGAAGCTTCACGGTTATGATTAATTAGGTTAAACAAAAAAGGATTTCTAGATTAACAATAAAAAGGAAACTCCTAGGGCTCATGGATGGGGGGCAACAATGGCTGGGACCTTAAATACAGGCTATGAACACGTATACAGCTATGCTCTATGAGACTCCACCGCTGAAAAGGACGTCAAAAGATCAGGGGCTACGCGCCGGAAGCCTTGGGAGAGGTAGGTTAGTATAATAGAGACAGCTCAACAACTGCTGGTCTGGAAGATTATTCCTGCTCCGCCTCGTCGCCCGATAGCCCCCCCTCGTCGCCGTCGTCGTCGCTGTCTTCATCATCGTCGTACACGTCCTCGTCGCTGCCATCCGAGGAGCCAAAAATCGCGTCCTTGGCTGCCGCGGAATCGCCAAAGCCGCCGTGTCCAGGCTGCTGCTGCGTGCTGCTTGAGGAAGCATGCACAGAACTGGGAGCGGTGACTGGTGTTAACGGGAAGAACGGTCTGGGGGCTAGTGGTTTCAGGTGGTTCAGAAGGCTTTCCCCGGGCCTAATGTGGATGGCGTCTTTCGACTGTGCTGCTTTTATGATTGAGGCTGCATCGGACGGAGATGCGATGCGTGCGCCCGCTGCGATGGCTGCAGCCCTTATAGAGGAGCCCTCGGGAGCTGCCCGAGCGTCTGTATTATCTGCAAGTGGTTTCGTCTCTGAGTGTGTGGCAGCCACTTGTGCAGAAGATTGACATTGACGAAGACCAGATGATGCATTGCCGTTACTCGTTGCACCACCAGAGTTGGAATTCATCCCCCCAGCTGCATCAGGAAGTACGGTCAAAATGACCATGTTACTTCATTAAAGTGACCGGCCAGGATTACTCTTAAAGAACTTGAACAAATCATGCCATATATACAGTTACATGTTTGGAACTAGTTATGTGCTTCCATACGAAAGTAAAACCATGGCAATACATACCTGCAGACATCTTAGAGTTGTCCATGGAAGATAGGCAGAATCCAATTGGAACTGTCACAAGCTGTGGTGAGGCAGTAGAATTTGCCATATTTGTGCCGCTTCCCTTGTTTCCATTAGCCTGGGACAGTTCATGGCTCTGCATATTTCATTAGGATTTATTATGGTCAGGTCTTCAAAGCTAGTGTAGAAGAGTCTCGAGACAATTGAAATGAAAAACACTCTGTAATTTAGAAAGCAAATCCAAGCTAACCATGGCCACGATAAAAAAAAAAGCTACAACAGATAATTCATATGGAAAGCACTGTATAATTTACGAAGCAAATCCAAGTTAACCATGGCCACTGTGGAAAAAGCTACTACAGGAGCAAAACTAATGACCATGCCATTGCCATATAAGAGTATTGATGTTGTCTCTTTGACTAGTTGTAACTGGCCGCCATACTGCAACATCCTAGAACGGCGACCAACTTTCCTTTACAGATGACTAAAATATATCGATTGTTGCAATTTTGCATAACACAAATAGACCCATACAACTGTAAGTCTTGACACAGCGCAAATACGATAGCAGTTTAGATATCACAAAAACAAGACAATAGCTAGCTATCACCCATGAAGACATATTTATCAATTTGATGACATCACAGGAAAATAAATCGATGGATGCAGACTTAAGGAAATTAAACGAAATTCCTTTTAAAAAAGAAAAGGTTAAGAGAGATATTTCAAGAGTGATAAGTGGCATGAGGCCTTTCTGACCCTAAGCACATTTGGAACTAGTATAATTGGTATCTATTCTAGGTTAGGTGGGGGTCACTATGTCATAGCATGAAAGTGACACACGCCTGTTTGACTGATAGCCTAAAAGTTCCTAAGCATGCCTAACTCAGTTAACTTGTGGCGGAGAAAAAATGGCACTACAAATTAGCTAACCATCCTTGGCACAACTACATGTGTGATGTCATATGTTTATCAAGTGCAGCAAAATAAGGTTGCCATGTATAAGTGGTGGCTATTCAACCAGACAACTGGCTAACTTTGCCAACACTGAAGTCAGCCAATATTTTGGTAGTAGTGGACCGATACCGAAACATGTATACCATTGTTTGTGTTTTTTTCACATATATAAACCGTTATAGGCAATATGACAGCTGATATTTCGCCAGCACAGCCCAACATGTAGATGACATGGAATTAATCATAAACATCTCACTATTAATGATATTAGTGCACCACAGAAAGGAACAGAAGAAATTTTCCATAATGATGAATACAGTTTACACGATGCACGTCTATCTGTTACAAACTTACAACAGAATATACACCATGCATGTCTAATTATTTATTATGTTTTCATGTACTTAATTCGTGTTCTAATTGTTTCTTATGTAAAACTGTCAAAAACTAATTGCATGCTTGTTATGCGGTTGATATTTTGTATTACAGTTATAATAGAAAGGCATGACATATACTCCCTCTGTTTCATAATATAAGATGTTTTAGATTTGTAAAAAGAGTGTATCTAGACCTCTTTTAGTGTGTAGGTTCACTCCGAATCTATACACTAAAAGAGGTCTAGATACACTCCTTTCACAAAGCTAAAACATCTTATATTATGAAACCCAGGGAGTACATCAATGAAAAAAAGTGAACACTGTAAAAAAACAAAAGGTGAACACTGGACAACTAAAAGTGAACAAGCCTTTCCAGTTACAACTATGTATCACCAGATACTACCCCATATCTGATATAGCCAAGCCCAAAGTGATATGAACCTGATATCCGTTAATTAGAAATTTTATTACTTGACAAAGTAACACTTACATACTAAATGCATACCAAGTGATCCAAATACACCATATCATATAGCTTCACGCAAATTTGCACTCGGGCCAATAATGAAATTATAAGGTGAAAATACTAGATTATTATTTTGCTAAGGTCTCTATTTTAACAAGTTTACTCAAGCAAGGAGCTACTAATATTGTACAAGCAGTTACATTTCAGCTGAAGCAAGAAGCTACTAACACATCTCTAGATTATTATTTTGCTAAGGTCTCTAATTTTTTTCCCGGGAAACGCAAAGGATTCTTTGCATTTTATTTCATTGAAAAGGTAGAGTGTGTTACACGCCTCCTAGGAAGTTTCTCAATCACTACAAGATATGGTTCCGTAGTGCACATCCCAGGTTGTCGGCCAATAAGGTCTCTATTTTAACAAGTTTACTCAAGCAAGAAGCTACTAACAGTCACATTTCAGCTGAAGCTTCATCAGAGTGGCCTCACTTCAAGCAACAAAAGCTGCAACTGTATTTGTATACAAAATTATAATACTCCCTCTGTCCTGAATTAGATGTCGCAGATTTTTCTGGTTACGCATGTATCTAGACGCGTTTTAGTGTATAGAGATACATGCGAATCTAGAAAAAATTGCGACATCTAATTCGAGACAGAGGGAGTATTATGAGTATGTTAACTGTTTTCTAGCTGACAATAAGCACTTAAATTTTCTCTAGCTACTCGCTGGAGCACTGAACAACAGAAGCCCAATAGTTAGGTGTCTCTGCCTCTCTAGAGAGCACTATGTATAACCAAAGCAGTTCAATGGAAATTAGTTCAGACGATACACAAGTCAAAAGTAACAAGACTCACTTTGATTCGTTGCATTTCCTCATGCAGAGAGAGCAGAAAAATAGTGATGGGGTGTTCTTCTTTGGTTATACATGTGAAGTACCCAAATTTGTATTCAAAATTTGGAACCACTAGTGCTAGCTCACCGAGGAAACGATGTAAAAAACGTTATAGTTAGGAATTATATGTTTATAAGCCAGACAGACATGATCAAACTTTACTCCACAAGGAAATGCCGACTTTTGGGGTTCATATTTAATGTGCAGGCTGGATAAAGCACCACCACTGTGTACAAATAGACATTATGAAATTATTTCCGAAACTGGTAATATCCAGTCAATAAGGTGGTTCAGATGAGGATATATAATAACATAACATATATAGTAGTTTGTTGAGTAAACAGTATTACTTATCATTTTTAATATCAGTCAACATAATAATTCAAGAAGATTTTATACTTGAAAATGAACCTTGATATGCATTTTGCTGGTCTTCTCAAATAATTCAAGTTAATTGACCAAAGTGCAATAAGGAAATATCGGTGTTATTAATAAGACAAGTAGGAAAAAAGGCCTACAAGCAAATACATAGGAGACAAAAAAATCGCTAACAGACACATAACCTCATTAATCTCTAGTTTATCAGCACCCCGTATCTGAACTTAATATACAATGTACACAATCAAGTAGAGAAGTTCTGTGGTTTTGTCACATAAATTATATTAGTCCTTCATATTTTATAACTGATTTGTAGACGCATGCAAACATATGCACAACTAAATGTGTTCATCTACCCAAACCTACTTTTCTAGTCCAAATGATCAATAGACAAGAATGAGCAACAATACACAATGAACAAGGGGTAATGTATGAAGATATGTAATATTTTGTAACAAAAATGTAGAATATGTCTTATATAAGAATAAGAAGCACTCCCTGGCAATAATGTGTGAAAGGAGAGAGTATAAACTATATCTACAACGTTTAAGATATGAATATGAAACTTCTGGTTGTCAGTATAGTAAATGACCTCATTAAGTTGTGAAGCAACTCCTGAAGATTTTGCTTCTCCTCCTTGCACGATATTTCCTGAAGAAGGTGCTGATGTTAATGCATCTTGGTCTGGCAATCCATACAACTTGTCAGCAGCTACAGAAGGAGGCGTTATTTTGCCATCAATTGAGTTATTTGAACCTGATGTTTGTCCGTATTGTGTACACAAAGAAACAGGAGCGGCAACAGCTATCTGATTAGGCCCTTGTGAAGCACTTGATGTACTGGGAGCAACAGAGAGAAAATTAACAGGTTGCTGCATATACATAAGTTGATTTGGTGAAGAGTTCTCTCTTGAGTTATTTGAATTCCTTCTTCTCTTCCTTTGCTGACCAAAACTATCCTGGAATTTTCCAGAACTTTCTGGCGGTTGTGATGCAAGTGGAACCACTGCCAATGGTGCTATTTGTCCAATGCCTCTCTTGGCCTGATTGACCTTGTTAGCAGCCTCTTGAAGGGCCTGCATTGCTACAATATATACCTCTACAGATGATGCTCCTTCTTCAGCATACCTAAGCGCTTCCCGATACAAATTATTGTAACGCCACGTCTGAGACTGCTCGCCATCTTCAGCTGTACTTCGTTGCTCCTCCTTGGGCTCTTTAACTCGACCAACTTCATCAACTTTCTTGTTCGAGGTTCTATCTATGGCATGTTTGGTCCATCTTCTCAAGATGTACTGAGAAGGAAGTGCAGATACACTTTGTGCACCAAAAACAGCAAGAATATGCCTGCAGACAATACCAAAATATTCGAACATCTGACAGGTACATTTGGCGGAAGTCTCAGAAGAATTGAGCCGAACCATACAAGGCTTCTCACTTCCTTGAGATGCAGTCACTTTATATATGCAAGCCTTCCCATCCTCCTCGACCATTTCCAAAGTGGAAACAGAGGCATCAACCAATTCCTGTTGGAACTTCAAAAACATTGTCCTTGTGTATAAGTCTGCTCCTTGCTTCTCAATAGAAGATGATGTCTTAATATCTGGAAGCGAGTACTTTGTTTCAAATTCTTCCTTCATCTCCTTTTCATAACAACTGTCCAATGCCTTTTCATACTGCTGTATGAATGACTGTGAGTTAGTTTTTGCAGTGATGTAGGATTCAAAAAATGAGCTCCTGCTTGTACACTCCAGCCTTGATGGCTGATCTCCGAAGAATGTATCCCTCAAGTATACTGGGACCCACTGCTGCCGGCAATTGTACACTGAATCAAGCCACTCGTTATTTCCAGAGTCAACCTTAGAAATTAATGCCTCCCAATTTGCTTCGAACTCATCAATTGTCTCGGACATGTTGATACAATTGACAAGCTCGCCATGAAAGAACGGGAATGCATTTAACAAATGTGATAGCTTATACTGGGCTTCATTCAAGATGTGCCACCTGCAGACTCGGTGCCTAGTTTGATGAAGAACCTTATGGACAGCGGATCGTATGGCGTCATCATACTCAGTGGTAAGAGAGGTAGGGTGTTGACCAGACATTGCCAAGAGAAGTGTCTCAAGCAACCAAACAAAAGATGCCTCGGAGTTATCCCTGATGACTGCACAGCCAAATAGGATCGGCTGGCAATGGTGATTGAGTCCAGTGAAAGTGAGAAGGGGGAACTCGTACTTGCTTCTTTTGCAGTAGTCATCCAAGAAAACGGCGTCCCCAAAGTCTTTGTACGCCATCCTTGCTCTGGCATCAGACCAAAAGACATTCCCCACCGGATGGCCGTCGACAAACTGCATGGCGTAAAAGAATGCCGGGTCTTCAGCTTGCATGCGTTTGACATAATCGAGAACTACTCGAGCAGCATCTCCAATACCATCCCCAATATACTGGGGAACCACTGGAACAATGCTGTTGTGAGGAACTGGCGGGGTAAGAGGTGGTGGCGGAGGCTCAATGGCGAGAAGCATACCGCCATTTCGACGAACACCATAGGAACGCTGCTTCCCACACTCTGAAAGTGGCTTGTGCGGGCGCAGGCAATGTGCCTGGTTCTGAGGAACCAGGGGATGGTTATGGGCAGTCTCCAGCTTGGTTATCAACCATTTACCGTTGTCCTGCTTCTTCACCCGGATCATGGCCTTGCACCCAACCCTGGTGACGGCCCGGGTCCGCCGGCCCCTCCCACTGTCTTCAGCACCGGGACTGGCGGCGAGGCCATCGTTCTTCCCGCGGTAGGTGCGGAACCCCTCCTTGGCGCAGACGAACTGGCGCGACATGATGGCGCCGTCCCTGCGCGAGCGGTGCATCACGCTAATCCTGGTGCTGAAGCCGACGCGGTGGGCGTATACATTGTAGAAGGTCCAGGCATCCTCCTCGTCGTCGAACTCCATGCCCTCGAAGGGGTCGACGCCGTCATGGACGCTGGGGCGGGCGGGGTACGCCGCCCCGGCCGAGCCACTCCCGGCGTCCAGCTCCATCTCCGTGCCGTAGCCGAGGCTCTCGTTGTCCGCGTCGCCCATTTCGCTGTCGGGGGTCCCTTGGTCGCTCGCTGCCGCCCCTCTCTCCATAGCGCCCCCCACGCCTCAGCGAGCGCCAGGAGCGTCCGAAGGCTGCGCCGCCCCCCCTCGCCCCGCGCGCAGCCCCGAGACCAAGCCTCAGGCCAGGGGCGTCGCTGTCTGCGGCCAGGGGACGAATATTCGCCCAGCAGAGATTCCCAGGAGCAGGTCCTGAGCTGCTCCGGCGTGGAGAGAGGAGCAGAGGCGATCGAGCTGCATACGGCGCGCCAGGGCGGCGAGGGGGAGGGAAGAGACTGGGTGGTGGATGGGAAGGGGAGGAAAAGAGGGGGGAGGGTCTGGCGGCTGCGGCGGCGGCGGTGCTCCGGCGAGGTGCAAGTGGGAGGAGGAGGTGTGGGGCAAAAGGGGAAGAGGAGGGACGGGAGTGAGCGGGTTGGGCGGTCTGGGGTTTGACCGGGCCGAGCGGGCGCACCGGATCAGCGAGGGGGTCCCGTCCGCCTGGCTAGGGTTTGTTCCTTGCCGTCCCCTCCTCCTCGTCCCGTGGCCCACCGCGATTCACTGTACAGTACTTTGACGTGCAACTGATGAGCTGAATGGAATGGAATGAATCACCTGATTGGTCAAAAGGCCCAAAAATAGTGCGGCTTTTCCCCCTCATTTCACAACAAAAATAGTGCTATTCACTTTTCCTTCCTTTTGCAAACAAAATGTGTTTTGATGCTTTCTGGAACGGAGTTTTGCTAGGGCAGTTGGGGCAACTCCAACAACGCTCCATTTCAGACACCTAAAGTGCGTCCGATCTGGTTTGATGCACATGCCGTACATGATACTTCCTCAGTCCGCAAATAAGTGTACTTCTAGTCTTGTCTTATGTTAAAATTAATAAAGTTTGACTAACTTTATAGTAAAATATAGCAATATTTATGACTCTAAATTGATATTAGTAGATATATTTTTAAATTTAATTTCATAATATGTTAATTTAATATAATATATATTATTATATTTATCTATAAAGTTAGAATGTTTGACTTAGACAAAAGCTAGAAGTACACTTATTTGTGGACGGAGAGAGTAGGTCACTGCACCCAATGATGAATCTCATTTGTCCGAGATCGAGTATTTTTTTCTTTTTTTCATCTTTGCAAATAAATACATATAGATAGTGAGAATCAAATTTAGACATCATAGTTCATAAAGAATAACAAAGTAGCCATTCATGCATAGGCCAAGCATAGTTTATTACAATCATTTTATTTCAAATAGAAATAAAAGAAAAGCATAGTGGCTCCTAACATGATTTCACATATGTTTAATCAAATCTTCTTGGAGTTTGTTGTGAGTTGCACGGTCTCGTATTTTATGATGGACCATAAGAAAATCTGCAAAGTTATTTGGTGGACGGGGTTGAGACGCAACCAATTCAGCCTGAAATTTCCCTCCTTGATTATATACATTGTCGTCATGCTCCTCCTCAACGATTATGTTGTGCATAATCACACAAGCAGTCATGACCTCTCACATCTACTCCCTGCTCCATGTCCTAGCAGGGTGTTGAACAATGGCCCAACAAGATCGGAGCACATCAAATACCTGCTCCGCATCCTTCCTAGCGTCCACTTGCTTTTTAGCAAACCTACTCTCAGCTTCGTCTATAGGTTGCAGATTGTTTTCACAAATATGGTCTAGAGAGGATAGATACCATCAGCGAGATAGTACCCTTTGACGTAAGTGTGGCCATTGATCTCGTAGCTGACCTTCGAAGCATGGCCATCCACAAGCCTAGCGAACATAGGAGAGTGTTGAAGCACGTTGATATCATTGTGAGAGCCTGACATACCAAAAAGAGTGCCAAATCCAGATATATTATGATGCAACCGCGTCAAGTAGGAGCGTACACCCTTCTGCATGGCCTTTGTATTGCTCTTGCCAAGCAAATAGACAGTTCTTCCATTTTCATCATATGCAATCTATGCTTCAAAGCATACCAAAAAATTCCCTTCTCTCGTTGATTAACAACAGTTGGACAATGTTGGTAGCATTTGGTTCTCTCAAGTATTTGCCAGCAAACACCTAAACCATTGCTCTACATAACTTTTGCATTGGCTCAAGGCAAGTGGACTCGCTAATGTGCATCTACTCGTCAACTAGATCATCGACAACTCCATATGCAAGCATCCTCACACCCGGGCTGGGCTCGGTGCGAGCCGTGTTTCAGCCCGCGAAAAACTGGCCGACTTAGGCTGGCTTGTTGAGCCATCAATCCGGGAAAATGGGCTCGGCCTAGGCTCGCTAAAAACTTGGTCCAGCTCGAGCTGACTCGTGATGATCAATAAACTCTCTGGTTCAAATTTGTGCAACAAAATCAAGCAATTAAACATTCAATTGTTTCATAAAACTTCTGGGAATAAAAATTGAACTATATATGAATCCATTCCAATGAATAGAATCAACAATTACGAATATAAAATTTTCACCAATTTCACTTATAGTTAGTGTAACTACATTGGACGATAAATGTAACCACACACCACATGTCCTTTCATATTTTTTTAAAATGTAGAAGATTTTAGACATGCTCGTGGTGTGTTGCATGGGTCCGGCGCTTGTGTGTCCTATGATGATCGATTAGTGCTAATAGAAGAAAAAATCACGAGCTCGTGGACTGGACCGAGTAGAGCCGGCCGAGCTTTTGACTCGCGAGGGACTCGACTCGGTCCATGATCATCTCGGTCTGAGCCTAGCTCGGGGCGAGCCGGCGCTGCACCGGGCCGAGCCAAAAGCTCGCCCCCGAGCGTCCAACCTTACATGTGGAATCCTTCTTTAGCCGGAAGTAATCACCATAAGCCCTCACTCGTTGAAGAAGGCGCATGAAAATTTTCCTCGACATTCGAAAGTGTCGCCGAAAAAGAGGGGCCTTGTATAACGAATTTGTGTGGTGAAAGTAGTCCCACCAGAGTTGTTGATGGTCGGCCTCTTAGTTGCAGTCCAGCGCTAGACTCTCCGTCCTGGCACCAAGCCCCTGAACCGTGGCCTTAGATTCTCCTCGTGGTCATGGGTGGTAAGAGCGACGACCACACAGAGCTCGGTGTCATCATCAGAATCGTCCGACGATGTGTTGATGACATTATTAAACAAGAACTCGTTCGAGCTATCCATGATTTGCGGGCGCAACAAACAACCGAATAGGTTGCGGACAGCAAGGACCACAGGCGCACACGAGGTGGTGGCGATCGAGACGTAGGCAGGCGTTCGAGACAAGGCTGTGGCTGTCGGGACAACAGCGAGAGGACCGATCGTGTACATCTACCAAAATATGCGAACGGGTGGCAGTATCGGCCACGACATGCTAGGTCGTGGTGCGACGGTGGAAGGGGCTAGATGCATTGGGTAGGATAGGGGCTGTTGTGGTTGTTTTGTGGCTGGCTGGCAGGACCGTGTCGAACAAAAGGATGCACGATCCAGACGCATTGTTTGTCCACACCACCGCAAAACCGGCCTAAATTTGGGCCGAGAATGCGGCAAAACCGACCGATCCATGGGGCTCGGTCTGTTTATGTGACGCCATTTGTCCTTGTCCCCTGTTTAGTCGGAATTATTCTGATGGCTGATGTCTTGTAGGGGTCCCAACCTAATAAGGTAGAGTCCTCCTGTGTTGTACAATGCTAGTCCCTGGATCAATAGCTAGCATCCACAGTTTAGATGTAATATCAAGAAACAAGGGTCATAATATAACTTTATAACCAGGAATAACATAATTTTATTACATCAATCATACTCATTAGGCTATTACATTACATTGCAGCGGAAAAAGTATAATCATGGGTCCTTCATCTTCAAAGTGCCACAGGCAGATGTTGGTTGTAGACTTTGTAAATCCTAATAAATCAGTCTTCACTAAAATCAATCAAACCTGCAACATACAAGTTACAGCCACAAAGGGTCAATACATTTGAATTGTATTGGCAAGTGATACTATGGTAGTATAGTGGAATCTATCATCTATATGCATTTGGCTAAGTGGAGTTGAGGCTTGCATTGCTCAAAATAGATTTTTCTTATCATTTTGAAAATACTAAGTTTTTGCTTGACAAAATCATTTCCTCAATCAAAGATTTCAAGATCCTTGTACCAAGCCATCTCTCCATCAATGATTGAAGAATTCAAACAACCCTTGTTCAAACCACAAGATTTTAATTTAGAAATTGGAATGATGAGATTCTTGATTGTTTCCATGTCTTGATGCTCAAATTGTCCTTTACAGGACATGGCTAAGTACTTAGATTTTACACTGCAGAGGTGGTGCACTTTACCCACAAGACTTGGTTTCCCAAGACAAAATCTTTCGAAGCCTTCCCTTAGACCAAAATGGACGCGCCCAACCTATCAAACACTACCACCCACTGTCCATTTGGCTAAGTTCTTGCAACCTATATGATCATGGCAGAGCCCATATTGCCAAGTGGTTGCACTTGAAGCTTCTCAACATTTGACATCTCAAATCCCTTTGTTTCTGGGTGGCATTCCACAAGTGAGATACACAATCCAAGCCTATGGCATTGTGAACCACTCAACCATTCTCCACCAAGCAAGCCCATTCCACCCAGGTGTGATTCATTAATTTAGTTGTTTTATCAAACAAAACTTAAGTCCTCAGACTTAGAATATTTTTCCATAGTGTGAATATATATTCCACCCATATTTTCTATTAGCTAGGCTAAGCTTGGTAGTAGTAGGAATATTAACTTAGGAAAATCCTACTAAGGATTCATCTACAAGGTTTTCCTATAGCAAGATCTATATTTAGCAAAATCCATGCAAGTTTACTTAGCAAAATCACTAATGCATAATAAAAGTATTGGGATAGAAAGTATGAAGCATCACTTGCCTTTTTGGTAGAGTATAGGTTCACTTCTTGATCTTTGCAACAATCACACTCTTCAAGTCACTACAAATCAATCAAGCATGGCACAAACTCAATCTACCAATCAAGCAAAACAACACACATAAATAACAAAGTCAAAGAAATGCATGCAAACATGCCAGCTTTGTTTTGTTTGAAAAAGTGGTCCCTAGTGGGTCATAGTCATTTGGGTACATTTAATGGTCATTACCTAAAGTGGCCAAGTCATTTTGCAAAAGGTTTCACTTTTAAACCATTTTCAAAACAAAGTGTTATTTTATGTGGTGTAGAAATATTTTTACTAAGGCATTAGCCCATAGGGTTCACCAAATGAGTTGCTATTGCAAAACTTGGTGTTTTTGGTCAGAGGTTTGGTCCAAACTATCTACTCAAAGTTTTCTTCCATAAACATTCCCATAATAAAATCAATGAGTTTATTTGGCTAGAAAATGGCTAAGTTAAATAATTCAACTTAATTTTCACAAAAATCATTTTTAACACTATGGGTTGGTTCCTAGGGTCAGGGGTCACAACAAACCAATTGGCAAAGGTTTGATCTCAAAATTCATTTTAAATGATTTTTCTAATGTTAGCAAGCACACAAAGAATCTGCAAAATCAAACAATCTATCAAATACTATTTGCTAAACTAAGGGTAGGGTTGGCTAGGGCTTGTTCTCCTGAATTCGTTGATATAAAATTTGCCAAATTTGGACGTGTGGATCAAAAGATATAAGGGTTTGAAGTTTGTAAATAATTCGATTTCAAATTCTAATTTCAATCTATCTGGTGACACGCGCGCTTCCTATTCGCTTGCACCGCTTCGGTTGGATCACGCGACGGCCGTTGATTAAGTTAAATCGTATGCGGCAGAGGTTACTTACCGCTTGATTAAATTCTATCATGGCCTTACGATGACGATCTAACGGCACACCACCACAGATGGCGGGCGATATGTTACCATGCGGCGGGCGCCAGTTAGCGGGCGATGCAGAAGCGAGGAGAGAGGGAGGAAGCTCACTGGGTTCGTGGAGCGACGCTGATGCTCAACGTGGGACTGGTCCGTCGAGGGGCGCACGGGGACGGGCAGGATTGCTCGCCGGAGTTGGTACTGGCGACGAACGGCTCTGGTCGAAGTCGAAGACGAAGCTAGGAATCACCCGGAGACAAACGAGGCACACGGTCAGGAGCGCAAAGACACGAAGAAGGCGTGTGCGTGAACGAGGGGGGTCGGGGTGGTCTGGAATTACCGGAGGAGCTCGTCGGGGGCGAGACGGCGGCCGAAAGTTTGTCGTAGCCGAGGCTCTGGGGCGCCCGCGGTCAAATGGGTGGTACGGGGAGGAAGGTCTGGAAGTGGAGAGGCTGCCAGGGTGCTCGGGGAGGCTCGGGGTGGTGTGTGCTGGTCGGATTTTGGCGAGGATGGTCGTCGGAGTTGGTGAGGTTGCAGTGGTCAATTGTAGCAGCACTGGGGTGGAGAGGAACTGGAACCAGAGGGAAAACGGAGAGGAGTGACTGGCGATTTATCACGCGTGCTTACTGCGGCTTTTACTTGTGGCATCAAAGCGAATTAAGCCGAGGGATTAAGCCTGCAACGGCGAGGAGAGGGAGAAGAATCAGTCGCGGGGTGGGTGAGAAAGATGAACAGGAGGAGTGGGTCCCGTTCGTCAGCGATAGAGAGGGAGGGAGAAGAGGGCCACATGTCAGTGACTTTGCGGGCTGTTTCAGCAGTGAGGGAAAAACGGTTCGTGGGGGAGAATCTGGGCTAGGTGGGCTGTTTGGGCCGGGGTAGTGGGTTGGGTCTGTTTTCTTATTTTTTTTTGTCTGATTCCTTTTTCCTTTTCTAATTCTATTTTTCTGTTTTGAATTCTAAACAAACAAACACATTCAAACAACACTCAAACAAATTCAAACAATCAACAAACTTTTCATTTGAATTTGGTTCTGTTTGACATTATAAATCACATTCTAAAATATTATTTTAAATCTTTTTAGGTTCCATTTATTAATTAAATAAATGGATCATTAGTTAAATAAAATAGGGTTTGTTTTATTTAATAAAATCTTCATTTAAAATCCAAAATGTTTTCAAAACCCAACAGTAGGTTTTATTTGGAAGTAAAGAATATTTGGAAAACTTGTTTAAAATAAAATAATCCTTTTACTTTAGGGTCCATTAAATAAAATGGAACTTAGTTATTAAATCAAAATAGGGTTTGATTCTATTAATAAAATCTTTATTTGAACCTAAATATTTTCAAAATCAAATTAGTAGGTTTAATTTGGGAAATATATAATATTGGGAAATTTGTTTTTAAACAAAATAACCTTTTATTTTAGTGTCCATTATTAATTAATATATTGGACTTCTTTATTAAAATAGGATTTGTTTCATTGAGATATTTATTTTGAAATCTAAAATAAAGCCAAAACACTTTAGTAGGTTTTATTTGGGAATATAAAATACTTGGAAAACCTATTTAAAATAATTTAATAAGTTTTGAAGTTTTAATTAAAATTGGTAAAACCTTTATTAAATAAAGTTGGATATTAATTCCTTGTTATTTTATTTAAGCAATCCTTTATTATTTTTAATTAAACCTTTGCTATTTTATTTAAAATAAAATGTTTTAATTCAAAAGCTTGGCCAAGGTTTTAATTGGCTTTATTAAATAATCTTTATTTATAAATCCACCTTTTCTTTTGAAAACCAATCTTTTATTGAAAGATCCAATAATAATAATTCCAAAACATTTTAATTTCCTTTATTAAATGTTTATCTTTATGGATGCATTTTGGATTTTATTTAATTCAAATGGGTTTGATGTTCCAATTGAATTCAAAAAGTTTCTTCTGGCTCTGAAAATCAAACAAAGTTTTATTTTATTTCATTTATTTTCACATTACAAGATTTGGAAAATCTTGGGATGTGACAGGCTACCACCCTTAAAATAAATCTCGTCCCGAGATTTGGGAAGGCTGGGGTTACAAGCAAGTTCAAACAACTAGGGTACTACCACCCTTAAAATTTTTCAAACAAAAATTACACATTGTCCTTCTTGGGATCCTGGGGAAACTTCTCTAATCAAACATCTGCATGGTGTCCTTGGTTTCCATACTTGACTCAGGGGCCAAGGTTGAGATCCTTCATAGACTGATTCATCTTGTTCTTCATCTTTTCTGGACAATTGCTTGCATAGTGGCCTAGTTCCTTGCATTTGAAACACATCACTTGGCTGATATCTTTCTTTTCCTTTGGTATCATTGCCTTTTGTTTGTTTCTTTGGTTCTTCTTCTTTTCTGGGCATTCATTGGCATAATGTCCCATCTCTTTGCAATTGTAACATTGCTCTTGAGTAATATCTTTCTTGTTAGGGTTGGGACATTTCTTCTTCTTCTTGGGTTTCTCCAAAGCTAAGAGTTCTTCCAGTTCATGTTCATCATGGGTGGGAGATCTTTCTCTCTTCTTGGGGCATTGATCTTCATGTTCCTTGGATGCATGATCCCTGTCTTCACAAATATCTTTGTCGTCCTTGTTGTCATTGGCTCTTTGGGAAAAGTTTTCTCCCATGTTGATCATTTGAGTAACCAATCCTTGCAACAATTGGGATTGAAGTTTCAAAATCCTTTGTATGGCAGGGTCTAGTCCATTGTTGTTGGCTAAAAGCTGAGTTGTCTCTTGGCTCAACTGGTTTTGGGTTACTATAAGTTCTCTCATGTTGTTATCTTGGTTGTTGTTGTCATCAACCTTGATGTTGGAGTTTCTTGGAGTAGTCATCTGTTTGGGTTGGATTTGGGTTAGAATAGGCAAAATATTTCTAAGAGAATAACTCTAATCACACACATCACAATTCACACAAGCAATATGCATGCAATCACAAACCAAACATTCACAAACAACTTTGCACTCAAACAACAAAGTTCAAGCACATACTTATGCAACAAAGTATTTTTGTTACACCACATAAGTTGGTGCGTTTGACTTAAATAAATTATGGTGGTTCATCTATATGGTTCACTTGTGATCTTTCCTTCCTTCTTGATTCTTCTTGTATGAGATCATGGTTTCCTTGAGAAAAACTCTTGGTTGCAATACTTCAAATGATGTAGGATCCTTCTAACTTTTGCATTCCCTCAGTCTCTAAATCTTGAGCAATATTTCCTTGTCTCACTTGTAGTCCTTAGTGGTATCCAAGTTGCAAGTCCTTGGTGAATATGCTGAAGATGTTGAAGTCATTAGAGTTGAAGAAGTTGAGGAAGTCTTTTGCACATGGTGTAGTCTTTGGCCATGGGTAGGTTTTTCCATCAAGTTTAAGTAGAAGAGATGTAGAGTTGAAACCAAAATGGTTGAGGAAAGAGTTTACAAGATTGTTTTGTAAATAAGTTTTTGGAACAAATACAACTCCTATTTTTCTAAGGGTTTTTGTCCAATCCTAGGGTTTACAAATCCTACAGGCAACACAATGCTCTGATACCATCTGTAGGGGTCCCAACCTAATAAGGTAGAGTCCTCCTGTGTTGTACAATGCTAGTCCCTGGATCAATAGCTAGCATCCACAGTTTAGATGTAATATCAAGAAACAAGGGTCATAATATAACTTTATAACGAGGAATAACATAATTTTATTACATCAACCATATCTCATTAGGCTATTACATTACATTGCAGCGGAAAAAGTATAATCATGGGTCCTTCATCTTCAAAGTGCCACAGGCAGATGTTGGTTGTAGACTTTGTAAATCCTAATAAATCAGTCTTCACTAAAATCAATCAAACCTGCAACATACAAGTTACAGCCACAAAGGGTCAATACATTTGAATTGTATTGGCAAGTGATACTATGGTAGTATAGTGGAATCTATCATCTATATGCATTTGGCTAAGTGGAGTTGAGGCTTGCATTGCTCAAAATAGATTTTTCTTATCATTTTGAAAATACTAAGTTTTTGCTTGACAAAATCATTTCCCTCAATCAAAGATTTCAAGATCCTTGTACCAAGCCATCTCTCCATCAATGATTGAAGAATTCAAACAACCCTTGTTCAAACCACAAGATTTTAATTTAGAAATTGGAATGATGAGATTCTTTATTGTTTCCATGTCTTGATGCTCAAATTGTCCTTTACTGTGGACATGGCTAAGTACTTAGATTTTACACTCTGCAGAGGTGGTGCACTTTACCCACAAGACTTGGTTTCCCAAGACAAAATCTTTGAAGCCTTCCTTAGACCAAAATGGACGCTACCCAACCTATCAAACACTACCACCCACTGTCCATTTGGCTAAGTTCTTGCAACCTATATGATCATGGCAGAGCCCATATTGCCAAGTGGTTGCACTTGAAGCTTCTCAACATTTGACATCTCAAATCCCTTTGTTTCCTGGGTGGCATTCCACAAGTGAGATACACAATCCAAGCCTATGGCATTGTGAACCACTCAACCATTCTCCACCAAGCAAGCCCATTCCACCCAGGTGATTCATTAATTTAGTTGTTTTATCAAACAAAACTTAAGTCCTCAGACTTAGAATATTTTTCCATAGTGTGAATATATATTCCACCCATATTTTCTATTAGCTAGGCTAAGCTTGGTAGTAGTAGGAATATTAACTTAGGAAAATCCTACTAAGGATTCATCTACAAGGTTTTCCTATAGCAAGATCTATATTTAGCAAAATCCATGCAAGTTTACTTAGCAAAATCACTAATGCATAATAAAAGTATTGGGATAGAAAGTATGAAGCATCACTTGCCTTTTTGGTAGAGTATAGGTTCACTTCTTGATCTTTGCAACAATCACACTCTTCAAGTCACTACAAATCAATCAAGCATGGCACAAACTCAATCTACCAATCAAGCAAAACAACACACATAAATAACAAAGTCAAAGAAATGCATGCAAACATGCCAGGCTTTGTTTTGTTTGAAAAAGTGGTCCCTAGTGGGTCATAGTCATTTGGGTACATTTAATGGTCATTACCTAAAGTGGCCAAGTCATTTTGCAAAAGGTTTCACTTTTAAACCATTTTCAAAACAAAGTGTTATTTTATGTGGTGTAGAAATATTTTTACTAAGGCATTAGCCCATAGGGTTCACCAAATGAGTTGCTATTGCAAAACTTGGTGTTTTTGGTCAGTAGGTTTGGTCCAAACTATCTACTCAAAGTTTTCTTCCCATAAACATTCCCATAATAAAATCAATGAGTTTATTTGGCTAGAAAATGGCTAAGTTAAATAATTCAACTTAATTTTCACAAAAATCATTTTTAACACTATGGGTTGGTTCCTAGGGTCAGTAGGGTCACAACAAACCAATTGGCAAAGGTTTGATCTCAAAATTCATTTTTAAATGATTTTTCTAATGTTAGCAAGCACACAAAAGAATCTGCAAAATCAAACAATCTATCAAATACTATTTGCTAAACTAAGGGTAGGGTTGGCTAGGGCTTGTTCTCCTGAATTCGTTGATATAAAATTTGCCAAATTTGGACGTGTGGATCAAAAGATATAAGGGTTTGAAGTTTGTAAATAATTCTGATTTCAAATTCTAATTTCAATCTATCTGGTGACACGCGGCGGCTTCCTATTCGTCGGTACCGTTTCGGTTGGATCACGCGACGACAGCCGTTGGATTAAATCGCAATGCAGAGGTTACTTACCGCTTCAGTTAAATTCTATCATGGCCTTACGATGACGATCTAACGGTGCTAGGCACACCAGCCACAGATGGGCGGCGATATGTTACCGGCGAGCGGCGGAGCGGCCAGTTGGCGGCAGCGCTGGCGATGCAGGAAGCGAGGGAGAGAGGGAGGAAGCTCACTGGGTTCGTGGAGCGACGCTGATGCTCAACGTGGGACTGGTCCGTCGAGGGGCGCACGGGGACGGGCAGGATTGCTCGCCGGAGTTGGTACTGGCGACGGACGGCTCTGGTCGAAGTCGAAGACGAAGCTAGGAATCACCCGGAGACAAACGAGGCACACGGTCAGGAGCGCAAAGACACGAAGAAGGCGTGTGCGTGAACGAGGGGGGTCGGGGTGGTCTGGAATTACCGGAGGAGCTCGTCGGGGGCGAGACAGACGGCGGCGCTCAGAAGTTTGTCGTAGCCGAGGCTCTGGGGCGCCCGCGGTCAAATGGGTGGTACGGGGAGGAAGGTCTGGAAGTGGAGAGGCTGCCAGGGTGCTCGGGGAGGCTCGGGGTGGTGTGTGCTGGTCGGAATTTGGCGAGGATGGTCGTCGGAGTTGGTGAGGTTGCAGTGGTCAATTGTAGCAGCACTGGGGCGGAGAGGAACTGGAACCAGAGGGAAAACAGAGAGGAGTGACTGGCGATTTATCACGCGTGCTTACTGCGGCTTTTACTCGTGGCATCAAAGCGAATTAAGCCGAGGGATTAAGCCTGCAACGGCGAGGAGAGGGAGAAGAATCGATCAAGGTGGGTGAGAAAGATGAACAGGAGGAGTGGGTCCCGTTCGTCAGCGATAGAGAGGGAGGGAGAAGAGGGCCACATGTCAGTGACTTTGCGGGCTGTTTCAGCAGTGAGGGAAAAATGGTTCGGGGGGGGAGAATCTGGGCTAGGTGGGCTGTTTGGGCCGGGGTAGTGGGTTGGGTCTGTTTTCTTATTTATTTTTTTGTCTGATTCCTTTTTCCTTTTCTAATTCTATTTTTCTGTTTTGAATTCTAAACAAACAAACACATTCAAACAACACTCAAACAAATTCAAACAATCAACAAACTTTTCATTTGAATTTGGTTCTGTTTGACATTATAAATCACATTCTAAAATATTATTTTAAATCTTTTTAGGTTCCATTTATTAATTAAATAAATGGATCATTAGTTAAATAAAATAGGGTTTGTTTTATTTAATAAAATCTTCATTTAAAATCCAAAATGTTTTCAAAACCCAACAGTAGGTTTTATTTGGAAGTAAAGAATATTTGGAAAACTTGTTTAAAATAAAATAATCCTTTTACTTTAGGGTCCATTAAATAAAATGGAACTTATTTATTAAATCAAAATAGGGTTTGATTCTATTAATAAAATCTTTATTTGAACCTAAATATTTTCAAAATCAAATTAGTAGGTTTAATTTGGGAAATATATAATATTGGGAAATTTGTTTTTAAACAAAATAACCTTTTATTTTAGTGTCCATTATTAATTAATATATTGGACTTCTTTATTAAAATAGGATTTGTTTCATTGAGATATTTATTTTGAAATCTAAAATAAAGCCAAAACACTTTAGTAGGTTTTATTTGGGAATATAAAATACTTGGAAAACCTATTTAAAATAATTTAATAAGTTTTGAAGTTTTAATTAAAATTGGTAAAACCTTTATTAAATAAAGTTGGATATTAATTCCTTGTTATTTTATTTAAGCAATCCTTTATTATTTTTAATTAAACCTTTGCTATTTTATTTAAAATAAAATGTTTTAATTCAAAAGCTTGGCCAAGGTTTTAATTGGCTTTATTAAATAATCTTTATTTATAAATCCACCTTTTCTTTTGAAAACCAATCTTTTATTGAAAGATCCAATAATAATAATTCCAAAACATTTTAATTTCCTTTATTAAATGTTTATCTTTATGGATGCATTTTGGATTTTATTTAATTCAAATGGGTTTGATGTTCCAATTGAATTCAAAAAGTTTCTTCTGGCTCTGAAAATCAAACAAAGTTTTATTTTATTTCATTTATTTTCACATTACAAGATTTGGAAAATCTTGGGATGTGACATGTCTACGCACGCTTCTATTCTTGTAGACAGTGTTGGGCCTCCAAGTGCAGAGGTTTGTAGAACAGCAACAAGTTTCCCTTAAGTGGATCACCCAAGGTTTATCGAACTCAGGGAGTAAGAGGTCAAAGGCATCCCTCTCAAGCAACCCTGTAATTAAGATACAAGAAGTCTCTTGTGTCCCCAACACATCCAATACACTTGTCAGGTATATAGGTGCACTAGTTCGGCAAAGATATAGTGAAATACAAGTAATATGGATGATTATAAGTGGTAATTGCAATCTGAAATAAAACTGGCAGCAAGCAAACATATAGCAGGACTGATTGTAATGGTATTTTAATTCTTAGAAACAAGGCATAGGGATCATACTTTCACTAATGGACACCCTCAATAATGATAACATAACTGAACACATAAATATCTTCTCTTCACTATGCTACCCTGAACTACTCTCCGGTTGGATAACGAACATCAATTCACCGCGTAGGGCTATAAAAGCACACCTTAAAGTTCGCATTCCCCATCTAGGTAACCCCACACTGTCACCTTGAGCGCTAGATGGTTCCAGACAAACACCACAATTTTTATAGAGAAATCCAACTCAAATTATAACTCATGATAAGTATTTCTGTAATCTTTAGCCTAAGAGCCACACACGGTGCGCACACTGTCACCTTCACACACGTGGGACAAGGTGTCTTCGGAGATCATATTAATAAAAGCACTTGAGTAGCATAATAGACAAAGAGTAGCATCTACTTATTCAACTAGATTACAAAGCTCATGATCACATAAAGATCAAAACATGTGAGAGAGAGAGATAAACCACATAGCTACCGGTAGAACCCTTAGCCTCGGGGGAGAACTACTCCCTCCTTATCATGGGAGTCAGCAACGGCAATGGAGATGGCGGTGGAGTCGATGGAGATGGCTCCGGGGGCAATTCCCCGTCTCGACAGGGTGCCGGAACAGAGACTTTTGTTCCCCGAATCTCGTCTTTGGTGGCAGCGGTGCTGCGGAACTTTTCGTGGAATTCTGATTTGATGTTTAGGGTTTTCATCTCAGGGAGTTTATATAGGCGAAGGGGCAAGGTTGGTGGACGCCCGAGGGGCCCACACCATGGCTAGGCGTGGCCAGGGGGACCCGCACCACCCTATGGTGTGGCCACCTCGGTGCCCTCCTCCGCCTCTGCTTTATACTCCGTCTTCGTGTCAGGAAAATAGGAGGTTCGGCTTTTGTTTCGTCCAATTCCAAGAATATTTCCTTTGGTAAAAACCTGGAATAGAAAAACAGCAGAAAACAGGAACTAGCACTGTGGTATCTTGTTAATAGGTTAGTTCTAGAAAATACATAAAATACCATAAAGTGCAAGCAAAACATAAAGCAATTGGTGTAAAACAAGCATGGAGCATCAAAAATTATAGATACGTTTGCAATGTATCAATGACCCGATCCGTTTTCGGGGATGTTGGAGTGGCCCTTACAATAGATATGATTCGGTCATGGTTTGAGAGAAAAGTCACATATATAAAAGGAAAAATACTATGATGTCTATTCTATCCACAAACAAGAAGAACTAGGTTGTGCATCGTAAGTTTGCAACACCACTAAATGGTATGCCCGATACATCATTAAAGCTGACTTGTTTTGGTCTATTTGTATTTTGTAAGAGCATCGTAAACGCCTTTCACAAACAACAACCTTGTAAGTTGACTAATAATTGCCATTAGTCGAGATCATTAATGACTCGGAGCTACAAGGAAACATGGCCGAAGACAAGTTAGGTCATCTGTCGCGTTAGCTTTCCTCGCCTTTGACGACTTATTCGACACCCGAAGGGGGAGAAGGTACGAGGGTAAGGATCATTACTTTGAGTCATTTGGTTCCTTTCTATGCTAGCCCAAGTGACAGAAAACTAAGGCCTAAACTAGAGAAAGGAGTTTTTGTTTATTAACTATGTGTGCACTGATACAAAAAAGACATAATTAGTTAAGATATGTTTATATGAGGCATAGAAATAGTTTAGTTAATTTTTGTAATTATCATCCCAACGACGCACGACAAATGTTGAACCAAATTTCTCCTAAACTTGATTACAGACTTTGTTCTCAACTATTACAATTCTATCAAACTTTTGTTTTATGTGCTTCATGATTTTTTTTACATGGCATGCCTTTCATAGAAGTGTTCATATTTTTTATATGGTTTGAACAATGTTTGCACTTAATGTGAAATCTATGATGGTCAATGTATGTCAACTCAAAAGAAGTACAAAATTCCATGTTTGTTTATAGTTTGCTTCCTCATCAACAATATTAAATTAAGGTAAGAAATTGGATTTTCATGAACCTATACTTGAAATATTAAAACCTAATCATTTAAGAATATGAATCATGTTTGATAATTTCTTTTTGCAAGCTTTTGAAATTTTGCACGCCAAAGTGGAAACCCTAGCCTCATAGTACGACCCTTTCTTTTCTCGTTGATGCCCCATGTCTTTCTACCCCCATTGTCCTTTTCCCTCACTCACTCATGTCCATCGACACTCTCTCTCCTTTGTTATCCTTTGACATGCCACCTCCATAACCCTCTTCTTCAGAATTGTCATGTTTTGCATTGTCGGTGATATCACCAAGATGCTAGTTGCCTGATTGACAAAGCGACTCCTTGAATTGTCCATGATGTCATCGTGATGCTACCCACCTGCTGTTGGGGATATTCTATATGGCTATCCTCATAGCATGTTGTTGGAGATATGCCCAAGAGGCAATAATAAAATGGTTATTATCATATCTTCATGCTTATGATAAATGTTTACATACCATGCTATAATTGTATTAGCCGGAAACATTAATACTTGTGTGATTTGTAAACATAAAAGAGTCCCTAGTAAAGCCTCTTGTTAAACTAGTTTGTTGGTTAATATATGATCATGGTTTCCTGATCATGAACATAGATATGTTGTTAACAACAGGGTCATATCATTAGGAGAATGATATGACGGACATACTCCTATAGATAAGCGTAGCATAAAGATCAAGTTATTTAATATAGTTCATTTGCTATATGCTTTCTGATACATAGTAACCTAATTCCTTCGACCATGATATCATGCTAATCACCATCACCGAAAGGATGCTTTGATGACATCAAACACCACACCGTAACTGGGTGGCTATAAAGATGGCATTGAGTGTTCGGAAAGTATGTGTTGAGGCACATGGATCAAGAGTGGGATTTGTCCATACATATGACGGATAGATATACTCTGGGCCCTCTCGGTGGAATGTCATCCAATTATCTTGCAAGCATGTGACTAGCTCACAAGGGATCACATATCACGGGAACGAGAAAAGAGTACTTATCAGTAACGAGGTTGAACTAGGTATGCAGAGATACTGACGATCAAAACCTCGGATAAGTAAACTATCGTGAGACAAAGGGAACGTATGTAAGTGGTTCATTCGATCGCAAAGTAATCGTAGAAATATGTGGGAGCCATATGAATTTCCAGATTCCTCTATTGGTTATTGATCGGAGAAATGTCTCGGTCATGTCCGCATAATTCACGAACCGTAGGGAGACACACTTAAGGATTCGATGTTGTTGAGTAGTTATGGAATGATGAGTAAGAGACCGAATGTTGTTCGGAGTCTCGGATGGGATCCGGGATATCACGAGGAGATCCGGAATGGTCCGGAGAATAAGATTCATATAAGGAAAGTCTTGTTTCGGAGTTCGAAAATGATTCCGGTGTTTTCACCAGGAATGTTCTAGAAGGGTCTGGAAGGTCCGGCACTCCGGAGGGGAATGGTACATGAATGTGTCATGACAATGTGGAATGGTTGTATCATGTACTAGGTCACTTGGCTGTGCAATATGGAGAGAGAAATCAAATCCAAGTTTGAAAGTCAAACGCCAATTTCAAAAGTCAAATCCGAAGTTTGCTTGGTGGAGGGAGAGTAGGAAACCTACTTGGGGAGGAAGTCCCACTCCCTCCACCCGCCGGCCATGAGGAGGAGTTGGAGGAGGACTCCCTCCTCCCAAACCGCCACCCTCCACCTATATAAGGAGGGGTAGGGCGCCCCCTACCTCTCAAACCCAAACCCTAGCTAAGGCGCCACCACCTCCAAGTGTTGTTGCCGCCGCCAGGGCCTCCTCCCAAGTCGCCGAGTTGGGGTATCCCAAACCCTAGCCGCCAGCTACACCTCTCCCCTTGGTGCCTCTAAACCCTAGATAGCCAAGGCCCTCTCTCATACTCCACCATACTTGCTCTGGCTTAGGTGAAGCCCTGCGGGATCTCCCCTCTACTTCCGACACCACGTTGTCGTGCTGCCGGAATCACGAGGAGAGTGCTACAACCTCCGCTGCCTGCTAGAACAAGGGAGAGGAAGGTCTTCATCGAGTACCAAACGTGTGACCGATCATTGCGGAGCGCCAGGAGCATAGCGTCGGAAGGATCGTCTACGCGATCTTGAGATCGGCAAGTGTACGACTACATCACCCACGAGAATCTGCTCTCGTTAACCGCTTTGGAATCTTTGAGGGTTAGTACTCTATGGACTCGTTGCTGCAATCTAGTAGATAGATCTTGGCTTGTGTGTGTTCATGCGATAGAAATTTTTTGTTTTCCATGCTACGAACCCCTACAGTGGTATCAGAGCCGTGTCTATATGTAGATCTGTTGCACGAGTAGAACACAATGGTCATTGTGGGCGGTGGTGCTTTTATTATCAATTGCTTCTTGTGTACTTTGCATCTTGCGGTATGGTGGGATGAAGCGGCCCGGGCTAACCTTACATGACATCGTTCATGAGACTTGCTCCACGCTCTACATGCAACTTGTATTGCATAAGTGGCTTTGCGGGTGTCTGTCTCTCCCATCATAGTAAAGATTCAATTTACAACGGGCACTTGATAGTTCAAACATCAACGTTGTGGTTCTTGTTCGTAAGTTAGAACGACACTTATTGAAAGTTCCAAACCACATAAAACTGTTGGAATTATGCCCTAGAGGCAATAATAAAGATGTTATTATTATAATTCTTGTTCATGATAAAGTTTATATTCCATGCTAGAATTGTATTAAGCGGAAACTTTAATACTTGTGTGGTTTGTAAACAACACCGTGTCCCTAGTACGGCTCTATGGACTAGCTGTTGGGCCACGCAGAGATAAAACAAAAACTTTTCCTCTAACGTGGTGATCCCAAGACCTAGCTGAGGTAGAAGGCCACGAGGTTTACCACTAGACGCACAGCATGATTCGATGAAGCGCGTCGGTTGATGCAAGGCAGCCCTCACGATCCGATCGTCCCGTGCCGATCGCACAACACCTCTGCCGGTATCCACACGCATAAGGAGGAGCGCTGGCCGAATCGCTAGGTTCGATTACGGGCGGACTGTCATGGAGCTAGGGTTTCAACACATGGAATAACCTAACCAACAACGATTAACCTTTCCGGGTTATTGTGCTCCACCATATATAGGAGTGAACGTGGGCTCGCTTTCGCGACCCATTCACTAAAGCCCATATAAAACTAGTCACCGTGAGTCCAACTCACTAACTCAGCCCTAATCCGGTTTAGGTCCAACCCAACCAGATTATATGATTCGGATCCAATCCGAACCTGCCCCGCTCTTAAGTGTGTGACCCATGAGCTCATGGTTACTTGGACACGATTTGAGTCCAACTCACAATCGATCAATCGCATCGGCTCCTAGCGTAACGCATCGATTCCCAAGTACCAAAGAGTCATGACGACTTGCCTTTCCAATGCGACTTACGCCCGAGTCCCTTTTGCCTCACGATATACCTTGTCAGACTATAGGCGAATATATGTCATCCCTTAAATAGTCCGACTCTCTTCTCGATCCGAGATAAGTGATTCACCCGACTAACTCTTAGTCGATCGCCTCGGTTAACACTTAACCGAGTCGTGCATGGCCATGCTTTCTGAATCATATCTCACGAGAGGGCCCAGAGAATATCTCTCGAAGTGGAGGGGCAAAATCCCATCTTGGTTATTCACATCACGCAGCTTGATTCTCAGTCGACCGAACTCGCTTTATAATCGCCCGATTCACGGATCAGCGTGATGTAACCTAAGTCGGTGATCCTCAACTCGACTATGCAACAACCTCAGGTCTAAGGATTACATTGATTGAGATATACAAATGACAACTTAGTTCGTTGTACCTCAATATGGGTCAATCCGACTCGCTAAACTCTTTAGCCTAGTCTGTGTAAGTTGGAATAGCATCTCCATGCCCATGACAAGTGGAACCGAGTCATCAAGCCAACTTTCACATTGGTCTAAGTTGTGTGTCCAGCACAACCTCAATGACCAAGGATATTTAGTACAAACAACATGAATGCATAGTTCCACAACTGAATCACATATTCAATGATACACATCAGATGTTTATACAAGGACTACTTAATAACTTTATGAATACAATGGGAAATATCATCATACATGATTGCCTCTAGGGCATATTCCCAACACTAGCTCATTGATCAATGATGGTTAAGGTTTCCTAACCATAGACATGAGTTGTCAATTGATAATGAGATCATATCATTGGGAGAATGATATGGTGGATAGACCCAAACTAAGCGAAGCAATTAGATCGTTTCATCGTGTTCATCTTTGCGAAGCTTTTCCTATGTCAAATATTGTATTCCTTAGACCATGAGATAATGCAACTCCACGTACCTAAGAAAGCTTTGAGGTCATCAAACGTCATCCTATGAGAGGGTGATCATAAAGGTGTCTCTCGTGATCGGAAAGTATCTGTGGTTGTATGTATCGAGATGGAATTTGTCCCTCCCAAGTCGGAGAGATATACTTGGGCCCACTCAATCGATATCAACACCGCTTGCAAGCATGTGGTTAAGGAGTTAATCACAAAGTGATATCGGATTACGGAACGAGTAAAGTACTTGCCGTGAACGAGATTGAACTAGGTATGACGGCATCGACGATCGAATCTCGCAAGTAAAATATCGCGAGACGAAGGGAATATATATATGGGATTGATTGAATCCGGCATCGTGGTTCATCCGATATGATCATCGATGAATGTGTGAGTCAATATGGGTGCCTGCACCCGCTGTTGATTATTGATAGAAGATCATGTCTGCATATTCTCGAACCCGCAGGGTCACACACTTAACGTGTCTCGACGCTAGGATAGATTGGATAATTGGTTTATGAATTTTTGTTCGGAGTCTCGGATGGGATCCGGGATATCACGAGAGGTTCCGGAATGGTCCGTAGAATAAGATTCATATAAGGCAATGCAGTTTTTTGGAGTTCGGAATTGTTCCGGGTTAATCGGTATTGTACCGGAAGCTTCTAGAACCTTTCGGAAGGGGACCAACGTGGCCCCACCTTCCGGGAGGGGGCATGGGCCTATGAGGGAGTGTCCTGGCCGCATTGGGCCAGGGGCACAAGGCCCCATAGGGACCAGCCTGTAGGGGTCCCAACCTGATAAGGTAGAGTCCTCCTGTGTTTTACAATGCTAGTCCCTGGATCAATAGCTAGCATCCACAGTTTAGATGTAATATCAAGAAACAAGGGTCATAATATAACTTTATAACCAGGAATAACAAAATTTTATTACATCAAACATAGCTCATTAGGCTATTACATTACATTGCAGCGGAATAAATATAGTCATGGGTCCTTCATCTTCAAAGTGCCACAGGCAGATGTTGGTTGTAGACTTTGTAATCCTAAACAATCAATCTTCACTAAAATCAATCAAACCTGCAACATACAAGTTACAGCCACAAAGGGTCAATACATTTGAATTGTATTGGCAAGTGATACTATGGTAGTATAGTGGAGTCTATCATCTATATGCATTTGGCTAAGTGGAGTTGAGGCTTGCATTGCTCAAAATAGATTTTTCCTTAACATTTGAAAATACTAAGTTTTTGCTTGCAAAATCATTTTCCTCAATCAAAGATTTCAAGATCCTTGTACCAAGCCATCTCTCCATCAATGATTGAAGAATTCAAACAACCCTTGTTCAAACCACAAGTTTTATCTTAGAAATTTGAATGATGAGATTCTTGATTGCTTCCATGTCTTGATGCTCAAATTGTCCTTTTCCAGGGACATGGCTAAGTACTTAGATTTTACACTCTGCAGAGGTGGTGCACTTTCCCCACAAGACTTGGTTTCCCAAGACAAGATCTTTCAGAAGCCTTCCCTTAGACCAAAATGGACGTTGCTCCAACCTATCAAACACTACCACCCACTGTCCATATGGCTAAGTTCTTGCAACCTATATGATCATGGCAGAGCCCATATTGCCAAGTGGTTGCACTTGAAGCTTCTCAACATTTGACATCTCAAATCCCTTTGTTTCCTGGGTGGCATTCCACAAGTGAGATACACAACCCAAGTCCATGGCCTTGTGTAACCACTCAACATATCCCAATCCTTCCATTCCACCCAGGAGGTTCATTAACTTGGTTGTTTTATTAGACAAAATCACAAGTCCTCAGACTTAGATTATTTTCCATAGTGTGAATATATATTCCACCCATGTTTTCTATTAGCTAGGCTAAGCTTGGTAGTAGTAGGAATCTCTAACTTAGGAAAATCCTACTAAGGATTCATCTACTAGGTTTTTCCTATAGCAAGATCTATACTTAGCAAAATCCATGCAAGTTTACTTAGCAAAATCACTAATGCATAGAAAAAGTAATGGGGCAAAAAGTATGAAGCATCACTTGCCTTTTTGGTAGAGTATAGGTTCACTTCTTGATCTTTGCAACAATCACATTCTTCAAGTCACTACAAATCAATCAAGCAAGACACAAACTCAATCTACCAATCAAGCAAAACAACACCCATAAATAACAAAGTCAAAGAAATGCATGCAAGCATGCCAAGCTTTGTTTTGTTTGAAAAAGTGGTCCATAGTGGGTCATAGTCATTTGGGTTCATCTAATGGTCATTTCCTAAAGTGGCCAAGTCATTTGCAAAAGGTTTCACTTTAAAACTATTTTCAAAACAAAGTGTTATTTTATGTGGTGTAGAAATATTTTTTACTTAAGGCATTAGCCCATAGGGTTCACCAAATGAGTTGCTATTGCAAAACTTGGTGTTTTGGTCAGTAGGTTTGGTCCAAACCATCTACTCAAAGTTTTCTTCCCATAAACATTTCCATAATAAAATCAATTCTTTTTATTTGGCTAGAAAATGACTAAGTCAAGTAATCCAACCTAAATCTTACAAAAATTATTTTTAATACCAAGGGTTGGTTCCTAGGGTCAGTAAAGTCACAACAAACCATTTTGCAAAGGTTTTAATCCAAAAATCATTTTTAAACAATTTTTATACTCTAAACAAGCTCACAAAAGTTTCTGCAAATTCAAACAAGCTAACAGATACTATTTGCTAAACTAAGGCCATGGTTGGCTAGGGCTTGTTCTCCTGAATCCATTGATATAAAATTTGTCAAATTTGGACGTGTGGTTCAAAAGATATAAGGGTTTGAAGTTTGTAAATAATTCTAATTTCAAATTCTAATTTTAATCTATCTGGTGACACGCGGCGGCTTCCTATTCGCGGGTACCACTTCGCTCGGATCGCACTGTGGCAGCCGTTGGATTAAGTTACATCGCACGGGCCAGATTGCATACCCCTTTGCGTATAAGTGAATCTATCCAAGCCTCAGGATAAAGATCCAACGGTCTGAATCCAATGACCTAAGACTGGCGGCGCTTCGCGGCAGTGCGCGGCGGCGACGGGCAGACGGCGGCGGTGTTAGCGAGGCAGGAAGCGAGGAAGAGAGAGAGGAAGCTCACTGGGTTCTTCGTGGCACGGGGATGCTCAACTTGCCACTGGTTGATGAAGGGGCGCACGGGGACGAGCGGAATCCCTCGCCGGAGTTGTTACTGGCGACGGGCGGCTCTGGTCGACGACGGGGACGTTGCTGTGGTCCACGAGAATACAAACAAAGGGCTGGGTTAGACGCAGGAGGTCACGGAGATGATGTGAGCATGCACCAGAAGAAGAGGGGCGACTGGGTTCTACCTGCGGGGCTCGTCGAAGAAGAAGGCAGACGGCGGCGCTTCTGATCCTTGTCGAAGTCGACTTCCTGGGACGCCCGCGGATGAACGGTTGGTACAGAGAGGTGCGCCAGGGAGTGGGGAAGTTGCATGCTTGGTCAGTGAGGCTTGGGGTGGTCTGGATCCGCCGGAATCATCACCTGAACATCGTCGGAGTGGCGCGTGACAGTGAATGGCGCGACCTAGAGGCAGAGAGGGGAAGTGGGCTGGGGAAATACGTCGCGGAGGAGAAGGCGGTTATAAGGACGTGGTCGCGACGAGGCATTATCGCGGTGTTAAGGCTAATTGAACGCGTGGAGTTACTGCAGCAACGGCAGCGAGGTTATGGGGAGGAGGAGGTCGCGGGGAGGAAGAAGGAGAACAGTGGAGGTGGGTCTACTTGTCAGTGGAAAAAGAAAGGAGGGAGGGGTCCACTTGCCAGCGTCGGTGTGGGTGTGGTTCTGAGTGGGAAAGAAAACGGTTCGGGGGGGGGGAAGGAATAGGAGCTGGGCTAGGTGGGCTGTTTGGGCCGGGTTGCCCTCTTTGTTATTTTTTTCTGTTTCTGACTTCTTTTCTTTTTCTGTTTCCATTTCCTGATTTGATATTTCAATCAACAAATCACACTCAAATCCAATCAAACATTCAACAAACTTTGAACTTGTATTTTGGTTCTGTTTAGTAACTTAATCCAAATTCAAAATAATATTTTTATTTATTTTAGGATCTATTTATTATTTGAATAAAATGGATCTAGTTATTTAATAAAATATGGTTTGATTTAATTAATAAAATTTCTATTTGAAATCCAATTACTTTCAAAATCAAACCAGTAGGTTTTATTTGAAACTAAGGATATTCGGAAAAACAAAAATAACCTTTTATTTTTGAGTCCTTTATTAATTAAATAACATAGACTTACATTTTTAAATCCACCAGGGTTTGTTTTATTGAGATTGATTATTTTAAAGTCCAAAGTAAAGTCAAACATTTTAGTAGATATTATTTGTGAATATAAAATACTTAGAAAACTTATTTTAAATAAATTAATAAGTTTGTTGTTTCAATTAAATTGGTAAGACCTTTTATTTTAAAAGGGTTTGGACATTAATTATTTTACTTAAGAAATCCTTTATGATTTTTATTTAATTTCTAATGGGTTTGAAGTCCTAATTGAGTTCAAAAAGTTTCTTCTGGCTCTAAAAATTCAAACAAAGTTTTATTTTATTCATTTATTTTCACATTACAAGATTTGGAAAATCTTGGGATGTGACACAGCCGATCCTAGATAAGTTTAAACAGAGATAGGATTTCTAGATAAGGGATAAGTTTAAATCGTTTAAACTAGAGATAGGATTTCTAGATAAGGGAGAGTTTAAATTGTTTAAACTAGAGATAGGCTTGGAGGAGGGCAGGTTGGCGCCCCTCTATATATAGAGGGTGCGCCCCCACACACCTTCCTCCAAGCCCTAGCAGCCTTGCTACCTTCCTCTCCTCCCGACTGTTTGTAGGCGAAGCCTGCAGAAATTCTCCACCATATACACCACGCCGTGTTGTAGATCCAATCTATCTCTCCACCATACTCGCTGGTCCGAGGAAGGAGGAGACGCCGAGGTGCTGCGTGTGCATCTCACGAGGCACCGCCACTTGTGGTGCTAGATCGGATCGGATCGCGAGGAGGAGAAGCGAACGACTACATCACCCACGCCCGTTTAACGCTCTGCAGCGAATCTTCAAGGGTATGAAGATCTAATCCAATCTCTCTCGTTGTTTGCATCTCCTAGATTAGATCTTGGCTTTCCCTCTGTTCGCTCCGTAGAAAATTTTGATTTACTATGCCGCGAAACCCTTCAAAAACATGCAAAGAAAATTAGAGGCGTCTAACTTTGTTTTGCAGGGGTGTGTTGTGATATGATATGGCCATAATTGTGATTATATATGATCTATGCAATGTCCCTTATTGTAAGTTGGCAACCGACAGGAGCCATATGGTTGTCTTTAAATTCCATTAAGACCTGCATGTCTATTCAAAGTAGTTGTAATAGTTGAAGCTGGTGGACGACAACCATGAAACGATGCCATTGACCTTGACGCCATACCGGTGATGATGGAGATCATGTTCGTGCTTGAAGATGGAGATCGGAAGCACAAGAAGAAAGGCCATATCATATCACATATTATGAATTACATGTGATGTTAATCCTTTATGCATCTTGTATTGCTTAGTTTGCGACGGTAGCATTATAAGATGATCCCTCAAGCACACAAATTTCAAGTTTTAAAGTGTTCATCCTTAGTAAGCACCGTTGCTAAAGCTCATTGTTTTGAAGCACCACGTGATGATCGGGTGTGTTAGATTCTACGAGTGTATACAACATGAGCAAGCCAGATTTTGTCATGCGGATGCTAAGGTTTGACCTTGACGAGCCTAGCATGTACAGACATGGTCTCGGAACATGGATCACCGAAAGGTAAAGCATGAGTCATATAGATGATATGATGAACATGATGATTGTTCGCCTTTGAAACTATATCATGTCACGTGATGATCGGACTTGGTGTAGTGAATTTGGTTCATGTGATCACTAAAACAATTTGAGGGATATTGTTTTGAGTGGGAGTTCAACGGAAATATGATTAAAAGTTGAACACTATTTATCATAAATTAAATCAAAGTGAATTTGCATAGTTGTTGTAGTCATTGGCATCTGTTTACCACCTTGCACTTAGTTATAATTGAGATGATAGAACTATTGAATTCTGGTTAGTTACTTTACGAACTGGTATCGTAATGTTTTGAAGTGTTAATCTAAAGTTTAAAAGTCCCATTGCAAACTTTCAGTAAGTTTTGATTACTCCGTGAAGTTTAATAGTTGGTATTAAAACAAGAGTAACAATTCCAGTGTTAGTATATAAGTATCATGTTTATCTCCATGATTCTTGATATTCGAAAGATAGTTTCAATATCAAGGTAATCTAGGAGTTGAAAAAGTTGTTTCAGAAACCATCATGTATGGGAGATATTGTGATATTTGAAACAATATTTTGTTTACAACATGATAGAGTATAATATGGCAAAGTTTATGTTCTCATATTTGATGAGAATTTACAAAAGGTTGGAGACACTAGTTGTCATAATCCTCCAAAAGGTTTTGGAGAGCAACATTATACTCGCGATTCACCGTTATAAGCTAAAAGTAGCTTGATCATGGATAATTACATGATAAGGGTGAATATTTGATGTAGGTAAAATGTTTACTACACCAACAGATTACTAAAGAATGGAATTTGAAAGAACACCAAACATTTGATGATGGTGATCTACTTCAAAGTGCAAGTCCAAAGACATTGGTATTTAACTATACATGCTTTGGACTATGTGTCATATATATGGCTCCACTATTAATGTTGATAGATTCTTTCAAACAGAAAAAGAAAATACTGAAAGAGAATCTTATAAATATATGGCAGAAAAGAAAAGACTAGAATTGTTCAGTTTAGGTATATAGAGGATATACGAGTTATGGCTGTATTCTTTGCTTGTTAAATAATGTGGTTCTTAAGTATTGAATACTGAATTTTTTGGTATGAATCATCATATGAAACAACAGAATTCATGAACTATAATGGCCTAAGTAACTAGCAAAAGAATATGTGATGATGTTCATTGAGAACAAATAAAGTGTTATTGTATTGCTCGTTAAACATCAGAGCTTGCCTTCAAGATTTGTTTTATCAGGTGTTATGAGAACAAAAGGGTTGTTCAAATAATTGCCGTAATCCATATAAGATGGATGATTTACAAATCTCATTGGAGAAATCACATCCATAAAACTAGTGCTAAAAATGTCGAAAGACAAATTGATTGAAAGATCACTCAGGAAGTGACATCGCCGCTTAAATTATATTGGAAAGAAAACATGAAGAAACTCCATGTGGATGGAATTTTGGAGTCTTTTGATTTTTGATCAAATGACGCCAGAAACTTTCCTAGAGATAATTAAAACTTCGTTCATAGGCCAAAAGGGAACGAATGACTAGCTTATTGGAACTTGTACATATTGTTGTATGAAGTCCATTATGTGTAGTCAAGAGCGATGGATTTCAACTTCATATGCTTTCTCCGAAAATTTGAGTGAATATATGAATATTTACTTAATAAGGATGAAATATGAAACATTTGAAAAGTTCAAAGACTTTCAAGATGAAGTACAAAATCATTGTAACAAGAATATAAATAATTTATGATAAGATCATAAAGGAAGATATTTGAGTTACAAGTTTAGCATAATACCTAAGATTTAAGGAATCGTTCTGTGGATTTGCATTTCCCGAAACACCATAAGAGTATGGAGCATTCGAGATTTGTAATTAAACCTTTTTTGACATGGTAAGATCAAAGGTGTAATTCAACAAACTGCTATCATATTTTAAAGATTAAAAGCTTTAGAGACTACCGTTTTCCACTAAAAAGAGCTCCATCATAATCCGTTGAAATGACACCATATAAAGTTATGGTTTGGGATAAAACCCAAGTTGTCCTTTCTTAAACATTGGTATGCTATGCATAAGAAAGATGATTGCAAACAAAGTCGGATGAACCTGTCTTTGTATATTATTTCGAATAACTGTTAAGTATTCCTCCATAACACCTGAGACAAAAGTGTTTGTCGCTTAGAATGTCAAGGTTCTTTGAGAAGGAATTTTTCGTGAAAAGATAAGCCGGAGGACAATAGAACGTTGATAAGGTTAAAAGAACCTTAAGCTATATGTGCAAAGTTGCGCAGCACCGAAAAGTGTTCCGGAGGCAGCAACAATGCTCATGGCTCACGTGCCTCAAAGGTTGTGGTCATGGAGGTCTAAGTTTCTATTGAACCTATTAGGTCGGGTAAACAATCAAATACCAAGATTTGAGGGTTGAATCATTATTTGACAATAATGAACCGACTACATGCAAAGAAGCGATGATTGGCCCTAACTCCATAAAATGGCTTGAAGCCATAAAATCCGTGATAGTTCCATACACGAGAAATCAAGCTTTGAACTTGAAGGACCCTCTATAAACATGTAAGAACTTACAATCGTGTTTGGATCTATAAAGAAATAGACATGGATGTTTCACATCTATGAAATAGTCGACATATTGGGAAAGAGTTCACAACAATGTTCAAAGGTTGTATATGTGATCTTTCATAGCGATATTTAGTCTAGACGGATTAATATAGCAACCACTACATATAATTTTGTTATGTGATAGTTGAATAAACAAAACAAGTTCTTCTAATAGAATTATTACCTAGGACGTGTGCATAACACGGTCCAAAGGGTTTTGTTAATTCAAAGGATGCTAAAAGCATATGCAAACTTCAATGGTTAAAGTAAGCATCGCGGAGTTAGAATATTCACCATGATGAAATTGTTAAAAGAGTTTAAATTCATCAGAGACGATGAAGATGCTTGCATTTTCAAGAAATTAAGTGGTAGCGCTAAAGACATATTTCTAATACATTATGTGGAGGACATATTGTTGATTGGAAATGATGTATCTTTTATTAACACATATTAAGAATTTCATCCCGATGAAAGACTTAGGCAAAACCCAAATATTTGGCATCAATAGACGCTAATATGGTTGTGCCAAAAGTACATAGATGATGTACTGAATAAGTTCAATATAGAAACTACAAGAAAGGTTCTTGTCGCACCGAAAGGATTGAATCAGTTCAATATTGATGATATATTCAAGTGTATTGACACTTGGTAAGTGGAACAAAGATTCAAGTATAGATTGATACTTGATGTATGAAATCACAAAGAATATTTATATCAATCATACTATGATATGTACAAATCCAGATATGTCTTATGCTCTAAATTTATGAACATATACCAGAATGATTCATAAGATGATCATTGGATGATAGTAAGGATATTCCTATGATCTATTGGAAGAACTAAGAATATATTATTTTGTAGAAGTGACAAATAGATGGTTAGTTCATTGTAGAAGTACTACATTGATACTAGTTTTGTCACAAAAGTACAATTTAAGTTTATCTCAATCTAAACTAAGGGTGGCACGATATAATGGAAAGTAAGTTCCATAATAGATTTGGATGAGTTCCAAAGTTAAGACATTATGACAGATACTACAACAAAAGGCTAAGTATATGACTGCTATAATAGCAGCAAAAGAGGGCATTTGTGTCAAGTAGTTTGTTATCAAACTAGGTGTAGTTCACAGCAGGGATAATACTATGAAGACGTCGTGGTGGTATCACGGCATATGCCATGGGTAGGCTAAAGTTAGGGCCGATGGACGTGGAGGAATCCGGGGAGGGATGATGCAGCGAAGACCGCACTCGTATGAACAAAGAGAAATACAATGTATATTGGATTGAAGCTCTCTCGTGGAGATAACTCCTCCTTCCATACATCTAATCTCTTATAATCTTGCCATACTTGTGGCTACAATCATGCTCCTGGAGCTGTATCTCCTATCCTTCTATCTAGATCTCTCTATGAGAGTGGAGGAAGAGGAAGAAGGAGAGCTCCTAGTGAGCAGAGAGGAGAGGATCCCTTCGGGCCTCTCCTGTGAACAATCCCCCTGGTGCTCCTTATAAAGGGGAGCCCAGGGGACAAAACTTGTTCCCTACGCTTGGCATCTGCTTGGCATATTCCTGGTATCTTCCTAAATGCTCAGCATATGCCTTGGCATCTTTGGAGATGCCAGGCATATTCCCCAGCATCTTCTTGATGCCAATGGCATATTCCCCTCGCCACGTGCCAGTCTGAGCCATGGGCGTCCCAAGACTGGCATGTCACCATTAAGGCTTGTATTAACTTGATGGCGCGTTGCTGTAGCGATCGAGGGAGATCCAGGAGATGAATATGGAGACGTACGGGGTGAAATACTTCGGTCCGGACGCCTTTGACGAAGTGGTATCTCGGCCTTCTTCTTAATTGATTCGGCCTGGCTGCATTTGTTGGAAACAGAGGCCCAGCCGGACTATTTCTGGCCTCAGCCGGGGCCCAGCCGGATCACTGACCTCGGCCCAGGAGTGGCGGCACAGCGCAGCCCAACCGGGTCTGCCTGGTAGCTCGGCAATGGGCCGATGAAGCCGAAGTCGGCCCACCCGGGGACTCGGCGACTCCCCGCTTTGTTGGTGCTAGGTTCTGGGAGAAGGCCCCGGTGGGTCAGACTGCCCCACCGCCCACCCGGGGGAAGAGCTCCAGCGACGGGTCACCTCGGTGCACGCTGGGCTTCTTCGAAGGACCTCGGCCCATGCGGGTTTCCTGTTGGGATTTTGGCAAAGGGAGCTGATGTGGTGGGCCGAGATGAATAGTTCGCCCAAAGGTTCAGTAATTGGCCTTGGCAGGCCCAATTCGGCCCTGGGAGTGCAGTTTCGGTCCAGTTTAACTAGGATTAGGCCGAATTAAGTATAATTCGGCCTAGTTTGTCTTTTATCTTTTTTCCTCTTAGTTTTCTTCCTTTGTGCCATATTTCTCTACTTATGTATGCGTGTTTCTCTTATCAAATCTTCCATCCATCTTCAGAGATCCTTTTATATATCAACTCTGGGGTACCCGGGGGTACACCCCCGACATTAGTCCCCGAGGCCATGTGGGATTTTTAGAATCGCTCATGGGCTTTATATTTAAATATTCCTAGAGTTGTTTTCTGTCATACAACTTCTTTGTCATATATTTCTTGGTCGCATAATGTTTCTTGGGCAAGTTTGTGACTTTATCCTTCTTGGGCTCTGCTCGTAACCTTTCTGGGCAGGTTTTTCGACTTATGGCCTTCTTGGGCTCTGGTCATAACCCTTTTTTGTTAAGTTACTGGACTTCTGGCCATCATGGGCACTGGTCATAACCCCTTTGGGTAAGTTTTTAGAATTCTGGCCTGCTTTGGCTCTGGTCATAACCTCTTTGGATAAGTTTCTGGACTTCTGGCCTTCTTGGGCTCTGGTCTTAACCTCTTTGGGTATGTTGTGAGTTCTGGCCTTATTGGGCACTGCCCCTTTAACCTCATTGAGTAAGTTGTGAGTTCTGGCCTTATTGGGCACTGCTCTTTTAACCTCATTGGGTAAGTTGTGAGTTCTGGCCTTATTAGGCACTGCTCTTTTAACCTCATTGGGTAAGTTGTGAATTCTGGCCTTATTGGGCACTGCTCTTTTAACCTCTTTGGGTAATTTGTGAGTTCTGGCCTTCTTTGGCACTGCTCCTTTAACCTCTGTGGGTAATTAGTGAGTTCCTGCCTTCTTTGGCACTGCTCTTTTAACCTCATTGGGTAAGTTATGAGTCTTGGCCTTCTTGGGCACTGCTCTTTTAACCCCATTGGGTAAGTTATGAGTCTTGGCCTTCTTGGGCACGGCTCTTTTAACCCCATTGGGTAAGTTTTGAGTCTTGGCCTTCTTGGGCACCGCTCTTTTAACCCCATTGGGTAAGTTATGAGTCTTGGCCCTCTTGGGCACTGCTCTTTTAACCCCATTGGGTAAGTTATTATCTGAGTCATCTGATTCCAAATCCGAGTTTCCTTACTCAAAATTGACTCATATGTAAGTCTGAGTCATCTGGTTCAAATCTGAGTGACATTACTCAAATCCGAGTTAACTCATCCTAAATCCGAGTTACTTTACTCAATTTTGATTTGCATCCCGAATCTGAGTCTTCTGACTCAAATCCGAGTTAACTCATCCTAAATCCGAGTTACTTTACTCAATTTAGACTTGCATCCCGAATTTGAGTCTTCTGACTCAAATCCGAGTTAACTCATCCAAAATCCGAGTTACTTTACTCAATTTAGACTTGCATCCCGAATCTGAGTCTTCTGACTCAAATCTGAGTTAACTCATCCAAAATCCGAGTTACTTTACTAAATTTTGACTTGCATCCCGAATCTGAGTCTTCTGACTCAAATCCGAGTTAAACTCATCCAAAATCCGAGTTACTTTACTCAATTTTGATTTGCATCCCGAATCTGAGTCTTCTGACTCAAATCCGAGTTAACTCATCCAAAATCCGAGTTACTTTACTCAATTTTGACTTGCATCCCGAATCTGAGTCTTCTGACTCAAATCCGAGTTAACTCATCCAAAATCCGAGTTACTTTACTCAATTTTGACTTGCATCCCGAATCTGAGTCTTCTGACTCAAATCCGAGTTAACTCATCCAAAATCCGAGTTACTTTACTCAATTTTGACTTGCATCCCGAATCTGAGTCTTCTGACTCAAATCCGAGTTAACTCATCCTAAATCCGAGTTACTTTACTCAATTTGGACTTGCATCCCGAATCTGAGTCTTCTGACTCAAATCCGAGTTAACTCATCCAAAATCCGAGTTATCTACCTGTCATGATATATCTTGATTTGGCGTGATGACGATAATTTGCCTTTGATATGGATCCGAGATATAGATCCGAGATTAAGCTTTGGGATATGATAGTAGGGCTAACCGCTGAGAGATCTGATTCGAGATGTAGATATGAGATATAGATTCGAGATATGATGAGCTGGCCAATTGTCATCCGAGATACGGGATAATCTGGCAAGATGGTGAGATATCAATCCAAGTCATAACATAACCTGGCAATCTGGTGAACTAAAGCTTCGGCCCAAATCTGAGATATGATTAGTATGCCGAGTCTGAATGCCAATCCGAATTATAATATACCCTGGCAAGCTGAATCAAATGTTAGTTTGAATCAGAGACAATCTACTGAGCTGAGTTAAAGGTCAATTCAAAGCATAAACAAATTGACTTCAAGTTATATCCGAATTAACAATAAGCTGGCCGGTAAGCCGAGTTAAAGGACAATCCAAAGTATAAATAAACTGACTCAAAATCTACCTGAATCACAAATAAGATGATTCAACTTATGGCCGAGTTAATGTATAAGTTGGAGAGCTGAGTTAATGGGTAATCCAAAACATAAGTAAACTGACTCAGAATCTATCTGAGTCACAAATAAGACGATTCAACTTATGGCCGAGTTAACAGATAAGCTGGCTGGAGTATAGATCTAAATAAACATAATGCTCTCTTAATCTAAAGGGTGATTCTACGGATAAGTTGACTAGTCCCCGGGCTGAGTTATTTTCTCCCTGGGATGAAGGATTGAGCATAGGTGGCTGAGTTACCTGGTACTTACAGCATACTTGGAGAAGTGTTTGGGTGAGTTTCGCTAGGTCATACACCCGCTTTGAGTTACTTGGTACTTACAGCATACTTGGAGAAGTGTTTGAGTCCTTCTTGCTTAGTCTTACCAACTTTGATGAGTTAGACCTGGAGAGCCCCTGTGCCTACCTCTTTGTTCTCTGTTGACTTGGTGAAGCTGAATGAGCCCTATGAGGAAGAAATTGATGAAGATGCTCCCGTCCAGATGGAGACCCAACCAACGCCACTAGAAGGCCCCACGGTGGGCGCCAAATGTCGTGGTGGTATCACGGCATATGCCATGGGTAGGCTAAAGTTGGGGCCGATGGACGTGGAGGAATCCGGGGAGGGATGATGAAGTGAAGACCGCACTCGTATGAATAAAGAGAAATACAATGTATATTGGATTGAAGCTCTCTCGTGGAGATAACTCCTCCTTCTATACATCTAATCTCTTATAATCTTGCCATACTTGTGGCTACAATCATGCTCTGGAGTCATTCCTATCCTTCTATCTAGATCTCTCTATGAGAGTGGAGGAAGAGGAAGAAGGAGAGCTCCTAGTGAGCAGAGAGGGGAGGAGCCCTTCGGGCCTCCCCTGTGAACAATCCCCCTGGTGCTCCTTATAAAGGGGAGCCCAGGGGACAAAACTTGTTCCCTACGCTTGGCATCTGCTTGGCATATTCCTGGTATCTTCCTAGATGCTCAGCATATGCCTTGGCATCTTTGGAGATGCTGCATATTCCCCAAAGATCTTCTTGATGCCAATGGCATATTCCTCGCCACGCGCTGCCGAGCCATGGGCGTCCCAAGACCGCATGTCACCATTAAGGCTTGTATTAACTTGATGGCGCTGTCAGAGCGATCGAGGGAGCTCAGAGATGAATATGGAGACGACGGGTGAAATACTGTCCGGACGCCTTTGACGTAAGTGGTATCTCGGCCTTCTTCTTAATTGATTCGGCTGCATTTGTTGGAAACAGAGGCCCAGCCGGACTATTTCTGGCCTCAGCCGGGGCCCAGCCGGATCACTGACCTCGGCCCAGGAGTGGCGGCACAGCGCAGCCCAACCGGGTCTGCCTGGTAGCTCGGCGATGGGCCGATGAAGCCGAAGTCGGCCCACCCGGGGACTCGGCGCACTCCCGCCGCCTGTTGGTGCTAGGTTGCTGGGGAGAAGGCCCCGCGGTGGGCCGCACTGCTCCTACCGGCCCACCCGGGGGAAGAGCTCCAGCGACGGGTCACCTCGGTGCACGCTGGGCTTCTTCGAAGGACCTCGGCCCATGCGGGTTTCCTGTTGGGATTTTGGCAAAGGGAGCTGATGTGGCCGAGAGATGAATAGTTCGCCCAAAGGTTCAGTAATTCGGCCTTGGCAGCCTAATTCGCCCCGGGAGTGCGCCGTCCAGTTTAACTAGGATTAGGCCGAATTAAGTATAATTCGGCCCAGTTTGTCTTTTATCTTTTTTCCTCTTAGTTTTCTTCCTTTGTGCCATATTTCTCTACTTATGTATGCGTGTTTCTCTTATCAAATCTTCCATCCATCTTCAGAGATCCTTTTATATATCAACTCTGGGGTACCCGGGGGTACACCCCCGACAGAAGATATATTGTACGACAATATTATCAACATGTTTTAACCCCAAAGAACTAAAGGTCTCACCAAAGGACCAAATTTATACAAAGCCATCTCATTAGTGAATGAGTGATGCGTAGAGACGCAAAGACATGCAATTACACACGGACCTGGAAGTGTCAGATCCGGAGATCAGTTGACCACTAGCAATAGTGTACATACAACACCGGAAAGCCATAGGTGTTGAATACACAAAGGTTTGAAACTATATTATTGACTCTAGTGCAAGTGGGAGACTATTGGAGATATGCCCAAGAGGCAATAATAAAGTGGTTATTATCATATCTTCATGCTTATGATAAATATTTACATACCATGCTATAATTGTATTAATCGAAAATATTAATACTTGTGTGATTTGTAAACATAAAAGAGTCCCTAGTAAAGCCTCTTGTTAAACTAGCTTGTTGGTTAATATATGATCATGGTTTCCTGATCATGAACATAGAGATGTTGTTAACAACAGGGTCATATCATTAGGAGAATGATATGATGGACATACTCCTATAGATAAGCGTAGCATAAAGATCAAGTCATTTAATATAGTTCATTTGCTATATGCTTTTTGATACATAGTAACCTAATTCCTTTGACCATGAGATCATGCTAATCACCATCACCGGAAGGATGCTTTGATGACATAAAACACCACAACGTAACTGGATGGCTATAAAGGTGGCATTGAGTGTTTGGAAAGTATGTGTTGAGGCACATGGATCAAGAGTGGGATTTGTCCATCCATATGACTGATAGATATACTCTGGGCCCTCTCGGTGGAATGTCATCCAATTAGATTGCAAGCATGTGACTAGCTCACAAGGGATCACATATCACGGGAACGAGAAAAGAGTACTTATCAGTAACGAGGTTGAACTAGGTATGCAGAGATACCGACGATCAAAACCTCGGATAAGTAAACTATCGTGAGACAAAGGGAAATTGGTATCATATGTAAGTGGTTCATTCGATCGCAAAGTAATCGTAGAAATATGTGGGAGCCATATGAATTTCCAGATTCCTCTATTGGTTATTGATCGGAGAAATGTCTTGGTCATGTCCGCATAATTCACGAACCGTAGGGAGACACACTTAAGGATTCGATGTTGTTGAGTAGTTATGGAATGATGAGTAAGAGACCGAATGTTGTTCGGAGTCTCGGATGGGATCCGGGATATCACGAGGATATCTGGAATGGTCCGGATAATAAGATTCATATAAGGAAAGTCCTTTTTCGGAGTTCGGAAATGATTCTGGTGTTTTCACCAGGAATGTTCTAGAAGGGTCTGGAAGGTCCAGCACTCCGGAGGGGAAGGGTACATGAATGTGTCATCACAATGTGGAATGGTTGTATCATGTACTAGGTCACTTGTCTGTGCAATATGGAGAGAGAAATCAAATCCAAGTTTGAAAGTCAAACGCCAATTTGAAAAGTCAAATCCGAAGTTTGCTTGGTGGAGGGAGAGTAGGAAACCTACTTGGGGAGAAAGTCCCACTCCCTCCACCCGCCGGCCATGAGGAGGAGTTGGAAGAGGACTCCCTCCTCCCAAACCGCCACCCTCCACCTATATAAGGAGGGGTAGGGCGCCCCTACCTCTCACACCCAAACCCTAGCTAAGGCGCCACCACCTCCAAGTGCTGCCGCCGCCAGGGCCTCCTCCCAAGTCGCCGAGTTGGGGTATCCCAAACCCTAGCCGCCGGCTACACCTCTCCCCTTGGTGCCTCTAAACCCTAGTGTCGGGGATATAACCCCAGGTACCCCAGAGTTGGTCTATGGATAAGAGACAAGAATAAACGAAAGTATATTTGATAAAAGAATATCAAATAGAAAAGGAAAAAGACAATAAAGAACAACTGGGCCGAGTAAGGGGAATCTCGGCCCAGTTAACATTCTCTACAACCGAGTTAATTAAGAGAAAGGAAAAACGATCCGGGCAGGGCCGAATTACCCCCAGCAGTCGGCCCACCTACCAAACCAGGTCGCCCACCTCGTCGCTCCCAGGCCGAACTACTCCACATCTCGGCTGGGCCGAGATGCTCCCAGTCAGCCCACCTCTACGCCGAGCCCCTCCTTCCTCGTCGTCTCGTCATCGCCCCGCCGACCTCCTCGACAGAAACCCCGTGGGCGGCTTCGCCGTGGCCAAAGACGGGCCGATGCTCGCCGACCGCAGGAGCCCGAGTGGGCCACTGTGGCCGCTGCCCACCACGGATATCTGCCCACCAAGACGGCCGACGGATCCGCCTACTGGCTGCTCTCCTCGCTACCTCGCTCGGGCCGAATAGGAAGCTCTACTGGCCTCCTTTACCCTACTGGTCATATCCGGGCCGAGTCATCCCCAGGCCAAATTACCTCCAAGCTGAGATGGGATGTCTGCCCCAGGCCGAATTATCTATAGGAAGGGCCGAATCTCCACCTCTTCTAGGGCATCTGGGCCCAGTTTCAGTGACCAAGACGTCCCATTATTCGCCTCCAAGCATCTCCACGGTCTCTACAACAATACTCCATCAGATCAAGACAATCTCCACCAGTATCGTGCCAGTCTTGGGAGCCCTCCAGCTCAGACTGGCACATGGCATATGGAATATACCCTTGGCATCTGACAAGATGCTAGGGATATGCTCTTGGCATCAAATAAGATGCTAGGGAATATGCCTAGCATCTCCAAAGATGCCAAGGCATATGCTGGGCATCTCTAGAAGATACCCAGAATATGCTCTCTAGATGCCAAGCGTGTACCACAAGTCTTGTCCCCTGGGCTCCCCTTTATAAGGAGCACCAGGGGAATCGTTACAGGGGAGGCCCCGAAGGGCTCCTCCCCTCTCTGCTCACTAGGAGCTCTCCTTCTTCCTCTTCCTCCACTCTCATAGAGAGCTTAGATAGAAGCATAAGGGAAACAGCTCAAGGAGCATGATTGTAGCCACAAGTATGGCAAGATTATAAGGGATTAGATGTATAGAAAGAGGTGTTATCTCAACTTGAGAGCTTCAATTCAATATACATTGTATTTCTCTTTGTTCATATGAGTGCGGTCTTCACTGCATCATCCCTCCCCGGATTCCTCCACGTCCATCGGTCCCAACTTTAGCCTACCCATGGCATATGCCGTGATACCACCACGACATTTGGCGCCCACTGTGGGGCATTCTAGTGGCATTGGTTGGGTTTCCATCCGGACGGGAGCATCTTCATCAACTTCTTCCTCATAGGGCTCATTCAGCTTCACCAAGTCAACAGAGAACAAAGAGGTAAGCGCAGGGGCTCTCCAGGTCTAACTCATCAAAGCTGGTAAGACTAAGCAAGAAGGACTCAGGCAGTACTCCAAGCTTACTGTAAGTACCAAGTAACTCAGCAGGGCAGGTATGACCTAGCAAAACTCACCCAAACACTTCTCCAAGTATGCGGTAAGTACCAGGTAACTCAGCCACCTATACTCAATCCTTCATCCCAGGGAGAAAATAACTCAGCCCGGGGACTAGTCAACTTATCCGTAGAGTCACCTTTATATTAAGAGAGCATTATGTTGATTTAGATCTATACTCCAGTCAGCTTATTTATAACTCGGCCATCAGTCGAATCATCTTATTTGTGATTCATATGGATTTTGAGTAAGTTAGTTTATGCTTTGGGTTATCCTGTGACTCAGCTCACGGGCCAGCTTATTTATAACTCGGCCATAAGTTGAATCGTCTTATTTGTGATTCAGATAGATTCTGAGTCAGTTTACTTATGCTTTGGTTTACCATGTAACTCAGCTCCCCAGCATGCTTATTTATAACTCGGATAGAAGTTGAACCAGCTCGTTTATGATCCAGGTAGAATTTGGGTCAGTTTACTTATGAGTCGGATAGAATTTGAGTCAGTTTATTTATGCTTTGGGTTGTCCTTTAACTCAGCTTGCCAGCCGGCTTATTGTTAATTCGGATATAACTTGAAGTCATTTTGTTTATGCTTTGAATTAACCTTTAACTCAGCTCAGTAAATTGTCTCTGATCCGGACTAACATTTGATTCAGCTTGCCAGGGTACTTTATAATTCGGATTGGTATTCAGACTCGGCGTTCTAATTGTATCTCCGATTCAGGCCGAAGCTTTATTCAGTTCACCAGATTGCCAGGTTATGTTATGACTCGGATTGATATCGCACCATCTTGCCAGGTTATCCCATATCTCGGATGACTATTGGCCAGCTTATCATATCTCGAATCTATATCTCATATCTACATCTCGAATCGGATCCCTCAGTGGTTAACCCTATTATCATATCCCAAAGCTTAATCTCGGATCTATATCTCGGATCCATATCAAAGGCAAGTTATCGTCTTCACGCCAAATCAAGCTATATCTTGGCAAGTAGATAACTCAGACTAAGTCAATTTTGAGTAAAGTAACTCGGATTTGGGATGAGTTAACTCGGATTTGAGTAATATAACTCGGATTTGAGTCAGATGACTCAGATTTAAGACATAAAGTCAAAATCAAGTAAAGTAACTCAGATTTGGGATGAGTTAACTCGGATTTGAGTCATATAACTCGGATTTGAGTCAGATGACTCAAGACATAAAGTTAGAATCGAGTAAAGTAACTCGGATTTGGGATGAGTTAACTCGGATTTGAGTCATATAACTCGGATTTGAGTCAGATGACTCAGACTTAAGACATAAAGTCAGAATCGAGTAAAGTAACTCGGATTTGGGATAAGTTAACTCGGATTTAATCATGTAACTCGGATTTGAGTCAAATGACTCAGACTTGGACATAAAGTCAATTTTGAGTAAAGTATCTCGGATTTGGGATGAGTTAACTCGGATTTGAGTAATATAACTCGGATTTGAGTCAGATGACTCAGATTTAAGACATAAAGTCAAAATCAAGTAAAGTAACTCGGATTTGGGATGAGTTAACTCGGATTTGAGTCAGATGACTCAAGACATAAAGTTAGAATCGAGTAAAGTAACTCGGATTTGGGATGAGTTAACTCGGATTTGAGTCATATAACTCGGATTTGAGTCAGATGACTCAGACTTAAGACATAAAGTCAGAATCGAGTAAAGTAACTCGGATTTGGGATAAGTTAACCCGGATTTAATCATGTAACTCGGATTTGAGTCAAATGACTCGGACTTGGGCATAAAGTCAATTTTGAGTAAGGAAACTTGAATTTGGAATCAGATGACTCGGATAAAGACTTACCCAAAGAGGTTAAAAGAGCAGTGCCCAATAAGGCCAGAACTCACAAATTACCCAAAGAGGTTAAAAGAGCAGTGCCCAATAAGGCCAGAACTCACAAATTACCCAATGGGGTTAAAAGAGCAATGCCCAAGAAGGCAAGAACCCATAACTTACCCGATGAGGTTAAGGGAGCAATGCCAAAGAAGGCAAGAACTCATAACTTACCCAATGGGGTTAAAAGAGCAATGGCCAAGAAGGCAAGAACCCATAACTTACCCGATGAGGTTAAGAGAGCAATGCCAAAGAAGGCAAGAACTCATAACTTACCCAATGGGGTTAAAAGAGCAATGCCCAAGAAGGCAAGTACCCATAACTTACCCGATGAGGTTAAGAGAGCAATGCCAAAGAAGGCAAGAACTCATAACTTACCCAATGGGGTTAAAAGAGCAATGCCCAAGAAGGCAAGTACCTATAACTTACCCGATGAGGTCAAGAGAGCAATGCCGAAGAAGGCCAGAGCTCATAACTTACCCGAAGAGGTTAAAAGAGCAATGCCCAATGAGGCCGGAACTCATAAAATACCCAAAGGGGTTAAGACCAACGCCCAAGAGGGCCAGAGGTCCAGGAACTTACCCAAAAGGGGTTATGACCAGAGCCCAAGAAGGCCAGAAGTCGAAAAACCTGCCCAGAAAGGTTATGAGCAGATCCCAAGAAGGACAAAGTCACAAACTTACCCAAAGGAATTATGCGACCAAAAAATATATGACAAAGAAGTTGTATGTCAGAAAACAACTCTAGGAATATTTAAATATAAAGCCCATGAGCGATTCTAAGAATCCCACATGGCCTCGGGGACTAATGTCGGGGATATAACCCCAGGTACCCCAGAGTTGGTCTATGGATAAGAGACAAGAATAAACGAAAGTATATTTGATAAAAAAATATCAAATAGAAAAGGAAAAAGATAATAAATAACAACTGGGCCGAGTAAGGGGAATCTCGGCCCAGTCAACATTCTCTACAGCCGAGTTAATTAAGAGAAAGGAAAAACGATCCGGCAGTAATAATTACCCCAGCGGTGCCCACCTACCAAACCAGTCGCCCACCGTCGCTCCCAGAACTACTCCATCTCTACCGGGCCGAGATGCTCCCGACCCCACCTCACGCCGAGCCCTCCTTCCTCGTCGTCTCGCCATCGCCTCACGACCTCCCTCGACAGAAACCCCGTGGCTCGGCCGCCAAAGACGGGCCGATGCACGCCGCAGAGCTCTCCCGGGTGGGCCACAGGTCATGCCCACCACGGATATCTGCCCACCGCACGGACGACGGATCTGCCTGGCTGCTCTCCTCGCTACCTCGCCGAATAGGAGGAAGCTACTGGGCCTCCTTTACCCATTACTGGTCATATCCGGGCCGAGTCATCCCCAGGCCAAATTACCTCCAGGCTGAGATGGGCTGTCTGCCCCAGGCCGAATTATCTATAGGAAGGGCTGAATCTCCACCTCTTCTAGGGCATCTGGGCCCAGTTTCAGTGACCAAGATGTCCCATTATTCCCTCCAAGCATCTCCACGGTCTCTACAACAATACGCCATCAGATCAAGACAATCTCCACCAGTATCGTGCCAGTCTTGGGAGCCCTCCAGCTCAGACTGGCACATGGCATATGGAATATACCCTTGGCATCTGACAAGATGCTAGGGATATGCTCTTGGCATCAAATAAGATGCTAGGGAATATGCCTGGCATCTCCAAAGATGCCAAGGCATATGCTGGGCATCTCTAGAAGATACCCAGAATATGCTCTCTAGATGCCAAGCGTGTACCACAAGTCTTGTCCCCTGGGCTCCCCTTTATAAGGAGCACCAGGGGAATCGTTACAGGGGAGGCCCCGAAGGGCTCCTCCCCTCTCTGCTCACTAGGATCTCTCCTTCTTCCTCTTCCTCCACTCTCATAGAGAGCTTAGATAGAAGCATAGGGGAAACAGCTCAAGGAGCATGATTGTAGCCACAAGTATGGCAAGATTATAAGGGATTAGATGTATAGAACGAGGTGTTATCTCAACTTGAGAGCTTTAATTCAATATACATTGTATTTCTCTTTGTTCATATGAGTGCGGTCTTCACCGCATCATCCCTCCCCGGATTCCTCCACGTCCATCGGCCCCAACTTTAGCCTACCCATGGCATATGCCGTGATACCACCACGACACCTAGATCGCCAAGGCCCTCTCTCATACTCCACCATACTCGCTCCGTCTTAGGCAAAGCCCTGCGAGATCTCCCCTCTACTTCCGACACCACGCCGTCGTGCTGCCGGAATCACGAGGAGAGTGCTACAACCTCCACTGCCTACTGGAACAAGGGAGAGGAAGGTCTTCATCGAGTACCGAACGTGTGACCGACTGCGGAAGCACTGCCGGAACGCAACGCCGGAAGGATCGTCTACGCGATCTTGAGATCGGTAAGTGTACGACTACATCACCCACGAGAATCTGCTCTCGTTAACCGCTTTGGAATCTTCGAGGGTTAGTACTCTATCGACTCGTTGCTGCAATCTAGTAGATAGATCTTGGCTTGTGTGTGTTCATGCGATAGATTTTTTTTGTTTTCCATGCTACGAACCCCTACACATGTCTCCTATCCGGATAACCCGGGTGGCCCACAGTTGGTAGCATGGCCCATGGCCTGTTGGGCGGCCCAGTTAGATGGATCTAGAAGGGAGGTCCATGTCGGATAAAGAAAGGCTACGAAGGAGTCAGTGACGTACCCGGAGCCTTGGAGTGCAAGACACGCTAGACTAGTTGTAAGTAGTGTAGGACTTTGTAACCTGTCCAACTAGGACTTTTCCCTGTAACCCTACGACCTGGCGACTATATAAGTCGGGCCTATGAGAGTCTTCAGAGCACAACGTAAGACGATAACTTACACTTTGTAGTCACCTCGCACAGCGAACCAATCCCTGTAACTTGGCGTATTGCCCTTATAGTGATTTATAGCAGGAGTAGGATTTTGCCACCGTTGTGGGATCTGAACATGGGTAAGCTGTGTAACCTTGTACCCGTCAACTGTCCACCTTCCCCCACGTCTCTAAACACACACTGTAAGGACCCCTCCATGGCGTACTCATCGGCAATACCACGACAGTTGGCGCCCACCATGGGGCAAGAGGCGCTTCAGGCTCTCTAGCGGGCGATGACCAAGATCTTCGTGGGAATCGGCAAAACTGTAGCCATCGGTCGCGTTCTCTTCTCCGACAACATTCCGATCATCCCTCCCGACAAGTTCTGGATACCGGCAAAGACGAACCCTACGCGATGCTCGATCGTCCCCATCGGAGATATCCACCTCTTTATCAGTGAAACCTACTCGCACGCTAGTTCTCTGGGAGTCGAAGGAGCATCAACACCCGCACGGACCGCCTACGGGCAGTATACGATCGCGGAAGGATCGATATAGGATCTCTCTTTGGAGTATGCCGGCAAATATCGGAAAAATTCAAGGCCCACCCAAACCGCCCCTGTGTAGGATATAACGATGGAAGATCGCTGCAAGTCCGCCGTCTTCGTCCGTGTGTCTGGACAACAGAGATCCAAGTTTGTCGGAGTGGTGACCATCTTCGATCTGGCGCGTTGCGTTCAGAGAGAGAGGGTGAAAACCCCCGCTATTACCTTTCCAGGTGGCTCCGTATACGGGCCGACTTGGCTCATTACCCCAATGATGATGCCATGTATCACGTTGTGGAAGGACTGGACCAAGGTACGCTTATCCGGCATACTCTAAGGCGGCAGCATGATGCAGGACGCCTCACTTTCGAAAGCATGGTGAACACCTTCAACAGCTATGCGGAGGCTGAGGAGGAAGCTCAGATAGAAATTGCGCTTGTTGGCGGAGCCCCTTCACCACCACCACCGCCTCCGATCGTCGTCGCCGCGGCTGCGCCACCACCTCCAGTCATCGTCGCTGCTATTGCACCTCCACCCCTCGTTATCGAGGAAGCCCCGGTACCCTCCGACTCCGTGCTTGACGCGCTCTACACCGACATCAGCACATACTCGGAAGAGATAGACTTTAGCCCGGAGGAGCTAGACTCCGCCATGCAAGAGATGGAGGAGGATTACAAACACGACGAGCAGGCCAACAACACCGTCACGTCCCGAGAGGTGTCCGTCGCCATTGGGACGACGATGGATGAAGATCAACCCGGACGAGCTCCGCCTACAATGCTGGACAAAGGGAAGGGAACACCTGTTGCTGCCGAAAATGATCGCGTAAAGGTCATGCCCCCTCCGCCTAACCCAGCGCAGCAACCGCAGGAACTCGGCACCGGTTCGAGCAACAACAACACCGCAAACCCACCGCCTCCGGCATCTAAGTCTGCTGCGGCCCAAGTCACTCTAGCTGATAGAGTGATGTACGTCAATATCCTCGTCGAGCCTATGACCATGGCTCATATTCGCAATGTAGTCCAGCTTGACGAGAAGCGCCAGCAGCTTACCCCAAGGGTTTCCGGATTGACAAGACCATCAAGCCCTATGACGGCATCGCCAAGCCAACTACATGGTTGCAGGATTACGGCAACGCGGCAGAGATCGCCGGGAGAAACCCTAATGTTGTCGTCAAGTACCTCCCATTGATGCTGGCGGGCACGACCCGACAATGGATCGATGACTTGCCGGAGAAATCCATCTGCAACTGGCTGGACATGCAAGAAGCATTCACCAAGAACTTCGAGGGTACGTACAAACGTCCATGTACTGTTGGCGACCTATAGCGGTGCGTGAAGGAGAAAGACGTGTCACCTCGCGCCTACCTCTCCCGCTGGCTGGATATGAAGAATTCCTGCGCATGAGTACACTCCCAGACCGCCATGTCCGCCTTCATCGATGGGTTGGAAAGGGGTACGTTGCTCCGACATACGTTGAAGCGCCTGCAGGACAACCACCAGCTAGATCTCAACTAGATGATCCTGCTGGCTAGTGAGTTCGCGGCTGCCGACGACGATGCTCGCATCTCCCTGCCGGCATTGGTCGTTCCAACTCAAGCTCGGAGGAACAACAACACCAAGCGGAAGAGCCCTCCAGAATAAAAGCAAACCTCCGACATGGCCGTCGTGACTTTTGCAGGACGAGGTGATAGTGGACAGCGTGGCCGAGGATGGGGGTTGGTCATGGGCAGCAGCGAGGTAGTGAAACAACCTCGGCAGCGCTCCGCGTTCCCCAGACTTACGAGAAGTACCACGATATGTCGTGCCTCGTACACCTCGACGCCAACGGCAAGACCACACTGTAGGGTTCGCAGCATAGAAAACAAAAAATTTCCTACGATGGGAACTATGTACCAAGATCTATCTACTAGATACAACCAACGGGCGGATGTATATCCGTAGAGAATATACCCTTGAAGACCTACAAAGCTTAACGAGTTCAACTCGTTGTTGATGTAGACGATCTCTTGCCGATCTCAAGATCGAGAGGAAGTCCTAGCGCCGCAAAGCAGCAGCGCATCCGTGCTCGCACACACGTACAAGACACCGGGAAACCTCCGCCTCCTCGCTCCAGCGATGCAGCGGAAGCACAACCCTTTCTTGACGAATAGACATCGGGAACATGTATCTCGCTAGTCCGAGACCATGGGGGATAAATTCTAGAGGGGGAGAGAGATCCTTCACGAGGAGGTGTGAGAGACAAGTGAGAGGAGGGGCTCCTTTTATAGGAGGAGGAGGGCACCCAAGGGGGTCGCCGCCAGCCATGGGGCTGCCCCTTCCCCTCCTTCATTCATGTGGGTGGACACTCCACTCACAAAATGGCCCTTCAATTTTCTCCACTAAAAAATCCACTCAAATTCCCATTAAATTTCCACCAATTTTAATGCAAACACTCGTTAAATAAAACTATTTTATTTTATTCAGAATTTTTTCAATTACTTTAATGACAGACAGTCACAAATAACCCCTTGCTAGAATTCCATTTCACATGCATAACCACTTTATGCAATTTCACCTGAAAACCTGTTTCCGTATCTAGTGAAATAAATTCCTGCGCTTGTTTATTCTTTCGGCATGAAACATTTGCTCCAACTGGATGCCAGTGTCCCTTAAGTGTGTCACCCTACGGTTCGCGAATAATGCGGACATGATCGAGACCCTTCTTCGATCAATAATCAATAGCGGGACCTAGAGATCCATACTGACTCCCACACATTCAACGATGAATTTTCCTGTGATCGTCGGAACCTTTTACGCTTGTATCTTAATCCCTTTGTTTCACGATATATTACATGTCCGAGATTCAATCATCGGTATCTCCATACCTAGTTTTATCTCGTTACTGACATGCACTCTTTTCTCGTTCCCGTGATATAACATTCTAGTGATCAAATCACTTGCTTGCAAGCTAACAAATGTGATATCACCGAGAGGGCCTAGAGCATATCTATCCATCATCGGGATGAACAAATTCCACTCTTGATCCATGATTCTCAACATAACACTTTAGTAGCTTTGAAGCCATCTTTATAATCACCCAGTTACGGAGTGACGTTTGATGTCAACAAGAAACTCTTTCGGTGTTAGTGATTGGCATGATCTCATGGTCTAAGGATTGGGATTACTTCATAGTTTGTTTATAGCAATATAAACTCAATGACTTTGATAGTAATGCTATACTTCGGATGAATGTTCATCACACCATTACACTAATGTTGTGATCTCGTTATTAACAACATCCAATGTCTATGATCAGGAAACTATGATCATCTTGTTAATCAACGAACTAGTTTATGAGAGAGGCATAACTAGGAACTTTCTGTTTGTTTATTAAACACACATGTATTAACGTTTTCGTATTAATACAATTATAGCATGCAAAATAAACATCTATCATATACTTGGAATACACATAATAAACATTTTATTATTGCCTCTCAGGGCATATTCCCTTCAGTATCCCACTTGCACTAGAGACAATAATCTAGTTACATTGTGATGTATCTAACACCCATGGAGTTCTGGTGTAGATCATGTTTTGCTCTAGGGAGAGATTTAGTCAACGGATCTGCTACATTGAGATTCGTATGTACTTTACAAATCTTTATATCTCCATCCTTGACATGCTCGCGGATGGAGTGAAACCGGAGCTTAATATGCTTGGAATGCTTGTGAGACCTTGGCTCTTTGGCATTGGCAATGGCACCATTGTTGTCACAATAGATCACCATTGGGTCCAACGCGTTTGCAACCACACCTAGTTCGGATATGAACTCCTTCATCCAAACTGCTTCATGAGCCGCTTCTGAAGCAACAAGGCCTCCGTTGTTGATCCCGCCACCACAGGTTGTTTGGAGCAACTCTAACTAACCGCTCCATCATTCATGAGAAATACGTATCCAGATTGAGACTTAGAGTCATCCGGATCAGTGTCAAAGCTAGCGTCGACATAACACTTAGCGACGAGCTCTTCTTCACCTCCGTATACAAGAAACATATCCTTAGTTCTTCGTAAGTACTTAAGTATATTCTTGACCGCTTTCCAGTGTTCTGAACCTGGATCCGATTGGTACCTACTAGTCAAACTAATAGCACGTGCCACATCTTGTCTTGTACATAGCATGGCGTACATTATAGAGCCTATGGATGAAGCATAGGGGACCTTGTCCATTATCTCTCTTTCTTCCGCCGTAGCCAGACTTTGAGTCTTACTCAATGTCGTGCCTTGTGTCATAGGTAAGAACCCCTTCTTACTATCTTCCATTTTAAACTTCTTTAAAATCTTATCAAGGTATGTACTTTGCGATAGCCCTATTAGGCGCCTAGATCTATCTCTATAGATCTTTATGCCTAATATGTATGACACTTCACCTAGGTCCTTCATTGAAAATTTGCTGTTTAGATAACTTTTAACATTGTTTAAAAGATCTATATCATTTCCGATCAATAATATGTCATCCACATATAATATCAGAAATGCCACATTGCTCCCACTCACTTTCTTGTAAATACAAGCTTCTCCATAAGTTCGGACAAATCCAAACTCTTTGATCACCTCATCAAAGCGGAGATTCCAACTTCGTGATGCTTGCTTCAATCCATAGATGGATCGTTGAAGCTTGCACACCTTGTTAGCATCCTTAGGATCGACAAAACCCTTTGGTTGTATCATATACAACTCTTCTTCAATATTACCATTGAGAAATGCGGTTTTGACATGCATCTGCCATATCTCATAATCGAAATATGCAGCAATTGCTAACATAATCCTAACTGACTTTAGCATCGCTATGGGAGAGAATGTCTCATTGTAGTCAACTCCTTGAATTTGTCGAAACCCCTTTGCGACAAGTCGAGCTTTATAGACGGTTATATTACCATCAGCATCAGTTTTCTTTTGAAAATCCATTTGTTCTCCACGGCCTTTCGGTCGTGAGGTAAGCCCACCAAGTTCCAAACTTGATTTTCATACATGGATTCCATCTCGGATTTCATGGATTCTAACCATTTGTTGGAATCCGGGATTATCATCGCTTCTTCATATGTCACAGGGTCATCATTTTCATCAACCATGGAATTCATGACAGGATTTCCGTACAGATCTGGAGCTGCACGCGTCCTGCTAGACATGCGAGGTTTGGTAGTACTCTCTTTCAGAGTTTCATGATCATTATCATTAGTTCCCTCTTCAACAGGTGAAGCCAACTCCGGAACAACTTCCGGCGCTGCGCTACTCGCCATACTTTGAAGAGAAGGTTCAATAACCTCTTCAAGTTCTACCTTCCGACTACTCACACCTTTCGCGAGAAACTCTTTCTCTAGAAAGGATCCATTCTTGGCAACAAAAACCTTGCCCTCGGATCTGTGATAGAAGGAATACCCAATAGTTTCCTTAGGGTAACCTATGAAGACGCATTTTCCGCTTTGGGTTCGAGTTTATCCGGTTGAAGTTTCTTCACATAAACATCGCATCCCCAAACTTTAAGAAATGACAGCTTAAGTTTGTTTCCAAACCACAATTCATACGATGTCTTTTCAACGGATTTAGATGGTGCCCGATTTAAAGTGAATGCAGCAGTTTCTAGTGCATAGCCCCAAAATGACAATGGCAAGTCCGTCATAGACATCATAGATCGAACCATATCTAATAAAGTACGATTACGACGTTCTGACACACCATTTTGCTGTGGTGTTCCGGCAGGTGTGAGTTGTGAAAGAATTCCACACTCTTTCATGTGAGTTCTACACTCGTAACTTAGATACTCACCTCCACGGTCGGACCGTAGAAATTTGATCTTTCTATTACGATGATTTTCCACTTCATTCTGAAATTCCTTGAACCTTTCAAAGGTTTCAGACTTGTGTTTCATCAAGTAGATATAACTGTATCTACTCAAATCATCCGTGAAAGTAACAAAATAACGATATCGACCTTGCGCCGACACACTCATTGGACCACATACATCAGAATGTATGATTTCCAATAAATTTGTTGCCCGTTCCATTGAACCGGAAAACGGCGTTCTAGTCATCTTTCCCATAAGGCATGGCTCACATGTATCAAATGATTCATAATCAAGTGATTCCAAAAGTCCATCCGAATGGAGCTTCTTCATGCGTTTAACGCCAATATGACCTAGACGGCAGTGCCACATATATGTGGATATATCATCATTAAGTTTAATCCTTTTAGCATCAACATTATGAATATGTGTAACATTATTATCGAGATCCAAAAGAAATAAACCATTCATCATCGGTGCATGACAATAAAAGATTACATTCATATAAATGGAACAACCATTGTTCTCGGATTTAAATGAATAACCACTTCACATCAAACACGATCCAGATACAATGTTCATGCTCAATGCAGGCACCAGATAACAATTATTCAAGTTTATTACTAATCCCGACGGCAAGTGGAGAGGCAGCGTTCCGACGGTGATCACATCAACGCTTGATCCATTGCCAACACGCATCTTGACCTCACCCCTTGCTAGCGGTCGCTGTTCCGACCCACGATTCGAGTTACAAATATTAGCAACCAACCGGTATCAAATACCCGGTGCTACGCGAGCACTAGTCAAGTACACATCAATAACATGTATATCATATATACCTTTGTTTGCCTTGCCGGCTTTCTTGTCCGCCAAATACTAGGCGATTGCGCCCAAAGGCTCCCCTTACAATAGTAGCACTCAGATCGACTTAGGTCCAACTCGGGTTTCTTTTCAGCACGCAACAGGCTTGACGCCTTACTTCCTTCCGCTTTTCCCTTCCTGTCTTTCTTGAAACCAGTGTTCCTATTGATCATCAACACTTGATGTTCCTTTTGATCTCCACTTCGCAGTTTTAAGCATTGATGAAGCTCGGGAGAGACTTCTTCATGCCTTGCGTATTATAGTTCATCACGAAGCTCTTATAGCTAGGTGGCGTAGACCGAACACGATGGATGTCTAAGTCAATGGGAATCATTATTCCCAAGGACACAAGCTTATCGGCGTAATCGACATCTTGAGTACATGCTCACTAACTGAGTGTGCTCTTCCATCATGCAGCTAAAGAACTTTTCTAAAGCATTGTAGCTCTCTACATGACATGTGTGTCGAAAATCATTTTCAACTCACCCATTGTATCAAAAGCATTGCTGTTTCAAATGCTTTCAAGTTCCGCTCTAGCCCATACAATATGCCGCAATGAACTAAGTTGTGGTCCTCCGACGAGTCGATAGACATTCTTCTCCTCGGGGCATCCTCAAAGGTGGGGGCCTAACGCTTCTAGCACATATTGCTTTTGTGCAGAGAGGAGAATCCTCAAATTCATGGCCCATTCGGTAAAGTTGCTACCGTTGCAAGTTTCTCTTTCTCCATGAACACATTGAAATTAAAAGCAGGTGGTGCCATCTACAACAGAATTTGTAAAGTTTAGACTAAGTGTATGATAGATTGAGTTCAACTAATCCATATTACGAATGAACTCCCACTCAAAAACGACATCCCTCGTGCCTTTTTGGTGATTACATGAACCAAATCCACTACACCAAGTCCGATCATCACGTGAGTCGATGTAGTTTCAAAGGCGAGCATCAAATGGGCATCATATCTACTATATGACTCATGCTTAACCTTTCGGTCCGTGTTCCGAGGCCATGTCTGTACATGCTAGGCTCGCCAAGTTAGAACCTTAGTATTCGCCTGTGTAACTGTTTTACACCCGAAATATGGTCGTGGATCCAAGAACACCCGATCATCACGTGATGTCTTGGAGCGATGAAAACATAATCGGTGCATACTAAAGGAAGAACACATTCTTATCTTGATATTTAAAAGAGGGATCATCTTATTATGCTAACAAAGCGCTAAACAAGCAATATAAGATGCAATCAAACATCACATGTTTATTAGTGAAATGATATGGTTCCCGCATATGATCTCTATCATGTGCATCGTGGTATGATCACTATCATACCTATATGTGTCAGTCCAAGGTCTATGGAGATTACACGTTATGTATGTTGTAAGAGTATCATCGCATACTTCTACTTACAACATCACCATTATCATAACACTAGCCCAGCAACAATCTAAACTAGACGCCTCTAATTTATCCATTGCAATTTTTACGTGGCTTGGGACTTTCGATATAGAACCGTTCTTACCTATGAACATGAAACACAACGAGGATAACCAAATTATTGACAACTCGTTGCAAAATAGATATTGACTATAGTAGGAGAGACAGACACCCGCTAGCCACTTATGCAAACTAGTTGCATGTCAAGCGTGGAACAGGTCTCATGTGCGAGGACATGTAAAGTTTGTCCAGGCCGCTTCATCCCACTATGCCACCAATATCCAAAATTACAACTAAGGAGCAACAACATGATCATCATCGCCCACAACTCATATGTGTACTACCCGTGTAAAGCATCTACGCATAGATCCGTCTCTGATACCACTGTAGGGTTCGCAGCATAGAAAACAAAAATTTTCCTACGATGGGATCTATGTACCAAGATCTATATACTAGATACAAACAACGGGCGAATGTATATCCGTAGAGAACATACCCTTGAAGACCGACAAAGCTTAATGAGTTCAACTTGTGGTTGATGTAGACGATCTCTTGCCGATCTCAAGATCGAGAGAAGTCCTAGCGCCGCAAAGCAGCAGCGCATCCGTGCTCGCACACGCTAAGACACGGGCAACCTCCGCCTCCTCGCCCAAATGATGCAGTGAAGCACAACCCTTTCTTGCTGAATAGCCACCGGGAACATGTATCTCGCTAGTTCGAGACCATGGGGGATAAATTCTAGAGGGGGAGAGAGATCCTTCACGAGGAGGTGTGAGAGACAAGTGAGAGGAGGGGCTCCTTTTATAGGAGGAGGGGGGCACCCAAGGGGGTGGACGCCGACCATGGGGCTGACCCTTCCCCTCCTTCATTCATGTGGGTGGATACTCCACTCACAAAATGGCCCTTCAATTTTCTCCACTAAAAAATCCTCTCAAATTCCCATTAAATTTGCACCAAATTTAATGCAAACTCTCATTAAATAAAACTCTTTTATTTTATTCAGAATTTTGTTAATTACTTTAATGACAAACATTCACAAATAACCCCTTGCTATAATTCCATTTCACATGCATAGCCACTTTATGCAATTTTCACCCGAAAACCTGTTTCGGTATCTAGTGAAATAAATTCCTGCGCTTGTTTATTCTTTCGGCATGAAACATTTGCTCCAACTGGATGCCAGTGTCCCTTAAGTGTGTCACCCTACGGTTCGCGAATAATGCGGACATGATCGAGACCCTTCTTCGATCAATAATCAGTAGCGGGACCTGGAGATCCATCTCGACTCCCACATTCAACGATGACTTTTCCTGTGATCGTCGGAACCTTTTACGCTTGTATCTTAATCCCTTTGTTTCACGATATATTACATGTCCGAGATTCGATCATCGGTATCTCCATACCTAGTTTGTTCTCGTTACTGACATGCACTATTTTCTCGTTCCCGTGATATAACATTCTAGTGATCAAATCACTTGCTTGCAAGCTAACCAATGTGATATCACCAAGAGGGCCCAGAGCATATCTATCCGTCATAGGGATGAACAAATTCCACTCTTAATCCATGATTCTCAACATAACACTTTAGTAGATTTGAAGCCATCTTTATAATCACCCTGTTATGGAGTGACGTTTGATGTCAACAAGAAACTCTTCCGGTGTTAGTGATTGGCATGATCTCATGGTCTAAGGATTAGGATTACTTCGTAGTTTGTTTATAGCAATATAAACTCAATGAATTTGATCGTAATGCTATACTTCGGATGAATGTTCATCACACCATTACACTAATGTTGTGATCTCGTTATTAACAACATCCAATGTCTATGATCAGGAAACTATGATCATCTTGTTAATCAACGAACTAGTTTATGAGAGAGGCATAACTAGGAACTTTCTGTTTGTTTATTAAACACACATGTATTAACGTTTCTGTATTAATACAATTATAGCATGCAAAATAAACATCTATCATATACTTGGAATACACATAATAAACATTTTATTATTGCCTCTCAGGGCATATTCCCTTCACACACACCAATCTCCATTGCAAGTTCGTCAACGACCTCAAGGAGGACCCGGAGTCTGGCTATAAGCAAAGTTAGAAGAACAGACCGCGAGGCAAGGGCAAGGGGAAGAAGAAGGAGGAGGAGTCGAAGGATTCAAGTGACATGGATGAGGATGTTGACCCCAAGCACGCCGCCAAGAGCGACGGAAAGGGCAAAAAACCCTTCAAGAAGAAGAAGGCAGTTTTCCACACTTTCCTTGGCACCCCCACCGTCCGACAACAGAAGACCTCCATGAGGATACTGATGGCCACTCTACCCCCAGTTCCCCAATACCTACGCTGGTAGGAGATTCCAATTACTTGGGACAGGAAGGATCACCGAGACCTCATTCCTACGGAGAACCAATACGCCATGATCATCAACCCCCTTATTGACGTCAACAAGTTCACCAAATGTATGGTGGATAGTGGAAGCAGCATCAACATCGTGTACCTGGATACACTGCACAAGATGAACTTGATGGAGGCAAACCTAAGGCGTACCAGCACCATCTTCCATGGCGTAGTTCCTGGTCGGGAAGCTCGGTCCCTTGGATGCATCACACTTCAGTTCGCTTTTGGCGATGTCAATAATTACCGCCAAGAACGCATGACCTTTGAGGTGGTCCCCTTCAAGAGCGTGTACCACATCATATTCGGCCGTGACATCTTCCACACCTTCATGGCCAAGCCGTGCTTCGTATACAACAAGCACAAGATACCCGGACCAAACAGTGTCATCACCGTAGCCGGAAGCTTTACCAAGGCAAGTGACTGCGAGATTGGAGAAGCAGCCTCTGCAGAAGCTGTCCTCTACAATGAAGAATTCAAGGAGATCTAGAGCAAGGTCGATGCCTCAGAGATGCCCGCGTCGAAGAAACAGATTTCTGACTCCGCCCCAACATTCAAGGCCGCCATCGAGACCAAGCCGGTGGAACTTGTGGTAGGCGATGCCTCCAAGACCACCGCCATTGGGACGAACCTGGACCCTAAATAGGAAAGCGCGCTCGTTGAGTTCCTCTGTGAGAATAGGGACATCTTTTCCTAGCAACATGCCGACATGGAAGGTGTACCTAGGGAACTTGCCGAGCACATCTTGAATATTGATCCAAAATGTAAACCAGTGAAACAACCTCTACGACGCTTCGGATACGAGAAGAGACACGCCATAGGCAAATAGATAGCTAGGTTACTTAAGGCTAGTTTTATCCGAGAAGTCCTTTGAAAGGACATTTGTTTTCATAATCACTTTTGGTGTTCGTTAACACCAAGTAGATCATTTTATAGTTTGTCACTATCCACAAGTTGCTATTATGATAAGTGAAAAGGATCCTCACACTCTGGAAAGATTTCTGCAAAGCTTGACACTTCTAGAAGTTTCAGACCAGAGTCTTCGGTCTGGTTGGACCAGAGTCTATGGTGTGGGCCGGAATCTCCGAAGGTATCTCCGGTGGTGGGTCTAGGAATCTGGCTGGGACATTCTGTATAGGGGTGCGGAGCAAGGTACGGAGGCTGCTCCAGAATCTCCGGTCTGGGCTCAGATCGGAGTCTCCGGTGCTGATGGACCGGAGTCTCCGGCCCAGTTGGCTCGTGTCAGGACCTGATCAATCAGAAGGGTGGTCCTGAGGCTAGACCGTAGATATGCCGGAATCTCCGGTGTAGACCGGAGTCTCTGGTATGATTTTCTCCAACGGTCAAAAAACGGTTCGTGGAGGGGGCTGCTTATAAATGGGACCCTTATACCCTTCCTCCAGTTGCTCGACCTGCTCAAGAACACAAACTGTAGGGTTCGCAGCATAGAAAACAAAAAATTTCCTACGATGGGAACTATGTACCAAGATCTATCTACGAGATACAAACAACGGGCGGATGTATATCCATAGAGAACATACCCTTTGTAATATCCCTAAAATCATGATTTCAAAGATTGCATATCACTCATGCATGCATATAGTTTTGAGATCAATTTCAAACTCATTTTAAGAAAACAGAAGCACTTAGTGCTATCATTTTATGTGAGCAAACTTAAATAAAATGGCCATCCCCATTTGAGAGCTTGAATGTTTTAAACCAAGATTGTTTGTCTCCCTTGTTGATTGGTTGAGTGTGGAGTTAGAACAAAACTTTACAAAATAAAAATGGGTTCAAAACCATTTTCAAAACATTTGCAAATCTAGTGCTATGGCACTGTTTATATTGTTATTTCAAAAGAACCAAGATTGAACAGGGAGACCACTTGTTTTTATGTCCTGAAATGTGATTATTGCACACTACAAAAATCCTGAAAAGTTTTGAATTCAATTAGCTTTTGAAATCATTTGAAAACCATTCCTAAAAATCATTCTGGAAAAAGAAAAGGGAATAATAAATCTAGCTGGGCCTGGCGCCACCATTCCAGCCCAACAGGCAAAGAACCCCACCCGGGCCACTCTTCTCTCTGTCTTCTCACACCCGCGACGAACCAGCCCCGCAGCCACTGAGCACTGGTCCCTCTCCACGTCAACGTCGTCTTCCCCAATTTCTCGCGCGCAGACACCGCTCCGCCGTTACCACCATGCAGTGACGCCGCGATTAAAACTCGCTTAAATTCCATTGATTCAGCGCGCAATCCTCGCCCCGCTTCTGGCTAGTTAAACCCCTCGCCGCCGCGGTCACTTCCCCCACTTTCCTCGCTCACTCCGCCACTAGGCTGCGCGCATTCGATCTCAAAACCCCGCAACACCGACGACCTCCGGCGACGGATTCCGGTGAGCTTCGACCGCCCCCCTTTCTCTGGTTCAAACTATCGTGACCAGCATGTTCTTGCGAGTTTCCTGATACCTTTCATTTGCATTCTCATGACCCAGCTCGTCGTCATCATTCACGCCCGCAAGTGATAGAACCGCCGTCTAACTCCGACGATCAATTGAGGTATAATACGACCGCCCCTTGTATTCTCCTTGATCCGTTAGTGTTCGCCGTAGACTTGCGCACCCTATGATGCCACTGGTTTATGCTAGGGTGACCCAGAGCGTCGCCAACGTCTTCGTCACCATGCATCCGACGCTGTGCTCAACTCCGACGAGGATTTTCGGCCGTGCCAGTGCACCCCTGTCCAAGCAAAGACCACGTTGAGCTTCCTCGTGACCGTGCAAGTCTGGTAAGCCACACCACACACCCCAGCCCGTCCTGTATTCGCCAGACCATCGCCGCCAGTAGCGCCACCGCCGCCAGCAACCATTTGCACCGCCCATCCTTGGTCACGCGCTTAGCAGCCGTAGGATCTAGATCCAGCGCTCTAGATTAGATCTGCATCGAACGGGTAAGTGACAATCTGAGCCGTGCGCGTTAAGTTAGATCTGACGGTCCACGCTGGTCGATCCAAGCGAAGCGGTACCAACGAATCAGAGCGCGACGCGTGGCTAGGGTTTAGTTTAAAAACAGAATTTGAATCAGATTTATATCCAAATTTGATTTGCTTGTAACTTTTGATTCCCACGTTAGATTTTAGCAAATTTTATACCGTTGGAATCAGGAAGACAAGCCCTTTCTGTCTATGAAATGTGTTTAATGTTTAGTTTCTGTTAAAATGAATTTATTTGCATAAACTTGTTTAGGACTATTTTGAGTATTTGAATTGTTTAGGAAATTGTTTTAGTGTCAAATAAACTTGGTTTAACAAGTTTTTGACTTGTTTATGATTCAGTACTATGCACTTGCTTGGTTGAGTTTTAAAAATCACCACTTAGCATTTTTTTGCATGCATGCATATGTATTTTTGTTTGTTTGTATATATTGTGTGTAATTTGTTGCTACCATTCTTTGTGTAGACTTTGGTGCTAGTGATTGTGATTGTGAAGAGTGCTACTCTCCCAACTACCAAGGCAAGTGGTACTTCATGAATATTACTATCCCTATATTTTCATACAAGCATTAGAAATATTTTGCTAAGTCTTGCATGTTACTATTTTTTGCCAAATGCCATGTTGGGAAATCCTAAGTAGTTGTAGAATTGCTAGGAAATTTCTAAGTTAAGTTACTATCTATGCCATGCTTAGCCTAGCTAGTAGCAAACAAGGGTTGGTAAAATATATACATGCTATGATGAAAATATTTCTAAGTCTATGGGCTTATGTTTTTCTTAATAAAACAACTAAGTCAATGAATCACCTGGGTGGAATGGGATTTGAATGGTGGTTTTTGGTTGAGTGGTTACACAAGGCCCATGGCTATGGTTTACCTTGTGTATCTCACTTGTGGAAAGCCACCCAGGAACAAAGGGATTTTAGAGGCCAAGTGTTGAGAAGCTTCTAGTGTAGCCACTTGGCAATATGGGCTCTGCCTGGATCACATAGGTTGCTAGAACTTAGTCATTTGGACAGATGGTGGTAGTGGGATGATAGGTTGGAACGCGTCCATTTGGCTAAGGGAAGGCTTCTGAAAGGTCCTGTCTTGGTGAAACCAAGTCTGGTGGGGAAACTGCACAACCTCTGTAGATGGAAAAATCTAAGTAGTTAGCCAAGTCCATGGCAATGGAAAACTTGAGCATCAAGGCATGGAAGCTATCAAGAATGTCATCACTCCAACTTCTAAGTAAAAACTTGTGGGTGAACAAGGTTGAAGGACCCCAATGTCTATTGGTGGTTCCTTGGGAAAAGTTTTTGACAAATAAAAATGTATTGATTTCAACTAATAGGAAAAACCTATTTTGAGCAAAGCAAGCCAAGCTACACTTAGCCAAAATGCATATAGTAATATAGTCCACCTAAAATTTTACTAAGGTATCACTTGCCAATACTATTCCAAAGAATTGACCCACTGTGGCTGTAACTTGTGATGTTGCAGGTTACTCTGATGAGGATTAGGTGTCATGAGTCTACACTCAACATGTTTGCCTGTGGCACATGAAGATGAAGACTTATATTTAATTACTTATTCAAACTCTTGTATTAGGCCTGTGGCCTTGAGTTCTAAAGACTATGTTTATCTCTGGAATGGATGTAATAAATGACCTTTGTATCTATGTACTTCATCTTAAACTGTGGATGCTAGCAATGATCCAGGGACTAGCATTGCAATCACAGGGATCCTTTTTTCCTTTACAAAGGAGGGATCTTACAGATGGTATCAGAGCACTGTGTTGCCTGTAGGATTATGACCCTAGGATTGGAAACCACTAAGGAAAAAATTTCAACTTCTACACTTGTCTATTCTTCTCGTAAACTTTTCTAATATTCTCTCTCATCTCTATTTGTAGATGAACTCCATCAACGAAGCCGTGAGGAAAGGACCACTCATGACAATGACTTTGGAGTGTGAGACAGAATTTCCCAAGGGTCTAAAGGACCTCATGGTTGCATTAGAGATACACGGTGCAGCTGTGTACAAAGGTTTTCCAGTGATGGATGAAGGAGTGGAATACTGGTGGGTGCAACTTCACTTGTATAAAAACAAGGAAGACAACCATCAGGAAACAGGATTCTGCATGTTCACCAACTCAGTGGTGCACCCTACATTCTTTGATTCAGCAAGGGATGCAGCTTGGAAGACCATCAAAGAGCTTGGTGATAGTCAAGTGCAGAATGCTCAACCTCCAAGATGAGCTAAGGAAAGAGAAGGAACATACCCAAGAGTTGGAAGCTACCAACCAAACCTTAAGAGGAGATATTATAGACTTAGTGATGGAATCATGTGAACAAGATAGGCTGATTGCTTCTAGAAACATTGTGTTAGCCAACAGATCCAATGAGATAGGATTGTAAACGTACTTCGTTAGTTGGACCACCACCTATCACCCTATTTTCCAAAATGTTGCTTTAAAATAAGATTGAACCTTGGTTGATATAATGGTTTCATGTATACATGACTTGTGTGTTTTGCTTCCCAAGGATGTATATGTGATGTTATGTCTTTTGTTTTGTTTTTGTGTTGTTCTAACTTTTCTATCTTATAAATAGATGCCTATTACCATCAGCACTGTTGAGGAGTTCCAGGTTACCCGCTTTGGTCCTCGTATCGTTGAGCTTACTACTTTGCTCAATCTCCCTCTTCCCACCATCATGGTGCATCCCCTCACCAAGTTCGAGAGGAAGGACCTCTGGGGCTTCAAGGTGAACCAGCCCGGACGCCAGACAGAGCCTACTACGGAGGCCATCGTCTTCAATATTATGCACAATGATAGAGAGAGAGGTCTTGAGGTAGTGATGCAGGATCTGATAGGACGTCTGCTAGGGCGACACTCCCGACAGGTTAGAGGCACCCACTTTCACGTCTTCGGAAGACGTGATGAGGATGGAGAGTCCATCGACTTTGAGGACGATTCGAGGGACGCAGCAGAGCCGATACGCCTGTACCTCCAGGACTTAGAGTATCTCATTAGGCACGTGGATACGGACAAGACCAATGTCATGCTCAGCAACGATGAGTTCCAGGTGCAGCTTCGCGAGAAGGACAAGCTCTTCGCGCAGCAGGACGAGATAGTCAAGGAAATGGAGGCAAAGTTCGAGACCTAGGACAGGAAGTTCAAGAGTCAGTAGAAGCGTGTCCAGGATAGGAACAAGAAGATCCGGGACATGACTAAAGAACTGCAGTCCAAGGACTTCGATCTAGAGCAGCAGCAGTCGGTGATCGAGAGGCTTCGTTCCCAGAAGAGGGCTCTCAAGGCCAAGATAGAGTCCTTGACCACTAGCATTGAGGAGAACAAGACCGCGATGGAGAATGCAGGTCTTACTTTTGTCGAGGAGGAGATTGATGCCGATGAGTAGACTTGACTACTCGTTTATGTTTTATTATCATACTTGTTATTTGAGAACTTGTTATTGGACCATCCGACATGTGGATGGCTTGCTACTTGTGTGTTCTACCTTGTGAACTTGTTATCTTGTTGTTGAACTTTTATCTTGTGTTGCATGCTTGTGATTGCTTATGTGATGTAATGTGCATGAAAGCATCTATGGGTATCTCATTCTTATCTCTATTTGAACAAACCACAGATGTCTCCCCGTCGTGCAAACCCCAACCCCAACAACAACAACATCACTCCAGAAATGCAGCAAATGATGACTGCTCAAACACAACTGATGCAGATGATGACAACATTCATCCAGAACCAAAACAATAACAACAACAACAACAATAACCCTCCGGGCTTTGATATGCTCACCAGGTTCTTGAGATTGAGGCCAACAAAGTTCTCAGGAACGACTGATCCCATGGTGGCCAATGATTGGCTACGCTCAGTAAACAAGGACTTGGTAACCGTGGGCTGCACGGATGCTGAAAAGGTCAGATTTGCAGCATATCTGCTGGAAGGGCCAGCCGCCACTTGGTGGGACAACTTCTAGATCACCACTCCCATAGATGAAGTGACATGGGCTATCTTTGAGGATGGCTTTCGCACTGCTCATATCTCATCAAGCGTGATGAGCCTGAAAAAGAAAGAGTTCCACAATCTAAAGCAGCGCCACCGCAGCGTGGCTGAATACATTTAGGAGTTCAACAATCTGGCGCGTTATGCACCGGATGAAGTTGACACCGATGCCAAGAGAAAGGAAAAATTTCTGGAAGGCTTGAATGATGAGATGAATCTGCAATTGGCTGTGGCCTATGTTCCCACTTATCAGTCGCTCTGTGACAAGGCTGCTATTTTGGAGAACAAAATGAAGCAGGTGGAGAGTAGAAAGAGGAAGCACTCCGACAAGCACAGCTCGGGATCGTCTCACAAACGATCTCATTATGATGACAGTGGAATCTCAGGATCCCACAAGCATGGGAAATTCAACAAGCACCACAACCACAACCGTCATGACAACAAGCATCATCGCAGTCATGACAATGAAAAGTACAAGAACCACAAGAGTGGACATAAGAGCCACCACAGTGGTAATGGAAGTGGAAGTGGAAGTCAGCCTATTAAGAGAGACATCCGTCAGGTTGAATGCTTCAAATGCAAGAAGATGGGGCATTATGCAAATGAGTGCCCTGAAAAGAAAGTTGAAGGACATATCAAGCCCAATCCTTTCCAGAAAGGACAGGTGAACCACATCAATGTGGAGGAGGTCTATGAGGAGCCTGATGCTGTTGCTGGTAAGTTCAGACTCAATTCTATTCCAGCATTTGTACTCTTTGATACTGGTGCATCTCATTCATTCATATCAAGAGCATTTGTTGAAAGAAATGAACTACCGGTAGAAACTATTGGGTGTCCTATAAAAGTAAGTTCTCCTGGTGGAGAAATGATAGTGAATTCGAGATGTCATGATCTAGTCATAGAATTTGGGAAGTATAAGTTTCCCGTTAACTTGATAATTATAAACTCCCAAGGATTGGATGTCATTCTGGGAATGGACTGGATGACTAAGTACAAAGGAGTGATAGATTGCGCCAACCATACGGTCTCACTTACCACTCCAAAAAATAAAAGGATCAGATTCAAGACGAGTTTTGAAGCAAAAAGGAGTATGCTTAATTCTCTTAAGGGGGTTAGCATGGACAGTGTGCCAATTGTGAGTGAGTATCCGGATGTGTTTCCGGAAGAATTACCGGGAATGCCACCAGATAGAGATGTGTAATTTCTTATAGATTTGGTACCAGGGTCTGGACCAATAGCAAAGAGACCATATAAAATGTCAGTTGATGAACTAAAAGAACTCAAGAAGCAACTAGGAGAACAATTGCAGAAAGGATTTATTCAACCAAGTTCTTCATATTGGGGAGCCCCAGTCTTGTTTGTGGAGAAGAAAGATAGAAGTCAAAGGTTATGCATAGATTACCGTTCACTCAACGAGGTAACTATCAAGAACAAATATCCTTTGCCTAGAATCAATGACTTGTTTGATCATCTTGAAGGAGCATGTGTGTTCTCAAAGATTGATCTAAGGTCAGGCTATTTTCAACTCAAGATAAGAGAACAAGACATACCTAAAACATCGTTCACCACAAGGTATGGATTGTATGAGTATACCGTAATGCCTTTTGGCTTGACCAATGCTCCAGCATACTTCATGAATATGATGAACAAGGTGTTCATGGAATTTCTTGACAAGTTTGTTGTCGTTTTCATCGATGACATCTTAGTCTACTCCAAGAGCAAAGAAGAACATGAAGGACACTTACGATTGATACTTGAGAAGTTGAGAGAGCATAAACTTTATGCCAAATTCAGCAAGTGTGAGTTCTGGTTGGAGGAAGTTGGTTTTCTTGGTCATGTTATGACGAAGGATGGTGTAGCAGTTGATCCTGCTAAGGTTTCAGCTATGACTGAATGGGAATCTCCCAAATCCGTGAAAGAAGTTCGTAGTTTCCTTGGATTAGCAGGTTACTACAGAAGGTTCATTGAGAATTTCTCTAAGGTAGCTAAGCCCATGACTGAATTGTTAAAGAAAGACAAGAAGTTTGCTTGGTCCTAAGGTTGTGAACTCAGCTTTCAGGAATTGAAGAAGAGACTTGTGACAGCACCAGTCTTGTGTCTGCCAGACTTGGAAAAAGATTTCCAAGTATATTGTGATGCATCTCATCAAGGTTTGGGTGCAGTACTAATGCAAGGCAGGAAAGTTGTGTCTTATGCCTCGAGACAACTCAAAACTCATGAGGTAAACTATCCTCCTCATGATTTAGAGTTAGCCTCTGTCATCCATGCACTTAAAACATGGAGACACTATCTTTTGGGAAAGCGTTGTGAAGTGTTCACAGATCACAAAAGTTTGAAGTACATCTTCACTCAGAAGGAAATTAATATGAGACAAAGGAGATGGCTAGAACTTATCAAGGACTATGACTTGAGTTTGCAATACCACCCTGGTAAAGCAAATGTTGTAGAAGATTCTCTAAGCCGTAAGGTTTTTGTGAATGGCCTTACCAAAGGAGAATTGCCAGATGATCTGTGTACCCAATTTAGGAAACTCAGATTGGAGATTGTGCCTGAAGGACATCTCATGTCTTTGGATGTTCAACCCACTTTGTTGGACAAGATCAAAGAAGCCCAGAAGATTGATAAGGAAATTGAAGAGATTAAAGGAAAGATTGGCATGGGAAAAGCCAAAGGATTCCATGAAGACGAACATGGTACTTTATGGCATGGGAAACGTATCTATGTTCCACAAGATCCGGAACTGCGGAAACTTATTTTGCAAGAAGCACATAACTCTCCGTATTCCATTCATCCGGGTAACACCAAAATGTACATGGACATGAAAGAAAGATTTTGGTGGAATAACCTCAAGAAGGACATCGCCGAACATATTGCTTTGTGTGATGTGTGTAGTAGAGTGAAAGCGGAGCATTAGAAACCAGCAGGTTTGCTTCAACCACTACCTATTCCTGATTGGAAGTGGGACAAAATTGGTATGGATTTCATTACCGGATTACCAAGGACCAGGTCAGGATATGATTCCATATGGGTAGTAGTGGATCGCCTAACTAAAGTGGCTCATTTCATACCCGTGAAGACAACCTATACAAGTGCTAAGTTAGCCAAAATCTACATGAGTAGAATTGTATGTCTACATGGAGTGCCCAAGAGTATTGTGTCTGATAGGGGAACTCAATTCACTTCCCATTTTTGGAGACAGCTACATGAGTCATTGGGAACGAGGTTGGAATTCAGTACTGCTTTTCACCCTTAAACCGATGGGCAAACAGAAAGAACAAATCTAATTCTTGAAGACATGTTGAGGGCATGTGCCCTAGACTATGGAGCCAGTTGGGATGAAAGTCTGCCTTACGCAGAATTTTCTTATAACAACAGCTATCAAGCTAGCATTGAGATGGCACCGTTTGAGTTTCTCTACGGAAGAAAGTGTACCACCCCATTGTTATGGAATGGTGTGGGAGAAATAAGTTTATTTGGGCCAGATCTTATCAAAGAAGCCGAAGAGAAGGTCAAATTGGTTAAAGACAGGTTGAAGATAGCACAGTCCCGACAGAAAAGCTACGCAGATCCTAAGCGTAGAGAAGTCACCTACGAAGTTGGTGATAGAGCCTATCTTAGAGTGTCACCACTTCGTGGAGTGAAAAGGTTCGGAGTCAAAGGAAAATTGGCACCAAGATATGTTGGGGCATTCAAGATTTTGAGTCGCAAAGGAGAAGTTGCCTATGAAATAGAATTGCCAGAATCTCTGTCAGCTGTCCATAATGTGTTTCATGTGAGTCAGCTTAAGAAATGTCACCCAGAAATGGAAGAAACTTCTTTGAAGGATACTATACCTTTGGAGGAAGTTCAACTAGAAAGTGATCTCACTTATGAAGAGAAACCTGTCAAGATTCTTGAGACTGCAGAAAGAGTCACAAGGACTAAGACTATCAAGTTCTGCAAAGTGCAGTGGAATCATCATTCCGAAGAGGAAGCAACATGGGAAAGAGAAGATGATCTTCGGAAAGACCACCCTCACCTATTTGCTAGCCATTCCGAATCTCGAGGGCGAGATTCACCTTAAGGGGGTTAGATTTGTAACATTCCTAAAATCATGATTTCAAAGATTGCATATCACTCATGCATGCATATAGTTTTGAGATCAATTTCAAACTCATTTCAAGAAAACAGAAGCACTTAGTGCTATCATTTTATGTGAGCAAACTTAAATCAAATGGCCATCCCCATTTGAGAGATTGAATGTTTTAAACCAAGATTGTTTGTATCCCTTGTTGATTGGTTGAGTGTGGAGTTAGAACAAAACTTTACAAAATAAAAATGGGTTCAAAACCATTTTCAAAACATTTGCAAATCTAGTGCTATGGCACTGTTTATATTGTTATTTCAAAAGAACCAAGATTGAACAGGGAGACCACTTGTTTTTATGTCCTGAAATGTGATTATTGCACACTACAAAAATCCTGAAAAGTTTTGAATTCAATTAGCTTTTGAAATCATTTGAAAACCATTCCTGAAAATCATTCTGGAAAAAGAAAACGGAATAAGAAATCTAGCTGGGCCTGGCGCCACCATTCCAATTTCAACAGTAAAGCAGCCCACCCGGGCCACTCTTCTCTCTGTCTTCTCACATCCGCGACGAACCAGCCCTGCAGCCACTGAGCACTGGGCCCTCTCCACGTCAGCGTCGTCTTCCCCAATTTCTCGCGGGCACACACCGCTCCGCCGTTACCACCGTGCAGTGACACCGCGATTAAAACTCGCTTAAATTCCATTGATTCAGCGCGCAATCCTCGCCCCGCTTCTGGCTACTTAAAACCCTCGCCGCCGCGGTCACTTTCCCCCACTTTCCTCGCTCACTCCGCCACCAGGCTGCGCGCATTCGATCTCAAAACCCCACAACACCAACGACCTCCGGCGACGGATTCCGGTGAGCTTCGACCGCCCCCCTTTCTCTGGTTCAAACTATCGTGACCAGCATGTTCTTGCGAGTTCCCTGATACCTTTCGTTTGCATTCTCATGACCCAGCTCGTCGTCATCGTTAACGCCCGCAAGTGACGGAACCGCCGTCTAACTCCGACGAGCAATTGAGGTATAATCCGACCGCCCCTTGTATTCTCCTTGATCCGTTTGTGTTCGCCGTAGACTTGCGCACCCTCTAATGCCACTGGTTTATGCTATGGTGGCCCAGAGCGTCGCCAACGTCTTCGTCACCATGCATCCGACGCTGTGCTCAACTCCGACGAGGATTTCCGGCCGTGCCAGTGCGCCTCTGTCCAAGCAAAGACCACGTTGAGCTTCCTCGTGACCGTGCAAGTCTGATAAGCCACGCCACACACCCCAGCCCGTCCTGTATTTTCCAGACCATCGCCGCCAGTAGCGCCACCGCCGCCAGCAGCCATTTGCGCCGCCCATCCTTGGTCACGCGCTTAGCAGCCGTAGGATCTAGATCCAGCGCTCTAGATTAGATCTGCATCGAACGGGTAAGTGACAATCTGAGCCGTGCGCGTTAAGTTAGATCTGGCGGTCCACGCTGGTCGATCCAAGCGAAGCGGTACCGACGAATCAGAGCACGACGCGTGGCTAGGGTTTAGTTTAAAAACAGAATTTGAATCATATTTATATCCAAATTTGATTTGCTTGTAACTTTTGATTCCCACGTTAGATTTTAGCAAATTTTATACCGTTGGAATCAGGAAGACAAGCCCTTTCTGTTTATGAAATGTGTTTAATGTTTAGTTTCTGTTAAAATGACTTTATTTGCATAAACTTGTTTAGGACTATTTTGAGTATTTGAATTGTTTAGGAAATTGTTTTAGTGTTAAATAAACTTGGTTTAGCAAGTTTTTGACTTGTTTATGATTCAGTACTATGCACTTGCTTGGTTGAGTTTTAAAAATCATCACTTAGCATTTTTTTGCATGCATGCATATGTATTTTTGTTTGTTTGTATATATTGTGTGTAATTTGTTGCTACCATTCTTTGTGTAGACTTTGGTGCTAGTGATTGTGATTGTGAAGAGTGCTACTCTCCCAACTACCAAGGCAAGTGGTACTTCATGAATATTACTATCCCTATATTTTGATACAAGCATTAGAAATATTTTGCTAAGTCTTGCATGTTACTATTTTTGCCAAATGCCATGTTGGGAAATCCTAAGTAGTTGTATGTGGCATCCCGCAAAACCACTACTAGAAAATCGCGTTGAATTTGTGCATTGCATCGTCATCATCATGCATTGTTTGCTTAAAACTATTTCGCAAAGCCTGTTTTTGTTTTCTAAACGCCTGCCTTGTTTTCAAATTCAAACCCGGGTCGCCGGAATATTTTGTTGTCTACTATCGGTTTGCAAACGGTGCATTTAAAGTAAATAAAAGATTATATTATTTTAGTGGGGGCAGTCGAACGGGCCAAATCGACCCGAACGACCACCCCCGTACAAAACAGATCGGTCCACCCCGTTTTCTTTTCCTACCAACCTATCTACCCATCCCTCTGGCCACATCACCCCGGCCAACCCCGTCGCGCCACCTCACCTCTCCTCTCCCCCCCACCCAATCAGGTGCTGCCACTTGGCCTCCCTCTCTCTCTCACCCCACTCCCCAACCCCACCACACAAACACACCCCACCCCACACTGCACCCACGCACGCAGCACCCCTGCCACTCCCACTCAGCCGCCCCAGTCAAACCCCACCCGCGTGGCCCCGACCCACCCCCCTGGCCCCACCTGCCGTCGCCCCGCTCCCTCTCTCTTCTCCTTCTCTCTCCCACGCGCATCTCCCTCCTCTCTAGCTCTCCCGCCGCCACCCCCGTCTGCTCTCCACCGCTCCGCCGCCGACGGAGGCCCCCCCCCCCGCCACCCAGCTCGCGTGCCACGCCTCCCCGCATCCTACCTCTCTCCTGGCCCCGCCGCCTCCCTCAAGCCACTGAGGCCCGCCGCCTCTCTCGCCCTCGCCGCCTGGCTCCACCACCTCCGCCTCCTCTCGCCTCCAAGCGCCAGCCCGCCTCCGCCTCCCGCCCGGCCAATCACGGACCTGGCGACCCGAGCCTCCCTCTCCGGCGCCCACCACCGCCTCACTAACACTGGCTGTCCCCGACCTCCTCGCGACCTCCTGCGCTGCCCGCCCTTCCGCCAGAGCCTCGCCTTCGGCCCGCTGACCCCTCCGGCCAACCTCGTCGCCTCATGGCGACCTCCGCCATGCCGCCTCCTCACAAGGCCCCGCCGGGTCCGCCGCCGCCTGCGCCTCCTTCGCGCCGCCTTCCTCCGGCCGACCTTGACCTCGCTGCCGCCGCCGCCGCTGTGTCGCTGGCCGGGCACGCGCCGTGGCTCCCTGCCCGCCTGCAAGCCGTCCCCTGTCTCCGTCGAGCGCGCGCCGTCGCTGGGCCCACGCAACCGCCTCGCAGATGCCCCTGCAGTGCCGCCCCTGACCGAGCTCTGTGTGGTTATCGCCATGTATGCCTTGCAGCTCAGCACCGCTGGGCTCTCCCTGATGTGCTGGAAAGAAGAGATGGAACGGTGGTAATGTTGTTATGAGAGGATGCATGGTGAGATAGCGATGTATGCGCAAAGCTTGCACCAAATTGATGACCATCTGGATGTTTTCGAGATACGTCGGTGCACCAGATTCATAAGTCGGACGCCAAGATCGCCACCGGATACGCCAAGCACTTCGCCAAGGGACGCCAAGATCTTCGACCGAACGCCAAGACCGATCTGGTTCGAGGGCCCGACAAGACCCTCGGAATCGCCAAGTTCCCCTTCGCGGATTCTTTGGCCGGAGCCCGGAAGACCCCGGTGTCGAGCCCCAAGTTCGCCTCTGATGAACAAGATGGTACCCCAAGATCTCCATCGTATGTGTCGTGTCCAAGATCAAGACGATGACAAGATCTACTACCCCGATCCGGAGACCCTAACCCCGGAGTCCGAACCTCGTTCCCGTCGAACCCTGAGACCGACCCCGAATCCCGGAAACACCAAGACCGTCGAGACCCCTAATGTGTGAAACCCTTCCCGAAACCCTATTTTATAACATAATATAACTTGTCGCATAATAATTGTCTTGCATGCATACATTCATGTGGTTTGGGGGCCTTATGCCGATTCACCTAATAATTAAATATGGGGCCCATATGCGGGCAAATCTAGTCTCATATTGGCCTCATTTAAACTTGTGTAGCGAACCCGGTACTATCTTCTGCCATGTAAAACAACATTTAATTGCGGGGGTTTCTAAATAACTTGAACCGTTTAATTAAATGTCGGGACCCCGATTCCGCTTAATATGACCTAATCGCATCGCACCTTTGCCATGTCTTACATCATACATGCATCATGCCGATCTTCTGCCGTTGTATTAAATACTGCATCCGGTGTTTCTTCTAGTGTTTTGCTTCTTCGCGGATAAGGCCGATGAGTTTATGTGAGCTTCGCCCGATCTTCGGATGAACCCATCGGCAATGCTTTTCAGGCGAGCATCTCCCCCTTTCTACCTATCTTACTTTTCTAGTATTTATTCCCTCCTGTTGATCTATTGCTATCTGTGTTGCGATGCTCTAGTTTCCGTACCCGTGATATCCCTCGCAGCCTTATATTGCCTTGGACACATCCTATTACCTGTTGTTTGGTAGATAGTTGGACTTGCGCGTCGTAGTCGCTGGCTCAAGTGCTGTTGCGTGTTGTCAAGTGCCGCTTGTTGGAGTAATGCATGTTGATGTTGGAGTTGATCATAGTTTTACTTTTCGCTCACTTTAATTCCTGTTTAACAACTAAAATTGAAATAAGCAGAGGCATCGGGTGATAGATAATATTTGGTTTCGAACGCCCACTTGTGTCCGTGAGACCCCGAGTACTTGGTACTGTTCCTTGTTTTATCGCTATATCCACATCCGGGAGGTATATGGGACCCCGAGCGAGCTTGATTCAGTCTTATTTCTTGGGGCCACAAACTAGTTTGAGGTTTTATTTACTATCCTGTACTTATGCCATGCTACTTCTGTATTTAAATTTTGCGAGGAGCACACTGTACTGTTTAGGTAAGCGGAGTGTTTTCGCGGTATCGACAGTCCCCGTTTGGGGATTTGCTGTCGTTTACAGCCACTGACGCAAACCTTGAGTCCGTCTCGGAGCTTGCTTACTGCTATGGTGTACTCCAAGGGTGCCCCTGAAATATTTCTGAATCTGTGATTGTTCATCGTGAAAGCCTCGTTGGGTGTTGATTTGGTTTTTCCGAGGTTGATCGAGCGTGTTGCTATTGGTGCACCCGCGGGTAAAACTTTCTCAAAGTGTCCATGGATATGGACGACTTTGAGCAAAGTATCTCGACCATAGACAAGCATAACTAAAGTTTATTGCTATAAATTTGACTTTATAATGACTAGTAATCAGTTTCACTATAATGGAATGGCTAAATAATACTGCCCACAATTGCTTGTTTGGATTGTCGCCATACCATTTGTACTGACTAGTAAGTATTGCAACTACAACGGAATGGCTGAATAAAAGTATCAACAAGCTTTTGGTTTTTGGGTTATCTCATGCTAATTGCATCTGACTAGTAAGTGTTGCCACTATAACGGAATGATTAACTAAAAGTGCCCACTGCTTATTTTATCAGGATGATTATCTATACCTGACTAGTAATTGCTGCAACGATAATCGAATAAGTAAAGCGCCAACTGTGTGAGTTCCTCGGTTGACTTCCTCGTTTGGTCTCGAGGGGGAAACACCAGGATGGGTTTGTTTGGTGTTAGCTTCAGGTTGGAACCGGATAGGTCTATCTTACCCCTCTCTGACTATCGCCAGTTGTATCGAGTCTCTATAGGTTGTTTAGTGCATGCTACCGCTGCCGACCCACCATACCTATGTAGGCGAGACCGCCAATTCTAGTCTCGCCGTGTTCGGCCTCGATCGACGCCCTTTTTCCTTTGCCCTTTGTCGGCACCCTTTTGTTTAAGGTTTTGAGATCGACGCAAGAAGGTGGTTACCCTTCCGGCTTGGCTCAAGGTGGTTATGGACGTCATTGATTATTCTTCGTGGCTCTTAGCCCCATTTGCATCTTGTCCGTAGCTGGACGCTCTATCGATTTCAAGGTGATTTGGATCTTTGTATATTATATTCGTATTCTTGACTCTTGGAGTCGTGTTGTATATATATATCTGCTACGTGGGTCCTTCGAGGACTGTTGTGTGATGTTATTACGCTTTCCACCGCACGAAAGTGCTGGTGGGCACCTTTTGAATCGCTTTCTATGCGGGTTTGGCGAGCGCTGAAACTTGCATAGGTCCGATTCGAGGGTGTTACAGTGGTATCGAGCTCAGCTATTGCGATACCCACAAGTCCAAATTTCAGGATAACCTAGCTAACGGCCGAAGTAGAGTGTCAAAACTATTTTTGCAAAACCGGTTGGATAGTTCTGGTTAGGTCTGATTTTACTCCTTACCCCTCTGCTATTCTCCTCTTATCTCTACGCGTTTTGAATCCGCTCTCTTCTCTCTCTGCGAGTCCAGGATATCTCGTGGTTGGGTGTCCGTCGCACCTTCAGGGTTTCGCTTCCTCTTTGGTAACGGTGTTGCTACATCTGGTCTTCATGCTATCCGAGGGATCCTTATCTGTGGTGCCATTCTTTGTTACTTGTTTGTGCCTTCCGGTGTTTTCCGACGCGACGACGTCATCTACGCCAGATCCGATGCAGAGTCTGCATCACTCCTTTGTTCCGAACCTCGCTTGTCGAGATCTTCAGTCTGATTCCGAGAGTTGGTTGCATAATCCGCCTATTCGTGTGCAGAGTAATGGTTTGAGTGCGGGATGGAGTAGCTACCATACCACTACCCTTATCATTCGCTCTTGTATGTCGAATCAGTGGATCCAGCAGTTTTACTCCGTCCACGGAAGTTAGGGGTGGCTTTATTGTTGATACCTCTACCTTCGACCTGTTGTTCCCGGAGTGTTCTCGCGACGATCACGGACAACGACCTCTTGTTAGTGGTGTCGCGAGGATCTACACGAAGCGAGAAGATTCAGAGCGCCGTCCTTCTTTCCGGTACCATGAGGCGGATCTCGAGGACGAGATCCCTTGTTAGTGGTGTCGAATTGTGGCATCCCGCAAAACCACTACTAGAAAATCGCGTTGAATTTGTGCATTGCATCGTCATCATCATGCATTGTTTGCTTAAAACTATTTCGCAAAGCCTGTTTTTGTTTTCTAAAACGCCCCGTCTTGTTTTCAAATTCAAACCCGGGTCGCCGGAATATTTTGTTGTCTACTATCGGTTTGCAAACGGTGCATTTAAAGTAAATAAAAGATTATATTATTTTAGTGGGGGCAGTCGAACGGGCCAAATCGACCCGAACGACCACCCCCGTACAAAACAGATCGGTCCACCCCATATTCTTTTCCTACCAACCTATCTAACCATCCCTCTGGCCACATCACCCCGGCCAACCCCGTCGCGCCACCTCACCTCTCCTCTCCCCCCACCCAATCAGGTGCTGCCACTTGGCCTCCCTCTCTCTCTCTCACCCCACTCCCCAACCCCACCACACAAACACACCCCACACCACACTTCACCCACGCACGCAGCACCCCTGCCACTCCCACTCAACCGCCCCAGTCAAACCCCACCCGCGTGGCCCCGACCCACCCCTCTGGCCCCACCTGCCGTCGCCCCGCTCCCTCTCTCTTCTCCCTCTCTCTCCCACGCGCGTCTCCCTCCTCTCTAGCTCTCCCGCCGCCGCCCCCGTCTGCTCTCCACCGCTCCGCCGCCGACGGAGGCCCCCCTGCCGCCCAGCTCGCGTGCCACGCCTCCCCGCGTCATCCCTCTCTCCTGGCCCCGCCGCCTCCCTCAAGCCACCTCCAGGCCGCGCCTCCGCTCGCCCCTCTTGCCCCCGTCGCCCCGCTCCAACACCCTCCGCCCTCCTCTCTGCTCCAGCGCGCCGCCAGCCTCTCTCCTCCCTCCGCGCCGCTCCCGCCTCCGGCCCCGCTCGTCACGGACGCCGGCGACCCCAGCCCTCTCTCGGCTTACCACCGCCTCCGTGGCCCGTCATCCCGACCTCCCGCGACCTCCTGCGCTGCCCGGCCCGCCCGCCAGAGCCGCCTCCTTCCGCTGGCGCCATGACCCCTCCGCCAACCTCGTTGCCCCTCCGCGGCGACCTCCGCCATGATCGCCTCCTCGCCATGCCCCGCCCCGCCTGCCGCCCGTCAGGCGCTCGCCCTCCTCTGCGTCCGTGACCCACCTCGACCCTGCTGCGCCGCCGCCGGGCCAGCGTCGCCGCTGGCACGCGCCGTGGCTCCCTGCCCGCGCAAGCCGTCCCTCGTCGGCGGCGCTTGTCTGGGCCGCAACCACCTCGCAGATGCCCTGCAGCGCCCCCGACCGAGCTCGTGGTTATCGCCATGTATGCCTTGCACCGGCCTGGCTCTCCTCGATGTGCCGGAAAGAAGAGATGGAACGGTGGTAATGTTGTTATGAGAGGATGCATGGTGAGATAGCGATGTATGCGCAAAGCTTGCACCAAATTGATGACCATCTGGATGTTTTCGAGATACGTCGGTGCACCAGATTCATAAGTCGGACGCCAAGATCGCCACCGGATACGCCAAGCACTTCGCCAAGGGACGCCAAGATCTTCGACCGAACGCCAAGACCGATCTGGTTCGAGGGCCCGACAAGACCCTCGGAATCGCCAAGTTCCCCTTCGCGGATTCTTTGGCCGGAGCCCGGAAGACCCCGGTGTCGAGCCCCAAGTTCGCCTCTGATGAACAAGATGGTACCCCAAGATCTCCATCGTATGTGTCGTGTCCAAGATCAAGACGATGACAAGATCTACTAACCCGATCCGGAGACCCTAACCCCGGAGTCCGAACCTCGTTCCCGTCGAACCCTGAGACCGACCCCGAATCCCGGAAACACCAAGACCGTCGAGACCCCTAATGTGTGAAACCCTTCCCGAAACCCTATTTTATAACATAATATAACTTGTCGCATAATAATTGTCTTGCATGCATACATTCATGTGGTTTGGGGGCCTTATGACGATTCACCTAATAATTAAATATGGGGCCCATATGCGGGCAAATCTAGTCTCATATTGGCCTCATTTAAACTTGTGTAGCGAACCCGGTACTATCTTCTGCCATGTAAAACAACATTTAATTGCGGGGGTTTCTAAATAACTTGAACCGTTTAATTAAATGTCGGGACCCCGATTCCGCTTAATATGACCTAATCGCATCGCACCTTTGCCATGTCTTACATCATACATGCATCATGCCGATCTTCTGCCGTTGTATTAAATACTGCATCCGGTGTTTCTTCTAGTGTTTTGCTTCTTCGCGGATAAGGCCGATGAGTTTATGTGAGCTTCGCCCGATCTTCGGATGAACCCTTCGGCAATGCTTTTCAGGCGAGCATCTCCCCCTTTCTACCTATCTTACTTTTCTAGTATTTATTCCCTCCTGTTGATCTATTGCTATCTGTGTTGCGATGCTCTAGTTTCCGTACCCGTGATATCCCTCGCAGCCTTATATTGCCTTGGACACATCCTATTACCTGTTGTTTGGTAGATAGTTGGACTTGCGCGTCGTAGTCGCTGGCTCAAGTGCTGTTGCGTGTTGTCAAGTGCCACAGTTGTTGGAGTAATGCCGCATGTTGATGTTGGAGTTGATCATAGTTTTACTTTTCGTTCACTTTAATTCCTGTTTAACAACTAAAATTGAAATAAGCAGAGGCATCGGTGGGTGATAGATAATATTTGGTTTCCGAACACCCACTTGTGTCCCGTAGGACCCCGAGTACTTGGTACCTGTTCCTTGTTTTATCGCGCTATCCACATCCGGGAGGTATATGGGACCCCCGAGCGAGCTTGATTCATCTTATTTCTTGGGGCCACAAACTAGTTTGAGGTTTTATTTACTATCCTGTACTTATGCCATGCTATACGTATTTAAATTGTGCGAGGAGCACCTGTCGCATTTAGGTAAGCGGAGTGTTTTCGGTATCGGATCCCGTTTGGGGATTTCTTTGTCGTTCTGACCCGACGCAAACCTTGAGTCCGTCTCGGAGCTTGCTTACCGCTATGGTGTACTCCAAGGGTGCCCCACAAATATTTCTGAATCTGTGATTGTTCACGTGAAAGCCTCGTTGGTGTTGATTTGGTTTTTCCGAGGTTGATCGAGCGTGTGTTGCTATTGGTGCACCCGCCGGGTAAAACTTTCTCGAAAGCCGTGTCGCGGATATGGACGACTTGGAGCAAGATATCTCGACCATAGACAAGCATAACTAAAGTTTATTGCTATAAATTTGACTTTATAATGACTAGTAATCAGTTTCACTATAATGGAATGGCTAAATAATACGCCCACAATTGCTTGTTTGGATTGTCGCCATGCACCACCGCACTGTACGACTAGTAAGTATTGCAACTACAACGGAATGGCTGAATAAAAGTATCAACAACTGCTGGGTTTTTGGGTTATCTCATGCTAATTGCATCTGACTAGTAAGTGTTGCCACTATAACGGAATGATTAACTAAAAGTGCCCACTGCTTATTTTATCAGGATGATTATCTATACCTGACTAGTAATTGCTGCAACGATAACTGAATAGGTAAAACTGCCAACTGTGTGAGTTCCTCGGTTGACTTCCTCGTTTGGTCTCGAGGGGGAAACACCAGGATGGGTTTGTTTGGTGTTAGCTTCAGGTTGGAACCGGATAGGTCTATCTTACCCCTCTCTGACTATCGCCAGTTGTATCGAGTCTCTATAGGTTGTTTAGTGCATCTTTGCCGCTCCGATCCACCATACCTATGTAGGCGAGGACCGCCGAATTCTAGTCTCGCCGTGTACTGGCCTCAGTACTGACGCTCACCTTTTTCCTGTGCCCTTTGTCGGCACCCCTTTTGTTTAAGCAGGTTTTGAGATCGACGCCGTTAGCAGGGTTACCCTTCCGGCTTGGCCTGGGCAGGGTTATGGACGTCATTGATTATTCTTCAGGGCTCTTAGCCCCATTTGCATCTTGTCCGTAGCTGGACGCTCTATCGATTTCAAGGTGATTTGGATCTTTGTGTATATTATATCTGTATTCTTGACTCTTGGAGTCGTGTTGTATATATATATCTGTTCTGTGGGTCCCATCGAGGACTGTTGTGTGATGTTATTACTTCGTTTTCCACCCGCACGAAAGTGCCTGGTGGGCACCTTTGAATCGTTTCTATGCGGGTTTGGCGGGAAGCGCTGAAACTTGCATAGGTCCGATTCTGAGGGTGTTACATTGTAGAATTGCTAGGAAATTTCTAAGTTAAGTTACTATCTATGCCATGCTTAGCCTAGATAGTAGCAAACAAGGGTTGGTAAAATATATACATGCTATGATGAAAATATTTCTAAGTCTATGGACTTATGTTTTTCTTAATAAAACAACTAAGTCGATGAATCACCTGGGTGGAATGGGATTTGAATGGTGGTTTTTGGTTGAGTGGTTACACAAGGCCCATGGATATGGTTTACCTTGTGTATCTCACTTGTGGAAAGCCACCCAGGAACAAAGGGATTTTAGAGGCCAAGTGTTGAGAAGCTTCTAGTGTAGCCACTTGGCAATATGGGATCTGCCTGGATCACATAGGTTGCTAGAACTTAGTCATTTGGACAGATGGTGGTAGTGGGATGATAGGTTGGAACGCGTCCATTTGGCTAAGGGAAGGCTTCTGAAAGGTCCTGTCTTGGTGAAACCAAGTCTGGTGGGGAAAGTGCACAACCTCTGCAGATGGAAAAATCTAAGTACTTAGCCAAGTCCATGGCAATGGACAACTTGAGCATCAAGGCATGGAAGCTATCAAGAATCTCATCACTCCAACTTCTAAGTAAAAACTTGTGGGTGAACAAGGGTGAAGGACCCCAATGTCTATTGATGGTTCCTTGGGAAAAGTTTTTGACAAAGAAAAACGTAGTGATTTCAACTAATAGGAAAAACCTATTGTGAGCAAAGCAAGCCAAGCTACACTTAGCCAAAATGCATATAATAATATAGTCCACCTAAAATTTTACTAAGGTATCACTTGCCAATACTATTCCAAAGTATTGACCCACTGTGGCTGTAACTTGTGATGTTGCAGGTTACTCTGATGAGGATTAGGTGTCATGAGTCTACACTCAACATGTTTGCCTGTGGCACATGAAGATGAAGACTTATATTTAATTACTTATTCAAACTCTTGTATTAGGCCTGTGGCCTTGAGTTGTAAAGACTATGTTTATCTCTAGAATGGATGTAATAAATGACCTTTATATCTGTGTACTTCATCTTAAACTGTGGATGCTAGCAATGATCCAGGGACTAGCATTGCAATCACAGGGATCCTTTTTACTTTACAAAGGAGGGATGTTACACCCTTGAAGACCGACAAAGCTTAAAGTGCTAAACTCGTGATTGATGTAGACGATCTCTTGCCGATCTCAAGATCGAGAGGAAGTCCTAGCACCGCAAAATAGCAGCGCATCCGTGCTCGCACACACGTACAAGACACCGAGCAACCTCCGCCTCCTCTCTCCAGCGATGCAGCAGAAGCACAACCCTTTCTTCCCGAATATCCACCGGGAACATGTATCTCGCTAGTCCGAGACCATGGGGAATAAATTCTAGAGGGGGAGAGAGATCCTTCACGAGGAGGTGTGAGTGAGAAGTGAGGAGGGGGTGCCTTTTATAGGAGAGGGAGGGAACCCCAAGGGGTTGGCCGGCGCATGGGGGTGCCCCTTGACCTCCCCTCATTCGTGTGGGTGGACACTCCACTCACAAAAATCCTTTCAATTCCCTCCACTCAAAATCCCTGTCAAAATTGCTATTAAATTTCCACCAAATTTAATGCAAACTCTCATTAAATAAAACTCCTTTTATTTATTCAGAATTTTGTTAATTACTTTAATGACAAACATTCACATATAACCCATTGCTAGTATTTCATTTCACATGCAAAAACACTTTCTGCAATTTCACCCGAAAACCTGTTTCGGTATCTAGTGAAATAAATTCCTGCGCTTGCTATTCTTTCCGGCATGAAACTTTTGATCCAATTGGATGTCAGTGTCCCTTAAGTGTGCCACCCTACGATTTGCGAATAATGCGGACATGATCGAGACCCTTCTCCGATCAATAATGAGAAGCGGGACCTGGAGATCCATACAGACTCCCACACATTCAACGATGACTTTCCTGTGATCGTCGGAACATTTTACGCTAGTATCTTAATCCCTTTGTTTCACGATATATTACATGTCCGAGATTCGATCATCGATATCTCCATACCTAGTTTGATCTCGTTACTGACATGCACTCTTTTCTCGTTCCCGTGATATAACATTCTAGTGATCAAATCACTTGCTTGCAAGCTAATCAATGTGATATCACCGAGAGGGCCTAGAGTATATCTATCCTTCATTGGGATGAACAAATTCCACTCTCGATCCATGAGCCTCAACATATCACTTTAGTAGTTTTGAAGCCATCTTTATAATCACCTAGTTACGGTGTGACGTTTGATGTCATCAAGAAACTCTTCCGGTGTTAGTGATTGACATGATCTCATGGTCTAAGGATTAGGATCACTTCGTAAGTTGTTATAGCAATATAAACTCAATGAATTTGATCGTAATGCTATACTTTGTATGAATGTTCATCACATCATTACACTAATGTTGTGACCTCGTTATTAACAACATCCAATGTCCATGATCAGGAAAATTTGATCATCTTGTTAATCAACGAGCTAGTTTATGAGAGAGGCATAACTAGGAACTTTCTGTTTGTTCATTAAACACACATGTATTAACGTTTCCATATTAATACAATTATAGCATGCAAAATAAACATCTATCATATACTTGGAATACACATAATAAACACTTTATTATTGCCTCTCAGGGCATATTCCCTTCAGTCTCCCACTTGCACCGGAGACAATAATCTAGTTACATAGTGATGTATCTAACACCCATGGAGTTTTGGTGTTGATCATGTTTTGCTCTAGGGAGAGTTTTAGTCAACAGATCTGCTACACTGAGATCCGTATGTACTTTACAAATTTTATATCTCCATCCTTGACATGTTCACGGATGGAGTGAAACCGGTGCTTAATATGCTTGGAATACTTGTGAGACCTTGGTTCTTTGGCATTGGCAATGGCACCATTGTTTTCACAACAGATCACCATTGGGTCCAACGCGCTTGCAACCACACCTAGTTCGGATATGAACTCCTTCATCCAAACTGCTTCCTGAGCTGCTTCCGAAGTAGCAATATATTCGGCCTCCGTTGTTGATCCCGCCACCACAGGTTGTTTGGAGCTCCTCCAACTAACCGCTCCGCCATTCATGAGAAATATGTATCTGGATTGAGGCTTAGAGTCATCCGGATCGGTGTCAAAGCTAGCGTCGACATAACACTTAGCGACGAGCTCTTCTTCACCTCTGTATACAAGAAACATATCCTTAGTTCTTCGCAAGTACTTAAGGATATTCTTGACCGCTTTCCAGTGTTTCGAACCTGGATCCGATTGGTACCTACTAGTCAAACTAATAGCATGTGCCACATTCGGTCTTGTACATAGCATGGCATACATTATAGAGCCTATGGCTGAAGCATAGGGGACTTTGTCCATTATCTCTCTTTCTTCTGCCGTAGCCGGATTTTGAGTCTTACTCAATGTCGTGCCCTGCAACATAGGTAAGAACCCCTTCTTATTTTCGTCCATTTTAAACTTCTTTAAAATCTTATCAATGTATGTACTTTGAGATAGCCCTATTAGGCGCCTAGATCTATCTCTATAGATCTTTATGCCTAATATGTATGACGCTTCACCTAGGTCCTTCATTGAAAATTTGTTGTTTAGGTAACTTTTAACACTGTTTAAAAGATCTATATCATTTCTGATCAATAATATGTCATCCACATATAATATCAGAAATGCCACATTTCTCCCACTCACTTTCTTGTAAATACAAGCTTCTCCATAAGTTTGGATAAATCTAAACTCTTTGATCACCTCATCAAAGCGGAGATTCCAACTTCGTGATGCTTGCTTCAATCCATAGATGGATCGCTGAAGCTTGCACACCTTGTTAGCATCCTTAGGATCGAAAAACCCTTTGGTTGTATCATATACAACTCTTCTTCAATATTGCCATTGAGGAACGCGGTTTTTACATCCATCCGCCATATCTCATAATCAAAGTATATAGCAATTGCTAACATAATCCTAACTGATTTTAGCATCGCTACGGGAGAGAATGTCTCATCGTAGTCAACTCCTTGAATTTGTCAAAACCCCTTTGCGACAAGTCGAGCTTTATAGACGGTCACATTACCATCAGCATCAGTTTTTCTTTTGAAAATCCATTTACTCTCCACGGCCTTTCGTTCGTGAGGTAAGTCCACCAAGTTCCAAACTTGATTTTCATACATGGATTCAATCTCGGATTTCATGGCTTCTAACCATTTGTTGGAATCCGGGCTCATCATCGCTTCTTCATGCGTCGCAGGGTCATCATTTTCATCAACCATGAAATTCATGACAGGATTTCTGTACATCTCGGGAGCTGCACGTTTCCTGCTAGACCTGCGAGGTTTGGTAGTACTATATTTCAGAGTTTCATGATCATTATCATTAGTTACTTCTTCAACTGGTGAAGCCAACTTCAGAATGACTTCCGGCGCTACGCTACTTGCCATACTTTGAAGAGAAGGTTCAATAACCTCTTCGAGTTCTACCTTCCGACTACTCACACCTTTGACGAGAAACTCTTTCTCTAGAAAGGATCCATTCTTGGAAACAAAAACCTTGCCCTCGGATCTGTGATAGAAGGAATACCCAATTGTTTCCTTAGGGTATCATATGAAGACGCATTTTTCCGCTTTGGGTTCGAGTTTACCCGGTTGAAGTTTCTTCACATAAACATCGCATCCCCAAACTTTAAGAAATGACATCTTAGGTATGTTTCCAAACCATAATTCATACGGTGTCTTTTCAACGGATTTAGATGGTGCCCGATTTAAAGTGAATGGAGCAGTTTCTAGTGCATAACCCCAAAATGACAACGGCAAGTCTGTCAGGGACATCATAGATCGAACCATATCTAATAAAGAATGATTACGACATTCCGATACACCATTTCATTGTGGTGTTCCGGCAGGTGTGAGTTGTGAAACAATTCCACTCTTTCATGTGAGTGCTAAACTCGTAACTTAGATACTCACCTCCACGGTCGGACCGTAGAAATTTGATCTTTCTATTACGATTATTTTCCACTTCATTCTGAAATTCCTTGAACTTTTCAAAGGTTCCAGACTTGTGTTTCATCAAGTAGATATAACCGTATCTACTCAAATCATCCGTGAAAGTAACAAAATAATGATATCCACCTCGCGCCTACACACTCATTAGACCACATACATCAGAATGTATGATTTCCAATAAATCTGTCACCCGTTCCATTGAACCGGAAAACGGCGTTCTATTCATCTTGCCCATAAGGCATAACTCACATGTATCAAATGATTCAAAATCAAGTGATTCCAAAAGTCCATCCGAATGGAGTTTCTTCATGCGTTTAACGCCAATATGACCTAGATGGCAGTGCCACATATATGCGGATATATCATCATTAAGTTTAATCCTTTTACCATCAACATTATGAATATGTGTAACACTATTATCGAGATCCAATAGAAATAAACCATTCATCATCTGTGCATGACCATAAAATATTTCATTCATATAAATAGAACAACCATTGTTCTCGGATTTAAATGAATAACACTTCGCATCAAACACGATCCAGATACAATGTTCATGCTTAGTGCTGGCACCAGATAACAATTATTCAAGTTTATTATTAATCCCGACGGCAAGTGGAGAGGCAGCGTTCCGACGGCGATCACATCAACGCTTGATCCATTGCCGACACGCATCTTCACCTCACCCCTTGCTAGCGGTCACTTGTTCCGCAGCCCCTGATTCGAGTTACAAATATTAGCAACTGAATCGGTATCAAATACCCAGGTGATACTGTGAGCACTAGTCAAGTACACATTAATAACATGTATATCATATATACCTTTGTTTGCCTTGCCAGCCTTCTTGTCTGCCAGATACTTGAGGCAGTTGTGCTTCTAGTGGCCAGTCCCCTTACAATAGTAGCATTCGGTATCAGACTTAGGTCCAACTCGGGGTTTCTTTTTAGGCACGACAACCGACTTGCCGCCCTTACTTCCCTTTCATTTTCCCTTCTTGTCTTTCTTAAAACCGGTGTTCTTATTGATCATCAACACTTGATGTTCCTTTTTGATCTCCACTTCTGCAGTTTTAAGCATTGACAGAAGCTCGAGGAGAGACTTCTTCATGATTTGCTTATTATAGTTCATCACGAAGCTCTTATAGCTAGGTGGCAGAGACTGCAGAACATGATGGATGCCTAAGTCAAAGGGAATCTTTATGCCCAAGGACACAAGCTTATCGGCGTAACCCGACATCTTGAGTACATGCTCACTTATGGAGTTGTGCTCTTCCATCATGCAACTAAAGAACTTTTCTGAAGCATTGTAGCTCTCTACAGCAGCATGTGTGTCGAAAATCATTTTCAACTCACCCATTGTATCAAATGCATTGACGTTTTCGAAACGCTTTCTAAGTTCCGGCTCTAGCCCATACAATATGCCGCAATGAACTAAGTTGTGGTCCTCCTGACGAGTCTAATAGACATTCTTCTCCTCGTCAGGGGCATCATCGAAAGGTGGGGGGCCTAGCGACGCTTCTAGCACATATTGCTTTTGTGCAGCAGAGAGGAGAATTCTCAAATTCATGGCCCATTCGGTAAAGTTGCTACCGTTCATTGCAAGTTTATCTTTCTCCATGAACACATTGAAATTAAAAGCAGGTGGTGCCATCTACAATAGAATTTGTAAAGTTTAGACTAAGTTTATGATAGATTGAGTTCAACTAATCCACATTATGAATGAACTCCCACTCAAAAACGACATCCCTCGTGCCTTTTTGGTGATTCCATGAACCAAATCCACTACACCAAGTCCGATCATCACGTGACTCGGTGTAGCTTCAAAGGCGAGCATCAAATGGGCATCATATCTACTATATTACTCATGCTTAACCTTTTGGTCCGTGTTCCGACGCCATGTCTGTACATTCTAGGCTCGCCAAGTTAGAACCTTAGTATTCGCGTGTGTAACTGTCTTACACCCGAAATATGGTCGTGGATCCAAGAACACCCAATCATCACGTGATGTCTTGGAGCGACGAAAACATAATCGGTGCATACTAAAGGAAGAACACATTCTTATATTGATATTTAAATGAGGGGTCATCTTATTATGCTAATAAAGCGCCAAACAAGCAATATAAGATGCTATCAAACATCACATGTTTATTAGTGATATGGTTCCTGCATATGATCTCTATCATGTGCACCGTGGTTTGATCACTATCATACCTTTATGTGTAAGGCCAAGGTCTATGGAATTTACACGTTATGTATGTTGTAAGAGTATCATCTCATACTTCTACTTACAACATCACCATATCATAACACTAGCCCAACAACAATCTAAACTAGACGCCTCTAATTTATCCATTGCAAGTTTTACGTGTCTTAGGGCTTTCGAAGATAGAACGATTCTTACCTACGAACATGAACCACAACGAGGATAACCAAATTGTTGACAACTCGTTGCAAAATAGATATTGACTATAGTAGGAGAGACAAACACCCGCTAGCCACTTATGCAAACTAGTTGCATGTCAAGCGTGGAACATGTCTCATGTGCGAGGACATGTAAAGTTTGTCCGGGCCGCTTCATCCCACTATGCCACCAATATCCAAAATTACAACTAAGAAGCAACAACATGATCATCATCACCCACATACTCACATGTGTACTACCCGTGTAAAGCATCTATGCATAGATCAAGCTCTGATACTGTAACATCCCAGCATTAGAGCTTAGAAATAAGCTGAACACAGGTGTGTGCATTGCATTCATGCATAGAAAATCCGACTAATTTTCGCGCCTTTAAATAAAAACTTGTCAAAGGGATTGAGGCTTATCTTAACCTAATGGAATTGAAGTAGATCATCAAGTTGACTGCGATAAGTTTCAATATGACCTTTGCTAAAACCTTATTTTGGGTAAACATGATTTGATCTAAGGGTAGATCAAATGGAATAAAACTAAACCCTAATACATTACTTGATGATTTATATTTGATCCTTAGGTGATCATATCATAGTATTCATTTTAATCACTCATGAATAACAAATTATAAATATAACACAAATAATAAGAATGTAACAACTATATCTTAATCTCATCTACTTATACCATGAGTATCATTGAAATACCTAACTCTAAATCTCTAGTGAGATTAAGTAGGAAAGAAACCAAAGTTAAGATCATGCACCATATATCTTTCTTTCCATATCAATCTTTATCATCTCTATTGAATCCTATCCCAATATCTATTGTTCATCAATATTGAGTAATCAATTATTGATTCACCAATTCTTAACTTATCAATTCTTGATCTATCAACTCTTGTCCTTATTATAGCATTCACTTAAGGCTTATAAAGAAAGAAGTCAGAAGAGGTAAATAGTGATGCTAGTTTTAGATGTTATCTATAGGATGGGAGTTATTGGGGGAAATCAAATCAATATGGTAACAAAGAAGATTACAAGGATGAAGTCTGAAGATAGTTACCAGGAGTAGTCCTATTGGATCAAGTAGGTATAATCAATTAATTATATCTCTTAATCCAATAGAACTAAATAGAAGATAATTAGAATACAATTGCAGTGTTGTATTGAAGAAGCCTTGTTTAGTCAACTGGAAACCTGAACCATAAAGGATCAAAGGATCATAATGATCATGCCTTACTCACCAATATTGAATGCTTATACCAAGTATAAGTGAATTGGTGGATAAAACATGATTGAACCATAGTATAGGTTTATTATCCTAGATTAGTCATTACAAGTCACATTAATATAATGTGAGGTTGAAATGTTAGATATTGGAGTTAAGAAGAGACAAGGTAGTATGAATAAAATGATGCTAAAATAACATTGGATTGTAGGAGTAGTATTTTCCTCTTTGGAAATACTAAGCACTTGAGGTGAAGTAGGATTTGATGTATACATCTATTGAAGTGATATTTGTGAAGGATGGTTAAGGAAGAGTATGATTGGAGTTAGAAGTAACCACTTGTTGGATTGGGGGCATTATCAGCAATAGAGTAGTTGATATACCCAGGTATAGATATGAAAAGATTAAAAATTACTTTAGAATCCAGCTCATTGGAATTACCAGAAGTGTTAGAAGAATAAAAGGTGGATAAGAATATTCATGTGAGGTAAAGCTCATCATGTTAGCACATGATGATGTATAGGGAAAAGTAATATATCTAGGAAAGGAATTCCTTAATTAGAAGTCCAGAATTATGAAGTATGGAATATAGGAATCCTTGTTAAACACTAAACCCTAATTCTAGAACCAAACATAGTATCCATTTCATCTGATTGATTTATCATCTTAAATTCACAATGCTTCATAGGAATATTTTCCTATAACAAATCCCTTGAGCACATATTTGTCATATTCAACCATCATTATCATAGGTGCTTATGGAACTATCTTTATTAATGGTTTGTCATAAGTTATCCTAGAAAACAATTCCACTATTTTAGTTTGAATGGTGATGTTATTAAAGATCACAAACATAAGACAATGTGATTAACCATTAATCTTTACACACATCAATAAAATAAACTTGTGAATATTAAATCTTCTAAGAACTTATGGTAAAGCATTTTCAATTCAAACTTTAACTCATTAGTCAGTAGTAATACATTCTATAATAAGTTTATGAATTTATGCCCAATTAAATTCATATTAAAGGCTCTCACAAATAATAAGAGAAAAAATATCTATTAAAATAAAATAAAAAAATTATAACCTTATATAATAAAAGATCATTATATGATTCTAAATACACCACATTACTGCTGGAAACACTTAGCAAGTAATTTCTATAAAGAAACCTTTAACCAATTGTGCAAAATTCAAATCTACAAATGAAACAGAAAATAGAAAATCAAAGCAGAAAGAAAAAAAATAAAGGAACCAGTATCTGGCATGCGGCCCATCTTCCCTCTTCCCTATCTGCTGCTCATACGCACCACACTGCAGCCCATCTGGCCCAAGCTAGCCCACGAACGGCCGCATACCCCTTTGACTTTCTTTTCCTTTCTTCCTCCTCGCGACAGAAGGACGCCTCCGAGGAGCAGCTGCGTGGCACCGCCGGAACCGTCCGCCGTCACCGTGATGCCCGCTGCGATGAGATCCGCGCTACCGTCCTAGACATCGTCTACAAGGACCCCGTAGCCATAGAGAATGAACCCTAATCCTTTTCTCTCTCATTTCCCTTATCCACTAAAAACCGAGCTCGCCGGAGATCATCCACCTCGCTGTTCCCGACCACCCTAGGACCAACGGAGGACACCAACGTGCTCTCCGTGCTCTTCCTGTTCATCTTCGACAAAGCACGCAAGTTGGCGCAACCCCAATCAACGGGATCGAAGCGTCCACCGCCGCTAGACGTCGTCGTTCATTGTCGATTGCCACCGTCTCACGCCTCCTCCACCCTCTTCGACACACTCGTCCGAATCCTCGTGAGCTACCGGTACTCACTGACCTTTCCGATTCGTCTATAACCTTATCTGTCGACTTCGCCACTAGGGCGTTTGCTCACCGCCGTCGGGGCTCGCTAGAGTCAAGATTCCGGTGACCATTTTTGAGCGGTGCGGCCACAGTTCGAACCAGAGCACTCTTCCGCATCCAAACCAACTACCCCAGCCTCGCACGATCACCCAATCTCCGAAATCGAACTTGATCTGAGAAGATCAGTTCGCATGACGTCATCATGAGCTCATACTTGCATCATCTTGACCAAGTCCACCCTGATTGACTGGTCCACGCTAGCATGGCACGCCAAAGTGGCCTTGTGCCCACATGTCTGTGACTTAGGGTATACCCTGCCTGAGTAACAGAAGTATTTACTGTTTAGGAATTAAAGAAAATAATATTAATTCCAATATAATAAAATGATTAAATCTTGTAAATTTGATATCTTTTGTTTTATAAATCAGAAAAATACATATAATATATGAAAATGTTTAGAAAAATAAAATCTACAACTTAAAACTATTATTAAATATTATTATGATGATTATTTAAATAAATATTATTTAATAAATACTTTACAAAGTTTTAATACTTTGATAATTAATATTTTAATAATGGTAAATGTTAAAAATATAAATAAAATACTAAAAGTCTTAGAAAAATAAGAATTATTATAATCATGCATTATTATTCTACTTAATTAAATATGTATTATTTATTAAGTATTTTAAAATAATAAACATTATTAAAATCATATCTTATTATTTATTAATCACAAAAATAAATCTAATATACCAAAATGATCATAAAAATAATACCTACATGTTAAAAATGTGATATTCCACTTTTGTGTTAAATAAAAAGTTAAAAACTTTCATAACTTGAATTTCAACCTATTTGTTTAGTTAATAATTCATAAAATGACAAATAAAAATTGTTAATATTTCTTAAATTAATGAATTGAGTCTAATAAAAAGTATTAGTCTTAAATATTGTTGTGTGAAGCCAAGATGATTTAGCCCACTTTAAATACAATTTTATTAAATTATACTTCAACCTTACGTACAAATTATTTTGTAAAAGAATTCTTATTTAATGTAAAATCTCCAAGAATAATTTGTAAAGAGATAAAACTTATTCCTTTACTTAAACCACAAGTTTATAAACAAATCAAAACACTATAAGTGAATCCATAAGTAGTAAATAATATTGTTTACTTATTCATAAACCTTAACCACACCCTTATGGGGAGATAAATCCCTTTATACCATTATAATGTAAGGAAATCACTATTCAATAGAAGTAGTGCCATTCTTAAGTAACTCTAAGGAAACAATACAAAGTGAACAAGATACAAGTATGATAAGTAATACACCCTAAGTCTATTTACATTCTTCAAGTTATTTATGATTACCAAGCTTTGAGTATAATACTAAAGACTTTACTATATGCTTTATAGTTAACTTTGGTCTGTTATAATTAAGTTATAAAGAATCTTAATACCAAACCAACCCAGTTAAAAACCAAGATAGATAAGTCTCAAATACTACTAATTTCATTATTCCAGTAAAGGCAATTCTTTTTGACTTAAAGACTATAACTAGAAAGAACACCTCATAAGATTAATTTAAAAACTTAAATGCTTCTGCTTAGTTAAGTAAAATTTTCTTAAAAAGTTATTCGTTTTGCCACTTCAATCAACATATGACAACTAATAATAAACACCTTAGTTTATACTTTACTTGTATAATAAGATTGTTAATATTAAGTTCTATATAAGTGACATTACTTGTAAAGTAAAACTTGAAGATAAACAATTAAAATGTAAACAACCTTATGTAGCATTCCATACTGTGTATTTTATCGTTGTATAAATACATGTTGTTTTCCACACACTCACAAGCCTTAATAAGAAGCACATGTATGAAACTTAATCTAAAAGGGCAACACATTCCAAGGAAACCCTTTCCAGTATCCAAACCCTAGAACAACGTTATTCTCGGGATTCGCGTTTCTCAACTTGCATTACATTGCTTATGCATAAAAGCATATTGCTTCTTTAAACATTAGTCCTTACCGGACCAATGATGTAGATTTCAACTATTGGATTTTATATTGTCTTAAAGACCGTGAGTGCATAATCTTGCAATCACAAAAGGCAAGTTCACACTTGCTCATGTCCTTTGATTATTTTCTGTAAAGTATTTTACAAATCCAGTGTTGTCATCACCTGCATTTGAAAAAGGACAGAAACCACTATTTTCATAATAATGTGATTATAGGTTATTTACCATGAGGTAATAACCTACTATAAGAGTTCCGGTGGTAAAGGAACATATTATCTAGGACTTAACAACCAATGTCGCCAGTGATTCTTGCGCCTTATATTACGCGTTGACCATGAGATTTGGAATGGGACGAAGAAGTCAGCTGTATCTTTTCCCTCTCGCATGGAGCTGGATGTGCGGGTCGTGTCTGTTATCACTCGTAGCGTGCATATTATTTATGGTAATTCGTAGAGGATATGCAGCATATGGTTGGGAGCCCTCAACGTCCCACGACAGTTCCGGCATCTGAACGGTCCGTACCGCCATTGCCGTAATTCAATAGGTGGGTTGGCGTACACCAAGGAGACATGCGGGGTCGCGGAGAAGGCAGTGATTAGCTTGGGTCTTAGTCTGGGCCTCACACCAAGGAAGTGTGAACGGGTTCGCGGCCCGGATGTGCAACAAAGCTAAGATCTCTCATGGGTAAAGTGACGCACCTCTGCAGAGTGTAAGAACTATAACTTGTTACTCCCTGTTCCGGGAAGGAGCTGCGAACGCGGCGGGAAAGGAATCCCATGAAGGTTCTGGTAAACCCGTGAAGGCTGACGGACATAGCTCTTCAGAATAAAAGCAACCTTTGAAGAAATGTTTACGAAAACTTGCATTGCCTATGACCTATGGTCTATGGCTGTAGATATAGTGCATCAAACACTCCTTTTCTAGTGAATTTGCTGAGTACGCTCGTACTCAAAGTATCTTCTTAACCCTTGCTAAGTTCTAAAGCCAGTACAGACGACGTCTACATCAAGTTATGCTCTAGGAATCATCATCAAAATCTAACGCTCTTCAATGAAGTCAAGAAAGCCAACATATACATCAACTCAAGTGAAGACGAAGTTGCTGATTAGATAAGAATAAAATTTCTAACCATAGAACCTACTTCTGTAGAGTATTGCAATAGCAGCAATGCAAGCCTCGTAGTTCATCTACTAGTTTTATAAGTATGGTAGATATGAGTTATTTATTCCTGATTCTTCTTTGTAAGAAGTTTCTTTCTCTCTCTTTAACCTAGAGTGTTCTTTGGATCTTGTGTAAAGAGTTGAGTTGTAACCTATAGTCATGTCTTGGACCTGCTATGTTTCTGTTGTACTACTCTGAGGGATGTAATACTAGTGAAGGTGTTTCATTGGTATTTTGTCAACGAATATACTGTACTACATCATGCAGTGGTATGATGGGTCACCGCAGATACCACTGTAGGGTACGCAGCATAGAAAACAAAAATTTCCTATCATGGGAACTATGTACAAAGATCTATCTACTAGATACAAACAACGGGCGAATGTATATCCATAGAGAACATACCCTTGAAGACCGACAAAGCTTAACGAGTTAAAATCGTGGTTGATGTAGACGATCTCTTGCTGATCTCAAGATTGAGAGGAAGTCCTAGTGCCGCAAAATAGCAGCACATCCGTGCTCGCACACACGTACAAGACACCGAGCAACCTCCGCCTTGTTGCTCCAGCGATGCAGCGGAAGCATAACCCTTTCTTGCCGAATAGCCACCGGGACCATGTATCTCGCTAGTCCCAGGCCATGGGGAATAAATTCTAGAGGGGAGAGAGATCCTTCACGAGGAGGTGTGAGTGAGAAGTGAGGAGGGGGGTGCCTTTTATAGGATAGGGGGGACCCCAAGGGGGTGGACGGTGCATGGGGGATGCCCCCTTGCCCTCCCCTCATTCATGTGGGTGGACACTCCACTCACAAAAATCCTTTCAATTCCCTCCACTCAAAATCCCACTCAAAATTGCTATTAAATTTCCACCAAATTTAATGCAAACTCTCATTAAATAAAACTCCTTTTATTTATTCAGAATTTTATCAATTACTTTAACGAAAAACATTCTCATATAACCCCTTGCTAGTATTTCGTTTCACATGCAAAAACACTTTTGCAATTTCACCCGAAAACCTGTTTCAGTATCTAGTGAAATAAATTCCTACGCTTGTTATTCTTTCCGGCATGAAACTTTTGCTCCGAATGGTGTCGGCATCCCTTAAGTGTGTCACCCTACGGTGCGCGAATAATGCGGACATGATCGAGACCCTTCTCCGATCAATAATCAGTAGCGGGACCTGGAGTTCCATACTGACTCCCACACATTCAACGATGACTTCTGTGATCGTGTGAACCTTTTACGCTAGCAACTTAATCCCTTTTTTTCATGATATATTACATTTCCGAGATTCGATCATCGTATCTCTATACCTAGTTTGATCTCGTTACCGACATGCACTCTTTTCTCGTTCCCGTGATATAACATTCTTGTGATCAAATCACTTGCTTGCAAGCTAATCAATGTGATATCACCGAGAGGGCCCAGAGCATATCTATCCTTCATCGGGATGAACAAATTACACTCTCGATCCATGGGTCTCAACATAACACTTTAGTAGTTCTAAAGCCATCTTTATAATCACCAAGTTACGGTGTGACGTTTGATGTCATCGAGAAACTCTTCCGGTGTTAGTGATTGACATGATCTCATGGTCTAAGGATTAGGATCACTTCGTAAGTTGTTATAGCAATATAAACTCAATGACTTTGATCGTAATGCTATACTTCGGATGAATGTTCATCACATCATTACACTAATGTTGTGACCTCGTTATTAACAACATCAAATGTCCATGATCAGGAAACTTTGATCATCATGTTAATCAACGAGCTAGTTTATAAGAGAGACATAACTAGGAACTTCCTTTTTGTTTATTAAACACACATGTATTAACGTTTCCGTATTAATACAATTATAGCATGTAAAATAAACATTTATCATAAATAAGGAATACGATAATAACCACTTTATTATTGCCTCTCGGGCATATTCCCTTCAGTCTCCCACTTGCACTAGAGACAATAATATAGTTTGAAAACTTTGCGTATTGAACACCTATGGCTTTCTGGTGTTCCATATACGCAACTACAAGTGGTTAACATAATCTATGGATCCGATGCTTTCAGGTCCGTGTGTATTTGCATGTCTTTGCGTCTCCACGCATCACTCATTCTCCAATGAGATGGCATTGTATAAATTTGGTCTTTTGGTGAGACCTTTACTTCCTTGGGGTTAAACCATGTCGATACTATTGTCGTACAATATATATTTAGTGTTAGCCCGTTGCGAACAACACCTTAGTTTGATAACAAACTACTTGACACAAATTCCCTCCTTTGCTGTTACTATAGCAGTCATATACTTAGCCTTTTGTTGTAGTATTCGTCACGATGTCTTAACTTTGGAATACATCAAAATCCATCATGAAAACTCCTTTCCATTTCATTGTGCCACTCATAGTTTAAATTGAGATAAACTTAATTTGTATCTTGCGACAAAACTAGTATCAATGTAACGCTTTACAATGAACTATTTGTAATTGTTTGTCACCTCTACACAAATATATTCTTAGTTCTTCCAAAAGATCATAAGAATATCCTTACTATAGTCCAATGATCATTTTACGATTCATTCTGGTATATGCTCATAACACTTAGAGCATAGGACATATCTGGATGTGTACATATCATGGTACGATTGATCAAAACATTCTCGTGATTTCACTCATCAAGTGTCAAAGCACTTGAATCTTGTTTCACTTATCAAGTGTCGATACACTTGAATCTTGATTCAATTCCTTTCCATGCGACAAGAACCATTTCTTGTTGTTTCTATATTGAACTCCTTCATTATCTCATATATGTACGTTTGGCATAACCATATTAGCGTCACGGTCTATCCACTATAGAATTTCATGATAAATATTCGGGTTTTGCCTAAGTCTTTCATCGAAATGAAATTCTTAACCTTTGTCAATAAAAGATACATCATTTCTAATCAACAAGATGTCCTCCACATAATGTATTAGAAATATGTCTTAGCGCTCCCACTTAATTTCTTGCAAATGCAAGCATCTTCATTGTCTCCTGATGAAAAACTCCTTTTTCATTATGGTGAAGATTCCAACTCCGTGATGCTTACTTCAACCATTGAAGTTTGCATGCCCTTTTAGCATCCTTTGAATTTAACAAAACCCTTTGGACCGTGTCATGTACACGTCCTAGGTAACCATTCTACTAGAAGAACTTTGTTTTGTTTATTCATCTACCATATACCAAATTATATGTAGTGGTTGCTGCTTTAATCCGTCCAGACAAAATATCACTATGAAAGATCAAATCTTGTTATAGTCAACTCCTTGAACATTGTCATAAAATACTTTACGACATGTCGACTATTTCATAGATGTGAAACATCCATGTCTGTTTCTTTATAGATCCAAATACGACCGATAGGTTTTTACACCTTTTCGGAGGGTCTTCCAAGTTCAAAACTTGATTTATCGTGTATGGAACTATCACGGATTTTATGGCTTCAAGCCATTTGACGGAGTCAGGGCCCATCATCACTTCTTTGTATGTATTCGGTTCATCATTGTCAAACAATAATGATTTACTCTCAAATATTAGCATTTGATTATAAGTCGACCGACTTGGTTCAATAAGAACTTAGATCTCCGTGACCACAACCTTTGAGGCACATAAGCTATGAGTATTATGGTAGCCTCCGGAACAATTTCCGGCGCTGCACAACTCAGCACATTTAGCTAAGGTTCGTTAACCTTATCAAAGTTCTATTGTCCTCCCACTTAACATTTATGAAAAATTCCTTCTTCAAGAAACTTCACATTTCAAGCGACAAACCCTTTTGTCCTCGATGTTATGGAGGAATAACCAATTGTTATTCGAAATAACCTACAAAGACATGCTCATCTGACTTTGGTTGTAAACATCTTACTTATGTTTAGCATACCAAAATTTAAGAAATGACAACTTGGGTTTTACCCCAAACCATAACTTCCATGGTGTCATTTCAACGGATCAAGATGGATCTCTTTTCAGTGTAAAAGTCGTAGTCTCTAAAGCTTTAATCTTTTTAAAACATAATGGCAGTTTTATCAATAACACCTTTGATCCAACCATGTCAAATAAGGTTTCATTACAAATCTCAAACACTCCATATTCCTATGGTGTTTCGGGATATGTAAATCTAGGTGTTTTGCTAAACTTGCAACTCAAATAAATCCCTTTATGATAAAATCATAAGTCATTTATTTTCTTGTTACACTTGTAACTCAAACAAATCCCTTATGATAAAATCATAAACCATTTATTTTCTTGTTACAATGATTGTCCACTTCATCTTGAAAGTCTTTGAAACGTTTTCAAATATTTCATACTTCTTTCTAATTAAGTGAATATTCACTCAAATTTCCGGAGAAAGCATATGAAGTTGAAACCCATCGCTTACGACTATAAATAATGGACTGCATACATCGATATGTATAAATTCCAATATTTTAGTCGTTCGTTCTTCTTTGGCCTTTGAACGAAGTTTTTAATTATCAAGAGGAAAGTCTCACAAGCGTCACTTGATCAAATCAAAGACTCCAAAAATCCATGAATATGGAGATTCTTCATGTTTTCTTTCCAATATAATTTAAACGGCGATGTCACTTCGTAAGTGATCTTTCAATCATTTGTCTTGCAACATTTTAGCATTAGCTTTATGGATGTGATTTCTCCAACTAGATTTGTAAATCATCCATCTAATATGGAATATGGTAATTATTTGAACAACCTTTGTTCTCATAATACCTGATTTAAATAACAATTATTAAAACAAATCTTGAAGTCAAGCTTTGATGTCAACGAGAAATACAAACAGCGGTTTGTTTGTTTTCGATGAACATCATCACATATTCTCTTGCTAGTTACTTAGGCCATTGTGGTTTATGAATTGCGTCGTTCCGTATGAAATTTCATACCAACCAATTCGGTATCCAATACCCAAGAAGCACATTGTTTAACAAGCAAAGAATACAACCATAACCTGTATAATTGGATATTTCCAATCTTTTCTTTTCTGCCAAATATATTTTATAGATTCTCTTTCAGCATTTCCTTTTCCTTTTTAAAAGAATCTATCAACATCAAAAGTGGCGCCATATACATGACACATAGTCCAAAGCGTGTATATTCAAATAATAATACCTTTGGACTTGCACTTTGAAGTAGATCACCATCATCAAAACGATCGATATTCTTTTAAAATCCATTCTTTAGTAATCTTTTAGTGTATTAAACATTTCACATACATCTTCTATTCATCCTTATCATGACGACTTTCATGATGAAGCTAATGTAGCTTATCAGGAGAATCGTGAGTATAATGTTGCTTTCCAAAACCCTTTTGGATGATTAGGATGTCTAGCATCTCCAACCTTTGTAAATTCTCATCCTATATGAGAACACATACTCTATCATATTGCAACCAAACATTGTTTCAGATATCGTTATATCTGTCACACATGATGGTTTCTGAAACAATTCTTTCAGCTCCTAGACAACCTTGATATTAAAACAGTCAAGAATCATAGAGGCAAACATGATACTTAAGATACTAACACTGGAATTGTTACTCTCGATTTAATACCAATTATTAAATTTCACGGAGTAAATAGAATTCTGCTGAAAGTTTGTAATAGGACTTTAAACATTAGATTGACACTCAACACAATACGATACCAGTTCGTAAAGTATATATCTAGAATTCTATAGTTCTATTATCTCAATTACAACTATCCATAAGGTGGTGAACGAATGCCAATGACTACAACAAATTATGCAAATTCACTTTGATTTAATTTATGATAAATTGAGTTCTACTAATCCAAATAAGAAATGAACTCCCACTCAAAAACGACATCCCTCGTGTCTTTTTGGTGATTACATGAACCAAATCCACTACACCAAGTCCGATCATCACGTGAGTCAGTGTAGCTTCAAAGGCGAGCATCAAATGGGCATCATATCTACTATATGACTCATGCTTAACCTTTCGGTCCGTGTTCTGAGGCCATGTCTGTACATGCTAGGCTCGCCAAGTAAGAACCTTAGTATTCAAGTGTAACTGCTTTACACCGAGATATGCTCGTGGATTCAAGTACACCTGATCATCACGTGATGCCTTGAAGCGACGAAACACTGTCGGTGCATACTTAAGGAAGAACACATTTTTATCTTGATATCTAAATGAGGGATCATCTTATTTTGCTAATAAAATGCCAAACAAGCAATATAAGATGCTATCAAACATCACATGTTTATTAGTGGAATGATATGGTTCCCGCATATGAGCTCTATCATGTGCATCGTGGTATGATCACTATCATACCTTTATGTGTAAATCCAAGGTCTATGGAGTTTACACGTTATGTATGTTGTAAGAGTATCATGTCATACTTTTACTTACAACATCACCATATCATAACACTAGCCCAACAACAATCTAAACTAGACGCCTCTAATTTATCCATTGCAAATTTTACGTGGCTTAGGGCTTTCGAGATAGAACCGTTCTTACCTACGAACATGAACCACAACGAGGATAACCAAATTGTTGACAACTCGTTGCAAATTAGATATTGACTATAGTAGGAGAGACATACACCTGCTAGCCACTTATGCAAACTAGTTGCATGTCAAGCATGGAACAGGTCTCATGTGCGAGGACATGTAAAGTTTGTCCGGGCCGCTTCATCCCACTATGCCACCAATATCCAAAGTACAACTAAGAAGCAATAAAATGATCATCATCGCCCACATACTCATATGTGTACTACCCGTGTAAAGTATCTACGCATAGATTCGACTCTGATACCACTGTAGGGTTCGCAGCATAGAAAACACAAAATTTCCTACGATGGGAACATCTAAGTACCAAGATCTATCTACTAGATACAAGCAACAGGTGGATATACATCCATAGAATACATACCCTCGAAGACCGAATAGCGTTAACGAGGTTGTACTCGTGGATGATGTAGACGAACGCTTGCCGATCTCAAGATCATGATGAAGTCCATCTGGTCCAGCCGGTCCAGCACGATCAAGTCCAGCACCTCAAAGCAGTGGTGCATCCGTGATCACACACACGTACGGGTACCCCGACAACCTCCGCGCCCTCGCTCTAGCGAAGCAGCGGAAGCACCAAATCCTTCCAGAAAAAGCCACCGGGAACATGTATCTCACTGATCCGAGACCATGGGGAAATTCTAAAGGGGGGAGAGAGATCCTTCGCGAGGAGGTGTGATTTGAGAGGAGGAGAGGGGGGCCTTTTATAGGGGAGAGGGGGGCACCCAAGGGGCATGGCTCCCAGCCATGGGGGCTGCCCCCACCTCTTCCACATAAATGTGGGTGGATCTCCCACTCAAAATGAAAAGCCTCCACTCCCATTAAAAAGCCTCCACTCAAAAATCCACTCACATGCATTAAATTTCCACCAAATTTAATGCAAGCTCTCATTTAAATAAAACTCTTTTATTTATTTATTCAGAATTTTGTTAATTACTTTAATTAACAAACATTCACATAAAACCCCTTACAACATTTCAATTTCACATGCAGAACCAGTTTCAGCAATTTCAACCGAAACAGTTCCGGTGTCTAGTGAAATAAATTCCCGCGCTTTCCTTTTCTTTTTCTGGCATATCATTTGCTCCGAATGGTGTCGGCATCCCTTAAGTGTGTCACCCTATGGTTCGCGAATAATGCAGACATGATCTAGACCCTTCTCCGATCAATAATCAGTAGCGGGACCTGGAGTTCCATACTGACTCCCACACATTCAACGATGACTTCTGTGATCGTGTGAACCGTTTATGCTAGCATATTAATCCCTTTGTTTCACGATATATTACATGTCCGAGATTCGATCATCGGTATCTCCATACCTAGTTTGATCTCGTTACCGACATGCACTCTTTTATCGTTCCCGTGATATAACATTCTAGTGATCAAATCACTTGCTTGCAAGCTAATCAATGTGATATCACCGAGAGGGCCCAGAGCATATCTATCCGTCATCGGGATGAACAAATTACACTCTCGATCCATGTGTCTCAACATAACACTTTAGTAGTTCTAAATCCATATTTATAATCACCCAGTTACGGTGTGACATTTGATGTCATCGAGAAACTCTTCCGGTGTTAGTGATTGACATGATCTCATGGTCTAAGAATTAGGATCACTTCGTAAGTTGTTATAGCAATATAAACTCAATGACTTTGATCGTAATGCTATACTTCGGATGAATGTTCATCACATCATTACACTAATGTCGTGACCTCGTTATTAACAACATCAAATGTCCATGATCAGGAAACTTTGATCATCATATTAATCAACGAGCTAGTTTATAAGAGAGGCATAACTAGGAACTTCCTTTTTGTTTATTAAACACACATGTATTAACGTTTCTGTATTAATACAATTATAGCATGTAAAATAAACATTTATCATAAATAAGGAATACGATAATAACCACTTTATTATTGCCTCTCGGGCATATTCCCTTCAAGAAGCGGGACCTGAAGATCCATACTGACTCCCACACATTCAATGATGACTTTCCTGTGATCGTCGAAACCTTTTACGCTAGTATCTTAATCCCTTTGTTTCACGATATACTACATGTCCGAGATTCGATCATCGGTATCTCCATACCTAGTTTGATCTCGTTACTGACATGCACTCTTTTCTTGTTCCTGTGATATAACATTCTAGTGATCAAATCACTTGCTTGCAAGCTAATCAATGTGATATCACCGAGAGGTCCTAGAGTATATCTATCCGTCATCGGGATGAACAAATTTCACTCTCGATCCATGAGCCTCAACATAACACTTTAGTAGTTCTGAAGCCATCTTTATAATCACCCAGTTACGGTGTGACGTTTGATGTCATCAAGAAACTCTTCCGGTGTTAGTGATTGACATGATATCATGGTCTAAGGATTAGGATCACTTCGTAAGTTGTTATAGCAATATAAACTCAATGTCTTTGATCGTAATGCTATACTTTGGATGAATGTTCATCACATCATTACACTAATGTTGTGACCTCGTTATTAACAACATCCAATGTCTATGATCAGGAAACTTTGATCATCTTGTTAATCAACGAGCTAGTTTATGAGAGAGGCATAACTAGGAACTTTCTGTTTGTTTATTAAACACTCATGTATTAATGTTTCCGTATTAATACAATTATAGCATGAAAAATAAACATCTATCATATACTTGGAATACACATAATAAACACTTTATTATTGCCTCTCAGGGCATATTCCCTTCACAAACTCCATTAGAGCCACCAAATCTACAAGATCTCTTCATCCAACCATGCAAAGTCATTGATCTTTGGAGAATCGAAGGAGGAGGCCTTGATCTACAGCTTCACCAAGAGAGATCTTCATTTCCCCCTCATTCACTCGAGGCCCCCAAGATCTAGTGTTTCTTTGTAAACCCTAACTTTGATTTGGTTCTTACAAGCTTGTCTTTGATTGTTTTGACAACTTGCTTTAATTTGGGAGCCTCCAATTAAGTTGTGGATGTGTGCCTCGAACTTGTTGTAAAGGTGCCGGCTTCCACCTCGAAGGTTGCCGATATAGTGGAAGGTGAATAGATCCTCTTGGGGTGAGGTTCATCGGAGGACAAGGGAGGCCTTTCGTGGCGTAGGTGGTTTGATACCACCCTCTCTCCAAACGTAGATGTACGTCCCCTCAAAAGGAAGGAACTACGGGAAACAAATCCTTGTGTCTCCGCGTCCGCCACTTTGGTTACTTCTATCCTTTAACGCACTTTACTTACTTGCCTCGCATTTACCAAGTCATTGACTCGTCGGCTGGCTCGGAGCGTTTGTGTTTTCTCGATACATACTCAAGATACCACCAGATCAAGGTGAGGAAGTCGGACCAATTGGCCACTTCGTTCACTACACCTTACGACACGTTCTGCTATGTCACAATGCCCTTTGGGCTAAAAAAACGCAGGTGCTACGTACCAGCGGACAACGCAACGTTGCCTACACGATCAAATTGGTCAGAACGTTCACGCCTACATGGACGATATAGCGGTAATGTCCAAAAAATCGAATGACTTAATCTCCGACTTAAAATAAACCTTTGATAATCTCCGGAAATACAACATGATGATTAACCCTAAGAAGTGCGTCTTTGGGGTTCCAATCGGCAAATTGTTGAGATTTATCATTTCCCCATGTGGAATCGAGGTCAACCTGAAGAAAATCAAGGCCATCTTAAATATAAACCGTCTGACATGCCTAAAATACATACAATGGATAACTGGTTGCGTTGCAGCAGTTAGTCGGTTCGTCAGCCGACTTGGAGAGAAGGCCCTGCCGCTGTACAAGTTGCTAAAGAAGGCGGACAAATTCATGTGGACGGACGAGGCAGATGCAGTATTGAAGCAGCTCAAGGAGATTCCTCAGCGCCTATCCTTGCAGCACCCGAGCCTGGGGAGCCTATGTTGATTTACATGGCGGCCACCAACCGGGTAATCAACATCGTCGTCGTAGTAGTAGAGCGGAAGGAACTAGGGCATGAGTACGGAGTTCAACGGCCAGTTTACTATGTAAGAGAGGTCTTGACGGAGTCTAAGCAGCGTTACCCGCACTACCAGAAGCTAGCTTATAGAGTATTCCTTGCTTCTCGGAAGCCGAGGCACTACTTCCAGGAGCACCCTATCACAGTTGTGAGCTAAGCTCCACTGTCCAACATCATCAACAACAGCGACGCTACAGGAAGGATCGCGAAGTGGGGAATTGAACTTGCCGCCTTCGAGATCACCTACAAGAGACGCAACGCTATCAAGTCACAAGCCTTGGTCGATTTTATCGCAGATTGGACGGAGATGCCGAATGCTACCCCTATACCAGAGCCAGAATACTGGGTGATGCACTTTGACGGATCAAAGCTACTTAACGGCTCGGGGGCTAGTGTATTGCTACAGTCACCAACCGAGCAAAAGCTACACTACGTTCTGCAGATCCACTTCGAGGCTACGAACAACATGGTGGAGTATAAAGCACTCATTCACGGACTGCACGTAGCCAAGGATATTGGCATCAAGCGCATTGTTTGCTGTGGAGATTCCGACTTGGTTGCCCAGCAGGTGGATGGCACCTAGAATGCGTGGAACCCTATGATGGTGGCATATCGCGACGAAGTGGACGAGATAGACAAGAGCTTCTTGGGCTACGAGGTCAAGTATGTGCCTAGGGAGCAAAACGAGGCGGCTGATCTGCTGTCTAAGCTTGGATCAGGGCGCAAGTGAATTCCGCCTGGCATTTTCTTGGAACATTTACGGGCACCATCCGTGAAGGGAGCAGACATAGACAACCCGGAAAGAGTTTATTCTTTCATTCACACAATGACAAAGGTCCCTCCGGCTTGGACAAAACCGTTCATGGAATATCTCGTACATGGAACTTTGCTCGACGATGAAGTCGAAAGACGGCAAATAGTACGTCGAGCAAAGGGCTATACCATAATCAATGGACAGCTCTACAAAAGAAGCACCACTGGTGTATACCTTAAGTGTGTTTCCCAGCAAGAAGTTATTGAAATCCTTCGTCAAATCCATCTCAGAGATTGCGGGCATCACTGTAGAGGGAGTGTCCCAACCTTTAAACAATATAAGGTGGAGTCCCCTGTGTTTACAATGCTAGTCCCTGGATCATTAGCTAGCATCCACAGTTAAGATGTAATATCAGGAAACAAAGGTCATAATATAACTTTATAACCAGGAATAACATTATTTTATTACATCATACATAGCTCATTTGGCTATTACATTGCAGCGGAATAACTATAAGTGTGGGGTCCATCATCTTCAAAGTGCCACAGGCAGATGTTGGTTGTAGACTTTGCAATCCTAATCAATCAATCTTCACTAAAATCAATCAAACCTGCAACATTACAAGTTACAGCCACAAGGGTCAATACATTGGAATTGTATTGGCAAGTTTCACTACTAAGATGAATATGGGTGGATCCTATCATTACATGCATTTTTGGCTAAGTAGGGTTTTAGGCTCATTTGCATAAAGCAAAATTTATCCTATCTTTTCAAAATGGTTTTGGTCCTTTGTCAAATCTCCTTTTCAAAATCCCTTGAACTCCTTGGTATCCCCAAGTATTCAAGTCCTTGTCAAAAATTCCCTTGAGCTACTTGGTACCCCAAGTGCATCAAGTTTTATCAAAATCTCTTGAGCTCCTTGGTACCCCCAAGTGCATCAAGTCTTTTAAAAGTTTTCTTTTAGAAATTAGAATGTCGAGATTTCCCATGGCTTCAAACTTTAGTTGCTCAGTATTGTCCATAACCGGGGACACGGCTAAGTACTTAGATTTTGTTATCTTCTGCAGAAGTAGTACACTTTACCCACATGTCACAATCCCATCTTGTTGCCACCAGTGGCCACTGAATTAGTGCTCACCAAGATGGAGTATCGGCAGATTGAGAATGTGACGAAGTCTTTCCAGAGGGTCCTCCCATACACCATTGCTAGCTTGTCTTCAGTACCCATGTAGGATTCCAGGTCCCCATGTCCAGTAAGCTGAAGAAAATGTATGGGTATTCCCAATGTAGTTGACTAAGCCAGAGCCATAAATAGCATGTGGTTGCACACGAAAGCCACAATTGGAGAAACATGTTCAATCTCTAAGTTTCCAGGGTGGTTTTCCTTTGGAGCACAACACAAAGAGATTGCCATATACATGGTTCCTTTTGTTGCCACCTTCTCCAAAACTCAAAGTATCCTTGGCCACCCAGGTGGTTCATTGAGTCCTTGTTTTATTATGTAAAATCACAAGTCCTTTTCTCAACTTCATAAAATCTCAACATGTATCTCTTTTCAAAATATAGCATGGCTAAACATGTAACAACTACATTGTTTTCACTAAGGAATGTATAGGGAATCCTATTAAGATTTAGCATAGCATAAGTATAGAAATTATTTTCATGCATGTTTCAAAATCCACTAAGTATAATGAAAATAGTAGGACTTTAGATGATAGTGTCACTTGACTTTATTTTGGTAGGGAATGTTGGTTCACTCATTGATCTTGCTAGTCTCACACTTTTCTAACTTCACTACAATCAATCAAGCAAACACAATATCAACAAGCATTCCAAACCAATAATCAATCAAACAATTCACTCACATAAAACAATGAGATCTAAGCCATGCATGTAAGCATGCAAGAGGTGGTTCTATTTGCAAAGATGGTTTCTACTAGGCTCTAAACTTTGTAGGGTTCAAAGTGGTCATTTTTCCAAAGTGGCAAAGTCATTTGCAAAAGGGTTTTGTCCATAAACCATTTTTAAATCCAATCATCATTTTATGTGGTGGAAAATATTTTTATCAAAGCAACTACTTTAAGTTGTTCACAAAATAAGTTGTTGTTTCTCAAAACTTGGTGTTTAGGGTCAGTAGGTTTGGTCCAAATCATTTTCCCAAAGTTTTTACCCCAAAAACATTTTCATCACAAAACCATTATTTTTATTTGGTTAGAAATAGGCTAAACCAATTAATCCATCCTAAATTCCACCAAATTCATTTTTAAAACCATGGGTTGGTTCCTAGGGTCAGTAAGTTCACTACAAACTAATTTGCCAAGATTTGAACCTCAAAAACATTTTTGAATAATTTTTCTAATCTAAACAAGCATACAAATGTTTCTGCAAATCAAACAATCTAACAGATACTATTTACTAAACCAATTGCATGGTTATCTAGGGCTTGTTCCACTGATTCCAACTATATAAAGTTTGTAATTTTTGGACCTGTGGATCAAAAGTTATAGGGTTTTCAAATCTGCAAACAATTCTGTTTTCAAATTTCTGTTTTAAACAAAACTGGCCACGCGCCGCTTTCTTATTGGACAGTACCGGTTCGCATGGATCGCGCATCATGGACCGCATGATTAAAAGGGGCCTGTGCAGCTTAGATCGTCGCATACCCTTTCGTTTAAGTGAACCTAACTCATTCGCAGGATTCACATCCAACGGCTCTAAGCATCTAGACCAAAGACGGGCGGCGCTCGACGGCTGCGCGCGGCGGCGACGGTCAGACGACGGCGGAATCGATGCTACAGGAAGCGTGGGAGGAAAAGAATATGCTCACCATGTTCGCAGACGCTTGGGGAAGCTCAACGTGGCAGTATCTCGTCGAGGGGCGTACGGGAACGAGGTGGATTGCTCGCCGGAGTTCCTGTTGGCGTCGGTTGCGCGTGGTCGTGGTTGAGGGCGAGGCTGCAGAGCATACCGAAGCAAGGTAGAGGGTGCGTTAGACGCGCAAAGTCATTGCGGTGATGCGAGCGTGAAGGAGGAGGCGCGGGGTGGTCTAGCTTACCAGGGGGAGGTCGTCGGAGAAGAAGGCAGACACGGCGGCGTTCGGAGGCTTGTCGTAGTCGATGCTCTGGGGCGCCCACGGTTGAACAAAAGGTACGGACAGAAGCGCCTGAGGCTGGGGAATGTGTGTGCTAGTACAGGGAGGCACGGTGGTGGTTGGTTTCGCCGGAATTTGAGCAAAGGCTCGTCGGAGCAGTGAGTGGTCTCTGGCGAAATTTGTGTAGCCTGGTGGCGTGTTGGTTATGATGACAGCGGGGAAATGGAGAGGAGGGGCAGACGGTTTATCGTGCGTGGTCGCGACGAGGTTAAGGCACGACATTATGGCGAATTTACGCGCGGCATCAACGGCAGGAAACGACCGGCGTGGTCGTCGCGAGGAAGAAGGAGGAGTAAGCTGGTTGCGTGGGTCCCTGCTGTCAGCGAGGAAGAGAGGGGAAGAAGAGGGCCACCGGTCAGTCACTCTACGGGTCAGAAACTGAGTGTGAAGAGTTTTCTTCGGGGAAGGGGAGCTGGGCTAGGTCTTATTGGGCTTAGTGGGCCTGGTCTGATTTTCATATTTTTTTCTTTCAAAAGCTTTTTCCTTTTTCTATTTCTAATTTCTGTTTTGAAATTCAAACAACCAACAATACTCAATCAATTCAAACAATCACCATACTTTGTAACTTTGAATTTGCTTCTGTTCAGTAACATAAACCAAAATTCCAAAACCAAAATAATAATTTTATTTTAGGGTCCATTATTAATTAAATAAATAGACCATTGTTATTAAATCAAATAGGATTTGTTTTATTTAAATACTCCTTTTGAAAACTAAATATTTTCAAAACCAAATCAGTAGGTTTTATTTGAATATACCAAATACTTGGAAAACTTATTTAAAATAAATAAATAAGTTTTAGTGTTTATTTAAAATAGTAAAACCTTTATTTATAAAACTTGGATATTAAATCCTTATTATTTTATTTAAAATAAACCTTTACTATTTTTATCAAATAGAAATATTTTATTTCAAAGGCTTGGCCAAGTTTTAATTTGGCTTACAAAATAATCCTTATTTGTAAAACTTTTATTTCCTTTGAAAATCAAATCTTTTATTTTAAAGATCCAAAATAGTAATTCCAAATATTTTTATTTTCCTTTTATTGAATGTTTACTTTTTAAATCCCTTTAGGATTTATTTGATCCAATTTGGTTTGAAAGTTTCCAATGGAATTCAAAAAGTTTCTTCTCACTCTGAAAATCAATAAAGTTTTATTTTATTCATTTATTTTTCACATTACAAGATTTGGAAAATCTTGGGATGTGACAGGCTACCACCCTTAAAATAAATCTCGTCCCGAGATTTGGGAAAGATAGGGTTACAAGTAGGCTCAAAACAACTAGGGTACTACCACCCTTAAAATTTTCAAACAAAATTACATATTGGCCTTCTTGGGATCTTGGGGAAACTTCTCTGAGAAAACTTCTGCTTAGTGTCCATTGTTTCCATACTTGACTCATGGGCCAAGGTTGAGTTTCTCCATAGGCTTGTTCAACCTGTTCTTCATCTTTTCTGGACAGTTGCTTGCATAATGTCCTGGGTTCTTGCAATTGAAACAGTTAATATCTTTGAGTTCTTTACGTAGCTCTTGTGGACAAGTTTCTACATAGTGGCCTAGCTCCTTGCAGTTGTTGCATACCACTTGTCTAATTTACTTATTCTTCTGGTTCTCTGGGCATTCACTGGAATAGTGTCCCATTTCTTTACACTTATGACATTGCACATGGCTTTTGTCCTTCTTTTGCTTCTTGGGTTTCTCCAAAGCTAGGAGTGCATCCAGTTCATGTTGTTCATATGTTATCTGGTAGGTAGGAATGTCTACATGCGTCTTGGACCTTTTATTGCTCTTTAGGAATTTCACATTCCTCTTATTTGATCCCTTGAATTGGGTTGTTTTGCTTGGAGGTATAAGTGGACCTTTTCCTTTGTCATCAACCTTCTTGGTAGACTTGGATCCTTCTTGATGGTTTGCAATCATTTGTTGCACTCCACCTTGTTTCCTTTGTTCCACAATGGAATAGATGGGGCATTGGATAGGGACATGGTTGTTTCCTTCACATAGGTAGCAAGTAGCTTGAGAGGTGGGACATTGTCCAACAGGATGTTTCTCTTCACAGTTGGGGCATTGATCTCCATGCTCCTTGGAAGTATGATCCTTGTCTCCATAAATAATGCAAGCTGGGGCTCCATCTAGTATAATGTTTCTGTCATCCTTGTTGTCACTAACTCTTTTGGAATAGCTTTCTTCCATTTTGATCATCTGATCAGTCACCTTAAGCATCAATTGGCCTTGAGTTTCCAAAAATCCTTGCAGGGTTGGATCTTCTCCACTGGTGTTGGCTATGAATTGAGCTGTCACTTGGTTCAACTGGTTCTGGGTTGCTATGAGCTTTTTCATGCTGTCCTCTTGGTTGGTGTTGGTGTCATCAACCTTGATGTTGGAGTCTCTTGGAGTAGTCATCTGTTTGGGTTGAATGGAGATTAGAATAGGCAAGATATTTCTAAGGAATCAATTCTAATCACACACATCACAATTTCACACAAACAATGTGCATGCAATTACAAGCCAAACATTTCACTCAACAACAAAGTTCAAGCACATACTTAGGTAAAAAAATATTTTTGTTACACCACATAAGTTGGTGTGTTTGACTCGACTATAAATATGGTGGTCCATCTATAGGGTTTACTTGTGATCTTTCCTTCCTTCATGATTCTTCTTGTATGAGATCATGGTTTCCTTGGAAAAAAACTCTTGGGTATAATATTTCAAGTGATGTGGGCTCCTTCTAACTTTTGCATTCCCTTAGTCTCTAAATCTTGAGCAAGATTTCCTTGTCTCACTTGTAGTCCTTTGTGATATCCAAGTTGGAAGTCCTTGTGGATTATGCTGAAGATGTTGAAGTCATTAGAGTTGAAGATGTTGAAGTCATTAGAGCTGAAAATGTTGAAGAAGTCCTTTGCACATGGTGTAGTCTTTGGCCATGGGTAGGTTTTCCATCAAGTTTAAATAGAAGAGATGTAGAGTGGAAACCAAAATGGTTGAGGCAAGAGTTTACAAGTTTGTTTTGTAAATAAGTTTTGGATCAAAATATAACTCCTATTCTTCTAAGGGTTTTTGTCCAATCCTAGGTTTACAAATCCTACAGGCAACACATTGCTCTGATACCATCTGTAGATGGAGTGTCCCAACCTTTAAACAATATAAGGTGGAGTCCCCTGTGTTTACAATGCTAGTCCCTGGATCATTAGGTAGCATCCACAGTTAAGATGTAATATCAGGAAACAAAGGTCATAATATAACTTTATAACCAGGAATAACATAATTTTATTACATCATACATAGCTCATTTGGCTATTACATTGCAGCAGAATAACTATAAGTATGGGGTCCATCATCTTCAAAGTGCCACAGGCAGATGTTGGTTGTAGACTTTGCAATCCTAAGCAATCAATCTTCACTAAAATCAATCAAACCTGCAACATTACAAGTTACAGCCACAAGGGTCAATACATTGGAATTGTATTGGCAAGTTTCACTACTAAGATGAATATGGGTGGATCCTATCATTACATGCATTTTTGGCTAAGTAGGGTTTTAGGCTCATTTGCATAAAGAAAAATTTATCCTATCTTTTCAAAATGGTTTTGGTCCTTTGTCAAATCTCCTTTTCAAAATCCTTTGAACTCCTTGGTATCCCCAAGTATTCAAGTCCTTGTCAAAAATTCCCTTGAGCTACTTGGTACCCCAAGTGCATCAAGTTTTATCAAAATCTCTTGAGCTCCTTGGTACCCCCAAGTGCATCAAGTTTTATCAAAATATCTTGAGCTCCTTGGTACCCCCAAGTGCATCAAGTCTTTTAAAAGTTTTATTTTAGAAATTAGAATGTCGAGATTTCCCATGGCTTCAAACTTTAGTTGCTCAGTATTGTCCATAATCGGGGACACGGCTAAGTACTTAGATTTTGTTATCTTCTGCAGAAGTAGTACACTTTACCCACATGTCACAATCCCATCTTGTTGCCACCAGTGGCCACTGGATTAGTGCTCACCAAGATGGAGTACCGGCAGATTAAGAATGTGACGAAGTCTTTCCAGAGGGTCCTCCCATACACCATTACTAGCTTGTCTTCAGTAACCATGTAGGATTCCAGGTCCCCATGTCCAGTAAGCTGAAGACAATGTATGGGTCCTCCCAATGTAGTTGACTAAGCCAGAGCCATAAATAGCATGTGGTTGCACACGAAAGCCACAATTGGAGAAACATGTTCAATCTCTAAGTTTCCTGGGTGGTTTTCCTTTGGAGCACAACACAAAGAGATTTCCATAGACATGGTTCCTTTTATTGCCACCTTCTCCAAAACTCAAAGTATCCTTGGCCACCCAGGTGGTTCATTGAGTCCTTGTTTTATTATGTAAAATCACAAGTACTTTTCTCAACTTCATAAAATCTCAACATGTATCTCTTTTCAAAATATAGCATGGCTAAGCATGTAAAAACTACATTGTTTTCACTAAGGAATGTATAGGGAATCCTATTAGGATTTAGCATAGCATAAGTATATAAATTCTTTTCATGCATGTTTCAAAATCCACTAAGTATAATGAAAATAGTAGGACTTTAGATGATAGTGTCACTTGCCTTTCTTTTGGTAGGGAATGTTGGTTCACTCCTTGATCTTGATAGTCTCACACTTTTCTAACTTCACTACAATCAATCAAGCAAACACAATATCAACAAGCATTCCAAACCAATAATCAATCAAACAATTCACTCACATAAAACAATGAGATCTAAGCCATGCATGTAAGCATGCAAGAGGTGGTTCTATTTGAAAAGATGGTTTATACTAGGCTCTAAACTTTGTAGGGTTCAAAGTGGTCATTTTTCCAAAGTGGCAAAGTCATTTGCAAAAGGGTTTTGTCCATAAACCATTTTTAAATCCAATCATCATTTTATGTGGTGGAAAATATTTTTATCAAAGCAACTACTTTAAGTTATTCACAAAATAAGTTGTTGTTTCTCAAAATTTGGTGTTTAGGGTCAGTAGGTTTGGTCCAAATCATTTTCCCAAAGTTTTTACTCCAAAAACATTTTCATCACAAAACCATTATTTTTATTTGGCTAGAAATAGGCTAAACCAATTAATCCATCCTAAATTCCACCAAATTCATTTTTAAAACCATGGGTTGGTTCCTAGGGTCAGTAAGTTCACTACAAACTAATTTGCCAATATTTCAACCTCAAAAACATTTTTGAATAATTTTTCTAATCTAAACAAGCATACAAATGTTTCTGCAAATCAAACAATCTAACAGATACTATTTACTAAACCAATTGCATGGTTGTCTAGGGCTTGTTCCACTAATTCCAACGATATAAAGTTTGTAATTTTTGGACCTGTGGATCAAAAGTTATAGGGTTTTCAAATCTGCAAACAATTCTGTTTTCAAATTTCTGTTTTAAACAAAACTGGCCACACGTCGCTTTCTTATTGGACAGTACCGGTTCGTACGAATCGCGCATCGTGGACCGCAGGATTAAAAGGGGCTTGTGCGGCTTAGATCGTCGTATACCCTTTCGTTTAAGTGAACCTAACTCATCCGCAGGATTCGCATCCAACGGCTCTAAGCATCTAGACCAAAGACGGGCGGCGCTCGACGGCTGCGCGCGGCGGCGACGGTCAGACGACGGCGGAATCGATGCTATAGGAAGCGAGGGAGGAAAATAATATGCTCACCGTGTTCGCAGACGCTTGGGGAAGCTCAACGTGGCATTATCCCGTCGAGGGGCGCACGGGAACGAGGTGGATTGCTCGTCGGAGTTCCTGCTGGCGTCGGTTGCGCGTGGTCGTGGTCGAGGGCGAGGCTGCAGAGCATACCGAAGCAAGGTAGAGGGTTCGTTAGACGCGCAAAGTCATTGCGGTGATGCGAGCGTGAAGGAGGAGGCGCGGGGTGTTCTAGCTTACCTGGGGGAGGTCGTCGGAGAAGAAGGCAGACGCGGCGGCGCTCGGAGGCTTGTCGTAGTCGACGCTCTGGGGCGCCCACGGTTGAACAAAAGGTACGGACAGAAGCGCCTGAGGCTGGGGAATGTGTGTGCTAGGTCGGGGAGGCATGGTGGTGGTTGGTTTCGCCGGAATTTGATCAAAGGCTCGTTGGAGCAGTGAGTGGTCTCTGGCGAAATTTGTGTAGCCTGGTGGCGTGTTGGTTATGATGACAGAGGGGAAATGGAGAGGAGGGGCAGACAATTTATCGTGCGTGGTCGCGGCGAGGTTAAGGCACGGCATTATGGAGAATTTACGCGCGGCATCAACGGCAGGAAATGGCCGGCGTGGTCGTCGCGAGGAAGAAGGAGGAGTGAGCTGGCTGCGTGGGTCCCTGCTGTCAGCAAGGAAGTGAGAGGAAGAAGAGGGCCACCGGTCAGTCACTCTGCGGGTCAGAAACTGAGTGTGAAGCATTTTCTTCGGGGAAGGGGAGCTGGGCTGGGTCTTGTTGGGCTTAGTGGGCCTGGTCTAATTTTCATATTTTTTTCTTTCAAAAGCTTTTTCCTTTTTCTATTTCTAATTTCTGTTTTGAAATTCAAATAACCAACAATACTCAATCAATTCAAACAATCACCATACTTTGTAACTTTGAATTTGGTTCTGTTTAGTAACATAAACCAAAATTCCAAAACCAAAATAATAATTTTATTTTAGGGTCCATTATTAATTAAATAAATAGACCGTTGTTATTAAATCAAATAGGATTTGTTTTATTTAAACACTCCTTTTGAAAACTAAATATTTTCAAAACCAAATCAGTAGGTTTTATTTGAATATACCAAATACTTGGAAAACTTATTTAAAATAAATAAATAAGTTTTAGTGTTTATTTAAAATAGTAAAACCTTTATTTATAAAACTTGGATATTAAATCCTTATTATTTTATTTAAAATAAACCTTTACTATTTTTATCAAATAGAAATATTTTATTTCAAAGGCTTGGCCAAGTTTTAATTTGGCTTACAAAATAATCCTTATTTGTAAAACTTTTATTTCCTTTGAAAATCAAATCTTTTATTTTAAAGATCCAAAATAGTAATTCCAAATATTTTTATTTTCCTTTTATTAAATGTTTACTTTTTAAATCCCTTTAGGATTTATTTGATCCAATTTGGTTTGAAAGTTTCCAATGGAATTCAAAAAGTTTCTTCTCACTCTGAAAATCAACAAAGTTTTATTTTATTCATTTATTTTTCACATTACAAGATTTGGAAAATCTTGAGATGTGACAATCACGCCGCTCCTGGATCGTTGGTCGCTAAAGCCTTCCGGCAAGGATTCTACTGGCTGACCGCAAAGGCGGACGCCAACAAGCTGGTTGAGACATGCATGGGATGCCAGTATTATGCCCGACAACCACATGTTCCAGCTAAAGAATTGCGAACAATACCAATAACTTGGTCGTTTGCAGTCTAGGGGCTGGACATGGTTGGTCCGTTGCAGACGACACCATGTGGGTTTACGCATCTCCTAGTAGCAGTTGATAAATTCACCAAATGGATAGAAGCTAAACCTATTAGAAAGCTCGATGGGGCAACTGCCCTTAGGTTTGTCCGGGATCTAGTGGTGAGATTTGGTCTCCCACATAGCATTATCACCGACAACGGCAACAACTTGTCACTCGGAGAAGTGGAAGCTTATTGTTGGGAGAAGGGCATCCGACTTGACTTTGCATCTGTGGCACATCCACAGTCCAATGGTCAGGTTGAGCGAGCCAATGGATTAATTCTGCAGGGAATCAATCCACGCCCGGAAGCACCATTGCATAGGGCAGCTGGAGACTGGGCGGAGGAATTACCATCTGTGTTGTGGAGTTTACGAACTACACCCAACAGATCTACCGGCTACACCCCTTATTTCATGGTATATTGAGCAAAAGCCATTCTACCTTCCTACATCCTTCACGATTCACCAAGAGTTGCCGCCTACAACGAAGATGACGCTGAAGAATCCAGACACCTAGATATGGACCTTCTCGAGGAGGAGCGCATGTTGGCATGCTAAAGATCCGCCATCTACCAGTAGAAGCTACGCAGCTACCATAGTCACCGTGTTCGGCATCGCTCGTTTAAAGAGGGGGACCTGGTGCTCCGACTTAAGCAGAAGAAGTCACACAAATTATCCCCGCCATGGGAAGGACCGTTCATCATAAGCAAGGCGCTACTCAATGGGTCTTACTACCTCGTTGATAATCGTGAACTGGAGGATAGACCCAACAAGGATCATAAGCGTAAGCGACGTGACCCGGATGATGACTACCCGGAGCTTGATCGGCCATGGAACATAGCACAGCTACGTTCTTTCTACACTTAGCATTTTTTATCTATTGTGTACCTCTTATATGATCAATGACATAAAGCTCTCTGATTCACTCATATTTCTGAGTCTTTTACCTCCTTTAGTGTTCATTTTTGGATCGTATAAAAACCTTTATGCATAAGTTTTGCGATTGCACTTGTGAAAATTCCGCCTACGAGCGTTAGCTTAAGTTTTCTGGTCTACACGTTCTTTGTTGTTTTTATGTGGATTCTAGAGTAGTGACTTTTGGCACTTATTATCGGTGATTTTGTGCTTAGGTTATTGACGGTGCCATTGGGAATCATCGCTTGAGCGCATAGTACCGACAATGAGTCTTCCGACTCACGAAAGGTCAAACATAAAAACCAGAGTAATGGATAAGCCAGCACTGGCTTAAAAAATATATACATGCTGGAACCAATTCTTGAGTAGCAGGAAATAACAACCTTTGTTTTTCCGCCTTAAGTTAACAAGTAGTTTTTTCCGCATACAAATTCCAGAGGAAACAAATATTACATATTGTTTTTTCATTCCTCTGACGCAGGTGAATTGGATGCAGCATCATCAGCAGCAGGAGAGACATCCTCCTCGAAGTCGGTGGTTTTGAGGGACTCAGAGGAGCCTTGGTTGTCGCCGTCAATGATCTACTGTAGGGTTCGCAGCATAGAAAACAAAAATTTTCCTACGATGGGAACAACTATGTACCAAGATCTATCTACTAGATACAAACAACGGGCGGATGTATATCCGTAGAGAACATACCCTTGAAGACTGACAAAGCTTAACGAGTCCAAACTCGTGGTTGATGTAGATGATCTCTTGCCGATCTCAAGATCGAGAGGAAGTCCTAGCGCCGCAAACAAAGAGCGCATCCGTGCTCGCACACACGTTCGAGGCACCGAGCAACCTCCGCCTCCTCGCTCCAGCGATGCAGCGGAAGCACAACTCTTTCTTGCCGAATAGCCACCGGGAACATGTATCTCGCTAGTCCGAGACCATGGGGGATAAATTCTAGAGGGGGAGAGAGATCCTTCACGAGGAGGTGTGGTGTGAGAGAAGGAGAGGGGGGCCTTTTATAGGAGCGAGGCCGGCACCCAAGGGGCCATGCGCCCAGCCATGGGGCTGCCCCCACCTCTTCCACATTCATGTGGGTGGAGCTCCCACTCAAAATGAAAAGCCTCCACTCCCATTAAAAGCCTCCACTCATAAATCACTCACATGCATTAAATTTCCACCAAATTTAATGCAAGCTCTCATTTAAATAAAACTCTTTTATTTATTTATTCAGAATTTTGTTAATTACTTTAATTAACAAACATTCACATAAAACCCTTGCTAGTATTCCATTTCACATGCGTAACCAGTTTGACAATTTCAACCAAACAGCTTTGGTGTCTAGTGAAATAAATTCCTGCGCTTTCCTTTTCTTTTCGGCATGAAACTTTTGCTCCAAATGGATGTCGGTGTCTCTTAAGTGTGTCACCCTACGGTTCGTGAATAATGCGGACATGATCGAGACCCTTCTCGAATCAATAATCGAAGCGGGATCCGAGACCCATCGACTCCCACATTCAACGATGACCTTATTGTGATCGTCGGAACCTTTTACGCTAGTACCTTAATCCTTTTGTTTCGCGATATATTACGTGTCGGAGATTTGATCATCGTTATCTCCATACCTAGTTTGATCTCGTTACTGACATGCACTCTTTTCTCGTTCCCGTGATATAACATTCTAGTGATCAAATCACTTGCTTGCAAGCTAATCAATGTGATATCACCGAGAGGTCCTAGAGCATATCTATCCTTCATCGGGATGAACAAATTCCATTCTCGGTCCATGGGCCTCAACATAACACTTTAGTAGTTCTGAACCCATCTTTATAATCACCTAGTTATGGTGTGACCTTTGATGTTATGAAGAAACTCTTCCGGTGTTAGTGATTGACGTTATCTCATGGTATAAGGATTAGAATCACTTCGTAAGTTGTTATAGGACTATAAACTCAATGACTTTGATCGTAATTCTATACTTCGGATGAATGTTCATCACACCATTACACTAATGTTGTGACCCCGTTATTAACAACATCCAATGTCCATGATCAGGAAACCTTGATCATCTTGTTAATCAACGAGCTAGTTTATAAGAGAGGCATAACTAGGAACTTTCTATTTGTTTATTAAACACACATGTATTAACGTTTCCGTATTAATACAATTATAGCATGCAAAATAAACATTTATCATAAATAAGGAATACGATAATAACCACTTTATTATTGCCTCTCGGGCATATTCCCTTCAGTCTCCCACTTGCACTAGAGACAATAATCTAGTTTGAGAACTTTGCGTATTGAACACCTATGGCTTTCTGGTGTTCCATATACGCAATTGCAAGTGGTTAACATAATCTACGGATCTGACGCTTTCAGGTCCGTGTGTATTTGCATGTCTTTGCGTCTTCACGCATCACTCATTCTCCAATGAGATGGCATTGTATTAATTTGGTCTTTCGGTGAGACCTTTAGTTCCTTGGGGTTAAAACACGTCGATACTATTGTCATACAATATATCTTTAGTGTTAGCCCGTTGCGAACCACACCTTAGTTTGATAACAAACTACTTGACACAAATTCCTCCTTGTCGCTACTATAGCGGTCATATACTTAGCCTTTTGTTGTAGTATTCGTCACAATGTCTTAACTTTGGAACTCTTCCAAATCCATCATGGAATCTCCTTTCCATTACATTGTGCCACCCATAGTTTAAATTGAGATAAACTTAATTTGTATCTTGTGACAAAACTAGTATCAATGTAACGCTTTACAATGAACTATTTGTAATTGTTTGTCACCTCTACACAAATATATTCTTAGTTCTTTCAAAAAGATCATAAGAATATCCTCACTATCGTCCAATGATCATTTTATGATTCATTCTGGTATATGCTCATAACACTTAGAGCATAGGACATATCTGGATGTGTACATATTATGGTATGATTGATCAAAACATTCTCGTGATTGCACTCATCAAGTGTCAAAGCACTTGAATCTTGTTTCACTTATCAAGTGTCGATACACTTGAATCTTGATTCAATTCCTTTCCATGCAACAAGAACTGTTTCTTGTCGTTTCTATATTGAACTCCTTCAATATCTCATATATGTACGTTTGGCATAACCATATTGGCGCCATACTATCCACTATAGACACTCACGCTAAATATTCGGGTTTTGCCTAAGTCTTTCATCAAAATGAAATTCTTAACCTTTGTCAATAAAAGATACATCATTTCTAATCAACAAGATGTCCTTCACATAATGTATTAGAAATATGTCTCAGCGCTCCCACTTAATTTCTTGCAAATGCAAGCATCTTCATCGTCTCCAGATGAAAAACTCATTTTTCATCATGGTGAAGATTCCAACTCCGCGATGCTTACTTCAACCATTGAAGTTTGCATGCCCTTTTTAGCATCCTTTGAATTAACAAAACCCTTTGGATCGTGTCATGTACACGTCCTAGGTAACCATTCTATTAGAAGAACTTTGTTTTGTTTATTCATCTATCATATAACAGATTATATGTAGTGGTTGCTACTTTAATCCGTCCAGACTAAATATCGCTATGAAAGATCAAATCTTGTCATAGTCAACTCTTTGAACATTGTCATAAAATACTTTACAACATGTCGAATATTTCATAGATGTGAGACATCCATGTCTGTTTCTTTATAGATCCAAGTACGACCGATAGGTTTTTACACCTTTCCGAGGGTCTTCCAAGTTCAAAACTTGATTTCTCGTATATGGAACTATCACGGATTTTATGGCTTCAAGCCATTTGACGAGTCAGGGCCCATCATCGCTTCTTTGTATGTATTCGGTTCATCATTGTCAAACAATAATGATTTACTCTCAAATCTTAGCATTTGATTGTTTAACCGACCTTCTTGGTTCAATAGGAACTTTAGACCTCCGTGACCACAACCTTTGAGGCACATAAGCTATGAGCATTATGGCAGCCTCCAGAACGATTTCCTGCTGCAAGAACTTAGCACATTTAGCTAAGGTTCGTTAACCTTATCAAAGTTCTATTGTCCTCCCACTTAACTTTTATGAAAAATTCCTTCTTCAAGAAACTTCACATTTCAAGCGACAAACCCTTTTGTCCTCGGTGTTAAGGAGGAATAACCAATTGTTATTCAAATAACTTACAAAGACATGCTCATCCGACTTTGGTTGTAAACATCTTACTTATGTTTAGCATACCAAAATTTAAGAAAGGACAACTTGGTTTTACCCCAAACCATAACTCATATGGTGTCATTTCAACGGATCTAGATGGAGCTCTTTTAGTGTAAGAGCGTAGTCTCTAAAGCTTTAATCTTTTAAAACATAATGGCAGTTTTATAAATAACACCTTTGATCCAACCATGTCAAACAAGGTTTCATTACAAATCTCAAACACTCCATACTCCTATGGTGTTTTGGGAGATGTAAAGCTAGTTGTTTTGCTAAACTTGCAACTCAAATAAATCCTTTATGATAAAATCATAATTCATTTATTTTCTTGTTAAACTTGTAACTGAAATCAACCACTTTATGATCAAATCATAATTCATTTATTTTTCTTGTTACAATGATTTTCCACTTCATCTTGAAAGTCTTTGAAAACGTTTTTCAAATATTTCATACTTCTTTCTCATTAAGTGAATATTCACTCAAAAAAACCGGAGAACGCATATGAAGTTGAAACCCATCGCATTTATCGCACATAATGGACTACATACATCGATATGTATAAATTCCAATATTTTAGTCGTCGTTCTTCTTTGTCCTTTGAACGAAGTTTTAATTATCCCGAGGAAAGTCTCACAAGCGCCACTTGATCAAATCAAAGACTCCAAAAATCCATGAAAATGGAGATTCTTCATGTTTTCTTTCCAATATAATTTAAACAATGATGTCACTTCATAAGTGATCTTTCAATCATTTGTCTTGCAACATTTTAGCATTAGGATTTATGGATGTGATTTCTTCAACTAGATTTGTAAATCATCCATCTTATATGGAATACGGTAATTATTTGAACAACCTTTGTTCTTATAATACCGATTCAAATAACAATTATTAAAACAAATCTTGAAGTCAAGCTTTGATGTCAACGAAATACAAACAACGGTTTGTTTGTTTTCGATGAACATCATCACATTTTCTCTTGCTAGTTACTTAGGCCATTGTGGTTCATGAATTGCGTCATTCCGTATGAAATTTCATACCAACCAATTCGTATCCAATACCCAAGAACAACATTGTTTAACAAGCAAAGAATACAACCATAACATGTATATCATATATATACCTAAATTGGATATTTCCAATCTTTTCTTTTCTGCCAAATATATTTTATAGATTCTCTTTCAGCATTTCCTTTTCCTTTTAAAAGAAACTATCAACATCAACAAGGCGCCATACACATGACACATAGTCCAAAGCGTGTATATTCAAATAATAATACCTTTGGACTTACACTTTGAAGTAGATCACCATCATTAAAATGATCGGTATTCTTTCAAAATCCATTCTTTAGTAATCTTTTAGTGTAGTAAACATTTTACATACATATTCTATTCACCCTTATCATGACGACTTTCATGATCAAGCTACTTTAGCTTATAAAGGCGAATCGTGAGTATAACATTACTTTCCAAAACCCTTTTGGATGATTAGGATGTCTAGCATCTCCAACCTTCGCAAAATTCTCATCCAATATGAGAACATATATTATACTCTATCATATTTCAACCAAAACATTGTTTTATATCGTTATATCGCCACACATGATGGTTTCAAACAATTCTTTCAGCTCCTAGATAAACTTGATGTTTAAATCAAGAATCATGGAGGCAAACATGATACTTAAGATACTAACATCTGGAATTGTTACTCTCGATTTAATACCAATTATTAAATTTCACGAGTAAATAGAATTTTGCTGAAAGTTTGCAATAGGACTTTAAACTTTAGATTGACACTCAACACAATACGATACCAGTTCGTAAGAAGTATATATCCAGAATTCTATAGTTCTATTATCTCAATTACAACTATGCATAAGGTGGTGAACGAATGCCAATGACTACAACAAATTATGCAAATACACTTTGATTGAATTTATGATAAATTGAGTTCTACTAATCCAAATTAGAAATGAACTCCCACTCAAAACGACATCCCTCGTGTCTTTTGGTGATTACATGAACCAAATCCACTACACCAAGTCCGATCATCACGTGAGTCGGTGTAGCTTCAAAGGCGAGCATAAAATGGGCATCATATCTACTATATGACTCATGCTTAACCTTTCGGTCCGTGTTCCGAGGCCATGTCTGTACATGCTAGGCTCGCCAAGTAAGAACCTTAGTATTCGCGTGTGTAACTGTCTTACACCCGAGATATGCTCGTGGATTCAAGTACACCCGATCATCACGTGATGTCTTGAAGTTTACGAAACATTGTGGTGCATACTTAAGGAAGAACACATTTTTATCTTGATATCTAAATGAGGGATCATCTTATTATGCTAATAAAACGCCAAACAAGCAATATAAGATGCTATCAAACATCACATGTTTATTAGTGGAATGCTATGGTTCTCATATGATCTCTATCATGTGCATCGTGGTATGATCACTATCATACCTTTATGTGTAAGTCCAAGGTCTATGGAGATTACACGTTATGTATGTTGTAAGAGTATCATCTCATACTTCTACTTACAACATCACCATATCATAACACTAGCCCAAAGAACAATCTAAACTAGACGCCTCTAATTTATCCATTGCAAATTTTACGTGGCTTAGGGCTTTCAAGATAGAACCGTTTACCTACGAACATGAACCACAACGAGGATAACCAAATTGTTGACAACTCGTTGCAAATTAGATATTGACTATAGTAGGAGAGACAGACACCCGCTAGCCACTTATGCAAAACTAGTTGCATGTCAAGCGTGGAACAGGTCTCATGTGCGAGGACATGTAAAGTTTGTCCAGCCGCTTCATCCCACTATGCCACCAATATCCAAAGTACAACTAAGAAGCAATAAATGATCATCATCGCCCACATACCATATATATGTGTACTACCCGTGCAAAGTATCTACGCATAGATCCGCTCGATACCCTTTGTAGGGTTCGCAGATAGAAAACAAAAATTTTCCTACGATGGGAACAACTATGTACCAAGATCTATCTACTAGATACAAACAACGGGCGATGTATATCCGAGAGAACATACCCTTGAAGATCGAAAGCTTAACGAGTCCAAACTCGTGGTTGATGTAGATGATCTCTTGCCGATCTCAAGATCGAGAGGAAGTCCTAGCGCCAAAAAGCAGAAGCATCCGTGCTCACACACACGCTCGAGGCACTGAGCAACCTCCGCCTCCTCTCTCCAGCGATGCAGCGGAAGCACAACTCTTTCTTGCCGAATAGCCACCGGGAACATGTATCTCGCTAGTCCGAGACCATGGGGGATAAATTCTAGAGGGGGAGAGAGATCCTTCACGAGGAGGTGTGGTGTGAGAGAAGGAGAGGGGGGCCTTTTATAGGAGAGAGGGGGGCACCCAAGGGGCCATGCGCCCAGCCATGGGGCTGCCCCCACCTCTTCCACATTCATGTGGGTGGAGCTCCCACTCAAAATGAAAAGCCTCCACTCCCATTAAAAAGCCTCCACTCATAAATCCACTCACATGCATTAAATTTCCACCAAATTTAATGCAAGCTCTCATTTAAATAAAACTCTTTTATTTATTTATTCAGAATTTTGTTAATTACTTTAATTAACAAACATTCACATAAAACCCCTTGCTAGTATTCCATTTCACATGCAACCAGTTTCCAACAATTTCAACCAAACAGCTTTTGTGTCTAGTGAAATAAATTCCTGCGCTTTCCTTTTCTTTTCGGCATGAAACTTTTGCTCCAAATGGATGTCGGTGTCTTAAGTGTGTCACCCTACGGTTCGTGAATAATGCGGACATGATCGAGACCCTCTCGAATCAATAATCAAGGATCCGAGACCCATATCGACTCCCACACATTCAACGATGACTTTCTTGTGATCGCTTAACCTTTTACGCTAGTATCTTAATCCTTTTGTTTCGCGATATATTACATGTCCGAGATTCGATCATCGGTATCTCCATAGCTAGTTTGATCTCACATCGACATGCACTCTTTTCTCGCTCCGTGATATAACATTCTAGTGATCAAATCACTTGCTTGCAAGCTAATCAATGTGATATCACCGAGAGGGCCTGAGTATATCTATCCATCGGATGAACAAATTCCACTCTTGATCCATGAGCCTCAACATAACACTTTATTAGTTCGAATCCATCTTTATAATCACCTATTACGGTGTGACGTTTGATGTTATCAAGAAACTCTTCGGTGTTAGTGATTGACATGATCTCATGGTCTAAGGATTAGGATCACCGTAAGTTGTTATAGCAATATAAACTCAATGACTTTGATCGTAATGCTATACTTCGGATGAATGTTCATCACACCATTACACTAATGTTGTGACCCCGTTATTAACAACATCCAATGTCCATGATCAGGAAACCTTGATCATCTTGTTAATCAACGAGCTAGTTTATAAGAGAGGCATAACTAGGAACTTTCTATTTGTTTATTAAACACACATGTATTAACGTTTCCGTATTAATACAATTATAGCATGCAAAATAAACATTTATCATAAATAAGGAATACGATAATAACCACTTTATTATTGCCTCTCGGGCATATTCCCTTCATCTACATGGGCACGAAGACATTAGGGTCGACCAACTCGGAGACTCTGGTATCATAGCCCGCGAGCGACGCCAAGATAGCTTTGTGATCTATTTTTTGGCCATCGTCGTCCACGTCGGGGATACCGGAGGTCACCGTGTCGATGTTGGCATTTCGTAGTGCGCCTTGACCATTGACAACGCCATCCTCGCGCCAACCCGAGTACACGAAGCTTTCCAGCTTACAATACGCTCGAGGGCTTGGCGCAAGATCTTCGATAACTTCATCACGGAATCCACCACTTTGATGTTGATATGGAGGGGATTGGCTATCTATTTGGCCTGCTTGATGGCGGTGTTGATAAAGTTGCCGGCAAGGACCATGCATTATTTTGGTGGAGGAGGCGACTGGGTCAAACCAATAGGATCTACAAATTCTGACAAAGGAACGCATGAGTTCAATAAACACAAAAATTTCAAAGTATCCAACTTACAGAAGTACAAGGCGAAGAATCACTTACTGAATATGCTAATCTCGGCCTGATGAAGGGTATCCGCCATGGAGTCCCGTTCTTGTCGGAGGATCTTGTACGCTTCAAGATTGCGCTCATTTTTCTCATCGGCAGCTTTCTTCTGCTCTTTCAGCATCGCGATCTCCTTCTTCAAGCGGTTCATCTCCGTGTCGGTGGACTCCTGCAGAACTTTCATGGAGTCCTCATGCATATTCAGCATATCCTTCCTCTCCTACTTAAGGATCTTGTTTTCTCTAGCCAGTTGCTCAATATGCTTGGATTGCTCAACAATATTCCTTAGCCTTGGCAATGGCTTCTGCAAGTCGGAGAAAGAGCAGTACACAGTGAGTACTCGGAGAATGTTGGCACAACACCAAGTCGGAGTATGAAAACGAAAGGAAAAACAGAATCTTGCTCTTGGTGATTGGATCCTTCAAGAAGGTAGTTTTACCCTTTTCGGCTTCCAAATCCGCACGCATCTTCTGGAACTTCTCGTTGGCGACACCCCTCCGAGCATTCTCATTCTGTGGAGCAAAAATTTAAAACTTTTTAGTCTGCTTGGAGCATCTAGCCGGATAACTATCCACCTAGAGGCTTAGGGGCTACAGTGAGAGTTTTTTAACTTGGCAATATGCTTAGTATTTCTTTAAGCATCTAGTCGGAACTGATTCAGTTTTCAACCAGAAGCTTGGGGGCTACAGTATAAAGTTTTTTAGCTCAATCGTATGCTTAGTCTTTCTTTAAGTATCTAGTCAGAATTAATTCAGTTACAACTATAGACTTGGGGAGCTACGATATCGAAATTTACAAACACTGCGTATGCTACTCTGAAAGTATCTAGTCGGAATAAATTCATTCATACTAAATACTTGGGGGCTACAATGGGAAGTTTTCTAGCTTAGTCACTCTTAGAGCATTTAGATATAGAGACTTATGGTTTTCCGTCTAAATCCTCGGGGGCTACAGTGGGATACTCATATGAAATGCAAAAGGCAAATAAAACTTACAAGTGTGATGATCTTGAGGTTGGTAGCGCTCTCAGCAAGCAACTTGCCGAAGGAAAGGTTGTTCCCTCGCAAGATATCTGCTTGTCGGAGAAGCTCCTCAAGACAGCAGGTTGGAGATGTCGGCGATGTACCAGGAACCAAAGTGGAGCTACTCGGCGTGAGCGCTGGGTAGACTATCTTCGGAAATTCTGTGGTTGCCTTGGGTACGGAGGCGCTGCCTTTAGCAGACGTTCCACCCGCCACCACCACCTTACCGCTACCGATGGCATCCTTAGCTGGAGCTTCAACCATTTGAGTTGTGGTGCTTTCTTGCGTTGCCTATTCGTCGACAATGGAAAGCTCCATAGAGGCGCCTGAGTCCACTTCCATGGCGGAAGGGCCAGATGCATCTTTGGCCTGAGAGCTTGTCGGGGCAGACGTAGGATGGACGCTGGGAGTGATGGGGGAGATGGCAGGAGATGCTTGGTGCGGCACATCTCGCTGCAACATATCTTTGATGTTTTTAGAAGCCCCCGATGTTTTGAAGGTCTTCTTCAAACTAGTACTGGCCTTCTTCCTGAAACATGCAAAAAGTATAAGTATAGGAATAAGACAAGCAATGGACAATGTCGGAGAGAAAGAGGCTTACACAACAGGGGGTGCTTTGGCAAAATGAATCCCGGTAATCTTTCTTTTCTCTGCCTCCAGGGCGGCAGTGGACTTCTTGGAGGCTCCACCCTCCGTCTTCTTCTTCTTGCCTCCGTCGGCAGCATTAGAGGTGGAGCTCTTCCTCTTTCGCGCCAGCGGGACATCGTCTTCGGACACGGCGGTGACTTCCTTCATCTTGGGGTCATAGATTTGGACAGCCATGCTATCCTCCTCTAGACTGCTAAACTGTTAAGTGAAATCCCAATGTGTTAAATGAGATGATAATGGCTAGGCGGAAGAACTGGAGTAAATGTCATACATGGAAAATAAACAGGTACCTCTGGGCACTTGCCCTCCTCGAACATGTCGTAGGTGATGGCGAAGCCACGCTTCTTGTCCTTCACCTTGACAATGTCCTTGAGGCGGAGCTTGACGGAGTCACTCGAGAAGTTGTCCTCGGAGATACGAATGCTATCCCTCCTCTCCTTAGAGTACTCAATCAGCTTGAAGCGGTGCTACAGAGGCTGGATCGACCTGACGAACCAACACATGGCTAGGTCCAACCCGGTCAGACCCGTGTCTACGAACCACTCTATCCACCTAATGGCGCGAGAGGATTTGTTGTCAGAGGGAAGGGTGGCTTGGGATCTCCATGTCGCGGCTTCAACGGCGGCTCCATCGACGAAGTCTGGATACGTCTCTTCTCGGCCGGCCAGAGGGATAAGTAACCCTCACAGAGCATCGCGTAGTTGCTAAGTGCAAGGATCCTATTGGGGGAGAGGTTCTGGGACTGTACTCGGTAATGGCTAAGGACAACTAGAAAGAAATTGGAGATAGGCAGGGAAACGCCGCGTACCAATTGGGCCTTGAGGTACACCTTATCTCCGGCTTGGGGAGAAGGGGTGACCTCGCCAGCCGGCGCCGCCCGCCAGACGAGCCCCTCCGTCGCGGGGAGATAGCCCTCGATGAGCAGCTCCTTAATGTCGCGGTCCATGATGTCTGAGCCGCGTCAATCCCCTTTGTGGGAATCGCTCTCCTCTTCCAGCATCTCCAGCGCTGCTGGATTGTGGTTGCCGCCGGTGGATTATACCACCGCAGACTTGGGTAGCACCAGACCCTCTAGGGGCACATGGACGGTGCTCGCCGGCTTCACCGCGGCATCGTCTGCCGCCACCATAGAGGGAGTAGAGCTGCTGCTTGCCATTGGAGAGGTAGAGGTGGTGACTAGATGGATTGAAGGGCTAGGGTTTTTTGCATGCACGCGGAGAGATCGAGGAGGTGCTCGCTGGAGGAAGAAGACGATGTAGGAGGAGAATGAGGTGAAAAGTAAAAATCCACCATAGTTACAATTTATAACCCATGGCGTCGAGATTCGTGCAAGGTGATCGAACGGTCGGCGCGTGGATGACGTGTGTGGGCCCGTGCGCGGAAATTTCGCCACGTTCCCAACCTTCGCCGCCAACGGTTTGTATCTCTCGTGCAGGAAAAACGGACATGATTGTGTTCTCTGCATGTGTGAGTTATGAGGCGTCGCTGACCTATGTCTACGTCATCCTAGCTATCACTAGAAGGTGAACCATCACATCGGAATATTCCGGCATAGAAGGATCCAATCTGGCTACGGAAGAGTACGATAGAAGATTCAGCGCAATTCTCCGACTTACAAGTTGAAGACGGAGAAAACCTTGCAGGGTTCTTGGGAGGACTACAAGATATTGCTTGACGATTTGCTGACATCCATCTAGACGGAGCATTCAACCTGAAGAGGCAAGACGACGCAAGATCTCGGAGTTCTCCGGGGGCTACTGTTGGCGATATGCTATATGGGTATCCTCGTAGCATGTCTCCTATCCGGATAACCCGGGTGGCCCATAGTTGGTAGCATGGCCCATGGCCTGCTAGGCAGCCCAGTTAGATGGATCCAAAAGGGAGGCCATTCCGGATAAAGGAAGGCTACGGAGGAGTCACTGACGTACCCGGAGCCTTGGAGTGCAAGACACGCTAGACTAGTTGTAAGAAGTGTAGGACTCTATAACCTGTCCGGCTAGGACTTTTCCCTGTAACCCTAGGACCTGGCGACTATATAAGTCGGGCCTATGGGAGCCTTTAGGGCACAACGTAAGACGATTACTTAGACTTTCTAGTCACCTCAATCTGTGAACCAATCCTCAGAAACTCGTATTGCCCTTATAGTGATTTATAGCAGGAGTAGGATTCCGCCACCATTGTGGGATCTGAACTTGGGTAAGCTGTGTAACCTCGTACCCATCAAACGTTCGCCTTCCCCCACGTCTCTAAACACGCACTATGAGGACCCCTCCATGGCGTACTCGTCGGCAATACCACGACACCTGCCCAATTGAAAGTGCAATGGACGTCTCCTAGAGGGGGTGAATAGGCTTTTAAAAATATTATGGATAAGTCTCTAATAAATTCAGAATAAAAACTAGCGTTTAATTTATTGAGCACAAAACCTAACCACTAGGTACACCTAAGAGCACCAACAACCTACTCTAAGCAATACAAGCAACAAGGTGATAGCAAGATGAGATACTCAAAGCACGAAGGCTATAACAATGTAAAATGCATAAGTAAAGGGCTCGGTTGAGATATAACTGATGGACGTGAAGACGAAGTTTTTTATCCCAAAGTTCACTTCCAAAGAAGCTACATCTCCGTTGGAGAGGTGCAATGGCGTAGTGCTCTCCGAACTCCACAAGTGTCTCACCTTTAGGTGTGGTGGCCCGATGCTCACTCAATGCCACAGAAGGCCTCACCCCAGTTGCGAAGGCATGCGACTCATCGACTCCACTACAGGCTCACCTTATTTTCTTGTGAGCTCGCCACAAAGATCTACTCACGATCCACTAAGGGACACTTGAGGGTAGTCACCAAACCCGTACAAGGATGGGGTTATCTCCACAACTCAATTGGAGGCTTCCAACAACAAAGCCACAAAAGGCTACAAATCCACAAAAGGCCACAAGGCCACAAGCTTGAGTCCACTCCACAATGGAGGCCCCAAGAAATCAACACACCAACCACACAACCGTCTAGGGTTCCAAGAACCCAAGAGTAACAATCCCACAAGCTTGTATTCGTCGAATCTCCGTGGAGAACTCAAACCTATGTAACAAATGCAAGGGCAAGTCCTTCACTCTCAAATTCCAACAAAGCTATAAAAGCTATTGGGGGAATAAGGGAGGAAGAACACAAGAGGGGAACACAAAACTCTCCAAGATCTAGATCCCAAGGATTCCTTCACAAAGAAGGGATTTGTTTTGGGGGGATTGTAGATCTATATATCCTCTCTCAAATCCCTCAAAAATATGCAAGAATCATAAGGGGGAAAGGGAGAGGTCAAGATCTTCAAGGTCAATAATGGAGGAGAGAGAGAAAGCCAAGAACCAAGAAAAGAGCTAGTACCCACGAAGGGAAAGAGAGGCCCCTTTTAAAGGGCTCCTAGATCTGACTATTATGTTCAGATTTGTGCACGGCCGATAGTACCGTCTACGTCCTTTCAACGGTTAGAAAACAACGAGAAGAAAGACAGAAAAACGAGCCTGGCCGGTACTACCGCCCCAAATTCTGACCAAAGTTCAGAAAAAATGGCACTCACAAAACAGAGAGGTTACTGAAATGAAATCAGGATGAGCGGAAGTAGCCCCGGTACTTCAGTCGGTACTACCGTGGCAATTCTGCCCGAGCGGTAATTCCGGCGCCTAGCCGGTACTTCCTCCCATGGACGGTACTACCACCTTTACTTCCGATCAAAGTTACGACAAATAGAATAAACCAGATAGAGAGGTTACTGAGCCAAGCTCGGGATGAGAGGAAAAACCCACGGAACTTCCACCGGTACTACCGACAGCAAAATGCCCTAGCGGTAAGAACTTCCGCCCAGGGAAATTCCAAAAACCAAAACTGCAATAACTTTCGCATCCAAACTCCAAACGAGATGAAACTAATTTTGTTGGAAAGATAGGGACGAGTATAATCCAACATATGTGAGATATTGGGTATCACCAAGGGATAAAATACCATGAATATATATATGTGAGATATCTCCCAAGGTGTGGAGCCGGAAAACTTGCAAGATAAAAAAACGCAATAAGATATGTAAGTGAAATACTTTTTTGATGAACTAGAGCTTGTTATGATGATAACGACAATCTCTAGATCCTCTCATGAACAAGAAACAAACAACAACCAAGAAAGATGATGCAAGAATGCAAAGGTTTGATATCTCTCCGAAAGATGCGATAGAGTCACCCACTCGAGAGCCCCTCTTGATAGTACAACTATCTATCCTAAACCCGGTCTCCCAACATTATAAGAGACCGGTAAAATAGAAAACCTATCAAGATCATACCTTTGCCATGAGCATTACACTTGAGCTTGATGTAGATCGTCTTGTCCTCCTCAAGATGGAACACCTTTATTGATTTCTCTAGCTTGATCTTGCTTGATGCAGACTTGCAAATTTCTCCCCCATAATCTTCATCACTCTGTGATCACCGAGGATGGAAAGCTCCAAGCATGAGATCTCCTAGAGATGGCGCATCTTGAGCTTGCACTTCTTCATTTCTTCTTGAGTGTTGATCCATCGAGATTCAACTCTTTGCACTTGTCTTGATCAACCTTCAAGCTCCTTCTTTCTTCATGATTCCAATGGGCACAAAGTCCTTGGACATTTCTTCTTCTCCCTCTTCATTTCTTCATCTTTCAACCTTGAGACCAACACATGGCCCAAGCGATGCCAATGGAGAAACCTACAAGTGAACCTTAATTTGCACATTAGTCTGTAGGGATTGTGATTAATTACCAAAGACACACATGGGGACATACATTCCCTTTCACCAATGAATCCACTCCATGAACTATCGACAATGTCACTATAGGGTTCGCAGCATAGAAAACAAAAATTTTCCTACGATGGGAACAACTATGTACCAAGATCTATCTACTAGATACAAACAACGGGCGGATGTATATCCGTAGAGAACATACCCTTGAAGACCGACAAAGCTTAACGAGTCCAAACTCGTGGTTGATGTAGACGATCTCTTGCCGATCTCAAGATCGAGAGGAAGTCCTAGCGCAAAACAACAGCCGCATCCGTGCTCGCACACACGCTCGAGGCACCGAAACCTCCGCCTCCTCGCCCAGCGATGCAGCGGAAGCACAACTCTTTCTTGCCGAAAAGCCACCGGGAACATGTATCTCGCTAGTCCGAGACCATGGGGATAAATTCTAGAGGAGAGAGATCCTTCACGAGGAGGTGTGTTGTGAGAGGAGGAGAGGGGCCTTTATAGGGGAGAGGGGGCACCCAAGGGGCATGGCGCCCAGCCATGGGGCTGCCCCACCTCTTCCACATTCATGTGGGTGGAGCTCCCACTCAAAATGAAAAGCCTCCACTCCCATTAAAAAGCCTCCACTCAAAATCCACTCACATGCATTAAATTTCCACCAAATTTAATGCAAGCTCTCATTTAAATAAAACTCTTTATTTATTTATTCAGAATTTTGTTAATTACTTTAATTAACAAACATTCACATAAAACCCTTGCTAGTATTCTATTTCACATGCGTAACCGTTTCAGCAATTTCAACCAAACATTTTGGTGTCTAGTGAAATAAATTCGCGCTTTCCTTTTCTTTTCGGCATGAAACTTTTGCTCCAAATGGATGTCGGTGTCTCTTAAGTGTGTCACCCTACGGTTCATGAATAATGTGGACATGATCGAGACCCTCTCGATCAATAATCGAAGCGGATCTGAGACCCATATCGACTCCCACACATTCAACGATGACTTTCTTGTGATCGCCGTAACCTTTACGCTAGTATCTTAATCCTTTGTTTCGCGATATATTACATGTCCGAGATTCGATCATCGGTATCTCCATACCTAGTTTGATCTCGCATCGACATGCACTCTTTTCTCGTTCCGTGATATAACATTCTAGTGATCAAATCACTTGCTTGCAAGCTAATCAATGTGATATCACCGAGGGCCTAGAGCATATCTATCCGTCATCGGATGAACAAATTCCACTCTCGATCCATGGGCCTCAACATAACACTTTAGTAGTTCTGAATCCATCTTTATAATCACCCCGTTACGGTGTGACGCTTTGATGTTATCAAGAAACTCTTCGGTGTTAGTGATTGACATGATCTCATGGTCTAAGGATTAGGATCACTTCGTAAGTTGTTATAGCAATATAAACTCAATGACTTTGATCGTAATGCTATACTTCGGATGAATGTTCATCACACCATTACACTAATGTTGTGACCTCGTTATTAACAACATCCAATGTCCATGATCGAAACCTATGATCATCTTGTTAATCAACGAGCTAGTTTATAAGAGAGGCATAACTAGGAACTTTCTATTTGTTTATTAAACACACATGTATTAACGCTTCAGTATTAATACAATTATAGCATGCAAAATAAACATTTATCATAAATAAGGAATACGATAATAACCACTTTATTATTGCCTCTGGGCATATTCCTTCGCCTCCCACTTGCACTAGAGACAATAATCTAGTTTGAAAACTTTGTGTATTAAACACCTATGGCTTTACGGTGTTCCAAATACGCAATTGCAAGTGGTTGACATAATCTACGGATCCGACGCTTTCAGTCCGTGTATTTGCATGTCTTTGCCTTCACGCATCACTCATTCTCCAATAAGATGGCATTGTATAAATTTGGTCTTTCGGTGAGACCTTTAGTTCCTTGGGGTTAAAACACGTCGATACTATTGTCATACAATATATCTTTAGTGTTAGCCTGCTATAACCACACCTTAGTTTGATAACAAACTACTTGACACAAATTCCTCCTTTGTCGCTACTATAGCATCATACTTAGCCTTTTGTTGTAGTATTCGTCACAATGTCCTAACTTTGGAACTCTTCCAAATCCATCATGGAATCTCCTTTCCATTACATTGTGCCACCCATAGTTTAAATTGAGATAAACTTAATTTGTATCTTGTGACAAAACTAGTATCAATGTAACGCTTTACAATGAACTATTTGTAATTGTTTGTCACCTCTACACAAATATATTCTTAGTTCTTCCAAAAGATCATAAGAATATCCTCACTATCGTCCAATGATCATTTTATGGTTCATTACGGTATATGCTCATAACACTTAGAGCATAGGACATATCCGGATGTGTACATATCATGGTATGATTGATCAAAACATTCTCGTGATTGCACTCATCAAGTGTCAAAGCACTTGAATCTTGTTTCACTTATCAAGTGTCGATACACTTGAATCTTGATTCAATTACTTTCCATGCAACAAGAACTGTTTCTTCTTGTTGATTCTATATTGAACTCCTTCAATATCTCATATATGTACGCTTGCACAACCATATTGGCGTTACAGTCTATCCACTATAGACATTCACGCTAAATATTCGGGTTTTGCCTAAGTCTTTCATCGAAATGAAATTCTTAACCTTTGTCAATAAAAGATACAACATTTCTAATCAACAAGATGTCCTTCACATAATGTATTAGAAATATGTCTCAGCGCTCCCACTTAATTTCTTGCAAATGCAAGCATCTTCATCGTCTCCTGATGAAAACTCCTTTTCATCATGGTGAAGATTCCAACTCCGCGATGCTTACTTCAACCATTGAAGTTTGCATGCCCTTTTAGCATCCTTTGAATTTAACAAAACCCTTTGGACCGTGTCATGTACACGTCCTAGGTAACCATTCTATTAGAAGAACTTTGTTTTGTTTATTCATCTACCATATACCAAATTATATGTAGTGGTTGCTACTTTAATCCGTTCAGACTAAATATCGCTATGAAAGATCAAATCTTGTCATAGTCAACTCTTTTAACATTGTCATAAAATACTTTACAACATGTCGAATATTTCATAGATGTGAGACATCCATGTCTGCTTTATAGATCCAAATACGACCGATAGGTTTTACACCTTCCGGAGGGTCTTCCAAGTTCAAAACTTGATTTCTCGATATGGAACTATCACGGATTTTATGGCTTCAAGCCATTTGACTGAGTCGGGCCCATCATCGCTTCTTTGTATGTATTCGGTTCATCATTGTCAAACAATAATGATTTACTCTCAAATCTTAGCATTTGATTGTTTAACCGACCTTCTTGGTTCAATAGGAACTTTAGACCTCCGTGACCACAACCTTTGAGGCACATAAGCTATGAGAATTATGGCAGCCTCCAGAACGATTTCCTGCACAAGAACTCAAAGACATTTAGCTAAGGTTCGTTAACCTTATCAAAGTTCTATTGTCCTCCCACTTAACTTTTATGAAAATTCCTTCTTCAAGAAACTTCACATTTCAAGCGACAAACCCTTTTGTCCTCGGTGTTAAGGAGGAATAACCAATTGTTATTCAAAATAACCTACAAAGACATGCTCATCCGACTTTGGTTGTAAACATCTTACTTATGTTTAGCATACCAAAATTTAAGAAAGGACAACTTGGGTTTTACCCCAAACCATAACTCATATGGTGTCATTTCAACGGATCAAGATGGAGCTCTTTTCAGTGAAAAAAGCGGTAGTCTCTAAAGCTTTAATCTTTTAAAACATAATGGCAGTTTTATAAATAACACCTTTGATCCAACCATGTCAAACAAGGTTTCATTACAAATCTCAAACACTCCATACTCCTATGGTGTTTTGGGAGATGTAAATCTAGGTGTTTTGCTAAACTTGCAACTCAAATAAATCCTTTATGATAAAATCATAATTCATTTATTTTCTTGTTACACTTGTAACTCAAATAAATCCTTTATGATCAAATCATAATTCATTTATTTTTCTTGTTACAATGATTTTCCACTTCATCTTGAAAGTCTTTGAAAACGTTTTCAAATATTTCATACTTCTTTCTCATTAAGTGAATATTCACTCAAAATTCGGAGAAAGCATATGAAGTTGAAACCCATCGCCATTTACGCACATAATGGACTACATACATCGATATGTATAAATTCCAATATTTTAGTCGCTCGCTCTTCTTGGCCTTTGAACGAAGTTTTAATTATCCCGAGGAAAGTCTCACAAGCCACTTGATCAAATCAAAGACTCCAAAAATCCATGAATATGGAGATTCTTCATGTTTTCTTTCCAATATAATTTAAAAATGATGTCACTTCATAAGTGATCTTTCAATCATTTGTCTTGCAACATTTTAGCATTAGGATTTATGGATGTGATTTCTTCAACTAGATTTGTAAATCATCCATCTTATATGGAATACGGTAATTATTTGAACAACCTTTGTTCTTATAATACCGATTCAAATAACAATTATTAAAACAAATCTTGAAGTCAAGTTTTGATGTCAACGAGAAATACAAACAACGGTTTGTTTGTTTTCGATGAACATCATCACATATTCTCTTGCTAGTTACTTAGGTCATTGTGGTTCATGAATTGCGTCGTTCCGTATGAAATTTCATACCAACCAATTCGGTATCCAATACCCAAGAACCACATTGTTTAACAAGCAAAGAATACAACCATAACATGTATATCATATATATACCTAAATTGGATATTTCCAATCTTTTCTTTTCTTGCCAAATATATTTTATAGATTCTCTTCAAAGATTTCCTTTTCCTTTTAAAAGAATTTATCAACATCAAAAGTGGCGCCATATACATGACACCTAGTCCAAAGCGTGTATATTCAAATAATAATACCTTTGGACTTGCACTTTGAAGTAGATCACCATCATCAAATGATCGGTATTCTTTCAAAATCCATTCTTTAGTAATCTTTTAGTGTAGTAAACATTTTACATACATATTCTATTCACCCTTATCATGACTTTCATGATCAAGCTACTTTAGCTTATAAAGGCTAATCGTGAGTATAACATTACTTTCCAAAACCCTTTTGGATGATTAGGATGTCTAGCATCTCCAACCTTCGCAAATTCTCATCCAATATGAGAACATATATTATACTCTATCATATTTCAACCAAAACATTGTTTCAGATATCGTTATATCTCACACATGATGGTTTCAAATAATTCTTTCAGCTCCTAGATAAACTTGATGTTTAAATCAAGAATCATGGAGGCAAACATGATACTTAAGATACTAACATCGGAATTGTTACTCGATTTAATACCAATTATTAAATTTCACGGAGTAAATAGAATTTTGCTGAAAGTTTGCAATAGGACTTTAAACTTTAGATTGACACTCAACACAATACGATACCAGTTCGTAAAGTATATATCCAGAATTCTATAGTTCTATTATATCAATTACAACTATGCATAAGGTGGTGAACGAATGCCAATGACTACAACAAATTATGCAAATTCACTTTGATTTAATTTATGATAAATTGAGTTCTACTAATCTAAATTAGAAATGAACTCCCACTCAAAAACGACATCCCTCGTGTCTTTTTGGTGATTACATGAACCAAATCCACTACACCAAGTCAGATCATCACGTGAGTCGGTATAGCTTCAAAGGCGAGCATCCATATGGTCATCATATCAAAACATATGACTCATGCTTAACCTTTCGGTCCGTGTTCCGAGGCCATGTCTGTACATGCTAGGCTCGCCAAGTAAGAACCTTAGTATTCGCGTGTGTAACTGTCTTACACCCGAGATATGCTCGTGGATTCAAGTACACCCGATCATCACGTGATGTCTTGAAGCGACGAAACATTGTCGGTGCATACTTAAGGAAGAACACATTTTTATCTTGATATCTAAATGAGGGATCATCTTATTATGCTAATAAAACGCCAAACAAGTAATATAAGATGCTATCAAACATCACATGTTTATTAGTGGAATGATATGGTTCTCGCATATGATCTCTATCATGTGCATCGTGGTATGATCACTATCATACATATATGTGTAAATCCAAGGTCTATGTAGATTACACGTTATGTGTGTTGTAAGAGTATCATCTTATACTTCTACTTACAACATCACCATATCATAACACTAGCCCAGCAACAATCTAAACTAGACGCCTCTAATTTATCCATTGCAAATTTTACGTGGCTTAGGGCTTTCGAAGATAGAACCGTTCTTACCTACGAACATGAACCACAACGAGGATAACCAAATTGTTGACAACTCGTTGCAAATTAGATATTGACTATAGTAGGAGAGACAGACACCCGCTAGCCACTTATGCAAAACTAGTTGCATGTCAAGCGTGAACAGTCTCATGTGCGAGGACATGTAAAGTTTGTCCGCCGCTTCATCCCACTATGCCACCAATATCCAAAGTACAACTAAGAAGCAATAAAATGATCATCATCGCCCACATACTCATATGTGTACTACCTGCAAAGTATCTACGCATAGATCCGCTCGATACCACCGTAGGGTTCGCAGATAGAAACCAAAAATTTTCCTACGATGGGAACAACTATGTACCAAGATCTATCTACTAGATACAAACAACGCGGATGTATATCCGTAGAGAACATACCCTTGAAGACCGACAAAGCTTAATGAGTCCAAACTCGTGGTTGATGTAGACGATCTCTGCCGATCTCAAGATCGAGAGGAAGTCCTAGCGCCAAAACAAAGCAAGATCCGTGCTCGCACACACGCTCGAGGCACCGAGCAACCTCCGCCTCGCCTCCAGGATGCAGCGGAAGCACAACTCTTTCTTGCCGAAAAGCCACTGGAACATGTATCTCGCTAGTCCGAGACCATGGGGATAAATTCTAGAGGGAGAGAGATCCTTCACGAGGAGGTGTGTTGTGAGAGGAGGAGAGGGGCCTTTATAGGGGAGAGGGGGCACCCAAGGGGCATGGCGCCCAGCCATGGGGCTGCCCCACCTCTTCCACATTCATGTGGTGGAGCTCCCACTCAAAATGAAAAGCCTCCACTCCCATTAAAAGCCTCCACTCAAAAATCCACTCACATGCATTAAATTTCCACCAAATTTAATGCAAGCTCTCATTTAAATAAAACTCTTTTATTTATTTATTCAGAATTTTGTTAATTACTTTAATTAACAAACATTCACATAAAACCCTTGCTAGTATTCTATTTCACATGCGTAACAGTTTCAGCAATTTCAACCAAACAGCTTTTGGTGTCTAGTGAAATAAATTCGCGCTTTCCTTTTCTTTTCGGCATGAAACTTTTGCTCCAAATGGATGTCGGTCTCTTAAGTGTGTCACCCTACGGTTCGCGAATAATGTGGACATGATCGAGACCCTCTCGATCAATAATCAAGCGGATCCGAGACCCATACCGACTCCACACATTCAACGATGACTTTCTTGTGATCGTGAGAACCTTTTACACTAGTATCTTAATCCTTTTGTTTCGATATATTACATGTCCGAGATTCGATCATCGGTATCTCCATACCTAGTTTGATCTCGTTATCGACATGCACTCTTTTCTCGTTCCTGATATAACATTCTAGTGATCAAATCACTTGCTTGCAAGCTAATCAATGTGATATCACCGAGGGCCTAGAGCATATCTATCCGTCATCGGGATGAACAAATTCCACTCGATCCATGGGCCTCAACATAACACTTTAGTAGTTCTGAATCCATCTTTATAATCACCCTTACGGTGTGACGTTTGATGTTATCAAGAAACTCTTCCTGTTAGTGATTGACATGATCTCATGGTCTAAGGATTAGGATCACTTAAGTTGTTATAGCAATATAAACTCAATGACTTTGATCGTAATGCTATACTTCGGATGAATGTTCATCACACCATTACACTAATGTTGTGACCTCGTTATTAACAACATCCAATGTCCATGATCAGGAAACCTATGATCATCTTGTTAATCAACGAGCTAGTTTATAAGAGAGGCATAACTAGGAACTTTCTATTTGTTTATTAAACACACATGTATTAACGTTTCCGTATTAATACAATTATAGCATGCAAAATAAACATTTATCATAAATAAGGAATACGATAATAACCACTTTATTATTGCCTCTCGGGCATATTCCCTTCAGTCACCATGACGTTGGCCGCCTACCTTACAGAGCTAATATGTCTTGCCTTAATGGAAACAAATGGATGAGATATCTTAGTACTTCATTAATTATGACATACTTATACCAAACAATTTGCTAAATTCATGGGTATTAAACACTCAAAGGAACATTCCAAACAAGGTGTCTTCCTATATTATTATTTGTGAATCATCTCTAATAGATAAGGTCCCTAATTTATATAAATATCATTTCAATTTAAGTCAGTCTAGACCTAGTATCCAATGGACCCATGAGAGGGCATTAGAACCAACCTACTTGTCACAAGTACATATTGCTACATCATATCCTCATTAAGAAGTTTTAATAACATTTAGTAAGCAAGGTGGTGTTTCTGGCCTAGAAGTTATGGATTTATAATCCACCTTGGTCCTTTGGATGACATATGGCATTCTATTTGGTGAGACGGTATTTTTTTCATTCTCACATTACAACTAAAATCTTGATTGAAAATACTTCGATCTTTGTGCTTCCTCTTTTGGCATGAGGAAAAGGACAACATGTAAGCACCATTTTCTTAAGAAGGGAGTTTGTTAATACTAAATGTCCTCGGAGGGCATGAGACATGAACTTTCGCTTCTAACTCCTCAGCCTTTTTTCAATTATTTTCTATGTAAGCTTCCATTGTGCACTCTTGAGACTCTGGCATTGTATTAAAGTACCAATATAGCGGAAAGAAAATAAGCCTCTCTCACACCCATAAAAATTGTATATTCGGACACAACTTCCCGAGCCTCGCAAAGCAGAATTTTTAACTTTATGGGAAATTTTTAGGCCAGAATGCTCCATAAAAGCGCATATCACTAGTTTTAAGGTTTTCTATTTCCAAATAGATCATGATCCATAAAGATTATGGTATTTTCTAGTGTGTTGTAGAATAACCCCCCTGGAAAACTTGGAAAACTTTTTCGAAACCCCCCTGGAAAATTTGGAAACCAACCCGCGGTCCAGAGAGCACTCTCTAGGGGCTAAATCTTGCAGAGAACTCCCTGGGCTTTATTAAAACCTGAATTTTATTAATAAAGGATCTATTTAAGTGTTTTTTAAGCCATTTAAAATAGAGAAAAGGCAAGGGCACTATGGAGATTAAAAAAATGTTTCCAAAATTTGATTTTGTGACACATTTAAAACCATGTTTCCATATCGTTAGGGTTTCGCTCTTGCATTTGTTCAAACACTTGCTCACATGCATATACTTTATTGATTTAAACAGATACAAGCAATGACTAATTACAAATAATACAAACTTGGGTTGTTACACATAGGCCACTAGGTAGTATTGTTCATCAATAGTAAACATTGTATATGACATAGGGGAGTGTCCCTCATGTTCTCTCTCTCTCTTGTCATCATGTATATAAGATGGCTAGGGAGACCTTCTCATATGGAGAGACTCTCCACTCCTAGGAATCTCTCTCAGTCACGATCTCTCTCCCAGTTCATTCTTAGCACAGCTCAAGGAGCACCATTGTAGCTCCCAGATATACTCGTCATATACATCAGACATGCAGGAATAGGAGTTTTACCTCACCACGAGGGCCCCGAACCTAGGTACACCATTGTGTTCACGTGTGCCCAATCCCGTTTTGGACGTCGTCGTCGCACCATATGCTCACACATCAGTTTTTTCATCCCGCTATGGCTATGTCGTTGACAAGGCGACGACACTCACTAGTGGAATAGGGGGAAATATTTGGTTGGGGCATGCAAAGATGGTCCATGGCTCGCGTATGTGGCCAATGATCTTAGTCCGAAGCTCTTTGATCTCGCTCCCATCATTTTTAGCGGAGGTGGCCCTACGGTTGGACTGGGACGGCGAGCAGTGGCTATCACGAGCGGAGACGGCTGCTACTAGCGCACCCATGGCTCGAGTGGATGCGTGGCTTGGCGCGGTTGGCAACTTTTCCCTCAGATGTACTGTCGCTACCATGTCCGACGACTAGAGGTGGAAGATAAATATGACTCGTGAGCCAACTTTGCCGGTGAAAGCTGCAAATTATTCAGTTGCGGTGACCCAACATACCACTGCATGTGTAGTACACTATAGTTGTTGACATGACATTCACTGTCGTGGGAATGACCACGGCAGATGCTGCAATCGGCAGCGAGTAGTAGAACGAGGGCAGGCGGCCATCTGCGGCGAGATGAGGCAAAGACAGGATTTACCTGTGTTCGGCCCGGAGGGTAAAGACCTACTCCTGCTAGGTTGTATTATGGAGGTGATTACAATGGGTGAACTCGGCGACTAGGCGGCGAGTTGCTTGGGTGTATGAGGGAACGTGTCTTTACTCACCCCTTAGGGAGGTTTATATAGGCTCACCTCCCCTAGGGTTTACATATCTCAACCGATTCGGTTACAACTTTGGTAATTGTTTTAGCCTAGACCGATCGGGCCTATCCACCGCTGGGCCTTCTACTTCGATGCTTGGTATCTTGCTGGGCCTTGATCCACTCGGGCCGCTCAGCCCACTCGCCTTTGGGGCCGGAACGTCCTGCTGAGTATACCCCAGTAGGCGTATCCCCATCAGTAGTCCCCGAGGCCGTCGTTGATTAGGCATGGGTGGCTGCTGGCAATCGGAGTATACGGCTTCAGGTTGGCATCCAGTCGAATCGTCGGCGGGCTCCTGCATAAAGGAAAAAATCCGGCGAACCGAGTCGCGCCTTGGGCGAGTCGAGCCAACGGGATACGGTCTCGGCGAGTGACTTAGCGAGCCGAGCAGCTGGAGGTGGACCGTCGGGCGTGGTCAAACTAGCCGTTAAGGTAACTCAACGGTAACTTTTGGCGTAATCATCGCGCGGTAACGGCCTCCTAATTTGGCGGGCAACTCCCGCTATATAAGAGGGATGGTAGGCTATCGTAAAGCCAACCGCCCACCATTCCTTCCGAGTGCGCACACCTTTCTTCCTTTGATTCCGCGATCCAATCGACCCGCAATCCTCCGACCTCCAAACAAATCCTCAGCCATGGCCCTCTCCACTGAACCTTGGGCAGATCCAAGTGCACCAGAGCACGGTGGCCTCCTTGAGGAGGCCGAATCTGGGCGGCCATTGGCGTATCCTCGCAGCCGAGAAACGACCCCAAACCCGCGAGAGAGAGTTCGTCTGTTTCACCACCTCGAGCGGGGTTAGGGTTTCCACATCTTTGTTCTTCCGCTTCTGCGCTTCTACGTGATCCAGCCCTCGATCTGGGTCCCCATAGCATCGGCAGCTCGCCATCTTCGTATGCTCGAATGCTACTTGGGCTGCCGCCCTATTTTCCCTTGTGGCAAGATCATTCACCAGACGGATCAGCCGCGAGGCGGGCGGCCAATGCTAGCCGCCGGCTTAACCTTCCAGCTCAAATCCAAAGCTTCCTTCGACCTAATGCCGCCAAAGCAGCGAGCGATCGAAAAGTCATGGTTCTACGTGACCGAGGCGACCGGAGGACGAGGCGGCGATCCCGCGATACTCGGCCAATCGTCCCGAGCCACGCCATCTCCAGTCATCAAGCTCCCCCGACGACCGGATGGTCGTCGACGATGCTCCAGACCATCCGTGGTGCGAAGAAGAAGGGCTCAGACGGTAAATTTGTACAATTGTTGGCTTGGGCGGCGGCTTGTTCCGCTCGCCCAACGCGACCATTACATGTACCAGTACACCGGCCGGGGAGACTCAACGAAAGCCTGCCCCGACGAGTGGAAGCTGGAGGACTACCTCTCAGCGCTGAAGAAGATCACCCAAGCGACATACGCGGATGCGCAGGCTGGGGTCCCTCCCTACACCGCGAAGCGTCCGGCTCCGACGGTAATCCTTTTACCTTGTTCGCAGTCGCAGCGTGTGCAGTCGCGGTATCTCTAACTCTGTTTCATTTTTAATGCAGCTGTTCCAAGTGGTGGAAGGGTGGTTACCACCCGCTGACGACGAGAGCCCCGGGCCATCCGCCCAGGATACAAGCGAGTCGCCACCCGCCAAGGGTAACGAAGACGACGAGGACGAGTCCGAAGAGGAGATTGCCCCACTGGTCCGAAAGACCCGCGGGCAACGTCAACGCGAGATCGAAGCGAGCAGGAGCCTCGAGCGTCATGACGATGACGACGAACTCCCAGAGACCACCTCGCGTCGTCAGGCCACTCCCGCGAAGAAGAAGAAGAAGGAGAAGGAGGCGAGGGCCCCCCTGAGAAAGAAGGCGAAGCCGCCGAAGGCGGCCTCACCGCCATACTCGACGAGCAGCTCTGATGCCCACAGCTCGGCGGTGGCCAGCCCCGACGACCGCGCTAGATGCGCCATCCACAGAAGCGCCGCTGGCCTCAATGCCTCCGCCCTTCGTGCCGGTTTCTGGGCTATGGAAGGCTCCGGTCGTGGCGACTTCGCCTCGCAAGGAGGTCCCGGCCGCGGTGGCCTCGCCCCGCAAGGAGGTCCCGGCCGCGGTGGCCTTGCTCCACAAGGAGGTTCCGGCCGCAGTAGCCCCAATTTGCGAGGAGGCCTCCACCGAAGGCGCCCCGGAGGTGCCAACCGCTACCTCAACGTCAAAGAAGCCATCTGTATCCTGGGCCCCCGACGTCCTGGAACTGGGGCTCAGTCGCCGATTAGGCCCTGAGCTGGAAAAGCCGGCCAGCATTCGCACAGGGCTGCGTTTCATTCCAGTCGCCAAGTGAGCGCATTCGGCCTTCTCTACTTTCCTTTAGTACTTTAATTGTCTTTTATTGATTTGATTCGATGTGCAGGACCGGAGTGAAGAAGATGGGTCACCCGACCGTGGCCAAGGTATCCTCCGCCCCCGGCGAGGAAGACCCTTCCCGCAAGAGGAAAAGTGACGAGGTCGCCGCCTCAACGGAAGGCAGCAAAAAGGCCAAGGGCGACGACATCGTCGCCATCTCGGATGACGGCGCCTACCGGACCCGCGATGGAGGCAACGCGTTTGAAGGAGGGCGCTTCCTTAGACCGGAGGAAGCGACTTCCTTTGGTAGGCGCCTCGATTGCTACCTTCCCGTTTCATGACCAAGGCGGCCACGGCAGTGGCGCTGCGACCGAGCCCCGCTCCAGGGAACCACCGACGCTGAAATCGACCAACGTCGCGGCACACGCCTTGGCTTGCGTCCGTGGACGCAAAGACAACTTCACGGCATGCTTGGTGCGGCCATCCGTACCTCCGGTCCCCGAGGGTCGGTTGCTTAGCGGCTTGATTCTTATAATTACTTGTTTTGTACTTTCAATCCAGTCCCGAGTGCGTATGCGCTAAATTTTAGCGGTATGCACGAGGAATTCGTGATCGCCAGTCCTCGAGTGCGCACCGCTAAATTTTAACGGGTGTACCGAGGAATTTTCGTGATCGCCAGTGCGCAGTGCGCTAAATTTTAACGGTGGGTACCGAGGAATTTTCGTGATCGCTACCGAGTGCGCACCGCTAAATTTTAGCGGGTGGGCACCGAGAAGTTTTCATGTGCTAACTTTGAAGATGTCTGGTCTGCAATGGAGTCGGCAGAGCGATTGGCTGCGGCAGCGTCGAGAAGGAGTGGCCGCTTCCAAGAAGCGAACAAGGAGCCAGCCGTTGCGCTTGTAGGAAGTGGCTCGCCAGAGCTTGTCCCTACTGGTGAGCTGGTGGCGATCTGCGTTAGGCAAGCCGAAAGCGTAAGATCGCCGACCTCGAGCGAATCGCGGAGGCAAAGAAGAAGCAAGCTCGGCGAACGGCGGCGAAGGCCGCTATTGCGCGGAGGAAGACCGAAGGCGTCGAATCCCTCATTGTTGGGCTTCGGCGATCATACATCGCTTCAAAGTTTCATCACGGACTCGCCGCCCATTGCTTGGTGAGTGCGTCTTCCTGTCTTTTGTTGTGTTGTTTGTGGTTTCCATGGTACTCATACTGCCTCCTTCTCGCAGGTCGTGTTATTGGCTGCCAAGAAGAAGCGAATTCTCTGACGAGGGAATGCGTAAGCATGCTCGTCGACTTCGGCACGCTTGTCGACGTGCATCCGCCGCCTATCTTCAAGAGATGTCGCCACGGAGGTTATTCGGTGACCTCGTTGAGGTGTGGGAGTACTTGGAGAAGGCGCCGCGGTCGAGAGTTTATGACGCGGTCGGCGTCATGCGAGCGTTGATGCCTTGAGCCTTGGGCTCGCCCACTTCGAGGACTTCGATCTCGACGATGTGACGAGGGTATCCTTCGTCGATCGCGGTGGATTTGTCCGAGGTTCTCAAGCTGCAGGAACGTGCACAGACGGAGCGTCGGGCGATGGGCGACCTCCTTCCCTACCAGAAACGGTCGTCGCCAAACGACCGAGCCGCCGTGATCGCGACTTCAAGGTTGAGCAACCTTTCCGCTCGGCGATGGCGGGTGAGCTGACGACGATCCGTCAAACCAGACACCGCGTTCATCCGTAGGCGCGGGATCTTGGCGGCCGTCGTTAAGCCCTGCAGAATAGTGTAGTTTGCCTAGATGTGTTAGCAGCGCTTACGAGTAGGCATATTTTGTAATGTAAGACACTGCGATATGCGATTGAATGGAACATTGTGTTCATTTTGCTATTTGTTTGTGTGTTTTGGATTGATTTTGGGTGAGTCCCCGAGCGCGTCCGCCCTTTTGTGGGGTTCACCTCATATATGATGTTTTTCTTGTTATCATGTGTGTTGTTAATTAATTCGACTCGCCCGGCTCGAGAGCCCGCAAGGCGACTCCCTTGCGTGGTCTGTACTTTGCCGTTTTCCCGTGCGTGATCGGGGCCGGGTGGCCGAGTCCCCGAGCGTGGTACTTGGTAGTTCAAGGCGCGACTCGAAGGTGGATGAGGACTGAGCGCGTTGGTGAGAGCGCGTCACTCCTGCCCGTGGGTCGATCGGCGTGGCAGTCCTAGGCATGCTCTCTTACTTGGCGTTTTCGACCGATCGCGACGAACGGTATTCAGTCCCCGGCGTGGTACTTAGCCGCTCGAGTCGCTACGCCGAGGATGCGGAGGACCAAGGTCGCTGTGGAAGCGAGGACCGTTGTCTTGGTTCAGAAACCAGTCGAGCTAAGCGACTCAATGGGGCTCGATTGGCGTTTTCGTGGGACGATGCAAGACCTGAAATGACTCAATGCTCTTACATCGCACTACTTAGCTGCGTGCCGGTCGCTGTACCAAGGGTTGACTTCGTATTTTAGCATGACGCTGTTTATTACGAAAAGAGTGGCACAAGGGATGGAGAGTAGACGAATTTTGCAAGAACTGCTTTTTTTATTCATAGCGATCGGAGAGTACATATGTGGGGTTCTAGGAATAGAACTTCCGGAGGAGATTTACATTCCATGGCCGCTGACGTCGAGTTCGTCCCTATGGGACGTCGATGAGGTAGTAGGCGTCTGCCGTAGCACGCCCGATGGCGAACGGGCCTTCCCACGGAGGGAGAGCTTGTGCATTCCTTCTTGTCCCGGATGAGGCGTAACACCGTGTCGCCTTCTGAAGGTGCGAGTTTTCACCCGTCGGCCGTGGTAGCGGAGCCCTTGGCGATAAATGGCGTCACGCGATCGGCGAGGTCGCGGCTTCGCCGAGTTGGTCGAGCCCATCTTGGCGGCCAGCTCGCTTTTGGCCTCAGATAGTGGACGACCCGTGGCGAGTCGTGTTCGAGGTCGGTGGGCATGACCGCCGCACCGTAAACCATGAAGAAGGGAGTGAATCCGTCGACCATTGACCGAGGTGCGGATTCCCCGGATGACGGAGGGAGCTCGACCCAAAGATCCGTGCGCTTCGAGTGGTACTTGGAGTCGCTTCAGCCGTGGAGGATGCTGGTTGGCTCGTTCCGCTGGCCATTGGATTCCGGTGTCGACGCGAGGTCGAGCCGGATGTGGTGCTCTTCGCAAAATTCGCCATTGCTCCTTGGCGAAGTTTGTGCCGTTGTCCGTGATGATGCTGTTGGGGAACCCAGCGGTATATGAGCTCGCGAGGAACTTAGTGGCGGTCTTCCGTCGCATTTCGGACTGGCTTGGCCTCTACCCACTTCGTGAACTTGTCGACGGCCAGCAGGTGGGTGTAACCAGGGGGCCTTCTTGAAGGGGCCTACCATGTCCATGCCCCACACCGCGAATGGCGGTGATGGGGATTGTTTTGAGTGCCGAACTTGAACGTCGTCTGGTTGGCGTGCCGCACCCGCGCATCGCTGGACGATATCGGCAGCGTCGGCGTGTCTTGATGGGACAAGAGAAGCCGTGTCGCATAGCCTTGGCGACGAGGAGCGCGGCGTGGTGGCCGCAATACCTGAGTGGATGTCGTGTAAGATTTTGCGTCCTTCACGGTTGGACGCAACGTTGAACACGCCGGTGACGCCGCTTGTAGCTTCGCCGATGATGGTGTAGGACTTACATCGGCGAGCGATCATTCGAGCGCTTGTCTCGTCTGCGGGCAGGTTGCCGGTCTCCAGGTAAGCGATGTAGGGCTTGGTCCAGTCGTCTGGCTCGGTGATGAGTGCGACCAAGGCTTCCTCTGGTTGGAGAGGGACTCCGATGTCGATCTCCCTCGGGGGAGAGACTGATGGTTTGGAGATTGTGTCGAGGAACACGCCGGCGGGTGGTGCGAGTCGAGCCAACCCGATGCGAGAGAGGGCGTCGGCCTCCTTCGTACCGTCGATCCACTCGACAGAGTAGCCGGTGAAGTGGCCGCCCAACTTATCCACCTCTTGGCGATACGCCGCCATGGTAGAGGAGAAGGCGTCGCAGGTGCCGGCGACTTGTCCCGCAACGAGATCGGAATCTCCGTAGCATCGAAGGCGATTGACGCTCATCTCCTTTGCGGCTCGCATGCCGTGGAGTAGGGCCTCGTATTCGGCCATGTTGTTGGTGCAGGGCGTGAATTCGAGGCGGAGGATGTAGCGGAGCTTGTCGCCCTTTGGTGAAGTCAAGACTATCCCGCGCTGCACGTCCGCGTTCTTGGACCCGTCAAGTGCAGGTTCGATAATGGAGGTACGGCGGCTTTTATGGCTGTGGGCCTCCTCGATCGGCGATGAAGTCTGCGCTGTTCGGGACTTAATCGCCTTTCGTGGCTCAGATTTAATGTTGTGGACGCCGATCTCGACGGCCCCACTTGGCGACCCGCCCGGCCGCCTCGCGATTGCGGATGATGTCTTGTAGTGGTGCCGAGGAGACGACCGTGATCGGGTGCTCTGGAAGTAGGCAGCGCCACCGAGCTCAAGACCGCGTATACCAACTTTTGGTATCAGTGGGTATCGGCGCGACCGGTGAGGACCTCGCTGATGTAGTACACCGCCGCTGGACCGGCGCTCCTTTCTTCCTCCGGTCGTTCGGCGACCATTACGGTGACGACCACGCTCGGACGCCGCGACGTAAACCAGCATGGGCTCTTTGTCAGCGGGTGCGGCGAGTAGTGGCGCGGCGAGTAGCACTTTTGAGGTCGCGAGCGTCGTCCGCCTCCTTGTCCCACTGGAAGGTGGGATTCTTGCGCATCAGGCGGTATAGGGGCATCGCCTTTTCGCCCAGACGGGGGATGAAGCGACTGAGAGCCGCCACACGCCCGGCCAGCTTCTGGACGTCGCGCAGGCACTCGGGTTTGCCGAGCCGTGCGATCGTGTCGATCTTCGTTGGGTTTGCCTCGATCCCTCGTTTGGAGACGACGTACCCCAGTAGTTGCCCGGCGGGTACGCCGAAGGTGCACTTGCCTGGGTTGAGCTTTATCTTGTACCTCCGCAGATTGGCGAAGGTTTCTGCTAGGTCGGCGAGTAGGTCGCCTTGGCGAGCGGATTTCACGACCACGTCGTCGATGTAGACGTGGATGTTGCGGCCAATTTGGCTCGCGAGGCATTCTTGCATGCACCGCTGGTAGGTTGCCCCGGCGTTCTTGAGGCCGAAGGTCATGGCGGTAGCGAGAATGCTCGAATGGCGTGATGAACGCCGTCTTCTCCTCCTCGACACCATTTTGATCTGGTTGTACCCGAGTAGGCGTCGAGGAAACATAGCGACTCGAGCCCGCGGTTGAATCGATTATCCGGTCGATCCGCGGAGGACGAATCGCTCCTTTGGACAAAGCTCAGTTTGTGTAGTCGATACACATTCTCCAGTCCCGCTTTTCTCGACCAGGACTGGGTTTGCCAGCCACTTGAGTATTTGATTGGCGGATGAAGCCGCAGCGGTAGGCGCTGCACTTCCTCGGCGATTGCTCGACGGCGTTCTTCGTTGAAGGGCCGAGCGATCGCTGACGGGTCGCACTTTGGGGTCGGCGTTTAGTTTGTGCTCAGCGAGCCCTAGGGACACCGTGCATGTCGGAGGGTTTCCATGCGAAGATGTCCTTATTCTCACGAAGGAACTCGGCGAGCGCGCCTTCCTATGCTGGGGCTCATGCTCGTCCCGATCACACCGTCTGGGCCGGTCGCTGGACCAGCTCGACGGTGCGAGTGTGTCGTGGCCTCAAAGGTTGAGGTGTTTGTGCCCTCGAGTTGGGCTTCTTGAGTATTGTGGGGTCGTCATTGTTGACCCCCGCGATTTGGCGAGCTCGTCGGCGTGATTAGCTTCGCCGCGATGACGGGTCGGCGAAGTTCGGCTCCTTTGGCCTCGCATTCGGGCGCCATGTCGGGTCGCCGTTGATGGTGATGACGCCGACGCCCGGGACCTTCATCGCGTTAGACGCGGTAGGGGCGCCGCCATGAATTTGGCGAACGCCGCCCTGTGACGCAATGGTAAGGGTCGAAGGGCACCAGCTCGAAGACGATCCGCCGGCGGAAGTTTGCCGGAGTACCGAAGGTGACGGGTAGCGTGACTTTGCCGATCGGGTACGCCTTACGACCGGGGACGATGCCGTGGAACGTGGTGTGTGTTGTCTCGATCATCAACTGCGGTAGCCGCAACCGCCTGAAGGTGTCGAGGTAGAGGATGTTGATGGAGCTGCCGCCGTCCATCAGTGTCTTGGGGAGCCAGTAGTCGCCAACCTTGGGCTTGACCACCAAGGCGACTTCGTCCCGGTACTGATGCGTGGCGAGTGGTCTTGCCGGCTCCAGGTGATGGGCTGTTCCGACCAGTTGAGGAACTGGGGGACGTCTGTTTGGGCCACCGCGTTGACGGCGACGGCGCGGGCGATGACCTCCTTCTCGCGCTTCGTGTTGAAGCCTGTGAAGGTGTGGAGCGAGCCGGATACTTTGCCGAATTTTCCGCCATTTGGCGGGTCGTTGTCGGTGTCCTCCCGCGCGTGCCGTGCCTTCTCGATTTCCCTGAGGGTGTGGCAGTCGGCGGTGGTGTGCGTTGCGGGCTTTCCTTCCCTGCTGTGGAACGCACATGGTTGGTTAAGGAGTGCCGCGGGATCGAACCTTGGCTTGTTTTTGTAATTGCCGTCGTCTCGCCGTTGTCCTCCGTCACGGCGGTAGCTCTTGGGCTCGCGTTGTGCGTGCCCAGCGTTGGCGACAAAGTCGACTCGCCCGTCGTTGCGGCGCTTGCCTGTGAGGCGGGTGCCGCTGTATCGTAGATCGGTTCGGCGTCCGCCGTCGTTGCCGCCCGTGCGGCGTTGCCCTCCTGACTCGTCGTCGACGTCTTGGTTGGGATCCTCCTCGGCGTACCGTTTGGCGATCTCGAGGAGGTCGGGGATGTTGTCGAGTGTGCGGGAGTGTCGCTTGAGCTTGGCGACTAGAGGCTCGTAGCGGCACGAGGTATTGAAGCAATGGATCGCGGTGTCCGGGTGGATGCCGACCGCGTTATGCAGCTCTTGCCACCGTTGGACCCAATTGCGGGTCGACTCGGGTCCCCGGACGATCGTTCCAGGTCCTCGATGGTGGTGGCGCGAGTGTAGGAGCACTCAAGTGCTCGACGGCGTCTCGCATTTCTCCCTGTGAGTCGATACTGTCCTGGGGAGCGTGATCCATTGCCGGCCCGGGATCGTTGGTGAGAGTGCGTTCGCTGGTCGGGCGTTGGGCGAAGTTGGCGGCGGGCAGGCAATTGAGGTGTTTGCCGCTGGGCGGCCGCTGAGGCCCGCCGCCGAGGAGCGCGAGTATACCGCTTGCGGTCCGCGCCGCTCTGCTGCTCCACGGCTTTTGCAGCAGGCTCGACGCATCTTGGATCTGTAAGGCGCGCCACGCGGTGGCCGTGATGCTATCGGCGCCGCTCGCTGCCACGAGGTTGTCCATCGGGTGGAGAATGGTGGGAGGCCGTTCGCGTCTCGCTCCCGTGAGGAGACGACTATCCGCGTGGTCTCGAGGGTGCGGTTGGGCGGGTGCACCATCACCGTCGATCCGGCGGGGCCGAAGCGCTTCTCCCGGTGGCGCGTTTCGCAGATCGCGGCTTCGGCTATGCGCGGGTCGTTCTCATCGCCGAAGTTCGTGGCGCCTCGAACGGTGGGGTTCAGCGTGACTCGATCCGGCTGGTAGCGCGTGACAATTCTGTTGTCACTTGCTCGGGCGAAATTTTCGCCGCTGCTCATGTGACGCTTCCGCCAATTTCAGGCGGAGTTCCTCGACCTCCGTTGCCGTGGCGTTAGGAGGGATTGGGGTGGAGAAAGGATCCTCCGGCGGATCGGCGCCGGTGGCCATGTAGGTCCGGCATGGCGACCGGTTCCGTCGTGGAGGTCGGCGGAGTTTTCCGACCCGGAGTCGAATTCGAAGATCCCGAGGATGGAGGGGTCTCGAAATCTCCCGCTGGAGACACAGGCGATGGAGCCGCGGACGAGGCAGGTGATGGATCCGCGAGTGACGCCGGGTCGCCGAGTCGGCGTCGTCGGTGAGGGCCGCATCTTCTGCGGCCGAGTTCTCGGCCACGTTCTTGGGCCGAGTTGTACTCGGAGGCGAGGCGGTGGATCGTGCGGACCTGGCTCTCGGAGAGCCGATCGCGTGGTGGCGACTCGCGGATGCGAGCCGAGTCCTCCGAGGTGATGATGTCGGTGAGGCCGACGAAGAGGCTGATTGTGCCGGCGGCAGATCACGCTGCGGACGTGGTCGCGCCGTCGGGGCGTAGCTGCTCGGCAAGATCTGGAGCATCGCCGATTGCTATCATACGCCGGTGGCGACCGGCCTCGTTGATGGGCAGATTGGATCTCGCCAGTAACACCGCCGACCGGCCAGCCCCACGGTGGGCGCCAGCCGTGGGAATGACCACGGCAGATGCCGTAATCGGCGTGAGTAGTAGAACAAGGGCAGGGCGGCCAGCCATCTGCGGTGAGATGAGGGCAAAGACATAGGGATTTACAGGTTCGGCCCCGAGGGTAAAGACCTACTCTGCTAGGTTGTATTATGGAGGTGATTACAATGGGTGAACTCGGCGACTAGGCGGCGAGTTGCTTGGGTGTATGAGGAACGTGTCTCTACTCACCCCTTAGGGAGGTTTATAGGCTCACCTCCCTAGGGTTTACATATCTCAACCGATTCGGTTACAACTTTGGTAATTGTTTTAGCCTAGACCCCGGGCCTATCCACTACTTTGGGCCTTCTACTTCCATCGCTGGTATCTTGCTGGGCCTTGATCCACTCGCCGTTCTGCAGGCCCACTCGCCGGCCTTTGGGCCAGTCGGAAACGTCCTGCTGAGTATACCCCAGTAGGCGTATCCCCATCAGTAGTCCCCGAGGCCGTCGTTGATTAGGCATGGGTGGCTGCTGGCAATCGGAGTATACGGCTTCAGGTTGGCATCCAGTCGAATCGTTCATATTACAACAGAAACATTGCGGGTCCATATTACAAACATACACATATTATTATTACAATACTAGAAGTTCAAGACTTCAAAATATTCAACTTACAAACCAAATATAAAGTGTTTCAGCGGAATTTTTTAGATGACAACTTCAACTCCAAATTGAGCTCAACAACTTATTATTATATATTGTTCATGTAGCATGGCTCAATTGGTTACTACTACTAAGACAGTTATTCTGACTCATTGTGCTCTCCTCCAGAGACGATGTCGTAGTCCACCCCTTCTATAGCACCGTATAGATCTGGCTCCTCATAGAAGACCTCCTCTTGGCTTTCAGCTGCATAAATTGGGGTATCTTCTGGATCCTTAGAGTCTAAGCAGGGGATGAAAGAAAAGGGTGAGTAATAGCGTTACCCAGCAAGTTCGTTATATGCAAGGTGGGAAGTTTGATGCTCTATCTACCACCTCGGACTATAAGTCCTTGGCATTATGCATTTTTCGTAAATCTTTCTTCAACAATTGATTTTATTGTTAAAAACTATGCCCATCAGCCTTCACAGGTTTACCAGAAATTTCATGGAGTTCCTTTCCTGCCGCGTTCGTAGCTCCTTCCCGGAACAGGGAGTAACAAGTTACAATTCTTACACTCTGAAGAGGTGCGTTACTTTACCCATGAGAGATCAACTCTTTGTTGCACAACCGGGCGTACTTTCCCGTCCACAGTTCCATGATGTGGGGCCCAGTAGGTGATCGAAGCCAATCACTTCCCTTTCCCCGACACCATATGTCTGCGCGATCCTTCGGGGCTGGCTCACCTCCGTTAAGCCCCCTTTCGGGCAGGCTAAAACCCTGATGAGTTCCCTATGACTCTATGAGCTGGTGATGCCCTTGGCAAGTACCATATAGGTCCGGCTATACCTCCGACAACCACTCATAGGTAATCTAGACACGAAAAATGTGGGGCCTAAGGGTGCCCACCCATATGTTGGATCCACACAAGGAATCACAACGTCACGTTAAGGTCGTCTTGCCTCCATACGAAAGGAAAAGGATACAACTGACTTATCCGTCCCATTCCAAATCTCATGGTTAACGCGTTATATACGGTGCTAGAATCACTGATGTCATGGGTTGTTAATTCCTAGGTGATTATCCTTGTTGCAAATAGAAACCTAAGTTCTATTGCTCCATTATATCATCACTTAGGATGATATCAACAATTTATTTATTTGAGAAAATCATATTTTTCTTTCCTCGAAACATAGATGATAACACACAATTTACAAATACTTTTATAAAGACACTTCAAAGGACATGAGAAAGCGATGAACTTGCCTTGTGATTGCATGGTAGTGAAGTCGGATGCTTGCTGATGACCCACAAGTATAGGGGGTGTATCGCAGTACTTTCGATAAATAGGAGTGTCGATCCCAATGAGGAGCAGAAGGTGCTGAACAATGGTATGGAGCAGGAAATCCATGTGAATACTTAGCAAACGGATTTTTAGTGGTTTTCTGATAAAGCAACAAAACAAGGAGCAAGTAACAAAAGCAGCAAGCAAATGCAGCAAGTGGCCCAATCCTTTCTTAGCAAAGGACAAGCCGGTGGAAATACTTATAAGGACCAAACGTTCTCGAGGACACATGGGAATTCTGTCAAGTGCTTTCGCTTCAAATAGCTAAGTACTCTTGTTTGGTGTTGTAAGTGTTGTGTGGGTGAACCTGTGCTAACATACCGACCTTACTTGGACTAATACATACTTGTGATTAAACCCCCTGCAAGCATCCACAACTATAGGAAAGTAATTAAGATATAAATCTAACCACAACCTTAAACTCTGAGATCCTACGCTCCCTTGTGCAAAGGTGTCCTAACGGGGGTTCAGGTTTCTGTCACTCCGGCAACCCCAAAATTAGTAGACAAATACACAATGCATTCCCCTAGGCCCATAAATGGTGAAGTATCATGTAGTCGACGTTCACATGACACCACTAGAAGAATAGCACAACTTAAATACTAAACCATTGAATAATAACTCAACACAAATCCACTACTAACAACATGACTTCTCCCATGTCCTCAAGAACTAAACGAACTACTCACAAGACATCGTATGGATCAATATCAGAGATTATATGATAATGGATAACAATTTGAACATAAACAATAATCCAATGGTTCCACTCACAAGCATCAACTACAATAGTAATCAACATCGAGAAAGTTTCCCCTAATGAACTAAGCAAGTATTCAACACGATTGTTACAACAGGATGGAGTAATGATGATGGTGCTGGTGGAGATGGTGGTGTGGATGATGATGATGATTCCGATGAAGCCTAGCTTGACGATGGTGTTGATGGCGACGATCTCCCCTCTCCGGGAAGGAATTTCCCCGACAGAAATATGTCTGCCAGAGAGATCTTTCTCTATCGGTGTTTTCCGCCCCCAGAGGCGGCGAAAATCTATCTGTGGTCGCTCTCCTAGTGTTAGGGTTACGTAGGGAAGATATAGGCGAGAGGTCAAAGTTGAGGGTCGAGCAGGTGGGCCACACCTGCCCTAGGCGCGGCCTAGGGTGGACCCGTGCCTAGGGGTGTGTGGGCCCCCCGTGGCCCTTCTTCGCCTCTCCTTTTGGCTTCCTTTGTCTTCCGGGAAAATATAATTTTCTCATATTTTTCTGGTATTTTTATGATCTTCTCAAATTGCATCAAAACACCTCCTTTTCCATCAGAATCCAGACTCCGGCAGTTCATCCTCCAAGAATCATCCAACATCCATAAACAGATGAAAAGACATAAGTAATACCTCATAATAAGACATATATCAATGAATAGAGGTAAATTTATGATATAGAATGGTGATGCAAATTGGGCGTATCACTTGCACTGGACCTTAGGCTTCTATGTCTACAAAACATCATTATTGCCCGGTAAGGACAATATTTAAAGAAGCAAAAATGAACATGCATAGTAATGTAATGCATTATTTGTTATTTATTTTCTTTATGTGTTTTACCCAATATTTTAGTTTTCTGGAATGTCTTTATGAACATAAGAAATTCATTTTTAAGGAATAACCTTGATATATTATTTTCACTATTTTATAATGTAATGTATTATTAATAGAGTTAAAAACTATTTTTTTATTTAATTTTAATTCTTATAATTATTTTCTTAATAGTTATTTTTAGGAATTAGCATTTAAATAAAAGAGATGTTATTTTGGGAACTTTAAATATTTATTTAGTATTTTTTAAAATACTATGATGACTAAATATGATAAAAGTTATTTTTATGCCTTTCCTTGATTTTTATAAAATTCCATAAGGAATATATATTATAAAATCCATAACCAAAAATTCATTTATTAAAAATGGTTTCTTGATTTAATTTAATAGGTTATTTTATTATGAGTCTAAAAATATATTGTTTGTATTTTTAAGACTTTTATTTTATTGTTTTAGGATTTATTGAGGTCTAGGGGTACTTTGGTCTTTTACTTAATTATTAAAATCTCTGTTAGGGTTTGGGCTAACCCATTGGGCTATTTGGTCCCATCTTGGCCCAATTGGCCTGGTCAAAGGACTTCCTCGAAGGGGTACTAGCCTTATCGGCCCAGTTCACTGCCTCCACTCTCTCTCGATCTCACCTCTTCTCCTCCTCGACCCCGTGGTCACTGAAACCGCCGCCGTGGTCCTCTCCGGCCGCCGCCGTGGTGTATGGTGTATATGTCGACTCTGCTCCTTCATCTAGTCTAATTAGATTTGGATTTGGAGCTCCTCTGCAGCCAGGCTAGCTTCGTCCCGAACCCTAGGGTTTGGGGTGGTGCTAGTGATGCCTCCGCCGCTGATCCAATGGTGTCGTGGTGTGTTCGTGTGTTGCGGTGGTGGTGGTGTTCTCATCCTCAAGCGCTGTTGTGGCCGCCGCCTCGACTCAGTGCAGGTTGTAACGCCCCTTGGGTGCTCCCCGTGCCGCCATGTGCTCGTCGGCCTCCCTACTTCCTCTTCTAAACTACAACGAGGACCCTTGGTGACTTTGATTTCAGTCTCCCCTTGTGATTACTATCCTCTGCCCCTCCTGAGCTATGCTGTGTGTATCTGCCATGTATCCCTAATTAGCGTTCATTCCTGTTCTAGGGTTCCTCCCTCTGTTTATTTGTATAAGATGAACTGAAATTTATGGTGATGACTGATGAGGATTATGGTCTTCTCCACTAGATTGCTCATTGTTCTCATTTGGTTATATGATACTAGTGGCCTTATAGTATTGATTTCCAATTGGTAATTGGATATGCTTTAGATGATAGTGATCATGTGGAACTATTTCTTGTGGATTCTGTTGATTTGGAAATTTACTACTATCAAGATTATAGTACTGATAGTAGTTCTATCAGTGATTATTCACTGTATCTGGCTTGTATGGTTATAAATAGACTAAGATTAATCATTTTACTCTACTGATTCTCTGAAGATGTATAAATAAGCTTGATGATGATTTCTAAGGTTTGATCTCAGGAAAATGATATTCAATGGCTTGCCATTTTGTTTGTGAAAGCTAAGTAATGGTTTTTCTTGGCTTTCAGAACTTGTTCTTGTGACACCATCTTAGTATGGCACACAAGTTGTTGGGTTCTACTACTAGGCTTGATTGTGCTTGAAATTTGGTAAATGCCAAAGATAGGTTGAATCATAACTGCCTATGATGTTGGTCTGAGGCATAGGAACTAGTTTCCTATCTGGTTGTCCCTAATAGAAATGTTTTGGTATTATTATTGGTTGCTGGATCTTGAATCCTAGTTGGTGAAATGATTGGTGTGCTTCTTAAGTTATATGGATCCATAAGGTCTGGAAATTCTAAGGTGCTACTCCTTTTAAGAGATGCGCCCAGAATTCCAGATCTTGGCTATATTTATTCTTAGAGTATGGAATGTAGCTTTATAGACAGGATCAATGAGGTTGGTCTGATATCCTGGTTTGATCTGTATAGTTTACTTATGGATTTTGTATTCCAAAAATCCTCTATGATGGATTCACCCCACTTGGGTGATTTCTGAGAGATTTAGATATACAAAACACATAAATCTTAGTCTAGAGAAGATAATAAGATCATGTGATGGTTTTATTTCACTCACCACAACAGTTGATTTTTCTGGTGTTGTGGCTAGTTGATTTGGTTGGCTGGATCTTGCTGATGATGCTACTGGCTTGAGCTTGTCCTTCTCCTTCTGGATCCTGTAACTTGGCCTTGATCTTGCCCTTCACCTCCTGGTTCCTGTAACTTGGCCTTGTTGTCCACCTGATCCACCATCTCCTTATGTCACCATCTAGTGAGTACAAGGATGATCTTGTGTGTGGTCTGCTGAGGGTTTGCTTGGTTCTTGCTATGCCTAGTGTGCTCCTGGTTTGGTGTTGGAAGTGAAAAGGTGCTATTGTGACCCTTGCCACGGCTGGGCTCTTCCTTTTGCTTGTGTAGCTGCTGCTGCTATGTTGACAGCTCTCACCATGCATTTAGGTGATTGTGCTGCCTGTGTGCTTGGTACACAATTTGGATCAGATCGATGAGGTGTTTTACCTTTTGATCTTTTAGCATTTAACTCCCCTAGTGAAACTTGCCCCTCTTACTTGTTGTTAAAATCTATATTGTGGCTTATTGATTTATGAAGGAACAATTCTTCCATATTGGTGAAACTTGCCCCTGTATTGATACTCAATAATGTAATATGAGAAGTGTGTAGGGGTTCTTAGCATGGAAAACAAAAAATTCTATCGCATGCAAACAAACAAGCCAAGATCTATCTACTAGATTGTAGCAACGAGTCGATAGAGGAACTCACCCTCGAAGATTCCAAATCGGTTAACGAGAGCAGATTCTCGTGGGTGATGTAGTCGTACTCTTGCCGATCTCAAGATCGTGTAGACGATCATTCCGGCGCTACGTTCTAGAAGCGCTTCCGCAGTCGGTCACACGTTCGGTATTTGATGAAGACCTTCCTCTCCCTTGTTCCAGTAGGCAGCGGAGGTTGTAGTACTCTCCTCGCGATTCCGGCAGCACGACGACGTGGTGTCAGAAGTAGAGGGGAGATCCCGTAGGGCTTCACCTTAAGCCGGTGCGAGTATGGTGGAGCAAGAGAGGTGCCTTGGCAATCTAGGGTTTAGAAGCACCAAGGGGGAAAGGCTTGGACGGCGTCTAGGGTTTGGGAAAACCCTCAACTCGCCGAGTTGGAGAAACCCTAGGATGTGGCGGCGACTTGGAGGAGGTCGGCGGCTAGGGCTAGGGTTTTGGGTGTGTGTTGGGTGTGTGGGAGAGGGGCAGCCCTGCCCCTCCTTATATAGGTGGGAGGGTGCGGCTTGGGAGGAGGAAGTCCTCCCCCAAGTCGGCCTCCTTGGCCGGCGGGTGGAGGGAGGAGACTTCCTCCCCAAGTAGGTTTCCTACTCTCCCTCCACCAAGCAAACTTGTCGTTTGACTTTCAAACTAGGATATGATTTCTCCCTTTATTTTGCCCAGCCAAGTAACCTAGTACATGATGCAACCATTCCATATTGTCATGACACATTCATGTACCCTTCCCCTCTGGACCCTTCTAGAACATTCCCGGTGAAAACACCGGAATCATTCCCCAACTCCGAAACAGGACTTTCCTTATATGAATCTTATTATCCGGACCATTCCGGATCTCCTCGTGATATCCTGGATCCCATCCGAGACTCCGAACAACATTCGGTATCTTACTCATCATTCCATAACTACTCAACAACATCGAATCCTTAAGTGTGTCTCCCTATGGTTCGTGAATTATGCGGACATGACCGAGACACTTCTCTGATCAATAACCAATAAAGGAATCTGGAAATTAATATGGCTCCCACATACTTCTATGATTACTTTGCGATCGAATGAACCACTTACATACGATACCAATTTCCCTTTGTCTCACGATAGTTTACTTATCCGAGGTTTTGATCGTTGGTATCTCTGCATACCTAGTTCAACCTCGTTACTAATAAGTACTCTTTTCTCGTTCTCGTGGTATGTGATCCCTTGTGATCGAGTCACATGTTTGCAATCCAATTGGATGACATTCCACCGAGAGGGCCCAGAGTATATCTATCCGTCATATGGATGGACAAATCCCACTCTTGATCCATGTGCCTCAACCCATACTTTCCGAACACTCAATGCCACCTTTATAGCCACCCAGTTACAGTATGGTGTTTGATGTCATCAAAGCATCCTTCCGGTGATGGTGATTAGCATGATCTCATGGTCGAAGGAATTAGGTTACTATGTATCAGAAAGCTTATAGCAATTGAACTATTAAAATGACTTGATATTTATGCTACGCTTATCTATAGGAGTATGTCCATCATACCATTCTCCTAATGATATGACCTTGTTATTAACAACATCTCAAATGTTCATGATCAAGAAACCATGATCATTTATTAATCAACAAGCTAGTATTATAAAGAGGCTTTACCAGGGACTCTAATTTAGTTTACAAATCACACAAGTATTAATGTTTTTGGTTAATACTGTTATAGCATGAATGTAAACATTTATCATAAACACAAAGATATATTAATAACTACATTTATTATTGCCTCTAGGGCATATCTCCAACAGTCTCCCACTTGCACTAGAGTCAACTAATCTAGATTACATGGTAATATACCAAACACCCATGGCAGTTTGGTGTTGGTCATGTTTTGCCCTCGGGAGAGGTTTAGTCAACGGATCCGCCACATTCAGATTTGTGTGTACTTTGCAAATCTTTATGTCACCATCTTGGACATGTTCTCGAATAGCATGAAAACGTAGATTGATGTGCTTCAGCTTCTTGTGTGACCTTGGTTCTTGCGCATTGGCTATGGCTCCCATGTTATCACAGTAGATAGACATTGGGTCCAGCGCACTTGGAACCACACCGAGCTCTGTAATGAACTCCTTCATCCATATCGCTTCTTGTGAAGCCTCCGAAGCGGCTATGTATTCCGATTCAGTTGAAGATCTCGCCACAATGCTTTGCTTTGCACTCCTCCAGCTAACTGCTGCACCATTCAAAGTAAATACGTATCCAGATTGAGATTTAGAATCATCCGGATCGGTGTTACAACTAGCATCGGTGTAACTATTAACAACGAGCTGTTCATCACCTCCATAAGAAAGAACCATATCCTTAGTTCTTCTCAAGTACTTAAGGATGTTTTTGACCGCTGTCCAATGATCCACTCTTGGATCACTTTGATATCTGCTAGTCAAACTAACATCATATGCAATGTCGGGTCTAGTACATAGCATGGCATACATTAGAGATCCTATGGCTGAGGCATAGGGAGTCTTACTCATCCTTTCTCTATCTTCTGTCGTTGGTGGACTTTGAGTTTTACTCAAGGTCGTATTGGGCAACATGGGCAAGAACCCTTTCTTGCTATCTTCCATTCCAAACCTTTTTAGAACTTTGTCCAAATATGTACTTTGTGACAATGATATTAGGCGTCTTGATCTATCTCTATAAATCTTTATGCCGAATATGAAGCTGCTTCGCCAAGATCTTTCATTGAAAAAATATTATTCAAATATTCTTTGACACTATTAAGAAGGTCTACATCATTCCCAATCAACAATATGTCATCTACATATAGTATTAAGAATGCTACAGAGCTCCCACTCACTTTCTTGTAAATACAAGCTTCTCCATAAGTTTGTATAAAACCAAAACTTTTGATTACCTTATCAAAACATTGATTCCAGCTTCGGGATGCTTGCTTCAATCCATATATGGACCGTTGAAGTTTGCATACCTTGTTAGCATCTTTAGGATCGACAAAACCTTTGAGTTGCATCATATACAACTCTTCATCAATGTCTCCATTAAGGAACGCCGTTTTGACATCCATCTGCCATATCTCATAATCGTAATATGCAGCGATTGCTAACATAATCCTCACAGACTTTAGCTTTGCTACCGGTGAGAAAGTCTAATCGTAGTCAACTCCTTTAATTTGTCGAAACTCTTTTGCGATAAGTCGAGCTTTACAGACAGTAACATTACCATCAGCATCTGTTTTCTTCTTGAAAATCCATTTGTTATCAACAGCCTTCCGGCCATCCGGTAAGTCCACCAAAGTCCATACTTGGTTTTCATACATGGATCCAATCTCGGATTTCATGGCATCTTGCCATTTATTGGAATCTGGGCTCATCATCGCTTCCTCATATGTCGCAGGGTCATCAGTGTTGTCCACCAACATGACACTCATAACGGGATCATACCAATCAGGAGTGGTACGAGTTCTTGTTGAACTGCGAGGTTCTGTAGCAACTTCAACCGAAGTTTCATGATCATCATCATTAGCTTCCTCTCTTATTGGTGTAGGCGCCACAGGAACTACTTCCGGTGCTGCGCTACTCGCAAGTTCGAGAGAAGGTTCAACAACCTCGTCGAGTTCTACTTTCCTTCCAGACACTTCTTTCGAGAGAAATTCTTTCTCTAGAAAGGATCCATTCTTATCAACGAAGATTTTGCCTTTGGATCTATGATAGAAGGTATACCCAATAGTTTCCTTCGGGTATCCTATGAAGACACATTTTTCCGCTTTGGGTTCAAGCTTGTCCGGCTGTAACTTATTTACATAAGCTTCGCAACCCCAAACTTTAAGGAACGACAATTTAGGTTTCTTCCCAAACCATAATTCAAACGGTGTCGTTTCAACGGATTTAGATGGTGCCCTATTTAAAGTGAATGCGGCTGTTTCTAATGCATAACCCCAAAATGATAGCGGTAAATCTGTAAGTGACATCATAGAATGAACCATATCTAAGAGAGTTCGATTACGATGTTCGGACACACCATTAAGCCATGGTGTTCCCGGCGGTGTCAATTGTGAAAGAATTCCGCATTTCTTTAAATGATCACCAAACTCGTAACTTAGATATTCACCTCCATGATCAGAATGTAGAAATTTAATCTTCTTGTTACGTTGATTCTCTACCTCACTTTGAAATTCCTTAAACTTCTCGAAAGTTTCAGACTTATGTTTCATGAAATAGATATACCCATATCTACTCAAGTCATCTGTGAAGGTAAGAACATAACGATAACCACCGAGTGATGCTACACTCATTGGGCCACACACATCGATATGTATGATTTCCAATAAGTCCGTAGCTCGCTCCATCATCCCAGAAAATGGAGTCTTAGTCATTTTACCCATCAGACATGCTTCACATCTTTCAAGTGATTCGAAATCAAGTGATTCAAGAAATCCATCGGAATGGAGTTTCTTCATACGCTTCACTCCAATATGACCAAGACGACAGTGCCACATATAGGTCGAGTTATCGCTCAATTTCAAACATTTAGCTTCAATGTTATTAATATGTGTATTTCCACGATCGAGATTCAATAAGAATAGACAATCTATCAAAGGTGCATGTGCATAAAACATATTACTCATATAAATCGAACAACAATTATTCTCGGACTTAAACAAGTAACCATATCGCAACAAACATGATCCAGATATAATGTTCATGATCAACGCAGGCACCAAATAACAATTATTTAATTATAGAACTAATCCCGATGGTAGATGAAGAGGTAGCGTGCCGACCGCGATCACATCAACCTTTGATCCATTTCCAACGCGCATCATCACCTCGTTCTTCGCTAGCTTCCGTTTATTCTGCAGCACCTGTTTCGAGTTACAAATATGAGCAACCGAACCAGTATCAAATACCCAGGCACTACTACGAGTACTAGTGAGATACACATCAATAACATGTATATCGGATATACCTTTCTTCTTGATGTTGTCGTTCTTCAAATCCGCCAAGTACTTTGGGCAATTCCGCTTCCAGTGACCTTCTCCCTTGCAGTAAAAGCACTCAGTATCAGGCTTAGGTCCAGCCTTGGTCTTCTTCGTTGGTGCGGCAACTTTCTTACCACCCTTCTTGAAGTTTCCCTTTTTCTTAGACTTGCCTTTCTTGAATTTGGTGGTCTTAATGACCAACAACACTTGATGCTCTTTCTTGATCTCCACTTATGCAGATTTCAACATGGAGAAGAGTTCTGGCAACGCTTGTTCATGTTTTGCATATTGTAGTTCATCACAAAGTTCTTGTAACTTGGTGGTAGTGATTGGAGGACGCGGTAAATCCCCAAAGCATTAGGAATCACTATACCCAAACTTTGGAGTTTGTTTGCGTGCCCAGACATCTTAAGCACATGCTCACTGACGGAGCCGCCCTCTTCCATCTTGCAGTCAAAGAACTTTTCAGAAGCCTCATAACTCTCAACTGTCGCGTGAGCCTCAAATATCATTTTGAGTTCACGGACAATATCATGTGGGTCTTGGTTCTCAAACCTTTTCTGAAGCTCCGATTCCAAACCATACAAGATAGCACACTGAACTGTGGAGTACTGATTCTTCCGAGTGATGTAAACATTCTTTACTTCATCAGTAGCAGTAGCTGCAGGTGGTTCACCCAGTGGTGCATCCAGCGCATAGGTCAAATTACTAGCATTGAGGACAATCCTCAAATTGCGGAACCAATCCGCGAAGTTGATTCCATTGTTTTTCAACTTTTCTTTCTCTAGGAATGCATTAAAATTGAAGGTAGGGGCCACCATTGATCTACAACGTATTTGCAATAGTTTAGACTAAGTTTTTGACAAATTGAGTTCTAATTAATAGTTAAATTAATCTAGGTGAACTCCCACTCAAAACAATATCCCTCACATTGTTTTAGTAATCACACGAACCAAATCCACCGCATCAAAACCGATCATCACGAGAGTTGATGTAGCTTCAATGGCGAACAATTAACATGTTCATCATATCTACTATATGACTCATTCTTTACCTTTCGGTGATCTGTGTTCCAAGACCATGTCTATACATGCTAGGCTCGTCAAGATCAAACCTTAGCTTCCGCATGAGCAAATCTGGCTTGCTCACATTGTATACACCCGCAGAATCTAACACACCCGATCATGACGTGGTGCTTCGAAACAACGAGCTTTAGCAATGGTTCTTACTAAGGATGAACACTTTAAAACTTGAAATTTGTGTGCTTGAGGGATCATCTTATAATGCTACCGTCGTTAACTAAGCAATACAAGATGCATAAAGGATTAACATCACATGCAATTCATAATATGTGATATGATATGGCCTTTATTCTTGTGCTTCCGATCTCCATCTTCAAGCACGGACACGATCTCCATCATCACCGGTATAGCATCAAGGTCAATGGCGCCGTTTCATGGTTGTCATCCACCAGCTTTAACTATTACAACTACTTTGAATAGACACGCGGGTCTTAACGGAATTTAAAGACAACCATATGGCTCCTGCCGGTTGCCAACTTACAATAAGGAACATTGCATACATCAAATATAATCACAATCATGGCCATATCACATCACAGCACACCCCTGCAAAACAAAGTTAGACGCCTCTAATTTTCTTTGCATATTTTACGTGGTTTGGGGCTTTCAATAAGTGTCGCTCTAACTTACGAACAAGAACCACAACATTGATGCTTGAACTATCAAGTGCCCGTTGTAAATTGGATCTATACTATGATGGAGAGACAGACACCCGCAAAGCCACTTATGCAATACAAGTTGCATGTTGAGCGTGGAGCAAGTCTCATGAACGATGTCATGTAAGGTTATCCCGAGCCGCTTCATCCCATCATACCGCAAGATGCAAAGTACACAAAAAGCAATTGATAATAAAAGCACCACCGCCCACAATGACCATTGTGTTCTACTCGTGCAACATATCTACATATAGACACGGCTCTGATACCACTGTAGGGGTTCATAGCATGGAAAACAAAAAATTTCTATCGCATGCAAACAAACAAGCCAAGATCTATCTACTAGATTGTAGCAACGAGTCGATAGAGGAACTCACCCTCGAAGATTCCAAAGCGGTTAACGAGAGCAGATTCTCGTGGGTGATGTAGTCGTACTCTTGCTGATCTCAACATCGTGTAGACGATCATTCCAAGGCTGCGTTAGCGCTTCAATGGTCACATCGCGTGCATTTGATGAAGACCTTCCTCTCCCTTGTTACAGCAGGCAGCGGAGGTTGTAGTACTCTCCTCGCGATTCCGGCAGCACGACGGTGTGGTGTCGAAAGTAGAGGGGAGATCCCGCAGGGCTTCGCCTTAAGCCGGTGCGAGTATGGTGGAGCAAGAGAGGTGGCTTGGAGATCTAGGGTTTAGAAGCACCAAGGGGGAAAGGCTTGGCCGGTGGCTAGGGTTTGGAAAAAACCCCAACTCTCCGAGTTGGAGAAACCCTAGGAGGCGGCGACGACTTGGAGGAGGCCGGCGGCTAGGGATAGGGTTTTGGGTGTGTGTTGGGTGTGTGGGAGAGGGGCAACCCTGCCCCTCCTTATATAGGTGGGAGGGTGCAGCTTGGGAGGAGGGAGTCCTCCTCCAAGTCGTCCTCCTTGGCCGGCGGGTGGAGGGAGGAGACTTCCGCCCCAAGTAGGTTTCCTACTCTCCCTCCACCAAGCAAACTTACCGTTTGAATTTTTCAAATAGGCGTTTGACTTTTAAACTAGGATTTGATTTCTCCCTTTATTTTGCCCAGCCAAGTAACCTAGTACATGATGCAACCATTCCATATTGTCATGACACATTCATGTACCCTTCCCCTCCGGAGTGCCGGACTTTCCGGACCCTTCTAGAACATTCCCGATGAAAACACCAGAATCATTTCCCAACTCCGAAATAGGACTTTCCTTATATGAATCTTATTCTCTGGACCATTCCGGATCTCCTCGTGATATCCTGGATCCCATCCGAGACTCCGAAAAACATTCGGTCTCTTACTCATCATTCCATAACTACTCAACAACATCGAATCCTTAAGTGTGTCTCCCTACGGTTCGTGAATTATGCGGACATGACCGAGACACTTCTCCGATCAATAACCAATATAGGAATCTGGAAATTCATATGGCTCCCACATACTTCTACGATTACTTTGCGATCTAATGAACCACTTACATACGATACCAATTTCCCTTTGTCTCACGATAGTTTACTTATCCGAGGTTTTGATCGTCGGTATCTCTGCATACCTAGTTCAACCTCGTTACTGATAAGTACTATTTTCTCGTTCCCGTGGTATGTGATCCCTTGTGATCCAGTCACATGCTTGCAAGCCAATTGGATGACATTCCACCGAGAGGGCCCAGAGTATATCTATCCGTCATATGGATGGACAAATCCCACTCTTGATCCATGTGCCTCAATCCATACTTTCCGAACACTCAATGCCACCTTTATAGCCACCCAGTTACGGTGTGGTGTTTGATGTCATCAAAGCATCCTTCCGGTGATGGTGATTAGCATGATCTCATGGTCGAAGGAATTATGTTACTATGTATCAGAAAGCTTATAGCAATTGAACTATTAAAATGACTTGATCTTTATGCTACGCTTATCTATAGGAGTATGTCCATCATACCATTCTCCTAATGATATGACCTTGTTATTAACAACATCTCAAACGTTCATGATCAAGAAACCATGATCATCTATTAATCAACAAGCTAGTATTATAAAGAGGCTTTACCAGGGACTCTAATTTAGTTTACAAATCACACAAGGATTAATGTTTCTGGTTAATACTGTTATAGTATGAATGTAAACATTCATAAACACAAAGATATAATAATAACTATATTTATTATTGCCTCTAGGGCATATCTCCAACACAGTGCACCTCACTACTCTCTACTGAGAGTATTCTCACAACTAACCTTTTATTTTCCTTGTTTGTTTGTTTTAATTTTTGTTGCAGGTACAAGATCTGGTGTTTCAAGATTTAGTATAGGTTTAGATAGATAAGTATATTGTAATCTTTATTGATTCATTCGTAAAGATTTTGTAATATCTTATTTTATTCTTTTTGTAATAATATTGTAACAATTTATTATTTAAATTTCAATTGTTCATTTTTCTTTACTGTAATTAACCTCTTCATTAATGGAATGAGTTCCTCTTTGCAAACTATTTATGGAATAAAGATAAAGAATAAGAATTCATTTCTTATTTAAATTACTTTACTTTGAATTCTATTATTTATTATTCTCTTATTATTATAACAAATGATATTACTAATTTAGTTTATAATTCATTTTAAAAAATAACAATTTTTAATCTTTAAATATAAGTTCAAATTTGAATTCAAATTCCCCCCTTCAAAACACACTTATCCAAAAAGATCATGTCAGAATTTATAATGACCACTCTCAATATCTATTCCTAAACAAAGAGGGAAAGAAACTCTCATCACTTTAGGTTTTTTGTTTGACGAAAAATTTACCCGCATTTTACAGATGAATGCATGCATATGCACAAATTTCTAATTATACCCTTCGTTGGTTCCTAAATGATAGGATGTTACATCAGTCTAGGATTTCTTTTACTTCTTACGAGTAAAATAGATCCGAAGTTTAAATAGACCGGGATTAACAAGTTTAGAGTGCCGATTTCGGGATCGAAAGTTGAATGTTTGATTTAGCTTTTGACTACAGGTTCAATGTTTGTTTTTGACTTTTCCCTCCTTGTATTGATACGGAATTCCAGTATTTTATATAGCCCAATCATTTGAGGCGGTTTGTACAAAGGATACGTCTAACACTAGGTTAACTACAGTACAAGGTACCCGCAAAAAAAATAAAAAACTACAGTACAAGGTAGTTAGCTTAACCATGCAAAAAAAAGGTAGTTAGCTTAATGACAAAGCTAACGGCTTGTTAGCCTAACTCTAGCGCTAACTTTTAGGTAACTTAACATTAACAAACCCCAAAGTCTATAAAATCTTCTACAAAGTCAAAATTCCCACACAATTCTTTACTGCCTATAAGAGATAAACTAATCAGGCTGTCGGCTGCGCGGCGGCGAGGTCGGAAGGGGAGAGCGTGCCGGAGTGGTCGACATCGAGTCTGTCGAACTCCTCCAGGAATTCGGATATGTCCTCCTGGCTGATCTTCCCGAGCTCCTTGAGCTTAAACAGCACAAATTCCGCCGCCCCGACGCGCTGGTCCCCGTCCATGTCGGCGGCTTCCAGGTCCGCGCTGGTCGTCCGCCGCGTGAGCACCCACCGAGCGAGCTGCCTCTGCCGCCGCTCCGCGTAAAGCTCCGCCACGTACAGGAAGAAGAGAGCCACCACCACCGTGCTCACCGTTATCCATACCACCGCGAACGCGCGCCCGGCCAGAGACGTGAAGCTCCGGTCGCCGTACCCGAGCGTCGTCACCGTCGCGCACACGCAGTAGAAGGCGTCCACGGGCCGCATCCCCTCCGCCTTCCACAGGAACAGCGTCCCGGACGCCAGCGAGGCGGCCAGCAGCACCGCGGTGGCGTAGAGCTTGTACCGCGTCCTGTTGGCCGCCTCCGTGGCGCGGAGGCGCGCCCGCGCCGGGTGGGCGGCGCTGGCGTGGACGGCGCGGAAGAGGAGCGACTCCTGCTTCTCGACCAGGTAGTCGGCGGACTTGCTGAGGAAGGTGCCGACGACGGCCACGCCGGCAAAGGAGAAGGCGCTGGCGAGGAGCTTGGCGGCGTCGCTGGACGGGACGAGGTCGCCGTAGCCGACGGTGGTCATGGTGACCACGCAGAAGTAGAGGGCGTCGAGCGCGCGGCAGCCGCTGCGGTGCCCGGACATGTGGTCCATGGTGAGGTAGAAGGCGGCGGTGCCGGCGAGGAGGTAGGCCAGGAGGAGGAGGCCCACCAGGCGGAAGCTCGGGCGTCCGCTCTCGAACACTATCTTGGCGCTCGCGGTCGCACCGGCGTTGTCGGGGCGAGGAGGAGGACGAGGCTCTTCCGACGCCGGGTCAGAGGCAGGCGCCGTCCGGCAGCGCCGGAACCTCTTGACCCCATTCCGCGGTTTCTGTTGGATGGCACTAGCTGAATGGCCGCCGCCATTTAGCAGCGGTTGCTGGACGCCATTGGTTGCCATTCAGACTGTTCGGGTTTTGGCCGATACAGCGAGGCGGATGTATGGACGTCTAGAGGCTAGAGCAGAGAAACAGCATCTGCTCTGCTCCGTCGACTGCGTCTCCCTTTCACGTGTGAGGAGCACAGCCTGACAGCCGCAAGGATGTAGTAATAGCAGTACAGGTGTATTTGACAGGTGGGGTACATGCCACGTGGCGCCTAATGTTGCCTTCTTTTAGTTATTACTCCACATCTTAGAGCATCTCTACCGGCCCACCCAAAACCGTGATCCAAATTAGTCAATTCTGTTTAGATGAGTCGCCTAAAAAAACAGAAAATGATTACTGTCCGGCAAGACCGAGCGGTGTGTCAGCGGCCCTACACATTTTGACCGCCCTCGTCCATTGGCAACACTTGACGAATCCATTCTAATGGCAATAAGACGTCACCAATCACCACCGGCTTTCCACACGGCATGTGTTTCCTGTCCTTGCTAGCTTCCGTTTCCCACGCACTCCAGGTGGTCGTTTCCCGCCCACGGTTGAAAAGATCCCGCTATGTTTAACAGGAGGTAAATGACTAGTTTTGCCCCCTTGATCACGTTTTTTAGCATCAGACCCATTCTTTATTCATTGACATAGTTTGATAAAAAATAGAATCAGGAGACACGCCTAGCCAAGCATGACAATCAGTCTCTAATAAAGCAGAACTCTTGGCTAATCTATGAGTATCGATATTAAGCGATTGTTTCTGATGGACCACAGTTGAAGACAACAGGAGGCCCCGTCGATGTTCTATTTCTTTAAGAATGATAGCATACGATGACAAGCTCCCATTGTTGATATCATCCGCTACTCCTAAGGAATCGGTCGCCAGAACAATCTTTGTGATATTTAGATCAGTAGCCAGTGATAAACCTTTAGAGCATGCGATCGCTTCTAGAGTTGCAGGATCTATGATTCCTTCAATGACTCTCGCAGAGGCACAAAACATCAACAACTCTAGCAATTCTGGATTTTTATAGCACTATGTCGATGTTTATCTTTCCCATTCCTTGTGGAGGAGCAGTCCAACATGTTGTACATGGGGGCTGTCGCATTTTCTATTGCCTGACATAGGAACAAATGCTAGCTTCATGTCACCCATGAAACTCTAAGTAAAACCCATAATGGTGAGTGGGCTCTGAAAAATCTGTTAACATATCGCCTTCCGTCTAGCTGTCCAAATGGCCCAGAGTGTAACAGTGGCTTTCACAAAGTCTTCCTAAGACAGCGAGTCAATCAAGAAGAACAACCACTCCTTGGCATCACCATAATTGTTTGCCATAAGGTGTTCAACAAGATCCTCGTCCACAACCGTCCAAGTGCTTCTGGCCATGTTACATTCAAGGAGAGAGTGTCGCCATGAATCCTCGAGGGCAATGACATATTGCACACGCATAAGAATCAACCATGTTTATCCTCTGCAGAGTTGTACCAGTAGGCAGGGATTGTGCGAGAGGCGTCAAAGGAAGACCCTCAACTTTAAAGGGACCTTTTGTCTTCCACAACGGGGTCCAGATCTTTTGATTATCATTAGAGCTTGAGCTCGCCCGGCCATCCAGCCACGCCTCTCTCACGTTCTTTGTGTTCACAAGCATCCGATAAGCATATCAAACAGAGAACATACCCTTTTTCTCAAAATGCCAGCCCCAAAAATCTGCATGATGAACTGTACCTAGTGGGATTGATCGAATGATCTCAACATCCATAGATAAAAAGTGTGTCTCAAGAGTCTACACATCCCACGATCTTGTCGTGTGATCAATGATCTCCGACACAAAGGCAGGAGGATGATCCATTTTAGCTACAAAGGGTCGTAGCCTCATGTCCCTAGGCAACCAATTATATCGCCATATCCTAGTGGATTGACCGTCTCCAATTCTCTTTATCAGGCCTAGCTGGAGCGTTTCTGTCCCCTCATGAATTGCACGCCATATTTGAGATGGCCTACTTCCCAGCTCTGCTTGCAAGATGTCCGTGTTTGGGTAATATACTTCTTTTAAAACACGAGCACTCAACGTGTTGGTGCTGGTAAGTAGGCGCTAAGCTTGGCGAGCTAGCAAAGCTAGATTCAACAACTCCATATCCTTGAAACCCAACCCTCCATCAGATTTCGGTTGTGTCATGGCCTCCCATGATACCCAATGGGTTTTCCTCTTGCCTTCCTTGGATCCCCACCAGAAACCCCTGATGATGACATTGATATGCTCACAGAGTCCTCTAGGAAGTTTAAAACAAGACATTGCAAATGTAGGTATAGCCCGCAACACCGATTTGATTAAACCCCCTTGCCTCCTGCCGAAAGGATAATTTCTATCCATCCAAGACCATTTTTCCAAATTCTTTCTTTAATGTACTTAAAAGCATCATTTTATTGATTTCCCAATATCAGTTGGCATGCCAAGGTATTTCTCAAAAAGAGACTCATTAGTAACATCAAGAAGTTGTTTAATTTCATTATGAATCACCTCAGAGCAACCCTTGCCAAAATGTATAGAGGACTTACTTAGGTTTATCAATATTCTCCTTGAATAAAATAAAGTTGTCGTCCGCAAAAAGAAGATGATTGATTCGGGGTACTTTAGGCACCACTTTAGATGCCTACAAGGTTTTGTGAAATCCCCCTGCTCCTTAACAGGCAAGACATGCCTTCGGCTGCTAACAAGAACAAATATGGTGAAATGAGGTCTCCCCGACAGATCCCCTAGTAGGTTTAAACTCCTCCAGACGATGTCCATTAAACAAGACAGAAAAAGAAATCGTGGTAACCACCTTCATGATAGATCTTATCCATTGTTGGTTGAAACCCAAGCGAAACATCACAGCCGCTAAATAATTCCATTCAATGCGGCCATAAGCTTTCATCATGTCAAGCTTTAGAGTGCAAAAATGTTTGTCCTTCCGTCTCTTGATTTTTATAAAATATAAGCCCTCATAGGCCGAGATTATGCTATCAGTAATCAAACGCCCAAAAACAAACGTTGATTGTTCCTCAGAAATAATCTCAGGGAGTGCTTGCTTGAGTCTATTATCTTGAGTCTTTGACACAATTTTCAGTACAACATTGCAAGAGACTAATAGATCGAAATTGTGCCAAAATAGTAGGATTCGGTACCTTTGGTATTAAAACCAGAATTGTCTTATTGATATGCTCCGGCGACTTATCAGCATTCAAAATACTCAATACTGCATTTGTTAGTTCAGACCCACAAATATCCCAGTGCTTTTGATAGAAGTGTGCAGGCATACCATCAATTTCAGGAGCTTTAGTAGGAAACATGCGAAAACATTTGAAACAGCGCAATTTTTACTTCCTTCTCTGAATATGGCACCGATAGCATCTTGTTCATCTTCTGGATCACTTTGCGTGGAATAGAATCAAGCAAAACATTCATATTTTATATCTTCTTGATCACGTGATCCCAACTCTCCCTATGTCCGTCAATATCTGGCCCAAGCCCAACATTGGAAAGCGAGTAGACCAGTGACAACAATACACATGTACGGATAATCTTAAAAATAAACACGCATATACGGAGATGGTTTCCTTTCTGTCCCTGGCCTTCGATGTCTGCCCACCGCCATCTAGCACAGTTTCTGATCGCTAATCGATCTAAAAGCATGACTAACAACACCCGTAAAATGGTCAAACCAATATAATAATTGTCAGTATATAGGTTTCAGCAAAAAAGGCGACGATCGGCACCCTTAAATGGAGGCAAACCAACCTGTGGTTGGATGGCTAGAAGTGTGGTTGTATCACAAGACCACCAGAGTTCAAACCCCAGGTTTGACACTGTGTTGTATAAACGGTGGAATATTTTTTAGTAGGAAACGACGTTCCCGTCGATAGCAAGACGGCTGTGGTGACTTCGTCAATCTCAAGACCCGATCCGCCGGTTTAGTCTCTCGAAGATGCTCATAGGGTAGGGTGTGCGTGTGTGCGTTCATAGAGGTGGGCGCATGTACATGTTGTGAGCGTCTACGATTGATCCGTGTTTCTAAAAAAAAGCACCCTTAAGTGATCAGTAATTTTTTTTAAGGGATAGCCTAAAAACTGTCTGTCGGCCTATAAATTCGTGGGTTGGGAGGCCGACCCAGACACCACCGCGTACTCGGAAGAACCCTAGGGCGCGCTGATGTTTCACGATGCCACTTGCCCCCTTCCGTGCGCCCCTTCCACGTCGCCGTCGCCGCCGCCATTTCTACCGCCAGCCGTCCGATTCGGCCTCACCCGCCCACGCGCAGCTGATCCCGAAGGTCCGGCCTCCTTCTCGGCCGTCCTCTCTCCTTTCACGGCCCGAATCCACGCGTGGACACCGCCGCGCGGCCATTCGAGGATGAGCTCGGTCGAGCACCAAGATCTTATCGATTGGTCGTTCTCGTCGAACGGTTCTGACATCAAGGATCTGCTCCACGAGGATGACGACTGCAAGACGGGCATTCTCCTCCTCGCTATCAAGGAGCACGAGGACCGGGCCAAGATGTTGGATCGTAGGCGCGACTCGGTGATGAGCCGCACCTACATTCAACGCAACCGCTTCCTCGGCCACGTAACCTTAATGGAGGATTACTTCGCCGAGGTATCAACATATCCACCAAATCTTTTCCATAGGAGGTACCAAATGCGTCATTCCTTGTTTGTGAGAATCATCGAGGCTATTGAGGCGAACTCAACATACTTGAAACAACGGCACAACCACCGAATCAGTGCGTAAATTTGCGAAAATGATTATCAAGTTGTTTGATCCAACTTATCTACCAGCTCCTAAGGCGGCGATCCATGAAGCACAGCTGCATGGGCGAAGCGAGCACGCCCGCACGGCAGCGTCGAGCTCTCGTGGACTGGTTTTTATCAGTTCAATTTTCCAATCGTTAGTCCTGGCTCCTCTCTGGATATTAATAATATTGTACATTAATTCCTTTTAGATAAACTACAGAAGTAGAAATGAAGGAAGTAATTTTTTTTTCCTCAAACACTATAGATGTACTCCCTCCGTCGAAATATTACAATATAAGATGTTTTAGGTTTATAAAAAATATCTAAACTTGTTTTAGTATATAGATTCACTCTAAACCTAAATAAATCTACCTACTAAAAAAATCTAGATATATTTATTTTATAAAGCTAAAACATCTTATATTTTAAAACAGAGGAAGTAGATGAAGAGCGAGCGATTGAGATCAATTCAAAACTTTTTCAAGCCTAATGATCACTAGGCCATGTGCATGTGGTGTTAATACGAATAAAAACCACGTGCAAGCTAGGAAATGGAACAATCCTAATCGTGTTTCAGAACAGTATTTATTTAAGTAACTTTCATTCATATTGCAAAACTCGGTGTACATTCTGGCTAGCTAAACATACGATATTTACTACGGTACATCTGCATGCCTTGGCTCTACACACGGTTCTGCTCGCCATCCTATGGTCGGTCTGGAAATCGCGCAACCGCGTGGTGTTTGATAGAGCTTCCTCCACCACCGATCAAATCGCCTCCCTAGTCGTGGAACATCTGCAGCTCTGGGTCATCCGAGCTCCCCGACGGGTAGACCTTGATCCTCTTCGGGTTTGGTGGGATAGCTTAGGGTAGCCCCCACCACCACCCCTCCCCCCTACTATGTACCTCTTTGGAGTGGTATGCCACATCCGCGCCGCCACGGTCTCGTGTCGGCGCCACCATGTAAATCTGTCCTTTTATGAAAATGAAAATCGTGTTCAGGTGGGCTATCGCCCCCCGTTGCACTCTTCAAAAAAAAAATGATGTCTCCAGTTCTCGCCCCCTCTATGTCAAATTCTAGGCTCTGTCTCTGACCGTGATCCAAATTTGGTGAACCGATGGATCGTACTAGACACGTCGACCCGTATAGGTCATGACGTTGGAGTGTGCGCGCGAGGCCCTCCTATCCACGCGGACAGCTTGATCGCGACATGACGGTTTGCATCCGTCTAGTGGCCTCTCAAAAGAAAATGGTTGGCAGTGACTTTGAGGGTCGGCGCCCACATGGCCGGCATTTTGGAGAAGCCGCCCCACACCGATGCCTCCCGACGAGCAAGCCACAACAATTTTATACATAGTTTCATTTAATATTTAGACAAATTTTTATATAAAAATCAACGAGCAGTGCTGTCTATGGGCCACGACGCCTGGATATACCATCTACGGAACGGTTTGTTAGCCTAAATTTTTTTTATTGCAAAGTAAAGATTATTTGTTTTTGCAGAAGTTTGTCGTGCTTATATCTTTTGCGTGACCTTTTCGTTAGCCTGATGTCTTCTACGCAGAATCAACTACTCGGGTCATAGTATGTTGGGTGTTTGGTATGTGGAGTTGATAATGTGTTAAGTTTAAACTGATCACTGCAGCCTCGAGTATCGGGTGTATCGAGTTAGGCTGGTTAGCACAACCCCAAGTATCATGTATGATGAAAGTAAAGAAAATTGAAATCAAAACTCAGTAGAGGGAACTTAGCTTTATTGGGCTAGTAGCCTGGGGCTGTAGGCTTTATTGGCAGCAGATTCTGGTTTAAGTTTCAGCTAAGTAGCTTGGCCGTAGGTCTTGTTGAAAGTAAATACTCGAATCAAAATTCCTAAACATAGAAACGACGCAGCTATGCAACGTTCCACGAGTTGGAGTGATTGACTCCGGTCTTCTTGTCCTGCAGGCGATATGCTCCTCCAGGGATCACCTCCATGACGACGTAGGGTCCTACCCATGGCAACTTCAGATTGCGGTGGCCTTCCCATGTCGCCAATTGACAAGGGATAACCTCGGCAATGTCCGTTGTTATGGACTTGGGTTTTAGGGAAAAGGAGTATGCTAGTGATTTAGTCAGCTTAAGAGACAAACAAGAGATGCGGGATTTATGTAACACCCTCGACCGGCCCTATGCAAGTTTTAGCGATTCCTGTCAAACCCGCATAAAAACGATTCAAAGGTGCCCACTAAACACTTTCTTGTAGATGGAAAACGAAGTAATATTATTACACAATAGTCCTTGATAGAACCCACATAATAGATATAAACAACAGCGACTCAATGAGTCAAAAATACAGATATACAATACACATATCCAAATCACCTTGAAAACGATACAACATCCGAGTACAGTGAAAATGCAAATTGAGCTAAGAGCCCTGAAGAATAATCAATGGCATCCATAACTCTGCCCAGGACAAGCCGGAAGGGTAACCCTGCTAACGACGTCGATCTCAAAACCTGCTAAAACAAAAGGGGTGCTGGCAAATGGGCAAAGGAAAAAGAGAACGGTCAGTACTGAAGCCAGTACACGACGAGTCTTAGAATTCGGCGGCTCTCGCTTACATAGGTATGGTGGACTGAAGCGGCAACACAACATGCACTAAACAACCTATAAAGACTCGATACAACTGTCGGCTATCAGAGAGAGATAAAAAGGACCTATTCGGAACCAAGATGATACTACCACCAAACATACTCATCCTGATATTTCCCAATCGAGACCAAACAAGAAAGTCATACCGAGGAAACTCATACGGTTGATAATTTTATTTATTCTTTTCATAGTGGTTATCCAACTTACTAGTCATATCAGATACAAGTCAAATTATAACAGTAAACTTTAGTTCTAGTTGTCTATGATCGAGAATTGTGCTACAAGTCGTTCATAACCGCGGACACGACTTTTTAAAAAGATTAAACCCTGCAGGGTGCACCAAAGTTTCCACACGCACCTACACCCTCGTTATCAGATCACGTAGGTACAAGATCAGGTCGCTTGAAAACATTACCGAAGGTTCATCCGAAGATCATGTCGATACTCGCATCAACTCATCGGCCTAATCTGTAAAGAAGCAATGAACTAGAAGAAACATCGGATACACTATTTAATACTATGGAAGACGATCAGCATGATGCATGACATGGCAAAGGTGCGATGCAATTATCCAATATTAAGCGGAACTAGGATCCTGACAATTAATTAGGTGGTTTATATTGTTTATATACCCCACAATTTAAATGTTGTCTTAACAAGGCAAAACATGGCACCGATTCGCTACACAAATTTAAATGGAGCCAATATAAGGCTAGATTCGCCCGCATATGGTTTGCATATTTAATTATGAGGTGAACCGACCTAATGCCCCCAACCCACACAAATATGTATGCGACATGAAAATTTAGATGCAACAGATTGATATCATATATTGTAAAAATACGGGGCTCAGAAAAGGGGTCACACATGTGGGTTAGGCGATCTTGGGGGTTCGAAGGGTTTCGGTTTGGCCTCGCTAGGATCGGTCTTCAAATCCGGGGCCTTGGCGTCCGTGAAGGAATCTCGGCGACCTGGATCGGTCTTCGGTTCCATGTTGGCCTGCTTGACGTCCGTGATGGCGAGCTCGGGGTTCCATGTCGGAGGCCTTGGAATCCATGATGGTGTACTTTTTTCCATTTGGCTTGTAGGTGTCAGGCTCAAATCTCGGTGCCATCGGTTCATCGGTTTTGTTTGGCCCACATCGATTTTGCCCTAGAAGTAGCATCTTCAGTCAACCCATGCCAATGTACCCACATACCTATTGTGTTCCACCAACACTAGCAACAAAAGGATCCATGCGAGCAAGACCTAGAGGAGAACCAGAGCAGGGACACCGACCATGCGGTGGGACCTGAAGGCGTGCTTGGAACAGCGGGGCTTGGCGGCATAGATGGAGGCAAGGCACACGGCGGCAGGGTCAAAAACAAGCTGGAGATCGGGATCATGCGATGGAAGGCATGGTCGCGTGCTGCAGGAAGGAGCCCGGGACGGCGGTGCTTGTAGACAGGGACGTGGCTCTCGTAGGCGCTGGGCAGCGACAGGGAACATGCAGGGAGGCGAGAGGTGCTGCAGCGGCCCTAGCTCGAGGAAGGAAGGCGCAGCCTGGGTCGTGCGTCCACGTGCATGCGGTGGGATACGGGGCGCCGCGGGGTGAGGCGAGGGCGCGAGGGAGAGCTCGGCCGGCAACTGGCGGCGGGGACGCGTCGGCCGTAGAGGTGGCAGGGGATGGCGAGCGGCAGGGGAGTAGGTAAGGGAAGGAGCTAGGGTTTGGGGTTTGGTGGGGTTGTAGGTAGCTGCCGGTTGGGCCTTTGGGCCTAACAAGTGGCGGCCTCCCTCACTAAAAACATTTTGATTATTTATTTTATTTTTGAAAGCATTTTTGTAAATATTTTTTAGACAAATAAAAGATCTGAACAGACCGAGGTAAAGGAGAGGACTAATTTGAAAAGAACATATACTTTTACGAAAATAGTTTTATGCAAAATATATGCATGATGTCATGATGATGCGCAAAATATAAACAACAAGAAATATTATAATTAGGGTTTACCCAGGATGCTACAATTTATCCAGGTTCAGACCCTCGTAGAGGAAACCCTACTTTCTGCTTTTCTGATCTTTATTGATGGAGAGTACAAAGTCCTCGAGTTGCTAGATGCGATCTAGCTTATAGCGGATTGCTATGAGTTGATTTTGGTGCCTTGTTTGGCTCCTCTCAGCCTTTATATAATAGACATAAGGCTGGGTCTCAGATTCCAATCCGAGTCGGTTACAAAGTAAAAGCTAACCTTATGACTATGTCGGCTATGACCTAGGCTTCACCTTGATCGTTATGTATGGTTCATGGGCTTCGGGTGCTTTCAGAACCTTTGGCTCCTTATGGGCCTTGTCCCGAATTCATATCGGATATGCCAATAACGGAAAACTTATAGGTCATACTGATGTCTACACACGCTTCTATTCTTGTATACAGTGTTGGACCTTCAAGTGCAGAGGTTTGTAGAACAGCAACAAGTTTCCCTTAAGTGGATTACCCAAGGTTTATCGAACTCAGGGAGGAAGAGGTCAAAGATATCCCTCTCAAGCAACCCTGCAATTACGATACAAGAAGTCTCTTGTGTCCCCAACACACTCAATACACTTGTCAGGTGTATAGGTACACTAGTTCGGCGAAAATATAGTGAAATACAAGTAATATGGATGATTATAAGTGGTAATTGCAATCTAAAATAAAAATGGCAGCCAGCAAACATGTAGCAGGACTGATTGTAAACCGTGTTTCAATGCTTAGAAACAAGGCCTAGGGATCATACTTTCATTATTGGACACTCTCAATAATGATAGCACATAAATATCTTCTCTTCACTACGCTATCCTGAACTACTCTCCGATTGGATAACGAACACCAATTCACCGCGTAGGGCTACAAAAGCACTCCTTAAAGTCCGCATTCCCCATCTAGGTAACCCCTAACTATCATATTGAGTGCTAGATGGTTCCAACAAACACCACAATTTCATAGAGACATCCAACTCAAATTATAACTCATGATAATTATTTCTGTAATCTCCACCACGATGTGCACACTGTTAACTTCACACACATGGGAGAAGGTGTCTCCGGAGATTACACTAATAAAAGCACTTGAGTAGCAGAGTAGCATCTACTTATTCAACTAGATTACAAAGCTCATGATCACAATAAGATCACACCATGGAGAGAGAGATATGAACACATAGCTACCGGTAGAGCCCTTAGCCTCGGGGGAGAACTACTCCCTCCTTATCATGGGAGTCAGCAACGGCGATGGAGATGGCGGTGGAGTCGGTGGAGATGGATCCGGGGGCAATTCCCCATCTCGGCAGGGTGCCGGAACAGAGACTTCTGTCCCCCGAATCTTGTCTTCTGTGGCGGCGGCGCTGCGGAATTTTTCGTGGATTTCTGATATGGTATTTAGGGTTTTCGTCTCGGAGGGAATATATAGGCGAAGGGGTAAGGTCAATTGTAGCACCCCGGGTAAATCCACTACTAGAAAATCGTTGTGTTTTTGTTTTGTGCATCATCATGCATCATGTCATCATGCCACATTTCATGGAACACATAATTAAATTGTTGCTTTGATATTCGTCTATTCTTCTTCCCCTCTATTCCAATCGCTAGTTGGTGCCATTCGATATGGAACCACAATGTCCAAATTCTATTTGATTGAGTCTTGCTATTTTATAATTGCTAAATGCCCAAATTGAGTTGGGGGCATCAACTCTTATCCACTCCATTCTATCTGGTGTCTAATTGATGTCTATATAATCCTCTCTCTAAATTCCACACATCTTTGTTGTATCCATCCCTTATGCACAAGGTGGTCATATCTATCTTTATGTATATCGTTGCCTTCTATTTCTACCCCTACGTTGTTTTTCATCACTGGATATCTTGTTTCTCTACTTCTATTACTTGATCTCTATCCTCCTAATAAACAGGCCAACTAAATTTTGTACCTTAAGTAAGCTGAAATGGATTATTCAGTATATGCCTCATCTGTCTATTTAAATACCTACAAATGTTTTCATATAAATAACCAGCTTGTATTTTGTTTTGCTGCAAACAAAAAAAAAACACTGCGTCAAGTGTTCTTTGTTATGTTTCGACTCCTCTCAAACTCTAAAATTTTAAAACAGTTTTTCTTAAACTATTCATAAGGCAATCTAAGAGGATTTTATTTTCTTTCCTTGAGCTAGCCTCATATTTTCTGAACCTGCACCAATCGTACCTTTTCTGAATCTAGCCTGAACCGATCTTTTCTTCCTCCTATGTACCATCACGCGAGGCGCGTGTGTGCTGTGGCTGTGTCTCAACCACTCCCTCCTCTCTTTAGTCTGCAGATCGAGATCCCCCTCCAACCCTATCCTCCTAGCGCCGCCGCCATCTTCTTTCCTAATTTATTCCTCACCTCGCCGTGAGAAAAACAGCTCCGTTGTCGCTCACCGTGCCGACGACATGAACTTCACCAGGCCGAGCTGAGGCCGGGAACGGGACCAGGGCGTCATTCTCGACCAATTCTCTGAAGGTCACAATGCCAATGCGCCCAGTTTCTTCTTCGAGGGGCCGAAGCTACCTGTAGCCGCTTCCCCGCCTTCGTTTCTGTCGAGCCCAACAAGAACATCCCAGAGCGTCGCCGTCGCCATCGCCGTCGACCACGACCTCCCCATCCAAGACAAGGTCGCTGGTATCCCCAGGGTGAGCTCAGCTTCCGATCCCCTCCCTCATCTCTAGGAACCCCCCCTCTGCATCCTCTCCGTAGCAGCGTGATCGCCATGGCCGGGCCGCTACTGTTGTTTTTCCTTGCTCTGTGACACACAGCCATGTAAAGCACGTGGCGTTTGAGCTAGCTAGTTTTGCCCAATCGCTTTTGATCCACCTGCTTGCCTGTACGATTAGCTATGTATTGGCACCATGCACGCATCAGTTCCACAAAGTTCAGAGTCGAGTGTTTGTATGTTGTTCAGTTTCGACAGTTCCCAAAATTCCCGACTTGATGCTTCAAAGAAAAGAGCTCGTGTTATTTCTCATTCAAGCAAGTGACACCAGCTAGTGCCAGGCTCCCATCTCTCTCATTTAATCGATCGTGTGATCAAATCATGACAACCTCACAAATAATCACCATCTAATTTTTTTTTATCTCTCTTTTACCTATGGGACTCTCGCATTGCATGGTCAAAATAGAAAATGCCTTCCTCTGTTAAACATACAGCGTAACACCATTGTGGTTTGCTCTCTATGATGTTAAATTGTAATTCCAAAGATCAAATTCCTAGTTCTCTATAATAAAGTACACCATTATTTCCTTTTCTCTGCCTAGTTCAGATGCAGCCGAGTCTCATCCATCTCTACTACTGTTCTTGCATTTTATAGTGTAATCTGCCTATTCCATAATTTTTGTTCTACAAATTTAAATAATACAAACAATATATCTTTTGGATCAGAGAAATACATAGAACTCAAATTTTCCATCTTTATCTCACAGGTAGTCTAATTGCACAAAATAACCTCATATGGAATATGTGGAATATTATATGAACATATTGTCCCTATTCCATTTAATTTTGTGTAAGCCACCAATAGCACGATGTTTACCATGTTAGCCAACATTTAATATGTATGATTGAAAAATAACTTTCACCATACTGCTAATTGTCGTTACGCTTAATATTGACTAATTGCATCGCACTTTGACATGTTATACATCATACATACATCATGCCCGATCTTACGCCATAGTATTAAATAGTGCATCCGTGTTTGTGCTAGTGTTTTGCTTCTTCACGGATAAGGCCGTTGAGTTGATGTGAGCTTCGCCGATCTTCGGTTGTACCCTTCGACCATGTTTTCGGCGAGCATCTCCCTTTCTACCTATCTTACTTTTATAGTATTTACTTCCTCCTGTGGATCTATTGCTATCTCGTGTTGCGATGCTCTAGTTTTTCGTATCCGTGATATCCCTTGCAGCCCGATATTGCCTTGGACACACCCTATTACCTGTTGTTTGGTAGGTAGTTGGACTTGCGCGTCTTAGTTGCTTGCTCAAGTCTTGATGAGTGTCGTCATATGCCACGATTCTTGATGTATTGCCGCATGTTGATGTTGGAGATGATTCTAGCTTTACTTATCGTCACTTTAATTTCTGTTTAACAACTAAAATTGAATAAGCGAGGCATCGGTGGGTGATAGATAATATTTGGTTTCGACGCCCACTTGTGTCCCGTGAGACCCCGAGTACTTGATTCCTGTTCCTTGATTTATCGCGCTATCCACATCCGGAGGTATATGGGACCCTCACCAGAGCTTGATTCCGTCTTATTTCTTGGGGCCACGAACTAGTTTGGGGCTTTATTACTATCTGTACTTATGCCATGTTTCTTCGCTTTATTTACGATTGTGCGAGGAGCACACTGTACTTTTTGAAGCGGAATGTTTACGCGTATCGACAAGCCCAGCCACACTTTCGGGTTCCCGTCGCTTCTGACCATTGTCGCAGACCTTGAGGCCGCTTTCGAGCTTGCTTACTGCTGCGGATCTACTTAAGGGTGGCCCCAAATAATTCTGAATCCTGTGATTGCTTTGTCGTGAAAGCCTCGTTGGGTTTTGATTTGGTTTTTCCGAGGTTGATCGAGCGTGTGTTGCTATTGGTGCACCCCGGCCGGGTAAAACTTTCTGAAAGCCGTGTCCGCGGATATGGACGACTTGGAGCACAGTTTCTTGATCATAGACAAGCATAACTAAAGTTTACTGCTATAAATTTGACTTATAATGACTAGTAATCAGCTTCACTATAATGGAATGGCTAATTAATACTGCCACAATTGCTTGTTGGTTGTCGCTTGCGACAACTGTATTCTGACTAGTAAGTATTGCAACTACAACGAAATGGCTGAATAAAAGTACCAACAACTGCTGGGTTTTGGGTTTATCTCATGCTATCTGTACCTGATTAGTAATTGTTGCAACTGTCACGGAATGGTTAACTAAAAGTGCCCACTGTTTACTTTATCAGGACGATTATCTGTAACCTGACTAGTAATTGCTGCAACGATAACCGAATAAATAAAACTGCCAACTGTGTGAGTTCCTCGGTTTACTTCCTCGATCGGTGTCGAGGGGGAAACGCCAGGATGGGTTTGTTTGGTGTTAGTTTCAGGTTGGATCCGGATAGGTCATTCTTACCCCTCTCTGATAATCGCCAGTTGTATCGAGTCTCTATAGGTTGTTTAGTGCATCTTGCCGCCGCTCAGTCCACCATACCTATGTAGGCGAGGACCGCCGAATTCTAGCCTCGCCGTGTACTGGCCTCAGTACTGACACTCCTTCTTTCTCCTTTGCCCTTTGTCGGCACCCCTTTTGTTTAAGCAGGTTTGAGATCGACGCCGTTAGCAGGGTTACCCTTCCGGCTTGTCCTGGGCAGGGTTATGGACGCCATTGGTTATTCTTCAGGGCTCTTAGCCCCATTTGCATCTTGTCCGTAGTCGGACGCCCTATCATTTTCAAGGTGATTTGGATCTTGTATACTATATCTGTATTCTTGACTCTTTGAGTCGCTGTTGTATATATCTGTTCTGTGGGTCCCATCGAGGACTGTTGTGTAATGTTATTACTTCGTTTTCCACCCGCACGAAAGTGCCTGGTGGGCACCTTTGAATCGTTTCTATGCGGGTTTGGCGAATTTTGCTCAAACTTGCATAGGTCCGATTCTGAGGGTGTTCTGAGTGGTATCGAGCTCGGGTTGCGATACCCACAAGTCCAACTGAGGATAACCTAGCTAACGGCCAAGTAGAGTGTCAAAACTATTTTGAAAATCGGTTGGATAGTTACGACTAGGTCTGATTTTACTCCTTACCCTTTGCTATTTCTCTCTTATCTCTACGTGTTTTGAATCCGCTCTTTTCTCTCTCTTGAGTCCGGATTTCTCGTGGTTGGGTTCCGTGCATTTTCAGGGTTTCGCTTCCCCTTTGGTAACGGTGTTGCTACATCTGGTCTTCGTGCTATCCGAGGAATCCTTCGTCGGGTGGACTTCTCTTTGTTCCTTGGTTGTGCCTTCCGGTGTTTTCCGACGCGACGACATCATCTACGCCAGATTCGATGCAGAGTCTGCATCACTCCTTTGTTCCGAACCTTGTTTGTCGAGATCTTGATCAATTCGAGAGTTGGTTGCATAATCCGCCTATTCGTGTGCAGAGTAATGGTTTGGGTGCGCGATGGACTGATCACCATCCGACTACTCTTATCATTCGCTCTTGTACATCGAATCAGTGGATCCAGCAATTTTACTCCGTCCACGGAAGCTAGAGGTGGCTTTATTTGTTGATACCTCTACCTTCGACGTGTTTTCGGAGTGTTTCCCTCGACGGTCACGGACAACGACCTCTTGTTAGTGGTGTCGCGAGGATCTACACGAAGCGAGAAGACGCAGATCGCCGACCTCCCTTCCGGTACTATGAGGCGGATCTCGAGGACGAGATCCATTGTTAGTGGTGTCGAATTGTAGCACCCGGGTAAATCCACTACTAGAAAATCGTTGTGTTTTGTTTTGTGCATCATCATGCATCATGTCATCATGCCACATTTCATGGAACACATAATTAAATTGTTGCTTTGATATTCGTCTATTCTTCTTCCTCTATTCCAATCGCTAGTTGGTGCCATTCGATATGGAACCACAATGTCCAAATTCTATTTGATTGAGTCTTGCTATTTTATAATTGCTAAATGCCCAAATTGAGTTGGGGCATCAACTCTTATCCACTCCATTCTATCTGGTGTCTAATTGATGTCTATATAATCCTCTCTCTAAATTCCACACATCTTTGTTGTATCCATCCCTTATGCACAAGGTGGTCATATCTATCTTTATGTATATCGTTGCCTTCTATTTCTACCCCTACGTTGTTTTTCATCACTGGATATCTTGTTTCTCTACTTCTATTACTTGATCTCTATCCTCCTAATAAACAGGCCAACTAAATTTTGTACCTTAAGTAAGCTGAAATGGATTATTCAGTATATGCCTCATCTGTCTATTTAAATACCTACAAATGTTTTCATATAAATAACCAGCTTGTATTTTGTTTTGCTGCAAACAAAAAAAAACACTGCGTCAAGTGTTCTTTGTTATGTTTCGACTCCTCTCAAACTCTAAAATTTTAAAACAGTTTTTCTTAAACTATTCATAAGGCAATCTAAGAGGATTTTATTTTCTTTCCTTGAGCTAGCCTCATATTTTCTGAACCTGCACCAATCGTACCTTTTCTGAATCTAGCCTGAACCGATCTTTTCTTCCTCCTATGTACCATCACGCGAGGCGCGTGTGTGCTGTGGCTGTGTCTCAACCACTCCCTCCTCTCTTTAGTCTGCAGATCGAGATCCCCCTCCAACCCTATCCTCCTAGCGCCGCCGCCATCTTCTTTCCTAATTTATTTCTCACCGCCGTGAGAAAAACAGCTCCGTTGTCGCCACCGTGCCGACGACATGAACTTCACCAGGCCGAGCTGAGGCCGGGAACGGGACCAGGGCGTCATTCTCGACCAATTCTCTGAAGGTCACAATGCCAATGCGCCCAGTTTCTTCTTCGAGGGGCCGAAGCTACCTGTAGCCGCTTCCCCGCCTTCGTTTCTGTCGAGCCCAACAAGAACATCCCAGAGCGTCGTCGCCATCGCCGTCGACCACGACCTCCCCATCAAGACAAGGTCGCTGGTATCCCCAGGGTGAGCTCAGCTTCCGATCCCCTCCCTCATCTCTAGGAACCCCCCCTCTGCATCCTCTCCGTAGCAGCGTGATCGCCATGGCCGGGCCGCTACTGTTGTTTTTCCTTGCTCTGTGACACACAGCCATGTAAAGCACGTGGCGTTTGAGCTAGCTAGTTTTGCCCAATCGCTTTTGATCCACCTGCTTGCCTGTACGATTAGCTATGTATTGGCACCATGCACGCATCAGTTCCACAAAGTTCAGAGTCGAGTGTTTGTATGTTGTTCAGTTTCGACAGTTCCCAAAATTCCCGACTTGATGCTTCAAAGAAAAGAGCTCGTGTTATTTCTCATTCAAGCAAGTGACACCAGCTAGTGCCAGGCTCCCATCTCTCTCATTTAATCGATCGTGTGATCAAATCATGACAACCTCACAAATAATCACCATCTAATTTTTTTTTATCTCTCTTTACCTATGGGACTCTCGCATTGCATGGTCAAAATAGAAAATGCCTTCCTCTGTTAAACATACAGCGTAACACCATTGTGGTTTGCTCTCTATGATGTTAAATTGTAATTCCAAAGATCAAATTCCTAGTTCTCTATAATAAAGTACACCATTATTTCCTTTTCTCTGCCTAGTTCAGATGCAGCCGAGTCTCATCCATCTCTACTACTGTTCTTGCATTTTATAGTGTAATCTGCCTATTCCATAATTTTGTTCTACAAATTTAAATAATACAAACAATATATCTTTTGGATCAGAGAAATACATAGAACTCAAATTTTCCATCTTTATCTCACAGGTAGTCTAATTGCACAAAATAACCTCATATGGAATATGTGGAATATTATATGAACATATTGTCCCTATTCCATTTAATTTTGTGTAAGCCACCAATAGCACGATGTTTACCATGTTAGCCAACATTTAATATGTATGATTGAAAAATAACTTTCACCATACTGCTAATTGTCGGTTACGCTTAATATTGACTAATTGCATCGCACCTTTGACATGTTATACATCATACATACATCATGCCCGATCTTCTGCCATAGTATTAAATAGTGCATCCGGTGTTTGTGCTAGTGTTTTGCTTCTTCACGGATAAGGCCGTTGAGTTGATGTGAGCTTCGCCCCGATCTTCGGTTGTACCCTTCGACCATGTTTTCAAAGAGCATCTCCCCTTTCTACCTATCTTACTTTTATAGTATTTACTTCCCTCCTGTGGATCTATTGCTATCTGTTGCGATGCTCTAGTTTTTCGTATCCGTGATATCCCTTGCAGCCCGATATTGCCTTGGACACACCCTATTACCTGTTGTTTGGTAGGTAGTTGGACTTGCGTCTTAGTTGCTTGCTCAAGTCTTGATGAGTGTCGTCATATGCCACGATTGCTGATGTATTGCCGCATGTTGATGTTGGAGATGATTCTAGCTTTACTTATCGTCACTTTAATTTCTGTTTAACAACTAAAATTGAATAAGCGGCATCGGTGGGTGATAGATAATATTTGGTTTCGAGCACTTGTGTCCCGTGAGACCCAGTACTTGATTCTGTTCCTTGATTTATCGCTATCCACATCCGGGAGGTATATGGGACCCCCTCAGCGAGCTTGATTCCGTCTTATTTCTTGGGGCCACGAACTAGTTTGGGGCTTTATTACTATCCTGTACTTATGCCATGTTTTTTGCTTTATTTACGATTGTGCGAGGAGCACACTGTACTTTTTGGAAGCGGAATGTTTACGGTATCGACAAGCCCAGCCACACTTTCGGTTCCCGATCGCTTGACCATTGACGCAGACCTTGAGGCCGTCTCGGAGCTTGCTTACTCCGTTGCGGGATCTACTCAAAGGGGTGGCCCCCTGAAATATTTCTGAATCTTGTGATTGCTTTGTCGTGAAGGCCTCGTTGGGTTTTGATTTGGTTTTTTCCGAGGTTGATCGAGTGTGTGTTGCTATTGGTGCACCCCGGCCGGGTAAAACTTTCTGAAAGCCGTGTCCGCGGTTATGGACGACTTGGAGCACAGTTTCTTGATCATAGACAAGCATAACTAAAGTTTACTGCTATAAATTTGACTTATAATGACTAGTAATCAGCTTCACTATAATGGAATGGCTAATTAATACTGCCCACAATTGCTGGTTGGTTGTCGCTTGACAATTGTATCGACTAGTAAGTATTGCAACTTCAACGGAATGGCTGAATAAAAGTACCAACAACTGCTGGGTTTTGGGTTTATCTCATGCTATCATGCACGATTAGTAATTGTTGCAACTGTCACGGAATGGTTAACTAAAAGTGCCCACTGTTTACTTTATCGTGGACGATTATACGTAACGACTAGTAATTGCTGCAACGATAACCGAATAAATAAAGCGCCAGCTGTGAGTTCTCGGTTTACTTCCTCGATCGGTGTCGAGGAAACGCCAGATGGGTTTGTTTGGTGTTAGTTTCAGGTTGGATCCGGATAGGTCATTCTTACCCTCTCGATAATCGCCATTGTATCGAGTCTCTATAGGTTGTTTAGTGCATGCCGCTGCCTCGATCCACCATACCTATGTAGGCGAGGACCCGAATTCTAGCCTCGCCGTGTCTTGGCCTCGATCGACACTCCTTCTTTCTCCTTTGCCCTTTGTCGGCACCCTTTGTTTAAGCAGGTTTGAGATCGACGCCGTTAGCGGTTACCCTTCCGGCTTGTCTGGCGGTTATGGACGCCATTGGTTATTCTTCGGGGCTCTTAGCCCCATTTGCATCTTGTCCGTAGTCGGACGCCCTATCATTTTCAAGGTGATTTGGATCTTGTATACTATATACGTATTCTTGACTCTTTGAGTCATTGTATATATCATTACGTGGGTCCCATCGAGGACTGTTGTGTAATGTTATTACTTCGTTTTCCACCCGCACGAAAGTGCCTGGTGGGCACCTTTGAATCGTTTCTATGCGGGTTTGGCGAATTTTGCTCAAACTTGCATAGGTCCGATTCTGAGGGTGTTACATCAATCGACGCCCGAGGGGCCCACACACTATCCAGGCACGACCAGGGAGGCCCGCGCCACCATATGGTGTGGCCGCCTTGGTGCCCTCCTCCGTTTCTCCTTCGGGCTCCATGTCGTGTCGAGAAAAATAGGAATTTCAGCCTTTGTTTCATCCAATTCCGAGAATATTTATTTACTAGTTTTTCTGAAACCAAAAATAGCAGAAAATAGGAACTAACACCGTGGCATCTTGTTAATAGGTTAGTTCCAGAAAATGCATAAAAATGTCAGAAAGTGTAGACAGAACATAAGATAGTTGGTGCAAAACAAGCATGGAGCATCAAAAATTATAGATACGTTTGCAACGTATCAGCATCCCCAAGCTTAACTCCTGCTCGTCCTCGAGTAGGTAAGTGATAAAAAGAATAATTTTTGAGATGACATGCACTATCACAATCTTGATCAAGGTATTGTAAAGCATTGATAGCCGGGATCAAAGTACTCTAAACATAAGCATGCAACATATATTTCTAACAATAAGATATAACAACTATGTTGCAACATGAAAGGCACACAAACAAAAGATCATGAATAATGCTTTGAAAGACATTTGTTTGTTTTACATATAGAAAACATAGTAAGAGTGGTATTCAGCTTGTCCTTCATGTAATAGCAAAACATAAATGCACATGACACCTTCAAAGTTCATAAGGGTGACTAGATACAAATAATTTAAGAACAAGCAATACCATAATTATGAATCAATCAACAAGTTTTGGGACAATGCACATTGAACTCAGAATGACGGAAAACCACCATGAATTCGCCAACCACGATCCATTGTACTTGCCAGTCCTAGTCCACCTCCATAAGGTGTTGAAGCTCACGGCGGAGCGCCGTCTCTGACAAGGGGTTCTTTCTCAATCTTAATGATGGATCCATTCCCCTCGTCCTCCTCGTCTTGGTCGTCATCCTCAAAGTCAAGGAAGAAAAACTCTCCCCTGAAATGGCTTGCCCGAGGATACTTAGCGACGGAGGGCGCCCCTTGCTCGGACACGCCGTCGTGTGGTGACCCCCTTTGCCGCAAATCACGCACACATGGGAGGCCCCTTGCGCGCGGGCTGGAAGTGACTCAGGAGACCTCATTTGAAGCACTCTACCTAGGACAGTGCAACACTCTCGCCAGGGACGAGGGCTCCCTTTCCCTGCGCCAATGGCGAGCTGTTCTGCTCCTCCGCACGGGCAGGCACATCCGGGCCCGAGACACGACCCCGACCGTTCTCGAGTGCATGGGCACGTGTGTCTTACTCTTCCACCTTGCGACATCGGTCCTCCCGCTTGCGTTCTCACTCCACCGACCACAGGGCATGCCCCTAGCCATGGCTCAGGTTGGAAGGTCCCAGTCCTTGCTGCCTAGCAGGGGCGTGGAAGCGCGCCGCCCCCGCCTCCGGCTGCAGCTTCCGATTCGCCGTCGGCGCGGCTCGGTCCTCCTGCTGGCGCCCCTGCCACGTCGCACCTGCAGCCCTGGACGGCTCCATCACCACCTGCACGAATGATCGGAGGAGAGGAAGAGGGTGAATGATTCTCACGTGTTTTCCCCGCCGCCACACCTCCGCTCGAGTAGCTGGGAATATATATATTTCACCTATGAATCCTAAGTAGGTACTTATCTAGTTCCATGTTTTGGTACGTACTTCCGTCTCGAAATAGATGTGGGGAAATAGATGTGAGAGATTTATTTAGATTTGCATGTATCTAGATATGTATACGTGCGAATCTAGATAAATCTCTGATATCTATTTCAAGACGAAGAGACTATTACATTATAAATTTAAAGTACATGACTGTTTGACCCGTAAAAAGTTCATGTACTATAATATTACCAAAACAAAAGCACAACATACCTGGGTTGTTATCAATGCAAGCCTCGACCTCAAAACCGATGCCATCATCTAGTGCAACATGGGAACAATGAAATCTTTGAACAATTCGAAGAATCCATTTTTACAAAGTGTATCGATTACACTTAGAGTACCACAGTAAAAGCGTATGTTACATTACTTCCTTGAGAACAAATTTAAAATTACCACCTCATCCAAAACTAATCACAAATTCCAACCAACACCTCCGAATTCTTTTTTGTTTTCAAGGAAAAGGCAGGGCCGTTTCCACCAAAACCCAAGAATACTCTTCTGAATCTCACCCGGCCCAGGTTGTGTCACTAGTGCGACCACCCGACGGTAACCGTGGCAGCTTCGTACCCTTCTTTCCCGCCACCACCAAACCGTATGGCGCCACTGCTCCCCTTCCGTACTCTCCGCTTCCTGTCCATGCTCCCGCCCTTCGCCACCACCGGCACCACCTTCTCGCCGGCACCCTTCCTCCCGACACCTCCGGCCTTCTCGAGCATCCGCACCACCTTAGACTTCCCCGCGACCGCCGCGGAGGCCGCGGCCGTCCTCCCCTTCCCCGTCGCTGCCCTGGCGTTCGCGCCGTTCTTCAATAGGATGTCCACCACATCCGCGCGCCCCGCCTCGGCGGCGCAGTGCAGCGCGGTGTATCCCTCGGCGTCGGTCGCCTCCACGTCTGCGCCACGCTCGATGAGATCGCGCACCGTGTCGGCACGACCTTTGAACGCGGCGCGCATCAGCGGCGTCCACCCGTGCGCGTCACGCCCTTCCACGGACGCGCCCCCGTCGGCGGCGCGGCGCACGGCGCGGGCCTCGCCCTTTCGCGCGGCCGCCAGGATCGCCTCGCCGAGGCCCAGGAAGTCCATGATCCGCCCGTTGTGGCCCTCCTCGGCGGCGGTCTCGTAGGCCGTCTTCCCCTTGGCGTCGCGCACCGAGGCCGTGCCGGCCGTGCCATGCGTCAGGATGAGGCGCGCGACGGCCTCGTCCCCGCGCCTCGCCGCGGCATGGAGGGCGGTGCCGCCGTCCGTGCCGCATCTCGCGTCAGCCCTCGCGCCCGCCGCGAGGAGCGCCTTCACGGCGTCGCGGCGTCCGCCTTCGGCTGCCAGCCGTAGAGGATTCTTGCCGTCCCTCCCCGCCGCGTCGATGGACGTGAAAGAGCCAGAGAAGGAAGCGGACGAGGCGGAGGAGCGAGGAGAAGCAGACGCGGGTTTCCCAAGAAGCAGCTTCAGGACATCGTTGTGCCCTGCCGCGGCGGCGACGTGGAGCGCGTCGGAGCCCGCGGGCGTGGCGCCGTTGGCGAGGAGGAGCTCAGCGATGAGGCACTCGCCGGACGCCGCGGCTATCTCGAGGGGAGTCCGGCCACGGCTGGGCTTGTCGGCGTCGGCGCCGTACTCGAGGAGCACCTGCACGATGTCAGCGCGTCCGAGGCCTACAGCCAGGTCGAGCAGCGTGTTCCCGGACTCGTCGGCGGCGTCCGCGGCGCGCCACTCGGGGTCGCTGCGGTCGAGCACCTCCCTGAGCGCCTCCACGGCGCCGGCCACGACGAGCCGCGCGGCCACCGCGGCGCCGACGAAGGACGCCCTGATGCCGCTGTCCACGAACACCTGCTTCTTCCTGGCGGAGAACCACTCCGGGTTGACGGAGTCCAGCGCTGACACGGGCTCCCTCACCGAGGCGCCGGGGGCCACGACGCTGTGCAGCAGGAACGCGTCCTCGCCGCGGCCGCCGCCAGCGCCAGGGCCAGCGCCAGGCCCGTCCGGCGCCGCCGAGGACAGGTACAGCACCTCAACGGTGACCGAGGCGAGCGGCGCCAGGATCCCGGTGTGCGGGCGCACGGCGAAGCGGCCCCTGACGGCCGGCTGCAGCCTGAAGGCGACGGGCATGGTGTGCATCGCGTTGCGCAGCGTCAGCTCCCCCCTGGCCGGCCTCCCCGGCTCCACCCGCACCACCACCTCGTTGGTCGGCTCCGGTATCACAAGCCGATCCATCTCCGATCCGCTCTAATCCCAGCTGCTTATTCTTGCCGCCGTAGTAGAGAAGCTACTGGCCAAGACTAGCTACTAGTGCATCAATGGCGAGTTGCTGTGTGAGGTCGGGGTGGGGGAAGAAGCCATCAAAGGGAGTGAGACGAGTGCGGGGGTCTTATATTCCGGGATGGTTTGGCCGGCGCGGCGTGGAGGCGTGCCACATGGTGGGTGTAAACAACAAGGAGGACTTGTTCTATGTGCTGGCCGCGGCACGAGATTGTTTAATGGCGGTTTTGGCGTCGTCAAAAGATGGAGCTCGTTTTGGTTCCGCAGGGCCAATGTAGATGCGGGGTTGGGGTTTAGCGGCGGAAACTTCCCGGCACCCTTGCCCGTCCCTGTCGCTCGTCATTGTAGAAGAAGATTGTTTAACTAACGATATGATCAAAGCAGATGTGATTGGGTGGTAAAAATTTGATAATTTTGTTTCTGATTTGGTGTTAGCAGTATGTGGCGTTTTCACAGCAAGCACTGTTTAGGCTGTGTTTGAGAGCTCAGTTTTTTGTAAACCATAGTATTGCAAAATCACGAGGAATGCTTGGGTTTCCTAAAACCGAAGTTTTTCCTCAGTTTTGGCAAAATATGGAAGACCAATTTAATCACATCACTTCCATGTCGTAAGCCTAGGACCAATTAAATATTGTCTGAACGTCATATTTGATGGAGATGACTCAAAACCGCAGCAATTGTATTACTCTTATGACAGACAATGTTATATAGAGCTAAATATTGTTTCTGGAGTGTGGTATCCTAATCACTTATGCTCCCGGAATCTAATCTCTAAACCGAGCTTAATAATAAATAATCCAAAGCGAAAAAAGTGTTTCTAAAATTGTTCGTTTCACCTCTCTTTTATTGGTGTTTATTATCTTTCTATCAACACTTTTTTGTTTCTTTTCACCAGTAATTAGATCTAAACACATTGATTGTTTGCATATAAATCTTTTGTTCTTTTAATCCACCAGCCTCACATTACCGTATTTTACTTGTGTTTTAGTTATGCAATGGCATGTCTCGATATCTTGGACACATGCTTAGCCAGTTTGTCAGTTGAATGATTTATCTTATTATCTCACACACAACATTATCCTACTCATCGGTGTGATATGCTCGCTTGCACACATAGCACACTAGCATGGAAGCATTGCTCCCAACCATGTCACCCCCCAACCACGTTAAAATCGGTTATGAATGTTGAGTTCTCCATCATGTTGATGCATCTCAGGCATGTTACAATGGCACGGGTCATCTGTCAGCGCACATTGAAACGTCAGGGAATGAAAAAATCAAATTTCCATTGTCTATTACACTTTGCAGAAATTTTCATATGAACTTATTAAACAGTTGGAAATTTTAAATTAATTTAGATTTTGTGAAGTAACTTATTTTTGTTTTATATTCCAATAGACCTACTCTAGAGTTCAACAAAAAATCAAACTACTAATGGTATTTTATTTCTTGAAATAGGTAGAAATTAGAGCAATATAGTTGTATCTACTTGATAAGAATTCCATACTAGATTTTATTATTTTGGGTCTCATGTGGATTTTGTATGAGTCACATGCTTGTAATTATTCAAACCAAATAATACTTATAAAATCCTGAAAGATTTTCTCACTTAGTTTCCCTTCATTTTTTCCCTTCAATATGATTAAATTAAGAGGTGTTCTTTTTTATATTTAATTTAATTTATGTTCTCTTAATAATACCTCCAACACTTTCTAGGACAATGATTTTAGTTTGTAGTTCTCACTATGCTTGTTATGTGCTCACTGTTTACATGAGTGGAAATGGATATATCTATTATGATGATTTTATAAAATCCATTTTAATCAGGACCCACCTTGATCTACATGTTAATTGTTGGCACTTCATATATTTTATAAAATATTTACAATTCTCATTTTCTCCATTTTCTTACTATAATAAAGAAAAAATCACCATTTTCAACACTAAGCTCTATGTTAGGCACATTATATTTGATTTTTTTCAAAAAGGGGAACGAAGCCCGGCCTATGCACATTATATTTGATACATGGCGGCTCGTCAAGTTCGTTGAACGGGGATAGAAAGCCACATGTTAGGCAAGTTCTATTCTGTAGAATACAACATCTATATGAAAAATTCTTCAAAATAGCTCTCAAAATGATTAATTACATATAAGTTCCTTTCATGTAAGCATCAAGCGACAATTGAAAGTTAAGCATTGCATCTTGCTTGTTGGGCTGGTTGAGAAGGGTACATTTTTTTCAAAAAGGGGAATAAAGGCACTGTCATGTGCATCGATTCGATGCATATAGCCTTTTATTGGATTATTAAGGTTCAGTTCGTACAAAAGAAACAATTAAGGGCCTTATAAGATCGATACATGTATCAACCGCGTGGCTTCGTATCCATATGCTATACTATGATTAAAAAACGCCAGCTACACTAGCTCCTTGCAACCATTTCCAGTTGGTCAAAATGGGTACATCGTTGATCTAATTTAGACTTTGGATTAGAAAGTACGAAACTATCAAAAAGTGCTGACAACATGGATGATGGCCGCACATGCACACTATCCGGATCTTAAATGGATGATTCTGGTGATAGATGGAAGTTTATCATTACTAGTCCATTAACTAAGAGCATTCCTTACCCGCAAAATAAAATAAAATAAAATAACCGCGTTCCTGAAGATGCTTGATTACAACTGCCATTCAGTTCCTTCGGAGTCTGAATTCCACATAAGGATCTATAGATATTTCTATCTGAGAGAACAAATTTTGTGCAATATTTTTTTATAATGGCTGGTGCTAATGGTCCAGATCACATGTCCCTGAGCCTGAAGGATGAATTCATTCTTACACTGACCTTGTCCTGTGGGTAATGTAATATCCCTGTCCCTGAACTGTTTAGCCCATTGTGGAAAACTAAAATCAGACCGCACTAAATCGTTGCTATGTCATAATCAATCATGTCACTGTAATGCATCTAGGATTCTAGGCCAACCTTGCAGTCTACCTGTTTAATTTGATGATCACTAACCGAGCCGGGTATTCCGAATTTGAGACCGTCTTTAATTTATGCCGTGCATGGCAAGAGACAAGATATCAGTCCATTTCTGTGCATAGTATTTCCATGGAAATCCTCACAAGAAGTAAATTTTGTTTAAGTTGCAGTAGTAATGTTTCATGGGACTCTCCCCTGTGCGTGCTAATAAAAACACCAATGCATTCCTTGGACTGTCATGCCTCTTGTTCGTTACTAAGAAAATGACACCAAAATGACAAAAAAAACTTGATACCTCTGTACGAAAACTTCCGCATGGGACACAACAATGTCTTGATCAGAAACCTCGCGTTTGTCATACTAACAACCCTCATGTGGACAGGCTAATACAAGCCGCTTGTCGTTTACGTATCGATTAACCAGGGGCTTAATTGCCCTAGACATTGCTAACCTCACCACCGTCTAGTCAAAATATTCAGCCCTTGTGGAAATTAAGATCTAAGGTGCTGTAAATTTGCTTTGGTCGCATCTTCTCTGCTTACTCCATATACAAGGTAGGTTCATTTTTCTTCTTGAAGCGCCAGCGAAGAGGTTGGAACTTACAATAGGGTGGAAGAACTCATGCTTATCTACCTCTAGCCTTAACTTTCTCCATATGCAAGGTATGTAAGTACAATATTTTTCTGTCATTGTTAGATGCAGTAGTTATCCGATGGAAGTCCGGCGCGCGTTCTGTTTGTTAAGAAGTGGTTTTTGCCCTTTCTGCTGAGACTGATTGCAGAGAAGATTTACTCACGAATTAGTCCACGCATGTTTTTGGGATCATTGTCTTACTTTGTCTGGAAATGTTTATGAAGTTGTAACCAATTGCAGAAGACTGGGTAACCTGATCAGGTTGGCCTGGTCCAGATACCACCCGAATGTTGCCTGAATTGACTGACCAATTTGGGCATTTGCAATGGGTAAGCCGGTAAGATACAAAGACTTCAGTTATTTGTATGTTAGGAAGAATGGTACTGCAACAAGTGGCCGTCGATGTGAAGTTGATTGTGTAGAGATAACAAATCTTGTCACCGGATTCTCTTGCGAGGCTAGAGATTTTACGGCGGAAAAATGAGAATTCAGTAGTCATTTGTGTTCGAGGAAAAGAGGACTCAGGAGTCAGCCACCGTTAACTGGATTTTTTGCTTCGATTATGCCACCTTTAGCTACACTATTATCAGGCAACTGCGTGCTGTTTATGCATACGCTGAACAATCTCCAATTTGACCTTTTGAAGAGAGAGCTTTTACTCTTTTAAGAAGGACAGCTAAACAACTCTCGAGTTCAACAAAATACAAGCAAGTCAAAGACTAAACGACCTGCTCCCAAGTCTGGGTCTATAAGAATTCAGGGAACCATCTCATTGGCCACTAAGATTCTGCAAATGATCTCCAGCACATTCCATAAGCGGCTGGCTATAAACACATTCAGACATATGGAGCGTCTCCTCTTCCCCGCGTCAATCAATCAGCACCTCGGAGCCAGTCGCTGACTGACGTTGAGAGATCAGACCACGAAGCTAGCTAGCTGCCCTGACATTCAGACATATGGAGCGTCTCCTCTTCCCCGCGTCGTCTGCCCCTCGCTTTCGCGGCGATCGAACAGACGACGACACTGTCATTTTCGCTCTCGGACATACGGAGTACATACCGTATATCCGTACAGGCTGCGCACTGACACATTTTAGGCAGCTGTTAACCATCAGAGATAGATGGTGGTGCAGCTGGAGTACGGCTAATCGCAGCTAGTCACGCTGAGCAGACATGGGCATCACAGCTCAAGTGCGAGAGGGGATGCTTATGGGTGTACACGTCGCTGCTCTGTAATCTTCACTCGCTCCTAATCATGGCGAGGCCAGTTTATCTTAAGCTGTGCTCTCCTTGTCCGGCTACCGTATATATTGTGTGGCCTGTAACTGCGCATCTGATTATTATCTGCTAATTCCAGTACAATCCAGCATCCACGCTTCGTTCGATGCAACATCTTGTCTTATCTCTTGTTCATCCAATGACACTGAAGTTATTTTTTTACATGTTTACCGTTAGCTACATAAGAGGAGTAATTAAATTTGAACTACCTTGCATCTGAATGTGAATACCACGATTTGGAGTATCTGCTGCGCATCTGAGGACTCCAGGATTAATTGGTGTGGAGGACAGCTGCAGGTAAGTAAGTACTAGCTAGGGAAACTAATCATCAGCGTGGTCTCTCACAGAGTCAGACTCTTGTTTGTGGTTCCAAATGTAATGCACTCGTGAACGGTTATAGTAGATTCTTGCGCTACAGCTTACACAAGTAGCAACGAACGGGTGATTTTGTTTAGGCGTGACATGATGATTAAAGCGCCTTTGTTTGATGTGTTTGGTGGATATTAAAAGAGTCCGTCGCTTGTTTGCTCAGGAAGTAGCCGGTGTACTGACTTGTGCCTACGGGTGTATTTATTTAGTCTGTTATTGGGCATAAGGTGAGAAATGCAGACAACACGCAGACGCAAGCGCTCATATTATGCGCATAATCCTACTAAAAGAATATTCTGCCGTTATAACATAATAATTGCGTTCCTTCTTCTCTTAGCTAGAGATGTACTGGCTTGTGCCTATAAGAGTTTTTTTCCCGAGAAAACATGAGTATTTATTTAGTCTATTAGAATGTTACTAAGGCCTCATTTGATATATAGGATTGTGAAAGGATTTTTGCAGGATTAGAAACCTATAGAAATTTTCCTACAACAGCTGTTTGATTCAAAGGATCATATTTTATGGAAAATAATCCCACATGAATCTTGTAGTGTAAAGTCCATAGGAAAAAACATGAGTTTGGAGCTTTGGAAAATTCCTTTACCACAATCAAAGAGAATAGTTCTTCCCATAGGATTCAACTAGTCATGACTTCTCAATCCTATGGGTTTCCTATTCCTATACTTTTTCTATCCCATGAATCAAAGGAGCCCTAAGGCATTCGCTCCAGTACAAACCCCCTCTCCCAAACACGTAGAAGCCCGGTCCATACCCATATCCAAAACCATGTATATCTATGTATAAGCATACTTATGTCCATATTCTATGCATACGGCAGTCTTTCCACACACGACCAGAGCCGTTCAACCACTGCCGCCAAGATGACACGAGATCAAGGCCACCGTCGCCGTCGTGCTACATCTCCACGACAGGACGTTGTATCCTTAGGTCACCAAACAAGTCGCCGGACTGTCTAGTGGGTCAACAAGCCGTCGCCAAACATGCGCGCTGCCGCTAATCCTGCATGCCACCGCCAACCCTTTGTGTACACACCTACAAGGCCAGACCGAGACGTGCGCTGGCCAGATCCACCTCGAAGTCATCTTCACCAGCCCGACGGACATGATCACCACCGCCACCGCCAGCTTGCCATGATTTGTTTTGTGCAAATTTAGGTGAATAAATGTGAACTGTTCAATTGCACTCTTTTTTATTAATCAAAATTGGCACATAATCATGAAGAGGTGTAACTATTAACTTTTTGTTGGATAAAGAATCAATGGTCATGATCATGGATTAGAAATAGGATTTCCCATTCAACCAAAAATAGACCCTCCACTTAGTTTACCATTTTAATTCTTTATTTAGTTAAATTAATAATTTCATGGTTGTAGAAGTACATTGATCTGGTTGCATATTTGGCGAATCAGATAACCAAAAATTTAATTTGGATATGTTCACGTTCTTTTCTTAGGAACCGAATAAGTCGTGTTATTATTTAGTTAAAGAAAGAAGAGTGAGGATGAAAAGGGGAGAAGAGAGGCGGACCACATGACCACTAGATGGTGATGTCGACCTAGGGGTACCTAGGAGAGAGGAGGCATAAGGGTTTAGATGGGTGTGTAGCAGATGAGGGACGGGAAGTTCCTAAGAAATAGAATCCTAGCAAATTCATACAATTTTTTTATAAGCCGAAGAGAACACTACAAGTGCATTAATTCATTAGTCATCAATCCGTTGTTGAACCCTAGTTTATTTATTGTTGGTGTCTTAGCAGTTTCATAAGTGGAGATGTGATATTCATGAGTTTCATGGGCAACTTCGTGCTAGCAACAACGAGATTGCGCGATAGAAGCTAACAATAACTCAAACAGTCACCCTAAGCTTGCTCTCAATTCCCCAAAACCACCATATTCACAAACAGGAGCATAAACGGCGCTCATAGGGTTCTAAACAGCTCCTAGTATCTGAACTTTTTAGGAGCTTGCAAATTCGTCACCCCCACACTCACTCACACATGCACGCACACGCTGACATTCATGTCACTCCATTCACTGGCTTCGATCGCACACGCACACATTAATATCGGATGAGGAATGGGACGTCTGACAAGTAACCGAAGAAAACTTATATCTTGTCTGAGAACTCTATGTACTATCATGATAGTGTTCATAATTATGCACACTATGATCATAGAGGACGAGCGTCACCAAGATATTGCCTATGTTTATGAGGGTATTAATACGTCAAAAAGGTATCTATAATTTTTGATGTTCCATCATTGTTTAGTATCTACTTTGCTTTGCTTTGTCTTTACTTTGAGGTATTTTTATATGTTTTCTGGGACTAACCTATTAACAAGATGTATTTTCTTCTGTTTTTTGTTCCAGAAAAGGCAGAAAATAAATATTCTCGGAATTGGATGGGACAAAATCCAAAGTCAATACTTTACCATGGGGAACACGGAGCCAGAAGACGAGACGGAGAAGGGCCTCGAGGGGCCACACCCCTGGCCGCGTGGCTAGGCCTGGCCCGTGCCTAGGGGGGGGGGGGTCAGCCGCCTCGGGCACCCCCTTGGCCTCCCTCTTCGCCTATAAGAATCCCCCAATACCTAAACCCGAAGTACCCCGATCAATCTTCCATGAAACAATCCGTAGCCGCCGCCACCATCGTCCCTAGATGGGGGGAGGGGATCTGAAGCTCTTCCCAGCACCCTGTCGGAGGGGAGAGATCATCCCGGAGGCCTTCTTTATCACCATGTCAGCCTCCGGTATGAAGCGTGAGTAGTTCCACCTGGACTACGGGTCCATGTAGTAGCCAGATGGTTGTTTCTCCTCCTTTGTGCTACCATGTTTAGATCTTGTGAGCTCCGTTTATTATCAAGATCATCTATTTGTAATCATGCATGTTGTGTTTGTGGGGATATGATGGATATTGATATTATTATGTCAGATTGCTTAATGATCCTATCATGTCTGTGTTGTTTGAGATCTTGCATGCTCTCCATTTCTAGTCGCTATCTTGGCCAAGTAGATGCTAGTGACTCTAAGAGGGAGTATTTATGCTCGATAGTGGGTTCATGCCTCTATTTAATCTGGGGAAGTGACATAAATCTCTAAGTTTGTAGATGTGTTGTTGCTACTAGGGATAAAACAACGATGTCTTGTTCATGGAACAAGTGGATTGTTTACCTTACACACTTTGCTTAAAGCAGTTATTCGTTGCTTGCAACTTAATACTAGAGGGGGTTCAGATGATAACCTGAAGGTGGATTACTAGTCACAGATGCAGTTCGATGGCGGTCTATGTATCTTGTTGTAATGCCCAATCAAATCTCATAGGATCATGAATGTCTAGTATTGTATTATTATGCCTTGCTCTCTCCTGTCAATTGCCCTGCTGTAATTTGTTTACCCAACATGTTATGTTGTTTATCTTAAGGAGAACACCTCTAGTGAACTATGGACCTCGGTCCAATCTTTACCATTGATACATCTTCCACTGTTACTATTTACTTTCTGCAAACCACCATTACCTTTCACACCATACAATTAATCCCTTGTTTTCAGCAAGCCGGTGAGATTGACAACCTCACTGTTCATTGGGGCAAAGTCTTGAGTTTGTGTTGTGCAGGTTTCCAAGTTGCTAGCAACACCTTTGAGTCGTTTCCTTCCTCCTACTGATTCGATAACCTTGGTTTCTTGCTGAGGGAAAACTTGTTGCTGTGCTCATCATACCTTTCCCTTGGGGTCTCCCAATGAAGCTCTACAGTGATCTGAACTACACATCATTAAGCTATTTCTGGCGCTGTTGCCGGGGAGGCTAAGGAAGGCTTCACAAGGGGAGTCCTTCACAACCTTTCTCTTTACTTTGTTTTTGTTTTGCTTAGTTTCTTTTGCCTTGTTTTGTTTGCCTCTTTTTATAAAAAACTCCAAAAAAAATAGTTTCGTTTGGTTTGATTTCTCTTATAAAAAACACAAAAAATAGTTCCTACTTCAAGTTGTTTTTATTTCTAGTTCTGTTCCAGTCACTATTTCATTATGGATAACCCACTCGGTTTCCTATTTGGGAAAACTACTATCACTGCTAAGGTAGTAGATGAACCACCGCCTGCTAGAACCTCCATGGAAGATTTTATAAGGTATAGAGAATCTTATAAGGGTAAATTCATGAGAGCCATGTTAAATAGGTTGGATCTAATTGATAAAATTTTGCTTAAATGCCATGATATAAATTGTTGCTCTAAATAGTATACTAAACATCTTAAATTCCAATGTGGCTTTAATAAAGAATTTGTAATTATGAACTATCATTGGAATAACTATATTCATCTTGGATTTGAAGAAGTAGAACAATTTGTTTTGTTTATGGGAGCTTCTGAAATAGAATCCTTCATGTATAAAAACTATGAAACTTGTGTTACTTGTAAAGACCTTAAAAATATGGTCTATTCTATCCTTGATCATTGCATATAAAATTTCAGCAATAATTGTTATATCATTGATTATAAAGAGAGACTCTGTCATGCACAAGAATGTGTCCACAATTTGCAGGAGCCTATGGAAGAAGAAATTGCCGAACCTGAAATCTCATTAGATGAAAATGAGGAGGAGAGTGGTGAACAAAAGGAGGAAGAATGGATTAGCTACCCATGCTTACCTTCTAATGAGAGTAACTCTTTATCCCTTACATTATTTGATTGTCCCCCATGATTACGAAAGGAGGGTGAATGTTATGTTCCCGTGAATTCTTTTAAGATACCTACTATGGGTAAAACTTGTGATAATAGTTATGATCCTGTTATCTATGATAATCCTATATTTGTGCCTAACTTCGAAATGCATGGTACTAAAGAGTTTTGCTTAGAAAGTGTTTATGATAAATCTCTAGATGATGGTCCTATATTGAATGACCAGTCTTCTTGTTATAAAATTGTTAAAAGTGGGTTTGAAGGTATTAATCCCACTATTTTTGAGCTTGATAAAAAATATGTGTTTGTAGATCATGAAAAGCATGCTTTATGTGATAGTTATATTGTTGATTTTATTCATGAGGCTACTGAAAATTATTATGAGAGAGGAAAATATGGTTGTAGAAGTTTTCATGATACTGAAACACCTCCCTATGTGCTGAAAGTTTTGAAGTTACTCTTGTTTTATCTTTCTATGCTTGGCACTTTGTTCTTTGTGAATTTATTTTCATACAAGATTCCCATGAATATGAAGTGGGTTAGACTTAAATGTGTTTTGAATTTGCTGATTGATGCTCTCTTTTACTTCAATTCATATTTCTTATGTGAGCATCTTCTCAAACTATCATGCCTAACTTAAAGGCGTTAAATAAAAGTACTTCTTGGGAGATAACCCAATAGTTTTCTTGAGTCTTGGAAGTTATTACTTCTGTAATAACCTCTTCTTATCCTTTTTATTTGATTTTGTATCAAGAATAACCTCTAATGAGAGGGAAGTAAGATTTGGGGAGTTGCTGTCCCGTAACAGGATTTTGTGCTCCACTGTAAACATTCGTGTAAAATCTCTTTAAGTCGGATTGAGCCATAATTTTCTGAATAAATCCCCCAGGTTGTTAACTAACTTTCTTTAGTTCAAAACTTTTTGATTTGAGCAACAGAAGGTCTTCGAAAAAATCGATTTCTACCTGCTGGTCTGTTTTGCCATATTTCTGCCATTATTTGCATTTGCTCCTTATTGATTCCTTTTTTGGGTTCTTTTTGGGAAATTGAGTTTTTGAGGGAGTTGCTACAATATCTTGTGTTTTTAGTGAAGTTTTTCTGTTTTAGAACTAAAACCCAAAGGTCTATTATCTTTTGAATACACTAATGTTTCTAATGAAGATTGTGTGAAGTTTTGTATGAAGGGAAATTTTCAGGTGTAAGGAAAGAATGATGTAATAAGATGAAGAATGGACAAAAGCTCAAGCTTGGGGATGCCACCCCGTGTCACCCCAAGAAATATTCAAGAGGTACAAGCTTCAAATCTTGGGGATGCCCAAGGCACCCCCTTCTTCATCAATAAAAATCTCAGGTCTTTCTAGACATTTCGTTTTTATTGTTTCACTCACAAGTTGTGTTGTTCTTGGAGCGTCTTAGTTTTCGTTTTTGTTTTTTATTTGCTTAGTTTACTTGAATAAAGTAGTTGCCCCCCCCCGCTTTTGCTGTGTTGTTTCAAATAAGTTGATTGGTGTTGAAAAGGAGTAGGAAGTTCTTGCTTTAGTAGTACAAGAGGATCTTGCTTTGACTGTGACTTAGACTTTATCATGTCATGCTAGGTGTTGTTTTGACCTTATGCTTAGTTATTATTGATGTAGCATGACTTGTTCCAAACAATTAGGATTGCTTAATGTGCCTTGAAAGAATCATGCGTTGTTTTAGCATACAAAAGCATAGTATTATGGTATTCTCCTTTGATTCTTTATTTGGGTTGACTTGGCACATGCTCACACCATCTTATGACTATGAACAAGTCACATTAGCCTCTATGATCATTTAGTTTTTGACTTGTGGTACCACTTTATGCTTTGATTAGTAATGTTTTGTCGCTCTGCATGATTATGACCATTATTTCTCTCTTAGTTTGTCGCTCCCAGTCTTTTGCTAGCCTCCACTTGTATGAGTAAGCTATACTCATGCATCCAACTCCGAAGAAACCAAGTTATTCCAAAGTGTCCACTATAAATTCCTATGCATAGTGTGTTACACCATTCCAAGTATATTCTTGTTTTATCTATCTTCGAAATTAAACTTGTTATGTAAAAATTAGTGATTAAAGCTCTTACAAACTTGATGGCACACTTTATTTTTCTTGCCCTAAATAAACTTGAACCATTGTGTTATCTATGTTGTATATGCTTGCACTTATACGTTGGAATTAGCAGAACCATGCTGCCATGGGGAATGCTTTCAACATTGCACTTGTACATTATACCCAGTTGATATCATGCTCTTTTGTTTGCGGATGTCGTCGGTGTGAAATAAAAGGGAAGCTTGTAAGTCCATGGAGTTATGTATGTGTGTTAGAGAAACGCCTGGTCCGCTAGCGTAAGCCATGCCTAATCATGGTGGAAACTTGCAGCATCACCATAGTGAGCAATCTATGAAGCTTTCTTCTTATAAAAAAGAGACATATTGAAAAGAGGAAAGATATAAAAAGCATCATTTTCCCATGGTAAATAAGAAGATTGCCGAGATGCTCATTGTCTGTTTGTCTTGTCATTTTGATTATGGGATAGCTCCTGTATCATGTGCAAGGGGTACCCGTTGGCGTTTCTCTATGATACACATGTACTTACTATGACAAGAAGTTACATGCAACTAAAGTTGAGTAGAATGAGGAGCGTCCCTCGTACTCAAGGGACATGAGATTGCCAACTTATACTTTGTCAAGCATATACTCCATAGTTTGTTCACTTTAACCTTAATCACTTCAATATGCTTATGATAGGGGCAATGAGAGCTGAAAGCTACCAAGTACCATAATTTTTGGAAGCTCTTTATGAGACTTGAAATCCCTGCTTCCCTTTTATGAAGGGCCTTTCTTCCACTATTATATTGAGTCTCCACCTTCTATCCTTAAGCACCAATTAAGAGAGCATAGTTGCAATTCTTAGTTCTATGTGCATTGTCCCAAAACTTATTGATTGATTCATATTGTTGATATTGCTTGTTCTTGAACTATTTGTATCTAGTCACTCTTATGAACTTTGAAGGTATCCTATGCATTTATTTGCTACTTCATGAGGGACAAGCTGAATGCCACTATACTATGTTTTCTATATGTGAAACAAACAAACGTCTTTCAATGCATTGTTATTCATGATCTTTGTTTGTAACCTTTCATGTTGCATGCATAATTACTTTGTCTTATTGTTAAAACTTCATCTTTCATGCTCATGTTTAGAGTACTTTGATCCCAACTTTCAATGCTTGCAAATGGTTTGATCTTGATTTTGATGGTGCATGTCACCTAAAAAATTATTCTTTTTATTACTTACCTACTCGAGGACGAGTAGGAGTTAAGCTTGGGGATGCTTGATACGTCGAAAACGTTTCTATAATTTTTTATGTTCCATGCTTGTTTAGTATCTACTTTGCTTTGCTTTGTCTTCACTTTGAGGTATTTTTATATGTTTTCTAGGACTAACCTATTAACAAGATGCCACAGTGCTAGTTGCATGTTTTTTTTTCTGTTTTTAGTTCTAGAAAAGGCAGAAAATGAATATTCTCGGAATTGGACGAGAAAAAAGCCAAAGTCAATATTTTACCATGGGGAACACGGATCCAGAAGATGAGACGGAGAAGGGCCTCCAGGGGGCCACACCCTGGCCGTTCCTGGGGGGGGGGGGGTGCAGCCGCCTCTGGCACCCCCTCGGCCTCCCTCTTCGCCTATAAGAAGACCCCGATACCTAAATCCTAAGTACCCTAATCAATCTTCCACGAAACAGTCCATAGCCGCCGCCACCATCGTCCCTAGATCGGGGGGGGGGGTATGATGCGTGAGTAGTTCCACCTTGGACTACGGGTCCATGTAGTAGCTAGATGGTTCTTTCTCCTCCTTTGTGCTACCATGTTTAGATCTTTTAAGCTCCGTTCATGATCAAGATCATCTATTTGTAATCATGCATATTGTGTTTGCGGTGATCCGATGGATATTGAGATTCTATGTCAGATTGGTTAATGATTCTATCTTATTGATTCTATCATGTCTATGTTGTTTGAGATCTTGCATGCTCTCCGTTTCTAGTAGCTATCTTGGCCAAGTAGATGCTAGTGACTCCAAGAGGGAGTATTTATGCTCGATAGTGGGTTCATGCCTCTATTTAATCTGGAGAAGTGATAGAAATCTCTAAGGTTGTAGATGTGCTGTTGCTACTAGAGAGAAAACAACGACCTCTTGTTCATGAAACAAGTGGATTGTTTACCTTACACACTTTGCTTAAAGCAGTTATTCGTTGCTTGCAACATAATACTGGAGGGGGTTCAGATGATAACCTGAAGGTGGATTACTAGTCATAGATGCAGTTGGATGGCGGTCTATGTATCTTGTTGTAGTGCCCAATCAAATCTCATATATAGGATCATGAATGTCTAGTATTGCATTATTATGCCTTGCTCTGTCCTGTCAATTGCCTTGCTGTAATTTGTTTACCCAACATGTTATGTTGTTTATCTTAAGGAGAACACCTCTAGTGAACTATGGACCCCGGTCCAATCTTTACCATTGATACATCTTCCACTGTTACTGTTTACTTTCTGCAAACCACCATTACCTTCCACACCATATAGTTAATCTTTTGTTTTTAGCAAACCGATGAGATTGACAACCTCACTGTTTGTTGGGGCAAAGTCTCGAGTTTGTGTTGTGCAGGTTTCTAAGTTGCTATCAACACCTTTGAGTCGTTTCCTTCCTCCTGCTGGTTCGATAACCTTGGTTTCTTACTGAGGGAAAACTTGCTGTTGTGCTCATCATACCTTCCTCTTGGGGTATCCTAACAAAGCTCTATAGTGATCTGAGATACACATCATCAGGTATGGAAATAGGAGTAAGAAGTTTATAGGGATAGTTTTTTAGGGAGTCTGCTAGTGATAAGCAATTTCATTGCTTAAAATTTCGGTCTCCCGCCCAAAAACTATCTTTTGAGAGTTAAATTTTGGGACACCGGAGGAGATGCTCTAAGCAGCACGCGAGCCAGATAGGGAAGTGGATTTCATAGGGAACACAAGGAGCTCCCATTGTGACTGCTCTGAGATGAGAATCCAAGTTCCTAGCCATGGAGAATAGGAAGACGACGAGTAGTTGTCAGTAGATGAAAGAAGTGCCCTGGCATAGCCCTCCCCCGTAGGCGGTTTTGGGAGGATTATCCGACGCCGTCTTATTAACCCTCCCCGGGCCCTCCTCCCTACCGCCGCTTACTCCATTGGCCGGGAAAATGCCGGATGGATCTGGCAACGAGAGGATCTCTCATGCGCAAGCTACCACTTGAGGTTAGGGGATCCCCATGGTGGCTTGTGGCCTTGATTCCTTGCTCGTCCGGCAGGGCTGGTAGGGCTTCACGTCGGAGGCCCATGATCAATGTCAGCGGCGGTGGGTGGCTGTTTGGTGGCGTCCGCGCCCAGTGGGGTGGCGGGTATGATCTAGGACCGACTGGGCCATGGCCCTAGCGGCCGGATCCTCTATTGTGTGCGTGCATGACTCCCACCGGCCTCACGGTGTCTCAACTCATGTGTGTTGCATCATAATGCAACTTGGCTGGTGTGGCTGCAGTCTGTGCTAGGGGTGGCGGACTTTCCGACCCCTACACCGGCGTGGGGGCCTGCTGACTCTGATTAAAGGTGGAGGCAGTCCTAGGGTTACTCTCATGCCAAGATGAAGATCTTCTTGATGCATGCCCTCATTGATCAGGCTGGAGTGTCAAGTTCCAGAAGGGTCCACTAGTGAACTCCCATGGGCGCCTCATTCCTGGAGATTGATGGATCGTATGGGATTTTTTCATTCATACCAGTGTTTTTTTGACCATTTGGTTTGAGAGAGAGGGTTGTGAAGCTTTGTTGTCTGTTACCATCATGGGACATGTCTTTGGTCCATGGTGAAGTCAGAGGCGGAGAATGACATGAAAGCCGAGATCTGAGGACTAGCAATGGTGGTTCCAGTCTTTGTGGCAATGAGGAACTCGCTTGGTGATTCGTGACTTTTCGCAACGCATAGAAAGTGGGGGCAGCAGCATAGGAGAAGTTCATAGTCTTACCTTTTAGGGTGAAAATTCAAGGTCTGTCCTTAATTGGTTGTGCCTGACAATGGCCTTGTTGAAGACATGTTTTGTGAGCGAGGACTTGTCTCCAGGGTGAAAACTTATGATCTATGATCGGGCGACGATAACACTTGTGCACTTTTTTTCTTCTTAAAGGCGTTTTTTGGCCAGTTTTCTTTATAAACAGACCAACTCTTTTCTACTATATCAATGAAAGCAAAGCTTTTGCCTTGATTCAAAAAAAGGCATCACTTTTGGAGAAGATGGACTCCTGGTGTTGTCTTGCTGGTGTCAGTATTGATGCTACAAGGAATAAATCACTATAGCAGGACTTTTCTTTTTTTAACTCTTCTCCTCTTTTTGGCTGTGTCCATCTGTAATTCCATTAGGGCATTGTGTTGTTATAGATACTTGGTGTAATTGGTATCTTCATGATATTAATATATTTCCAATTGTCAAAAAATAGGCGATGGTATATTGGATCTTCAGTGAACAACGACCTGTAAATAATCTGTTAGGAAAAAATTTACATTGTAATTACATAAAATCTACTATGTGAAATCAAAGGACTGATTTAATTGGCACTACCCCACCCTCTCTTGCAAGTTATTTTACCTTTTTTCTACTAGTTATATTTTTATTAGATCAAAACAAGTGTCCATCACCATAAGCTTGGAAAGCTATCTCAAAATTTTATCGACAAAAATAAGCCTAGCTTCAACCAATCAACAATTCATATCTAGTTGTACATTTTCTTGGTAACTCTTTTTTTTTCCGCAGAAACGCAAAAAGCTTTGCGTTTTGATTCATTGATAGAAAAGGAGAGTTGTGTACAAATATACATGGCTCGAATAGAGCCAACACCCCATACAACTCTACCCGTTAGACCTACGGGGCTGCGGGGATCAAGGCCCGTAAGCTAATCGCGCCAGCAACAGCCCAAGCCCTAGCCTCAGACTGAATCGTACACAGAAGACTACCTAGTGCCGGTGACACGTTGTCGAAAACCACTGCATTCCGCTCCTTCCAGATCCACCACGCTGTCAGCATGATGAGCGACGATGTCCCTTTTTGCAGCGCCCGGGGGGTGGATCTCAACGCCTGTAGCCACCAGTCCACGAAGTCGTCCTCCCCATCCGGTGGCGATGCCGTGGATCGGATCCATGAGAGCAGTTCATGCCAGGTTGCCCTGGAGAAGGGGCAAACCACCATGAGGTGGGTCATGGTTTCAGCCGATTGGTCACAAAGGGGTCAACGTGGGGGGTGGGCCAGGCCCCGACGTGCCAGGCGCTCATCAGTCCAACAGCGGTCCTAGCAGGCAAGCCAAATGAAGAACTTGACCCGCGGGGGTGCCCAGGCCTGCCAGTTCAATTTCCAGGACCTCGAGATGATGGATCCTGAAAAAGGAACTCGTAGCAAGACTTGGCGGAGTATTGGCCGTCCGTGGTCCATCTCCAACGTAGGGAGTGAGGTACGTCCGGAAGCTCGTACTCCCGCAGACGGATCCATAGCTGGACATACTGCTAGAGGGCCAGCAGGCTCAGCGTGCCTCGGATGTCTGCGATCCAGCGACGCTCCACCAGAGCCTCCCTCACCGAGCGGTGCTTCTTAGCGCGGTTGGGTATGAGCGCGAGTAGGTCCGACGCTGTCTCACCTATGGTCTTTCCATCCAACCATCTGTCCATCCAGAAAAGAGCGACTGCCCCATCGCCCACCTCCATGGTAGTGGAGGCGTCGAAAACCTGGAGCTCAGTATTGGAGAAGTGCATGTCAAGGCCTCGCCAAGGTCGCTACGGGTCAGTGCGCATCCTTCATATCCAGCGGGTCCGCAGGCTGATCGCCATGCGAGCGAGATCCGGGACCCCCAAGCCTCCATAACACTTAGGTCTGCTCACCTTGTCCCAGTTCACATGGCAGTGACCTCCATTGGCATCTGCCCGTCCAGCCCACAAGAAACTCCTCACAATCCGCTGGATCTGTTTGAGGGTTTGCTTGTTGAGGCCCAAAACAATCACCTGGTGAAGCGGGATTGCCATGAGCACTGATCGGATCAGCCTTAGCCATCATCTCGGCTTTCCAGGTGGGTAGCCTGTTAGCAATGCTATCAACCAGGGGCTGGAGGGTGGCCACAGGCACCCGCCGAAGCGACAGGGGATCCCAAGGTATTTGACGGGGAAGGGTGCCACCTGGCACTCCATGACCGTCGCCGCTTGGAGCGCATCCTCCGTCGGACAGGAAATCGAGGAGACCGAGCACTTGGCATAGTTTGTGTGAAGTCCAGATGCTTCCCCAAAAAGAGCTAGGAGTGCGCGCACCGTGCACAACTCAGGCTCGTCCGGGTGGCAGAAGATTACCACGTCGTCCGCGTACAAGGAGACGGAGGTTACCAACGCGCGCGTTGCAATCGGCTTCAGCATACCAAACTCCATAGCCCTAGCCATCACCCCGTTGAGCGTGTTGATGAACAGCACGAACAACATTGGCGACAGGGGGTCGCCCTGTCTCAAGCCCCTCTGATGCCAGATGGGGGGGCCTGGCTCGCCATTGAGCATCACCCTGGTGCTAGCCGTCGAAAGTAGGATGGTGACCAGCTCCCTAAATCTGGGGCCAAATCCCACCTTCCGCAGCACCTCAAACAACAACGCCCAGGAGACCGAATCAAAGGCTTTTTCTATATCGAGCTTTAGCATGATTCTGGGTTCCTTTAACTTGTGCAGAAGGCGTGCCGTTTGCTGAACCAGCATGAAGTTGTCATGTATGCAATGCTTCTGAATGAAGGCGCATTGGTTCAGGACATGAATCATCGTTCCATGTATTCGAGTGACTAGATACAACTTTAGAAAATGGAAGACATCAAACATATGTCCTTAGGGTAGCTATGTTTTAAGTTACTTGACATGTGCCATTCTAAACACTCTCAAATGTTGTGCAATAGTCATATATATATGTAAGATCTGAATTCCACCCACCACCCTAAAAAAAAGATTTCCGCCCACCACGTTAAATTCGACAATACACATATATCTTGAGAAGCATTGTCTTCACTCGTTGATGTGTACTATCCTATCCCTATATATATCCTCCACCTGCTTCAGCAACACATATAGCTAGCTTTGAATGAGATGAAGTGTCTTCCTCTACCACATCCCCGCAAGATGCTCAATGAATTATTACACTATCTAGAAATGAGAGGCCCCAGGAACCATTCCTCCCCTCATGTGTACGGCTTGGGTCGATAGTGTAATGCATCGACTTGGATCGATAGTGTAGTGCATTCCTCCCCTCATGTGTACGACTCTCAGATGATCCTGATGGAGCGTGTGAAGGCTGAGTGAAGGAGGAGATGCTCAATCATCTTAATTTACTGCATGCAAAGACAACACGAGCCGTCGTTGGTCAGACCATGGCCGAGACGACGGTCCCCTGTCCAAACCAATTCTACACCACTTCCCAAGCAAACAACTTGTATATCAGTGGAACCCTGCAGCTCTATATTGGTTCATGCAAAGGCCAGAAAAGCTTCCCCTCGAAGAAGACAAAGCAAGCCGTTTTTGCCGAGAAGCTCTTAGAGGCAGTTCAAATCCACTCGCAGTTGTCCTCCCTATCATCCAAAAGCTGTAAATATGCATCATGGTCACAACCAATGAACCAGCAGAGATATCGCGAATCCACGCGTGAAGAGGATGCCCTTGGGCCATAGACCATAGTGCAATTCGATTTAGAATCCATGAAACCCATAAGCTGGAGCGATCATATGGACAGTCCCGTTAATTATGATGAATCCACATGTCCCACCGAAATTATCATGGCATGTTGATCTTACAAGAATTGAAACACATTATTCTGTTATTGATGTTTTTGTTGCATCAGGGAAAAAAAAGCAGATTTACAGATAAGTAAAACGCACAAGCGGTACACTAACTTGCCTAGTAGAAGCATTTTAGTCACAAAGTTGCATTTATTTCGGGTCACGAACTTGCCATTCGTGGGCACGCTAGTCACTCCATGACGGCACCTACACGAGGCCGTCTGTTTTTTTTGTTGCAAAATATCGCATAAACTTCTGTTTATTCCAAACCATTGGTCCTTCTTCCAATTTTTTCATATATGTTTTGATTTTAGGGCTTGAGAGAGGAGAGCAACGCTATTGGGCTTTTTGGTACCATGGTACGTGCATGCTGTATCAAGTCAGCCCAATATCCTGCTCGATGACCATCTCCGCATGCGCGTCCAACATAAAGAGACTAAGCGTGGGATAGGATAGGCCGTAGAATCTTTTTTCCTTTTTTTAATACTATGTGAGCAGGGTCTTGAACTCAAGACCTCTTGGCTCTGATATCATAAAGGATTTTATGCATTAGCATTTATCCTAAAAGACCGATCTGATGGAAAGAGACTAGACTGTATATTTATATTCAACACAACATAGCGTTGTCCAGGATCAGGTTCAATTGGCCGCTAGTTTTCCTAGTCCAGCATATCCCTGTAATCTATAACCTACTGAGAAAGAAGAAATAAAGCGATATGCGCCGCTTTCAATACATACGTGAAGAGATAAGCTAGCTTAAATACACGAATTAGGCCAATCCACGTCTCTCCCGTGAGGTTTCACGATGATGCGGTCAAGCACGGTGAGATTTCGGAGCTCCCGAACTATGCCTACCCGCACGGGTCTCCCAGGACGCTATCAGTGAATGATGCCACAATGCACTGCTAAAGAAACCTAATAAGAACGAGAGAAAACAAAATTTCAAAAGTATTTCGCAAAAAAAGCTCGCTACTATTAGATTTAACAGAGATAGTGACGGAATGACCACATGCGCACATAAGTGGCAAGCTGATGACCCGAATTAGGCAAAATACAACTTCGTGACTAAAGTGTTGGATAGATCTCTCCCACGTTCGGGCCCAACGGCCTGAACGGAGTACCTCATCGCGCCCTAATCGGGGGCGCCCAACCCTATCCATGGTTGTGGGCCCACGCCGATGCGTATATAAATAGGTGGGGCGGGCGCACGATGCGAGGTTCACCGTGCGCCGCAGCCCCCCACAAACACACCCACCGATTAGGGTACGCACTAGGCCGACGGTAAGCTCCGCCGCCACCGCTCTCAACCACCCACGCTCACGCCGTCGCCCCTTTTCCCATGGCCAACGACGGCGGGTCTAGCTCCGGCTCTGGCTCCGGAATCCCCTCGGGTTCCTGCTTGTCAAGCCAGGGCGCAGGTAGTCTCTCTCTCTCTCACTCTCTCAGTTCTCCTAGATCTAATCCCATAGTGCGTCTACTGAGAATGGTCTAGTTCTAACAATGGTATCAGAGCGTCTTAGATGCTAGTTTTTTCGGTAGAGAAGTAAAAGTAAAGGAAAACCCTAGATCCAAAAGTGCGCCTTGCCCCTCTGGCCGCGCCGTCCCCCTCGATCCCTATGCGCATCGGCAAGCCGAGGCATAGGAAAGAAGGACACACCCCTTCGGGGGCAAAGTAAATCCAAAATCCCGCCAAATAGACAGAAAGATCTCGCCCCTCCCACATCCCGCAAAAGAAAAGCCAAACAAATCCCCAAAATTCCCCGGTTCTCGTTTACCCCAAAGCCCGATTCAAAAAAAAAGGGGGAAGTGGGGAAACCCACTGGCCACCGCCGCACGCCGGCGAGGGGCACCGCCGCTAGTCCTCTTGACGGTCGTGCGCCCACCCTCGGGTGGACGCACCGCCGGCAAGGGGGCCAGGGGGGCGCCGTGGCTCCGGACGCCAACCTCCTCGGTTGGTTTTTGGTTGGTGGATGGGAGAGAGAGAAAGGGGAAAAGGGTGGCGGCGCTAGAGGAAGGAGGGGACCGTTGCCGGCACCGCTGCCGGACGGACGACCGCCTCCCCTCTCCAACGCCACCGGAGCCGAGCTCCCCGCCGGCCGCGCCACAGATGGGGACGTGGGGAGGGAGGGGCCGAAGCCTCCTCGTCGGCTCCGCCACGCGCCACCACACCGCCGGCGCAAGACACGACGACCACGCGGGGCCACCGGTCCGAAGGGCCGGCGCACGATCTTGCAGGGTGTCCGTGGTGACCAGCAGGCGGCGCCGGCAGCAGCGCCGCCCGCGTGGCCACGCCTGAGCGACACACACGGGGGACGCGGACCACGCGGGCGGCGCCGCCTGACGCTGGCGCCGCCTTGTGCAAGCGATGAGGGAAAGTGAGGATTAGGGTTCAAGGGGGGTGCCGGGGGGGTGGTTTTTATCCCTCCTATCGGCGCGCTGGGCCGTTGGATCTAGGTCAGGCGAGTGGACGGTCAGGATGATCGCGTGGTAGCTGGCCAGGTGCCGGGCCATGCAGGCAGCCGAGCGAGCCAGTGGGCCGCTTGGCGGGCGGGCAGGGGCTCTGCTGGCTGGGCAGCGGCCAGCTGCCAGACGCGATGTACGGATAGTCGCAGCGCGCGGATGGGCCTTGGGCCGCTGTGCGCTGCCCACAGTTTTAGCCCAGTAGGGCGTTTCTGTCCAGTTTTTTTTTCTGTTTTGTTTTTTACAGAGTAGTTTATTAATGTTTTTTCTTAGTTTTAAGCAATTTTTTGCATAGTTTTCTCTAGTCTTATTACTTTTAAGTATATTGTGACTAGAGAACGGTACAAAGGCAGAATTTTTTCTGCAAAGTATGAGTTTTTATGAAAGTCATTAAATGAAAGTTTCCGCTGCAAATAGTTATTTTACATTGAAAATGTATGGTTTAAAAATTGCACCAAATGCAATAAAAGTTGATTAAATCTTGACATAAAGATGTGATTAAAGTGATTATGCCTCATGCTATTAATTGACCAACGTTATTAATAATCATGACCATAAATTTTTTTCCTATTAAGTATTAAAGGTGCATTTAAATTTATTTCTACCCAACGATGATGTATTTTTAAATAGCACGAAATGATTGCATGCTTAATTTATACCAACGTTGAATTAACGCATATAGTTGTTTTACTTGGTGATCTCACATCTTTTGTGATTTTCAGGAGGTCTCAACCTCATGGCATGTTTGTGTTGGAGATATGCCCAAGAGGCAATAATAAAGTGGTTATTATCATATCTTCATACTTATGATAAATGTTTACATACCATGCTATAATTGTATTATCAGGAAACATTAATACTTGTGTGATTTGTAAACATAAAAGAGTCCCTAGTAAAGCCTCTTGTTAAACTAGCTTGTTGGTTAATATATGATCATGGTTTCCTGATCATGAACATAGATATGTTATTAACAACAGGGTCATATCATTAGGAGAATGATGTGATGAACATACTCCTATAGTTAAGCGTAGCATAAAGATCAAGTCATTTAATAATAGTTCAATTGCTATATGCTTTCTGATACATAGTAACCTAATTCCTTCGACCATGAGATCATGCATATCACCTTTACCGGATGGATGCTTTAATGACATCAAACACCACACCGTAACAGGGTGGCTATAAAGGTGGCATTGAGTGTTCAGAAAGTATTGGTTGAAACACATGGATCAAGAGTGGGATTTGTCCATCCATATGACGGATAGATATACTCTGGGCCCTCTCGGTGAAATGTCATCCAATTAGCTTGCAAGCATGTGACTGGCTCACAAGGGATCACATATCAGGAGCGAGAAAGAGTACTTATCGATGAACGAGGTTGAACTAGGTATGCAGAGATACCGACGATCATAACCTCGGATAAGTAAACTATCGTGAGACAAAGGGAAATTGGTATCGTATGTAAGTGGTTCATTCGATCGCAAAGTAATCGTAGAAATATGTGGGAGCCATATGAATTTCCAGATTCCTCTATTGGTTATTGATCGGAGAAGTGTCTCGATCATGTCCGCATAATTCACGAACCGCAGGGAGACACACTTAAGGATTCGACGTTGTTTGAGTAGTTATGGAATGATGAGAAGGAGACCGAATGTTGTTCGGAGTCACGGATGGGATCCAGGATATCACGAGGATATCCGGAATAGTCCGGAGAATAAGATTCATATAAGGAAAGTCCCGTTTCGGAGTTGGGGAATGATTCCGGTGTTTTCATCGGGAACATTCTAGAAGGTTCCGGAATGTCCGGCACTCCGGGGGGAAGGGGTACATGAATGTGTTATATCAAGTTGGTATGATTGCATCATGTACTAAGTGTCATTGCTGTACCAAATAGAGGATTTAATCAAATCCTAGTTTGAAAAGTCAAACGGCTAGTTTGAAAGTCAAACGGCTATTTTGGGAAGTGGGAAAGAGGAGAAGGAAGTTTGAAGCCGACTTGGGGGAGGAGTTCCTCCTCCGCCTTGCCCTACTTGAGGCCGAGTTGGGGAGGACTCCTCCTAGGCGCCTCCCTCCACCTATAAAAGGAGGGGCAGGGCTCCCCTCCTAGACACACAAGTTCCTATCCTCTAAATCTAAACCCTAGCCACAGCCTCCGTTTTAGAGCCGTTTTGGTTTAGAGCTTCTAATTGCCCTAGCCTTCGGTTTAGAGCCTTCTAATTGGTGTGTATAATCCCTATACCACTAAAGCCTCTCTCATACTCCACCATACTCGCTCCGGCTTAAGGCGAAGCCCTGCGAGATCTCCCCTCTACTTCCGGCACCACGTCGTTGTGCTGCCAGAATCGCGAGGAGAGTGCTACAACCTCCGCTGCCTGCTGGAACAAGGGAGAGGAAGGTCTTCGTCGAGTACCGAACGTGTGACCGACTGCGGGAGCGCTGCCAAAACGTGGCGCCGGAAGGATCGTCTACGCGATCTTGAGATCGGAAAGAGTACGACTACATCACCCACGAGAATCTGCTCTCGTTAACCGCTTTGGAATCTTCGAGGGTAAGTTATTCCATCGACTCGTTGCTACAATCTAGTAGATAGATCTTGGCTTGTTTGTTTGTATGCGATAGAATTTTTTTGTTTTCCATGCTACGAACCCCTACAGTGGTATCAGAGCCGTGTCTATATGTAGATCTGTTGCACGAGTAAAACACAATGGTCATTGTGGGCGTTGATGCTTTTATTGTCGATTGCTTCTTGTGTACTTTGCATCTTGCGGTATGTTGGGATGAAGCGGCCCGGGCTAACCTTACATGACATCGTTCATGAGACTTGCTCCACGCTCGACATGCAACTTGTATTGCATAAGTGGCTTTGCGGGTGCCTGTTTCTCCTAGCATAGTTAAGATCCAATTTACAACGGGTAATTAACAATACTAGTATCAATGTTGTGGTTCATGTTCGTAAGTTAGAACGACACTTATTAACAGCCCCAAACCACGTAAAACATGCAAAGAAAGTAGAGGCGTCTAACTTTGTTTTGCAGGGGTGTGCAGTGATGTGATATGGCCATGATTGTGATTATATATGATGTATGCAATGTTCCTTATTGTAAGTCGGCAACCGGCAGGAGCCATATGGTTGTCTTTAATTTCTGTTAAGACCCGCGTCTCTATTCAAAGTAGTTGTAATAGTTGAAGCCGGTGGACGACAACCATGGAGCAGCGTCATTGACCTTGATGCAATGCCGGTAATGATGGAGATCATGTTCGTGCTTGAAGATGGAGATCGGAAGCACAAAGAAGAAAGGCCATATCATATCACATATTATGAATTGCATGTGATGTTAATCCTTTATGCATCTTGTATTTCTTAGTAGACGACGGTAGCATTATAAGATGATCCCTCAAGCACACAATTTCAAGTTCTTAAGTGTTCACCCTTAGTATGCACCGTTGCTAAAGCTTGTTGTTTCGAAGCACCACGTGATGATCGGGTGTGTTAGATTCCTGATGTATACAACGTAAGCAAGCCAGATTTGCTTATGCGAAAGCTAAGGTTTGATCTTGACGAGCCTAGCATGTACAGACATGGCCTCAGGAACACGGATTACCGAAAGGTAGAGCATGAGTCATATAGTAGATATGATGAACATGTTGATTGTTCGCCATTGAAGCTATATCAACTCTCGTGATGATCGGTTTTGATGTGGTGGATTTGGTTCGTGTGATCACTAAAACAATGTGAGGGATATTGTTTTGAGTGGGAGTTCACCTAGATTAATTTAATTATTAATTAGAACTCAATTTATCATAAACTAAATCAAAGTGAATTTGCATGGTTGTTGTAGTCATTGGCATCCGTTTACCACCTTGCGCTTAGTTATAATTGAGATGATAGAACTATAGAATTCTGGTTAGTTACTTTACGAACTGGTATCGTATTGTTTTGAAGTGTTAATCTAAAAGTTTAAAAGTCCTATTGCAAACTTTCAGTAAGTTCCGGTTAATCCATGAAGTTTAATAATTAGTATTAAATCAAGAGTAACAATTCCAAGTGTTAGTATATAAGTATCATGTTTGTCTCCATGATTCTTGATATTCAAAGGATTCTTTTAATATCAAGGTTATCTAGGATCTGAAAGAGTTGTTTCAGAAACCATGATGTGTGGAAGATATTGTGATATCTGAAACGAAGTTTTGGTTACAACATGATAGAGTATAATATGGCAAAGTTCATGTTCTCATATTTTGATGAGAATTTGCAAAAAGGTTGGAGACACTTGTTGTCCTAATCCTCCAAAAGGTTTTTGGATAGCAACATTATACTCATAATTCATCGTTATAAGCTAAAAGTAGCTTGATCATGGATGATTCCATGATAAGGGTGAATATTTGATGTAGGTAAAATGTTTACTATACCAAGAGATTACTAAAGAAAGGAATTTGAAAGAACACCAAACATTTGATGATGGTGATCTACTCCAAAGTGCAAGTCCAAAGACATTGGTATTTAACTATACACGCTTTGGACTATGTGTCATATGTATGACTCCACTATTGATGTTGATAATTCTTTCAAACAGAAAAGGAAATATTGAAAGAAAATCTCATAAGTATATGGCAGAAAGGAAAAGACTAGAATTGTTCAGCTTAAGTATATAGATGATATACATGTTATGGCTATATTCTTTGCTTATTAAACAATGTGGTTCTCAAGTATTTGATACTGAATTTGTTGGTGTGAATCGTCATACGAAACAACACAATTCATGAACTACAATGGCCTAAGTAACTAGCGAAAGAATATGTGATGATGTTCATCAAGAACAAATAAAGGGTTATTGTGTTGCTCATTAAACATCAAAGCTTGCCTTCAAGATTTGTTTTATCAGGTATTATGAGAACAAAAGGGTTGTTCAAACAATTTCCGTAATCCATAAAAGATGGATGATTCGCAAATCTCGTTGGAGAAATCACATCCATAAAACTAGTGTTAAAAATGTCGAAAGACAAATTGATTGAAAGATCACTTAGGAAGTGACATCGCTGTTTAAATTATATTGGAAAGATAACATGAAGAAACTCCATGTGGATGGAATTTTGGAGTCTTTTTATTTTTGATCACATGACGCTTGTGAAAACTTTCCTAGAGATAATTAAAACTTCGTTCATAGGCCAAAAGGGAACGATAGACTAACTTATTGGAACTTGTACATATTGTTGTATGAAGTCCATTATGTATAGTCAAGAGCGATTGATTTCAACTTCATGTACTTTCTCCGAAAATTTGAGTGAATATATGAATATTTACTTAATAAGGATGAAGTGTGAAACATTTGAAAATTTCAAGGACTTTCAAGATGAAGTGCAAAATCATTGTAACAAGAATATAAATAGTTTATGATAAGATCATAAAGGAAGATATTTGAGTTACAAGTTTAGCATAATACCTAAGATTTAAGGAATCGTTCCTTGGATTTGCATTTCCCGAAACACCATAAGAGTATGGAGCATTCGAGATATGTAATTAAAGCTTGTTTGACATGGGAAGATCAAAGGTGTAATTCATAAAACTGCCATTATATTAAAAGCTTTGGAGATTACCGTTTTTCCACTGAAAAGAGCTCCATCATAATCCGTTGAAATGACACCATATAAAGTTATGGTTTGGGATAAAACCCAAGTTGTCCTTTCTTAAACATTGGTTTGCTATGCATAAGAAAGATGTTTGCAACCAAAGTCGGATGAACCTGTCTTTGTATAACTGTTGAGTATTCCTCCATAACACCATAGACAAAAGTGTTTGTCGCTTAGAACGTCAAGTTTCTTTGGGAAGGAATTTTTCGTAAAAAGAAAAGTGGGAGGACAATAGAACTTTGATAAGGTTAAAAGAACCTTAGCTATATATGTGAGAGTTGCGCTAGAAAAGTGTTAGAGGCGCAACAATGCTCATGGCTCACGTGCCTCAAAGGTTGTGGTCACAAAGATCTAAGTTCCTATTGAAACAAGTAGGTCGGGTAAACAATCAAATACCAAGATTTGAGGGTTGAATCATTATTTGAGAATTATGAACCGACTACATGCAAAGAAGCAATGATGGGCCCTGACTCCGTAAAATGTCTTGAAGCCATAAAATCCGTGATAGTTCCATACACGAGAAATCAAGTTCTTAACTTGAAAAACCCTCAAGAAAGGTGTAAGACCTTACAATTGTGTTTGGATCTATAAATAAATAGACATGGATGTTGCACATCTATGAAATAGTCGACATGTTGGGAAAGAGTTCATAACAATGTTCAAAGGTTGACTATGACAAGATCTGATCTTTCATAGAGATATTTAGTCTAGACGGATTAATATAGCAACCACTACATATAATTTTGTTATGTGGTAGTTGGATAAACAAAAACAAGTTCTTCTAATAGAAGGGTTACCTAGGACGTGTGCATGACACGGTCCAAAGGGTTTTTGGTAAAATTCAAGGGATGCTAAAAACATATGCAAACTTCAATGGTTGAAGTAAGCATAGCAGAGTTGGAATCTTCACTATGATGAAACTGTTAAAAGAGTTTAATTTCATCAGAGACAATGAAGATGCTTGCATTTGCAAGAAATTAAGTGGGAGCGCTAAGACATGTTTCTAATACATTATGTGGAAGACATATTGTTGATTGGAAATGATGTATCTTTTATTAACACATATTAAGAATTTCATCCCGATGAAAGACTTAGGCAAAACCCAAATATTTGGCATCAATAGACGCTAATATGGTTGTGCCAAAAGTACATAGATGATTATTGAATGAGTTCAATATAGAAACTACAAGAAAGGTTCTCATTGCACAGAAAGGATTGAATGAGTTCAATATTGATGATATATTCAAATGTACTGACATTTGGTAAATGAAACAAGATTCGAGTATAGATTGATACTTGATCACAAGGAGTATTTATATCAATCATACTGTGATATGTACAAATCCAGATATGTCCTATGCTCTAAATGTTGTGAGCATATACCAGAATGATTCATAAGTTGATCATTGGACAATAGTAAGGATATTCTTATGATCTTTGGGAAGAACTAAGAGTATATTATTTGTAGAAGTGACAAATAGATGGTTAGTTCATTGTAAAAGTACTACATTGATACTAGTTTTGTCACAAAATACAAATTAAGTTTATCTCAATCTAAACTAAGGGTGGCACAATATAATGGAAAGTAAGTTCCATAATGGATTTGGATGAGTTCCAAAGTTAAGACATTGTGACAGATACTACAACAAAAGGCTAAGTATATGACTGCAATTATAGCAGCAAAAGAGGGCATTTGTGTCAAGTAGTTTTTTTATCAAACTAGGTGTAGTTCATAGTGGGATAGTACTATGAAGATATATTGTACGACAATATTATCAACAAGTTTTAACCCCAAAGAACTAAAGGTCGCACCAAAGGACCAAATTAGTACGAAGCCATCTCATTAGAGAATGAGTGATGCGTAGAGACGCAAATACATGCAATTACACACGGACACAGGCTGTCGGATCCGAGATCGATTGACCACTAGCAATGTACATATAACCGGAAAACCATAGGTGTTGAATACACAAAGGTTTGAAACTAGATTATTGACTCTAGTGCAAGTGGGAGACTGTTGGAGATATGCCCAAGAGGCAATAATAAAGTGGTTATTATCATATCTTCATACTTATGATAAATGTTTACATACCATGCTATAATTGTATTATCAGGAAACATTAATACTTGTGTGATTTGTAAACATAAAAGAGTCCCTAGTAAAGCCTCTTGTTAAACTAGCTTGTTGGTTAATATATGATCATGGTTTCCTGATCATGAACATAGATATGTTATTAACAACAGGGTCATATCATTAGGAGAATGATGTGATGAACATACTCCTATAGTTAAGCATAGCATAAATATCAAGTCATTTAATAATAGTTCAATTGCTATATGCTTTCTGATACATAGTAACCTAATTCCTTCGACCATGAGATCATGCATATCACCTTTACCGGATGGATGCTTTGATGACATCAAACACCACACCGTAACAGGGTGGCTATAAAGCTGGCATTGAGTGTTCAGAAAGTATTGGTTGAAACACATGGATCAAGAGTGGGATTTGTCCATCCATATGACGGATAGATATACTCTGGGCCCTCTCGGTGAAATGTCATCCAATTAGCTTGCAAGCATGTGACTGGCTCACAAGGGATCACATATCACGGGAACTAGAAAAGAGTACTTATCGATGTGAGGTTGAACTAGGTATGCAGAGATACCGACGATCATAACCTCGGATAAGTAAACTATCGTGAGACAAAGGGAAATTGGTATCGTATGTAAGTGGTTCATTCAATCGCAAAGTAATCGTAGAAATATGTGGGAGCCATATGAATTTCCAGATTCCTCTATTGGTTATTGATCGGAGAAGTGTCTCGATCATGTCCGCATAATTCACGAACCGCAGGGAGACACACTTAAGGATTCGACGTTGTTTGAGTAGTTATGGAATGATGATAAGGACACCGAATGTTGTTCAGAGTCACGGATGGGATCCGGGATATCACGAGGAGATCCGGAATAGTCCGGAGAATAAGATTCATATAAGGAAAGTCCCGTTTCGGAGTTGGGGAATGATTCCGGTGTTTTCATCGGGAACATTCTAGAAGGTTCCAGAATGTCCGGCACTCCGGGGGGAAGGGGTACATGAATGTGTTATATCAAGTTGGTATGATTGCATCATGTACTAAGTGTCATTGCTGTACCAAATAGAGGATTTAATCAAATCCTAGTTTGAAAAGTCAAACGGCTAGTTTGAAAGTCAAATGGCTATTTTGGGAAGTGGGAAAGAGGAGAAGGAAGTTTGAAGCCGACTTGGGGGAGGAGTTCCTCCTCCCACCGCCGGCCCTCCTTGAGGCCGAGTTGGGGAGGGACTCCTCCCCAGCGCCTCCCTCCACCTATAAAAGGAGGCGGGCTCCCTCCTAGACACACAAGTTCCTATCCTCTAAATCTAAACCCTAGCCACGACCTCCGGTTTAGAGCCGTTTTGGTTTAGAGCTTCTAATTGCCCTAGCCTTGGTTTAGAGCCTTCTAATTGGTGTGTCTAATCCCTAGACCACTAAAGCCTCTCTCATACTCCACCATACTGCTCGGCTTAAGGCGAAGCCTGCGAGATCTCCCTCTACTTTCGGCACCACGCCGTTGTCTTTAGGAATCGCGAGGAGAGTGCTACAACCTCCGATGCTGCTGGAACAAGGGAGGAAGGTCTTCGCCGAGTACCGAACGTGTGACCGACTCAAGGGGCTGCCGGAACGTGGCGCCGGAAGGATCGTCTACGCGATCTTGAGATCGGAAAGAGTACGACTACATCACCCACGAGAATCTGCTCTCGTTAACCGCTTTGGAATCTTCGAGGGTAAGTTATTCCATCGACTCGTTGCTACAATCTAGTAGATAGATCTTGGCCTGTTTGTTTGTATGCGATAGAAATTTTTTGTTTTCCATGCTACGAACCCCTACAGTTTGAAGGACATCCCGCTCCTTAGGGGGGACAACTACTCCGAATGGAGGAAGAAAGTTGACTTGGCGTTCGTATGCGCCGAAGTGGATTGGGTGGTTGACACCAAGCAACCAGTCAAGCCCGCTGACCCGGTCAGGGGGGCCGCTGAGGAAAGTGCTGACTTTGAGAAAAGGAAGAGGGACCATGCTCCATTGGAGCTGGCTTACTCTATTGATAACCAGAAATGGGTGAACGCCAACAAGAAGTGTCTGGCCTTCGTAAAGAACACAATTGAGAACGCAATAGTGGGCTCAATTGGAGAGTGTGCTACCGTGGGCGAGTATCTCGCCAAGATAAAGAGCCAGTTTACTGGCTCTTCAAAGATGTATCGACCAGTATTAAAGCTGATTCTTGAAAAGTATACGGAGGACCCCACGGAATAAGAGAGCACATCTTGAGGATGTCAAACATGGCGAAAGCTCAAGCCAATGGATGAGGACCTCGAGTTAAAGCCAGCACTCTTGGTGCACCTTGTGATGGTCTCACTTCCACAACCTCTTGAAAACTTTGTGATAAACTATAATATGTCCCCTGAAAAGTGGGACATAGAAAAGACCATTGGGATGTGCTCCCAGGAAGAGGAAAGGCTGAAAGCCCTTCACGGCGGTTCTCTGAACTTCGTGAAGGACAATAGGAAGAGAGGCTTCACAGGCGGCAACCATGGTGGCTCACCCTCCAAGCCCCATGGCAAGGGTCCAATGCAGCACCAGTACCAGCATCACCAGTCCACCCCTGGGGAGAAGGATCAGTGCCATCACTGTAAAAAGCCGGGCCACTACAAGAAAGACTGCCCGATTTGGCTAAAGTACATCATGGCCAAAAATGGTAAAGATATTGTTTCTTTTGTTAATGAATCTTTGTATGAAAAGTTTACTAGATCCACTTTGTGGATTGATTCTGGAGCAACTGTTCATGTTGCCAACTCTTTACAGGGGTTCCATTCGACAAGGACCACGCCAAGAAGAGAAAGACACATTGAAGTGGCGAATGGAATAGAAGCAGAAGTGGAGGCCATTGGTGACGTCCCTCTAGAGCTGGCTGATGGCTCTTTGCTTTTGCTCAAAGATGTGCTTTTCGTTCCTTCATTACATAGGAATTTAATAAGTGTTTCCTGTTTGGACAAAGATTCTTATAAATGTTATTTTGGAAATGGCAAGTGTGCCATATGGTTGAAAGACAAATGTGTGGGTGTTGCTACATTATTTGATAAGTTATATTTTTTATCCCTGCATGAGAAAGTTCTTTCTGTGTGTGATGTGAATGAAAAAGTTTCCTTGTCGAACAAAGAACAAAAGAAAAGAAAGCGAACTCTTGACTCATCGAAACTATGGCACTGTAGACTAGGCCATATTTCGAGGGGAAGAATAGAAAAACTCGTTAAAAATGACATTCTTCCTCCGTTAGAGTTCTCCGACATAGAACAATGCATAGATTGCATTAAAAGAAAGTATGTTAAACAAATTAAAAAGGGTGCAAACCGAAGCATAGCTACACTAGAAATAATCCACACGAATATTTGTGGACCGTTTCCAGTGAAAAGTGTGGATGGCTATGATTCATTCATAACATTCACGGATGATCACTCCCGGTATGGTTATATTTATCCAATCAAAGAAAGATCTGAAGCGTTGGATAAATTTAAAATTTTCAAAGCTGAAGTAGAAAATCAGCACGATAAAAGAATCAAAATAGTTCGGTCCGATCGTGGGGGGGAGTACTACGGTCGGCATACTCCATATGGTCAAGTACCAGGACCTTTTGCACGGTTCCTGCAAGAAAATGGAATAGTCGCCCAGTATTCTATGCCGGGCGAACCTCAGCAAAACGGAGTAGCTGAAAGGCGCAACCGTACCCTTATGGATATGGTGCGCAGCATGATGAGCTATTCCACCCTCCCATTGGGATTGTGGATGGAGGCGCTTAAAACCGCCATTCACATTCTCAACAGAGTACCAAGCAAGTCGGTGCCCAAAACACCGTATGAATTGTGGACAGGCAGAGTCCCCTCTCTGCACCACTTGAGGGTGCAGGGGAGCCCTTTGAGGCAAAAGTTTTCAATCCAAACATTGCAAAGTTAGACCCCAAAACAGTATCTTGCCATTTTATTGGCTATCCAGATAAGTCCAAAGGCTATCGTTTCTACTGTCCCGACAGATACACAAAGTTTGTAGAAACGAGACATGCAGTCTTCTTGGAGGACGAATTGATGAGGGGGAGCACGGTAGCTAGGAAAATTGATCTTGAGGAGAAGAGGGTGCATGCACCTAATCCGATGACTCAGGAGCCATTTTTCTCGCTACCTGTTGTGCCACCATTTACAACCCCTGAGGTTGTGGTGCCGGCACCTGTTGTGACTCCACACGTGACAACAATGTGCGAAAGTTCCGAACCTGTCCATCAGGAGCCACCTGAACCCACTGTTGAGCACGAAAGGGAGCCAGAACAGCCACCTACTGTAAATGTGCCTGAACCCCAGGCAAGAAATGAGCAAGAGTCTGATGAACTGAGACGGTCTAAAAGAGGACGAAGACCAGCCATTTCCAAAGACATCTACAAAGTTTACAATATAGTTCATATGGAGGGCGATCCTACCTCATATGAAGAAGCCATGAGTAGCCCTCACTCATCCAAGTGGGTAGAGGCAATGGAAGATGAAATGACATCGATGAGTTCCAACAATGTTTGGGACTTAGAAGAAATTCCCCAAGGAGCCAAAACAGTAGGATGCAAGTGGGTCTACAAAACAAAGTATGACTCCAATGGGAATGTAGAAAAGTACAAAGCTAGACTCGTGGCAAAAGGCTTTACGCAAAGAGAAGGCGTAGATTACAATGAGACTTTTTCTCCGGTCTCATGTAAGGACTCCTTCAGAATCATCATGGCACTAGTTGCACATTTTGATTTAGAGTTACATCAAATGGATGTCAAGACGGCATTTCTAAATGGAGATTTAGAAGAGAATGTTTACATGAAACAACCCAAGGGTTTTTTCATGGAGGGGAATGAACATATGGGATGCCGCCTAAAGAAATCCATTTATGGGTTAAAGCAAGCTTCTAGGCAGTGGTATTTAAAGTTTAATGATACCATTAAAAAATTTGGATTCAAAGAAAATGTTGAGGACAATTGCATTTATGCAAAGTTCAAAAGTGGAAAATATATTTTCCTAATTCTATATGTGGATGACATTCTGCTTGCTAGCAGTGATGTTAGTCTACTACTAGAAACAAAGAAATTCTTGTCATCAAACTTTGACATGAAAGACCTTGGTGAAGCTTCTTATGTTTTGGGCATAGAAATTCACCGAGACAGAAAGAATGGAGTGTTAGGACTGTCGCAGAAAGCGTATTGTGAAAAGATTTTAAAGAAATACAATATGCATGCGAGTAATTCAACACCTGCTCCCATAGTCAAGGCGACAGTTTTGAAATCCCAATGTCCAAAGAATCGATCGATCAAATGAAGTCGATTACCATATGCTTGGTGTTGGAAGCTTACGGTATGCACAAGTGTGCACTCGCATACGACTTAGCATTTATCACCGGGGTACTCGGTAGATATCAAGAGAATCCAGGCATAGAGCACTGGAAGATGGTAAAGAAAGCTTTGCGCTATGTGCAGGGCACAAAAGGCCTCATGCTAACATACAGAAGATCTGATTCCCTAGAGATAAAAGGGTATTCAGATGCAGATTTTGTGGGAGATAAAGACGACCGAAAGTCCACGACAGGGTATGTCTTTACTCTCGCAGGAGGTGCTATTTCGTGGAGAAGCGCCAAACAGTCGATAGTTGCATCATCTACGATGTATGCAGAATTTATAGCATGTTACGAGGCCATGGGACAGGCGTTATGGTTAAAGAAATTCTTACCCGACTTGAAAGTGGTTGACTGCATCAGCAGGCCACTAAAGATGTACTGTGACAACAAGGCCGCAGTATTCTATGCTCACAACAACAAGTCGAGTAATGCTTCAAAGTCTATAGATATAAAGTATTATGTTGTGAAGGACAAAGTCCAGGATCAAACTATAAGTCTCGAGCATATAAGGACAAAGGATATGCTTGCGGATCCGCTAACGAAAGGCTTACCACCCAATGTGTTCAAGGAACACATAGCCGGCATGGGTTTAACGGCAAGCCTATGATTCCTGGACCATAGAGGCCCAAAAGTATGTAATTTGTTTCAGAACATGAAGGTATATAGTGGCTGTCTGATTCTATCGGCAATTGAGCTGAGACGATGAAACATGCTCTATGTATCATTCTGTGATGAAATAAGTAAAGTACAAAGTTAAAAGTAAAGTCGAGATCTAGGGGGAGAATGTTGGATAGATCTCTCCCACGTGGCCCGAACAGAGTCCCTCATCGCGCCCTAATCGGGGGCGCCCAACCCTATCCATGGTTGTGGGCCCCTGTCGCCAGTGCGTATATAAATAGGTGGGGGGGCCGGACGCACACGGTACGAGGTTCACCGTGCGCCGCAGCCCCCCACAAACACACCCACCGATTAGGGTTCGCACTAGGCCGACGGGAAGCTCCGCCGCCACCGCTCTCAACCACCCACGCTCACGCCGTCGCCCCTTTTCCCATGGCCAACGACGGCGGGTCTAGCTCCGGCTCTGGCTCCGGAATCCCCTCGGGTTCCTGCTTGTCAAGCCAGGGCGCAGGTAGTCTCTCTCTCTCTCTCTCTCTCTCTCTCTCTCTCTCTCTCTCTCTCTCTCTCTCTCTCTCTCTCTCTCTCTCTCTCTCTCTCTCTCTCTCTCTCTCTCTCTCTCTCTCTCTCTCTCTCTCTCTCTCTCTCTCTCTCTCTCTCTCTCTCTCTCTCTCTCAGTTCTCCTAGATCTAATCCCATAGTGCGTCTACTGAGAATGGTCTAGTTCTAACATAAAGTGCTCCTTCTTGGTAAGTTGGTGTATCACGGGTGCGTTTTACTCTTTACAGATTTATTCATGTGGTGACCATGATCTGAGTTCCGATGTGTGAAAAACAGCCTCTGGCGGCCGGTTGTTGCGGTGGATGATTCATGATCCTAGACAGTTCTCTGTGAGTTTTTAGCCTTGTTTAGCTTGCTTTTGAGATGGGCAAATCTACTTCTGCGCCTTGGTCTGTAATGTAGTTTGGCCAGGTTGGCAGTTTTCCTTTTGTCAAGCTAGTTCGTTTTTCTGTTGTTCTTAAGGTTGTGTTGGGACAACCCAATTCAAACCTGCTTGTTTAGCTTGTTCTCTTCGTTGGTTCGCTTTAGGACTATAAGTTTCTTTTTGGTATGAAAGGAAACTAGGGAGAAAATCCCTTTTAATCTAAAAAAAGTAGATTTAATTTGTTTACGAAGGATAGGTATATCCCTAGTTTTTGTTACTTTCTCTGATCCAAATTAATGAATTCAGATTTGTTGTGCTTCTTTCAAATAAGCCAAGCTGGCCAAGTACACACCATTCTAAGTCCAAAGCCATCTGATGGAGTCCGCCTGGTTCGAAGTAAGATGGACTGAATGAAGGATGGTGGCAAGATCAGTGAACTCCCCGAATTGCGATGGGTTAGAGATTCTTGCGAAAGAGCGGATTCTGTTATTTCGTGAGGTAATCTTGAATAGCTCAGGAACCCTTGCACATAACGGACCTACCGGGGACCAGTTGTCGTGCCAAAAAAAAAAAAGCCATTCTGCCATCGCCAAGGGTGACCTTGGTGGATGCACGGAAGAGGGCCATACCGGATTCTTGATTAAGCGATTCTTGATTTCTAATACTTTTGGATGATGAAATTTTATTAAAATTCTGGTGTGTATCAACTGGTTCAGAGGTTAGGGTTTTGCTCTCCTTTTCTAAAAAAAACAACGTTGGTCTGTCCATATCATTTGCCCAGATATATGTACTCCTTCTGTTCGGGATTATAGGTCCTACGCGCATACCTAGGTTGTTAATTTGACCAAAAAATATAACTTATATATTACAAAAATTATACCGTTAAAAAATATAACCTCTAAAGTTTCTAATGGTATAATTTTTATGCTATATTATTTATATTTTCATGTTTAAATTGGCAACCTAGTTATCCGTACGGGACTTATAATCCCAAACGGAGGGAGTATTACGCAGCTTTCATTAATATGAGATCGGAACAACACCCACACCACATTCAATTCGACACGATATATGTATCTTCACAAAAAAAAAGCAATCTCTCTTGTCATGGATATAAACTATCCTCTCACTCCGCTCGAGCCAATTCAGTTACACGACTAACCTCCTTTTGGATGAGATGATCTCTAATGCTCTACCATCTCCTCGTCTGATGTTCAGTGACATTAAACTATCTAGGGATGAGAGGTATCAGGAACTAACCCATCCTTTATATGCCAGACAATACAATAGTCTAGTTGGTGCAATGCCGTAGATGGACCAGCGCGTGCGGAGACAACAAGGTCATGGCCAACTGGTTTCCTATAGCTCTCAAGATGCAGCCTGCGCCTAGCGGATGAAAAATCTCCCCGAGGAATTCATCTCTTCGTGGAAGGATCTGTGCGAGAAGCTCCCCCTCACACTCGACGACCTCCGCGGCATGCGCCAGCAGCCCGACGAGACGCTCCGCAAGTACATCCAGCATTTTTGGCAGGTGCGCAATAAGATCCCGTGGGTCACGGCCGAGGTATTCATCATCTCCATCTTCTCAACGAGCGTCACCGATGGAGTGCCGCTGAAAGCTCCTGCGATGCGATGAAGCGATGGAGAAGAGAACAAGAGGAAGGTAGGCACCGAGGGGAAATAAACAGAAAGAGGATACGGAATTCTCGTCACGCTGTGGACATAAGTTCTGGAAATAAATAGATCCAGTGGCATGCAAGCAAGACAAGGAACTAGATCCTTTGTGAGTGGACACGTCCCAACTAGGTGCATTTTCCAGTTTGCTAGTTGTTATACTTGTTTCTACTTCTACTAAAAGTAAACTAGCCTCATTCAACCAGAGTTGCGAAATAAAATAATATGTATGTATACGAGATTCATATTAAATTTTATGCTCTTGCATCTAGTTTAAGAAGGTCTTATAACAAGGCACTACACCACTGATGATTATATAAGGCATAAAAAAGTGCCTTAAAAGATAACAATAGTGCCTTTAAAAATCTTTGAAGGCAATAAATAAAATGCCAAATCAAATGGGGTAGGGAAAAATCATTTAAGGCACTTTATAAAACTGCCTCGAAAAATACGTCTTTTGTGGCATTTTTAAAAGTGCCTTAAAAAATCTATCTTTTAAGGCATTTTAAAAACTGCCTTACACTAATTTAAGGCACTATTGAGAAATCCTCTAATATTTTTTGTTGGCACTTTGCAAAAGCGCCTCAAAAAATTTCAAAGAATACCTCGAAAAACAATTCTAGGCATTATTCAACAACGCCTTAAAAAATTTGTAGCCCTTATACATGAATTCAAGCTCACAGTACATGCTTTTTACATTTCATATTTATTCTCATGAACAATTTATGATTCTAAAGAAAACATGGTACTATGTCATTTGATAGGCACTTTCAAAATTGCCCTCAAAAACAATATTTTTTCGGGCAGTTTTTCAAAATTGCCCCTAAAATATATTTTTATAGGCATTTTCCCCAAATGCCTCTAAGAAAATGCCCCTAAATATCAACAGTGACATAGTGAGGGCTCCCATCGCATCATCTTCTCCGTCTTATTTCTTAAGTTAAAGGCAGGTAATTCTCTACATTATGGTCTTTATTAGGTTTAGGAGTCATTTGATACATATTTTTCCACATTCCCCCAGGACCGCCACTTGTGTCGCTCATCATCCTCTTGTCTATAGCACTTGTGTTTCTTTTCTTCCAAAGGTTAAGTAGTTGATCATGAGCTTGTGGTCCGCATCAATTCGGAGTCTTTCAATTTACTCATGACGGAAGACGAAAGCACCATGCTCTAGCCTCTTGTTCTTGTGCATCAATAAATGCATAGCAGTATCCTCATCCTCCTATATCTCAAGATCCTCATCCGGGGAGGTGTAGTCGAACAAAACCATCTACAAAAACAATAATCTAAATTAAGACTACTTCTATGCTGCAACATCATTTAAAAAATAAAAGTTCATGAAATTACCTTTGTGTCTCTGTGTCAAACACCTTGCACGCGCGGAGCTAGGAATCGGCCGGCGGTGGAGGGCACTGGTGGTGTGGTCGTTGATCCAACGACATCAGTGGAGGGAAGTGTTGGAATTATGCCCTAGAGGCAATAATAAAGATGTTATTATTATAATTCTTGTTCATGATAAAGTTTATATTCCATGCTAGAATTGTATTAAGCGGAAACTTTGATACTTGTGTGGTTTATGAACAACGCCGTGTCCCTAGTACGCCTCTATGGACTAGCTCATTGATTAATGATGGTTAAGGTTTTCTAACCATAGACATGAGTTATCGATTAATAATGAGATCATATCATTGGGAGAATGATATGATGGACATACCCAAATCAAGCAGAGCAATTAGATCGTGTCATCGTGTTCATCTTTGCAAAGCTTTTTCTTATGTCAAATATTGTATTTCTTAGACCATGAGATAATGCAACTCCCTGGTATCGGAAGAAAGCTTTGAGGTCATCAAACGTCATCCTATGAGAGAGTGATCATAAAGGTGTCTCTCAGGTGATCGTAAAGTACTTGTTGGGTTGTATGTATCGAGATGGGATTTGTCCCTCCCAAGTCGGAGAGATATACTTCGGGCCAACTCGGTAATCTATATCAACACCTCTTTCAAGAACGTGGTTAAGGAGTTAATCACAAAGTGATATCGGATTACGGAACGAGTAAAGTACTTGCTGTGAACGAGATTGAACTAGGTATGTCGATACCGACGATCGAATCTCGGGCAAGTAAAATATCACGTGACGAAGGGAATATATATGGGATTAATTTAATCCTGGCATCGTGGTTCATCCGATATGATCATTGATGAATGTGTGGGAGTCAATATGGGTTTCCAGACCCCGCTGTTGATTATTGATAGAAGATCATGTCTGCATATTCTCGAACCCGTAGGGTCACACACTTAACGTGTCTCGACGCTAGGATAGAATTGATAATTGGTTTATGAGTTTTTGTTTGGAGTCTCAGATGAGATCCAGGACGTCACGAGAGGTTCCGGAATGGTCCGGAGAATAAGATTCATACAAGGGAAAGCAGTTTTTGGATTTCAGAATTGTTTCGGATTGTTCGGTATTGTACCGGAAGCTTCTAGAACCTTCCGGAGTGGGACCAACGTGGCCCCACTTGTCGGGAGGGGGCGTGGGCCTACGAGGGAGTGCCCTGGCCGCATTGGGCCAGGGGCACAAGGCCCCATAGGCCCAGTCGGCCAAACCCTAGGGGAAACCTTCTAGAAGGAGGGGGAAAACTTGCCCAACTCCAACCCTTGGGGCCGCCGCCCTAGGGATTGGAGAAGGGCCAAGGGGGCCGGCCAGCCCCCTATATATATAGGGCAGGGGCGCAGCCCTCCTTCCCCACTCTTTCAACCCTAGCCGCCATACTGCTACCCTCCAGATCTCTCTCTCTCTCTCCCGACTGCGCGTAGGCGAAGCCCTGTTGCAGAAACTCTCCACCTTTGCACCACGTCGTCGTGTTGTAGATCCAATCTATCTCTCCACCCCACTTGCTGGACCGAGGAAGGAGGAGACGTCGAGGTGCCGTACGTGTGCATCTCTCGGAGGCATCGCCACTTGCGGTGTTGGATCGGATCGGATCGCGAGGAGGAGAAGCTAGTACGACTACATCAACCACGTTCCGTTGAACGTTCCGCTGTGCGAATCTTCAAGGGTATGAATATCTCATCTATCCCCCCTCGTTGTTTGCATCTCCTAGATTAGATCTTGGCTTTCCTGTTCGCATCCGTAGAATTTTTTTGATTTACTATGCTGCAAAACCCTTCAGGAAGCTTCTCGTACCTTGCGACAGCTTTGCGCATGGCGGTGAGCGATGAATGGAGGCACGATCGCGCGATGATCCCTTGCAGGAGCTCGACGGGCAGCGGGTTGTGGGAGCGTCGCCGAGCTCCTCCGTGGCCATTAGGATGGATGGAGAAGGGGCAAGAGTAGTCAGACTACCGCCAGTAGGACGGCTGCCTGCTGGAATCGACTCATGGTCGCGCGGTGCACAGATCGATTCAGATCGGTGGCGGTACAGAATACACCATGCATAGAATAAGGAGGGACGACGGAGGAGGACAACACAGGCAGGCGGGTCGATTTTGGTCGCCCACGGATCGATTCGGTTGCCTCCGACGATCAGAGGTAGGTGGCGGTCAATGCGGCGGGAAAGCAAATGAACATTAAATGCGGTGGTTGGGTGATGTCTACGCACTTCTATTCTTGTAGACAGTTGTTGGGACTCCAAGTGTAGAGGTTTGTAGAACAGCAGCAAGTTTCCCTTAAGTGGATTACCCAAGGTTTATCGAACTCAGGGAAGAAGTGGTCAAAGGTATTCCCTCTCAAGCAACCCCGCAATCAAGATACAAGAAGTCTCTTGTGTCCCCAAGACACCCAATATAGGTGCACTAGTTCGGCGAAGAGATAGTGAAATACAAGTGGTAACAGTGCTAGAAAACAGCTTATGGCGTGTAGGAAAGGTAAAAGCCCAAAACCTCCCCGGCAAACGGAACAAAGATGGAAGCAAGCAAACATGCAAAAGATCTAGTAGCAAACGGTGTTTCAATGCTTAGAAACAAAGCCTAGGGATCATACTTTCACTAGTGAACACTCTCTCATATAAATATCCTCTCTTCATGATACTACTCTTAACTACTCTCCGGTTGGACACTCTAATCCATGGTAGGGCTATAACAACACACCTCAAAGTCCGCGTTCCCCAATCTAGATAACCCCACACTGTCATCTTGAGCGCTAGATGATTCCAACAAACACTACAATTTCATAGAAACATCCAACTCCAAATATAACTCATAACAAATACTAAATCTAGCCAAAGTGCCACACACGGTATACACGCTATCACTTTCACACACGTGGGAAAAAGCATAGATCTATTAAAGCACAAGGAGTATTTATGTAGACTCAAACCTAAGTGCCACCATGGTGTGCACGCTGTCACTTTCACACACATGGGGAGAGCAGAGATCTAATGAAGCACTTGAGTAGCAAGGTAGATCTACTTGATTACAAAGCTCATGATCACAACAAGATCATGCATAGAGAGAGATGAACACATAGCTACCAGTAGAGCCCTTAGCCTCGAGGAAGAACTACTCCCTCCTCATCATGGGAATCAGCAATGGTGGTGGAGATTGTGGTGGAGATCGATGGAGATGGCTCCGGGGGCAATTCCCCATCCCGGCAGGGTACCGGAACAGAGACTTTCTGTCCCCCGAATCTCCCCTTTGGTGGCGGCGGTGCTACGGAGGTTTTCGTGGATTTCTTCTGGATGCTTTAGGGTTTTCTCCTCGGGGGCTTCTTATAGGCAAAGGGGGAGGCCAAGGAGGCGGCCATAGGGCCCACACCCTCCACAGGCGCGGGCCAGGCTTGGCCGCGCCCAGGAGGGGTCTGGCCACCCTCTGGTGCCTCTCCGTCCCTCCTTCTGAATTCGTGTCCCTCACAGAAAGTTATTGACTTTGGTTTTTGTCCCGTCCAATTCCGAGAATATTTATTTTCTGCCTTTTTGGAACAAAAAACAGAAGAAAATAGGCAACTGACACTGTGGCAACTTGTTAATAGGTTAGTTCCAGAAAAGATATAAAAACACCTCAAAGTATAGGCAAAGCAAAGCAAAGTAGATACAAAACAAGCATGGAGCATCAAAAATTATAGATACGTTTTTGACGTATCATTGGGCACTTGCATGCAACCTTTTGAATATTCATCACCAGGGAGGATCATATATTAATATCATGAGATATATCACCTCCTTTTTTCCGTAAAGGAGCATATATTAATAACACGAGATATCAACTACACCCAGCCTCTGCATCAACGCATTACTCTATTGGTATTACGAATGCACACAACCAAAAAAAAGGAATTATAAAAAAGAAAAGTCTCGCTATAGTGATCAGTTCCTTAAAACCGCGGGCCGAACACCATCAACATAGCACCAGAAATCCAACAACTCTAAAAGCGATGCCTCCAAGAAGGGAACAAAGCTCAAACGTCATCATCGCCGTGATCAAAGACCATAGATTTTCATCCTGGATAAAGTCCGCACTCATAAAATAATGCCTTCAACAAGGTAATTGGCAGACACAACCAGTTAAGGTCGCACCTTGGGTTTTTACCATGCAGGTTTAGACACTAAATTTCTCATGTGCTGTTGCCCCCACTTGTCAATTCTACTGTTCCAAGTCACAAAACACTAAGCCTGAATCCCTACACCACCAGGACTCAAAGTTCCATTGCCAGTCTTCAGTTCCCAGCTTTCATACCATTCTCCGTGTCTGACTCTACCTTGGAACCAAGGCATGTCCCATGATGGCAACAAACCGCAGAGCTTCACAACGCCCCCCTTTGAAACCAAACGACTAGTAAAAAATATGGTTGCACGCGACCAAAACACCGTCCGCACCGGCAAACTCCAGGCATGTCGTCCATTTGGAATTCACCGGCGAAGTCTTCTGGAACTCGGTAGTCCACCTAAGATCAATGACGACCGGCAACATGCAGTTCTTCATCACGACGAGAGAGAAATCAAAGGAGCACCACCTTTATTCAAAGCCGCGCCAGAAGCCCCACGCCACCGACCGACAACGGAGAAGAAGACAAAATCGAGATGCCAAAACAGTTGCAGAAAGTCGCATGGCTGGCTGGCACCACACTGTACTGAGATCGGGTCCAAAACGGTTTGCCCCGCCTCAGGCGCTACACCTCCGCCAGCACAACGCCGCGCCATCGCCGGCCACCACTGCCCACGCCCGTCCACACCCCTCCTCCATCGGCTCCTCCGCGTGACATGCAAGACGAGCCAAAGCCGTACCCCACCGTCCATGGAGATCAGCCGCACGAGTCCTCTCCTGCCCTCCGCCTTCGGTGAGAAGGGCTCCACCACCACCGTCGGCGCCTAACGGGGCTGGAGGTGGAGGGACTATGCGGCGGATGGGGGCCTCCAAGATCGCCCGAGCGGGGGGTGACTCAGGAGGGATCCTATTTTCGTGGAGCATGCCAGTGGGAGGGATTCTCCCAAAAAAATATATCACCATATAAATCTTCGTCACCTGTTGGAGAGGCATTTTTGGCTCCAGGTAATGTAAAAGTTAGTTTTTACGTCACCTCCCCTATTATACATCACCCATTAAATATGCTCTTAGCTAGATCCAACAAGAGCAAAAGGAAAAAAAGGAAACCATGCACATAGAAGGACTATGATCTTTCATATTACATACCTTCACGCGATCGCTGGTGGGAGCCGAGTCGTGCTTCAGATCGCGGGGCAGGGAGCCATCGCGGCATTCCATTCATAACCTTAGGTCGGTCCTGAGACTGTTGCGAAAGGAACAAGCCACGGATGAGTGAGGCGCCTGGTTTTTGAATCTTAAAAAAATGAAATTAGAAGTCTTAAAAAATTCTACAAAACTACATTGTTGTAGACAACCATGTGTTTTATAAGTGTGTAAAATTTTAGTTCGACATACATTATATTGTAGCCTCAGCAAAAATGAAAAATTGAGCTTTTTTTGCTTGTGAACAGTGTTGATGCTTTTGTCATTTTGTGTGGTTTTGTCCTTTTTTCTGAGCACATAATAATTATTATTTTGAGATGAAAATCTACACACCGGTATATTTCATTGTTGGCTACATGCAGCTATTTTTTCATTTTTTTGAAAACTACTAAATTCATATTTGTATGGAGTTTGAAAAAGAAATCCACCAGGACTCCAGGAGCCATCATGCTAGTCGGTTTCTTTTAGACCTCTTCAATTGTTGGGCCCAGAAACCATACAAAAAAATGATGACACGACCTTGTACTCTTCCTCGACGGCGAACTCTGGACGAGACGGAGAGGGAACCGCCACTGGCTCCATGGCTTCCCCTCTAGGGTTTGAAATTTATTGGGAGGGATAGCAAGGAGGGGCGGCGGAAGGGCACACTGGTGGAAACGGGGCTATAGGTCCCGGTTGGTACGGGGCTTTAGTCCCGGTTGCCCAACCGGGACGGGGCAATCGGGACTAAATCTCTAACCTTTAGTCCCGGTTGCCCCACCAACCGGGACTAAAGGGTGCACACGTGGCAGCGGCAGAGGGCGATGGGGGTGGAGCATTAGTCCCGGCTCGTAACAGGAACCGGGACTAATAACCTTCTGCCGCGGCAGAGAATTCATTTTGGCACACTTTGTTGCCGCGGTAGCATTTTCGCCACTTTTTGTGCCGCGGCAGAGAATTCATTTAGGTTGTTTTATTGTTTATTTAGTGATTTGCACTTATCAATGAAGGAACCTTATATTACATCATGAATATCACGACAATATTACATTGAATACACGGATCGAGTTCATGCACTACATACAAAAGTTGTTATTCGATACTACCGGCCAATTCCTTCAAAGTTGCTATTTTTAGAATCCCTATTGTCTATACACAGCCGAATAGTATTCCCCTTTTTGGGTCTAGGACTTCTGCATCCAAGAATCCCGTCAATTCCTCCTGAATTGCTCGTACGCGATCCTTTGGCAGAAGACCGTCCCGTAGACGTTCGATCTGATTTAAAAAAGGAGTCAGCCTATATGAATGAAACTAAACACAATTTGATTGTAATTAAAAACTATAGAAATTGTTTACGTACGTGGAGTTGCTCTAAATTTCTGCCCTTCTCATCGCACGTCTGCCGGATGAACTCGCAAACATAGTATCCACATAGATTGTTACGTGGTCCCTGTGTCAGGCACTTTACGAGAACATAGTTCAATCAAAATAATAATTAAGCATGATAATAACTGTATCAAAACTAGAATCAAAGAGATGCGTGGATATAGCTAGTGGTGCTTACATCTAGTGGTTGAAATGTAAGCTCCTCTTTCCAAACACCCCTAGCCTTGTTGGTGAACCGTTTCCAAGCGCTGCCCAACGTAAAAAACGAATAAAATAAGTTATTAAGTACTTGATATCATAAAATTTACGAACGTTGCCGATATAGTGTCGTAATGATTAGAATTACCGCTGGAGAAATATCTGCATGTCCTTCCACGTCTCAAGGGGTTTATGTTTCGAGTCCATGACTAGTACACGCCCTTTGTCAAGTTGAATGATCAATAGAATATAGTGAAAGCTGCAAATGCATAACTAATCAATTATATACTTAACATCGAGTAAGAGGAATAGAAAGTGTATATAAGACAATAACACTCACTCGAAGTTGTAAGAAAATAATATTTCCCTTTTGGTTTCTTGAAACCTTAACGCGTGTACTATATTATCCTCCGTATCCTAGGGGCTTATTTTCATATTAGCTTCATGAACCCAATATGGGTCAATGAAGCCAATATCATAGATTTGTCCTCTGCTGCATTCGAGAATCTTCATTCTGCATATTACAGTATGATTATATACATGCAATAAACAAAATAATATAGCTGGAGACTAAATTAATTACAAAATTAGTATTTCCCGTCTTTCTTACGGTCTTCTTTGTGCCATCGCAATAACCTGGCATGCTCTTTGTTTCTGAACATGCGTTTCAACCTTGGTATTATAGGAGCATACCACATAACCTTAGCAGGAACCCTCTTCCGGAGGGGCTCTCCCTCAACATCACCAGGGTCATCTCGTCTGATCCTATACCGCAACGCATTGCATACCGGGCATTTATCTAAATTCTCATACTCCTTACCGCGGTAGAGGATGCAGTAATTAATGCATGCATGTATCTTTTGCACATCTAATCCGAGAGGACAGAGAGTCTTCTTTGCTTCGTAGGTACTCTCGGGAAGTTCGTTATGTTTTGGAAACTTCGGCTTCATTATTTTCAGCATCTTTTCAAATGAGGAGTCAGTTAGACCACACTCTGCCTTCCATCGCAACAATTTCAGTGTGGTACCGAGCTTTGTGCTGCCATCTTCACAATTTGGGTACAACAATTTCTTGTGATCTTCTAACATGCCCTCTAACTTCAAATTCTCATTTTCTGTTTTACAGTCTCGCTTTGCATCAGAAATGACCCTACCAAGTTCATCAGCCGGCTCATCTGATGCCCGTTCTTCACCTCTTTCCTCTCCATTGTCTTCCATTGCAGTATCACTGTATTCAGGAAAGATATGATGATAGTTGTTATCATCATCTTCTTCTTCACCATCTTCCATCATAACCCCTCTTTCCCCATGCTTGGTCCAGCAATTATAGTTGGGCATGAAACCTTTCATAATCAGATGGCCGCGAATGATTTTCGAGGAAGAGTACTCCTTGTTGTTCCGACATTGAACACATGGACAACGTATAAATCCATTCTTTTTGTTTGCCGTAGCCACATCGATAAATTTATCCACGCCTTTGATATACCCGGCTACGCGCCGGTCACCATACATCCATTCCCGACCGTTCATCTGCATCATATAAGTAAGTTTTTCAAAAAACAGGACATCATAAATAGTGAAATAACCAATTCACACCGACACATGAATTGTATCAATGACCTAGAAAAGATAAGATTGCTAACCTCGATCGAGGGAAATAAAGAGGAGAAAGCTCAAGTGCGTCTCGGACACCTTCTATATTTTTGTTCTATGAGAAATTCAACGGGATTATTCACTCAAACATTTCAACAAACACCTTCAATGCATGCATGAGAAAAAACTAGCACACCCCCTCACCCTTCCACCATTCGAAAAAACAGAGTGGAGGCAGAGGGGGCTGGGGCGTTGCATTTATAGAGGGCAGGGGGTCTTTAGTCCCGGTTAGAGCCAGCAACCGGGACTAAAGGTGCGTGCCACGCCACGTGGCTGTGGCCAAACCTTTAGTCCCGGTTGGTGGCTCCAACCGGGACGTATTCCCTCTTACCAACCGGGACGCATGCCCCCTGGCCCCGTGCCCGCTCCAACCGGGACGCGTGCCAGCATTAGTCCTGGTTGGTGGCGCAACCGGGACAAATGCTCCGAGGGGTTGCGAACGGATAACCCTTTTTCCACTAGTGGCAGCGAAAAGTCAGCCAGAAGAGGAGGAGGATGACCGCCGAGGGTGCGCTACTGCCATTATCAACTCACCGTGCTTTCATGGAGGGAATGGGCGATGAAAATGCATGGAAGTGATTTTATTTGCACGCTAATCCGGAGCATATATGTTTGCTCTTGTGTGCCAACGCGCGGTAGAGAAAAAAAGTTGCCTTGGTACGTGCCTCGTCATTTTTGCCATGTGGCGGCAGAGAAAGCAGGAGTTGCCATCCATCATTCACTTAAAGATCCGATGGTCGCCTCAATAAAGTTCCCCTTTATTTTTCTACCGAGGTAGGCCAGAGATTACAGAAAATGACAATTATATGTGACATGATGTTACCACACCAACGAGAGGGTAAAGAAGATGACAAAATGGCCAAAACTAGCGGTTAACGGTGGCAAATAAGAAAAGTTGGTCCGTAGATGTCATTTGACCAAATATATGTACTCACATTCAATTCGGAAAAATACCCAAATATATGTATTCTAATTTGGCAAGACCTAGCTTTCATTAATATGAGATCGAAACAACACCCTCACCACATTCAATTCCATACAATATATGTACCTTCACAAAAAAAATCTCTCTTCTCATGGATATATACTATCCTCTCACTCCGCTCGAGCCAATTCAGTTACACGACTAACCTCCTTTTGAATGAGATGATCTCTAATGCTCTACCATCTCCCCGTCCGATGTTCAGTCATATTAAAATATCTAGGAATGAGAGGTCTCAGGAACTAACCCATCATTTATATGTCAGACAATACAAGTGTCTAGTTTGTGCAATGCTTCAGATGGACCGGATGATGGAGTGCCGCTCAAAGCTCCTGCGATGCAATTAAACCATGTAGGAGAGAACAAGCGGAAACTAGGCACCGAGGGGAGATAAACAGAAAGAGGATACAACATTCTCGTCACGCTCTCGAAACAAGTTTTAGACACGCGGAAATAAACAGATCGAGAGGCATGCAATGATGCAAGCAAGAGAATAAGGAACTAGAGCCTGTGCGATCGGACGCGTCCCATCTAGGTGCATTTTCCAGTTTGCTAGTTGTTATACTTGTTTCTACTAAAAGTAAACTAGCCTTCATCAACCAGAGTTGCGAAAAAAAACTGTGTATATATACGAGATTCATATCAAATATTATGCTCTTGCATCTAATTTGAGAAGGTTTTATAACAAGGGCTCTCATTACATCATCTTTTCCGTCTTCTTTCTTAAGCTTAAGGTAGGGGATTCTCTACATTATGGTCTTCATTAGATTTAGGAGTTGTTTGATACATATATATATTTTACATTCCCTAACTAAGGATTGCCGATTGCGGGCTTGTGTCACTCGTCATCCTATTGTCTATAGCACTTGTGTTTCGTTTCGTTTCTTCCAAAGGTTTAACTACGATTGAAACCAGCTCAATAAACTGAAGAAAAAAAGTTGTTGGAGTGTGTTGCTTGTGCTTGAGACTGGTTTTTCTAGCGTGCATGCTAAATAACATGCACGTTTTCTTTCCATTGATCTGCTGTTTTAGATTCATGTTTCACGATTTCATCAAGTTTTATTAAGTTCTATCAATCTGAATCAAGTTGAATTGCAATGTAAAATAACATGCACATTAAAATTTACTTTCTGTTTGCCTGCAGGCCCGGTGCAAGCTATATCCAGTCCACCTCAAAGCAGTGTAGTAGTATGTGCTCGATAGTTTCCACGTCATGCCCGGGCATCTATTTTGAATCAACATTTTTCCATCTAACATCTTGCATCTCATTCTATGTGGCTAAATTTTTTCGACATAGGGAATATATTAACATCATGAATATACCAATTTTACCTAGCCTCTGCAACAATAGTGTCTAATGTCAATACAGATGCACACAACCAAAAAAAATTAAAAAATCCTGTTATACTGATCTATTCCTTGTATCAGCAAACCAAACACCACCAAGACATCATTATAAATCCAACTTCTCCAAAAACGATGCCTCTAAGAAGTAAACAATGCATAATCACCGTCTCGTCCGATCATAAATCATAGGTTTTCACCCTGGAGAAAAATCCGCGCTCTCAAAACAATGCCTTCGACAAGACCATTGTCAGGCACAACTAAGGCCAGACATTGAGTTTTTACCCTAAAAGATTAGACATTGAACTTCTCTCGTGCTATCATCCCCATTTTTCGATATTGCTGCTACAAGTCATGAACCACCAAGCCAATTCTCTGTCGCAACAAGGACTCGAATCACCATTACTAGTCCTTAGATCTTGACTTCATGACATTCTTCGCACACTAACTTCACAATGGAATTAAAGACATGACCCACAATGGCAACAGACTGTAGAGCTTCGCCTCGCTCCTTCTGGATCTCCAAGCATGATTCGCCTAGTGAAGTTCGCTAGCGAAGTCTTCCGAAACTCGAAACTCCGGCCAGATCAAAGAAAACATGCATCAAGCAGATCGACGTCTTGATGTGAGAGGAACTCTAGATCCACCGCCATTATTAGATCCAAGTCGGCAACCCCCATGCGTCCATGTTTTAGTGACGTGCCCATAGCCTTCCAACAGTCTCACGTGTTGTGCAACATTCATTTATATTGGATCAGAAGTCCATCCACCACGTTCAGTCCGGCACTACATATACATCTTTACAATAGTATCCTCTCCTCTTCGATCTCTGGTGTATATACAATATACCCTCCCTCCCCTCTTCAACTACGCGTAACTAGTTTTTCATGAGATGATCTTTCCATGAGATGATCCATCTTCCTCTACAATCTCCTGGTCTGATACTCAATCACATTATTCGTATAAACTATCTTTTTTTTTGCATTTACACACGCTATCTTGTAATGAGAGGCCTCTGGAACAAAACTTTCTCTTGTGTATCAAAAGTTATAAGAGTTTATTCTGCCACATGCTATGTTGAACGTCAGGACTTTGCTGTAGTACACGGCTCTTGATGTCAGCTGACATGAATACGAAGACGATGAAGCAATCGAAGTAATTAGCACTTGTTTACACCCAATTCTCATGAAATTTAACGTCCGGTGCTAAATTGAGTGGCGTGTAGCTAACATGGCTGCCCATTCAATAGCTCTTGTTTTTCAAAGAGATGCATGGGAGCGAATTCTGCAATACAAAAACCTAAAAGAAATGTCCAGATTGTGCATCGGTGCATAGCGCCCAACAATCAGAAAAAAAAAGGAAATGGAAAACGGAGCTAACCAACAATCAGGAAAAAGAATGCGAAAACATAGCAAACCAACAATGAAAAAACGGAAAGCAAATATGGAGTGAAACTCCGTAGAAAAACAGAGAACCACACAGCATAGCAGCAAAGATAGAGGAGACGGTGAAACTGAACACAACGGCTGAACATGAAGAATAACGGCGTGTATATTCGCCTGCATCCTTGTCTTTTGCCTAGGACGCAATATGTGTATCCTCTTCGTAAAATTCTGAAGACATGTGAATGATACAAAAAAAAGAACAATCTAAAAAAGATTCAGATTTTTTAAAATGGAAACAATTGTGAATTTACAGTTTATCATTTCACCTTATATCATCTCACGTCTCAACGGTACCTATATTTTTTTTAAGATGGAACCATGAATTTCATTAACAGGGGTGCTCCGCAATATCGCCGGCCGCCAAGATTTTATATTCCACATTCTCTGTTGGATGCGAGCACCCGTGCTGCACAACAGGGCTCAGGAAGTCAACTGACATGAGTATTTAGATGATGAATGTTCCCAAGAACTATAAGGCGCAATGTCAGTTGTTGGGGCATTATTCTCATGCAATGTCATGGTGCTAAATTGAATAGCTTACCTAATACGAGTGCCAATGGAGAAGCTTTTCTTTTGCAAGGGAGTAGATGGGAGCAATTCTGAATATGTGTGCCAAACTGCCAATTGAGGGAATACCGAATGATCATTGGTTGTTGTACTATGCAATATTTATTTTTCATTCCTGAAGCAAATTCCAGGACTGTACGAGCGCCAAACAAACAGATAAATAAACGAAAAACATAGAAACAGAGAATCACACGGCTTAATAGCAGAGGAAGAAGAGACAGGGAAATGATCAGTGGAAAACACCGACAAGTGAACATGGAGAACGATGGCATGGCTGAATATTTTCTTGCTTCTATTAGTATCTCATGCGTCCTTCAACTCAAAAGGGCGAGAGGTCTTTAAGATCTTACGCTCCTTCACCCATTCCACAAGTTCTCATATTGCTTTGTTCAATTCATCCATCTGGAGACAAAAAGTCACCCATTCCACAAGTTCTCACATTGCTTTGTTCAATTCATTCATCTGGAGACAAAAAGACAGACAACAGAAACAAAACGCTTGAAAGTATGTGGCACTATGCCATGGGTGATACCAATTGGGATACATAAATTTCAACAAGAATAACATTCTTATTAGAAGCATCATGCAGAGGCCGACTGATGCAGAGGCCAAGGCAATCCCCATTAGAAGCATCATCATGTGGAGGATAAACGGCCAAACTCTGCATCATCATGTCACACCAAAGGCCTGACATTCTCCGTATGGCTGGAAACGATGCGCTGTGACGACCCTCCGGTGGCTAAACACCCTGCGTGACCATGACCAATAATCATGTCTAGTTCTTCATATGTGACCGGTTTACTTATTTTTGGAAAGGAGCATATATTAATATCACGAAGATATTAATTACACATAGGCTCTGTAATAACGTATTACCCTGTTGGCATTATGGATGCACATAGTTAAAAAATAAGAACTATAAAAAAAGTTCAGTTATATTGATCAGATGCTTAGTAGAAACAACACAAACACCAGCGGAACAACATCAGGCACTGCCATCGTCTGATAAAAAATCATAGGTTTTCACCTTGAAAAAAGTCCTCGCCCATAAAGTAACATCTTTAACAAAGCCATTGTTAGACACGTCCAATTAAGTTTAGATCTTGGATTCTCACTCTGCAAGATAAAACTGTGACGGTTTACTTAGAAGGTCATGTTAATTTTCAGGGTTAAACTTACTCCCTCCGATCCAAAATAGTTGACTCAAATTTGTCAAGATACGGATAAATCTAATACTAAATCATATCTAGATATAATCGAATCTAGCCAAATCTAAGTCAACTAATTTGGGTTGGAGGTGTTAGATGTATATATTTGTATATTGTATTTCCCCAATATGTTAGGGGGCTTCCTGCATATTTGCCCTGTACCTGTAATATATATTGTGGCCTTTGGCCCCTAGAGGAATACATGTTGCATATTCCTGACATGGTATCAGAGCTAGGTTAGACAAATTTTTCTGCAACATCGTCACAGCCGCCACCGTCCCTGTCGTCGTCGTTCATCCGGCATCGCCGCCGCCGGCCGCCGCTGTTTCTGGTCATCTATAGATCGGATCTGCCACCGATTGAATCTTTAGATCGGATCCGTCTCGCTGCCGTCTGCTGTTGGACTCCCTGGATCGCGCCGACTCCTTCCTGGATCGCGCCGTCCTGCTGCACTTCCTGCTGCGTCTCCCTGTACGTTGCCCGTACCAGGTCTCCTTGGATCGAAGCCTCCCCGTCCGTCTCGCGTAGCCTCCCTGTCCGCCCGAGTTGCAACGTCAGCCGCCGCCGCCTCCTCTTCTTTGTCCTACAAGCAGCGCCTCCGGCTCGAGCTCTCCTCCTCCGCCTACCAGCTCGCCCTGGCACCGCCGCCGTCCCCCGCATGGCTGCTGCTCGCCGCCGGCCACCGCCTCCCCTAGGCCCCGCTGCCGGCCCCCGCCTCCACTCGGCTCTGCCACCGGCCGCCACCTTACTCCGCCGGTGCTCGTCGCCTCCGGCTCAAGCTCTCCTCCGCCGCCTGCTAGCTCGCCCTGGCCCCGCCGCCGCGTCTCTGACCTCGTCGGCCTCCCGCTGGTCTGTTCGATCAGATCGATTGAGCGTTGACCGAGCAAAAAAAATGAGAAAGAGGTATGTCTTCCTCATCGGGTTATGTGGCGATTCCTCGCTGCCCGGTGATCTTCGATGGCGCGAACTACCCGATTTCGCTGCCTTTATGCGCGTTCACATGCGCGGTCTCCGTCTTTGGGGCGTCCTCTCTGGCGAGGTATCCTGTCCGCCGTGCCCCCCTGCTCCTGTGGCTCCTCTTCCGCCGACACCGATTGTTCTCGGCACTGATGCTTCTCAGGAGGCCAAGGATGCTGCTCAGAGAGCCGATGACAGTGCTGTTGCTGCCTATGACCTGAATTTCAAGCAGTACTCTTCTGATCTCGAGGCCTATCATCATGATCTGACTGCCTACACTCAGTGGGTCGATGAAGATGCTCGTGCTGCTGCTGTTCTCACCTCCAGTGTTCTGCCTCAGTATGTTGCTGAGTTCATGAGTCTCCCTACTGTTGCCGCTCAATGGGCACATCTTCGTCAGCGCTATCAGCCGTCTGGGGATGCTCTTTACCTGTCTATGGTTCCCAGGAGCATGCTCTCCAGCAGGGTGATTCTACTATTGATGAGTTCTATGCTCAGAGTGCTGCTATCTGGCGTCAGCTTGATTCTCTTCGTACTGCTGCTTGTGGCACATGCTCGTGCTGCCAGATTGTGCGCTCGGGTTTGGAGTTTCACCGCATCTATGAGTTTCTGTCTCGGCTCCGCCAGGAGTTTGAGCCCCGGCGTGCTCAGCTGAATGCTCATGGTCGTGTTCCGCTCTCTGAGGTGTTGTCTGAGCTTCGAGCTGAGGAGACCCGTCTTCGTGGTGCTGGTCTTCTTGCGGTTCCATCTGTGCTTGCTACTCGTGGTCCTCCTATGTCGTCTGCTCCCTCGACTCAGCCGCGATCCTCTGTGCTGCCGCCGATACTACCCACTCCTCCAGTTCAGGGTCAGAGTCAGCATCAGCAGTTTCAGGGACAGAGTCAGCATTAGCAGTTTCAGGGCCAGAGTCAGCACCAGCAGGCTCGTGGTCAGGGTCGCCGTGGTTCTCTTCGTCACTGCTCTTACTGTAACAAGGATGGCCACTCTTGGGCCACCTGTTATACACGGAATCCCAGTTTACGTCAGCAGCACCGGGCCCGTGGGCAGTCGGCTCCTTCTGGATCTTCAGCAGTTGCTCTCTCCGATCAGGACATTATCAGGAGTCTTCGTGGTCTGCTTGCTGCTACAAGCTCTTCTTCGACATGCACCGGTTCTGGTTCGATGATTCTTGAGCCCTGTGACCACCACCTTCTACATAGTCAGGTACGTCCCCATGGTATCTGGATTCTGGAGCTTCCTTTCATATGACCTCTGAGTCATCTTTTCTGTCTGCTCTCCGTTCTCTCCCTTCTCTTGTTCGTGTTTTCACAGCTGATGGTACCTCTCTTCCTGTTTCTAGTCGGGGCACCCTTTCTACTTCTTCTTTTTCTATTCCTAATATTTCTCATGTTCCTCTTCTTAAGATGAATATGTTCTCTGCTAGCCATCTCACTGACTCTGGTTGTCACGTCATTCTTGATGCTTATTCCTGTGTTGTCCAAGACCGTCGCACGCAGGCCCTGGTTGGAGCTGGCCCTCGCAGCCATGACTCTTCAGGACTTTGGAAGCTAGACTGGCTTTGTGTTCCTTCCGCTGCCACTACATCTGCCAGTTCTTTTCCGGTCGTCGCCTCTACTACCAGCTCCTTTCAGCAGTGGCATCATCGTCTTGGTCACCTCTGTGACTCTCGCCTGTCGTCATTAGTTCATCGTGGTCTTCTGGGGTCTGTCTGAGGAGATGGGTATTTGCATTGTCAGGGCTGTAGGTTGGGTAAACATATTCAGCTTCCCTATCCTACTAGCGCGTCTGTATCTCAGCGACCTTTTGATTTAGTTCATTCCGATGTTTGGGGTCCGGCTCCTTTCGCTTCGAAAGGGGGCCATCGCTACTATATTTTATTCATCGATGATTTTTCTCGGTACACTTGGTTGTATTTTATGCGCTCTCGCAGTGAAGTGCTTTCCATATATCAGCATTTTGCAGCCATTGTCCGTACTCAGTATTCTACCCCCATCCGTGTTTTTCGTGCTGATTCTGCTGGTGAGTATATCTCCCAGATGTTGCGAGGTGTTCTTGCTGAGCAAGGCACCCTTGCTCAGTTCTCCTGTCCTGGCGCACATGCCCAGAATGACGTTGCTGAGCGTAAGCATCGCCATCTTCTTGAGACCACTCGCGCTATGATGATTGCTTCTTCTCTCCCGCCGCACTTCTGGGCTAAGGCTGTCGCTACGTCGACTTACCTCATCAATATTCAGCCTTATGCTGCCTTGCAGGGTGGTATCCCTCTTGAGCGCCTATCTGGACAGTCTCCAGACTACTCCATGCTTCGCTTGTTTGGTTGTGTTTGCTATGTTCTCCTTGCTCCTCGCGAACGCACCAAACTGACCGCTCAGTCTGTTGAGTGTGTCTTCCTTGGATACAGTGATGAGCATAAGGGCTATCGCTGTTGGGACCCTGTTGGTCGTCGGATGCGTATCTCTCGTGATGTTACTTTTGATGAGACGCGTCCTTTCTATCCTCGTCCCACCGCTGGTACTTACCCGGTGGAAGATATATCTTTTCTTCTCTTTCCCGACACACCTCCTTCTACACCTATTGTGTCTTCTTCAGGATCTCCTCCTCCTGATGTCTCTTCTTCGACACCGTCCTCCTCTGCTCCGTCTAGTTCTCCTAGTTCTCCTCGTTCTTCGGAGTCTTCCTCTACTATTCCCTCTTCTTTATCATCGTCTCCTGCGTCGTCTTCCTCTGATGATCTTCCCTCTACTCGTCCTGTTTGTCAGCGTCGTGCCCCCAACCGTTACTCTCCTAGTCAGTATGGTCTTTCTGTTGCCTCCGAGCCGACTTCTTATCGGGATGCTGAGCATCATCCTGAATGGCAGCTGGCCATGGCTGAGGAGATTGCTGCGCTTGAGCGCACTGGCACCTGGGATCTTGTTTCTCCCCCTCCCGATGTTCGTCCTATCACGTGTAAGTGGGTCTATAAGATTAAGACTCGCTCTGATGGATCTCTTGAGCTCTATAAAGCGTGTCTTGTGGCTCGTGGTTTTCAGCAGGAGCATGGTCGTGACTATAATGAGACCTTTGCTCCTGTGGCTCATATGACCACTGTGCGTACTCTTCTTGCTGTTGCTTCTGTTCGTCATTGGTCTGTGTCCTAGCTTGATGTTCAGAACGCCTTTCAAAATGGTGAGTCGAGTGAGGAGGTTTATATGCAGCCTCCTCCTGGGTATTCTGTTCCCGAGGGGATGGTTTGTCGTCTTTGACGTTCTCTTTATGGCCTCAAGCAGGCCCCTCGTGCCTGGTTTGAGCGCTTTGCTTCTGTAGTGACTGATGCTGGTTTCTCCCCTAATGTTCATGATCCAGCGTTGTTTGTTCACACTTCTCCTCGTGGACGCACTCTTCTTCTTCTCTATGTTGATGATTGTAACACCCTCAGAATCGGACCTATGCAAGTTTGAGCAAAATTCGCCAAACCCGCATAGAAACGATTCAAAGGTGCCCACCAGGCACTTTCGTGCGGGTGGAAAACGAAGTAATAACATTACACAACAGTCCTCGATGGGACCCACAGAACAGATATATATAACAGCGACTCAAGGAGTCAAGAATACAGATATAGTATACAAAGATCCAAATCACCTTGAAAACGGTAGAGCGTCCGACTACGGACAAGAAGCAAATGGGGCTAAGAGCCCTGAAGAATAACCAATGGCGTCCATAACCCTGCCCAGGCCAAGCCGGAAGGGTAACCCTGCTAACGGCGTCGATCTCAAACCTGCTTAAACAAAAAGGAGGTGCCGGCAAAGGGCAAAGGAAAAAGAAGGAGCGTCAGTACTGAGGCCAGTACACGGCGAGGCTAGAATTCGGCGGTCCTCGCCTACATAGGTATGGTGGACTGAGCGGCAGCGGCAGCATGCACTAAACAACCTATAGAGACTCGATACAACTGGCGGCTATCAGAGAGGGGTAAGAAAGACCTATTCGGATCCAACCTGATACTAGCATCAAACAAACCCATCCTGACGTTTCCCCCTCGAGACCTTCGAGGAAGTCAACCGAGGAACTCACACAGTTGGCAGTTTTACTTATTCAGTTATAGTTGCGGCACTTACTAGTCAGGCTTAGATAATCGTCCTGATAAAGTAAACAGTGGGCACTTTTAGTTGACCATTCCGTTATAGTTGCGGCAGTTACTAATCAGATACAGACAGCATGAGATAAACCCAAACCCAGCAGTTGTTGATACTTTTAATCAGCCATTCCGTTGTAGTTGCAATACTTACTAGTCAGGTACAATGGTCGCAAGCGACACTCCAAACAAGCAATGGTGGGCAGTATTAATTAACCATTCCGTTATAGTGAAGCTGATTACTAGTCATTATAAGTCAAATTCATAGCGTAAACTTTAGTTATGCTTGTCTATGATCGAGATATCGTGCTCCAAGTCGTCCATATCCATGACACGGCTTTCAGAAAGTTTTACCCGGGGTGCACCAATAGCAACACACGCCGATCAACCTCGGAAAAACCAAATCAAAACCCAACGAGGCTTTCACGATCGAACAATCACAGGATTCGAAATATTTGAGGCCACCCTTAAGTAGAATCCGAACGGAGTAAGCAAGCTCGAGACGGCCTCAAGGTTATGGGGACGGTGTGAACGCATCGGGAACCCGAAAGTGTGGCTGGGCTTGTCGACACCGGAATCGGGCCATTATCCTAACAGATAAAGTGTGCTCCTCGCACAAATTAAATACGAAGTAGCATGGCATAAGTACAGGATCGTAATAAAACCTCAAACTAGTTTGTGGCCCCAAGAAATAAGTCTGAATCAAGCTCTGGCTCAGGGGGGTCCCATATACCTCCCGGATGTGGATAGCGCGCAAAAATCAAGGAACAGGTATCAAGTACTCGGGGTCTTACGGGACACAAGTGGGCGTTCGGAAACCAAATATTTTCTATCACCCACCGATGCCTCTGCTTATTCAATTTTAGTTGTTAAACAGAAAGCAAAGTGAACAATAAGTAAAACTAGGATCATCTCCAACATCAACATGCGGCAATACATCAACAACTGTGGCATTTGACAACACGCGACAACACTTGAGCAAGCGACTACGACACGCAAGTCCAACTATCTACCAAACAACAGGTAATAGGATGTGTCCAAGGCAATATACGGCTGCAGGGGATATCAAAGGGTTCGAAAACTAGAGCATCGCAACACAGATAGCAATAGATCAACAGGAGGAAATAAAGACTATAAAAGTAAGATAGGTAGAAAGAGGGAGATGCTCGCCTGAAAACATTGTCGAAGGGTTCATCCGAAGATCGGGCGAAGCTCACATCAACTCAACGGCCTTATCCGCGAAGAAGCAAAACACTAGAATACACACCGGATGCAATATTTAATACAACGGCAGAAGATCGGCATGATGCATGTATGATGCATGGCATGGCAAAGTGCGAGCAATTAGGTCAAGGTTAAGCGGAACCGGGGTCCCGACAATTACTTTAATGGTTCAAGTTGTTTAAACCCCCGCATATTAAATGTTGTTTAGCAGGGCAAACGATAGTACTGGTTTGCTACACAAGTTTAAATGAGGCCAATATAAGGCTAGATTTGCTCGCATATGGGCCCCATATTTAATTATTAGGTGAATCGGCATAAGGCCCCCAACCACAGATATGCATGCGAGATGACAATTAAACATGCAACAAGTTGTTATGTTATAAAATAGGGTTCGAGGAAAAGGGGTTCACACATTGAGGGGGCTCGACGATCTTGGGGGTCCGGGGTTCGGGGTCGGTCTCAGGGTCCAGGGTTCGGCGGATCTTGGTCCGAGGTTTCGACGGGATCGGTCGCGACGGAAACGTTCTCTGAGTACTGGGGTCGTTCTTGTCGCGTTCGGGGTCTTCGCGTCATGTGGTCGGTCCTGGCGTCCTTGATGGCGAACTCAGGGTTCCGGGGTTCGCGATTTCTTGTCGACGGTCTCGTGGGGCCATCTTAGTTGCCGGTGTCGAGCTCGGGTGCCGTTGATGGTCTTGGGGTTTCAACGGAACGGTCTTCGGGGTACTTGGCGTTCTATGAAGCAGAGCTCCGGTCCTTCTGCTCCGGGGAAGTTCTCGGCGTCCTCGATGAAGACCTGGGCGAGGTGATCTTGGGGGTGGTTCTTGGCGTGTCGAGGGTTCGGTCCTCGATTCCGGGGTCGTCGGTTCCCTCTCGATGATCTTGAGGTTAGTGGCAGAGATCTTGGAGGTCCGGCTTCAGTTGTCCGTGACGGCGAACTTGGCGTCCTAGCCGAAGGTCTCCGGTGTCCATGTCCAAGTGCTCGTAACCCGCGGCGGAGGTCTTGGCGTGTCGAGAGGAAGATCTTGGGCTCCGCCATACATCTGTTCCATGTCGGAGTTCTTGTGCGGGTTTCGGATCTGGCTCGGTCACCTCCTCTTGTCGCATCCGGCGCCGAGCATGACGCCGGTCTGGTGGCGAGGCGACGGCGCGGGGCTCGGGCTCGCTGGCTTGGCGACGGAGCGGACGGTCTGGCGGCTCGCCGCCGACGGGGTCTGGCGGGTCCGCAGATGGGGCGGCGACGGGAGGGGCACCGGCGGCACGTGAGGCGCAAGGTGAAGGCGGCTTGAGGCGTGCATGGGCGTGGGAAAACGGCGGGTGAAGGCCAGCGAGGAGGTGGCGGCGGAGGCGGCGGCGGACCGAGCGGAGGCCAGTGGCGGGAGCGAGGCGCAGCGGCCGCAGCTGGCAGCGAGGCGAGGCGCGAGCGGAGCCTGAGAGAGGAGGGAGGAGGGCGCGCTGGGATGTTGAGCGGCGGCTGGAGGGAGAGCGGAGGCGCGGCGAGGAGAGAGGCTGCGCGCAGTGTGCAAGTGAGGGTCGCCGGGCGTAGGGAACCGCCGAGGGGAGGAGGCGAGGCGGTGGTCGGGTCATGACGGGCCGAGCGAGGAGGGAGGGGAAGAGGAAGGGGACAGCGCGTGCAGGTGGGGCCCAGTGGGACCGCGGGCCAGGGCGGGGTCGGCCAGGCGTGTAGGGTACGGCGGGTGGGGGGTTGTGGTGTGAGTGTGGCTTAGTGGGGAGAGGGGGGCTGGCCACGTGGCGGCCTGGGATTGGTAGAGGGGAGGGGAGAGGTGATGTGGCGGGCTCTGAATGGTGGGAGTGAGGTGGAGGGTTGGTTTGGGTAGGATGTTGGGTAGACATAGGATTTAGATGGGGCGGCAGGTTGGACCGTTTTAATTACTGGGGGTAGTCGTTCGGGTCTATTCGGCCCGTTCGACTGCCCCTACTGAAAATAATTAAACTCTTTATTTGTTTTTAAACGGGCCGTATGTATCCGATAGCGGCCAAAATAAAACATTCCGGGGACCCGGTTTTGATGTTTGAAAATATAGAGGGGCGTTTAGAAATCAACACGGGCTTTGCAAACATAGTTTTATGCAAACAATGCATGATGATGACGATGCAATGCAAAAATTCAACGCGATTTTCTAGTAGTGGTTTTGCGGGATGCCACAATTCGACACCACTAACAATGGATCTCGCCCTCGAGATCCGCCTCGTGGTACCGGAAGGAAGGTCGGCGTTCTGCATCTACTCGCTTCGTGTAGATCCTCGCGACACCACTAACAAGAGGTCGTTGTCCGTGAGCGTCGAGAGAAACTCTCCGGGAACAACAGGTCGAAGGTAGAGGTATCAACAAATAGAGCCACCCCTAACTTCCGTGGACGGAGTAAAACTGCTGGATCCACTGATTCGACGTACAAGAGCGAATGATAAGAGTAGTGGTATGGTAGCTACTCCATCCCGCACTCAAACCATTACTCTACACACAAATAGGCGGATTATGCAACCAACTCTCGGAATCAGACTGAAGATCTCGACCAGCGAGGTTCGGAACAACGGAGGGATGCAGACTCTGCATCGGATCTGGCGTAGAAGACTTTGTCGCGTCGGAAAACACCGGAAGGCACAAACAAGGAACAAAGGATGGTAACACCGTAGACGGATTCCTCAGGCAGCTTGAACACCGGATGGTAGAACACCGTTATCAGAGGAGGAAGCGAAACCCTGAAGGTACGACGGAACCCAACCACGAGAAGTCCTGGACTCGAAGAGAGAGAAGAGAGCGGATACAAAACACGTAGAGGTAAGAGGAGAACAGCAGAGGGGTAAGGAGTAAAATCAGACCTAATCAGAACTATCCAACCGATTTTCGAAAATAGTTTTGACACTCTGCTTCGGCCGTTAGCTAGGTTATCCTACATTTGGACTTGTGTATATCGCTGCGTGCTCGATACCACTGTAACACCCTCGAATCGGACCTATGCAAGTTTGAGCAAAATTCGCCAAACCCGCATAGAAACGATTCAAAGGTGCTCACCAGCACTTTCGCAAGGGTGGAAAACGGTAATAACATTACACAGTCCTCGATGGGACCCACGTAACAGATATATAACAATGACTCAAGGAGTCAAGAATACGAATATAGTATACAAAGATCCAAATCACCTTGAAAGCGGTAGAGCGTCCGACTACGGACAAGAAGCAAATGGGGCTAAGAGCCACGAAGAATAACCAATGGCGCCCATAACCTGCCGTGCCAAGCGGAAGGGTAACCCCGCTAACGGCGCCGATCTCAAACCTGCTTAAACAAAAAGGAGGTGCCGCAAAGGCAAAGGAAAAAGAAGGAGCGTCGATCGAGGCCAAGACACGGCGAGGCTAGAATTGGTCCTCGCCTACATAGGTATGGTGGATCGAGCGCAGCGGCAAGATGCACTAAACAACCTATAGAGACTCGATACAATGGCGGCTATCGGAGAGGGTAAGAAAGACCTATCGGATCCAACCTGATACTAGCATCAAACAAACCCATCCCGACGTTTCCCCCTCGAGACCTTCGAGGAAGTCAACCGAGGAACTCACACAGTTGGCAGTTTTACTTATTCAGTTATAGTTGCGGCACTTACTAGTCAGGCTTAGATAATCGTCCTGATAAAGTAAACAGTGGGCACTTTTAGTTGACCATTCCGTTATAGTTGCGGCAGTTACTAATCAGATACAGACAGCATGAGATAAACCCAAACCCAGCAGTTGTTGATACTTTTAATCAGCCATTCCGTTGTAGTTGCAATACTTACTAGTCAGGTACAATGGTCGCAAGCGACACTCCAAACAAGCAATGGTGGGCAGTATTAATTAACCATTCCGTTATAGTGAAGCTGATTACTAGTCATTATAAGTCAAATTCATAGCAGTAAACTTTAGTTATGCTTGTCTATGATCGAGATACTGTGCTCCAAGTCGTCCATATCCGCGGACACGGCTTTCAGAAAGTTTTACCCGGCCGGGGTGCACCAATAGCAACACACGCTCGATCAACCTCGGAAAAACCAAATCAAAACCCAACGAGGCTTTCATTGAACAATCAGGATTGAAATATTTCAGGCCACCCCTTACGTAGAATCCGCAACGAGTAAGCAAGCTCGAGACGGCCTCAAGGTTATGGGGGCCTGTGAGCATCGGGAACCGAAAGTGTGGCTGAGCTTGTCGACACCGCGGAATCGGGCCATTATCCTAAACAAATGTGCTCCTCACAAATTAAATACGAGAAAGTAGCATGGCATAAGTACAGGATCGTAATAAAACCTCAAACTAGTTTGTGGCCCCAAGAAATAAGTCGGAATCAAGCTCTGGCTCAGGGGGGTCCCATATACCTCCCGGCTGCGGATAGCGCAAAAATCAAGGAAGTATCAAGTACTCGGGGTCTTCTGGGACACAAGTGGGCGTTCGGAAACCAAATATTTTCTATCACCCACCGATGCCTCCTTATTCAATTTTAGTTGTTAAGCAAAGCAAAGTGAACAATAAGTAAAACTAGGATCATCTCCAACATCAACATGCGGCAATACATCAACAACGTGGCATTTGACAACACGCGACAACACTTGAGCAAGCGACACCATAAGTCCAACTATCTACCAAACAACAGGTAATAGGATGTGTCCAAGGCAATATACGCTGCAGGGGATATCAAAGGGTTCGAAAACTAGAGCATCGCAACACAGATAGCAATAGATCAACAGGAGGAAATAAAGACTATAAAAGTAAGATAGGTAGAAAGAGGGAGATGCTCGCCTGAAAACATTGTCGAAGGGTTCATCCGAATATCGGGCGAAGCTCACATCAACTCAACGGCCTTATCCGCGAAGAAGCAAAACACTAGAATACACACCGGATGCAATATTTAATACAACGGCAGAAGATCGGCATGATGCATGTATGATGCATGGCATGGCAAAGTGCGAGCAATTAGGTCAAGGTTAAGCGGAACCGGGGTCCCGACAATTACTTTAATGGTTCAAGTTGTTTAAACCCCCACATATTAAATGTTGTTTAGCAGGGCAAACGATAGTACTGGTTCGCTACACAAGTTTAAATGAGGCCAATATAAGGCTAGATTTGCTCGCATATGGGCCCCATATTTAATTATTAGGTGAATCGGCATAAGGCCCCCCAACCACAGATATGCATGCGAGATGACAATTAAACATGCAACAAGTTGTTATGTTATAAAATAGGGTTCGAGGAAAAGGGGTTCACACATTGAGGGGGCTCGACGATCTTGGGGGTCCGGGGTTCGGGGTCGGTCTCAGGGTCCGGTTCATGGATCTTGGTCCGAGGTTTCGACGGATCGGTCGACGGAAACGCTCTCCGAGTAATCGGGTCGTTCTTGTCGCTCGGGTCTTCGGTCATGTGGTCGGTCTGGCGTCCTTGATGGCGAACTCGTGGTTCCGGGTTCGCGATTTCTTGTCGACGGTCTCGTGGGGCCATCTTAGTTGCCGGTGTCGAGCTCGGGTGCCGTTGATGGTCTTGGGGTTTCAACGGAACGGTCTTCGGGGTACTTGGCGTTCTATGAAGCAGAGCTCCGGACCTTCTGCTCCGGGGAAGTTCTCGGCGTCCTCGATGAAGACCTGGGCGAGGTGATCTTGGGGGTGGTTCTTGGCGTGTCGAGGGTTCGGTCCTCGATTCCGGGTTCGTCGGTTCCCTCTCGATGATCTTGAGGTTAGTGGCGGAGATCTTGGAGTTCCGGCTTCAGTTGTCCGTGACGGCGAACTTGGCGTCCTAGCCGAAGGTCTCCGGTGTCCATGTCCAAGTGCTCGTAACCCGCGGCGGAGGTCTTGGCGTGTCGAGAGGAAGATCTTGGGCTCCGCCATACATCTGTTCCATGTCGGAGTTCTTGTGCGGGTTTCGGATCTGGCTCGGTCACCTCCTCTTGTCGCATCCGGGGCGTCAGAGCATGACGTCGGTCTGGGGTGGCCAGAGGCGCACGGGGCGCGGGGCTCGGGGCTCGTTGGCTTGGCGACGGGAGCGGACGGTCTCGGCGGCTCGCCGGAGACGGGGGTCCTGGCGGGGTCCGGCGGCTGCAGATGGGAGGCGGCGACGGGGAGGGGCACCGGCGGCGCGGACGGCCGCGGAGGCGCGCGGTGAAGGGGCGGCTTGGAGGCGTGCCGCTGGGCGGGGAAGGCACTGGCGAGGCGGTGGTTGCGGCGAAGGAGAGGTGGCGGGCGGGAGGCGGCAGCGGCGACTGAGCTGGGGCGGCGGGGGACGCGGTGGAGGCCGGGAGGAGGCGGGCGCGGCGCGGGCCGCAGCTAGGCGGCGGGTCGCATGAGGGGCGGGCGGCGAGTGGGAGAGGCGCGGAGGCGGTGAGCTCGCAGAGAGAGGAGGAGGAGCGCGCGCTGGGACGCTGAGCGGCTGGCCAGGGAGGAGCGAGGCGGGCGAGGTGGGGAGAGAGGCTGCGGGGCCGCAGTGCGGGTGCAGGGAGGGTCGCCGGGCGAGGGAACCACGAGGGAGGAGGGCAGACGGTGAGGGGTGGGGCCGCGTCTGGACGGGGTTGAGCGAGGAGGGAGGGGAAGAGGAAGGGGACAGCGCGTGCAGGTGGGGGGCCCAGTGGGACCCATGGGCCAGGGTCGGCCGGGCGTGTGGGGTGGGGGGGGGGGGGGTTGTGGTGTGAGTGTGGCTTAGTGGGGAGAGGGGGCTGGCCACGTGGCGGCCTGGGATTGGTAGAGGGGAGGGGAGAGGTGATGTGGCGGGCTCTGAATGGTGGGAGTGAGGTGGAGGGTTGGTTTGGGTAGGATGTTGGGTAGACATAGGATTTAGATGGGGCGGCAGGTTGGACCGTTTTAATTACTGGGGGTAGTCGTTCGGGTCTATTCGGCCCGTTCGACTGCCCCTACTGAAAATAATTAAACTCTTTATTTGTTTTTAAACGGGCCGTATGTATCCGATAGCGGCCAAAATAAAACATTCCGGGGACCCGGTTTTGATGTTTGAAAATATAGAGGGGCATTTAGAAATCAACACGGGCTTTGCAAACATAGTTTTATGCAAACAATGCATGATGATGACGATGCAATGCACAAATTCAACGCGATTTTCTAGTAGTGGTTTTGCGGGATGCCACAATGATATGATCATTACTGGTGATGATCCTGAGTATATCGCCTTTGTTAAGGCTCGTCTTCGTGATCAGTTTCTTATGACTGATCTTGGTCCTCTTCGATACTTTCTTGGGATTGAGGTTTCCTCCACTTCTGATGGCTTTTACATCTCTCAGGAAAAGTATATTCAGGATCTTCTTGCCAGTGCTGTTGTTGGGGATGAGCGCACTGTTGAGACCCCTATGGAGCTTAATATTAAGCTTCAACTCACTGATGGTGATCCTCTTTCTGATCCGACGCGTTATCGTCATCTTGTTGGGAGTCTTGTTTATCTTGCTGTCACTCGTCCTGACATCTCTTATCCTGTTCATATTCTGAGTCAGTTTGTTTCTGCTCCTACCACTATTCACTATAGTCATCTTCTCCGTGTTCTTCGTTATCTTCATGGTACGATCACTCGTCGCCTTTTCTTTCCTCGTTCCAGCTCCCTCCAGCTCCAGTGCTATTAGGACGCTACGTGGGCGAGTGATCCTTCGGATCGTCGTTCACTTTCTGCTTACTGTGTGTTTCTTGGTGGTTCGCTCATTGCTTGGAAGACGAAGAAACAGATAGCGGTTTCCCGTTCGAGTGTTGAGGCTGAGTTGGGTGCTATGGCCTTGTTGACTGCTGAGGTGACCTGGTTACGGTGGTTACTTGCAGATTTTGGGGTCTCTATTACCACACCCAGTCTGGTTTTGTCTGACAGTATAGGTGCTATTAGTGTTGCACGTGATCCGGTCAAGCATGAGCTTACCAAGCATATTGGTGTTGATGCTTTCTATACACGTACTCAGGTGCAGACTCAGGTTGTTGCACTTCAGTATGTGCCTTCAGATTTACAGTTGACGGATTTTTTCACGAAGGCACAAACCAGAGCGCAGCATGATTTCTTACTCTCCAAACTCAGTGTTGTGGATCCACCATGAGTTTGAGGGGGGGGGGGGTGTTAGATGTATATATCTGTATATTGTATTTCCCCCATATGTTAGGGGGCTTCCTGCATATTTGCCTGCCCTGTACCTGTACTATATATTGTGGCCTTTGGCCCTCAGAGGAATACATGTTGCATATTCCTGACAGGAGGAGTATTTAAAAGTTGTCAATTATTCCAACACTAAAGAGTGTCTTAATAAACACCCGTGTTTGACCATGTTTTCCATGTCTTCCCATGACGGCGTACATCCTTTAGAAATGGAAGGCATCAAAAGATGTGTCATTTCATGTTCCAATGGTAGCTATTTCCCGTAGCCTACTCAACACACACTCAATTGTTCATTGATTTCATAACCAAATTCCACCCACCATGTTAAACTGGACACTATGTATATACCTTCAGAAAAGCAATGTCTCCTTAAATGGATATATAACTATCAGCTCCCTCCGCTTGATCTGGTTCAACTACACGACTAGCTTGGGTTGAATGAAATTATCGCAATTCATCTATCGATCATGTTCTTGTATCATGTTAAATGACATCAATATCTAGAAATGAGGGGCAGTAGAAACTAACTCTTTCCTCAAAACAACCTTTGGCCATGCTTTATATATAAAGCAACAAGATGCATTGTCGGGGGGATCACCCCTCGATAGACTAAACCAGACCGAATGGCCTCAACCAGAAGATCAGGCCGGATGACCACTAGACATGAAGCCCTGGCCGGATGGCCAGCTCCAACCGGACAAACCACCAAGAAGCACCTGGCTGGCCCGTCAAGCTGGTCAACCAGAAGACCCGGCCAGATGGCCAGCTACATCCGGTCACCTCGGAATCAGTACCGGTAATCCGGAGCGCGTGATGATGAAACAGTAGCACGCCTCGGGATCCCCGGCTTTGCGCTAGCTAAAGCAGCGGCGCCCCCATACTGTTCCACAGGACGCGGGATAAAGCCATCGTTGTAGAGCGGCTTGGCAATGTAGCGCTGATTATTGCACCAGGGCCTACCGGCTGGACCCCACCAGGCGGCCATACATTGTAATCTGCACCCTCAGCCAGTATATAAGGGGGGAAGTGCCACCGTTATGAACAGCTCCAGGAGCACTTATATTGGGCATTCTCCCCTGATATAGTAGATCTTGCAGGACTAGGGGTGTTACCTCGCCGAGAGGGCCCTGAACCTGGGTACGTCGCTGTGTTTGCAGTGCTTGTGCCCAATCCCGCTTGCAGAAGCCATCGCTAGCCCCTAATTGTCCCTCCTTAAAGCCATCCCTGATGGTACTGCTGTGTTCCACACCACGACATGCATCGAAGTTCAAGTACAAGTCAAGAAAATAAAAATTAAGTCTGTTGAGGCAACACCACAAACATGCCCAACAGGAATATTAAGGTAGCAATACAACTGCACATGGGAGTGAAGCTCAACTGCTAGGTGGTGTAAAGAGATGATGTGCTGCCACAAGAAGATCATCAGACATGCCGTCTAGCATGTCCATGTCCCACTAGCTGCCTACATAGCGGGTGTTACTGCTGCAGAAATGCCAAAAAATCAAACACAAGGTCAAAAGCACGCCGTAAGAAGACTATCGATAACCATCTTATTTTGAATGGTCCATGAGGTGAAAGTCATCGCTGAAAACACTAACCATAAGAGGCACCTCCTCCTAAAAAAAGAACTAACTCATTTCTCCCCGTCAAACAATGTAAGAGTTCATTATTTATCTCTATGATCGACCGCAACTGAGAAATGTGTTGTAATAGAGGGCTCTCCAAGTGAATTGACATGAATATTTTAGAATAGAAGGGAAAGGTTTTGTAGAAATCCCATGTACCTACAACTATTATCTAGGCCTTTAACTTTCCTAGGGATGTGAGCAAAAAACACTTCAAGATCGCTTTGAAGTCAGTCTCTCGGCACCACCAACAGCAGCAGCGCGCTGCGTGTGGCTCCATCGGTTGAACGTTCGCCGCATAGATTTCTCGATTCAGTAACTAGATTGGAGTACCATGTGATGACTTGATATTGTCATGAATAACTTTGCTCTTTATATTCCTAAAATGAATAACGGGACTGTAGAAATCAGCAAAAAGAAGAGAAAAGTTGTAGACAAAACTCTAAACTAAAACAGGGCAGCACACAATTTCTGAAAGTGGACAGAGGAAAACATAAGGACTGAACACAAAGAATGACCTCGTCAATTCATATTGCTTCATTCATATTTTAAAAAATACTCTAATTTTTAATAAAAATTTGACTAGACCAAAATTAGCTTCTACCACTCAATGATTAAGACTTTAATGCTATATCACATTACCCTTATATCATGGTAAAGACTGAGAGGGTCTTAGAAAAGAGCTGATAAGATCATTATCATCTATTCCTATGGCCAAGTATATCTTTGGAGAACGGAAGGCATCAAGCCATCAAACCATGTCCTTTCTGTCACACTAATATGTAGCCCCGTAGCCTTCTAAATGCTCTCACAAGTTGTGCAGTTTTTTTAGGTATGCTATCAGAATTCAACGTACCGTGTTCAATGCGATATTATATCTATATCATTTCACAAAATCGACACACTATCTATATCATCTCATGAGTCTACAGTATTCCCTTTCTCCCGTCAGACTAGTTGCACTACTAGCTATCTTTGAAAGACATGATCTACCACCACCTCCTCATGTGGACGCAATCGCATTACACTTCTAGAAATAAGAGGCATCAGAAACTACCATTTTCCCTTGTTTTTCAAACACCTTAGGAGTTCAGTTTGCGCTCTGCTCAATCGGACCAAACCAATTTAGGACCATCTGGTTTTGAAGAACAAATCAGGTACATAACACTAACACTTTTGGCACCTGATTCCTTGTGAATACAATACTTGATGGAGACAGTTTTGAGTGGGCATGTTGTAAGTAGTTCTTGCTCCACGGACCATAGGAGATCCCAAGAGTTCTTGCTCGAGCTCAAGGCTAAGGTGGAGCGCACGGAGACCCCGGCCATTGTGGCAGGGTGATACGTCGAAAACGTATCTATAATTTTTGATGTTTCATGTTTGTTTAGTATCTACTTTTCTTTGCTTTATCTACACTTTGAGGTGCTTTCTACATGTTTTCTGGTACTAACCTATTAACAAGTTGCCACAGTGTCAGTTGCCCGTTTTCTGCTATTTTTGGTTTCAGAAAAGCTAGTAAGGAAATATTCTCGGAATTGGACGGGACAAAAGCCAAAGTCAATAAATTTCCGTGGGGAACAAGAAGTCTAGAGAGGAGACGGAGAGGCATGCCAGGGCAACCACACACACCTAGGCGTGGGTGGGCCACCGCCTCGGCCTCCCCCTTCGCCTATAAGAAGCCCCCGATGCAGAAACCCTAAGAACCCGATCAAATCTCCACGAAACTGTATGTAGCTGTCGCCACCATCGTCCCTAGATCAGGGGAATCTGAAGTTCTTCCCGGCACCCTGCCGGAGGGGAGATCATCCCGGAGGCCTTTTCTCCGGTATGATGCCTGAGTAGTTCCACCTTGGACTATAGGTCCATGTAGTAGCTAGATGGTTGTATCTCCTCCTTTGTGCTTTCATGTATAGATCGTGTGAGCTCCGTTCATGATCAAGATCTAATCTATTTGTAATCATGCATGTTGTGTTTGCGGAGATCCGATGCATATTGAGATTATTATGTTGGTTTGATTAATGGTTTTGTCTTTATGATTCTATCATGTCTGTGTTGTTTGTGATCTTGCATGATCTCCGTTGTTAGTAGCTATCTTGGCCAAGTAGTTGCTATTAACTCCAAGAGGGGGTATTTATGCTCAATAGTGGGTTCATGCCTCTAGTTTCCAAGGGAAGTGTCAGAAATCTCTTCGGTTGTAGATGTGATGTTGCCACTAGGGAGAAAACAACAGTCTCTTGTTCATGGAACAGGTGGACTATTTACCTTACACAGTTTTCTTAAAGCAGTTGTCTGTTGCTTGCAACTTAATACTGGAGGGGTTCGGATGATAACCTGAAGGTGGACTTCTAGTCATAGATGCAGTTGGATGGCGGTCTATGTATCTTGTTGTATTGCCCAATCGAATCGCATAGGATCTTCCTGACTAGTATTGCATTGTTATGCCTTTCTCAGTTCCTGTCAATTGCCCTGCTGTAATTTGTTTACCCTTCATGCCATGTTGTTTATCTAAGGAGAGCACCTCTAGTGAACTATGGACCCCGGTCCAATCTTTACCATTGATACATTTTCAACTTTTACTTGTTTACTTGCTGAAAACCATTACCTTCCACACCATATGTTTAATCCTTTGTTACAGCAAACCGGTGGGCTTGACAGCCTCACTGATTCGTTGGGGCAAAGTCTTGAGTTTGTGCTGTGCAGGTCTCCGCGTTGCTTGCAACACCTGTGTGACGTTTCCTTCCTCCTTCTGGTTCGATAACCTCGGTCTCTACTGAGGGAAGACTTGCTGTTGTGCTCATCACACCTTGCTCTTGGGGTTTCCAACGAAGTGCTCCACGTCAAGCACCATCAACAAGTTTTCTGGCACCGGTGCCGGGGCGGCTAAGGACGTCTTCACAAGGGGAGTCATCCACTTCCTTTTTCTTTACTTTGTTTTTAGTTTGCTTTGTTTTTTGCTTGGTTTTGTTTGCTTCTTTTCAACCCCCCCCCCCCCCAAAATAGTCTAGTTTGGTTTGCTTGCTTTATTCAAAAACACAAAAAATTAGTTTCTGCTCTAGCTGCTGTTGTTGCTGCTATTTTTTGGCTTGCCCACCTTTGCCAAAATGGACTCTGCTGAGAACATCAAGTTGTGTGACTTCACTAGCATAAACAACAATGATTTCCTAAGCACTCCTATTGCTCCACCTGCTCCTGATGCTACCTTTTATGAAATTAAGCCTGCTTTGTTGAATCTTGTGATGAGAGAGCAATTTTCTGGTGCTAGTTCTGATGATCCTGCTGCCCATCTCAATAGCTTTATTGAACTTTGTGAGATGCAAAAGTATAAGGATGTAGAAGGAGATATTATTAAGCTCAAGCTTTTTTCCTTTCTCCTTGAGAGGAAAAGCTAAAGAATGGTTGCTTTCTTTGCCTAAAAATAGTATTGATTCTTGGACTAAGTGCAAAGATGCTTTTATTGGAAAGTCCTATCCTCCTGCTAAGATTATATCTATGAGAAGTGACATTATGAAATTTAAACAACTTGATAGTGAACATGTTGCTCCGGCTTGGGAAAGAATGAAGTCTTTGGTTAAGAATTGTCCCACTCATGGACTCACAGCTTGGATGATTATCCAGACTTTTTATGCAGGTTTGAACTTTTCCTCAAGAATCTATTGGATTCAGCTGCTGGAGGTACCTTCATGGGCCTCACTTTGGGTGATGCAACAAGGCTCCTTGATAATATGATGGTTAACTACTCTGAATGGCATGTTGAGAGAGCTCCACATGGTAAGAAGGTAAATTAGGTTGAGGAAACTTCCTCTTTGAGTGATAAGATTGATGTTATTATGGCTATGCTTGTTAATGGGAAAGATCCTTTAGATCCTAATAGTGTTCCCTTAGCCTCCTTGGTTGCTCAAGAAGAGCAAATTGATGTGAACTTCATTAGAAACAACAATTCTGGCAACAACACTTATGGTAATTATAGGCCCTATCCTCCTAGTGGAAATGTTTATCATGGTAGATCTGGAATGCCTAGTGAAGAAAGGATTCTAGAAGTAGAGAGATCCACTAAGAATTTTATGCAAATGCAATATGAGAAAAATAATATTTTCACTAAAACTATGGAGGAACAATCTATTACCTTGAAAAACATTAGTCATCATATTGAGAATTTGAATAGAGAAATTCCTAGTTTACAGTCAAAAAAATTGAGTGCTGAGAAAAATATATCCTCTTTGTCTGAAGCTCAGTCCTCCTTGATTAATAAAATGGCTGCTAAACCTGAAACTATGGAAAATACCTTTGCTACTGCTCATGCCATACAAGTTACTATTGATGAAAATGTTAGGATGTTAGCTCAACTTCATGCTAGGTGGGAAAGGGAAGATGAAATTGATAGAAACAATAGTGTGTGCACTATCACCACTAAACCACAAGTAGTCCCTATTCCTCCTCCTACTATGCCTAAGCCTATTGAGCCTACTACTAGTGATGCTAAGTTTGACTTTGATATTTATGATTGCAATATTTTTGAAGTGATTATGTTCCTACAAAAGCTCGCTAGAAGTCCTGATGCTAGTGATATGCATGTTGCTTTCACTAAACACATTACATATGCTCTTGTGAAAATTAAGGAAGAGAAGCTAAAACACAAAGCTTCTATTCCTAGGAAAGTAGAAGATAGTTGGGAACCCATTATTAATATGCAAGTGAATGACTTTGATCTCAAAGCTTCATGTGATCTAGGTTCTAGTGTCTCTATTATGCCTAGGAAGATTTATGAAATGCCTTATTTGCCACCATTGGAAGATTGTTATTTGGATGTCCCACTCAATGATAATGCTAAGAATAAACTCATGGGGAGTATTAATGATGTTCTCATTATGGTTAACAATTCTTATGTCCCTGTGGATTTCTATGTCTTGGATGTTGAATACAATGCTTCTTGTCCTATTAATTTGGGAAGACCTTTTCTTAGAACAATTGGTGCCATCATTGATATGAAAGAAGGCACCATCAAATATCATTTTCCATCCAAGAAAGGTATTGAACACTTCCCTATGAGGAGAGAAAAGTTTCTTTTTGCTCCTCCTTTGAAAGCAAGGTTTGATGTTAATGCTTCATCATTTGAAAATACTTGATTCTTCTTGTGCCTAACTTAAAGGCGTTAAAGAAAAGTACTTGTTGGGAGATAACCCAAGAGTTTCCTTGAATCTTGGAAGTTATTACTTCAGTAATAACCTCTCCTTATCCTTTTTGTTTGCTTTTTGTGCCAAGAATGACCTCTAATGAGAGGCAAGTAAGATTTGGAGAGTTGTTGTCCCGAAACAGATTTCTGTCCTCCACCATAAAAATTCGTGAAGAGTCACTGTAACTCGGATTAAGGTCAAAATTTACGAATAAATTCCCCAGTATGTTAGCTAACTTTCATTAGTTCAATTTTTTTGATTTGAGCAACAGAAGATGTTCGAAAAAATCGGTTTCTACCTGCTGGTATGTTTTGAGAGATTTCTGCCATTATTTGCATTTGCTTCTTATTAATTCTGTAACATCCCAAAAATATTAAACTTGGATCATCAAACTCTAATCATCAAAATTAGGGTTAAAAAAACTTTTCCAACTAAAAAGATGAAAGCATTCATATGTGTGTGTATTAAAATTTGGATTCTTTTGAATTGCCATGGTTTTGTGTTTCTTTGCTTGTAAAATGATTCTTAGGTGAAATAAACATCATCTAAACAATTCCCAAACTTTTCCCAAAGACAAACAAGTCAAAACAAATAACTTAAGTGAATGGTCACTTTGGCCAAATTAACTCCCATGCCTACTTTGGCTATCCTTAAATTTCAGAACTTAACAGAAACATGTATGGATATTTGCACCCCTTGATAGTACTCATAACAAAGTACCAAGGCCCACTTTTTAATCATCCAGAAACATTTAAATGCTTAGTTTAAATGACAGTTTAAAATTGAATCTATTTCATATGGGAAGATCCCACTATTTCAAAAACCACTCAAACAAGCTCAATTTTCAAAACCCAAGCATCCACAGAACCCTCAACACATGCCTAGCACACCCACCAAAAATCTTTTCAAAATTCAAAACTTAAGTTCATGCGGCCATTTCATCAAACAGGTTGCAGATTCAAATCAACAAAATCAAAAACACTATGTTGAGCAGTGTTTTGGGCCTAACTTGTTCCCTCTCTGGATGCAACTAGCCTTAGTAGATCATCTAGCAACCTTAACTAATCTCTAGCACCATTGTAAGTTGGCCATTGTCATCAATGGTGAGCAGGCCGAGAGCACCATTGCCACCCCAGTTTGGACAGCAAGCTACGAGTAACACTATCCTCGCCAACCTTGTCTGGGAGCTAGCCAACACCCCACCACCACTCTCTGTCCCAGCCTCGAGCAATACCAGCTACTGGACCACACGCCCAAGCCATGCCAAGCCTCTATGCGAGCATGCCGAGAGCGCGCCCATGCGCCACCCTCGACACACGCCCACAGACCGCGCGCCTCTTTCGCCGCGTGCACGCGTGATCACCACCACACCAGCAACCCCGCAGACACGCCGCTCACGCCACGCGACCACGCGCCAGGCGCCATCAAAACCTCCGTCGACACGCCAGAGCGCCAAAGCGCCCGACCGATCAGACCGCCCACGCCCGCCACCACGCCATTGAGCCGCCAGGAGCACAAGACCGCCTACTGCCGCCACGCCGATAGCTCTCTGTGCCGTCGACCACGACGAGCTCAGCCCGCACCCGTCGGTCCCCTCTCGCCACTATAAATAGAGGCATCCCCCGCTCGATTTCTTCACACCATCTCACTCCCGTCACCTCACTGACCATTCCATCCCTTAGCCAGAGCACGAGGAGCAGCAGTTCGCCGGAATTTCGCTGGAGCAGGCCGCCTCTGGAGAAGAAAGGGCCGTTGATTTCGACCACCCCCGGAGCTGCTGCGACCACCCCTGAGTTCGTCGTCGTCGACTTTGTCGTTTGCCCGCCTTGCCGTTGTCACTGGAGCCCCGGTATGCCCCCTATGCACCCCCACTGAGCCGCTAGGGTTCAAGCTCGCCGGTGACTTGTTCATCGTCGACGACGACCCTCTGCCGTCGATCTTCATTCTAATCCAACGCACCCCATCACCCCGTACCGCTTCGCGTTTTATGAGCCACTAACCAGTAGACCCCATCGCTGCGCCTCAGCAGAGTGACACTGGCCCATTAGCAGTTCCCAAGAACCCGCTGCTTGAATTTAGCCTTTTCCATTTTAATTCAAACATAGTTTTGTACCTATATTAAAAAATCAACCCATCTCGATTGGGATTAGAGTAGGCAAAATATTTCTAGAGAAAGAATTCTACTCACACACAATAATTCACACAAAGCAATCTGCAAGCAATGACAAATAAACATTCCACTCAAACAACAAGGTTCAAGCACAGTTTTTTGGCAACAAAATATTTTTACTACACCACATAATTTGGTGTGATCAATATATGATATAAACTAAACACTAGTATGGTGGTCCAACTATATGGTTCACTTGAGATCATTTCATTCTTCTTAGTTGTTTCTTCTTTAATGAAATCATGGTTTCCTTGGAAAAATTCTTGCATCTTGGTCACAAAGCTTCAAAGGTGATGATGGTTTCTCCTAAGTCTTCAAGTCTTGAGTAACATTCTTGTCTCACTTGTAGTCCTTAGTGATGTCCAAATTGAAGTCCTTGGTGAAACTAAAGTTGAAGTCATTGGTGATGTTGAAGTCATTGCTCATGGTGGAGGCTTTGTCCATCAAGTTGAAAAGGGGGAGGTGTAGAATCAAAACCAAAAAGGTTGACGGAAGAGTTTACAAGATTGTTTGTAAATAATTTTGGAACAAATACAACTCCTATTTTTCTAAGGGGTTTTGTCCAATCCTAGGGTTACAATCCTATAGGGAACACAGTGCTCTGATACCATCTGTAGAGGTCCCAACCTGATAAGGTAGAGATCCCTGTGTTTACAATGCTAGTCCCTGGATCAATAGCTAGCATCCACAGTTTAAGATGTAATATCAAGAAACAAAGGTCATAATACAACTTTATAACCAGGAATAAAATAATTCATTACATCTTACATAGCTCATTTGGCTATCTCATTACAATGCAGCAGAAATAACTATATAGCATGGAGTCCTTCATCTTCAAAGTGCCACAGACAATCATGTTGGTTGTAGACTTGTAATCCTATTCAACACACTTCACTAACATCAAACAAACCCGCAACATAATAAGTTACAGCCACAAGGGTCAACATATTTGAATTGTATTGGCAAGTGATACTATGGTAGAATAGTGGTATCTATCATCTATATGCATTTGGCTAAGTGAAGCTTAGGCTTGCTTTGCTCAAAATAGATTTTCCTTATCATTTGAAAACACTAAGTTTTTGTTTGTCAAAAACACCCAAGGAATCTACCAATAGATGTTGGTGATCCTTTAACCCTTGTTCAACCACAAGCTTTTAACTTAGAAATTGGGATGAGGAGATCATTGATAGCTTCCATGTCATGATGTTCAAATTTTCCATTGCCGGGGACACGACTAAGTACTTAGATTTTACTCTCTCGAGAGGTGGTGCACTTTCCCCACAAGACTCGACATGCATCGAGAAAAGATCTTTCAGAAGCCTTCCCTTAGACCAAAATGGACGCGCTCCAAACCTATCACCCCTACCACCAACTGTCCATCAGGCTAAGTTATTGAAACCTATATGATCCAGGCAGAGCCCATAATGCCATGTGGCTGCACTTGAAGCTTCTCAACATTTGACATCTCAAATATCTTTGTTCCTGGGTGGATTTCCACAAGTGAGATATCCTAGGCTAGGCCATAAATATGGGGCCCTGTGTAACCACTCAACACAATCCATTCTTTCCATTCCACCCATGCGATTCATTCACATAGTTGTTTTACTAAACAAAACACAAGTCATTAACTTGGAAATATTTCATAGCATGAATATAATCCACCCTTGTTTTCTACTAGCTAGGCTAAGCATGATAGTAGCAGGAATATTAACTTAGGGAAAATCTACTAAGGTATCATATACTAGGATTTCCCAAGGCATAGCTTATACTTAGAAAATTCCATGCAAGTCCTACTCAAAATATCACTAATGCATAGTGAAAATAATAGGACAAAATGTATGAAGCACCACTTGCCTTTTTGGTAGAGAAACTAGGTTCACTCCTTGATCTTTGCAATTGTCACACTCTTCAAAGTTCACTACAATTCAATCAAGCAAGGCACAATTCAAAACTAGCATTCCAACAATTTCACCACATAAAATAATGAAAACAAAACAATGCATGCAAGCATGTAAAAGATTGTTTTATTTGGAAAGGTCGTTTCTAGTAAGATATAAACATTTTAAAAACACTTGTTGGTCATTTTATAAAAGCGGCAAAATCATTTAAATTCAAGTTAGTGAAAATGGCCATTTAAATCATTTTTGTTTTGCTAGAAATGATTTAAATCAAGGTAATAATTTCTAGTGTTAGCCAAAATATTTTTTTAAACACAAATATTAATGTTTGTGGTCAAAGTGTTTTAAAACAAATCCATTTACAAAAGGTTTCACCCAAAATCATTTTTAAATCAAAGCAACATTTTATTTTACTAGAAATGCCTTTAATCTAAGTAATAATTTTCTAGGGTTATTCAAATACATTTTTAAATCCAAAACTTAGTTTTTAGGGCCAAGGAGTTTAAATCAAACCATTTGCAAAAGGTTTTACTCAAAAATTATTTTTAAAACATAATCAACAATTTTTGTTTTACTAGAAATGCTTTTATTCAAGGAGTAATTCCTTAGTGTCACAAAATATACTTTTAAATCCAATAGTTGGTTTTTATGGTCAGTAGGTTCAAAACAAATCATTTGCAAAAGATTTTACCCTAAAATCATTTTTAGAATAATTTTCATAACCAAAATAGGCCTAAACATGTTTCTGCAAAATCAACTAATTTTCCAGAAGCAAAACACTAAACTAAATGCATGTTTGTAAAATATTCCTTTTCCTGGTTCCAATGGTATAATATTTGTAAAATTTGTACGTGTAGATTAAAAGTTATGATTTTTGCAAAATCTAACAACTAATAGGAATGTTTCTGTTTTTAAAACAAAGCATGTGCCACGTGTCTGTATCCTATTGGCTGATAACGGTTCACACGGATCAAGCAATGCTAGCCGTAGGATTTTCTTAGATCTATGCGGTTCGGATTGACTCATACTGTTTTAGTTAAGTGTTCTATCGTATCCATGAGATCTAAATCGAGCGGTTTACAGTGGCTTGACCAGAGATGGGCGGTGCTGGGCAACGGCGAGCGGCGGCGCGCTCTGTCAGCGACAGTCCGATGAAACTAGGATGCCCGGGAGAGGGAGGGTAGCATTACCAGACTCACAGGGATGCTGATTCTCGACGTGGTTGCCGCAGGGACAGGGGCGCACGGTGCAGCTAGCGATTGCTCGTCGGAGAAGCTCCTGGCGACGGCGCGTCTGTTCGTCGTCGTTGGTGAGGCTACGGTCCAAGCTAGGGCAAAAAAAAATGGTGTCATTAGGTGCGTGCAAGAAAGGTGAACACGCGAGTATCAATCAGAGAGGAGGGGCGGTCAGATGCTACCAGGGGGTGCCGCCAGAGTTGGAGCTGGAGGCGGTGGTGCTCAGTCAATGTCGTTGCCGGCGCTGTGGGGCACGCGCGGGCGAGCTGGGGTTACCGGCAGGTACAGGAGACGATGGCGAGCAAACCAGTAAGCACTAGGGGGTTGGGGAGGGTCTGGCTTCGCCGGAATTGGCCGGGGAAGGTCGTCGGGGCAGTGGTGGCGCGAATGAAATCAGGGGCAGCCTGGGGCGGAGAGGTGTAGGGGATTGAGGGGAAAGGGAGAGGGGAGACAAGCGTTTAGTAGGAAATGGTCTCTAGAGGGATTAATGTCGTCATTGATGCGAATTGAAGCGGATTAACCACGGGCAGAAAACGGCAGTGAGGTGAGGGGTGAGGTCAGCGGAGTTTGAAGACGATGGTGAGATGGCGCTGAGTTGGCGTGGGGTTGCGTTGTCAGTGCCTGAGAGGATGCGGGAGTGAGTGAGAAAATGGTTCGCGGGGAGGGGGAGAGAGTGGGATAGCTAGGCCTACTAGTCTGGACTGGGTTGGGTTGCTTTTTTTTTTCTTCTCTGTTTTCTTTTTCTTTTTCTGATTTCATTTTATGTTTTGATTTGAATCAAATATTTCAAACACTTATTTTATTTCAAACTTTTCCATAGTTTCCAGTATATTTTATACTGTTTATCAATGTATTTAAATAATCCATTTTAGAATATTTTCTTATATTCTCTTATGTTTATTATTTATATAAATTATGCACTTGTCTTTATTTAAATAAGATTTTTAAATATATTTTCAAAGTTTTATTTGAATTTCAATTTTTACCAAACCTTTTTCAGTAGGTTTTATTTATTCATTAATGCAAATAATTCACTTTGTATTATTTAAAATATTTTAATATGATTGAATGTTCATTTAAATTGGGCATTTGTCTTTATTCAAATAAGAAATCAAATATGGTTTTAAACCCATATAAGTTTTTTTATTCAAATAATTCTTTTATTCTTTTTAATTTGATTGGATAACTTTTATTCCACTTGGGAAAATTCCAATTTATTATTTTCTCATGATTTAATTAAACATTTACATTAGGGATTTTGTCTACATTAAAAGAGAAATGAATTTGGTTAATGCCATATAATTTTATTTGAATATTCTTTATCCCTTTATTTTATTTGGATTATCTTTATTCCATTTGCTTATGGATTTTAACTCAAGGTTTAAATTGTCTTCTAAGTAATTTCTTGGGATTTATTATTTATTTAGTTTAGGCAATTTCTATTTATTTAAATAAAATTGAATATGGTTCAAAGCCCATATAGTTTTATTTAAATAATCTTTTATTTTTTTTATTATTCAATAACTTTCATTTGTTTATGATCTTGGCAAAGATTTATTTTGGCTTTTAAATATTCCTTATTTATTTCTTTCTTTATCTTATAAAATCCATATCTTTTTATTTATAGATTCAAAATTAGTGATTCCAATTTGTATAATTTTATTTAATATTTGTTTATATTTTTAAATCCTTTTAGGATTAATTTACTCACAATTTGGTACGGATTTTTAGTTAGGAGCTTTATTAGCTTTGATATTTATTTTCTTTACCTTATTAAATTCATAAGTTTTTATCCATGGCTTCAAATTGAATGAAACCAATTTCTATGGTTTTATAATATTTTTATTTATCATTTTTGATCATTTATAAATGTTTGTTGACAAATTGTTATATGGAACAAATCCATAGTCTTAGAGAGATCTTGTAAATGATTTTCTTCCATTAGGGTTTTAGGGTTTTGGTTTACATTTCCAAATGTTTAAATTTCAAGATACATTAATTGATGAATGCAATTCACTTGATTGAAATTTTGTTGGATTCCCTTTTCAATCAAATTTGTGCAAGAAGGGTTTTGATGTTTCCATTTAGAATCAAAAAGTTTATTTTCAACCTAAATTTCAACAATTTATTCCTTTGTTTATTTATTTTTCACATTTCAAAATTTGGAAAAATTTGGGATGTGATGCTAAAACAACGCATAATTTCTTCAAGGCACACTAAGAAATCCCAATTGTTTGGTACAAGACATCCTACATCAATAAGAACTAAGCATAAGTTCAAAACAACACCTAGCATGTCATGTTAAAGTCTAAGTCACAGTCAATGCAAGCTCCTCTTGCACTTACAAGCAAGAACTTACTACTCCTTTCCAACACCAAGCAACTTATTTGCAAAATAACACAGCAAGAACGGGGTCCAAACTACTTTATTCAAGCAAACTAAACAACCTACACAAAGCAAAAGAAAACTAAGATGCCCCAAGAACAACACGGTTGTGCATGAAACAATAAAAACGAAGTGTCTAGATAGACCTCAGCTTTCTATTAATGAAGAAGGGGATGCCTTGGGCATCCCCAAGCTTTGACGCTTGTACCTCTTGGATATTTCTTGGGGTGACACCGTGGTGGCATCCCCAAGCTTGATCTTTTGTCCATTCTTCATCTCATTGCATCATTCTCTCTCTACACCAGAAATTTTTCCTTCATACAAAACTTCACACAATCTTCATTAGCAACATTAGTTTATTCAAAAGATATTATACCTTTGGGAAAGCTTTGGAACACCAAGAATTTTCAGTAAAAACACAAGATACTGTAGTAACTCCTTCAAAAAGCTCAATTCCCCAAAAGAGAACTCAAAAAGGAAACAATAAGAAGCAAATGCAAATAATGGCAGAAATCTGTAAAAACAGACTAGCAGTCAGAAACCCATTTTTTTGAACATCTTCTATTGCTCAAATAAAAAAGTATTGAACTAATGAAAGTTAGCTAATATATTAGGGGATTTATTAATAAATTTTGAGCTCAATCCGAGTTACAGAGACTCCTCACAAATTTTTATGGTGGAGGACAGAAATCTGTTTTGGGACAGCAACTTCCCAAATCTTACTTCCCTCTCATTAGAGGTCATTCTTGGAACAAAAAGCAAACAAAAAGGATAAGGAGAGATCATTACTGAAGTAATAACTTCCAAGACTCAAGAAAACTCTTGGGTTATCTCCCAACAAGTACTTTTCTTTAACGCCTTTAAGTTAGGCACAAGAAGCAAGAAGAATCAAGTATTTTCAAATGAAGAAGCAACCTTCTTGTTCTTTCCCTTCTTACCTTTCTTATTTTCTTTAGGGAATATATGATTGCTTATCGGAGGAGAAAAATGCATGATGCCTTTTCCTACATCTATCACTGCCCCAAGGTGTTTCAGTAGAGATCTTCCAAGTGTGATCTGTCCATTGCCTACACATTCAATAATAAGATAACCAGTAGTCACCATTTTCCCTGAGATTTTTGTAAACACACCTTTAGTTATTCCAATGGGTAATATAGTGTCATTGTTGGTAAGAGAGATTTCCTCTCCTCCTTCAGTAAGTCCCCAAAGACTCAAGGAATCATAAATATCTTTAGGCATGAGACAAAATTCAGACATGATATCACAGCGAGCATCAAAAAGTGTAGTGTTTATCGAGACTTTGATTGTGGGAAACCACTTTGAAGGCTTAGAATTTATGGGAACATAATCATGGTAAGCCCTAAGCGTGTGATAGCAACTATTCATAGCAGCAATAACGGTCTCAAGAGTGTTCAACCTAGCAAAAATATTTATGAAAGAGGAATCAGACTTGCCAGGTGTACCATAAATCATGATTAATTTCCTTATGGCATCAAAAGCTTAATCCTTAGTACATAGCAAAAAATATTTCTCAGCCACAACATCCAAAGCATATCTATAACAAAGAGCAATACCGTGGTAGAAACTATCAACAACCAAGCTAAGGCTCACCTTAGGCTTAGTTTCCCTCTGTAGAGCAGAGATTCTAGACTAAGCTTCTTTAAAACTTTCTTCACTTTTTTGCTTAAAAGTGGAGATTTCTACCATAGGGGAAATAAAGGTTGGTCCAAAACCAGACATGGTAGCAACTGGAGTAGGAACTAACTTTTTTGTGTTTTTGAATAAAGAAAGCAAACCAAACTAGACTAATTTTTTTGGGTTTTTTTGAAAAGAGGCAAACAAACCAAGCAAAAGAAACAAAGTAAAGAGAAAGGAAGTGAAGGACTCCCCTTGTGAAGACGTCCTTGGCCTCCCCGGCAACGGCGCCAGAAAACTTGTTGATGGTGCTTGACGTGGAGCACTTTGTTAGAGACCCCAAGATCAAGGTGTGATGAGCACAACAGCAAGTCTTCCCTCAGTAGAGACCGAGGTTATCGAACCAGAAGGAGGAAGGAAACGTCACACAGGTGTTGCAAGAAACATGGAGGCCTGCACAACACAAACTCAAGACTTTGCCCCAACGAATCAGTGAGGTTATCAAGCTCACCGGTTTGCTGTAACAAAGGATTAAACATATGGTGTGGAAGGTAATGGTTTGCAGCAAGTAAACAAGTAACAGTGGAGGATGTATCAATGGTAAATATTGGACCGGGGTCCATAGTTCACTAGAGGTGCTCTCCTTAGATAAACAACATGGCATGAAGGGTAAACAAATTACAGCAGGCCAATTGACAGGAACTGAGCAAGGCATAACAATGCAATTACTAGTCAGGAAGATCCTATGAGGTTCGATTGGGCAATACAACAAGATACATAGACCGCCACCCAACTGCATCTATGACTTTAAGTCCACCTTCATGTTATCATTCGAACCCCCTCCAGTATTAAGTTGTAAGCAACAGACAATTACTTTAAGCAAAGTGTGTAAGGTAAACAATCCACATGTTCCATGAACAAGATACCGTTGTTTTCTCGCTAGTAGCAACAGCACATCTACAACCTAAGAGATTATTGTCACTTCCCTTGGAAACTAGAGGCATGAACAATCCACATGTTTCATAAATTTTGAGCTCAATACGAGTTACAGAGACTCCTCATGATTTTTTATGGTGGAGGACAGAAATCTGTTTTGGGACAGCAACTCCCTAGATCTTACTTCCCTCTCATTAGAGGTCATTCTTGGCACAAAAATCAAACAAAAAAGATAAGGATAGTTCATTATTGAAGTAATAACTTCCGAGACTCAAGGAAACTTTTGGGTTATCTCCCAACAAGTACTTTTCTTTAACGCCTTTAAGTTAGGCACAAGAAGCAAGAAGAATCAAGTATTTTCAAATGAAGAAGCATTAACATCAAACCTTGCTTTCAAAGGAGGAGTACAAAGCAACTTCTCTCTCCTCATAGGGAAGTGTTCAATACCTTTCTTGAATGGAAAATGATATGTAATGGTGGCTTCTTTCATATCAATGATGGCTCCAACTGTTCTAAGAAAAGGTCTTCCCAAAGTAATAAGACAAGAAGCATTGTATTCAACATCCAAAACATAGAAATCCACAGGGACATAAGCATTGTTAACCATAGTGAGAACATCATTAATACTCCCTATGAGTTTCTTCTTAGCAATATCATTGAGTGGTTCATCTAAATAACAATCTTCCAGTGGTGGCAAATCAAGCATTTCATAAATCTTCCTAGACATAATAGAGACACTAGAATCAAGATCACATGAAGCTTTGAGATCAAAGTCATTCACTTGCATATTAATAATGGGTTCCCAACTATCTTCTACTTTCCTAGGAATAGAAGTTTGTGTTTTAGCTTCTCTTCCTTAATCTTAACAAGGGAATTTGTAATGTGTTTAGTGAAAGCAACATGCATATCACTAGCATCAGGACTTCTAGCAAGCTTTTGTAGGAACATAATCACTTCAGAAATATTGCAACCATCAATATCAAAGTCAAACTTAGCATCACTAGTAGTAGGCTCAATAGGCTTACGCATAGTAGGAGAAGGAATAGTGACTACTTGTGGTTTAGTGGTGATGGTGCACACACTATTGTTTCTATCAATTTCAGCTTCCCTTTCCCACTTAGCATGAAGTTGAGCTAATAGCCTAACATTTTCATCAATAGTAACTTCTATGGCATGAGCAGTAGCAAAGGTGTTTTCCATAGTTTCAGGTTTAGCAGCCATTTTATTATTCAAGGAAGACTGAGCTTCAGACAAAGAGGATATATTTTTCTCAACAGTTAAAAGCTTTTCCTCTATAGACTTATTGAAAGTGGTTTATTCACTAATAAAGTCCTTGAGCATGACTTCAAGTTCAGAGGGGGGCACTTCTAGCATTATTGTAAGAGCTTCCATAGGAATTGCCATTATTAGGAGGATAAGGCCTATAATTGTTGTTGCTACCAAAATTATTTCTGTAGGCATTGTTGTTGAAATTGTTGTTTCTAATGAAGTTCACATCAACTTGCTCTTCCTGGGCAATCAAAGAAGCCAAGGGAACACTAATAGGATCTAAAGGAGCTTTTCCATTAACAAGCATAGCCATAATGACATCAATCTTATCACTCAAAGAGGAAGCTTCCTTAACTGAATTTACCTTCTTACCATGTGGAGCTCTCTCAACATGCCATTCAGAGTAGTTAACCATCATATTATCAAGGAGGCTTGTTGCAGCACCCAGAGTGAGGCACATGAAGGTACCTCCAGCAGCTGAATCCAACAGATTTCTTGAGGAGAAGTTCAAACCTGCATAAAAAGTCTGGATAATCATCCAAGCAGTGAGTCCATGAGTGGGGAAATTCTTAACCAAAGACTTCATTCTTTCCCAAGCTGGAGAAACATGTTCACTATCAAGTTGTTTAAATTTCATAATGCCACTTCTCATAGATATAATCTTAGCAGGAGGATAGTATTTTCCAATAAAAGCATCTTTGCCCTTAGTCCAAGAATCAATACTATTTTTTAGGCAAGGAAAGCAACCATTCTTTAACTTTTCCTCTCAAGGAGAAAGGAAAAAAGTTTGAGCTTAATAATATCTCCATCTACATCCTTATATTTTTGCATCTCACAAAGTTCAATAAAGCTAATGAGATGGGCAGCAGGATCATCACAACTAGCACCAGAAAATTGCTCTCTCATCAAAAGATTCAACAAAGCAGGCTTAATTTCATAAAAGGTAGCATCAGGAGTAGGCGGAGCAATAGGTGTGCTAAGGAAATCATTGTTGTTGGTGCTAGTGAAGTCACACAACTTGGTGTTCTCAGCAGAGTTCATTTTGCCAAAGGTGGGCAAGCCAAAAACATCAGCAGCAGCTAGAGCAGGAACTAATTTTTGTGTGTTTTTGACTAAAGAAAGCAAACCAACCTAGACTAATTTTTTGGGGTTTTTTGAAAGAGGCAAACAAAACCAAGCAAAAGAAACAAAGCAAACTAAAAACAAAGTAAAGAGAAAGGAAGTGAAGGACTCGCCTAGTGAAGACGTCCTTAGCCTCCCCGGCAACGGCGCCAGAAAGCTTTTGGACTAACAGAGAGGACTTCGTTGGAAACCCCAAGAGCAAGGTGTGATGAGCATAGCAGCAAACTCTCCCTAAGTCGACCGAGGTTATCAAACCAGAAGGAGGAAGGAAACGTCACACAGGTGTTGCAAACAACATGGAGACCTGCACAACACAAACTCAAAACTTTGTCCCAACGAATTAGTGAGGTTGTCAAGCTCACCGGTTTGCTGTAACAAAGTATTAAACGTATGGTGTGGAAGGCAATGGTTTGCAGCAAGTAAACAAGTAACAGTGGAGGATGTATCAATGGTAAATATTGGACCGGGGTCCATAGTTCACTAGAGGTGCTCTTTTTAGATAAACAACATGGCATGAAGGGTAAACAAATTACAGTAGGGCAATTGACAAGAACTAAGCAAGGCATAACAATGCAACTACTAGTCAGAAAGGTCATATAAGATTCGGTTGGGCAATACAACAAGATATATAGACCGCCATCTAACTACATTTATGACTAGAAGTCCACCTTCAGGTTATCATCCGAACCCCCTCCAGTATTAAGTTGCAAGCAACAGACAACTGCTTTAAGCAAAGTGTGTAAGATAAACAGTCCACATGTTCCATGAACAAGAGACCGTTGTTTTCTCCCTAGTGGCAACAACACATCTACAACCAAAGATATTATTGTCACTTCCCTTGGAAACTAGAGGCATGAACCCACTATCGAGCATAAATACCCCCTCTTGGAGTCACTAGCAACTACTTGGACAAGATAGCTACTAACAACGGAGAGCATGCAAGATCACAAACAACGCAGACATGATAGAATCATAAAGGAAAAAACCATTAATCAAACCAACATAATAATCTCAATATCCATCGGATCCCCACAAACACAACATGCATGATTACAAATAGATTAGATCTTGATCATGAACGGAGCTCACAAGATCTATACATGAAAGCACAAAGGAGGAGATACAACCATCTAGCTACTACATGGACCCATAGTCCAAGGTGGAACTACTCACGCATCATACCGGAGAGAAGGCCTCCGACATGATCTCCCCTCCGGCAGGGTGCCGGGAAGAACTTAAGATCCCTCGATCTAGGGACGATGGTGGCGGCGGCTACAGACGGTTTCGTGGAGATTTGATCGGGTGCTTAGGATTTCTGTATCGGGGGCTTCTTATAGGCGAAGGGGGAAGCCGAGGCGGTGGCTAGGGGATCCCTCCCAGGCGCGGGCTCACCCCTGACCGCGCCTAGGGGGGTTTGGCTCCCTTGGCACGCCTCTCTGTCTCCCCTATGGACTTCTTGTTCCCCACGGAAAGTTATTGACTTTGACGTTTATCCCGTCCAATTCCTAGAATATTTCCTTACTAGCTTTTCTGAAACCAAAAACAGCAGAAAACAGGCAACTGGCACTGTGGCAACTTGTTAATAGGTTAGTACCAGAAAACATGTAAAAAGCACCTCAAAGTGTAGACAAAGCAAAGCAAAGTAGATACTAACAAGCATGGAACATAAAAAATTATAGATACGTTTCCGACATATCAGTTGTGCAGGTCTTCGCGTTGCTTGCAACACCTGTGTAACGTTACCTTTGTCCTTCTGGTTCGATAACCTCGGTCTCTACTGAGGGAAGACTTACTGTTGTGCTCATCACACATTTCTCTTGGGATTTCCAACGAAGTGCTCCATGTCAAGCACCATCATAGGGTGACATGGATATGTCCTACGGGTACCTGATGTTAGCATACCTGGTCCAGCCCGATGAAGGCCCACTCGACGACCTGCCAGGGTCCATGATGTTTATGACGTTTTAGTTGCTATGAAGCCCATATGGACAAGGACTCCCAAGCGCATAAGACAAGGAAAGCTCAATACTAAAATTTAAATACAACCTGTAACCAACTAGTATCGGTACCCGAGACCTAGCCTCTCCATATATAAAGGCTAGGAGGGGCCAACGAGGAGAGCACCTCAATAGATTACGAAGCACGCTACGCCATAGACTAGACCACAACAGATCTACATATCCTCTCACCGCATACACACCTCCACGCCAGATTGCATCTGCGCACCCTTGTACTTTCGGTTCCGCCGTAATCAAGAGCAGACAAGCAGGAGTAGGATTTTTCCTCCGGGGGTCTGAACCTGGGTAAATTCCGTGTCCCCTTGTTGCTTGTATGTTAACCGTTTCGCGATCTCCAGCATCCCCATCTTTTCCAAAACCCAAGCTCATAACAATGGACATTGACGAGATCGAACCTCGTCAATTGGCGCCGTCCTTGGAAAACGGGGACGCTGATTGTGCGATCGTGACGGTCTCATCATCAACAATCTACAACTTGACAGCTATTGGTAAAGCAAATCTACATCGGATACCAGGCGACATCATCCAGACTGGACTCCTCGATGTCAATTGCGGCCAGATAACAGTCATCCGCTTCATCACGTTCATCTTCAACAAACTCCACGGCGGTGGCTGATTTTGCCTTCGCAAGCAACGCGGAGTGAGAAGGAAGCGATACGAAATCGACCAAACTAGCTGATGGCCGATCTGCTTGGATCAATCGAATCGCCACATGCAATCGGGGGACGGCGTGGCCTGGCAAATACGTCAGTTGCCGTTAGAAAAGCTAGATTGATACCATCCGTGCAGCCGGCGGACTCCAAATTAAATACTAATGTGTATAGCAGCACGGCTCCCAAGGTGGTTCTGTTATTTTGGCTAAAATAAGATGCCGATGTGGTGCTGCAACACACGCATGATTAGATTGTTGGCGACGATTTTCTTGTTTTCTTCGGCGGGTTGGAATAACATGGAAGTATACACTGTCTGGCTAGATCCGGAACACCACGCAAATTCAATTAAGGAAATAATTAACTCACGAGGTGCTACAGCAATGCATGATCGACTTGGCCACTTACGCATACATGGCTCAATTTCCAAGAAGTCAATTAGCAAAATTTAATCAAGGCCTCACGTGAGGTGATGAACTGATCAGAGACACGGCATGCATGGATTATTCGTCCAAAGGCCATACTTACCGATCCACAAAAAATTGCGAGTTTACAAAAAGCTGGTTTCGTTTACCTTTCGCGTTTGGCTCTGTGTTAAATTTTATTAGAAGAAGCTTCACCAGATAGTCTCACGGCCTCGACAGTACGTCGGCTGTGTCGACTCCATCTGCCACGCGACTCTATGCTCGGGGCCACGCCAACCCGTAGATGTGTCAACTCGTTACCTCCACCGGCTCTGACGACCTGCCACGGTCTTCGGATACGGCGACTCGCCATATCTTCGACTGTGGCGACCCACCACGTCCTTCGCTTTTGACGACTCGCCATCACGTTGACTCCGCCGCTGCGACGACTACGTCCGATCGCATTGGCTCTACGCCCAAGGGCTCCTTCGACTCCATCTCGCGACCTGTTGCAGTCTTCGACTCCGACGATCCTCTACGATCTTCGGCTCCAACGACTCGGGGGCTCAGGGGCTCCCTCCTCTTTGGTGATCCGCCGCGGTCTTCGACGCTGATGACCCGCTATGGCCTTCGGCTGCAGTGACTCGCTGCATTGTTCGGATGAGACGACCCGTTGTGGTCTTCGATTGTGACAATCTTCGGATGTGGAACTCGCTGCCGCCATTGAACCCAGGAACCCGTCGCTGCTACGAGTACGGTCCGCTGTGTCGACTACGTCCGCCGTGTGACCCGCTACCACGCTGACTACGTCTGCGGTCGCATTAACTTCATCCAAAGCAACTACCAATAAATCTAAGTTTCCCTCTACTTAGAGATGATTTATTTTTTAAACTCGCACTCGAAACACTCGGGGCTGCACCCTCTTCGAGTAACCTAATGTGCCATCGGCTCCACGCACTCGAGCACCTCATACGCGACAGCCCGAGTAGCTGATTCTGCCTGACCGTCGAATCCTTGAACTCCGAGTGCCTCGGCAAGGTACTGAGACTAAGGGTAATCAGGCTAACGAAAAGGCCTAGCATACAGTGCAATAGTGTCGACTCGATCGGCACCATAATATTACTATACAAGCCGATAGGCAAATATTCTTTACAAGATACAAGTACTTCACAATTATTTATGTTTTCTTTAGCTTACAAGGTCGTCGATTGCCTCGAGCTATTCTATCAGGTCCTCCAACAGGAGTCGAAAAAATAACTGACTACACCGTAACCTCAGACCCGAGTCGAGTCCCTCCTCGGATGGTCGCATCGCTTGATGCTACAAAGACGCGACGCTAGTCGCGCACCCGACAGAAGCAACATCACCGGCTTCATATGGAACGTCGAGTCCTTCCGGCTAAGCGTCACATGACTCCGCTATGTCGACCCTTGGATCCTTACGCATGAGACGCTGACTCGAAGCACTTCTAGATCAGTGGTTCCTCCTCGCATGATTATCCACTCGAGTCTGCGACTCTAGACACTCGGGGCTACTCCTATTAGGAGCGCTGGTCGTGCACCCGATGTACTTCCGGGTCAGCGGTACGCCCACGAGATTGCTGACTGCAACTGCACGATACAATACTCGAGTCTCTGCCCGAGTCTACGACTCCACCAGACACTCGGGGGCTATTCCAAATTGGATCACTGGTCGCGCATTCGAAGATCTTCGAGTGGCACGCTTCGATTCCTCACTCGAATCAACAATTCGATAAGGACTCGGGGGCTACCCACATAGGGAGCGCTGGTCACACACTCGAAAAAATGAAGGCATTCAGAGCATCTGCAAGGTTATCCGAAGAACTTCCGGATCACCGTTTTGCGCAACCAACGACTATAAGTGTCCCCTCGAGTCTACGACTCGAACAGACACTCGTGGGCTACTCTCATAGGGAGCGCTGGTCGCGTACCCTATAGTCTAGTGTGTTGACTACGTCCATAATGTTGACTCCTTTACAACAACTGAACAAATTTAGCTGACCCGGCAAACTTTCGGGAGAAGTGCTTCGCACTCGACACAACTTTCGACTCCGACATCAAAATATAAGGTTCAAGACAACTAAGTCTCCATCCAAATCTACGTTTCGGATGGACACTCGGGGGTTACTAACATGGATATGCCCTACGGGTAGCTGATGTTAGCCTACCTGGTCCAGCCCGATGGAAGGCCCACTCGACGACCTACCAGGGTCCATGACGTCTATGACGTTTTAGCTGCTATGAAGCCCATATGGACATGGACTCCCAAGCGCACAAGACAAGGAAATCTCAAGACTAAGGGCTTGTTTGATTCATAGGAATTACATAGGAATTGTGTAGGATTTGAATCCTATGGGATTTTTTCCTATGTTAGTGTTTGATTCATAGGAACACATCCCATAGGAATTAATCCTATAGGAATCTTGTAGTGCAATTCCTATAGGAAAACAACATTAGATCACACCTCATGGAAAAATTCCTTTGCCACATCAAACAAAATCCCTCTTCCTATAGGATTCACATTGGCATGACATCCCAATCCTATGTTTTTCCTATTCCTATACTTTTCCTATCCTATGAATCAAACAAGCCCTAAAATTTGAATAAAACTTGTAACCAACTCGTATCGGTACCCGAGACCTAGCCTCTCCATATATAAAGGCTAGAAAGGGCCAACGAGGAAGGCACCCCAATAGATTACGAGGCACGCACGCCATAGACTAGACCACAATAGATCTACAGATCCTCTCACCGCATACACACCTCTACGTCAAATTGCATCTGGCGCACCCTTGTACTTTCCGGTTCCGCCGTAATCAAGAGAAGACAAGCAGGAGTATGGTTTTCCTCCGGGGGCCTGAACCTGGGTAAATCCCGTGTCCCCTTATTGCTTGTCTGTTAACCATTCCGCGATCTCCAGCATCCCCATCTTCTCCAAAACCCAAGCTCATAACAATGGGCATTGACGAGATCGAACCTCGTCACAGGGGACTTCAATCTAATTCGCTCCGCTGAAGACAAGAGCTCGGCGAACGTGGACCTCCATAGGATTCACATGTTCAATGACTGCATCGCCGACCTTGCTCTTAGAGAGATTACTCGAGTCGGCGTCAGATTTACATGGACCAACAAGCAGCTTGACCCAATTCGTAACGTTCTTGATCGGGTGTTTGTCTCTGTGGAATGGGAGGCGGCCTTCCCCTTGTGTTTGCTTCGCGCGGTCACCAGGGTCGGCTCCGACCATACCCCCCTCCTCCTGTCCTCGGGCGGAGGGTCACCTCCAAGACTGAATCGCTTCCACTTAGAGAACCTCTGGCTTAAACAGTGAGGGTTCATGGAGGCGGTTCAGGTTAGGTGGGTAGAGGCAGCGGCTGCTCCCCCCCCCCCAAACATATTGTGTTGTTGATATCTGGCATCATTGCTCCCAGATGTCACGACAACTAGTGCGGGGCTAGGGAGCAAACCTAGAGGCTGCGATACATGGGCAAAAGGACGCCATTCTACAAGAAATCCAGGGCCTGGACTAGGAGGCGGGCCTAGTGGGGATATCGGTTGACGCCTGGTCCCATAGGTATTCCCTTGAGACCTCCATTATGGAGATCTATAAGGGTGAAGAGGCGTTCTGGGGACAACATAGTCGCCAGAACTGGACCCTCCAGGGGGAGTCGAAAACAGCCTATTTCCATGCCATTGCAAATGGTAGGCGTAGGAAGTGCTCAATCCCTTGCCTCTAGGACACAGATGCTCTCCTGGAGGACCAGCGAGAGATCTCGTTCCATATTTACTCCTTCTACTGGGACCTGTTCTCGGCGACCCCGAGATCAGGACTGGCGCTAGGTGGGGACTTCTGTACTGCAGCGGCCAAGGTGACTTCGGAGGAGAACGGGGAGCTAACCCTCCCGTTTCTCCATACTAAGGTTGCTGAAGTAATTAAGTCCATGAAGACCAACTCGGAACCCGGTCTGGACGGGCTGCCAGTGATTTTCTTCCAGACCTTCTGGGATCAGCTTCGCCCGGTGATTATGCCGATGTTTCAGGAGTTCTACACTGGAACTCTTGTCATGTTCAGGCACAATTTTGGTGTGATTACCATGATCCCCAAACTATTGGGGGCCACGGATATTCGCCAATTTTGTCCAATCACTCTGATCAATGTCATCCAGCGGATTTTCTCTAAGGTCTGCGCCATCAGACTCGCCCCGATCATGGAACGCTTAGCCCATCCACTTCAGTTTGCCTTCTTGAAGGGACGCCTGATTCACGATGGTGTACTCGCACTGCATGAAATCATTCATGAGGTGAAGGTTCTCCATCAGAAAAGGGTTCTTCATCAAGTTAGACTTTCAGAAGGCTTACGATAAATTGTATTGGGCCTTCCTTAGACAAGTCCTCAAACGCCGAAGGCTTACGATAAATTGGAGCATGCAATTTGTCATGAGTGGTAGTAGAGCCATTAATGTAAATGGGGAAGTGGGTCCATACTTTTGAACCTCCTACAGAGTTATACAAGGGGACCCAATCTCCCCCTGCTCTTTAACTCTGCGGTGGATGCCCTATCAGAGATCTTGGACAAAGCCAATACCGCTGGCTACATATCGGGTGTGGTAGGGAATCTTATCCCCGAAAATGGAATCTCCCACCTCCAATATGCCGATGATACTATGATCATGGTGCAGGGGTCGAAACTTGATATTATTAACCTCAAGTTCCTGTTCCTTTACTTTTGAGTCCTTGTCGGGCCTCAAGATTAACTTCCACAAGAGCGAGGTCATGATCCTGGGCTTCTCCGAGGACAAGAAGAAACGCATCGCGGATCGCTTGGACTGCCGGTTGGCGGACTTCCCCATAACCTACTTAGGGATGCCCATGTGCGACTCTCGGGTGCTAATCAGGGATCTTGCCCCCATGATTGCGAAGGATCAGTCCCAAGCCGAGCCATGGCATGCGCGCCTCACATCCAAGGGAAGCAAAACGATCCTGATTAACTCCTGCCTGTCCAGCCTCACCATGTATCAGATGGGACTTTATCTGCTCCCTGAAGGAACCCATGCAGACTTTGTGAAAGAGCTGTCTAGGTTCTTCTGGGCGGACAGACATGGGCACCAGAAGTACCATATGGTGAAGTGGGCAGATATCTATACCCCCAATACCCTTTGGGGTTTAGGATTCCTTGACTCGCGCTGCTTTAATGTGGCATTATTACTGAAATGGGTCTGGCGAATCCTCCAGGATGATGGAGGCCTTTGGCTCAAACTCATTAAGGCAAAGTACCTCTGGGGCCGCCCCTAATGGCGTGCGAACGCGGGGAGGGGTCCCAGTTCTGGCGACCCATCCAAGACATTAAGCACCTCATCCGCAGGGGTTCTTCCTTTGTGGTGGGAAATGGTCGGGAAGTTCTGTTTTGGCTGGACCCCTGGTTATAGGGGGTCTCCCTCTACCATGAATTTCCTGCACTGTTTGCCATCTGCACAACTCCCACGATGTTGGTTGCCGAGGCAGCCCATGGAGGCCACTGGAACATCCCGTTTTGGAGATCCTTCAATGATGTTGAGGCGGCTGACTTCTTGAGGCTGTGAGGCTCCTTACCCTTGTCCCTCTCGGAGGAGAGGGACAAGGTAACATGGGGCCAGTCTCCCTCGGGAGCATTTTCAGTTAGTTCGACTTATCGGACCCTGTTTCAGGGCCCAGAGTTACCTTGGACGTCGCACCTTTGGAAGGCTCCCCTACCCCTGAGCTTGCGTATCTTCTTATGGCAGCTGTCGCGGGATCGTCTGCCCTCGGGGGTAGTGGTGTCGAAACACAATGGTCCCAGCAATGAGTTGTGTCCGTTATGTGGGGCGCCAGAAACTTGCACCCACATTATGTTCACATGCCCCGTGATGTCTACGCATGCTTCTATTCTTGTAGACGGTGTTGGGACTCCAAGTGCAGAGGTTTGTAGAACAGCAGCAAGTTTCCCTTAAGTAGATCACCCAAGGTTTATCAAACTCAGGGAGGAAGTGGTCAAAGGTATCCCTCTCAAGCAGCCCTGCAATAAAGATACAAGAAGTCTCGTGTGTCCCCAACACACCCAATACACTTGTCAGGTGTATATGTGCACTAGTTCGGCGAAGAGATAGTAAAATACAAGTAGTATGGATGATTATAAGACAACGGTGTCAGAAAAGAGCTTGACGGGGAGAAAGAGACTAAAGGCAATCTGAAATAAAGATGGAAGCAAGCAAACATGTAGCAGGACTAATTGTAAATGGTTTTTCAATGCATAGAAACAAGGCCTAGGGATCATACTTTCACTATTGGACACTCTCATATAAATATCTTCTCTTCATTATTCTACTCTGAACAACTTTTCGGTTGGACAACTCTAATCCACGGTAGGGCTATAAAAGCACTCCTTAAAGTTTGCATTCCCCATCTAGATAACCCCATACTATCACCTTGAGCGCTAGATGGTTCCAACAAACACCACAATTTTATAGAGACATCCAACTCAAAATATAACTCATGATAAGTATTTATGTAATCTCTAGCCTAAGTGCCACACGGTGTGCACAATATCACCTTCACACACGTGGCCGGAGATTACAATTAAAGCACTTGAGTAGCAGAGTATATCTACTTGATTACAAAGCTCATGACCACAATAAGATCACACATAGAGAGAGATGAACACATAGTTACCGGTAGAGCCCTTAGCCTCGAGAGAGAACTACTCCCTCCTGATTATGGGAGTCAGCAATGGCGATGGAGATGGTGATGGAGATGGCTCCGGAGGCAATTCCCCGTCCTGACAGGGTGCCGAAACAGAGACTTCTATTCTCCGAATCTCCTCTTCGGTGGGGGGGGGGGGGCGCTGCGGAATTTTTTGTGGAGATCTGATCCGCGTTAGGGTTTACGTCTCGAGGAGACGTATATATAGGCGAAAGGTCAAGGTCGGTGGAGCCTCGAGGGGCCCACACCATGGGCTGGCGCGGCCTAGGGTGGGCCCGCGCCATCCTATGGTGTGGCCACCTCGTTGCTCTCTTTCGTCTCTGCTTTGGATAAAATAGGAACTTTGGCTTTTGTTTCGTCCAATTTCGAGAATATTTCTTTACTAGCTTTTCTGAAACCAAAAATAGCAGAAAACAGGCAACTGGCACTGCGGCATCTTGTTAATAGGTTAGTCCCAGAAAATATATAAAAATACCTTAAAGTATAGACAAAACATAACAAAATTAAACAAGCATGGAGCATCAAAAATTATAGATACGTTTACAACGTATCACCCCACCGCTCAGTTTTTGTGGAACTTTATCCGAGAAGCGCTGGGGCCTGCTTGGCAGGCCCAAGACCTCGGCGAGTTCCTAGAAACTGAGGCGAACCGTACCGGTAGAAGTATATGATTTGCTATTGGACAAAATGGCATAGATAGTGGCATGAGGTAGTTGTAGTGGCATATGTCCAAGTTGGATTTTTATAATGGAATTTCTCTAATTGGTGAAAATTGCAATGGTATAGATCCAATTAACCCGTATAAAACACATGTGCTGCCACTTGCCGGAAATGTCCATACTACCATTTGTATTAAAGGTCACATTGCACCATAAAAAGAACTACTGTACTATGTATTTTCCTACTTGTTATGTTTCGATTAGACCAAAACATGCCCATGTCAATCAATAATTCAGTCTAATCGTATATCTTGTTAAGGTTAAGAACGTGCCTGTGTGGTAAGGTTGAGAACGCCTTAAAAAATCGCAAAAAAGAGAGAGTAGTGAACGTCTTAAAATGAGCTCTCGCCTGGTCATCTTTGCCATGCCATTCTAATATGACGACGTAGATATTTAAAAACTAGAGGCGTCAAACAAACCTTATGCCGTCTCTACCCTCGGGGTAGATATATCTTTCATTGACCTGACCCATAGACTTTCAGGCACTATTAGTTGTTGCGCAGCTTTGATTGATATGAGATTAGAATTACACTTACACAGACCACATTCAGTTCGACACTACATATGTGTCTTCAAAAAAGCAGTCTCTTTTCTCATGGATATATACTACACCATCCTCTCATTCTGTTCGATCCGCTCCAACTACAGACTCCTTGAGTGAGATGATCCCTCATCGTCTACATCTCCTTGTATGATATTCAGTCACATTACACTCTAGAGATGAGAGGTCTCGGGAACTAACCATTCACTTATATGTCAATGAATATTATAGTTTATTTAGCGTTATGCTCGGTTGGATAGAAGCAGTGTGATGCAGTAAAGGTCTAGAGGGAGCCGCACCCCAGCAGCAATGCGACGTTGTCAGGTATGGAGCGGCATTCAAGCGAGATAGGGAACTAGAAAAAAGAACAGACCCGCAGAGAGTAGCACTCAGGACATATTCTTATAGGAGGAGCTGCGAGCTGTGGATTTGCGGCAGAAGAGATTCGGACGCGGGTCGCTTGGCTAATGAGCGAAACTACAGCTCAGGTAACCACTTGACCCTCTGCTAGAGTGTCCCTGAGTGCAAAGAACAATATCTGGGAGTGTGGCCGCTTCCTAGACAAGGAGAAGAGCGCCTGGCCGCGAAGAACATGAACTGTTTGCTAAGTGGGCGACATGACGAGACGAGCGGTATTGCAATATCCTTTAAGCAAAAATCTGTATTTAGACCACGAATTGTGAAATCAAAAGACAAAATTTTGTTTTGTATTCCCAACCGGACACCTCTCCAATGAGCATATCATACCGTCAAGAACTCTATTTTTTTATTCATTATATTTTGGTTAGACCAAAACTAACCTCATTCATTTGAAGTTTAGGTTAAAAAACCTTGGTGCCATCCACGTTTCATATTAATCTATTTTTTTTATATAAGCTTCTTTATTAATTAAAATGTTTTAGCTTTACACTCGTTATCTGTATAATAAGATGCACGCTACCACAACAAGTTCATACAAAACGGTAAAAAGTGAAACAGATCGCTTGTGCTGATGGAGTACCAATTTGTATATCACGTTGTCATCAATGTTGGATAACAATATTCACATGTTGTACAACCGACCATGAACTAGCATAGTGGTGCACTGGTAGATAAATAATATGCATGACAAAAAATTATTATCATTAGAAATCTTGTCATTTCTACACAGCCAAAGCGACCAAATGGCAGCATGCGCTCTCACCCTAATAAGAATTAGCAAATACATTAGAAACACTATACGGTGGATGCAAGTTAAAAGTTAGTTGGATGACTAACAATATAGAATCAACACATTTGCACTTGTAGAATAAATATTCGATTGTCCCATCATGGTATCAAAATACGCGCTTTATACTTTCATGACAATTATGTTTTACAAGATTATCTTTGGTGAGGACCAAATATTACCTCTCTAAAAAGATATTAAGAATTTTTATTTTATTTTTAGAGGTATCTCCATTTTTCATTATTTTATTATCAGCTGGTACCTCTAGTTGGATCAATGCTATGTACATGTAGTGTGCCAAGCATTTACCACCTTCACTTAGATTCCACTAAAATCTGCCATCCCCTTGCGATAGTTGGACTATTGCTCGAGGAAAGAATTCCATGATCCAAACCTAGGACCAACTAAATCTCTTCTAAACACCATATTTGGTGGAAAGGACTCCAATATGTAGCGAAGGTACTGTTCTTGTGACCCACAATATTGATCTGGATAATTGTTCACAGAGCGTTTCCTAGGCATTTATCCTCCCAAAATCTAATTTCTGACTCATCCTTAATTATGAACGATACAAATCGGAAGAAGTATTTATCGCCATCAGATCATCAAAAAATTCAATTTGTCGGGTTTCAAATATACAAGGGACATTGCATTTAAGACGACATATTTTATTCTTAACTTGGTTGGCCATATCCCATCTTCTCTTAGAAGATTGTAAAGCCATTTACTTAGTAAAGTTGTATTCTTAACCTCAAAGTCATGAATATATAGCCTTCCTTGATCTTTTGGTCAGAAAACCACACTCCATTTAAAATTCTGAATCAGGGGACACAACATGTACCAGTATAGAAAACATGTGCTGCCACCGCCGGAAATGTCCATACTACTACCATTTGGTCACATTGTACCATAAGCAGAACTAGTACTATATATTTTCCTACTTGTTATGTTTTGTTTAGACCAAAACGTGCCCATGTCAATCAATGATTCAGGCTAATTGTATATCTTGTTACCAAGTGTGGTAAGGTTGAGAACGCCTTAATTTTTTTTCGCAAAAATAAAGAAAGAAGAGAACGTCTTAAAATCAGCTATCGCTTGGTCATCTTTGCCGATCTTTAAAAACTAGAGGCGTCAAACAAACCTTATGCCGTTTCTGCCCACAAATATATCATTCATTGACCTGACACTAGATAAAAAAAGACCATCCGTTCACGACCCCTCGGAGCATTAGTCCCGGTTGCGCCACCAACCGGGACTAATGCTGGCACGCGTCCCGGTTGGAGCGGGCACGGGGCCAGGGGCATGGGTCCCGGTTTGTAAGGGGGCATGCGTCCCGGTTGGAGCCACCAACCGGGACTAAAGGTTTGGCCACAGCCACGTGGCGTGGCACGCACCTTTAGTCCCGGTTGCTGGCTTCAACCGGGACTAAAGACCCCTTGCCCTCTATAAATGCAACGCCCCAGCCCACTCTGCCTCCACTCTGTTTTTTCGAATGGTGTAAGGTGTGAGGGTATGTGCTAGTTTTTTTTCATGCATGCATTGAAGGTGTTTGTTGAAATGTTTGAATGAAAAATCCCGTTGAATTTCTCATAGAACAAAAATATAGAAGGTGTCCGAGACGCACTTGATATCATTCAATCAAGACGCCTTGGACAAATCGATCATGAGTGCCTATTCTCTGTAAGTACTAATTCTGTAATTAATTTAGTCTCTATCTATATTATTTTGTTTATTGCATGTATATAATCATACTTTAATATGCAGAATGAAGATTCTCGAATGCAGCAGAGGACAAATCTATGACATTGGCTTCATTGACCCATATTGGGTTCATGAAGCTAATCTCAAAATAAGCCCCCAGGATACGGAGGATAATATAGTACACGCGTTAAGGTTTCAAGAAACCAAAAGAGAAATACTATTTCCTTACAACTTCCAGTGAGTGTAATTGTCTTGTATACACTTTCTATTTCGCTTGCTCGATGTTAAGTATATAATTGATTAGTTCTGCATTCGCAGGTACCACTATATTCTGGTAATCATTCAACTTGACAAAGGGCGTGTACTAGTCATGGACTCGAAACATAAACCCCTTGAGACGTGGAAGGACATGCAGATACTTCTCCAGCGGTAATTCTAATCATTACGACACTATATCGGCAACGTTCATGAATTTTATGATATCAAGTACTTAATAACTTATTTTATTCGTTTTCTACGCCGGGCAGCGCTTGGAAACGGTTCACCAAGAAGGCTAGAGGTGTTTGGAAAGAGGAGCTTACATTTCAACCACTAGATATAAGCACCACTAGCTATATCCGCGCATCTCTTTGATTCTAGTTTTGATACAGATATTATCATGCTTGATTATTATTTTGATTGAACTCTGTTGTCGTAAAGTGCCTGACGCAGGGATCAGGTAACAATCTATGTGGATACTATGTATGCGAGTTCATCCGGCAGACGTGCGATGAGAAGGGCAGAAATTTAGAGCAACTCCACGTACGTAAACAATTTCTATAGTTTTTAATTACAATCAAATTGTGTTTAGTTTCATATTCATATAGGCTGACTCCTTTTTTAAATCAGATCGAACGTCTATAGGACGGTCTTCTGCCAAAGGATCGCATACGAGCAATACTGGAGGAATTGGCGGGATTCTTGGATGCAGAAGTCCTAAACACACAAGGGGAATACTACTCGGCTGTGTATAGATAATAGGAATTGTAAAAATAGCAACTTTCAAGAAATTGGCTGGTAGCATCGAATAGCAACTTTTGTATGTAGTGCATGAACTCGATCCGTGTATTGAATGTAATGTTGTCATGATGATCTTGTGTAATATAAGGTTCCTTCATTGATAAGTGCAAAACAATAAATAAATAATAAAACAACCTAAATGAATTCTCTGCCGCGGCACAAAAAGTGGCGAAAATGCTGCCGCGGCAACAAAATGTGCCAAAATGAATTCTCTGCCGCGGCAGAGAAATTGGCCAAATCTCTGCCGCGGCAGCAGGTTATTAGTCCCGGTTCGTGTTACGAACCGAGACTAATGCTCCACACCCCCTCGCGCTCTGATGCCGCCACGTGTGCCCCATTTGTCCCGGTTGGTGGGGCAACCGGGACTAATGGTTAGAGCTTTAGTCCCGATTGTCCCTTCCCGGTTGGGCAACCGGGACTAATGGCCCTTACCAACCGGGACGCATGAGCCCTTTTCTACCGGTGTGACCCAAACTTTGACGCACTATTAGTTGGTTTGCAGCTTTCATTGGTATGAGATAAGAATCACACTTACACCCAACACATTAAGTTCGACACTACATATGTGTCTTCAATAGAACAGTCTCACTTCTCATGGATATATACTACACCATCCTCTCATTCTGTTCGATCCACACTAACTACAGACTAGACAAATTTGAGTGAGATGATCCCTCATCCTCTACATCTCGATATTCAGCCACATTACGCTCTAGGGATGAGAGGTCTCGGAAACTATACCTTCACTTAACTGTCAATGAATATTGAAGTCTATTTAGCGCTACGTTCTAGAGGGAGCCATGAAACAGGGCACATTCTTATAGCAGGAGCTACGAACAGTGAGTCTGTGGGAAAAGAGATCCAAACGCAGGTCGCTTGGATAGTGAGCAAAACTCATGCTTAGCTAGCCACCTGACCCTCTGCTAGGGCATCCCTAAGTGCAAAGAATAATATCTGGGAGTGTGACCGCTTTCTAGACAAGGAGCAGAGCGCCTAACCGTGAAGAACATAAACTTTTTGCTAAGTGCGCGACGATGAACGGTAGTACAGTATTCTTTAGGCAAAAAAATTGTATTGACACTACACGAATTGTGTACACTAGCTACCACCATTTGAAATCAAAAGGCCAAATCTATTTGGTAATCCCAACCGGCCACCTCTCCAATGAGCATATGGTACCATCAGGAACTCTATTTCCCTATTCGTTATATTTTGTTTAGACCAGAGCTAACCTCATTCATTTGAGATTTCAGTTGAAAAACCTCGGTGCCATCCACAATTCATATTAATCTATTTTTTCATATAAGTCGCTTTGTTACCTACATGTTTTGGCATTACACCCGTCCTATGTATTAATGTATAAATAAGATGCACACTGCCATAACATGTTCATACAAAAGGGTAAAAAGTAAAACTGATCACTTATGATGATGGAGTACCAATTCGTATATCACATTGTCACTAATGTTGGATAACATTATCCCTTGTCTTGTCCTCCAACCATGTAAATAGCTCCGTAAACATATTTCGATTCTCCACAATTTGTACAGCCGACGATGAATGTAGCATAGTGGTGCACCGGTAGATAACATGCATGAGAGAAAATTATTATCATTAGAAATATTTTTATTTCTACACAGCCAAAGCAACCAAATAGCGCCAATGCGCCCCCACCCTAATAAGAATTACAAACTCGTGATCAGTACCATGTAATAGCCAGTTGCCAAATACATTAGCAACACTATATAGTGGATGCAAGTTACAAGTTACTTGGATGACTGATCATAAAGAACGAACACATTTGCACTTAAAGAACAAATGTTTGATTGCCTTATCATGATGACAGAATAAACGCTTTGTACTTTCATGCCAATTACACGTTTTACAATGTTATCTTTGGTGAGGACCATAGTTTACCCCTCTATAAAGATATCAGACATTTTTTTGTTTTTCAGAGGTATCTCCATTTTCCATTATTTTATTATCAGCTGGTACCTCTAGTTCGATCAATTCTCTATATATGGAGTGCGCTAAGAATTTACCACCTTCACTTAGATTCCACTAAAATTCATCACCCCCTTGCGATAGTTGGACTATTGACAATCGCTCGAGCAAAGCATTCCATGATGCAAACCTAGGGCCAACTAAATATCTTCTAAACATCACATTTGGTGGAAAGGACTCCAATATGTAGCAATGGTATAGCTCTTGTGACCCACAATGTTGAGCTAGATATTGTTCCCAGAGCATTTTCTAGCCATTTATACTCTCATAATATAATTTCACCCTCAATCATGAGCGATACAAATCAGAAGAAGTATTTATTTGTCACCATCAGATCAACAGAAAAAATCAAGTTGTCGTGTTCCCAGTATATGTGACATTGCATTTAAGCCGACATATTTTATTTTTAACTAGATTGGCCATATCAAATTTTCTCTAAGAAGATTGTAAAGCCATTTACTTAGGAAAGTTGTATTGTTTAAACCTCAAAGTCATAAATACCTAGCCTTCCTTGATATTTTGGCCGGTCCATCTAACTGGTCAAAATTTCCTTTTTCTCATTATCTCGTCTCGTTGCCAAAATAATCTTTATCAGAAATAATCCAACCCACACAAAACTCCTCTAAGTAATAGGAAGAAACAAATCATATACAATACCATATTACTTAGTACCGAATAAATCATAACTAATAGTAATTTTTCTTTCCAACTGTTTAGTCTCTTTTGCAGTCCTTCCTTAACTTGTTTTGATTCAACATTAGTGAGTCTCCGATAATATCTGAATACCCAAGTAGCTGATAGGAAAATAGCATTGCCAACAACCAAATAATATTCCATACAGAGCAGAATCCTCTTGGTCTGCGCTAAAAAAACAATTCACTCTTATAAAATTTTATTTTGAGACCCTGAGAGTTACTTGAAAGATGATAAATTTAATTTTAGATTTCTTATTTGTTCAATATCATGTTCTATTAATAGAATCATATGATACTCATACTTAAGGATAGAAATTCCACCAGCTACAATATGTGGAACCACTCCTCAATATGGCCACCACTCCTCAATATGGCCATCATTTTTTGTGTGTTCAATCATGATAGCTAACATATAGGTCATAGTACTGAAGAGCATACGTGATAATGGGTCACCTTGTCTTAGTCCTTTTTCTGGAACTATTAGCCAACACAAAATTATGGATTAAAAAGTGCAACTCCTCTGAGAAACCTTTTATTATATATGCAAGTCTGTTGAAGAAAGGAAAAATTGACTTTGTCATAAGATTGTTCAAAGAAAATTTCAATATTACCCATTCATTTTTTTATGATGCAGTTCATGAATTGTTTCATGTTGGATTATTGTCCCGTATAGGATGTTTCTTCCTTGCATAAATGCAGTATGTGTTGGAGACCAACATGATCAACCACTAAGTTCAATCTAATTCATGTTTTTTCATTAAAAAAAATTACGCAAACACTAAGGAGACAGATAGGCTTGCATTGTAGGATCTATTCTACTTCATTAACCTTAGGCAACAAAATTATATCACCAAAATTTAGGCAACACAAATCCAATTATTTAGCATGGAGAAAGCCGAACAAATCTAGATGGTGCATTTAATTGATATCCCAGCAGTTCTGGTATAACTCAGTTGGAAAGCCATCCTTACCCAGGGCCCTGTTGTAATCCATTTGGAGAACTAGTTTGTTCACTTCTTACTCAGTGTAAGGTGTTGTAAGAAGGTGTTTTTTCATCATAAACCTAAGTGATGTCATATGTTTGTGCCTCATCCATAGAGAAGTTGCCTTCTTCTAAGAATTCAAACACATCTTTGTAGTAATTTGTGATATATTATTTGACATGCTCATATCCTTCGATCGTGCCTTCATATTGTATAAGTGAATTAATAAGTCTCTTTCGATGCCTGCCATTTGCGATATTATTGAAGTATCTTTATTAGAATCTCCTTCAAGAATGAATTTGTATTTTGATCATTCATACCATTTGAGTTCCTCTCCTAGCAGAAGACGTGCAATAATCTTCATATTCTACTAACATTTTAGTTCAATCTCGTGTATATATTACGGGCATACTAGATCTTAAAACAAGAGCTCTCATAGGATCATCTTTTCCATCTTCTCTGCTAGGCCAAAGGTAGATGATACTGTACCTTATGGTTTTCACTAAAATTAGGATTGGTTTGTTAAATACATTATGTACATCATTGTTGTTACTCCTAGAATTGGCTAAATAAAAAAACAGTCATTCAAGAAATCCCGATTAAAAAAACCATACGAGCTTAGATATAGTATCAGTGTGATTGTACTACCGGCATTCAACTTCATCCGCAAAAAATGTTAAGTTTAGTGCTATGTCGAGTGCTTGGTCAGTGTTCCCATATACTCCCTCTGTTGCAAATATAAGATGTTTTACGATTTGCTGAAACACATTATCTAGATATTTTTTAGTGCGTAGGTTCGCTCATTTTGCTCCGAGCCTACACATTAAAAGGCATACATACGTTTCAAAAAAAAGCTTAAACATCTTATATTTTGAAACTAAGGGAGTAAATAAGATCTCCTTTGATTGCCAATTGTGTTTCTCGGCATCCTCTTGTTTTTAGATCCTGCAAATCTTGTCTTCTAATATAGGTTAATGGCGCACGCTGCAAAGATGATGGGGCATTGCCACTGAATGTTGATCAGTCGTGAACGAGGTCAAATAATTAAAAAAAGGCTGTTGGAGCTGGCTGCTTGTGCTTGCATGCCTAATAATAGCTACATCCAAGGCTCCTCAAGTTAGTGTAGTTTGGTGTGCTCAAAGTTCCTATTCCCCAACTCTAAGCATCTACTGCAATCAACATTTTCCTCCAAGATTTGGTCGTCTCGTCCTATTATCTACATTGAGATTGATCATGGTTTTGCATTTTATCCTACGACTACATTGAGAACTTCCACGGTACCTATGAGTGCATACATCTTTTGGGAAACTGAAGGCTTGAAATAATCTACCATTTCAGGTCCCATGGGTAACTATATCTTTTATCCATGTTTTAGTGACTTGTTTGCATCCTTCGAAACACTATCACATGTTGTTCAACTTCAATTTATATGATAACAAAACTCCACCCACCACATTAAATTTGACACAAAAGTATCCTCTCCTCGCATCTATATATACACTAGACTCTCCCTTCTCTAGGTCCCCTCGGTGTGCTTTAACTCACTAGATAGCATTATATGAGATGATCCGGATCCTATTCCTCTACCGTCTCCTTGTCTGGTACTCAATCACATTACACCATCTTGTAATGGGAGGCCTCTGGAACTAACCCATCTCTCGTGTTTCAAACAATATGAGATTTTATATTGCCACATGCTCGGTTGGACGTGAGCACCGTGCTGCTGTACAAGGTTCTCGAGGTCAGCTGCCATGAATATTTACAAGATGTTAATTGGATAGAAAAATCAAGCTCCAACACATATTTGCACCTAATTCTCATGCAATGGCTGGGTTAATGGCCACGAAGAATTTTTTTCCCTTTAGGCAAAGTGATGGCTCGAAGGTTTGTTTTTGGGAGGACAAGTAGCTAGGAAATGCTATACTCTGGGAACAATCTGTCTGTCAGAAAGGAGATACCATAGCCACGGTAGTGAAATCTTTCACCCCGTTTAGGAGAGACGGTTCGAGACTTGCTTCATGGAACACGCTCTGATACAATGATTATCCACCGTGCAACTCTTGTACGGTCCAGATGTGTTTCACTGGAACTTACACAAGATAGTAAGTTCTCAATGGATGCTATGTATAAAGCACTAATCTAACCTGGGGTTCTAGTCAATAATAACAAAAAAATCTTTCTGATGAAGGTACCATTAAAGACTTAAATATTCACATGATACCTACGGTACCATTAAATACTTAAACATTCATATGGTACCTACGTCAAGGGGTTATCCTTACAAAAGACAACCTTATCAAAAGGATTTGGTATGGGAGTAAACAATGTGTTTTTATCATCAGAATGAGACAATTAAACATTTTTTCTAATATAAATTTGCTCGTTCTATATTGTTAGTCACCCAAGTAGCTTCTTGACTATCTCCTTCTCATAGCATTGTAAACATATTTGGCAACTAGCTGCATGGGATTGATCTTGAGTTCAGAATACTTATTAGGATGAGAGCGCTTGTCGTCATTTAGTCATTATGGCTATATAGATGATGAGGTTTTTAACGACAAATTGTCTTCTCTCATGCAGGCTATCTACTGATGTACTGCTATGCTCCATTCATGGTCATCTCTATAATGTGTGAAATTTTGAGACCTATTTATAAAGGTATGTACACGCTTGGAGGATATGCCGAGGGATATTTTCCCAACATGGATGACAGTGTGACCTAAAGCTCGGCCCTCCATCTCCTTAGGCGTCATGATTGTATCAGTGGATCTCATGTATTTCGTCTAGTTACCGTTCGAACGATTGTTGGATGTGTGCATCGTAGTTATACAAAGGTTAGGTGTAATGCTAAAACCTTTTAAGTAATATAAAGTGCCAAAGTGCAATGTGAACATGGTAAATTGAGTAGCTTATCTATATGGGTGACTGAAAATGAGATGGGACAAGTTTTCGCTAATTATTATACGGAATACCATCTCATAATTTGCTGCTCGACAATTTTTGTTTTTATATTCCTAAAATCAAAACCAGGATTGTGCAATGCCGCAAAGGGCCCAACAATCAGAGAAACCAGAAGTAATATCAAAATCTGAAGACAAACCTCAATAGAAAAAACAGAGCAAACCCGAAGGCAAAACTCTAGCAAAACAGAGAACCACAAAGCCTAACAGCAACTGAAGGAGAGACGGTGAACCTGAACAGAGGAATAAAAAAGACGATGAAACTGAACAGAGGAAAAACACCGACAAAACTGAACATGGTGGCTGTTTATTTTCTTGTTTGTTTTATTATGATCTTCGGCATCTCGTGTGGCGGGGCACTTTTGAAGATCTCCTGAATCTCATTCCACGATAGTTCTTCATTCAGTTCGTCTATCCGGAGACAACACAGACCACAGAAACAAAACAAAAAAAACCTGAAAATACTGGGCAACATGCCATGGGTGATACCAATGAGGGATATATCGATTCCAACATGATTAACGTTCTTATTACAATCACCGTGCAGTGCGGCCGGAGTATATCACCGTGCAGTGCGGCCGGAGCTCAGTCGCTGTCGCTGCTGCTGCTGCTGTGGCCGTCGTCTTTGTGGTCGTCGTCGCCGTGCTTCTTCTCCTTCTTCTTCTTCTTGTCTTTCTTGTCCTTCTTCTCCTTGTGGTCACCGGACGACTTCTCGTCGTCGCCGTGGTCGCCGGTGATCTTGTCCTTGATCTTCTCCAGCATGCCCTCCTTGTGCTCACCGTCCTTCTTGTGCTCGTCATCCTTCTTATGCTCGTCCTTTTTGTGCTCATCCTTCTTGTGCTCGTCCTTGTGGTCGTCGCTGCCACCGCCGATGTGGAGCGCGTCGCCGATCTTGTCCATGATGCCCGCCATGGTGTCGTTCCTGGCTACTAGTGCTTCTCAAGGAAAGGTCGATGGATTGCTAATGGGATGCGATGAGATCTTGTGGTGATCGATGTCGCTTTGGCTCCTCCTCGCCGGTAATTTATAGGAAGAGCTGGGACGCGGCTCCGTGGCCTGCGGCGAGGCCGGGGGTGTCTGAAGAAACCGAAGGACCACCGGATAACAAGGAAACAGATCAGATCACGCTAAACACAAACAAGGGAAAGTGTAAATGCGAGATCGATTATTTGCAGGAGGCAATTGCTTTGTGCGCATGAATACAGTACGTACCACGAAATGTGCACAATTGTTGTATATTTCTAAATCCTAAAAATATCCCCAACAACACAAAAAAAAACTGATTTTGTTTCCGAAAATCCTCACTTGAATTTAGAGTGTCAAGTGGGATCCCACCAAAATCCCACTTCTAGTTCATTTGTCAAAATCTAGTGTAAATTTTTCCTCAAAATTTGAACTAGATTTTGGCAAATGAACTAAAGGTGGGACTTTGGTGGGATCCCACTTGACATCCTAGTTGAATTATAGTATTACTCAAATTGGTTAGGATGGAGAAAACTAGACATGTCAAGATGTCAGAGACGCTTCCTTGGGATATATACAACCACTCCAGACGTGCAGAACTTTAGATACCATGTTGAGTGCCATTGCATGAGATCTGTTTTATTTTCGTTGGCTCATTCATGTGGAAATATTATGTGATCCCTGATGTAAATGCTTTTGTAGTAAACGACTGAAACTTTAATAATGCAACAAATAGCTGCATGCATCAATCAAAGCAGAGGCCGGGACAATGTTCTTACTTCCAAAAAACATGTCAAGATGTCACGAAAAGTATTTTGACTACGAAATAGCGGCAACCTTGTCTCACACGGTTGAAGACTCATTTTTCATGTCCGCTCTACTTCGTCTCACAAGTACAATGAAAGGTCAATTGACGTGGTTTCTTCGTTGTTGTCTTTCTGTATTCTGTTGTGTTGTAGCGAAGAAATATTGTTAGTTGTCAAAAAAAAGGTTATTGTGGACTGACTAGGTTGTGCTACCGTCTTCACATGACACAAGTTACCAATGCATTAGCACGCCAACTCAGCGATGCAATAACAATTTTGGTGTCATTTTAGCATCTCGCCACTTTAATAAGGTGATGATGCTGAAGTGGGTATGGAGGATCCTACGAGATGAGGGAGGCCTATAGCTGCAACTGGTTAAGGAGAAATATCCATGGGGTCACCCTCTCCTGGATTGCGATTGTCGGGAAGGCTCCCAATTTTGGCGACCGATCTAGGAGATCAAGCATGAGATACGTCTAGGGATATTACCTTCTCTGTGGGGAATGGGGAGAGTACTATGTTCTGGATGGATCCCTATAGCTTAGAGAGCATCGCCTACGAGAGGTTTTCCTGAACCTCTTCGCCATTTTCTCAGACCCTTAGCTTAAGGTAGCCTCAGCGGACCAGCATGGGACATGGAACATTGTGTTCCGTAGAGAACCTTCGGCCCAGAGGAAACCGCTCTGTGGGAAGAGCTTAGGGAAGGCCTCCCAATCTCCCTATCACAATCAGTGGACACTGTCTCTTGGCGGTTGACCCCCTTAAAGGCATTCTCGGATAGTTCCGTTTGCGAGGCCATATTTAGAGGACCCGCTTTGCCCTGGACCAAACCCTTATGGAAAGCGCCGTACCTCTAAACACGAAAATATTTCTATGGCAACTATTGTGGGATCGCCCTGCTCGGGTAAAGGTGACAAAGCGAGATGGGACAAGGGATGGGTCCTGTCCATTATGTGATGCACCAGAATTAGGAACACACATTTTGTTCATGCGTCATGTGTGGATTGGTTTCTATGGAACTTTTTCCAAGAAGTCTTGGGCCCCGAGTGGTAGGCCCATGATCTCGGGCAATTCCTGGAGACCTGGGCAAAACCATACTAGCGAGAGGCGGACGCCTCTTCTAGATGGTGTTTTTCGCAATGTCCTTTACCTGTGTACCATACATAATAAGATGATGATTGAGAAGGTTTTACCTTGATGTGTCACTGACTCGGTTTTTAAATTCTTGGTCTTTTGCAGCAGTTGTACCTGATCTGTAGGCAGCAGGACAGGAGGAGACTCGAGGACATGCTTCGACACCTGTTGGAGGCAGCACGTCGGCTTTCCACCCTCTCTAGTCTTTGAACGCTTGCCGTTTTAGCGCTCTGGTATTTGCCTTCTCTTTCAGAGTTTGGGCATATTTGTGTTGTTGTCCTAGCACAACCAGAACTTGTGTTCTCTTTCGTGCTTGGTGTATGTTGTATGGATGTTTGTTTTATTTATAAGTGAAGCGAAAGCATGTTCGAGAAACAGTGATGCAATGACGCAGAGACCAAGTGTCCATCCTCCACCTCATGAAGCAGGAGAAGCGCAACCTGATCGTGGATAATAGGAACAAGGAACTGCTTGCATAAAAAATAGAAGATGTTCACAGCTGCGATGCGTTTGATCTTCAATGACTAGTTGTTTTATATGATCAGTTTGACAAAAAATGTATGTGCGACCACTACAAGAAATGTCTTTACTACCATATGAAATCAAAGGTAATATCTGATCGTTATTCCCACCCCTCTCCTATAGGAATACCGTAAAAGGAACTAGTATATATAGTTTCCTACTCGTTATGTTCTCACGTAGTGCCATAAGGATGAGAGCATCTCAAATGAGCTCTCTACCTTACATATTTTCCATGCTATCCTAATTTGAATGACCCACAAATATCATTTCCCATCCTCGGCGGTATCTATATCTTTCTGTGACATGACCCACAAAATTTTGTGGCACTGTTATTTATTGTTCAGGTTTTAATGATATGAGATCAGAATACACACCCACACATTCAATTCAACACTTACATATGTGTCTTCATCGTGAAGTACTCTCTCTCTCTCTCTCTCTCTCTCTATCTATCTATCTCTCTCTCTCTCTCAGGGATATCATATATACTATCATGTCGTTTTGCTCGATCCACTCCAACTGCACGACTAACCAGATATGAATGAGATGATCTGTCATGCATCCTCTAGACCTCTACCACCAAAATATTCAGTCTCGTTATACTATGTAGAGATGAGAGGTCTCGGGAACCGTATGTGCCAATCAAGTAATGGACACCTATATAATGCGTTGAACGATTCTCACGCTCAAAGAGGTCTGGTGACTATAGCTTTGCATAGATACCTATATAACGTGTTATTTCACGCTCACAGAGGTCCGGCTACTGTAGCTTTGTATTTTTATCCAATGGCCGCTTGGCGCATGCTCCCATCGAGCTTTGATTCCACATGTTTAGTGCTCCTTCCTTATTTCCTTGCCTTTTTTCTTGCAAATATTCTGCTCAACCGGCTCTTATCCGGTCTCCCTTCGCCTTTTTGCCGTTGTGTCGTGAATAAAATCTAGTCAGCAAAACAGGGCCAGTTTTGTACATCAGGCTGCTTGAAATGTGTTTAGGTATGTGTTTTTTCTAATTATTCTCTCTATATTTTTGCTGGATGTTAAAGTTCTGCGCTACATCATTCTTTGTTAAAGTTCTCAACCTATTTGAACGCTTGTCGTTTTGGCGCTCTGGCATTTGCATTTTCTTTCAGAGTTTGGGCATATTTGTGTTGTTGTCCAAGCAGAACCAGAATTTGTGTTCTCTTTCGTGCTTGGTGTATGTTGTATGGATGTTTGCTTTATTTATAAGTGGAGCGAAAGCCTGTTTGAGGAACAGTGATGCAATGATGCAGAGACTAAGTGTCCATCCTCCACATCATGAACCAGGAGCAGCACAACCTCATCATGGATAATATGAACAAGGAACCGCTTGCATAAATAATAGAAGATGTCCGCAGCTTCGATGCATTTGATCTTCAATAACTAGTTGTTTTATATGATCAGTTTGACAAAAAGTATGTGCGACCACTACAAGAAATGTCTCTACTACCTTATGAAATCAAAGGTAATATTTGATCGGTATTGCCACCCCTCTTATATAGGAATACCGTAAAAAGAACTAGTCTATATAATTTCCTACTCGTTATATTTTCACCTGTTGCCATAAGGATGAGAGCATGTTAAATGAGCTCGCTGCCTTACATATTTTCCATGCCATACTAATTTGAATGACCCACAAATATCATTTCCCATCCTCGGCGGTAGCTATATATTTTAGTGACATGACCCACAAATTTTGTGGCACTATTAGTTATTGTTCCGGTTTTAATGATATGAGATCAGAATACACCCGCACATTCAATTCAACACTTACATATGTTTCTTCACATAATATACTCTCTCTTCTCATGGATATCATATATAATATCATGTCACTTTGCTCGACCCACTTCAACTACACGACTAACTAGATTTGAATGGCATGATCTGACCTCTACCACCAAAATATCTAGTCTCGTTATAATATGTAGAGATGAGAGGTCTTGGGAACCCGTATGTGCCAATCAAGTAATAGACACCTACATAATGCGTTGAACGATTCTCATGCTCAAAGAGATCTGGTGACTAGCTTTGCATAGATATCTATATGACGTGTTGTTTCACGCTCATAGAGGTCCGATAACTGTAGCTTTGTATTTTTGTCCAATGGCCGCTCGACGTGTGCCCCCATCGAGCTCTGATTCCACGCGTTTGGTGCTCCTTTCTTATTTCCTTGACTTTTTTTCTAGCAAATATTCTGCTCAACCGGCTCTTATCCGGTTGCCATTCGCTTTTTTGTTGTTGTGTCGTGAATAAAATTGTGTCAGCAAAACATGGCCTGTTTTGTACATCGGGCTGCTTGAAATGTGTTTAGGTATGTGTTTTTTATAATTATTCTCTCTATATTTGTGATGGATGTTGAAGTTTCGCGCTACATCATTCCCGTGGACAAAAGTGATGTGATAAAATGGGCTTCCACAGGCGGCGGTACACCAGCGGCGATGTGATGCCACCGGGGACATGGGAGAGCATATCCAGTGATACCACATCTTACATGATATTCTACCACTTTTTACAATTAAAATATGTAAGTTTTAACAAAATTTAAAATAAATTTGTGGAGGTTCACCCCTATGTGTGTTTACAATCCCTTGAATTTGCATAACCAAATTTGAAATGCATGTAGAGAAACGAAACACTAACCTAACATGAATAGTATCACAACAAGACAAAAATATAAAATGATAATGTTCCCATAGCAATTTGCGTATTTTGTTTCTCTATCCTTATTATGATGAATTAGTTCTGAAAATTTTAGGAAATATAAACACGCGTCTTATGAACACCCACAAATTTGTTTCAACGTTTTTACATATATAAATTTGAATTTTAAGAAATGGTATCATGGTATCTCATGAGGTTGATAACACTAGATAATTTTCCTGGAGATAGAGGAGCATGCAAGCGAGACAGGGAACACGATTTGTGTCCCTCTAAGGCAGAGAATAGGATATGCAAGTTTGATCACTTCCTAGACAAGGAGCATAGTGATTGACAAAGGCAAATTGGAACTGATAGCTGAATGTGATACATAACTTTTTATATAAAGAAAGTATATTAATACCAAAAAAATACTAATTACATCCAACATTTGCAACAACATAATGTCTAGAAAGATATTAACATTACCTCTAGTGTGGTAAGATTGAGAGGCTCTTAAATTAAGAGTCATGTTCCAATCGTTTCCATCTCCTTTGATAAGAGCAAGGTAGTTGATTCTCTACCTTATGGACTTCATCAGATTTTGGAATCGTTTCTTATGTAGTTTATTTACCATCATGTTTATTACACCTTGTGTTAGGTAAAGCAAACATGTAGAAAATATGAAATAAAAAACCCAAAAGAGCTTCGATCTCGATTGGTAGCATGAATGTGTTGTGCTACTTGTGTTCAGCTTGGTCCCCAAACTTCAAACCTAGATACGCGCTCTCGGGTGCTTGGTATATGTTCCCCGCGCTCTCGGCTACATCGGTTGTTGGTACACGTCACCGTTAGCATATAAAAATCGTCTGCTTTTATGAAACAAAGCAGCCGGTTGGGTTAAGCAGCTGATTGGGTTAAACTTACTACGTGTGGACAAAGGTAAACTCACACAACCGACATTTTATATCCGTCTCCCATATAACATGAACGCACAGGAGGGTGGGACAAAATACGTGTACAAAACATGATCCTTTCCCAAGGTCGGTTTTGACGAACCTTATGTTCATTTGCACACGGAAAGGAAAACTGTGCGTATAGTAGAGGCTCATCGCACACCTTTCGATAGAGACGTTTTCCTTATCATGTGTGAAGGGTCATTTTTATCGTTTGCGAAGTCACAATCTGTACTAGTGGTTATTGTGCAGATTTTCATAATGATACTAGAATACACATGCACATTCAATTCAACAATTATATCTGTGTCTTCACATAAAGTATTTTCTTTCTTCTCATGGATATATACTATCTTTTCGCTCTGCTCTATCCACTTCAACTACTCCCTCCGTCCATAAATAACTGACTTGGATTTGTCTAGATAAGGATGTATCTAGACGCATTTTACTATCTAGATACATGCATAAGTCGGTTATTTATAGACAGAGGAAGTACACTACTAACTAGATATGAATGAGATGATCTCTCATCCTCTACCATCAAAATATCCAGTCTCGTTATACTATGTAGAGATGAGAGGTCTTGGGAACCCATATGTGCCAATAAAGTAATAGGAGCCTACATGGCGGTACATTTCAGTGGACAAAAGCGATGTGATAAAATGGCTTCCACAGGTGGCACTACACTAGCGGCGATGTGATGCCACGGGGGAGATGGGAGAGCATATCCAGTGATACCATATTTTATGTGATATCATCAAATTTGTAAGTTTTAAGAAAATTTAAAATAAAATTGTGGAGGTTCACCCTGATGTGTGTTTACAATCCCTGGAATTTGCATAATCAAATTTGAAATGCATGCAGAGAAAAGAAACACTAACCTAACATGAATAGTGTCACAACAAGATAAAAATATAAAATGATATTGTTCACATAGAAATTTTCCTATTTTGTTTCTTTATCCTTATTATGAATTAGTTCTGAAAATTTTAGGAAATATAAACACACATTTTATGAACACACACAAATTTGTTTCAACATTTTTACATATATAAATTTGAATTTTAACAATTGGTATCATGGTATCGCATGAGGTTGGTAACACTAGATAATTTTGCTAGAGATGGAGGAGCATGCAAGCGACATAGGGAACAAGATCTGTGTCCCTCTTAAGGCAGAGAATAGGATATGCAAGTTTGACCACTTCCTAGACAAGGAGCAAGGTGATTGACAGTGGCGAACTGGAACTGATAGTTGAATGCAATACATAACTTTTTTTATAAAAAGAAAGTATATTAATACCAAGAAAATACTAATTAGTAATTACATCTATCATTTGCAATAACATAATGTATAGAAAGATATCAACGTTACCTCTAGTGTGGTAAGATTGAGAGGGTCTTAAATCAAGAGTCTTGTTCTAATATTTTCCATCTCCTTTGATGAGGGCAAGGTAGTTGATTCTCGACTTCATCAGATTTTGGAATCATTTCTGTTGGAGATATGCCCTAGAGGCAATAATAAATATAGTTATTGTTATATCTTTGTGTTTATGATAAATGTTTACATTAATGCTATAATAGTATTAACAAGGAAACATTAATACTTGTGTGATTTGTAAACTTAAATTGAAGTCCCTAGTAAAGCCTCTTCATAATACTAGCTTGTTGGTTAATAAATGATTGTGGTTTCCCTATCATGAACATTGAGATGTTATTAACAACAAGATCATATCGTTAGGAGAATGATATGATGGACATACTCCTATAGATAAGTGTAGCATAAAGATCAAGTCATTTTAATAGTTCAATTGCTATATGCTTTCTGATACATAGTAACCTAATTCCTTCGACCATGAGATCATGCTTATCACCATCACCGGAAGGATGCTTTGATGACATCAAACACCACGCCGTAACTGGGTGTCTATAAAGGTGGCATTGAGTGTTCGGAAAGTATTGGTTGAGACACATGGATCAAGAGTGGGATTTGTCCATCCATATGACGGATAGATATACTCTAGGCCCTCTCGGTGGAATGTCATCCAATTAGCTTGCAAGCATATGACTGACTCACAAGGGATCACATATCATGGGAACGAGAAAAGAGTACTTATCAGTAACGAGGTTGAACTAGGTATGCAGAGATACCGACGATCAAAACCTCGGATAAGTAAACTATCGTGAGACAAAGGGAAATTGGTATCGTATGTAAGTGGTTCATTCGATCGCAATGTAATCGTAGAAATATGTGGGAGACATATGAGTTTCCAGATTCCTCTATTGGTTATTGTTCGGAGAAGTGTCTCGATCATGTCCGCATAATTCACGAACCGTAGGGAGACACACTTAAGGATTCGACGTTGTTGAGTAGTTATGGAATGATGAGTAAGAGACCGAATGTTGTTCGAAGTCTCGGATGGGATCTGGCATATCACGAGGAGATCCGGAATGGTCCGGAGAATAAGATTCATATAAGGAAAAGTCCTGTTTCGGGGTTGGAGAATGGTTCCGGTGTTTTCATCGGGAATGTTCTAGAAGGTTCCGGAATGTCCAAGACTCGAGGGAAGGGTACATGAATGTGTCATAACAAGTTGGAATGGTTGCATCATGTACTAGGTGTCATCTCTGAGCAAAATAAAGGGATAAATCAAATCCTAGTTTGAAAAGTCAAACGCCAATTTGAAAAGTCAAACGGCTATTTTGCTTGGTGGAGGGAGAGTAGGAAACCTACTTGGGGAGGAAGTCCCTCTCCCTCCACCGCCAGCCTTGGAAGCCGAGTTGGGGAGGGACTCCCCTCCCCTTGGCCGCCGCCCTCCACCTATATAAGGAGGGGCAGGGCTGCCCCTCCAAGCACACAACTTGCACCCCGCAAACCCTAGCTCCAAGCCGCCGATGCCGCCACCACCTGCTGCTGCCGCCGCCGCCTAGGGCTAAACCCTAGCCGCCGAGTTGGGGCACCCCCTTGCCCTAGCCGCCGGCCTAGCCTCTTCTCCTTGGTGCGTCTAAACCCTAGATCACCGAGGGCTCTCTCATAGTCCACCATACCCCCTCCTTGCTAAGAAGCCTCACGAGATCTCCTCTACTTCCGCATTACCGTCTTTGCCGAATCGCGAGGAGAGTGCTACAACCTCCGTCGCCTGGAACAAGGGAGAGGAAGGTCTTCGCGAGTACGAACGTGTGACCGACAAGGAAGCGCCGTTTAACGCAGCGCCTGAAGGATCGTCTACGCGATCTTGATATCGGCAAGAGTACGACTACATCACCCACGAGAATCCGCTCTCGTTAAACACTTTGGAATCTTCGAGGGTGAGTTATTCCATCGACTCGTTGCTACAATCTAGTAGATATATGGCTTGTTTGTTTGTATGCGGTAGAAAATTTTTGTTTTCCATGCTACGAACCCCTACAGTGGTATCAGAGCCGTGTCTATATGTAGATCTGTTGCACGAGTAGAACACAATGGTCATTGTGGGCGGTGGTGCTTTTATTATCAATTTCTTCTTGTGTACTTTGCATCTTGCGGTATGATGGGATGAAGCGGCCCGGGCTAACATTACATGACATCATTCATGAGACTTGTTCCACACTCAACATGCAACTTGTATTGCATAAGTGTCTTTGCAGGTGTTTGTCCCTCCCATTATAGTATAGATCCAATTTACAACGGGCACTTGATAGTTCAAGCATCAACGTTGTGGTTCTTGTTCGTAAGTTAGATCGACACTTATTGAAAGCCCCAAACCACGTAAAATATGCAAAGAAATTAGAGGCGTCTAACTTTGTTTTGCAGGGGTGTGCTGTGATGTGATATGGCCATGATTGTGATTATATTTGATGTATGCAATGTTCCTTATTGTAAGTTGGCAACCGGAAGGAGCCATATGATTGTTTTTAATTTCTTTTAAGACCCGCGTGTCTATTCAAAGTAGTTGTAATAGTTGAAGTGGTGGACGACAACCATGGAGCAGCGTCATTGACCTTGATGCAATGCCGGTGATGATGGATATAATGTTCGTGCTTGAAGATGGAGATCTGAAGCACAAAGAAGAAAGGCCAGATCATATCACATATTATGAATTGCATCTGATGTTAATACTTTATGCATCTTGTATTGCTTAGTTAACGATAGTAGCATTATAAGATGATCCCTCATGCACATGAATTTCAAGTTCTATAGTGTTCATCCTTAGTGAGCACCGTTGCTAAAGCTTGTTGTTTCGAAGAACCACGTGATGATCGGGTGTGTTAGATTCTGCAAGTGTATACAATGTGAGCAAGCCAGATATGCTCATGCGGAAGCTAAGGTTTGATCTTGACGAGCCTAGCATGTACAGACATGGTCTTGGAACATGGATCACCGAAAGGTAAAGCATGAATCATATAGCAGATATGATGAACATGTCGATTGTTCGCCATTGAAGTTACATCAACTCTCGTGATGATCGGTTTTGATGTTGTGGATTTGGTTCGTGTGATCACTAAAACAATGTGAGGGATATTGTTTTGAGTGGGAGTTCACCTAGATTAATTTAACTATTCATTAAAACTCAAGTTGTCATAAACTTAGTCTAAACTATTGCAAATATGTTGTAGATCAATGGCGGCCCCTACCATCAATTTTAATGCGTTCCTAGAGAAAGAAAAGTTGAAAAACAATGGAAGCAACTTCGCGGATTGGTTCCGCAATTTGAGGATTGTCCTCAATCTGTAATTTGACCTATGTCTGGATGCACCTGGGTGACCACTGCAGCCATCGCTACCGATGAAGTAAAGAATGTTTACCTCGCTCGGAACACTCAGTACTCCACAGTTCAGTGTGATATCTTGTATGGTTTAGAATCGGAGCTTCAGAAAAGGTTTGAGAATTCAAACCCACATGATATTGTCCGTGAACTCAAACTGATTTTTGAGACTCACACGGCAGTTGAGAGCTATGAGGCTTCTGAAAAGTTCTTTAACTGCAAGATGGAAGAGGGCAGCTCCGTCAGTGAGCATGTGCTTAAGATGTCTGGGCACGCAAACAAACTTCAAAGCTTGGGTATAGTGATTCCTAATGCTTTGGGGATTTACCGTGTCCTCCAATCAATACCACCAAGTTACAAGAACTTTGTGATGAACTACAATATGCAAAGCATGAACAAGCAGTTGCCAGAACTCTTCTCCATGTTAAAATCTGCAGAAGTGGAGATCAAGAAAGAGCACCAAGTGTTGATGGTCAATAAGACCACCAAATTCAAGAAAGGCAAGTCTAAGCAAAGGGACACTTCAAGAAGGGTGGTAAGAAAGTTCTCTTGACCGACAAAGAAGACCAAGGCTAGACCTAAGCACGTCTGAGTGCTTTTCGCAAGGGAGAAGGTCCAAGGCGGAATTGTCCAAAGTACTTGGCGGATTTGAAGAACGGCAACATCAAGAAGAAAGGTATATCCGATATACATGTTATTGATGTGTATCTCACTAGTACTCGTAGTAGTGCCTGGGTATTTGATACTGGTTCGGTTGCTCATATTTGTAACTCGAAACAGGTGATGCAGAATAAACGAAAGCTAGCGAAGAACGAGGTGACGATGCGCATGGGAAACGGATCAAAGGTTGATGTGATCGCAGTCGGCACGCTACCTCTTCATCTACCATCGGGATTAGTTTTATACTTAAATAATTGTTATTTGGTGCCTGCGTTGAGCATGAATATTATATCGGGATCTTGTTTATTGCGAGACGGTTACTTGTTTATGTCCGACAATAATGGTTGTTCGACTTATATGAGTAATATGTTTTATGCACATGCACCTTTGATAGATGGTCTATTCTTATTGAATCTCGATAGTGGAAATACACATATTAATAACATTGAGGCTAATAGTTTGAAATTGAGCGATAACTCGACCTATATGTGGCACTGTCGTCTTGGTCACATTGGAGTGAAGCGTATGAAGAAACTCCATTCCAATGGACTTCTTGAATCACTTGAAAGATGCGAAGCATGTCTAATAGGTAAAATGACTAAGACTCCATTTTCTGGTATGATGGAGCGAGCTACAAACTTATTAGAAATCATACATACCGATGTGTGTGGTCCAATGAGTGTAGCATCGCGCGGTGGTTATCGTTATGTTCTTACCTTCACGGATGACTTGAGTAGATATGGGTATATCTATTTCATCAAACATAAGTCCGAAACTTTCGAGAAGTTTAAGGAATTTCAAAGTGAGGTGGAGAATCAACGTAACAAGAAGATTAAATTTCTACGTTCTGATCGTGGAGGTGAATATCTAAGTTGCGAGTTTGGCGAGCATTTGAAGAAATGCGGAATACTTTCACAATTGACACCGCCGGGAACACCACAGCCAAATGGTGTGTCCGAACGTCGTAATCGAACTCTCTTAGATATGGTTCGTTCTATGATGTCACTTACAGATTTACCGCTATCATTTTGGGGTTATGCATTAGAAACAGCCGCATTCACTTTAAATAGGGCACCATCTAAATCCGTTGAAACGACACCGTATGAATTATGGTTTGGGAAGAAACCTAAATTGTCGTTCCTTAAAGTTTGGGGTTGCAAAGCCTATGTAAAGAAGTTACAGCCAGACAAGCTTGAACCCAAAGCGGAAAAAAGCGTCTTCATAGGATACCTGAAGGAAACTATTGGGTATACCTTCTATCATAGATCCGAAGGCAAAATCTTCGTTGCCAAGAATGGATCCTTTCTAGAGAAGGAATTTCTCTCGAAAGAACTGACTGGAAGGAAAGTAGAACTCGACGAGGTTGTCGAACCTTCTCTCGAACTTGCGAGTAGCGCAGCACCAGAAGAAGTTCATGTGGTGCCTGCACCAATAAGAGAGGAAGCTAATGATGATGATCATGAAACTTCGGTTATAGTTGCTACAGAACCTCGTAGGTCAACGAGAACTCGTACCACTCCTGATTGGTATGATCCCGTTATGAGTGTCATGTTGGTGGACAACACCGATGACCCTGCTGTAGGGTTTCGTAGCATGGAAAACAAAAAAATTTCTATCGCATACAAACAAACAAGCCAAGATCTATCTACTAGATTGTAGCAACGAGTCGATGGAATAACTCACCCTCGAAGATTCCAAAGTGTTTAACGAGAGCGGATTCTCGTGGGTGATGTAGTCGTACTCTTCCCGATCTCAAGATCGCGTAGACGATCCTTCCGGCGCTGCGTTCCGGCAGCGCTCCCGCAGTCGGTCACACGTTCGGTACTCAACGAAGACCTTCCTCTCCCTTGTTCCATCAGGAAGCGGAGGTTGTAGCACTCTCCTCGTGATTCCGGCAGCACAACGGCGTGGTACCGGAAGTAGAGCGGAGATCTCGCAGGGCTTCGCCTTAAGCCAGAGCGAGTATGGTGGAGTATGAGAGAGTTCCTCGACGATCTATGGTTTAGACACGTCGAGGAGGAGGCTTGGACGGCGGCTAGGGTTAGCTAGGCGGCGGCGGCGGTTTGCCCTAGGGCGGCGGCGGCGGCAGCAGGTGGCGGCGCTGGCGTCTTAGGGTTTGGAGGTGAGGGATCTTGTGTGCTCGGAGGGGCAGCCCTGCCCCTCCCTTTATAGGTGGGAGGCGCGGACAAGGGGAGGGGAGTCCCTCCCCAACTCGGCTTGGAGGTGGGCCGGCGGTGGAGGGGAGTAACTCCTTCCCAACTCGGTTTCCACCTTCCTCTCCACTTCCCAAAAATAGCCGTTTGACTTTCAAATTGGCGTTTGACTTTTCAAACAAGGATTTGATTAAATCCTCTATTTTGTTCAGCGATGACACTTAGTACATGATGCAATCATACCAACTTGATATAACACATTCATGTACCCTTCCCCTCCGGAGTGCCGGACATTCCGGAACCTTCTAGAACATTCCCGATGAAAACACCGGAACCATTCTCCAACTCCGAAACAAGACTTTCCTTATATGAATCTTATTCTCCGGACCATTTCGGATCTCCTCGTGATATCCCGAATCCCATTCGAGACTCCGAACAACATTCGGTCTCTTTCTCATCTTTCCATAACTACGCAAACAACGTCGAATCCTTAAGTGTGTCTCCCTACGGTTTGTGAATTATGCGGACATGATCGAGACACTTCTCCGAACAATAACCAATATAGGAATCTGGAAATTCATATGGCTCCCACATATTTCTACGATTACTTTGTGATCGAATGAACCACTTACATACGATACCAATTTCCCTTTGTCTCTCGATAGTTTACTTATCCAAGGTTATGATCGTCGGTATCTCTGCATACCTAGTTCAACCTCGTTACCGATAAGTACTCTTTTCTCGTTCCCATGATATGTGATCCCTTGTGAGCCAGTCACATGCATGCAAGCTAATTGGATGACATTTCACCGAGAGGGCCCAGAGTATATCTATCTGTCATATGGATGGACAAATCCCACTCTTGATCCATGTGTTTCAAGCAATACTTTCCGAACACTCAATGCCACCTTTATAGCCACCCGACGGTGTGTGGTGTTTGATGTCATCAAAGCATCCATCCGGTAAAGGTGATATGCATGATCTCATGGTCGAAGGAATTAGGTTACTATGTATTAGAAAGCATATAGCAATTTAACTATTAAAATGACTTGATCTTTATGCTATGCTTATCTATAGGAGTATGTCCATCATATCATTCTCCTAACGATATGATCTTGTTGTTAATAACATCTCAATGTTCATGATAGGGAAACCACAATCATTTATTAACCAACAAGCTAGTGATGTATAGAGGCTTTACTAGGGACTTCAATTTAAGTTTACAAATCACACAAGTATTAATGTTTCCTTGTTAATACTATTACAGCATGAATGTAAACATTTATCATAAACACAAAGATATAATAATAACTACATTTATTATTGCCTCTAGGGCATATCTCCAACAGTCTCCCACTTGCACTAGAGTCATCTAATCTAGATTACATGGTAATATACCGAACACCCATGGCAGTTTGGTGCTGGTCATGTTTTTCCCTCGGGAGAGGTTTAGTCAACGGATCCGCCACATTCAGATCTGTGTGTACTTTGCAAATCTTTATGTCCCCATCTTGGACATGTTCTCGAATAGCGTGAAAACGTAGCTTGATATGCTTCAGCTTCTTGTGTTACCTTGGTTCTTGCGCATTGGCTATGGCACCCATGTTATCACAATAGATAGACATTGGGTCCAGCGCACTAGGAACCACACCCAGCTCTGTAATGAACTCTTTCATCCATATCGCTTCTTGTGAAGCCTCCGAAGCAGCCATGTATTCCGATTCAGTTGAAGATCTCGCCACAACGCTTTGCTTTGAACTCCTCTTCAAAATAAATACGTATCCAGATTGTGATTTAGAATCATCCGGATCGTTGTTCCAACTAGCATCGGTGTAACCATTAACAACGAGTTGTTCATCACCTCCATAAGAAAGAACCATATCCTTAGTTCTTCTCAAGTACTTAAGGATGTTTTTGATCACGTCCAATGATCCACTCGGATCGGTTTGATATCTGCTAGTTAAACTAACAAAGATATGCAATGTCGGGTCTAGTACATAGCATGGCATACATTGGAGATCCTATGGTCGAGGCATAGGGAGTCTTACTCATCCTTTCTCTATCTTCTGCCGATGTCGGACTTTGAGTTTTACTCAAGGTCGATTAAAAACATGGGCAAGAACCCTTTCTTGCTATCTTCCATTCCAAACCTCTTTAGAACTTTGTCCAAATATGTACTTTGTGATAATGATATTAGGCGTCTCGATCTATCTCTATAAATCTTTATGCCTAATATGTAAGCTGCTTCGCCAAGATCCTTCATTGAAAAACTATTATTCAAATATTCCTTGACACTATTAAGAAGGTATACATCATTCCCAATCAACAATATGTCATCTACATATAGTATTAAGAATGCTACAGAGCTCCCACTCACTTTCTTGTAAATACAAGCTTCTCCATAAGTTTGTATAAAACCAAAACTTTTGATTACCTTATCAAAACGTTGATTCCAACTTCGGGATGCTTGCTTCAATCCATAGATGGACCGTTGAAGTTTGCATACCTTGTTAGCATCTTTAGGATCGACAAAACCTTTGGGTTGCATCATATACAACTCTTCATCAATGTCTCCATTGAGGAATGTTGTTTTGACATCCATCTGCCATATCTCATAATCATAATATGCTGCTAACATAATCCTACTTTAGCTCTTGGTGAGAAAGTCTCATCGTAGTCAACTCCTTGAATTTGTCGAAACCCCTTTGCGACAAGTCGAGCTTTATAGACAGTAATATTACCATCAGCATCTGTTTTCTTCTTGAAAATCCATTTGTTCTCGACAGCCTTTCGGCCATCCGGTAAGTCCACCAAGGTCCATACTTGGTTTCCGTACATGGATCCAATCTCGGATTTCATGGATTCTTGCCATTTGTTGGAATCTTGTCTCATCATCGCTTCCTCATATGTCTCAGGGTCATCGGTGTTGTCCACCAACATGACACTCATAACGAGATCATACCAATCTGGAGTGGTACGAGTTCTCGTTGACCTGCGAGGCTCTGTAGCAACTACAACCGAAGTTTCATGATCATCATCATTAGCTTCCTCTCTTATTGGTGTAGGCACCACAGGAACTTCTTCCGGTGCTGCGCTACTCATAATTTTGAGAGAAGGTTCGACAACCTCGTCGAGTTCTACTTTCCTTCCAGTCATTTCTTTCGAGAGAAATTCCTTCTCTAGAAAGGATCCATTCTTGGCAACGAAGATTTTGCCTTCGGATCTATGATAGAAGGTATACCCAATAGTTTCCTTCGGGTATCCTATGAAGACGCATTTTTCCGCTTTGGGCTCAAGCTTGTCCGGCTGTAACTTCTTTACATAGGCTTCGCAACCCCAAACTTTAAGGAACGACAATCTAGGTTTCTTCCCAAACCATAATTCATACGGTGTCGTTTCAACGGATTTAGATGGTGCCCTATTTAAAGTGAATGCGGCTGTTTCTAATGCATAACCCCAAAATGATAGCGGTAAATCTGTAAGTGACATCATAGAACGAACCATATCTAAGAGAGTTCGATTACGACGTTCGGACACACCATTACGCTGTGGTGTTCCCGACGGTGTCAATTGTGAAAGTATTCCGCATTTATTCAAATCCTCGCCAAACTCGTAACTTAGATATTCACCTCCACGATCAGAACGTAGAAATTTAATCTTCTTGTTACGTTGATTCTCTACCTCACTTTGAAATTCCTTGAACTTCTCGAAAGTTTCGGACTTATGTTTCATGAAATAGATATACCCATATCTACTCAAGTCATCCATGAAGGTAAGAACATAACGATAACCACCGCGCGAAGCTACACTCATTAGACCACACACATCGGTATGTATGATTTCCAATAAGTCCGTAGCTCGCTCTATCATACCAGAAAATGGAGTCTTAGTCATTTTACCCATCAGACATGCTTCGCATCTTTCAAGTGATTCGAAATCAAGTGATTCAAGAAGTCCATCGGAATGGAGTTTCTTCATACGCTTCACTCCAATGTGACCAAGACGACAGTGCCACATATAGGTCGAGTTATCGCTCGATTTCAAACGTTTAGCCTCAATGTTATTAATATGTGTATTTCCACTATCGAGATTCAATAAGAATAGACCATCTATCAAAGGTGCATGTGCATAAAACATATTACTCATATAAATCGAACAACCATTATTCTCGGACTTAAACAAGTAACCGTCTCGCAATAAACAAGATCCCGATATAATGTTCATGCTTAACGCAGGCACCAAATAACAATTATTTAAGTATAAAACTAATCCCGATGGTAGATGAAGGGGTAGCGTGCCGACCGCGATCACATCAACCTTTGATCCGTTTCCCACGCGCATCGTCACCTCGTTCTTCGCTAGCTTCCGTTTATTCTGCAGCACCTATTTCGAGTTACAAATATGAGCAACCGAACCAGTATCAAATACCCAGGCACTACTACGAGTACTAGTGAGATACACATCAATAACATGTATATCAGATATACCTTTCTTCTTGATGTTGCCGTTCTTCAAATCCGCCAAGTACTTTGGGCAATTCCGCTTCCAGTGATCTTCTCCTTTGTAGTAAAAGCACCCAGTGTCAGGCTTAGGTCCAGCCTTGGTCTTCTTCGTTGGCGTGGTAACTTTCTTACCACCCTTCTTGAAGTGTCCCTTCTGCTTAGACTTGCCTTTCTTGAATTTGGTGGTTTTATTGACCAACAACACTTGGTGCTCTTTCTTGATCTCCACTTCTGCCGATTTCAACATGGCAAAGAGTTCTGGCAACGTCTTGTTCATGTTCTGCATGTTGTAGTTCATCACAAAGTCCTTGTAACTTGATGGTAGTGATTCGAGGACGCGGTAAATCCCCAAAGCATTAGGAATCACTATACCCAAGCTTTGAAGTTTGTTTGCGTGCCCAGACATCTTAAGCACATGCTCACTGACGGAGCTGCCCTCTTCCATCTTGCAGTTAAAGAACTTTTCAGAAGCCTCATAGCTTTCAATTGTCGCATGAGTCTCAAAGATCAATTTGAGATCCTCGACAATATCATATGGGTCTGAATTCTCAAACCTTTTCTGAAGCTCTGATTCTAAACCATACAAGATAGCACATCGAATGGAGTACCGAGTCTTCCGAGTGAGGTAAACATTCTTTACTTCATCGGTAGCATCACCGAGGCGGGTCACCAATGTGCATCCAAAGACATAGGTCAAATTAAATTGTGAGGATAATCCTTAAATTGGAACCAGTCCGGGTTGCTTCCATTGTTTTTCAACTTTTCTTTCTCTAGGAACGCATTAAAATTGATGGTAGGGGCTGCCATTGATCTACAACATATTTGCAATAGTTTAGACTAAGTTTATGAAAAATTGAGTTCAAATTAATAATTAAAATTAATCTAGGTGAACTCCCACTCAAAACAATATCCCTCACATTGTTTTAGTGATCACACAAACCAAATCCACCACATCAACACCGATCATCACGAGAGTTGATATAGTTTCAATGGCGAACAATCGACATGTTCATCATATCTACTATATGATTCATGCTTTACCTTTCGGTGATCCGTCTTCCGAGACCATGTCTGTACATGCTAGGCTCGTCAAGATCAAACCTTAGTTTCCGCATGAGCAAATCTGGCTTACTCACGTTGTATACACTTGCGGAATCTAACACACCCGATCATCACGTGGTGCTTCGAAACAACAAGCTTTAGCAACGGTGCTAACTAAGGGTGAACACTTTATGACTTGAAATTCATGTGCATGAGGGGTCATCTTATAATGCTACCGTCGTCTACTTAGCAATACAAGATGCATAAAGGATTAACATAACATGCAATTCATAATATGTGATATGATATGGCTTTTTCTTCTTTGTGCTTCTGATCTCCATCTTCAAGCACGAACATGATCTCCATCATCACCGACATTGCATCAAGGTCAATGACGCTTCTTCATGGTTGTCGTCCACCGGCTTCAACTATTACAACTACTTTGAATAGACACGCAGGTCTTAACATAAATTAAAGACAACCATATGGCTCCTGCCGGTTGCCAACTTACAATAAGGAACATTGCATACATCAAATATAATCACAATCATGGCCATATCACATCACTGCATACCCCTGCAAAACAAAGTTATACGCCTCTACTTTCTTTGCATATTTTACGTGGTTTGGGGCTTTCAATAAGTGTCGTTCTAACTTACGAACATGAACCACAACATTGATACTAGTATTGTTAATCACCCGTTGTAAATTGGATCTTAACTATGCTAGGAGAAACAGGCACCCGCAAAGCCACTTATACAATACAAGTTGCATGTCAAGCATGGAGCAAGTCTCATGAACGATGTCATGTAAGGTTAGCCCGGGACGCTTCATCCCAACATCCCGCAAGATGCAAAGTACACAATAAGCAATCGACAATAAAAGCATCAACGCCCACAATGACCATTGTGTTCTACTCGTGCAACAGATCTACATATAGACACGGCTCTGATACCACTGTAGGGTTTCGTAGCATGGAAAACAAAAAATTTCTATCGCATACAAACAAAAAAAGCCAAGATCTATCTACTAGATTGTAGCAACGAGTCGATGGAATAACTCACCCTCGAAGATTCCAAAGTGTTTAACGAGAGCGGATTCTCGTGGGTGATGTAGTCGTACTCTTCCCGATCTCAAGATCGCGTAGACGATCCTTCCCAAGTGCTCAAGCGCTCGCATCGGTCACACGCTCTGCACTGACGAAGACCTTCCTATCCCTTGTTCCAGCAGGCCGGAGGTTGTAGCACTCTCCTAGTGATTCCAAGAAGACAACGTGGCAGTACAAGTAGAGGGGAGATCTCGCAGGGCTTCGCCTTAAGCCGGAGCGAGTATGGTGGAGTATGAGAGAGTTCCTCGACGATCTAGGGTTTAGACACGTCGAGGAGGAGGCTTGGCCGGCGGCTAGGGTTAGCTAGGCGGCGGCGGCGGTTTTCCCTAGGGCGGCGGCGGCAGCAGGTGGAGGCGCCGGCGGCTTAGGATTTGGAGGTGAGGGATCTTGTGTGCTAGGAGGGGCAGCCCTGCCCCTCCCTTTATAGGTGGTAGGCGCGGCCAAGGGGAGGGGAGTCCCTCCCCAACTCGGCTTGGAGGTGGGCCGGCGGTGGAGGGGAGGAACTCCTCCCCAACTCGGTTTCCACCTCCCTCTCTACTTCCCAAAAATAGCCGTTTGACTTTCAAATTGGCGTTTGACTTTTCAAACAAGGATTTGATTAAATCCTCTATTTTGTTCAGCGATGACACTTAGTACATGATGCAATCATACCAACTTGATATAACACATTCATGTACCCTTCCCCTCCGGAGTGCCGGACATTCCGGAACCTTCTAGAACATTCTCGATGAAAACACCGGAACCATTCTCCAACTCCGAAACAAGACTTTCCTTATATGAATCTTATTCTCCGGACCATTTCGGATCTCCTCGTGATATCCCGAATCCCATTCGAGACTCCGAACAACATTCGGTCTCTTTCTCATCTTTCCATAACTACGCAAACAACGTCGAATCCTTAAGTGTGTCTCCCTACGGTTCGTGAATTATGCGGACATGATCGAGACACTTCTCCGAAAAATAACCAATATAGGAATCTGGAAATTCATATGGCTCCCACATATTTCTACGATTACTTTGCGATTGAACGAACCACTTACATAAGATACCAATTTCCCTTTGTCTCTCGATAGTTTACTTATCCGAGGTTATGATCGTCGGTATCTCTGCATACCTAGTTCAACCTCGTTACCGATAAGTACTCTTTTCTCGTTCCCGTGATATGTGATCCCTTGTGAGCTACCACATGCTTGCAAGCTAATTGGATGACATTTCACCGAGAGGGCCCAGAGTATATCTATCCGTCATATGGATGGACAAATCCCACTCTTGATCCATGTGTTTCAACCAATACTTTCCGAACACTCAATGCCACCTTTATAGCCACCCGATTCACGTGTGGTGTTTGATGTCATCAAAGCATCCATCCGGTAAAGGTGATATGCATGATCTCATGGTCGAAGGAATTAGGTTACTTTGTATCAGAAAGCATATAGCAATTGAACTATTAAAATGACTTGATCTTTATGCTATGCTTATCTATAGGAGTATGTCCATCATATCATTCTCCTAACGATATGATCTTGTTGTTAATAACATCTCAATGTTCATGATAGGGAAACCACAATCATTTATTAACCAACAAGCTAGTGATGTATAGAGGCTTTACTAGGGACTTCAATTTAAGTTTACAAATCACACAAGTATTAATGTTTCCTTGTTAATACTATTACAGCATGAATGTAAACATTTATCATAAACACAAAGATATAATAATAACTACATTTATTATTGCCTCTAGGGCATATCTCCAACACCTGCGACATATGAGGAAGCGATGATGAGCCCAGATTCCAATAAATGACAAGAAGCCATGAAATCCGAGATTGGATCCATGTACGAAAACCAAGTATGGACTTTGGTGGACTTACCGGATGGCCGGAAGGCTGTCGAGAATAAATGGATTTTCAAGAAGAAAACAGATGTTGATGGTAATGTTACTGTCTATAAAGCTCGACTTGTCGCAAAAGGGTTTCGACAAATTCAAGGAGTTGACTACGATGAGACTTTCTCACCAGTAGCGAAGCTAAAGTCTGTGAGGATTATGTTAGCAATCGCTGCATATTATGATTATGAGATATGGCAGATGGATGTCAAAACAGCGTTCCTCAATGGAGACATTGATGAAGAGTTGTATATGATGCAACCCAAAGGTTTTGTCGATCCTAAAGATGCTAACAAGGTATGCAAACTTCAACGGTCCATATATGGATTGAAGCAAGCATCCCGAAGTTGGAATCAACGTTTTGATAAGGTGATCAAAAGTTTTGGTTTTATACAAACTTATGGAGAAGCTTGTATTTACAAGAAAGTGAGTGGGAGCTCTGTAGCATTCTTAATACTATATGTAGATGACATATTGTTGATTGGGAATGATGTAGACCTTCTTCATAGTGTCAAGGAATATTTGAATAATAGTTTTTCAATGAAAGATCTTGGCGAAGCAGCTTACATATTGGGCATAAATATTTATAGAGATAGATCGAGACGCCTAATATCATTGTCACAAAGTACATATTTGGACAAAGTTCTAAAGAGGTTTGGAATGGAATATAGCAAGAAAGGGTTCTTGCCCATGTTGCCCAATACGACCTTGGGTAAAACTCAAAGTCCAACAACGGCAGAAGATATAGAAAGGATGAGTAAGACTCCCTATGCCTCAGCCATAGGATCTCTAATGTATGCCATGCTATGTACTAGACCCGACATTGCATATGTTGTTAGTTTGACTAGCAGATATCAAAGTGATCCAGGAGTGGATCATTGGACAGCGGTCAAAAACATCCTTAAGTACTTGAGAAGAACTAAGGATATGGTTCTTTCTTATGGAGGTGATGAACAGCTCGTTGTTAATGGTTACACCGATGCTAGTTGGAACACCAATCCGGATGATTCTAAATCACAATCTGGATACGTATTTACTTTGAATGGTGCAGCAGTTAGCTGGAGGAGTGCAAAGCAAAGCGTTGTGGCGAGATCTTCAACTAAATCAGAATACATGGCTGCTTCGGAGGCTTCACAAGAAGCGATATGGATGAAAGAGTTCATTACAGAGCTCGGTGTGGTTCCAAGTGCGCTGGACCCAATGTCTATCTACTGTGATAACATGGACGCCATAGCCAATGCGCAAGAACCAAGGTCACACAAGAAGCTGAAGCACATTAAGATACGTTTTCACGCTATTCGAGAACATGTCCAAGATGGTGACATAAAGATTTGGAAAGTACACACAGATCTGAATGTGGCGGATCCGTTGACTAAACCTCTCCCGAGGGAAAAACATGACCAACACCAAACTGTCATGGGTGTTCGGTATATTACCATGTAATTTAGATTAGTTGACTCTAGTGCAAGTGGGAGACTGTTGGAGATATGTCCTAGAGGCAATAATAAATATAGTTATTGTTATATCTTTGTGTTTATGATAAATGTTTACATTCATGCTATAATAGTTGACATGGTTATACCCTACGGGTACGTGGTCTCAGCATACTTGGTTCAGTCCAAGGAAGGCCCACGGCAGATATACGCCCGCCCATGACGATTTTCGGGTGGCCAAGGCCCATGACGCCTTCGGATCCTTGGAGAGCAAGACTAGCGTAGATAGGAAATTCAAAGGGGTAAAACCCTAGAACTTGTAACCGACTAGGTCTATGCCCGGGACCTGCCTAAGTCTATATAAAGGCTATGAGGGCACGACCTAGATCCCCCCTCATACTTTCGCATACACACCTCCACGCCAGATTGCATCAAGACCAGAACCTCTTTCCCGCCAGAACAAGAGCGCATACAGAGTAGGGTTTTCCCTACGGGGGCCTGAACCTGGGTAAATCTTGTGTCCCCGTGTTGCTTGTTTGCTAACCGTGCCATGATCTCTAGCATTCCCATCTTATCCAAAACCCAAGTCCATAACAATGGGAATTGATGAGATCAAACCGCCAATTACGCCGTCTGCAGGAATCGGGGCGCTGACAGAGATCGTGACGGTCCCAACCCGATCGATCTACAACTCTGCAGCAACGGAGAGTCATCTCCTCTTCGGCGCTTTCGACTTCACCGTCCACTCGTCGGCCACCATGAAGGACTTTGAGCCCGTAGGCGACGGACTCGAAATCCTGCTCGGGAGCTTCTGCTTCCAGGTGGGGCAAACTGGCACCCTCCGCCTCCCTGAGAGGGTGCCCCTACCATCAATCAGGCCCGCTTCATGGGCCCTACACCCCGTGCTACGCACAACATCATCAACAGATGATTCCTACGACAGCAGCTGCTGCAACTCCGATCTGTGCGATCCGCCATCGGATATAGGGACCTACGGTTCCGGATGTGAAAGCTGCGGCAGCAGCGGACCAATCTACGAGCGCTACCAATGCGCCATAGTCATCCAAAGCGACGTGGATCAGCAAACACCCAACCCGCCGCCTAACCCGCAAGAACGAAATGGTGGAAACAGAAGAATCTAGTCCCCCCCACCCGAAGGGGAAAACAACTGCGGCCACGGCATCCGCCTTAGCAAATAAGGATGGGCCCAGGTCCGCGAAGCCGTGGCAGGCAACGTAGTACTGCCCGCAGACGCCTCGCGGGATATGCTGATGGCCTACCACCTGCTCCTGATCGAGGAGCACAAGAAGCAGGTCAAGATGCAAGAGGTGCTTGACAAACGCAAGCAAGAAGCCTCAGAGTCCAGCGCGCGACGAGCCGCGCTCTCCGCCATGGGTATTGGCTCTAGCTCGAACGCCAACCCATGCAACAAGCACCGCTCTCGGATGGAGAACATGGATCCCCAGGAGCGCCGCGAGTTGACACGAACTCTCCACACATCCTTCATGGAGATGGACGCCGACGGCAACGTCATCCCGAAAACGCCGCAGGCTGCGATCATGGCAGCCACTGCATACCTCGCGGCCCACCCACCTCCCGAGGGGGACCCGAAGAGGGCCATGCACAAGTCCGCACTTACCAGACTCGGACTCGCCGAGCCGCTGGCTCCATCGTGAAGCTCCCAAGGAGCCAAGAAGAAAGCTCGGTCAGTTCGATCAGCCCACCCCTTCATCCGAAGAGGAGGAACATGACCTTCCCCGAAGGAAGAAGAGTTCGCGACGCCGCGACTACGACACCATAGATGCGCTCACACAGCGCAAAATCGACAAAGCGCGAGCTAAGCGCGCATGCTCGTCTGAATCCGAGATGGACGAAGACGAAGGAGAACTCTGCGGAGCCCGATCCTTCAGCAGATCCGTCCGGCGGACACGGATGCCGTGAAATTGCAAGCTTCCTTCGGATACTCCGAAGTTAGACGGCACTCAAGCCCAAAGGCTTAGCTCAGCGATCACTTATCATCCGTCAAACTGCACGGTGGAAACAAGGAGACCGCCATGCAATGCCTTGCGGTACCGACAAAGCAGCCGGATCCGCTCAGCAGCCTATCCTCACGGTCCATCCGAAGCTGCGATGAGCTAGCTTACAGCTTCATCCGAAACTTCAAGGGTACCAGCAAAAGGCCCGCCTCGATCGAAGAATTGCGAGCCTGGACTCAGCGAACGAGCGAATCCATTCGCTCGTACATACTACGCTGATCCAACACAAAGAACTCCGTAGCCCACATCTCCGAAGCGAGGGCCATCGACGCCTTCAGGGACGGCGTCAAGCGCCAAGACTTCAAGGAGGATCTTGGGCGCGTCAAGCCCAAAACGCTCGATCACCTCATGGACATCGCCAACAGGTGGGCTGACGGAGAAGACTCCATTCACCGAGCACAGTCGGAAGAAGAAGACGACTACGGTCGACGACGAGAACGCCGTAGCAAAATAAGATCGCGCGTCTATAACGATCGCGACGGACCCGACATGGTCGCGGCTGGCTACGCCGATCGCCGCAACGATACCAACCGCAACAGCGGAGGATACCGCGGAGGAAACTTCCGCGATGGGGCGCCAGAATCGTGGCAACACCTGATCATCGCGATAATGGACCCTCAAAGATACGAAAAGCTTTGGGTCCATGCACCATACACTTCTACATCGACAAGCGGGATGGCAAAAGAAGGCCAGCCACATGCTCAAGGACCGCGAGTTCCGAAACTCAGCGAAAGCATGGTGCGATGAGGCAGCAAGCCCCAATCCTCGCTCGAAACGCACCAAAGACCAGGTGAAATAGCATGGAGCTCCTCCACCGCCACCGAGGCCGAACCAACCAGTCGACCAGCACGTATCACGGAACGGGTATCCCCCGCCGAAAGGGGCACTGATGATCCAGAAGGGGCGCCCCACGAATAGGGTGCAGAAGAAAATCACCCGAAAAATCAACCTGGTCGTGGAAACTCCACCCGCCATCCCTGAGTACCTCAGCGGATCGGAGTCCTGCATCACGTACAGTCGTTCGGATCACCCTTGCAGATCCCTCGCCCGGGTCATGCTGCCCTGGTGCTGGAGGCGCAGATCGGAGGCTTCGAGATGAGTCGCGTCTTCATGGACGGCGGCAGCGGCATCAACCTGATGTTCGCAAGTACCCTAGGAGCAATGCGGATCCTGCAGTGCAGCCTGGAACAGTCAGACACAACGTTCCACGACATCGTTCCAGGGAAGGGCATATTCCCCCTGGGCAAAATATGGCTCGACGTCATCTTCGGCAAGCCAGACAACTTTCGACTGGAACGGCTCGAAGTGGTGGATCCATCACAGTACCACGCCATCCTTGGGCGTGTAGCATTCGCAAGGTTCCTGGCTGTCCCACACTATGCATACCTGCTACTCAAGATGCCAGGACCGAAGGGCGTCATCACAGTCCACGGGAGCTTCAACCGATCGGATCAATGCGATAGAGATTTCAACAGAATCTCCCAGTCATTCAGCATGCAGGAGGAGCTCCTAAGGCTCCGCGAGGTGACAGATAATGGGGCACCCCCAGTCGCACGACAAAACGCACCTGACATGTCTTTCGACTCCACCGTCAACACAAAGAAGGTGCAAGTCCATCCGACGGATGCCTCCAAGACGGCGCTGATCGCCAACGACCTAAGCCTCAAGATAGGAAGGCGTTGCCGTCAATTCCTCCGTGAGCGCTGGAAATCTACCGGTGTCCCGCGACATGCCAGAGTTCCTGTGAATTCGCCGAGCACGCACTCAACGCCTTTCCGCACACCAAGCCCGTCAAACAGTCCATACGAAGATCGTCCACGAGCCGCTTATCGGCAAAGAAATCAATGATCACTACTGTAGACTTCATCAGGGAAATCAAAGAAAGCGTTTGGCTTGCAAATACAGTGATGGTCCCAAAAAAGGACACGGACATCCTGCGGATGTGCGTGGATTTCACGTCGCTAAACAAGCATTGCCCAAAGGACCACTTCCCTCTTCCTCGGATCGATCAGATCATCGATTCGACTGCAGGTTGCGAAAAACTCTACCTCCTCGACGCCTACTCAGGCTACAACCAGATTCGACTCAAGGTCGAAGATCAGGAGAAAACGGTGTTCATCACGCCGTTCGGATTGTTCTGCTACAACACAATGCCCTTCGGGCTAAAGAACGCAGGTGCCACGTACTAGCGATGCATGCAGGCATGCCTCAAAGACCAGATCGGTCGCAACGTTCAAGTCTATGTCGACGACATAGTCATGAAAACCAGGGAGGCAAGGACACTCATCGACGATCTTCGCGAGACGTTCGACAACCTCGATCGCTACAGGATTAAACTCAACCCCGAAAAGTGCGCCTTCGGCGTCCCATCGGGTCAGCTGCTTGGGTACTTCATCTCTCAGCAAGGGATCGAGGCGAACCCGAAGAAAATCAGAGCCATCATGGCGATGGAGAAGCCGAAAAACCTCAAGGGTGTCCAGCAGCTCGCAGGACGAATAGCGACATTGAGCAGATTCATCAGCCGCATGGGCGAGAAGGCCTTGCCATTCTACCTGCTGCTACGCAAGGAAGATAAATTCGAGTGGACGCCCGAAGCCAACGATGCATTCAAAAGCCTCAAGCGGCTCCTCTCCACCTCGTCCGTCTTGGTCACGCCAAAGGAGCGCGAGCCTCTACTGCTGTACATAGCAACCACACACCAGGTGGTCAGCACTGTACTAGTGGTCGAACGACCCGAAGAAGGCAAGACCCACGGGGTCCAGCGCCCAATCTACTACCTCAGCGAGGTACTAACACCAACAAAGAAGAGGTACCCTCACTACCAGAAGCTCGCCTACGGCGTGTTCATGACGGCTCGACGGCTGAGCCATTACTTCCAGGAGCACCAGGTGATGGTCGTCAACGAGGCACCCAACAAAGATCCCGAATAATCCAGAAGCCACAGGACGCATGGCCCTATGGGGCATCGAGCTGTCACCCCTGGACATCATCTACGAGAAGCGACTCGCAATCAAGTCTCAAGTCCTCCCGGACTTCCTCGTACATTGGATGGAGCTGCAGCTGCCAGACACCCCAGACATGTCGCAGTCATGGACCATGCACTTCGACGGCTCCAAGCGCGAAGCCGGAGCAGGATCCGGGGTCATACTGACCTCCCCGCAGGGGGACCAGATGAAGTACGTCCTCCGGATGAAATTCCGAGCCTCCAACAACGAGGCCGAATACGAAGCCCTCATCCACGGCATTTGGATGGCAAAGATCTGCGGTGCAACGCGCCTGGTCATCTACGGTGACTCCAACCTCATCATCCAGCAGACGATGAACGAGTGCGACGCACACGCCGAAAACATGATCGCGTACCGCGCGCTCTACAATGCACTCGAAGGAGAATTCGATGGCTGGGAGCTTCGGCACGTCGGAAGAGAAAGCAACGAGGAAGCTGACAGACTCACCAACATCGGCTCCACTTGCGCCAAGGTGCCACCGTGTCTGTTCCTCGAACAGATCTGCGTGCCATCCATCAAGCGAAAATTCCCCAAGGGATCACCCGAAGAAGCAGAACACTCGGGGGCTACGCTGCCCAAAGGACACTGTAGCACCCCGGGTAAACCAACTACTAGAAAATCGCGTTGTTTCTGTGCATTGCATCATCATGACCGCATGCTCACGTCATCATGCCACCTTGCATTTGAGCATCGTCATGTCAACTTGCATGTGTTGTTCAAAACTATTTTCGAAAAGCCTGGTTTTGTTTTCTAAACACCCCATCTTTATTTCAAATTAAAAACCCGGGTCTCCGGATTATTTTGCTTTGTCTACCAACGGTTTTCAAAAGCCCCGTTTTAAACAATAGAACATTTAAATTATTTTGGGAGGCAGCCCGCCAGACCCGAAAACCCGGCCGGCCACCTCCAGACCCTAGTCTAAAATATCTAGTCCTAATTCTACCCAATCCTATCATACCCAGCCATCCACCTCGCCTGCACCAATCGGTGCTTGCCACCTCACACCCTCCACATCACCTCAACCAATCCTGGGTCGCCACCTCCCCTCTCTCTCTCCTGGACCTACCCCACCCACACACGCACTCACACACACACACGCTGCGCTACCGCCTCGGCCCCACCCCTCACCTCGGGCCGCCTCGCCTCTCCACAGCGATGGACAGGCCGCACGCTCCCCTGGCCTCACCCCGACCCCGCTCTCTCCCCTGGCTCACTTCTTCACTGCCCTGTCCCTCTCTCTCCCGCCGCACCTCTCTCTCTCTCCGCCAGCCACTGGCCGCTTGCTCGCATCATCCCCGCCCCTCTCACCAAGCTCTGCCCACGTCACAGGACCGCTACCGGGCGCGCCTCCCCGCCGCCGCTGCCCCTAGGCCCGCCTCCCCGAGGTCGCCAAGCTCGCCACCATCGCCCTTCGCCGCCGCCCACGCCCCTCCGTCCGCCGCCATCGTGCCCTCTACGGCCAGCCGAGCGAGCCGTTTCGCCGCCGCCTCATCTTCGCTCGCATCTCATCCGAGCTCATCATGGTCGCTGCCTCTGGGTCCGCTCGCTTTCGACTCTCGAGCGCCGCTGTCGGCCTCCGCCGCCTCGCCGACAGCCGGCGCCGCTGTCGCCTCTCTCGCTACCGCCGACCATCGAGACGAGCGGCCACCACGCCGAGTAGCTCCGCCGCCGGCCTCCGCATCGCCGGTTCTCCGCGTGCCACGTGACCTCCTCTGCCTCCTCGACCTCCGCCCGCACAAGCCCTTCCTCGTCGAGCCTTCCTGCCGCCCGCATCCCCGGCTGCAGGCTCGCAGGGCCCGTCACTGCGTCCTAGACGACCACGCGTGTAACACCCTCAGAATCGGCCCTATGCAAGTTTTAGAGCTTCCCGCCAAAACCCGCATAGAAACGATTCAAAGGTGCCCACCAGGCACTTTCGTGCGGGTGGAAAACGAAGTAATACCATTACACAACAGTCCTCGATGGGACCCACAGGACAGATATATATACAACACAACTCCATGAGTCAAGAATACAGATATACAGATCAAAGATCGAAATCACCTTGAAAACGATAGAGCGTCCAACTACGGACAAGATGCGAATGGGGCTAAGAGCCCTGAAGAATAACCAATGGCGTCCATAACCCTGCCCAGGCCAAGCCGGAAGGGAAACCCTGCTAACGACGTCGATCTCAAAACCTGCTTAAACAGAAGGGGTGCCGACAAAGGGCAAAGGAAAAAGAGAGAGCCAAGATCGAGGCCAGTACACGGCGAGGCTAGAATTCGGCGGTCCTCGCCTACATAGGTATGGTGGACTGAGCGGCAGCGCATCATGCACTAAACAACCTATAGAGACTCGATACAACTGTCGGCTATCAGAGAGGGATAAGAAAGACCTATTCGGAACCATCCTGATACTACCACCAAACATACCCATCCTGGTATTTCCCCCTCGAGACCAAACGAGGAAGTCGACCGAGGAACTCACACAGTTGGCAGTTTTATTCATTCCGTTATAGTGGCGGCAATTACTAGTCAGGTGTACATAGTCGTCCTGATATAATAAGCAGTGGGCACTTTTAGTTAACCATTCCGTTGTAGTTGCAACACTTACTAGTCAGATACAATTAGCATGAGATATCCCAAAACCCAGCAGTTGTTGGTACTTTTATTTAGCCATTCCGTTATAGTTGCAATACTTACTAGTCAGATACAATGGTAGCAAGCGTCAACCCAAACAAGCAATTGTTGGCAATTTTATTTAGCCATTCCATTATAGTGAAGCTGATTACTAGTCATTATAAAGTCAAATTTATAGCACTACTTTAGTTATAGTTGTCTATGATCGAGATACTGTGCTCCAAGTCGTCCATAACCGCGGACACGGCTTTCAGAAAGTTTTACCCTGCAGGGGTGCACAAATAGCAACACACACTCGATCAACCTCGGAAAAACCAAATCAAAACCCAACGAGGCCTTCACGACAAAGCAATCACAGGATTCAGAAATATTTCAGGGGGCCACCCATTGAGTACACCCGCAACGAAGTTAGCTGACTTCGAGACGGACTCAAGGTTTGCGTCAGTGGCTGTAAACGACTGGGAACCCGAAAATGTGACTGGGCTTGTCGATACCGCGAAAACACTCCGCTTACCTAAACAACATAGGTGCTCCTCGCACAATCGTAAATTAAGCAAAGAAAGCATGGCATAAGTACAGATAGTAAATAAAACCTCAAACTAGTTTGTGGCCCCAAGAAATAAGAATGAATCAAGCTCGCTCAGGGGTCCCATAATCCTCCCGGATGTGGATAGCGAATATTCAAGGAACAGGTATCAAGTACTCGGGGTCCTACGGGACACAAGTGGACGGTTAAAAACCAAATAACATCTATTGCCCACCTGTGCCTCTGCATTTACCTACTTCAATTTTAGTTGTTAAACAGTAATTAAAGTCTTGATCATCTCCAACAATAAACACACGGCAATACTCCAACAACTGTGGTACTCGACGACACGCAATAGCACTCGAGCAGGCGACTACGATGCGCAAGTCCAACTATCTACCAAACAACAGGTAATAGGATGTGTCCAAGGCAATATAAGGCTGCAAGGGATATCCCGGGTACGAAAACTAGAGCATCGCAACACAGATAGCAATAGTTCATCAGGAGGGAATAAATACTATAAAAGTAAGATAGGTAGAAAGGAGGAGGTGCTTGCCTGATAACATTGCCGAAGGTTCATCCGAAGATCGGGGCGAATCTCACATCAACTCAACGGCCTTATCCGCGAAGAAGCAAAACACTAGAATAAACACCGGATGCACTATTTAATACTACGCAAAAGATCGGGCATGATGCATGTGTGATGTATGGCATGTCAAAGGTGCAATGCAATTAGGCAATATTAAGTGGAACCGGGGTCCCGACATTTAATTATTAAGTTCATGTTGTTTAGATACCCCGCACTTTAAATTTTGTCTTATCATGGCAAAATATATCACCGGTTCGATGCACAAATTTAAATGGAGTCCGGAAGAAGACAAAGATATCCCGCATATAGACTCCATATTTAATTATGAGATGAATTGGCATAATACCCCCAACCCACATGATATGCATGCGAGATGAACAATTAATATACAACAATTTGATATTACATTTATAAAATAGGGCTCGAGAAAAGGGTCACACATTAGGGTTCGGCGAACTTGGGCTCCGAGGGGTTCGGGGTCGGTCTCAGGGTTCAGGGTTCGACGGGATCGGCGAGGTTCGGATACAAGAGGCGAACTTTGTTGACGTCGGGGGCACATCGGATCCGCCCTGGTCGGTGCCGATCTTGTCGTCGATGGCGAACTTGAGTGGATCGGGTACCGGGGTCTTCGGATCCGTGAAGTAGATCTTGTCGCACGGTGTCCGGGGTAGACGAACTTGGCGTATTCGCATCGGCGATCTTGGCGTTCGGGTTCTCGACTTCGCATCCGGGACGAAGGTCTTGTCGCATGTGTGGTCGCCGGGTCCGCGAAGTGGGCTTCGAGTATGGCGACGCATGTCGAAGATCTTGTCGGTGTTGGGCATCAGAATCCTTGTTCACTTGTCAATCAACACCACGGTCACTCTTTTATCCTCACATCCCTTCAAAACACCAACACATCAAGGGAAGGAGCACACAAGGAGGAGATGCAAGCTTGGGCGCTGAGTGTCGGGCCAAGGGATTGATACGGCTACGGCAGGGGCCGACTCGAGGGAGCGGTCTAGGGGATGCGGGGTGGGCGTTCCAGGCGGCGACACGACAAGGGGAAGGGCCTCATCGGGACGGCAGAGCTCTGCGAGGGGGGCCGACGAGCTCGGACCGCGGGGGTGAGCGCCCAGGCAGAGGGAGGCGCGGCCAGAGGAGGCAGCTCGCGGGGTTGGTGCTGTAGAGGGCACCGGAGAGGGGGAAGACGATGGCCGGGGACGCAGAAGGGGAGGTGCCCGTCGGGGCGGCGCCGGAAAGTGGGGAGGGGCTCTGGCGGCGGCAGAGGAGCTGCTGGAGGCCGGACAGCGCGCTGCAGAGGTGGCCGGCGGCGAGAAGGGCCAGAGGAGGGAGGTGTATGGCGACGGCGGTCGCGGAAGGTGCTGGCGGCGAGCTTGCGGGGCAGAGGCAGGTGGAGGCCGACCGACGCGGAGGCCGGTGGAGGCTCGGGATGCAGGACAGGAGGGGGACGTGGGAGGCGCTCGACGGGCCCAAGGGAAGGAGAGGAGGGCGCCCGGCAGGGGAAGGGAGGCCGGAGGGAGGAGGCCGGGCGGTGGTCGCGTGCGGGAGTTGGGGAGGAAGGAGGAGAGATGAGAGGGGCGACGTGGAAAGGGTGGGTAAGGAGGCGCGGGCCGGCGAGGGAGGCGGGGATCCGCGGCGGCGCGGCCGGATGGAGAGGCAGAGGGCGGGGTTCTGAGAGAGGAGGGTGAGGGAGGAGAGCAGCGAGCGGCGGCGGAGGGTGAGCGCTCGGGAGCAGAGAGACGAGAGGATGGGGTCGCGAGGCGTGCGGGAGGAGGGAGCGTGTCGGGGTGGGGCCCGCGTGGGGTGCGTGCGTCTGCGTGTGTGGCGTGTGTGCGGTGTGTGGCTCGGGTCGGTGGGGGTGGGACCGGGTCCTGGTGTGGTGGAAGAGAGGGTGACGGCTGGCGGGGTGATGTGGCAGGCTGGGAGTGGGTGGAGTTGGGGAAGTGATGAGGTGGCGGACATCGATTGGGTGGGGTGAGGTGGCTGAAGGGTGGCTAGAATAGGACTGGGTAGGAAAAGGGTTTAGGGTTTCTTTAGATGGGCCGGGTGGTAGGTAGTCTGGTCAGGTTGGGCCTCTGGCCTGACTGATCGGACTGCCTCCCCGGACAAAACATTTTATTATTTATTTTATTTGAAAAACATTTTTGTAAATACTTTTTAGACAAATAAAAGATCTGAACAGACCGGGGTTTTAGTTTAAAAATTAAAGGAGAGGGCTAATTAGAAAACGACTTAGGCTTTTATGAAAATAGTTTTTATGCAAAATATATGCATGATGTTATGATGATGCACAAAACACCGCGATTTTCTAGTAGTGGTTTTTGCGGGAAGCCACAACGCGCGTGCGCCCTGTCTCGGGTGACCCTGCCCTGTTCCCTGCCTGCACGCATCCCCACCGCCTGTGAAGATCTCCTTCCTCTAGGACGCCAAGGCCCGAACCCGAAGACCGCCAAGATCTACCGACGCCGAGAACCCGGACGCCAAGATCACCGACACGGAACGACAAGACCCCCTTCCCGCACCGATGCCGACGACGTCGCACGCCAAGTTCTTCTTCCCGAACGTCAAGACCGACCCGGTACGAGGACCCGACCAGATCTTCGTGACGACAAGATCGGCACTGACCAGGGCGGATCCGATGTGACCCCGACGCCAACCAAGTTCTTCTTCTCGGATGTGACAAGATCGACTTCCGTTGTCCGAGACCGATCTCGTCGAGCCGTTCTCCCGTCGAACCCTGAGACCAACCCCGAACCCCTCGGAGCCCAAGTTCGCCGAACCCTAATGTGATTCCCTATTCGAGCCCCCATTATTTTATAATATGACATCATCAACTGATGCATATTAAATTGTTCATGCATGCATACTTGTCTGTGGTTTGGGGGCATTATGCCAATTCATCTCATAATTGAATATGGAGTCGATATGCGGGATATCTTTGTCTTATTCCGGACTCCATTTAAATTGGTGTAGCGAACCGATGCCATGTTCCGCCCTGTTAACCCAACATTTAATTTGCGGGGTAGATAAATAACTTGAACCGTTTAATTACATGTCGGGACCCCGGTTCCGCTTAATATTGCCTAGTTGCATCGCACCTTTGCCATGTCATACATCATACATGCATCATGCCCAATTTTCTACCGTAGTATTAAATAGTCCATCCGGTGTTTCTTCTAGTGCTTTGCTTCTTCACGGATTAGGCCGATGAGTTGATGTGAGTGTCGACCCGATCTTCGGATGAACCTTCGGCAATGTTTTCAGGCGAGCATCCCTTCCCCTTCTACCTATTTTGCATTTATAGTCTTTATTTCCTCCTGTTGATCTATTGCTATCTGTGTTGCGATGCTCTAGTTTCCATACCCGTGTTATCCCTTGCAGCCTTATATTGCCTTGGACACATCCTATTACCTGTTGATTGGTAGATAGTTGGACTTGCGCGTCGTAGTCGCTTGCTCAAGTGTTGTTGCGAGTCGTCAAGTACCTCAGTTGTTGGAGTGTTGCCGCATGTCTAATGTTGTAGATGATCATGGCTTTAATTATTGTTTAATAACTAAAATTGAAAGTAGGTAAATGCAGAGGCACCGGTGGGTAATAGACAATATTTGGATTTTAACCGCTCACTGGTGTCCCGTAGGACCCCGAGTTCTTGACACCTGTTCCGAGATCGAGCGCGCTAACCACAGGTGGGGTGTATGGGCACCCCCATCGATTAGTACCTGATTTCAAAGTATTGAACTGGGGGCCACAATTAGTTTGGAGCTTTATTACTATGTTGTACTTATGCCATGCTTTACTGCTTTATTTAAGATTGTGCGAGGAATGCACCTGTACTGTTTAGGTAAGCGGAGTGTTTTCGCGGTATCGACAAGCCCAGTCACATTTTCGGGTTCCCAGTCGTTTCTGCCAGCGACAAACCCCGGTCCGTTCCGGAGCCGGCCAACTTCGTTGCGGGTAGCTTAGTGGGGTGGCCCCCATGTACTTGCTTTGGGTCTGGGAAACGTCATGACTTAGGCCCCGCCGACATACCGATGGGTGTATGTTAACTGATCTAGCAAAAAGGGTCGAAGTGCGTGTGAATACTTTGGTGCACCCCTGCAGGGTTAAATCTTTTCGAAAAGCCGTATCCGCGGTTATGGACGACTTGGAGCACAGTTCTCGATCATAGACAACTATAACTAAAGTTTACTGCTATAATTTGACTGGTATCCGATATGACTAGTAATCAGCTCCACTACCACGGAATGGCTAAATAAAAGTACCAACAACTGCTGAGTTTGGGATATCTCATGCTAATTGTATCTGACTAGTAAGTTGCAACTACAACGGAATGGTTAACTAAAACTGCCCACTGCTTATTATATCAGGATGATTATCTATACCTGACTAGTAATTGCCGCAACGATAGCTGAATAAATAAAACTGCCAACTGCGTGAGTTCCTCGGTTGACTTCCTCGTTTGGTCTCGAGGGCGAAACACCAGGATGGGTATGTTTGGTGGTAGTATCAAGATGGTTCCAAATAGGACTTTCTTATCCCTCTCTGGTAGCCGACAGTTATATCGAGTCTCTATAGGTTGTTTAGTGCATGTTGCGCTGCCGCTCAGTCCACCATACCTATATAGGCGAGGACCGCCGAATTCTAGCCTCGCTGTCTTCGCCTCGATCGACCGCTCTCTTTTTTCCTTTGCCCTTTGTCGGCACCCCTTTTGTTTAAGCAGGTTTTGAGATCGACGTCGTTAGCAGGGTTACCCTTCCGGCTTGGCCTGGGCAGGGTTATGGACGCCTTTGGTTATTCTTCAGGGCTCTTAGCTCAATTTGCATCTTGTCCGTACTCGGATGTTGTATCGCTTTTCAAGGTGATTTGGATCTTTGTCTCATATCTCGTATTCTTGACTCATTGAGTCGCCGTTGTATATATCTGTTACGTGGGTTCCATCGTGGACTATTGTGTAATGATATTACTCGCTTTTCCACCCGCGAAAGTGCTGGTGGCACCTTTGAATCGCTTTCTATGCGGGTTTGGCGGGTTTCGCTAAAACTTGCATAGGGACGATTCGAGGTGTTCTGATACGAAGGACCCGAGAACCGGACATAGAGGTCGCTATGGTCAACTGATGCGGTCATGGCGATCGAAGAAACTTGACGCCGACCGCATTCCGCCTCGATACACGGAGAATGCCGACACCGGCCGTGATGCCCGCGCATATCTCGTCGGTCAAAAGCCTTCACCATCATCAATGGTGAGCTGTACAAGCGCAGTATTAGGGGTGTACTACAAAGGTGCGTCACCATCGGCGATGGGAAAGCCATCCTCCAAGACATCCACGAGGGCATCTGCGGCCATCACGCAGGCAGCCGCTCCCTTGTCGCCAAAGCTCTACGAGCCGGATTCTACTGGCCAACGGCCATGAGCGACGCAAAGGACATCGTCCGAAGATGCAACGGGTGCCAACGGTTCGCCGACAAACCGCACGCACCCGGGTCAGAGCTCAGACCCATACCTATATCCTGGCCCTTTGCTCAATGGGGCCTCGATATGATCGGCAAACTGCCGAAGTCCTCAAAAGGGGGGCATGTTCACCTCCTGGTCGCAGTCGAAAAATTCACCAAGTGGGTCGAGGCCATGCCGGTCACCAACCAAAAGGGCAAGACTGCCATCAAGTTCTTCGAATCCATTGTCTACAGGTTCGGCATACCGCACAGCATCATCACCGACAATGGTTCGAATTTTATCTCCAAGGAATTCCAGGACTTCTGCGAAGGCCTCGGGATCAACATCACGTACGCCTCAGTGGCACACTCGCAAACGAACAGGCAAGTGGTAAAGGCCAACGGCCTAATCGGCGCTGGCATCAAGAAGCGCCTCATGAGTCCACTCGAACGAAAAGCTGGAGCCTGGACGAAAGAGCTACCATCCGTCCTATGGAGCTTACGGACTACACCAAACAGCTCCACCGGCTACACGCCGTTCTTCATGGTGCACGGAGCCGAAGCCGTGCTACCAGCCGAAGTACGCCACCAGGCCCCCCGGGTCGTCGCTTACAGCGAAGCCGAATCCACGGCTGCACTCGAAGATGCCGTCGACACACTCGACGAAGCAAGAGACGTAGCAGCAGCTCGATCAGCGGTGTACCAGCAGAGTCTCCGCAACTACCACAGCCGCCGGCTATGCCCAAGGTCCTTCGTCGAAGGAGACCTCGTCTTGCGACTCAAGCAATAGCGACCGAAGAAATTCGAGTCGCCATGTGAAGGACCCTACATTATCACCGAAGTCATCCCAGGTGGCGCCTATCGCCTCAAGCACGTGGAGTCTGGAGTCGCATACTCCAACCCATGGAACATCGCACATTTGCGGCGATTCTACCCATAGTTACCTACCCCTTTACTTTCAATAAGGCTTTTCAGCCAAGGCTATTCAGCCGAAACAATGTACTTCCTCCATTACGATATAAATAAAGCTAAGTGTCTCGCCCCAAAATTTCGTTTAGTTATTTGCAACTTTACTTTATGCTACAAACGCACTCGGGGGGCTCCCCCCACATCACGATTTCATCGACTGAGAATCACACGTGTACACCCTGAGTAGCTGACAAACGTCAGGAAAACGAAAAGGACACGTACTCGAACAAAGCATTGCGTGCTCACAACAAACAAACCTTTATAACAAGGGGCACAACACGCCCAGTCGAAATATACAAACTTTACATCTATCTCTTCTACAGGTACTACCTATCCTGAAGAATAACCTGAGCACGCTGCTCAAACAAATCTACGACCTGTTCGGCATACTGCCTTACAGCCGCATAATGCGGACGCATATCCCACTCCCCACCATCCGGCCGAAGGGGTGGCCCAGCTGCTACAACAGACAGATCTACGTCAGGTCGATGCAGCCTAACAAGGGACAAGGCAGCTTTCACCCCTGCGACGAGCTGCTGCCTCACCAGTTCCTGGACGCGAGTCACGCTCCGAAATCTCGTCAGAAGGCCGAACAAGGATGTTGGCACAGTATCCAGGGGAAACATCACATGCAGAACGGATGAGAGCGAAGTCTGCACTTGAAGAAGCACCCGAGAAACCTGGTGCACATGATCCTGCACCGTAGCTAGGGTCATGGCACGGTCACGATCCATCCAGAAGAAGCCGCCAGCCTCCATGTCCTGTTGAGTCAAGCAATTGACCCGAACAGCGACACGCTCTTTCTCCTCCCTAGGAGCAAGATTGGCACCTACAACACTCGCACAAAATAAGACGCAAGGCCAGCAGTCGCATCCGAAAAATTGAGCTACAACTCGAAACAAATAACAACTTACATTGAAGCTGCTCAGACAGCCGAAGCAGTTCCGCCATCAAGTACTCTTCTCTGGCTGCACCGCGATCTGCCTTGGACTTCCAAACATCGGTGTGACCACGCACCCCAACCAACTCCTTATCAAGACTCCGAACGCGGTCTCGAAGAAAAGCAAGTTGTGATGAATCATCCAAAGATGGACGCTGCCGCGTTACAGGCGAGGTCTCAATGGGATCAGCACTCGATGTAACCTAGAGCAGCAGAAAAGAAAAAGACATAAACATTCAGACGGAGAAGAGCACAACTCAACAAGATTAATTAAGCATATAAAGGCCACTACGTGGCACAATGATCTATGTTTCCTCAACATAATTACAAGCAAAAGAAGACTACAAACTATCCTACAGCTACAACGCCTAGGACGCGGAACCCTGAGTGGCCTCGAAGCCGGACTGCCTCGCCTTGGCCTCCCCCTACTGCCGCAGCACATACTCGGACAGCAGATCAATGAGCTTTGGCCCATATCGCTTGCAGCGAGCAGAATAGGCAGCAAAGGCTACCTCGGATCCATCCGCGGTCGTCGGCATCCGAGAGGTGATCTGGGGAAGATCCAGCTCCGCTCCAGCCGCCAAGTCCATCGCCAGCCCGACGGACGCGTCGATGCCCTTCTGCTTGCGCTTGTACGCCGCAGGCGCTTCGGCCGACAAAGCCTCCGCCAGGGCGTCGACATCATCCAGGGCCACGCCCTTGGGGACAAGCTCCCTGTAGAAGCGGCCAAGGACCTCCTTCGCCTTGGCAAGGGAGCTGACGACGGTGCTGCAGCGATCTTCGACCGCTGCAGTAGCATCATCTAGAGCACTCCCATGCTCCAGAGCGCCGCGGTCAAACTCGATGCCTGCGGCATCTGAGACAAAAAAGAGAAGGAATGAAGAAAGTAACACAAAAGAAAAAAACGACAAGAAAGGAGCAAAACAAGGTACTTACCCGAAACAGCCTTGGCAGCAGCCATGAGCTTGCCTGCCACTACTCTTTCACGTGCAGTCGCAGCCATGGCAAGCTGCTCCTCGCGGTCCGTAGCCTCCTGCTGCAGACGCTCCTTAGCCTTGGCTGCCTTGGCTAGCTCCAGATCAAGGCGCTCTTTCACACCAGCAGCGTCCGCAGCCTTCTTCTCCGCTTGACCAAGGCTCTTTTTGAGAGCATCAATCTCACGGAGGGAAGTGTTATGCTCCTCTGCACTCAAAACATACAAGCGTCAGAAAGAAAGACAACAATGCAAAAATAAAGAGGTATCAAAGCATACAGGTACCTTGAAGCTGTTGGAGGTTGGCCTCCAGCACCAGGTGCTCCTGCACCAGTCGCTTGGCATCCTGCACAAAAGGCTGCAGGAAAAAGAACTACCAGTAAGGACAAGGACTCGGGGGCTGCGCCCACCACGAAGGAACAAAAAGCAAAATTCGCACACGAAAACGCTCGGGGGATCCCCCCGAAGACTCGAAGAAAGAATAAGACAAGAAAATATTTTTCAGACGCTCGGGGGCTCCCCCCGTAGCAGGAAACAGAATACTTACATGCTCCGATGACGACCCCGAAGGCCCGCTGGCAGCCTTCTGAAGCGCAACCACCTGATCACCCTGCGGAGAAGGGACCGGCGCAGCACCCTCAGAGGTGACCACCATCTGAGGAGGAGGAGATGCAACCTTTGACTCACCCATCATCTCCCGAGCACCATCGCTGGAGGAGTCATGGGAGGAGTGCCTGCACACGAAATATTTAGCACAAGCACAAAAGTCAACAGGAAAAGGACAGCAGTATAAAAGAAAAACTTACGAGTCCAGCGAGCTCAGGTCGAAGATAGGAGGAGTCCTTCGGGCTCTCTTCTCCCCCTTCTTCTCTTCTTTCTTCTCTTCCTTCTTCCGCTTTGTTGGCGGGTGCGGCGCTACAGCCCGCACAGGAATGGCAGGAAAAGGGGAAGAAGAGCCTCCATGCCCGTCACTGTGACGCTCAAGGCACAAAGGGTTCCTAGGAGTCGGAGGAGTGGAGGCATCTGAAGACTCGCTGGAGCTCCGCGATCGCTTGCGTGTGTGGTCCTCGCTCGACTCGTTGGCATCTTCCACCGGAGATCGCGCCGACGACAGCTCGGACACGGAATCCACCACGTCATTATCCGGAGCATTCGGAAATAACTCAGGCAATGGCGGCACCATGCCCAGCACCTTGAAGCTCTGCAAAAAAGATGGTACTTTGTTAGCAAACCAAGGAAAACAAATATGCAGTCGACGAAAAACGCTACGCGCACGAATCTACACTCATGAACGGCCGGGCCGAAGAAAGCGGAGGAGCCGACTTCCCTGGATTTTTCTCCGGCCTTGAACTTCAGCAACAAGCGAAGGGACCTGTCAAGATCTCCCTCGGAGATTTTCTTAGCCGAAACTCGCGTCGTATCACGGCGCCCAGAATAAAGGAACATCGGGTGCACCCTAGCCTGGAGAGGCTGCACCTGACGATCGAGAAACGTGCGGATGATATCCACGCCGTTCACTTCCTTCTCCGGAATCAATTGGAGATCCTCCACCCGACGGTAAAGGGCCTCTATATCCTCCGACTCGCCATCCAAGATCTGGTTTTTCCAGGACCTTTTCGGCTCGATTATCTGGGAGGAGTCAAAAGGAGCAAGACCAAAATGCTGCCCAGCTACTGTGGAATCGCGAATGTAAAACCACCGCCTCCGCCAGTACTGGACAGACTCACACATAGAGAAAGAAAAGAAAAGAATATTGGCCTTGAGGGAGATGATGCAACCCCCAATGGGATACACACCATCCGAACCGGATTGCCTCTTCACGGAATAGAGTTTCCGGAAGAGGCCAAAATGCGGCTCGATACCGAGCCAGCACTCGCAGAAAGTGATGAAGCAAGCAATGTGAAGAAGACAATTGGGCGAAAGATGGTGCAGTTGGATGCCGTAGAGAAAGAGTAGCCCACGAAGGAAGTCGTGGACTGGGAAGGAAAACCCGCACATAACGAAGGCAAGAAACATAACCCGATACCCAGCGCGGGGACGGGGGATTACCTCGTTGCCGGAGAGTCTGACGGCCTCCCTATCCTGCGGGATCAAGCCCCGCTCGCGAAGCTTGCGGAGATCACTCTCCCGCGTCTCGGATCGCTTCCAACCACCGTCGGTGATACGGGTAGCGGTGGCGCTTTTCTTTCCTCCGGCGGCGCTGGTACCAACCGCAGATGATGACTTCTTTGGTTTCCCCATAGCGCTACGGCGGCGCCGACAGTGAGAGCGCAGAAGGGAAGATGGAAATGTGGAAGGATATTCCAGCTTGCAGCAAGAATCGCTAAGAGCGCAAGAAGGCAGTGAAAACAAGAGTAGATGCGGTGAAAACAAACTGCAGCTTTCCCCAATGATTATAACGGCGAAGACGATGCACGACAACCGTTCATCAAGAAGACCTAACGCCAACGGCAGATCTGGCCATACACGTGTCAGCATCACAACGAACCGTCGTTACCAGGCCGTCCACTATGCGCGGAAATCGAGGAGGCGCCGTAATTATCTCCACGCCGCGCGTGACCGGTCAATTCAAGGTCAACAACTGGGACCCACGCTCAAATAAGTCATCTTCGCGGCGTAGCGCTTGAGGTCATTTGATCGGCAGCACTGATGTCATCAAAAGCTATACTAGCAACAACTACAACTTCTTCGGCTTCAAAGCTAAGAGTACTCACTCGAATCTACGATTCGACTAAATACTCGGGAGCAACTCCTATTAGGAGCGCTGGCCGCGCACCTGAAAGATGAATAACAACGAAGTATTTCTTCGAGTCCTACGTCGAGTCTACAACTCCACTACGGACTTGGGGCTACTCCCATAGGGAGGATGGATTTAATCATCCGAATTTTTTTGAGTCCTATGGACTTAACAACTGAACAATGTTTGAACTAAAGTCTCCGCTCGAGTCTACGACTCGAACAGACACTCGGGGGCTACTCCCATAGGGAGCGCTGGTCGCGCACCCTATAAAAACTTCGACTGCGATCTTTCGGATCAGCATGCAAAAACTTTTCGGCAAATTTGCCCCAACAAAAACGCTGAGTGAGCAACAATCTCCTTGGCCACCCGAAACACCTCCGCGGTGACAAACATTTGCTGTGTCTGCGACACAAAGATAAGACCTACAGATATCGTCTGATGGCCTGGCAACGCACACGACTGCGCTCTGCTAGTAAAAACCCGTGCTAACAGGTGCGATAAAAAATCCCGACGGACGCGTTGGGTACATCAATTAAATTCACTGGATGTCGTGGTGGTGGCACGGCAGATGCCATGGGTAGGCTAAAGTATGGGGCCAATGGATGCTAGTGGGATCTGGGGAGGGAAGATGCAACTGTCTTTACACTCAAGCTGCCAAAGTGATGAACTTTATTTCTCTCTTGATGGGTTACAAGTGCTCCTTGAGCTGTTTACAGGGGGACAATGTGAATCTCCCCAGCCTAACGGTGCTCCTTGAATCGATCCTCCCCTCAGGGTCCAAACCTCCCCTTATAAAGGGGTGCCTTGGGTGCCCTTAGGGCTGACGAGGCAAGCATATTCGTGGAATATGCTCGTCCCAAAATAGTAGTTCGGCGGCCTCCTTTCTCTCGTCCTTCTAATGACGGCAAGGCTCGATGGACCCTCCCTCTGCGTGCCTCGGGCTCCGGGACTGTCACCTCCGTGACCTCCTTCGCCCCTCCGACTGTGTATCCTTGTCTCTTGTGCTTGGCCCTGTTACGATTCCTTCTAGCCTGCAGCTATACTTTGACCTGGCTTCTCCTTCTCCCGCAAGCTTCAGATCACTCGGCCTTACCTTGTGTTACTCTGCTCCTCACCTGCATGAAGATCATTTGGGTAACCCGGCCGATTTTCTCATTAACTCGGCCGGGTAACTACTTGATACCTACACATGGGCTTCTTGCCTCCGTTCATCGGCCGACATATCCATGATTCGGCCGACCTAGGCCGTAGCTCGGAAACCAGACGGGGACAGTACCTCTGTCTTTCCCCGTCTCTGACCTACCCGAGGTTAACCCCCCGACATTAGTCCCCGAAGCTGGTGTGGCCCTGTCAATAGCTTTGGCCGGGTTATATCAGCGTCATTACTTTCTTAAGTCTTGTTTCCGAGCCATGGCCTCGTCCGAGGTTTCCTCGTTCCTTCCATCGTACGCCACGTCCTACGTGCCACCCCATCATTACTCTTCTAGTTTTTAGGTCCTTCTACAGTGCTTACTGACAAGCTACAGTGAAACCTGTTCCTGCTGCGCCGCCGCCGCGACGCCTCGTGTGCCGCTCCCCTCGGGATCGTAACAACTTTTCTTTGTCTGTGGCCGTTGGTGTGGCTCCACTTACCGTAGTGCGTTCGTGCTGTTCCCACGATCTACACGGGTAACTGCCACACCCACGATCCCACTCCCTGTTCGTGGCTTGACTATAAAGTGGGGAAACGCGCCCGCAGGGTTCATCTTTCCTCTTATCGCTCGCGTCCGCTCTCCTTCTTCCCTTCGCCTGCGTGTTCTCTTGCCGCTCCGCCGCCGTTCATCCGCCAGAGCCTCCGCCGGTGAGGATTTCGCCGCATCGTTCGCCCGCGCTCTACGGTTGTGGCTCCGCCGCCGGTGAGTCCTTTCTGACCATCTTGCCCTGATCTTGCCCTAGATCGATCCGCTCCGTTTTCGTGCTCAGGCGGCGGTTCCTTCTCTCTTCGCCATTGTTTTCGTGCTAAGTTCCGACGGGGCCTTGTAGCTCTAAGCTCCCCTCCGCCGCCAGTTTTTCCTCCGGCGATCTCTCCGGCGCACCCATGTCTAGTTCGTTTAGCGGTGCTCTTGTTGAGGACGATGACGCTGGCTCTGGGCCCGAGCGTGGATCGTGGCAGGGCTCTTCAGTCACGCGCCGTGAGATTGAATGGCTCATCCGAACTCGACGGATTCCTGCCGAGGTTTCCTGTCGTTTACCCGGCAGCGAATCCTCTCCAGTTATCAGAGAGGGCGAGTATGTGGTTTTCATGTCTCACTTCGCCATGCTTCGGTCTCCTCTCCGATTTCGCTAGAGAATTCCTTGATTACTTCGCCTTCACCACCTTCTGCGAACGCCATAGCTTCTTTTCGCTTTCATCTCCGCCGGAGGGTTACTTCGACTGGCCGTCGGTGCATGTCCGGTCAAGTTCTTCCAGATCCGCTCCAACGTCGTTCCCGACAAATCTCTGCATCCTTCCGAGAAGTTGCTCACCCAATGTGGGGCGGCGTCTATTACACCTCGGAGGAAATCCGTGTTCCCCCGTGTCACTGGGTTGGAGTCATGCAAGAAATGGCACAAGTCATTCTTCTATGTCAAGAACAGAGGCGGAAGACAAGATCTCCTCCATTCTCAATTGGCCCACCTTCCAAAGTGAACTGGCTCTATAATCCGAGGAAAACTCATGCCCTGGCCGAGGCCTTCGAGATTCGGCTAAAAGAGTTGATCCGGGCCGGGTTGTGCGGCGAAGACCTGATGGCAACTTTTATTAGTAGCCGGATCTGCCCCTTACAGCAGCGGACCCACAAGCTATGCTACATGAGTGGTCCTCTTGACCTAACCGAGTCTCGACCGTGGAGTTGGACAATTACCTTATTCATAAGCGCGTCCGAGCTATCTTCAAGACTGAGATGCCTGAGGATTGGTCTTAGGGGTTAAAACCATTCACCCGCGACCGTCCGCCTCCCGAGGTATGCCTAATCTCCCTTACTCTATTTTTCCTCAGTTCGTAGAGACTGGTTTACGTGATTTCCTTTCTCCTTGTCCTGCAGAGGTTCGCAAAGCAGAAGAATGAGGACGCCGAAGTTCTGCAGCTCCCTTGGCCCGCAGACAGGAGTACCCCGGATACTGGCGAGCCGGACTCCGAGGAGTTCGTCCCTAAGTCGGATCCTGCTCCGGCTCGAGCTCGCGGCAAAACTTCAGCGCAAGAGGAGGAAGGTGATTCGGACGAGGTCCAAATTCTTGAGGTAGTTGCCGCCATGCCTATTTCTTATGCATTTCCGGCTTCTACTTTCCCAGCTAATCCGGCCGGTCAGGTTCACGACGCCGAACCTATTGCTTCCCGGCCTCCCGTTACCTCGGGGAAGCGCGGGGCTCCTGCTAGTGCCTCGGAAGCGGTTCCTAAGAAACGAATAAAGAAATCCGCTCCGAATCCTCCCAGGCGCAAGACTATGCCCGGGGTTGCTGGGTAAGTTCTTTTGCCTATATTTCTTGTTTCTCTCTTTCTGTTTCCCATACCGACGAATCTTCTTTCTTATTTTTGCAGCGCTCCTCTGTCTGTTAAACCCGGCGGTCCTAGTATGACTAGCCGTCCGATTCGGCCGCCATCTCCTCCTCCCGCTGATGACACCAGAATTCCTAGTCCTATTCGTCCTGCTTCTCCCCCCGCTCCGAATATGTCGCCTGTTCGTCCTGATGCCCCTGAGACCTCTTCCATTGATCCGGATCCTATCCGGCCCTCCGATGTTTTCGTTGAGCCAGTTGTCCCCTCTATGGGCCCCAGCGTTACCATTGAACCTCCATCTACTCCGGCAGTTTCTACAGTTATCCCGACCTCGGCCGAAAAGGTCGTTGCCTCGGCGCCCTCTGCGAGCTTATCCTCCGCTGGTCCTAAGGACTCCGTCCCCACTTCGGAGGCGCAACTTCCTGTTGACGCCTCTTCCAAGGAGAAACGTGCTATTGCCGTCAAGACTTCTTCTCAGAAAGGTCTTGCCGGCTCTTCTCAGCCGAGTATTGCAGACGCGCTGCGCAAGGGAGCTGCATCTGCCAAAGTCCTCATACCTCGCCACCGGCAGCCGCTTGATCTTCATAAGAGCCTGCATCGCTGTGGTCGGACCGCTGCCGGGGTAAAGTTTTAACTCGGACAGCTAAGCGGAACAGCCTTGGGCGCTAGTTGAGTATGCCAATAATCGGAATGTCACGATCAATTTGAGGGTAATCCGCCAACCAACCTTTCCACTTTTCGACATCGTGACCATTTTGACCATGCTGCCCAGTTTATCATTGATACCAACAAGATGAATGCGGTAATTATTTTATCTCTGAGTCTTAAATTATTCTCCAGATGTTACCATATTCTCTAGTCCCGAAACTTGCAAGGAAATAACTTGTTGTATGCTTGGAAGTTTGACTTAATTTTATTTCTATGGTTTGTTAGTTCGGCCATCTAGTTCATAGTTTATTCGGACTTGGTGTAGCTTTGAATATCCATCCACCTAGAGCCGAGTTAAGTCCTTCTTGACTCGGATTTGGCATAGCTTTGAATCTCCAGCCACCTATAGCCGAATTAAGCTTTGCTTGATTCGGATCTAGTTTAACTTTGAATATCTAGCCACCGAGATCTGAGTTTAGTCCTTCTTGACTCGGATCTAGTATAGCTTTGAATATCCAGCCACCTAGAGCCGAAGTGAGCTTTGCTTGATTCGGATCTAGTTTATCTTTGAATATCCAGCCACCTAGATCTGAGTTAAGTCCTTCTTGACTCGGATCTAGTATAGCTCTGAATATCCAGCCACCTAGAGCCGAAGTGAGCTTTGCTTGATTCGGATCTAGTTTAGCTTTAAATATCCAGCCACCTAGATCTGAGTTAAGTCCTTCTTGACTCGGATCTAGTATAGCTTTGAATATCCAGCCACCTAGAGCCGAAGTGAGCTTTGCTTGATTCGGATATGGTATAGCTTTGAATATCCAGCCACCTAGAGCCGAATTAAGCTTTGCTTGATTCGGATCTGGTATAGCTTTGAATCTCCAGCCACCTAGAGCCAAATTAAGCTTTGCTTGATTCGGATCTGGTATAGCTTTGAATATCTAGCCACCTAGAGCCGAATTAAGCTTTGCTTGGTTTGGATCTGGTATAGCTTCTACTTGTTGTTTTATCATTTTGCTCCATTGCTCAGGTTGCACATGACCGACGTACCGCCGAGTTCCAGAGGTTGCTTTTTTCGCACCGCAAGATGGAAGAGAAGTACGAGAAAGTTCTGCCCGTGGCAAAGAAGGCCGGTAAGTCGATAGTTCGTTTTCCTTATTTCCACCTTTCTCATATACTCGTCCGCGGAATGCCGGCTTACTTCTTGTTGAATAGGTAATATCAATAACCTCAATATCCGCCTTGAAAATAAGATCAAGACCTTGGAAGGTTAGTTTCCTTTCTACTTTACTCCTTCCCCTTTTAGTATCTATGCTAAGTTTCCTTATTGCGTTGGGCTGTGGTAAAGCCGAGTTGCAAGACTTTGCAGTGTCGCAACAAGATTGCGTGCCCATGCCTGACGTGATGCTTCATTTTTTAGAACAAAGCGCAGTTCATTCGGCGCAACTTCAAGAAAAATATGATGAGATAGCTCGCCTGAGATCCGAGGTGAATACACTCAAGCTCTCTCAGAAGTCCGAGCTAGAAAAGGTCGACCAAGAATTTTCCGAGGAAAAGAATCCGACTGGATCTCTGAAGAACAAAGAACTCCTCGAAGCTGCCGAACTTAAAACTCGCGGTTTGAGCGAGGAAATTGCTCGTTTCGAGAAGAGTAAAGCTGCTTGGGCCAAAGACCTTCAGATAATGATGAGCTACATTCATCGTAAGTTATTTAGCCTGGCCGAACTATATTTTTTCTTTGTCGTCGCTGCTATCTTTTGACATGTCCATGTTTTGCGCAGGTCACTTCCCCGAGGCCAAACCCGTGAGTTCTAGAGCTGTTCTTGCCGCTCGCGCTCGTCGAGGTGAACCTGTTGCTGTTGACTTTGAATATTCGATGGAGGATTTCTTGGTTGCTGTTGGTGCTGCCGTTGGTCCGATGAAAATTATGGGCCGGGACTTGGTGCAGGCCGCTATCCGAGCTTACCATGTACTCTGGCCGAATACCTCAGGGACTCCTGATATCAACGAGGTCAAGTTATTGGTGACCAGGCTGATGGCATCTGAGAGACAGTTGAGTCTTTGGAGAGAATCTGTTGCGCGTGCTGGTGCCGACATGGCCCTTACTGTAATCATGTCATGGTATGAAGACATCTCTCTTGATATTTTGAGGAATCTGCGCACTGGCTCCCGCTGGGTTGAAGATCCCACCTTTGTTGCTCTTCGGCAAGCTCGGGCTTTCCAGCTCGTCGAGTATGCCGACGTGCACACTTGGAATGAAGGGCCGAGTTTTCTCCCAGATCCAGATCAGGAGGTCGCGGCTGAAGGTGCTTCGGGTGATGATTCAGCTGAGCACGGGGAAGGTGAAGATGATTCGGCCACATCCGATAGCTCCAGCTCAAGCTCAGATAGCAATGGCGATGCGCGGTCTTCCTCCAAAGGCACCGGGCATTCTACCGCGCGTACTGACGCTCCTGAACAACCCCGTGATACCGCCGAAGTTATACCTGGGTCGGCGGAGGGCGAGGCGACCTCAGTCGAAGTTCCTCCTACTTCGGAGTGCCCCGCACCTGAGCAAGTGGTTGCCCCTTCAACGAACAACGCCTAGGTTATTTGCGATCCCTGGTATGCCGGGCGTACAATGTAGACGAAAAACTTGTCAACTCGTATGATTCGAGTTTCTTTCGCTATGTGTTGTTGATATTTTTGGTTAAGTGGATGCTCGTACGAATTCTTGCCTTGTTGGCTCGTAATTTCTTCATCTTTCCGGGCTCAATTTTTGTCGTTATTTTGATGATCTTATCCAGGCATTGGCGCTGAATATCTACGCTATTGACCTGTTTTGAACATAAGATAATTACTCAGTTGTGGAAGTAAGCAACAATCGCTGGATCGTAGTTCACTATCCGTAACTTCCTTATATAAATCAAGTTTCGGATATGAGTGCGTTTAGCATAGGTTTGAGGTATCATATGGTAGTCTCCGAGTCGTTGCTTTAGATGCCGAAGTTTAAGTGTCAATACGAATTTGACATATCATATGATAGTCCCTGAGTCAATGCTTTGGGCACCAAGGTGCATATTCGTAACATGAAAGGAAAACAACATATGGCATTCCCCGAGTCACTGCTCTGGTCGCCAATGTTCAAGCATATAACGCGAAAGAAATAAATATACCATATGACAGTCCCCGAGTTATTGCTCTGGGTGCCGAGGTCTAAATATATAATACAAAATAATCATTACATATGGCAGTCCCCGAGTAACTGCTCTGGGTGCCGAGGTTCAAATATCTAATATGAAATAACGTCACATATGGCAGTCCCCGAGTAACTGCTCTGGGTGCCGAGGTTCAAATATCTAATATGAAATAACATCACATATGGCAGTCCCCGAGTAACTGCTCTGGGTGCCGAGGTTCAAATATCTAATATGAAATAACATCACATATGGCAGTCCCCGAGTAACTGCTCTGGGTGCCGAGGTTTGAATACATAATATGAAATAAATATAACCTACGGCAGTCCCGAGTCACTGCTCTGGGTGCCGAGGTGCAAATACATCATTGGTTTTTTGACCTTGAGATACAACCCTATGAGTAAAATGGCCGAAGTAAAGCCACATTCCAAGGGCGCTTCGTTTCTTCACCAGCTTTGTTTGCCTTGCTCTCTCCAGGGGATTGAGCATCGATCAGATAATATGCATCGTTGTGCAATGCTTTGCTCACGATAAATGGTCCTTCCCATGGGGGTGATAATTTGTGCATGCCGGCCGTGCGCTGCACCAGCCGGAGGACTAAATCTCCTTCTTTGAATACTCTTGGATTCACTTTCTTGCTGTGATACCGCCGTAAGTTCTGTTGATAAATGGCCGATCGTGATAATGTCAATTCTCTGGCTTCTTCCAATGGTCTACGGCATCTTGCCGAGCTATTTCATTTGTTTGAGAGGTTGTGTCTTGGCGACTCTTGGCGAGTCATATATTATGTCGGGGAATCGGCCTCCGCCCGTATACCGTAAAAGAATGGAGTGTAACCTGTTGACCTATTCGGAGTAGTTCGAAGGCTCCATAACACGGCTGGGATTTCTTCGATCCAACATCCTGCCGACCGTTGCAAAGGTTCAACAAGTCGTGGTTTTATTCCTGATAACACCAGCCCATTAGACCTTTCAACTTGTCCATTGGATGCTGGGTGGGCCACCGAGGCAACATCTAGTCTTATGTGCTTCTCTTGGCAAAATCTGGCGAAGGCTCCTTCTGCAAAGTTCGTGCCATTATCCGTAATAATGCTATGTGGGTATCCGTATCTCAAGATGATATCCTTGAGGAATTTCACTGCTGTGTGCCCATCACACTTTTTGATTGGTTTTACTTCAATCCACTTTGTGAACTTGTCTACCATAACCAAGATGTGGGTCATTCCTCCTCTCGCCGGCTTGAAAGGTCCCACCATGTCTAAACCCCATACAGAAAATGGCCAAGTGATGGGTATTGTTTTTAACTCGGCCGACGGCATATGTATTCTGGTTGCATATCTCTGAAACCCATTGCACTTCTTAACTAATTCTTCTGCCTCTTTTAACGTCGTTGGCCAGTAAATCCATGCCTGAATGCCTTGGCTACTAAAGCGCGAGATGAAGCATGGTGCCCACATTCTCCTTGGTGTATGTCTAGAAGGATTTCCTGACCTTCTGTGGAACTCACGCACTTCTGCAATATGTTTGTTACGCTTCTCTTATATAACTCATTGTTTATGATTGTATAGGCTTTTGCTGTTCTGACTGTTTGTCTGGCTAATACTTCACTACTCGGCAATACCGCGTCTTTTAGGTACGAAAATATGGGTTGCGCCCATATCGGCGTTTCTCTTTCTGCAGTGATCTCACTGTCTATCTCCATGTTTTCTGCCGACGTATATACCTCGGCTCTCTCCATGATTGCTATTACCTCGGCTGTCCCCCTCTTTAGGGGTTCCGAATCCTTCTGCGGATCTACCTCCATTGGCGCATGATTCTCTGCAGAACTTGCTGGGATAAATATTGATTCGGACTCTGGTGATGGGTTTATTGATGGTTTCCTGAGGTGCTCCAGGGCAATACCTGGCGGAATTGACTGCCGGGTTGATCCTAATTTTGACAATGTGTCAGCAGCGTCATTTTCTGCTCGTGGTATGTGGTGAAATTCACATCCTTCAAAATATCCACTGATCTTTTGCACATGGAATCTGTATAAAGCCATATTAGCATCTAATGCGTCCCAAGTGCCCGATACTTGCTGTACTACCAGATCCGAGTCACCGTAGCATAGGATTCGGCGTATTCCAATTTCTTTTGCCATTTTTAATCCATGGACTAGTGCTTCATATTCAGCTACATTGTTGGACGCGGCAAAATGTATTTGCAGTACATATTTCAATTGATCTTTTTTAGGCGAGGTTAGCACTATTCCTGCTCCCAAACCGTTCCTTAGTTTGGAACCATCAAAATGCATTGTCCAAGAATTTGGATCCGCAATGGTGGCTCATATTGCACCTCGCCCAGTCTACGAGAAAGTCATGACACCTGAGATTTGATTGCATCTCTTCTATCAAATTGTGGAGCATACGGTGATAACTCGATCGCCCATTTTGCTATTCGGCCACTTGCATCTTTGTTGTTCAATATGTCGGCTATGGGTGCCTCACATATTACTTTGATGGGGTGCTCTTCAAAGTAATGCTTAAGCTTTTTTGCCAACATATATACTCCATAGGCCATCTTCTGATAGTGCGGATAATTCTGCTTTGAAGTGGATAGTACTTCACTTAGATAATATACTGGCCTCTGAACTGACTTACCCTCTTCAAGTCGTTCCACTACAACCACAGTACTAACTACTCGATTGGTAGCCGCTATATAAAGTAGCATAGGTTCTTTCGATAATGGAGAAGCTAAAATGGGTGCCGTAACTAGCATCCTTTTAAACTCGTGAAACGCAAGGTCGGCCTGGGGAGTCCAGCCGAATTTGTCCGACTTTCTCATCAGCTGATAAAGTGGCAGTGCCTTTTCTCCTAGCCGACATACAAATCGACTAAGTGAGGCCAGGCAGCCCGTGAATTTTTGTACATCGTTCAAACATTTCGGCAATTCCATTCTTTCTATTGCTCTTATCTTCGTTGGATTAGCCTCGATACCTCGGCTGGACACAAGGAACCCGAGTAGCTTTCCTGCCGGCACGCCAAATGTGCATTTCTCTGGATTAAGTTTCATTCGGAACCTTCTCAGGTTCGCGAAAGTTTGCCGTATATCTTCTAGCAAGGTTCTGCTCTCCTTAGTTTTGATGACTACGTCATCCACATATACTTGTACATTTTTTCCTATCTGATCATGTAGGCATTTTTGCATGCACCTTTGATACGTTGCTCCTGCATTTCGCAGGCCGAATGGCATTGTGCGATAACAATAAGCCCCGTACGGGGTAATAAATGCAGTCTTTATTTGATCGGCCGGATTTAACGGTATCTGGTGGAAACCAGAATACGCGTCTACAAATGATAACAGCTCACAGCCAGCGGTTGAGTCAATGACTTGGTCTATTCTAGGCAATGGAAAAGGATCTTTCGGACACGCCTTGTTCAGGTTAGTGTAGTCGATACACATTCGCCACACAATGGCTACATTGGGGTCATCTTTTTTCTTTTCTACTAGCACCGGATTTGATAACCAATCCGGATATAGCACCTCCATGATGAATCCTGCGAGAAGCGAACTATTTCATCCCTATTACTTTTCTCCTGTCTTGAGCGGCGGAGAGGTTGCTTCACCGGCCGTGCTCTGGCCCCGACGTTTAAAGAGTGCTCACCAACTCCCTCGGCACACCTTGCAGATCTTGAGTTGACCATGAAAATATGTCCCGATTCTCACGGAGGAAGTTGGTGAGCTCGCCTTCCTATTTAGCGTCAAGGCCTGCACCAATAGTAACAGTGCGCTCTGGGAATTGCTCATCAATCTGAAATTTCTTCGTCTCTTTGGTCGGTTGAAAAGAAACACTGCCATGAGGGTTAGCCAGTGCCGGCATGCTTAACTGTGCTGACTGTGCGAGGGCTGCTACCTCCTGAATCCTTTTCTTTTCTCTTGCTATAACCAATGACTCGGCCAAATTTGACCCGGCCGAGGCACACTCCATTGACTTCTTGTAATACCCTGCGACCGTTATCACCCCTTGTGGTCCGGGTAACTTCATCTTTAGATAACCTATATGACAGCTGCTCATAAATTTGGCGGTCTTGGGCCGTCGAGTAGAGCATGATAACAACTTTCCAGATCGACCACCTCAAATTCTAAATTTTCGCTCTGCTTATCTCGGTAGAATAACACGTCCACTCGGACTTTACCGATGGGCTCACATGAAAGCCCTGGCACTATCCCATGGAAAGTTGTCCTCGTGGACTGTAGCATATTCTGTGATATTCCGAGCTTATGCATGGTATCTTTGTACATGATGTTGATACTGCTTCCATTGTCGATGAGTACTTTTGAGAATTTCACATTGATGCTTGGTCCCACAAACGTCGGATCCAACACAAGTGCATATGATCCTGGACTCGGCATTATTCTGGGGTGGTCTTTCATGCTCCAGGTCATCTCCTGATCAGACCATGGCTGGTATCTTGGCACTGCTGGTACAACTGCATTCACTTCCATATGCCGGCGCTGCACACTCTGCTTGTCTTGCTGTTCTGTCGTGAACACACAATAAGCCTGGTGATGTTCCCTGTAATCATTACGTCCAGCATTTGCCGGATTTATCCTTCCGTCCTGCCCCTGGTTCATTACTTGATGCACTGCATCCCTTCGATCCGAGTTATCGTACCTCGGGGGAGGGGGCGGTAGCATCGATTCGTGTATTTGCTCCGCTTACCGCGGTGATGCTGTTGCACCTGATGGGGAGCCTGAACTCCTGCCGGGTTCCCCATCGCATTTTTCATCCAGGCACATTGCCGGGTTGTATGATTGGCTGGTCTGGATGGGTTTGATGTGTGAAATTTACACGGCTGATCCAACATGGATTCGAACGTATACTTCGGCTTCTCTTGCCATTGCTTCTTTTGCTCTGGGGTCCATTGCCTCTTTCCCTCATTCCTTGAGGTCCACTGTTGAGGTCCATTTTTCTGTCGTTGAGGTGCTCCGTGACTCGGCTGATCTTGTGCTCTGATCGCCACCGGGCTGAATTATACCTATAATCCGCCTCTTCTTCTTCTTCCTCTGAAATCACGCCTGGATGACCCGGCCAATTCTCTCGTGTATTGGTCTTGTTGTTCACGATGATCTGCCGACATTAACTCCGGTTGGGTTGGGTCACCCAATGCATAGGAGTCCGCTATTCTGATAGTTTCTGCCAGTGTGGTTGGCATATCTCTCTGCAGGCATTGCCACAACACGCTGCCATAACGGCAGCCTTGCGTGAACCAAGCGATTGCTTGCGATTCGATAACTCCCTCACATGAATTTCTCAGGTTACACCATCGAGTTAAAAACTCTATCTGTTTCATTCGGCATCTTCTTGCACATGGCTAGTTGCTGTGGTCTATTTGGCCTCTTGTATGTGCTGGTAAAGTTGCTAACGAACATTTCTTCGAAATCTAACCAGCAGTTGATACTGCCAGCTGGTTGAATATTCAACCATACCCTGGCTGGTCCTTCCAACATCTGTGGGACATATCGCACAGCCCATCTTAGGTTGCCACCCGCTATCTTCACAGCGGTGGCATAATCAATCAACCAGTCTTGTGGCTTGGTACTTCCATTATGCTTTTGTGCCTCTCGCTAAGCGAAAATTGACCTTGGTGGTTCGCCCATGATCCGCGGTCCAAAACATGCGGACCTGGTGGACATTGCTCTTCTAATAGCTCGGACGGTATAGCCGATCCAATTTACTCTTGCATCACTTGGCGGCAAATCTCAGACAGATTCTATCACGCATCCCATAGTGATTGTCTCCACCTGGTTTGCGTATTCTACCGGAATATCCATCATTATACCTTTCATTCATCTGATTATAGCGAGCTGGCCTCACTTCTCTTTCTGCCGAGGCTCACGTCTTGGTTGCGGTTGGCGGCACTTCTCCTTACTTCACCGGGTTTGGTTTTCATGATTGTCTCTTGCGGTTCTTTCTGCCGTGTTCCCCATTACCTCGCCGCCGCCGTCCTTTTCCATACTGGCCGTGGTTTCTCCCCACTATTACCTCGGCTTGCATTGCCTCTGTTCTCATTCACCTTTCCAGCTATTGCCGGGTCATATGGAACAATTTGTTTGTTCCTCTTCCCTGAGGTTACTGCTTTTTCTTTTCTAGCGTTGTTTCCGGGTGAAGATGCCGCTGCCGCAGATAAAGCAGGTGCTGCCCCTGCCGAATGAACCATCCGTGAAGCCCCTGGTCTTGCCGGGTTAGCTCTGAGCATTTCCTCATTTTGCTGGTTCGCGATGCGCACCAGCTCATTCACTCTTTCTTGTTGCTTCTGCCGAGCTTCCCCTGTTAACCCCTCTAATTCCAATGCCGCGGCATTTGCCGCTCTCAGGTTTTTCGCCGGGGTACTGTACCTCGGCAAACCCAAATCGCCCGATTCGGCTATGTGAGCTTCATGCTCTTTGTTAATATCATTCATGAGGTTCTTTCCTCTTAATCTCAGTTCGTCCACCCGCTCGGGTGCGATATCAAGCTTATTAGCTTTTGCATACTCTCGTGGTCTGTTCAAGATTCGCAGGCTGATACTTTTTGGCCTCTACCAAAGACCTTTGCCTGGTTTCCTCTAACTCTGCTGAGCATTTGCGGATCAAGTATCGGTACAGTGTGTGGTTAAGTTCTCTATAGTTGCTCAAGAATGTTCTCTGGTCTTCCAGGTGGTCCTCTCACTCTTGGTGCCTTTGGGTGGTGTCATGTAGCTCACGGTTTGTCACTGGCGGAATTACCTCGGCGGTTTGCATGCGATCCGCTTGGCGGACCACAATGCTCTGGCCAGGTTCTCTGCTTGCCCCGGCTAATGCTGCTCCTGCTTGAGTCCCTGCTGCGACCATCACCTCGACGCTGCCTGCCAGATGCTCTCCTGATGGACAGCTTGGCGCGCTTCGAGGTGGTTCCCCTGCAACAACAACCTGGTGAGGATAAATGTCGGTGACGTCGACGCCAACGTAGACCCTGTGCTCGCCCAGGCCGATGAAGATCCCGTTGCGCGGGGGGGTTTCCCCCTGAAGCTCCCTGCATTGTCTCTGACATAGTCGCAGAGACCAAATCTCTGGACCAAGCCAGAAACAACGCGCCGGTGTTGATGAAGTTTCCGTCCGGATCACAACTCCCTAGCACCGCCGGCCCACTGATGGCGCCAAATCGTGGTGGTGGCACGCAGATGCCATGGGTAGGCTAAAGTATGGGGCCAATGGATGCTAGTGGGATGCGGAGGAAGATGCAACTGTCTTTACACTCAAGCTGCCAAAGTGATGAACTTTATTTCTCTCTTGATGGGTTACAAGTGCTCCTTGAGCTGTTTACAGGGGGACAATGTGAATCTCCCCAGCCTAACGGTGCTCCTTGAATCGATCCTCCCCTCAGGGTCCAAACCTCCCCTTATAAAGGGGTGCCTTGGGTGCCCTTAGGGCTGACGAGGCAAGCATATTCGTGGAATATGCTCGTCCCAAAATAGTAGTTCGGCGGCCTCCTTTCTCTGTCGTCCTTCTAATGACGGCAAGGCTCCAGTGGACCCCCTCCTGCGTGCCTCGGGCTCCAGGACTGTCACCTCCGTGACCTCCTTCTGCCCCTCTGACGCTGTGTATCCTTGTCTCTTGTGCTTGGCCCTGTTCTGATTCCTTCTAGCCTGCAGCTATACTTTGACCCTGGGCTTCTCCTTCTCCTGCAAGCTTCGTATCACTCGGCCTTACCTTGTGTTACTCGGCTCGTTCCTCACCTGCATGAAGATCATTTGGGTAACCCGGCCGATTTTCTCATTAACTCGGCCGGGTAACTACTTGATACCTACACATGGGCTTCTTGCCTCCGTTCATCGGCCGACATATCCATGATTCGGCCGACCTAGGCCGTAGCTCGGAAACCAGACGGGGACAGTACCTCTGTCTTTCCCCGTCTCTGACCTACCCGAGGTTAACCCCCCGACACTGGAATTCCACTCCTGTAAGTCCTCCGCGGCCTGAGTCGAATTACGCCAGCATATGTTCCAGTTTCGAGTTGGGGGACTCGAACCTGAGGAAGATCGTGTTGTTTTGTCCTAAGACAATTAACTGACCCTGATCCGTCGGGTGAGTCAGGCACACGCATCAACAATCCCTACACACATATTGTTAATACATAGTTGCACCCGAAAGATTGAAGAGTTCTCAGCCGAATCCACGATTCGACTGATCACTCGGGGGCTACTGACATGGTTATACCCTACGGGTACGTGGTCTCAGCATACCTGGTTCAGTACAAGGAAGGCCCACGGCAGATATACGCCGGCCCATGAAGATTTTCAGGTGGCCAAGGCCCATGACGCCTTCAGATCCTTGGAGAGCAAGACTAGCGTAGATAGAAAATTCAAAGGGGTAAAACCCTAGAACTTGTAACAGACTAGGTCTATGCCCGGGACCTGCCTAATTCTATATAAAGGCTAGGAGGGCACGGCCTAGACCCCCCCTCATACTTTCGCATACACACCTCCACGCCAGATTGCATCTGCGCACCCATGTAACCTTCGGTTCCGCCGTAATCAAGAGCAGACAAGCAGGAGTAGGTTTTTCCCTCCGGGGGCCTGAACCTGGGTAAATCTTGTGTCCCCGTGTTGCTTGTTTGCTAACCGTGCCACGATCTCCAGCATCCCCATCTTCTCCAAAACCCAAGTCCATAACAATGGGCATTGATGAGATCAAACCTCGTCAATAGTATTAACAAGGAAACATTAATACTTGTGTGATTTGTAAAATTAAATTGAAGTCCCCAGTAAAGCCTCTTCATAATACTAGCTTGTTGGTTAATAAATGATTGTGGTTTCCCTATCATGAACATTGAGATGTTATTAACAACAAGATCATATCGTTAGGAGAATGATATGATGGACATACTCCTATAGATAAGCGTATCATAAAGATCAAGTAATTTTAATAGTTCAATTGCTATATGATTTCTGATACATAGTAACCTAATTCCTTCGACCATGAGATCATGCTTATCACCATCACCGGAAGGATGATTTGATGACATCAAACACCACGCCGTAACTGGGTGGCTATAAAGGTGGCATTGAGTGTTCGGAAAGTATTGGTTGAGACACATGGATCAAGAGTGGGATTTGTCCATCCATATGACGGATATATATACTCTGGGCCTCTCGGTGGAATGTCATCCAATTATCTTGCAAGCATGTGACTGGCTCACAGGGGATCACATAACACGGGAACAAGAAAAGAGTACTTATCAGTAACGAGGTTGAACTAGGTATGCGGAGATACCGACGATCAAAACCTCGGATAAGTAAACTATCATGAGACAAAGGGAAATTGGTATCATGTGTAAGTGGTTCATTCGATCCCAATGTAATCGTAGAAATATGTGGGAGCCATATGAATTTCCAGATTCCTCTATTGGTTATTGTTCGGAGAAGTGTCTCGATCATGTCCGCATAATTCACGAACCGTAGGGAGACACACTTAAGGATTCGACGTTGTTGAGTAGTTATGGAATGATGAGTAAGAGACTGAATGTTGTTCGAAGTCTCGGATGGGATCCGGGATATCATGAGGAGATCCGGAATGGTCCGTAGAATAAGATTCATATAAGGAAAGTCCTCTTTCGGGTTGGAGAATGGTTCTGGTGTTTTCATCGGGAATGTTCTAGAAGGTTCCGGAATGTCCGGCACTCCGGAGGGGAAGGGTACATGTGTCATAACAAGTTGGAATGGTTGCATCATGTACTAGGTGTCATCGGTGAGCGAAATAAAGGGATAAATCAAATCCTAGTTTGAAAAGTCAAACGCCAATTTGAAAAGTCAAACGGCTATTTTGCTTGGTGGAGGGAGAGTAGGAAACCTACTTGGGGAGGAAGTCCCTCTCCCTCCACCGCCGGCCTTGGAAGCCGAGTTGGGGAGGACTCCTCCCGCCCTCCACCTATATAAGGAGGGGCAGGGCTGCCCCTCCAAGCACACAACTTGCACCCCATAAACCCTAGCTCCAAGCCGCCGGCGCCGCCACCACCTGCTGTTGCCGCCACCTAGGGCTAAACCCTAGTCGCCGAGTTGGGGCACCCCCTTGCCCTAGCCGCCGGCCTAGCCTCTTCTCCTTGGTGCGTCTAAACCCTAGATCACCGAGGGCTCTCTCATAGTCCCTCTACTTCCGGTACCACGCCGTCGTGCTGCCGGAATCGCGAGGAGAGTGCTACAACCTCCGCTGCATGCTGGAACAAGGGAGAGGAAGGTCTTCATCGAGTACCGAACGTGTGACCGACTGCGGAAGCGCTGCCGGAACGCAACGCCTGAAGGATCGTCTACGCGATCTTGAGATCAGCAAGAGTACGTAGATGGGCCACATATGTTTGTTTTAACCGAACGTCCATTAATCGTGAAGCAAGGTCCTGAAAATAGATTGTTGGAGCATTGCCAATTCGCCTCAAAACATGTGGTAGGGACGTGCTCCCTAGTTTCCACTGCCCACCGCTGGGCGTCTATTGCTATCAATGTTTTCCATCAAACATTTGGCCGTCTTTGTGATGACATTGAGATGGATTGTCTTTTCCATCTGACTCGACGACTACATGTGTCTTTTGGAAAAGCAGAGGCATCAAATCATATATCACCATATATCATTTCATCGTCATAGCAGTTCCTACATCTTTTTGTCCATGTTTATTGACTTATCCTTAGCATTCGAAACACTCTCATGTGCCATGCAACTTTCATTTACATGAGATCAAAACTCCACCCACCATGTCCAGTTTGGCACAAAAGTAGCCTCTCTCCTCTCGTGTACTCCTATATTACTAGACTCTCCCTCCTCTCAGTCTACTTTACTGATTTAGATAGCTTTGCATGAGATGGTCTCTCTTCCCAGGCCTGTCTCTTCCTCTACCATCTCCTAGGAAGGTACTCAATCACATCACACTATCTAGTAATGGGAAGCATATGGAACTAACCCTTCTCTTGTGTACCAACTGCCAAGCACTATAAGAGTTTATTTTGCTACATGCTCCGTTGGACATGAGCACCGTACTGGATGTACATCATGTAAATATTCCTGTTAGTTGATTTCGAGGTATGATCCCGCACGCCCGTCTACTCAAAAATGAGGCTCTTTTCGAAGATCTGAAGCGTCCAACAATCAGGGAAAAGAGAACGAAAAACCGGAAACAGAGCAAACGTCGGGGCCAAATCTCTGTTGCAAAACAGAGTACGAAACAGCCTAACAGCAAAAGGAAGAGAGCAGACAGTGAAGACGATGAACAGAGGAAGCACCGAGAACTGAACAATGAGAACGACGCACGTATTTTTCTTTCATTTTATTATGATCCCAGTGCGCCTGTTGACCCAAAGGGGAGCTTTTTTTTTAGATCGCAAAGCTCCCAGCCCTTCGCCCATCCCACGACTTTTCATATAGTTCTTACTTCAGTTCGTCCGTCCGGAGACGAACGGACAGAGCACTGAAACAAAAGGCTTGAAAATACTGGGCATCATGCCATGGGGATACTGATCAATTCCAAAATGATTTAAGAGCTCGCTTTGACATCTAGGTATTCATTTCATTTGATAGAAATGAAATGAATACATAGATTCATTTCATTTATATTATAATTTTAAAAACACCCACATGTTTGGTTGTCATCGGAATTTGGAAATGATAGGTCTAAGACAGGAATCAGGTTTACACTCGGGGATATTTGAATGAATTTGCCAAATAAAATGACAGACCAATTCCGTGCCAACCAAACAGCATATGAATGAAATTGCAAAATAAATTCCAGAATTCCATACACAAATGATGGATACCAAACGACCTCTAAGTTCTTAGTACAAGCACTTTGCAGTGCATCCAGCGTATATTACATTAGTAAGAGATCTGTGAGTGTGAGACATGTCACGCAGCACATATACTAGTAGACGATACACGACCAAACCCTGAATCCTCATGCCACACTTCGCTCACGCCACAACGTCCATGTGCAGTTTTATACAGGAGATCACAATTCACCCACCAAAATTAATTCGACATTATATATATATATATAAACCCTATTCAACACCCAGGGTGCAGAATTGCTATTCTGCACCCAATATATTTTTATGTCGTTAGATTAAAAAATTATGTTTTGTATATAAATAATTATGTTCATATATTTACCATAACAAAAAAATTCAACACAAAACTAAATTTTATGAGTCATTATTGTGTAAAAACACCAAAAAATATGAATTTTACATCGTAATTTTATATGGCAAGAAAATAAAAAAATTATGTCATTTCTAAATTTTATTATGTTCTTCTTAACTTATAGTGTAAGAAAAAATTTACGTGATGTAAAAATAATATACAGTTCTAAAGATAGAGGGTGGGTGTAGTATAACTATTCTACATCCTGGGTGTCAAATAGCGCGACCCTATATATATATATAATATCCAGATGTATATATATATATATATATATATATATATATATATATATATATATATATATATATATGCTCATAAAATAAGCCTCTCCTCTCATGCATATATAATATCTTATCCTTCTCTTTGATCCACTGCAAATACATCTGTAGCTAGCTTTGAAGGATATGGTCTCTTTTCCTCTATGATCTCATCTCTGTTGTTCAATACATTACACTGTCTAGAAATGTGAGGCCTCAGGAACTAAACCTTCACTGGTGTGTCAAAGCGTATAAGAGATTACTTTGCACTATGTTCAGTTTGACGAGAGTGATGTGCAAGAATGGAGGGTATTCTAATTAAACTAACATGACTATTTAGATGGTGAATGTTTACAAGAGCTTGAAGAAACATGTTAACCCAGATGACTGATTCTCCATGTACTGAAACCATAGTAGCAGGAAACGGGATTGATGCCACATTCCACGACACAGATCGAGGGTCAGGAACGGCAGCTGGTCGACCTGGGTCGGAGGCCGAGTCACGATCCCGTTCCATGGCTGCTGAGCCCTAATAAGTACCCAATATACAAGGAGAAAAGTATACATACCAGGCATCCCGCCGCAGCCCGCCTGCGCGCCCATCTCCCTCCCGCCAGGTGCACCGGTAGCCGAGCGGATGGTTTCAACTTTTTTTTATATAAAAGACATCCAAGGATATTCGACTTTAAATTAATAAAGCCACAAGAGTTCACAACAGGGGCGCGACGGCCCAGATTTACTGCTCACACAGAGCCAGAGAGACCAACATAAGACGAGTTTACAAACGGTCAAGGACCAAATAGCGACAGACTAGCAACACTTGCCATCTAATAGAACAGGGCAACAAGCTAAGCTAGATAGAGGGTCGAGGGTCAGGAACTCAGGAAGTAGATGCCATGGCAGCTTCGTGGTGCAGCTTCCTCAATCCCTCCGTCGGCACTTCCAGCCTTGGGACATCAGCTTTCCGGAAGAGCGGTCTCCACAGCTGCAGGAAGATAATCATTTTAAAGAAACAATCATCTGAATGGTTAGGAAATTTGTGTTCAATGGTGAATTTATTATGGATATTCCAAAGGTCCTAGCACTAGGCCGAAAATAGGATCCAGACCGCCCTGCTAGCTTTTGTGGACAGCGAGGAAAGAATAGCGAAAAAATCATCAAAAGAAGATGGGTTCCAGGCAACATTAAACAGCACACGCAAACCACTCCAACAAAATTTAGCAAGGACAAAATTGAAAAAGAGGTGGGGGGCCGATTCGTTTTCCTCGCAGAGGCAGCACTTTCCATTTGAGGGGCTGTGTCGCTCCCGCAGCTGTTCGTTGATAGGCAGCCTGCCGCGGGCAAGCTTTTTTTAATCTTCGGTGTGATCTTCGCTTGCCACAAAATAGCAGAAATAGGATCATGGGTCCGAGAGATCAGCCTCCTATACATAGATGATACGGAGAAAGTTCCTGACGGTTCAAGGGCCCAAGAGACGGTATCCACGCTGGTTGAGAGCTGGACCTCATTGAGCTCCTGGAGGAGGCGATCCCACAAGCTAACTTCCACATCGCCAAAAGTACGGCGGAAAGAGAGGGTCCAGGGGCTGGAGGCTCTCGCATGAGCCACCGTCAGGTTTGGATTAGAGGAGATAGCAAAGAGGCGCTAGTATCTGATAGCCAGGGGGCGTTGCCAAGCCAATGATCCGTCCAAAATCACACCCTCTGCCCGTATCCAAGGTGAAATCTTGCACCCAGCCGGAAAAGGTGCTTAATTCGGTTGATGTTCTTCCAAAATTGCGAGCCGCCCTGGAAATGGCGTGGAAGTACTTAGTATTCGCATCACCCTGAAGCGTCCACTTGATTCTTCCCCTTTGGCACCAAAATTCTTCCTCCTGTTGGAATATGTGGACAAGGTGCTCCTCCCGGTGGTAACGCTGGGCCCAACCCTCGTCATCTAACGCGCTGTTATCTGCTAAGTTATCGAGGACTTGGATTTACTGGAGAAGAAGAGATTTCTCCAACTTAGCCGCAGCCGTAAGATTCGCCGCCCACCCACGGAGAAATCTTCTAAGACCATCGGTTGCCACTGGGTAGTCGTGGGAGGTCGGAAACTTCAAGGCACCGCGGAGTGGAAACGGATGAAAGATTGGACATGGAATTTCTTCTACGAGAAGGGGTTGGGGATTGGATTCGTGCATGCGGGGAAGATGAATATGTCAAAGCATCGACTACCAAACCGTCTGATGTTGACTTGTGGCCCCATATGTTCAATTATTTAATCTACCTCACGTAATATTACATTTTATCGATCTGAGTCGTCGACCCGAAATTAAGTGGATCCTGACCCACGTAAAAATTAGCGTCCTAGAAATGTATACCCCTTGTCAACTCTTGTTTGCTCGGAAGACGACCCTCGACCTGAACGGCCCTGATTTCTGGCAACTATGACTGAAACATAGGAAAACACCAGCAACTGAATATGGAGAACGATGGCATGGTTGTTTTTCCTACCGTTTCAGCTATGATCCGGCGCACCTATCGACCCAAAATGGGGCTCTTTTGAAGATCTGAAGCGCCCAACAATCGGAGAAAGAAAACGGAAAACAGAGCAAATGCGGAGCCAAAACTCTGTAGCAAAACAGAGGACGAAACTATGTTTGTTGCAAGTGGACATCGATTAGTCATGAAACGAGGTCCTGAAAGTAGGTCGTTGGAGCAGCTGGCTTCCCGTGTTTTCATGCCTCATTCTAGCCATCGCAAGGTCTCCTCAAGACAATTGGTAGGATGTGCTCGCTAGTTTCCATTTCCCGCCGCTGGGCATGTATTGCTATCAACGTTTTCCATCCAACATTTGGCTATTTCCGTGATTACATTGAGATGGATCAACTTTTCCATCTGACCCCACGACTTCACGACCCACGGTCCATGTTTTTCATCAACAGATACTATATCTTTTGTCCATGTTTTAATTATCCTTAGCGTTCGAAACACTCTCATGTGTCGTGCAACTTTCATTTATATGAGATCAAAACTCCACCCACCATGTTCAGATTGGCACAAAAGTAGCCTCTCATCTCATGTATATTACTAGACTCTCCCTCCCTATGTCTAGCTCAACTGACTTGGATAGTTTTGCATGAGATGGTCTCTCTTCCTCTACCATCTCCTAGCAAGGTACTCAATGACATCACACTATCTAGTAATGGGGGGCCTCACTAGCCCTTCTCTTGTGTGCCAAGCACTATAAGAGTTTATTTTGCTACATGCTCGGTTGAACATGAACAACATAGTGGGGTATATGGATCTAGAAATCAACTGACACCGAATATTTACAAGATGGTATGATGTTTGTTGGAGCAGCTGGCTGCCCGTGTTTGCATGCCTCATTCTAGCCATCGCAAGGTCTCCTCAAGACAATTGGTAGGATGTGCTCGCTAGTTTCCATTACCTGCAGCTAGGCATGTATTGCTATCAACGTTTTCCATCCAACATTTGGCTGTCTCCGTGATTACATTGAGATGGATCAACTTTTCCATCTGACCCCATGACTTCACGAGACCCACGGTCCATGTTTTTCATCAACAGTTACTATATCTTTTGTCCATGTTTTATCACTCTCATGTGCCCTGCAACTTTCATTTATATGAGATCAAAACTCCACCCACCATGTTCAGTTTGGCACAAAAGTAGCCTCTCGTCTCATGTATATTACTAGACTCTCCCTCCCCTATGTCTAGTTCGACGGACTTAGATAGCTTTGCATGAGATGATCTCTTTTCCTCTACCATCTACGAGCAAGGTGCTCAATCACATCACACTATCTAGTAATAGGAGGCCTCTGAAACTAACCCTTCTCTTGTGTGTCAAGCAGTATAAGAGTTCATTTTGCTACATACTCTGTTGATTATGAACAACGTACTGCGTTACAAGGTTCTCGGAACCAACCGACACGAATATGTGCAAGATGCTCGTCTAGCACCTAATTCTCATGCAATGTGGAGGTGGTAAGCTGAGTAGCTTATCTAATACGGGGCTAAGTTGAGAAAGCCAACTTTGGACTCTCTCTCAACCCCCTCTCTGCTACTGTAGTTGAAGCCTCCCGCCGCAGATCCGGCCCGAACCGAGGCCTCTCTCGCCGGCGTCGCCGGCGAGGGATGGCTGAGGGGAGGTGAATGTAGCTGTAGGTGTAGGTGTTTTCCCGTTGTGGAGTCTTGGAGCTGGTTTCTGGATCTTTGCGGCAAGATCCAGGGCGTCGAGTTCTTCTACGTCTGGTCGTGGCTTCAACGGTTGGAGCGCGGCGGCGAGGAAGGGCTTGCGGTCTCCGTTAATAAAGCCGGTGTTCGTCGTGGTGCGGTGGTGCTGCGTTTCTCCTCCTCTCCTGGCCGGCTGTGGAAGCGGGGGAAGAGGCGCAGGTGTTGTGGCTTGTTCTTCTGGCCGGCCGTGGTGGCGAGGAGGAAGAACACCGCTACGCTTTCCTTTCGCCCGCGGCTGCGGGTGTTGTGTGGTTGTGCCCAGATCTGGGGCCCTCTCTGGCCGGCCGTGGCGGCGGGGGGAGATGGCCTGGTTGTGGGCGGCGGCTACGCTTCTTCGCATCGTCGAGTTACTCCTTGGTGCTTTCGAGCGGTGCCAGGAGGTCACCGGGTCTCCCTCTCGGTGTCGCTGCAGTGGTTGCAGTTGCCGGCGGAGGTTGCAGTCTCAGTGGCTCGACCATAAAGCTCGGGTGTGCCTTCGTGGTGTCGACGGCGACTAGCTACCTCTCCAGATCTCGGCCGGCCATGGTGGCAAGGGAAGGAAGGAGGGTTGGCTTGCTGCTGCTGATACTTGCGATGGGTGGGGCCGCCTGTTCCCAGGCGGCGATGCTGCGTTTTCTCCGGCGAACTCCAAGCGGAAGCAATATGCCACCCGCTATCTTGACCAAGAGCATGGCCTCGCCGAGCTCGAGAGGCCTCCGTGCTGAAGTTACTTCAACCGCTTTTTCTCCTCCTCGCGGCTCCCGTCGACGTTGGGCCAAGTGGTTCGTCCCGGTTCGACGACGGCGGCTGGAGGAGAGGGTCAAGCGGCATGCAGGACTCGATTGCTTTCTGATCTTTCCTGCAGGGTGCAATGTGTAAATTTGAAGGGCCCAGTTGTTATCTTGTTTTTCTTTTGGGTCTTATTGTAATTTGTACTCTCCGCTTTGACTAATGGCAGCATCTCGGTCCTTCGGGACCTTTCACCGTTCAAAAAAAAAAAAAAGCTTATCTAATACGGTAATTTTTATTTTTATATTCATTAAATGGAAACCAGGATTATGCAGCGCGAAGCGTCCAATGATCAGAGAAAAGAAAAGCAAAATTAGAACCTGGTGACGAAACTCCATAGCATCGCAACAGTTATTTTGGATGCGGGTCGCGACCCCAATTAATATGGATCGACGACCAGATAGATAAGCTTCGTACCTACAGCTTTTAAGATATTTTACAACGTAAAAATAAATAAAATACCAGGCTCAATAGCCCATCCCATTGTTAACCCTAGAGAACACGTATTGGTTGATATCCATCCTGCTCGTCTCATATGTGATGTGGCGGCATCAACGAGATGTGAAAAATCGACGCGTAGCTAGCCTCCATCTTCTCCTTTTCTAAATCTCCCAGGATTGCACTTGGTCGTTCAAGGTCACGTCCCAAGCATCGACTCCTATCGATCCCATCTCGTTCCGTCCCGACCCTCGATCTGGGTCGATCGACCCTGGGTCGTGGAACGCGGCATCAACCCCAAACCTGGCTACTATGCAATGAACCACACAGCTTAACAGCGAAGGAAGTACAGCAGTATAAGACAGTGAAACTGAAACAGAGGAAAACACGGGCAACTGAACATGGAGAAAGATGGCTTAGTTGTTTTTCCTACCGTTTCAGCTATCACGCGCACCTGTCGACCCAAAAAAAAGGGCTCTTTTGAAGAACTGAAGAGCCCAACAATCAGAGAAAATAAAATGGAAAACAGAGCAAACGCGGAGACAAAACTCTATAGCAAAACAGAGATGACGAAATAGCCTAACAGCAAAAGAGAAGCTGACAGTGAAGCTGAACAGAGGAAGCACCGACAACTGAACAATGAAAACGACGCATGGCTATTCTTGATCGTTTTATTATGATCTCAGTGCGCCTGCTGACCCCCAAAAGGGGCGCTTTTGACGATCGCAAGGCCTTCACCCATCCCACAAGTTTTTTTTCCATAGTTCTTAGTTCAATTCGAACGGACAGACAGACCACAGAAACAAAAGGCTTGAAAATACTGGGCATCATGCCATGGGGATAAAGATCAATTCCAACATGATTCAAGTTCTTATTACAAGCACCGTGCAGTGCGGCCGGATTATATTACATCAGGAGGAGATCTGTGAGACATGTCACGCATCACACATACTACTAGTAGACGACGACACACGACCAAATCCTGCACCATCATTCATGCCACACTTCTCCATCGCCTACACTGCAAACAATCAGATCAATTTTGTGGACAAGTCAGGCCCGTTCTTAATCAGATCTAGTAGCAAGAAAAAAAAAGAACGAATTGAAGAACACAGATAATTAAAGACACTCGCGGCGATCTTGCAACATCGCATACCTGCACGCGTGGCCGGCCGGAGCTCAGTCGCTGTCGCTGCTGCTGCTGCTGCTGTGGCCGTCCTCCTTCTTGTGGTCCTCGCCGTGCTTCTTCTCCTTCTTCTTCTTCTTGTCCTTCTTCTCCTTGTGGTCGCCGGACGACTTGTCGCCGTGCTCGCCGGTGATCTTGTCCTTGATCTTCTCCAGCACGCCCTCCTTGTGCTCGCCCTCCTTCTTGTGCTCCTCGGCCTTCTTGTGCTCCTCCACCTTCTTGTGCTCATCCTCCTTCTTGTGCTCGCTGCCGCCGCCGATGTGGAGCGCGTCGCCGATCTTGTTCATGATGCCGGCCATGGTGTTGTTTCTTTGCTACTACCAACTAGTAGTACTTCTCGATCTATAGAGGGAGGTGCTAATGGGATGGGATGCGATGATGTTGTGGTGATCTTCTTTGGCCTCCTCCTCGCCGGGTTTTATAGAACAAAAGGGGACGCGGCTCCGTGCGTGGGCTCTAGAAACGGAAGGATAAGAACTTAATTAAGAAGGGAACAGATCGCAATCACGCTAGTAAACGCAAACAAGGGAAGTGTTAAATGCGAGATCGATTATTTGCGGGAGGCAATTGCTCCGTGCACACGACTACCGTACCAACCGTCTTGCTCAAGAAATGTGCATATTGTATTCCTTAATCCTGATAACTTCTCCAACAGCACAAAAGACTGATTTTGTTTTAGAAAATCCTCACCAGAATTATATATTACTCAAATGTCAACTGGCTACGGTCCATAAAATTACATAGACATGTCAAGGTTTGAAGAGATGGTGACAACCTTGGGTCGGTCGAGGACTGATTTTTCACGCGCTATGAGAAGAACAATGGATAGTTAATTGTCATGCCTTATTCACTATTGTCTTTCTTTAACAATTTATGCTAATATTAATGAGATATAAAAAAATAGAATTAAGTATGAAAAATAAGCTAGTGAGTGAGGAAAATGCATCTTATGGGGCAGAAAATGTTTTCTCTAGCACAAAAACAATCAAGACTCTATGTGCATGTTCAAGAAAATATCTACATTATATTCTTATGATTTGATGGGCAAACAAAATCTAAAGCTAGCTCAAAACTCACGCAAAAATTGATGAAGTCAACACAAGCGACTCACTAACAATAGAAACTTTGTCTCTCACGAAGAATCATAGTACTTACTAAGATGTATAGAACGTCAAATGCAAGTTTTTGATACGGGTTTGGTTGGTTATACAACCAACTCCTAACATCCATAGATATGATACAGTTACCCTACCATTCAGGTTATAGTTATCATTATGGCATTAATGAAGTTACCCGGTAGTCGAGGCTACAATTATCACTGTGGCAATGATAGAGTCACATGGTTGTTAAAGGATTAGTTACCACTTCATGGAAAAAATGATTAGTTACCACTTGCCACCATAACATGGATGTTGCTCATGTTACACTTACCACCATGGCACCATTGTAACTATCTAGTTGTTTACCTATATAGTTTCACCATAACATTCGTATAATTACCCAACCTTTTTAGTAAATAATTAACATGATAGCATATTCATGGTACAATTACCATCATAGTATGTATAGGCGTAGTCATCCATGTAAATAGTCCGATATGGCACATACTAATCAATAGTTGGTAATGTTTTAGCTTATGTTTTGTTGAGAATACCAAAATGAGATCTTGTTTTGAAGTCTTGATCAATAGAAAACCAACATTACAGATAGTTCATGAATCGGACTAATATGAGCTACAAAATATTTTGATTTTTATAAATAATAGAGGAGCTTTGATGTCCTCATATACTCCTCCCATTTCAAATTGATTGAAGTTCTAGCTTTACCCTAAGTCCAACTTCTTTACGTTTGATCACGTCTATAAAAAAATATCCTAATATATATACCTTGAGCATGGAATAAAGTATATATATTCTACAGCTAATCTGAACATATTTTCCATCTCTTCCTCTCATCATGTATATCTTTTTATATAATGGACGGCTTCAAATCATATGTCATTCATGTCCCGATGGTAGCTATATGTCTTGATTTGAGGTCACCTTTTCATCACTCCCATGTGTTGTGCAAATTTATTATGTATGGGATCACAATTTCACCCACCGCAATTGGTTCATATATGTTCGCAAAAGATGCCTCTTGTACCATGCATATATAATACCACCCCCCTCCCTCTCTCTACTTTATCCACTTCAACTCGATGACTAGGTAGCTTTGAAGGACATGATCTATTTTCATTTCCATCGTCGCATCATCTAATGGTCAATGCATCACACTTTCTAGAAATGTGAGGCCTCAGGAACTAACCCTTCCCTTACGTGTCAAACAATATAAGAGATTAGTTTGCATTGCGTTTAGTTAGATGAGAGCAATGTGCTAGAACCAAGCTTCCTCTAATTCATCTAACACAAATGCTTCGATGGTTCGTTCTTACTAGAGCACTCGAGGTACATGCCACTGTAGGCAACTAATTATGCGTGCAATGTCAAGAGGCTAAATCGACTAGATTTACATAGTCTTGGCTCAGCTTTTTATTTGTCGGGGGACACATGGGAGCCACTTGTAAATGTGATGGGTTTGTGTCTCTTTAGTAGGCTCCTGCGGAAAGCAATGTTTATTTTATATTCCTGAAAACTTTCAGATAAGACTTATTTCCATGTGCACTCCGCTTCTTGGTATAACGATGAAGGTTATTTTTTCTTCTTCTCCCTATATTCCTAACTTTGTGCGCAACCAGACTACCCATACACCATACTGGAGTGATTTCATGTGATTTATGTTTCGTTGTGAGCTAGAAAAGTCGAGGTAATCTAACAAAACCATACTATTTCTTAATACTACTCTCTTTGATCCATATTAGTTGTCAAAATTTGGATGAATCCATATACTAAATAGTGTCTAGATTCATCCAAACTTGAGTCAATTAATATGGATCGGAGGGAGTACTTCTTTTATGTTTGTGCATACGAATTGGCCTAAAACACATGTAACGATATATGACAGATCCCTAGTTTTTTTCAACCAATTTTGAATGGTCGTGTTTCGACTCTCTTTCCCAGTGCACGCCAGTGTACCATGTGGGGGGAAGCCTAGCGTTATCCCCCGTCCAAGTAGCAGTAGCTATCTCCGTTGGACGCGATGATGCGAGCGCAAGGCGAGACGTGGCTGGAAGGAGGGCGGCCATGTCGGCAGCAGGCCAAGTACGCGGACCGATGGACCGGCCAAGTCGCTCTCGCGCCCCTCCACGCCGCATCCGTCCATCCACCGTCCCTCCGTCCGGCGATGCGCGCCGCGTAAACTTCGACGGCGTTGTCGGCAGCCAGGCCCCAAGTGTCGTGCCGTGGCGCGCTGCGACTGGGCGTGCCGCGTCGGGCCAGTTCCGGGAGGCACCGGCCAGTAGACCACCACCCCGTCACGTGCGCGCGCCACGTTATCGTGCAGCTACTGGTCGGCCTCACCGTCCTTTTTCCTCGCTCTCGCTCTCCATTGGACCAGCTTGCCTGCCAAGTGGGGCGTAGTGATCTCGGCGTTTAATGTGAAAGCGCGCAGCTGAGCTGACTCGGCTCGCGACGACCCAACACAAAGAAAGATGGCCTCGCCACACGGTCGCTGTAGCTCTCACTGAAATATTTTAATATAGCGATCACCTTTTTTTTTTTTGACGAAAATCACATTTTCTTTTTCTTTTGCGGAGAATATATGGCGATCACCATGTGGCTGAACAAAGGGCCACGGCGATCGTGCTCCCGTAACCCGTTCGGACGGAATTTCTGAGAAGTCTTCGTTCGAGGCGATGCAAATTGCGCACCACTTATCCTCCATATTCCCCGTTAATTTATTTCTGTTTGCTGTCGTCCATTTCTTTTTTTTTTCCTTTTTCAACATATTCCATTCCATGTTTTGACACAACACAATTATTGGAGAATAGAATCGGGTTCCATGTCGACATGCATGCACGACGGAAGCACTGATGGATCGGGCGAAAACAAGGGTGTCGTACGCATAGTAGTGTACTACTGGCCTACTGCTACTGCCTGCTAGCAAAGTCTATATAGCACGGGAAAAAAAGTAAGTAGAGCATCAACCGCACCGAGCACAAACCACATGGGCGTGGTGTCAAACTCTCAACAGTATTCGCTGCGTAATCTCCGCGCTGCCGAATTCATTTATCAGAACTGCACATGAGTTCTGGTAGTACAAGAAGACAAGCATGGCGCGGCAAGGTGACAACTGACAACTAGTAGTACTCACTCGAACCAACACGATACCTGCACCATGCTGATTGCGTGATACAACGTGAGATCAACTCTGAACTTCAACCTCCTGCCCCTCAGACTGAAAACTTGCTGCAACCAAAATACAGTAGTATCATGTTTCCACTAGGCACTTCACAGCATATAAGCTCAGAACCTAAAAGCCATCCGTCACAACAACCACCATATAGTGCTGGAAGCACCCATGAAATCTCATTCCGCCACTGGGAAATCACATCGACCTTATAATGTTCAGAGAAACAGCAAGGTGCTCCTCATGATACAACGTAACCAACTAAGTCGATAACAAACCACGCCTCAGAGCTACATTCAGAACCCTTAGCTCTGCGATGACAACATAGTAATACGCAGATAAAAGACACGGCAAACAAGTTTGGACCATGCCATAAGTCTCAGGTACCATCAGGTGTTCAGCAGGTACACTAGCTAACAGGTCTCTACTTTATACTAGCGTCAACAGTCACTCGCTACTCCAGAACATTCATCCAAGCCGTCTGCTCACTTTCCTCTCAGCTTCTCAAGGTCAGGCAGATCTGCAAATACAAAGTTGAAGTAGAGTGAGCACAAATGTTCTGCTAGCAACTTTTTATGATTACAGCATATGACTACTTGCTAAGGAAATGCTAGAAGTCCTGCTTAGTTTATGCGGATGAAACTTGACTGTCAACAGAAACTGTGAAAAGTGCATGAAGACACTGAATGGTTAACAGTTCCTCAAGTTAAGTGAACAAAAGGAACTATATACTACTGTGCAGGCAAAAGATAAAACTAATGCTGTAATAACAACGGAGAGAAGAATTGGAAATCTAACAGAACTCCTATTCAGGATGCTTCATAAATTCAAATTACGCCACACTCGAAAGCATAAATGTTTGTATGCAGAAAGTTGTGTCCATCTTGGCAAATAAAATCAGGTTAAAATTCGATTAGCAGCAGCAGAACATAAAGGACGGTCCTATGTGGCATTCGAGTACAAGAAGGGTACTCACATAGCATTCCATCATCACCATCGCTTTCTTCATTTTCCTGTAACAGCGTGAAGATAGCAGTAAGTAAACTCTGCAGTAAAGATTAAATATAAACCAAGAAAAGAATGAGGGGGCACGGAGGCTTGATCATAGTTCATACCCCATCATCGAAGTCATTGTCCGAACCCACTGAAGCCTCTGTAAGGAGTTCTTTGTTAGACTGACCGTAGTAAAATGCATCATGAACTAAAATGCAGATAGTGTAACCCTCAAAGAAATGCAGATAGAAGTGAAGAAATTAGAGGTTCATAGCAGCTAAATGAAGAGACCACAGATTGAATAACCAGAGTATTTAACATCAAACAAACTTTGAGTGAGTGTTAATTTATTTAGCATCTCATCAAATTACTAGTCAGGTAATACATCGCAACCTGAGGAAACTGACAATGGTATACACATGCCGTTCAGAAGAATGGTAAGTTCGACCCATAATGACAAATGCAAATGAATCCTGATTCTGAGTAAAGCTTAAGAACTACGTACATTCTAAAACAATAACTAAATATAACCCACTGAATTACTTCTACCTTTCTTTTCCGATCATTTTTTTATAACGAAAACCACAAATTGGTACTCCCTCCGTTCAGAAATATAAGACATTTTAGATTTGTGAAACGAATGTATCTAGATGTCTTTTAGTGCAAAGGTTCACTCCGAATCTGTACACGAAAGTCATCTAGATACATTCCTTTCACAAAGCTAAAACGTCTTATATTTCTAGACGGGAGGGAGTACAAGAAAGATGTCTGTATTGTTCATGCAGATTATATCATCATTAGCACATACCAGACTCTTCATCCTCATCATGCCATTTGTTCCAGTCAACTTTGATGTATGGATGCTTTTCCTCTGACTTCAGCAAGCGCTTCCACCAACATTTCTTATCTTTCTGGATCGAACAGACTATGTTTCGCGAGCCCACCTTTGTCTTTGTTTTGCTTCCCTACAGACCAAGCATAATGATGGTTAGCCCACTAACAGTTCACAGAACAAAGTGATGATCATCGCCATCAAGATTGAACAGTAAACTATCCAGCAGCTAGTAGCTCAAAATATAAAGATCCACTTCCAATGCTTATTTTTGAGATTCCTTTAACCTCTTTCATTTGTCACTACTCATTGATGCCATAGGTTACATTTTAAATCATGCATCACTGAGTGCCTTTAAACATAGTATGGCATGAAAATAAAATATTCAGCGAATTAGTATGAATAGTATGGCTCTGTTACCAAAGACATGGCCAATATTCCAAGTATTATATATGATCCTTTGGTAGTTTTTAAACATTTCTTCAAGCAAGGACCCAGAAGTAGAAAATGAATACAAGTTAATATCAACTGAAACCAGACCTGCATCACAATGTAGAACTGAAGACCACACATACGTACCTCTGGCAGTATGGAATCAAATAGCTCCAAAGTTAAGCTAAAAGATTTCCCATGGGCAACGGCTGAGAAGCTAAGGATTCCCTGAGGTTCAGTCTTCAACACAACATCTTCGGCATCTGGCACTGAGATAGTCAAGTAGACCTTTTCGGAGCGCTGGGCCCATAGCACCTCAGGTTGACAACTACATGCCATGTAAAAAAGCATCATGTTTTGCCATAGCACCCAAAAAATAATGTGCAACTACTGACTTAGAGTTACAGTAGGAAATAAGAAGTGCCCAATAAGTATGATGGTAAAAGAGCTATCTTCTTTCCTCATAACATAAGTATGATCTAACAAGGTTATTTGGACGAAAATTCCCAAGCCTAGCAACAAAGCGTATTAGTGTAATTGAAAATTTAACTCATATTAACAGATAAGACTCAAACAGTGATACAATCTAATAATTGTAAAATATACTATGTGATGCAATGCACATCCACTCCAAAGTTAGACCGCCCCGCCACCATGTTATCAGGAATGATGAGAAATATCGGTGGGGTTATAAGCACAGGAAGGCAATACAACATCAACACAGTATAAGAAACACTAACCAGATTCATATCCTACATCACGTCCATGGTTAAGGCGTCTTAAGGCGATCTGGGGGCGCTTTGACGCCTAGGCGATGCCTAGGCGGGCGCTTTGGACGCCTAGGTGCCTAAAGCGGTCGTTTTTGCAAAGCGGAGGATGGGCGCCTTGACGCCTAAGCGTCGCCTAGGAGTCCTAAAGCGGACACCTTAAAAACCATGATCATGTCGTATTCTTCTATTAAAAAACTAAACAGCATCAACACAGTATAAGAAACACTAGATGTGTACTGGCAATCTAGGAAGAAAATGCAGATCCTATTTGAACAGTCAAGAACCCCTTTCTGCAGCGCAAGTACTTCCACGTTCAATGCTGAATATAATGAACCCAAAAAGAATAATGTGCACCTAGTCACTTGCAGAGTTTTAGTAGACAACTGAAAATGCCCTCAAAAGGTACAATGGTAAATGATTACTCTATCAATCTATCTTCTTCCCTCATATAAAAGTGTAATCTACTCTATAGAGGTAATTTGATTGAATATTTCCAAGTCTCACAGGTAAGCAAGTTACATTAGAAAAGACTGACCGTAGCAACGAGGTGTATTAGTGTAATATAACAATATAATTGAAAATGTAAGTCATACTAACAGGTAAGACTCAAATTGTGCTAATGTCAAATTATTAAGGTATACTATGCAATGTAATTGCACATCTTAGTCTGTACATCACCCCTGAAAGACGAGAAACATTTGTGGGGCTATAAATACAGCGCAATCATACTACTTAACAGTAAGCAGATTCACAACCTACTAGCACACAATGCGCCCGTCTGGCATGTTCAACGGACGTCCAGACACTACACTCGATTTAGCAACTATTTTCAATGTAACAGTGTACAGCAATACATGACAGACATTCTTCAATGGAACAGCCCGTCTTCTTTTCCTACCGAAACAACTAAACAACATACCACATGGCAAGAAACACCGAATGTGCATAATTTGGGTAATCTAGCAATAAAATGCAGATCCTTTTTGAACGTCAAGAATCCATTTGCAGAGCGCAAGTACTTCGACGGCCAATGGTGAATATAATGACCCAAACAACGCCTAGCTAAAGGGTCCATAGACACACTATGTGATCGTACAGCCAGTTGAACACCCAATCGATCTACATGTACGAGTACGATCAACCAAGCCCAGAGTGAAGTAACCCCCAATTCGTTCGCGACTCGAGGGACCAGAGTATATACTCCATCTATTGCGCGCAATTTTGACGGGACTATGGAGCAACGAAATGCCCGTCCCGACCTAGGGTAAAAAGACAAAAGGTTGCTGGAGCCCAAGATACCGCCTCGCATTGGGCAGGAACAACACCGACGCTTGATTCAGGGAGAGGGGGGAGAGGGATACCTCATGGCGGAATGGCGAGGCACGGGGGCCGGAGAGCGCGGAGGAGGGGTAGGGTTTGTGGAGGGCGGTGGGGAAAGCGGGGGGCGCAGCGGCGGCAGAGAGGTGGAGGGGAGAGGACGATGAGGAGAGCAGCGGCCGGACCAGCACTACTGTTTCCGCTTCGCTCGCTGCTGCAGCTTTATTTTGGGGACAAATGTCCCGAAATACCCCCGGTATTTCGCAATAATTCACGCTTGTACCAACTCATCGAGCCTTCGGGTGGAAGGCAGGTGGCCTGACGGCCCACACGGCATCGGCACAGCCATCCTACCGTCCGAATCCAATCAAGCGGCTGGCCGTGTTGCCAGCCACGTCATACCGTCGCTCTGGGCCCACCTCTCGGTCTGTACTTACTTTACTGCCAGCCAACGTCGAACTGCCTGTCTCTCGAAATCACACGAGGGAGCAAAATCATAGCCCTCCCCAACCGATCCAAGACACGGGAACCATCCGAAGGAGAAGTGAGCAAGGAAGGAAAGAGACCATCCTCCTCCTCGACCTCGATCTCGACGGCCGCGGCGATGGATTTCGCCGGAGGGGGCGGCGGCGGCGGAGCGTCGCTGTCGGATATGCACCAGAGGGCGCGGCGGCTGCTGCTCTCGGTCCGCGACGGCGTGGCCCGCATCGAGCGCCTAGCCTCGGCGCCCACCTCGTCCTCCTACTCCTCCTCGGCGCCGCTCGTCGGGGGCAGCGGCGCGGGGGACCCGGCGGCCGCCGAGGAGGTGCGGAGGGAGATGGCGCAGATCCAGGGCCTCTGCGCGCAGATGGACCGGCTCTGGCGCTCCATCCCCGCCAAGGGCCAGCGCGACATCTGGAAGAGGTGAGGCTCTCAGCTCCGTCCATTAGCCGCTGGGTTATAAGTTTCTTCTTCGGAGCGTGAATTCGCGGTGAGGCGAGAGAGATCTTCAAGTGACGGTTGTTCTTTGTGCCGTGCAGAATTACAGCTTAAGCGAATAAGCGTGCGCATTTTGTCCTAATTGTGGTCCTGTAGGTGATGTAGGGTTGCAATGGCCAGAGATGTTTGCTAGTTCGGTTACTTGACCATGAAATGTGGTGGAATAGGCGTAATTTGTACTTTGTATTTTTCTTGCTTGTTTTGTAGAACTGATGTAACTTAGCCTGCCATAGGTCGTTGAGTGCTGGTTGTTAGGCTTCCATTATGCTTTTCAGGAACTGGAAGTTAGGTTGTTCAATGCCCCCAACTCCGTAGTAGGCTTCCATTATGCTTTGCAGGAAGCAGAAGTTAGGTTGCTCAGAACCTATTTAGCTTCTCCGCTTTCAGTTTTCTTGCCATGACGTATCTTCCCCTGGCTTTATATTCTAGTTATATCTTTGGTAGCAAAGAGAGTGCCACAGGTTATTGCTGTATCATAGCTTCCCTTCCCCAGTGAATCTGCATTTTGCTTTCAAGGAGGTCCAAAAACTTAAGATTGCCAAGAAAGTTGTTGTTGCAAAAACAATCATTTAAAAATTTGACCCTGCACTTCTGGAAAGTTGGTAGAGCAAGACAGCAATAATAAGCAACAATAAGCACTCTCGTTGAACCTGCCAGGCACATGCTATATGTACCAGCTATAGTCTTTTGTTGTATACTTGTATTTCATTTGAATACGTTGTAGCAATCTTACATCGTAAAATTATATGTGCACAGTTAGCTGATTATTGATGCTAGTGTCAGAAACACCAGGACCTCCACATAGACACCTCTATACGAGATGTCATGGCAGTCACAGAGGCTGTTGAGTGCTACTTGTTAGGCTTCCATTTTGCTTTTCAGGAACTGAAAGTTAGGTTGTTCAATGCACCCAACTTCGTTGGCTTCCATTATGCTTCTGAGGAAACGGAAGTTAGGTTGGTCAGTATGGCCATAGAACCTGTTTAGCTTCTCCATCATCAGTCTTCTTGCCATGCCGCATCTCCCCTTGGTTTATTCTAGTCATATCTTTCAAATAGAATGTCCTAGGTTATTGATGTACCATAGCTTCCCTTCGCCAATGAATCTGCCTGCTGCTGTCAAGGAGGCCTGGAAACTTTAGATTGTCAAGAAAGTTCTTGTTGCAGAAATAATCATTCGAAAATTTGATCCTGCACGTTTGGATGGTTGATAAGGCAAGACACCAATACTAAGAAACGATAAGCACTCTCATTGAACCTACCAGGCACATGCTATATATAGCAGGCAGAGTCTTTTGTTGTACTTTACAACAATCTTGCATGTGCAAATTATATGTACATTGTTAGCTGATTACTGATGTCATTACCAGAACCACCATGACCTCCGCATACACACCCTCATATGAGAATTCCTAAGAATATGACAGCTGCATCATGGCTCAGCTTTTCTTAATGGTAGTTCTGCTCTTTATAACTGGCATGTTCAATTCTTTATACACTTAAACAGGGTGTTAGTGTTTTCATTCCATCACTCCCCAGTACAGAAGCAATAAATAATCGTGTATCACTGCACTTACTCTCCATAATCTAGTTGGCGAGCAGAATATTTTGATGTAGGAAGTTTATAGTTTAATAATATTGAAATTTAGCTTTACTTCAGAAGAATTGTCATAACCTCCTTGTTTTTCTCGAACACACAACCAGATGCGTGTTCTTTTATTAGGAGAAGAGCGCCAAGAAGAAGCTAAGCTACTGAAAACAAAACAGTGGATCCGTATGGACCTCATAGTAAATAGTCTAGTATACATTGCACCTGAACACGACGCCACACACGAGAATTTGCTCGCTATCGATCTGTTCTGTGCCTTTGCCTCCCTGAATCCCTGTGTCTCCTCCGTCGCTGACAAACCCCTCTGCCACCGCCATCTACTCCTTCCCTTCGACACTGGCCCCTCAAGCACAAGCTCCTGCATCAAATCAACCCTGTTGCCCTCTTTCCCTGCCAGGGCGGCCACCCCATCCTTGCAGCTCACCGGATGAATTGATGTCGATGGCGACTTGGACCTGCCTTCCCCGACTACGCTGCCCTCCCCTATCCCAAGCAGTGAATAGCGCCTGAAGAGGAGCGTAGCAGCCACCTCCTCCTCAAGGCCTCCCGCCCGTAGTGGAGTATGCAGGAGTGCACTCTCCAAGACTCTTTGGAAGGCAACTGGGCAAGCTTGCAAAATTGCTCCACCTGCTCATGCCAATGTTCAAGTAGAGGAGCCTAAATGCCTATTTACCTGGTGACAACAGCTAGGAGATCAGTACCCTCGTCCTTGGTGATCCCACAGTTCCAAACCCGGAGAACTTGAAGTACGTGAAGCGCTATGTCTCATGGGAGAAAGGAGTGGACATGGCCATGCATGAGATGTTGTCATGCCTGTGCCATCTTCATCACCACAGGCTTGGCACCAAATTCTATCTTCCATGAATTTGGGAAGTGAGACAGAAACAGAGAGGTCATAGTTACTCCTGGCAATAGGAGTGTTAACTAGTTCATCTTGTTGCTCTAGATTGCCATGTTTTCTTCGTTATATAGGAGTGGTACTTGTGGATTATAGAGCTACTCTAGATGTCTGGTGTACAACTGGGCTATCCGAATTGTTCTTACCGTACAGTGATGAGCCGTGCATCGTGAATCATCTCTTGCAGTTAGAATCAAGTTGGAAAATTTTATCCCGGACTTGTTTTAGAGGTCCCCCTTTCACATAATCACATGTTGGTTTTTTACTTTTCTGTTGCTATGCCCAGTATTTAAGAATAACAAACTCTACATTTTTCTTGCATCATGTTTCTGAGCTATGCATTGGATTTTAGAGAAATGCTCTAAAGTATGTATGCATTTGGCCGTGAAAAGTTTGTCATGTTGCATATAGATGTTCGACTGTGTACAATAGGAGTTCTGTATGTTCAACATTTCAAGTTTATGACATTATTTGATGTTATCTTGGCAGAAAAGTGGAGCAGCTCTCTGAAGAGGTTGATTCATTGAAGGATACCCTTGACAAGCATTCTTTGCGGCAACGAAAGCGGATTTTGGAAGCCAAGGAAAGGGCAGAGCTATTTGAGAGAGCAGTAAGTAGTCCTTGAAGCAAAGCAAGAACAGGCCTTTTTCTCACGAGATAATTTCGTAGCCACTAATGAATTGAAAATTATTGTTTCAGAATGGCGAGTCCTCGCATATCCTTCAAATATTTGATGACGAAGCTCAGGCAAGGCAATCGGCTCGTAACTCCTCTCGTACACTTGATGAAGCGTTTGCCACAGGAGTGGCTATCCTTGAGAAGTACTCTGACCAGAGGGAGCGTCTGAAGGTAAACATAGTTCAACTTCTACTGCACAATAGACATATCACTCAAATCTTCTTCACCTTTGTTGGTAAAAGAATGTGCCAGCTAATAGTTATATCTCCACTGCATTGCAGAGAGTACAAAGGAAGGCGTTAGATGTCCTGAATATTGTCGGCCTATCAAACTCGGTTCTGAAGCTTATTGAAAGGCGGCACCGAGTCGACAAGAAGATTGCATATGGTGGCATGATTATCACTGTCGTGTTGATGGTTGCATTTTGGCGGTTGACACATTAGTGTCGGGTTGTCTTGTCATACTATTCTATTTGAGAGATAGGCAATAGCTTTGAGGAATCAAGGGGCTCTGGTTGAGATTAAGTTTGCTATCTCTAGTCCTTTTGTGTACCCCTGCTCTGCTAGTTTACTGATTATACAAGAGTATAATTCCTGTGTGTATAGCGATCGAAAAAAAAATCTTGACAACCAGGGAAGTTCAAGTTACAGCAATGCGTTAAGCCTGTGTTGGTCAGATACGTTCTCTTGTATGCACAGTACAGTGGCCTGTTACCAATACATTTCTGTTGTAAATTCACTTTTGTGGATATGTACATCATGTATGCAAAGAGCATGTTAACTAGATTTAGGGGTGCGCCTTGGCGCACGACCCCGTGCCTCACACATAGATTTTCTATTTTATGTAACACTATGAAAAGGTGGGAAAACAATAATGTACTCCGGCTTTCTTCCAGGTATGAACCTATGAATTTGGCAATAATTTATATTTTGTATAGCAGTGAAAAAAATGAGATGGGAAAATAATAATGCATTTTTCAAAGAACATGCACACCATATAGTAAATCCAAAACACTAAACATTTTGAATGATACTATATTATACAGGCATGAAAATTTATCATGAATAAGCATCAGTCCTCATAACAATTCATAAAATAATGTATTGATCATCTATAGAAATTAATGATGAGCAAACATCAAATATAAACAACTACCCATTTCATTTTATTGTATATGTAGAATAAGTATGAGGTAAGCAAGAGGATAAACCATTCCATAGATCAGGGGGTCGGGCATGTTTTGAGATTCAGAAATACTTCCTCCGTTGAAATATAAGATGTTTTATTTTATGAAGCAAATATATCTAAACTACTTTTAGTATATAGGTTCACTCAAGTTTGGGATGAATCTACAAACTAAAACAAGTCTAGATACATTTTCTTCATAAAACTAAAACATCTTATATTTTAAAACGGAGGGAGTAGTTCTATAAGCCATTCATAGACAAAAAAAAGCCACGGGGCATTTTTTTGGGATACACAAATAGGTCTATGGGCCACAGAAAGGGCAAAACAACCATGGAAGAAATAGAAAAATAATTACACACTATAGCCAACATGATGTCTGCTATGCTGGAGGCATCGGTGAGATGATGGTAAGCTCACTTTTGCAATTTAGTGAGATGGTCCTTGCACACACGCTGTTGCATAGCTCACAACAATAATGACATCAAACAATGTACTAATACTACCTCTGTTTCTAAATGTAAGCATTTCTAATAGTTTAGGTTACATCTATGAACAAAGGACATACCATTTTTTGAACTCAAAACCATAAAGTGTTTATCTTTGAGTTGGGGCACTACAAACATCCGTCAGGATACCATAATTTTATAAAAACATCATCCCAAATTTACCAAATAAATTGAACATAATTTATCACACATAAATATCCGTTTAGCCATTTAATCCATCATCCGACTCAAATTGAATTGCAAAGCAACCAAATTCTCCATTCTGCACAGATCATGAAACAAAGTATCATCAAAAAATCATATCTCACATGGAGAATCATGGAATGACGTGCATGTACCATGATATTATTAATTATATGTTAGATCTGTATAAAATCCTCATTGTACAGTAAAATATAATTCATGAACCTAGTTGATCTGTATCCTATACTATCGAAGTTCACAATTCTTCACTCTGTCAAGAGGAGCATGCCAGCAATAACGGTTATTAAATGTGCCGTGGTCAAGTCATATCCTGATACGGTAGAATAAACTAAGAGACACATAAAATTCATTTTATCAGCAAAAAAGGTTACTAATTCTTTTAACTGCTAGAAGCACCAGATAAGCAAATCCACAGCCTATCCAATAGCCGGAGCTAAGAAGATAATTTTATACCTCCCCCGCATTAGACTATGTGCTCTTTGTGAATTGCACAAAGCCTAACTTGAGAATGTTATTTTAAATGTTGCCAAACTTCCCGGGCACATAGATTCATCTAAGTACTTGTCATTAATGAATGATCCTTGCTATATGTACTTGTCATGGATTTAACATATTTTGTGCCTCCTATATGCAAGAATGTAATATGCTAATGTTTTCAGTGTGGATTCTGCTAAAACGACTTGCCAGGCTCGGACACTGTGTGGCAATAGAAAGATACGCATTTGTTTGCACTGGTGGTTCATTTCCTTTTCCATAGTTATGTTGTATGACTAACTTTTATTCGTAGCAATTAAAGAGCGCAATACATGCAGTTACTTTGATTTTGTCCCTGGAGAAAAATTAGGTGCTAGTAGGAAAATGTGTGTTAACCACAATACCTCAGCAACTGACAACGAAGGTATGCATTGTCCCTGTAACCTGCAATGTAGTTATCAGACAAAGTTGCAGATGTGCAAGCAAGGCAAGCAGTATGAACATAAGCCAAAAAAAACAACACGGGGAAAAATAGAAAGTAAACAATCAGCACGAAGATCAGTTGAAGAATACTTTTCCTTTAAAATATCAGTTCACTTACAGAACCAAGGACAAGTTGATGACCCTACTGGAAGGAAGACATGCGCAAAGAATCAAGAGGTCTAGCTATCCTCTTCTTCTGAAGGGCTTGGTACTTGAAGTGATGATATTCAACAAAAGGGAAAGGCCAAAACTCTGAATCTATTAGCTTTCAAAAAGTTATGGAGAAAACCCGCACATGTGCAAACTGAAGACAAATGACAACAAAGGTAAAACCCAATTATACAGCCGGGAAATAATGCTCTGAGCTTGGTTTAGGAGATTAATGAATGTTAAAGACAAAGATCTTTTATATTTGTGGATACCTCCTGATCCAGGTCGCCCTAGAAATCACAGGAATGGTGACATCTAGGGAGGAGTTGTGGAGCTCCAGGTAGGTCGGACAAGCAGACTACCTCCTTGCGGGCCGAGTTGGAGGTATCAGTTGCAACCTCAAAGAATTAGTAGCGGCGAGGTTGCAGAGCAAACATGGGAGAGCAGGACAACTTGCCATCTCCAACATAGTGCTAAAAAGTAGAGGATGTGGCATGCCTGTATATAATTGGTTAACTACAGAGTGGCACATTCAATAATAAAAATTTGAAAATAAGTGTCATGCACATGAAAATTTGTTTCTTTCATGCAAATATATTGATGTACATTATTGCAACCAGTGTTTGTATGCATTAAACAAACATTGTATTACTGCATGTAGACTCCAAATCCAAATAGATGACAATGAATTGTCTAACTCTAAGCAAATAAAAGACCATTGTATTTACTGTCTAAAACAGAGGAAAAGAAGGTTACTGAACATACAACATAATTCTTGGTCGTGGTCAATGCGACCTATTTTAAATAAATGGAGGCAAATCGAGCAGAATCATTGATGAAGAGATGCTAGATGGTTAAACAACTGCATACTCCAGAACAATATTCGGAATCCAAGCAAATTTCTATCCGGCACTTATCTAAGCAAGGCTACTTCTTACCATAGATGTCACCTGAAGCACATTTATATTAGAACCTATTGAATTGCTCCTATAAAATTAATTAGCAACTCAACTCAATCAGTTGTTTGATCAAAGGAAGATAAATTCGATTCGATCAGCCAGGATAAGAAGCAAGTATCTATATGACATATTGACCCAACCACTACCAATTTGTTTTCATAATAAATCATTAGCATAAATGATGTCTGAAAAAAAAACTCAAGAGAGCTTTAAGCAGTATTCCCCAAGCATCAGAGTAGATAAGCCTTGTTACGATCAATTTTTAGTGACCCCCACAAGCAATCTTCTATCAGAGGACTAAAATATGTAAAGTAATGTCCAATCAAGTCCATTCTCATCCATAAGTCCTGCCACTATGGAAAGCCTAAAATTTTAGTACTTACTGAAATTTTTGCAACTGAATGGAAACTTGCAAGAACTTTTTCAATTTGAAAGGCACTGTAATGTTTGTTATCAACTGTCCATGGTAAGAATACAATACACCAATAAGGGATTTCGTGGTAACTAAACGGAAAGTTGCAAATGAACATTTACTATATATTTATAGTACTCCATAACGATAAAGAGTAGACCATACCATTAGATCGAGACTTGCCATTGTAATGCCAATTTTCTTATACATGTGAGAGGGATTGTAAGTAAAATCAAGCACAAAACAGCCTGAGCAGCAAAAGGAAATAGTTTCAGTGGAAATCATAACAAAGGAACAAGAAAATAAATGTATTTTCCTTTCTTTTACTCACAATGGCACACAAAAGAAGGCATGCATATCTAGTTGGTGCTATAAAGCGTCAAAGCCTATGAGAATCCTATAAGCTCGACTTTATTGAGTGGATTCTAAGATAGAAGATAGTCCCTATTTCTTAAACTTCCTTTTCTTTTGAATTGTAGTGCTACAGTTGGTAATCGGTAAGAGACTGAAGTCCTACAAACCGGACAAAAAGAGTACATGTGCATCGGAAAACATAAATAATAATAATAATAACTACAGTAGATTCACAATTTTATTCTGTCTTGTAACTTTTAGGCATCACCTGAAAGTGTATTCTGGCGTGTTCCCTCATTTTCAACAAATTTCAGTGAACCATAAATATTGTAGAAAAACCTTCACAATGAAATTAATCTAAAAGAACAACATGGTCTGATGATCATGCACAGAACTCTACGCATATCAGTGAGAGGGGCCATAATCCATACTTACTTCATATATAATCGAGTTATCCAATTCTATTTTCCTTACCCACAGTACGACTGGTAGGTACTCCTTCGTTTAGAAATATAAGATGTTTTAGGTTTGTGAAGGAGACGTATCTAGACATGTTTTAGTGTATAGGTTCAAATGAATCTAGACACTAAAAGATGTCTAGATACGTCTTATTCACAAACCTAAAACATCTTATATTTTCAAACGGAGGGAGTATTTGGTTGAACACATAACATGGACATATGAAAAAGTGTCCCTTTTGAGTTAGCACAAATCATATGGAGAGAATCAATGAAGCACTCTCAAATCGAATGAAAGCATTAAGGGAAGATAGAGACACACGTTACAGCTTATGGAGATAGTTGTCTCTACAGGAGGCTGGGTACGCTGGTTAATTAGCACCTGTAAAAATTATCACTTGATGAGATTGAAGGTAAAATAGATTATGCAAAGCACGAAGCCTGGTCTTGGAAGTAATGACATGCCAAGTATACTTGATGTGGAATGAGAAGAGCAAATATAAAACATCAACCGATTAGCATCCACAACGGTGACTTTCTAAGATTGGAAGGATTAAAAGAAAGTAGTAGGAAATAGGGCAGTACCTCATGTTTCACAGCAATTAAGTATCATATACAGCCTGCCTTGGATGTAGATAATTGCATTCCCAGATTCGAGCAACATGCAGAATAACCTTTCATTAATTAGAATCCCTGAGGCAATACATCTGCCAGTCGCAAGACCTTCATATTCTACCTTATCTGATCTGCTTGTAAGCGAGAGCATTCAGCATAGAACCATGTATAGCACACTGGACCAGGACATGTATTCTCAAGATCAGATCACAGTAGAGAACCTTGAGTACACAGAAAATAGAACGGTTAAAACACTTGGAAAATTACCTTATCTTCCTCATATTCTCTTGACATAATAAAAGTCATATTACCAAGCTAGCTTGTACATTACACTGCATTTATGCTTGTAAAAAACCCATTAATTATAATTCTGCTCTTCTCAAATTATTCGGCACCATCTCTGAACTTGTCAAGCACCCCTGTAAAAATTCATCCAGCACCAAGTAGACAATGATAAGTACACAAAATTAGACTCAAGAAAAATAATACATTTACAAATCGGCATGCCCAGTGTCCGCAAGTCCAAGGTCAAACTAAGTAATTGGCACCACACATTAACCAATTAAGCACCCTTGTAAAAAATGCATCCGACACTCGGTGGAGCAAGAATAGTAATTTTAAACAAATGAATAAGAGAAAGAAGCAGTAATCTCATCATCAGTTCTCTAAAAGAACAAGGTACAGTAGTTGCTCTTTCTCGCTAGCACATGTATGCACAAGGATCTCTTAAACCAAGGCATCTTCCTTGCTAGCACAATTGTAAGCATCAACTCTTTGAGCATATTTACATCACAACATATTAGATAAGTCTAATAGATCCCTTCAATTTCCGTTGGTAACTCTCAAAGCTCGGCATAGCGAATTTCTGATCACACAAAACAGACCAACATCAATGTAAAAAAAGGGAAAGTCTAAGATAATTGGCTAGTTGAAGCAGGAATTAAAACAAACATCTGCGAGGCAACTAAAGCCACACAAGAAGAACATCTGTGTTGACACATGACACAAAAATTACAGGAAACCATAAGCGCTCACACGCACTCGTGAGTAGCAGTATCTCCGTGGAGGCTCCTGAACGTGTTGCCGCCGCTCCATCAGCCTGATCCTCCGCTGGAGTAAATACTACCATTAGGAACCAACTTTCTACATGGAATAGCAGGCTTGGCAGCCAGATTCGAAGCAAGCTCAATCTCACATGCAGCCTACACCACAACAAGCGAAACACATTATCTAGACAAATTCATCAAACACCTACCTCCCTTCAAGCAGAAAAGAGGAGAGGCAGCAGAGGGAAACGGGTATGGGGAGGATGGCGGCGGCCGGGTACACTGCTCCTGCCTCCGGTGGTAGGGGAGAAGAAAGCATGAAGGGGAGGGGCGCGAGCGAGCGCTCCAGCGGTGGCGCTAGTAGGAGGAAGGGTGGCAGCGGCGCTACAGGGTGACGGCGTGGCGGCGGTGGCGCGGTGGCTGCGTGGCACGGCGGAGGAGCGACATGGTGACGGCGCGGCGGTGGTGGCGGCGGCAAGGGCATGGAGGAGGAGGAGGAGGTCGCGTGGAGGAGCTTAGGGTTCTCTGTTTATTTGCCCAATCGGCGCAGTGTCTTTGCCCCTTCCAGACCCGGGGTACCCAAAAAAACATCCCTAAAAACATGACGAGTGAGGCTGACTAGTGGACCCAGACCAGCTTTTTTTTACAGGCCAGAGTCAGGCAGAGAGAGACGTGGTTCTGGGTACAAAACCGAGTGCGCGCAGTAAATAGTCTCATGAGGGCAAAATAGACAAACTGACAATGGACGCTCCAGATTCTCCCTGGGTGGGCGATCGGACGGCTCACGTGCCTAGATCGCTGCTAGAGCCCCATGGGGTAGCATCAATAACACCTCTGGATACTGCTTGTGACTTCTTGTTTGTGCTTTTGTTGATTTTTACAGCCCAAAAGAACAAAACGGATACTTTGATCACAAAAGATGGTTTTGCATTGGTTTGAGTTTGGTTTGGCTATTACTCACACCGTTTATAAATATAAGACGTTTTAGTTTTATGAATCGAATGCATCTAGATGTCTTTTTAGTGTATAAGTTCAAAATGAATCTATACATTCACAAAGCTAAAACATCTTATATTTCTAAATAGATATATTTCTGAATGTGAATTATTTCACAAAACTAAAATGTCTAATATTTCTGAACGGAGAGTAGATGCATAATAGAAGTAACCCCCTAGTATAGTACTCCCTCCGTCCTAAAATAGATATCTTAGATTTGTTAAAATTTAGATGAATTTAGACACTATTTAGTATATAGGTTCATCCAAAATTTGAAAAACCTAAATGGCATAACTTAGCTGACATGACCTGTAGCTGATTGAGCATTCGGTGATGATGCAGTGATCGAATATACTTCCTCTGTTTTATAATATAAGATATTTTAGCTTTATGAAAATAGTGTATTTAGACTTTTTTTAGTGTGTAGATCTACTCTGAATCTATACACTAAAAAGATCTAGATACACTTTTTTATAAAACTAAAACATCTTATATTATGAAACAGAGGGAGTAGATAATTAAGGGTGTGACTGGTAGCTCGTATGAAGTGGAAACATGCCTCGGATGAAAAACCGACATATTGGATGCTTGTCCTCCTTCCATGTTGTGGCTTGCACACCACTCGAAGTAGCTCCGGGCCAGGAACGAGGAACAGCCGAATCGATTGTTTCCCAAAGTCACCCGCGTCGCGTGCTTTTTGGAGAACGCCGCGTACAAGCTGCTCCAATCCACATAGATGGTGCGCGCTGAAACTCAACCCCCTATTTAGCTCCACTCTCTCACCGTCGAAATCCAATCCCCCTACCTCCCCCACCCCCCCACCCCCACCAATCGAGCTCTTCCCTCTTTCATGATCCATGGTGATGGCGGGACCTCCTTCACCGCCCCGGATCAAGAGCTCGGTGTCGGTCGTCATCGGCGTGCCTTCTCCATCTTCATCGACCTATGTAGTGTTGAATCTTGTTCCGCTGTTTGTAAGAAAGCTTTAACCATGGATGTGGTAGATTAGATCTATAAGAATGCTAGATGTTCATAGATCCGTATTGATTGAATGATTTAGGTTATATGCTCACCCATTAGTTCGATGCTTACCATATGAAGAATTTGTGATGCTCGATGTAGTATTTCATCTCCATGGTTTAGGTGTTAGATTATGTGTAGGTCTTCATGCCTTTTTCATCGTCGAGCACAGCGTCGGAGGTCCTGCCTTCTTTTGGGTCGAGAACATCGACGTGATCCTGCCTTCTTCTTCGTCAAGCACAACCACGGTGGTCCTGTCAGCGTCCCCCTCTCAACGTTAAATCTTGTTCCTTTGCATGTAAGATACCTTTTGCCTTACACTACAAAACTACCCCCATGCACGACAGTTTTTGGGACTGCACAAGCGAAAAGTACCTGTGAAATTTTTTTTGACTACCCAGTGGATCATGGTTTCATGGCGGTTTTCAAGGGTGACACACAAATATACGCTGTGGTATTAGCGATACTAGCACAAAATGGTGTCATGGTAGGTGGCAGGCAAGTGTGTCTCTCTATAGTGCCGTGGTTGACCCAACCCTGACATAATTACTAGTGTCGTGGATTATACGAGACCTGCACAATGGGTCTGCCTAAGCTAGTGTAACACCCTCAGAATCGGACCTATGCAAGTTTGGGCAAAATTCACCAAACACGCATAGAAACGATTCAAAGGTGCCCACCAGGCACTTTCGTGCGGGTGGAAAACGAAGTAATAACATTACACAACAGTCCTCGATGGGACCCACAGAACAGATATATATAACAGCGACTCAAAGAGTCAAGAATACAGGTATAATATACAAAGATCCAAATCACCTTGAAAACGATGGGAGCGTCCGACTACGGACAAGAAGCAAATGGGGCTAAGAGCCCTGAAGAATAACCGATGGCGTCCATAACCCTGCCCAGGCCAAGCCGGAAGGGTAACCCTGCTAACGGCGTCGATCTCAAAACCTGCTTAACAAAAGGGGGTGCCGACAAAGGGCGAAGCAGAAAAACAAAGAGGAGCGTCAGTACTGAGGCCAGTACACGGCGAGGCTAGAATTCGGCGGTCCTCGCCTACATAGGTATGGTGGATCAAGGCGGCAAAGCAGCATGCACTAAACAACCTATAGAGACTCGATACAACTGGCGGTTATCAGAGAGGGGTAAGAATGACCTAACCGGATCCAACCTGAAGCTATCACCAAACAAACCCATCCTGGTGTTTCCCCCTCGAGACCAAACGAGGAAGTCAACCGAGGAACTCACACAGTTGGCAGTTTAATTTATTCGGTTATAGTTGCGGCACTTTACTAGTCAAGTTTAGATAATCGTCCTGGTAAAGTAAAACAGTGGGCACTTTTAGTTAAGCATTCCGTGATAGTTGCAACAATTACTAATCAGGTACAGATAGCATGAGATAAACCCAAAACCCAGCAGTGGTTGTTACTTTTATTCACCAATTGCTAGAAGTTGCAATACTTACTAGTCAGATACAATTGTCGCAAGCGACATCCAAACAAGCAATTGTGGGCAGTATTAATTAGCCATTCCGTTATAGTAGAGCTGATTACTAGTCATTATAAGTCAAATTTATAGCGATAAACTTTAGTTATGCTTGTCTATGATCGAGATACTGTGCTCCAAGTCGTCCATAACCGCGGACACGGCTTTCAGAAAGTTTTACCCGGCCGGGGTGCACCAATAGCAACACACGCTCGATCAACCTCGGAAAAACCAAATCAAAACCCAACGAGGCTTTCACGACTGAACAATCACAGGATTCAGAAATATTTCAGGGGGCCACCCTTAAGTAGAATCAAGAACGGAGTAAGCAAGCTCCGAGGCGGCCTCAAGGTCTGCGACAATGGCGTGAGCGATCGGGAACCCCAAACGGGCTTGTCGACACCGCGTAAACATTCCGCTTCAAAGACAGCGATGCGAGACCTCGCACAATCGTAAATAAAGCGATAAACATGGCATAAGTACAGATCGTAAATAAAACCTCAAACTAGTTTGTGGCCCCAAGAAATAAGAATGAATCAAGCTCGGCTCAGGGGGTCCCATATACCTCCCGGATGTGGATAGCGCAAAATCAAGGAATGTATCAAGTACTCGGGGTCTTACGGGACACAAGTGGGCGTCGAAACCAAATATTATCTACCACCCACCGATGCCTCCGCTTATTCAATTTTAGTTGTTAAACAGAAAAGTGACGATAAGTAAAACTAGCATCATCTCCAACTTCAACATGCGGCAATACATCAAGAATGTGGCATATGACGACACTCATCAAGACTTGAGCAAGCAACTACGACGCCGCAAGTCCAACTATCTACCAAACAATGTAATAGGGCGTGTCCAAGGCAATATAAGGCTAGGGATATATCGGGTACGGAAACTAGAGCATCGCAACACAGATAGCAATAGATCAACAGGAGGGAATAAAGACTATAAAAGTAAGATAGGTAGAAAGAGGGAGATGCTCGCCTGAAAACATTGTCGAAAGGTTCATCCAAGATCGGGTAAGCTCACATCAACTCAACGGTCCAATCCGCGAAGAAGCAAAACACTAGAAGAAACACCGGATGCGCTATTTAATAAAACGACAGAAGATCGGCATGATGCATGTATGATGGATGACATGGCCATAGTGCGATGCATTTAGGTCATATTAAGCGGAACCGGGGTCCCGACAATTATTAGATGGTTCAAGTTGTTTAACTACCCCGCAATTTAAATGTTGTTTCAACAAGGCAAGATGAGATACCGGTTCGCTACACAAGTTTAAATGAGGCCGATATGAGATTAGATTTGCCCGCATATGGGCCCCATATTTAATTATTAGGTGAATCGGCATAAGGCCCCCGAACCACAGATATGCATGCGAGATGAATGTCAATTCAATATGCAACAAGTTGATATCATTTATGAAAATAGGGTATCGAGGAAAAGGGTCACACATTTTAGGGTTCGCCGATCTTGTTAGGGTTCCGGGGTTCAGGGTCGGTCTCAGGGTTCGACGGAACGTTCTCGGCTCCGGGGTTAGGGTCTCGGATCGGGGTAGATCTTGTTGCGTCCGGGAAGCAGGTCTTGGTGTTCGGGAAGCGGTTCTTGTCCCACCTGTGATCTTCGGGTGTTATGGCGACGATCTTGTCGTTGCGATGTCGGGGTCTCGAAAAACGGAGCGAAGCACTTGGCGTTCTTTAGCGACCTTGACGTCCTCTAGGGAAGACCATGGCGAGCCATCGGGTTTGGTTTAGTCTTCGGGGTCTCGGTGTCCTCGGATCCGATTGCCGATCTTGGCGTCCGGCGGTAGGTCTTGTCGGGTTCTCTCCGAGAGGCTTGCTGTTCTGTAGCGTAGATCATGGCTCATCGGGGTCCGGGGTTCGCCGCTCCGGGGTTCGACGAGGGATCGGTCTCCCAACGTGGATCTTGAGGTTTCCGTGATGGAGGTCTTGGCGTCTCGCGAGTGGTCAGACTTGGTACTCTGCAGATCCCGTCGGCGCGAAGGTTCGGCAACTCGTGGTAGCCCGCACGCTTCTCAACGCAGAAGACAGGCCGAGTCCCGCTGTGCAAGCACGCACACAAGCACACAGGCGGCTTCGACGTCCCAGGGGCGAGCAGCAGGGGGGGTGGCCGGACGGCAGGAGGGCGACCACGGTGGAGCCACTGCGGAGGCGCGCGGAGCGGGGCCCGGGGCGGCGGAGACGAGGATGGCGGGGCAGGCCCGACGCGGTGAGCTTGAGCTCGGCGACAGCAGGGCGAGGAGGAGGAGAGACGCGAGGCGGAGGCGGCGGAGTCACTGCGGCGAGGAGGAGGTGAGCAGGCGGGGCGGTTGCTGCCGGAGAGAGGCTCATGGGCAGCGGCCGCGAGGCGGAGAGGTGGAGGTGGTTGGCGGCGCAAGGCGGCCGGCAGTGTTGCCGGGACCGGCGAGCTTGGGAGAGGGAGTCGGCAGGCGGGGAGGACCAAGGAGGGAGAGGGCTCGCCAGGGCGACGGGAGGCGGCTGCTGAGCGAGCTTGGGGAGAGGCGGCTGAGCCAGCGAGGTGCGAGGTGGGGTGGAGGAGGCGGCGGCGGCGTCCATGGCAGGGTGAGGAGGGAGGAGGCGGCGCGGTCGCCGGAGGAGGACCAGGCGGAGGCGCCGGCGGCTCTGCGCAGCGAGGCGGGGTGTGAGGTTGGGGATGCGTCTTGTGTGGGAAGGCCAGGAGAAGATGCACAGGAGAGGTGGGCTGGGGGCGGGTCCACGCGGGAGCAAGGTGAGGAGGTTGAGAGGGGTTGGTGGCGCATGCGTGTGTGCTGAGTTTGTGTGCGTGTGGGGCAGCCGGGGAGTGGGGTGTTGGCTGAGTGGGGGCTGTGAGGAGAGAGGGAAGGGGTTGGCCACGTGGCATCTAGGGAGTGGGTAAGGGAGAGAGGAGAGGTGAGGTGGAGGGATGCTATTGGGCCGGGTGAGGTGGCCAGGGAGGGTGGGTAGATTTTTAGGTAGATTTAGGATTAGAGGGGCGGGATAGCTGGACCGTTTTTAGTCCTTGGGGCGGTCGTTCGGGTCAATCGGCCCGTTCGACTGCCCCGCTAAAAATAATTAATAATTTTATTTATTTTTAACGGACCGATTGCACAACATATTTAATTAAAACAAAATATTCCGGAGACCGGACTTTGCAGTTGAATTGAGATGGGGTGTTTGAGAAACAAATCGGGTGCGGCGAAAATAGTTTGGCAAACAATGCATGATGATGACGATGCAATGCACAAATTCAACGCGATTTTCTAGTAGTGGTTTTGCGGGATGCCACAATTCGACACCACTAACAATGGATCTCGCCCTCGAGATCCGCCTCACGGTTCCGGAAGGAAGGTCGGCGTTCTCCGTCTTCACGCTTTGTGTAGATCCTCGCGACACCACTAACGAGGGTTCCTCCTCCATCTTGAAATTGGCGACACCACCAACAAAGGGTCGTTGTTCCTGACCGTCGAGGGAGCACTCCGGGAACAAAAGGTCGAAGGTAGAGGTATCGCAAATAAGGCCACCCCTAACTTCCGTGGACGGGGTAAAACTGCTGGATCCACTGATTCGACATACAAGAGCGAATGATAAGAGTAGTGGTAGGTTAGCTACTCCATCCCACACTCATAACATTACTCTGCACACGAATAAGCGGATTAAGCATCCAACTCTCGGAATTAGACTGAAGATCTCGACAAGCGAGGTTCAGAAACAAGGGAGTGTTGCCAGCAGAAATCGTATGAAAGACACACTGATTAGGTTTCGCGGTGGTTCCATTGGCATGAACAACACATGCTCAAGGTTAACCCCAACTTCACCAAAGCTCGTCCTTCTCATATGTTTTGCAACGACACTGATATCCAGCAAGGAACACATAGGGATAAAGATCTCAAGAACAAAAGATCGGATGAAGGCACAACAGAACAGCTGCAGATTGATGATCGTAGCACCTCCGTTACAAAAGGAAGAACGCGAAACCCTGAAGGTACGACGGAAACCCAACCACGAGAATTCCTGGACTCGAAGAGAGAGAAGAGAGCAGATTCAAAACACGTCGAGGTAAGAGGAGAATAGCAGAGGGGTAAGGAGTAAATCAGACCTAGTCAGAACTATCCAACCGATTTTCAAAAATAGTTTTGACACTCTACTTCGGCCGTTAGCTAGGTTATCCTCTGATTTGGACTTGTGGGTATCATAGCTGCTAAGCTCGATACCACTCAGTAACACCCTCGAATCGGACCTATGCAAGTTTGGGCAAAATTCACCAAACACGCATAGAAACGATTCAAAGGTGCTCCGAGCACTTCGTGCGGGTGGAAAACAAAGTAATAACATTACACAGTCCTCGATGGGACCCATGAGCAGATATATATATATGCGACTCAAAGAGTCAAGAATACAGTATAATATACAAAGATCCAAATCACCTTGAAAGCGATGGGCGTCCGACTACGGACAAGAAGCAAATGGGGCTAAGAGCCACGAAGAATAACCGATGGCGTCCATAACCTGCCCAGGCCAAGCGGAAGGGTAACCACTAACGGCGTCGATCTCAAAACCTGCTTAACAAAGGGGTGCCGACAAAAGGCGAGAAAACAAAGAGGGCGTCGATCGAGGCGATTACGGCGAGGCTAGAATTGCGGTCCTCGCCTACATAGGTATGGTGGATCAAGCGGCGGCAGCATGCACTAAACAACCTATAGAGACTCGATACAATGGCGGTTATCGAGAGAGGGTAAGAATGACCTATGGATCCAACTGAAGCTATCACCAAACAAACCCATCTGGTGTTTCCCCTCGAGACCAAACGAGGAAGTCAACCGAGGAACTCACACGGTTGGCAGTTTATTTATTATTATAGTTGCGGCACTTTACTAGTCAAGTTTAGATAATCGTCCTGATAAAGTAAACAGTGGGCACTTTTAGTTAACCATTCCGTGATAGTTGCAACAATTACTAATCAGGTACAGATAGCATGAGATAAACCCAAAACCCAGCAGTGGTTGTTACTTTTATTCAGCCAATTCGTTGTAGTTGCAATACTTACTAGTCATATACAATTGTCGCAAGCGACAACCAAACAAGCAATTGTGGGCAGTATTAATTAGCCATTCCGTTATAGTGGAGCTGATTACTAGTCATTATAAGTCAAATTTATAGCAGTAAACTTTAGTTATGCTTGTCTATGATCGAGATACTGTGCTCCAAGTCGTCCATATCCGCGGACACGGCTTTCAGAAAGTTTTACCCGGCCGGGGTGCACCAATAGCAACACACGCTCGATCAACCTCGGAAAAACCAAATCAAAACCCAACGAGGCTTTCACGACTGAACAATCACAGGATTCAGAAATATTTCAGGGGGCCACCCCTTAAGTAGAATCCGCAACGGAGTAAGCAAGCTCCGAGGCGGCCTCAAGGTCTGCGACAATGGCTGTGAGCGACTGGGAACCCCAAACGGGGCTTGTCGACACCGCGTAAACATTCCGCTTCCAAAGCGATGCGATTATGCTACCTCGCTAATCGTAAATAAAGCGATAAACATGGCATAAGTACAGGATCGTAAATAAAACCTCAAACTAGTTTGTGGCCCCAAGAAATAAGAATGAATCAAGCTCGCTCGGGGGTCCCATATACCTCCGGATGTGGATAGCGCAAAATCAAGGAATGTATCAAGTACTCGGGTCTTACGGACACAAGTGGGCGTTCGAAACCAAATATTATCTACCACCCACCGATGCCTGCTTATTCAATTTTAGTTGTTAAGCAGTAAAGTGACGATAAGTAAAACTAGCATCATCTCCAACTTCAACATGCGGCAATACATCAAGAATCGTGGCATATGACGACACTCATCAGCACTTGAGCAAGCAACTACGACGCGCAAGTCCAACTATCTACCAAACAACAGGTAATAGGGTGTGTCCAAGGCAATATAAGGCTGCAGGGGATATATCGGGTACGGAAACTAGAGCATCGCAACACAGATAGCAATAGATCAACAGGAGGGAATAAAGACTATAAAAGTAAGATAGGTAGAAAGAGGGAGATGCTCGCCTGAAAACATTGTCGAAAGGTTCATCCGAAGATCGGGGCGAAGCTCACATCAACTCAACGGTCCAATCCGCGAAGAAGCAAAACACTAGAAGAAACACCGGATGCGCTATTTAATAAAACGACAGAAGATCGGCATGATGCATGTATGATGGATGACATGGCCATAGTGCGATGCATTTAGGTCATATTAAGCGGAACCGGGGTCCCGACAATTATTAGATGGTTCAAGTTGTTTAACTACCCCGCAATTTAAATGTTGTTTCAACAAGGCAAGATGAGATACCGGTTCGCTACACAAGTTTAAATGAGGCCGATATGAGATTAGATTTGCCCGCATATGGGCCCCATATTTAATTATTAGGTGAATCGGCATAAGGCCCCCGAACCACAGATATGCATGCGAGATGAATGTCAATTCAATATGCAACAAGTTGATATCATTTATGAAAATAGGGTATCGAGGAAAAGGGTCACACATTTTAGGGTTCGCCGATCTTGTTAGGGTTCCGGGGTTCAGGGTCGGTCTCAGGGTTCGACGGAACGTTCTCGGCTCCGGGGTTAGGGTCTCGGATCGGGGTAGATCTTGTTGCGTCGGAAGCGGTCTTGGTGTTCGAAGCGGTTCTTGTCCCACTGTGATCTTCGGTGTTATGGTGTTATGGCGACGATCTTGTCGCTATGTCGAGTCTCGAAAAACGGAGCGAAGCACTTGGCGTTCTTTAGCGACCTTGACGTCCTCTAGGGAAGACCATGGCGAGCCATCGGGTTTGGTTTAGTCTTCGGGGTCTCGGTGTCCTCGGATCCGATTGCCGATCTTGGCGTCCGGCGGTAGGTCTTGTCGGGTTCTCTCCGAGAGGCTTGCTGTTCTGTAGCGTAGATCATGGCTCATCGGGGTCCGGGGTTCGCCGCTCCGGGGTTCGACGAGGGGTCGGTCTCCCAACGTGGATCTTGAGGTTTCCGTGATGGAGGTCTTGGCGTCTCGCGAGTGGTCAGACTTGGTACTCTGCAGATCCCGTCGGCGCGAAGGTTCGGCAACTCGTGGTAGCCCGCACGCTTCTCAACGCAGAAGACAGGCCGAGTCCCGCTGTGCAAGCACGCACACAAGCACACAGGCGGCTTCGACGTCCCAGGGGCGAGCAGCAGGGGGGTGGCCGGACGGCAGGAGGGCGACCACGGTGGAGCCATCTGAGGCGCTGGAGCGGGCCCGGCGGGCGGAGCGAGGATGGGGCAGGCCGAGCAGTGAGCTTGAGCTCGGCGGCGGGAAGGGGCGGCCGGAGGAGGGGAGACGCGAGCAGGGGCGGAGGCGGAGTCACTGCGGCAGAGGAGGTGGCCTTGGGCCGGCGGGCGGTTGCTTCGGAGGAGAGGGCTCATGGCGGGCGCGAGGGCGGACCGTCATGGCGGAGAGGTGGAGGTGGTTGGCGGCGCAAAGGCGGCAGTGTGTTGCCGGGACCGGCGAGCTTGGGAGAGGGAGTCGGCCTGTGGGGAGGACCAAGGAGGAGAGGGGCTCGCTGTGTTGCGCGGGCGAGGGCGGGAGCAGCGCTGTGAGCGGAGCAGGAGGGGGCGGCGAGCGTGAGGTTGCAGGTGGGGGTGGAGGCGGCCAGCGAGGCGTCCGCGGTGAGGAGCGAGGAGCGGCGGGCCGGGTCGCCGAGGAGGACAGGCGACGGGGCGCCGCGTGGGCGGCTCTGGCAGCGAGGCGGGGGTGTGAGGCGAGGTTGGGGATCGTCTGCAGGCGTGGGAAGGCCAGGGAGAAGATGCACAGGGAGAGGTGGGCCTGGGGGACGGGTCCACGCGGGGCGGGGCCCAGTGGCAGGGAGGTTGAGAGGGGTTGGTGGCGCATGCGTGTGTGCGGAGTTTGTGTGCGTGTGGGGCAGCCGGGGAGTGGGGTGTTGGCTGAGTGGGGGCTGTGAGGAGAGAGGGAAGGGGTTGGCCACGTGGCATCTAGGGAGTGGGTAAGGGAGAGAGGAGAGGTGAGGTGGAGGGATGCTATTGGGCCGGGTGAGGTGGCCAGGGAGGGTGGGTAGATTTTTAGGTAGATTTAGGATTAGAGGGGCGGGATAGCTGGACCGTTTTTAGTCCTTGGGGCGGTCGTTCGGGTCAATCGGCCCGTTCGACTGCCCCGCTAAAAATAATTAATAATTTTATTTATTTTTAACGGACCGATTGCACAACATATTTAATTAAAACAAAATATTCCGGAGACCGGACTTTGCAGTTGAATTGAGATGGGGTGTTTGAGAAACAAATCGGGTGCGGCGAAAATAGTTTGGCAAACAATGCATGATGATGACGATGCAATGCACAAATTCAACGCGATTTTCTAGTAGTGGTTTTGCGGGATGCCACAGCTAGCAAGTTAACCCCGTCCAACTGACCGTTGAGCCCCACCAGGGAAGGCAAGCGTTTGTTGAACAGTTGTAAATATCGTGTACGTTCTCTTCAACCTCTCCCCACTTCTCTTCAACCTCTCTCTACATGAAAGCTTTAGCCGGCAGCAGAGAGATTTCGACGAGACCTAGGCGGTGCACTACAAAGATGGACTACGAGATGAATGTAAGCGTGCATTTTTTGCTTCGAGATGATATTTGTGGTTTCTTGATCGAGATCCATCTAGGTTTCCTGACAGTGATCCATCTCATTTTTTCACATTTTAATCACCCCTCTCATAGTTTTTGGATGAACCATATCCACCTTCTTCTATTGATAATGACCGGCAATGGAATGGGATCGTCATGGAGACACCTCTTCGGTGTGCATGCGGCTTGACACCGCGTCACAGAGTTATCTGTGACCGTCATCGGAGCGCTGACATCAGCCGCATGTTCCTTGGCTGCGGTGAACTGAATCCCCAATGCAATGCATGTTCTCGGGTTGATAGGAGAAAATTTTATGTGTACCTGACTCACGCATTGTGTTTTTTGTGGAACCGACTGAAACACAACTGAAGAAATCAACGAGAACGCTGCAAAAGAGGCAACACAGTTTCCCCGCGAGCATAAGGCCGAATGCAAGCGTATTTCCTTTGAGATGATGGACGTTGTTAATAAAATGCGTCAATTAGTTGATTCAGATGTGAGATTTAGAGTTTGTTACCTCTATTGAGTCTGTTGAGTCAGATTAATGGGATAATGAGTAGTATTGCGCTTGTTTTTCTTTAGTTTGAAACATGTATTGTATAATTATTATTTGAGCACTTTATCATCTTCCTTTAGTTGTTTGAGAATTATTGTATAGTATTTTTTTTAATTCATTCTTGTTTCCCTACTTGTTTAACTTTCCAAATGAAAACTTGTTTTCATGGGACAAAGCGACCAAGCCTACCCAGCTTTAGATCTAAACCTTATCCAAAAAAAGTTCCCCCACCTATAGATCTCACTTTCACCTTCCACCTCTCTGGCGCCCCCGATCTAGGTTGCGTGAACCTCTCCGGTGCCCTCGATCGAGACTGCGCTAACCTCTCCAGCGCCTTTGACCGCGTCTACGCACAACTCTCCCTCGACCTCGGTTGTGCATAACTCCTCCTCGACGCGGCGACACGAACCTCTCTGCCACCCTCGATCGTGGCAACACGAACCTCTCTGACGCCCTTGCGGTGACCCAGCATACCACTGCATGATGCAGTACACTATAGTCGTTGACATAACACCAATGAAACACCGTTTACTAGTATTATATCCCTCGGAGTGGTACAACAGAAACACAGCAGGTCCAAGACATGACTATAGGTTACAACTCAACTCTTTACATAAGATCCAAAGAACACTCTAGGTTAAAGAGAGAGAAAGAAACTTCTTACAAAGAAGAATCAGAAATAAAAAACTCAAAAACTATCATACTAATAAGACTAGTATCTAACTATTGGTTTGGCATTTCTGCTATTGCAATACACTATAGAAATAGGTGCTATGGCTAGAGATGATATTCCTATCTAATCAGTAACTTCGTCTTCACTTGAGTTGATGTATATGTAAACTTTCTTGACTTCATTGAAGAGCTTTAGCTTTTGATGATGAATCTTGGAGTATGACTTGATGTAGACGTCGTCTGTACTGGCTTTAGAACCTAGCAAGGTTAAGAAGATACTTTGAGTACGAGTGTACTCAGCAAGTTCACTAGAAAAGGAGTGTTTGATGAACTATATCTACAGCCACAGACCATAGGTCGTAGGCCATGCAAGTTTTCGTAAACATTTCTTCAAAGGTTGCTTTTATTCTGAAAAGCTATGTCCGTCAGCCTTCATGGGTTTACCAGAACTTTCATGGAGTTCCTTTCCCGCCACGTTCGCAGCTCCTTCCCGGAATAGGGAGTAACAAGTTACAGTTCTTACACTCTACAGAGGTGCGTTACTTTACCCATGGGAGATCTTAGCTTTGTTGCACATTCGGGCCGCGAACCCGTTCACACTTCCTTGGTGTGAGGTCTAGACTAAGACCCAAGCCAATCACTGCCTTCTCCGCGACCCCGCATGTCTCCTTGGTGTACGCCAGCCCACCTATTGAATTACGGCAATTGGCGTGACAGACTGCTCGATGTCTGGGAACTATCGTGGGACGTTGAGGGCTCCCACCCATATGCTGCATATCCTCTATGAATTACCATATAATATGCACGCTATGAGTGATAACAGCCACGACCCGCACATCCGGCTCCATGCGAGAGGCAAAAGATACAGCTGACTTCTTCGTCCCATTCCAAATCTCATGGTCAACGCGTAATATACGGTTCAAGAATCACTGGCGACATTGGTTGTTAAGTCCTAGATAATATGTTCCTTTACCACCAGAACTCTTATAGTAGGTTATTACCTCATGGTAGATAACCTATAATCACATTATTATGAAAATAGTGTTTTTTTCCTTTTTCAAATGCAAATGATGACAACACTGGATTTGCAAAATACTTTATAGAAAATAATCAAAGGACATGAGCAAGTGTGAACTTGCCTTTTGTGATTGCAAGATTATGCACTCACGGTCTTCAAGACAATATAAGATCCAATATCTAAAATCAGCATCATTGGTCCGGTAAGGACTAATGTTTAAAGACGCAAGATGCTCCTATGCATAAGTAATGTAATGCACTTTATAAATGCGAATCCCGGGGATAACATTGATCTAGGGTTTGGAAAATGGAAATGGTTCCTTTATAATGTGTTGTCCTTTTAGATAAGTTTCATACTTGTGCTTCTTATTAAGGCTTGTGAGTGTGTGAAACAACATGTAATTATAATAAAGCACACACAATAATTGAATACTCAAGTGGGAAATGTATCTAAAGACTATGTATATAAGGTTCGTTCATCATTTAGAGCTTTCATAAAAATTCTTATGTTTTGTTTATAATGTATCTTAAAAGAATAACTTTGGAAGAAAATCTTACTTAGCTAAGTGAAATTATTTAAACTTTAAGTTAACCTTATTTGGTGTTCTTTCTAGTTATAGTCCTTAAGTAAGAAAGAATTACTCCATTTGAATAATGATATTAGTAGTATTTGAGACTTATATATCTTGGTTTTTAAGTTGGTTAGTTTGGTATTGAGATGCTTTAGGTCTTAGTTAAAATAGATCAAGGTTAACTATAAAACACATAATAAAGTCTTTAGCATTATATTTAAAGTCTTGTGGACTAAAGTTAACTTAAAAAGACATAGATAGACTTATGGTGTATTACTTATGATACTTGTATCTTGTTCTCTTTATATTGTTTCCTTAAAGTTACTTAAGAATGGCATTAACTCTATTTGAGTAGTGGTTTCTTAATTGTATAATGGAACAGAATCATTTATATTTTTATTAAGGTATGATTATGATTTGTAATCAAGGTAATAATATTACTTAACTATTTATGGATTCACTATAGTGTTTTGATATGTTGATAAACTTGTGGTTAAAGTAAAGTAATAGGTTTTATTTCATTACAAAGTATTCTTGGAGATTTTATATTGGATAATAATCCTTTTATAAAATAATCTACACTTATGGTTGAAGGATAATTCAATAAAATTGTATTAAAGTGTGTTAAACCATTTTGACTTCATACCATCAATATTTAAGACTAGTATTACTTATTAGACCTAAATTGGCAATTTTAAAAGATTAGCAAATTTTACTTACCCTTATACGAATTAACAACTTAGGAAATAGGTTTTAAATTCAAGTTATTAAAGTATTTAAATTTTTATTTTACTCGAAAGTGGAATATTATATTTTTAACATGTAGGTATTATTTTTGTGATCATTTTGGTATATTACATTTACTTTCGTGATTTATAAATAATAAGATATGATTTTTATAGTTTAATTAAGTGAAATAATAATGTATGATTACAGTTTTAAAGTATTGTTTTTATTTTTCCAAGATTTTGGTATTTTATTTATATTTTTAACATTTACCATTATTAAAATATGAATTATCAATTTTTTATTACTTTTAAAATCTTTATTAAGCAATAATTAATTAAATTGTTAACATAATAATGTTTGATAATAGTTTTAAGTTATAGATTTTATTTTTCTACAAATTTTCATATATTATACATATTTTTCTGAATTACAAAACCAAAGTTATTGAATTTATAAGGTTTAATCATTTTATAAATTTTTAATTAAATAACTAAATATGTTTATTAGGTAATGCTGATGTCAGCATGAAGTGAAGGGTTTTTCTCATCAGAGCTAATCCTACCCTAGTCACTGACTAGTGGGACCTATGCCATGTCATTTCCATGTTTTTTATTTATTACAGAAAACATTATCACAAATTCTAAAATAATAAAACATGAATATGACATTAGCGTGATGTCACACTGACATCACTCGCGTCTAATCCTCTCTGGTTGATGATCAAGCCAATGATTGAACGCGTGCGCAGAGTTGTACTTGGGCTTATTGGAAAGAGGGAGATTCAGGGAGTTTAATAGTGGCGGCGCCGCTCGATTTAGGTCGCCGGAACAGTGGTGGCGACGGTGGCTGATGTTCGTCGGGGGAACAAACGAGGAAGCAAGGAGGAACTTGAGAGGGTGCGTGAGCACCGGTGGCTCACCGTGTAGCTGAAGGGCGCGACGGCGTGACCGAAAGAAGTCCGTGGTGGTGGCGATTGGCGATGAACGGCCGCGTCTGGCGGTGGAGATGAGGTGTCGATTGGGTCGACAGAGGGCTCCCCGGCTTGCGTGAGTAGGGGCAAACGACGGAAAAGATCACGGCGCGTCTGATAGTCACCTCCGCTTATAAATCCAATGAGCTTGACACTGAATCTTTCATAATCTTCTTATATCCATACTTGGTTATAACAACTACTCTACTGCTGATAACCTCCAATCTAACAATTGTTTACAGTTACTTCCATTCATGCTCTTCCCTTATCATCCTTCACTAATATCATTTCAATAGATGTATACATCAGATCCTACTTCACCTCAAGTGCTTAGTATTTCCAAAGAGAAAAATACTACTTCTTTAATCCAATGTTGCTCTAACATCAACTTAATCATACTATCTTATCTCTACTTAACTCCAGTATCTAACATTCCAACCTCACATTATATTAATGTGACTTGTAATGGCTAACCTAGGATAATATATCTAGACAAGGGTTTAATCGTGTTCTACCCACCAATGTCACTTATACATGATATAAGCATTCAATCTTGGTGAGTAAGGCATGATCATTATAAGCCTTTGATCCTTTATGATTTAGGTTTCCAGTTGACTAATCAAGGCTTCCATTCATACAACATTACAGTTGTATTATAATTATCTTCTGTTTAGCTCTATTGGATTAAGAGATATAATTCACTGACTATACCTACTTGATCCAATAGGACTACTCCTGGTAACTATCTTCAGGTTTCATCCTTGTAATCTTATTTATGAACATATAATTATATATTTTACATAACTCTTCAATCTATTCAGGAGTGAGTTAACTCCATCAAGTATCAAAATGATCTTATTCTCTTCCAACACTCCCATCCTATAGATGATATTTAAAACTAGCATTACCATCTACCTCTTCTTACTTCATTCTCTAAGGACTTAGAGTGATTGTTATGATAAAGTCAAGAGTTGATTGATTAAGAATTGATAGGTTAAGAATTGGTGAATCAATAGTTGATTACTCAACATTGATGAACAACAGATATAAAAATATGATTCATTAGAGATGAGAAAGATTGATATGGAAAGAAAGATATATGGTGGATGATCTTGACTTGGTTTCTTTCCTACTCAAACTCACTAAAGAGTTAAGGTTAGGTATTACCATGATACTCATGGTATAAGTAGATGAGATTAAGATTTAGTTGTTACATTCCTATTACTTAAGTTATGTTTATAACTTGGTATTCATGAGTTGTGTAATGAATACTAGGATATGATTACCTAAGGATCAAATATAAATCATTAAATAATGTATTAGGTTTAACTTTTATTACATTTGATCTACCTTTAGATCAAATATCGCTTACCCAAAATAAGGTTTTAACAAAGGTCTTGAAACTTATCGCAGTCAACTTGACGATATACTTCAATTTCATCAAGTTAAGAGAAGCTTCAATCTCTTTGACAAGTTTTTATTAAAAGCGCGAAAATTATTCGGATTTTCTATGCATGAATGCAATGCAACATCTGTGTTCAGCTTATTTATAAGCTCTAATGCTGGGATGTTACAGCCCTCGACCACGGCTGCGGACCTCTCTAGTGCCCTCCACCACAACAACGCACACCTCTTTGATGCCCTCCACCGCCCAATCGCACGGTACCTAGTTCTTGCCCCCGCACGGTCTGAATGGGATTTGTATGTTCTGAATTTGTATTGTAAGATCATAAGGAAAGTTTATACTTCATTGGACTATGTAGGTTACTAGAAATGTCTATTGTGGAGAACAACCCTGACAAGGTACCTAGTTCGTGTCCGCCTGTTCCCTCTACGATGCGAGGTGAGGTGGTGAGACTTGATCTGGTGTCCAATAATATGTATGTATGTGTGTAAAATAATCTAAAATCATTTTAGGATCATACGCCCAATGTTTAGATGCCCAATGTTTAGACAAGTACATCCTTCGCTATAGGTTTAAGAACAGTCTCAATATGACTCGATCAAGAAAGAGAAACCTAGGGAGGATAGTCAGAAGATACAATCCAACAGTACCGTACTATATTTGCACCATGAACAAGAACAACATCTCCAAAGAAAATATGGTAGCTTTATTTGAATTTCAATCATGATGCTGCCTACACACTTGATGTTAGTACTTACCACAACCTGTAATTGTTTCTTTCTTCCATGTGTAGTATATTTCATACCCTTTTCCTCGCATGTTTCTCATTCCTCACATTCATTGAGACGGAAAAATGATAGAAGATCGCGGTGGCAATGAGACCATTGGAGAAGTTCATGCGAAGCATGGAAATGATGGCACTATCATTTTGACATCAAATTGGGCAGACTGTGTTGTTCAAAAGAAGCTGCAAGAAGGAGATGTTTGTGCCTTTGAGTTTCAAGCAAAAGGGACCATTTGACCATCATAGTGCATAAAATATAACTCACTTGTTATGTATTAATAAATTAGTTATTTTGAGATGTATGTAAACTAAATTTTTATTTGAACTATGTGTATTACTGTCGTGTGCTATGTGCTATGAGTTCCTGTGTATTATGAATTTTCTATTATTCTTTATGTGTTTTATATTATATAAAAGGTGCTAGAATAATTATGAAATTAATTATATTGCTATGCACCAAAGCATCTGCCGCCAGATACCATAGCACATGTAGTATTTTGTGTTATTATCTCAACTATTGTCCGGCACCTAGGCAGTGTTGGCCTACAATGGGTCGCGATGTTATCACCTTGTTATTGTTGTAGCGCTAGCTCAGCGGCTAATGATGTGCAGAGCCAAAAGAAAAGCGTCAAATAAACTCTTTTCTCAACGCAGTTATCCATAGCGGATTTTTTTGCAGCACCAGCTCGAGCATGGTGACTAGGCGTGCGTCTCGACGTTTATAAGCGTTAGGGCACATGACCCGTCTTGTAGTGTTAATTTTCCGCAGATTATCATGCAAACCATAGTAGTTCAATGCATAATGTGTTAGCTTTTGTGTAGGTCGTAATTCCTTCTCTCGATCTGTCTGCACCCTCATTGAACTATGATTTATCCTCCAATGCTGATCTATCTAAGTATCTTCCCAAACCTTCAATGGTGTGGGAACCGCCATGTCAGAGTTCATCCACAATAGGGTTTGCAAGCAAGTCAAAGAACATCAACTACAGCGTGTTTGCAATGATATTCTTGACTACATAGGCCTACCATTACATCTACTCACCTTTACAACCACATGAAGAAATGAAGACATAAGTTATGTTGTGCAGGATTAGGGAGGTTGAAGGAGTGACTACATAGGCCTACAATTACATATACTCACCTTTGCAAAGTGTTTTACTTTCATTCCCTTCTTAGTGAGCTAAACTAACACGATGTCTTCTAAATCTTAGTGTTTCCCTAAGCACAATGATTTTCTCAACAAGCCCATTCCCATCTACAAGCAGATGAAGGCGATCTTTGAGATTAGGATGTGAGTAACGAGCGTCTCATGACTCCGCGCTTACTGGTGGAAGCTATCAACTATCTTATGGACAATAAGGTCCATGGTAGAAGCTATGATGAGATGATAGGAGCAGAGCGGAGGATCTGACTTAGAACTTGGTTGCGCAAGCAATACTGTTAGTGCTACTACTTTGCTGATGTGTCTAATATTTTTCGTGATCTGTTGAGGTCATGTATATTTTGGTACATGTTCTACTACCCATTCCACGAGCTAGCAATTGATCAAAACTGATGACTGAACTGTAATATTTTGGGACGTGACACATACTAGCCTCTCCAATGATAAACTTGCGATACATCACAAGCCGTATTTTTTTGTAGCTTGTGGTGCATCATTAATTATGTTAACTTTTAACTCGGATGGTATTACCTAGTACCACCCCTTATGATGATGAATTGTTTTATGTTCAACTTCTTTTATTCTGTCAGCTATGTTGAGTGGTATGTGATGGATAACCTCACCACTCAATGGAAGAGGTTACCACAACACTAGTTGGAGTTGCAACCAAAACATCAGGTCTTGGGTTTTTTCTAGGATGGAATATTGTAACACATCCAATGAAACACCCGTGCTACTACTTCCAGACTCATGCAGGAAAATGCTTTGTGGGCAACCAAGAAAACTCCATAAAGTGGCTAAAAGACTGTTTTCTCCCGGCCATGCCCCCTAGGGATAGGTGCCTGGGAGACCCAAAATAGGCCAAGGCAACCAATCATGCCCTAATAAAAGACATGGAGATCGAACATAGATAATTAAGCAAAGACATGGCAAATTTGGTGGTGATGCAGAACATGGCTTCTACGAGTGATGTTGTGATGATTTAGCTTATTGTGACTACTTGAAGCATAAAAATTTTAGTGAGACGAGCACAAAAACCAATATCCAAGTTGAAGCACACAAAATACCTAGTGTATCCGGTAAGTGTCCAGCTATAACAACAATGCATCAGGTTCGTGACCGACTAAACTGTAGGGGTTCGTAGCATGGAAAACAAAAATTTTCTATCGCATACAAACAAACAAGCCAAGATCTATCTACTAGATTGTAGCAACGAGTCGATGGAATAACTTACCCCCGAAGATTCCAAAGTGTTTAACGAGAGCGGATTCTCGTGGGTGATGTAGTCGTACTCTTTCCGATCTCAAGATCGTGTAGACGATCCTTCCGGCCATGCTCCGCAGCAGCGCTTCGCAATCGGTCACACGTTCGACTCGACTAAGACCTTCCTCTCCTTGTTCCATGAGCGGAGGTTGTAGCACTCCTCGCGATTTCGCAAAGACAACGACGTGGTACGGAGTAGAGGGAGATCCTGCAGGCTTCTTAAGCCGAGCGAGTATGGTGGAGTATGAGAGAGCTATTAGTGGTCTAGGATTAGACACACCAATTAGAATGCTCTAAACCGCAGGCTAAAGCAATTAGAAGCTCTAAACGAAAGCGGCTCTAAACCGGAGATTAGAGGATAGGAAATTGTGTGTATAGAGGAGGAGGCCCTGCACCTCCTTTTATAGGTGGAGGGGCGGCCAAGGGGAGTCCTCCCAAGTCGGCCTTGGTTGGCGCCCGCTTGGAGGACTCCTCTCCCAAGTCGGTTCAACCACCTCTTGCTTGTTTCCCACAGTTTCTGCTTCCCACAGTTTCTGTTTAGCCGTTTGACTTTCAAACCGGCAGTTTGACTTTTCAGTTTTGGAACAGCAAGAACACTTAGTACATGATGCAATCATTCAATATGTAATGACACATTCATGTACCCTCCCCGAGTGCAGGACAATCCGAACCTTCTAGAACATTCCCGATGAAAACACCTAATCATTCCCGAACTCAAACGGGACTTTCCTTATATGAATCTTATTCTTCGGACCATTCCGGATCACCTCGTGATATCCCGGATCCCATCCGAGACTTCGAACAACATTCGGTCTCTTTCTCATAATACCATAACTACTCAAACAACGTCGAATCCTTAAGTGTGTCTCCCTACGGTTCGTGAATTATGCGACATGATCGAGACACTTCTCAACAATAACCAATAGAGGAATCTGGAAATTCATATGGCTCCCACATATTTCTACGATTACTTTGCGATCGAATGAACCACTTACATACGATACCAATTTCCCTTTGTCTCACGATAGTTTACTTATCCGAGGTTATGATCGTCGGTATCTCTGCATACCTAGTTCAACCTTGTTACCGATAAGTACTCTTTTCTCGTTCCCGTGATATGTGATCCCTTGTGAGCCAGTCACATGCTTGCAAGCTAATTGGATGACATTCCACCGAGAGGGCCCAGAGTATATCTATCCGTCATATGGATGGACAAATCCCACTCTTGATCCATGTGTTTCAACCAATGCTTTCCACACTCAATGCCACCTTTATAGCCACCCGCCACGGTGTGGTGTTTGATGACATCAAAGCATCCATCCGGTAAAGGTGATATGCATGATCTCATGGTCGAAGGAATTAGGTTACTATGTATCAGAAAGCATATAGCAATTGAACTATTGAAATGACTTGATCTTTATGCTACGCTTATCTATAGGAGTATGTCCATCACATCATTCTCCTAATGATATGATCATGTTGTTAATAACATCTCTATGTTCATGATCAGGAAACCATGATCATATATTAACCAACAAGCTAGTTTAACAAGAGGCTTTACTAGGGACTCTTATTTTAGTTTACAAATCACACAAGTATTAATGTTTCCGGTTAATACAATTATAGCATGGTATGTAAACATTTATCATAAGTGTGAAGATATGATAATAACCACTTTATTATTGCCTCTTGGGCATATGTCCAACAGTCTCCCACTTGCACTAGAGTCAATAATCTAGTTTCAAACCTTTGTGTATATAACACCTATGGCTTTCCGGTGTTGTATGTACATGATTGCTAGTGGACAACTGATCTCCGGATCTGACACTTCCAGGTCCGTGTGTAATTGCATGTCTTTGCGTCTCTACGCATCACTCATTCTCTAATGAGATGGCTTTGTATAAATTTGGTCTTTCGGTGTGACCTTTAGTTCTTTGGGGTTAAAACATGTTGATAATATTGTCGCACAATATATCTTCATAGTATTATCCCTCTGTGAACTACACCTAGTTTGATAACAAACTACTTGACACAAATGCCCTCTTTTGCTGCTATAATAGCAGTCATATACTTAGCCTTTTGTTGTAGTATCTGTCACAATGTCTTAACTTTGGAACTCATCCAAATCCATTATGGAACTCACTTTCCATTATATTGTGCCACCCTTAGTTTAGATTGAGATAAACTTAATTTGTACTTTGTGACAAAACTAGTATCAATGTAGTACTTTTACAATGAACTAACCATCTATTTGTCACTTCTACAAATAATATACTCTTAGTTCTTACAAAAGATCATAAGAATATCCTTACTATTGTCCAATGATCATCTTACGAATCATTCTGGTATATGCTCACAACATTTAGAGCATAGGACATATCTGGATTTGTACATATCACAGTATGATTGATATAAATACTCTTTGTGATTTCATACATCAAGTATCAATCTATACTTGATTATTTGTTTCACGTTACCAAATGTCAATACACTTGAATATATCATCAACATTTGAACTCTTTCAATCCTTTATGTGCGACAAGAACCTTTCTTGTAGTTTCTATATTGAACTCATTTAATATCTCGTCTATGTACTTCTGGCACAACCATATTAGCGTCTATTGATGCCAAATATTTGGGTTTTGCCTAAGTCTTTCATCGGGATGAAATTCTTAATATGTGTTAATAAAAGATACATTATTTCCAATCAACAATATGTCTTCCACATAATGTAATAGAAACATGTCTTAGCGCTCCCACTTAATTTCTTGCAAATGCAAGCATCTCCATCGTCTCTGATGAACTTTTAAACTCCTTTAACAGTTTCATCACAGTGAAGATTCCAATTCCGCGATGCTCACTTTAACCATTGAAGTTTGCATATGCTTTTAGCATCCTTTTGAATTAACAAAACCCTATGGACCGTGTTATGCACATGTCCAAGGTAACGATTCTATTAGAAGAACTTGTTTTGTTTATTCAACTACCATATAACAAATTATATGTAGTGGTTGCTACATTAATCCGTCTAGACTAAATATCACTATGAAAGATCAAATCTTGTCATAGTCAACCTTTGAACATTTTGTGAACTCTTTCCCAACATGTCGACTATTTCATAGATGTAAAACATCCATGTCTATTTCTTTATAGATCCAGACACAACTGTAAGGTCTTACACCTTTCTCGAGGGTCCTTCAAGTTCAAAACTTGATTTAACATGAATGGAACTATCACGGATTTTATGGCTTCAAGCCATTTGACGGAGTCAGGGCCCATCATCGCTTCTTTGCATGTATTCGGTTCATTATTCTCAAATAATGATTCAACCCTCAAATCTTGGTATTTGATTGTTCATCCGACCTACTTGTTTCAATAGGAACTTGGATCTCCGTGACCACAACCTTTGAGGTACGTGAGCCATGAGCTTTGTTGATGCCTCCGGAACACTTTTCGGCGCTGCGCAACTCTGCAAATACAGCTAAGGTTCTTTTAACCTTATCAAAGTTCTATTGTCCTCCCACTTAACTTTTCACGAAAAATTCCTTCTCAAAGAAACTTGACGTTTTAAGTGACAAACACTTTTGTCTCCGATGTTATGGAGGATTACTTAACAGTTATTCGAAATAACATACAAAGATAGGTTCATCCGACTTTGGTTGCAAACATCTTTTTTATGCATAGCATACCAATGTTTGAGAAAGGACAACTTGGTTTTATCCCAAACCATAACTTTATATGGTGTCATTTCAACGGATTATGATGGAGCTCTTTTTAGTGGAAAAACGGTAATCTCTAAAGCTTTTAATCTTTAAAATATAATGACAGTTTTATGAATTATACCTTTGATCTTACCATGTCAAACAAGGTTTCATTACATATCTCGAACGCTCCATACCCTTATGGTGTTTCGGGAAATGCAAATCCATGGAACGATTCCTTAAATCTTAGGTATTATGCTAAACTTGTAACTTAAATATTTTCCTTTATGATCTTATCATAAACTATTTATATTCTTTGTTACAATGATTTTTCACTTCATCTTGAAAGTCTTTGAACTTTTCAAATGTTTCATACTTCATCCTTATTAAGTAAATATACATATATTCACTTTAAAATTTCAGAAAAAGCAAATGAAGTTAAAATCCATCGCTCTTGACTACACATAATGGACTTCGTACAACAATATGTACAAATTCCAATAAGCTAGTCTTTCGTTCCCTTTTGGCCTATGAACGAAGTTTCAATTATCTCTAGGAAAGTTTCACAAGTGTCATTTGATCAAAAATCAAAAGACTCCAAAATTCCATCCACATGGAGTTTCTTCATGTTTTCTTTTCAGTATAATTTAAACGGCGATGTCACTTCCTAAGTGATCTTTCAATCAATTTGTCTTTCGACATCTTTTAGCACTAGTTTTATGGATGTGATGTCTCCAACGAGATTTGCGAATCCATCTTTTATGGATTACGGCAATTATTTGAACAACCCTTTTGTTCTCATAATACCTGATAAAACAAATCTTTGAAGGCAAGCTTTGATGTTTAACGAGCAACACAATAACCCTTTATTTGTTCTCGATGAACATCATCACATATTATTTTGCTACTTACTTAGGCCATTGTAGTTCATGAATTGTGTTGTTTCGTATGACGATTCACACCAACAAATTCAGTATCAAATACTTGAGAACCACATTGTTTAATAAGCAAAGAATATAGCCATAACATGTATATCATCTATATACTTAAGCTGAACAATTCTAGTCTTTTCCTTTCTGCCATATATTTATGAGATTCTCTTTCAGTATTTCCTTTTCTGTTTGAAAGAATCTATCAACATCAATAGTGGAGTCATACATATGACACATAATCCAAAGCGTGTATAATTAAATACCAATGTCTTTGGACTTGCACTTTGAAGTAGATCACCTATGTTTGGTGTTCTTTCAAATTCCTTTCTTTAGTAATCTCTTGGTGTAGTAAATATCTTACCTACATCAAATATTCACCCTCATCATGGATTTATCCATGATCAAGCTACTTTTAGCTTGTAACGGTGAATCGCAAGTATAATGTTGCTCTCCAAAACCTTTTGGAGGATTAGGACAACTAGTGTCTCCAACCTTTTGCAAATTCTCATCAAATATGAGAACATGACTTTTGCCATATTATACTCTATCATGTTGTAACCAATACTTCGTTTCAGATATCACAATATCTTCCACACATCATGGTTTCTGAAACAACTCTTTCAGATCCTACATAACCTTGATATTAAGAGAATCCTTTGAATATCAAGAATCATGGAGACAAACATGATACTTATATACTAACACTTGGAATTTTTACTCTTGATTTAATACTAATTATTAAACTTCATGGAGTAACCGGAACTTACTGAAAGTTTGCAATAGGACTTATAAACTTTAGATTAACACTTAAAACAATACGATACCAATTTGTAAAGTATCTAACCAGAATTCTATAGTTCTATCATCTCAATTATAACTAAGCGCAAGGTGGTAAACGGATGCCAATGACTACAACAACTATGCAAATTCACTTTGATTTAGTTTATGATAAATTGAGTTCTAATTAATAATTAAATTAATCTTGGTGAACTCCCACTCAAAACAATATCCCTCACATTGTTTTAGTGATCACACGAACCAAATCCACCACATCAAAACCGATCATCACGAGAGTTGATATAGCTTCAATGGCGAACAATCAACATGTTCATCATATCTACTATATGACTCATGCTCTACCTTTCGGTAATCCGTGTTCCTGAGTCCATGTCTGTACATGCTAGGCTCGTCAAGATCAAACCTTAGTTTCCGCATGAGCAAATCTGGCTTGCTCACGTTGTATACACTTGCAGAATCTAACACACCCGATCATCATGTGGTGCTTTGAAACAACAAGCTTTAGCAACGGTGCTAACTAAGGGTGAACACTTTATGACTTGAAATTCATGTGCATGAGGGATCATCTTATAATGCTACCGTCGTCTACTAAGCAATACAAGATGCATAAAGGATTAACATCACATGCAATTCAATAATATGTGATATGATATGGCCTTTCTTCTTTGTGCTTCCGATCTCCATCTTCAAGCACGAACATGATATCCATCATCATCGGCATTGCATCAAGGTCAATGACGCTTCTCCATGGTTGTCGTCCACCGGCTTCAACTATTACAACTACTTTGAATAGACACGCGGGTCTTAACAGAATTTAAAGACAACCATATGGCTCCTGCCGGTTGCCAACTTACAATAAGGAACATTGCATACATCATATATAATCACAATCATGGCCATATCACATCACAAAGACACCGCAAAACAAAGTTAGACGCCTCTAATTTTCTTTGCATGTTTTACGTGGTTTGGGGCTTTCAATAAGTGTCGTTCTAACTTACGAACAAGAACCACAACATTGATACTAGTATTGTCAATCACCCGTTGTAAATTGAATCTTAACTATGCTAGGAGAAACAGGCACCCGCAAAGCCACTTATGCAATACAAGTTGCATGTCAAGCGTTGTAACACCCTCGAAATCGACCCTATGCAGGTTTTAGCGAAACTCGCCAAACCCGCATAGAAGCGATTCAAAGGTGTCCACCAGGCACTTTCGTGCGGGTGGAAAACAAAGTAATAACATTACACAACAGTCCTCGATGGGACCCACAGAACAGATATATATACAGCACGACTCCAAGAGTCAAGAATACAGATATAATATACAAAGATCCAAATCACCTTGAAAATGATCGAGCGTCCGACTACGGACAAGATGCAAATGGGGATAAGAGCCCTGAAGAATAACCAATGGCGTCCATAACCCCTGTGCCAAGCCGGAAGGGTAACCACGCTAACGACGTCGATCTCAAAACCGCTTAAACAAAAGGGTGCCGACAAAGGGCAAAGGAAAAGAGGCGTCAAGATCGAGGCCAAGACAGGCTAGAGGTTAGCGGTCCTCGCCTACATAGGTATGGTGGATCGGCGGCAGCATGCACTAAACAACCTATAGAGACTCGATACGACTGGCGGCTATCAGAGAGGGGTGAGAAAGACCTATTCGGATCCAACCTGATACTATCATCAAACAAACCCATCCTGGCGTTTCCCCCTCGAGACCAAACGAGGAAGTCAACCGAGGAACTCACACAGTTGGCAGTTTTACTTATTCAGTTATCGTTGCAGCAATTACTAGTCAGGTTTAGATAATCATCCTGATAAAGTAAGCAGTGGGCACATTTAGTTAACCATTCCATGATAGTTGCAACACTTACTAGTCAGATACAATTAGCATGAGATAACCCCAAGACCCAGCAGTTGTTGGTACTTTTAGGTAGCCATTCCGTTGTAGTGAAGCTGGTTACTAGTCATATCGGATACAAGTCAATTTATAACGAGAAACTTTAGTTATAGTTGTCTATGATCAAGCAATCGTGCTCCAAGTCGTCCATAACCGCGACACGGCTTCTCGAAAAGATTTAACCGCAGGGTGCACCAAAGTATCCACAGCACTTGACCCTTTTTGCGGATCGGTTAACATACACCCATCGGTATGTCGGCGGGGCCTAAGTCACGACGTTCCTGCACCCAAAGCAAATGCGTGGGGCCACCCCACCAAGTCGACACCAAGAACGAAGTCGGCCGGTCTCCGAGACGGACTTGGGTTTGGGTAGACGCTGTGAACGACAAAGAATCCCCAAACGGGACCGCCGACACCGCTAAACGTGACCCGATCCTAAGCGATAAAGTGCTCCTCGCACAAACGTAATAAAGCAAGAACATGGCATAAGTACAGGATAGTAAATAAAACCTCAAACTAGTTTGGCCCCAAGACAATACTTTGAAATCAGGTAATAATCAATGGGGGCCCATATCTCCCCACCTATGGTTAGCGCGCTCGATCTCGGAACAGGTGTCAAGAACTCGGGTCCTACGGGACACAAGTGGGCGGTCGGAAACCAAATCTTACCTATCACCCACCGATGCCTCTGCTTAATTCAATTTTAGTTGTTAAACAGTAATTAAAGTGAACGATAAGTAAAACCATGATCATCTCCACATTGGACATGCGGCACTTCTCCAACAACTGTGGTACTTGACGACAAGCAAAAACACTTGAGCAAGCGACTACGACACGCGGGTCCAACTATCTACCAAACAACAGGTAATCGGATGTGTCCAAGGCTATATATGGCTGCAAGGGATATCACGGGTACGAAAACTAGAGCATCGCAACACAGATAGCAAAGATCAACAGGAGGGAATAAATACTAGAAAAGTAAGATAGGTAAAAGGGGGAGATGCTCGCCTGAAAACATTGTCGAAGGTTCAACCGAAGATCGGGGCGAAGCTCACATCAACTCAACGGCCTTATCCGCGAAGAAGCAAAACACTAGAAGAAACACCGGATGCAATATTTAATACACGGCAGAAGATCGGGCATGATGCAGGTATGATGCATGGCATGGCAAAGGTGCGATGCAATTAGGTCAGATTAAGCGGAACCGGGGTCCCGACAAATGATTATATGGTTCAAGTTGTTTAACTACCCCGCAATTTAAATGTTGTTTTAACAAGGCAAGATTATAGTACTGGTTCGCCACACAAGTTTGAATGAGGCCGATATGAGACTAGATTTGCCCGCATATGGGCCCCATATGTAATTATTAGGTGAATCGGCATAAGGCTCCCAAACCACATGTCAAGTTACATGCATGGCAAGATTATATGTAACAAGTTTATATGCAACAAATTGTGTTATGTTATAAAATAGGGTTTTCGGGGAAGGGGTTCACACATTGGGGGGCTCGACGATCTTGGGGTTCCGGGGTTCGGGGTCGGTCTCGGGGTTCAGGGTCCGACAAATCGTTCTCGGATAACAGAGGTAGGTCTTGGCGTTCCGCGAGGAAGGGCTTGGTGGTTCTGACTTCACTTGTCGGTGCCGGACTCGGTTGCGGTAGATCTTGGCCATGTCGAAGTTCTTGCCGGGGGTTCGTCGAGGTCACCGGTTGGGTACGGTCTTCATGTGGTAGATCTTGTCGAGTTCACTGCCACGACCTTGTGGTTCCGAAGACGATCTCGGCGGTTATCTAGTGGCACCAGGTACACCCCTAGATCCCATCGGCATTGAGCCGGTCTTGTCGTTGAGCATCCCTGTACGAAGGCCTGGGTGTTCCGGTTCCATTGTCGATGGAGATCTTGATTCAACATCATCGCGGCCTTCGAGGTTTCGACCAGCGGAGACCGGAAGGCGTCCTTGGGGTCCGGGGAGGGAATCCCGTCGCATCCGAGGGGTACTTGAAGTCCGTGATGGAGATCTTGTCGGGTCTGTGAAGGAGGCCTTGACGTTCCATGTCGGAGTTCTTGTTGTCCATCAGTATTTTGCAGTGGCGAGGTTCTTGTACACTTGTTGGATCTATTCTTCGGGAGACGTGACCACCACAACATCAACCATCGCCTCCAAACATCATCTCCACTCCACCCCACACTACTCAACCACAGGTCGATCACAGGTATTCTTTGGAGCAGGCGCGAGCCGGGTTGCGGCTAACGCAGCGTGGTAATGGAGAAGGCGGTCTGGCGGCGTCCGGCGGAGGGCGGTTGCGGCCGGCAGACGGCGCTGAGGAGGCGGCGACTTCTGCGGAAGGCGGCGACGAAACTTCGGCGGCGGCGGCCAGCGAGGCGGGAGGCGGCAGCGGTGATGAGGGCGGTGGCCTGGCGCCGTGGCGGGGCAGGCTCGGGTCGGGAGGCCGGGCGAGGCGGTGGGTCATGAGAGGCAGGCGCGTCGGCGGGCGAGGCGGTCGGCAACGGGCTCGAGGCAGCGCGGAGGTGCGCCGGCAGGAGTCGCCCGGCGGCGGCGACAGGTCGGGCGGGCGAGGGTGGCGGTGGTCGCGAGCTTGGCGTGATGGGGCGAGGCCGAGGCGGGCGGCGGCAGTTGCCGAGGGGCGGAGGAGAGCAGGTGGGGTGTGGCGGCCCGGCGGCTACGTCGATGTGGCGCTTCGAGGGCGGCAGCAGGGGCCTGGCGAGAACTGGCAGCGATGGGGTGGAGGCGAGCTCGGGCGGAGGGCATGGTAGCAGGCGCAGAGATGGACCAAAGTGCGGGTTGGGGAAGGAGGTGGGACCCGGTGCAGGGCTGCAGGGTGGGACCCGGGGCTGTGGGGTGACCGCGTGGGTGCGTGAGGTGGGGCTAGGGGGTGGTTGTGAGGGCGCGTGCGTGCAGGGTGTGTCGTGTGTGCTGGCTGAGGGTGAGAGAGAGGGTGAGGGAGTGGCAGAGGTGGCATAAGGGGATTGGCTAGGGGGAAAGGGTGAGCTGAGGTGGCGAGCTGCTACTGGTTGGGGTGAGGTGGCCAGAGGGTTGGGTAGGTTAGGTTGGGTGACTTAGGAATTTTGGGGTGGGCCGTTTTATTTTCTGGGGTGGTCGTTCGGGTCATTCGGCCCGTTCGACTGCCCCACTAAAAATAATTTAACATTTTATTTAATTTGCAATACATTTTTGTAACTAGTTTTTAGACAAACAAAATATCCGGACGCAGCCGGGGTTTTAATTTGAAATAGAAGGAGGGCTAGTTTCAGAAAACCATAGTCTTTCGCAACATAGTTTCAGGTAAAATTAATATGCATGATGATGTAATGATGATGCAATGCACAAAAACAACGCGATTTTCTAGTAGTGGTTTTGCGGGATGCCACAAGCGTGGAGCAAGTCTCATGAACGATGTCATGTAAGGTTAGCCCGGGCCGATTCATCCCAACATACCGCAAGATGCAAAGTACACAAGAAGCAATCGACAATAAAAGCATCAACGCCCACAATGACCATTGTGTTCTACTCGTGCAACAGATCTACATATAGACACGGCTCTGATACCACTGTAGGGGTTCGTAGCATGGAAAACAAGAATTTTCTATCGCATACAAACAAACAAGCCAAGATCTATCTACTAGATTGTAGCAACGAGTCGATGGAATAACTTACCCTCGAAGATTCCAAAGTGTTTAACGAGAGAGGATTCTCGTGGGTGATGTAGTCGTACTCTTTCCGATCTCAAGATCGTGTAGACGATCCTTCCAAGGCTGCGTTCAGCGCTTCATAATCGGTCACCGCGTTCGGTACTGGCGAAGACCTTCCTCTCCCTTGTTCCAGCAGACGGTGGAGGTTGTAGCACTCTCCTCGCGATTTCGGCAAAGGCGTGGTACAGGAAGTAGAGGAGATCCCACAGGCTTCGCCTTAAGCGGAGGCGAGTATGGTGGATTATGAGAGAGGGCTATTAGTGGTCTAGAGATTAGACACACCAATTAGAAGGCTCTAAACCGCAGGCTAAAGCAATTAGAAGCTCTAAACCAAAGCGGCTCTAAACACGAGATTAGAGGTGGAAACTTGTGTGTCTCAAGGAGGCCCTGCCTCCTTTTATGGATGGAGGGCCTTGGCGCCCGAGGAGGAGGAGTCCCTCCCAACTCGACCTAGGGCTGGGCGCCCGGCTGGAGGAGTTGGACTCCTCCTCCAAGTTGGTTCCAACTCCTCTTGCTTGTTCCCACAGGTTTCTTGTTTCCCAGTTTTGTTTTAGCGTTTGACTTTCAAACTGGCAATTTGACTTTCATGTTTTGGAACAGCAAGAACACTTAGTACATGATGCAATCATTCAATGACACACTCATGTACCCCGGAGTGTCGGACAATCCAAAACCTTCTAGAACATCCCGATGAAAACACGGAATCATTCCCGAACTCGAAGCGGGACTTTCCTTATATGAATCTTATTCTCCGGACCATTCCGGATCACCTCGTGATATCCCGGATCCCATCCGAGACTCCGAACAACATTCGGTCTCTTTCTCATAATACCATAACTACTCAAAACAACGTCGAATCCTTAAGTGTGTCTCCCTACGGTTCGTGAATTATGCGGACATGATCGAGACACTTCTCCGAACAATAACCAATAGAGGAATCTGGAAATTCATATGGCTCCCACATATTTCTACGATTACTTTGCGATCGAATGAACCACTTACATACGATACCAATTTCCCTTTGTCTCACGATAGTTTACTTATCCGAGGTTATGATCATCGGTATCTCTGCATACCTAGTTCAACCTCGTTACCGATAAGTACTCTTTTCTCGTTCCCGTGATATGTGATCCCTTGTGACCAAGTCACATGCTTGCAAGCCAATTGGATGACATTCCACCGAGAGGGCCCAGAGTATATCTATCCGTCATGTGGATGGACAAATCCCACTCTTGATCCATGTGTTTCAACCAATACTTTCCGAACACTTAATGCCACCTTTATAGCCACCCAGTTACGGTGTGGTGTTTGATGTCATCAAAGCATCCATCCGGTAAAGGTGATATGCATGATCTCATGGTCGAAGGAATTAGGTTACTATGTATCAGAAAGCATATAGCAATTGAACTATTGAAATGACTTGATCTTTATGCTACGCTTATCAATAGGAGTATGTCCACCATATCATTCTCCTAACGATATGATCTTGTTGTTGATAACATCTCAATGTTCATGATATAGAAACCACAATCATTTAATCAACCAACAAGCTAGTGAAGTATAGAGGCTATACTAGGGACTTCAATTTAAGTTTACAATTCACACAAGTATTAATGTTTCCTTGTTAATACTATTATAGCATGAATATAAACATTTATCATAAACACAAAGATATAATAATAACTATATTTATTATTGCCTCTAGGGCATATCTCCAACAGTCTCCCACTTGCACTAGAGTCATCTAATCTAGATTACATGGTAATATACGAACACCCATGGCAGTTTGGTGTTGGTCATGTTTGCCCTCGGGAGAGGTTTAGTCAACGGATCCGCCACATTCGGATCTGTGTGTACTTTGCAAATCTTTATATCCCCATCTGGATATGTTCTCGAATAGCGTGAAAGCGACTTGATATGCTTGACTTCTTGTGTGACCTTGGTTCTTGCGCATTGGCTATGGCGCCCATGTTATCCTGATGTAGATAGACATTGGGTCCAGCGCACTTGGAACCACACCCAGCTCTGTAATGAACTCTTTCATCCATATCGCTTCTTGTGAAGCCTCCGAAACCATGTATTCCGATTGATTGAATATCTCGCCACAACGCTTTGCTTTGCACTCCTCCACTAAGCTTCTGCACCATTCAAAATAAATACGTACCAGTTGTGATTTAGAATCATACGGATCGGTGTTCCAACTAGCATCGGTGTAACCATTAACAACGATGTTCATCACCTCCATAAGAAAGAACCATATCCTTAGTTCTTCTCAAGTACTTAAGGATGTTTTTGATCATTGTCCAATGATCCACTCTGGATCACTTTGATATCTGCTAGTTAAACTAACGACATATGCAATATCGGGTCTAGTACATAGCATGGCATACATTAGAGATCCTATGGCTGAGGCATAGGAGTCTTACTCATCCTTTCTCTATCTTACGCGATGTTGGACTTTGAGTTTTACTCAAGGTCGTATTGGGCAACATGGGCAAGAACCCTTTCTTGCTTTCTTCCATTCCAAACTTCTTTAGAACTTTGTCCAAATATGTACTGTGACAATGATATTTGGCGTTTGATCTATCTCTATAAATCTTTATGCCTAATATGTAAGCTTCGCCAAGATCCTTCATTGAAAAACTATTATTCAAATATTCCTTGACACTATTAAGAAGGTCTACATCATTCCCAATCAACAATATGTCATCCACATACAGTATTAAGAATGCTTTCTGAGCTACCACTCACTTTCTTGTAAATACAAGCTTCTCCATAAGTTTGTATAAAACCAAAACTTTTGATTACCTTATCAAAACGTTGATTCCAACGGGATGCTTGCTTCAATCCATAGATGGACCGTTGAAGTTTGCATACCTTGTTAGCATCTTTAGGATCGACAAAACCTTTGGGTTGCATCATATACAACTCTTCATCAATATCTCCATTGAGGAATGCTGTTTTGACATCCATCTGCCATATCTCATAATCATAATATGCAGCGATTGCTAACATAATCCTCACAGACTTTAGCTTCGCTACTGGTGAGAAAGTCTCATCGTAGTCAACTCCTTGAATTTGTCGAAACCCTTTTGCGACAAGTCGAGCTTTATAGACAGTAACATTACCATCAGCATCTGTTTTCTTCTTGTAAATCCATTTGTTCTCGACAGCCTTCCGGCCATCCGGTAAGTCCACCAAAGTCCATACTTGGTTTTCGTACATGGATCCAATCTCGGATTTCATGGCTTCTTGCCATTTATTGGAATCTGGGCTTATCATCGCTTCCTCATATGTCTCGGGGTCATCGGTGTTGTCCACCAACATGACACTCATAACGGAATCATACCAATCTGGAGTGGTACGAGTTCTCGTTGACCTCCGAGGCTCTGTAGCAACTTCAACCGAAGTTTCATGATCATCATCATTAGCTTCCTCTCTAATTGGTGCAGGCACCACAGGAACTTCTTCCGGTCTTTGCGCTACTGCAATTCGAGAAGGTTCGACAACCTCGTCGAGTTCTACTTTCCTTCCAGTCACTTCTTTCGAGAAATTCCTTCTCTAGAAAGGATCCATTCTTAACAGCGAAGATTTTGCCTTCGGATCTATGATAGAAGGTATACCCAATAGTTTCCTTGGGTATCCTATGAAGACGCATTTTTCGCTTTGGGTTCAAGCTTGTCCATTTGTAACTTCTTTACATAGGCCGCATCCCAAACTTTAAGGAGCGACAATTTAGGTTTCTTCCCAAACCATAATTCATACGGTGTCGTTTCAGCGGATTTAGACGGTGCCCTATTTAAAGTGAATGCGGTGTTTCTAATGCATAACCCCAAAATGATAGCGGTAAATCTGTAAGTGACATCATAGAACGAACCATATCTAAGAGAGTTCGATTACGACGTTCGGACACACCATTACGCTGTGGTGTTCCCGGCGGTGTCAATTGTGAAAGTATTCTGCACTTCTTTAAATGCTCGCCAAACTCGTAACTTAGATATTCACCTCCACGATCAGAACGTAGAAATTTAATCTTCTTGTTACGTTGATTCTCTACCTCACTTTGAAACTCCTTAAACCTCTCGAAAGTTTCGGACTTATGTTTCATGAAATAGATATACCCATATCTACTCAAGTCATCTGTGAAGGTAAGAACATAACGATAACCACCGCGTGATGCTACACTCATTGGACCACATACATCGGTATGTATGATTTCCAATAAGTCCGTAGCTCGCTCCATCATACCAGAAAATGGAGTCTTAGTCATTTTTCCCATCAGACATGCTTCGCATCTTTCAAGTGATTCAAAATCAAGTGATTCAAGAAGTCCATCGGAATGGAGTTTCTTCATACGCTTCACTCCAATGTGACCAAGACGACAGTGCCACATATAGGTTGAATTATCGCTTGATTTCAAACGTTTAGCTTCAATATTGTTGATATGTGTATTTCCACTATCGAGATTCAATAAGAATAGACCATCTATCAAAGGTGCATGTGCATAAAACATATTACTCATATAAATCGAACAACCATTATTCTCTGACTTAAACAAGTAACCGTCTCGCAATAAACAAGATCCTGATATAATGTTCATGCTCAACGCAGGCACTAAATAACAATTATTTAAGTATAAAACTAATCCCGATGGTAGATGAAGAGGTAGCGTCGACCGCGATCACATCAACCTTTGATCCGTTTCCAGCGCGCATCGTCACCTCGTTCTTCGCTAGCTTCCGTTTATTCTAAAGACGGCTTTGTTTGAGTTACAAATATGAGCACCGAACCGATATCAAATACCGAGCACTACTACGAGTACTAGTGAGATACACATCAATAACATGTATATCAGATATACCTTTCTTCTTGATGTTGCCGTTCTTCAGATTCGCCAAGTACTTTGGGCAATTCCGCTTCCAGTGACCTTCTCCCTTGCAGTAAAAGCACTCAGTTTCAGGCTTTGGTCCAGCCTTGGTTTTCTTCGTCGGCGTGGTAACTTTCTTACCACCCTTCTTGAAGTGTCCCTTTTGCTTAGACTTTCCTTTCTTGAGTTTGGTGGTCTTATTTACCATCAACACTTGGTGCTCTTTCTTGATCTCCATTTCTGCAGACTTTAACATAGCAAATAGTTCTGGCAACTCTTTGTTCATGTTCTGCATGTTGTAGTTCATCACAAAGTTCCTGTAACTTGGTGGCAGTGACTGGAGGACGCGGTAAATCCCCAAAGCATTAGGAATCACTATACCCAAGCTTTGAAGTTTGTTTGCGTGCCCGGACATCTTAAGCACATGCTCACTGACGGAGCTGCCCTCTTCCATCTTGCAGTTAAAGAACTTTTCAGAAGCCTCATAGCTTTCAATTGCCGCATGAGTCTCAAAAATCAATTTGAGATCCTCGACAATATCATATGGGTCTGACTCTTCAAACCTTTTACAAGCTCCGATTCTAAACCATACAAGATAGCACACTGAACTATGGAGTACTGATTCTTCCGAGCGAGGTAAACATTCTTTACTTCATCGGAAGCATCAGCTGCAGGTGGGTCACCCAGCTGTGGCATCCCGCAAAACCACTACTAGAAAATCGCGTTGAATTTTGTGCATTGCATCGTCATCATCATGCATTGTTTGCCAAAACTATGTTCGCAAGCCCGTTTTGTTTTTCTAAACGCCCCATCTTTATTCATATATCAAAACCGGGTCACCGGGTTATTTTTGTTGGTCGCTATTGGTTTGCAAACGGTGCTTTTCGCATTAAATAAAATATTTAATTATTTTAGCGGGGGCAGTCGAACGGGCCGTTCCGACCCGAACGACCACCCCCTGGAAATTACAAACGGTTCACCTGGACACCCCCAACAAAATCCTAGATCACCAACTATCCTACCCAAACCATCCTCCACCTCACACCCAATCAACACACGCCACCTCACCTCCTCCCTTCCAACCAATCAGATCACTCCCTCTCTCTCACCCCTCTCTCCACCTAGACCACACTCACCCACCCTTTTACACCTTGCACCACGCCTGCATACGCATGCCCCAACCCGCGGCCCCAACCCGGCCCCGACCGCGGGACCCACCCAGCCCACCTCCCGGCCCACGCCGAGCCCTGATCCTCCTGTGCTTCTTCCCAACCCCGCATCCTCCCTTTCGTGTGCCCCGACCCGGCGCTCCCTCCTCTCCCTGCCTCCCGGTCCGCTCGACCCAGCGACCCACCCCATGATCTCTTCCTCCTCTCGGGCCTTCCTCCCGTCAAGCCCATTGCGACCTCTCTCGCCGGAACCGCCCCTGCCTCCGTCCACAGCCACGTTCGGCCGAGCCGCCCGTCCCTTGCGTGCTCGCCTTCCCCTCTCCGTGGCCGTCTCCGGTCGCGGCCATATGACCGCCCGTCCTCCCCGCCTCGGCCCGCGTCGGCCTCGCCCGGCAGCCCGCCCTCTGCTTCCCGCCTCGGGCCCGCTCACCTCCGGCCTCCGCCTCCGCTCCATCTCCCATGCGCCGCCGCCGGCTCCCGGCGCCTCTCGGCCTCCTCCCGTTGCTCCCGCGTCGAGCCCATGACCTCCCGAGCAGATCAACCGGCCGTCCCTCTGCGCCGTTCCGCCCGTCGCCTCCGCCGCGGACCACCTCGCCCGCCTCGCGTCCCGTCGAGCCGCGCCGGCTCCACACCACCGCCCGGGCAGCGTCGCCGGCTGCGTCCCTCCTCCGCGGTCCGGGCGGCCTCTGCTGCTGCGATTCTGCGAGCCAGTTGGCGCCGACCTCCCGAGCCCGTTCGCGCCTCCAGGCCCGTGTCGCCCCATCCGGCTCGTCTCCCTCCGCTCCTCGCCAGCATTGTGGCCTGCCCAGCTCGCCACTGGGTGCCACGCCGCCTGCGGGCACCCTCGGAACCTCTAAGGCTGGCAGGCCTCGTCGGCCTTCCTCGGCCCTGGCGCCGGTAGCAACGCGAGGTGTTGTGTGGCCATGGCACAAACCAGTGCACAACTCTGAGCCGAGACCCCAAGATCTTCACGGATTCGAAGACCGAACCCGCCAACGACAAGGACTCCAAGATCGACATCGAACAGACAGATCCGCCGAACCCAAGACCGACATCGCCACCGGGAACTCCGACAAGGACGCCAAGGTCGTTAAACGGAACCCCCAAGTTCAACTCGCCAAGGTCGTCATCGAGCCGAGAACTTCCCGGGCGAAGGTCGGAGCTCGCTTCATAGAACGCCAAGTACCCGAAGACCGTTCTGAAACCCCAAGATCATCAGCACCGAACTCGACACGGCAACTAAGATGGCCCCACAAGACCGTCGACAAACCGAACCCGGAACCCAGGTTCTCCATCAAGGGCCAGGACCGTCGCCATGACCCAAAGACCGGATGCGACAAGAACTACCCCGTTACCGAGAACGACCCCGGAGTCCGAGAACGTTCCCGCCGAGACCAATCCGTCGAACCCTGGACCCCGAGACCGGACCCTGGACCCTGTCGAACCCCGAACCCCGGAACCCTAACAAGATCGTCGAGCCCCCTCTGATGTGTGACCCTTTTTCCTCGAACCCTATTTTATAACATAACAACTTGTTGCATGTTTAATTATCATCTCGCATGCACATCTGTGGTTTGGGGGCCTTATGCCGATTCACCTAATAACAAAATATGGGGCCCATATGCGGGCAAATCTAGTCTCATATTGGCCTCATTTAAGTTGATGTAGCGAACCGGTAGCTATCTTGCCTTGCTAAACAACACTTAAATTGCGGGGGTTCTAAACAACTTGAACCATTTAATTAATTGTCGGGACCCCGGTTCCGCTTAATCTTGACCTAATCGCATCGCACCTTGCCATGCCATGCATCATACATGCATCATGCCGATCTTGCCGTTTATTAAATATTGCATCCGGTGTTTATTCTAGTGTTTTGCTTCTTCGCGGATAAGGCCGTTGAGTTGATGTGAGCTTCGCCCCGATCTTCGGATGAAAAACTTCGACAATGTTTTCAGGAGAGCATCTCCCCCTTTCTACCCATCTTACTTTTATAGTAATTTACTCCTTCCTGTTGATCTATTTGCTATACGTGTTGCGATGCTCTAGTTTCGTGCCGTGAAATCCCTTTGCCCTATATTGCCTTGGACACATCCTATTACATTGTTTGGTAGATAGTTGGACTTCGCGTCGTAGTTGCTTGCTCAAGTCTTGATGTGAGTCGTCATATGCCACGATTCTTGATGTATTGCCGCATGTTGATGTTGGAGATGATTCTAGTTTTACTTATCGTCACTTTAATTTCTGTTTAACAACTAAAATTGAATAAGCGAGAGGCATCGGTGGGTGATAGATAATATTTGGTTTCGAGCGCCCACTTGTGTCCGTAAGACCCCGAGTACTTGATACTGTTCCTTGATTTATCGCGCTATCCACATCCGGGAGGTATATGGGACCCCGAGCGAGCTTGATTCGGACTTATTTCTTGGGGCCACAAACTAGTTTGAGGTTTTATTTACGATCTGTACTTATGCCATGTTTCTTTGCTTTATTACGATTGTGCGAGTCTTGCACCTTGTCTTTATTTTAGGCGGAGTGATTAGCGGTGTCGACAAGCCCGTTTGGGGTTCCCGATCGCTCCAGCCATTGACGCAAACCTTGAGGCCGTCTCGAGCTTGCTTACTCCGTTGCGGATTCTACTTAAGGGTGGCCCCTGAAATATTTCTGAATCTGTGATTGTTCGATCGTGAAAGCCTCGTTGGGTTTTGATTTGGTTTTCGAGGTTGATCGAGTGTGTGTTGCTATTGGTGCACCCGGCGGGTAAAACTTTCTGAAAGCCGTGTCAGCGGATATGGACGACTTGGAGCCTGATATCTCGATCATAGACAAGCATAACTAAAGTTTCTTGCTCTAAATTTGACTTATAATGACTAGTAATCAGCTCCACTACAACGGAATGGCTAATTAATCGCCCACAATTGCTTGTTTGGTTGTCGCTTGCGACAATTGTATCGACTAGTAAGTATTGCAACTTCTAGCGGAATGGCTGAATAAAAGTACCAACAACTGCTGGGTTTTGGGTTTATCTCATGCTATGTGTACCTGATTAGTAATTGTTGCCACTACAACAGAATGGTCAATTAAAAGTGCCCACTGCTTATTTTATCAGGACGATTAACTAAACCTGACTAGTAATTGCTGCAACGACAACTGAATAAGTAACACTGCCAACCGTGTGAGTTCCTCGGATGACTTCCTCGTTGGTCACGAGGGGGAAACACCAGGATGGGTTTGTTTGGTGTTAGCTTCAGGTTGGATCCGGATAGGTCACTCTTACCCCTCTCTGATTACCGCCAGTTGTATCGAGTCTCTATAGGTTGTTTAGTGCATCTTTGCTGCGCTCGATCCACCATACCTATGTGGCGAGGACCGCGAATTCTAGCCTCGCCGTGTCTTGGCCTCGATCTTGGCGCTCCTTCTTTGTTTTACCTTTGCCCTTTGTCGGCACCTTTTGTTAAGCGGGTTTTGAGATCGGCCGTTAGCGAGGTTACCCTTCCGGCCTGGGCAGGGTTATGGGCGCCATTGGTTATTCTTCAGGGCTCTTAGCCCCATTTGCATCTTGTCCGTAGCTGGACGCTCTATCGTTTTCAAGGTGATTTGGATCTTTGTATATTATATCTGTATTCTTGACTCTTTGAGTCGCTGTTATATATCTGTTCTGTGGGTCCCATCGAGGACTGTTGTGTAATGTTATTACTTCGTTTTCCACCCGCACGAAAGTGCCTGGTGGGCACCTTTGAATCGTTTCTATGCGGGTTTGGTGAATTTTGCCCAAACTTGCATAGGTCTGATTCTGAGGGTGTTACAGAGTGGTATCAGAGCTCAGCAGTTGCGATACCCCACAAGTCCAGCCTGTAGGATAACCTAGCTAACGGCCGAAGTAGAAGTGTCAAAACTATTTTTGCAAAATCGGTTGGATAGTTCTGATTAGGTCTGATTTTACTCCTTACTCCTCTGCTGTTCTCCTCTTACCTCTACGTGTTTTGAATCCGCTCTCTTCTCTCTCTTCGAGTCCAGGATTTCTCGTGGGTGGGTATCCGTCGTACCTTTAGGGTTTCATTTCTCTCTTTTGTAACGGAGGTGCTACGATCATCAATCTGCAACTTGTCTGTTGTACCCTTCATCCGATCTTCTGTCCTTGAGCTCTTTATCCATATGTGTTCCTTGCCGGATAACAGTGTCGTTGAAAAACATATGAGAAGGACGAGCTTTGGTGAAGTTGGAGTATACCTTGAGCATGTGTTGTTCATGCCAATGGAACCATCGCGGAACCTAATCATTATGTCTTTCATACGATTTCTGCTGGCATTATCCCTTTGTTCCGGATACCGTCTATGAAGATCTTCAGTCTGATTCCGAGAGTTGGATGCTTAATCCGCTTATTCGTGTGCAGAGTAATGGTTTGAGTGCGGGATGGAGTAGCTACCCTACCACTGCTCTTATCATTCGCTCGTGTATGTCGAATCAGTGGATCCAGCAATTTTACTCCGTCCACGGAAGTTAGGGTTATCTGCGATACCTCTACCTTCGACCTTTTGTTCCCGGAGTGTTCTCTCGACGATCAGGAGCAACGACCCTTTGTTGGTGGTGTCGCCGTTTTCAATACGAAGGAGGAACCATCGTTAGTGGTGTCGCGAAGATCTACACGAAGTGAGAAGACGCAGATCGCCGACCTTCCTTCCGGTACCATGAGGCGGATCTCGAGGGCGAGATCCATTGTTAGTGGTGTCGAATTGTGGCATCCCGCAAAACCACTACTAGAAAATCGCGTTGAATTTTGTGCATTGCATCGTCATCATCATGCATTGTTTGCCAAAACTATGTTCGCAAGCCCGTTTTGTTTTTCTAAACGCCCCATCTTTATTCATATATCAAAACCGGGTCACCGGGTTATTTTTGTTGGTCGCTATTGGTTTGCAAACGGTGCTTTTCGCATTAAATAAAATATTTAATTATTTTAGCGGGGGCAGTCGAACGGGCCGTTCCGACCCGAACGACCACCCCCTGGAAATTACAAACGGTTCACCTGGACACCCCCAACAAAATCCTAGATCACCAACTATCCTACCCAAACCATCCCTCCACCTCACTCCACCCAATCAACACACGCCACCTCACCCACTCCTCCCCTTCCAACCAATCAGATCACTCCCTCTCTCTCACCCCCTCTCTCCACCTAGACCACACACTCACCCAGCCCCATACCCCACCTAACGCACACCGCACACGCACTACACGCACGCATGCCCCAACCGCCGACAGCCCCACAACCCCTGGCCCCTGACCGCGGGACCCACCCAGCCCCACCTCCCCGGCCCACGCGCCGAGCCCCTGCCCCGATCCTCCCTGTGCTTCTTCCCCAACCCCCGCATCCTCCCGCTCGTGTGCCCCGACCCCGACGCTCCCCTCCCTCTCCCCTGCCTCCCCCGGTCCGCTCGACCCCGCCGACGACCACCGCCCCCGCAGTCTCTTCCTCCCTCGGGCCTTCCTCCCGTCAAGCCCCGCTGCGACCTGCTCTCGCCGGAACCCCGCCTCCGTCAGCCACGTTCGGCCTGCCCGCCCGTCCTGCGCTCGCCTTCCCCTCTCCGGTGGCGTCTCCGGTCGCGGCCATGGACCGCCCGTCCTCGCCTCGGCCCGCGTCGGCCTCGCCCGGCCGCCGCTTCTTCGCCTCGGCCCGGCTCACCTCCGGCCGTCTCCGCCTCCGCTCCATCTCCCTGTGCCGCGCCGCCCGCCGCCGGCTCCCGGCCGCCTCTCCAGCCTCCTCCCCGTCGACTCCCGCGTCGAGCCTGCGACCTCCCCGAGCCGCATCAACCGCCGTCCCTGCGCGTTCCGCCCGTCGCCTCCGCCGCGGACCACCTCGCCCGCCGCCTCGCGTCCCGTCGAGCCCGCGCGGCTCCACCGCGCCCCGGCTTGCAGCGTCGCGCCATGCTCCCTCCTCCGCGAGGTCCGTCCGCCTCTGTGCTGCGATTCTGCGAGCCCGAGTTCGCGCCGACCTCCCCGAGCCCGTTCGCAGCGCCTCCCAGGGCCCGTGTCGCCCCATCCGCGGCTCGTCTCCCGCCGCTCCCTCGCCAGCCCGCTGTGGCCTGCCCCGCGGCTCCGCCCTGCCCTGCCGTGGCCCTGCAAAGCCGCTGCAGGCACCCCCCTCGGAACCTCTAGCGCGCTGGCAGGCCTCCGTCGGCCTTCCTCGGCCCTACAACGCTTCGGTAGCAACGCGAGGTGTTGTGTGGCCATGGCACAAACCAGTGCACAACTCCGAGCCGAGACCCCAAGATCTTCACGGATTCGAAGACCGAACCCGCCAACGACAAGGACTCCAAGATCGACATCGAACAGACAGATCCGCCGAACCCAAGACCGACATCGCCACCGGGAACTCCGACAAGGACGCCAAGGTCGTTAAACGGAACCCCCAAGTTCAACTCGCCAAGGTCGTCATCGAGAACGCCGAGAACTTACCCCGGAGCCGAAGGTCCGGAGCTCTGCTTCATAGAACGCCAAGTACCCCGAAGACCGTTCCGCTGAAACCCCAAGATCATCAACGGCACCCGAACTCGACACCGGCAACTAAGATGGCCCCACAAGACCGTCGACAAGAAACCGCGAACCCCGGAACCCTGAGTTCTCCATCAAGGACGCCAGGACCGTCGCCATGACCCAAAGACCCCGGATGCGACAAGAACTACCCCGTTACCGAGAACGACCCCGGAGTCCGAGAACGTTCCCGCCGAGACCAATCCGTCGAACCCTGGACCCCGAGACCGGACCCTGGACCCTGTCGAACCCCGAACCCCGGAACCCTAACAAGATCGTCGAGCCCCCTCTGATGTGTGACCCTTTTTCCTCGAACCCTATTTTATAACATAACAACTTGTTGCATGTTTAATTATCATCTCGCATGCACATCTGTGGTTTGGGGGCCTTATGCCGATTCACCTAATAACAAAATATGGGGCCCATATGCGGGCAAATCTAGTCTCATATTGGCCTCATTTAAGTTGATGTAGCGAACCGGTAGCTATCTTGCCTTGCTAAACAACACTTAAATTGCGGGGGTTCTAAACAACTTGAACCATTTAATTAATTGTCGGGACCCCGGTTCCGCTTAATCTTGACCTAATCGCATCGCACCTTGCCATGCCATGCATCATACATGCATCATGCCGATCTTCTGCCGTTTTATTAAATATTGCATCCGGTGTTTATTCTAGTGTTTTGCTTCTTCGCGGATAAGGCCGTTGAGTTGATGTGAGCTTCGCCCCGATCTTCGGATGAAAAACTTCGACAATGTTTTCAGGCGATCATCTCCCCCTTTCTACCCATCTTACTTTTATAGTAATTTACTCCTTCCTGTTGATCTATTTGCTATCTGTGTTGCGATGCTCTAGTTTCGTACCCGTGAAATCCCTTGCAGCCCTATATTGCCTTGGACACATCCTATTACCTGTTGTTTGGTAGATAGTTGGACTTGCGCGTCGTAGTTGCTTGCTCAAGTGCTGATGTGAGTCGTCATATGCCACAGTTGCTGATGTATTGCCGCATGTTGATGTTGGAGATGATTCTAGTTTTACTTATCGTCACTTTAATTTCTGTTTAACAACTAAAATTGAAGAAGCAGAGGCATCGGTGGGTGATAGATAATATTTGGTTTCCGAACGCCCACTTGTGTCCCGTAAGACCCCGAGTACTTGATACCTGTTCCTTGATTTATCGCGCTATCCACATCCGGGAGGTATATGGGACCCCGAGCGAGCTTGATTCGGACTTATTTCTTGGGGCCACAAACTAGTTTGAGGTTTTATTTACGATCTGTACTTATGCCATGTTTCTTGCGCTTTATTACGATTGCGAGGTAACTTAATCGCTTTTTGAAGCGGAGTGATTACGCGGTGTCGACAAGCCCGTTTGGGGTTCCCAATCGCTCACGACCATTGACGAAACCTTGAGGCCGTCTCGAGCTTGCTTACTGCTATGGATTCTACTTAAGGGTGCCCCACGAAATATTTCTGAATCCTGTGATTGTTCACCGTGAAAGCCTCGTTGGGTTTTGATTTGGTTTTTCCGAGGTTGATCGAGTGTGTGTTGCTATTGGTGCACCCGCCGGGTAAAACTTTCGAAAGCCGTGTCCGCGGATATGGACGACTTGGAGCATGATTCTCGATCATAGACAATCATAACTAAAGTTTACTGCTCTAAATTTGACTTATAATGACTAGTAATCAGCTCCACTACAACGGAATGGCTAATTAATACTGCCCACAATTGCTTGTTTGGTTGTCGCTTGCGACAATTGTATCTGACTAGTAAGTATTGCAACTACAACGGAATGGCTGAATAAAAGTACCAACAACTGCTGGGTTTTGGGTTTATCTCATGCTATGTGTACCTGATTAGTAATTGTTGCCACTACAACAGAATGGTCAATTAAAAGTGCCCACTGCTTATTTTATCAGGACGATTAACTAAACCTGACTAGTAATTGCTGCAACGACAACTGAATAAGTAACACTGCCAACCGTGTGAGTTCCTCGGATGACTTCCTCGTTGGTCACGAGGGGGAAACACCAGGATGGGTTTGTTTGGTGTTAGCTTCAGGTTGGATCCGGATAGGTCACTCTTACCCTCTCTCGACACCGCCATTGTATCGAGTCTCTATAGGTTGTTTAGTGCATGCTGCACGCCGCCATCCACCATACCTATGTAGGCGAGGACCGCCAATTCTAGCCTCGCTGTAATCGGCCTCGATCGACGCTCCTTCTTTGTTTTCGCTTTGCCCTTTCGGCACCCCTTTGTTAAGCAGTTTTGAGATCGACGCCGTTAGGTGGTTACCCTTCCGCTTGGCACAGGCAGGGTTATGGACGCCATTGGTTATTCTTCAGGGCTCTTAGCCCCATTTGCATCTTGTCCGTAGCTGGACGCTCTATCGTTTTCAAGGTGATTTGGATCTTTGTATATTATATCTGTATTCTTAACTCTTTGAGTCGCTGTTATATATATCTGTTCTGTGGGTCCCATCGAGGACTGTTGTGTAATGTTATTACTTCGTTTTCCACCCGCACGAAAGTGCCTGGTGGGCACCTTTGAATCGTTTCTATGCGGGTTTGGCGAATTTTTCCCAAACTTGCATAGGTCCGATTCTGAGGGTGTTACACCAGCGGTGCATCCAGCACATAGGTCAAATTACCAGCTGTGAGGACAATCCTCAAATTGCGGAACCAATCCGCGAAGTTGCTTCCATTGTTTTTCAACTTTTCTTTCTCTAGGAACGCATTAAAATTGATGGTAGGGGCTGCCATTGATCTACAACATATTTGCAATAGTTTAGACTAAGTTTATGACAAATTGAGTTCAAATTAATTAATGAAATTAAACTAGGTGAACTCCCACTCAAAACAACACCCCTCACATTGTTTTAGTGATCACACGAACCAAATCCACTACATCAACACCGATCATCACGAGAGTTGATATAGTTTCAATGGCGAACAATCATCATGTTCATCATATCTACTATACGATTCATGCTTTACCTTTCGGTAATCCGTGTTCCGAGACCATGTCTGTACATGCTAGGCTCGTCAAGATCAAACCTTAGTTTCTGCATGAGCAAATCTGGCTTGCTCACATTGTATACACTTGCAGAATCTAACACACCCGATCATCACGTGGTGCTTCGAAACAACAAGCTTTAGCAACGGTGCTAACTAAGGGTGAACACTTTATGATTTGAAATTCATGTGCATGAGGGATCATCTTATAATGCTACCGTCGTCTACTAAGCAATACAAGATGCATAAAGGATTAACATCACATGCAATTCATAATATGTGATATGATATGGCCTTTCTTCTTTGTGCTTCCGATCTCCATCTTCAAACACGAACATGATCTCCATCATTACCGGCATTGCATCAAGGTCAATGACGCTTCACCATGGTTGTCGTCCACCGGCTTCAACTATTACAACTACTTTGAATAGACACGCGGGTCTTAACATAAATTAAAGACAACCATATGGCTCCTGCCGGTTGCCAACTTACAATAAAGAACATTGCATACATCAAATATAATCACAATCATGGCCATATCACATCACTGCACACCCCTGCAAAACAAAGTTAGACGCTTCTACTTTCTTTGCATATTTTACGTGGCTTCGGGCTTTCAATAAGTGTCGTTCTAACTTACGAACAAGAACCACAACATTGATACTAGCATTGTTGATTACCCGTTGTAAATTGGATCTTAACTATTCTAGGAGAAACAGGCACCCGCAAAGCCACTTATGCAATACAAGTTGCATGTCAAGCGTGGAGCAAGTCTCATGAACGATGTCATGTAAGGTTAGCCCGGGCCGCTTCATCCCAACATACCGCAAGATGCAAAGTACACAAAAAGCAATCTACAATAAAAGCATCAACGCCCACAATGACCATTGTGTTCTACCAGGCAACAGATCTACATATAGACACGGCTCGATACCACTATAGGGGTTCGTAGCATGGAAAACAAAAATTATCGATCGCATACAAACAAACAAGCCAAGATCTATCTACTATATTGTAGCAACGAGTCGATGGAATAACTTACCTCGAAGATTCCAAAGTGTTTAACGAGGCGATTCTCGTGGGTGATGTAGTCGTATTCTCTTCCGATCTCAAGATCGTGGACGATCCTTCCGGCGCTGCTCCGGCAGCGCTCATGATCGGTCACACGTTCGGTACTGAAAGACCTTCCTCTCCTTGTTCCAAAGAAATGGAGGTTGTAACACTCTCCTCGCGATTCCACAAGACAACGGCGTGGTACTGTAAGTAGAGGAGATCGCAGGGCTTCGCCTTAAGCCGAGGCAGTATGGTGGATTATGAGAGAGGCTATTAGTAGTCTAGAGATTAGACACACCAATTAGAAGGCTCTAAACCGCAGGCTAAAGCAATTAGAAGCTCTAAACCAAACGGCTCTAAACACGAGATTAGAGGTGGAAACTTGTGTGTCTCAAGGAGGAGCCCTGCCTCCTTTTATGGGTGGAGGGGCCTTGGCGCCAGGGAGGGAGGAGTCCTCCCCAACTCGGCCTAGGGCTGGGCGCCTGGAGGAGTTGGACTCCTCCTCCAAGTTGGTTCCAACTCCTCTTGCTTGTTTCCCACAGTTCGCTTTTCACAGTTCTGTTTTAGCCTTTGACTTTCAAACTGCAATTTGACTTTCATGTTTTTGGAACAGCAAGAACACTTAGTACATGATGCAATCATTCAATGACACACTCATGTACCTCCCCCGGAGTGCCGGACAATCCGAACCTTCTAGAACATTCCCGATGAAAACACGGAATCATTCCCGAACTCAAATGGGACTTTCCTTATATGAATCTTATTCTCGGACCATTCCGGATCACCTCGTGATATCCGGATCCCATCCGAGACTCGAACAACATTCGGTCTCTTTCTCATAATACCATAACTACTCAAAACAACGTCGAATCCTTAAGTGTGTCTCCCTACGGTTCGTGAATTATGCGGACATGATCGAGACACTTCTCCGAACAATAACCAATAGAGGAATCTGGAAATTCATATGGCTCCCACATATTTCTACGATTACTTTGCGATCGAATGAACCACTTACATACGATACCAATTTCCCTTTGTCTCACGATAGTTTACTTATCCGAGGTTATGATCGTCGGTATCTCCGCATACCTAGTTCAACCTCGTTACCGATAAGTACTCTTTTCTCGTTCCCGTGATATGTGATCCCTTGTGACCAAGTCACATGCTTGCAAGCCAATTGGATGACATTCCACCGAGAGGGCCAAGAGTATATCTATCCGTCATGTGGATGGACAAATCCCACTCTTGATCCATGTGTTTCAACCAATACTTTCCGAACACTTAATGCCACCTTTATAGCCACCCGATTCACGGTGTGGTGTTTGATGTCATCAAAGCATCCATCCGGTAAAGGTGATATGCATGATCTCATGGTCGAAGGAATTAGGTTACTATGTATCAGAAAGCATATAGCAATTGAACTATTGAAATGACTTGATCTTTATGCTACGCTTATCAATAGGAGTATGTCCACCATATCATTCTCCTAACGATATGATCTTGTTGTTGATAACATCTCAATGTTCATGATATAGAAACCACAATCATTTAATCAACCAACAAGCTAGTGAAGTATAGAGGCTATACTAGGGACTTCAATTTAAGTTTACAATTCACACAAGTATTAATGTTTCCTTGTTAATACTATTATAGCATGAATATAAACATTTATCATAAACACAAAGATATAATAATAACTATATTTATTATTGCCTCTAGGGCATATCTCCAACAATAGTTTGTGATAATGTGCCCATATTGTGCATACACATGTATCATGGGATGGCGAACAATGTTGCAGGAGGAAGTTTTCCTTTTCGTCGCACCAAAAAGCCATTTCCCATTTTCCGAGCATAAAAAGGGCCGGTTTTGTGAAGCAACCACCAAATGGCTAATTCAAAATACTACCACCACATTTTACAAAAATACTATACCACCTTATACGGACAATGTACCAACAGGGGAATCCGAAACCTTTCCGTCCACCTTTGGTGAAAAAGACAAATTCCTGCCGAATCGGCAGGAAGTGGGTCAGATATGAACTACAGGTACATGATCTGATGCTCATGTTTTTTTACAAAAATCATTTTTAGGTTCACAATATGCTATTTTATCAAAGATCTAATGAAAGTTTAGCGATGCTCTGCCCCGAGCTAAGAATCTTTATGTCCGCCGTTCGACAAAGTTTGACGATAGTTTAAAACGGGCATAAAAAATCAAAAACGATCGAAACAATGCGAAACCTTCGCGTGGTGTCATATTATGTGACATAGTTATAAGGAAAAATAGCAAAGTTGATATATTGATTATGTATCAAAAAACCCTTCACAAAATGACCTATCTCATTCGAGGTTTCTTGGCTTTCGGGTCAAATGACCAATGTTATGGCTAGAATCAAGGCATAGTTTGTGACAATGTGTCCATATTATGCATACACATGCATCATGGGATGGAGAATAATGTTGCAGGAGGAAGTTTTCCTTTTTTGTCGCACCAAAAAGCCATTTTCTATTTTCCGAGTATAAAAAACGGACGGTTTTGTGAAGCAACCAACAAATGGCTAATTCAAAATACTACCACCACATTTTACAAAAATACTATACCACCTTATATGGACAATGTCCCAACAGGGGGATCCGAAACCTTTCCGTCCACCTTTGGTGAAAAAGACAAATTCCTACCGAATCGGGAGGAAGTGGGTCAGATATGAACTACAGGTACATGATCCGATGCTCATGTTTTTTTTACAAAAATCATTTTTAGGTTCACAATATGCTATTTTATCAAAGATCTAATGAAAGTTTAGCGAGGCTTGGCCCCGAGCTAAGAATCTTTATGTCCGCCGTTCGACAAAGTTTGACGATAGTTTAAAACGGGCATAAAAAATTCAAAAACGATCGAAACAATGCGAAACCTTCGCGTGGTGTCATATTATGTGACATAGTTATAAGGAAAAATAGCAAAGTTGATATATTGATTATGTCTCAAAAAACCCTTCACAAAATGACCTATCTCATTCGAGGTTTCTTGGCTTTCGGGTCAAATGACCAATGTTATGGCTAGAATCAAGGCATAGTTTGTGACAATGTGCCCATATTATGCATACACATGCATCATGGGATGGCGAACAATGTTGCAGGAGGAAGTTTTCCTTTTCGTCGCACCAAAAAGCCATTTTCTATTTTTCGAGCATAAAAAACGGACGGTTTTGTGAAGCAACCACCAAATGGCTAATTCAAAATACTACCACCACATTTTACAAAAATACTATACCACCTTATATGGACAATGTTCAAACAGGGGATCTGAAACCTTTCCGTCCACCTTTGGTGAAAAAGACAAATTCCTGCCGAATCGGAAGGAAGTGGGTCAGATATGAACTACGGGTACATGATCCGATGCTCATGTTTTTTTACAAAAATCATTTTTAGATTCACAATATGCTATTTTATCAAAGATCTAATGAAAGTTTAGCGAGGCTCTGCCCCGAGCTAAGAATCTTTATGTCCGCCGTTCGACAAAGTTTGACGATAGTTTAAAACGGGCATAAAAAATCAAAAACGATCGAAACAATGTGAAACCTTCGCGTGGTGTCATATTATGTGACATATTTATAAGGAAAAATAGCAAACTTGATATATTGATTATGTCTCAAAAAACCCTTCACAAAATGACCTATCTCATTTGAGGTTTCTTGGCTTTCGGGTCAAATGACCAATGTTATGGCTAGAATCAAGGCATAGTTTGTGATAATGTGCCCATATTATGCATACACATGCATCATGGGATGGCGAACAATGTTGCAGGAGGAAGTTTTCCTTTTAAATCGAAAAGCCATTTTCTATTTTTCGAGCATAAAAAACGGACGGTTTTGTGAAGCAACCACCAAATGGCTAATTCAAAATACTACCACCACATTTTACAAAAATACTATACCACCTTATATGGACAATGTCCCAACAGGGGATCCGAAACCTTTCCGTCCACCTTTGGTGAAAAAGACAAATTCCTGCCGAATCGGCAGGAAGTGGGTCAGATATGAACTACAGGTACATGATCCGATGCTCATGTTTTTTTACAAAAATCATTTTTAGGTTCACAATATGCTATTTTATCAAAGATCCAATGCAAGTTTTCCTTTTCATCGCACCAAAAAGGCATTTTTCATTATCCGAGCGCAAAAAGGGGATTTTCTAAAGCAACCACCAAATAGCTAATTCAAAAACGGAGGGTTTGTGATTAGTTGATATGGATATCATATTTGGATTCCTCTCATTTTTCTGATCAATTTAAACATATTATTTGTTGAATTTCGATTTACAGATTTAAAGATATTAATTATTCTATATTAAATAGAAAAATACAAAAAAATAAAATTATTATATTTTTATTTGAATTCAATAATATTTTTACTTATTCATTAATATTTACTTAAATAATTGTTTGTAATTTCAAAAAATATCAACATGTGACATGATGATATAAGAGTTAATAAGATTGATATCATAGTATTGACACCAATGTATGAATTACTTTGCGGAAACGAATTCTGAAGGAACGAAGAAGTTAAGCGTGCTGAAGCTGGAGTAGTATTAGGATGGGTGACCTGCTGGGAAGTTTGACTAAGACTGGAATTTAATCAAATAGTAAGTATAATTAGTGCTAAAAATGTTCAAAGTAGGAGATTAACAAGTGAAACAATTCAAAGAATAAAAAAATTGAGAAAAAAATAATTATTATTTTTCAAAAATAAAAAATAAAATATTTTTGCAACCGGTCGACAGGCTATGCCGACGACCGCTACGCCGACGGCAAAAGCCCTCGGCGTAGCATACGCCGGCGGTATTTTGATACCCGACGGTTTGACTGTGCTCCCCCGAGGGAGATCTTTGCCGAGGGCAGCCCTACCATACGCCGAGGGCATTTTGGCCTACGCCGACGGCCTTTTGCCCTCGGCGTAGCGTGCGTGTCCCGTAGTGTGGGTCACGAGTATCATCGCTTATGTATCAGTTCCGCCTTAATGTAACCAAGGTCCACCAACAACCTTTTTTTTTTACATATTACTTGTTGATGACCGCCGTAGATATGCATCCTTAACACAAACGCACCATGCATGATAACCTCAGTAGCAAGGGCCGAATTCAATTAGATGTGCCTATGGGAATCGCAACCTCAAGGCTTGACTGACATCCAGGATAACGAAGAACAGACACGTCCCGGCGACCAGGCCGATGATCCCCAGCACCATGGTATAAAACCAATTTCGCGTGTCCAAATTTTAGATGAGTCGATCTATGGCTCTCAGTCCGAAGGGAATACGCCCCAGCAAGAATTCACCGAGACCAAGTACAAAGGAGCCCAAGCACACCCCGGCGACCAGGCCGATAATCCCGACGACACGCGCCGCCAGACGCAGTGCTCGCCCGCGCTCGGTGGATGGGTCGGGAAGCGTCACGAGAAGGAAGGACACGACGAGTATGACGATGTCCACCGAAGCCCAGAAGCAGACCAGAGTTAGTCTGGCGCGCTCGACGGGCTCCGCCGTCGCGACGCCGTCGTCGTCGTCGTTGGGATTAGGGCAGCCGTGGAACCGCTCCCTCCACGCCCAGAACCCGTGCCGCTTGGGATCCGCCGTCGCGAGGACGGGCTCGCCGCTGGCTGCAGCCCCACGTGCACCGTCAGGGTCGGGGTTCTCGATGTCAGCCATCGATCTGCTCCTAGCTGGCTTGATGTCTTGTACTAGAAGTAGACGGCTTCTGGAGTAGATGGATTGGGCGTGTACAGCTCGATGGGAAATCTGGTGTGGCAACCGTATATGTCGGGCCTAGATGGAAACAATCTGGACTTCTGGAGTCCGGTTAGGGTTTTGTTAGTTTCCATACAGCTACCCTAGTTAGAAGTTCGAGTATGTTTCGTAGGTATGGACAGTACGTATAGGTCATATGTCCGACTCCATCCGAAGTGATGCTGCCCGATGTAACGCTTTTTAGACGTCCTTCGGGATGGAAACTTTCCGTCCTTCAGTCCCCGGCCTTCCGATCTGGATAGATCAATGGTCAGAGATCTGATTTCCATTCTTTCATCCCGTTTTTCTATAAACGGTCCCGTTTTTATTACTTATAGTCATGTTTTTGCTACATGTAGTAAAACATGGTTTGGTCCAGAAAATATAAAAATAGACTGAACCTCGTCGAAGATCTCGCCGGCGACCGTGTAGCAAAAAAAGTTATGCTAATATAGCAAAACCCAATCTCACCGGAGACTCGCCGAAGATCTCGCCGGAAACTTTCGCCGGAAGACCTCGCCGGAGACCTTGGAGAAAAACTTTGCGCTATTGTAGCAAAACCACTAAATAGTTGTAGCAAATAAAATGTGCTATTGTAGCAAAACCCTACTTCGCCGGAGACATTGCTGAAATTCATAGCCCAAAATTTATACAAAAAACGGTATAGCATATAGAGAACACCAATGTAGCAAAAGCAAAAAGAATACATAGCAAAACAAAAACAAGCATGTAGCAAAATAAGTCGCTGCCGTTGTAGCGGTGTCCATGAACATCTATAGCAGGCTGGCACCAGTCTGTAGCAGTGCCGACAGCCGCGTGTAGCTAGGACGACAACCACTTGTAGCAGCCCCGGTGGCCCATATGTAGTAGGGTCGACGACCGTCTGTAGTAGCCTGGGTAGCCGCGTGTAGCAGCGCCAATAACCGCGTGTAGCGGTGTCGTCGGCCTTCTGTAGCATGGCCCCTTGCAGCAAAGACGGGCATGCGACTTGCATCTAGGACAGCGCCTAGAGCCACAACGGCAGAAGTAGAGGCCCGGCGACCGCATGTAGAAAGTGGAGAGCTCACGGAGGTGGAACCCTGGCGGCGGAAGTGGAGGCTCATTGGAGTGTCGGGAGCAAATCGGTCGGGAGGAGGTTGAGGAAGCCCGGCAGGTGGCGAGGCATGGGTGCTCCGGCGAGCAAGCTATGGCGGTGCAACCATAGCTGCAGGCTGCAGTGCGGCCGCGGGTGCAGGGAGATCCAAGGCGGTGCGCGAGAAATGTGCGGGGGTGCTAGCGAGGGAGATGTCGGCGCCTAAGGTCATGGTGGCTGGGAAATCCGGCTTGGTTGTTGGAATTTGGAGAGGAGGCGCCGGGTAGGAGGTGGGTGGTGATACGGTAGTGTGCTCGGGAGAGGAGAAAAGACGGGATCCTGGGAGAGACAAAAGAGAGAGGAAACGAGGATAAGGCTGATTCAGTTGTGTGGGTCCGTGTCAATCGTGGAGGCTAGAAGTTTGCAGAATGGAAGGACGCACGCATCTGCGTGAGAGCGAGCGACCCGGTGGATCGGTTCCTCCGATCCCCCGGATGATACGTATCATTTTCCAGAAAGAAAGGATCGAAATCGATTTGTACACCAGATCAAAATCGATTTAAAGAAAGAGAGAAAAAATTAGAATGATTTAATTTATACTCCCAAATATTCAACCGACTGATTAGTTTCTTATAACATACTCTATTTTTCTATTTTCAATATGCTGACGATGCTATTGTGCTCATGGAACATGTTGAATCTGAAATTAACGTTATCAGCATTTGAACAACTTTTTGGTTTTAATATTAATTTTCATAAGAGCAAATTATTTTGCTTTGGCGAGGCCTAGAACGAGGCACACCTAAACGCTGATTTATTTGTCTACGGACGATTCTTTTGGTAAGAAGGTAGCGAGAGAAAGAACTATCATTTGGCCAAACAGAGTGTGGTTTACCATCCTAAAGACAAAGGTGATTTGGGCAAGTGGCTTTTCAAACTGCTTAAAGAGTATGGGGTATAGGAAACCCTTCTAAAAATTATGTTGGTATTCATGACCTTGATGTAAGAATATTGTCATGCTGGGCAAGTGGCTTTTCAAACTGCTTAAAGAGCATGGGGTATAGGAAACCTTCTAAAAATATATGTTGGCTCAAAAGCACTATCTCAAGTGCTATGAAAGCAGAAGATTCACACTTCTGGGCTGGTATTATGACCATGGAGAAATTTTTCTTCCCACATGGTACATTTTCTATTAAGAGGATGGCTCGGAAATTCATTTTTAGGAGGATAAGTGGCTTGAAAATACTACTCTCTGAAAACAATATGTTGCTTTGTACAGTATTTTACGCCATGAAGGGGACACCATAGGTCCCTCCCCCTAATGTGTCATTCAGGAGAAACTTAATAGGTCCAAGAATGGTATTGTGGAATGCTTTGTTGCATCGCCTAACCACAATACAATTGTCAGATGGTCCTAACATGTTTCGGTGGAATCTACACGAGAGTGGTCAATCTCGGTAGATTTAATGTGAACAACATTGATCTAACCAGTGTTGTCGGTCGATAAAAATAAGAAAATTTGAAAGATGAAGGTACTATACCACTTAAGACGAAAATATCCGTATGATACCTACGTCGAGGGGTAATTCTTAGAAAAGACAACCTTGTTAAAAGGAATTGCCGTTGAAGTAAACAATGTGTGTTTTGCTCTCATGACTTAAATATTTATATTTTTAATATAAATTCGCTCGTTCTATATGGCTAGCCATCCAAGTAGCCTCTACTCCATGTTGTATTACTAATATTTGATAATTGGTTACATGGGATTGAGCATTAGCATAAAGAATGGCTTTGCAAAATCCCTCGTAGCAGCGGCAACTGTCGTTTGAATATCAGTAGCGAGGGACCAATTGATCTGAAGAAACGTCCAAATACGAAGGCTGCAATCGCAGGTGGAGAATACATGAAACCTCTCCTCGTAAGCCCTAGTGACACACAACACACAATGTTTATCCTCTGACACTTTCCAATTTCTTCTGATCAACAAGTCCCAGGTGTTTAGTCTGTCCGAAAAGCAGAAGCCAAGCAAAACATTTTGTGAAATCCACTTCTACACTGGAGAAGTTTGAATGTGTGCGTGCAAATGAGCATAATATTAATATTTTGTTGACTGATACTCTGCAAAACAGACAAGTAATCGCCGGTTCCCACCTCTCTACCTGGGCACACATTACGAAAATCAGTAGCCAGTTTGATTCTATCGTTGTTCAGGTGATTAGAGTCATCTGTGGATTGCACTAACTTGAGCTATTTATTTAAATAAAAGAAGTCACACTTGACTTTTCATACAGAAACACATTGCTTCTTTGGTGGCGGTGGAAATACGACTTATTTAATTGGAAGAAACAAATACTGAACACGATAAGGAGCTTGGCACAAAGGAGGTGCATCTCTAAAGTATGGCTTTTCTGCCCTGGAGGCTTGTGGGGAGGTCACGCCATTGACTTTTCAAACTTTGTACTATTTATTTGGATCCATGATCTTGGTGGTAGCTGATGTAGGACCATTGCATTGCTATAGCCCCTATAGTACAGTGCATCGCCTCATACCGACCAGAGGCAAGTAATTGGATTAATGATCTGTTTGATTAGCTATATAATAGTATCTTCACTCACCTATCTAGGACGCCGATTCGGACGTCGAATTTAGGTTCGGACGCCGAAAATCAGTCTAGTCGCGTACCTAGGAACCTGTTTTCGTCCGGATTTGGGCTAACCTTGGTCTGAACTCCTCAGGCCATACCCAGGATCCCGGGTATGCCCTGAAAACGCTAGACTTAGCGAATTGGCCGAGTGGACCGGCCTGTCAGCGACAGACACCGAGTCTTCATCGTCTTTCCCGTCGTTTCCCTTTTATCGCCCTCGCCGCTACATCCATCCCGTCCTCGCCACCGAACTCGGTTTCCCGCCCTCGCCGCTACACCCCTCCCGCCGAACTCGGCCTATAAAAGGATTACATCTTGGCGTCTTCCTTCACAGTCTCTCACACCCCGCCCAACTCCGGCGAACTCCAGGTGCTCGCACCTTTCTACCTCCTCAACTCCGCCGAAAAGCCATGGCCGAGGGATTTTTCGGCCGACGCACGTTGCGGACGTGGGAAGCCCGGCTGCTCCACGAGGCGGGTTGTACGGCGCCGCCAGACTGTCGTCTCCCCTTCGCCTAGCAACTCAGCGTCGGCGGGATCCCTTTTCCACCGGTGCCAGCCGACGAGGACATCGCCGGAGAGATCCAGGCGGCTATCGCCGCCATGCAAGACCCAAAACTTGCCGAGGATCGTGGCAACTTGGTCTTCTGGAGGCAGTTCTTCGCCGACATGCGCCTCCAGGATCTCGCCCGACACGAGGGTCCGCCGGGCTCGCCGCCGCAGCGTCACAATATGGCTTTTCGCCGTCGCTGGTGGAGCGTTCCAGGGCGAACTCTCGCCGCCGTCATGGAGTACATCCAGGCCGGCAACCACCCCCGCCTCGGCCTGTAGAAGCGGCGTTCGCCGGCGGCGGCGTCCTTTTCTAGTTAAATTCGATGTAATATGTGCGTCATTGTCCTAGTTTATGAAATCCGCCTATTTTCGCCGAGTTTAACTAAATTTCGCCGAACCTAGAAACTCGGTCTGGGAACGTGAATAGGGAACTCGGCGTACCAAGACCGAAAACGAGTTTCGGCCGGCCAAAAAAAGGGTCCGGATTTTGGCCTGGGTTTGCCCCAACGAGGGATGCTCTAAGTGCCCAGTCAGTTCCTTCTGATTTTATCGGATGATTAGCATTCATCTTACTGCTGGTACATCTCCTCCATGTTCTTTCCTTTTCTTTCTGTTAGAGAAACAATAGAGTATGACACTTAGCAGTTTCCATTGAATATATCACTGTCTTCACTAGTACAAGGTTTGCACTGATGTGTAAATGTATTTTAACATGAAGTAATGGAACGGAAGAGTGGAGCCGTGCAAAATTCGCCTGCCGACAAAACTACCCCAGAACCCATACCCCAGAACCCGTTGTCAGAGGTACACTCCTTACAAACTGACGAAGGGCATCATGACTCTTTCCTATGTAGCCAGATAGATTTGGCCATGAGCGATTATATCAAAAACTTTTTCAAGGATTCTGTAGAGATTTCATATATGAATGGAATAGTTCTCGCAAACTCGAGGCTAGGCTCGAATATGAATAGAGAGGAAATGGAACTAGAAGTTACTCCTACTTAAATAAATGTAATTTACCCGCAAAAAAAATAAAAAAATAAATGTAATTTAAAAGATATTTGTTGAGTGACAAAAAAAAAAACACAGGGAGACGAGCCTCAACATGGATGGGCTGAAGATGTAATCTTGAGATCTTACCAAGTCACTTTGGCAGTTGGCCTATAGAAAAGGTAAATAGTGTGAATCTGATTTTGGCAACGCATTTAAACTGTTCGCTGGCGCGTCTGCTAGTTGCGCCGCTGCTTCGATCCCATTTTACTCTTTCCGCCCACCGAAACTGTGGAAATGCCCACATCTGAGGCGCCTATTAAACCACGCCACTCCCTCGATCTCCACACTCCCACAACCCATTTGCTCACACAGAGTCCGCTACAGCTGCAAGCATGGGCTCGCCACCTCGTGCCAACGTCGTCCTCAAGACGGTGGCCCGGCTCGCCGTGAACAACTTCTTCGCGGTGGTCGCGGTGGCCGTCGCCGCCGCCGTGGTCCGTCAGGCGTGGCCCGTCCGCCCCGACGAGATCATAGACAGGATGCGCGCGTTGCCGCCCGTCCATGTCGTGACGGCGGTGATCCTGGCGGCGGGCGTGGTGAAGCTGCGGCGCATGCGGCGGGGACGGGACGTGTACCTGGTGGAGTACGGCTGCTTCCGGCCCAAGGCCTGCTACCGCACGCCGTTCGCGACGTGCCTGGAGCACGCGCACCTGATGCCGTACCTGGTGGACGAGGAGAGCGTGTCCTTCGCGATGCGGCTGCTGGAGCGGTCGGGCCTCGGCGAGGAGACCTGCGTGCCGGACGCTTACCACTACATGCCCCCGGACCGCAGCCTCAGGGCGTCCCGCGACGAGGCCGAGCTGGTCATCTTCGCCGCCGTCGACGACGTGTTCGCCAAGACGGCGCCCCTGGTCACGCCGCGCGACATCGACGTGCTCGTCGTCAACTGCAGCATCTTCACGCCGGTCCCGGTGTTCGCCGACATGGTGGTGAACAGGTACGGGCTCCGCGCGGACGTGAGGACCGTGAACCTGTCCGGGATGGGGTGCAGCGCGGGGCTCGTCTCCGTGGGCCTCGCCAGGAACCTCCTCCAGACGGCGCCCCCAGGCACGCGCGTGCTGGTCGTGTCCACGGAGATCCTCTCCTCGCAGTACTACGTCGGCACGGAGCGCGCCATGCTGCTGCCCAACTGCCTCTTCCGCATGGGCGCGGCCGCCATGATCCTCTCCAACTCGCCAGACTCGGGGGCGCGGTTCCGTCTCGGCCGCGTGGTGCGCACGGTGACGGCCGCGCGGGACGCGGACTACCGGTGCGTGTTCCAGGAGGAGGACGACAAGGGGAACACCGGGATCCGCCTCTCCAAGGACCTCGCCACCACCGCCGGCTACGCGCTCAAGAACAACATCGCGGCCTTCGGGCCCCTCGTGCTGCCGGCCTGGGAGCAGCTCCTCGTGGCGGCGTCCATGCTCAGGCGGAAGCTCCTCCTGATGAGCGGGCACGGCAAGGCGAGGCTGTACCGGCCGGACTTCCGCACGGCGTTCGAGCACATCTGCATCCACGCGGGAGGGCGCGGCGTGATCGACGAGGTGCAGCAGGGCCTGGGGCTCTCCGACGACGACGTGGAGGCGTCGCGGATGACGCTGCACAGGTTCGGCAACACGTCCAGCAGCTCGGTGCTCTACGAGCTGGCGTACCTGGAGGCCAAGGGCCGGATGGAGAAGGGCGACAGGGTGTGGATGATCTCCTTCGGCGCCGGCTTCGACTGCAACAGCGTCGCATGGGAGTGCCTCCAGCCGGCCGCCGGCCACGGCGCCGACGGGCCGTGGGCCGACTGTGTCGGCCGCTACCCGGTGCAGCTCCCCGAGATCGACAAGGACATGTGAGGCATGCATGGCACGCACGTATATATGTACGTATGTACATAGTATACCTGTCTAAATTCAGGACATGGTGGAGGGGTTTAAGGAACCCTAGCTGGCTAGCTTCACACCTTATTTAGTACCACTACGTTTCAAAATGTAAACCATTCATTAGAGTATCTTATTGGCTAAAAGCTACGAGGTCTATATATGTATGTTATTGATTTGACGTTTCTGTACCAATTTGATGCGCACTAATAAAAAACAAATTTTATGGAATTTTACTTGAAAAGAATGGCAATGAAGCGGGTTTGGATGGATATGCCAAAACCAAATCCAGATTCAAATTCATGAGCCTCGTTCTAACCCACCCACCCACCAAAAGTATCCATGGGCATAGATGTTTCGTCACAATAATCTCACGAAACATAGTTAGTACTTTTTTATAATAAGTTTTCAACACAATATCTGATATACTCAAGGCCAATCTTACTGACTAAAAGCAATTAGGTAGGATTAGGCATAGATAATTAGTTAAGTGGACCTTTGGGCCTAGCGTAAGGAAGGTTGGGCATGTTAGTGACTCGCGCACATGTAATAGTGAAAAACAATGTTTTGCTGACATATAAAGCTCACTTGTTAGCTAGGTATCCGTTGGATATCCATGAAATGAAATCTCTGCTCATATCCGTCCTATGAGTTAGCGGATATCCTCCCATTAAATCCATGGGGGTAGTTAGCCCTCCAAAGTTTTACCTAGTGGACCGGATATCCATGGATACCTAGACGGATAAAATTACACTTTTTAGATACAGTATATAAGTTGATCTAGTGGTAAATATTGATTGGGCCAGATTTGGGCCGAGGACGAGCTGGTAGTTTTACAGTTTATATCCAGCAAATGCTTGATGTTAGTTCGTGTGTGATAATCTTGCGTCTGCTCGTGGACTATGTTTGACAGTTTTGGCACGCAATTTACCGCCAGTTCTGTCGGCGGGACACAGCACGTACGCGAACTAGGTACGTACTGTAGCATTCTTAAAGTGCATTCACGGCATAGTTAAAGACCTTACACCCAACTTGCGTGCAGCATGGTCTCTTCATGGACCCGGCCCCCGGCCGGTAAATTTCTCGTTCGCAGCAAATTAATCGGCCACATATATATATATATGTACTCCTTGTCTCAAGTTAACTGTGTCCATTTTGTTCATATTTAATTATCTACACACTGTGGAGTGAATTTCATTTTTTACCCCTTAGTTATGCATTTGTGACACTCATTACCCGTCGAATGAAAAATTATCTGGATAACCTCTTTTAGAAGTTTTAAACCCTCATTTTCTGATGTGTGTCTATTAAGCAAGGTGTAAGGTGTTGACCAGAGTTTAAATGTATGAAGATGATGACGAGAAATTAAAAATATGGATACAAGAAGTATTAACATGATTATCAATCATGCCCTCCGATTTTTACACATTTACCTCGTCACCCTGGCGCAACATGCAGGCTCTATATAACAAAAATAAAAAAAAGTGCTAAATTGGGATAAAAAAGTGTTCAAAGGCTTTTAAATGAGATATTTCGGTTTTAGTTTCACTAAATAAGATAATTAGTGTTACAAATACATAACTAAAAGGTAAAAAATGAAATTCACTCATATACTAAACAACTGTGTGGGGTGTGTGGGGGGGGGGGGAGTTAATTGGATAAAACTACCACAATTGAGACTGTCGGGATGACTCAGTACCGCTTTTGGTAATTTTGACATGTCAGTACCAACTTTTGGGTCAGAGTGTTGCGAATCGGACTAAATTTCGTCTAACAACAATTTAACACGATTTCTGACGGCTCAGGCCCAGCTGTAAGTGCTGAGTTGGCGGCACGTGTGTAAGAGGAGCTGAGGTGGAAGTGAGGCCCACCTGTCAGCCATATCTGATGTTATTTTTTATTTTTCTCCTATTTCATTATTTACCTACGTGTCCACCTCCCTGTTCGGTCTCTCCTCTCCCGTGGTCTCTCCCTCTCCCCTGATTCAAATTGACGGCGCCGGTTGTCTCCTCGCCGGCAGCTCCTCTCCACCGCCGCCCATCTCTCCTAGCCCTGGCCCCGGCAGCTCCTCTTCGCCGCCGCCCATCTTCCCTAGCCCCGGGCCCGGTAGCTCCTCTCCGCCGCCGCCCATCTCCCCCTAGACCAGCCCCGGTAGCTCCTCTCCGCCGCTGCAGGACGAGGCCACGCTCACTCGGTGACGCTTCGCGGCAAGGCGAGAGACAGCAAGGTTACAGGGCCTGCCTGACGCTCGGGCGGCGAAGCAAGGGTGGGCTTGCGGTTGCTGCCTAGCAGGCTGTTAGCCGGCGGCGACCGCCGCAGAGGAGGGTGTCGTAGAGCTTGCATGGCGGCGGTTGTTGTGTGGGCGGGCACTGCAGGACAGGGCCGCGATGCTCGCTAGAGGTGGTCGCTGCTGCGGCAAGGTGAGAGACGGCAAGGTTAAGGCGGGGCCTGCCCGACGCGAAGCTCCGGGCGGCGAGCAAGCAGGGGTGGGGGCTTGCACGGCTGCGGCTCGCGCGGCCTAGCTGTGTGGCCGAGCGCCGGCGGCCGACCAGAGAGGAGGGGCGGGAGAGCTTGCGGCGGCGGGGGGTGCTCGCGCTGGAGCTCATCCTCCAAGTCGCCTACTACGGCCACAGACAGATTGGAAGAGGAAGGTCGATGGAGGAAGAAGGTGGGTAGGGAAAAATTAGTGAGGCTGACAGGTGGGACCCACTGGCAGTAAATAATAAAATAGGAAAGAAAAATAAAAAATAACGTAAGATATGTCTGCCAGGTGGGCCCCTCTTCCATCTCAGATTCTCCTAGACATGTGGCGCCAACTCAGCACTTACACCTGGGCCCGAGCCGTCAGAAAGCGTGTCAAAGTGCTCTTAGTCGCGAATTAGTCCGATTTGCAACACTCGTACCCCAAAATTGATACTGACATGCCAAAATTACCGAAAGTGGTACTGACCCGTCCCGACAGCCCTAATTGTGGTAGTTTTATCCAATTAACTCGGGGGGCGGGGGCGGGTGGGCAATATATAGTGCCACGAGAGCTAAGTGTGTTTGACTTAAGTCGTCTCAGCATGCGCGCGTGATGGGCTAGCTGTTGGGGACAGGAGGACGGATACCATAGCATTAACACTTGCAAGGACGACGCTCTCCGATCTACTAGTAGCTCGATCGAGAGCCCAGCGCGGCCGGCCCCCTGTCCAAGCAAGAGCGTGTGTGCTACATGTCTGACTAGTTTAGCGCCGCACATCGCTTTCGATCGTGGGATGCGTCTCTCTTAGGGCATTTCCAACTGGCCGAACTTGTGGCGGGGCGTGCGCGCCGTTCCAGCGGACCGATCAATACGTTCGGTTTGATTTATTCGTACATCTAATCTGCCACGGACACGCCAGAGATAGCTCGGTGTTCCGCCGTTGGTGCTATCGCCCACCTGGCGTTGATTGATTCATGATCGCAGAGCGCACCGATTCGCGACGCACCGATTCAAAGACGATGCACGGAAGGCTGACTGGCGGCAGCCTACGCCATCAATGACGACAAGATGGCACACTGACTGGAAGGATACTTCAATACCGTCTCTTCGGCCTCCGTTCCGGCATCCGATGCCGGCCCTTTTTAACTGGCTGTCCACGATCATTTTCTTCCCACAGAACACCATCCTTTCCTTCTTCTTTTTGTTCTCCGCTCCTGTAGCTAGCCATGGCTGGCGGCGCTAGATCGAGGGGAGGGCGCGGCGGCCGTGGACGTCGAGGGAGGCGTGGAGGACACGGCAAAATCACCACGCCACCATGCTCTTCCTCACTGTCGTCGTCGCTCGAATATGTCGACCCAAGCACCCAGTTCGTCGTGGCCATCCACCTCGCCATGCCGCGCGACAGGATGCTCCCCTCCCGCAGGTTCGTGACGCCGATCTGCAGTCCGACCACCTCGGTCAGATGTACCTCCGCAACGGCTGAGAGTGCTTTGCCCGCTCGCACCAGATCGAGGCGGGCAACATCCTCGTCTTCAAGTACGACGACGAAGAAAATTTTGGCGTCAGCGCCTTCGACCACACCATGTGCCGCCGCTTCTACCATCCGACTCCTCCTCCGACGACTCGGACGAGTAGGCTAGGATGTTCCAGCGGACCGATCAATCTGATGAAATGCGTTCGGTTTGATTTATTCGTACATCTAATCTGGGCGCTGGCCGGACACGCGCAGATAGCTCGGGTGTTCCGCTCGTTGGTTCTACTGGCCCACCCGTCAGTCACCGCGGCGTTGATTCAGACTCGCAGAGCGGCACCGATTCAGACGCAATCGCGGCACCGATTCAAAGACGATGCACGGAAGGCTGACTGGCGGCAGCCTACGCCATCAATGACGACAAGATGGCACACTGACTGGAAGGATACTTCAATACCGTCTCTTCGGCCTCCGTTTCGGCATCCGATGCCGGCCCTTTTTAACTGGTTGTCCACGGTCATCTTCTCCCCACAGAACACCATCCTTTCCTTCTTCTTTTTGTTCTCCGCTCCTGTAGCTAGCCATGGCTGGCGGCGCTAGATCGAGGGGAGGGCGCGACGGCCGTGGACGTCGAGGGAGGCGTGGAGGACACGGCAAAATCACCACGCCACCATGCTCTTCCTCACTGTCGTCGTCGCTCGAATATGTCGACCCAAGCACCCAGTTCGTCGTGGCCATCCACCTCGCCATGCCGCACGACAGGCTGCTCCCCTCCCGCAGGTTCGTGACGCCGATCTGCAGTCCGACCACCTCGGTCAGATGTACCTCCGCAACGGCTGAGAGTGCTTTGCCCGCTCGCACCAGATCGAGGCGGGCAACATCCTCGTTTTCAAGTACGACGACGAAGAAAAGTTTGGCGTCAGCGTCTTCGACCACACCATGTGCCGCCGCTTCTACCATCCGACTCCTCCTCCTCCGACTCGGACGAGTAGGCTAGGCTATGCGCACGCCACCTATGATCTATCAATGTAGGCAGTGGCCATTTGCAATGAAAAACTTTATTAAACCAGCAAATATATTACAAACAAGAGTACAACGGATCGCCTACGGGTCGGCCGGCATTGGCCATTCTAGCTAGGCGCCGCCTACGGGTCGGTAAGGCCCCATTATATGCTGAGAGAGCGGTAGATCATTTTCTACGGCTGCAACTCTTCTTTGGCTTGGGGAAGGCGGGCATGCAGGTACGCGTCGTCGGGATTGGCCCGCAATGCTTCGCAGATGTCATCACACACTTCCCTGAGTGCTAGACGTCGGTGGTGCTCCGGCAGAAAGACGCGGTTCATCACCTCGAACGAGAAACGCTTACCGGTGGTCCTGTTGTAGTTGTAGTGAGGGCGTCGTGGCAACGACGGGTTCGGCAACCACCACAGCCGCTCGGGGTTGCCACGGCCCCTTTTGTGATGTGGGTAGTGCGGGTTTGGGCGAAGATATCTCGGCGACCTCCCTTTTTATGGCTGCTCCTGGACGCGGAGGAAACGTCCAGAACTCGCGGAAAGCGACGGGAAAGAAAAGTGGAAGACGGTGTTGCCGAGGAAAGCCACTGAAAATATGCCGGCGTTGGCGATGGCCAGGCGCAGACAAATGAGTCGCACCACTGGACGCGGTCGGCCGGACAGGCTGGACCACGGTCCCAAGTCGACGACGGCCCAATACAAACAAACAGAAACGGACCATTTAAAACGATCGGATGGGTCGGTCCGGTAGGATGGAGATGCCCTTAGCAGTACATGTTACCTACAGCAATCCACTTGGAATTTATAGCGCACATGCGGCCAAGACAAGACTCTTTTCCTGCATGTGGCTCTCGCCGAAAGAGCTCCATACTGGACCACACGTACGCGCGCGATCTAGGAGATGGCGCAGTTTTCTGGAATAAACTAGACCACTAAAGCGCGCGTTGCCGCGTCCGTCCCTCTTTAAAAATGAATGATTAAATTCATAAAAGATTCAAAATACCTAAAAAAAACTGGACATTACAACTAGAGATGTCTCGACCGGCTCATGAAATTTTGGCCCTGCATGCATAATAGGAAAAATAATTACGTTTTGTTCTAATTGGTAAATACTTTGATTTTACAACCATCAGTTCAAATGGACCACCGAAACTTGATGTTGTACACACCACCAATACCGTCGATTATTGCCAGAATCGGTACACCTCTATCACCTGTCTTATTTAAATCGATCAATTTTATACATGCTCAACTGTGACTTCAGGTGGTCTCAAAGCGATTTTATTGTTCAGTTGAAGAGCAGTGGAAGGAAAGCTCTACTGCCTTTTCAGTTTCTTTTGTTGCCTTGTTAAGTCAGTTAATACAACAAGGGTATTGTACATCTGACCTACAAGCATAACTGTCTTAGAAAAAGGAGAGCAGTTTCAAGAACATGATTGTATTGTGTCGAGTCTATGGGATGAATAGCAAAATATATAAATATGAGGAATACCAGATACTTTGCATAAGAAAACATCAATTCTAGGAAAAATAGTATAAATACACATTTCTCTTATATTTTTTGAACCGCAGCGTGCAAGGTTGGTCAAAAGAGAATGATAAAGTTACCAACCACGGTTTCCAAAAAATTGCACACACCTTGTATGGTAGCAGTATCAATGATGTATATCATTGCTTATGAAAAAGATGAGTGTATTGCTACAGGCTAGATTTCAGAAAAAAATGCGAGTAACAATAAATAGAATCAACAATGGGAAAGGAAGACTTGTAACTCGGTATGCTTTAACAAAAGGCTCCTTGTTGATTTCATGCATCTTGTATTTGTTTCTCTCACCAAAATACTCACTTGGCTCACCAAATTATCCTTGCTTGTACAAATAAATTTATAATAACATCATTCACAACACATATCATATGAGAGAGAGATATAGAGAGCAATCCCTTAAAATTGAAGGATAATTGAAATACTCACATCATTATAATTTCTAATTTGATGAGAGAGGCTAATCCATATTGTTGATTTTACATAAGGAAAAACGTTTAGTTATGTTCTCACTAGCAAACGGTGAATAAATTACCTTGCAAAAGAAGAGCTAAAGATAACTTAAACCAACAGTTCTATAAGGACTTCATTAAACACATACACATGAAAGCAGTCTATTGAAATGGGCATTGTGAAATATATTGCCTTTCTTGTATTATTGGTGTAGGTAGTGTATTACCACATTAGCTGATTTCACCTTCTGTGAAAGTATGTTTCTCTTCGATAGCCTCTTTGCTAATTCCATCATAGTAGTCTCTCCTACTAAAATTGATTGATGAAACTATTTGTATTTCTATAAGATGCCTGAGATATAAATCGTCACATAGAAATGAGCAAGTAGATACCTCACAGAATGATCATGAGTCATGTTGTAAGTGTAGATGCCTGTAGGAAGGCTCTCTTACATGCTCATGGCATCAAAATCTCCTGCACTTCATTTTTCAACTTGGTTCCTGCATATTAAACTGTCATAAATTCATGATATGAAGTACATGAAATCTACAGAGCAAGATAGAAAGCTTCAGATAGCCTCCAAAGGCTAACATATTTGAGAAATAACTTACATCAATTGAGTCATCATGCTGTCATAAGACTCATAACCTATTGATGCTTAGCATCAAACTGGGAACCCCCTTGTGTTATTGTTGTCGTTGATCCCTTAAGTAAACAAAGAGAGCATGTTAACATGAAAATAACCTTTGCAAGATGTTGAAATCTGTAATCAATATATTTTGGCAAAACAAACCGTTTAATCAGCTATACATAATACATCCTTCAGGGCTGGTATAAATAGGATCTTGAGTAAAACATGAACTATGGCCACCGACATTGGCAAAGCTAAATAATAGTTGAATACTCATATTGTGAATTTGTCATGCGGAACATGACACAAAAATCTTCAATTCCTTGAAGAAATCTTACCTTATCATATATAAGGGATGGGAAAAAGTTCAATCAGAAAGCAACTAGCAGATGTGATCCACGGAAATATGAAGATTTCCTCGTAGGCTCATGGCCCACACTAGCTCCTCATCGTTGCTGCTTTTGTTCACAGACGGGTTCAAGTGGTGACCTAGACTGCAGGGACAATTTTGTCCCCATCTACTACCGTCCGCTCGCCGTCATACCTGAGATAGACTGGCATTAGTGACTGGTCTTGCACGGACTTCGCGACTCGACCCCCCACGTCCTTCTTGTCGATCTACGCCATGGAGGCTGACGGCCTGACGCGCTCCTAGGAAGGGAGAGGCGAGCCAGCGAGGAGAAGGGAGCAGCCGCCATCGTCCCCAGCGCGAACTCCTTGCCCTCTTCTCTCGGTCTCAGATCATCTCCGATGGCAGCACCAGCAGAGAAATCCGAACCAGATACCATCCCTAAAACAAGTGCAGTACAAAGAAAAAACATAATAGGAAGCAGTCCGAACCCAAGGCGAGAAACATATGGCTAGCAGACAAAGTGAAGTGCTCAGGCGCGTGGCAGACCAGATGAGTGGGAGAGAGAAACCCTTTTGCAATCAGCATACATGAGGAACCCTGATCGAGGTTGATTAGGGTAGGCAAACAGACACGCTTCTCGGTTCTCGCCATTATTAAGTTGCCGGCGCCGGTTTTAAGAGAAGGGGAGACGACGTTGGGCCATGGTCACAGCCATAGTCTGGCGGACGGGAATCATGGAAGCTAGAATTTCGAGGCCCGTGCAAAGTCAAGTGAAGATACTTTAGATCTACTGCTAAAGCGCAAAAGGAATATCTGGGCTGCCCACGGAATATTGGCCCGGTTCATGGGAAAGCCTGTATGTCAATTCTCGGAGCAGCAGCCCTGCTACATTGCACTGCACATATGGCTAGAATGAAACGACGCGGCAAGAGAGGCCCAAGCGAAGCTATGCAACGAAGAATCAATCATGCGCGTTCGTATACCTAATCCGGCGGCTATCGAGTCTAAATCGCTGTGAGGAGGCCCTGGTACTTCCATTTTACTGTTTCTTAATTACTCGTCTCCTTTCTCTCTTTCCACTCTTCTTGCTTAACCTTCTTCGCTGCTTTGCTGGTGATCTGACGACGGGACACAGGAGTCCCGGTCTCTGGACATGATCCGTTATATACTATGCCTTGCATTTTCCGGGCAACTCGTTGCATATGCATTGCTTCTTTCTTTTGGACTGTGATGATATATACTAGTAGCTTTAATCTTTAATACGTAATCGGCTCACCCAAACTGTTTTGAATCAGCATGTGATTTTCTTTTGGAAAGAAAGGAATGCATCAATTGAGAATAAGGGTTTTGCTAGATCCAAATAAGGGTTTTGCTAATTCTCAATCGATCGAGAATTAAGCTAGAGCTCAGTCAGGTCCTAATCTGCATCGTTATTTGTGTGTCATGTGAGTTGCAAGTGAGATTTTTGGTTATAACTTGAGTCGCAACTAAGATTTTTTTTGTTGCAGGTGGGGTTGCAACCGGGATATTTTAGTTGCAAGTGGGGTTACAACTAAGCTATTTTTAATTGCAAATCGGTTCGCAACTGAGGTTGTATTACATCATTTGGCTGAGGATTATGCTAATACCCGTTAAATATCATACTCTAGCCTCATATATATTGTCTTGTTGTCCGTGCATATCTCTTGTAATCCATCCTTGGTTCACCGTGTGACCCATGCTTGAACTTCCATTCATATGGTATCATATCGATTCATCTGAGATTGCATATGTAGATCCAATATACTTTTCACCATCATTCTCGCCATGAATTCCTTTGTCTCGGGCTCTCGGTGGCACGGTATCGAAGAAACTGACTAGGACAATTTTTGATCTAGCAAGCTTAGGCCTTATTGGCTATGCGGGGTGCGGAACTACTCGGCTTCCTTGATAGACCAGAGATGGAGCCGAAGAAGGCGATAATTCAAAGAAAAGGAAAGGGTCGAAACAAGGAAACCTAACACTCTGTATTCTCGAGGCGGATTGTGCCGGATCAATCTGTGTCGAAGTACCTCCTTACAAACATGAAGAGGGAGGTGCTAGCCTAGGTGGTCGATCTAACAAGCGTAGTGGCAGTATGGAAGGGCACGACGGAGATGTTCCCATTCTAGTCCAAAGCGTGCGCGGTGAAACTTCGCAATCAACTAAATTGGACCTAGAAAAAAAATTTGACTAAACTTATGAATACAAAATCGGGCAAACAAGCATATATAAGAATGCATAACTGAATTAAGTACAAGTTTCCACAAGCTGAATCAAATCATGTGTCTTTGCTTTTCAAAATAAAATCCAATGTCTTTGTATAATCAGTTTTACGTAGGACTAAACTTACGAATACAAAATTAGAACGTGGAGCCTATAGGACTAAACTTACGAGTACAAAATTAGAATGTGGAGCCTCCAGGGAACCATTACTAACAAGAACCCCATCTGTCAACTGTGTGGCAAGGAGTGTCATGTCGTGCAATGCTAGTGGAAGAGGTTCAACATGAACTTCAGTGGTCTGATCCTAAGGGGCTTATAGCTCTTGTGCAATATCTTTTCACCAAATTGGAAGCAGCATGACGTCGCATTCGCCAAAATGGCTAGCATGCGACATTTCTGCTAACACAAATAACTCATGTGTGACACTACTTAACAATTGGATTTATGTGAGTCGGGCAGGACCCATAACTTACCCACATCAGCTTGCATTTTGCATCATCATTATAGCAACATATACGATCATTATAAAATGTCATTTGCATTGTTCTATCATTATTTATGCATTTTTGGATGATTTTATGGGACTTTCCTACAGAGTCTCCTTTATTGGTATTAATTTCAAAAAAAGAGCAATTATGTAAGTTTAACATATGCATGATGTAGTTTTACCTGATGGTTGTATTTTTCAAAATGATGTAGTTTTACTCTGGCCTCTGCATAAAAATGATGCACATAATCTTGTTTATTTATTATTCAATAAAATCTTACAAAGATAATATAAAGATCAACATGAAGCCACCTCTCTTGCGACAAAGTCTCAACTCCTACAACTTGATGAACGGGTGGCCATGTCGAAGCCAGCACTCTGACTGTAAACCTACGCATATCATCATAAATCGGAGGCCCCACTACCGCCTGGCCCTCCCGCATCCAGCGTCGTCGACGACAGAGAAAGGTTCGGCCGCCATGTGCCTCCTGCGACGAACCTGGGCTCAGGATCTGTGATCCACCGCCCCTAGGCACTGCCACAAGGAGCCGCCTCCTGGCCAAACATCCCCAACGGAGGGGACGACGCCGACGCCATGTCCAGAGCCGCCGCTCCATAGTCCATGCGTCGGGCCCCGTCCCCTTCACGAGCGTCACGTGGAGTTTTCTGGCGACTGCCTCCGGGGATGACAAGGTGAGGGGAAGGGAGGAGGGGGGCGGCTAGGGTTTCTCCCCTGGCTGCCCCTGGAGGGGGAGCGAGGGAGACACGAGCGTTGTTTCTCCAGGCTGATCGACCATGTCTGATTAGTATGGCAGAAGCATGTCTGATTGTTGATCAATTTCTCTCATGGGACAGAGAGGATGTCAAACATCAAGGTTGGGTCACGAGTGTGAGTGGAGTGTCATCCAACAATTCTAGACTTCTAGGACTTGCGCGTCCGTACGTAGATGCATCCTCAACAAAAATACACACCGCCATGCATGCATGATACAGTATAACTAAACTCAGTAAGTGCCCAGTTTAATTACAACTCCATCCGTAGCATGCACTAGATTAATTGATCTATGATTCTCTGTCCTTGCTGTATTCCCAACCTCAGGTCCTCACAGATACGAAACATAGCAACGAACAAAGGCGTCCCGACGTACGGCCAAGCCGATGATCCCCACGACACACGCCGCCAGACGCATTGCTCGCCCAGACTCGGTGGCTGGATGGAACAGGTCCTCGGAGAGCGTCAGGAAAGCCATGGACACGGAGTTAATGACGACGGCGACCGAAATCCAAAAGCATAGTACAGTGCGTCTGGCACACTAGACAGGCTCCGCCGTCGCAACGCCTTGGTTGTCGTCGCCGTCGTCGTTGGGATTAGGGTTGCTGAAGTAGGCAACGAACCCCTCTCTCCATGCCCAGAATCCGTGCCGCTTGGGATCTGCCGCCGCGAGGACGAGATCGCCGGCGGCGCCACCTCCGGGATCGGGGTTCTCAACGTCAGTCATACTCGCTCCTACTCCCTCCTTCATGGTTTGCATGGCGCTCTACAAAAATCTCACGGACCTAGGCGTGAACCTATTGGCTAAAAATTAGGCATGTTAGTGAACGGTTAAGACGCATACAGTGGTGGGAGACTGTTGCATGCATAGGAAGTTAGAAGGAAAGCAAGTCACATTAATCAACAATTAATTCTTATGCGCGTAGGAATGTTGCAGTTTAAAAAAAACGAATTTAATTAGACGTCTTGCAAACCGTGAAGAAGGGAGTAACTAACTTGATGCCAGAATAGATGGATTGATGATGAGTAGGTAGGCAGCGTGAAGAATTAGGATTTATATATGCCCAGACTCAGAGTCTCGATGGAATGGAAACGATCTGGAGTTTGGTTAGGATCTGCCTTGGTTGGTTAGGCTATACCTAGCTAGAAGTTTGGCTATGTACGTTTCTTTCGTATAGGGTGCTGTGAACGCGTCCAGACTGTCCCACCGGAAAGAACACGAAAAGCAAGGGGGGAAACCGGGAAACCCTCTCTGGCCAACAGGGGACTGAGAATGCCATGCGCTGCTGTTCTGTTTCACTACTGATTTCCGTTGCTCCTCGGCTCCATGTGTGATGCGCCCCATGCTCTGCTGTTGCTCCTGCGCAGCTCTGCTTCGATGGTGGCCTCGCTTGCATTCAGCTGCATGTGTGACGAGCCTCAATGTTTTAATGCATGCCTATTTAGGGACTACTTTCACCTAAAAAATATTTTTTCCCTTGCATGCCGAGTGTGGTACTGTACGGGTCTGTTTAGCCAATTAATAAACTCAACTCTAATTGCAAAATATCTATTTTTTCCATCTATAAAATAAGTGACTAAATTTGTCTAAATTCAAATGTATATAGGCAAATTATTTTTGAACGGAGGGAATACTTCCATTCTAAATATGATTTGTTAGCTAAAATAGTCTACCAAAACACGTATATTTAGAAGAAAAAAAAGGTATGCAACTCCCGATAAAGACAACTGTCGTCCAGTCACAACTCATAAACTCATAATAAGAAGGGATCACGACAATCGTCGATTACAGCCCCAGTTGTAACTACCCATGAAAAGTCAGTTGTAACTCATAATAAGAAGGGACCACGACAATCATCGGGTCGCAACTATCCGTGAAAAGTTAACATAATAAAAAGGGATCACGGAAGAACGATGAACAACAGCTTCCCCTAGATAATGGTGGCATCTCAAAACAGCTCCCCACCTCCAAATCCGTTCCAACTAGTGATGCAATTGACAAAATAAAATCAATAAGTTGCGCAAAATGCTGCAACAGACAACTATATCCTAAGAGATACATAGGGACCTATGCCTATTTTTTTATTATCTAAAATGCAACACTCTTATACCATAAAAAATTACAAACACTGTAAAAAGGAGCGATATCTCGCATACATGTAAGAAGGGGCCACAAAATAATCCTCGATTGCAACCCCAGTTAAAACTCCCCGTGAAAGCCATTTGCAACTCATAGTAAGAAGGTGCCACGAAATAATTTCCAGTTGCAATCCTAGTTGCAACTCCCCAAGAAATTTAGTTGCAACTCATAGTAAGGAGGAGCCATAAAATAATCCTAGAAAAGCCAGTTACAAGTCTTAGTTGCAACTCATAGTAAGAAGGGATCATGGAAAAAAAGAAAATGACATTACAATCCTTAATTGCAACTCCAATTACAACTCCCTAGAAAAGCCAGTTGTAGGTCCAATTACAATTCATTGTAAACAACAGACCATGGAAATAATCCTCAGTTGCAATCTCAGTTGCAACTTCCCCAAGAACAGCTAGTTGTAAGTCTAGTTGCAACTCATAATAAAAATAAGCCATGAAACAATCCTTTATCTACCACTCTCCGAAAAAAGCCAGTTGCAAGTACATCTGTAACTCATAGTAAGAAGGGACCACAAAATAAGGAAATAAAATTTCAAAGCTCAATTGCGACCTGAGTTGCGGCTCCCAATAAAAATTCAGACACAAGTCCAGTTGTAACTCATAGTAAGATAGAACCGCGAAACAATCTCCTCTGAGAAAATCCAGTTGCGGCTCATAGTAAGATGGGTCCATGTAAAAATCGTCATTTGTAACTCTTCAAGAAAAGCCAGTTGCAAGTCCATTTGTAACTCAAAGTCCATTTGCAACTCATAGTAACCAGGGACCACGAAACAAGGAAATACCATTTGCAACCCGAAAATAGCCGGGGTTTGCGTGCCGAGAGGCAACATAAGGCAAATCTTGAGTGGATAAGACCAGTTACGTGTCAAGTTACAACTCGATACTCAGAATCCAGTTGCGACCCAAGTTGCAACTCTGTCTCTATAAAAAGCGGGGGTAAAAACAGCCAGGGTTTGCGTGCCGAGAAGCAACACAAGCCAAGTCCTGAGTGGATAAGGCCAGTTGCATGTCAAGTTGCAACTCGATACTCATAGTCCAGTTGCGACCCTAGTTACAACTCGATATCTATACCACCATCAAAAAATCAGGTCTAGAAAACGGCCAGGGTTTGCGTGCCGAGAGGCAACAGAAGGCAAATCCTGAATGGATAAGGCCAGTTGCGTGTCAAGTTGCAACTCGATACTCAGAATACAGATGCGACCCAAGTTGCAACTCTGTCTCTATAAAAGGCGGGGGTAAAACGGATGGGTTTTGCATGCCGAGAAGCAACAAAAGGCAAGTCCTGAGTGGATAAGGCCAGTTGTGTATCAAGTTGCAACTCGATACTCACAGTACAGTTGCGACGCTACTTGCAACTTGATATCTATATCACCATCAAAAAAGCAGGTCTAGAAAACGGCTGGGGTTTGTGTGCCGAGAGACAACATAAGGCAAATCATGAGTGGATAAGGCCAGTTGCTTATCAAGTTGCAAATCGATACTCAGAATCCAGTTGCGACCCAATTTGCAACTCTGTCTCTATAAAAAGCGGCGGGTAAACACGTCCGGGGTTTGCATGCCGAGAATCAACAAAAGACAATTCATGAGTGGATAAGGCCAGTTGCATGTCAAGTTGCAACTCGATACTCACATTCCAGTTGCGACCGTAGTTGCAACTTGATATCTATACCACCATCAAAAAAGAAAGTCTAGAAAACGGCCAGGGCTTGCGTCCGAGAGGCAACAGAAGGAAATTGTTGAGTGGATAAGGCTAGATGCGTGTCAAGCTGCAACTCGATACTCAGAATCTAGTTGCGACCCAAGTTGCAACTCTAGCTCTAAAAAAAGCGTGGGTAAAACGGCCGGGGTTTGCGTGCCGAGAAGCAACAAAGGGCAAGTGAAAGTACAAAGGAAGTCGCCTAGAGGGGGGGTGAATATGATTTTAAAATTATTACGGTTTAGGCTCAAGTAAATGCGGAATAAAACTAACGTTTAATTTATTGAGCACAAAACCTAGCCACTAAGTTCACCTAAGTGCACCAAGAACCTATGCTAAGAAATACAAGCAACAAGGTGATAGCAAGGTATAAATACTTCAAGCACGATGGCTATCACAACACTAGTGCACACGTACCCCTCTAACACCGGTTTGGAGGACCCTCTAACAGCGGTTCCACAACCGCTGTTGAGGGTTCGGTGTTAGAGGGGGGGCCCCTTTAACACCGGTTCCTATACGAACCGGTGTTAAAGGTGGCGACGGGGCTGCCGCAGCTCAGTTTCTTTAACACCGGTTCGTATCTGGAACCGGTGTTAAAGTCTTCTGGCAGATTTAGCCGTTTTCGCGGCAGAAAACGGCCTAAATCTCGCCATGGCATTCTGCCCGTTCGGCGATTTACGGGAGGAGAGCGAGGAAATCGATCGGGAGCCGTATACTTATAAATCGTCATCGGTACATACAGTACATGAATAATTAAGCAACTATTATTATACACAAACATCGCCATCGGCATACATCGCCATCGGCACATACATCGGCACATACATCTACATCGCCGGAGGTGGATATCTAAAGAGTTCTCCGCCAGCGTGGCGACCTCATCAAGTATGAACCCCGCCAATTCCTCTTGAATGGCTCGTATGCGTTCAAATGGTAGGAGTTGGTCCCGCATCCGTTCGATCTGAATATATATGAAGAATGGACCGTCAATATATATATAAGAATAAAACTCAACACAATTGATGGTAATAAAATAATGTTGTGGACTTTGTTTACTTACTCTAAGTTGTTCTAGTGCGGCTTGGCCTGTCGCACATATCGTGTTGCGAATGAATTCGCAAACATAGTACCCACATAAGTTATTGCCGTGTCCTTGATGCGCGCACTTTACGAGAATAGAGAGTTCAATCAAAATAATAATCAATAAAGCATGATATAATGGAATTGGAAGCTAGCTAGTATTACTTACATTTTGGTCTACAAATTTTAGTTCTTCTGACCATTCACCCACGGCCGCCCGTGAACATTTTCAAACCCCGTCCGACAAAGAAAATGGATAAAAGAGTAATTAATTACTTATTGTCACGAAAGTTGCCGATCTAGTGCGATAATATGATTGAAATTACCTCGAGCATCTCTCTAAAGTTTGCCCATAGCTCTTTTTCTTTTAAGAACGAGTCCATGACAAGGACTTTTCCGAGTCGGGTTGAATGACTAGCAGAATAAAGTGGAACTCAAGACGCATAACTCATCATCGATTACACTTAACATCGAGTAAGTAAAGCAGAATGTGTACAAGAGAGAGGGTAACAGTACTCACGAGAAGTTGTAAGGCAATAGTATTTCCCTTTTGGTTTGTTGTCTCAAGAAAGACTTTAGCAAGTAATCTTCATTGCTTGCGGGTTTTCTCTTACCACTTCTTCATGAACTCTATTTGGGTCAACGAACCCAATGTCAAAAGGGCCTCCTTTCACGCATTCCATAACCTTTTTCCTGCATAATAGTATATACATATATGGTGAGCATATATATATACATGCAATTAATGAAGTGAATGAGTTGAGATAAAAATTACGTAAATAGTACTTACACACAATAAAGGCCGATGGCAGATTTGTCGAGTTCCTTCCGATTGAATAGAAAATGCAAGTCTTGAATGTTGAAGTCGATCGCGTCGTCTCCGCACAAGAAAATCTCATCTCTTATATGCGCGTGACCCATTCTTCTTTTCGTCTTGCGAAATGAAGGTACCACTTGTGCAATTTTCGCATCTTTGTTGGTAGATTTTGAGCTCCTCTTTCTTGACTAGATTCTTCCCATACTTCCATGGCGGTATGGGGTTGACATCGCATTTGGGCAAGTTGTCTCCCATGATGTTCAAGTATGCAATGTAAGTCATCCCCATCTCATTGGCCTTTCTTTGTAGGTCTGCCTCGTAATCATCTACGGGAGGAGCGTCCGTTTGTCAAACATTTGGGCGGGCGTATGATTGGTTTTCTGCTCCGAGCATGGGAACTGTTTTCTGGGGTGCCTCACGACTGCTACTTTCAGTCTCCCTACGGCGCCTTGCATCCGCCTTCAAAATCTGGCGCTCGTAGTCCGGCACAAGTGGGGTTTCGGGTTTCAAAAGATTTTTGTAAAACTTCTCCACCACCGCCGGATCTATTTTCTCCTTTGGCTCGGCCCGTCTAGGTGCAAAGAATTTCTTGACCTGTTCTCCCGAGATCCTATTGGTCTCCTCGTCGCTGCGATTCCACGGTAAAACCGGCAATGGCTTGGCGGAAGGCTGCGGGACGTAGTTTTTGAACTCTTTGGCGTCGGTTTCTGCGGATTTCTTTGTGGCAGGCTCGATGCTCCTCGTGGCGGTGCTCTTCCGCTTATGCCGAGGAGATGGCTGAAGCAGGAGATGGCCGACGGGCGGAGATGGCTGCCTTGCAGAGATGGCCGACGGGCGGAGATGGCTGCCTTGCAGAGATGGCTGACGGGCCGGAGATGGCTGCCAGCCAGAGAGATGGCCGACGGTAGGAGATGGCTGCCATGAGAGATGGTCAAGCGCTCGGGCTACGGAGCTGCGGAGGCACGGGGTGCAGTGACCTCCAATTTGGAAGCACAATGTGTTCCTTCTTCCAAAGAATGGTTGTTTTCACTGCAAATTTGAGTTGAGTTTCCCCTTCACCTGTAGCATGGTCAAGCTGTGCTTCCTCATATTCCTTCACAACCTCATCCACCCCGACAATAGCATAGCCATCTGGAATCGGTCGGCAGTGGTAAGTTCCACCAGCTACAGGAGGTAAGGCATAGCCGACAGCCACCTTAATGGATAAGCCCATTAATCTCACATGCAGCTCAGCGTGTTCGCTCTCCGTGATCTCATCAACGGGGTATCGAGGACCCGTCATTTCAAGCGTGGGATGCACGTTCTCCGTGGAAGCCACACTGCTTTTCCGCTCAGAGTCTGGGCCGCGGGCAGCTTCCAATGCAGGCTTTTAGTGCCGCTGAGATGGGCCGGTAGCTTGATGGCTCTGTTGTGCATTCACTTGCGCCTGCAGCGCCGCAAGTGCATGTTCTATCTGTGTCATCCGCTCTGTACGCTCTTTTTCTTTTGCGCGCCATCTGTAAGAGTCGCTCCGTCGGCAAACCCATCCTTCCACGCCATACCCCGTGCCTCGTGCATGTCCGAGTGTTCTTTTTACCGATGGCGCGTGAGCTGGTCATTCTCTCTGTCGGGATGGAAGGTCGGCGGATGTTTCCTCGTATGCCGTGATGAGTTCGGTGGGTTTGGCAAGGATGGTTGGGAAGATACACAATCCTGTTTCGGGTCCAACCTTGCCCGATTCCGTAGAACCAAGTCTTTGCACGTAGGTCCCACCCATCTGCTGGGTGTGGTCCCTCTCATGTGAGGCCTCTCAGCTTCCTCCCACTTAGGCCTCTCGAGATATGTAGCCACCGACCTCTGGTGATATTCCTTCTTGGGGCATTAAGCGTATTGGTTTCGACCTCTTTTTAGCTATAGCACTTTCTTTATATGTCTTAAATTCGGGCCGTTGAGGTCTTATCTTCGCATAATATGCGTCTTGAAATTTGGAGTCTCGCCACTTTGACAAATTTGTTCAATTTTGTCTTCGATTGGAAAGCATCAGCCATCTTCTTTAGAGTCCACTCTTTGACCTTGTTCTCTATAACCGGTTGTTTTCATCCTCCTCTGGCGGAAGGGTGAAATTTACAACAACGAATTCAAAGCGTTTCTTTGGATCATCATCGACAAAGGTAAATCGCCCTTCTTTGGCTTATTCCAATTTTCAATTGTGATTGGGATTTGGTCCCTAACAAGAACTCCACTGACGTATAAATTTGTCTGCGGCCTTCTTGGGCTCCATCGGCTGCCATCAACACGGATCGCTTCGATCGTGAACTTTGCACGATCTTTCAACGCCGCTCGCGCCTCGCTTGCTCTTTTTAAGAAGAAGATGGTTGCTGGCTGGTCGATCCGGAGGGCTAAAAGAAGAAAGAAGCGTTAATTAATACATGTAGAAGAAGATTGTTGGTGGAGTTCACCGAGGCTTAATCAATGCATATACCTCGCCGGACTTTGTAACCATTAAATTGCGTTCACGAGTCTTCATCTTCTCCATGACTAGTACTTGAGCCGTCGTCATGTCCCTCCAAGTTCGAGATATTGTGAGGTGTCCTCATCAATAATGTTCTCCATTATTTCTTCTTCTTCAAGGTTTCTACTAAGTGGATCCATAGTTTCTAAAACAATAATATTATCACAGAAATATCAGTAATACATCTATTGAAATGCTCAAGCAAGGACGATGATATGACAGGTTAAAAGTATTGAAATGTAACCCTAATACATGCTTGGTCATTTCAAACCCTAATTCGGAGAAACCCCGGACTCATATGAGAGGGTACATTTACTTCTTCTAATTAACTTGTCATCAAAGTTGATTAACATAGCATGGTTATTATAATGCTATATTGACAACGAGAGGTGGCGACGCTAGGGCGAGAGCGGGGCCGGGGTGCGTGGGGGTGTGCGTTCGAACCAAAGACGACGTGATGGTCTACCTAACATGGGCGACACCCCCTCGACGCGTGTGTAGGCTCAGCGAGGACATAGGAGGTCAGGGTCGACGGCATAATGGTGGCGGTGGTCGTCGTGGCACAAAATATACACATGCATATACAATACACATACAATACAAATCCTTTGAATCAAACATGCATAATTTCCTATAGGATTTCCTATAGGATTTAATCCTAAATTTCCTATAGGATTTAATCCTACAAATTTCCTATACAAATCCTTTGAATCAAACATGCCCTTACTTATATCCCATGGGATGGCGGCGGCGAGGCGGCAGCGAGGTGGTGTGGGCGAGGGCGGCAGGCGAACACGGATCGGCGGTCTCGTCGGGCGGCGGTGCTAGCGGCGTTAGGCGTGGCCTATGAGCTCAAGCGGCGGCGAGACGCTCCTGCACGGGGAAGAGAGCGAGGTGGTCAGTTAGGGTTTAGGCGTGGCCTATTATAATATCTTTGCTATAAGCTATTTTATTTTTACTCCACATGCTTCTAATTCACATGTGCAAGGATTAAGGCCTAGATCTTAGGAGTCGCGAGGCCAGGAGGCGGTTCTGAGGAGGCGCCGCGCCATGGTCGGGCAGCTGAGCTCGCCAAAGGGCACGACCAAGGAAGACGGGCCTGGAGTCAGTGAGCTATGCATTCAGGCCGCCCCAGCCCAAGAATTTTTTTCCTAATATCCCTTCATATTTGACAAATTTTGGGTAAAAATAACGTATATTTGGCCCATTTGCCCCCCCAATAGTGGCCCAAAGTGTCTCCTTGGCCCATTTGCCCCCCCAATTGGTTGGCCCAAGCTCCGCCAGTGAGTGGGAGGGAGGCGCCGGAACAAGGGGACGGCCACAGGGCGACGGTCGACGGTCGCGGACATGGCGGCGCTCGCAGGGCCGGGGAAGGAGAGGGGGCAGGTCGGTTGAGGGCGGGTCCCTGTCGGAGTGCTAGATGTTCCGTGATGGAGTTCTTGTCGGAGCTTCTTCGGACAACTTCGACTGGGTACGGTCTTGGCGTCTCGCGCCCGTGGTCTTGTGGGGTCCTATAGAATCAGCCTTCGCGTTCCGGAAAGTCGATCTTGGTGGGTTGTCCTCTAGTTGGGTTTCCGGAGAGGCAAGGTCGCATGAGGCCGAGGACGAGGCAGGTCGCGAGCGACGCCAGATAGGGCTCGGGGAGGTGGCGAGGACTCGTGAGCGACGGAGAGGGGTCGCGCGACCGACGGCCGCCGGGCATGACGGCGAGGCGAGCGGACGACGCCTTGGCGAGGTCGCGTCGGGGACGGTCGGCGGCAGACGGACCCGCAGCGCGGCTCGGGCGGGGCGGCGGCTGAGCTTGGCGATGCTGCCGGGGCTGGCGCGAGGCGAGGCACGGGGCCGACGTGGCGGCGGCGCGTGCAGCCGGCGGAGGAGAGCCAGGCTGGGGCGGCAGACGAGGCAAAGACGGCAGTGCTCGCGGAGGCGGGCGCCGGGGTTCTCTGGGGAAGGAGGTCGTCATGGGCGGGTCGGAGGCGGCTTGCCGGGCGGCAGCGGAGGCGGAGAGCTCAGGCGAAGTCGTGGCGGACGGCGGAGGCGGGTGGGGCCGGCGGTGGTGGATGCGGGAGCGGGGTCGCGCGCACTCGGGCGGTCGGAGAGGGCGGCGGCGGCGGAGCGGGCGGGTCGAGAGGCGAACCTCGAGCGGGCGTGGCGGCGCGTCGGAAGCGGCGCGGCGTCAAGGCGGCTTCGATCGGCTGTGCGATGGGAGGAATAAGGAGGAGGTGAAATAAATACTTTAACACGGTTCGTCGTGGAACCGGTGTTAAAGAAGCGTTCAGCATTTATTGCCCCCCCTTTAACACCGGTTCCAGCCACGAACCGGTGTTAAAGGGGGGGTAGTGGCTGGAACCGGTGTTAAAGGGGGGGCATTTAATTCAGGGGCTTTTTTAATTCAGGGGCTTTTTTAATTCAGGGGCTTTTTTAATTCAGGGGCTTTTTTAATTCAAAATATGAATAATATATCATAATTTTCAGAAAAATAATATCTATCCATTCATGTAAATCATTTTATATTTACTTTACATGAAATTTTTTAAAATAAATAAACACTTATTTCATGCATTAAAGGGCTTTTTAATTCAAAATATGATATGAATTTAGAAAATTCATATCTTTTTCATTTCAACTCAAAAATATGAATAATATATCATAATTTTCAGAAAAATAATATCTATCCATTCATGTAAATGATTTTATATTTACTTGACATGAAATTTTTAAAATAAATAAACACTTATTTCATGCATTAAAGGGCTTTTTAATTCAAAAATATGATATGAATTTAGAAAATTCATATCTTTTTCATTTCAACTCGAAAATATGAATAATATATCATAATTTTCATAAAAATAATATCTATCCATTCATGTAAATGATTTTTATATTTACTTTACATGAAATTTTCTAAAATAAATAAACACTTATTTCATGCATTAAAGGTGCTTTTTTAAGATATATAAAAGAACTGAAAATTAAGATACATAGCCGATTAAGTAACAATCGAAAACTGAAAATTAAGATACATAAAAGAACTAAAAATCAAGATACATGGCCAGATTAAGTAACAATCGGCCGAACTTGTTTCGGAATGTTGGAGTGATTTAGTCATGCTCCTGCCTACACCTGTAATACTCGCCACTGTAGTCGTCGTACTACGCCGTCATCATCGCTGTCTGGGGGGTCACCGTAATTGAACCTCTGGAGAGTACGCGTGGGCTGGACTTGAGGGTAGCGCGTGGGACTTGAGGGTAGCGCAGACGGGTTAGAGTCGTGGCGTGTCACAGGCCATGACGCTGGAGAGTCCGACCGCGCCACCATAGCCGACGGCCTCGTTGAAGTTAGGAGGAGGTGGGCCGTCCTCCTCGTGCTGGCGGCGCCTCTCATGCCGATCCACGAAGAAGGCTTCCCAAGTAGAGAAATAGTCGGGATGCCATCCGGATTCCTCCGCTGCTCGGCGTGAGCTCAGTAGTAGTGGTTCGTGATGGCCATCCGGCGCCACACCTAGAGGGACAGGAGGAACCGGCACACCTCGGCCTTCGGCATCCAGCCGACGGGGACACAGAGTGGCGGCGGGGAGGTGGTCGGCAAAGCGCCCGCCTCCCTGGGGTTAGTGCTACGGTGGAAGCCATGGGAAAGAGTGATGAGGTTGCAGATATGAGTCTAGAGATGTGCAATGACAATGGAGGCCAACCCCTACATATATATATAGTGAACTAGCGGGAAGAACTGGAGGGAAGCTGGCGGGAAGAAAAATGGCGGGAAGAAAAATGGCGGGAAGAATGGCGGGAAGAAAAATGGCGGGAAGAAAAATGGCGGAAGAAAAATGGCGGGAAAAAATGGCGGATGAACCTTTAGTCGGTTGGAGACACCAAGGACTAAAGATGAATTTTAGTCCCGGTTGGAGACACCAACCGGACAAAACACGAGTCAACACTAATAATAGAGGTGAGTGCATGTCGACATTATGTCGCATGGCGTGTACCTTGTCCGGATGGTGTCACCAACCGACTAAAGATGAACCTTAGTCCCGGTTGGAGACACCAACCGGACTAATAATAGGGTGAGTGTCGACATTATTTTGTAAGTGTCAACACTATGTCGAGCTGCTTGTACTATAAATAGGCATCCTTGTGAGTCCAGTCCTCCGGCCAGGTTTGAGGCGAGGACACCACTACGGCGATTCGAGGAGATGCCGACGAGCCTGATCCTCCGGCATCTCCGAAACTGGTCATAGAGGCACTCTAATATGTGAAATTAGTTAGCTCCCTGGTGTATTGATCTAGTTAGACAAGTTACAAAGCTGCAAGATGGTTTTCGAGCAGGGACACCACTACGGCAGTTTCGGGGAGATGCCGACGTGAGCCCAGTCCTCGGCATCTCCGAAACTGGTCATAGAGGCACTCCTAATATGTGACCGCAAGCGTTTGGAGATCGGATCTTAATGGTAAGTACGATTCGGGACAACTTCTTCTCATACTCGGTCCATCCACAAAACATGACTAACACTCAAGACATGTATTAAAAACATGAACTAGAGTTACATAATATGAGCATGAACTTCTTGGCATATGCCCTTCCTTATGATCGCTTGATCGTAACCATGGAGCATCTTCTTTACTTAACGGAATGCTTGGGTGGTTTGCCTTTGTGAAGGCGGAATTTCATCAAACTTATTATAATCTTGACATGTCCATCTTGTCCTCGATTCCCACGATGTTTCTTTTCCGAAAGAACTATGTGACGCTTTGGCTCATCATATGATGTATTCGTTTGCATATTTTTCTTTTTTTTGGTCCGGAGGACATGTCCTTCACATAGAAAACCTGAGCCACATCATTGGCTAGGACGAATGGTTCGTCTAAGTTCTTCATAAGATTGTTGAGATCCACCGTTGTCATTCCGCACTTCTTGTCTACCTCAACCCCTCCTCCTGTTAGCTTGACCCATTTGCATCGAAACAAGGGACCTTAAAATTAGGTCCATAGTCAAGTTCCCATATCTCCTCTATGAACCCATAATACGTGGTCTTTTGCCCATTGTCTTCTCTGCATCGAGCGGACACCACTATTTTGGTTGGTGCTCTTTTATCTTGGCCTATCGTGTAAAATGTATTCCCATTTATCTCGTACCCTTGGAAAGTACATACATCGAAGACGGTGTCACAGCCAACAAGTACATTTGATCCCCAATAGTGGTGTTATTCGTGAGAAGTCTTTGCAGCCACGCCAAAACTCGCCATGTGTTCACTTATAATCCATTCATCGAGCCCCGGGTGTTTGAGGCGTATTAAATTCTTGTGTTCATTGATATACGGGCAACCAAGATAGATCTTTGTAAAACCGTGTAGTGTGCTTGATTGAGAGAATGCCCGTCCCTACATATCATTGCTTTACATCCTAGGGTGCCTTTTCCACGCAGTCTCCCTCATGTCGTGATTCGGAACACCAATCGCCTTAAGGTCGAATAAAATCAACACAGAACTCAATGACCTCCTCTTACATAGCCCTTGGAGATGCTTCCTTCGCCTAGCACGGTTATGAACATATTTCTTTAAGACTCCCATGTACCTCTCAAAGGGAACATATTGTGTAGAAATACAGGACCGAGAATGGCAATCTCTTCTACTAGGTGAACCAGGAGATGCGTCATAATATTGAAGAAGGATGGTGGGAACACCAACTCAAAGTCGACAAGACATTGGGCCACATCTGCTTGTAACCCCGGTAGGCTTTACGGATCGATTACCTTCGAGATATTGCATTGAGGAATGCACATAGCTTCACAATGGGTACTCGAACATTTTCGGTAGAAGCCCCTCAATGCAATCGGAAGCAATTGTGTCATAATCACGTGGCGATCATGAGACTTCAGGTTTTGGAATTTTTCTCCGCCATATTTATTATTCCCTTTATATTCGAGAAGCCGACGGGACCTTGATCGCTCGGACATTCAAAAAGATTTCCTTCTCGCTTTGGTAAGAGCGTAGGTGGCGGGAGTTAAGTGGCATCGTTTACCCTTCTCGTTCTCGGGATGCATAGGCTCTTGAGGGCCTTCAGACGTTGCTTGGTCTTGTCGTGCTTCGGTGTATCTTTTGTCTTCCATACACTCCTAGAAAGCCTAGCAGGTTCACGCAAACATTCTTCGTCACGTGCATCACGTCGATTGAAGAGCGGACCTCTAAGACTTTCCAATAGGGTAGGTCCCAAAATATAGATTGCTTCTTCCACATGGGCGTGTCCGCATCGTCATTCGGAGCAGATAGACGCCAGACCTTTTCCAAAGATTACTTCTAGGTCCTTGACCATACCAAATACCTCCTCACCGAGACGGAGGACAGGCTTCCTCCGGTTCGCCAGACGTTTGAAATGCTTGCCTTTCTTTCTTCTTGGATGCGAGTTCGGAAGAAATCGGCGATACCCTAGGTACACAACCTTCTTACATTTATCCAAATATACACTTTCAGTATCATCTAAACAAGGTGTGCATGCATTGTATCCCTTGTTTATGCCTACGAAATGTTACTAAGAGCAGGCCAATCATTGATGGTTACGAAAAGCAATGCTCGTAGGTCAAATGGCTCCCCTTTGTGCTCATCCCACATACGTACACCTGGTTTGGCCCACAGCTGTAAAAGTTCTTCAACTAATGGACTTAGGTACACATCAATGTCGTTGCCGGGTTGCCTCGGGCCTTGGATGAGCACTGGCATCATAATGAACTTCCTCTTCATACACAACCAAGGAGGAAGGTTATAGATACATAGGGTTGTTGGAGATATGCCCAAGAGGCAATAATAAAGTGGTTATTATCATATCTTCACACTTATGATAAATGTTTACATACCATGCTAAAATTGTATTAACCGGAAACATTAATACTTGTGTGATTTGTAAACTAAAATAAGAGTCCCTAGTAAAGCCTCTTGTTAAACTAGCTTGTTGGTTAATATATGATCAAGGTTTCCTGATCATGAACATAGAGATGTTATTAACAACAGGATCATATCATTAGGAGAATGATGTGATGGACATACTCCTATAGATAAGCGTAGCATAAAGATCAAGTCATTTCAATAGTTCAATTGCTATATGCTTTCTGATACATAGTAACCTAATTCCTTCGACCATGAGATCATGCATATCACCTTTACCGGATGGATGCTTTGATGACATCAAACACCACACCGTAACTGGGTGGCTATAAAGGTGGCATTAAGTGTTCGGAAAGTCTTGGTTGAAACACATGGATCAAGAGTGGGATTTGTCCATCCATATGACGGATAGATATACTCTGGGCCCTCTCGGTGGAATGTCATCCAATTGGCTTGCAAGCATGTGACTTGGTCACAAGGGATCACATATCACGGGAACGAGAAAAGAGTACTTATCCAGAACGAGGTTGAACTAGGTATGCAGAGATACCGAGCGATCATAACCTCGGATAAGTAACATATCGTGAGACAAAGGGAAATTGGTATCGTATGTAAGTGGTTCATTCGATCAAAGTAATCGTGAGAAATATGTGGGAGCCATATGAATTTCAGATTCCTCTATTGGTTATTGTTCGGAGAAGTGTCTCGATCATGTCCGCATAATTCACGAACCGTAGGGAGACACACTTAAGGATTCGACGTTGTTTGAGTAGTTATGGTATTATGAGAAAGAGACCGAATGTTGTTGAGTCTCGGATGGGATCCGGGATATCACGAGGTGATCCGGAATGGTCCGGAGAATAAGATTCATATAAGGAAAGTCCGTTTGGAGTTCGGGAATGATTAGGTGTTTTCATCGGGAATGTTCTAGAAGGTTCGGATTGTCAAGCACTCGGGGAAGGGTACATGAATGTGTCATTGCTCATTGAATGATTGCATCATGTACTAAGTGTTCTTGCTGTCCCAAATAAAGGATTAAATTGAATCCTAAAACAGAAAAGTCAAATGTCCAGTTTGAAAGTCAAGCGCCAAAACAAGCGTGGGAAACAAGCAAGAGGAGTTGGAACCAACTGGAGGAGGAGTTGGACTCCTCCAGGGCCCAAGCCTAGGCCGAGTTGGGGAGGGACTCCCTCCCTCCCTGGCGCGCCAAGGACCCCCCTCCCATATAAGGAGGGGCAGGGCTCCTCCCATAGACACATAACTTTCTACTCTAGATCTCCGGTTTAGAGCCGTTTTGGTTTAGAGCTTCTAATTGCTTTAGCCAACGGTTTAGAGCCTTCTAATTGGTTTAGAGCCTTCTAATTGGTGTGTCTAATTACTAGACCACTAATAGCCTCTCTCATAAGCTCCACCATACTCGCACCGGCTTAAGGCGAAGCCCTGCGGGATTTCCCCTCTACTTCCGGTACCACGCCGTTGTCTTTGGGAATCGCGAGAGAGTGCTACAACCTCCATTTTCTTTGGAACAAGGAGAGGAAGGTCTTCGTCGTCCGAACGTGTGACCGACTGCGGGGCGCTTCTTAACGCTGGAAGGATCGTCTACGCGATCTTGAGATCGGAAGTGTACGACTACATCACCCACGAGAATCTGCTCTCGTTAACCGCTTTGGAATCTTCGAGGGTGAGTTCCTCTATCGACTCGTTGCTACAATCTAGTAGATAGATCTTGGCTTGTTTGTTTGTATGCGATAGAAAATTTTTGTTTTCCATGCTACGAACCCCTACAGTGGTATCAGAGCCGTGTCTATATGTAGATCATTGCAGAGTAGAACACAATGGTCATTGTGGGCGTTGATGCTTTATTGTAGATTGCTTTTTGTGTACTTTGCATCTTGCGGTATGTTGGGATGAAGCGGCCCGGGCTAACCTTACATGACATCGTTCATGAGACTTGCTCCACGCTTGACATGTAACTTGTATTGCATAAGTGGCTTTGCGGGTGCATGTTTCTCCTAGCATAGTTAAGATCCAATTTACAACGGGTGATCAACAATGCTAGTATCAATGTTGTGGTTCTTGTTCGTAAGTTAGAACGACACTTATTGAAAGCCCCAAACCACGTAAAATATGCAAAGAAAGTAGAAGCGTAACTTTGTTTTGCGGGTGTGCGATGTTGTGATATGGCCATGATTGTGATTATATTTGATGTATGCAATGTTCCTTATTGTAAGTTGGCAACGCGTGAGCCATATGGTTGTCTTTAATTTATGTTAAGACCCGCGTGTCTATTCAAAGTAGTTGTAATAGTTGAAGCCGGTGGACGACAACCATGGAGAAGCGTCATTGACCTTGATGCAATGCCGGTGATGATGGAGATCATGTTCGTGCTTGAAGATGGAGATCGGAAGCACAAGAAGAAAGGCCATATCATATCACATATTATGAATTGCATGTGATGTTAATCCTTTATGCATCTTGTATTGCTTAGTAGACGACGGTAGCATTATAAGATGATCCCTCATGCACATGAATTTCAAATCATAAAGTGTTCACCCTTAGTTAGCACCGTTGCTAAAGCTTGTTGTTTCGAAACACCACGTGATGATCGGGTGTGCTAGATTCTGCAAGTGTATACAACATGAGCAAGCCAGATTTGCTCATGCAGAAACTAAGGTTTGATCTTGACGAGCCTAGCATGTACAGACATGGCCTCAGGAACACGGATTACCGAAAGGTAGAGCATGAGTCATATAGTAGATATGATGAACATGTTGATTGTTCGCCATTGAAGCTACATCAACTCTCGTGATGATCGGTTTTGATGTGGTGGATTTGGTTCGTGTGATCACTAAAACAATGTGAGGGATATTGTTTTGAGTGGGAGTTCACCTAGATTAATTTAATTATTAATTAGAACTCAATTTATCATAAACCAAATCAAAGTGAATTTGCATAGTTGTTGTAGTCATTGGCATCCGTTTACCACCGCGCTTTAGTTATAATTGAGATGATAGAGCTATAGAATTCTGGTTAGTTACTTTAACTGGTATCGTATTGTTTTGAAGTGTTAATCTAAAGTTTAAAAGTCCTATTGCAAACTTTCAGTAAGTTCCGGTTACTCCATGAAGTTTAATAATTGGTATTAAAACAAGAGTAACAATTCCAATGTTAGTATATAAGTATCATGTTTGTCTCCATGATTCTTGATATTCAAAGGATTGTCTTAATATCAAGGTTATCTAGGATCTGAAAGAGTTGTTTCAGAAACCATGATGTGTGGAAGATATTGTGATATCTGAAACAAAGTTTTGGTTGCAACATGATAGAGTATAATATGGCTAAAGTCATGTTTTCATATTTGATGAGAATTTGCGAAAGGTTGTAGACACTTGTTGTCCTAATCTTCCAAAAGGTTTTGGATAGCAACATTATACTCATAATTCATCGTTATAAGCTAAAAGTAGCTTGATCATGGACGATTCCATGTTAAGGGTGAATATTTGATGTAGGTAAAATGTTTACTACACCAAGAGATTACTAAAGAAAGGAATTTGAAAGAACACCAAACATTTGATGATGGTGATCTACTTCAAGGTGCAAGTCCAAAGACATTGGTATTTAACTATACACGCTTTGGACTATGTGTCATATGTATGACTCCACTATTGATATTGATAGATTCTTTCAAATGTAAAAGGAAATCTGAAAGAGAATCTCATAAATATATGGCAGAAAAGAAAAGATTAGAATTGTTCAATTTAAGTATATAGATGATATACATGTTATGGCTATATTCTTTGCTTATTAAACAATGTGGTTCTTAAGTATTTAATACTGAATTTGTTGGTATGAATTGTCATACAAAACAACAGAATTCATGAACTACAGTGGCCTAAGTAATTAGCAAAAGAATATGTGATGATGTTCATCGAGAACAAATAAAGGGTTATTGTGTTGCTCGTTAAACATCAAAGCTTGCCTTCAAGATTTGTTTTATCAGGTGTTATGAGAACAAAAGGGTTGTTCAAATAGTTGTCGTAATCCATAAAAGATGGATGATTCACAAATCTCGTTGGAAAAATCACATCCATAAAGCTAATGCTAAAAATGTCGAAAGACAAATTAATTGAAAAGATCACTTAGGAAGTGACATCGCCGTTTAAATTATATTGGAAAGAAAACATGAAGAAACTCCATATGTATGGAATTTTGGAGTCTTTTGATTTTGATCAAATGACACTTGTGAAACTTTCCTAGAGATAATTAAAACTTCGTTCATAGGCCAAAAGGGAACGAAAGACTAGCTTATTGGAATTTGTACATATTGTTGTACGAAGTCCATTATGTGTAGTCAAGAGCGATGGATTTCAACTTCATATGTTTTCTCCGAAAATTTGAGTGAATATATGAATATTTACTTAATAAGGATGAAGTATGAAACATTTGAAAAGTTCAAAGACTTTCAAGATGAAGTACAAAATCATTGTAACAAGAATATAAACAGTTTATGATAAAGATCATATAGGAAGATATTTGAGTTACAGAGTTTAGCATAATACCTAAGATTTAAGGAATCGTTCCGTGGATTTGCATTTCCCGAAACACCATAATAGTATGGAGCATTCGAGATATGTAATTAAACCTTGTTTGACATGGTGAGATCAAAGGTGTAATTTATAAAATTGCCATTGTATTTTAAAGATTAAAAGCTTTAGAGATTACCGTTTTTCCACTGAAAAGAGCTTCATCATAATCCGTTGAAATGACACCATATAAGGTTATGGTTTGGGATAAAACCCAAGTAGTCCTTTCTTAAACATTGGTATGCTATACATAAGAAAGATGTTTGCAACCAAAGTCGGATGAATCTGTCTTTGTTAAGTATTTCTCCATAACACCGGAGACAAAAGTGTTTGTCGCTTAGAACGTCAAGTTTCTTTAAGAAGGAATTTCTCGTGAAAAGTTAAGAGGGAGGACAATAGAACTTTGATAAGGTTGAAAGAACCTTAGCTATATGTGCAGAGTTGCAAGACCGAAAAGTGTTCCGAGGCGAACAAAGCTCATAGCTCACGTACCTCAAAGGTTGTGGTCACGAAGATCTAAGTTCCTATTGAAACAAGTAGATCGTAAACAATCAAATACCAAGATTTGAGGGTTGAATCATTATTTGAGAATAATGAACCGACTACATGCAAAGAAGCGATGATGGACCCGACTCGCCTAATGGCTTGAAAGCCATAAAATCCGTGATAGTTCCATACACGAAAAATCAAGTTTTGAACTTGAAGGACCCTCGAGAAAGGTGTAAGACCTTACAGGTTGTGTTTGGATCTATAAAGAAATAGACATGGATGTTTCACATCTATGAAATAGTCGACATGTTGGGAAAGAGTTCACAACAATGTTCAAAGGTTGACTATGACAAGATTTGATCTCATCATAGTGATATTTAGTCTAGACGGATTAATGTAGCAACCACTACATATAATTTGTTATATGGTAGTTGAATAAACAAAACAAGTTCTTCTAATAGAATCGCTTACCTAGGACATGTGCATAACACGGTCCATAGGGTTTTGTTGATTCAAAGGATGCTAAAAGCATATGCAAACTTCAATGGTTAAAGTGAGCATCGCGGAGTTGGAATCTTCACTATGATGAAACTGTTAAAGGAGTTTAAAAGTTCATTAGAGACAATGAAGATGCTTGCATTTGCAAGAAATTAAGTGGGAGCGCTAAGACATATTTCTAATACATTATGTGGAGGACATATTGTTGAATAGAAAAGATGTATCTTTTATTAACACATATTAAGAATTTCATCCCGATGAAAGACTTAGGCAAAACCCAAATATTTGGCATCAATAGACGCTAATATGGTTGTGCCAAAAGTACATAGACAAGATATTGAATGAGTTCAATATAGAAACTACAAGAGAGGTTCTTGTCACACAGAAAGGATTGAATAAGTTCAATGTTGATGATATATTCAAGTGTATTGACATTTGGTAAAGTGAAACAAATAATCAAGTATAGATTGATACTTGATGTATGAAATCACAAAGAGTATTTATATCAATCATACTGTGATATGTACAAATCCAGATATGTCCTATGCTCTAAATGTTGTGAGCATATACCAGAATGATTCATAAGATGATCATTGGACAATAGTAAGGATATTCTTATGATCTTTTGGAAGAACTAAGAATATATTGTTTGTAGAAGTGACAAATAGATGGTTAGTTCATTGTAGAAGTACTACATTGATACTAGTTTTGTCACAAAGTGCAAATTAAGTTTATCTCAATCTAAATTAAGGGTGGCACAATATAATGGAAAGTAAGTTCCATAATGGATTTGGATGAGTTCCAAAGTTAAGACATTGTGAGATACTACAACAAAAGGCTAAGTATATGACTGCTATTTTAGCAAGCAAAAGAGGGCATTTGTGTCAAGTAGTTTGTTATCAAACTAGGTGTAGTTCACAAGGATAATACTATGAAGATATATTGCGACAATATTATCAACATGTTTTAACCTCAAAGAGCTAAAGGTCACACCGAAAGACCAAATTTATACAAAGCCATCTCATTAGAGAATGAGTGATGCGAGAGGCAAAGACATGCAATTACACACGACTGGAAGTGTCGAGATCCGAGATCGATTGACCACTAGCAATCGTGTACATACAAAAACGGAAAGCCATAGGTGTTATATACACAAAGCTTTGAAACTAGAGTATTGACTCTAGTGCAAGATGGAGACGGTTGGAGATATGCCCAAGAGGCAATAATAAAGTGGTTATTATCATATCTTCACACTTATGATAAATGTTTACATACCATGCTAAAATTGTATTAACCGGAAACATTAATACTTGTGTGATTTGTAAACTAAAATAAGAGTCCCTAGTAAAGCCTCTTGTTAAACTAGCTTGTTGGTTAATATATGATCAAGGTTTCCTGATCATGAACATAGAGATGTTATTAACAACAGGATCATATCATTAGGAGAATGATGTGATGGACATACTCCTATAGATAAGCGTAGCATAAAGATCAAGTCATTTCAATAGTTCAATTGCTATATGCTTTCTGATACATAGTAACCTAATTCCTTCGACCATGAGATCATGCATATCACCTTTACCGGATGGATGCTTTGATGACATCAAACACCACACCGTAATCGGGTGGCTATAAAGGTGGCATTAAGTGTTCGGAAAGTCTTGGTTGAAACACATGGATCAAGAGTGGATTTGTCCATCCATATGACGGATAGATATACTACAGGCCCTCTCGGTGGAATGTCATCCAATTGGCTTGCAAGCATGTGACTTGGTCACAAGGGATCACATATCACGGGAACGAGAAAAGAGTACTTATCAGTAAACGAGGTTGAACTAGGTATGCAGAGATACCGACGATCATAACCTCGGATAAGTAACATATCGTGAGACAAAGGGAAATTGGTATCGTATGTAAGTGGTTCATTCGATCGCAAAGTAATCGTAGAAATATGTGGGAGCCATATGAATTTCCAGATTCCTCTATTGGTTATTGTTCGGAGAAGTGTCTCGATCATGTCCGCATAATTCACGAACCGTAGGGAGACACACTTAAGGATTCGACGTTGTTTGAGTAGTTATGGTATTATGAGAAAGAGACCGAATGTTGTTCGGAGTCTCGGATGGGATCCGGAATATCACGAGGTGATCCGGAATGGTCCGGAGAATAAGATTCATATAAGGAAAGTCCGCTTTGAGTTCGGAATGATTCCGGTGTTTTCATCGGGAATGTTCTAGAAGGTTCTGGATTGTCCGGCACTCCGGGGGGGAAGGGTACATGAATGTGTCATTGCTCATTGAATTATTGCATCATGTACTAAGTGTTCTTGCTGTCCCAAATAAAGGATTAAATTGAATCCTAAAAGAAAAGTCAAATGTCCAGTTTGAAAGTCAAACCGCCAAAACAAGAAACTGTGGGAAACAAGCAAGAGGAGTTGGAACCAACCCGGAGGAGGAGTTGGACTCCTCAGCGGCGCCCAAGCCCTAGGCCGAGTTGGGAGGGACTCCTCCCTCCTCTGGCCAAGGACCCCCTCCCATATAAGGAGGCGGGGCTCCTCCCATAGACACATAACTTTCTACTCTAGATCTCCGGTTTAGAGCCGTTTTGGTTTAGAGCTTCTAATTGCTTTAGCCAACGTTTAGAGCCTTCTAATTGGTTTAGAGCCTTCTAATTGGTGTGTCTAATTACTAGACCACTAATAGCCTCTCTCATAAGCTCCACCATACCGCTTAAGGCGAAGCCTGCGGATTTCCCTCTACTTAGACCACGTTACTGCTGCCGGAATCGCGAGGAGTGCTACAACCTCCGCCTGCTGGAACAAGGAGAGGAAGGTCTTCGCCGAGTACCGATGTGACCGATCATGGAGCGCCGCTTAACGCTTACTGGAAGGATCGTCACACGATCTTGAGATCGGAAAGAGTACTACATCACCCACGAGAATCGCTCGTTAACCGCTTTGGAATCTTCGAGGTGAGTTCCTCTATCGACTTGCTACAATCTAGTAGATAGATCTTGGCTTGTTTGTTTGTATGCGATAGAAAATTTTTGTTTTCCATGCTACGAACCTACAAGGGTCACAGGTGCCAGTCTTGTGATCGCAGCTCGCCACCAAAAGGATTCATGCCGTCTGCATACTTAGACCAAACCTTAAGTTCCTTGCGCCACGCAAAGTCCGGGTACTCTCGCCGACTTTTCTCCACCGTGACCCATCAGCGGGTGTCTCAACATCGCGTCTTTCTTACGGTCTTCAATGTGCCATCGCAACAACTTGGCATGCTCTTTATTTCAAGAGACGTTTTAACCATGGTATTATAGGAGCATACCACATAACCTTGGCGGAACCTTCTTCCTAGGGGCCTCGCCTCAACATCGCCAGATCGCCTCTGCTCGATCTTATACCAGTTGCAAAGTGCATACCGGCATGCATCCAAATTCTCGCATTTCACCGCGTAGAGGATGCATTCATTAATGCAGCATGTATCTTCGACGCCTAATCCTAGAGGGCGCATAACCTTCTTTGCTTGGTATGTACCGTCAGCAACTCATTATTTCTTGGAAGAAGATTCTTCATTTTACCAACAACTTTGAAAATGCTTGTCGGTCACACCATTCTCTGCCTTCCATTGCAAAGAAATCCAAGGTGGCACCTAGCTTTTTGTGGCCATCTTCGCAAGTTGGATACAACAATGTTTTGTGATCCTTTAACATCCGCTCCAGCTTCTCCTTCTCTGCTCAGTTTCACATTCTTCCTTTGCATCAAGAATGGCCCGACCAAGATCGTCATCCGGGCCCATCCGCTCCTCTTGATCTTCATTATCTACCCCGCTGCGGTATCATCATATTCAGATACATATTATGATAGTTTTCATCATCCTCTTCTTCTTCGTTGTCTTCCATCACAACCCCTTTTCTCCGTGCTTGGTCCAACAATTATAGCTGGGCATGAAACCGATCAAGCGGTGGGCGTGAATGGTTCTGGTATTTGAGTAGTCTTTCTTGTTCGACAAAGTGAACACACGGACAACACATAAAACCATTGTGACCACGGTTTGCATTAGCCACAACGATGAAATTTTGGAGGCCGTAATGTACTCGAAGTGCGGCGGTCACCGTACATCCATTGCCGATTCATCTGCATTAATATGTAGTATATATCAAAAATAATAGGGAGATGACCATTTATATATATAGTACATCAATGACACATGAAACTATAGTTGCCGACCTCGACCGAGACGGAAAGAGCAACAAGAAAGCTTATTTTGAGCTCTCGGCATTTCACCAACACCTCTAGTGCATATGAAAAACACAAACTAGCACTCTTCACACCCTCTTGCTAGGCTCCAAAATGTGAAAAAATGGAAGAGTGGGGTGTGTGGGCTGGGTGTCTTATATAGTTTCACTTTAACACCGTTCGCCACGAACCGGTGTTAAAGGGGGCCATCTGGTGGAGGACCTTTAACACCGGTTCGTGGCACGAACCGGTGTTAAAGGGGGGGCTCCTTTAATGCCGCAGAGGCCACGCTGGTACGGCCCCCCCTTTAACACCGGTTCGTAGAAGAACCGGTGTTAAAGCCCATTTTCGGGATCAACAAAAGCCCGCGTTTCCACTAGTGCAATGTAAAGTGCATAAGTAAAGGGTTTGGTTGAGAGATAACCGATGGACGCGGAGACGAAGATTTGTTTCCCGAAGTTCACTTCCAAAGAAGCTACGTCTCTGTTGGAGAGGTGCGATTGCGCAATGCTCTCCGAACACCACAAATGGCTCACCTCGAGGTGTGGTGGCTCGATGCACACCCAACACCACACAAGGCCTCACCCGGATGCGAAAGCACGCAACTCACCAACGCCACAAAAGTCTCACCCTATTCTCCCAAGTGCGCACCACAAAAGGCGGGCACTTGCTCCACTATGGGACGCTTGAGGGCGGTCACCAAACCCGTACAAGATTGGGGCTAACTCCACAACTCAATTGGAGGCTCCCAACAACAAAGCCACAAAAGGCCAACAATGCCACAAAAGGCCAACAAGACCACAAAAGGTCAACAAGACCACAAAAGGTCAACAATCCAACCACACAATCGTCTAGGGTTCCAAGGAACCCAAGAGAAACAAGCTCACAAGCTTGAACTCGCCGAATCTCCGAGGAGAACTCAAACCTATGCACCAAATGCAAGGGCAAGTCCTTCTCCCCCAAATTCCTACAAAGCTACAAAAGCTATTGTTGGAAAGATAACGACGAATAGAATCCAAAAAAAATTCGAAATATTGGGTATCACCTTGGGAGAAAATATCATGAATATATATGTGATCTATCCCCCAAGGTGTGGAGCCGGAAAACTCGCAAGATCAAAAACCGCAATAAGATATGCAAGTGAAGTCCTTAGATGATGAGCTAGAGCTTGTTATGATGGTGACCACAAGCTCTAGATCCTCTCATGGACAAGAACCAAATAATAACCAAGAAATATGATGATGTGAATGCAAAGGTTTGAGCTCTCTCCGAGCGATGCAAACGAGACACCCGCTTGAGAGCCCCTCTTGATAGTACGGCTATCTATCCTAAACCCGGTCTCCCAACTAACAACACGAGACCGGCAAAAGAGAAGCCCTATCAACATACCTTTGCCTTGAGCGTCCCACTCTGTAACACCCTCATAATCGGACCTATGCAAGTTTGAGCAAAATTCGCCAAACCCGCATAGAAACGATTCAAAGGTGCCCACCAGGCACTTTCGTGCGGGTGGAAAACGAAGTAATAACATTACACAACAGTCCTCGATGGGACCCACAGAACAGATATATATAACAGCGACTCCATGAGGCAAGAATACATATATAATATACAAAGATCCAAATCACCTTGAAAACGATAGAGCGTCCAGCTACGGACAAGATGCAAATGGGGCTAAGAGCCCTGAAGAATGACCAATGGCGTCCATAACCCTGCCCAGGCCAAGCCGGAAGGATAACCCTGCTAACGGCGTCGATCTCAAAACCTGCTTAAACAAAAGGGGTGCCGACAAAGGGCAAAGGAAAAAGAGCGTCGATCTTGAGGCCAAGACACGGCGAGGCTAGAATTCGCCGGTCGCCTACATAGGTATGGTGGATCGAGCGGCAGCATGCACTGATCACCCTATAGAGACTCGATACAACTGGAGGTTATCAGAGAGGGGTGAGAATGACCTATCCGGATCCAACCTGAAGCTAACACCAAACAAACCCATCCTGGTGTTTCCCCCTCGAGACCAAACGAGGAAGTCAACCGAGGAACTCACACCGTTGGCAGTTTTACTTATTCAATTATCGTTGCAGCAATTACTAGTCAGGTTTAGATATTCATCCTGATAAAGTAAGCAGTAGGCGCTTTTAATTAACCATTCCGTTGTAGTTGCAGCAATTACTAATCAGATACAGATAGCATGAAGTAATCCCGAAACCCAGCAGCTGTTGGTACTTTTATTCAGCCATTTCGTTGTAGTTGCAATACTTACTAGTCAGGTACGATGGTCGCAAGCGACACTCCAAACAAGCAATTGTGGGCAGTATTAATTAGCCATTCCATTATAGTGAAGCTGATTACTAGTCATTATAAAGTCAAATTTATAGCAATAAACTTTAGTTATGCTTGTCTATGATCGAGATCATGCTCCAAGTCGTCCATATCCGCGACACGGCTTTGAAGTTTTACCGGCCGGTACACCAATAGAAACACACGCCGATCAACCTCGGAAAAACCAAATCAAAACCCAACGAGGCTTTCACGGTGAACAATCACAGGATTAGAAATATTTGAGGCCACCCCATTGAGTAGATCCATAGCGAGTAAGCAAGCTCGAGACGGACTCAAGGTTTGCGACAATGGTCATGCGTTCGGGAACCCGAAAGTGTGGCTGGGCTTGTCGATACCGCGTAATCACTCCGCTTACCTAAGCAGATGCAGTGTGCTCCTCGCACAATTTAAATACGTAAAGTAGCATGGCATAAGTACAGGATCATAAATAAAACCTCAAACTAGTTTGTGGCCCCAAGAAATAAGATGAATCAAGCTCGCTCGGGGGTCCCATATACCTCCCGGATGTGGTTAGCGCGATAAAACAAGGAACAGGTATCAAGTACTCGGGGTCTTACGGGACACAAGTGGGCGTTCGGAAACCAAATGTTATCTATCACCCGCCGATGCCTCTGCTTATTCAATTTTAGTTGTTAAACAGAAATTTAAAGTGAACGATAAGTAAAACTAGGATCATCTCCAACATCAATCATGCGGCAATACATCAACAACTGTGGCACTTGACAACACGCATAAAGACACGAGCAGCGACTACACGCGCAAGTCCAACTATCTACCAAACAACAGGTAATAGGATGTGTCCAAGGCAATATAGGGCTGCACGTATATCACATGCGGTACTAAAGCATCGCAACACGTATAGCAATAGATCAACAGGAGGGAATAAATACTATAAAAGTAAGATAGGTAGAAAGGGGAGATGCTCTTTGAAAACATTGTCGAAGGGTTCAACCGAAGATCGGGGCGAAGCTCACATCAACTCAACGGCCTTATCCGCGAAGAAGCAAAACACTAGAAGGAACACCGGATGCAATATTTAATACGACGGTGGAAGATCGGCATGATGCATGTATGATGTATGACATGGCAAGAGGCGATGCAATTAGGTCAATATTAAGTGGAACCGGGGTCCCGTCAATTAATTAGTAGGTTCAAGTTGTTTAGAACCCCCGCAATTTAGATGTTGGATTAACAAGGCAAGATGAGTTACCGGTTCGCTACACAAATTTAAATGAGGCCAATATAAGGCTAGATTTGCCCGCATATGGGCCCCATATTTAATTATTAGGTGAATCGGCATAAGGCCCCTACCCATATGACATGCATGCATGAACAATTATTATGCAACAAGTTGTTATTATATTATAAAATAGGGTTCTCGGATAAGAGGTTCACACATTGAGGGGGCTCGACGAACTTGAGGTTCCGGAAACGGGGTCGGTCTCGGGGTTCAGGGTTCGACGGATCTGGGGTTCGGGGTTCGACGGATGCGTTCTCGGATAGCGGGGTAGATCTTGTTGTCCTGTGACGGTGACCTCGGCATCCGGGAAGCAGGACTTGGTTCGGCGCCGAGGCGCATCGGATTCTTCCGGTCGGATGCCGTTCTTGTCATCGTGCCGATCTTGTCGGGCCCCACGGGGTCGATCTTGCCGTTGCGAGGATCTTGTCGGGCTCGCGCCATCGAGTCGGTGTCAACATTCGGGGCGTTCTCGTGGCAATCTTGGCGTTCTGTGGATGATCCTGGCGATTCCATGTCGTGGACCCTGACGGTCGGGAAGGCGAGCTTGACGCACCGGGGTTCGCTCATCGATGTACATGAAGGAGTTCCTGGCGTTCGAGAAGGCGAACTTGTGTCCTGGGCATCTTCGCGTCGGGGGTCGATGCACTCGTCACGGGGTCGGTCTCGGTTCAAAGGGCCCACGCGGAAGAACTTGGCGTTCCGTTGTAGATCTTGGCACATCCGTGGATCTTCGGAATCCGAGACATAGGTGTTGCTGCACGGTGTCCAGGACGAAGATCTTGGTGGGGTCGGGGTCTTCGGGTTCACGAGTTGGTTCGCACGCACAAGATTCCGAGGCGCATACGGTAGGCGGGGACGTCGGGAGGTCTCTGGCGGTCGGTAGCAGGGAACACCAACGGAGCACGGTAGAGGCTGATGGCGACGGCGGCTCGGTCGACGACGCAGGCGGGCGGGAAGGAGGCGGGCCCCGGCGGTGAACGGCGAGGCGGCAGATGGGAGGCCGACGGGGAGGAAGGGCGCGGGCTCGGGGATGGCGGGCTCACCGGGGAGCTCTGGCAGCAGGGCGGCCCGAGGAGGTCGCCGGCGACGGGCATGGCGGACACGGCGCTGGCTGGAGCGGGTGCGGCTTGGCGGTGGCGAGGTCCGTGGGAGGAGGCCGGCGTGGGCGCGGGCGCTCGAGGACGCAGAACCTCCTCCGGCCGCTGGCGGCAGCCGGGCGGCGTCAGGCGGCGAACGTGCACCGGCGAGGGATCGGCGTCGGAGGCTCGGCGGGGGTCCGCGGTGGGGACTCGCGGGCTCGCAGTGGGCGGTGGCCTCGGCCGGCGAGGAGGACGGCGGAGGCGGCCCAGCTGCTGTGTGAGGCGTGGGCGGCGCGGCCGGGCGAGCTCGCGGCTGTGGCTCGGAGGAGGCGTGGCTCGAGGCGTCGGGGAAAGGCGGCAGTGAGTGAGGCGGTGCAGGCGAGGAGATGCAGGAGAGGCGTGAGGCGGAGAGGGTCTTGGGAGGTGGCCTTGCGGCGCAGTGCTCATGGCGCTTGAGACAGCGGCAGGATAAGCGGGCGAGGAGAGAAGCTCCGGCTCGGGTCGCTTCTCATGTGAACTGGCGGAAGGAGAAGAACTGACGGGTGGTGGACCGGGGACGTGGGACCTGTGGTGATTCTTGGCGTCGTCGTCTTGATTGGTGGGCAGGGTGTGTGGCTTGTGTGGTAGGGAGTGTGTGGGGGTGAGAGGGCTGCCTAGGTGGCAGAGGCTGATTGGATAGGGGGGAAGGTTAGGTGAGGTGGCAGGACGCTATTGGGGGGAGTGAGGTGGAGGGATGGGTTGGGTAGGTTAGCTGGGTGAGTTTAGGAAAAAGGGGTGGGACTGGTTGGACCGATTAGTTTTCTGGGGGTGGTCGTTCGGGTCGGTCGGCCCGTTCGACTGCCCCACTAAAATAAATATAAATTTTATTTATTTCAACCAAAGCTTTTGCAAACCGATATCGGGCAAAAACAAAATATTCCGCAGACCCGGATTTTGATGTTTGAATCAAGAGGGGGCGTTTTGGGAAAACAAAACGGGTGTTGCGAAAAATAGTTTTGGCAAACAATGCATGATGATGACGATGCAATGCACAAATTCAACGCGATTTTCTAGTAGTGGTTTTGCGGGATGCCACACACTTGAACTTGATGTAGACCGTCTTGTTCTTCTATAGTGGGAACACCTTTCTTCTTTGCTCTTGCTCGCTCTTGCTTGATGAAGACTTGCAAAATGCTCCCCCATACTCCATGGGGAAACCTCTTCTTTGAACTTGTCTTCATCATTCCATGAGCACGAGGATGGCAAGCTTCAAGCATGAGATCTTTTAGAGATGGCGCATCTTGAGCTCGTCCTTCTTCATCCTTACTTGAGGTTGATCCATCTTGATGCAACTCTTTGCACATGCCTTGATCGACCTTCAAGCTCCTTCTTTCTTCATGATTCCAATGGGCACAAAGCCCTTGGACATTTCTTCATCTTCCAACCTTGAGACCAACACATGGACCAAGCGATGCCAATGGACAAACCTACAAGTGAAACTCAATTTACACATTAGTCCATAGAGATTGTCATTAATTACCAAAACCACACATGGGGGCATACATGCCCTTTCAGCAAGTCTTGAGTGGATAAGGCCAGATGCGTGTCAAGTTGCAACTCGATACTCACAGTCCAGTTGTGATCCTAGTTGCAACTCGATATCTATATCACCATCAAAAAGCGGGTCTAGAAAATGTCCGGGGTTTGCGTGTAGGGGTTCGTAGCATGGAAACAAAAAATTTCTACCGCATACAAAAAACAACCCAAGATCTATCTACTAGATTGTAGCAACGAGTCGATGGAATAACTCACCCTCGAAGATTCCAAAGTGTTTAACGAGAGCGGATTCTCGTGGGTGATGTAGTCGTACTCTTGCCGATCGCAAGGTCGTGTAGACGATCCTTCCCATTGCGTTCATAGCGCTTCATGATCACACGTTTGGTACTCGATGAAGACCTTCCTCTCCCTTGTTCCAGCAGGCAGCGGAGGTTGTAGCACTCTCCTCGCGATTCCGGCAGCACGACGGCATGGTACCGGGAGTAGAGGGGAGATCTCGCAAGGCTTCGCCTTAAGCCGGAGCGAGTATGGTGGACTATGAGAGAGGCCTCGGCGATCTAGGGTTTAGACACACCAAGGAGAGAGGGCTAGTCCGGCGGCTAGGGCTTGGGGAAGCCCAAATCGGCGGCTAGGGTTTGCCCTAGGCGGCGGCGGCAGCAATAGGAGGTGGTGGCGCCGGCGGCTTAGGGCTAGGGTTTTGGTCAGGCAAGGTGTGTCCTTGGAGGGGCAGCCCTGCCCCTCCTTATATAGGTGGGAGGGCGCGACCAAGGGGAGGGGAGTCCCTCCCCAACTCGGCCTCCTTGGACGGCGATGGAGGGAGAGGAACTCCTCCCCAAGTAGGTTTCCTACTCTCCCTCCACCAAGCAAACTTGCCGTTTGACTTTTCAAATTGGCGTTTGACTTTTCAAACTAGGATTTGATTTATCCCTTTATTTTGCTCAGCGATGACACCTAGTACATGATGCAACCATTCCAACTTGTTATGACACATCCATGCACCCTTATCCTTCGGAGTGCCGGACCTTCCGGAACCTTCTAGAACATTCCCGATGAAAACACCGGAACCATTCTCCAACCCCGAAACAGGACTTTCCTTATATGAATCTTATTCTCCGGACCATTCCGGATCTCCTCGTGATATCCCGGATCCCATCCGAGACTCCGAACAACATTCGGTCTCTTACTCATCATTTCATAACTACTCAACAACATAGAATCCTTAAGTGTGTCTCCCTACGGTTCGTGAATTATGCGGACATGATCGAGACATTTCTCCGAACAATAACCAATAGAGGAATCTGGAAATTCATATGGCTCCCACATATTTCTACGATTACTTTGCGATCGAATGAACTGTTGGAGATATGCCCAAGAGGCAATAATAAAGTGGTTATTATCATATCTTCACACTTATGATAAATGTTTACATACCATGCTATAATTGTATTAACCGGAAACATTAATACTTGTGTGATTTGTAAACTAAAATAAGAGTCCCTAGTAAAGCCTCTTGTTAAACTAGCTTGTTGGTTAATATATGATCATGGTTTCCTGATCATGAACATTGAGATGTTATTAACAACAAGATCATATCGTTAGGAGAATGATATGGTGGACATACTCCTATAGATAAGCGTAGCATAAAGATCAAGTCATTTCAATAGTTCAATTGCTATATGCTTTCTGATACATAGTAACCTAATTCCTTCGACCATGAGATCATGCATATCACCTTTACTGGATGAATGCTTTGATGACATCAAACACCACACCGTAACTGGGTGGCTATAAAGGTGGCATTGAGTGTTCGGAAAGTATTGGTTGAAACACATGGATCAAGAGTGGGATTTGTCCATCCATATGACGGATAGATATACTCTGGGCCCTCTCGGTGGAATGTCATCCAATTAGCTTGCAAGCATGTGACTAGCTCACAAGGGATCACATATCACGGGAACGAGAAAAGAGTACTTATCGGTAACGAGGTTGAACTAGGTATGCAGAGATACCGACGATCATAACCTCGGATAAGTAAACTATCGTGAGACAAAGGGAAATTGGTATAATACGTAAGTGGATCATTCGACGCAAGTAATCGTAGAAATATGTGGGAGACATATGAATTTCCAGATTCCTCTATTGGTTATTGTTGGAGAAGTGTCTCGATCATGTCCGCATAATTCACGAACCGTAGGGAGACACACTTAAGGATTCGACGTTGTTTTGAGTAGTTATGGTATTATGAGAAAGAGACGAATGTTGTTCGAGTCTCGGATGGGATCAGGATATCACGGGTGATCGGAATGGTCGAGAATAAGATTCATATAAGGAAAGTCCGTTTGGAGTTCGGAAATGATTAGGTGTTTTCATCGGGAATGTTCTAGAAGGTTCGGATTGTCCCAAGACTGGGGGGTACATGAATGTGTCATTACATATTGAATGATTGCATCATGTACTAAGTGTTCTTGCTGTTCCAAAACTGAAAAGTCAAACTGCCAGTTTGAAAGTCAAACGGCTAAAACAGGAAACTGTGGAAAACAGGAAACTGTGGGAAACAGAAACTGTGGGAAACAAGCAAGAGGTGGTTGAACTGACTTGGGGAGGAGTCCTCCAAGCCGGCACGCCAACAAGGCCGACTTGGGAGGACTCCTCCCTTGGCCGCCCCTCCCACCTATAAAAGGAGGGGCAGGTCCTCCTCCTCTAGACACACAAGTTCCTATCCTCTAATCTCCGGTTTAGAGCCGTTTTGGTTTAGAGCTTCTAATTGCACTAGCCTTCGGTTTAGAGCCTTATAATTGGTGTGTCTAAACCCTAGACCACTAATAGATCTCTCTCATACTCCACCATACTCGCTCCGGCTTAAGTCGAAGCCCTGCGGGATCTCCCCTCTACTTAGACCACGCCGTTGTCTTCGAATCGAGGAGAGTGCTACAACCTCCATTTTCTTTGGAACAAGGGAGAGGAAGGTCTTCGCCGAAACCGAACGTGTGACCGATTGAAGGCGCTACTGAACGCATACCGGAAGGATCGTCTACGCGATCTTGAGATCGGAAGAGTACGACTACATCACCCACGAGAATCTGCTCGTTAAACACTTTGGAATCTTCGAGGGTAAGTTATTCCATCGACTCGTTGCTACAATCTAGTAGATAGATCTTGGCTTGTTTGTTTGTATGCGATAGAAAATTTTTGTTTTCCATGCTACGAACCCCTACAGTGGTATCAGAGCCGTGTATATATGTAGATCTGTTGCACGAGTAGAACACAATGGTCATTGTGGGCGTTGATGCTTTTATTGTCGATTGCTTCTTGTGTACTTTGCATCTTGCGGTATGTTGGGATGAAGCGGCCCGGGCTAACCTTACATGACATCGTTCATGAGACTTGCTCCACGCTTGACATGCAACTTGTATTGCATAAGTGGCTTTGCGGGTGCCTGTTTCTCCTAGCATAGTTAAGATTCAATTTACAACGGGTGATTGACAATACTAGTATTAATGTTGTGGTTCTTGTTCGTAAGTTAGAACAACACTTATTGAAAGCCCCAAACCACGTAAAACATGCAAAGAAAATTAGAGGCGTCTAACTTTGTTTTGCAGGGGTGTGCTGTGATGTGATATGGCCATGATTGTGATTATATATGATGTATGCAATGTTCCTTATTGTAAGTTGGCAACCGTGAGAGCCATATGGTTGTCTTTAAATTCTTAAGACCCGCGTGTCTATTCAAAGTAGTTGTAATAGTTGAAGCCGGTGGACGACAACCATGGAGAAGCATCATTGACCTTGATGCAATGTCGGTAATGATGGAGATCATGTTCGTGCTAGAAGATGGAGATCGGAAGCACAAAGAAGAAAGGCCATATCATATCACATATTATGAACTGCATGTGATGTTAATCCTTTTTGCATCTTGTATTGCTTAGTAGACGACGGTAGCATTATAAGATGATCCCTCATGGACATGAATTTCAAGTCATAGTTGAACCTTAGTTAGCACCGTTGCTAAAGCTTGTTGTTTCGAAGCACCACGTGATGATCGGGTGTGTTAGATTCTACAAGTGTATACAACGTGAGCAAGCCAGATTTGCTCATGCGGAAACTAAGGTTTGATCTTGACGAGCCTAGCATGTCTGCACATGGCCTCAGGAACACGGATTACCGAAAGGTAGAGCATGAGTCATATAGTAGATATGATGAACATGTTGATTGTTCGCCATTGAAGCTATATCAACTCTCGTGATGATCGGTTTTGATGTGGTGGATTTGGTTCGTGTGATCACTAAAACAATGTGAGGGATATTGTTTTGAGTGGGAGTTCACCTAGATTAATTTAATTATTAATTAGAACTCAATTTATCATAAACTAAATCAAAGTGAATTTGCATAGTTGTTGTAGTCATTGGCATCCGTTTACCACCTTGCGCTTAGTTATAATTGAGATGATAGAACTATAGAATTACGGTTAGTTACTTTCGAACTGGTATCGTATTGTTTTGAAGTGTTAATCTAAAGTTTAAAAGTCCTATTGCAAACTTTCAAGAAGTTCGGTTACTCCATGAAGTTTAATAATTAGTATTAAATCAAGAGTAACAATTCCAAGTGTTAGTATATAAGTATCATGTTTGTCTCCATGATTCTTGATATTCAAAGGATTCTCTTAATATCAAGGTTATCTAGGATCTGAAAGAGTTGTTTCAGAAACCATGATGTGTGGAAGATATTGTGATATCTGAAACGAAGTATTGGTTACAACATGATAGAGTATAATATGGCAAAAGTCATGTTCTCATATTTGATGAGAATTTGCAAAAGGTTGGAGACACTAGTTGTCCTAATCCTCCAAAAGATTTGGAGAGCAACATTATACTTGCGATTCACCGTTACAAGCTAAAAGTAGCTTGATCATGGATAAATCCATGATGAGGGTGAATATTTGATGTAGGTAAGATATTTACTACACCAAGAGATTACTAAAGAAAGGAATTTGAAAGAACACCAAACATTTGATGATAGGTGATCTACTTCAAAGTGCAAGTCCAAAGACATTGGTATTTAATTATACACGCTTTGGATTATGTGTCATATGTATGACTCCACTATTGATGTTGATAGATTCTTTCAAATGTAAAAGGAAATCTTGAAAGAGAATCTCATAAATATATGGCAGAAAAGAAAAGACTAGAATTGTTCAGTTTAAGTATATGGATGATATACATGTTATGGCTATATTCTTTGCTTATTAAACAATGTGGTTCTTAAGTATTTGATACTGAATTTGTTGGTGTGAATCGTCATACGAAACAACAGAATTCATGAACTACAATGGCCTAAGTAACTAGCAAAAGAATATGTGATGATGTTCATCGAGAACAAATAAAGGGTTATTGTGTTGCTCGTTAAAACATCAAAGCTTGTCTTCAACATTTTTGTTTTATCTGGTATTATGAGAACAAAAGGGTTGTTCAAATAATTGCCGTAATCCATAAAAGATGGATGATTCACAAATCTCGTTGGAGAAATCACATCCATAAAACTAGTGCTAAAAATGTCGAAAGACAAATTGATTGAAAGATCAGTTAGGAAGTGACATCGCAGTTTAAATTATATTGGAAAGAAAACATGAAGAAACTCCATATGGATGGAATATTGGAGTCTATTTGATTTTGATCAAATGACGCTTGTGAAACTTTCCTAGAGATAATTAAAACTTCGTTCATAGGCCAAAAGGGAACGAATGACTAGCTTATTGGAAATTGTACATATTGTTGTACAAAGTCCATCATGTGTAGTCAAAAGCGATGGATTTCAACTTCATATGCTTTCTCCGAGAATTTGAGTGAATATATGAATATTTACTTAATAAGGATAAAGTATGAAACATTTGAAAAGTTCAAAGACTTTCAAGATGAAGTGCAAAATCATTGTAACAAGAATATAAATAGTTTATGATAAGATCATAAAGGAAGATATTTGAGTTACAAGTTTAGCATAATACCTAAGATTTAAGGAATCGTCCGTGGATTTGCATTTTCCGAAACACCATAAGAGTATGGAGCATTCGAGATATGTAATTAAACCTTGTTTGACATGGTAAGATCAAAGGTATAATTCATAAACCGCCATTATATTTTAAAGATTAAAAGCTTTAGAGATTACCGCTTTTCCAATTGAAAAGAGCTCCATCATAATCCGTTGAAATGACACCATATGTTATGGTTTGGGATAAAACCCAAGTTGTCCTTTCTTAAACATTGGTATGCTATGCATAAGAAAAATGTTTGCAACCAAAGTCGGATGAACCTGTCTTTGTTAAGTATTCCTTCATAACACCGGAGACAAAAGTGTTTGTCACTTAGAACGTCAAGTTTCTTTTAGAAGGAATTTTTCGTGAAAAGTTAAGTGGGAGGAAAATAGAACTTTGATAAGGTTAAAAGAACCTTAGCTATATGTGCAGAGTTGCGCAGCACCGAAAAGTGTTCCGGAGGCAGCAACAATGCTCATGGCTCACGTGCCTCAAAGGTTGTGGTGATGAAGGTCAAAGTTTCTGTTGAACCAAGTAGGTCAAGTAAACAATCAAATACCAAGATTTGAGGGTTGAATCATTATTTGAGAATAATGAACGTACTACATGCAAAGAAGCGATGATGGGCCCTGACTCCGTAAAATGGCTTGAAACCATAAAATCCGTGATAGTTCCATATACGAGAGATCAAGATTTGAACTTGAAAGACCCTCTGGGAAGGTACAAGACCTTACAGTCGTATTTGGATCTATAAAGAAATAGACATGGATGTTTCACATCTATGAAATAGTCGACATGTTGGGAAAGAGTTCACAACAATGTTCAAAGGTTGTATATGACAAGATTTGATCTTTCATAGCGATTTTTAGTCTAGACGGATTAGTATAGCAACCACTACATATAATTTGTTATATGGTAGTTGAATAAACAAAACAAGTTCTTCTAATAGAATCGTTACCTAGGACATGTGCATAACACGGTCCATAGGGGTTTGTTAATTCAAAGGATGCTAAAAGCATATGCAAACTTCAATGGTTAAAGTGAGCATCGCGGAGTTGGAATCTTCACTATGATGAAACTGTTAAAGGAGTTTAAAAGTTCATTAGAGACAATGAAGATGCTTGCATTTGCAAGAAATTAAGTGGGAGCGCTAAGACATGTTTCTAATACATTATGTGAAAGACATGTTGTTGATTGGAAATAATGTATCTTTTATTAACACGTATTAAGAATTTCATCTCGATGAAAGACTTTGGAAAAACCCAAATATTTGGCATCAATAGATGCTAATATGGTTGTACCAGAAGTACATAGACAAGATATTGAATGAGTTCAATATAGAAACTACAAGAAAGGTTCTTGTCGCACAGAAAGAATTGAAAGAGTTCAATGTTGATGATATATTCAAGTGTATTGACATTTGGTAAAGTGAAACAAAAATCTATACTTGATGTATGAAATCACAAAGAGTATTTATATCAATCATGCTGTGATATGTACAAATCCAGATATGTCCTATGCTCTAAATGTTGTGAGCATATACCGGAATGATTCGTAAGATGATCATTGGACAATAGTAAGGATATTCTTATGATCTTTTGGAAGAACTAAGAGTATATTATTTGTAGAAGTGACAAATAGATGGTTAGTTCATTGTAAAAGTACTACATTGATACTAGTTTTGTCACAAAGTACAAATTAAGTTTATCTCAATCTAAACTAACGGTGGCACAATATAATGGAAAGTGAGTTCCATAATGGATTTGGATGAGTTCCAAAGTTAAGACATTGTGACAGATACTACAACAAAAGGCTAAGTATATGACTGCTATTATAGCAGCAAAAGAGGGCATTTGTGTCAAGTAGTTTGTTATCAAACTAGGTGTAGTTTACAGAGGGATAATACTATGAAGATATATTGTGCGACAATATTATCAACATGTTTTAACCCCAAAGAGCTAAAGGTCACACCGAAATACCAAATTTATCCAAAGCCATCTCATTAGAGAATGAGTGATGCGTAGAGACGCAAAGACATGCAATTACACACGGACCTGGAAGTGTCAGATCCAAAGATCAGTTGACCACTAGAAATAGTGTACATACAACACCGGAAAGCCATAGGTGTTGAATACACAAAGGTTTGAAACTAGATTATTGAATCTAGTGCAAGTGGGAGACTGTTGGAGATATGCCCAAGAGGCAATAATAAAGTGGTTATTATCATATCTTCACACTTATGATAAATGTTTACATACCATGATATAATTGTATTAACCGGAAACATTAATACTTGTGTGATTTGTAAACTAAAATAAGAGTCCCTAGTAAAGCCTCTTGTTAAACTAGCTTGTTGGTTAATATATGATCATGGTTTCCTGATCATGAATATTGAGATGTTATTAACAACAAGATCATATCGTTAGGAGAATGATATGGTGGACATACTCCTATAGATAAGCGTAGCATAAAGATCAAGTCATTTCAATAGTTCAATTGCTATATGCTTTCTGATACATAGTAACCTAATTCCTTCGACCATGAGATCATGCATATCACCTTTACCGGATGTATGCTTTGATGACATCAAACACCACACCGTAACTGGGTGGCTATAAAGATGGCATTGAGTGTTCGGAAAGTATTGGTTGAAACACATGGATCAAGAGTGGGATTTGTCCATCCATATGACGGATAGATATACTCTGGGCCCTCTCGGTGGAATGTCATCCAATTAGCTTGCAAGCATGTGACTGTCTCACAAGGGATCACATATCACGGGAACGAGAAAAGAGTACTTATCGGTAACGAGGTTGAACTAGGTATGCAGAGATACCGACGATCATAACCTCGGATGAGTAAACTATCGTGAGACAAAGGGAAATTGGTATCGTTTGTAAGTGGTTCATTTGATCGCAAAGTAATCGTAGAAATATGGTGGAGCCATAGGAAGTGCCAGAGTCCTCTATTGGTTATTGTTCGGAGAAATGTCTCGATCATGTCCGCATAATTCACGAACCGTAGGGAGACACACTTAAGGATTCGACGTTGTTTTGAGTAGTTATGGTATTATGAGAAAGAGACCGAATGTTGTTCGAGTCTCGATGGGATCCGGATATCACGAGGTGATCCGGAATGGTCCGGAGAATAAGATTCATATGAGGAAAGTCCCGCCGGAGTTCGGGAATGATTCCGTGTTTTCATCGGAATGTTCTAGAAGGTTCGGATTGTCCGACACTCCGGGGAGGGTACATGAATGTGTCATTACATATTGAATGATTGCATCATGTACTAAGTGTTCTTCTTGTTCCAAAACTGAAAAGTCAAACTTCAGGTTTGAAAGTCAAAGCTAAAAACAGAAACTGTGGAGAAACTGTGGGAAACAGAAACTGTGGGAAACAAGCAAGAGGTTGAACCGACTTGGGGAGGTGTCCTCCAAGCCGCCAGGCCAACCAAGGCCGACTTGGGAGGGACTCCTCCCTTGGCCGCCCTCCCACCTATAAAAGGAGGTGGCCTCCTCTAGACACACAAGTTCCTATCCTCTAATCTCCGGTTTAGAGCCGCTTTGGTTTAGAGCTTATAATTGCACTAGCCTTCGGTTTAGAGCCTTCTAATTGGTGTGTCTAAACCTAGACCACTAATAGCTCTCTCATACTCCACCATACTCGCCCGCTTAAGGCGAAGCCTCATGGGATCTCCCTCTACTTCCGTACCACGCCACTGCCGGAATCGCGAGGAGAGTGCTACAACCTCCGTCACCTTTGGAACAAGGAGAGGAAGGTCTTCGCGAGTACCGAACGATGTGACCGATCATGGAAGCGCCGCTTTAACGCAATACGGAAGGATCGCTCACGCGATCTTGAGATCAGAAAGAGTACGACTACATCACCCACGAGAATCTGCTCTCGTTAAACACTTTGGAATCTTCGAGGGTAAGTTATTCCATCGACTCGTTGCTACAATCTAGTAGATAGATCTTGGCTTGTTTGTTTGTATGCGATAGAAAATTTTTGTTTTCCATGCTACGAACCCCTACATGAACCACTTACATACGATACCAATTTCCCTTTGTTTCACGATAGTTTACTTATCCGAGGTTTTGATCGTCGGTATCTCTGCATACCTAGTTCAACCTCGTTACTGATAAGTACTCTTTTCTCGTTCCCGTGATATGTGATCCCTTGTGATCTAGTCACATGCTTGCAAGCTAATTGGATGACATTCCACCGAGAGGGCCCAGAGTATATCTATCTGTCATATGGATGGACAAATCTCAGTCTTGATCCATGTGTCTCAACCAATACTTTCCGAACACTCAATGCCACCTTTATAACCACCCAGTTACGGTGTGGTGTTTGATGTCATCAAAGGATCCTTCTGGTGATGGTGATAAGCATGATCTCATGGTCGAAGGAATTAGGTTACTATGTATCAGAAAGCATATAGCAATTAAACTATTAAAATGACTTGATCTTTATGCTACGCTTATCTATAGGAGTATGTCCATCATACCATTCTCCTAACGATATGATATTGTTGTTAATAACATCTCAATGTTCATGATAGGGAAACCACAATCATTTATTAACCAACAAGCTAGTATTATAAAGAGGCTTTACTAGGGACTCTAATTTAGTTTACAAATCACACAAGTATTAATGTTTCCTTGTTAATACTGTTATAGCATGAATGTAAACATTTATCATAAACACAAAGATATAATAATAACTACATTTATTATTGCCTCTAGGGCATATCTCCAACATTGCGTGCCGATAGGCAATAGAAGGCAAGTCCTGAGTGGATAAGGCCAGTTGCGTATCAAGTTGCAACTCGATACTCAGAATCCAGTTGCGATCCAAGTTGCAACTCTATCTCTATAAAAATCCGGGGTAAAAACGGTCGGGGTTTGCATGCCGAGAAGCAACAAAAGACAAGTCCCGAGTGGATAAGGCCAGTTGCATATCAAGTTGCAACTCGATACTCACTGTCCAGTTGCGAACCTAGTTGCAACTTAATATCTATACCACCATAAAAAAAGCAGGTCTAGAAAACGGCTAGGGTTTGCGTGTCGAGAGGCAACAGAAGGCAAGTCATGAGTGGATAATGCCAGTTTCGTCTGCAACTCGATAATCAGAATCCAGTTGCGATCTAAGTTTCAACTCCATCTCTATAAAATATGGGGGTAAAAACAGCCGGGGTTTGTGTGCCGAGAAGCAACAGAAGGCAAGTCCTGAGTGGATAAGGTCAGTTGCGTGTCAAGTTGCAACTCAATACTCACAGTTCAGTTGTGACCCTAGTTGACCCTTGATATCTATAGCACCATCAAAAAAGAGGTCTAGAAAACGGCCAGGGTATGTGTGCCGAGAGGCAACAGAAGGCAAGTCCTAAGTGGATAAGGCCAGTTGCGTGTCAAGTTGCAACTCGATACTCATAATCCAATTGCGACCCAAGTTGCAACTCTGTCTCTATAAAAAGCGGGGGTAAAAACGGCCGAGATTTGCGTGCCGAGAAGCTACAGAAGACAATTCCTGAGTGGATAAGGCCAGTTGCGTTTCAAGTTGCAACTCGATACTTATAGTCCAGTTGTGACCCTAGTTGCAACATATCTATACCATCATCAAAAAAGCAGGTCTAGAAAACGGCCGGGGTTTGTGTGTCGAGAGGCAGCAGAAGGCAAGTCATGAGTGGATAAGGTCAGTTACGTGCAACTCGATACTTAGAATTCAGTTGCGATCCAAGTTGCAACTTTGTCTCTATAAAAATCAGGGGTAAAAACGGCCGGGTTTTGCGTGTCAACAAGCAACAGAAGACAAGTTCTGAGTGGATAAAGCCAGTTGCATGTCAAGTTATAACTCGATACTCACAGTCCAGTTGCGACCCGAGTTGCAACTCGATATCTATACCACCATAAAAAACGAGGGTCTAGAAAATGGTCGGGGTTTGCGTGCCGAGAGACAACAGAAGGCAAGTCATGAGTGGATAAGGCCTGTTGTGTGTCAAGCTGCAAATCGATATTCAAAATCCAATTGCGACCCAAGTTGCAACTCTGTCTCTATAAAAAGCGGGGATAAAAAGAGCGGGGTTGGCGTGCCGAGAAACAACAGAAGGCAAGTCCTGAGTGGATAAGGCCAGTTGCATGTCAAGTTGCAAGTCGATACTCACAGTTCAGTTGCGACCCTAGTTGCAACTCGATATCTACCACCATTAAAAAAAAGATGTAAAAACAACCGGAGTTTGCGTGCTGAGAACCAAATCCTCCAAGAAACCTCTCCTAATAATAGTTGATAAGCCAAAAAAAACATGAACCAAAATAAAAAATCCTAAACCAAAAAAATTCAAAAAAGTATTATTTTTCAAGAAAATAAGAAACATTTTTAGAAATGGTGTCCCTAAAAGCAAAAACAAAAAATAAAGTAAAAGAAAAAAATAAAACCGAAACCGAAATAGAAATAGAAAAAAAAAAGAAAATAGAAAAAACGAAAAACGACAGCCCATCCCAACCTACAGCGCAACTACAAAATGGTCAAAAAAAAACAACCCGCACAAAAAGAAATAGGCCCCCTAACACCCACCCCTGCTAACAAAAGCCCATGAAAAAACAAAGCGCCAACTAACGTTCTGCCGGCAACACGGACTGAAGCAGCTCAACCCAGGCACATGGATCTTGACGCGCGTGATCAAATCGAACGGTTGTGAAGTTGACTAGACAACGGTTGTGAAGTTGACTTTACATGCATGATGTTGCTTGCGGCACAAAACAACTGACAAAACATGGCGCACGTATAGCCCCTTACCACCTAGAAAATATACGCAGAAAAAAAAAGGAAAAGACACACAAACAAGAAGAAAGGACATGACCCAATAGACAGAGCTAGGTAGGATCGACCAACGCAGGTTATGACGCACGCGACAACCTGCCGGACAAGGCATTTTGCAAAACAAAATAAAACATGCAGGACAAGGCGTACGGAAACTAGTCAAGGCAACGCACGAGCACAAATCTTGATGCGTGGAGCAAATCGGACAAATTAGGAGCTAACTATGCCTTAAGCTAAATCTCAGCTAGCCGAAGAATTAGCAAATCCCTTTTTCAATCGCCTCCTGAGTACAGATCTTGATCCCATCTTTTTCTCATCAATCATGGCAGATCGTCATTGTGCTGCTAGTAGCAGCTGGTCCGAGCTTCCCTGCTAGAGGGCAGACAGCAGCTGGCGAGTTGCTACGTCGTCGACGACTCCAGATCAGAAGGGCGAGGATCCGTACGAGGATTGTGTCTACCACGACGGCAGATTCTACACGCTGACAATGGGTGGGGTGGTCGAGGCATGGAATCTCGGTGAAGGGCCGGATCATGAACCGGAGAAACAGGTAATCATCGCCGGGGACGGGGTGTCCCCGCGTACCAGGTACCTCGTGTCTACCCCCCTGGGGTGATCTCCTGCAGATACGAGCTCTACGTTTTTGCGATGATCACCCCAGCATGGGGATCAAGGTTGTTGAGGTGCATGAAATCAATGTCCAGGAGCGCAAGCTTGTCAAACTGAGTGATCCTGCCATAGCCTTCAAGGACCACGCCGTGTTTGTTGGCTTGAATGAATCGGCGTGTTTGCTTGCTGCAGAGTTTCCGGAGCTTAGACCCAATTGTGTCTATTTTACATTGCCTGGGTTGGAACAACAGCAAGAACGTTTTCCTCCCGAGGATGATGCGAGTGGCGTGCTGATTTACGACCTGGTGAGACAAACATTTGAGGATGTTCTCGCTAGGCCAAGAGGTTCTAAACATTGTCCACGGAGAGTTTGGTTCATTCCAAGTATCTGAAAGACAGGAGATCTCGTATGATCGTGGTTGTTCGGCCAAAATTTATTGGTTACCTAGTTTATCTTAAGCACTTGTCTCTGGAAACATTACGGTATTGTTTTTTTAAGAGGACTTTAGACGCGCTGTTGCTCAAATTAGAGATGATTTTCTCGTATATGCAAAAAATACAACAGCTTAGAGAAGTAAAAATACTCATCTAATCGCGATAGCCGTTCCTAACCGATCTCATGTAGTTATCGGAGTGTGAAGAAGCTCCAGCTCAGTGTGAAGTACCATTGCACATATCTCCGTATTTCCTTTTTTCTTTCCAGTTCACTTTCAACACTGAAGAACAATAAATAGATACTCGACGTCAGCCATCTACTCCTATCCACCTTGATGCCTTATAGGTAGAAAATTAGATGGATTGATGGGTACGGGAAGAATAAGGATTATGTGGAGTCTCGATGGAAACGATCTGGGTCTGGTTTAGGATCTGCCTTTGTTGGTTAGTTTCCATATAGGACTCCGTTACGTTTCGCAGGTACGGTGCCTGATAGAGTGATAGATAGATATATAACCCTATATATATACAACCGTCGTACCACGAGAAACCCCATATACAACCTTCGTATACCACGATAAAGAAAACGAAAAGCCAGGGAGACCCTCTGGCCAAGAAGTTTTCTCTCGTGTCGTGAGTACAAAGCTGGTCATGGCAGATCATTGTGCTGCTAGTAGCAGCTGGTCGGAGCTTCCATGGGATCTCCTCGACCGCATCCTCCTGCAACACCTCGAGCTCCCCGAAGCACTCGCCGTCGCGGCCGTCTGCGCTCCATGGCGCTCCGCCGCGGTGGCTTCCGGCGTCCCTCCTTTACACACGCCATGGCTCGTCTCGCATACCGAGCTCGACACCGAATCCCCGGCAGGCAGCGAGTTCCGGAACCTCCTCCCCCTCCTAGATAACACCACCAATAAGACGTCATACACGGTGAGTCTGCCCCAGGGCCGGCGTCACCTCGCCTGGTGTGGAGCGTCCCGCGGCTGGCTCGTCGCCTCCGACGAGATCTCCGCTCTCCTGCTCTACAACCCCTTCACCTTCGCGCTGGTCCCTCTCCCGCCCATCACCGATCTTGGAGGCGTCAGGGCAGTCTACGACGACGACGACGGAACAACCGTTGTGGGCTATCTTTATGGGAAGTCCAACGAGCTTCTGTGTCGCCCTCTTGATAAACATCACTGCCGGTTCTACAAGAAGGTGATTCTGTCGTGCGATCCATCTCGCGGCGGCGACTGCATTGCAATGGCCATCTACGGCATGGCAGGTTCCTGGTGTCTACTCCCTGGGGTCGTCTCCTGCAGATACAGATTCATCGCCATAGGAGGCCCAAGGTTGAGGTCCTTGAAGTGGACGTCCAGGAGCGCAAGCTCGTCACGCTGACCCCCGCCACGGCCTTCCAGGACCACGCCGTCTTTGTTGGGTTGAATGAATCGGCGTGCTTGCGTGCCCAAGACTTTCCGGAGCTAAAACCCAATTCTCTCTATTTTACCACACCTTGGATGGTACAGGAAGAAAATTCTGGTCAGGGTGGTGTGGCGATTTACGACTTGAAAAGCCACACGTTTCCAGCATGTCCTCACTAGACCTGAACGTTCTGAACTTTTTTGTTCCCGGGAAGTTTGGTTCATTCCGAATATCTGAAAGACCACAGATCTTAACTATTATTCTGAACTTTAGCCATTACTTATTGTTCTATCAAACTCTGTTAGTTATTATGTTTACTCAGCCAGTTTATCTTAACTATTAGTACTTGTCTAGGGGAAACGTTGTTATTTTGGCAGTATATTTTGTGTCGATACTCCCTCCATTTACTTGTCCACCATTCTCTGAACTACAGGCGGCACACGATATATATATTCTCTGAGCTTTTTCAAGTAGCACCGTCGAGGTTAGTCTAGACATAGAACCACATTATTAAAAAAAAAGTAAAGACAAAGATGTGTAGCAAGTAAGCAGCATACATGATCCAGAATCACTTGGGTGATGCTGGAGCTCATTGTTGTTTTCAAGGGCTGAGTCTATTTTAAGGGCTGCTGCTAGATGCCCTTAAATCCCAAAGAAACAGAAAAGGTGGCTATGTTGCTCTTAGTTGGGGTGAGCATACAGTCAAGATGAATTGTTTGGCTAATTGGACGGCTAATATTACTACAGCTGGACCATTCAGAACTCTGGAATGCTAGAAACTTTAACATCGATTTTTTTTTTGCTGGGCAACAGATTATTTGAGATCAAGAACGACTTGTTTGAATACAGGAGCTCTTATTTGTTCAAGTTTTCTTTTTGAAAGACACGGAATTTTATGACTAGTTTGGCAACAAATTTTTCTAAAACTGAAGTATATCAATGTCATAATATTTTAACGCCTGGCAAAGCAAAACTTCAGTTTTTCTCCTTTCTCAGTTTTAGAAAAAAAACATAGAGAATACTTCAGTTTTGAAACCACAATATTTATTAGATCCAAACACCTTAAAGTATTTAAATACTTCAGTATTTTTAGAAACCAAAGTATTCTCTGAATATTTCAAAAATACTTTGATGCCAAACAGGGCCTTAGTTTATAAGGTGTACTGCATTGTGGAATACCTGCCATAATGTGCTTCTTCAGTGCTCCTAAAGTCATAGTGCGGTAGTTTAAGTACCAAGCAATTAAAAATATCTCTAACACCAAAACTGAATGACCTCTCTGTCTAGGCCTTCCACAAAAAAACCTCTACAGAACCAAATTCCGTTGATCTCTAAGTTATCTTCTACTTAAAGCAGTTAATGCAGCAAAAAAAAGGATTTAACGAAGTACAGTACAATTGAGTTACAGGTCAATCCAATAATTCACCTCTTAATGTGACAGTACAATGAACGGTCAAAGAACGGCCCTAGTATGACAAGACCAAATCACACGATCCTTTCCAGCTCCCTCGCATAGCCAAGGGTCTGGTTGATGACCGGCGCCGAGGGTATCTCCTTGCATGGCTGGGACTCCTTAACCTTTTGGAACAAGACCAAGCCGTTCTTAACATCCCACCCAGGGTGTTCCTGTTGACAATGCGATGCTTAGAACATATGGCTGTATCACACAACTCACATCCGGACGCAAAAAAGGTTTGACGGAAGTGGAATTTACCTCTGCAATGTACTGTTGCAGTTCGTTGTCAGAGCTGAACATGAACATCTGTTTTGCATCGCTTATTGACAAGTAATCATATCCCCTCTCGCTGCATCCAGCTATTTCATCTCTACGTGCAACAAAAATCACAGTGAGGGGATGCATATATAAAGGGTGGTATAGCAGGTCCGGTCATTTGTTTGATCCGTAGATCGACGGAACAAACAGGAAGTGGTAGCAACAGAAACCAACTAACCTAACCGTTTTGGCAAGAAGGTCCATGAAGTAGACATAAGTTTCGTGCGGCACAGCTTGTCGAGCACTCAACACACGGTTGTAGGCGCCCTCCATAAAGGACTGCTCGAGCTCAACTCCGTGCTTGATGCAAAGATTCTCCAGCGCTTTTGCGGGAAGAAGCTCCAGCTCAGTGTGGAACTCCGCAATTCTATTCTGGACCAACAGCCTCAGAAGATTAAGACCCAAAATTGGGTACTCCTCTGGCGATGGAGGAATTATGCCGCTGAAAGCATCAGCATGTGATTTAGTATGACATAGCATGGTATATGTGCAAAATAATAAATCCAGTATGTTCCTAGATAAATATCCATTGACATGTCCAAACATTTATAACTAGTTATGAATATGTGCTGGGACCTGATAAAGCAAACATCTAACAGCAAAAAAATGTGAGAGTAACTATGCTAAGATAGTAAAAGCACAAACAATTGCCAGTCTGGAAAGGGTGCCAGTGGGCAAGGAACCTGACAGTTCCATACAGACCCAATCTGCATAATCAACTAAACAGTTTCTTATACAAATATTAAATTCCCAGCTCAATCCCCTGTTCCATATTCGACCACACAACTGAACCTAGAAAAATTAGCAGTATATAACTCATGCAAGACTAACCCAAAAAAAAAAATTTGGTTCAACTCATTTAGCAACCTCCACCCCAAGAAAACCAACAATTCTTCTTCGGTTGAACTTAACGACTGATAACCCAATGGAAGATGAAAGAGAACTCGCAACAATAGAAGCACTAAAACAACAGCCTACACAATGCAGAGACAAAAAATGAACTGCAAAGTGGTAGAAAAGAATCTAACCATGTGTCCATGTAATAAGGCTTGAGTTGGCAGAAGTCCCTCTCAAACGCATCTTGGTCTTCCATTTTCACACTCAAAACAACCGCATGCTCATAAATTTCCCCTGCAAGGTTTTAGGTTGATTTAGTAGTTGCTCTGTCAAGGATAACTAGAAGACCAGACTATTCCTAAATAGCTGGACCATCATATAACAACAAAGACACACAATTTCCTGAAAAAACAGGACATATGTTACATAAACCAACAGAAGCGTTCATGCATGGAGACAACATACTGATAGTCAAGTTCATGAATCATATAACATAAAACTACAATCTGAATGACCAAATCTTATCATTAAGTATAAAGTAGCAAACATCTAATGAAGCATCCAAGGTCACGTGGAAACAGGGCAGTATTATCCTAGACTTCACATTATCACAACTCACAAGCATCACTTGTGATATTCCTAGGAACTAGGATGTAACCATATTAAAACCATTCTATAGATTCTATGGTAGAAACTGCGTGATCAAAACAAATCAGATCCAGCGTTAGGCCTGCAAGATCCCCCACCACATCCTCAAGGTAGTACCATGGAGCAACTTAACACATCAACTACTACAGAACTGTCATGCCTGAATGGCAGTTTAACTGATTTGAATCAAACTGGGAGTTGCTTAATGAGCCACATCGCATGTGTGGACACAATCTCAGACAGCATTACAGTAACCAGACAACCACGGCATACCGCAACCAAACGCATACCAACAAGAAACAGAGCATACAGAAAGCATCATTGCAACTCCAATATACCTGACAATGTGCATGCATATTCGCGCACACACTAACATGACTGCTAGACAATACTAATTAACCCAAAAGGCAAAGTTTTCTTACTCGCAATTGTGAGCTCCTCCACGGCGTTGGGTGTCTGCTGAAACGACGGAGGAAGGCTGGGAAACTTGGTGAGGAGCACCTGAGGAAAGGAGGAAGATTTGACATGTCAATTGACAAAAAATCGAACTTTCACCAGGGGAATCACGGACGCAAATTCAACCAAACCTAAAACCTCGAAGAAAAAAATCAGACCACCCGACGGGTAGCCGGGGCAGGGGTGGGCGCACCTTGAGCTGTGAGAGGTGGTTAGAGCAGACGTCGAGATCGTTTCGGGCGTAGGCCGCCTTGAAGCGGGCGAACAGCTGCGTCACCTCCACAAGCTTCGGATCCATCGTCGCCGGCCGCGCTGGAGCTTGTTTCTCTATCGGGGAATCGAGTCGACGGAGTGGACGAGTTGTGTGAGATCTTCTGGGGCGGGAGAGACCGAGGTTGAAGGGGATTCGGGGTTCGAGCTCCAATCGTCGGCTGCAAGGGTGCGGGGAACTCTTGTTCTCCTTTTCTGCAGAACTATAACTCTTGTTCTCCAAGAAGGTGTCTACTGCTTCGGCCTTCCCCTATCCTACTCGGTCTCCTTCATCACGCTCTGTGATCTCCACTTACTGTACAAATCATAACACTTGGATCAAAGTTATACAAAACTATAAAAAAAAGGTCAACCTGCCATGACATTCAAAATCGGCTTATAACATGAAAAATAAAAAAGGGAAATTAAATGTGCGTCGGGATAATGGGAAAATTCATATAGCTATATTTGGAATAATGATTTGCTACTATCCAGTCAAATTATAAAATCCTCTATAGACACCTTTGTTCACTAATGTAAGAAATTTAGCCATTTTTCTAAAACGGATGTATATAGACCAGGCCGGGCCCTAAGCGTGTGTACGTTACACAGGGCTCGCCCGGAGAGACTAGCGGGACAGGCGCACTGAGCCCAAAAAAACTAGGACCCAAAAATATACAAGGCTATATATAGTAAAAAACCGATCCTAGAAATCCATCGTTCACCAGTCGCCAGGCATCGATCCCAGGCATCCATCGTTCACCGGTCGCACGTACGGTAATCAGGCCCTAACGGTAATCGATCTCATGCATCCATCATTCGGTGAAGGGCTTGATATTTCTCACGTCTGGGATAGGCATCAATCGCTCACCAGTCGCTAGGCTCGACGCTAGTACACGACGATCACGCCAGGGATCGCTCGCCTCGACTCGACCACGAGTCCACCATGTCCATGACCCTGCGCTTTCGCTTCAGCTGCTCGGCAGTTCGGCTTCCCACGTACGGTACTGAGTCCGCAGGCTCCCGGAGTCGCCTGATCGCCTCCCCACTCCCCTGGATCGAATAGCCGATCGGTAATTTGGGACTCCGGAGCGTCGAGGCTTGAGCCCTCTACGATCCACCAGCGACCGCCAGACACGCCGCACACAGGAAGCCGGGAAGGCCATCGACGATCTTCAAATCTGCCTGCTGGTCTGTCCCTGTCCAACCATAATTCTTAGTTCTTAATTCTAGTTAGTAATTGTTGTTCTTGATTTCTTGTTTGTAGCGGGCGAGGTTAACTTATTATGGCATCGTCATAGACTTCGCTTCTAGGAATTTTCGGAGAAAATTTGAAGGTATCTTGTAAACATTGATATTTTATATGAATAATATTATAGTTAGAAGTGTATTTAAAATATTTATTTTTCATCATCTCATATGCATAAAAAAATTATACTAAAAGGTCTAAAATTTTAATTTCGTTCCGGACCCCCGAAATCTCAGGACCGGCCCTGACGTTACCTGTTTATGTATAGCTGCTAGGTAAAATTCACTTACATTGTGTTTGGATGTATGAATTTTAGCTCGGAATTGAATTGGGCTACAAATTCCAAATCCAAGTTGGAAAGGAAATGGACTGCAATTCTATTTCGGTTGTTTGGATGTATATAGAATTTGAGCTCGGAATCAAAGGGTAGCACCCATTTTCAATTCCTGTTTGGATGTACGAAACCATATAATTGTCCATTTTGTTGATTTTGGACAATATAAACTTATCTAATGTATGAAATAGTATGTGTGTATATTTCAATGTATATATATATTATTTCGAAAAATCAAACACAATTGCAACATGGGACATAACCAGTGCTACAAGAAAATAGATGTCTTTGTTCTGTAGGTTATGGCCTTATTCTCCTGAGGTTCTTCTCATGTTCTTCGGGTTGTGGCCTTGTGATGTCCAACAACATAGAGAGATTACCGTGGAAGTAGCATGGTGGGTCAAAAAGCTGGGCGTCATCGCCTGTACTAGAAATCAGAATCAATGCGAGTATGAAAAATAGAATACGGCTGCGGGTGGCCTACTTGGCGAAAGGCCAGAGGCGTGGCCTGCTTGGGGACAGGTAGGGGCGTGGACACCTTCCCCTTCTGGACGCCATTCCCCACTGTGGCCGCTTCCCATCCCGACATCGTTCTGCAAGAATCGATCTGCTGGTGTTTGGGGACAGGGCAGTGGAGGGGACAAAGGCATGGCCGCCACCATCTTGCTCCGAGGTCGTGGGGTTCGAAAATAGGAGTGTGGGAAGGAGGGCGGGGAAGAGGAGAGCAGGGAAAGACTCACCGGAGCCGTCGCCTCCTTCCGATGACGCGGTGTGCTCCTAGGTCGCGCCCTCGGCTTCTATTCTGTCAAGTGAGGACGAAGCGGTAGGCGGGGTTAGTTTCCGAGCCTTTCCGAGCCCACACGCTCGTAAACGAGGGAGGCCAAGTTACATGGGACGCGGGTCGGTGCGGAATTGGCTCCGAGATTTGATGTCTCAATTCATAAGCCAGCCAAACGACGGAATTCGGTTGGGTCATTTCCAAAAGAACAATTCCGAGACTCAATTACGACATCCAAACACAGCGTTAGAAAAGAGAAGTTGATAAGCCCAAGTAGTCAAGGACCTCGGAGACGCACGCACAATCGCACATGGGTCGTTTGCAAATTCAGGGTGAGCCATGGCCCATCCCACCCACTGCGTACGCCACTGATCATGTCAGTAGGTTCACTCATTTTAGTGTACCTAGTTTATTTTAACATATTTAAAAGGTCTTACATTAGTGAAAGGAGTAGTTGTTTTCAACATTTTCACTACTTTTATTATCTTTATTTCAGCTTGGGAATACACTTGGGGTGGGAGCACAGGTTCTGTTATATGTTGATCCAAATTCTATAAAGTATAGGCCAACTGCTGACGAGTGGAGCGAGGCCTAGCCCCCTTCCCCCCCCCCTCCCCCGCCGCCGCCGCGGTACGGTACGGGTCGTCGAAGACCTAGGTTTCCACCGATATATAAACCCCTTGTAAGCCGCCGGTTCGGGATGAGTTGCATCTGTGAAATCCCCGGCGTTTGTAAACACTCCTCGATATAGTGAAGTTTCGCTGGCTGGCGCCCGTGGTTTTTTCCTCTCTTTTTTAGAGAGGTTTTTCCACGTTAAATATGTGTCCCCTTGCTGTGATTTTGTTTTCGTTCTTCGTTATTTACTTGTCGCAATTGTAACAAGTGGTATCAGAGCCCCAGGTTCTAATCTAGGGTTTGCGACATGTCATCATTAAAGTTCGATCTACCACAGCTGGACTACACCACAATATTCTCCTTGTGGCAGGTGAAGATGCGGGCGATTCTCGCCCAAACTTCTAATTTGGATGAAGCGCTGGATGGATTCGGCGCGAAGGATGCTAAGACCTGGTCCGCCAAAGAGAAGCAGAAGGACCGTAAGGCTTTGTATTTGATTCAACTTCATCTGTACAATAATATTTTGTACTACCTCCGATCTTAAATAAGTGTCGCCATTTTGAACTAGAGTTAGTTCAAAACCGTGACACTTATTTAGGATCGGAGGGAGTAGGAAGTATTGGAGATGAAATCTGCTGCTGCCCTATGGGAAAAACTGGAAACGATCTGTATGTCAAAGGATCTAACCAGTAAGATGAACGTGAAGATGAATTTGTTCTCGCACAGGCTGCAAGAAGGTGGATCGATAATGAATCACATATCTGTTTTTAAATAGATTGTTTTAAACTTGCAGTCTATGGAGGTAAAATATGATGATGAGGATTTAACTCTTCTGCTCTTATGCTCGTTGCCTAGTTCCTATACACATTTTCGTGATACAATATTGTTGAGCCGTGATGAACTAACCCTTGCCGAAGTACATGACGCCCTCAAACAGAGGTAAAAGATGAAAATTATGATAGGGTCAGATGGGACGTCATCCAAGGCCGAGGCTCGGCAGGTTCGTGGCAGGACCGAGCAGAGGAACAACAACTATGGCAATAGAGATAAGAGTAAGGACGGCAGAGGTCGTTCAAAGACCAAGGGAAAGGATAAATTCTGAAGGTATTGTAAAAAATCTAATCACGTTATTGATGATTGTTGGAAGTTGCAGAATAAGGAGAAAAGGAATGAAACTTACCAACCGAAAGATAGGTCTAAAGGTGCTGGTAAGGCTGCTGTTGTTTCTAATAGTTCTGATGGTGAATGCTTAGTTGTTTTTGCTGCTTGTGCTTCTCGTGATGATGAATGGAAACTTGATACTGCATGTTCGTTTCATATTTGTTGTAACAAAGATTGGTTCGGTTCATATGAGCCTGTGCAGACTGGAGACTTTGTGCGTATGGGGAATGACAACCCATGCCATATTGTTGGTGTTGGATCTGTTAAGATCATGACACATGATGGCGTGACACGCACGTTGAGTGAGGTGAAGCACATACCAGGCATGGCCAAAAATTTGATCTCCCTGAGTATCATGGACGTTGATGGATACAAGTATGTCGGTGGGCATAGAGTTCTGAAGGTATCAAAAGGTTCTCTTATTCACATGATAGGTGATATGAATTCTGCTAAATTATATGTTCTTAGAGGTAGCACTTTGTCTGGTATTGCTGTTGCTTCTGTTACTTCTAATGATTCTAATGATTGTGGTAAAACACATCTGTGGCATATGCCTTTTGGGCATATGAGCGAACAAGGCATGACAGAGTTGGTCAAGAGAGAGTTGGTTAATGGTTGCAACTTGAGTAAGTTTGAGTTCTGTGAGCACTGCATTTTTGGTAAGCATAAAAGAGTTAAATTCAATGCTTATGTTCATACCACCAAAGGCATATTAGATTATGTGCATGCTAATATATGGGGTATGTCCCGTAAGACTTCTATTAGTTGTGCTAATTACATGCTTACTATTATTGATGACTACTCAAGAAAAGTGTGGCCTTATTTTCTGAAGCATGAATCTGATGTTTTTGATGATTTAAAGAAGTGGAAAGTTATGGTTGAAAAGCAAACTGAAAAGAAGGTAAAGGTACTAGGTACTGACAATGGTATGGAATTCTGTTCTAAAGAGTTTGAGGAGTTTTGCAGTAACGATGGCATGATCAGGCATCACACCATCCCATATACTCCTCAGCAGAATGGTGTGGCTGAGCGCATGAACAGTACCATCATCTCAAGGGATCGCTGTATGTTGTCTAATGCAGGTATTCATATGCGTTTACGCTGGGTACCAACACAACGTGTTACCTCATCAACAGGTCACCTTCTATTCCACTTGAGAAGAAAACTCCCATTGAGGTATGGTCAGGTTCGCCTGCTGATTATTCACAGTTGAGAGTTTTCGGCTGCACTGCATATGCTCACATTGATAATGGAAAGTTAGAGCCTAGGGCTATTAAGTGCATATTCCTTGGTTATGGTTTAGGAGTTAAGGCTTATAAACTATGGAATCCTGAAACTAGAAAGATTTTGCTAAGTAGAAATGTTGTTTTCAATGAGTCCGTTGTGTATCATGATAGCTTGCCATTAGATACCTCTCTTGTTGCTGTTGGAGAGGAGGGAGTTAGTGTGCATGTGGAGAACCTGCAGAAAACTATTGATAATGATGCTATCGTTGAAGATACACATGAGGAAAACATTGATGATATTATTGTTCAGCACTCACCTACTGTTTTGCAGCAGCCAGATGAGTCCATTGCTGTTGATAGACCGAGGCGTAATTGTGGTCCTCGTCCTCGTTTAATTGAAGAGTGTAATCTTGTTCATTATGCTTTGAGTTGTGCTGAACAGGTGGAGAACGATTCTGAACCTGCTACATACAATGAAGCCATTGCATTCGTTGACCGCGAGAAGTGGATTTCTGCTATGCAAGAAGAGATGCAGTCGCTTGAGAAAAATGGCACATGGGATGTTGTGCCCTTGCCCAAACAAAAGAAGGCGGTCCGCTGCAAGTGGATCTTCAAGAAAAAGGAAGGTTTGTCTCCCAAAGAGCCTTCAGGGTACAAGGCAAGGTTAGTAGCAAAAGGGTTCAGCTAGATTCCAGGTATTGATTACAATGATGTGTTCTCCCTAGTTGTAAATAATAGTTCCATTCGCACTTTTTTTAGTATTGTGGCTATGCCTGATCTTGAGCTTGAGCAGTTAGATGTCAAGACTGCTTTTCTGCATGGAGAGCTTGATGAGGAAATATACATGGACCAACCTGAAGGGTTCATAGTGCCTGGTAAAGAGGATCTTGTGTGCAAATTAAAGAAGTCTCTTTATGGCTTAAATCAATCTCCAAGACAGTGGTATAAAAGGTTTGATTCATTTATGATCTCACATGGTTTTGAGAGGTCTAAATATGATAGTTGTGTTTATATCAAGTTTGTTGATGGGTCACCTATATACTTGTTGCTATATGTTGATGATATGTTAATTGCTCCCAAGGGAATGAAAGAAATCACTACTTTGAAGGCACACCTAAGTAGTGAGTTTGAGATAAAGGATCTTGGTGCTGCTAAGAAGATCTTAGGTATGGATAATACCCGAGATAGAAAATCCGATTTGTTATTTCTTAGTCAGCAAAGTTACATTAAGAAAGTTCTTCATCGTTTTAATATGGATGGTGCCAGGTCTATTAGTACTCCTATTGCTCCTCATTTTAAATTATCAGTTTCTCAATGTCCTACTACTGATGAAGAGTTTGAGTACATGTCAAAGATGCCATATTCTAGTGTTGTTGGTTCTTTGATGTATGTCATGGTTTGTTATCATCCTGATTTATCATATGCTATGAGTTTGATAAGTAGATACATGGCTAATCCTGGTAAAGAACATTGGAAGGCTGTTCAGTGGGTTTTCAAGTACCTTCTTGGCACTTCCAATGCTTGTTTGAAGTTCGGCAGGACCGGTGAGAGACTCTTTGGCTATGTGGATTCAGATTTTGCTGCCGATTTGGATAAAAGAAGATCCCTCACAAGTTATGTGTTTAATGTTGGTGGTTGTGTTGTTAGCTGGAAGTCTACGTTGCAGGCAGTTGTTGCACAATCTACTACTGAAGCTGAATACATGGCTATTGCTAAAGCTTGCAAAGAATCTATTTGGTTGAAAGGTTTGTTTGTTGAGCTTTGTGGAGATGATTCTTGCATTACTTTGTTTTGTGACAGTCAAAGTGCCATATATCTTACAAAAGATCAGATGTTCCATGAGAAAACTAAGAACATTGATGTCAAGTACCATTTTGTTAGAGACACTATTGCTCCAGGTAAATTAAAGGTATGCAAGATCAGCACTCATGATAATCCTGCTGATATGATGACTAAACCTGTTCCTTTTGCTAAGTTTGAGCTTTGCTCGAACTTAGTTGGTTTAACTAATTAGCCCAAGTGGCTATTGCGCCAAAAGTATTTGCTTTGTTTGTTCAGGGAGATGGTTGTTGTTGATGCTATAAGGAGGAACTTGTCTCAAGGTGGAGTTTGTTATATGTTGATCCAAATTCTACAAAGTATAGGCCAACTTCTGACGAGTGGAGCGAGGCCCACCATGATGCAGTACAGATCCTCCAAGACCTAGGTTTCCACCGATATATAAACCCCTTGTAAGCCTCCAGTTCGGGATGAGTTGCATCTGTGAAATCCCCGGTGTTTGTAAACACTCCTTGATATAGTGAAGTTTCGCTGGCTGGCGCCCGTGGTTTTTTCCTCTCCTTGTTAGAGAGGTTTTTCCATGTTAAATTTGTGTCCCCTTGCTGTGATTTCGTTTTTGTTCTTCGTTATTTACTTGTCGCAATTGTAACAGGTCCCCCCCTTTGCCGAGACTAATGGTTGTGTGTTCTCAATGACTCCAAAACAGCCTGACTTCATAGTTTTATGACGGTGTAGTAACAAAAGCAGCATACCAGATGATTGTTCGTATGATAGCATGCATTAATACTCAAATTGTTTGGGCTCTCAAAAAAGTTTGAGCTCGAGGACTTAACAAGTTATGATTGAAAGAAAACAATGTTTGGAAAAATTGACGAGGCTTTGAGAACTAGGCTCGTGACCTCCACCGACAAGCTCCATCGACTTAGACTTAGTTTCTAGCTGTTGAACTGTAGTGTGCTACGCTTACTTCACAATTTTGATAGAAATTGAACCAAAAAGTAGGCAAAATAGGGTGACATAAACACAACTAAAATAGATGAAGCTGGTTGAGCAGATAAGATTACCATAATCCACCATAATGCTAAATGTTGCCTTAAAGTAAGAAAATCTCAGTCGACTACTCAATCCACACTACTGGAAAAACCATCTTTGGTTCGACGTGAACAAGGCCAGCAGTCCCGGTCTGGCATAGCCCGCGACTAGTGGGAGCACTAGTCCCGGGCCGTGAGGCCTCTAACGGCTAGAAACGGCCGTAGTCACTAGTCCCGGGCCGGACTAGGTCATTAGTCCCGGTCCGTAATACGTCCCGGGACTAATAACATGGAGCAGGGCAGCTGGTCCTTTCGTGGACTATTAGTCCCCGATCGTATCACGGCCCGGGACTAGTTGTCCACTACTATATATTTTGCTTCCTGTCCTGCTGCCCTAAAGCATATGGTGGCCATTTTTCTCAAAGAAGCAAGAGAGTTCATGCCATTTTTTTCTTAAGATTTAGTTTGCAACACCTAAATCCAAAGCTTTAAAAGGTTAGAACTTTATTCTTTCATCTCTTATTGCTACTTTAGCTCTATAATGCTCTAGAAGTATAGAGATATGGATCAATGCATGCATGCTATAGAAGTAGCTAGAAGGATTTTGATATATATGTGTAACAAATTTTGTTTAGGCACATAGTTACTGAAAATTGAAATGTGTAATTTTAGAGTTTCAGAGCTTAGAATGGAATGAGGTTTTCACTGATAGAACAATAATAAAAAACTCCACATTTATCATGTTGGTTGTTTTCTCCAATTCACAAATTGGTGCATGTAAATTTTTCAAAATTCAAAATTAATGCTCTAGAAGCTCTCAATATAACTTGTAGTAATTTTATCATGTTGTGTAATGGTTTTTGATATACTTTTACTATAATGCAGATGGTCCGAAAATGGATGTACGGTACTGAACGATGCTCTAGCGAGTTCATTAATGGCGTGCATGAATTCATCTGTGTTGCTGATGCAAACAAGCGCAATGGTTTTGTATTCTGTCCATGTAATGGATGTAGGAATCAGAAGGATTACTCTGACTCAAAAACCCTTCACAGCCACCTTTGAAGTCCGGCTTCATGCCCATTTATAATTGTTGTACCAAGCACGGAGAGAGAGAAAGGGGTTATAATGTAAGACAATGAAGAAGCGGAGGAGGAGGATGACAACTATCGTGGTTTTCCTGAGTACGCAGATACTTCCATGGGGGATGCTGAAGGGGAGGATGAAGAAGATGCTGGGGTTCGTAGCATGGAAAACAAAAAAATTCTACCGCATACAAACAAACAAGCCAAGATCTATCTACTAGATTGTAGCAACGAGTCGAGTAGGTTTCCTACTCTCCCTCCACCAAACAAAATAGCCGTTTGACTTTTCAAATTAGCGTTTGACTTTTCAAACTAGGATTTGATTTAACCCTTTATTTTGTTCAGCGATGACACCTAGTACATGATGCAACCTTTCCAACTTGTTATGACACATTCATGTACCCTTCTTCTCCGGAGTGCCGGACATTCCGGAACCTTCTAGAACATTCCCGATGAAAACACCGGAACCATTCTCCAACCCCGAAACAGGACTTTCCTTATATGAATCTTATTCTCCGGACCATTCTGGATCTCCTCATGATATCCCAGATCCCATCCAAGACTCCGAACAACATTCGGTCTCTTACTCATCATTCCATAACTACTCAACAACGTCGAATCCTTAAGTGTGTCTCCCTACGGTTCGTGAATTATGCGGACATGATCGAGACACTTCTCCGAACAATAACCAATAGAGGAATTTGGAAATTCATATGGATCCCACATATTTCTACGATTACTTTGCGATCGAATGAACCACTTACATACGATACCAATTTCCCTTTGTCTCACGATAGTTTACTTATCCGAGGTTTTGATCGTCGGTATCTCTGCATACCTAGTTCAACCTCGTTACTGATAAGTACTCTTTTCTCGTTCCCGTGATATGTGATCCCTTGTGAGCCAGACGCATGCTTGCAAGCCAATTGGATGACATTCCACCGAGAGGGCCCAGAGTATATCTATCTGTCATATGGATGGACAAATCCCACTCTTGATCCATGTGTCTCAACCAATACTTTCCGAACACTCAATGCCACCTTTATAGCCACCCAGTTACGGTGTGGTGTTTGATGTCATCAAAGCATCCTTCCGGTGATGGTGATATGCATGATCTCATGGTCGAAGGAATTAGGTTACTACGTATCAGAAAGCATATAGCAATTAAACTATTAAAATGACTTGATCTTTATGCTACGCTTATCTATAGGAGTATGTCCATCATACCATTCTCCTAACGATATGATCTTGTTGTTTAATAACATCTCAATGTTCATGATAGGGAAACCACAATCATTTATTAACCAACAAGCTAGTATTATAAAGAGGCTTTACCAGGGACTCTAATTTAGTTTACAAATCACACAAGTATTAATGTTTCCTTGTTAATACTATTATAGCATGAATGTAAACATTTATCATAAACACAAAGATATAATAATAACTACATTTATTATTGCCTCTAGGGCATATCTCCAACAGAAGAGACACACGATGAACCCGCTGATGATCTTGGTCGGACCATTGTCGATGCACGAAGAGATTGTGAAACTGAAAAGGATAGGGATAAGTTCAATCACATGTTAGAGTATCACAAAAAGTTGTTATACCCAAATTGCGAAAATGGTCTGAAAAAGCTGGGCAGCACACTGGAATTGCTGCGATGGAAGGCTGAGTGTGCTATACCTGACTCCTCATTTGAAAAGTTGCTGAAAATGATGAAGAATATGCTTCCAAAAGATAACGTATTGCCCGCCAGTACGTACGAAGCAAAGAAGGTTGTCTGCCCTCTAGGTTTAGAGGTTCAGAAGATACATGCATGCCCTAATGACTGCATCCTCTACCGCGGTGAGGAGTATGAGAATTTGGATGCATGCCTGGTATGCACTTCACTTCGGTATAAGATTAGACGAGATGACCCTGGTGACGTTGAGGGCGAGCCCCCCCGGAAGAGGGTTCCTGGCAAGGTGATGTGGTATGATCCTATAATACCACGGTTGAAACGCTTATTCTGAAACAAAGAGCACGCCAAGTTGTTGCGATGGCATAAAGAGGAACGTAAGTCACACGGGATGTTGAGACACCCTGCTGATGGGTCGCAATGGAGAAAAATCGATAGAAAGTACCCGGACTTTGCAGATGATGCAAGGAGTTTAAGGTTTGGTCTAAGTACAGATGGCATAAATCCCTTTGGGGAGCAGAGCTCCAGTCATAGCACCTGGCCCGTGACTCTATGCATCTATAACCTTCCTCCTTGGTTGTGCATGAAGTGGAAGTTCATTATGATGCCAGTGTTGATCCAAGGTCCGAAGCAACCCGGCAACGACATTGATGTGTACCTAAGGCCATTAGTGGAAGAACTTTTACAGTTGTGGCACGAACCCGGGATACGCGTGTGGGATGAGCACAAGCAGGAAGAATTTAACCTCCGAGCATTGCTTTTCGTAACAATCAATGATTAGCCTGCTCTTAGTAACCTTTCAGGACAGTCAAACAAGGGATACAATGCATGCACACACTGTTTAGATGAGACTGAAAGTATATATTTGGAACATTGTAAGAAGAATGTATACAATGAGCATCGTCGATTTCTTTTGGCCAAGCATCCCTTAAGAAATAAAGGCAAGCATTTCAACGGTCTAGCATGTCACCAGACGAAGCCTAAGGAGCGTACTGGTGCTGATATATTTGATATGGTCAAAGATTTGGATCAAATGGTAACCTTTGGAAAGGGTCCTGGAGGAAAATCTATTCCGAAGGACGCTGAAGGACATGCACCCATGTGGAAAAAGAAATCTATATTTTGGGAGCTACCATATTGGAAATTCTTAGAGGTCCGCTCTGCAATCGATGTGATGCATGTGACGAAGAATCTTTGCGTGAACCTGCTAGGCTTCTTGGGCGTGTATGGGAAGACAAAAGATACACCGGAAGCACGAAAGGACCTTCAACGTATGAAAGACCCAGATGGCCTGCATCCAGAATGGTTTCAAGGTCATGCCAGCTACGCTCTTACCAAACAAGAGAAGGAAATATTTTTTGAATGCCTAAGCAGTATTAAGGTCCCGTCTGGCTTCTCGTCGAATATAAAGGGAATAATAAATATGGCAGAAAAAAGTTCCAAAACCTAAAGTCTCATGACTGCCACGTGATTATGACGCAAATGCTTCCGATTACATTGAGGGGGCTTCTACCAGATAATGTTCGAGTACCCATTGTGAAGCTATGTGCATTTCTCAATGCAATCTCTCAGAAGATAATCAATTCTGAAGATCTACCACGGTTACAGAATGATGTGGTCCATTGTCTTGTCAGTTTTGAGTTGGTGTTCCCACCATCCTTCTTCAATATTATGATGCACCTGCTGGTTCACCTATTCGAAGAGATTTCCATTATCGGTCCTGTATTTCTACACAATATGTTTCCCTTTGAGAGGTTCATGGGAATCTTAAAAAAATATGTTCGTAGCCGTGCTAGGCTAGAAGGAAGCATCTCCAAGGGCTATGGAACAGAGGAGGTCATTGAATTTTGTGTTAACTTCGTTCCTGACCTTAGGCCGATTGGTCTTCCTCAATCGTGGTATGAGGGGAGACTGAGTGGAATGGGTACTCTAGGAAGGAAATCAATAATATGTAGGAAGGACATTCTTACACCGAAGCACATTACACCGTTCTACAGAATTCTATCTTGGCAGCCCCATATATCGAGGAACACAAGAAAATCTTACACTCCAACAACCCTGGAAAGCATGACTCTTGGATTAGAGATGAACACATGAAGAGTTTCGGCGGTTGGTTGCAACATCTCATCAAAAACAACACTCTTGGAGATCAGCTATACTTGTTTTCTAGGTCACCATCTTCGACTATATCGACTTTCCAAGGGTACGAGATAAATGGGTATACATTTTACACGGTAGCCCAAGATAAAAAGAGCACCAACCAAAACAGTGGTGTCCGCTTTGATGCAACAGACAACAATGGGTCAAAGACCACATATTATGGTTACATAGAGGAGACATGGGAACTTTACTATGGACCTACTTTTAAGGTCCCCTTGTTTTGGTGCAAATGGGTCAAGCTGACAGGAGGAGGGGTTGAGGTAGACAAGAAATACGGAATGACATCGTTGGATCTCAACAATCTTGGGTACTTAGACGAACCATCCGTCCTAGCCAATGATGTGGCTCAGGTTTTCTATGTGAAGGACATGTCTACCAAACCTAGAAAAAGAAAAAATAAGAAAAATAATACATCAGACGATGAGCCAAAGCGCCACATAGTTCTTTCAGGAAAAAGAAACATCGTGGGAGTGGAGGACAAGACAGACATTGAAGGGAATATGCCCGAGAGGCAATAATAAAGTGGTTATTATCGTATTCCTTATTTATGATAAATGTTTATTTTACATGCTATAATTGTATTAATACGGAAACGTTAATACATGTGTGTTTAATAAACAAACAGAAAGTTCCTAGTTATGCCTCTCTCATAAACTAGCTCGTTGATTAACAAGATGATCAAGGTTTCCTGATCATGGACATTGGATGTTGTTAATAACGGGATCACAACATTAGTGTAATGGTGTGATGAACATTCATCCGAAGTATAGCATTACGATCAAAGTCATTGAGTTTATATTGCTATAACAACTTACGAAGTGATCCTAATCCTTAGACCATGAGATCATGTCAATCACTAACACCGGAAGAGTTTCTTGATAACATCAAACGTCAAACCGTAACAGGGTGATTATAAAGATGGATTCAGAACTAATAAAGTGTTATGTTGAGGCCCATGGATCGAGAGTGGAATTTGTTCATCCCGATGACGGATAGATATGCTCTGGGCCCTCTCGGTGATATCACATTGATTAGCTTGCAAGCAAGTGATTTGATCACTAGAATGTTATATCACGGGAACGAGAAAAGAGTACATGTCGGTAACGAGATCAAACTAGGTATGGAGATACCGATGATAGAATCTCGGACATGTAATATATCGCGAAACAAAAGGATTAAGATACTAGCGTAAAAAGGTTTCGACGATCACAAGAAAGTCATCGTTGAATGTGTGGGAGTCAGTATGGGTCTCCAGATCCCGCTTCTGATTATTGATCTGAGAGGGGTCTCGATCATGTCCGCATTATTCACGAACCGTAGGGTGACACACTTAAGAGACACCGACATCCAATTGGAGCAAAAGTTTCATGTCGAAAGAATGAACAAGCGCAGGAATTTATTTCACTAGATACCGAAACAGGTTTTCGGGTGAAATTGCATAAAGTGGTTATGCATGTGAAATAGAATTCTAGCAAGGGGTTATTTGTGAATGTTTGTCATTAAAGTAATTGACAAAATTCTGAATAAAATAAAAGAGTTTTATTTAATGAGAGTTTGCATTAAATTTGGTGGAAATTTAATGGGAATTTGAGTGGGTTTTTGAGTGGAGAAAATTGAAGGGCCATTTTGTGAGTGGAGTGTCCACCCACATGAATGAGGGAGAGGTGGGGGCACCCTCCATGGCCGGAGGCCATGCCCCCTTGGGCTGCCCCCCTCCCCTATAGAAGGAGCCCCTCCTCTCACTTCTCACTCACACCTCCTCGTGAAGGATCTCTCTCCCCCTCTAGAATTTATCCCCCATGGTCTCGGACTAGCGAGATACATGTTCCCGGTGGATTTTCGGCAAGAAAGAGTTGTGCTTCCGCTGCATCGCTGGAGCGAGGAGGCGGAGGTTGTTCGGTGCCTCGAATGTGTGTGCGAGCACGGATGCGCTGCTGTTTTGCGGCGCTAGGACTTCCTCTCGATCTTGAGATCGGCAAGAGATCGTCTACATCAACCACGAGTTTGGAATCGTTAAGCTTTGTCGGTCTTCAAGGGTATGTTCTCTACGGATATACATCCGCCTGTTGTTTGTATCTAGTAGATAGATCTTGGTACATAGTTGTTCCCATCGTAGGAAAATTTTTGTTTTCTATGCTGCGAACCCTACAGTGGTATCAGAGCCGGATCTATGCGTAGATGCTTTGCACGAGTAGTACACATATGAGTATGTGGGCGATGATGATCATTTTATTGCTTCTTAGTTGTACTTTGGATATTGGTGGCATAGTGGGATGAAGCGGCCCGGACAAACTTTACATGTCCTCACACATGAGACCTGTTCCACGCTTGACATGCAACTAGTTTTGCATAAGTGGCTAGCGGGTGTCTGTCTCTCCTACTATAGTCAATATCTAATTTGCAACGAGTTGTCAACAATTTGTTTATCCTCGTTGTGGTTCATGTTCGTAGGTAAGAACGGTTCTATCTCGAAAGCCCTAGGCCACGTAAAATTTGCAATGGTTAAATTAGAGGCGTCTAGTTTAGATTGTTGCTAGGCTAGTGTTATGATATGGTGATGTTGTAAGTAGAAGTATGAGATGATACTCTTACAACACACATAACGTGTAATCTCCATAGACCTTGGACTTACACATATAGGTATGATAGTGATCATACCACGGTGCACATGATGGAGATCATATGCGGGAACCATATCATTTCACTTATAAACATGTGATGTTTGATAGCATCTTATATTGCTTATTTGGCATTTTATTAGCATAATAAGATGATCCCTCATTCAAATATCAAGATAAGAATATGTTCTTCCTTAAGTATGCACCGACAATGTTTCGTCGCTTCAAGACATCACGTGATGATCGGGTGCACTTGAATCCACAAGCATATCTCGGGTGTAAGACAGTTACACACGCGAATACTAAGGTTCTTACTTGGCGAGCCTAGCATGTACAGACATGGCCTCGGAACACGGACCGAAAGGTTAAGCATGAGTCATATGTTTTGATATGATGACCATATGGATGCTCGCCTTTGAAGCTATCGACTCACGTGATGATCGGACTTGGTGTAGTGGATTTGGTTCATGTAATCACCAAAAGACACGAGGATGTCGTTTTTGAGTGGGAGTTTATTTCTAATTTGGATTAGTAGAACTCAATTTATCATAAATTAAATCAAAGTGAATTTGCATAATTTGTTTTAGTCATTGGCATTCGTTCACCGCCTTATGCTTAGTTATAATTGAGATAATAGAACTATAGAATTCTGGATATATACTTTACGAACTGGTATCGTATTGTTGAGTGTCAATCTAAAGTTTAAAGTCCTATTGCAAACTTTCACAAACTCTATTTACTCCGGAAATTTAATAGTTGGTATTAAATCGAGAGTAACAATTCGATGTTAGTATCTTAAGTATCATGTTTGCCTCCACGATTCTTGATTGATTTAAATATCAAGTTTATCTAGGAGCTGAAAGAATTGTTTCAGAAACCATCATGTGTGGCAGATATAACGATATCTGAAACAATGTTTTGGTTGCAATATGATAGAGTATAATATATGTTCTCATATTGGATGAGAATTTACGAAGGCTGGAGATGCTAGACATCCTAATCATCCAAAAGGGTTTTGGAAAGTAATGTTATACTCACGATTCTCCTTTATAATCTAAATTGGCTTGATCATGAAAGTCGTCATGATAAGGATGAATAGAATATGTATGTAAAGTGTTTACTACACTAAAAGATTACTAAAGAATGGATTTTGAAAGAATACCGATCATTTTGATGATGGTGATCTACTTCAAAGTGCAAGTCCAAAGGTATTATTATTTGAATATACACGCTTTGGACTATGTGTCATGTATATGGCGCCACTTTTGATGTTGATAGATTCTTTTAAAAGGAAAAGCAAATGCTGAAAGAGAATCTATAAAATATATTTGGCAGAAAAGAAAAGATTGGAAATATCCAATTTAGGTATATGGATGATATACATGTTATGGTTGTATTCTTTGCTTGTTAAACAATGTGGTTCTTGGGTATTGGATACCGAATTGGTTGGTATGAAATTTCATACAGAACGACGCAATTCATGAACCACAATGGCCTAAGTAACTAGCAAGAGAATATGTGATGATGTTCATCGAAAACAAACAAACCGTTGTTTGTATTTCTCGTTGACATCAAAGCTTGACTTCAAGATTTGTTTTAATAATTGTTATTTAAATCAGGTATTATGAGAACAAAGGTTGTTCAAATAATTACCGTATTCCATATAAGATGGATGATTTACAAATCTAGTTGGAGAAATCACATCCATAAACCTCGATGCTAAAATGTCAAGACAAATGATTGAAAGATCACTTACAGTGACATCATTTTTAAATTATATTGGAAAGAAAACATGAAGAATCTCCATTTTCATGGATTTTTGGAGTCTTTGATTTGATCAAGTGACGCTTGTGAGACTTTCCTCGGGATAATTAAAACTTCGTTCAAAGGCCAAAGAAGAACGAACGACTAAATTATTGGAATTTATACATATCGATGTATGTAGTCCATTATGTATAGTCGTAAGCGATGGATTTCAATTTCATATGCTTTCTCCGAAAATTTGAGTGAATGTTCACTTAATGCGAGAGAAGTATGAAATATTTGAAAATGTTTCAAAGACTTTCAAGATGAAGTGCAAAATCATTTTAAACAAGAAAATAAATGGTTTATGATTTTATCATAAGGGATTTGTTTGAGTTACAAGTGTAACAAGAAAATAAATGAATTATGATTTTATCATAAAGGGATTTATTTGAGTTGCAAGTTTAGCAAAACACCTAGATTTACATCTCCCGAAACACCATAGGAGTATGGAGTGTTTGAGATTTGTAATGAAACCTTGTTTGACATGGTCGGATCAAAGGTGTTATTTATAAAACTGCCATTATGTTTTAAAAGATTAAAGCTTTAGAGACTTCCGCTTTTACACTGAAAAGAGCTCCATCTTGATCCGTTGAAATGACACCATCGAAGTTATGGTTTGGGGTAAAACCCAAGTTGTCATTTCTTAAATTTTGGTATGCTAAACATAAGTAAGATGTTTACAACCGAAGTCGGATGAGCATGTCTTTGTAGGTTATTTTGAATAACAATTGGTTATTCCTCCATAACACCAAGGACAAAAGGGTTTGTCGCTTGAAACGTGAAGTTTCTTGAAGAAGGAATTTTTCATAAATGTTAAGTGGGAGGACAATAGAACTTTGATAAGGTTAACGAACCTTAGCTATATGTGCTGAGTTGCGATCTTGGAAAATGTTAGGAGGCTGCCATAATGCTCATAGCTTATGTGCCTCAAAGGTTGTGGTCACGGAGATCTAAGTTCTTATTGAACCAAGTCGGTCGGATAAACAATCAAATACTAAGATTTGAGAGTAAATCATTATTGTTTGACAATGATTAACCGACTATATGCAAAGAAGCGATGATGGGCCCTGGCTCCGTCAAATGGCTTGAAGCCATAAAATCCGTGATAGTTCCATACACGAGAAATCAAGTTTTGAACTTGGAAGACCCTCCGGAAAGGTGTAAAACCTATCGGTATTTGGATCTATAAAGAAACAGACATGGATGTTTCACATCTATGAAATAGTCGACATGTCGTAAAGTATTTTATGACAATGTTCAAGGAGTTGACTATGACAAGATTTGATCTTTCATAGCGATATTTAGTCTGGACGGATTAAAGTAGCAACCACTACATATAATCATTATATGGTAGATGAATAAACAAAACAAAGTTCTTCTAATAGAATGGTTACCTAGGACGTGTACATGACACGATCCAAAGGGTTTTGTTAATTCAAAGGATGCTAAAAAGGGCATGCAAACTTCAATTGTTGAAGTAAGCATCGCGGAGTTGGAATCTTCACCTTAATGAAAAGGAGTTTTCATCAGGAGACGATGAAGATGCTTGCATTTGCAAGAAATTAAGTGGGAGCGCTGAGACATATTTCTAATACATTATGTGGAGGGCATCTTGTTGATTGGAAATGATGTATCTTTTATTGACAAAGGTTAAGAATTTCATTTTGATGAAAGACTTAGGCAAAACCCGAATATTTAGCGTGAATGTCTATAGTGGATAGACTCTGACGCTAATATGGTTGTGCCAAACGTACATATATGAGATATTGAAGGAGTTCAATATAGAAACGACTAGAAACGGTTCTTGTCGCATGGAAAAGAAATTGAATCAAGATTCAAGTGTATCGACACTTGATAAGTGAAACAAGATTCAAGTGCTTTGACACTTGATGAGTGAAATCACGAGAATGTTTTGATTAATCATACCATGATATGTACACATCCAGATATGTCCTATGCTCTAAGTGTTATGAGCATATACCAGAATGAATCATAAAATGATCATTGGACGATAGTAAGGATATTCTTATGATCTTTTGGAAGAACTAAGAATATATTTGTGTAGAGGTGACAAACAATTACACATAGTTCATTGTAAAGCGTTACATTGATACTAGGTTTGTCACAAGATACAAATTAAGTTTATCTCAATTTAAACTATGGGTGGCACAATGTAATGGAAAGGAGATTTCATGATGGATTTGGAAGAGTTCCAAAGTTAAGACATTGTGACGAATACTACAACAAAAGGCTAAGTATATGACTGCTATAGTAGCAGCAAAGGAGGGAATTTGTGTCAAGTAGTTTATTATCAAACTAAGGTGTGGTTCGCAATGGGCTAACACTAAAGATATATTGTATGACAATAGTATCAACGTGTTTTAACCCCAAGGAACTAAAGGTCTCACCAAAAGACCAAATTTATACAATGTCGTCTCATTGGAGAATGAGTGATGCGTGAAGACGCAAAGACATGCAAATACACACGGACCTGAAAGTGTCAGATCCGTAGATTATGTTAACCACTTGCAATTACGTATATGGAACACCGGAAAGCCATAGGTGTTCAATACGCAAAGTTTTCAAACTAGATTATTGTCTCTAGTGCAAGTGGGAGACTGAAGGGAATATGCCCGAGAGGCAATAATAAAGTGGTTATTATCGTATTCCTTATTTATGATAAATGTTTATTTTACATGCTATAATTGTATTAATACGGAAACGTTAATACATGTGTGTTTAATAAACAAACAGAAAGTTCCTAGTTATGCCTCTCTCATAAACTAGCTCGTTGATTAACAAGATGATCAAGGTTTCCTGATCATGGACATTGGATGTTGTTAATAACGGGATCACAACATTAGTGTAATGGTGTGATGAACATTCATCCGAAGTATAGCATTACGATCAAAGTCATTGAGTTTATATTGCTATAACAACTTACGAAGTGATCCTAATCCTTAGACCATGAGATCATGTCAATCACTAACACGGAAGAGTTTCTTTATAACATCAAACGTCACCGTAGCATGGGGTGATTATAAAGATGGATTCGAACTAATAAAGTGTTATGTTGAGGCCCATGGATCGAGTGGAATTTGTTCATCCCGATGGCGGATAGATATGCTCTGGCCCTCTCGGTGATATCACATTGATTAGCTTGCAAGCAAGTGATTTGATCACTAGAATGTTATATCACAGGAACGAGAAAAGAGTACATGTCAGTGACGAGATCAAACTAGGTATGGAGATACCGATGATCGAATCTCGGACATGTAATATATCACGAAACAAAAGGATTAAGATACTAGCGTAAAAGGTTCCGACGATCACAAGAAAGTCATCGTTGAATGTGTGGGAGTCAGTATGGGTCTCGGATCCGCTTCGATTATTGATCGAGAGGGTCTCGATCATGTCCGCATTATTCATGAACCGTAGGGTGACACACTTAAGAGACACCGACATCCAATTGGAGCAAAAGTTTCATGCCGAAAGAATGAACAAGCGCAGAATTTATTCCACTAGAATCCAAAGCAGTTTTTGGTGAAATTGCATAAAGTGGTTATGCATGTGAAATAGAATTCTAGCAAGGGGTTATTTGTGAATGTTTGTCATTAAAGTAATTGACAAAATTCTGAATAAAATAAAAGAGTTTTATTTAATGAGAGTTTGCATTAAATTTGGTGGAAATTTAATGGGAATTTGAGTGGGTTTTGGAGTGGAGAAAATTGAAGGGCCATTTTGTGAGTGGAGTGTCCACCCACATGAATGAGGGAGAGGTGGGGGCACCCTCCATGGCCGGCGGCCATGCCCCTGGCTGCCCCCCCCCTCCCTATAAGGAGCCCTCCTCTCACTTCTCACTCACACCTCCTCGTGAAGGATCTCTCTCCCCTCTAGAATTTATCCCCATGGTCTCGGACTAGCGATATACATGTTCCGGTGGCTTTTCGGCAAGAAAGAGTTGTGCTTCGCTGCATCGCTGGAGGCGAGGAGGCGGAGGTTGTTCGGTGCCTCGAGCGTGTGTGCGAGCACGGATGCGCTTTTGTTTTGGCGCTAGGACTTCCTCTCGATCTTGAGATCGGCAAGAGATCGTCTACATCAACCACGAGTTTGGACTCGTTAAGCTTTGTCGGTCTTCAAGGGTATGTTCTCTACGGATATACATCCGCCCGTTGTTTGTATCTAGTAGATAGATCTTGGTACATAGTTGTTCCCATCGTAGGAAAATTTTTGTTTTCTATGCTGCGAACCCTACAGACATGTCAAAAGATTGTGATAAGTTTCATGAAATTCCACCCTTCGCGGTGAAGGATGACCCAAGCATCATGTTAATGAATGAAGATGCTCCATGGATACGACGGGATCAGAAAGGAACACACGCAAAGAAATGATATGTAATAATTGTAACATTTTATGAGTGAAGATGCTCCATGTGTCCATTTTTATAGTGTTGTCTGCAAACGATCTTGAGTGTGTTAGTCCCGTTTTGTGGCTGACCGAGACTAAAGGAGGGCCTTTAGTCCCGATTCATACTTACCATTAATATCTGATCTCCAAACGCGTGAGGTCACATATTAGGGAGTGCCTCTATGACCAGTTTCTTGGAGATGCCGGAGGACTAGGCTCCGGCGGCATCTCCCTGAAACACTCACACCTATTATTAGTGTTGCATGGCCCAGTCTGCCGCAATCCCTTCAGTCGCGGTTGGTTTGTCCAATCGGGACTAAAGATGAACCCTCTCTTTATAGGCATTTCCCTCTATTTATAGGATGTTCGATCCAGCCTGCTCTATTTATAGGCCTTTTCCTCTAAATACAACATCTTCATATTTAGGTAACACTCAAGACATTTATTAATATTAAAAACCGGGACAAACCAGGACTAGCTAACACTCAGGACTAAAGCCGCCCCCTTTAGTCATAATCATGCCTAGTCCTATAGTACGCAGCTTCATGGTCTTCTTCGTCATCGTCACCTGCCACTACGGGGATCCTCAGCCCAGCCATGACATATACCAGGGGCCATTTTGGCCTCGGATTCATGGCGGGCGGGGGAAGGGTCTCCTGTAAGACGATGCCGCTACCGCTGGGCCGGTGTGGGGCCTTTTTGTGGCTCTGTGGTGGGTGGACTCGTGGGCACCGCAGGCGAGGATGGTCTCCCCCGACGATGTAGCGCATCACTCTGATGATAGTACGGTTCGCCCACCACAGACGATGGCCGGCTTCGTTGTGGTTCACCAGGGGCGGGCCATCACCCTCGTACCTGGCGAGCTCCCTTTCCCGCCTATTAGCAAAGAAGGCATTCCAGGTGTCGTAGTTGTCGGGATCCCACTAGGGATCCATCCGCTGCTCCGGCGTAAGCTCGTGGTAGAAGTGGTTTGTGATGGCCGCCTGGCATGCGGAACCTTGAGGACAGAGGAGGGAACCCCTCCGGTAACAAGCATCCGGTGGCGGCCGGTAGCCCGGCGGACAAGGGTAATTGGAGGCACACAACGCCTCGGTCTCCTCGAGGGTCAGAATGTCCCAGTAGGCGTTGTCCATTGTTCTAAGAGAGGAAGGTGTGGATGTGTGGATAGCCATGGCGTGATTGTCCTAGATACAGAGGGAAAGGGCGGGAAAACTTGGCGTGAAGCTTTGGGAAATGGCGGGAAATATCTTTAGTCCCGGTTAGTGACTACAACCGGGACTAAAAGCTCTCGTAGAAAGGAAAGGGCGGGAAAACTTGGCGGGAAGCGGTGGAAAATGGCGGGAAATATCTTTAGTCCCGGTTTGTGACTACAACCGGGACTAAATGGATATTATATTAAGATTCTTTATATTTTTATGATAATAATAGACATATTATTTGTTTCATTTTGATATTTACAATAAAAGATATGATTTTTCAAAGTTTTATATTTGATTTGAATGAAAAAAACAAATTTACAAATGAAATAATTTATAAATGATGCAAAGAGATAAATGGATATTATATTAAGATTCTTTATATTTTTCTGATAATAATATACATATTATTTATTTTATTTAGATTTCTACAATAAAATATATGATTTTCCAAAGTTTTATATTTGATTTGAATTAAAAAAATAAATTTACAAATTAAATAATTTATAAATGACACAAACAGATAAATGGATATTATATTAAGATTCTTTATATTTTTCTAATAATAATAGACATGTTATTTGTTTTATTTGGATTTTTACAATAAAAGATATGATTTTCCAAAGTTTTATATTTGATTTGAATTAAAAAAGAAATTTACAAATGAAATAATTTATAAATGATGCAAACAGATAAATGGATATTATATTAAGATTGTTTATATTTTTCTAATAATAATAGTCATATTATTTGTTTTATTTGGATTATCACAATAAAAGATATGATTTTCCAAAGTTTTATATTTGATTTGAACTAAAAAAAAATTTACAAAAAAATAATTAGTCGCGGGTCGTGGCTGGATCTGGGACTAAAGGGTGCCTTCGCGCGCGAAAACGAAGCGGCCGAAAAAACACTTTAGTCCCGGATCATGGCTTAACCCGCGACTAAGGGGGGTCTTTAGTCGCGGGTTAAGCCACGACCCGGGACTAAAGACCCTTTAGTCGAGGGCGGTGGCTTAGCCCGGAACTAAAGGGGTGACCCTTTATATACCACGCGCTCGCCCCTGGCGCGCCCACCCAACACTTAGCAAGATTTGACGACGAAGACGAAGACGAGAAGGCGCCATCGACGCAGAGAACATGAGAGGTCTTTGCCGCCGATTCCCCGACCGCCTCGTCCCGGCCGCCTCCGTCATGAGCCACTGCGCCGCATCGCCGCCGAGCCTTGCCGTGTCACTAATGCGTGTCGCCGCCGTGCCGTCGTGCCGCCCGTGCGTGTCGCGTCGCTGCCGTCTTTGCACCACCGCGCCATTGTTCCTCCGGCCGCCCACGTCGCCGGAGGTGGTTATTTAATTATATAGTCTAGTATCAATTACATATTTAGGTTTTTGTATAATTAGTCTAGTATTAATTAGTAGTATATTTAGGTTTTTGTAGTAATATTTATTATTAATATTATTATTATTAGTAATATTTAGGTTTTGTATAAATGTTATTCTTAGTATTTATATTATTAGTATATTATTAGGAAATGTTAGTACTTTTTATAGTTTTTTTTATAGTTTTTTAGTTATTAGGATTAGTATTAGGATTATTGTTTTAGTTAAAATATTAGAATTAGGATTAGGATTATTATTTTAGTTATTTTTTTGTTTTATTTATTAGGATTATATTGTTTTAGTTATTTTTTGTTTTATTTATTAGGATTATATTGTTTTATTAGGGTTATTTTTTTGTTTTAGTTATTATGATTATTGTTTTAGCACAAATAATATTAGGATTATTATAATTAGGATTATATTGTTTTAGTTATTAGGATTATTGTTTTTTCTAACTGTTTTAACTCTCGTTTTGTTATAGATAATTAAGTCATGGATCCATTCGAAGATCCTGGTCGCATCGGTGAAGGTTTTCTTCAGGGCATGATAAGAGGTGAAATTCCTCTTAATATTACTACCGGCGAAGATATTTTGCTCGAGAAAGAGATATCCTCATATCTGAATCCATCCGGTGATGGACTAGAGGAAAACCTAATGTACCAAGGGGAAGACCAGATGGATGAAGGGCAAACAAATAACAATAATATTGATGGCCCCTCGACACGATCCGGCGAGGTACATATATATATATAAAGTCTCGTGTTACCTCTATTCATTAACTGATCTAGATATATATTAATCACTCTCTCTTCTTCTTTTAGCCCACCGGATCGAAGTAATTGATATCTCGAACGAAACGTGGGCCGAACAAAAAGTTAGATGGTAATCAGAGGTTCACCATCGAAGAAATAGATGATGATGGTGAACCGATTGCTCCAGAGAAGCACCGAAGGATGTTTATAAATCAATGTGGGGTGGTTGTTAGGGACAACCTGCCGATCACCATCCAAGAATGGAATCAGTCAAAGAAATCCAGTGAAGAATCTAGCTATGTCACCGATGATGCCAAAGATGACCTTTGGCAGAAGCTCATAGCGCATTTCATACTACCTCCAGAGTATGAAGAATTTGAGGTAGATGGTATTACCCCAAGGCCGGGTGGGCTTGAAAATGGAGCGAAAGTGAAGGAGTGGGCTCTGAGCAAGATGGCTGAACTGCACCAAAACCACAAGAAAAGTTTATACGCGAAATATGTCACGAAAAAGATAACTCCAGACTTCAAAGGATTAAACGAGAAGTTGAGAGAACAGTGGCCCGATTTTGTACAGTACAAGCAATCTGATAAAGCAAAGGCAAAGTCGGTAAAGAACGCGTTAAATGCTGCCAACAAGAAATACCATCATAAAATGGGGACATGTGGCTACAAGAGTGTCCTCCCTAAGTGGGAAACTATGGAGAAGAACATGAGGGCTAGAGGCGTCACTCACAGTGCGGATGGATGGCCCGAGAGGTCAAAGCACCGTGGTATGCAGGCACGGGGATCCTTGGACCCGAAGCAGGATAAAATTCAAGCAATGAACGATGCTCAATTGGGATTGTTCATCCGAGAGAGAGAACGACGGTGACACGCCCTAGGGAATCACGAAAAGGGAGGACGAACACGAGGCAAAGCGCGGTGTCTCGTGGAAGAAAGGTTTCCTCGATGCGATGCCGATTCTGAAGCCGTCAGAGAAAGAAGGATCGGGAGGCAGACCGGATCTCCAGGGTAGAGCAGGACCTAGCTGATCTGAAGAACCTCATGCATGAAATTAGCCAAAGGCTGCCGTCGTCAACTCACCCGCAGTCTGATGATCCTGCATTGGATCTTAGCCAGCGGAGAAGCAGCATGGCTTCCACGGAGGTCCAGGCTGATGATCAAGCACTGCTGGATGATGCACCGACTCCTCACTACCTTGTGGATGATGTCAGAGAGATGTCACAATGTGAGCTACATCAGCCAATGAACAACCTGTCCTTGAAGGTGGCGATCGGCACTGCTTTACCTTGTCTACCTGGAGCACTCCATCATTAACTTCCGATTCCACCAGGCTACGCTCGTGTCACGGTGGATGACATAGTGGAGGATTTTGCGGACCTAGAGATTGAAATCCCTACGCATGAAGGCCTTACGAAACTAGGAGATGTCAAGCGCAACATCATTCTATGGAATAAGAAGTACATCAAGTTTCCAGGCTCGGCGCCAAGGCCACCGACTCCAAGGAATCCAAGTCCACCCCGCATTGAATATCGTCAACCTCCAAGTCCACCCCAACTCGATTATCGTCAACCTCCAAGTCCACCCCGCCCCGCTGATGATCGCCGCAGCACGAGTACATCAAATCGATCTCCGCCTCCGTGCAATACTCGATCTCCGCCTCCGTGCAATACTACTACCTCGTCGAAGAAACGGATTCGACGGTCCCCCACGCCCCACATCAAAGAAAGGTCAAATGGCAAAGATAGTCGACATCCCGTCGGCTCTTCCAAAGAGACCTTATGACAAGACCGATGAGGAAACTAACGCGGATGTGGCTGCGCAAGTTAAGGCGCATTTTGCACCCAAAAAGCCTGAGCCAAAGCCGGTATATAATGAAAAAACCAAAAAGTGGGCTAAGTCCTTTCTTGAGCAACCATCCCAGATATCGATGAATCTAGAATCAGACTATGACCGGAAGATTATTAAGCAAGCACAAAAGAAAAAAACCACAAGTGCAAAAAGCGGGAAGCAAATTGCCTAGCTCGAAGCACGGAAGAATCAATCGGTCGCCCCGCTCAAAGTCATTTCAGACCTCGACAAGGCCTTCAGAGCTGAAATGGATATGGACATGCAAATAATGGACCCTAGATCCCGTAAGAATGCTGCACTTATGAGAATCACTATATCGCAGGCCAAAGCACTTGCTAACGAAACAAATATGTCTCTTGGTCAATATTTAGGCTATGAAGATACGCCGGTGGGTCAAATAGTACGGCAGTATGTCCAAGAGGAGCCTCTAGTCAGTAATGAGGAGCTCGCGCGTCTATCCACACATATGCGAAATCTGCACGAATGGTACATGTCGCAAGCAGAAAAAAGCATCAGAAAGATTGGTTTCCGGTGGACGTTAGAAAGGAGCATCACTTTAAACCATACTCGATACAGGTTCAAATGACCGAACTGTTTCAGCTATACAACCAGCGCGCCCTCGACAAATCTATCATTGGTTGCTACTGTCTGTAAGTGATTTATTTCTATAATTAAGTTTATAGCTCAGCTCGTTCATTGCATTTAATATATTATTCTAACTATATATCCTTTTGTATGATGATATTATATTCTGCAGAATGAAGATGCTTAAATGCAAAAGAGCTAGAAGATACGACGTTGGGTTCATTGACCCATATATCGTTAATGAATATACGTTAAAGAATCACCCCAAGGATGTGGAGGAAGACCTGTGCAGGTTCTTAACTGAGAATAATTTTGTTAAGGAAATATTATTTCCTTACAACTTCAAGTGAGTGTTTATATCTTGTACACATTTTAGTTTTGCTTACTGGATGAGCTATGCATGTATGCTTATGTAAACGTCCGCAGATTCCACTATATCTTGCTAAACATTCAAGTTGACAACTCCCTAGTTGAAGTCCACGACTCATTAAGTTGGGACCAAGAGTAGTGGAGCGACATGAAAGCAATGCTCCATAAGTAATTTCAATCATTATCGCATTATATCGTCCTCTTTCATTCATGATGAAGGAAGTCCAGCGCATCCGCGAGTTGACCAGTGAGCGGAAAGTTGACTCACATTATATTTATGATTTGCGGGAGAAACTAGAGCCAGACCAGCGCATAAGAGCAATTCAAGAGGAGCTGGCAGGATTTATGATGAAGTCCTTGATGTACATGGAGAGCATTATGCGGATGATGTGGAACTCGATTTGCCTTAGTCATCTCCATGTAGCTGATATGATATATATATATTCATCAATGACCATGTAATTTTAAAACATTTCCTCCTTTTGATATGATTGATTATATGTATGCTTGCAAGGGATCGATTAATTATATAAATACATCGACGTGTAGTGTGTATGTAGTAGCGTATAATATGTATACTGAAATATATGTTTGAATTATAGTGAAATACAAAACGAAAAAAAAACGAAATAACAAAAAAAAGGAAATACACAATCTCTGTCGCGGCAGAGAAACACAAAACTCTCTGCCGTGGCAGAAAACCTTTTAGTCCCGAGTGATGTTACATCCCGGCGCTGAAACAACCACGTGGCTGTTATCAGTCGCGGGTCGTAACGAGCCGGGACTAGATGGCAGTGGCAGACCTACAGGGTATGCCGCGGCATACCCTGCAGTCCAGCCGTACACGTACAAGTATTAGCTTCAGTTGCGATCAAACTTGCATGTGCAAAGCTACAGGGCATCGCCGAAGTTGTTTCTACGCGCACGTACAGCGACTAGAAAAGCAAAGTTAGCTCCTTTCCTGATGGATTTAACTCTCGGCTGAATGGCTGATGCTTGCCCACGTTCAAGCTAGCTACTTGATCGAATGAATTGATCAGGCTGTAGTATACGCAACGCACGCACGTGAAACGGTTGCGAGCCAAAGTATCAAGCCTTGTCATTTCTTTTTTTCTTACTGGTTGATTTACACGAGTGTATAAACATGTACCGAAAATAAATGTCTCAAATTTGGCGAAATTCGGATGAATCTAGACATTATTTAGTATATATGTTCATGTAATTTTTGACAAATCTAAGACATCTATTTTGGAACGGAGGAAGTAATATATACTTCTTCGTTTTATAGTATAAAATGTTTTAGTTTTTTTTTCTGAAATGCATGTATCTGATGACTTTTATTGTGTAGGTACGAAGCAAAATGAGTGAACTAATATATTAAAAACATCTACATGTATGTGTATAAAAAAAAAGCTAAAGCATCTTATATTTTAGAACGAAAGGAGTGCACACAAACCTTAATGTAGGAATTTTTGACAGAACCTTAAGGTAGGTTTAGGGACCTTATTTCTTATTATTCTCAAACATGTGTGTTTATTTACTACATTCACCTCTCCAAGTAGGATGTGCTTTTCTGCACCTATATATGTACCCTAAATACAAAACAGCTACTCGTAGATGTTATCCTTGCAATTGCATATATCGTTCCTCATAGAATGCCTAGTAGTATCAACTTTGCTTGTTCCTCGTGGTATTTGAAGAATCTTGGACTTATAGCTCCATCCCGCCCATCGCCAATTCATGATGTCAACCCTTGGCTAATTTTTTTGTTAAACTATTGAATTTATTTTACCAAAATGTGGGCAAATTTTTATTGCGGCATACCCTTTGCTAAAATCCTAGGTCCGCCACTGCTAGAGGGGGGGCCTCTAGTCCCGTTTTCGCAGTCCCAGGCCCAAAACCGGGACTAAAGCCAGTTACGGCCCGGGACTGTAGGCCCTTTTTCCACCAGTGCCATGTGTGTATAATTTTGTATGACATTAGCTTCGGTGCGACAAGATTTAAGAACTGGATGATACCCCATGCATTGCCGTTGGAATATTGGGCAGAAGGTTATGTTGAAAGTTTCAGTTAGAGAGAGGAAGCATCGTGCGTACTCCTACTCAGCACTCTGGCTGAAATTGAAGGAACATAAATTGGGGAATGTAGAAGACCATGCCTTCATGTTGGCTGTTATCTACGAGGCACTCCTTTTTTCACACTATACTTGGACAGCAAATAAATAAATAAATATAGTAGGACACACTTCTAAATATCTAAAACTATGCAATAAATAAGGCTATGTGTATCAATTGATGTAGAGGTTGGAGCTATGTTTCCCATTTCGATAAAAAAGGTAGGACACACCTAATGACACGATGAGTGATGTGGGAGGATTGCACGACGCGGCATGATATGATTGCTCAAGAATACTTGATGAGATGGCATAGCCGCATGCCGAGAGAAATAAATTTAGTTTTTCTTAACAGAGAGAAATAAATTTAGTGGGTGACTCCAATTTAGTTACTATATTAGTTTAGGCCTCGTGATTTTTAAAGGTACTCCCTTCGATTCTAAATAAGTGTCACGGTTTTCAACTAACTCTAGTTCAAAACCGTGACACTTATTTAGAATCAGAGGGAGTACTTTTTTTCTTGACTACTTGGAGATTTATCCTTCTTGTACTATAAATTTCGTCGACACGATCGAATAGCTTCTTGACCGTGTGTGGTGTGCCGTGGAGTGGTGGCACACACTTGCCTAACTGGCGCTTAGCTTGTGAGCCTGTTTCGACGGGTGCAGCCTTGGTCACGACTCGTGAGTGGTGGTGATCGAGTGGGGCTTCCTAGCTAGGGTTACGGCCGCAGAAGCAACAGCAACGTCGGACTCAAATCCAAAAGGCCAAAACCGAGATTGTTCACTGGAACACGTATGTAGTTTGCAGTAGTATCTGGTCTTGCCCGGGAACGCGCGGCGCCGAATACGCTGCACTTCGGTCCACTCTTGCAAACGTTTACGTGCAAAACTCATTCGCTTCCCAAGCTAGGCCATGAAAAATTATTTCAGTTTTATAAAAAAAATTATCTTCTATTCCACCCTCCACAAATACAATGTCACTTATTATAAAAAAATCAAAACCACTTTCTATTGTCTTAAGTCAGACCTATTTAGCTGTGACCAAAATAGTAGAGAACAATGTCAACATCTATAATTACCAAATTACTACCAGGACATCTATCATGAGAAATGTATTTTCATAACATTGCCATTGGGTATTGTAGCTGTAGATATTGATATCTTTTCTATACACTTAGCCAAAGCTAAATATCAATTGTTTTAGCCTTTCCATGTCATGACACGGTCCGAAGTGAAACTAGATCAATACACAACCCTTTTTTATTGTGCGCAAAATTTATGGATAGAGTGGTCACTTGGTGGTCATAATAGGGGACGGACAAAAGCTAAGGTGCATCATTGCACAGGTTTGTTCTAGGATGAGGGGAAAGGAAAGAGAAATGGTCGATGCGGGGAGAAAAGCATCATGAAAATATGTGATCTTCCATGATATTTTCTTTTTGCGAACTCATCTTCCACAATATTGAAACAGTATATACCAAGGAAAAGACTAATGCGTCGTGACAAATAGCGGCAACCCTCAAAATGTTTTATCTCGGAGCTATAGCGGAGCTAAACAACGGACAAGACACCATTCGATCGATATGTTGCTCAAAACGCTATAGCACATATTTAGCGATATGTTGCTCAAAACGCTATAGCACATATGATGGAGGGTAATCGACACCAATCACTCAAGGAGGACGACTAATATGCTCACGAGCGGGTTTTTTTTTTTTTAAATTAAGGAGCGACACACATTCACGTGCTTGAAATCTCGATCTAATTTAAAAAAAAAATACTTTCTTCGTCCTAAAAAGGACGTCACGAACTTGTCTAGATTCATATATATCTATATATTAAATTATGTTTAGATGTATATAAATCTAAAAAAACTTATAATATATTTTCACATGTAGGGAGTACCAGGTATAATCGGTCGCCGAACGAATAAAAATTCCCAAATTTTCAAAACTTCTCAGTCGAAGAAAAATGGGGACGAGGACGAGCGAGACGACAAAGCAACCTGAGAATTCGTAGACGACGGATACTTGCTGACACTGACACGCGGGTCATCTCGTCGCCGAGCACGCAAGACGCAGCGCAACTCTCTGGCTCGTTATCTCAGCGCACCCACGCGTCGCACCCACGCTTGCAGCTCGCTCGGGGGCGCCTCTTCTCTCTCCCTTGCCTAATGGCCACCGTCGCCGCCCCTCTCCCGCTCCGGGCCACCGCCTGCTGCGCGGGCGCCGCGCCGTGCCGGATGTCCTCCGACGCCGGGGCGCGGTTCCCCGGCCGCCCGGTGCAGCGCGGGCTGGTGGCGGGAGCCTGCCGCCGTCGGGAATCGGCAGGGTTCCGCGTGGAGGCCCTCTTCGGCGGCGGAGGAGTGGGGCCGAAGGAGCCCATGGTGCCTCCGTACAATGTCCTCATCACCGGTTCCACCAAAGGTGTTGTTTCTTGTTTTTTCTTCTTCTGCTCCCTCTTCGTGCTGCCTGATGCTTCGGTTTACATGGAACGATTGGGTTATGGCGATCTGAATTTATGTGCAGCATGCGTAATTAACAGGACAGCAGCTGGTGGAAGCTGTTGTAGATTTCTAAATGTTTTCTTTGCGGTGACACTTTGCCAATTACTAGCACGTGCGACTTGTCTAATCTGACTAAAACGACAGAGAGTGGCTTCGGATGTAATTAACGCGCCTTGCTCTTTTTACTGAATCAATGGAAGCTGAGCTTGAAACTGATAAAAGGATATTAGAGGCAGACTGAAATAGAATCATATATCACTTGTGGAAATTGGCTTCAGTTAACATTTGCATGTTCTTGCTCAGTAACATCTGCAATGTTCTTCGACAGGTATAGGATATGCACTGGCAAAGAAGTTTCTCAAGGCTGGTGATAATGTTGTAATATGCTCAAGATCAGGTTAGAAACAAGTGGTTTTAGTTTTTTTTTCTTTTGCGAATGAAAACTGGTTTTATTTGAGGTTAGAAAGAACTGGTTGTAGTTGATACTTTTAGTCTTTTCATATCGAGAAGGATACTTAATGGAGACTAAGATGCATACCAAATTGATCGGCGTTTAACAGTTACTTGACCATTCTAATTTTATCTGACGGAAGGTGCTTAGGGTAGGTGCTAGCTCTTTTAGATCAGTGATCTGTCAAAAAGTTTTTTCGTGTTTTTTTCAGATGGCAAACAGATTAAATGTTTCAATGTTCTTGAGACAGTTTTAGAAAAAAAATATTGAAATGGACAACATGCAGTTTACAATTGATACCAGTTTAGTCTTTCCTTGACATGCAGTCTATCCTCTACAGCTGAAAGGGTAGAATCTGCGGCCAGTGACTTGAAAAAGGAATTTGGAGAGCAGCATGTGTGGGTACCTACTTCTGAGATACTTAGTTCTTATATCGTCATTGAAGTTTTATTCATAAATTCATGCTTGCACTTCAAAATATTACAGTACAATGCATTTGATATCATAGTCTTGTTGTCGCTGTTTGTATCATCACAGGGAGCTGTCTGTGATGTTAGAGAAGGAAAGGATGTGAAGGCGCTCGTGGATTTTGCACGTGACAAGCTGGGCTATATTGATATTTGGGTACATAACGACCCCTCCCTCGCCAAGTATTAACACATGCCCTTTTATTCTGGTTCGTCATTTTTTGCAAACAAATATGGCAACCACTATCTATGAAATGACACTGACTCTCAGTGCATAATTTCCCATGTTGGATATATGCAATTGTGTATAGAATACCTCTGTCCAATCTGCATCATTTTGCTTGAAAATTGATATATCAACTTTGCTTGGATGTTTAAACTTAATGCATTTAATTGAAAGGTTATGTTATGTCATACGAGGACTGGAATTTCTTATGAATTATTTCCGTTGGTGCAGATTAACAATGCTGGATCAAATGCATATAGTTTCAAACCATTGGTGGAAACCTCTGATGAGGCTCTCATGTAAGTCTCAGTCTCTATAATGGCAAGACTTAACAAGTGTACCTTTATTCAGTTGTACTTGTACTTTCAAGTGTCAATAATTGATTGAACTTTTGCTTGATTTAATAGCGAGGTGATCACCACTAACACTCTTGGACTGATGCTATGTTGTCGTGAGGTATTACTTTCCACTCCATATTAGCCTTTTGTCGTATATTATGATAACTGTAAAGAATCATTTTCCCAACATTCATCGTCTTGCCATTTTACTCTTAGGCAATAAATATGATGTGGAGCCAACCTCGAGGTGGTCACATATTTAACATTGATGGTGCTGGCTCTGATGGAAGGCCAACCCCAAGGTAGCATTTCTGTTTGTTCTGTTGTGTAGTAATTGTGGATACTTGGCTTAAGAATGTGCTATTGCATGATTTCATTTAACTGCGGATGTAGTATGAATCTGTGGGATTGAACATACCGTATTATATCCTGTTCTTTTAATACTGATACGAGTATCTCCTTTCATGATTTCGTCCCTCTCGTATGAGCGTGATTTGTACTTGACGTAATGAATTTGCACAGCCGTGTGCTGGATTAATGAAAATGGTAAAAACAAAATATAAAGAGACAAACTCTATCATCTTTTGGTGAATCATTAGTCTTGTAATCTAGGTACTTACGAATTTATGATTGATAATCACCAGGTTTGCTGCTTATGGTGCAACGAAGAGAAGTGTGGTGCACCTTACGAAGTCTCTACAGGTAAACATAATATCTGTCGTGATATAATCTGAAATGGTTAGCTTCTGTTCAAACATTTGCAATTAAGCATTCAGAAATATGAACTATTTTCTGCGATGTAACTTCATGCAATTGTTTATTGCCTTAGAGGTACAAACATTCAACAGTACACGGAGGTAACTACGGTTTATCAATATCAAAACCGTATGACATGCCCAAATAATTACTCATTAATCGTTACAACAAACTAGTTTCTGGGACAATGCAATGCTGTAATCATCCATAGAAAATAGGAGATGCTTTCCACTTGAACTTGAGATTTTGACCCTTCTTTTTTTTTAGGTAAAGGTTTTGATCCTTAAGGTGTTCTTCTAGAATACCCATCAAGTCTTTAATAGCTTGGATTTTTATGAAGAACTCATCTTACCTTTACATTTATTTCCCTTCCTTCTGCAATTTTTAGCCACGGTAGTGTTAGGTCAAAACTTAGCCTTATCAGAAATTGTGTTGAGAAATAACATGATTCTTATTGCAGGCTGAGTTGCAGATGAATGAAGTGAATAATGTCGTGGTGCACAATTTATCGGTACATAGCTCCACTCTTTCTTTCGGTATCTTCCGTATTCTAAACTCCCTAATTATTATCTTGCATAAAGATAATTAAACATTGGTGTAGTTTACTGGTTTAACTAGTTTTTGTAAGGCTGTAAGGATTGGGCCATAGAATATGTGCATAAGTAAATGGCTTCTTGGCTCTGAACTGTTTACAACTCTTAAAAGGACAGTTATACACTAAAACTAAATACAATGATTAATCTGTGCAGCCTGGCATGGTCACTACTGAGCTTCTTATGTCTGGTGCTACCACAAAGCAAGTAAGATATAAACATTCTCCCATTTGTTTTTACCATTGTTGAATCAGATAAATCATGGTTACTAAAAATTGTGAACTTCACTGATGGCAGGCAAAGTTTTTCATCAATATATTGGCTGAGCCTCCTGAAGTGGTGAGAGCTCTGCCATTGTTCCTTTTTCCCAGAACAGTGTTATGTTCCCGAAAATAGTAATCTGTTCATTGTCAAAGGGCCAAGTTAACGAAGTTCAAAATTTGGAATGTGTAGTGGGTTCGACCATGCATACCTTTACATTGTCGACCTTTTCTTCATATGATCGTCGCAAGGCAAACATGTTTTATTCATCTGTTAGTTTCATTTTGAAGACACATTAACAATTATCAAATGTGTTGATCTGAGCAAAAATAGCTGATCTGATGACATAATATACATTGAGAATATTATATTTCATAGTTTATAACTTAGCTTACTTAAAAGTCTTACTCTGTGACAGCCATGATTTCTTTGTACTGCGAACAAGCTCTAGGTTCATTTTGAGATTAATATATATTAATGATTACCTTTAATGTTACTATGTACACTTTGTATTCATTTTTTTTATAACATGGGTAAAACAATAATCATGTTGACTCGCCATAATAGGTTGCGGATTACCTTGTTCCAAACATCAGAGCAATCCCTGCCAACCAATCCATGAAGCCGACCTACATTCGCTTTCTTACAGGCTTGAAAGCCTACTCAAGAATATTTTCAGTAAGAACTCCCTGAAACCTGGGGACTATCTTTTGTTAATCTTGGACGTCCCCAACTAATATCAATTTGCTGTAATAATCATTCTCCCTGATTTCATTTGCAGAGACTTGCTTTTGGTGCTCGTAGGAACAAGTATGTCGCTGAGGATTAATATCTTGCTGCCATCTTCCAACCCAGAAGAAATTAGGAATATTCTTGTTATCGGCTTTAGAAGTCTATTCTTTTGCTGTAAAAGTAGGATGTATTACTGATGGCATCTCTGGAACACAGTGATGTACTCCTCTTGTGCATAGACATGTAATTTGATTATCTCATCAAAGTTATTGTCATCGACTGAATCATTTACAGGTCATGTGGTTTATCTGTGCCCTTATGGTCTAGAGTACAAGTTTGTCAAAAGTTAAGATCCCATGATACATCTATGCACCTACACTACACATTAAGGCTGAACCCATTTTTTCCTTGGTACTTTTCAGAACATCTATAGTCTTGCCTACCTTTACCTGTTGGGGCAAGTTTGCCTCGCAATGTAGAATTTTAAGCATCTATAGATAGATTTATTGATGTTTGTACAATATAATTTTTCTTCATTGAAAGGCATGCAGATGGCATAGCGATGATAGGGCATGCTCATGCCTTGATGCTGCTACCTTCCTTCTAAGTGTTGGCAGCATAGGACTTTGATCAGATCTCAAACATCCAGTTTGCCTGATAAGTTTACCTCAACACTTTATTACTACACCTAAGTTGTCATTGGAGTTCTTTGCTTCTTCTCTGTCACATTTATGGCCCCTTTTTGTAAATGTGATGCGCACCATTCATGGATTTGGCAATAGTCTGCATGTGCTAGGGAAACAGCGACTCATGGCATATCATTGATTATTATTAGGTAATCCTTCTTCTTGCTTCCTTACCATTTTGAGATCTTTACTTCTCTGCCAACCTTTCCACCTATGCAAAGCAAACCAACTACTTTTAGTATGATGAATTATGTTAATGTAGAATGTAGGGTATCCCATGGGCCAGTATCTCTAGTCCTTTACAAGAATTGTATAAAAGGGTGGCTGGCTTGATAGAAAAGAACATGATCACTCACTGTTCTTGCTAAAAGAGAGGACAAACATTCCCAATTCCTTTTGCTTCCACGCATATACTGGTACTTGCATACTTAATGAGTTCAGTTTCTCTTGTGATGTTTTAGTGCATTCTTTTTCTACTAGGGAATGCAAGATCATCGATGTTCTGCTTGATCTCCCATTTAATTTCTGTATTTGAAAATGTTTTCTATATCTATACGGGCACCCACGTTTACAAAATAAACAAATTTGATGGATTCTGCCTCTTTACTTACACAAGCTGCTGTATTGTCCTTTTGCCAGTTTGTTAGTCCTTCATTCTAAAAAAGAGAGTTGCACCAGGCAGACTGTCAGATTTCCATGATCCTCACTCACACCTGGTGAGCTTGATTTGCAGAATGAAGTCTAAAAACAAGCCAGCACAAAACAGTGATGTTTCTTACGTGTCGAGCATACTGGCTTGTCGCATTCTCAGGGCAATGCAGCCGACAAGGAGTCTACTTCACTGGACCGACGATCTCCATAAGATCTTCGTGGAAGCTGTAGCGCATCAAGGAGGTCCCTATGGTTTGGTTTCTTGAACTTTGAGCATACACTGTCAAACAATTCATTATTTTTTCGTTTGATCTGAGATTTGTTGATGAAATCGATGTTGTGTTATTCAACTCTGTAGAGGCAAAGCCAACTGCGGTGAAGCAGAGAATGGAAGCTATGGGAGTCACAGGCCTCACAATCTGGAACATAAAAAGCCACCTCCAAGTACTTCGAACGCCCTACCCTCTTACAGATTATTTACTTTTAAGTGTTTGCCCATGGTGCACGATCTCAGTACGCTCTGCTTATTCTTGTGTGCCAGAGATACAGGGAGAAGTGGGATTTAGGATCTCAACCTTGTCAGGATGTTCTAGGCACTGCATCGTCAAGGCATGGTTCATGGTTCTTGGATCTAATCAGATTGCTGGGCTCGGCTGTTGTGTTCCTTTGTAGAACTGACTGATTGATTTGTGCTTGTGCATAAAAGTTCTGAAACATGCTCTAATGTGCAGGACACCTGAGCCTGAGATGACGATGGACAATAAAGCAGCTATGAGCATGACTGAAATGGAGGTATAAATGAATTATTCTTGAACTGAATACTTGGAAATTACTCATTACCTCTTCCTAACTCTAGCTATATTGTTTGTGGTTCAGATCGTGAACTATTTGCTTATGGATGACACGGAGGTACATTTTTCTCCACATACCTGCTTATGCACTTGATTTATGTGAGGGTGGTGACAACTTACTTACCTGTGTATGTGGACTCTCGCAGACGGTGGATAACGATTTCTCTGCTGCCGAGGTGCAGGTACATTCAAATCGTGATATGTACCTCTTTCGGATGATCATTGTTTCCCTAACAAAGCTTTATATGCTGATACACGACAACAATGCTACTGATATGTAAAAAATCAAATAAAATTTTGATACAGATGATGGAGAATGAATTGATGAATGAAATCCAGGCAGCACCAGGTTCACAGAAACTACCTTGTTCATTCTAAGGTGCAGAACCGGTTCATATCCTTAGTAATTTGGTAACGACGAGAATTGCAATGACACTGCTTATAGTGCTGATTTTTGTCTGTGTATATTGCAGCTGATCAAGCACTGACTCACAGGATCACCAGACCACGCTTGATGAGTTCATGTGAACCTGACATGAAAAATTGTCATAAATGGGAAGTAGTTTCAAGCATGTCAAACTACCGCTGCACATAATAGCTGCTGCCCACTACTAGAAATGCATTTTTTTGTAAAATTACAACGCACATGGGAACAGAACGATAATGAAAATGTGACCGAAAATTTAGATTGCTTTGGTTGGGGTGTGCCTGGCCTGGGCAGTAGTGCAACGCCCAGGCGACACGTGAGGGCCCCAGTGGCAAGCCACTGTGGATGGACCCTCCCCCACAAAAAATAAATTTAATATCGTTGTGGGCACATGGCCCACATATCAGATATTAAACTGATAAGAACAGATACTACACTTGATCTTAGCCAAAAGGCCGAGAAAGGTATGAGTCGCAACCCAGGCCACCCCCTCCTTCTTATAGCAGTCCCTCGCCCCCGTCTCCTGCTTCGCTCGGCGAGGTGGGACTAATCAAACGACCAGCGGCTCCTCGCAACACAGGGCAGGGTTGGCAAGGCTATCGAGCCAACTGGGCTTTCGTTTTAGCAGACCTGATGGGCTATGCACGTTGCTTGACGGACCGCCCAGACCAACAGATGCTTTGTCCAGTTGGCTCTGTATACCAGGGCCATGCTTTGCCCTCAAAAAAAAAAAAAACCACGGCCATGCTTGACGAGCTGTACTATTCTTTTTCCCAAGTTCTTCTTTTAATCGAAAGAATATCAGGGCAATTCTCAGGAATGGGTCACGAAATGACTGTCACATGCGTGGCAAGACCTCCTGTACCTACATGATCTTCCTTGCATTGGTACATGATCTTCCTTGCATTATCGGATAAACATATTGGTAGAATAGGATTTGTCACATTGCCACACCACACAATTAGAGAAGTTCAACTAAGTTTTAGTCCCCTTTTCTCAAAAATCTCTACTACTCCCTCTGTTTAGAAATATAAGATGTTTTAGATTTGTGAAAAAGATGTATCTAGACACATTTTAGTATCTAGATTCATTTGAACCTATATACGAGGTGCCTCATGGCCAGGGTCTCCAGGCCACGCTGGAGCTCCGCTTGCGTGTCCGCCATCTGAGTTAGCATCGCGTGTGGTGATCAAACACTTAGGCCCAGACTCCTCTGCGTCGACTACACGGCAACTGATGTAGTCATCAGGCGGTTCTCGCTGAAGGGGAAGTGGCTGGCGGACGTTGGTCATGGCCGGCCGAGGCCACACATGAGCGACGGATCACATCTACTAGCGAGGCAAATTTGTTGGCAGCGGCCACTACAGCGCCCGTGACTCCCATCTCCGATGAAGCCCGCCGTCTACAACTTGGGGCCCTGACGATTATTTGGGTTCAGGGTGAAGGATTACTTTACAAGATGGCTAGCTTGTTGGCTCACAACATGTAGTACTGGGAGTTGCTATTCCTATCGAGTACCAGTGAAAGCGCATAAGTCTGCAGCCCTTTCTATCTTGACATTCATGGACACAACTGTGATCTGATTGGATATTTTGTACATATATGTCATATAGGACTGTGTTTGTTTCAATACTGTTGTGATCATTTTAGGATGAAAGTGCCATGCATAATGAATATACAACTGTAGCTGCAATAATAGTACCGACATCTTTGATTCTAAGTTCGGTGTATTTTGACTCAATCTCATGATTTCAGGTTTGATTTTGCGGCGTTGTAAAATTTGGTCTGCCCGGCCTTCCTCGACGCGACCTACTCTGACTAAGCCTGGCCACCGAGCCTAGGCTGTTTTGTTTGCCATTTGATTCATGTGAGATTCAGTTGGAGGTAGCTTCAGTTGCATTTCAATATATTTGGATTCCAGAATCATGACATGAGAAAGTACTACTCGATCTCTACGTGTAGTAGGAGTTTGTTGTTATTCGGAATTATGTCATGAAATTTTGGACCCCTCTTGCGAGTTTAATTTGAGCATTGTTGGAGGTATAAGTTTATTTCCATACACCAACAATAGTTGAACTGTGTTGGTAAGTTATTGTGGTAGCTGAAATGAATTATCCTTAAATGGTCCTAGGGATGTATGGTAGTACTCTTGTATGTCGATATGCATTCGACCATATATATACTAAGCTATAACAATCTTAGCAGGATTTAAGATACAATGTTCCGCCTTCATAACTGTGCCACGAAATTCCTGGCCAGTCGATCTTCATAATTGGCTCGCATGGAGTCTATTTTAGCGTATTAAACTGATCAAGTGGCTAGCTGAAGGAGACTAAATGGTTGTTTTATTAGTGGTAATCATATATCTGCAGACTTGAAGAAGGGGTCATCTCGCATCTGGTTCAGAAACACTACATGTGCAACATCAACTGTGCTAATCTGCTAGGAGTCAAAGAAATGTGCATTTTATATTCCAAGCCAGACCGTATGTTGCTTTTTATCTTAAAAAGACACATATTAGGGAACATATGGTGAACAGAGCACTACTGTTTGATGTGTGACCGCAGGATGTTGCCAACTGACTTTAATACTATGACACCCCGTTGGAGCAATGGTCATCAATATATTGATCGCTTGAGTTGATTTTTGGTTCCTTTGGAAAGAATAAAATACAATTGAGAAGGACGTTGCAGCAGAGGCAACACTTGTAAAGTAAAGGCCGGCTGTCATCTCTCAACTTGCTGGCGGGAACTATTGGTATGCCCATGACTCTGTCTTGACTCATCCTCTCACCGAATGATGCGTTGTTTGGGCCGAGGTAGAAGAATACAGTCTATCAGATTGAATTTAAGTGAGAATGGATCCTTCTCAGTTAGTTCCTTATACAATGCTAATTCAGTCAGTCTTACCTTTTTAAGATAATAGGATGATTTGGAAGATGATGATACCTCTGAAAAACAAAATCTTTGCTTGGTATCTCCGTCGAGGGGTCATCCTTACTAAAGATAATCTTCTTAAGCGGAATTGGCATGGGGATCCTAGGTGAACATTTTGTCAGCACAACGAGACAATAAAACACTTATTTTTTCAATGCAATATCGCAAGATCTATATGGTCAGTTGAAAGAACATTTCTTAATCCCTAGTGTTTTGTGTATTAGATAACAATATCAAGGATAACGTGTGTTGAAGTGTTGCAGCTCTCTCTAAGAAAAAGGGAAAAGTATCTGCCTTTGGGGGGCGGATAATCCGCCCCCACCAGGGGCGGATAATCCGCCCCTCCCTCTTCCCAAGAGTGCGCGAGCCCCGCGGAGTTTGTGGCCGGATTTTCCGGCCACGCCGGATAGTCCGCCCCCTCGAGGATTTCCTTCAAGCCAAGCCCGCGTCGCTCTCTGTATGGGGGCGGAGTTTCCCTCGGACTTTCTCCCAAGGGCGGATAGTCTGCCCCCGGCAGGGGCGGATAATCCGTCCCCTTAGGATTTTTCTCCAAGTCAAGGTTGCGTCGCTCTCTCAGAGGCGGAGTTTTCCGAGTTTCCGTCTGGGCGGATTTTCTCCCAGGCGGATAGTCGCCCATAGGGCGGATAATCCGCCTCAAATTTGTCCAACGGCTTGTTCGGGCAGGGTATTTAAGCCTGTCTTCCTCTGTCCGTAACCCTTTGATCCGAAAGAAAAGACCTGACCTGCAACCTTCATCCAAGAGAACTCCACCTAGATCCACTCAAAGGCTCCGTCCATTGGGGAATCAAAGGAGGAGGACTCGATCATCATCAACTACAATCAAGCGCTTCATCTCCTCTCCATTCATTTGGAGAATCACCGATCTAGTATTTCTTGCAAATACCTAGATCCTTGTTTTTGTTTATATTGATAAGCCTTGTTCTTGTGGCAGCTTGTTGTCATCTCGAGAGCCCCCAATTCGGTTGTGGGTGTGTGTGCCCCGATAGTGTTGTAAAAGGCACCGGTTCCCGCCTCGAAGGGATCCAATAGTGGAGAAGGTGGATCAGGCCTCTCGTGGCGAGATCCATCGGAGAATAGGGTGAGGCCTATTGTGGCGTGGTGGTCTTAGAACCTCCCACCCCTCCAACGCAGATGTACTTCCCTTAACAAGGAAGGAACTGCGGTAAAACAAATCCCTGTGTCTCCGCGTGCTCCACTACGGTTCCTTCGCTCCTCTCTTTACGTGCTTAGTAGTCAGGGTTGCATATCGGAAAATTCTCGTAGTTGCATATCTAGATAATTTACTTTGTGTCAAGCCTAAAATTGAAAAAGTATTAAAAATTGGTTAGCACCTATTCACCCCTCCCTCTAGGTGCCCATACGATCCATTTCAATTGGTATCAGAGCCCCGGCTCTTATTTCGGGCTTAACCGCCTAAGAGAAGTATGGGTTCCAAGGTAGATGGGAGTGATGCTCCGGAGGTAGTCACCATGAATGATCTCAAGACGTTGGAAACAACCTTGGTGAGTTCAATGGAGGCTAAGATGGAAGAGATGCGTCAATTGATAATGCGTCTCTCCACATCCGTGGCATCACCTCCATCTAACTCTGAGGCTACCACTCTGCAATCCAAAGAAACGGGTAAAACTGTTTCTAAAGATAACGAAGTGGTTGGTGATGACACTAGCAAGAGCTCCTCCTCGAAAAAGGATAGCGGTAAGGATGGATACAATGAGGTTTCTCATGTGTATTCCCCTGATCCACCTATCCCTCACCCACATATACATAATAGGGGTGATCCACCCAAACTTTCAGCATCTACTTTTACTCAATGGCAATTTTTGATGAAATCTCATGTGTGCAGTTCCTCCATAGAGTTGTGGAAGATCATCGAAAATGGTCTTCATGTTGGAAACCCCAACAATCTTACAAGAAGAGAAGTTGTCGATAGCCAACTCAACGCTACAGCTCTACACATGATACAACTTGGTGTGGGTGACAAAGATATGCCACACATTCAGCATCTTAGTACAGCTAAGGAAGCTTGGGATGCTCTCACCGAGCTCTTCATCGGAAATGAAAGTATGAAAAGGAATAGATATGATGAGTTGAGAAACGAAGCTGAAGGATTCTATATGTTAGATGGAGAAGACCATGAAGACATGTATAGGAGGCTTAAGGCAATAGCCACAAATTTCAGAAACCATGGTGTCGCTCATGTTGATGATGCATGGATCAAGCGCAAGTATGTCAGTGCTCTTATGCCATTTGAGCCCACAAATTTGAAAAGTCTCCAAGGTAGGCATAACTATCACCTCATGACATCCAATGAGGTAATGCAAGAAATGGTCGCTTTCAAAGTGGCTGCCAAGAATGCCGAAGATGCTCGTGCTCGAGCTATGGGGATGCAAAAGGGGATCAACGTGGCCTTGAAGACTAGTGTGATTGATCATGATGAATATGCCATAGAAGGTCTGGACTATCCCGAGGATATAAAAAGGATCCACGGACAATACTTGTCTCTTTAGGCTAGAAACTTTTGGAAAGATCCAGCCAAGGCTAAAGCTGAACTAGAACGCAAGAGTGGAGCCTATGGAAGAAAAGAAAATGGTCCCAAGCTGAGAACATGTTTCAACTGTGGTGACCGGCTGCACTTTGTAGTTGAGTGTCCATATCAAAGTAGGGAAGATAATGGAGGAAGACTTATTTTTAAGGACAATTCAAAGGCTCCACGCAAGAAACAGTTTGTAAATAAGAATGCTCCCTTCAAGAAGCAACCAAAGATTGTTCTAGTGGCTCGAGAAGAATATTCATCGGGAAGTGAAGATGAGGACGAGGACGATAGCTCTCAAGAGGTGGATGCTATAACCACCACATCTACATCAACATCTCTCTTCGACTCTCCGAATGAAAACATCATCAACAAGAATGCTACTTGTCTCATGGCAAGAAGCTCCGAGGTAACGACTTCTAACTCTTCTTTTTCTAAGGCTATGATTGACATGGTTGATCCTACTAGTATTAAGGTTAAAGAAGAGACTATTGCTTTGGATTACTTCTACACTAACTTGCAAGGTGAGCACAAAGTTTGTTTTGAAGCTCTTATGGATCAGCTAGCCCAAAACGAAGCTCTTCTCGAAGAAAAGGGCAGAATTGAAAGGGAGGATGCAATGGAAATTGCATCCTAAAAAAATGCCCTTGAGGAAGAAGAAGAAGCTCGGGTCTCTCTTGAAGAGAGGCTTGAGTCTATTGAAGAGTCACATGAAGAAATTGTGGCTAAACTTGTTAAGGAACGTGACAATGCAGTCACCAAAGCAAAGAAGTTAAAGAAGGAAAAGATTGACTTTGGGGCTGCTCATGATAGACTCTCCAAGGAATTGGAGAAACTTGACAATGCTCACAAGGCATTGAAAAACGATTTCTCCATTCTCAATGAGTCACATGATCAGCTTCAAAGTCGATTGGCCAAATATGATGTCCCTAGCTCATCCAACTCAACATATAGTCACAAGGAAAATGCTAGTGTGGAAAAAGAAGTGGTCAAGGACATCACTCCCAAGGATAAGGGTGTGCTTGATGAAGTTCTTGGCAAGCAAAGGTCAAATCATGGTAAAGAGGGACTTGGGTATGTCACCAAGTCCAAGAAAAAGAAAAACAAGAAGAACAAGACTAAGAATGTGCAATCAAAGACAAGCACTGCCGAGAAGAATGTCACAAAATACAAGACTAACAATATTGGTTTTGCAGGGTCTCACAATCCTAATTATGAACTCTTTTGTGATGATTATGGCGATGTTTATGCTTATTATGTCAGTCCCTTTGATGAATATATTGCTTGGTCTATTTGGGTCCCAAAGACCCTTGTACTAACATGAAAGGACCCATTGAAAAATGGGTACCTAAAACCAAGAAGTAATTCTCTTGCAGGGCTATGCTTCCGGTGGGTCGAAATGGGTGCTGGATAGTGGATGCACTATTCATATGACCGGAAACAAGGAGATCATCACGGAGATGCGTCCAAATCATGATAATATCACAGTCTCCTATGGTGATAAGTCTAAATCTCAGGTATTGGGTCTTGGCAAGGTTGTGGTTTCCCACGATATCTCTCTCGTGGATGTCATGCTTATTGAGACCCTCGGTTACAACATTCTTTCTGTTCATGCCCTTGGCAAGATGGGCTTTGCTGTTTTTATCGATGATGATTTGGTGGTACTCTTGTGGAGCAAGTCTCTAAAGGTCACTTTCGTTGGATACGTCGAAAATGACCTGTATGTGGTGGACTTTTCGGGGAAAACCACTTCGGGTCCGATGTGTCTATTCGGAAAGGCCGACGTGGGCTGGCTATGGCATCGCCGTTTATCCCATGTCAACATGAGAACTTTGCAAAGTCTCCACAAGGGTGGCCACATCCTTGGACTAAAAGACAATGTCTCCTTTGCCAAAGATCGTGTTTGCAGGGCTTGTGTTGAAGGCAAAATGCACGACTCTCCCCACAAGAGGAAGACTATTGTGTCTTCAAAGAGGATCTTGGAATTACTTCATGTGGATTTATTTGGTCCTCCTTCTCATGCAAGTCTTGGTGGGAAGAAATATTGCTTGGTCATTGTTGATGATTACTCAAGATATACATGGGTCTATTTCTTCAAACTAAAGAGTGAGACTCAACAAACTGTCATTGACTTTACCAATGAAGTTCAACGTCAACACAATGTTCCTATCTTGGCAATAAGGAGTGACAACGGCTCTAAATTCAAAAACTACACCTTGAATGAGTTTCTTAGCGAAGAGGGGATTAGACATCAATATTCCGCTGCGTACACCCCTCAACAAAATGGTGTAGCCGAGAGGAAGAACCAGACTTTGATGGATATGGCAAGATCAATGTTGGCTGAATTCAAGTCTCCTTATAATTTTTGGGCTGAAGCCATATCCACTGCTTGTCACTCATTGAACCGGCTCTACCTCCGAAAGATTTTGGACAAGACCTCATATGAAATACTTACCGGTAACAAGCCCAACATCTCATACTTCAGGGTATTCGGGTGTAAGTGTTTCTTTCTTATTAAAGGTGTCCGTTTGTCAAAATTTGAGTCCAAGGCTTTAGAAGGTATTTTTGTTGGTTACGGTGCCGAATCCCACACTTATAGAGTCTACAACAAGCTCACTGGGATTGTTGTAGAATCTTGTAGTGTGGAGTTTGATGAAAATAATGGCTCCTTTGTAGGGAAAGTTGATGTTTGTGATGCAGATGTTGAAATACCCCAAGATGCCATAAGAAGAATGGGCGTGGAATTTTTACGCCCCATTGAAGAACCCCTTGTGGCGGATCGGGAAGGACAATGCTCCACTCAAGTGGAGCCCTCATCTACACAAGATCAACCAGCTCCTACTGATGGAGAAAACTCTGCACCAACACCGCAACCTGCTGAAGATCATCAGTCTCCTGGACAAGATGGTAGTACCAGGCCGGTCTATCCGCCCCCTCCAAGGGGCGGATAATCCGCCCCTGGCATTTCAACTTGTTCCAGGGGATCCGAAGGAGAAAGTAACAGCCAAGAAGTTCCCAGGCCGGATTCTCCGCCCCCCGAGGGCAGATTATCTGGCTCTGGATCTCCCTGTTCAGTCAGGCATCCTCAGGAAGAAGGAACTGGTGACTATCTCCTAGGCCGGATAGTCCGGCCCCACCAAGGGGCGGATTATCCGGCCCTGAAGAACAAATTATGCAGCAAGGTCATGTTGTTAACTCAGATCAAGATCAAGGGCAAGGCAGTGGTCAAGACAAGGATACAAATACTGAATCAACTCCTTCTAGAAACAATCAGGACATTGAAGCTCGTCGCAAGGCTCGTGCTGATCGGAACCTTGAACTAAGGGGTCACACGCTTGACAAGGTTGTTGGTGATCTACGAAGAAGGGTGTCTACTAGAAGAGAACTTGCAAGCTTATGTGACCATCAAGCTCACATTTCCATGGTTGAATCGAAGAAGGTTTTTGATGCTCTTGAAGATCCCGATTGGGTTGTTGCAATGCATGAAGAATTAAATAACTTCGAACGCAACAAAGTTTGGAAGCTCGTAGAGAAACCCAAGGATTGCCGTAATGTTATCGGCACCAAGTGGATTTTCAAGAACAAACAAGATGAAAATGGCATTGTTGTGAGGAATAAAGTAAGACTCGTGGCTCAAGGATTCTCTCAAGTGGAAGGAATTGATTTTGGCGACTTATGCTCCTGTGGCTCGTCTTGAGTCCATCCGTATCCTTCTTGGCTATGCAGCCCATCATAATTTTAAATTACAGCAAATGGATGTTAAGTGTGCGTTTCTCAATGGTCCTCTGCATGAGTTAGTATACGTCAAGTAGCCCCTGGGTTTTGAGGACCCCAAATTTCCGAACCATGTCTACAAACTCGATAAGGTGCTCTATGGCCTTAAACAAGCCCCACGTGCGTGGTATGAGCACCTTAAAGAGATTTTGCTAGACCGTGGATTCGAAGTTGGGCAAATCAATCCCACTCTTTTTACTAAGAAGGTTAACGGAGCTTTTTATATGCCAACTTTATGTAGATGACATTATTTTTGGTTCTACTAACCAAGCTTTTAACGATGAATTTTCAAAGCTTATGACTGATAGGTTTGAGATGTCCATGATGGGTGAGCTGAGGTTCTTTCTTGGATTTGAGATCAAATAACTTAGAGAGGGAACCTTTATTAATCAAGCTAAGTACATCCAAGACATGCTCAAAATGTTCAAGATGACGGATCTCAACGGTGTGGCTACTCCAATGCAAACAAAGTGTCATCTTGAGCTCAATCCCAAGGGTAAAGACGTGGACCAAAAGGTATACCGATCCATGATCGGCTCTCTCCTTTACCTTTGCGCATCTAGGCCCGATATCGTGTTAAGTGTAGGAGTGTGTGCAAGGTACCAAGCCGCTCCTAAAGAAAGCCACTTAGTGGCGGTCAAACAAATCTTCAGATATTTGGTTCATTCCCCAAATTTTGGGCTATGGTATCCCAAGGCTTCAAGTTTCTCTCCATGTGGTTACACTGATTCAAATTGGGCTGGTGACAAAGATGATAGGAAATCAACCTCTGGTGCGTGCTTGGGCAGGTCTCTAGTGTGTTGGTCTTCAAAGAAACAGAATTGTATTTCACTCTCAATAGCCGAAGCTGAATATGTTGCTGCTGCAAGTGCTTGTACACAATTGTTATGGATGAGGCAAACTTTAAAGGAATATGGTGTCAATTGTGACAAAGTGCCTCTATTATGTGACAATGAAAGTGCTATCAAGATTGCATACAACCTCGTGCGGCATACAAGAACAAAACATATAGAGATTCACAACCACTTTATTCGGGATCATGTTGCTCGTGGTGATTTTGCCCTATCCTTTGTGAGCACGAAGAACCAACTTGCTGATATTTTCACGAAGCCCCTTGACGAAGCAAGATTTTGTTATTTTAGGAATGAACTAAATATCATAGATTCAAGGAGCTTGGCTTGACTACCCTTGCACACTCACTTGCTCTTATTCATGTATTTGGTTTAGATGCGGGCATATACATAGGGGGAGTGTGGTCCTAATTGATTGGGCCAACCCTCCCCCCATAATGCCGAAAGCAAGAAAAATCATTTCCCTTAATATCATTTTGTGATATGCGGGTCATCGATGAGCATTGGTTTTGAACTCAAGATACATCTTCGCGGTGTCATGCCATGCGCTCCAACATGGTGGCCTCGGCCACCGCCCTATTCCTTGTGAAGAGTTGGTTTCTAATGGTTCTCTTTGGATTTTCTTGCATATCATCTTCAGGGGCGTTAGCATCGCTCTTCTTCCTTTTTGGCGTTTCGATGCCAAAGGGGGAGAAGTAGTTCTATTAGGTCTCGTGGATTTGCAAGGGTCGGGCGCAAGCAATTATCTTTTCGTTGTTTTTATTTGCTTGCTTGCTTGTGCTCTTTTTAGCGTGAACTTATTTGCTATTTGTGCTTGGATTATGTAAGACTATGTCGTGCTCCACTATGTGTGGTACTATGTTTGGTATTCATGGAAGTTTGGATTTATCTATTGTGGATCTCATGGAATTCTGGATTTATCTATGGAGAATTTTTGATGGCATATGGAATCATGGGATTATCTAATGTATGCATCAATATTGTTGGGATGTGCTTGGAGGCTATCAAGCTAATTATTTTATTTGGCTATAATCACATCCCGGTGGTATGAACTTGTTTCCCAACCCACCTTGTTTCAATTATCTTTGCTGAAAGGTGTGCTCTCTCTAATGTGTGTATTTGTATTCAAATGCAAATTTTAAATATGCACACATCTAGGGGGAGCGTCTTTCAATTTTAAGGTGGCGTTAGCCGGTTTCATTGCAAATTGTGGCATCCCGCAAAAACCACTACTAGAAAATCGCGTTGAATTTGTGCATTGCATCGTCATCATCATGCATTGTTTGCTAAAACTATGTTTGCAAAACCCGTCTTTGTTTTCTAAACGCCCCATCTTATTCAAACGCCAAAACCCCGGGGCTCCGGAGTATTTTGTTTTGTTGCATTCGGGTTGCAAACGGCCCAATGAAATTAAATAAAAGATTTAATTTGTTTAGTAGGGGCAGTCGAACGGGCCAACCCGACCCGAACGACCACCCCCGTATACAAAATTCGGTCCAACCAGCCCCACCTATTAATCCTAGATCTACCTAAAATTCTACCCAAACCGCTGGCCACATCACTCCACCCAATCAGCCTTTGCCACCTCATCTTTCCTCACCCCTCAACCTCTCACAATCTGCCACCTAGCCCACCCCTCTCTCCTCTTTTCTCTCCTCAAGCACCCCACAACCACCACGCCACGCCCAGACACACGCACTACACGCACCTGCAGAAGCACCAGCAGCTGCCACGACACCCTCTCGCACCCAGCGACGTGGCCACCCACCAACCGCCTCCCCACGCCTGTTCATCTCCTTCCTCCTCTCGTGCACGCACGCCCACCTCCCGAGCCGGCTCCTCGCCTCTCCCGTCGCGCAGCCGCTCGGCCACCCCACCCCTTTGCCCGCGCCCGGCGTCCACTGCCGCTGCGCCGCCGCCCTCTAGCCGCAGCAGCGCTGCGCGCCGCCGCCTTCGCCCTCTCCTCCTCGCCCTCGCCCGCGCCGCACCTCACGCCACCACCCTCACTGCGAGCGTCGCCCGGACCTCGCCGCCGTCGGCCAGACGCCTCCTGCGGTCTCGTCCTCCCTCCAGGCTGTGCGCCCGCCTCACCTCTGCCTCCCCGCCATGCGCGCTGCCAGGCCTCTCCGCCGACCTCAAGCCTGCAGCCCCTCCTCTCTCGGCTCCGGCGGCCGCGCCCATGACAGCCCGTCCGTCCGGCCGCCTCCATTGTGACCACCGCCGCAGTACCTCCCAGGGCCGCCTCCGCCCTCCTCTTCGCCGGTTCCCAGACCTCGGCCACCACCTCTCCGGCCGCGCCCTGGTCTCCACCGCCGCCCTGCAGCGGCAGCCAGCCCGACGGCCGCTTTCTAGCTCTGCCGCCCCAGTACCTCCGCCCGGCGCTCGCCTCTCCGAGCCTCCCCGTCGCCCGGCGTCCCCTTCAAGCCTCCCGGCCACTGGACCCGCCTCCCAGGCCCACCGTCGACGCCGCCTTACGCCTCCAACTGCGGCGTTCAGGTAGTACCAAGTGGTGCTAGCTGTTGGTTGTGAAACGACGAGTTTGACACGTGTCGGACCCGCAAAGCTCCCCCTCGCCAAGATCTTCCGAGGCCCGGATCTCGGCAAAGACCGCCACACGGACGCCGAGACTCTAAACCACGAGGACCCGTTCCGGACGAAGACGAACCCGACAGATCTGCGAGGACAAGATCGCCACCGGATACGCCAAGCACTTCTTCCGGAATCGCCATGACCGTCCAAGATCCCGAAGACCACGGAACCAGGAATTCGGGCGACAAGAACTACCAGCGGCCCGACAAGACCTTTCATAGCGACAAGAACGACCGCAACCAGGACGGTACCGATGCCCGACGCCGAACCAAGTACCTCCTCGTGAACGCCAAGGTCTACCTCACGGACACCGAGAGCTTCCCCTGAACGCCACGACCGTCGACATGATCGAGACCCCGATGCGACAAGACCCTAACCCCGGAGGCCGAGAACGATTCCGTCGAACCCCAGATCCGAACCTCGTCGAACCCTGGACCCCGGACCCTGTCGAACCCCGAACCCCCGGAACCCCAAGTTCGTCGAGACCCTCAATGTGTGAACCCTCCCGAAACCCTATCTTAGAATATAATAACAACTTGATGCATATTGAACTGTCATACTCGCATGCATATCTGTGGTTTGGGGGCCTTCCGCCGATTCACCTAATAATTAAATATGGGGCCCATATGCGGGCAAATCTAGTCTCATATCGGCCTCATTTAAACATGTGTAGCGAACCGGTTCCATTGGTTACATTGTTAAACAACATTTAATTTGCGGGGTAATTAAATAACTTGAACCACCTAATTAATTGTCGGGACCCCGGTTCCGCCTAATCTGACCTAATTGCATCGCACCTTGCCATGCCATCCATCATACATGCATCATGCCGATCTTCTGCCGTTGTATTAAATATTGCATCCGGTGTTTCTTCTAGTGATTTGGTTCTTCGCGGATAAGGCCGATGAGTTGATGTGAGCTTCGCCCCGATCTTCGGATGAACCTTTCGACAATGTTTTCAGGCGAGCATCTCCCCCTTTCTACCTATCTTACTTTTATAGTCTTTATTTCCCCCTGTTGATCTATTGCTATCTGTGTTGCGATGCTCTAGATACCGTACCCTTGTTATCCCTTGCAGCCATATATTGCCTTGGACACCCTATTGCTGTTGTTTGGTAACTAGTTGGTCTTATGCGTCGCTTGCTATATATTTGTTGTGTCGCCATATGCCACGATTCTTTGTTGTATTGCCGCATGTTGCTGTTGGAGATGATTCTAGTTTTACTTATCGTCACTTTACTTTGTTTAACAACTAAAATTGAATAAGCGGAGGCATCGGTGGGTGATAGATAATATTTGGTTTCGAGCCCACTTGTGTCCGTAAGACCCAGTACTTGATTCCTGTTCCTTGATTTTATGCGCTATCCACATCCGGAGGTATATGGGACCCCCGAGCGAGCTTGATTCATTCTTATTTCTTGGGGCCACAAACTAGTTTGAGGTTTTATTTACGATCTGTACTTATGCCATGCTTTCTTGCTTTATTTACGATTGTGCGAGTGCGCTTTTTGTCTTTATTTTAGGCGGAGTGTTTCTGGTGTCGACAAGCCCGTTTGGGGTTCCCGATCGCTCCACCGACAGCAGAACCTTGAGGCCGTCTCGAGCTTGCTTACTCCGTTCGCGGATTCTACTTAAGGGTGGCCTGAAATATTTGAATCTGTGATTGTTCGATCGTGAAAGCCTCGTTGGGTTTTGATTTGGTTTTTCCGAGGTTGATCGGCGTGTGTTGCTATTGGTGCACCCGGGTAAAAACTTTCACGGCCGTGTCCGCGGATATGGACGACTTGGAGCCAGTTTCTTGATCATAGACAAGCATAACTAAAGTTCTTGTCATAAATTTGACTTATAATGACTAGTAATCAGCTTCACTATAATGGAATGGCTAATAATACTGCCCACAATTGCTTGTTTGGTTGTCGCTTGCGACAAATGTATCGACTAGTAAGTATTGCAACTTCTAGCGAAATGGCTGAATAAAAGTACCAACAAGCTGCTGGGTTTTGGGTTTATCTCATGCTACATGCACGATTAGTAATTGTTGCAACTATCACGGAATGATTAACTAAAAGTGCCCTTGTTTACTTTATCGGGGCGATTACCTAAACGACTAGTAAAGTGTCGCAACTATAACTGAATAAATAAAGCGCCAGCGTGTGAGTTCCTCGGATGACTTCCTCGTTTGGTTTCGGGGAAACACGAGATGGGTTTGTTTGGTGTTAGCTTGAGGTTGGATCCGGATAGGTCTATCTTACCCTCTCGATAACCGCCGATTGTATTGAGTCTCTATAGGTTGTTTAGTGCATCTTTGCCACGCTTCGATCCACCATACCTATGTAGGCGAGGACCGCAATTCTAGCCTCGCCGTGTCTTGGCCTCGATCGACGCTCTTTCTTTGTTTTCCTTTGCCCTTTGTCGGCACCCTTTGTTAAGCAGGTTTTGAGATCGACGCCGTTAGCGGGGTTACCCTTCCGGCTTGGCGGCGGGTTATGGGCCATTGGTTATTCTTCGGGCTCTTAGCCCCATTTGCTTCTTGTCCGTAGGTCGGACGCTCTACCGTTTTCAAGGTGATTTGGATCTGTATTATATCTCGTATTCTTGACTCTTTGAGTCATATATATGTCTCTGTGGGTCCCATCGAGGACTGTTGTGTAATGTTATTACTTCGCTTTCCACCCGCACGAAAGTGCTGGTGGCACCTTTTGAATCGCTTTCTATGGGTTTGGCGAATTTTGCTCAAACTTGCATAGGTCCGATTCGAGGGTGTTACAGAGTGGTATCGAGCTCAAGATTGCGATACCCCACAAGTCCAACTGTGGGATAACCTAGCTAACGGCAAGTAGAGTGTCAAAACTATTTTGCAAAATCGGTTGGATAGTCCGGCTAGGTGCGATTTTACTCCTTACCCCTCTGTTCTCCTCTTACCCCTCGTGTTTTGACTCCGCTCTCGTCTCTTTCTTGAGTCCAGAATTCTCGTGGTTGGGTATCCGTCGTACCTTTAGGGTTTCGCTTCCTTCTTTGATAACGGTGTTCGCCCATCCGTGTTCAAGCTCTGATGAATCCGTCTGTTGTGGTACCATTCTTTGTTCCTTGTTTGTGCCTCCGTGTTTTCCGACGACATCCTCTATGCGGATCCGATGCGAGTGCATCACCCTTTATTTCAAACCTCGCTTGTCGAGATCTTGACCGATTCGAGAATGGTTGCACTCTTTCCCACCGATTGTGAGTAATAGTTTGGGTGCGTGATGGATTGGCCCCCATGCACTACCCTTTCTATTCGCTTTTGTACATTGCGATGGAGAATGCATCGGTTCCTCCTTCCATCGAAGTTAGAGGTGGCTTTATTTGTGATACCTCTACCTTCGACCTTTTGTTTCGAGTGCTCTCTCGAATCGGGAACAACGACCCTTTGTTAGTGGTGTCGCGAGGATCCACATGATGCGAGAAGGCGGAGAACGTCGACCTTCCTTCCGGTACCATGAGGCGGATCTCGGGCGAGATCCATTGTTAGTGGTGTCGGTTGTGGCATCCCGCAAAAACCACTACTAGAAAATCGCGTTGAATTTGTGCATTGCATCGTCATCATCATGCATTGTTTGCTAAAACTATGTTTGCAAAACCCGTCTTTGTTTTCTAAACGCCCCATCTTATTCAAACGCCAAAACCCCGGGGCTCCGGAGTATTTTGTTTTGTTGCATTCGGGTTGCAAACGGCCCAATGAAATTAAATAAAAGATTTAATTTGTTTAGTAGGGGCAGTCGAACGGGCCAACCCGACCCGAACGACCACCCCCGTATACAAAATTCGGTCCAACCAGCCCCACCTATTAATCCTAGATCTACCTAAAATTCTACCCAAACCGCTGCCACATCACTCCACCCAATCACCTTTGCCACCTCATCTTTCCTCACCCTCAACCTCTCACAATCTGCCACCTAGCCCACCCCTTCCCTCTCTCTCCTCTTTCTCTCCCTCAAAGACCCCACAACCACCCCACGCCCACGCCACAGCCAAGACACACGCACTACACGCCCTGCAAGAAGCACCAGCAGCTGCCACGCACACCCCTCTGCACCCCACCGTGGCCACCCGGACCCACCAACCGCCTCCCCACGCCTGTTCATCTCCTTCCTCCTCTCAGCACGACGCCCACGCAACCTCCCCGAGCCCGCTCCCCGCCTCTCCCGTCCGACGCAGCCTGGCCCGGCCACCCACCCGCCTGCCCCGCTTGGCGCTGCTGGCCGCTTCGCCGCCTAGCCTGCAGACGCTGCGCCCGCTTCGCCTCGGCTGCTTCTCTCCTCGCCCGCGCCACCGCACTCACGCCACCACCTCACTGCTGAGCTGTCGCCCGGACCTCGCTGCTCGCCCGGGCCAGACGCGCCTCCCTGCGGTCTCGCTCCTCCCTGAGGCTCGCCCTCCCTCCCATGCTGCGCCGCCATGCAGGCCTCTCCGCCGACCCTCAAGCTTCGCAGCCCTCTCTCTCGGCTCCGGCGCGCGCCATGACAGTCGCCCGTCCATCCGGACCGCCTCACATGTGACACGCGAGCCTCGCCACGCCGCCTCAGCTCGCCCTCCTCTTGGCGGTTCCCAGACCTCCGCCACCACCTCTCGGCCCGGCGCCTGGTCTCCACCGCCGCCCGCCCTGGCGAAGCCGCTGACGCCGCCGCCTTTCTAGCTCTGCCGCCCGATACCTCCGCCCGGCTCCGCCTCCTGGAAGCCTCCCGCGTCGCAAGGCCCTTCGCCATAAGCCTCCCAGCCACTGGACCGCCTCCCCAGGCCCACTTCGCCGACGCATCTTACGCCTCCAACTGCGGCGTTGGGTAGTACCAAGTGGTGCTGCTGTTGGTTGGAAACGACGAGTTTGACACCGGTAATCGGACCCCGCAAACCCCAAGCTCCCCCTCGCCAAGATCTTCCGAGGCCCAGATCTCGACAGCAAGACCGCCACACGGACGCCGAGACTCTAAAACCCTGAGGACCCGTTCCCGGAGACGAAGACCGAACCCGACAGATCTGCGACGACAAGATCGCCACGATCGCCAAGCACTTCTTCCGGAATCGCCATGACCGTCAAGATCCTCAAGACCACGGAACGGGAATTCGGGGCGACAAGAACTACGCCAGCCCGACAAGACCTTCGCAACGACAAGAACGACCGCAACCAGGACGGTACCGATGCCCGACGCCGAACCAAGTACCCCCTCGTGAACGCCAAGGTCTACCTCACGGACACCGAGAGCTTCCCCTGAACGCCACGACCGTCGACATGATCGAGACCCCGATGCGACAAGACCCTAACCCCGGAGGCCGAGAACGATTCCGTCGAACCCCAGATCCGAACCTCGTCGAACCCTGGACCCCGGACCCTGTCGAACCCCGAACCCCCGGAACCCCAAGTTCGTCGAGACCCTCAATGTGTGAACCCTCCCGAAACCCTATCTTAGAATATAATAACAACTTGATGCATATTGAACTGTCATACTCGCATGCATATCTGTGGTTTGGGGGCCTTCCGCCGATTCACCTAATAATTAAATATGGGGCCCATATGCGGGCAAATCTAGTCTCATATCGGCCTCATTTAAACATGTGTAGCGAACCGGTTCCATTGGTTACATTGTTAAACAACATTTAATTTGCGGGGTAATTAAATAACTTGAACCACCTAATTAATTGTCGGGACCCGGTTCGCTTAATCTAAACCTAATTGCATCGTGACTTGCCATGCCATCCATCATACATGCATCATGCCGATCTTACGCCGTTGTATTAAATATTGCATCCGGTGTTTCTTCTAGTGATTTGGTTCTTCGGATAAGGCCGATGAGTTGATGTGAGCTTCACCGATCTTGGATGAACCTTTCGACAATGTTTTCAAAGAGCATCTCCCCTTTCTACCTATCTTACTTTTATAGTCTTTATTTCCCCTGTTGATCTATTGCTATACGTGTTTGCGATGCTCTAGATACCGTACCCTTTGTTATCCCTTGCAGCATATATTGCCTTGGACACACCCTATTGCTGTTGTTTGGTAACTAGTTGGTCTTGCGTCGCTTGCTATATCTGTTGTGTGTCGCCATATGCCACGCTTGTTTGTATTGCCATGTTCTTTGTTGGAGATGATTCTAGTTTTACTTATCGTCACTTTACTTTCTGTTAACAACTAAAATTGAATAAGCGAGGCATCGGTGGGTGATAGATAATATTTGGTCCGAACGCCCACTTGTGTCCCGTAAGACCCAGTACTTGATTCTGCCTTGATTTTGCGCTATCCACATCCGGGAGGTATATGGGACCCCTGAGCGAGCTTGATTCATTCTTATTTCTTGGGGCCACAAACTAGTTTGAGGTTTTATTTACGATCCTGTACTTATGCCATGCTTTCTTGCTTTATTTACGATTGTAACGCAGTCTCGCTTTGGAAGCGGAGTGTTTACGCGGTGTCGACAAGCCCGTTTAGGGGTTCGATCGCCACTGACCATCGACGCAGACCTTGAGGCCGTCTCGGAGCTTGCTTACTCTATGATTCTACTTAAGGGTGGCCCCTCAAATATTTCTGAATCTGTGATTGTTCACGTGAAAGCCTCGTTGGGTTTTGATTTGGTTTTTCCGAGGTTGATCGGCGTGTGTTGCTATTGGTGCACCCGGCCGGTAAAACTTTCAAAGCCGTGTCATGGATATGGACGACTTGGAGCACGTTTCTTGATCATAGACAAGCATAACTAAAGTTCTTGTCATAAATTTGACTTATAATGACTAGTAATCAGCTTCACTATAATGGAATGGCTAATAATACTGCCCACAATTGCTTGTTTGGTTGTCGCTTGCGACAAATGTATCTGACTAGTAAGTATTGCAACTACAACGAAATGGCTGAATAAAAGTACCAACAACTGCTGGGTTTTCGGGTTTATCTCATGCTATCTGTACCTGATTAGTAATTGTTGCAACTATCACGGAATGATTAACTAAAAGTGCCCACTGTTTACTTTATCAGGACGATTACCTAAACCTGACTAGTAAAGTGTCGCAACTATAACTGAATAAATAAAACTGCCAACTGTGTGAGTTCCTCGGATGACTTCCTCGTTTGGTTTCGAGGGGGAAACACCAGGATGGGTTTGTTTGGTGTTAGCTTCAGGTTGGATCCGGATAGGTCTATCTTACCCCTCTCTGATAACCGCCAGTTGTATTGAGTCTCTATAGGTTGTTTAGTGCATCTTCTTGCCGCTCGATCCACCATACCTATGTGGCGAGGCGAGGACCGCCGAATTCTAGCCTCGCGTGTCTTGGCCTCGATCTTGACGCTCTTTCTTTGTTTTCTGCTTTGCCCTTTGTCGCACCCCTTTGTTAAGCAGGTTTTGAGATCGACGCCGTTAAGGTGGTTACCCTTCCGCTTGGCACAGGGTTATGGACGCCATTGGTTATTCTTGGGCTCTTAGCCCCATTTGCTTCTTGTCCGTAGTCGGACGCTCTACCGCTTTCAAGGTGATTTGGATCTGTGTATATTATATCGTATTCTTGACTCTTTGAGTCATTGTTATATATGTTCTGCTCAGGGTCCCATCGAGGACTGTTGTGTAATGTTATTACTTCGTTTTCCACCCGCACGAAAGTGCCTGGTGGGCACCTTTGAATCGTTTCTATGCGGGTTTGGCGAATTTTGCTCAAACTTGCATAGGTCCGATTCTGAGGGTGTTACACAAATCCTAGTATTGTCATCTAACACCAAAAAGGGGGAGATTGAAAGAACATTTCTTAATCCCTAGTGTTTTGTGTGTTAGATAACAATATCAAGGATTATTTAACGTGTGTTGAAGTGTTGCAGCTCTCTCTAAGAAAAAGGGAAAAGTATATGCCTTTGGGGGGCGGATAATCCGCCCCCACCAGGGGCGGATAATCCGCCCCTCCCTCTTCCCAAGAGTGCGCGAGCCCCGCGGAGTTTGTGGCCGGATTTTCCGGCCACACCGGATAGTCCGCCCCCTCGAGGATTTCCTTCAAGCCAAGCCTGCGTCTCTCTCTGTATGGGGGGGTGGAGTTTCCCTCGGACTTTCCGGTCCTTGGGCGGACTTTCTCCCAAGGGCGGATAGTCCACCCCCGGCAGGGGCGGATAATCCGCCCCCTTAGGAATTTTCTCCAATTCAAGGCTGCGTTGCTCTCTGTATGGGGGGGCGGAGTTTTCCCCGGAGTTTCCGTCCTAGGGGGCGGATAGTCCGCCCTAGAGGGGGGCGGATAATCCGCCCCCAAATTTCTCCAAAGGCTTGTTTTGGGCAGGGGTATTTAAGCATGTCTTCCCCTCTGTCCAGAACCCTTGATTGATCCGAAAAAGAAAAGACCTGACCTGCAACCTTCATCCAAGAGAACTCCACCTAGATCCACTCAAAGGCTCCGTCCATTGGGGAATCAAAGGAGGAGGACTCGATCATCATCAACTACAATCAAGCGCTTCATCTCCTCTCCATTCATTTGGAGAATCACCGATCTAGTATTTCTTGCAAATACATAGATCCTTGTTTTTCTTTATATTGATAAACCTTGTTCTTGTGGCAACTTGTTGTCATCTCGGGAGCCCACAATTCGGTTGTGGATGTGTGCCCCGATAGTGTTGTAAAAGGCACCGGTTCTCGCCTCGAAGGGATCCAATAGTGGAGAAGGTGGATCAGGCCTCTCGTGGCGAGATCCATCGGAGAATAGGGTGAGGCCTATTGTGGCGTGGTGGTCTTAGAACTGCCCACCCCTCCAACGCAGATGTACTTCCCTTAACAAGGAAGGAACTGCGGTAAAACAAATCCCTGTGTCTCCGCGTGCTCCACTACGGTTCCTTCGCTCCTCTCTTTACGTGCTTAGTAGTTAGGGTTGCATATAGGAAAATTATCGTAGTTGCATATCTAGATAATTTACTTTGTGTTAAGCCTAAAACTAAAAAAGTATTAAAAATTGGTTAGCACCTATTCACCCCCCTCTAGGTGCCCATACGATCCATTTCATCAGTTACCCAAGCAGCTTCTGGCTTGTATCCACCGAGTAGTATTGCCAATATATTTGGGAATTGGTTACACGATATAGATCGCAAGTATAAGTTACTTTTTCGGGTAGGAGCGATTGCCATTATATGGTCGCTTTGGCTATGTAGAAATGATAAAGTGTTTAATGATACAGGTTGTTCACTTCTGCAGGTTATTTACAGATGCACTGGTACCCTTCGGTGTTGGGCGGCACTTCATCGTGCGGATCACCGCGAGCTTTTCACGAAGGTGTGTACGTGGCTGGAGGACACGGCGCGGCATTTGTTCACCCGATATAGCTGGCAATATAATCTGCGGATTGACCTACCTTCAGCTCCTTAGGCGCTTTACAATTTCTCATTATGATATGTAATTCGCCTATGTTTTTAATTTTTTTATGTTTGGATTGCTGGATTTTGGCGGCTGTGCATCCTAGTTATGCAGAGGCCGGGTGTAATTCTTAAAACTCTTTAAGTAATAAAACGCCCTTTATCAAAAAAAATCAAATTGATCATAAGGTTGCTGCCATGCTAGAAAGGGAGGTTGGGTCAACTTCTCAAAATTACTCTTATGGTATCAAGAGAGGAGGTATTTCTAAATTCTGCTCTAGCTAATGTTTCTTGAAATTACTGTTGGAAGTTGTTTTCTTGATGTGAGTTAGAAATTGGAATAGAATTATAAACCAAAGAGAACTTACTTTGTGCATCTTCGCGGCACACTTTTTTCTCTCCGATGCAACGCACGGGCATGTCTGCTAGTATTTCTAAATGGAGGAAGTATATAATAAGTGTTAAGATGGTTTTCGTCACCCCATAATTTTCGTCCGTCGCGATTGTTTTATATTTTAGCCCCTGCAAACTCGGAAGTCAACCCGCAGTCCCTCTTTTGTCTCGCAGTAGGGCACGGGGAGGAGGCAACATGAAACGACGCTATAGCATATTTGAGAGGTGAACGCTACGCTATGCAAAATCTTCTCGCTATGGCGCTAATTACGCTTTAACGGCGCTAAATACGCTATAACGTCACAACGCAATAGTGGCGCTAAAAAAATCTATGTATATAGCACCGGTCCATAAGCCCACGAGTCCACCACGGCCAACACTCTGCATCTTAATCTAGCTCAACTCAACCCTATTCCCTAATTCTCCCTCCCCACATGACGGTGGCGGCTGCAGACAGACTGCAACGCCCATCTCCTCCAGGTCTAGCCGGTCGGTCGCCTCCGCTCGGCACGTCGTAGGTCTTCTCATCCAACTTGTCATTCACCGGATGTCAAGCAAACTTTGTCGTTTGACTACTATTAGTTAATTGGTTATGTATATACTTCAAAAAATAGCTATGAAATCCCTAGAAATACATGCTATACCTTAGTTTTAAAAAAATTTACACACGCTATTTTGAAAAATAGAGCGCTATTAGCACGGTATAACTTGCATAGCGTGTAAATAAAAATCACGCTAGAAAAAATAGTGCGGCCGCTGCACCAGCGCAGTACATCCAACCGGCTCGGCTCGGCCCGCGGCTGCCCCCATCCTGCTCCAGCGCGACGCTGCACTCTCGACCCGCCGCCTAGCCTTTCCATGTCTCTCTCGCCCTCCCCCGTTTCTCTCGATCAATCTCACTTCTCGGGCGCCCACGGAGATGAGCGCCAGGTCGACCGGGACGAAGATACCCTGACCACCAAGCTTCAACGCCTTCGTATCTCATGGCCGATGCTCCTGCCGAGGGAGCGGCTCAGGCCGTCGGACCGCTGCCACGACAAGGTTCCGCTTGTCCTCTCGGATGGCCCAGTCAGGACCTAGCAACTGCTTAGCACGATGATGTCGGCGGCACAACACCTGGTGTTCGCTGGTGACAAGGACGACCAATGGAATCCTGGAGTGCGACGCGGTGGACGACCCCGCGCTTCTCAACGCTAAATCCACGAGGCAGGAACGGTTGTTGCGGCTATCTTGTTTGTCTTTTCAATTTCGAGTTCAGCACCAGGTGCTCGACAGTTTGTCCAGGTAGGAGTAGAAACGTCGTATGATTATCTTTTACAATTATTAAGAGCTTTAATCATATGCGCCTTAGATTTGTCCAGTGATTACCATGTACTCCCTTTGTTTGGGATTATAAGTCCGGCGCGGATAACTAGGTTACCAATTTAAACAACAAAATATAAATAATATAACATAAAAATTATATCATTAGAAACTTTAGAGGTTCTAATGGTATAAATTTTGTGATATACAAGTTATATTTTATTGGTCAAATTAGCAATCTAAGTATGCGTGTAGGACCTATAATGCCGAACAGAGGGAGTAGGTTCAATTTTTTCTTCACGGGGAGCTTCGCCGGATGGCCCCGTCCAACGGGCGTGCTATCCTGCTATTCCGGAACCGGTGTGGCTGCAAACTGTCGCTAAGCTCGAGGACCGGGGCATCCCCAAAAGCAAGTGGGAAATAAGAAGAGAGACCTCATTGACCATTTCTCATTTCTTTGAAGCTCCATGAAACATGTTCAGTTACATGATCTAAACTCCTTAGAGCTTCAGGATCTTGGACTCTTTGGGAGTGATGCACATATAGAGATTCCATACATGTTCACTATAAGTGCTTAACATTTAATCCGATTTCTTTGGGATTCAATAGGAGTTATGCGTTGTTTCTGTCCGTATGGACATATAATTGTGTGTGGTTTAGGATGTATCTGGTTGGATAAGTTTTAATTTAGTCACCACTTATTTTTCAAAGTGAGCGAACTATGTTTCCAGCCGGAACCTTTTGGTCCTGTTTTTGCAAACGTGTTAAATCTTGCTACCAGAGTTTCTCATATTTGACACTGAAGTGATGTAAATTGCTACTTCTTGTGTCACATGGAAAGCTCTTGTTAGACAAGTAAAGCCGACAACTTTTTGTAATATTGGGATATTTAACAAGAACAATGACTAACCATTGAATTAATAATTATTTAATTGCTTGTTCAGTTTTTAATCTCGTAGCATCGTATGGGCATTCTGCTAGTAAAACCTAAGTTTTAGTCGTGGCAAGATTTCGGGGTGAAGTACACATGGTTGTTTTGATATTGCTAAGTGGACATGCAAAAGTATTAAACTTTTGAAACTTTAAGTACTTTCCATGGTTGCAAACACATCATGTTTTAGGGCATCTGCACCGGAACGACCCAACCCGTTCTTGTGCGTCTGAACTCGTCCGAGCAGACTAACGAACAGGTGCGCGGCGGCCCAACGGGGCGACTCATCCGGACAAACGTACGCGGACCGATCCATCCATGCACCAAATTTGGGTCTCGCTTGGGTCGACCCGGACAACGCGCTTGTCCTTGCGCGTCCTCCCACTAGTTCGTCTGGTCCCTCTCGACAGTGGCACAACAGACACTCTCCTCTCCTAAACCCTCGCCCTCCATATTACGCGACCAGAGCAGGCGCAATTGTTTCCGCCGCCACTGCCCGCTGACGCTGACGCCCCCGCGATATCGAGCAACACCGCAGGACACGTGCGTTGCCAAAGTTGTCTGGACACACCGCGGGTCATCCCTCCGCCTCGACCTCCTCGAGAACGACTGGACACGCGACAGCCTCTGCGTGGCGCACGACCTGCTCGGTCGTTTGCCTGACCGAGTTAAGGTACTTCCGCTGGTCCTTTCTATGTTATCTGGCCCGTTGCGGGAGTTGGCATCGCCATTGACATATACTTTACATATAGGTAGCAGTCGAAGGGTAATCGAGTTCTTTTACAAGAATTTTGTCGAGTCATCGCCCGAGGAGGAGTCCGACGGTGAGGCCGAAATTCTGATGGCAGCTGCACAGATGGTGCACGACCACTACCTCATGTCGCCGCGCCGAGGTGGCTCAGCCAAGCGGTGCAAAGTCAACCATGAGTGCGACCGAGAAAAAGGCCACATACGACTTTACGAGCACTACTTCCACCCAACTAATCCGGTATTCAAAGAGAAGGCATTCTGTTGCCGCTATCGGATGTCCAGGAACTTGTTATTGGACATTTTCAATGGGGTGAGGGAGTATGATGACTACTTCGAGGCCAAGTATGACTGTACATGTCAGATTGGCTTCTTCTCTTACCAGAAATGTTCCGGTGATCTCCTCAATGACTACATATGGGTTTAGGGTTTAGGATTCTTCTCTTACCAGATTGGCTTCTTCTCTTGCATATGGAGTGTGTGGTGATCTCCTCAACGACTACATGCGCATGAGCGAGTCCACATGCCATGAGGTAATGTACCGGTTTTGCAGCGCAGTTATTGTGTTGTTTGGCAAAGTTTACTTGAGAGAGCCAAACACCAAAGATACTGCCCGCTTTTTGTCCATCAACGAAAGAAAAGGGGTTTCCTAGTATGCTTGGCAGCGTCGATTGCATGCATTGGCGGTGGAAGAACTGTCCTTTTGGTTGGCAAGGGTAGTTCAAATGGCATGCAGAGGGTTGCACCGTCATACTAGAGGTTGCTGCATCACAAAATCTCTGGATTTGGCACTCTTATTTTGGCATGGCTGGATGAAACAATGATATCAATGTGCTGCAGCGGTCTCCGGTGTTTGCTAGGCTAGCAGAAGGTAATGCCCACAGGTTTCCTATGAGATCAGTGGCAATCATTATGATATGGGTTACCTATCTAGCTGGAGGTATCTATCCCTCCTAGGCCACCTTTGTGATGACAATCCGCAACCCTGGAGATTAGAAATGCAAGTGGTCTGCGGAAAGAGCAAGAGGCCGCTATGAAGGATGTGGAGCGAGCATTTGGTGTGCTTTAGTCAAGGTGGGTTATTGTTCGATACCCTGCTACAACTGGAGCACCGAGAGGACGAGGGATGTGATGACTGCTTGTGTGATCATGCACAACATAATCATCGAGGACGAGCGTGATGATGGCATCTTAGACATGTTGGGAATATGCCCTAGAGGCAATTATGTATGATGATATTTCACATTGTATTAATAAAGATATTAAGTTTGTTGGAATTATGCCCTAGAGGCAATAATAAAGATGTTATTGTTATAATTCTTGTTCATGATAAAGTTTATATTCCATGCTAGAATTGTATTAAGCGGAAACTTTGATACTTGTGTGGTTTATGAACAACACCGTGTCCCTAGTACGCCTCTATGGACTAGCTCATTGATTAATGATGGTTAAGGTTTCCTAACCATAGACATGAGTTGTCGATTAATAATGAGATCATGTCATTAGGAGAATGATATGGTGAACAGACCCAAATCAAGCAGAGCAATTAGATCGTGTCATCGTGTTCATCTTTGCGAAGCTTTTTCTTATGTCAAATATTGTATTCCTTAGACCATGAGATAATGCAACTCCCTGGTATCGGAAGAAAGCTTTGAGGTCATCAAACGTCATCCTATGTGAGGGTGATCATAAAGGTGTCTCTCAGGTGATCGGAAAGTACTTGTTGGGTTGTATGTATCGAGATAGAATTTGTCCCTCCCAAGTCGGAGAGATATACTTCGGGCCCACTCGGTAATCGATATCAACACCGCTTGCAAGCACGTGGTTAAGGAGTTAATCACAAAGTGATATCGGATTAAGAAACGAGTTAAGTACTTGCTGTGAACAAGATTGAACTAGGTATGCCGATACCAACGATCGAGTCGGATTGAACTATATTGAGGTACAACGAACAAGTTGTTATGTGTATATCTCAATCAATGTAATCCTTAGACCTGAGGTCGTTGCACAGTCTGAGTTGAGGATCACCAACTTAGGTTCTATTAAACGCTGAGCCGTAACTGGGCAGTTATAAAGGCAGAGTTCGGGTCGACTGAGAATCAAGCTGCGTGATGTGAATAACCAAGATGGGATTTTGCCCCTCCACTCGGATAGATATTTTTTGGGCCCTCTCAGGTGATATGATTTGGAAAGCATGGCCATGCACGACTCGGTTAAGTGTTAACCAAGGCAATCGACTAAGAGTTAGTCGGATGAATCACTTATCTCAGATCGAGAAGAGAGTCGGACAATTTAAGGGATGCCAATTATTCTCCTATAGTCTGACAAGGTATATAATGAGGCAAAAATGACTCAGATGCAAGTCATATTGGAAAGGCAAGTCATCATGACTCTTTGGTACTTGGGAGTCGGCACGTTCTACTAGGAGCCGCTACCTACTGGTCAATTGAGAGTCAGACTCCAATCGTGTCCAAGTTGCCATGAGCCTGCGGGGTCACACACTTAAAAGCAGGGGTAAGATTTGGATTAGATCTGAATCAAAAATCTGGTTGGGTTGGACCTGAGCCGGATTTGGACTGAGTCGGACTCACAGCGACTAATATTATATGGGCTTCAATGAATGAGACACAAGCGAGTGGATCCCACTTTCACTCCCTATATATAGTGGGGCGCAGAAACCCATGTGGGTTGACGGTTAGGTCATTTCGAGGCGTTGGAAACCCTAGCTCCATAGCAGTCATGCCGCCTTAAAGTACAAAGGAAGTCGCCTAGAGGGGGGTGAATAGGCTTTTAAAAATATTACGGTTTAGGCTCAAGTAAATGCGGAATAAAACTAACGTTTAATTTATTGAGCACAAAACCTAGCCACTAAGTTCACCTAGGTCACCAACAACCTATGCTAAGCAATACAAGCAACAAGGTGATAGCAAGGTATAAATACTTCAAGCACGATGGCTATCACAATGTAAAGTGCATAAGTAAAGGGTTCGGTTGACAGATAACCGATGGACGCGGAGACGAAGATTTGTTTCCCGAAGTTCACTTCCAAAGAAGCTACGTCTCCATTGGAGAGGTGCGATGGCGCAATGCTCTCCGAACGCCACAAATGGCTCACCTCGAGGTGTGGTGGCTCGATGCTCACCCAACGCCACACAAGGCCTCACCCCGGATGCGAAAGCACGCAACTCACCGACGCCACAAAAGGCTCACCCTATTCTCCCAAGTGCGCACCACAAAAGGCGGGCACTTGCTCCACTATGGGACGCTTGAGGGCGGTCACCGAACCCGTACAAGATTGGGGCTAACTCCACAACTCAATTGGAGGCTCCCAACAACAAAGCCACAAAAGGCCAACAATGCCACAAAAGGCCAACAATGCCACAAAAGGTCAACAAGACCACAAAAGGTAAACAATCCAACCACACAACCGTCTAGGGTTCCAAGGAACCCAAGAGAAACAAGCTCACAAGCTTGAACTCGCCGAATCTCCGAGGAGAACTCAAACCTATGCACCAAATGCAAGGGCAAGTCCTTCTCCCCCAAATTCCAACAAAGCTACAAAAGCTATTGGGGAATAAGGGAGGAAGAACACAAGAGGAGAACTCAAACCTATGCACCAAATGCAAGGGCAAGTCCTTCTCTCCCAAATTCCAACAAAGCTACAAAAGCTATTGGGGGAATAAGGGAGGAAGAACACAAGAGGAGAACACAAAACTCTCCAAGATCTAGATCCCAATGATTCCTTCACAAAGAAGGGATTTGACTTGGGGGGATTGTAGATCTGGATCTCCTCTCTCAAATCCCTCAAAAAGATGCAAGAATCATAGGAGGGGAAAGGGAGAGGGAAAGCTTCTTCAAGGTTGACAATGGAGGAGAGAGAGAAAGCCAAGAACCAAGAAGAAAAGCTAGTGCCCACGAAGGGGAAGAGGAGCCCCTTTTAAAGGGCTCCCAGATCTGCCCGTTATGGGAATTCACGACACCTGGCCGGAACTTCCGGTGGGAGGCCGGAAGTTCCGCTGGCACCCAGCCAACGGACGAAAACTGCAGAGCGAGAAACTGAAAAAAGAATCATGGTCGGAACTTCCGGCTGGGAAGTTCCGCCCAGCTCCAACGGTCATCGACCTGACGCCGCCTTTCGAAGCAACCGGAAGTTCCGGTCAAAGCAGCCGGAAGTTCCGGTGAACTTCCGAGCAAGTTCCGACAAAGTTCTGGCAAATAGAACGCTTCAAAACAGAAGGTTACTGAGCCTTCACCGGAACTTGGGGCGGAACAAGGGGCGGAACTTATGAGTCGCAAAGCGAGTCTAACCGGAAGTTCCGGCCTTCAGGCGGAAGTTCCGCTCAAGAACTTTTGCCAGGACAAGTTCCGATGTAAGTTCCGGCCAAGTTCCGGCCAAGTTCCGGCAAATAGCACACTTCAAAACAGAAGGTTACTGAACCGCCACCGGAACTTGGGCGGAACTAGCATCGGAACAAACTGTAGAACAGCCCGCAAAAAGAAGTTTGAGCGGAACTTCCGGTGGGAAGCCGGAACTTCCGGTCAGGGAAATTCTAGAAACCAGAAAACCAGAAACGCAATAACTTTTGCATCCGGACTCCAAACGGGATGAAACCAATTTTGTTGGAAAGAAAACGACGAATAGAATCCAACAAAAAGTCAAAATATTGGGTATCACCTTGGGAGAAAATATCATGAATATATATGTGATCTATCCCCCAAGGTGTGGAGAGAAAACTTCAAGAGATCAAAAACCGCAATAAGATATGCAAGTGAAATCCTTAGATGATGAGCTAGAGCTTGTTATGATGGTGACCACAAGCTCTAGATCCTATCATGGACAAGAACCAAATAATAACCAAGAAAGATGATGATATGAATGCAAAGGTTTGAGCTTTCTCCGAGCGATGCAAACGAGACACCCGCTTGAGAGCCCCTCTTGATAGTACGGCCATCTATCCTAAACCCGGTCTCCCAACTAACAACACGAGACCGGCAAAAGAGAAGCCCTATCAACATACCTTTGCCTTGAGCATCCCACTTGAACTTGATGTAGACCGTCTTGTTCTTCTATAGTGGGAACACCTTTCTTGTTTGCTCTTGCTCGCTCTTGCTTGATGAAGACTTGCAAAATGCTCCCCCATATTCCATGGGGAAACCTCTTCTTTGAACTTGTCTTCATCATTCCATGAGCACGAGGATGGCAAGCTTCAAGCATGAGATCTTCTAGAGATGGCACATCTTGAGCTCATCCTTCTTCATCCTTACTTGAGGTTGATCCATCTTGATGCAACTCTTTGCACATGCCTTGATCGACCTTCAAGCTCCTTCTTTCTTCATGATTCCAATGGGCACAAAGCCCTTGGACATTTCTTCATCTTCCAACCTTGAGACCAACACATGGCCCAAGCGATGCCAATGGACAAACCTACAAGTGAAACTCAATTTACACATTAGTCCATAGAGATTGTCATTAATTACCAAAACCACACATGGGGGCATACATGCCCTTTCACCGCCGTTACGAACCTAGTTGTGAATTCTAGGTTGCGCGCGCTGTGTGTCATTTTTTCATTTTTCCTTTTAATTTTTTTCTGAATGTGTTCTTAATTGAATTTTTGACTGAATTTTGTCTGTTCTGAATTCAGATTCAGTCCCAAGATAAAATTGGCCATAACTTCTTATCTGCTGCTCCGAATTGAGCGAACCAAAATCCTACAGGTTCATAATGGAATACTCTATGCATCTATGCTTTCCAAATGCTTATATAATACCATTCTTTCAGATGCGAGGTAAAACCATACTAGTCTTGTATATTTGACAACATGCAACTCAAGTAGTGTGTTGGCAAAAGTTTTGAAACTAGATTTTTCGCAATGATGATCATGATGCAATGACATGTATGATATGCAGTACCGATTCTAATAATTGGGATGTGACAAGATTAACCCCCTTAATATGAATCTCGTCCTCGAGATTCGGCGTGGCTAGCGAATAGGTGCGGGTGGTCCTCTCGGAGGTCGTCCTCTCGCTCCCAAGTGGCTTCTTCCTCAGTGTGGTGGCTCCATTGCACCTTGAAAAATCTGATCGTCTTGCTACGAGTAAACCTCTCTGCTGTCTCCAAAATCTTGATCGGCTTCTCCTCATATGTCAAGTCATTCTCCAGCTAAACCTCATCCAGTGGAACAGTGTCTCTAGCAGTGTATCCACCATCTCTTCAGTTGGGACACATGGAACACGTCATGAATAGCGGACAGAGCCTCTGGCAACTCCAACTGATAAGCAACCTCTCCCTTGCATGCTAAGACCTTGTACGTTCTTATAAATCGAGGTGCCAGCTTACCCTTGATTCCAAACCTCTTAATTCCACGCAGTGGCATAACTCTGAGGTATGCTCGATCTTCGATCTCATACACCACTTCCTTGCGCTTGGCATCATCGTAGCTCTTCTGTCTTGATTGTGCTACCCTCAGCCTGTCCCGAATCAGATAATCGTGACCTCGGCATCCTTAATCAAATCTGGCCCAAACAGCTGACGTTCACCTACACCATCCCATAGCAATGGCGTTCTGCACCTCTTACCATACAACACATCGAACGGTAACGTCTTGATGCTATTCTGGTAGATGTTGTTGTAGGAAAACTCAGCATAAGGCAAATTCTCATCCCAACTAGAGCCATGAGCCAGAGCACAAGCTCTCAACATAACCTCCAAAATCTGATTCACCCTCTCTGTCTATCCATCTGTCTGAGGGTGGAAGGTTGTACTAAACTCCAATCTGGTTCCCAATGACTCATGCAGGTGGCGCCAAAAGTGAGAGGTGACTTGGGTACCTCTGTCCGACACAATGCTCTTGGGAACTCCATGCAGGAACACAATCATGTTCATGTAGATCCTAGCTAACTTGGCACTGGTGTAAGTGGTCTTCACCGGTATAAAGTGGGCTACCTTGGTCAAATGGTCGACCACTACCCAAATAGAGTCATAACCAGACCTGGTCATGGGCAGTCCGGTGACAAAGTCCATTCCCACTTTATCCCACTTCCAATCTGGTATCGGCAATGGCTGTAGCAATCATGCTAGCTTCTGGTGTTCAACCTTCACTCTACTACAAAAATCACATAAGGCAATATGCTCGACGATATCCCCCTTCAAATTGTTCCACCAACATATTTCCTTCAAATCCATATACATCTTTGTATTACCTGGATGTATAGAATATGGCGAGTCATGGGATTCCTAGAGAATCAACTTCCTTATTTCTGGATTGTAGGGCACACACATATGATCCCCATACCACAAGGTTCCATGTTCATCTTCGCAAAATCCTTCAGCTTTTCCTTTGGGCATGTTCTCCCCTATTCCTTCTAGGTCGCTATCCTTCTTTTGAGCTTCACCAATCATTTCTTGAAGTGTTGGCTTGATCTCCATCGCTGCTAAATACCCCTCGGATACTACCTCCAATCTGAAATCCTTGCATTTCTCGCATAGATCCTTGCATATTTCCTTTTGGGTGAATATGTACTTCAAGCTCTTGTAGTCCGTGAACACATCGCAGTGCTTTCTCATCAGATAGTGTCTCCATACCTTGAGTGCATGCACAAATGACGCTAGTTCCAAATCATGCATGGGGTAGTTCCTCTCATGGTGCTTGAGTTGGCGCGAGGCATATGACACCAATCTTCCATCTTGCATCAACACACTATCCAGACCTTGTCGATATGCGTCACAGTACACTTGAAAATCCTTCTGAAGGTCAGGCAAGCACAAGATAGGCGGGGTCACTAGGCGACGCTTCAGTTCCTGGAAACTTGATTCGCATTCCTCGGTCCATTCAAACTTCTTCTCCTTCTTCAACAGTTCAGTCATTGGCTTCGCAATCTTGGAGAAAATCTCTATGAACCTTCTATAGTTTCTAGCAAGTCCCAATAAGCTTTGAATATCACCCACATTCTTGGGCACCTCCCATTCTGTAACCGATGATACCTTGCTTGGATCAACTGCGGCTCCTTCTCCCGACACCACATGTCCTAGAAATCCAACAATGTTCAGCCAGAATTCACATTTGCTAAATTTGGCATTTAGCTTGTGCTCCCTCATCTTTTTCGTAAGCAGCCGCAAATGCTTCTCATGCTCCTCAGCATTTCTGGAATATATCAATATGTCGTCGATGAACACCACCACAAACTTATCCAAGTACTCCATGAATACCTTGTTCATCATGGTCATAAAATATTCCGGAGCATTTGTTAGTCCAAAAGACATAACTGTATACTCATATAAACCATACCTAGTGGTGAAAGCAGTTTTTGGTATGTCCTCCTCACGGATCTTCAATTGGAAATATCATGATCTCAGATCAATCTTGGAAAACACATTGGCTCCTTCTAAGTGATCAAACAAACCATTTATATTGGGCAGAGGGTATTTATTCTTGATGGTCACTTCATTCAGCGAACGATAGTCCACTACCAACCTCTTGCTACTGTCCTTATTCTCCACAAACAGAACAAGCGCACCCCAGGACGACGAGCTGGGCTGAATAAAATCCTTGTCCAATTGCTCTCTAAGTTGTTTCTTCAACTCCTTTAGTTCATCCACATCCATCGTGTATGGCCTCTTGGATATTGGTCCAGTTCCCAGCATTAAGTCAATGAGAAACTCCACATCAAGGTCCGGTGGCATCCCTGGTAACTCCTCTAGAAACACATCGGGGTACTCTCTCACTACAGGTAGAGTGTCCATGCTAACCCCCTTAAGAGAATCTACCTCAGCACTTCTAAGACGTGTTGATGATTTAAACTTAATCCTTGTGCCCCGTGGAGTTCTTAGTAAAATTGCCCGTTGTGCACAATCTACTTGGCCATCATGCGCGAACAACCAATCCATACCTAGTATTACATCTAATCCCTATGACTCCAAAACAACCAAGTGTGCTGGAAAACTTAGTATTAAGAATGCTACAAAGCTCCCACTCACTTTCTTGTAAATACAAGCTTCTCCATAAGTTTGTATAAAACCAAAGCTTTTGATTACCTTATAAAAATGTTGATTCCAACTTCGGGATGCTTGCTTCAATCCATAAATGGACCATTGAAGTTTGCATACCTCGTTAGCATCTTTAGGATCGACAAAACCTTTGGGTTGTACCATATACAACTCTTCATCAATGTCTCAACTGAGGAACGCCGTTTTGACATCCATTTGCCATATCTCATAATCATAATATGCAGCGATTGCTAACATAATCCACACAGACTTTAGATTCGCTACCGGTGAGAAAGTCTCATCGTAGTCAACTCCTTGAATTTGTCAAAACCCTTTTGTGACAAGTCGAGCTTTATAGACAGTAACATTACCATCAGCATACGTTTTCTTCTTGAAAATCCATTTGTTCTTGACAGCCTTCTGACCATCCGGTAAGTCCACCAAAGTCCATACTTGGTTTTCGTACATGGATCCAATCTCGGATTTCATGGCTTCTTGCCATTTATTGGAATATGGGCTCATCATCGCTTCCTCATATGTCACAGGGTCATCGGTGTTGTCCACCAACATGACACTCATAACGGGATCATTCCAATCAGGAGAGGTATGATTTCTCGTTGACCTGCGAGGTTCCATAGTTACTTCAACCAAAGTTTCATGATCAACATCATTAGCTTCCTCTATTATTGGTGTAGGCGCCACAGGAACCACTTCCGGTGCTACGCTACTCTCAAGTTCGAGAGAAGGTTCAACAACCTCGTCGAGTTATACTTTCCTTCCAGTCACTTCTTTCGAGAGAAACTCCTTCTCTAGAAAGGATCCATTCTTGGCAACGAAGATTTTGCCCTCGGATCTATGATAGAAGGTATACCCAATAGTTTCCTTTTATCCTATGAAGACGCATTTTTCCGCTTTGGGTTCAAGCTTGTCGGGCTATAACTTCTTTACATAAGCTTCGCAACCCCAAAATTTAAGAAACGATAATTTAGGTTTCTTCCCAAACCATAATTCATACGGTGTCGTTTCAACAGATTTAGATGGTGCCCTATTTAAAGTGAAAGCAGCTGTTTATAACGCATAACCCCAAAACGATAGCGGTAAATCTGTAAGTGACATCATAGAACGAACCATATCTAAGAGAGTTTGATTATGACGTTCGGACACACCATTACGTTGTGGTGTTCCCAGCGGTGTCAATTGTGAAAGTATTCCGCATTTCTTCAAATGCTCTCCAAACTCGTAACTTAGATATTCACCTCCACGATCATATCGTAGAAATTTAATTTTCTTGTTACGTTGATTTTCTACCTCACTTTGAAATTCCTTAAAGTTCTCTAAAGTTTCGGACTTATGTTTCATGAAATAGATATACCCATATCTACTCAAGTCATCCGTGAAGGTGAGGACATAACGATAATCACCGCGCGATGCTACACTCATTGGACCACATACATCGGTATGTATGATTTCCAATAAGTCCATAGCTCGCTCCATCATACCAGAAAATGGAGTCTTAGTCATTTTTTCCATCAGACATGCTTCGCATCTTTCAAGTGATTCAAGAAGTCCATCAGAATGGAGTTTCTTCATACGCTTCACTCCAATGTGACCAAGACGACAGTGCCACATATAGGTCAAGTTATCGCTTAATTTCAAACGTTTAGCTTCAATGTTATTGATGTGTGTATTACTACAATCGAGATTCAATAAGAATAGACCATCTATCAAAGTTGCATGTGCATAAAACATATTACTCATATAAATCGAACAACCATTATTCTAGGATTTAAACAAGTAATCGTATCGCAATAAACATGACCCGGATATAATGTTCATGCTCAATGCAGGCACCAAATAACAATTATTTAAGTATAAAACTAATCCCGATGGTAGATGAAGAGGTAGCATGCCGAACGCGATCACATCAACCTTTGATCCATTTCCAACGCGCATCGTCACCTTGTTCTTCGCTAGTTTCTGTCTATTCTGCAACACCTTTTTCAAGTTACAAATATGAGCAACCGAACCAGTATCAAATACCCAGGCACTACTACGAGTACTAGTGAGATACACATCAATAACATGTATATCGGATATACCTTTCTTCTTGATGTTTCTGTTCTTCAAATCCGCCAAGTACTTAGGGCAATTCCGCTTCCAGTGACCTTCTCCCTTGCAGTAAAAGCATTCAGTATCAGGCTTAGGCCTAGCCTTGGTCTTCTTCGCCGGCACAGTAACTTTCTTACCGCCCTTCTTGAAGTTTCCCTTTTTCTTAGACTTGCCTTGCTTCTTGAATTTGGTGGTCTTATTGACCAACAACACTTGGTGCTCTTTCTTGATCTCCACTTCCACAGACTTTAACATGGAGAAGAGTTCGGGTAATGACTTGTCCATGTTTTGCATATTGTAGTTCATCACAAAGTTCTTGTAACTTGGTGGTAGTGATTGGAGGACATGGTAAATCCCCAAAGCATTAGGAATCACTATACCCAAGCTTTGAAGCTTGCTTTTGTGCCCAGACATCTTAAGCACGTGCTCACTAACGGAGCTGCCCTCTTCCATCTTGCAGTTAAAGAACATTTCAGAAGCCTCATAACTCTCAACTGTCGTGTGAGCCTCAAATATCATTTTTAATTCACAGACAATATCATGTGGGTCATGGTTCTCAAACCTTTTCTGAAGATCCGGTTCCAAACCATACAAGATAGCACACTGAACTGTGGAGTACTGATTCTTCCGAGTGAGGAAAACATTCTTCACCTCATCGGTAGCATCGGTGCAGTGGGTCACCAATGTGCTCAGCACATAGGTCAAATTACCAGCATTGAGGACAATCCTCAAATTGCGGAGCCAATCCACGAAGTTGCTTCCATTGTTTTTCAACTTTTCTTTCTCTAGGAACGCATTAAAATTGATGGTAGGGGCCGCCATTGATCTACAACATATTTGCAATAGTTTAGACTAAGTTTATGACAAATTGAGTTCTAATTAATAGTTAAATTAATCTAGGTGAAATATCACTCAAAAAATATCCCTCACATTGTTTTAGTGATCACACGAACCAAATCCACCACATCAAAACCGATCATCGCAAGAGTTGATGTAGCTTCAATGGCGAACAATCAACATGTTCATCATATCTACTATATGACTCATGCTTTACCTTTCGGTGATCCGTGTTCCAAGACCATGTCTGTACATGCTAGTCTCGTCAAGATCAAACCTTAGCTTCCGTAGGAGCAAATCTGGCTTGCTCCCGTTGTATACACTCGCAGAATCTAACACACCCGATCATCACGTGGTGCTTCAAAACAACGAGCTTTAGCAACGGTGCTTACTAAGGATGACCACTTTATAACTTGAAATTTTGTGAGAGGGGTCATCTTATAATGCTACCGTCGCGAACTAAGCAATAGAAGATGCATAAATGGATTAACATCACATGCAATTCATAATATGTGATATGATATGGCCTTTCTTCTTGTGCTTCTGATCTCCATCTTCAAGCACGAACATGATCTCCATCATCACCGGCATGGCGTCAAGGTCAATGGCGTCGCTCCATGGTCGTCGTCCACCAACATCAACTATTACAACTACTTTGAATAATAGACACTCAGGTCTTAACGAAATTAAAGACAACCATATGGCTCCTGCCGGTTGCCGACTTACAATAAGGAACATTGCATACATCACATATAATCACAATCATGGCCATATCACATCACAGCACACCCCTGCAAAACAAAGTTGGACGCCTCTGATTTTCTTTGCATATTTTACGTGGTTTTGGGCTTTCAATAAGTGTCGTTCTAACTTACGAACAAGAACCACAACATTGATGTTTGAACTATCAAGTGTCCGTTGTAAATTGAATCTATACTATGATGGGAGAGACAGACACCCGTGAGGCCACTTATGCAATAAAAGTGGCATGTCAAGCGTGGATCAAGTCTCATGAACGATGTCATGTAAGATTAGCCCGGGCCGCTTCATCCCAACATACCGCAAGATGCAAAGTACACAAAAGGCAATTGATAATAAAAGCACCACCACCCACAATGACCATTGTGTTCTACTCGTCCAACAGATCTACATATAGACACAACTCTAATACCACTGTAGGGGTTCGTGGCATGGAAACAATAATTTTCTACCGCATGCACACAAACAAGCCAAGATCTATCTACTAGATTGTAGCAATGATTCGATTAGAGTACTCACCCTCGAAGATTCCAAAGCGGTTAATGAGAGCATATTCTCGTGGGTGATGTAGTCGTACACTTGTCGATCTCAAGATCGCGTAGACAATCCTTCCGGCGCTGCGTTCCGGCAGCGCTTCCACAATCGATCACATGTTCGGTACTTGATGAAGACCTTCCTCTCCCTTGTTCCAGCAGACACCGGAGGTTGTAGTTCTCTCCTCGCGATTCTGGCAGCACGGCGGCGTGGTGTCGGAAGTAGAGGAAAGATCCCGCAGGGCTTCGCCTAAGCCGGTGCAAGTTATGGTGGATCTAGGGTTTCCGGCGATCTAGTTTTAGAAGGCCGGAGAGGAGGAGGAGGTGTCGGCGATGGCTAGGGCGACAACGACGGGCCGGCGGCGGCGCAGGGCGGCGGCATGGCAGCGGCGTACGGGTAGGGAGGGGCTGATGTTGTGTTCTTTGGGGCAGCCCTCCCCCTCTATTTATGAGAGGGAGGGCATCTTGGGAGAGGGGAGTTTGAATCCATACCCAAACCCAAGTTGGATAGGAGGAAGGACTCTTTCCTTCTTCCACTAGGAAACTATTGTTCGAGTTTGACTTTTCAAACTTCCCTTTTGACTTTCAATTTAGAGCTTTATTTCCCTCTCGAAAATGCCCAACCAAAGTGACCTAGGACATGATCCAATCATTCCATTTAACCATGACACATTCATGAACCATTCCCCTTCCGGTCCGGTGAACCTTCTAGACCCTTCTAGAACCTCTCCGATGAAAACATCGGAATCATTCCCAAACTCTGGAATTGGACTTTCCTTATATGAATCTTATTCTCCAGACCATTCCGGATCTCCTCGTGATATCCTGGGTCCCATCCGAGACTCCGAACAACATTAGGTCTCCCTACTAACATTCCATATCTGCTAAACAACATTGAATCCTTAAGTGTGTCTCCCTACGGTTCGTGAATTATGCGGACATGACCGAGACACTTCTCCGATCAATAACCAATAGAGGAATCTGGAAATTCATATGGCTCCCACATATTTATACGATTACCTTGCGATCGAATGAACCACTTACATATGATACCAATTTCCCTTTGTCTCGTGATAGTTTACCTATCTGAGGTCTGATCGTCGGTATCTCTGCATACCTAGTTCAACCTCGTTACCGATAAGTACTCTTTTCTCGTTCCCGTGATATGTGATCCCTTGTGAGCCAGCCACATGCTTGCAAGATAATTGGATGACATTACACCGAGAGGGGCTAGAGTATATCTATCTGTCATATGGATGGACAAATCCCACTCTTGATCCATGTGTCTCAACACATACTTTCCGAACACTCAATGCCACTTTTATAGCGACCCAGTTACGGTGTGGTGTTTGATGTCATCAAAGCATCCTTCCAGTAATGGTGATTAACATGATCTCATGGTCAAAGGAATTAGGTTACTATGTATCAAAAAGCCTATAGCAAACGAACTATTGAAATGACTTGATCTTAATGCTACGCTTATATATAGGAGTATGTCCATCACATCATTCTCCTAATGATATGATCTTGTTGTTAATAACATCTCAATGTTCATGATCGGGAAACCACAATCCTCTATCAACCAACAAGCTAGTATTACAAAGAGGCTTTACTAGGGACTCTAATTTAGTTTACAAATCACACAAGTATTAATGTTTCTGGTTAATACTATTATAGCATGAATGTAAATATTTATCATAAACACAAAGATATAATAATAACCACTTTTATTATTGCCTCTAGGGCATATCTCCAATAGTTGCGTGAGTGAGTGAGCGAGTGAGTGATGAGTGAGAGTGAGGAGGCCTCTATAAAGGTGAAGGGAGGAGATGTTTCGTTGCACCACCATGCACCGCGTAACCGCATGCGCTAGTGCATCGTGCACGACCACACGCGTCCGCTACCGCCCCGTGCACCGCTACACGCCTATCGTGCGTTACGTTTCCCTCTCGTGTCTAACCTTGCCCACTTAGTTGTTATCAGTTATACCCTCGAGTGTGGCACTGGCAGTTTGGTTGTACTTAGTTTTGTCCTCCGGTACTAACACTTCCGTGTGTAATATACTCACTTTTACCCTCCGGTGGCGGGTCAACAGAGAGTCAACGAATGGGTTTTAGCTAGCTAATTGAGTCATTTTATGCACAACAAATTCAAAAAGATGAAAACATAGTGGCATCTACCCAGGGAGTCTTATTATGTGACCTGCCACCATAAGAAATGTATATAAATCAAGTTTTAACCTAAATTACCACTTATCAAATCACCTACTATCTATGAAGGATCATGGCTTTCTACTCAAGCCTCTCCCCAAAACATAATTTGTCTGAATGAGGCAATAATTGTCAAACTGATGTATATATGAATTTCAAATAGTTTGATGTATGCCAATATGTATTTTATTGTATAAAATAAGCATTTTCCATTTTTTAAATCTATTTTTTTATATTTGAACTCCGTTGTTAGTTTTGCCCTTGGTTTTTAAGTTCTACTCAGTTTTCCCCTCCCTCTTAGTGACAAACTCTCACACATGTGCTCATCTTGGCTGCTACGCTCTGATTGGTCGAGACAGTTTTCATGCGGATCGTACCCACCAACCGTTGATCCTCTATGCTCTAGCGGACATGATAACCCCTGTATCTATCGGGGGACACCCTCTATCCATGCAAAATAACAAGTTTGCCACCGATGATTTAACTCCATAAACAAATGATTTTGAATATAATTTGAAGGGAAAGTGTTTAAAGGTGTCTATTTTTTGCATTATATTTCACTCCATGTCCTAAGTGCTATTTCAAAGAGTTCAAAGGTGTATAATTTTTGCCATATGCAAGATTATGCATTACATCCCTACATTCTATGAAAATGATAATCTCTCAAGTTTTTCTTACCACATCATTATCATGTATTAAGTGCGATTTCGCAGTGTTCAAAGGTAAACACCCTTTTCCTTTACATTAAGAGTTGTATAATTTTTTAATTTGAAAGTGTTCAAGAGTGGTGTCAGTTATAAACACTCTTTTACATTAAGAGTTGTATAATTTTTTAATTTGGAAGTGTTCAAGAGTAGTGCCAATTATAAACACTCTTTTACATTAAGAGTTGTATAATTTTTCAATTTGAAAGTGTTCAAGAGTAGTGTCAATTATAAACACTCTTTTACATTAAGAGTTGTATAATTTTTTTAAATTTGAAAGTGTTCAAGAGTTGTGTCAATTATAAACACTCTTTTACACTAAGAGTTGTATTTTTTAATTTGAAAGTGTTCAAGAGTTGTGTCAATTATAAACACTCTTGTACATTAAGAGTTGTATAATTTTTTCAATTTGAAAGTGTTCAAGAGTTGTGTAAATTATAAACACTCTTTTACATTAAGAGTTGTATGGTTTTTTTGATTTGAAAATGTTCAAGAGTTGTGTTAGTTATAAACACTCTTTTACATTAAGAGTTGTATAATTTTTTAAAATTTGAAAGTGTTCAAGAGTTGTGTCAATTATAAACACTCTTTTACATTAAGAGTTGTGTATATTTTTTTAATTTGAAAGTGTTCAAGAGTTGTGTCAATTATAAACACTCTTGTACATTAAGAGTTGTATAATTTTTTTAAATTTGAAAGTGAATCGCTAGCCATGAGAGATCTGTGTCAATTATAGTTTTAGACCGCGCGAGAGTTTCATAATTATAAACACTCTTGCAAACCAACTGAAATCGCCACTTCTTCAGGGGAATTTACAATAGATTTTAGGAAGATTTTATCTATATCTCAGAGTTATGGAGGTTAAACCACCGCTAGGAAGTAAAATCCAGAGAGATACTATTCACAACCACGAATTACGCCAGCACTGCAACAATCCTATTCGAAAATCAAGGTCGTTAGTTGAGCACCAGAAATTCGCGTTCAAATACTGCCAATAATCAACCCACAAAACGGAAATGATGCTTACCTAGATGGAATCCATGTGTTATATCCCTGTGATTCCACCCAATCTTCTCTGTGGTTGATGGGGATGGACGGTGCACCAGCCGGCGTTGCATATTGTTCCGCGAAAGGGGTAGATCTAGTAAGGGCGGGAGAAGATACGGAGGTGGAGTGGGCTCCACGGCTAGGGGGAGGGGAGGCTCTGGGGCCGAGGACGACATAAGGTAGGAGGGCACAACGGCGGGGCAACGGAGCAGCGGTGTGGGAGTTGTTTCAGGCACAGGGGAAGCGAATGCTTTGGATGAGCGAGAATGGTCGGTCCGACGTGTCTCCATGCGGCCCCACCCTTCACCACGTATGCAAGACCCGTCCCAACGCGGCCCACCCTTCACCACGTATGCAGGACCCGTCCCAACGCGGCCCCACCGTCCAGTCATGTAACGGTCGAGGCCTCGTAACGTAACGCTCAACGCCCAACCCGTCCCAACGAGGTCCCACCAGTCAGCATGTAACAGCCAAGCCTTTGACCTGATGGCATTCCTCCGTCCGAGAGCCTGGAGCGCCCGCGAGGGTTTCTTAACATGGCGAGGGGAAAAGTGAGGAAAAGTTAAGCGGCTAGGGAAAAATGAGTACAACTAATGAACCAGGGGCACGAAAATAGAAATCCCCTTATTGTAATGCTACATGTGTTTGCGTGGATCCGATGGATATTGAGTATTATGTCAGATTGATTATTGTTCTATTATGTCTATGTTATTTGTGATCTTGCATGCTATCCGTTGCTAGTAGTTACTTTGGCCAAGTATTTGCTTGTGACTCCAAGAGGGAGTATTTATGCTCGATAGTAGGTTCATGCCTCTAGTAATCTGGGAGAGTGACAACAACTTCTAAGATTGTAGATGTATTATTGATACTAGGGAGAAAACAACAATCCTTTGTCCAAGAGCAATTGTATTGTTTACATTACACACTTTGCTTAATGCAATTATCTGTTGCTTGCAACTTAATACCCGAGGGTTGTTCGGATGATATCCCAGTGGTGGATTATTAGTCATAGATGTAGTTGGACTACAATCTATGTATCATGTTGTAATTCCCAAGTGAATCTCATAGTGATCATCATGTCATATACATGCATTGTTATGCATTCTCAATTTGTCAATTGCCTCGATGTAATTTGTTCACCCAGCATGTTATTTATCTTATGGAGAAACACCTCTAGTGAACTGTGGACCCTGGTCCATTCCTTCCTATCAATATTCCATCTACTATCTACTGTTTACTTTCTGAAAAGCAATTACTTTCTTCCACACTATACGTTTAATCCTTTGTTTTTAGCAAAACCAGTTAGCTTTGACAACCTCATAGATAAGTAGGGGCAAAGTATTTTGGTTGTGTTATGTGCAGGTTCCACGTTGCTAGCAATACCTTCGGAAGTTGTTTCTTTCTCCTACTGGTTCGATAACCTTGGTTCCATAACTGAGGGGAAACTTGTTGTTGTGCTTATCATACCTTGTTCTTGGGGTTCCCAACAGGTTCTACATCAACTGAGCCATCACAAACTTTTTTGGCGCCGTTGCCGGGGAGAAAGAAGACTTCTGCAAGGGGAGTCTCTCACTACTAAACTCTTTACTTTGTTTTTGTTTTGCTTTGTTTCTTTAGCTTTGTTTGGTTTGCTTATTTTATTCAAAAACACACAAAAATAGTTCCTACTTTAGTTGCTATTTTTTTTGGCTTGCATTAATCTTGCAAAAAATGACTACTCTTGAAAACACTAAGTTGTGTGACTTCAGTAGCACAAACAACAATGGTTTCATTTGCACACCTATTTCTCCACCTGTTCCTGAAGCTACTTTATATGAAATTAAACCTGCTTTGCTGAATCTTGTTATGAAAGAGCAATTTTATGGTGTTAGTACTGATGATGCTGCTACTCACCTTAATAATTTTTTTGAACTTTGTGAGATGAAAAAATATAAGGATGTAGATGGAGATATTATTAAGCTTAAATTGTTTCCTTTCTCTTTGAGAGGAAGAGCTAAAGATTGGTTGCTATATTTGACTAAAAATAGTATTGATTCTTGGATTAAATGCAAAGATGCTTTCATTGGAAAATATTATCCTCCTGCTAAGATTATATCCATGAGAAGTGACATAATGAAATTTAAATAATTTGATAATGAACATGTTTTTCAAGCTTGGGAAAGAATGAAATCTTTAGTGAATAATTGCCCCACTCATGGACTGACTACTTGGATGATTATCCAAACCTTTTATGCAGGTTTGGATTTTTCTTCAAGAAATCTATTGGATTCGGCTGCTGGAGGTACCTTTATGACCATCAGCTTGGGTGTTGCAACAAAGCTCCTGGATAATATGATGATTAACTATTCTGAATGGCACACTGAGAGAGATCCACATGGTAAGAAGGTAAATTCTGTTGAAGAAACCTCCTCCTTGAGTGATAAAATTGAAACTATTATGTCTATGCTTGTTAGTGGAAAAGCTCATATTGATCCAAATAATGTTCCTTTAGCATCTTTGGTTGCTCAAGAAGAACAAGTTGATGTGAACTTCATTAGAAGTAATAATTTTAGCAACAATGCTCATAGGAATAATTTTGGTAATAATAATTATAGGCCATATCCTCCTGATAATAGCAATAGTTATCATGGTAAATCTGGAATACATAGTGAAGAAAAGATTTTGGAAGTTGAAAGATCCACTAAAAACTTCATGCAGATGCAATATGAGAAGAATAAATTATTCACTAAAACAATGGAGGAACAATCTGCCATTTTGAAAAATATTAGTTATCAACTTGAGAATTTAAATAGGGAAATTCTTGGTTTGCAAGCCAAAATTTGCTGAAAAAATATTTCATCTTTGTCTGAAGCACAATCTTCTTTGATTAATAAAATGGCTGCTAAACCTGAAACTATGGTAATCCCTTTGCTGGTACTAATACCATTCAAGTTAGAATTGATGAAAATGTTAGGATGTTAGCTGAATTGCATGCTACGTGGGAAAGAGAAGATAAAATTGCTAGAAATAATAGTATGACTAAAATTTGTACCATTACCACCACTAGTGATGTTGATGCTAGCAAACCTTCTAATATTAATGGTAAAATAATTGGTGTAGACAAAGTCCCCATTCCTTTTGCAACACTGCCTAAACCCACTAGAACTTTTTCCAATAAAAATGCTAAAAAATCAAAATATGGGAGACAATAGTTCTACTAACTTGGATGATAATTTTAATTTTGATCTTAATGGTTGCAATATTTCTGAAGTAATTATGTTTTTGCAACAGCTTTCTAGAAGTCATAATGTTAGTGCTATGAATATGGCTTTTACAAAACATATTACAAATGCTCTCATGAAAATTAAAGAAGAAAAATTGAAACATGAAGCTTCTATTTCGAGGAAATTAGAAGATGGTTGGGAGACCATGATTAATATGAAAGTGAATGATTTTGATCTTAAAACTTTATGTGATCTTCGTGCTAGTGTCTCTATTATGCCTATAAAAATTTATGAAATGCTTGATTTACCACAATTGGAATATTGTTATTTGTATGTCCATCTTAATGATAATGCTAAAAAAAACCTATGGGGAGAATTAGTGATGTTCTTATTTTGGTTAACAATACCTTTGTACCCGTTGATTTCTATGTTTTGGATGTTGAATGCAATGTTTTTTGTCCTATTATTTTGGGAAGACCTTTTGTAGAACTGTTGGTGCCATTATTAATATGAAGGAAGGCACCATTAAATATCAATTCCCATTCAAGAAAGGTATGGAACACTTCCCTCGAAAAAGAAAGAAGTTATATTTTGATTCTCTTATTGAAACAAATTTTGATGTTGATGCTTCGTCATTCAAAAATACTTGATTCTTGCTTTCTGTGCCTAGCTAAAAGGCGTTAAAGAAAAGCACTCTTGGGAGATAACCCAATTTTTATTTTTAGTAAGTTTTTCTTTTATTGAGTCTTGGAAGTTATTACCTCTGTAATAACCTCTCCTTATCCTTTTGTTTGGTTTTTGTGCCAAGAATAGCCTCTAATGAGAGGGAAGCAAGATTTGGGGAAGTTGATGTCCCAGAACAGATTTTTGTGCTTCACTATAAAAAATCGTGAAAAATCCCAGAACATCGGATTAAGCTGAAATTTTTGTGCACATTCCCCTGGTATTTACCCAACTTTCGTTAGTTTTGCACTTTTCAATATGAGCAACAAAAGATTTTCGAAAAAATAGTTCTTTACCTGTAGGTCTGTTTTGATAGATTTCTGCCATTATTTGCATTTGCCTCTTAATCGATTTATTTTTGAGTTCTTTTGATCACTTGAGCTTCTAAAAGGAATTTCTATAGTAGCTTATGTTTTAATGGATGTTTTACTTCAGTTGAAACTAAACCCAAAGGTTTATTATCTTACATACACTAATGTTGCTAATGAAGATTGTGTTAAGTTTTGTATGAAGGAAGTTTTCAAGTGTACGGAGAGAAGATATGATGAGATGAAGTATGGACAAAAAGCTCAAGCTTGGGGATGCCACCCGTGTCACCCCAAAAAATATTCAAGAAGTACAAGCGTCAAAACTTGGGGATGCCCAAGGCATCCCCTTCTTCATCAACAAATATCTCAGGTCTTCTTTCAAGACACTATATTTTAATTGCTTCATGCACCATGTGTTGTTCTTGGAGCATCTTTGTTTTTGTTTTTAGTTTTATTTTGCTTTTTTTGATGCAATAAGTTGTTTGGATCCCATCACACTTCTTTTGGAGAACTCACACCCCGTTCTTCATTGCTTAGAACACTCTAGTTTTCATTCTTATTGTTCTGTGAGTGTTCTCTTTTGCTAGCACTACGTTTAGCTTTAGTTTTCTTCTTCTTTTTTCTTAGAATTTTTTAGTTCTTCTTTGTAATTAGGTGATACAAGATATCTGGTTTTTATTGATTATTATATTTGTGAGTTGTTTCAAATAAGTTGATTGGTGTTGGAAAAGAGTAGAAAGTTTCATGCTTATGATGGCACAAAAAGAAGCTTGTTTTGACTGTGGCTTTGGATTTATCATGTCATGTTAGATGTTGCTTTGACCATATGCTTAGTGATTATTGTTGGAGCATGACTTATTTCAAACAATTGAGATTGCTTAATGTGCCATAAAAGAATCATGCGTTGTTTTAGCATACAAAAGCATAGTATTGTGGTATTCTCCTTTGATGCTTTATTTGGGTAGACTTGGTACATGATTACACCATGTTATGACTATGAACCAGTCACCTTAGCCTCTATGTTCATTTAGTTTTTGAATTGTGATATCACTTTATGCTTTGATTAATAATGTTTTGTCGCTCTGCATGATTATGGCCATTATTGCTCTCTTAGTTGGTCGCTCCCAGTCTTTTGATAGCCTCCACCTGTACTGAGTATGAGATCTACTCGTGCATCCAACTCCAAAGAAACCAAGTTATTCCAAAGAGTCCACTATAAACTCCAATGCATGTTGTGTTACACCATTCCAAGTATATTCATGTTTTTATCTATCTTCCAAATTAAATTTTTGTTATGTGAAAATTAGTGATTAAAGCTCTCACGAACTTGAAGGCACATTTTATTTCTTTCACTTAATAAACATGAACCATTGTGACTATCTTATGATGCTTATATGCTTACAAATTGTAAGTTGGGAGTTAGCAAAACCATGCTGTCATGGGGCACGCTTTCAACATTGCACTTATTCCTATTTAGTTCATATCATGTTCTTTTGTTTATGGATGTCGTCGGTGTGAAATAATATGGGAGCTTGCATGTTCATGGAGTTTGTATATGTGCTAGAGAAACGCCTGTGCGGCCATCCTAAGCCATGCATAATCATGGTGGAAACTTGTAGCATAACCATATTGAGCACTCTATGAAGCATCTTCAATAAAAAACTATGCTCGTGATAAATAAAAGGATCACTGAGATGCTCATTCTATGTTTACTTGTCATTTTGATATGGGATATCTCCTTTGTCATGGGGCAAGGGGTACCCCGTTGGCGGTTCTCTATGATACACATATACTTACAATGACAAGAACTTGTCTGGGACCAAAGTTGAGTAGCATGAGGTCTCGATACTCATACTCAAGGGGCATGAGATTTTGAACTTGTGATTTGTCAAGCATATAACTCATATTTTCCTCACTTTAACCTTAATCACTTCAAGGTGCTTATGATAGGGTCAATGAGACCTCAAAGCTAGTAAGTACCATAATTTTTGGAAGCTTTATAAAACCATTTAATCCCTACTTCCCTCTACGAAGGGCCTTTCTTTTTTACTTTTATGTTGAGTCTCCATCTTCTATATTTATGCACCAGTTAAGAAATCATAGTTTTCATTTTGAGTTCAATGTGCATTGTCCCAAAATTTGTTGATTGATTCATAATTATGGTATTGATTGTTCTTAAATTATTTGTATGTAGTCACCCTTATGAACTTTGAAGGTGTCCTATGCATTTATGTTTTGCTATTCCATGAAGGACAAGATGAATACCACTCTTGCTATGTTTTTTATGTGTGAAACAAACAAATGTCTTTCAAAGCATTATTCATGATCTTTTTTTTTGTGTTGCCTTTCATGTTGCAACATAGTTGATATGTCTTATTGATATAAATATATCTTTCATGCTTATGTTATAGTACTTTGATCCTAGCTATCAATGCTTTGCAATACCTTGATCAATATTATGATGGTGCATGTCACCTAAAAAATTATTCTTTTTATCACTTACCTACTCGAGGACGAGTAGGAGTTAAGCTTGGGGATGCTTGATACGTTGTAAACATATCTATAATTTTTGATGTTCCATGTTTGTTTTGCATCAATTATCTTATGATTTTGTGTACACTTTGTGGCATTTTTATGCATTCCTGGAACTAACATATTAACAAGTGCCATAGAGCCAGTTTTCTGTTTTCTGCTATTTTTGGTTTCAGAAAAACTAGTTGTTGCCTGCCAAAACCCACCGGCGAGCAGCGACGAGCAACACGAAGAGCCGGAGGCTCCAGATCGCTGGTGGGCCTGGTCCTCGACGGCCGCAAAAGCTCCGCACACGCCCCGGCTTGGTTCGAGATGCCACCGACCTATACCGGTCGAAGGTGAAGGATTGCTCGATTGATTTCTGCATGGTAAACAAGTATCGTAAATTCGAGCCGTGATCGGCTCCTGTGTTTCTCAGAATCGGCTCCTAAAGCCGATTGCCCCATGGTTACGCATTAGATTTACGATAACATGGGGTTTTGCTTGATCACTACAAGTTAAATCGATCTACGACGCCTAATGTTTTCACCACGAATCGGAACGCCCTACACGTGATTGAGCCTGTACGCATAAAAGATGAAGAATATTAACCCTAGAGGAGGCCTAATAACCAACGTAAAGTCAATTACGGAACAACTTCTAGAACGAATAAGCCACGCCCTTATGTACTCTTGGATCGCTCAACCCGTTTGTAAGGCCCGATTACGTAGATATTAAACTAAACCTTGGTGAACAAGGCACAACTATAACAGATCGAATCGACTAAATAAAGATCAAGAAGATGCTACCCTTACACTTGGGAAAAGGTGCAAGGGTAGCGAGATAACTAGAGGTAGCATAACTTCAACAATAATAATGAAAAGCACCGATGCTAGCCTCAAACAATCTATGATAATGGTATTACTCGCCATCAACAACGATTCAGTACGAGTAAAACCAGGTAACGATAGATATCGCCTAGATCGCAAGATGCGATCTAGGCAACATGGCACTTACCCGAAAGAAACCCTAGAAACAAGGGGTGGCGATCCGAGATTGTGTTTGTTGTGAACGTGGTTGTCCTCCTTTTCGATAACCTTAGGTACATATTTATAGTCCGAGACTCTCTACTTTTGGAATAACTCTACAACTCTATCTTTACCTAAACATAAACGGAACCTAAACAAACACGAAACCTACTATGATACAAGATACACGGCAATTTAGCCCAAATCTACGACTAGGCCGATCCAACAACACGTTGAATATATGTATCTTCCAAGCCCATCTTGATCACGGCCCATCTCCGTCTTTGGCCAAAATACGATAACGATAACATGCCCCTGGTTTTGGCAATGATAATTCCAAAACCACTCGTGTTTTTTCTTCTCCTCTTTTTTTTATCGGCGTCGGCTGCACGCGTGGCGAATGTAATCGCCACGCTACCCTTCATCATGATGCCTGTCTTCTCAACTCTGCGCAGTTGCATGATTTGACGATTTTGGCGGTAACTGGGAACCGCTATGGCATTGAACCGTCTCTCCACTATTCCCTTATTTAAATTCGCTCAACAGTTCACAATCCCCATCTTCCTCCGTTGCGAAAACCCTTCTTTCTCCGCCGAAAAACCTCTTTCTTGCCATGGCCTCCTCCGCTTCCTCCGGTGTGTCTTCCCACGCCCAACTCGATGAGCGACCGAGAGCCGACGCTGTAACACTCCCGATGGCGGCAGAAACACTCTCGCCCACAATGGTGGGACGAGAGGGTTGGGACATTGTCTGGTCGGAGGACGACGCGTCCATGACCGACGGCGAGGAGGACCTGCAGCCTCGCCGATGGGGGAATCGAGGCGGATAGCCCGATGACGCCATGTCACCGGACGGCCGACTCCTCCAAGAAGAGGAGGAAGAGGAGGACACCTCCTACGAAGAGTATCACCGGTGAAGTACTTCCGCACCGGGTCCAAATAAGACGACGACGAGGACGAGGAGGCCCTGCTGGCTTCTTCAAAGAGAAGATGGAAGACGACGCCGAGCAGCCAAAGACAAGAAGAAGACGGCGGCGACGGCAGCGACGACGACCTCGGCCTAGATTAGGAACCAGCAGTAGTAGCCGTAGTGGTAGTAGGTTCCCTCTTGTAATCCATCAGTCGCTTGTAAGCAATCTGCTTTTGAATGAATGAATGAAAAACCCGTTTCTCGCAGATTGTCCTTCCGCCCCAATTTTGTCGATAACATAAATAAGTCGATGCTCCAGGAGCCGATAGCAACGCATCGGCTTCCACCTCGTCATGTTCTCACAGTCAACCAAGCTACAACTCAAAGAGCCGATGCACATCGGCTTTCCCGAAATTGTTGACAAGGTCAAACTCAGTCGCATATTTAGGCAAACCCAAACGGCCACTTCTCAGTTTCAAACGGTAACCTGCGACTTTCTTCAAAAAGGGCGACCTAGATCCCCAACTGCCCACCGACCAGATCGAGCTTACAGCAACAAGAACCCTCAATCCTCATTCTGCACAGATCCATCTCCGCCGGCAAACCAGATGGCAGAATCGTCCAACATCAATCCAGAGGTTTCCGATCTGAAGGTACGCTTACCCCTCGCAGTCTGAACGCAATGTTAGAACTTGATGGCGAATACCTGAATTAATGCCTTTATCCCACCATTAAATTTTCTAGGTCTCAGACATCCTGCTGCCGCATCCTTCTCTCCCAAATTCTCTCTGTCTTGTCCCTCGTACAGATTCTAGTCCTGCCCATCCGATTTCTTATGAAGCAAATAGAATCCCTTCGAAGCCAAGACCTAGATCTGAACTCTTGGGCCGACCGCCAGCCCCGCCTAATCCCCTGAACATTGGGTTTCTTGGTTCAAGAGAGTAGCTAGAGCTTACCAATCCCAATGGGAAACTTTGGGAATAGCCGATGCCTTGCATCTATCGTTGTCTCCTCTTGAGAAACACGAGAATCTTCTCAAAACCATCGGCTACTTCGGTCCGACGCTCAATTGCTTTATGTTCGCCATGGCCCTATGTCACCAACCTTGCTAGACGTGGTGATGATTACTGGTCCGATGTCACATCACCCAGCCTCTCCGCTTTCAAATCGACCACACCCCTACAAACTGTCTTCCAAAACAGACTGCAAAAGTTGGGGTGCTTATCTCCAACGCCATATGAAAACAAAGGGCCCTGTTTCAGAGAAAGAACATACAGCCTTTCTCAACTTCTGGCTAGAGCATTTCATCTTCTGTGGCCCTTCCCTTGCTCCAACCAAAACTATCTCTCCTTAGCCCATGAACGGCCAAAGGTACTCAACTTGGCCTCGCAAATTGTTTCTTGGAGAAGTCTATCGATACCTCCAATTGATGTCCTGTCTGTTCTCCGGCATAGCAGTCCAAACAGTGGTCCTTGGTGGTTCATTCGATTATGGGCTCACTGTACTTCCAAAACCATATCCCACTTCCCTCTGGCGAGTTGTACTTTTCCGATGTTAAAGGAAACAGATCCGATGCACTAGTTATGGCCAAGCTTTATGCAGTGCCAAAAGAACTATCCTCAAGAAGCGCCAAGTGGTTCAGACTTTCTTCCAAGGCCTAGACAATCCTACCTTCTTCCCTTATATGGAAGAATCAACATTTCAAAATCCACTCTCCTTCAGCTAGATAACTTTTCCGATGACACCAAAGACTCGGCAACTTTTTTCCATTGTGATCCGTCCTGTTTCCTTCCGGTGGCATGAGCACATCCAATGTAATTATCAAGCCTGGGTATGAATTTTACCAGCCGGTCGTAGTGGCCCGGCAATTTGGCCTTGGGCAAGTACCTCCCCATCTCTTTCTCCATCAACTCACGGAGTGCAGAGCCGACCTGCCTGATCCTCTCACCAGTCAGAGGTGTTACTCTTTCTTTGATGCTCTGCCCATCCCTATTCCAAACGACCTCACCTTCTCTTCATCAACCGACGGCTTCAAGATCGGTGGTCGATGTGGAAAACTCATGCCTTCGGAGGGCTCGGGACCGTTGTTGAAACAGCTTGATGTCGATTACGACTTACCCGTGGAATGTACCACTACTTGCAGATTTTCTTGATGCAGCTTGCAATTGATCCTTTTACTAATTCATTTTTTCTCCTTGCAGCAACAAGACGGCCCTGAGCCTACACACAACGACGGCTCCCTCTTCGAGTTCTTCCCGCCAGCTCCTGTGGTTCTGTTCTGCAAAGACTCGCCGCCTCTGAAAAAGGTTATAATGCGTAAACGACCGATAACCCGCAATCGGCTTCCAAGAAACCAAGAATTCCTAAGTCACCGCCTCGAGTTCCGACTAAAACTAGAACGATGGTGAGAAAGGTAGCTGCTAGGAAGACCTTGAGGCGCCGGAGCCCTTCCCCAGACAGCTCGCATGTAAGCCAATTCAGGCCTTGATCAATCCTCGTCATTCTTCTATTCTTGCAAACATCTTTACACTTACTGGTTCCCCTCTTTTACAGGCTTCCGTCGAAGACACCTCCAGTGAGGATACCCAGATTAATCGAGGAGAACTGGGCCCAACGGATTCCGAGAGAACCATCACACCGAACCAGCCAGATTCACCACCATCGGCTTCCAGAAAAGGGTCGGCTCCTGAACCTGCTGCCCCCCGAGCGCCAGTTGAGGCGGGGTCATCTGCGGGTCCTAAGAGAGCTCGTAAAGGACAACAAGCTTCTTCGTCGAGCCAGGAGGTTTCGATAACCACCATCCTTCAACTCTTCCTGCTTGTTTCCCTTTCGTCTGCCGATTTATCGTTATTTATACTGCTGAGAACACCCTTCATGCAAATGACTGGTGTCTTTAGTGGGACAGCTGAGGCAGTGCCGACGCCGGATCTGGGAATCCCCGAAGGTGTAGATGAAACGGCTACCATTCTCGCTGCTTCCTCCAAAGACCCACACACGAACCGATGGTCTCCTCCGCTATCCCTCGACCTTAGGAGAGGTACGTTCAGTTCTTCGGCTCATTCTAGCATGTTTGACGACATCGACGCTTTTCGGCTGCGAGTTGCGATCCTTCAAGTTTGTCGTTCGACCCTGAATCCATCGAACCAACTCCCTCTGTTGCTCCGCCGAGCCACAAGCTGGGGCCTCTACCTCAATTTCAGTCTTAAAACCTTGCTGTCCTCCCGATCGAGGAGTTGATCGAGGGTTCGAGGAAGTGAAGAGCGCCTTGCCGAACTCAGGGCCATCTTCCAAAGAGTATTGCGGTGAAGCTTTGGGCAGTTTCAAATCTGTCCTTCGGCCACGGCAAAGTCGGCTCGTGAAAGGATCAACTGCGCCATGCCCAACTTCCGTTGAAGGCCGATATTGCGGCAGATGTCGAGCTCAACGAGAAGAAGACGCCCTGGATGCTAAAACGGACACCTCCGTCAGTACCGCTGAGCTCGCATCCTTGAAAAGGGAGTTGGAAGATCTTGAGGAGAAGGTCCGGGTGACTAAACAGCTCATTCGTGACAAGGAAGAATCCATAGCCCATTCCCAAAACGAGGGAAGGCCTCAAAGCTCAATCAAGACCGACTGGCATATACGTGCCCTGAGCAAGCAGCTGGTGAAGGGCAAGGACGAAGATGACGAAGCTGAGATCGCCGAGGTGGATCGTGTCCGTACTGACGCCCTCCATGCCTTCGAAGCATTTCTTCAGCAGCTCGTATGTGTGAACCTCCAGAGTCGATGACCGTGCATCGGCTATGTATTTTTTGCTTTTACTCGGCCGATTTTCAAAATCGGCCCCCATATTTCTACTGTCCATCGTCTCACGTGCTTTACTTAGCCGATTTCATGTATCGACCCCTCAAGCCTTACTGTCCAACATCCCACATGCTTGGGAAATATTTCTTGAGATGTTGACCGTTGACCGCTACTGGGAACTTTACGCCATCCAGCTGCTCGAGCATGTATGCGTTCACCAACGTGGAACCCCTTTGGCTTCACTTTCTTGTTGTATGCACGAGCTACTTTGGCCTTGTTTTCATCCGTTTAGGTGCCCCCCGAGCCGAATCCTTCAAGTAATTGAAGATATCGGCTCTCCGCCTTCCGTGAATCGCACTGAACACCGGCTCCTTCTGCTACGACTACATGAGCTTCTTGTCGTATGATCGCTGCTTTTTATTTTTTTTGTGGCCGATCGCAGGGATCGGCCGTACCACGGATGGTCGTGGGCTTTTCTACTTTGTAAGGACAGTGGATAAGACCAGCCTCACCCCGTTTTTTGTAGTTTCAATACGCTCACAGCCGTCCAAATTGATTCCAGAGATCGGCTCTTGGTCTTCTGCTTCCCAGACGTTCATGCCAGCTATGGAAATCTCGATAGGATCATCTGCGTGGATGACCTCCACTTCGTCTCCATCCCACGGATCGTGCATGCATTGTGGACGGGATGCAGCAATTAGCGTGAATCCAATCCCTTCCTAGCAAGACAGTGTAAGTGCTCTTGCTGTCCACGACGAAGAATGACGTGGGTACGGTTTTCCGCCCATCGTCAGTCCACGCTCAAGACGCTTGCGTTCAAGACCGACCGCTGAAGTCGCTTAACGTGACGTTGGTTTTGATCAGATCTGCAGTGAGCGCCCCAAACGTCGTAGCATGGAGTCCGGCATGATATTGATCGCCCGGTGTCCACCAACATCTTGGCGACAGGTTGCCCATTGATGTAACCTCGCAGGCTTTCGATGTTTGTAACCCTTCTCACGTGGCTTCTCAAAGATAACCGCCGTGGACCGCAGTCAAACTGCCCTTTGGTAGCTCATCGGTTCTTGGCGCAGATTCGACGGGAGTACAAACACCATGTTTGTGCCACCGATGTCTTTGCATCGGCTTTTACCGGTTTGGGGCGCCACTCTTTCTGGTCGGGCGGTCTTCCGCTTCCAAAGTCGCCTCACTTTGACGGGCGATCAGCCGTGCTTTCTTTAAAGCGTGGAGATACGCGCTGCCTTCCTCCAAGTTACGCAGCCACGACTCACGCCTGGTGTCTCGAGTCCGTCGGGACACCACCTTGACGGTGATACTGTCTTCGTCTTTGTCATTCTTTGGCTTTTCGAGGTCTTCGCTCGAGCGACTCCTGTGACGGCCTGGGTGGAAGAGGCCCTAGACGTTGAATACCGACATCGGCCTCGTGTCCTCCTTCCGCTACCGCATTCCGGCAGTTGTCGATCGTAATCGGCCCGTTCTCGCTTCAAAGAATACTTGAAGAAAGGACAATCCCAATGCCTGTCTGCGCCTTCCTTCTCTTTTGACGGTCCCCTAGCAAGGTGCTTATATCTTTCGTCGTCTCTGACGCGCCGGTGACGTTGGTCATACTGGCGCTCATACTTGTTAAGGAGGTGCGTGGAATGTGGTTTCTGATATCGCACTCTCCTCACTTGTTCCTCTGTTAAGTACCGCCTGTCATTGTGGCTGGGCCGGTCGCGTGGACTAGCCTCCTCTCTTTCTTTGTCCCACCGGGCGTGCCAGAATGTGTTGCCTGCCAAAACCCACCGGCGAGCAGCGACGAGCAACACGAAGAGCCGGGAGGCTCCCAGATCGCCAGTGGGCCTGGTCCCTCGACGGCCCGCAAAAAGCTCCGACACGCCCGCTTGGTTCGAGATGCCACTGACCTATACCTGGTCGAAGGTGAAGGATTGCTCCGATTGATTTCTGCATGGTAAACAAGTATCGTAAAATTCGAGCCGTGATCGGCTCCCAGGTTTCCCTGTAAATCGGCTCCTAAAGCCGATTGCCCCATGGTTCTGCATTAGATTTACGATAACATGGGGTTTTGCTTGATCACTACAAGTTAAATCGATCTACGACAGTCTAATGTTTTCACCACGTAACTGGAACGTCCTACACGTGATTGAGCCTGGTACGTACAAAAGATGAAGAATATTAACCCTAGAGGAGGCCTAATAACCAACGTAAAGTCAATTACCGGAACAACTTCTCTAGAACGAATAAGCCACGTCCTTATGTACTGGATCGTTCAACCCGTTTGTAAGGCCTGATTACGTAGATATTAAACTAAACCTTGGTGAACAAGGCACAACTATAACAGATCGAATCGACTAAATAAAGATCAAGCAAGATGCTACCCTTACACTTGGGAAAAGGTGCAAGGGTAGCGAGATAACTAGAGGTAGCATAACTTCAACAATAATAATGAAAAGCACCGATGCTAGCCTCAAACAATCTATGATAATGGTATTACTCGCCATCAACAACGCTTCAGTACGAGTAAAACCAGGTAACGCATAAGTAGATACTGCCTAGATCGCAAGATGCGATCTAGGCGATGGCACTACCCGAAAGAAACCCTAGAAACAAGGGGTGGCGATGCGCCGAGATTGTGTTTGTTGTGAACGTGGTTGTCCTCCTTTTTCGATAACCTTAGGTACATATTTATAGTCCGGAGACTCTCTACTTTTGGAATAACTCTACAACTCTATATTTACCTAAACATAAATGGAACCTAAACAAACACGAAACCTACTATGATACAAGATACACGGGCAATTTAGCCCAAATCTACGCACTAGGCCGATCCAACAACACGTTGAATATATGTATCTTCCAAGCCCATCTTGATCACGGCCCATCTCCGTCTTTGGCCAAAATACGGCGATAACACTAGTAAAGAAATATTCTCGGAATTGGACGAAACAAAAGCCAAAGTTTCTATTTTTCCTGACACGGAGTCCAGAGGAGAGGGGGAGACGCACCCCAGGGCGGCCACACCTGGCCCAGGCATGGCCAGGGGGGCGTGGCGCCCTAGGGTGTGGCCTCCTTGGCGCTCCACCGACCTCGCCCTTTCGCCTATATAAATCCCCCGAGATGAAAACCCTAAGTACTAGATCATAATTCCACGAAGAAGTCCATAGCCACCGCCAGCATCGTCCCTAGATCGGGAGGGATATGAAGCTTTCCTGGCACCCTGCCGGAGAGGGTAGATCATCCCGAAGACCTTCTTCATCACCATGCCTACCTCCAGAGTGATGTGTGAGTAGTTCATCCTTGGACTACGGCTCCATGTAGTATCTAGATGGTTGTTTCTCCTTTTTTGTGCCACCATGTTTAGATCTTGTGAGCTGCCTATCATGATCAAGATCATCTTATTGTAATGCTACATGTGGTGTTTGCGGGGATCTAATGAATATTGAGTATTATGTCAGATTGATTATTGTTCTATCATGTCTATGTTATTTGTGATCTTGCATGCTCTCCATTGCTAGAAGTTACTTTGGCCAAGTATTTGCTTGTGACTCAAAGAGGGAGTATTTATGCTCGATAGTAGGTTCATGCCTCTAGTAATCTGGGAGAGTGACAGAAACTTCTAAGATTATAGATGTGTCATTGCTACTAGGGAGAAAACAACAATCCTTTATCCAAGGGCAATTGTATTGTTTACATTACACACTTTGCTTAATGCAATTATTTGTTGCTTCAACTTAATACACGAGGGTTGTTAGGATGATATCCAGGAGGTGGATTATTAGTCATAGATGCAGTTGGATCACGGTCTATGTATTATGTTGTAATGCCCAAGTGAATCTCATAGTAATCATCATGTCATGTACATGCATTGTTATGCATTCTCTATTTGTCAATTGCCCCGTTGTAATTTGTTCACCTAGCATGCTATTTATCTTATGGATAAACACCTCTTATGGAGAAATAAGCAAAATTACCAGAATTGATATTGACTCGCAGTGACTGCCCCAAATATGGTAGTTCTGTGTAATTTACTCCTTAACACGTGTGTGTGCATACAAGCATTCGAGCACGCACACACTTTTTTGTGTAATGAAGGAACAAGTTCGACCATGCCAAAAGGTGTAGATACATTCATGCGCAATTATTTTCCATTAAACTATTTGCGTAAGATCAATTGACATACTTGTTCGAAAGAAACGGTAGACTCGAGAAATAACTCACAAACCTAGGTGTTCTAGAGTAGGGTATAGAGATTGGTTACACTTGCTGCCTAGCTAGCTAATGCGCTTTTGCATGTAAGCTTCCATACATAAGCATGTGTGCCTATAAAAGAACAACAAACTACACACTTGCTCACATGTCACTTGCTTCAAGTTTTACAATTAGGTGTGAAGCACACACCGCACCCACAAGCTTGTAAGTAAGATATCTACCTAGTGAAGGCACATACTCAACATTCAATCTTTTCCGTGGAAGATAGATCAAAATAGGTATGTGAGGCATTAGGAGTTCTTAATATGCTAGGGCAACAGAAGGTACTCCTTCGAAGATTTTTCAGTGAAGTACCACTATTATCAAGTTAAAGCATGCGAAGTGTATTCTACAGAGAAGTCTTTCCAGGTGTGATGTATCAATCAGGATGGGCACACCGAATATACAAAGTAGACAGTGCACACATTATTTGACCCATGTATTTAGATGGAATTGGAGCACTCTGACCAAAACATGGTGTGTTTACAAGTGCGTGTAGTACTTGTAGATACTTTTATATGTGGTATAGTATGGCATTTGATAACCAATGTATATGTAGGCATTTAAGAAAATACTACAATACATCGTATGTTGTTTTTCATTGCTAAATTTTGCGTGAAGCTTTTCATTTTTTTTGTCTTGATGGACAAACAAGAGTGTGTCCCGCATTAGATTCGCCCAGTACTGATAAGGAAAGTTTAAAATAAATTCATCTTCTTGTCCAAGAGCCCCCAGTCATAGGGACCACAATTTTTCTGAAGCCAACAATCAATAAAAGATTTAAATCAAGACAAGCCGCATGGAGCAAAATCCTCATGGAGGCATTCCATGATAGACAATGTTGAGGGATCAGAAAGGATTATTGGTGAATTTCTAGAATAAAATCTAGGCTCATACATATAGCCACTTTTAAGATTTGGGTCTTCTCTAAATTGTTTAGCAGACTTTGCACTACATTGGATGTTTCAATCTAGAGGGGTCATCTTTAATCTATTCTGCAGACTTTGCACTATCAACAGACCTTGCACTAGAAGGTGTTGCTAATCATATGCTAGGGCATGTGGAGTTGTTTGTGTTTGTGATAACTCATTTTCGAAAATGAATTTGGAGCTTTGTTCTCCGTTCTAAATAAAATACCATGAATAATGTTGACTATCATTCTCCTCCCATATAAAACCCTAAAGTCAATATCTAGCTATAAAATAACATAAGATATGCACGTGCATGATTTCTCTAGTTTCCGCTGACCTACTCGAATTGTAACATGGAGTGATATGCGCACTTGCAACAATAACCAACATTACTATAATTATAAAATAAAATAAAAATTGTTTCTCTAATACTATGTCCAACCTAGAAAAATCAGGGAGGCAGGAAGGCTACCAAAACTAGCTAATGCCATCCGTATTATTTTGTTGTTCGGTTCCCTATGTGGACAACGAATTGTTCTTCAGTTATCTATGAAGAAAATTTTAATAATTGTAACCACATACTTCCTCCGTTTCAGGGCCTAAGGCGTCCTCGTTTTGCGTGTTTTTTCTTTGACCAAAAATTACTCTAAATACGTAAAGAGTTTTAGTATAAAACTAATATCAGTGGAAAGTATTTTTCAATACAAATCCAATGGTACTAATTATGTACAATATAATCAAGATTTTGTTGCTCAATTCTTTTGGTCAAACTTTGCTTTAAAAAGCGTGTGCGCCTTAAGCCTTGAAACGGAGATAGTAGTTCTTATGCATAGGGATGTAAACGGATCGGATCGGATATTGCTATTACCATATTTTTTTTGGCGGATTCGGATCGGAGTGGATAATAGCCGGATGCGGATTATATTGGATTGCGGATATGGTGCGAATTCGGAGCGGACTCGGATCGGAAGAGGATAATCGAACAAATACACATAGAAAAATAAAAATTTATTTAATTTATGCAAAAGAGATGATAAAAAAGCGTGCAACAATAGATAGCAGTAGTATAAAAGTGGAAGATTGGTAATACCATAGTATAACATGCATATGTAGCATGCATTGCTAGCTGATACACTAACTATATTGTCTAGATATTGGGGTTGTGCTAAATTTATCGGATTATCCTATTTGAGTACCTCGGATAATCCGCAAAAAATATCGGATTATCCTTATCCATCAGATATCATCAATACCATATCCACTACCATCTCCGTCGGATATCCGCTTGACAAATATCCGTATCTGCATCCATATCCGTCGGATATCTAAAAATGCATACCACATCCTCAAAAACGGACGCGGATGCAAATTCGAAGCGGAAATTATCCATAACATTTACATCCCTACTTATGCATTTTCTTAATGCATTTATTTCCATCTAGAACAAAAATCCTTCATGTATGCAGATTTGGTTCCTGAGATGGACCTAATCAAGCATCACGTAATGTGAATGGATTTGTCTTTGTTAGGATCCTTCAGAATTTTAGACAAGCCCCGACGGTATCTATAGTACAGTATGAAGTATGCACATGTATGTAAATTAGATCTTGCACCAGCCCATGTCCTTGGTTAGACGAAATATCATGATAGAGAAAACATTCCACCAACCAAATATGATTTTGCGGTGATAAAGTCAAACAGACTTAATGGACTTGCATCCATACAAAAGGCATGCCTATAAGAGAACCACGTACTTGTGTTCTCTTAACTAGTTGTACAATGGGGTGATGTATATGCATACCACCGCACATTTATCTCAAGAGAATACAAAGTCATTATGTCTATTTTTGCGCGATATATATCAAGATCAACATAAGCGTGTGAGGCATCAAGAGTTCTTAATGTGCTAAGCGATCTGATCTTACTTTTGCGTTGATTATTTTATGAAATATGTTGAGGCTTTGTTGAGGAAGACACACACAAATCTACTTGCCTCATACCCATAGAAATTGTAGTGCCCTCCCGAGATTATTTGAAGGATTGTCACCGCCATTGCAGGGGGCAAAGGGTTGGAAGACCACCAACTCCTAAACATTCCACCAAATCTCATAAAAGAATGTCAGATTGAATCCACGTGTTCTCGGTTGGTATCAGAGCGCACTATCGGGTCCATGGTATCGAATGGCTTGAATAAATTGAACCACGGGGAACAAATATAGAATATGGAGAGTTCCAACACCATCTCTAGCCATGTTGCCGAATGGAGGGACTTTTGTACCTCAAAAAAGAATGCAGGCAGACCAACCATCTCCGAAGTGGCAGCTGTCACCCATGATTTTGTGATGATCAATATTGTTGGAAGACACACCGATCTGTAGTTCACATGGCCTATGTCCTTACTAACATAAAAATATTTCATTTAGGTTGATAGTAATTGAGTGTCATTACTTTGTCAGTCTCCGGCCCCAAAAAGGAGTTTGAAACTTTTTGCCGCTCATGATTCTGAGAAAGACACGGCCACTGCTTGTAGATTCTAGCACATAAATGATGCTTTCCATTTAGAATGCATGAAGCTTTAGAAGTTAATCGAGCTAGTCCAATAGTTCAATGAGTGGAGGGCAGACTTTACTACAAAATTGTCTCGGCCTAAAGAACGCAACCCGTTCTGATGGTTTTGTCTATGTGCCAGTTGGGTCTTTAATTGTTTATTCAGGGAAATCCAAGTTTCAACTCTAATTAGGAATCATCAAACTGTATTTGTTGTGGAGTCCACAAAAGTTGATGGAATGTGAGGTGTTACTGCTAGAAAAAGATAGAAATTTGGTGCAATGATATTTTTCTATAATTTGTTGAAAGTGTTACAGTACCAAACTACCAATGTGTCACCACTGGGTATTCAGTAGCTCTCTATTTATAGTAAAGAGTTACATTAAATGGTACTCACAAGATATAAAAAGTTACATTGTGCACATCTACTATTTCTCAACTATAGATTTACATGAATATTGATTTAATGGTATGCAAATTTGGATTACAATATGGCCAAGAAAATAAGCCATGTTGAGGGTTTTCTCCAAGCCGTAGGTATATCTTAGTTGTGTTGATGCCCCAATAAATAGCCGTTGGCATTGCTTTGGGCCGTCTTGGTAAATCCTCCATTTCCTTTAGTGATCAATTGGCATCCTTGTTTGGAAGCAACGACATGTTCGAGAAATAACACACATACCTAGGTGTTCTGGAGCAGGGTACAGAGATTGGTTGCACTTGCTGCCAGCCAATGCTCTTTGGCCTATAAGTTTCCATACATAAGCAGGTGTGCCTATAAAAGAACAACAAACTCCACATTGGCTCACGTGCTTCAAGTTTTGCAATTAGTAGGGAAGCACACACACGCACCAACAAGCTTGTAAGTAAGATATCTACCCGATGATTAGTGAAGACACATGCTCAACATTCAATATTTTCCGTGAAAGACATATCAATATAGGTATGTGAGGCATCAGGAGTTCTTAATATGCCAGGTTCCAAGACAATGGAAGGCGCTCCTGCCTAGATTATTTAGTGAATCACCATATTATCAAGTTGAAGAATCCGAACTGTATTCTGTAGCAGAGAAGCCTTTCCAGGTGTAATGTCTCAAGCAGGATGATCCCACCCGACTATACAAATTAGACAGGGCACACATTATTTGACCAATAAAATTGGAGCACTCGACCAAGCATGGTGTGTTTTGCAAGTGCATATAGTAGTTCTGGATACTTCTGTACGTGGTATAGTGTGACATTTGATAGCCAACGCATATGTAAGTATTTAAGAAAATACTACAATATGTATTTTTCATTGCTGAATTTTGCATGAAGAGTTCCATTTTTGTTCTTGATGGGCAAACAAGAGTGCGTCCCGCATTAAATTCCCTCGGCATAGGTAAACAGAATTTAGAATAAATTCATCCTCTTGTCCAAGCACCCCGAGAGTCACAAGGACCACAATTTTTATGGAGCGAACAACCAATCAAAGATTTAAATCAAGACAAGCCGCATGGAGCAAAACTTTTCTCATTGAGGGCATTCTATGATAGACAATGTCGAGGGATCAGAAAAGATTATTGGTCGGTTTCTAGAAAAAAACTAGATGCATGCATATAGCAACTTTCAAGATTTTGATCACTAAACAGTTCGACAGACTTTGCACTATATTAGATGTTTCTGAATTTATAGAGAGGGTCATCTTTAAACTGTTATGCAGACTTTGCACTAACCGATGTGGAGTTGTTTGTGTTTGTGATACCTTGTTTTCGAAAATGAATTTGAAGCTTTGTTCTTCTTTCTAAAAAAGAACCATGAATGTTGAGTCTCATTCTCCTCCCATGTAAAACCTTAAAAGTTAATCCCTAGCTATAAAATAACCGTAGACATGCAACATGCATGATTTCTCCAGCTTCCAGTGACCTACTCAAATTGTACCATGGAGTGATATGGGCATTCGCGACAATAATAACCAACATTAATTTAATTCTAAAATAAAATCACTAATACTATGTCCAACCTAGAAAAATTGTGGATTCAGGGAGGCTACCGATACTACCTAATGCCATCTGTATTATTTTGTTCTTCTGTTCTCTCTGTGGACCACGAATTGTAGATCAAAGCAACTCTAGCTTGTATGTACGACTAAGAAAAAGTTAATAATTGTAACCGCATAATTCTTATGCATTTTCTTAATGCATTTATGCCCATCCTTCATGCATGCGGATTTGCTCACTGAGATGGACCTGATAAAGCATGGTGTAATGTGCATGGATTTGTCTCTGTTAGGATCCTTCAAAATTCAGATAGGCACTGGTATATGTAGTACTCCGATATGAAGTATGAACATCAAACATGTCAGCGTAATCCACATGTACTTAATTGTTTCTAGTGAATTAGATTTTACACCAGCCCATGTCTTTGGTTAGACGAAATATCATGAAAGAGAAATATTCCAACAAGCAAATGTGAATTTGCTATGACGGATTTAATTGACTTGCATCCACATAAAAGGCCTGCCTATAAGAGAACCACATACTCGTGCATGTTTCCTTACCTAATTGTACAGTGGGGTGAATTACGTACATACCACCGCATATTTCTCTTAATAGAAGACATAGTCATTCAATTTATTTTTCACTCAGATATATACCAAGATCAACATAGGCGTGTGAGGCATCAGGAATTCTTAATGTGCTAAGTGGACGGATCTCTCTTTTCTGTAGATTATTTTGTGAATGATGTCGAGGCTTTGTTGAGGAAGACACACGGATCTACTTGCCTTGTACCCATAGAAACCATACTACTCTCCCGAGATTATTTGAAGGATTGTCGCAGCCATTGCAAGGGGGCAAAGTGTTGGATGACCACCAACTCCTGAACAATCCACTAAATTTTTTGTGTTATATATCGATTCTTGCGACAATACTAAAAAATGTGGTAATATTTACAATTGTAGTAATTTATTGTGTTGTTGCGATTAATTTATTCCAATAGTAATCATAGTCAACCCATGCATGCACGATTAAAGAATTGGGTTTGCAAAGCATGTAAAATTGTCAGGATCGTCCATGTATGTATTCATAATAATCAAAAAAGAAGGCTACAAATGCTTAGCATATGCGTGTGAATATAACCATCGGAGCGCCCACATACACTCTTTATGCAATAAAGGAACAAGTTCGATCATGCTAAATGGTGTAGATATACTATAACATGCTTAGGTTCATAAGTATTTTTTTCATTGAATTAGATTTGTGTCAGGTGAGATCAATTCACATACTTGTTTGGAAGAAATAGTAGGTTCGGAAAATAACCCTCAAACCCATGCGTTATAGAGCAGGGTACATAAATTGGTTGCACTTGCAGCATTGCTAGCTAGTGCCCTTTGGCCGGCGAGCTTCCATTCAGAAGGTGTATGCCTATTAAAGAACCACAAACTCCACACTTGTTCACCTACTTCGAGTTCTACAATTTGGAGTGAAGCATGCATGCACCAAACTAAAATATCTACCAAGAGAAGGCAGGCATTCAATCTTTTACGTGTAAGATAGATCAATATATGTATGTGAGGCATCGGGAGTTCTTAATACGGGAAGATGATAAGAAGTGTGTTTGCCTGGATTATTCAATGGAGGACCAACATTGTAGTAAGTTGAAGCATGTGAAGTGTACTCTGCACTCTAGTGGTTCTAGGTGCAAGGCAGCGAGAAGGATGAACCAACCGATCATACAAACTAGAAATCGAGAAAGTGGCATGTTCTATTGCATATTTGGGGTAACCGGTTCAACATCTAAATGCAGGGTGACCATGGAAAAAATTGAGGGAATATGCATTTGAATCTGATGCATAAAACAGATAACAATAGACATTTATCTTAGTTGAAGAGGTCCCTGCACTGATATTCTATTGAGTACCCATATTTTGATGCATAAATCTGGAAACTTCACTTATGATCATGTTGCCTGTCAAAACTCACCGGCGGGCAGCGACGAGCAACACGAAGAGCCGGGAGGCTCCCAGAGCGGCTGGTGGGCCCTGGTCCCTCGGTCAACGGCCCGCAAATCTTCCGCAACGTCTGTCTTGGTTCGAGGGCGTGCCACCTGACCTATACCTGGTCAGGAAGGTGATGGATTGCTCCGATTGGTTTCCTGCACGGTAAACAAGTATACGTAAAATTCGAGCCGTGATCGGCTCGAGTTTCCACATAAATCGGCTTTCGAGCCGATTATCCCCATGGCTCGCATTGGATCTATGATAACATGGGGTTTTGCTTAATTACAAGCTAAATCGATCTCGATAGTTTGGTGTTTTCACGCAACCGGAACGTCCCGCGTAGTTAAGCCTAATAGATACGAAAAATAGTAGAAAACTGATCCTAGAAGGCCTAAAACCAACATAACGTCAATTCCGGGCGTCCCTCTAAGATCAATAAACCATACCTTACGTATTACCGGATCGTTCAACCCGTTTGTGAGGCCTAATCACGTAGATATTAAACTAAACCTTGATGAACAAGGCACAACTATAACAGATCAAATCGACTAAGCAGAAATCAAGCAAGATGCCACCTTCACACCCGGGAGAGGGTGCAAAGACGGCGAGATAGCTAGAGGTAGCATAAATAAGCAATCATAGTAAAAGTATCGATGCTAGCTCTAACAAATCTGTGGTAAAGGTGTTACTTGCCATCAACAAGGCTTCAGTACGAGTAACACCGGATAACGCATAAGTAAATACTGCCTAGATCGCAAGATGCGATCTAGCGACATCTTTACCCGAGAAAAACCCTAGAAACAAGGGGTGGCGATGCTTGAGATTGTGTTTGTTGTGAACGTGATTGTCCTCCTCTTTCAATAACCCTAGGTACATATTTATAGTCCGGAGACTCTCTACTTTTGGAATAACTCTACAACTCTATCTTTATCTAAACATAAACGGAACCTAAACAAATACGAATCCTACTAAGATACAAGATACACGGGCAATTCAGCCCAAATCTACGCACTAGGCCGATCCAACAACACGTTGAATAATGTATCCTCCAAGCCCATCTTGATCACGGCCCATCCCTTCAGAGGCCAAAATATGGCGATAACACATGCCCCCTGGTTTTGGCAATGATAATTCCAAAACCACTCTATGTTTTTCTTCCGGTTTTCCCCTTTTTTCTATCGGGCTGCGTCGGCAGAATGTATGGCGTAGCAAAGACCACGCTACCCTTCATCATGATGCCTGTCTTCTCAACTCCTGCCTAGCGTGATTTGACGATTTTGGCGGTAACTGGGAAACCGCCATGGCATTGAACCGTCATCCACTATTCCCTTATTTAAATCAGCTGAACAGATTCGTCCCCATCTTCCTCCAGTTGCAGAAAACCTTCTCCCTTCGCCGGAAAAACCCTCTTTTCGCCATGGCCTCCTCTGCTTCCTCCGGTGTGTCCTCCCACGCCTCCAACTCGATTAGCAACCGAGAGCCGACGCCAGAGCATCCGCCCACGGTACCACCTCTCGCCCCACAATGGTGGGGCAGAGGGTTGGGACTTTGCTGTCTGGTCGGAGGATGACGCCTCCATGACCGACGGCGAGGAGGACCTGCAGTTCCTCGCCAATGGGGAACTGGAGGCGGACAATGCTGATGACGCTATGTCCTGGGCCGGCGCCGACTCCTCCGAAGAAGAAGAGGAGGAGGAGGACACCTTCTCCGAAGCAGAAGAGGAGGAGGAGGAGGACACCTCCTCCGAAGAGTACCAGCCGGTGAAGTACTTCCGCACCGGGTCCAGCGAGGCGACGGCAGCGAGGAGGAGGCCCTGCGACTTCTTCGTGACAAAGAAGGCACGCCGGTAGCAGTGCTGAGGATAGCGCACAAAGCGACGGCGGCAGCAGCGACGACGACCTCGGCCTTGATTAGGAATCAGTAGTAGTGGTAGATCCCCTTTTGTAATCTATCAGTTGTTTGTAAGCCATCCGCTTTTGAATGAATGAATGAAAAAGCCATTTCCCATGGATTGTCTTTCCGCCCAAATCTTGTTGATAACACAAATAAGTCGATTTTCCAGGAGCCGATAGCAACGCATCGGCTTTCACTTGGTCATGTTTCCACAGTCAATCAAACTACAACTCAAAGAGCCGACGCACATCGGCTTTCCCCAAGTTGTTGACAAGGTCAACTCAGCCGCATATTTAGGCAAACCCAAACGGCCACCTCCTAGCCCCAAACGGTAACCTGCGGCTCTCTTCAAAAAGGGCGGCCTAGATCCCCAACCGCCTATCGACCAGATCGAGCTCATAGCCACAAGAACCTCCGCTTCTTACCCCGCACAGATCCATCTCCGCCGGCCAACCAGATGGCAGAATCGTCCAACACTAATCCAGAGGTCTCCGGTCTGAAGGTACGCCTACCCTTCGTAGTCTGAACGCACTGTAAGAACTTGATGGCGAACATCTGAGTTAATGCCTTTATTCTGCTATTAAATTTTCTAGGTTTCCGACATCCTGCTGCCGCATCCTTCTCTCCCAAATTCCCTCTGTCTTGGTCCTCGCACAGATTCCAGTCCTGCCCATCTGATTTCTTGTGAAGCAAATAGAATCCCCTTCGTAAGCCAAGACTTAGATCTGCACTCTTGGGCCGACTGTTTGCGAGCCTGGCCTAATCCCCCTGATCATTGGGTTTCTTGGTTCGAGAGTAGCTAGAGCTTACCAATCCCAATGGGAAACTCAGGAATAGCCGATGCCTTGCATCTATCGTTGTCTCCTCTTGAGAAACACGAGAATCTTCTCAAAACCATCGGCTACTTCAGTCCGATGCTCAATTGTTTTATGTTTGGCCACGGCCCTATGTCACCAACCTTACTAGGCGTGGTGATGATTACCGTCTGGATGTTACATCGCCCTTCGCTTTCAAACTGACCACAGTCCCTACAAACTGTCCTCCAAACAGACTGTACCGGTTGGGGTGCTTATCTCCACCGTCATATGAAAACAAAGGGCCTGTTTGAGAGAAAGAACATCTGACTTTCCTCAACTTCGGCTAGAGCATTTCATCTTCTGGCCCTTCCTGGCTCCCACCAAGAACTATCTCTCCTTGGCCTCTGAACTAGCCAAAGGTACTCAACTTGCGTCGACAAAGCTTCCTTGGAGAGGTCTATCGATATCTCCGATTGATGTCCATCAAGCTGTTTTCGAGCATAGCAATCGAGCAGGTGGACCTTGGTGGTTCATCCAAATGGGCTCAATTGTACTTCAAAACCGTATCGGACTTTCCCCTTACGGAAATGTTCCTTCCCGATGTTAAAGGAAGCAAATCCGATGCACCAGCTATGGCCAAGCTTTGTATCGACCGGGCAAAGCCCGACCCTCAAGAGGCGTCAAAATGGTTCAGTATCTTCTTCCAAGGCCTGGACAACCCCAACTTCTTTCCCTATATGGAAGAAGCAGAACATTTTGAAACTCCACTCTCCTTCAGGCTGGACAATTTTGCCGATGACACTAGCACTCGACTCTTTTCCACCGTTATTCGTCCTGTTTCCTTCCGGTTGGCATGAGCACATCTAACCGGATAATCAAACCGTGCAATTCTACCAACCGATCGTGGTGGCTCGTCAATTTGGCCTCGGGCAAGTAGCTCCTCACTTTTTCCTTCATCATCTTATGGAGTCGAGCCGACCTGCTCGATCCTCTCACCGGTGAGGTGTTACTCCTTCTTTGATGCTCGACCATCCCTATTCGAATGACCTCACCTTCGTTAACCGACGGTTTCGAGGACTGGTGGGCGATGTGGAAACCCACGTTTTGAAAGCTGGGACCGCTCACGAAACAACTTGATGCCAATTCGACGCCTTCGTGGAACGGTACTACTACTTGCAAATTTTCTTGATGCAGCTTGCAATTGATCCTCTTACTAATCCATTTCTCCCTTTGCAGCAACAAATGGCCTGAGCCTACACACGGTGGGCTCCCCTTGAAGTTCTTTCCACGGCTCACGTGGTTCTTTTCGCAAAACTCGCCACCTCTAAGAAAGGTCATAATGCGTAAACAGCCGATAACACCTCAATCGGCCTCTAAAAGCAAGGAACTTGACACCGGTGCCATGAAGTTCCAACTAGGACAAGGACGATCACGAGGAATGTGGCTGCCAGGAAAACCTTGAGGCGCCGGAGTCCTTCTCCAGCAAGCTCGCATGTAAGCTAACCCATCCTTTTAGTTAATCCTCCTTACTCTTCACTATGGCAGACGCGTTCCTGTTTAACATCCTTCCTTTCTCTTGCAGGCTTCCATTGAAGATTCTTCTCACGAGGACGAACATCCCGATGAAGGAGAATCGAGCCCAACGGATTCTGAGAGGACCATCACCCCGAGCCAGCCGTATGTGCCGCCATCGGCTTCTAAGAAACGGTCTGTTCCTGAGCCTGCTGCCCCCCGAGCACCAGTCGAGGCTGGGCCAGTATCGGGTCCCAAAAGAGCTCGTCAAGGACCCTCGATCTCTCCATCGAGCCAAGAGGTTCAGGCCACTGATGTTTCTAGTGGGAAGGCCGGGGCCGAGCTGACGCCGGATCTGGGGGTCCCCGAAGGTATAGATGAAACGGCTAACAATCTGGCCAAGCCTCCAGCGACCACACACAAACCGATGGTCTCTTCATCGGCTATCCCTTCGATAGGAGAGGTATGTTTTAAGTTTCTCCTTGGCCCGGTCTTGTATGTTTATACGCAAACTGACGCTCCTAGCTGCCAGAATTGTGATCTTTCAGGCTTGCTGTCGTTCGACCCTGAATCCATCGAACCAACTCCATCTGCTGCCCATGCTGATCCGCAAACCAGGGTTGCTCCACCTCAATTCCAGCGTCTTAGAACCTTGTTGTCCTCCTCAATCGAGGAGTTAATCGAGGTTACGAGGAAGTGAAGCGTTCTCGCCGAGATTCAAGATCATCTTCGGGAACACCGCAAGTGAAGCTTTTGTCGATTGCCAATCTATCCTTTTGACCCAGGTGCAGCTAGCCCGTGAGAGGATCCATCTGCGCCACACCCAACTTCCATCGAAAGCCGATATTGCGAGAAAGATGTCGGTGACTTAATGAGAAAAAGCGTCTCTGGATGCTAAACGACACCTCCGTCGACCGCCGAGCTCGCATCCTTGAAACAGGAGCTGGAAGATCTTGAAGAGAAGGTCCGGGTGACTAAACAGCTCATCCGTGACAAGGAAGAATCCATAGCCCGCTCCCAACACGAGGCGGAAGGCCTCAAAGCTCAACTGAAGACCGATCTTGCAGGCATACGTGCCCTGAGCCAGCAGCTAGTGACGGGCAAGGATGAAGATGACGAAGCCGAGATCGCCGAGGTGGATCGTATCCGTGTTGACGCCTTCCACGCCTTCGAGGCATTCTTCAGTAGTTCGTATGTGTAAACTGGCATCTTTTTTTTTTCTTATTCGGCCGATTTTTTATATCGGCCCCCCTATTATTCGGCCGATTTTTTATATCGGCCCCCCTACATTTTTACTGTTCAATATCTCCCGTGGGCTTTTGTACCTTATCCGTTTAGGTGCCCCCCGAGCCAAATCTTTTAAGTAATTTGAAGATATCGGCTCTCCAATCGTCCGCTTCCAGGAACTGTACCTGAACGTCGGCACATCCTGGACCATTCTTGCTGATAAATGTTGGTCGTGACTTATCCCCAGGACCAATGTCAATCTCTTCTAGCTCATCAGCGGATGTAAACCCGTACCCAAGCTTTCCGTCACCTGTCAGGTCGATGCTAAACACAGGGCAAGCAGTAGGTGAGGACAACAAAAATAATTTGGGCCGATTGCTGAATCATTGCCTGGCGTTAGTCGGTGGCGTACACCTCATGGTTTTACAATGGCGGCGTCTCGCTACGACTACATGATCGCTTGTCGTATGATCGTTGCTTTTTATTTTTGTGGCGATCGCGAGGATCGGCGTATACGTATGATCGTGGACCTTTCTACTCTGTCGGGCGGTGGATAAGACCAGCCTCACCCGTTTTTGACGCTTCAATGCGCTCACGCCGTCAAACTGATTCGAGATCGGCTCTTGGTCTTCGCTTCCGATGTTCATGCCAGCAATGGAAACCTCGATAGAATAAATGCATGGACGACCTCCACTTCATCCCGTCCCATCAGACTGGTGCATCGTGGATGGAATGCGGCGATTAGCGTGGATCCAATCCCTTCCTAGCAAGGCGTAGGTACTTTTGCTGTTCACGAAAAAATGACGGGGTATGGTTTTCCTGCCCAGTCGGATCCACGTTGAACGCATGCGTTTCGAAGACCGCCGTTGAAGTCGCTTAACCGTGACGTTGGTTTTGATCGGTCCGATGGGCGTCCCAAACGTCGTAGCATGGAGTATGGCATGATATTAATCGCCGCTCCGGTGTCCACCAACATCTTCTTGCGGGTTGTCCATTGATGTAGCCCAGGTCTGGTACGCTTTCGGATGTTTGTAACCCTTTTCGTGGCTTCTCAAAGATAGCGGCGTGGGCGCGATCAGCCAAACTCTTGGTAGCATATTGGTTCGTGGCGCAGAACTCCGCCGGAGCATGAACACCATGTTTGTGCCCGATGCACTGCATCGGCTTTTATTAACAGGGCGCCACTCTTTCCTTGTGGCCCTCCGTCTCCGTAGTCCGCTTACTTTGGCGGCGGATCAGGCCGTGCTTTCTTTAGCGTGGAGATCTGCGCTTGACCTCTTCTAAGTGGCAGCCGTTGCACTCTACGCTTCTGGGTGTGTCTGAGTCCATCGGGGCACCACCTTGGACGGTGAAACCTGTCTTCTTCTTTGTCATCCCTGGGCCTCCCAAAGCCCTTTGCCCGAGTGGACTCCTTGGGACGGCTCTGAGGTTGGAGAGGTCCTAGACGTTCGAACACCGATACTGGCCTCGTGTCCTTCTTTTGTTGTCCACATTCTGGGCAGTTGTCAACTGTAGGCAATCGGCTCATTCCCACGTCCCAGCAATGCTTGAAAAAGGGGCAATCCCAATGTTTGTCTGCGCCTTCCTTCTCTTTGGGTGGTCTCCTGGCGAGGTGCCCATGTCTTTCATTGCCTCCATCGAGCTGGCGCCGTTGATCACGCTGACGCTCATACTTATTAAGGAGATGCGTGGAATGTGGCTTCTGATACCGTACCCTCCTCACCTGTTCCTCTGTTAAGTATCGCCCGTTATCGTGGCTGGGCCGGTCGCGTGGACCAGCCTTCTCTCTTTCTTTGCCCCGAGAGTGATCACCTCCTTCCTTGTACGTGCCATGGTGGTACCCAGACCCAGCCATGTTGACCCCGAACGAAAAGTCCAGTTGACGTCTCGCGGGCAGCCGAGCTCTATCATGTTGACACCGGAAGCGGGTTCGTGTCCACTTTCATGGCGATGGCGAGGATCAGCGGCCTTGTTCTATTGCCATCTGGATTTGGCGACGTAGCTCTTTGCAATCATTGGTGGTGTGGGTGAACGAATAATGCCACTTGCAGTATGGTCTCCGTTCATCTCTCGAGCGTAGGGATTTTGTGGCCCTCGGGTAACCTCATTGTTTCTCTTTCGTGAAGAATCGAATATCTGCTCGGCTTTGCTCACGTCAAGTCAAACCCTTTCAAAGGCCCTCTGTTTCACCCACTTGCGGGACACGGGTGCCCCGAGCCCACTCGGCCACGGCCACCTCTGGTCTTGTGTAGGATCATCTTCTTACCTGACCGGGCTTACGGGCCTTTGAACTGTCTTGGTATAACTTTCGGTGGCGCTGTTCATACATCGCCGGTTCGGGCCATGTGTGCGGTGAGTTGTACTCCACCGAAAGCCATATCCTTGATGGGTGCTAAGAGTCCCAACACGCCATTTCGATTGCTTCCTTCTCGATTAAGCAGCCGAGTAACATCTGTTCTTGATGGTCTGAGCGCTGGATGTATTCGACTCAGTTCTCCCCCGCATCGTACTTGCGCCAGTCCGCAATGCCAGCCTCGGTAGCCTCCGAATGGTCTTGGATGTGGGCTGTTCTTCTAGTTGCTTCAGTGCGAATTGAATCGGTGGCGTGAGGTGTACCACCCAAAGGCTGGTCTGTTAGAGATTGTGCAAAAATCTCACGCGATTTGATCCGATGTCAAATCATGCCTAGCCGTGCGTATCGGCCACGTGCTCGATCGAGCTTGACCCCTCTGACCCACTGAATCTTGAGAACTTAGGGAGCTTATATTTGGGCGGTAGTGGAATCAGGTCAAACTCGTTGGGGTACGGCTTTGAGTAGCCGACCGTGCGCCTTTTCGGCACGAAGCCGAACTGATCTCTCAAGATGGTAGTGATTTGGTCCAGTTTGAGCTGCAGGGCTGGATTCTCATGGCTTGTTCCAAGAGCATACTTGGCTAGCCACGCCTGTTTGTCGTCCATCCGGACATCGTTGCTCGAGAACGCTGCCTCGAAGATCTGCAGCAGAACCCCCGCGGAGACTCCTGCGGTTGCGATCGGCTGGTGCGCGCCAAGTTGTTGCACCGCACGTAGGCACATATGTACCCATGCGGATCTCCTTGGGTGGCTCGAACAGGAATTGGCAATCACTGGATCGCCCGCCTTGTAGACAATGTATGCCGCTGATCTGGCGGCCTGGAGCCATGAGTGTGAATGGCGATTGCGGCTGGTGTGGAGCGGTCTTTCTCCTTGGTGGGTTCCTAAAGTGGGCCCCGACGGAGAGTACCGATGTTTCATGATCTCTGACCACGCGAACCGCGACCCGCCGAAAGCGTTCACGGGCTCTCGAGTGGCGGTAGAGAATGAGCCACCATGTAGTTGACCTCTGTCAGAGAGCCTGGAGCGTTCCTCGAAGGAACAGACAGATCCACTTCATCGAGAGCACCTCGGGAGAATCCTTCCACTTGATGCCACGCAGACGGTCCTCTCGAAAGAGCCGATGAGGTCGGCTCAAGAGCCCTTTGATCTCGTCATGCCGCTTTGTGCTCAGCAGAAGCTCGTCAGACGTGACCGGCCTGTTCTCCATCGCAGTCGGACATTGATGTAGACGTTGTTGAAGGTCCCACCGGCGTGCGAATGTGTTGCTGTCAAAACTCACCGCGGGCAGCGACGAGCAACACGAAGAGCCGGAGGCTCCAGAGCGGTGGGCCCCGGTCCCTCGGTCAACGCCCGCAATCTTCCGCACGCGTCTGTCTTGGTTCGAGGTGCCACTGACCTATACCTGGTCGGGAAGGTGATGGATTGCTCCGATTGGTTTCTGCACGGTAAACAAGTATACGTAAAATTCGAGCCGTGATCGGCTCCTGTGTTTCCACAGAAATCGGCTTTGAGCCGATTATCCCCATGGCTCTGCATTGGATCTATGATAACATGGGGTTTTGCTTAATTACTACAAGCTAAATCGATCACGATAGTTTGGTGTTTTCACCACGCAACGAACGTCCCACGCGTAGTTAAGCCTAATAGATACAAAAATAGTAGAAAACGATCCTAGAGAAGGCCTAAAACCAACATAACGTCAATTCTAACGTCCCTCTAAGATCAATAAACCATACCTTACGACACGGATCGTTCAACCCGTTTGTGAGGCCTAATCACGTAGATATTAAACTAAACCTTGATGAACAAGGCACAACTATAACAGATCAAATCGACTAAGCGTAAATCAAGATGCCACCTTCACACCCGGAGAGGGTGCAAAGACGCGAGATAGCTAGAGGTAGCATAAATAAGCAATCATAGTAAAAGTATCGATGCTAGCTCTAACAAATCTGTGGTAAAGGTGTTACTTGCCATCAACAAGGCTTCGACGAGTAACACCGGATAACGATAGTAAATCGCCTAGATCGCAAGATGCGATCTAGGCGATGGCACTTACCCGAGAAAACCCTAGAAACAAGGGGTATGGCGCGCCGAGATTGTGTTTGTTGTGAACGTGATTGTCCTCCTCTTTCAATAACCCTAGGTACATATTTATAGTCCGGAGACTCTCTACTTTTGGAATAGCTCTACAACTCTATCTTTATCTAAACATAAACGGAACCTAAACAAATACGAATCCTACTAAGATACAAGATACACGGGCAATTCAGCCCAAATCTACGCACTAGGCCGATCCAACAACACGTTGAATAATGTATCCTCCAAGCCCATCTTGATCACGGCCCATCCCCTTCGTAGGCAAAAATATGGCGATAACAGATCACAAATAGCATGTTTGAAGAGTTTGTTGGTCTGGCTAGGAAATCGAGGTGTTGCATGTTTTGGAAGCAGGGGCGGATCCATGATTTTAGCATGTGTGTATGGGGGGACCATACTGCTCTCCTAAGATTATTTGAAGGATTGTTGTCGCCATTCCACTGGAGAAAAGTGTTGGGCGACCACCAACTCCTGAAAAATCCACCAAAACTCTTAAAGAATGTCAAATTAAATACATGTGTTCTTTGTTGTTATCAGAGCGATGGAGGAGCTGGACAAAGTTATTCCTAGATGAGAACACCGCCAGTGGTCTACCATCCACATAAAGACAAACCTAACCTACACAAAATAGTACTTTTCCCCACTAGCCAACATGGACACAAGGTCCACCACATTAGGGGTGGAATCGAGCCGAGCCTCGTCAAAGCTTGCAAAAATCGAGCCGAGCCTAGGCTCGGCTTGGTACTGAAAAATCACTACAAAGAGGGCTCGTGGCTCGGCTCGCGGCTCGTTCGAACGGCTCGACGAGCCGGCCACCTATCCCCCAAAAAAAACCTGGCCCCGCACCATCTGAGCCTCTCATCTCTCGCCTACCCCAGAGACAGACAACGACACCACGTCACCACCCCGTCGTCCTCCTCGTTCCGCCTCGCCACCAAGGTCAGCTGCCGCCACCGACGGTCCGCCGCCGGCTACCTCCTCCTTCCATTCTTCCCCGCGCCTAGGCCTACCCTTGCGGCCGCGCCCTCGACCTCGTCCAGCTAGGATTAGGGTTAGCACGGCTCACCGGCTCCGCCGGTTCGCCCGCCACCGCCAAGCGGCGCGCCGGCGCCAGGCCGCCACCCTCCAGCCCTCCAGCGGTGGACACTCAGGTCAGTGGTATGGTACTCCCCCTATTCTGATTTCTAAACAGTGAACACTCAGACTCAGGTCTGTACTCGGTACTCGGGTCAGTAGATTAGGGATTTAGTAGGGAAATTGAGATACCATACCTACCTGCTTCACTACTAGTACCTAGCAACCACTCGTAACCTTATAGCATACCTAGATTAGGGTCAGTAGATTAGGGATTTAGTAGGAATGAGCAACCGATTAGTCAATAGTTGATGAGTGTACAGATGTTGAACAACCGATTAGTCAATAGTTGAAAGAAGCTTATTTTGAACCAAGTAGATCTGTGTGCATGTGTTTATAATGTATAACAAGTACTGTTGGATTAAGTTGATCTGTGTTGTGAACTTGTGTTGTATGCTAATGTTATGGTTATTGGTATTTTATGAAACTTGTTAGACTATTTTGTGGATGCATTCATGATCAACTGTTGTTTATAATTGTGAATTGATAAATTTTTAGCAAAGATTATGGCAGAATTTTTAATTACACCGAGCCTTCGAGCCGGCTTGCGAGCTTCGTCGAGTTGGCTTGTCGAGCCTCGAGCCTGAGTAGAAGGTTTAGGCTTGGCTTGACCAACCTCCGAGCCGAGCCTTGTCGAGCCTGAACCAAGCCTCGAGCCTCGAGCTTTGTGTCCACCCCTACACCACATTTCCAAAGGCCACAAAGATTTTCTTGACCCACCAACGAGCACCCCAGGGAGGCCTTGAAAAGGAGGTTAAAACTTTTCATCGCTCGCGATTCTAAGGGATACATAGTTTCCACCACTGCTTGTAGCTGCTAGCATCTAAATGATGCTTTGCATTCAGAATGCACGACACTTTCAAAGGTAATCCAATTTTTTCTGAAATGGAGGAAGATCACCCCAGACTATGCATCCAAGAGATGCACACAACAAACAAGCGAAAGCTCACCCTTCCTACAACACTGCAACATGGATCCTAGGCGTTGGCGCTTATGGACGCCGAGGCACAATCTTAGTCGCCGTGCTCGCGCTGACACGGCAAAAAAGGCGCCAGGGATAACTGGGTCGGGGATTCACAAACGGCGGCAGATTTTTCGGTGCGGCACAACATGATCCGCTGAACTAGCGCTTCCGCGGCACATCAGAGGATATGCCTCGTTATATTAATGAAGATGGCGGAAATTTAATGTCGTGTCACGTATTGCGAATGTCGTGGTTTGTACAACATCACTTATGTAGATAATTAATTATAGTACCATTAATAAAAGTAAGTAGTTTACAGTCATTAATTTAGATAGTTAATTGCATTCAAGTCGAAGATTCAATTTTATTAAAAGGATATTTATTACATCACATTACACTGCAACCACTTCTTACAAGGACCTAATCCTTGTATTCGATTTCTCTTCTAAAGAGAGAAGCCCTGCCAAAACAAACTAAGAAAAATAAAGAACTAAAAACTATCTACAACTAAACTAATTCTTTCACTTATCTTAAGGATAAGTGGAGAAACCTACCTAAACTAATCTTGAGCGTCTCTCTATTCTGCTAACACCCTACTGTAAGAAACGCAACAACATGTCAATCATCCTTGAACGAGGATGCTTTCATGGCGACGACGGCGACGACTACAGAGGCGGCAGCGATGACAACGACACAGGCATGTCCGTAATACTTCGCATGAGCTACAGTGGCCATGTTGTTGTGGATCTGAAAGAGATAGCAAATAGATTAGAGAAATAACAAGAACCAACATCAAATCTATTAGAGAAAGAACAATATGCAACATCAAATTGATTGGAGAAAGAACAAGATGCGACATCAAAGTGATTGAGAAAGAACCTTAGACTTGGAGGACTCTAGTGCGAAGCCAGTGCTTGTGGGGCATCACCACATTTGGAAGGGCCGACAGTAGTAAAGGTGGGAGTTGGTGAGATCTTAGGATATTTTTGGAAATGACTATGTTCAGATCTAGGGTTTGCCTTGCCGAGAGAGTTGGTGCGGTGATGAATGCAAGTGCACAGATCGTTTATAGCTAGTTTCGAAATAAAGATATCGATCATACAGGGAGCAGGAGTCTGAAGTCTAAGAATTCTTGAAATAAATACCAAAAATAGAAATGCTAAATAAAATTCTAAGTGACAAGATAAAATACGAGTATTGTGCAAAAAGGTGTTTTGGGGTTTTTTTGTATAAGGGACCAATGAATAAAGTAAACAAAACTGAGTACAGAAAATAAGTATCGTGTATGTAAAAGAGATTTAAAACTTCACTGGGAAAAAGCATTCTCAGGGATTAGCGGATACGCCACTAGCATTATAAAGGGCAAAGGTGAAGATTATTATCATGAATATTCTCAACTATGTATGTGTGGAAGTAACTCTGTATTTGGACAATGAGGCAGCAACCACTGCTCAAATTATCCTCATAACCATAGCAGACAACAATCAACATCAATTGAATTACTACTGACGAGGTTTGATCTCGTCAATGCCCATTGTTATGAGCTTGGGTTTCGGAGAAGATGGGGGTTCTGGAGATCGTGGAACGGTTAACAGACAAGCAACCAGGGGACACGAGATTTACCCAGGTTCAGGCCCCCGGAGGGAAAACCCTACTCCTGCTTGTCTGCTCTTCATTACGGCGGAACCGAAAGTTACAGGGAGCGCAGATGCAATCTGGCGTGGAGGTGTGTATGCGGTGGTATGAGATAGAGGAGATCGTAGATCTGTCTATTGTGTACGTCGTTCCCTCCTCGTTGGACCCTCCTAGCCTTTATATATGGGGAGGCTAGGTCTCAGGTACTGATACGAGTAGGTTACAAGTTGTATTTAAACTCTAGTCTTGAGCTTTCTTTGTCTTATGCGCTTAGAGTCCGTCTCCATATGGGATTCATATCAGTCGAACCTTCATAGGCGTCATGGACCCTGGCAGGTCGTCGAGTGGGCCTTCTGTCAGGCTGGACCAAATATGCTGATGTCGTGTACCCATAGGGTATAACCATGTCAGTAGCCCGGGAGTGTTTAGTCGAATCGTAGATTCGGCTGAGGACTCTTTAATCTTTCGGGTGCAGCTATCTAGGAGTGCAATCCAAGTTGTTTTCGAATAATGCACCCAACGCATCCGTCGGGATTTTCATCGTGCCTGTTAGCACGGACTTTCACTAGCAGAGTGCAGTCGTGTGCGTTGACAAACCATCAAATTGTATTTGTAGGTCTTATCTTTGCGTCGCAGACACAACATTCAAAATTTTATCACCGCGGAGGTGTTTCGGGTGGCCAAGGAGGATGTTACTCACTTAGCGTTGGTTGGGGCAAAGTTACCGAAAAGTTTTTGCATTCTGATCCGAAGGATCGCAGACGAAGAATTGGTAGGTTGCGCGACCAGTGCTCCCTATGGGAGTATCCCCCGAGTGTTTGTTCGAGTCGTAGACTTGAGCAGAGACTTTAATTCAGTCGTTGTTAGCTTCAGGTCCGTAGAACACAATTTTTTCGGATGCTTGAATCAATCCTCCCTATGGGAGTAGCCCTCGAGTCCGTAGTGGAGTCATAGACTCGACGTAGGACTCGAAGAATAGATCGTTGGTGTAGTACCTTAATCATGCATCGGGTGCGCGGCCAACACTCTTGGTAGGAGTAGCCCCCCGAGTCCTTAGTCGAATCGTTGATTCGAGTGAGGAATTGAAGCGTGCCACTCGAAGATCTTTTGTGTGCGTGATCAGCGCCCTAGTTTGGAGTAGCCTCCGAGTGTCTGGCGGAGTCGTAGACTCGAGCAGAGACTCGAGTCTTGTATCGTGGAGTTGTAGTCGGCAATCTCGTGGGCGTGCCGCTGACCCGGAAGTACATCAGGTGTGTGACCAGCGCTCCTGATAGGAGTAGCCCCCGAGTGTCTAGTCGAGTCGCAGACTCGAGTGGAGACTCATGCGAGGAGAAACCACTGACCCGGAAGTGCATCGAGTTAGCGTCTCACGCATAAGGATCCGAGAGTCAACGTAGCGGAGTTGATGTAGCGGAGTCGTGCGGTGTTTAGCCAGAAGGACTCGATGTTGCGGATGAAGTCGACGCCGTTTCTTCTGTCGGGTGCGCGTCCAACACCGTTTTTGTTGATGATTGATGTGGTCATCCGAGGAATGCATCGACTCGGGTCTTGGCGTTAGTCGACTCCGCTGGAGGACCCGATAGAATATCTCGGCGTAGTCGATGTCCTTGTAAGCTACATAAAACATAAAGAATTGTGAAGTACTTGTATCTTGTAAAGAATATTTGGCTTTTAGCTCGTATAGTAAGATTCCGGTGCCGATCGAGTCGACACTATTGCACTGTATTAGGGCTGTCAACGAGCCGAACTCGAGCAAACATTGTTAGGCTCGGCTTGAGCTCGGTAGAAGCTCGGCCGAGCTCGAGCCGAGCTCGAGCGATCCTAGGTTGACCTTCGAGCCTACATCTAAGCTCGATTTCGGCTCGACCAAAGCTCGAGTAGGCTTGAGCTTGGCTCGTTGAAGCTCTATAAGAAAATTTTAGTACATCGACATGCAGCTACATAGCAAAAAAATAGTAAAGCTTGAAAACGGAATAGCAGAAATGACTTATAGTTTCATATAATAGTAATACAGTGCCAACATGCCAGCATAATTTTGCGGTCTTATAAAAGATGGAATAATAATAGCAGTCTCAATTTTGTGGCTATACAAAAATCATGAGCTTTATCGAACTGGTTGAGTTCGGCTCGACTAAGCTCGCGAGCTCGAAAACAGGCTCGAGCTTGGTTTGTTAGAGAGACGAATCAAGCTCGAGCCGAGATGTTAACATGCCAAACTCGCACAGTTTGTCAAGCCCGAACTTTTTTTACAGCCCTACACTGTATGCTAGGCCTTTTCGTTAGCCTAATTACCCTTAGTCTCAGTACCTTGCCGAGACACTCGGAGTTCAAGGATACGACGGTCAGGAAGAATTAGCTACTCGGGCTGTCGCGTTCGAGGTGCTCGAGTGCGTGGAGCCGATGACACATTAGGTTACTCGAAGAGGACATAGCCCCCGAGTGTTTCGAGTGTGAGTTAAAAAATAAATCAGCTCTAAGTAGAGGGAAACTTAGCTTTGTTGGTTGTCGTGACGAAGTTGACGCGGTAGCGGGTCACGTGGCGGACATAGTCGACACGGGGGACCACGGTCACGTGGGCCGATATGACCTGCGGGTTACGATCGCGGGAGTCGAAAATTGTAGCGGATTACCGCGGTCGATGACTGGACAGGGTCGCGGGGGTCGAAGGAGCCCACGGATCGTCGGAGCCGAAGACCATCGCGGGTCGCTAGAGTCGAAAGAGCCCTCGAGTCATGGTCGCTGAAGCCGATGCGGCCAGTTGCCGCAATCGAAGATCGCGTCGGGTCGCCGTATCCGAAAGATGCAGCGAGTCACCACAGCCGAAGGAGTCCCGAGTTGCCGAAGCCGAAGGCCGTAGAGGATCGCTCGTCGAAATCGAAGCAGCCCCCGGGCATAGATTGACATGGTCGAACAATGTCGTCGCAGCAGACGTGTGGTTTTTTGTTGGGAGGGAGCCGATGTGGCGGCAGTGACGCGGACCAGAAGTGCTTGGACTTTAGGTCCGCTTGCGGCAAATAGAAACGACGAGTTGACTGTTCACCTGGTGTTGCAATCATACGTTTGCATCATAATTCTCCCCGATGCATGAAGGGCATAGCTTCACGAATTTTCTTTGATCCAAATATCATGTCTTGTCACTGAACTGATCGATCTAGCAACTTCTTCTTTTTTTGGTATTTTTTGGCCTCCGCGACGAATATGCATGCACGAGGACGTGAGGTCCTTTTTTTTGCTCGAGTAAAGACGTGCAGGTGCAGGTACGTTGTACAGAATTTTTCCTCTTTCCTTAATCATTGATCTTGACTGCTAGTATCTGACATGGGCCCTTTCCTTTTGTCTTGAATTATCATGAGATCTGATCGGACATGGTGTTGTGCACAATTGCAGAGTTCACGGAACTTGGCCATGACGACGATGAAGTTTGACCGCAGCGGCTTGGATGAAACACCGAATGTAATCTGGCCATTATTGACGGTGAGGGATCTCGTCTGAACGATGATGCGTGGGAGCCGTAGTAGATCTGTTTTTCGGAAACTAGCGAATTGTAGATTTCTTCGGATGGGACCGTCACGATCGCACAATCAGCGTCCCCGATTCCCACAGACGGCGTCAATTGACGAGGTTTGATCTCGTCAATGCCCATTGTTATGAGCTTGGGTTTTGGAGAAGATGGGGGTGCTGAAGATCGCGAAACGGTTAACAGACAAGCAACCAGGGGACACGAGATTTACCCAGGTTCAGGCCCCCGGAGGAAAAACACTACTCCTACTTGTCTGCTCTTCATTACGGCGGAACCGAAAGTTACAGGAAGCGCAGATGCAATCTGGCGTGGAGGTATGTATGCGGTGGTATGAGATAGAGGAGATCGTAGATCTGTCTATTGCGTACGTCGTTCCCTCCTTGTTGGACCCTCCTAGCCTTTATATATGGGGAGGCTAGGTTTCAGGTACCGATACGAGTAGGTTACAAGTTGTATTCAAACTCTAGTCTTGAGCTTTCCTTGTCTTGAACGCTTGGAGTCCGTGTCCATATGGGCTTCATATCAGCCGAACCGTCATAGGCGTCATGGACCCTGGAAGGTCGTCGAGTGGGCCTTCTGTCAGGCTGGACCAGGTATGCTGATGTCGTGTACCCATAAGGTATAACCATGTCAACTACGCTATTAAGGGACATAATCCCGCAGGACATATTTCGTAGCATGGATAGTGTTTCGTGAGTTTTCTCGATTCCCAAGTTGATACGTAAGGGATGCCAACAACGTTATAGTCATTGTAAGTGCTAACATCCCTCCGTCTACCAACAAGTAGTTCCCTTCATCAAGTCCCCACAAGAGGCAAATATTGAGAGGTCGACTTCTCCCAACGTCCAGATGTAGACAATCTAACACATGGTCACAACGATGAATATCATAATAAACTTTATCTTATTTCAATCTCATGCTAGGGTTTCTCCATACCCGAAAAACTAATGATCTACTCAGACATTGAGGCAATCAACGTTATGGCAAAAGTAATGGAATCTATCATAGATAAATAGTACTTGTATAAATCCATAACGAGTATGGAAATTACAACAAGATCTAGACAATATGTAGATGGGATGGATGGAGATGGTGATGATGCAGCGGTTGATGATGAAGATCGATGCCTTAGCCTCCCGGATCTGCGCAGGACAAAGATGGATCCCCAGCGGATGAGTTCCCCTTCCAAATGCCTTCCGGAGGTTAGGTTTTGGCGATTTCTGGGTGTTCTGTATGCCATCTCTTTGATCCAGTTGCACGGGGTGAAACTATTTGAGAAGGCGGTGTCGGCGTCAAATATACGGCGGGAACTATACGGCCGGAATATTTCCTCCCGCCGTATAGTTGGTCGTTAGCCCTTCTGTATCCTTCAATTGCTTCGAGTTTTCTTCTGGTGTTACTAATATTTCCCAAATAAGCAATTTACGTAGTTTTTACTCCTTTTCACTCCAATATAACTGGTCCAAGAATTATGTCCATTGGATCCATTATTTGATCTGATCCTGGTGAAAATAAGCATAAAAGGTGCGTGCGAACGCCGTAAAATACCAAGATCCTACCACTACAATGCAAAATAATAATCTAAAACATGATGCAAATATGCACTCATCATGCGGCATCATACAGAGAGAGGAGCTGAGAAGGTGGGGACTAAGGACTCCCTGAATTATATACGAAACAAGGTGGTCTGTTGGTGAGATGTAATACTTTTTGCTTTTTGGGCTGTATAAAATGTGCAACCAATAACATGGGCCGAATTGGTTCATAGAGCCCATATGTCGGTCTCTGGCAAGCAGTGGTGGTTCACACTTGTCAACTACACAAGACTAACCAGTCAGTGGACAGTGATTGACCATTCTCCAGCGTTCATTAACAATTAATGGCGCTTGAAATGGACGACGAAATTTGGGAATGCCTCTGATGGCCAAGCGGAGCGCAAAAATACGCCGCTTCCCCGACCATGTACCACGGTACCAAAATCTGCCGCTACCGTCGATAACACGGCATATTATCGATCATTGCGACAAAGTGGTATTGCGATTTCCTATCCACCGCGCATCCAAATTTTGCAGGTAATTTTCGCTTGTGTCGCCCTAAAAATCCGCCGGGTATGGGGGTATTTTTGTAGTGCAGCACCGATGAATGGGGTGTCCGTGAACATGGGAAATATCCTTGGCATCTCACCAACACATGACATATAAAAACCAAAGGCCTCGACAATTCGCCCATTGGCGAGCAAGTGGCACAGCCGGTTGATACGTCGTAAACGTATCTATAATTTTTTATGTTCCATCCTTGTTTAGTATCTATTTTGCGTTGCTTTGTCCATAGTTTAAGGTATTTTTATATGTTTTCTGGGACTAACCTATTAACAAGATGCCATAGTGCCAGTTGCCTGTTTTCTTTTGTTTTTGGTTCCAGAAAAGGCAGAAAATCAATATTTCCGAAATTGGACGGGACAAAAGGCAAACTCCATATTTTACCGTCGGGAACACGGAGCGAGAAGACGAGACGGAGAAGGGCCTCGAGGAGGACACACCCCCTGGGCGCGCGACCAGGTGTGGCCTGCGCCTAGGGCGGTGCAGCCGCCTCGGGCACCCCCTCAGCCTCCCTCTTCGCCTATAAGAAGCCCCCAATACCAAAACCCTAAGTACCCGATCAATCTTCCACGAAACAGCATGTAGCCGCTGTTGGAGATATGCCCAAGAGGTAATAATAAAGTGGTTATTATCATATCTTCATACTTATGATAAATGTTTACATACCATGCTATAATTGTATTAATCGGAAACATTAATACTTGTGTGATTTGTAAACATAAAAGAGTCCCTAGTAAAGCCTCTTGTTAAACTAGCTTGTTGGTTAATATATGATCATGGTTTCCTGATCATGAACATAGAGATGTTATCAACAACAGAGTCATATCATTAGGAGAATGATGTGATGGACATACTCCTATAGTTAAGCGTAGCATAAAGATCAAGTCATTTAATATAGTTCATTTGCTATAAGTTTTCTGATACATAGTAACCTAATTCCTTCGACCATGAGATCATGCTTATCACCATCACCGGAAGGATGCTTTGATGACATCAAACACCACACCGTAACTGGGTGGCTATAAAGGTGGCATTGAGTGTTCGGAAAGTATGGGTTGAGACACATGGATCAAGAGTGGGATTTGTCCATCCATATGACAGATAGATATACTCTAGGCCCTCTCGGTGGAATGTCATCCACCAGCTTGCAAGCATGTGACTGGTTCACAAGGGATCACATACCACGGGAACGAGAAAAGAGTACTTATCGGTAACGAGGTTGAACTAGGTATGCAGAGATACCGACGATCAAAACCTCGGATAAGTAAACTATCGTGAGACAAAGGGAAATTGGTATCGTATGTAAGTGGTTCATTCGATCGCAAAGTAATCATAGAAATATGTGGGAGCCATATGAATTTCCAGATTCCTCTATTGGTTATTGTTCGGAGAAGTGTCTCGATCATGTCCGCAAAATTCACGAACCGTAGAGAGACACACTTAAGGATTCGACGTTGTTTGAGTAATTATGGAATGATGAGTAAGAGACCGAATGTTGTTCGGAGTCTCGGATGGGATCCGGGATATCACGAGGAGATCCGGAATGGTCCGGAGAATAAGATTCATATAAGGAAAGTCCTATTCTGGGGTTGGAGAATGGTTCCGGTGTTTTCACCGGGAATGTTCTAGAAGGTTCCGGAATGTCCGGCACTCCGGAGGGGAAGGGTACATGAATGTGTCATACCAAGTTGGAATGATTGCATCATGTACTAGGTATCATCGCTGTACAAAATAAAGGGTTTAATCAAATCCTAGTTTGAAAAGTCAAACGCCAATTTGAAAAGTCAAACGGCTATTTTGGAAGGTGGAGGGGAAGTAGGAAACCTACTTGGGGAGGAGTTCCTTCCCTCCACCGCCGGCCCACTTGGGATCCGAGTTGGGGAGGGACTCCCCTCCCCTTGGCCGGCGCATCCCACCTATAAAAGGAGGGGCAGGGCTGCCCCTCCTAGCACACAAGTTGCCCCCTCTAAACCCTAACCCTAGCCGCCGCCACCCTCCATAGCCGCCGCCTAGGGTACTCGCCGCCGCCTAGGGCAAACCCTAGCCACCGGCCTTGCCCCCTCCTTCGTGTGTCTAAACCCTAGAACACCGAGGGCTCTCTCATAGTCCACCATACTCGCTCCAGCTTAAGGCGAAGTCCTGCGAGATCTCCCCTCTACTTCCGGTACCACGCCGTTGTGCTGTCGGAATCGCGAGGACAGTGCTACAACCTCCGCTGCCTGCTGGAACAAGGGAGAGGAAGGTCTTCGTCAAGTACCGAACGTGTGACCGACTGCGGGAGCGCTGCTGTAACAGCCGGAAGGATCGTCTACGCGATCTTGAGATCGGGAAGAGTACGACTACATCACCCACGAGAATCCGCTCTCGTTAAACACTTTGGAATCTTCGAGGGTGAGTTATCCCATCGACTCATTGCTATAATCTAGTAGATAGATCTTGGCTTTTTTGTTTGTATGCGGTAGAAATTTTTTGTTTTCCATGCTACAAAACCCTACAGTGGTATCAGAGCCGTGTCTATATGTAGATCTGTTGCACGAGTAGAACACAATGGTCATTGTGGGCATTGATGCTTTTATTATCGATTGCTTCTTGTGTACTTTGCATCTTGCGGGATGTTGGGATGAAGCGGCCCGGGCTAACCTTACATGACATCGCTCATGAGACTTGCTCCACGCTTGACATGCAACTTGTATTGCATAAGTGGCTTTGCGGGTGCCTGTTTCTCCCAGCATAGTTAAGATTCAATTTACAACGGGTGATTGACAATACTAGTATCAATGTTGTGGTTCTTGTTCGTAAGTTAGAACGACACTTATTGACAGCCCCAAACCACGTAAAACATGCAAAGAAAGTAGAGGCGTCTAACTTTGTTTTGCAGGGGTGTGCTATGATGTGATATGGCCATGATTGTGATTATTTATGATGTATGCAATGTTCCTTATTGTAAGTTGGCAACCGGCAGGAGCCATATGGTTGTCTCTAAATTCTGTTAAGACCCGCGTGTCTATTCAAAGTAGTTGTAATAGTTGAAGCTGGTGGACGACAACCATGGAGCGGCGTCATTAACCTTGATGCAATGTCGGTGATGATGGAGATCATGTTCGTGCTTGAAGATGGAGATCGGAAGCACAAGAAGAAAGGCCATATCATATCACATATTATGAATTGCATGTGATGTTAATCCTTTTATGCATCTTGTATTGCTTAGTTCACGACGGTAGCATTATAAGATGATCCCTCAAGCACACAAATTCAAGTTTTAAAGTGTTCATCCTTAGTAAACACCGTTGCTAAAGCTCGTTGTTTCGAATCACCACGTGATGATCGGGTGTGTTAGATTCTGCGAGTGTATACAACGTGAGCAAGCCAGATTTGCTCATGCGGAAGCTAAGGTTTGATCTTGACGAGCCTAGCATGTACAGACATGGTCTCGGAACACGGATCACCGAAATGTAAAGCATGAGTCATATAGTAGATATGATGAACATGTTGATTGTTCGCCATTGAAGCTACATCAACTCTCGTGATGATCGGTTTTGATGTGGGGATTTGGTTCGTGTGATCACTAAAACAATGTGAGGGATATTGTTTTGAGTGGGAGTTTAACGGCAATATGATTAAAAGTTGAACACTATTTATCATAAATTAAATCAAAGTGAATTTCAATAGTTGTTGTAGTCATTGGCATCCGTTTACCGCCTTGCGCTTAGTTTTAATTGAGATGATAGAACTATAGAATTCTGGTTAGTTACTTTACGAACTGGTATCGTATTGTTTTGAAGTGTTAATCTAAAGTTTAAAAGTCCTATTGCAAACTTTCAGTAAGTTCCGGTTACTCCATGAAGTTTAAATAATTGGTATTAAAACAAGAGTGACAATTCCAAGAGTTGGTGTATGAGTATCATGTTTGTCTCCATGATTCTTGATATTCAAAGAATTGTCTTAATATCAAGGTTATCTAGGATCTGAAAGAGTTGTTTCAGAAACCATGATGTGTGGAAGATATTGTGATATCTGAAACGAAGTTTTGGTTGCAACATGATAGAGTATAATATGGCAAAAGTCATGTTCTCATATTTGATGAGAAGTTGCAAAGGGTTGGAGACACTAGTTGTCCTAATCCACCAAAAGGTTTTGGAGAGCAACATTATACTCGTGATTCATCTTTATAATCTAAAAGTAGCTTGATCATGAATAATTCCATGATAAGGGTGAATATTTGATGTAGGTAAAATATTTACCACACCAAGAGATTACTAAAGAATGGAATTTGAAAGCACACCAAACATTTGATGATGGTGATCTACTTCAAAGTGCAAGTCCAAAGACATTGGTATTTAAATATACACGCTTTGGACTATGTGTCATATGTATGACTCCACTGTTGATGTTGATAGATTCTTTCAAACAGAAAAGGAAATACTGAAATAGAATATCATAAATATATGGCAGAAAAGAAAAAGACTAGAATTGTTCAGTTTAAGTATATAGATGATATACATGTTATGGCTATATTCTTTGCTTATTAAACAATGTGGTTCTTAAGTATTTGATACTGAATTTGTTGGTGTGAATCGTCATACAAAACAACACAATTCATGAACTACAATGGCCTAAGTAACTAGCAAAAGAATATGTGATGATGTTCATCGAGAACAAATAAAGGGTTATTGTGTTGCTCGTTAAACATCAAAGCTTGCCTTTAAGATTTGTTTTATCAGGTATTATGAGAACAAAAGGGTTGTTCAAATAATTGACGTAATCCATAAAAGATGGATGATTCACAAATCTCGTTGGAGAAATCACATCCATAAAACTAGTGCTAAAAATGTCGAAGGACAAATTGATTGAAAGGTCACTTAGGAAGTGACATCGTCGTTTAAATTATATTAGAAAGAAAACATGAAGAAACTCCATGTGGATGGAATTTTGGAGTCTTTTGATTTTTGATCACATGACGCTTGTGACACTTTCCTAGAGATAATTAAAACTTCGTTCATAGGCCAAAAAGGAACGAATGACTAGCTTATTGGAACTTGTACATATTGTTGTACGAAGTCCATTACGTGTAGTCAAGAGCGATGGATTTCAACTTCATATGCTTTCTCCGAATATGTGAGTGAATATATGAATATTTACTTAATAAGGATGAAGTGTGAAACATTTGAAAAGTTCAAAGACTTTCAAGATGAAGTGCAAAATCATTGTAACAAGAATATAAATAGTTTATCATAAGATCATAAAGGAAGATATTTGAGTTACAAGTTTAGCATAATACCTAAGATTTAAAGAAATCGTTCCATGAATTTACATGTCCTGAAACACCAAAAGAGTATGGAGCGTTCGAGATATGTAATTAAACCTTGTTTGACATGGTAAGATCGAAGGTATAATTCATAAAACTGCCATTATATTTTAAAGATTAAAAGCTTTAGAGACTACCGTTTTTCCACTAAAAAGAGCTCCATCATAATCCGTTGAAATGACACCATATAAAGTTATGGTTTGGGATAAAACCCAAGTTGTCCTTTCTTAAACATTGGTATGCTGTGCATAAAAAAGATGTTTGCAACCAAAGTCGGATAAACCTGACTTTGTATGTTATTTCGAATAATTGTTAAGTAATCCTCCATAACATAGGAGACAAAAGTGTTTGTCACTTAGAATGTCAAGTTTCTTTGAGAAGGAATTTTTCGTGAAAAGATAAGTGGGAGGACAATAGAACTTTGATAAGGTTAAAAGAACCTTAGCTATATGTGCAAAGTTGCGCAACACCGAAAAGTGTTCCGGAGGCAGCAACAATGCTCATGGCTCACGTGCCTCAAAGGTTGTGGGTACGAAGGTCAAAGTTTCTATTGAACCAAGTAGGTCGAGTAAACAATCAAATACCAAGATTTGAGGGTTGAATCATTATTTGAGAATAATGAACGTACTACATGCAAAGAAGCGATGATGGGCCCTGACTCCGTAAAATGGCTTGAAGCCATAAAATCCGTGATAGTTCCATACACGAGAAATCAAGTTTTAAACTTGAAGGACCCTCGAGAAAGGTGTAAGACCTTACCGTTGTGTTTGGATCTATAAATAAATAGACATGGACGTTGCACATCTATGAAATAGTCGACATGTTGGGAAAGAGTTCACAGCAATGTTCAAAGGTTGACTATGACAAGATTTGATCTTTCATAGCGATATTTAGTCTAGACGGATTAATGTAGCAACCACTACATATAATTTTGTTATGTGGTAGTTGAATAAACAAAACAAGTTCTTCTAATAGAATTGTTACCTAGCACGTGTGCATAACACACTCCAAAGGGTTTTGTTAATTCAAAGGATGCTAAAAGCATATGCAAACTTCAATGGTTGAAATAAACATCGCGGAGTTGGAATCTTCACCATGATGAAACTGTTAAAGGAGTTTAAATTCGTCAGATATGATGAAGATGCTTGCATTTGCAAGAAATTAAGTGGGAGCGCTAAGACATGTTTCTAAAACATTATGTGGAAGACATATTGTTGATTAGAAATGATTTATATTTTCTTAACACATATTAAGAATTTCATCCTGATGAAAGACTTAGGCAAAACCCAAATATTTGGCATCAATAGACGCTAATATGGTTGTGCCGAAAGTACATAGATGATATATTGAATGAGTTCAATATAGAAACTATAAGAAAGTTTCTTGTCGCACAGAAAGGATTGAATGAGTTCAATATTGATGATATATTCAAGTGTATTGACACTTGGTAAGTGAAACAAAGATTCAAGTATAGATTGATACTTGATGTATGAAATCACAAAGAGTATTTATATCAATCATACTGTGATATATACAAATGCAGATATGTCCTATGCTCTAAATGTTATGAGAATATACCAGAATGATTCATAAGATGATCATTGGACAATAGTAAGGATATCCTTATGATCTTTTGGAAGAACTAAGAGTATATTATTTGTAGAAGTGACAAATAGATGGTTAGTTCATTGTAAAAGTACTACATTGATACTAGTTTTGTCACAAAGTACAAATTAAGTTTATCTCAATCTAAACTAACGGTGGCACAATATGATGGAAAGTAAGTTCCATAATGAATTTGGGTGAATTCCAAAGTTAAGACATTGTGACAGATACTACAACAAAAGGCTAAGTATATGACTGCTATTATAGCAGCAAAAGAGGGCATTTGTGTCAAGTAGTTTGTTATCAAACTAGGTGTAGTTCACAGTGGGATAGTACTATGAAGATATATTGTACGTCAATATTATCAACATGTTTTAACCCCAAAGAACTAAAGATCACACCAAAGGACCAAATTTGTACGAAGCCATCTCATTAGATAATGAGTGATGCGTAGAGACTCAAAGACATGCAATTACACACGGACCTGGAAGTGTCAGATCCGGAGATCAGTTGACCACTAGCAATCGTGTACATACAACACCAGAAAGCAATAGGTGTTGAATACACAAAGGTTTGAAACTAGATTATTGACTCTAGTGCAAGTGGGAGACTGTTGGAGATATGCCCAAGAGGCGATAATAAAGTGGTTATTATCATATCTTCATACTTATGATAAATGTTTACATACCATGCTATAATTGTATTAATCGGAAACATTAATAGTTGTGTGATTTGTAAACATAAAAGAGTCCCTAGTAAAGCCTCTTGTTAAACTAGCTTGTTGGTTAATATATGATCATGGTTTCTTGATCATGAACATAGAGATGTTATTAACAACAGGGTCATATTATTAGAAGAATGATGTGATGGATATACTCCTATAGTTAAGCGTAGCATAAAGATCAAGTCATTTAATATAGTTCATTTGCTATAAGCTTTCTGATGCATAGTAACATAATTCCTTCGACCATGAGATCATGCTTATCACCATCACCGGAAGGATGCTTTGATGACATCAAACACCACACCGTAACTGGGTGGCTATAAAGGTGGCATTGAGTGTTCGGAAAGTATGGGTTGAGACACATGGATCAAGAGTGGGATTTTTCCATCCATATGACGGATAGATATACTCTGGGCCCTCTCGGTGGAATGTCATCCACCAGCTTGCAAGCATGTGACTGGTTCACAAGGGATCACATACCACGGGAACGAGAAAAGATTACTTATCGATAACGAGGTTGAACTAGGTATGCAGAGATACCGACGATCAAAACTTCAGATAAGTAAACTATCGTGAGACAAAGGGAAATTGGTATCGTATGTAAGTGGTTCATTCGATCACAAAGTAATCGTAGAAATATGTGGGAGACATATGAATTTCCAGATTCCTCTATTGGTTATTGTTCGGATAAGTGTCTCGATCATGTCCGCATAATTCACGAACCATAGGGAGACACACTTAAGGATTCGACGTTGTTTGAGTAGTTATGGAATGATGAGTAAGAGACCGAATGTTGTTCGGAGTCTCGGATGGGATCCGGGATATCACGAGGAGATCCGAAATGGTCCGGAGAATAAGATTCATATAAGGAAAGTCCTATTTCGGGGTTGGAGAATGGTTCCGGTGTTTTCATCGGGAATGTTCTAGAAGGTTCCGGAATGTCCGGCACTCCGGAGGGGAAGGGTACATGAATGTGCCATACCAAGTTGGAATGATTGCCTCATGTACTAGGTGTCATCGCTGAATAAAATAAAGGGTTTAATCAAATCCTAGTTTAAAAAGTCAAACGCCAATTTGAAAAGTCAAACGACAATTTTGGAAGGTGGAGGGGAAGTAGGAAACCTACTTGGGGAGGAGTTCCTTCCCTCCACCGCCGGCCCACTTGGGATCCGAGTTGGGGAGGGACTCCCCTCCCCTTGGCCGGCGCCTCCCACCTATAAAAGGAGGGGCAGGGCTGCCCCTCCTAGCACACAAGTTGCCCCCTCTAAACCCTAACCCTAGCCGTCGCCGCCCTTCATAGCCGCCGCCGACTAGGGCACTCGCCGCCGCCGCCTAGGGAAAACCCTAGCCACCGGCCTTGCCCCCTCCTTCGTGTGTCTAAACCCTAGAACACCGAGGGCTCTCTCATAGTCCACCATACTCGCTCCGGCTTAAGGCGAAGTCCTGCGAGATCTCCCATCTACTTCTGGTACCACGCCGTTGTGCTGCCGGAATCGCGAGGACAATGCTACAACCTCCGCTGCCTGCTGGAACAAGGTAGAGGAAGGTCTTCATCGAAAATTTAACGTGTGACCGATCAAGGAGCGCTTAACGCAATAATGGAAGGATCGTCTACGCGATCTTGAGATCGGGAAGAGTACGACTACATCACCCACGAGAATCTGCTCTCGTTAAACACTTTGGAATCTTCGAGGGTGAGTTATTCCATCGACTCGTTGCTACAATCTAGTAGATAGATCTTGGCTTGTTTGTTTGTATGCGGTAGAATTTTTTTGTTTTCCATGCTACAAAACCCTACAGCCGCCGCCACCATCATCCCTAGATCGGGGGGATCTGAAGCTCTTTTCGGCACCCTGCCGGAGGGGAGAGATCATCCCGGAGGCCTTTTTCATCACCATGCCAGCCTCCGGTATGATGCGTGAGTAGTTTCACCTTGGACTACGGGTCCATGTAGTAGCTAGATGGTTGTTTCTCCTCCTTTGTGCTACCATGTTTAGATCTTGTGAGCTCTGTTCATGATCAAGATCATCTATTTGTAATCATGCATGCTGTATTTGCGGGGATCCGATGGATATTGATATTACTATGTCAGATTGATTAATGGTTTTGTCTTATTGATTCTATCATGTCTGTGTTGTTTGTGATCTTGAATGCTCTCCGTTTTAGTAGCTATCTTGGCCAAGTAGATGCTAATGACTCCAAGAGGGAGTATTTATGCTTGATAGTGGGTTCATGTCTCTATTTAATCTGGGGAAGTGACAAAAATCTCTAAGGTTATAGATGTGTTGTTGCTACTAGGAAGAAAACCACGGTCTCTTGTTCATGGAACAAGTGGATTGTTTACCTTACACACTTTGCTTAAAGCAGTTGTCTGTTGCTTGCAACTTAATACTGTAGGGGGTTCGTATGATAACCTGAAGGTGGACTTCTAGTCATAGATGCAGTTGGATGGCGGTCTATGTATCTTGTTGTATTGCCCAATCGAATCTCATAGGATCTTTTTGTCTAGTATTGCATTGTTATGCCTTACTCTATCCTATCAATTGCCCTGCTGTAATTTGTTTACCCAACATGTTATGTGTTTATCTTAAGGAGAACACCTCTAGTGAACTATGGACTCCGGTCCAATCTTTACCATTGATACATCTTCCAGTGTTACTGTTTACTTTCTGCAAACCACCATTACCTTCCACACCGTACAGTTAACCTTTGTTTTCAGCAAACCGGTGAGATTGACAACCTCACTGTTCGTTGGGGCAAAGTCTTGAGTTTGTGTTGTGCAGGTTTCCAGTTGCTAGCAATACCTTTGAGTCGTTTCCTTCCTCCTACTGGTTCGATAATCTTGGTTTCTTACTGAGGGAAAGAACTTACTGCTGTACTCATCATACCTTCCTCTTGGGGTCTCCTAATGAATCTCTAAAGTGATCTGACCGCATCACCGTTCCAGCAGACCCTTAGCACATACCAGAATACACGCTCCAGAAAGTCCTTGCTGTCGCCGTCTTCCGCATACCCATCTTTAGGAGATCGAAACAATTGCCTTATGAGGTATGCCGTCGACGTTACCATCACACCAAACTTCACCTTCACCCTAAGAACGTGAAACACGCACACGCGGTCGACATCAAGACCCCTCGGCACCATGTCGATGAGTCCTGCCATCCGACGCCGCTAGAAACCACCCGGAGATCCATCGTGCGTAGCACCTACCGAACCAGGCATGACTGAACGTAGCACCTGCCGGTTAGGCATGACTTGACATCTCCACTGGCGTCTCCGTGCTAGAATAAGCCGCTCCACCTCCTTCCTCTATCATCCAACGCCGCTTCACAAATGATGCTCCCAAGAGAGAACGTGACACCGCATCAACACCATGGCTCGGTCCAAAGATCTTAGGGTTTCCCCCGGAGTAGGACGATTGAGGCCGGCACTAGTTGCACGATGATGCCTTCATCAAGGTAACGTCGTGGTAACGCCTCCATGGCCCGCCAACGAATCAGTTTTCATCAGCATCTAGGTCTCCCTGCCTTGCTGCCGGCACTAGATGACAGATCCCAAGATCCACCAAAACAGCCTCATGCCGGTCACCTTCGACAAAGAAGATGGCCACCAAGCCAGCTCTACACTTGCTCCTAGGAAAAAACATTAAATGAGAGAAAAAAGAAAGAGAGAAGATAGCAACCAGTACTAATCTAATAGCCAACACTATTATACAAGCTAGCTCTAGATAGCATGACGCTATTTTTTTTAAATAATACATTTTTTATATTTAATTCCAAAAATAATACACAAAATAGAGAATTTGCAAATCTAAAGGTCAGTTCGCTCAAAGATGGGTGGACGTTCGTCGTTCAAAGACGACAGACAGTTCGTCTGCTCAAAAGACGATGGGCGTTTCCATCGCCTTTGAACGGATTTAACGTCCGCTGCCTTTAAACGACGAACGTGGTTCATCGTCTTTTGAACGGACGAACGTGGTCCATTGTTTTTTAACAGACAAGCGACCTTTAAATTTGCAAATTCTCCATTTCATGTATTATGAATTGAATAAAAAAATGTATTATTTTAAAAAAATAGCTAGCATGACAACTTTATATAGCCAACTTGCTAGTTATACTATTGTCCGTGGTCTTAAATTGACAAATAGAAAAGGATGTATAAAAAATAGGATGTATGATCCATTATACACGCACGCTCACACATGCACACGGACACGCGCGTACCCATAACAGTTTTGATAAATGAGCATTGATGGTACTCCTTTCGTCTCAAAATAGATGTCGTAGATTTGTTAAAATTTGGATAAACCTATATAATAAATAGTGTCTAGATTTAGGTAATTTTGACAAATCTAAGACATCTATTTTAGGACGAAGGAAGTACATAGAAATAGAAATGCACTATATTGGAGGGCATGACATGGAACCGATGATCTAGGGAGTCCGTGTGTTTCAAAATTATCAAAATTGGTATTTAAAAGTTCAAGAACAATTATTTTACTGATACTCCCTCAGACCCATATTTTGGATTTATCAAAATTTAGATGAATCTAGACACCATTTAGTATATAGGTTCATTCAAAATTTGACAAATCCAAGTTAATTAATATGGGTTTGAGGAAGTACATAATATGTTTCTATGAGCGTGTATTTTCTAAAAGATACATTGTATTTCTACGCAAAATCATATGGAAGTGGCTATAAGAAGGAATTAAGAAAGTTTGATTTCGGTCTTCACAGTTGTCTTTTTTTGTAGGTCACCTATGAACGCACAATTCAGTGAAAATTTATACAAAAATGTTAGAGTTGCACTTGTACTTGTATATTTATTTCTTCAATTTTGAAGTGAAAAAAAAAAGTCTCGAATTTTCTAAAAATTGGACTCCTTGGAGTTTTGGGCTCTGTGTGGAGTTTCCACACATATAGTCAACAAGATTCCTCCTCTCCTCCTTGAACAGGCTCAATACTCGCTGGCTGCACCACTGCACTGAAATTTTGAAGAAAAAAGGCACCCTTTCTCTGTCCCCTCCGACGGCGCCACAAATCCTAGGGTTTGCCGCTCCCCCGTCGATGCCCGACGCCGATGAGCTCGAGGGCGCCCGGCGCCTGGCGCTGCTCGCCTTCGCGGAGCTCTCTCAATACGGGCCCAGCCCGTCCTCCGCTCCTACCGCTGATCTCCCGCCACTCCTCAGCTGCTGCTTCCAGTTGCTGCGTCGCCTGGACCACGCCGACCCAGACCTAGCCACCAGATGCGCCGGCCGTCTCCGCGCCTTCATCCACAGCATCCACTCCCGTGACCCCGACCCTTCCTTCGTCCCCGCCCTCGAGGTACCCTGCCCACACGCATCCTTAGTTCCTTCATAGACGACATCTTCAGATTGTAATGTCCAGGGACGAGTTGCAGATTTTTTTTGATGGGCCAATAACTTGTTGCTTGTGATAAATTTCCACCGAGAAGGTATAGAATATTTCGGAAATTTAATTAGCCATTCGGTTATTGCAGGTGTTATTTGAGAATCTTCTGGATGCCAACCAGCTGAGGAGTTACACCATGATCGATGATGATGCCATACAGAAAGGATCAATGATCTATATGATGGCCAAATCATGCCAGTATGAGCACCGTGTCCGCCTGGACCTCATGTCCCACCATTTCATTTCATCGGTGCAAGACAAGCGGCAGTTTTTGGGCGCACTCGATTGGTCGGAGAAGGCGACGCAGCGCATCCCAGAACTTGGCTTGGGTGCAGCTATTTCCCTAGTCCGAAGGAGCTATTTGTTCTCTATGCCTGTTATTGCACAAGCTCATTTTGTGTTGCTTGCATCCAGATGTGTTGCCAATGGGGATCTGGACCTGCATTTGCAAGTGTTTCAGCATGCCATGAGTGCTTATTTGATATACTTGCCAGCATTGGGTGTTTTTGACAGAAATAATGCCGTGAAAACTCCGTTCAGTTGCTACGCCAACATGAGACAAGCTAACTCTTGTATTCCGGACGCAACTAATCAGAAACTAGACAGTGAGATCAATAGGCTGCTTTCGTGCTGCAAGGCGCACTTGGATGATAGCCTGCACATCAAAGAGATGGATGTCTTTGATATTTGTGCGAGCTTCATTGAAGAGAACCAGCACATCTTTCCTGAACAACTGAGGCAGGAAGCTGTTATTCTTGTGAAGAGTATTGTGTCAAATAGCCTTGATTGTGCTAAGCAGAAGGAGACGCATGGATTGAATGCTTCAGTTTCAGAGGAGATCATCTACCTTGCCGCTGTACTTAGGCTAATGGGTTCCTCTTTTCTAGAGATTCTTAACTGTCTCAGGAAAAAGAGGGCTGAACATGACGTGCAACATGTACTTTACATATCAGAAACCATCTGCTTGCTTGGGCAATATGAAGCTAATGGACTTAATAGCCATGACTTGTTTGGCATGTCTGAGAATGCTGTTGACTGGGAAAGGCCATTGATGCTGATGCTTTTTCATTTTGCTAGCCTATTAGTCTTCTGTTTGAGAATGAGGTTTGGTTTTCTGTGGAAAGGTTGCATTATCATGATAATGATGGCCATGAATCTTGTGATTGATGAAGAGAGAAGTCTGAGTGCATTTCAATTTCTTATTGCTTCAGAGGATTCTGCAATTTCTTCCATTCACCAAGAGGACAGTTTGAAGTGTTCTTTCCGGAGAAATACATCCACGGCAATAGCTGCACAGTTCAACAACTTACGTAAACTTCGTGTTCGAGGTGATAGCAGTTTGGGCACCCCTCAGAGGTCTAAATCTCGAGACGGAAGAGCCTTTTTCGAGTCCATTCCGAGTTGCAAGCAAAACTCTTCAGAGTGGGATGATCTTGTGGATTTTGTTGAATGCAAAGAAGATGTGGATTATTCGAGTTGGTGGGTGCAGCAGGGGAAATTCAAGGGGTATAAGGACGCCAAATGGAAGTTAAGTAAGCGAACCCAGTGGGGACGTCTCTAAGATATGGGAATATAGTGCGAATAAAACTAAAAGACAGAAGACCTCACGGCGATTCATCTGGCTGGATTGCATGGATTGGCCCAAAGAACAGATTGCGTACTAGTCGCGCCTTGTTGTTTGAAATTCTGTACATAGGTGAACGTATGTCCATTTACAGTAGTGTGTATATGAGAGTTGACTGCTGATCAGGGGATCTTCTTAGCCTTTTTTTTAAACGGTTCTTAGCCATTAATTGTCTGTGCTGTACTTTCTTGAAAAAAAGTTAATTAAGCAAAACTGTAACCGTGTTTTCGTCATGTTAGCTGAGTTAGAGCTCGTCATTTTGTAGAAAGGTTTTGCTATATCTTAGTCAACCAATAAATAACTACGTCTAAGTTGAAGCTAAGAACCATCTGATCAAAACATTGAGATTCATGTAGATACAGTAGGATGGGAAAATTGTCATCTAACAACTATGAATGTCGACTGAGAATTGCAACTTTATGAAAATTATGTGATCTAGTGGTGTCTGAGCTGTTTGTATCTTTGGAACATGTGCATGTTCGAATTTCAATGGTACTAATTATCTATCTATTTGCAATGGTCAAATTATAATGGATCTTTGATGTAGCCGGACTGTTTGATCTGCATATGCTTCATGGCGGCTGGGCATGGCTGTGGTGTTCTTTTTCTTTAGGACCGACTGACTGATTGTTGTTGTGCTTGTGCATAAGTTCTGAAACATCTTTGGATGTGCAGGATAGACATCAGAGACTGAGATGGTGTTCGAGCTATTTGTATCTTTGGAAGATGCATGTTCGAATTTCAATGGTACTAATTATCTGTCTATTTGCATTTGCAGTGGTTAAACTATAATGGGTATTTGATGTAGTGGGACTGTTTGATCTGTATATGCTTCATGACTGGGCATGCTATGGTGTTCTTTTTCTTTAGGGCCGACTGACTGATGGTTGGTGTGCTTGTGCATAAGTTCTGAAACATCTTCTGATGTGCATGATAGACATCTGAGACTGAGATGGCGATGGACAATTGTGCGTCTCTAAGTATGAGTGAAATGGAGGGATAAATTCCGTCTTCGGTCAACTGGAAAACTGGAAATACTCATCCTTCGTTTCTTATATTACTTGTGATTTAGATAGCGAACTATTTGCTTACGGATGATACAGGGATACAATTTTCTTCACATACCTGCATGTGAACTAGATCTATGTGAAGGTGTGATGACAACTTGCTATCTATGTGCCTCTTGCAGATGGTGGATAACGATTTGCTGCACGAGGAGCAGGTATGTTCAAAACGTCAAAGCTTTATATGCTGATGCACGGCAACGCTTGCTAATCTTGTGGAAGAAATAAATAAATTTTGAAACAAAGATAGAGAATGAGCTTTTTGATGAAATCCAGTCACCACCAGGTTCTCGAAAAGGAGCCCAGTCACCACCTTGTTCATTCTAAGGTGCACCAACAGAAATGGCAACATTACATTAACTCTGTTGCTGGTTTCTTTTCACCTACGTACTATGAGTCATAGTATTAGTTACTCATCCGAAATTGACTGTAAATGGCGTTAGTAAGACTGCTTCTGGAGCATACTTATTTGAGGAATTATATCCTTCTGACATGATGCAGAGAAGCTCATGCTGAACTGAAGATCTCTAGGGAGTTACAATCAGATTGACTTGGCTGGGGGTGCGCCTGGCCTGGGCAGTAGTGCAACGCCCAGGCGACACCTGCGTATGCACTTGATTTATGTGAAGGTGTGATGGCAACTTACTTACCTGTGTATGTGGACTCTCCCAGACGGTGGATAACGATCTCTCTGCAGACGAGGTGCAGGTACATTCAGATCGCGATCTGTACCTCTTTCAGTTGATCATTGTTTCCCTCATATTAACAAAGCTTTATATGCTGATACATGAAAACACTTGCCAATGTTTTGTAAGAAACACCAAATAAATTTTGATACAGATGATAGAGAATGAATATTGATGAATGAAATCCAGGCACCACCAGGTTCTTAAGAAGTCAAGGTACCATCATTTTATACCCTAATGGCAGTATTCATGTGAAATCGACAGGAAATAATTTCCCGTACCTGCTTTCATGACTTAGGAAATAGAGGAACATTTCTCAAATTGCAGCCTGATTCTCTGAAACTGTTTTATTGTTGTTAAAGGTTTCTTGAGTATTTTCCAAAGGCTTTATACTCCCTTCTGATGAGAACCAATCTGTAGGCACCCGCAGGTTCTTGAAAAGAAGTCAAATGTACCAGCATTTTATGCTAATTTTTTTTAAATAATACATTTTTTTTATTCAATTTCACAAATAATACACAAAACGGGCAAATTGCAAATCTGTTGGTCGGTCGGCCGTTCAACAGACGAAACACTGCCTTCGTCCGTTCAACGGACGAAACACTGCCTTCATCCGTTCAACGGATGACACGCTGCATTCGTCCGTTCAACGGACGACACACCTTGCAAACCCAGCAGAGTGTGTCGGCCGTTCAACGGACGAAGGCAGCGTGTCGTCCGTTGAACGGACGAAGGCAGTGAACGGACGAAACGAGTCTGTCGTCTGTCGAACGGCCGACCGACCAACAGATTTGCAATTTGTCCGTTTTGTGTATTATTTGTGCAATTCAATAAAAAAATGTATTATTTAAAAAAAATATACCCTACGGTGCATGACCTGGTTTGTACTCGTAGTGATTCGGCAACAACACTACTTTGTGTCGACGACCTTTTTTCCCGTGTACTCTCTCCGTTTTAAAATATAAGATGTTTTAGGTTTGTGGAGAAGATGAATCTAGACTTGTTTCAGTACGTAGGTTCACTCAATTATAGAATGAATCTACACACTAAAAATAGTCTAGATTCATTTTCTTTACAAACCTAAAACATCTTATATTTTGAAACGGAGGGAGTATATTTGATCAAGCACGACTCACGGTATGCATACCAACTTGACAGGAAATGGGGATAGTGGCTTCAGTATTCATGTGAAACGACATGAAACAATAGCATTCCTGTACCTGCTTTCATGACTTAACAGAAGAAATGGAGGAAGATTAATCAAATTGCAGCCTGCACTTTTCCTGGAACTGTTTTATCTTATGTTAAGAGACTGAGAAACAATTTGGATTGATTTTGGTTTGGGTGCGCCAGGCCTAGGCAGCAGTGCAACGCCCAGGCGACACGTGAGGGCCCCAGTGGCAAGCCACTGTGGTGGACCCTCCCCACAAAAAATAAATTTAATATCATTGTGGGCACATGGCCCACATATCAGATATTAAACTGATAAGAACAGATACTACACTTGATCTTAGCCAAAAGGCCGAGAAAGGTATGAGTTGCTAGCCTGGCCACCCCTCCATCTTATAGCAGTGCCTCGACCCGTCTCCCGCTTGGCTCGGCGAGGCGGGACTAAACTTAGTGAGCAGCCGCTGTCTTCCGTGGCTCTTGGTACGTAATATGATAAAATTATAAGAAATATTGTTGTACGCTGATGGAACCAAAAATTCAACACACGTGATGGAACCTATGCCATAATTTGATGCCATATCCCTACAAATAGTGCATATATTTATAATCAATTATATACTAAAAGTGTATTACAGGATTATCAGAAATTAGATAATTAACTAAAAAATCTCACAATAATTAGAAACATCCTGCCATCTATTTTAAATGGGCTTTAGACTATTGGGACGCTAAGGTCCTCGAGGCCAAGAAGGGCATCACGTGGAACGACATGCAAAGATAATCAAAAGATAAAATGGAAGGCACACCTGACAAAATGAACGATAGGCAGTTGGTTTTTGGATCTACACGTGCTACTCCGCACCTGAAAAAAAATGCAATATGCTGCTCCGCACGCTCCCGCGGTCGAATAGGAGGGAAGAATTTTGTCGTGTTACACAGAAAACAATTGAACCAGGGGCATTTAGGTCCAACTAAAAAAGAATTAACGGAATCTTCTAACAGAACTGACGGTAGTGTCATATAAGTCAAAGAAATTTTACAAATGGTCATATAAGAAAGTGAAAAGTTTTCAGTGTCAAATAAGGAAACATTTTGAGAAGTAGTGTCAAATAAGGAATTTTCTCTAAAAAATACCCATGCACTTGGCTAAATTCTTCTAGCCCTGTGATTATACGTGTAATACTAGAAATTTCCTCCGTCCGTAAATAAGTGCACGTGCTTCTAGTCTTATTCTAAGTCAAAATTACTAAAGTTCGACTAACTTTCTAAAAAAATGTACCAGTATCTATGACACAAAATTTATACTACTAGATTTTTTTTAAATTTAGTTTTATAATATGACAATTTCATGTAATATATATTGCTATATTTATTATAAGGTTGGTTAAATTTAATAAAGTTTAAGTAAGATAAAATCTAGAAGTACACTTATTTGCGGATGGAGGGAGTATTATACTATGCTTTTAGGGCATCTTCATCGGGCCGACCCATCCGGTCGCCCTAAACGGTTTGTTTGTGTCCGTTTGGGTTTGGTCGCGGTTGATATGGAGGGGGTCCGGCCAGCCGTACTTAGCGGCGCGATCGTTTGTCCGCACTGGCCAGGGATTTTATACGTTTGCAAATTTTGTCACAAAATTAATTTTTGAAAAGCAAATAAACCAGATTAGGGAATCAAATTAAAATAGTGCTTACATATATAAATAATTTTGGATAGAATTTGGTTGGGGTGAGCTGTAACACCCTCAGAATCGGCCCTATGCAAGTTTTAGCGAAAATCGCCAAACCCGCATAGAAACGATTCGAAGGTGCCCACCAGGCACTTTCGTGCGGGTGGAAAAACAAAGTAATAACATTACACAACAGTCCTCGATGGGACCCACAGAACAGATATATATACAACAGCGACTCAAAGAGTCAAGAATACAGATATGCGGTACAAAGATCCAAATCACCTTGAGAACGATAGAGCGTCCAGCTACGGACAAGATGCAAATGGGGCTAAGAGCCCTGAAGAATAACCAATGGCGTCCATAACCCTGCCCAGGCCAAGCCGGAAGGGTAACCCTGCTAACGGCGTCGATCTCAAAACCTGCTTAAACAAAAGGGGTGCCGACAAAGGGCAAAGGAAAAAGAAGGAGCGTCGATCGAGGCCAAGACAGCGAGGCTAGAATTCGGGTCCTCGCCTACATAGGTATGGTGGATCGAGCGGCAAAGATGCACTAAACAACCTATAGAGACTCGATACAATGGCGGCTATCGAGAGGGTGAGAATGACCTATTCGGATCCAACGAGACTATCACCAAACAAACCCATCTGGCGTTTCCCTCGAGACCAAACGAGGAAGTCAACCGAGGAACGCATACGCTGGCGCTTTACTTATTCGATTATCGTTGCATCAATTACTAGTCGTTTAGATAATCGTCACGATAAAGTAAGCAAGGCACTTTTAGTTAACCATTCCGTTAAGGTGGCGATTTTACTAGTCGATACAATTATCATGAGATAACCCCAAAACCCAAAGAATTGTTGATACTTTTACTTAGCCATTACATTGTAGTGAAGGCGATTACTAATCATATCGGAAACAAGTCAATTTAAAACAAGAAACTTTAGTTATAGTTGTCTATGATCGCACATCGTGCTCCAAGTCGTCCATAACGCGGACACGGCTTCCGAAAAGATTAAACCTCAGGGGTGCACCAAAGTATCCACAGGCACTTCGACCCTTTTTGCCAGATCAGTTAACATACACCCATCGGTATGTCGGCGGGGCCTAAGTCACGACGTTCCTGCACTAAAGCAAGCACCGGGGGCCACCCCACTAAGTACACCAACGAAGTCGGCCGGTCTCCGAGACGGACTTAGGGTTGCGCCAATGGTCTAAGCGACGGTATGCCCCAAACGGGACCGCTGACATCACAGAAACACTCCGCTTAAACAAGACAATGCGTGCTCACACAATCGTAAATAAAGCAGTAAAGCATGGCATAAGTACAAGATAGTAAATAAAACCTCAAACTAGTTGTGGCCCCCAGTACAATACTTTGAAATCAGGTAATAATCGATGGGGGGCCCATATCTCCCCACCTGTGGTTAGCGCGCTCGATCTCGGAACATGTGTCAAGAACTCGGGTCCTACGGGACACAAGTGGGCGGTCGGAAACCAAATCTTACCTATCACCCACCGATGCCTCTGCTTAAATCAATTTTAGTTGTTAAACAGGAATTAAAGTGAACAATAAGTAAAACCATGATCATCTCCAACGTCAACATGCGGCAATTCTCCAACAACTGTGGTACTTGATGACAAGCCAAACACTTGAGCAAGCGACTACGACACGCGGGTCCAACTATCTACCAAACAATGTAATAGGATGTGTCCAAGGCTATATATGGCTGCAAGGGATATCACGGCACGAAATCTAGAGCATCGCAACACGATAGCAAAGATCAACAGGAGGGAAGTAAATACTATAAAAGTAAGATAGGTAGAAAGGGAGATGCTCTTTGAAAACATTGCGAAAGGTTCATCCGAAGATCGGGCGAAGCTCACATCAACTCATCGGCCTTATCATGAAGAAGCAAAACACTAGAAGAAACATCGGATGCAATATTTAATACACGGCAGAAGATCGGGCATGATGCATGTATGATGTATGGCATGGCAAGGTGCGATGCTATTAGGTCAAGTTAAGTGGAACCGGGGTCCCGACAATTAGTTAGAAGGTTCCAGTTATTTATCTACCCCGCAATTTAAATGTTGTTTAGCAATGTAACAGATAGAGCCGGTTCGCTACACATGTTTAAATGAGGCCAATATGAGACTAGATTTGCCCGCATATGGGCCCCATATGTAATTATTAGGTGAATTGGCATAAGGCCCCCAAACCACAGCTGTGCATGCGAGATGAATGATTAAATATGCAACAAGTTATTATGTTAGAAAATATGGTTCGAGGAGAAGGGGTCACACATTAGGGGTCGCGACGGTCTTGGGGTTCCGGGGTTGGTCTCAGGGTACAGGGTCTGGGGTTCGACGGGAACGTTCTCGGTCTCCGGGGTTAGGGTCTTCGGATCGGGGTAGATCTTGTCGCGTCCGGGTGCGGGACTTGGTTCGTGTCGGGGCGCGTCGGGTTCTTCCGGGTCGGTGTCGTTCTGGTCGCATTCGCGGTCTTCGGGTCACGTTGTCGATCTTGTCGTCTCACGCGGAGGTCTTGGCGTTCCGGGAGGGCGTACTTGTCGTATTCAGACGCCCTTGGCGTCCGGGTTCTTACGAACTTGGCGTCTGCGTCGTCCGTCCGGCCCGTGTTCTCGAGCATCGCATCCGGGAAGGAGATCTTGCTGGTCCATGTCGAAGATTGACCTTGGGTTTGGGGTCTTCGCCTCCGAGTGGCGTTCTTGGGGTCTCCGGATGCGGGCGGAGAACTTGGCGTTCCAGATGAAGATCTTGGGGTATCTCGGTTTCGTTGTCGATGGCGTCCTTGTATGGAAGCGGTCATCGAGAGCCTCGCTTGTCAACACATGCCGGACCGATGTGAGTTGTAGCCACCACACCAAGTTCACATCAAGACAAGCAATGCACAACTGAGGCAAGAATGGCCACTGCTCACACTTGCGTGGTGCCCGTTTGGAGGACTTGCTACGAGGGTTCTCGCAGCGGCTCAAAACGGGAAACGCCGGTGACGAGGCGACAAGCGAGAGGATGGAGAAGCGTTGCAAGCGAGGGAGAGGGGCGGAGGAGGAGGATGCTGCCAGGCGGACGGGCCGAGGACGACGGGCTAGCTCGGCCGACGGAGGGCCGCGGAGGGTGGAGGGCGAGGAAGCTCCGCCAGCGCGCGCTGAAGGGTCCGAGCCGGGCACCGGCAAGGAGGAGGCGGGCCGTTCGGCTGGCGGTGACGACGACAGCGGGCTGCAGGACGAGCGAGAGGCGGGAAGGCGGCGGACGGAGCCGGCGGATGTGGCTCGGCGGCGAGGGCGACGTGCCCTTGGCAGACGCGGGCGACGACGCGCGAGGCGGCGGCGGCGGATCGCGGTGCAGGGAGGCGGGCGGACGGCGACGGAGCGTGGTCGCGTGGGCCGGACGGCGGCGAGGCGACGCTGGGGCGGGCTCGAACGGCGGGTGGACGGGCTCAATGGCACGCTGCAAGGCCTTCGGCCTCGAGGCGAGGTCGTCGCGCTGGAGCGGGCAGAGGCGCGGGCGGGACGCCGAGACGCGGAGGCGCTACTGGGAAGCGAGCAGGCGGAGGCGGAGGCGGCGCGCTGGAGGCGGAGAAGGCTAGGGTGAGCCGCGGAGGCGGTTACGGAGAGCGGCGGGCTTGAAGGAAGAGCGACGGGGAGGGGAGAGGGTCGAGGGGAGAGAGGTCTTTGGGGGAAGAGAGCAGGGTAGAGGGCTGGGCTGGTGGTGGGCCACGGGCGGTGGGGCCTGTGTGACAGAGAGAGAGAGAAAGAGGTGAGAGAGGAGTGGCCAGTGATGTGGCGGGTTGGGGTTGGGGATTTGGGGTGAGGTGGCGCATGGGGAGTGGCTGGGTGATGTGGAGGGGGGCTGGGTAGACTAGTTGGTAGGAATAGGATTAGATGGGGCTGATTGGGTGGGCGTTTATATTTTCCGGGGTGGTCGTCGGGTCGGACGCCTGCTCGATCGCCTCTACCGAAAATAATTTAATACTTTATTTATTTTCTATTATCTTTTGTAACTAGTTTTGACAAACAAAATATCCGGAACAACCGGGTTTGGCGTTGAATGAAGGTCGTTTTAGAAAACGAAAGCGGGCTTTGCGAAAAAGGGTTTTGGCAAACAATGCATGATGATGACGATGCAATGCACAAATTCAACGCGATTTTCTAGTAGTGGTTTTGCGGGATGCCACAATTCGACACCACTAACAAGGGATCTCGCCCTCGAGATCCGCCTCATGGTACCGGAAGGGAGGTCGGCGATCTGCGTCTTCTCGCTTCGGGTAGATCCTCGCGACACCACTAACAAGAGGTCGTTGCTCCTGTTCGTCAAGAGAACACTCCGGATAAACAACGGACGAAGTTAAAGGTAAGGTCACCTCTAACTTCCATGGAAGGAGTAATTGCATCGATCCACCATTCCATATACAGAGCAAATGATAAGAGTAGTGGTATGGTCGCGACTCCATCCCGCACTCAAAGCATTACCCTGTACACGAACAGACGGATTATGCAACCAACCCTCGGATTCAGACTGAAGATCTCGACAAGCGAGGTTCGGAATCAAAGGAGTGATGCAGACTCTGCATCGGATCTGGCGTAGAGGATGTCGTCGCGTCGAAAAACACCGGAAGGCACAAACAAAGAACAAGGAATGGTAACACCGTAGGTGGATTCCTCAAGCAGCGTGAACACCGGATGGAAGAGCACCGTTATCCAAGAAGGAAGCGAAACCCTGAAGGTACGACGGATACCAACCACGAGAAATCCTGGACTCGAAGAAAAGATAAGAGAGCAGATTCAAAACACGTCGAGGTAAGAGGAGAACAGCAGAGGGGTAAGGAGTAAAATCAGACCTAATCAGAACTATCCAACCGATTTTCAAAATAGTTTTGACACTCTACTTCGGCCGTTAGCTAGGTTATCCTACAGGCTGGACTTGGGGTATCGCAATCGCCGAGCTCGATACCACTCAGTAACACCCTCAGAATCGGCCCTATGCAAGTTTCAGCGAAAATCGCCAAACCCGCATAGAAACGATTCAAGGTGCCACCAGCACTTTCGCATGGTGGAAAACAAAGTAATAACATTACACAACCCCTCGATGGGACCCATGAGCAGATATATATACAACAATGACTCAAAGAGTCAAGAATACAGATATGCGGTACAAAGATCCAAATCACCTTGAGAACGATAGGCGTCCACTACGGACAAGATGCAAATGGGGCTAAGAGCCCGAAGAATAACCAATGGCGTCCATAACCCCGCCCAGCCAAGCCGGAAGGGTAACCACGCTAACGGCGTCGATCTCAAAACCTGCTTAAACAAAAGGGTGCCGACAAAGGGCAAAGGAAAAGAAGGAGCGTCGATCGAGGCGACACGCGAGGCTAGAATTGGGTCCTCGCCTACATAGGTATGGTGGATCGAGCAAAGATGCACTAAACAACCTATAGAGACTCGATACAATGGCGGCTATCGAGAGGGGTGAGAATGACCTATTCGATCCAACACGAGACTATCACCAAACAAACCCATCTGGCGTTTCCTCGAGACCAAACGAGGAAGTCAACCGAGAACGCATACGCTGGCGCTTTACTTATTCGATTATCGTTGCATCAATTACTAGTCGGGTTTAGATAATCGCCCCGATAAAGTAATGGGCACTTTTAGTTAACCATTCCGTTAAGGTGGCGATTACTAGTCGGATACAATTATCATGAGATAACCCCAAAACCCAAAGAATTGTTGATACTTTTACTTAGCCATTACATTGTAGTGAAGCGATTACTAATCATATCGGAAACAAGTCAATTTAAAACAAGAAACTTTAGTTATAGTTGTCTATGATCGACATCGTGCTCCAAGTCGTCCATAACCGCGACACGGCTTCCGAAAAGATTTAACCCTGCAAGGGTGCACCAAAGTATCCACAGGCACTTCGACCCTTTTTGCCAGATCAGTTAACATACACCCATCGGTATGTCGGCGGGGCCTAAGTCACGACGTTCCCAGACCCAAAGCAAGCACGGGGGGCCACCCCACTAAGTACACCCGCAACGAAGTTGGCCGGTCTCCGAGACGGACTTAGGGTTTGTGACAATGGCTGTAAGCGACAGATGCCCCAAACGGGACCGCTGACATACAGCGTAAACACTCCGCTTCCTAAAAAGACAGCGTGCTCCTCACACAATCGTAAATAAAGCGGTAAGCATGGCATAAGTACAGGATAGTAAATAAAACCTCAAACTAGTTGTGGCCCCAAAGACAATACTTTGAAATCGGTAATAATCGATGGGGCCCATATCTCCCCACCGTGGTTAGCGCTCGATCTCGAACAGTGTCAAGAACTCGGGTCCCACGGGACACAAGTGGGCGATGAAACCAAATCTTACCTATCACCCACCGATGCCTCTGCTTAAATCAATTTTAGTTGTTAAACAGGAATTAAAGTGAACAATAAGTAAAACCATGATCATCTCCAACGTCAACATGCGGCAATTCTCCAACAACTGTGGTACTTGATGACAAGCCAAACACTTGAGCAAGCGACTACGACACGCGGGTCCAACTATCTACCAAACAACAGGTAATAGGATGTGTCCAAGGCTATATATGGCTGCAAGGGATATCACGGGTACGAAATCTAGAGCATCGCAACACAGATAGCAAAGATCAACAGGAGGGAAGTAAATACTATAAAAGTAAGATAGGTAGAAAGGGGGAGATGCTCGCCTGAAAACATTGCCGAAAGGTTCATCCGAAGATCGGGGCGAAGCTCACATCAACTCATCGGCCTTATCCGCGAAGAAGCAAAACACTAGAAGAAACATCGGATGCAATATTTAATACACGGCAGAAGATCGGGCATGATGCATGTATGATGTATGGCATGGCAAGGTGCGATGCTATTAGGTCAAGTTAAGTGGAACCGGGGTCCCGACAATTAGTTAGAAGGTTCCAGTTATTTATCTACCCCGCAATTTTAATGTTGTTTAGCAATGTAACAGATAGAGCCGGTTCGCTACACATGTTTAAATGAGGCCAATATGAGACTAGATTTGCCTGCATATGGGCCCCATATGTAATTATTAGGTGAATTGGCATAAGGCCCCCAAACCACAGCTGTGCATGCGAGATGAATGATTAAATATGCAACAAGTTATTATGTTAGAAAATATGGTTTGAGGATAAGGGGTCACACATTAGGGGTCGCGACGGTCTTGGGGTTCCGGGGTTGGTCTCAGGGTACAGGGTCTGGGGTTCGACGGGAACGTTCTCGGTCTCCGGGGTTAGGGTCTTCGGATCGGGGTAGATCTTGTCGCGTCCGGGTGCGGGACTTGGTTCGTGTCGGGGCGCGTCGGGTTCTTCCGGGTCGGTGTCGTTCTGGTCGCATTCGCGGTCTTCGGGTCACGTTGTCGATCTTGTCGTCTCACGCGGAGGTCTTGGCGTTCCGGGAGGGCGTACTTGTCGTATTCGTATCGGCGCCCTTGGCGTCCGGGTTCTTGACGAACTTGGCGTCCTGCGTCGATGTCCGTCCCGTCCGTGTTCTCGAGCATCGCATCCGGGAAGGAGATCTTGCTGGTCCATGTCGAAGATTGACCTTCGGGTTTGGGGTCTTCGGTTCTCCGAGTGGCGTTCTTGGGGTCTCCGGGTACGAGGGCGGAGAACTTGGCGTTCCCAGATGAAGATCTTGGGGTATCTCGGTTTCGTTGTCGATGGCGTCCTTGTATGGAAGCGGTCATCGAGAGCCTTCGCTTGTCAACACATGCCAGACCGATGTGAGTTGTACAGCCACCACACCAAGTTCACATCAGCACAAGCAGCGGCACAACTCGAGGCAGCAGCTGGCGCGGCCACTGTTCACACTTGCAGGGTGCCCCGTTTGGAGGACTTGCTACCGAGGGTTCTCGCAGCCGGCTCGCAAAACGGGAAACGCCGGTGACCAGAGGCAGCACAAGCAGAGGATGGAGAAGCGACGTCGCAAGCAGGGAGAGGGCCGGAGGAGGGGAGGATGCTGCTGCGCGGGACGGGCCGAGGACGACGGGGCAGAGGCTAGCTCGGCCGACGGAGGGCCGCGCGGAGGGTGGAGGGCGAGGAAGCTCCGGCGAGCGGCGCGGCGCAGAGGGGTCCGAGGCCGGCGGAGCACCGGCAAGGAGGGAGGCGGGGCCGCGGTTCGGGCGGTGGCGGTCGACGACGGACGGGACGCAGCCGACGGCGGAGGCAAGGCGCGGGCGGACGGAGCCGGGCGTGGATGTGGCTCGGGCGGCGAGGCGACGTGCCCAGGGCGGCGCGCAGACGTTGGCGACGACGCTGAGCGGCGGGCGGGCGGGATCGGCGCGGTGCGAGGCGGCGGACGGCGACGGAGCGTGGTCGCTGGGCCGGACGGCGCGAGGCGACGCTGGGGCGGCTCGAACGGCGGGTGGACGGCCGGCTCGGGCACGCGCGGCGGGCGCCGGCTCGAGGCAGGCGAGGTCGTCGCGCGCTGGAGCCGGCAGAGGCGCGGGCGGCCGCGGGGACGCCGGAGACGCGGAGGCGCGCCGCTGGGGAAGCGAGCAGGGCGGCAGGGAGGCGGAGGCGATGCGCGGGAGGCGGGAGAGGGCTAGGGCGAGCGGCAAGGCGTTACGGAGAGCGGCTGGGCTTGGAAGGGAAGAGCGGCTGGGAAGGGAGAGGGGTCGGGCGGTGGGAGAGAGGTCTGGGGGGGAAGAGAAACAGGGTAGAGGGCTGGGGCAGGTGGGCCACGGGCTGGGGCACGTGACAGGAGAGAGAGAGAGAGAAAGAGGGTGAGAGAGGAGGTGGCCAGGCTGATGTGGCGGGTTGGGGTTGGTGGGGATTTGGGGAGGGGTGAGGTGGCGCATGGGGAGTGGCCAGGGTGATGTGGAGGGGGTGGGCTGGGTAGACTAGTTGGTAGGAATAGGATTAGATGGGGCTGATTGGGTGGGCCGTTTTATATTTTCTGGGGGTGGTCGTTCGGGTCGGGACGGCCCGTTCGACTGCCCCTACTGAAAATAATTTAATACTTTATTTATTTTCTATTATCTTTTGTAACTAGTTTTTGACAAACAAAATATCCGGAACAACCGGGGTTTGGCGTTTGAATGAAGGTCGGGGCGTTTTAGAAAACGAAAGCGGGCTTTGCGAAAAAGGGTTTTGGCAAACAATGCATGATGATGACGATGCAATGCACAAATTCAACGCGATTTTCTAGTAGTGGTTTTGCGGGATGCCACATGAGCCAGGCCTGGGCAGTAGTGCAACGCCCAAGCGACATGTGAGGGCCCAAGTGGCAAGCCACTGTGGTGGACCCTTCCCATAAAAAAAATTAATATCGTTGTGGACACTTGGCCCATATATCAGATATTAAACTGATAAGAAGAGATACTACACTTGATCTTAGCCAAAAGGTCGAGAAAGGTATGAGTTGCAAGCCAGGTCACCTGATAGGTTCAAAAGGTATCTACTTTTCCGAACACTTTTGCTATTGTTTCTTCTCTAAACTTGTGTGATTTGGATACAACTAACACGGACTGACGCTGTTTTCAGCAGAATTATCTTGGTGTCTAGTTTTTATGCAGAAAATAAACTATGAGAAAAAAATTCCGAAAAATATGCCAAAAATTATATTTCACCAGAAGATCCATGGAGCCAGAAGACGAAATGGAGTGGAGGCCTGGGGGCCTCACACCCCTGCCAGGCGCGGGTTGGCCCTGCTTGCGCCTAGGGGGTGCGGCCACCCCAGGCACCCCCTCGAGCTCCCTCTGCGTCTATAAGTTACCCCTTGACCTAAAAGCCGAGGGGGGTTTGATGTTTTCCAAAAAGAGTTCCGCTCCGCCGCCACCATCACAAACCAAAATTCGGATCCAGAAACTCCGTTCTAGCACCCTGCCGGGACGGGGGATTTGGAGAGGATCATCGCCATCATCATCCCCAACGCCTCTCCATCAACCATCGATGTTTCCCTCATCCATGAGTGAGTAATCCCCTGTTGTAGGCTATGGGGATGGTAGGGATTAGATGAGTTCTATCATGTAATCGAATAATATTGTTAGGGCATAGTGCCTAGTATCTCTATTAGTGTTATTTGACTTTGTTGCAACTTGTTATGCTTAATGCTTGTCACTAGGGCCCGAGTGCCATGATCTCAGATATAAACTTATTATTGAATCATTATGACAGTATTGTTTGTGATCTTATCTGCAAGTTGTGTACACATATCATTGTTCGAATCCAAAGGCCCCGAAGTGATAGAAATTGGGACAACCGGAGGGGATGGCTGTGGTGTGAGGATCACATGTGTTCACGGAGTGTTAATGCTTTGCTCCGGTGCTCTATTAAAAGAAGAACCTTAATTGCCAGTAGTTCCCTAGAGGCCCCGCTACCACGGGCTGGCTGGACAGAAGATGTTGTGTAAGTTCTCATTGCGAGCACGTATGACTATATATGGAGCATATGCCTAGGATTGTTTAGTACATGGATGCTTATTATTATTCATCTGCAATGCCCTAGATCTTGAAGGTACATGTTTAGACTCGTCCATGCAATGCCCGTCCATACATCCCTATGCCTACCTTGACCGAACCCCAATTCTTATCACATCACATCGCATTATTGCTCATGTTTTACTTTTGCTGTTGCTTTGCTGTTGCTACTACCAAACTGTTGCTACTGATAAACTTCTGTGAGCAAGAACTATTTCCAAGTGTAGCTGAATTGACAACTCATTTTTTTAAGGCTTGCAAGTATTCTTTGGCTCCTCTTGTGTTGAATCAATAAATTGAGTAATACTACCCGCGAAGACTATTACGATCCTCTATACTTGCGGGTCATCAAGACTATTTTCTGGCGCCGTTGCCACGGAGCATAGCTTTATTTGTAAGTTCACTTGGATCTACTATTGTTCACTGGTACTCCTTTCATCATGGGGAGGTCTCGTGATGGAAAGTTTCATATTTACCATCCACTACAAGAAGAGGTACAGTCCTAAACACCTCTGTTGCTCTTGATTCACCGCCTGTTATAAGTAAGCTTATTACACCACCACCACATACTCATGCTACACACACCGCTACTACTGCTGAATCTAAAACTGCTTTTGATGCTCATGATGTTACTTCTACTGTGCTTGATGCGAGTTGTTCATTAGGTCCTTTCCTAGATGCTACTATGGCTAGTCTAGGAAATACTGAAACTCCTAGTGAAGACACTGTTACACATGTTAGATCACCGAAGTCTAGAAAGAGTTATGATATTAATGATGGTTATATTGAGTTTACTGATGAATTTGTTGAAGAGTGCCGAAACACACATGGTACTAGTGCTATTAAGAGTCTCCTTGCTAGACGCACCATTATTCCTAAGTTGTCTTCTGATACTAAGTTTGCCACCTCTCCCATAGATATTAAAGATAAAGATTATGATTTATCTCTTGATTTATCCTATTTAGACATTGTTGAGAAAGAACCTTTTTGTGGGACTGAAAATGAGAGTGTTGTGGCTCATATGAATGAGCTTTCCACTATGAGTGCTTTATTCTCTGATGATTTTAAGATGTGCGAGTACTTTGTTACTAAGATTTTCCCTTTTTCACTAAAAGGAGAAGCTAGGGCTTGGTTTAATAGATTACCTCATGGTTCCATTGATACCCCTGATTGTTTGATTGCTTCTTTCTTCCAGAAATATTTTCCTCCTAGTTCTAGACATGCTACTTTGCAGAGGCTTTTTGATTTTAAACAAGGAGAAGAAGAGAAATTGCCTGAGTCATGGACAAGGTTATGTGCCATGATTCATGCACATCCTGGATGTCCATTACCTAAAAATGAGCTTCTTGATATTTATTATAATGGACTAAATGATGATTCTAGGACCTACCTAGATAGCTTTGCTGATCGTGTTTTCAGGAAAAGAACTCCTACAGATGCTAAAGAATTAATGACTAAGATAAGCAAGAATTGTGATGATTGGACTTCAACTGAGCTAAATACACCTCAGCCTATTACTCCTGAACCAGTTGTGCCTAAACCAGTTCCAACACCAACACCAAAGAAGAGGCAAGTTATTGCATTAAATGATGAAGTGATGAACGAAGCCAAGAAATGTCTAAAGGAGAAAGGTATTAGAGCTGAAGATGTGAAGAATCTGCCTCCTATAGAAGAATTATGTAAACCAATTCCCCACTCATCTACTATTGAGGTACACTCTCTCCACTTTAATGAAGGTGATATTCCCTATGGTAAACCTCCTGATCGATGCTTAGAGGAACTTGACACATTTATGGTAAACCTCCTGATAAATGCTTAGAGGAACTTGATACTTTTATTGTTAAACATGGTATTCATAAACAAGTTCAGAATCATTTATTGGAAAACTCTAGAGCTATTAAAGAGTTGAAAGATATAGTGGAAAGAACTTCTAATGATATTAAAATGCTTTGCAAACACTTTCAAATGGTTCAAACCCAACTTGATCAACTTGCTAAGGTACAAAAGGATATGCTAGTTAGTGCCTCAGGAGATAAACATGCTTATGGAATTAAAACTAGGAGTGGTATAGCTACTTAAGATCCTTTATATCCTAAAGGACACCCTAAAAGAATTGAGCAGGATTCTCAACAAGTTCATAGTGGTAGTCCTCATAAGAGAAAGAAAAAGAAACAGAAGATTTTTGAGGAACCACTTGAACCTGTTGTAGATCCTAATAGTATATCTGTCTCTGATGCTGAAACTGAGAGTGGTAATGATAAAAATGATGCTCCTAATAAGGAGGAAGGTGAGGAAGAACCTGAGAAGCACACTAAGAACACTAGGTACACTAAGGAAGATTTTATTGCTAAGAAACATGGCAGTGAGAGAGAACCTTGGATGCAGAAACCTAAGCCTTTTCCAGGTAATAAACACAAGTCAAAGGAGGAAGAACACTACAACAAGTTTTGCGAGTGGATGGAACCTTTATTTTTGCAAATTCCTTTGACTGATGCTATTAAGTTGCCTCCTTATTCAAAGTATATGAAGGATATTGTCTCTAATAAAAGGAAGATTCCTAATGAGGAGATTTCTACTTTGCTTGCTAATTATTCCTTCAATGGTAAGGTTCCAAAGAAACTTGGTGATCCAGGTATACCAACTATTCCTTGCTCTATTAAGAATAATTATGTTAGAACTGCTTTATGTGATTTGGGAGCTATAGTTAGTGTTATGCATTTTTCTCTCTACAAGAGACTCCAGCTAGAAAAGTTGATACCAACTGATATATCTTTGCAAATGGCTGATAAGTCAACTACTATTCATGTTGGTATACGTGAGGATGTTCCTGTTCAAGTAGCTCATAATTGCTTGGTTTTGACTGATTTTGTTGTGCTTGAGATGCCTGAAGATGATAATATGTCTATTATTCTTGGGAGACCTTTTCTTAATACTGCAGGTGTTATTATTAATTGCAATCAAGGAAAAGTAACATTCAATATTAATGACAAAGAGCATACCGTCTATTTCCCCAAGAAGGTTGCTACGAGATATTGCCTGAATTCCATTGAAAATATTGAGAGCATCAAGGTTGAAGAAATATATTGTCCCATTCAACAAGGAAATTTTGAAACTATTATGATTGGGACCATTGCTATCAAGTATGAGGTAACATAATCACCTTCTGGATTGCAAATTTTTGTTTCATATAAGATTGTTTTGGTAACAATACTTGATCAATCTTGTTCATAAAAGGATTTTTATGAACAAAATAATGCTTTCACTGTGGTTATACTTCCTTTCTTTTACTTTTCTCCTTTCTAGTCTTTGCATTTCTTTTGCTAGCTTTGGTTTTGTTAGTTGTTTGCTTGTTATAGTGCCTTAGAACTTCTGTAGTTTGGCTTTTTGTTTGCTTTTGCTTCTTCTGAAAAAAAAAACTGTTTCTGCGAGAAAATCAATTTTCATACCCTGAAAATTGGCCAAAAATAAAGTTTCCAAAAAAATCCCAGAAAATTCAAAATAAATTTTTCCTCGAAAAAAAGGAGCAGAGGGACACCTGGAGTGACCCAGGGGGCCACCCCAGGCGCCCACACCCTAGGTAGGCGTGGCCTGCCTATGGGTGGCGCCTAGGGGGGTGTGGCCCAGCTGGGCCCCTCCAGGCAGCCTCCTCAAAGCCATCTTCTTTCTCTCTCTCTCGAAAAACACCGGGAAACTTGCTCAAGCTTGAGTTCTTGATGTTCTTGCTTGCGATTTTCGATCTCCTTGCTCAGCCCATCTTTGCTGCTAATTTTTGGAGGGATTACTCCTTGGTATGTGCCCCCTCCACTTGTCCAATTAGATTGTGATTGATATATTGTATTTTGAGTATTTTGCTGCTATAGGTGACAAGTTGTGTGAGCTTGCATGCTTGTTCTATGCTTAGATATTTCATTTTGATGCATGTGTAGACCTCTAGCAAGTTCCTATAGTAGTTGCTCATCATTTATCAACCTGGAAATCACTTGGTTTGATGTTTGTCTAATTTTTTTAAAAAAGAGTAGTCATGGACAAGCACACATTTGGAGAGATATTTGAGGGTGATGCACCTAGGAGGGCAAGGCCTTCAAGATCATCCTCCCGAGCCAAGCCCTCATACAATGAGGATCTCATCACTCCGCGATTCGGCGACGAGGGGGATGAGGGGGATGCTCACCCTTACACCTTTCCTTGCCTAACCTTTTTGCAGGCTGCTCGGATTCTTGATGATTTTACAACCTTGGTTCGAAGGGCTGGACTAACAAGCCTTATGCAGGATGAGAGCGTGCAATATGCTACGCTCACTAAAACATTCGTGGAGAGATTATCTGTAACATCCCAAAACTATTGATCATGATCATCAAACTCTAATCACTAAAATTAGGGTTAACAAAAACTTTGATTAGATAAAAACCAAATGAATGCATGTGTGTATGTGATGATTTGATGAATGCATGTTTTGACTTGTGTGATTAACCTAAATAGCAAGGAATGGTTTAAAGATGAAAATAACATCATCTAAAACATTTCCAAGCAGAAACAAATCAAGAGGAAATCAAAAACAAAACAAATAAAGCAAATGGTCATTTTTGCCAATCTTGCTCACTAGGTCACTTTGAGTGTTTCTAGTCCAAGATTTCAAACATAAACTTTTCCATTTATTTTCACCCCTTGCAAGACCAAGTAAAAGTGAATCAAAGCCCATCTTTCAAACTTACAGAAACATTTGGCAACCCCATTCAAATTTGAATCTTTAACATATGTGAAGATCACACCTTTTCAAAACCCAACCAAACCAGTGCCCCTTGACCAATCCAACTAACCCAATACTCCCTACTATGTGAAGGGTTTTGCGGCATAGTAAATCAAAATTTTCTACGGATGCGAACAGAGGGAAAGCCAAGATCTAATCTAGGAGATGCAAACAACGAGAGAGATTGGATTAGATCTTCATACCCTTGAAGATTCAAGACAATGAACGTTCGTCGGAACGTGGGTGATGTAGTCGTACTCGCGTCTCCTCCTCGCGATCCGATCCGATCTAGCACCACAAGTGGCGGTGCCTCCATGAGATGCACACGTGCAGCACCTCGACGTCTCCTCCCTCCTTGGTCCAGCAAGTATGGTGGAGAGATGGGTTGGATCTACAACGCGACGGCGCGGTGCAATTGGTGGATAATTTCTGCAGCAGGGCTTCGCCTACAAGCAGTCGGGAGGGAGAGAGGAGGGCAGCAGGGCGGCTAGGGTTGGAGGGGAAGGTGTGAGGGGTTGGTGCGCCCCCAGCCGTCTATATATAGAGGGGTGGGCGCAGCCCTAGCCCCTCCCCCAAGCCAAGGCCGGTGGCCCCAAGGAGGAAGAGTGGGGGGCAAGGAAACCCCCCTTCTAGAAGCTCTATCTAGAGTTTAAACCTCTCTTGGCTGGCTGGGCCCTATGGGGCCTTGTGCCCCTGGACCAAAGCGGTCAGGGCACTCCCTCATAGGCCCATGCCCCCTCCCGGAAGGTGTGGCCACGTTGGTCCCCTTCCGGAAGGTTCTAGAAGCTTCCGGTACAATACCGATTAACCCGGAACAATTCCGAACTCCAAAAACTGCACTGCCTTATATGAATCTTATTCTCCGGACCACTCCGAACCTCTCGTGATGTCCCGGATCCCATCCGAGACCAACAAAAACTCATAAACCAATTATCCAATCTATCCTAGCGTCGAGACACGTTAAGTGTGTGACCTGCGGTTCGAGAATATGCGACATGATCTTCTATCAATAATCAACAGCGGGTTTGAAACCCATATTGACTCCACACATTCATCGATGATCATATCGGATGAACCACGATGCCAGGACTCAATCAATCCCATATATATTCCTTCGTCTCGATATTTTACTTGCCCGAGATTCGATCGCTTGCATCGACATACCTAGTTCAATCTCGTTCACACCAAGTACTTTACTCGTTCGTAATCCGATATCACTTTGTGATTAACTCCTTAACCACATGCTTGCAAGCGGTGTTGATATCGACACGAGTGGGCCCAAGTATATCTCTCCGACTTGAGGGACAAATCCTATCTCGATACATACCCAACAGATACTTTCCGATCACCTGAGAGACACCTTTATGATCACCCTCTCATAGGATGACGTTTGATGACCTCAAAGCTTTCTTCCGGTACCAGGGAGTTGTATTATCTCATGGTCTAAGGAATACAATATTTGACATAAGAAAAGCTTCGCAAAGACGAACACGATGACACGATCTAATTGCTTTGCTTAGTTTGGGTCTGTCCACCATATCATTCCCCAATGATATGATCTCATTATTAATTGACAACTCATGTCCATGGTTAGCAAACCTTAACCATCATTGATCAATGAGCTAGTCCATAGAGGCGTACTAGGGACACGGTGTTGTTCACAAACCACACAAGTATTAAAGTTTCCGCTTAATACAATTCTAGCATGGAATATAAACATTATCATGAACAAGAATTATAATAATAACATCTTTATTATTGCCTCTAGGGCATAATTCCAACACTATGTGCCTAGAAAACCCACCAAGTTTTAATCCAAAATTCAAATTTGAATTTCTTTCGGCCATTTCATCAAACACCTTGTGATCAGCAAACAACAAAACATTAAACACTATTTCCAGCAGTGAATTTGGCAAACCGTGTTCCCTCTCTGGTTGCAACAAGCTCTTAGTAGATCATCTAGCCTCTTTAACAATCCTTAGCACCACTGTGAGCAAGCATAGACATCAATGGTGAGCATGCCGAGAGTAAACTTGCCACCCCATGTCGCCAGCGAGCTAGAGGAAGCACTAGCCTTGCCAACCTTGTCTGGAGCACTGACCACCGTCCACCTCCACCCGTTGTCCCAGCCCCGAGCATTGCCAGCCCCTGGACCACATGGCAAGCTCATGCCAAGCTTCTCTGCGTGCGAGCCTAGAGCGCGCCAGTGCACCGCACATGACACGAGCCCACAGAACGCACGCCGCCCTCGCCGCTTGCATACGTGATCACCAGCACCCCAGCACCCCGCCAGACAACCTTGTTCGCCGCCACGCAGACCACGCACACTGTGCGCCATTAAACTTGTCGTCGACCCTGCCTAGAGTGCCGCGACATTCCGACCGTGCAGCACTGCTCCACGCCGCATGACCGTGCCGATGAGCTTCGCCAGGGAGCACATCACTGCCCCTACTTTTTCCCATGCCAATAGCACGTTGTGCCGATGACCACGACAAGCTCCACCTATGATCGTCGGTCCCCTTTAGCCACTATAAAAGGAGGCCACCCCCGTTCGATTTGAGCACACCATCTCACTCCCCACCTATCACTGATCACACCCACTCACTCCCGGAGCAAAGAGAGCACCAGGTGGCCGGAATTGCACCGGAGTTCGCCACTGCACAGGAGGAGAGGCGCCGTCGATTGGAGCCGCCCCAAGAGAAGTTGTCGGTACCAGGAGGATCGCCGTCGTCGACTTCGTCGTTTGCCCCCATCGCTGACCATCGCCGGAGCCCCGGTGAGCCCCCACTAACCCCCACTGGCCATGCTAGGGTTCTGTCTCGCCGGCGCTGCCCGACGTGGACGATGAATCGTAGTCGTTGGATTAGAGTTAGATCGTGCGGCCTAGATTCACCCATACTGCTTCGCCACTCGCTGTCTCACTGACGAGTAGGGCCGCTCACTTAACCAGACCTCGCGCGCGCTGTGTGTGGTGGGCCGGCCCAGTTAAACATTCCGCGCGACCCAACAATTCAAACTTAGGTTTATTCATTTAATTTCAAACTCAGTTTTGTACCTAGATTCAAAAATCAATCCAGCTCGATTCACTGAACCAAAATGCGTGAAACTAATTTTTTTAGAAAGGTACTAGATTGCTTAATCCAAGCCCATTGGATCCAAACCATTTAGATTTGTAGATCACCCATGGTAAACATAACAAGGCAGAAGCTTTTCTGCATTCAAACATTTTTCAAAATTCAACCATAAGAGCTTTTGAGTTGGTTCCAACTCTCAAAAATCACATTTAACCATACCTTGCAGAATATATAAAAAATATATAGGTTTACTTGCAGAAATAATGATCAAGTATTAAAAGAATGCCTCATAGGCATTTATAGTCACTTTATTTAATTAAAATAAAAAGGTTAAACCTTATTAAATTGTGACTCCATTTTAAATCACATTCTCATGTACTGAAATATGTGGTGATGACATGTGTCAACATGATCACATGTTTTAGTTGGAGAATATTAAATCTTAAGTAGTTTTTCAATGAGTAGAAATAATTTTATAAAATAAAGGGAATTAAAAATATTGCCTTAATCTTGTGATGTTTGTGTTGATGCTAGATCCTCTAGTGTGAACCTTTGTGTGATAAATAGAAATAGTTAAGTATTGTGTGGTGATTGTGTACCTCGTATTTATTTATAGACGCTAGTACCGAGCAAGGATACGAGGAGGAAGGAGGATACTACGAGGAAGAAGCCGAGGAGAACTTCAACCACTGCTTTGCACAAGGCAAGCCTAATACTACCAGTTGACTTAGCAAGCTACTATCTGAGAAAGCTAACACTTGCAACTTAGCAAGCTTATACTACTATCTTAGCAAGCTAAACCATGCAAGTTTTACTTGCAAGCTTACACCACTTGATACCCGATCCTAGTTTTACTTGCAAGCTTAATTCTTTCATTTCGTTATCAAAGCTTTCTATCAAAAGTTTATTTAGTGACTTGTATATATTAGAAAGATATTTGAAGGTAGCATAAAGAGCATAAAACTTGACCTAGGTTAGATAATCTTGATGTCATCCTCAGGCATGAGATTAAACTTAGCTAATTCCCACTTGTTTATTACCCATCATTAGTATTTACCCCCACTTATAGATGCTAGTGATAAGCATACAACTTGATCAACTTTAGATGGGAATGCTTGGTGAAAATGATTATGAAAACCTTAGAATGATGACTCATTCTACTGAAATGTTTTGACATGTGTTCTTGAACACCAGATGATTTTGATGATGAAAATGTTAAGGCATGAGCCTTAGCCCTTTACAAAACTGATGGTTGTCTGGATGCGATACCATTCTAATTTTACCGTACAACCACAATACCCAAAATTTGGGTAGGGCTTGACTGGAAATTTATATACCTTAGTATGGGTTCCCTTGCGGCCAAGGTCTGAGATGAGGCTACCTTGTGAAGATTGTCCACCTGTGCAGTACCCAAGATAACAGTTGGTCATGGTTGGGAGGCCAAACTCATAGGAGAGGTGCCTATACTAGGGCGTGCAATTGAAAGGTTAAGATTGATTATCCGCATACCGAGTATGGTGAAATCAGGATTGTTCCTGACAGATGTATCGAATGTTGTGGTGAAAGTATACAATCTCTACAGAGTGTCAAACTATTCGAATAGCCGCGTCCGCAGTTATGGACAGTTGGAGTGGCCATACTGTTCCGTCGTCAGATGTTTTCAAAATGACTTGTGAAATGATTTATGATTTGACTTGACCACAACAGAGTTGTGACATGAAATTCAAGTTCCCACTAAGGTGTTATAAAACTTTCAACTAGCTCTCTTTGCTTCTGAACTTAGTTAAGGTAGATCTGGATTTTTGCAAAACAACCTTCGAGCTTAGTATATCCTATTCAAAACCACTTCACTTGTTAGTATTAGTTTGCGAGTACTTAAAGAGTACTCATGGCTTTGTCCCTGGCTATTCCCGTGGCCAGACTATGAGGAGGAATATCCGGAAGATGGACAGCAGGAAGGTTACGACAACTAGGATCATCTCCCATCGTCAGAATTGCCTGTGACCATGAAGATGGAGCTTCGCGTATGCTATCGTTATTATTACGTTATTCCGCTGCTTGAGCTGTATTAAGAACTGGATCATGAGGTCCTTATTTGTGTAAGACCTTATGTATGGTTTGTAATGGATGATGTACTATGATATCCAATTTGTTATGTCTCGCAAAAATGGTAATCCTGGGATTGCGATGTATGGCATAACAGGCATCTGGGATTAAAAATCCGGGTGTTGACATTCTCCTTTACTAACAATATGTTCAATCCAAATGTTTCTTTCAAAATTTATGGCAGGTCCTACAATATTGTAGGGGTTTGTAGCATGGAAAACAAAAAATTTCTACCGCATGCACACAAACAAGCCAAGATCTATCTACTAGATTATAGCAACGAGTCGATAGAAGCACTCACCCTCGAAGATTCCAAAGCGGTTAACGAGAGCATATTCTCGTGGGTGATGTAGTCGTACACTTGCCGATCTCAAGATCCCGTAGACGATCCTTCCGGCGCTGCATTCCGGCAGCGCTTCCATAGTCGTTCACACGTTCGGTACTCGTTGAAGACCTTGCTCTCCCTTGTTCCAGCAGGCAGCGGAGGTTGTATCACTCTCCTCGTGATTCCGGCAGCACGGCGGCGTGGTGTCGGAAGTAGAGGGAAGATCCCGAAGGGCTTCGCCTAAGCCGGAGCGAGTATGGTGGAGTAAGAGAGGGCCTTGACGATCTACGGATTAGAGGAACCAAAGGAGGTGGTGTGGCCGGCGGCTAGGGCTTGGGGAAGCCCAAGTCGGCGACTTGGATGAGGCCCTGGCGGCGGCAGCACTTGGAGGTGGTGGCGGCTTATCTAGGGTTTGGGTGTGAGGGGTAGGGGTGCGCCCTACCCCTCCTTATATAGGTGGGGAGAGGCGGTTTGGGGAGGAGGGAGTCCTCCCCAAACTCCTCTTCATGGCCGACGGGTGGAAGGAGTGGGATTCCTACCCTAGGTAGTTTCCTACTCTCCCTCCACCAAGCAATATTCGGATTTGACTTTTCCAAATTGGCATTTGACTTTCAAACTTGAATTTGATTTCTCTCTTCATATTGCCCAGCCAAGTAACCTAGCACATGATGCAACCATTACACATTCTCATGACACATCCATGTACCCTTCCCCTTCCGGAGTGCCGGACCTTCTAGACCCTTCTAGAACATTCCCGGTGAAAACACCGAAATCATTTACGAACTCCGAAACAGGACTTTCCTTATATGAATCTTATTCTCCGGACCATTCCGGATCTCCTCGTGATATCCCCGATCCCATCCGAGACTCCGAACAACATTCGGTCTCTTACTCATCATTCCATAACTACACAACAACATTGAATCCTTAAGTGTGTCTCCCTACGGTTCGTGAATTATGCGGACATGACCGAGACACTTCTTCGATCAATAACCAACAGAGGAATCTGGAAATTTATATGGATCCCACATATTTCTACGATTACTTTGCGATCGAATGAACCATTTACATATGATACCAATTTCCCTTTGTCTCACAATAGTTTACTTATCCGAGGTTTTGATCGTCGGTATCTCTTCATACCTAGTTTAACCTCGTTACCGATAAGTACTCTTTTCTTGTTCTCATGATATGTGATCCCTTGTGAGCCAGTCACATGCTTGAAAGCTAATTGGATGACATTCCACCGAGAGGGCCCAGAGTATATCTATCCGTCATATGGATGGACAAATCCCACTCTTGATCCATGTGCCTCAACCCATACTTTCTGAACACTCAATGCCACCTTTATAGCCACCCAGTTATGGCGTGGTGTTTGATGTCGTCAAAGCATCCTTCCAGTGATGGTGATTAACATGATCTCATGGTCGAAGGAATTAGGTTACTATGTATCAGAAAGCTTATAGCAAACGAACTATTGAAATGACTTGATCTTAATGCTACGCTTATCTATAGGAGTATGTCCATCATACCATTCTCCTAATGATATGATCTTGTTATTAATAACATCTCAATGTTCATGATCGAGAAACCACGATCATCTATTAATCAACAAGCTAGTATTATAAAGAGGCTTTACTAGGGACTCTAATTTAGTTTACAAATCACACAAGTATTAATGTTTCCGGTTAATACTATTATAGCATGAATGTAAACATTTATCATAAACACAAAGATATAATAATAACCACTTCTATTATTGCCTCTAGGGCATATCTCCAATAGTCTCCCACTTGCACTAGAGTCAACTAATCTAGATTACATGGTAATATACCGAACACCCATGGCAGTTTGGTGTTGGTCATGTTTTGCCCTCGGGAGAGGTTTAGTCAACGGATCCGCCACATTCAGATATGTGTGTACTTTGCAAATCTTTATGTCACCATATTGGACATGCTCTCGAATAGCGTGAAAACATAGCTTGATGTGCTTCAGCGTCTTGTGTGACCTTGGTTCTTGCGCATTGGCTATGTCGTCCATGTTATCACATTAGATAGACATTGGGTCCAGCGCACTTGGAACCATACCGAGCTCTGTAATGAACTCCTTCATCCATATCGCCTCTTGTGAAGCCTCCTAAGCAGCTATGTATTCCGATTCAGTTGAAGATCTCGCCACAACATTTTGCTTTGCACTCCTCCAGCTAACTGCTGCACCATTCAAACTAAATACGTATCCAGATTGAGATTTAGAATCATCTAGATCGGTGTTCCAACTAGCATCGGTGTAACCATTAACAACGAGTTGTTCATCACCTCCATAAGAAAGAACCATATCCTTAGTTCTTCTCAAGTACTTAAGGATGTTTTTGACCGCTGTCCAATGATCCACTCCTGGATCACTTTGATATCTGCTAGTCAGACTAACAACATATGCAATGTCGGGTCTAGTACATAGCATGGCATACATTAGAGATCCTATGGCTAAGGCATAGGGAGTCTTACTCATCCTTTCTCTATCTTTTGTCGTTGCAAGACTTTGAATTTTACTCAAGGTCGTATTGGGCAACATGGGCAAGAACCCTTTCTTGATATCTTCCATTCCAAACCTCTTTAGAACTTTGTCCAAATATGTACTCCGTGACAATGATATTAGGCGTCTTGATCTATCTCTATAAATCTTTATGCCTAATATGTAAGCTGCTTCGCCAAGATCTTTCATTGAAAAACTATTATTCAAATAATCCTTGACACTATTAAGAAGGTCTACATTATTCCCAATCAACAATATGTCATCTACATATAGTATTAAGAATTCTATAGAGCTCCCACTCACTTTCTTGTAAATACAAGCTTCTCCATAAGTTTGTATAAAACCAAAACTTTTGATTACCTTATCAAAACGTTGATTCCAACTTCGGGATGCTTGCTTCAATCCATATATGGACCGTTGAAGTTTGCATACCTTGTTAGCATCTTTAGGATCGATAAAACCTTTGGGTTGCATCATATACAACTCTTCATCAATGTATCCATCGAGGAACACCGTTTTGACATCCATTTGCCATATCTCATAATCATAATATGCAGCGATTGCTAACATAATCCACACAGACTTTAGATTCGCTACTGGTGAGAAAGTCTCATCGTAGTCAACTCCTTGAATTTGTCGAAACCCTTTTGCGACTAGTCGAGCTTTATAGAAAGTAACATTACCACCAGCATCTATTTTCTTCTTGAAAATCCATTTGTTCTCGACAGCTTTCTGGCCATCCGGTAAGTCCACCAAAGTCCATACTTGGTTTTTGTACATGGATCCAATCTCGGATTTCATGGCTTCTTGCCATTTATTGGAATCTGGGCTCATCATCGCTTCCTCATATGTCGCAGGGTCATCGCTGTTGTCTACCAACATGACACTCATAACGGGATCATACCAATCAGGAGTGGTACGAGTTCTCGTCGACCTGCGAGGTTCCGTAGCAACTTCAATCGAAGTTTCATGATCAACATCATTAGCTTCTTATCTTATTGGTGTAGGCACCACAAGAACTACTTCCGGTGCTGCGCTACTCGCAAGTTCGAGAGAAGGTTCAACAACCTCGTCGAGTTCTACTTTCCTTCCAGTCACTTCTTTCGAGAGAAACTCCTTCTCTAGAAAGGATCCATTCTTGGCAACGAAGATTTTGCCTTCTGATCTATGATAGAAGGTATACCCAATAGTTTCCTCCGGGTATCCTATGAAGATGCATTTTTCCGCTTTGGGTTCAAGCTTGTCCGACTGTAACTTCTTTACATAAGCTTCACAACCCCAAACTTTAAGGAACGACAATTTGGGTTTCTTCCCAAACCATAATTCATACGGTGTCGTTTCAACGGATTTAGATGGTGCCCTATTTAAAGTGAATGCGGCTGTTTCTAATGCATAACCCCAAAACGATAGCGGTAAATCTGTAAGTGACATCATAGAATGAACCATATCTAAGAGATTCGATTACGACGTTCGGACACACCATTACGTTGTGGTGTTCCCGGCGGTGTCAATTATGAAAGTATTCCGCATTTCTTCAAATGCTCGCCAAACTCATAACTCAGATATTCACCTCCACGATCAGATCATAGAAATTTAATCTTCTTGTTACGTTGATTCTCTACCTCACTTTGGAATTCCTTAAACTTCTCGAAAGTTTCGGACTTATGTTTCATGAACTAGATATACCCATATCTACTCAAGTCATCTGTGAAGGTAAGAACATAACGATAACCACCGCACGATGCTACACTCATTGGGCCACACACATCGGTATGTATAATTTCCAATAAGTCCGTAGCTCGCTCCATCATACCAGAAAATGGAGTCTTAGTCATTTTACCCATCAGACATGCTTCGCATCTTTCAAGTGATTCAAAATCAAGTGATTCAAGAAGTCCATCGGAATGGAGTTTCTTCATGTGCTTCACTCCAATATGACCAAGACGACAGTGCCACATATAGGTCGAGTTATCGCTCAATTTCAAACGTTTAGCTTCAATGTAATTAATGTGTGTATTACCACAATTGAAATTCAATAAGAATAGACCATCTATCAAAGGTGCATGTGCATAAAACATATTACTCATATAAATCGAACAACCATTATTCTCGGACTTAAACAAGTAACCGTCTCGCAATAAACATGATCCAGATATAATGTTCATGCTCAACGCAGGCACCAAATAACAATTATTTAAGTATAAAACTAATCCTGATGGTAGATGAAGAGGTAGTGTGCCGACCGCAATCACATCAACCTTTGATCCATTTCCAACGCGCATCGTCACCTCGTTCTTCGCTAGCTTCCGTTTATTCTGTATTACCTGTTTCAAGTTACAAATATGAGCAACCGAACCAGTATCAAATACCCAGGCACTACTACGAGTACTAGTGAGATACACATCAATAACATGTATATCAGATATACCTTTCTTCTTGATGTTGCCGTTCTTCAAATCCTCCAAGTACTTTGGACAATTCCGCTTCCAGTGACCTTCTCCCTTGCAGTAAAAGAACTCAGTATCAGCCTTAGGCCCAGCCTTGGTCTTCTTCGCCGGCGCGGTAACTTTCTTATCGCCCTTCTCGAAGTTTCCCTTTTTCTTAGACTTGCCTTGCTTCTTGAATTTGGTGGTATTATTGACCAACAACACTTGGTGCTCTTTCTTGATCTCCACTTCTGCAGATTTCAACATGGAGAAGAGTTCTGGCAACGACTTGTCCATGTTTTTCATATTGTAGTTCATCACAAAGTTCTTGTAACTTGGTGGTAGTGATTGGAGGACACGGTGAATCCCCAAAGCATTAGGAATCACTATTCCCAAGCTTTGAAGCTTGCTTGCGTGCCCAGACATCTTAAGCACGTGCTCACTGACGGAGTTGCCCTCTTCCATCTTGCAGTTAAAGAACTTTTCAGAAGCCTCATAACTCTCAACTGCCGCGTGAGCCTCAAATATCATTTTGAGTTCACGGACAATATCATGTGGGTCATGGTTCTCAAACCTTTTCTGAAGCTCCGATTCCAAACCATACAAGATAGCACACTGAACTGTGGAGTACTGATTCTTCCGAGCGAGGAAAACATTCTTTACCTCATCGGTAGCAGTAGCTGCAGGCGGGTCACCCAGCGGTGCATCCAGCACATAGGTCAAATTACCAGCATTGAGGACAATCCTCAAATTGCGGAACCAATCCGCGAAGTTGCTTCCATTGTTTTTCAACTTTTCTTTCTCTAGGAACGCATTAAAATTGATGGTAGGGGCCGCCATTGATCTACAACATATTTGCAATAGTTTAGACTAAGTTTATAACAAATTGAGTTCTAATTAATAGTTAAATTAATCTAGGTGAACTCCCACTCAAAACAATATCCCTCAAATTGTTTTAGTGATCACACGAACCAAATCCACCTCATCAAAACCGATCATCACGAGAGTTGATGTAGCTTCAATGGCGAACAATCAACATGTTCATCATATCTACTATATGACTCATGCTTTACCTTTCGGTGATCCGTGTTCCGAGACCAGGTCTGTACATGCTAGGCTCGTCAAGATCAAACCTTAGCTTCCGCATGAGCAAATCTGTCTTGCTCACGTTGTATACACTCGCGGAATCTAACACACCCGATCATCACGTGGTGCTTCGAAACAACGAGCTTTAGCAACGGTGCTTACTAAGGATGAACACTTTAAAACTTGAAATTGTGTGCTTGAGGGATCATCTTATAATGCTACCGTCGCAAACTAAGCAATACAAGATGCATAAAGGATTAACATCACATGCAATTCATAATATGTGATATGATATGGCCTTTCTTCTTGTGCTTCCGATCTCCATCTTCAAGCACGAACATGATCTCCATCATCACTGGTATGGCGTCAAGGTCAATGGCGTCGTTTCATGGTTATCGTCCACCAGCTTCAACTATTACAACTACTTTGAATAGACACGCAGGTCTTAACGGAATTTAAAATACAACCATATGGCTCCTACCGGTTGCCAACCTACAATAAGGAACATTGCATACATCATATATAATCACAATCATGGCCATATCACATCACAGCACACCCCTGCAAAACAAAGTTAGACGCCTCTAATTTTCTTTGCATATTTTACGTGGTTTGGGGATTTCAATAAGTGTCGTTCTAACTTACGAACAAGAACCACAATGTTGATGTTTGAACTATCAAGTGCCCGTTGTAAAATCAATCTATACTATAATGGGAGAGACAGACACTCGCAAAGCCACTTATGCAATACAAGTTGCATGTTGAGCGTGGAGCAAATCTCATTAATGATGTCATGTAAGGTTAGCCCGAGCCACTTCATCCCATCATACCGCAAGATGCAAAGTATACAAAAATCAATTGATAATAAAAGCACCACCGCCCACAATGACCATTGTGTTCTACTCGTGCAATAGATCTACATATAGACACGACTCTGATACCACTGTAGGGGTTCGTAGTATGGAAAACAAAAAAATTCTACCGCATGCACACAAACAAGCCAAGATCTATCTACTAGATTGTAGCAATGAGTCGATAGAATCACTCACCCTCGAAGATTCCAAAGCGGTTAACGAGAGAAGATTCACGTGGGTGATGTAGTCATACACTTGTCGATCTCAAGATCGCGTAGACGATCCTTCCGGCCAAGGCTCCCAAGCGCTTCCGCAGTCGGTCACACGTTCGGTACTCGATGAAGACCATCCTCTCCCTTGTTCCAACAGGCAGCGGAGGTTGTAGCACTCTCCTCGTGATTCCGGCAGCACGACGGCGTGGTGTCGGAAGTAGAGGGAAGATCCCGCAGGGCTTCGCCTAAGCCGGAGCGAGTATGGTGGAGTAAGAGAGGGCCTTGGCGATCTACGGATTAGAGGCACCAAAGGGAGGTGGTGTGGCCGGCGGCTAGGGCTTGGGAAGCCCAAGTCGGCGACTTGGAGGAGGCCCTGGCGACGGCGGCAGCACTTGGAGGTGGTGGCGTCTTAGCTAGGGTTTGGGTGTGAGGGGTAGGGGTGCGCCCTACCCCTCCTTATATAGGTGGGGAGAGGCGGTTTGGGGAGGAGGGAGTCCTCCCCAAACTCCTCTTCATGGCCGGCGGGTGGAGGGAGTGGGATTCCTACCCTAGGTAGGTTTCCTACTCTCCCTCCACCAAGCAATGTTCGGATTTGACTTTTCCAAATTGGCGTTTGACTTTCAAACTTGAATTTGATTTCTCTCTTCATATTGCCCAGCCAAGTAACCTAGTACATGATGCAACCATTCCACATTGTCATGACACATCCATGTACCCTTCCCCTTCCGGAGTGCCGGACCTTCGAGACCCTTCTAGAACATTCCCGGTGAAAACACCGAAATCATTTCCGAACTCCGAAACAGGACTTTCCTTATATGAATCTTATTCTCTGGACCATTCCGGATCTCCTTGTGATATCCCCGATCCCATCCGAGACTCCGAACAACATTCGGTCTCTTACTCATCATTCCATAACTACATAACAACATCGAATCCTTAAGTGTGTCTCCCTACGGTTTGTGAATTATGTGGACATGACCGAGACACTTATCCGATCAATAACTAACAGAGGAATCTGGAAATTCATATGGCTCCCACATATTTCTACGATTACTTTGCGATTGAATGAACCATTTACATACGATACCAATTTCCCTTTGTCTCACGATAGTTTACTTATCCGAGGTTTTGATCGTCGGTATCTCTGCATACCTAGTTCAACCTCGTTACCGATAAGTACTATTTTATCGTTCTCATGATATGTGATCCCTTGTGAGCCAGTCACATGCTTGCAAGCTAATTGGATGACATTCCATCGAGAGGGCCCAGAGTATATCTATCCGTCATATGGATGGACAAATCCCACTCTTGATCCATGTGCCTCAACCCATACTTTCTGAACACTCAATGCCACCTTTATAGCCACCCAGTTACGGCGTGGTGTTTGATGTCATCAAAGCATCCTTCCGGTGATGGTGATTAACATGATCTCATGGTCGAAGGAATTAGGTTACTATGTATCAGAAAGTTTATAGCAAATGAACTATTGAAATGACTTGATCTTAATGCTGCGCTTATCTATAGGAGTATGTCCATCATACCATTCTCCTAATGATATGATCTTGTTATTAATAACATATCAATGTTCATGATCGAGAAACCACGATCATCTATTAATCAACAAGCTAGTATTATAAAGAGGCTTTACTAGGGACTCTAATTTAGTTTACAAATCACACAAGTATTAATGTTTCCGGTTAATACTATTATAGCATGAATGTAAACATTTATCATAAACACAAAGATATAATAATAACCACTTTTATTATTGCCTCTAGGGCATATCTCCAACAATCTCCCACTTGCACTAGAGTCAACTAATCTAGATTACATGGTAATATACCGAACACCCATGGCAGTTTGGTGTTGGTCATGTTTTGCCCTCGGGAGAGGTTTAGTCAACGGATCCGCCACATTCAGATCTATGTGTACTTTGCAAATCTTTATGTCACCATCTTGGACATGCTCTCGAATAGCGTGAAAACGTAGCTTGATGTGCTTCAGCTTCTTGTGTGACCTTGGTTTTTGCGTATTGGCTATGGCGCCCATGTTATCACAGTAGATAGACATTGGGTCCAACGCACTTGGAACCACACCGAGCTCTGTAATAAACTCCTTCATACATATCGCCTCTTGTGAAGCCTCCGAAGCAGCTACGTATTCTGATTTAGTTGAAGATCTCGCCACAACATTTTGCTTTGCACTCCTCCAGCTAACTGTTGCACCATTCAAAGTAAATACGTATCCAGATTGAGATTTAGAATCATCCGTATCGGTGTTCCAGCTAGCATCGATGTAACCATTAACAACGAGCTGTTCATCACCTCGATAAGAAAGAACCATATCCTTAGTTCTTCTCAAGTACTTAAGGATGTTTTTTACCGTTGTCCAATGATCCACTCCTGGATTACTTTGATATCTGCTAGTCAGACTAACAGCATATGCAATATAGGGTCTAGTACATACCATGGCATACATTAGAGATACTATGGCTGAGGCATAGGGAGTCTTACTCATCCTCGTATGACCCCGTTGTACACTACACAGGGGAGTCCTCGAGCTCGTATCAGGACGAGGGAGCCTCCTCGTCGTACTACGGAGGTGCACCTACTTGGGCACCATGGGATTGAGCCCCACTTAGGCCAAAAGCCTAAACTTGGGGGAGGTATACCGACATCACACTTATATATATATATCACGTTCATCGGTTCTTTGTATATCCATTGTTTCGCTTTCTTTTTGTTTTTTTGTTGCTGCTTTCTCAAAAACACAACAATACCAAAAATATTTTCGTTGTTTCTCTTGGTTTGTTTCTTTGCTTTGGTTTGCCTTAAAAGAAAAATCCAAAAAGATTTTGCTTTGTTTGGTTTGTTTTTGTTTGGTCTATTTTTGCTTTGTTGTCTTGTTTGAAAAATTGAAAACACCAAAAATATTGTTGTTCTTTTTTGGTTTTCTGAGTTCTTTGCAGGGTTCAGCCGTCCTCAGTGGATTTTGGTTTTATGTTATTATTCAAGTCACACAAATGAAGGGCAATAATGAAGATTAAGACAACTTAAGGTGTGGTAAGAGGCTGGTAACAAACTCTATTTGTTTTCATTTTTGTACATATACTCATCATTGTGAGCATGCTTAGTATGTTCATTGTAAGGAGTGTGTTACTGATGGATGCTTAGTAGTTTTTGCTTGTCTATGATTAGCTCCAGCTTGCTAATAATTTGTAGCATGTCATATGAATGTTTGCTTGCATTGTTCTATTCATATTTTGGTATGATATTGTGGTACTCTCCTCTGGAAGTTTCATGTGAATCGACTTGACACATGCTCACGCATGCATATGACTAAACAATAGTCAGTAAGCCTCAACGATTTATTTTGCCTTAGAGTTCTTGTATCATTTTCATGCCATAATTAGTCTTGTTTTGTTCCAAGCATGATTATAACAATTATTGCTCTCTCGTTTGTCGCTCCCTCTCCATTGCTAGCCTTCACTTGCACTGAGTATGAGCTCTACTTGTGCATCCAACTCCCCAAAACCAATATTGCCAACTGTGTCCACCATACCTACCTATTAGCATCATTTGATATTTCAGTGCATATTCTATATGCCTTGTTTTCTTCCAAATAAAATGTTTGTCTGTTTTGAGAAAGTTAGTTAGTAAAGCTCTCATGAACTTGATGACACACTTTATTCCTTGCACTTAATAATCCTGAGCCATTGTGACTTGTCCATGGAAGTTATATGCTTGCAAATTATATACTGGGAGTTAGCAGAACCGTGTCATTGTTTGCATGCCTTGTCATTTTGATCACGGGATAGCTACTGTCATGGCCGATGCTCTCAGCCGCAAAGCTTATGTCAACAACCTCATGATGGAAGAACAACAGCCTCTCTTGTGCGAGGAATTCCGTCAGCTCAACCTTGAAATTGTGGAACAAGGGTATCTCCTGAACCTTCTGGCTACTCCTCTCTTGGAAGAAAAGGTTCGCTCCTTTCAGCTTGGTGATCCGCACACCAAAAAGATCATCTCCAGACTTCAGCTTCCGAAGTATGAGTCCTTCCACGTCGATGATCAAGGCACGCTTTTCTTTGAACACCGGATGTTTCTTTCGAACTACCCGGGTTTGAGAGAGCAAGTTCTCAAGGAGGCGCATGATTCTGTTCTTTCTATTCACCTGGCAAAGACAAAGATGTACATGGACTTGAAAACACAATATTGGTGGCCGGGTTTGAAACGATATTGTGCCAAGTATGTCTCGGAGTGTGATGTCTGCCGCAGAGTTAAAGCTGTCCATCAGAAACCTTCCGGTCTTCTACAGCCATTGAAACCCCCGAAATGGAAATGGGAGAAAGTAGAGATGGACTTCATCACTGGTTTTCCAAGGTCGCAGAAGGGCAACAATGCAATCTTTGTTGTCATTGACAAGCTTTCTAAAGTGGCTCACTTCTTTACCGTCAAGGAAACAATTTCTGCAATTCAGTTGGCTGAGCTCTATATCAACAGAATTGCCTCTCTGTATGGGGTTCCGCTTGAGATCAGTTCAGACCGTGGAAGCATCTTCACTTCCAAGTTCTGGGAAAGTTTCCAAAATGCTTTGGAAACAAAGTTGAACTTTAGCACAGCTTACCACCCTCAGTCGCAAGGACAAGTTGAAAGGATCAATCAGATTCTGGAGGATATGCTTCGTGCTTGCGTCATCTCTTTTGGCATGAAGTGGGAAGAATGTCTTCCTTATGCTGAATTCTCTTACAACAACAGCTTCCAGAAAAGTCTAAAGATGGCACCATTTGAGGCTCTCTATGGTCGCAAATGCAGAACTCCAATTGGTTGGTCGGGAGCAGGAGAAAGAATATGGTTTGTCCCTGACATTGTAACTCAAGCAGAGGAGAAGGTGCACATCATTCTTGAAAATCTGAAGATTGCTCAAAGTCGCCAGAAGAGCAATTATGACAGAAAGCACACGGACATGGAGTATGTCCCTGGTGATCTCGTTTACCTTCGTGTCACTCCCATGAGAGGCACGCACCGTTTTGGTATCAAAGGAAAGCTGGCTCCTAGATACATCGGTCCATTCAAAATTCGTGGAAGAAGAGGAGAAGTTGCTTATGCTCTTGAGCTCCGGAAAACTCAAGGTCCATCATGTTTTCCACATCTCTCAACTCAAGAAGTGCTTCAAGGATCCCGCAGGACCGTGGACCATGAGCTTATCAATCTCCAAGAAGACTGTCTTATCAAGAACACCCACAAAATCCTTGAAGTCGCAGAAGAAGGACTGCAACAAGTCCATCAAGTTCTGCAAGGTGCAGTGGTCGCACCATTCTGTTGATGAAGCCACTTGGGAACGTGAAGATGAGCTCCGTGCCAAGTATCCTACCCTCTTTGTGTCTTCTTCTTCTTCCTAGAATCTCGGGGCGAGATTCCTGTTTACTGGGGGAGAGTTGTAGCATCCCAATTGTCTAACAATTGTAATGCTACTTGGTCTAGTTTTATAATGGCTACTTCCTATATATAATTGTTGCATCATAATTATATCATGCTCATGTCATCATGCCACCTTGCATTTGAGCATCATATAAAACCCTTTTTGTTTTGGATCTTCTCTCATATGCATTGTCAATTGTATTTGCCTCTTGATATTGTAGTTGGTTATTGATATATTGTTTAAATGCCCAAGTTGAGTTGGGGGCATATCTTTTATTCCACTCCACCACCTTTCTTTGACACCACCTTATACTTCCACCATTCCAATAACCCATGAGCTTGTAATTCTTTTCTTTGGATTTTTATTCTAGCTCATGTGGGTTGGGTGGATCCAATTCTAAATTCTTTTGCTTGGCCTTGATTCCACTTCTTGGGAATGCATAAGAATAATGCCATAGCATCATTATTGCTTTCACAAGGATAATACATGGCATTTATTAATTTGCATGGGCCATGCAAGAGTACCATCACCTTTAGCCATTTGTTTTACTCTTGGTTTAAGTAGGTTTTTCTCTTTTTGGGGTCATCTCCATCCCTCACCACCATCTCATCTCTCCTCTCTCCTAAACCCTAATCCCTCTCCCTACCCCTCTCTCCTCTCGTTTGACACCTCTTGTTTTGGTCATGTTTCAAACCATAGCTACCACCACACCTCTCTCTCTAATCCCTCTCCTTTCTCTAACCTAGTTAACCCAAAACCTAGTCTTCCTCTAACCTAACCCTAGTTACACCATCTCCCCCTCTCACCTCACCTCTCCCCTCTACCTAACCCGAGTCCACCATCTAACCTAACCCGAGCTAGTCCCTCCCTCTCTTCTCTTCCTCACGCCGGCCCCACCCAGCAGCCTCACTGCCTGCCGCCTGACCAGCCCGGCCAGCCGACCAAGCACGTGCCGAGGAGGAGAGGAAAAAGGTGGCACCGAGGCCACCTTATCTACCCCCTGCCACAGCGGGCCTCCTCCCTCTCCCTCCTTTTCCTCCTTCCACACGTCTTCCTGCCTCTCCCAGATCTACCCTAGACCGCCCCCTTCCTCTCCGTCTACCCCTACCACCGGCTACACCATCGCCGGCCACCGTCGGTGTCCACCACCGATCCCTCGAACCAGCAGGCGGGCGTGGCGTGGAGGTTGTCGAGGGAGCCGAGGAGGTTCCCCTGTATCGACCAGTACCCGCCAGCGAGGAGGAGAAGGACCAGAACCGAAGATCACCGCCGCCACCGACGCTAAACCCTAGCTCCGCCGGCATCTGCTTCCTCGCCGATCCGTCGTCTCCCAGCCCGATCCAACACCACCAACCAAAACACGGTGAGCTCCTCTACCTCCTGGACACGCTCTGCCTCGCCCTCGCCTCATGGGTCTTTAATCGAGCGGTCTCTACGCCGGAGGCGCAAGGCGTCTGACGCTCTCGCCGCGTAGCACCTCACCTAGCTGCGTTACCCTCTCCTATCAACTCCCTAGCTCACTGCAGGCTGGCATAAGGCCCGCGTCGCAGGTTCGATTCTGCCTCGCTGCGCCTTGGCTGGCGTTAGCCGCAGAGAAGAAAACAGATGGCCGCTGCGTTTGCACATACCCCCCCAAACCTTTTTCCTCATCCCGCAGTCCGCAGAGCCCCACCGCTGCCCTCTCTGTCTGCTTTGCGAAACACCCCTAGTTTTACCTGCTAACCCGCTCCGGGCTCCCCACGTGTACGTCCCATTGGCGCGCGTGCAGGCCCCGAGGTACTGTGTGGCCCCACCGTCGAAGTGGGAAGCGCCATGGAGGAAAGCTTTTACCGCGCCAGATCGTCCAGTCATCACCTGGCCCCACTTGTCACCGTCTGTGGCTAGGACTGGGCTGGGTGACAAAAGTATTTCTGGATTTCTGTTTTGTTTTAAATTTCCAGGAAAATGTTTTAATTCAAATTCAAATCTATATTTAAATAACTTTCAAAATATAATTCCAAATAATACATGTAATATATGTTTTTGAATCAGGAAAATGTGAGGAATTCAAATATGCTATCCAAAATATATTTTGAACACTTTAAATTTCAAGTTGTTTAAAATTACAATAAAATGCCCTTGGCCTTAATTAATTAATAACTTTTGTTTTATAACTCCAAATTTAACAAATGATATGTCTAAAATGATTAGCTCAACGAGACCTTTCTGTTTATGCATTCCATGTTCTGAATTGCAGCATGCATCATATAAATATAAAGTACAGCAACTTATTGGAGTATAAAAGGTGACCCAAACTCAATAAAATGCTTATTTCTTGTATTCCACACCACACCCATGCCATGCTACTTTATTGCCATGCAAATTGTGCATCATTCATCATGGCATGATTGTTTGCTTGTCGCATTTTATTCATATGCTTGTGCACTTTATTTATGTTGGCCCTTGTTTGTTTGGTTCTTCTTCGAATAGACGCTGAGCAGGGGATCTATCAAGAAACCCAGGAGCACTACCCAGATCCTTCTCTCGCTTCAACTGAGCTGCCAGGCAAGCACTACCACATGCTTGCATACATATAGTACCTATTGCCTCTATCTTATTCTTGCATCATTGAGTCGCGATTGCATTAAACTGAATCCCAAGTATTGCATAGCCTTTACTTTTAAACCCCACCGAAGCTTGATCCTCCATCCCATGAGCCATTACTACAGGAGTTGTTTGAGCCATGCGAGTCGTAGAACAAAGATGTAGGGTATGTGAGTGTCGATGGATAACGAGGTACCTATACAACTTAACTTTGAGTAGTAATGGGATAACTAATGAAAGTGGCACCGTGAGCAATATCTGCTATTTGTTTTTCATGCTCACTTGTGTCCCGTGAGGACCCAGTACTTGATTCTGTTCCTTGAATATTCACGCTATCCACATCGGGAGGCTTATGGGACCCCCGAGCGAGCTTGATTCATTCTTATTTCTTGGGGCCACAAACTAGTTTGAGGTCTTATTTACTATCCTGCACTTATGCCATGCTTTATCGCTTAATTTAAATTGTGCAGGTAATCGCACACTGCATTTAGGATCGGGCATGATTTGTGGTATCGACAAGCTCGGTCACACTTTCGGGTTCCCGATCGTTACTGTAGCCCACCCAAACCTTGAGTCCGTCTCGAGTCACCTAACTTCGCTATGGTAGCTTAACGGGGTGGCCCCAAATATTTCTGAACTGTGATTGCTTTGTCGTGAATGCCTCGTTGGGTTTTGATTTGGTTTTTCCGAGGTTGATCGAGTGTGTGTTGCTATTTGTGCACCCCTGCAGGTAAAACTTTCAAAGCCGTGTCATGGTTATGGATGACTTGGAGCACAGTTTCTTGATCATAGACAAGTATAAATAAAGTACCGCTTTTAATTTGACTAAGTAACTGACTAGTAAATAGTGCAATACTCATGGAATGGATAATAAAACTTCCAACGGATGGGGTTTTGTTCGTCCGCTTCCTCGTTGGTAAGCGAGGAGGAGGATGGATCTGTTAATATTACTGTTATAACTGCTGTTATTAATTCACGGACATCCGTCTATCTTTGGCTAGCGGATGGTTAGCAAGTATCTACAGAATTGTTAGGGTTTACCTTTTGCTGCAATTGCGTCACCCCAGGTTGTGTCCCCTTTAGAGGCATAAAGACTTGCTGAGTACCCCTAGGATCTCACACGATAAATTATTTGATTCAGATGAACAGGTACACTCACAAGATGGATACTGGGTGGAGGAGACGGACGATGTGGACAACGATCATTCGGTGTAGAGATTCCGGGAACGGGGATCCGTGAGATCTGTGGGCGGGATGTGTTTATTTATGGGGCATCTTATGCCGATTTGCTTCTTATCCGTACTCGGATCTTGTTTTTCGCTTCCGCCTGATACTCTGATGTTTGATGTATGAGGAGATATCCTAAACTATATATCTATCTAGGATATTTGGATCTTGCCGTATGGTGTTGCAATATTTCTATTTCTTTTAGATGGAATGGCTCTGAGGACTGTTGTATGGTGGCTTGCATACATACTCATTTGTGTATGTAGTTGATCCCTTCGCCTGCCGATTACGCCGCCCGTTCTTGTCCCGATGTTTGGAAATGGTTAGGACGGCCGAAAGATCTATCTGTGAGTGGCATTTGGGCCCCACCGTACTATTTTAACCATTTCCGCTCATCCAGGCATGTAACTAGGAGCGTAATTCACCGAGGTAGTTACAATTGGTATCAGAGCCATCCCGCCCTTCAGGGTCTCAGCCAAATGGTCGTTGTCAGTCTAGTAAATATTTTGGTAGCTATGTATACTAGGGAAAAACAAAACGCGAGAGTAGGACTGCTTCCACTTTTCTTCTTACCCACCCACCCACCCACCCTTTTTTGGTAAGGAAGTGTAACGTTTTCAATCCTCTTCTTAAAAGTTCAAACTAGGATTCACGTGTTCTGGGTTTCCGTAGTACCATAGGTTGTGTGTGTGTGTGTAATTCCTTGTCTATCTGTTGCATCCAAGTTGTTATCACAATCGCCCTTTTGGTTATCAACTGTTGGTACATTCCATACCGACAGGCTTTTGCAAACCGACGCGATCTATCTGATTCGTTGTATACCGCCGCGATCTGTCTTACTCTTTGTGATCCGACGTTATCTTGTTTGGGGTGTTCGTTTCCGTAGTTACTAATCTTTAGGTTCATCGTGAGAAGAAGGGGTTAGGATATGTGTTCTACTTAATCATGTACGGAGTAATGATTTGAGTGCGGGTTGGAGTCGCGACCATACCACTACTCTTATCATTCGCTCTTGTATATTGAATTGGTAGAGTCACTACTCTTGATTCGTTAAGTGATTTTATGATCATCTTGGTATTTTAATGCGAAATTTGCGGAAAATTTTTCTTTGATATATTCGTACCACACTCCTTTTCGATCGTAATGCGATATGCTTAATATCTTCTAGGTGCTTTGAACTTTGTTGATATTTTAATATCATCTTAGTAAATTGTATCCTTTAATCTTGGTTAATTCCATCTTGGTACTATTTTGGATTATTATTATTCTCCATTATAGTACTGACTTGTGTTTTATATCAATCACAGGATGGCACCACCACGCCGTTCTGATGAGGACATACAACCTGAACTGGGGGCCGCGTTATCAAGCATCGCCAATGCCTTGGCAGCAATGCAGCAGAACCAACAGCGTTTTGAAGAAAGTGTTCGGAGGAATGAGTTTGCTCCGCTACCTCCACCTCCCAAGCGAGGAGACATCAAAAGCTTCCTGAAGTTCAACACACGCCAATTTGATGTGTCCGATCAACCACTTGATGCTGATGATTGGTTGCGTGAGATGTCAAGGCTACTGACGACTGCTGATGTTCCTAAGCAAGAATGGGTAAAATGTTCTACTCACCTTCTGAAGGGAGATGCAGCTCTCTGGTGGGAGAATTACCTGAAGGCAAACTGCATTGGTTTTCAGCCTACTTGGGGACAGTTCACTGGAGCCTTCAAAGAGAAGTACCTGTCAGAAATTGTCATGGAGAGGATGAAGGAAGTGTTTCTCAACCTCAAGCAGGGCAATGATAATGTCAATACCTACATCAGGAACTTCATGAACCTTTCTCGTTATGGTGGCGATGAGATCTCTGATGACAAGAAGAAGCAAAAGAGGTTCCGGCAAGGGCTCAATGCATCGATTAAATATGCAATCACACATGCAAGGCCGACGTCTTTTTTGGAACTTCAAAGACTCTGCAGGAAGAAGCAAGTAGGCAAGTGTTTGAGGAGTCAAAGAAACACAACCGTGATGCAAGCTCTTGACTATGTCAACTCCTTCTAAGCGTCGGTCGGGTTCCTAACACCCCACCGCCGCTCCCGGCTCCACCAAGACCTTCAAGCTACGCAAGGCCACCAAACTTCCTCACTGCTGCTCCTGTGGGCTACAGCCACCACTACTCGAGCGCTGGCGGAGTCCCTGGCTACGTTGCTCCACGTCCACCTGGTGCTTGTTTCACTTGTGGAGACACTGGGCATCAGTACTGGAACTGTCCGATGAAAAACAAAGCTCTTCCTCCACCACCTCCAAGATCTGCGGCAAGCTCTCCTATGGTTCGTGCACCACCACCTCGGGCTCTCAACATCAACACCAAGCCCGGGTCTACTGTTGCTCGTGACAACTGTGTCAACGCCGCTCAAGCTGAGCATACACCTGGAGTTGTGATGGGTATGCTTTCCGTTAACTCAGTCCCTGCACGAGTTTTGTTTGATTCTGGTGCATCGCATTCGTTTGTTTCTCACAAGTTTGCAAATGAAAATGAGTTAGCTATGGTTCCTGTCCTTAAGAGGTTAATGGTCCTTTCTCCTGGAGCAAACACGAGGGCTGCTCATATCAGCCATGGCAATCAAATTGAGATTGGTGGCTCTTCGTTCTCGACGTCCTTAATTGTTCTGGGCAATTCTGACATTGATGTCATCTTGGGCATGGATTGGTTGACAGGAAATGCAGCTGTGATTGATTGTCTTTGAGCCTTTCGGTTTCTCCGAAGATTCTGAAGGCCATATAGTCTATTCTCCAAGTCGACTCGCTATCCAGCTTTTCTCTTTGGGCTCGTATGATGATGCTATGGAAGCTATTGAGTGTTCGGTGGTCCGTGAGTTCCCGGATGTCTTTCTGAAGAGTTGCCGGGTATGCCTCCGGATCGTGAGGTTGAGTTTGTAATTGAGCTTGAACTGAACGGCTCCTATCTCCAAGCGGCCTTATAAAATGGGTCCTGCTGAGTTTTGAACTCAAGCGGCAGCTTGATGAACAAGATAAGTTGGGTTTCATTCAACAGATTTCTTCTTGGGGTAGCCCAACAATCTTTGTGAAGAAGCGAGACAGGTGATAGACTTTGTGTTGACTATCGGGCTCTCAATGCTAAAACCATCAAGAATAAATATCCTTCCGCGGATTAATGATCTCTTGATCGCCTATGAGCTGTGGTATTCTCTAAGTTTGACTTGAGAAGTGGTTATCATCAAATCAAGATTCGCAAGGAAGATGTTCCTAAAACAACTTTCACCACCCGCTATGGCTGTATGAGTACACGGTCATGTCCTTGGTCTCACCAACGCACCTGCCACCTTCTCGAGGCTTATGAACTCGGTTTTCATGGAGTATCTTGATAAGTTTGTTGTGGTCTATCTGGATGACATCCTAGTCTATTCTAAGTCAAAGGAAGAACATGAAGAACACCTTCGGTGTGTCCTAAACAAGCTTCGTGAGAACCGCCTGTATGCAAAGTTCTCCAAGTGTGAGTTTTGGCTGCCTCAAGTAACCTATCTTGGTCACGTCATCTCTGCCAAGGGCATTGCAGTCAACCCGGAAACTGTGAAGACAATTGTTGACTGGCTTCCTCCTGTAAATGTCAAAGAAGTGCGGAGTTTCCTTGGTTTGGCTAGTTATTGCCGTCGCTTCGTTTAGAACTTTTCGAAGATAGCGAAGCCTCTTACCGATCTCCTCAAGAAAGGCAAGAAATACCTTTGGACTCCTGCATGTCAAGCAAGCTTTGAGACACTCAAAGAGAAGCTCACTTCCACACCAGTCTTGGTTCCTCCGGACACATCTAAGCCTTTCCAGATATTACGTGGACGCCTCTTTGCAAGGATTGGGTGCGGTCCTTATGCAAGAAAAACAAGTTGTTGCTTATGCCTCTCGACAGTTGAAGACGCATGAGATCAACTATCCTACACATGACCTCGAACTCGCAGCAGTTGTTTTTGCATTGAAATTATGGAGGCATTACTTGCTGGGCAACCGTTGTGAAATCTTTTCTGATCACAAGAGTCTGAAGTATATCTTCACTCAGCCTGATCTCAACCTTCGGCAGAGGAGGTGGATTGAAGCAATCAATGACTTCGATTTGACAATCAACTACACTCCGGGCAAAGCTAAAGTCATGGCCGATGCTCTCAGCCGCAAAGCTTATGTCAACAACCTCATGATGGAAGAACAACAGCCTCTCTTGTGCGAGGAATTACGTCAGCTCAACCTTGAAATTGTGGAACAAGGGTATCTCCTGAACCTTCTAGCTACTCTTCTCTTGGAAGAAAAGGTTCGCCTTTCCTTTGGTGATCCGACACCAAAAGATCATCTCCGGACTTGACTTCAGTATGAGTCCTTCCACGTCGATGATCAAGGCACGCTTTTCTTTGAACACCGGATGTTTCTTTCGAACTACCCGGGTTTGAGAGAGCAAGTTCTCAAGGAGGCGCATGATTCTGTTCTTTCTATTCACCCTGGCAGCACAAAGATGTACATGGACTTGAAAACACAATATTGGTGGCCGGGTTTGAAACGATATTGTGCCAAGTATGTCTCGGAGTGTGATGTCTGCCGCAGAGTTAAAGCTGTCCATCAGAAACCTTCCGGTCTTCTACATCCATTGAAACCCCCGGAATGGAAATGGGAGAAAGTAGAGATGGACTTCATCACTGGTTTTCCAAGGTCGCAGAAGGGCAACAATGCAATCTTTGTTGTCATTGACAAGCTTTCTAAAGTGGCTCACTTCTTTACCGTCAAGGATACAATTTCTGCAATTCAGTTGGCTGAGCTCTATATCAACAGAATTGTCTCTCTGTATGGGGTTCCGCTTGAGATCAGTTCAGACCGTGGAAGCATCTTCACTTCCAAGTTCTGGGAAAGTTTCCAAAATTCTTTGGGAACAAAGTGTAACACCCTCAGAATCGGACCTATGCAAGTTTGAGCAAAATTCGCCAAACCCGCATAGAAACGATTCAAAGGTGCCCACCAGGCACTTTCGTGCGGGTGGAAAACGAAGTAATAACATTACACAACAGTCCTCGATGGGACCCATGAGCAGATATATATAACGGCGACTCAAAGAGTCAAGAATACGATATAATATACAAAGATCCAAATCACCTTGAAGCGATATAGGCCCAGCTACGGACAAGATGCAAATGGGGCTAAGAGCCACAAGAATAACCAATGGCGTCCATAACCTGCCTGGCCAAACCGGAAGGGTAACCACGCTAACGGCGCTCCTCAAACCTGCTTAACAAAGGGTGCCGACAAAGGCAAAGAAAACAAAGAAGGAGCCAAGATCGAGGCCAAGACAGCGAGGCTAGAATTCGGCGGTCCTCGCCTACCTAGGTATGGTGGACTGAGCGGCAGCGGCAGCATGCACTAAACAACCTATAGAGACTCGATACAACTGACGGTTATCCGAGAGGGGAAAGAATGACCTATCCGGATCCAACCTGAGGCTAACACCAAACAAACCCATCCTGATGTTTCCCCCTCGAGACCAAACGAGGAAGTCAACCGAGGAACTCACACAGTTGGCAGTTTTACTTATTAGGTTATCGTTGCAGCATTTACTAGTCAGGTATAGATAATTGTCCTGATAAAGTAAACAGTGGGCACTTTTAGTTAACCA